>CAMRHE010000001.1:23025000-25600441 GCA_947044405.1 Leptodactylus fallax | reverse complement strand
ATCTTTAGAGATGCTTTTCGCTTTCTTAGGGGTACTAAAACTAATGTCAGCTTCTTGTTTCTTCACTAACTTCATTAAGTCAGGAAATGGAAGGACTCTATCAGATAGTAAGACCTTGAGTACTTGAGCAAGAGGATGATGAGGTTGTAACCCTCTCACCAACTGACTGGTTCTCATAGCGTCTACCTCTGAAGTAGATATAGCTGCGTGGTACACCAGACGTGAAAGAAGTAGCTGTAAACGGTTAATAAAAGTAGAGACATTTTCCCCTTCTTTTTGACGAACCATTCGGTAATCAGCAACCATCTGGGCAAGGTCATAGTATGGCTCAAAGTGATCAGACAGTACTTGTATATAGTCCAATGCACTCACTCCTTCATGAGAGTCTCTGTACAAGCGGATCAATTCTGCAGCAGGAGACCGCAAACTTTCACTGATACGCTGCCGCTTGCCTTCTTCAGAGCAAGACCATTTTTTTTTTGGGGGGTGGGGGGGTTTTTTTTTTTTAATTTCCAAATTTTCCTCCCCTTGTGGTACTGGGACATTACCAGAGAATACCTTTAGTTTCTTGTAGTGAGTGGCCTGCAGGCCCTGAGCTAACATTTCAGTCAGCCTGGCTAAAGTGCTAATAGCACTGTCACTAGAGGAACTGCTAGCGACGGCCATACTGGGGGGGTAACTGGCTGAGCGGGGTTCTTCCTTTACCTGAACCAGGGGAGGAACAGGAGGTCGGTAATCCCATGTAGTAGCTAGTGGGAGGTTCCCCTCTGAGCTATATCGCTTCTCCATATCAATGACTATTCCCACTTCTAAATCTCAGCAGTGCCTCCAAATGTAGCCCTATTTGGGGGGGGGGGTATGAGTATTATCCCTCCCGCAACAGACTCTGGCGCTGACCTGTGTGTATAATGGGACCTGAAGCCTTCGCTGAAGGGAAGAGTGGAAACATATATGAAATAGATCAGTGCCTCCACCCAGGATAGAGCCTCTGTATTACAGGGAGAATCTCTTCCTGGGACTTACCCATGAAGTACAGTTAGTAGCCTTAACAAGGATTACTGTACTAATCTCACAGTCTGAAGAATACATACAGATACCACATAAGGTTATAACAGTAGCTTTATAAGAATCAACAGGGTAATAATACATACATAAAATATACTCAGAACACAGCAATACTACAACAACCAGCAAGTCCTCAACCGTCTTAGGTTATATACCCGGGTATATATATAGATATATAGCAAGAGTCCAGTGCACAATACCTCCAGGCAACAGAAGAGATGCAGGGCCCCTGTGGATGACTGTGGATCCTCGGATTCTTCCAGGAGATGACAGACAGCCGATCAGGAGATGATGATGATGGTGAGATTCTTCACAGGCAGCAAACAGGGCGACGGTGACGGCAGTAGATGCAGGCCTGACTACCCTAACACTGAGTCCTTAACCTGCCAGCTAAACTACTAGTGCCACCGGGCCTCTAACTAGCTAGTTGGCCTTCGGAAGCCTAACCTATCACTGCCCTGAACTATATATATATATATATGGATCCCTAACTACGGTTACTAGCTAGGTCCTGTGAGTATATAGGGGGTAACACATACCTAACTATATACTGTGAAGTAAAGAGGAACAAGTGGCTCTTAGACTCCCCCAGACATAACATGTCTGTCTCAGCAGCTCTGCTCACATCTCCCCCCCCAGCAGCTCTGCCTCACATGTGTCTGACTCACTGTATTTACAAAACAAAACTTGCACTAAATGCCTGGGGTCTCTGAAGCCAAACTGCAGGGGCAAAGAAGCCAGATACATTATATACTAGTAGAAATGGCAGTTCCCTACACAAGGATTTGAGATCCACATTAAACTGAACCTTTGTGGGGTCTACAACCTGATTCACAACACAGGGGGTGACCAAGGCCATTTTAACACATTGGTGGGCCCTGGGAAAAGGTTTCATTAGCGCCCCTCCACTACCACCTACAAATACCTTACTTGCACAAATTATAATGCCCCCACATAGTACAAACCCCCTTAGTTAATCTAACACAGTATAATGCCTCCCTGGTGGCCCAATACAACATAATGTCCTCTTCCAGGTTGCCCCACAGATTCATGTCGACCCCCCCCCCCCCCCAGGTTGCCCACATAGTTTCATGTCCCCCACTGTATATATCAAAGAAAAATACAAACCTTAATACTCACCTTTTCCCATTCTCGCCCTCCCCCCCCCCCCCCCCAGTTCACCTCTCTCTCTGTTCCCGGAGTCTTCAAGAAGCAAGAGGCATGATGTAAGTGATGTCACTACATTGCTCTTCCTTCTCCCAGATACTGGCCGGGTGGTGAAGCAGGGAGCAGACGGCTCCCTACTTCATCACTGTCTTCAACTCATCAGCATCCAGAGGACGCCAAGCGGGACAGTCCTGCATTTGCTGTCCAGGGCAATGGGTTGGGCTGCCCTGGACAGCAAATGCAGGACTGTCCCACTGTCCAAAGGGGACTCCCACTACCATAGGTGCAAGTGCACCGTTAGCCCTATGGTTAAAGCGGCCCTAGGGGTGACAAGTGGAAGACTTTAGCACTCAAGATGGCCACTGCAAGTATTTTACAATAATACCCACATTGTACAAGTTAATGACCTCTTTCTAGATCTGTGTAGTGATATATATTAATGGCATCTTAACTTGCTTGTTTGATCATGATGACTCACCAAAAGCAAAAGCATGGCGCTTCAACAGCTATGGAAGAACAAACTCTATGCCAAATTTAAGAAATGCCTGTTCAAAAGCTCACTACCTTTCCTCTAAGGGGCTGCTCACACCGTGGAAAATGAAGACAAATTCTGAGGCGGACATCCTTCTCTGTTTTATTCTTCATTTTCCGGCCTCCAGCTCCCTGCTGTGGAATGCTGATGCAGAGCGGCTTTCCGCTGCTGATTAGGCCCAGATGAATGGGCCTACTCAGAGGGGAGTCTTGAGTTGAGTACTTTACAGCTAAATCAGCCGCAGCATCTGTGGCAAGATTGAGCAGGATGCATATTTTTTCTGCATCTTGCTGAAATTTTCATTGGGAGGCAGAATCTGTGTGGAATCTGTCTGATTTGGGGGGTGGAATCTGCCCTGTATGGGCATCAAATTCCAACGTGTGAACACTCCCTTAGTGTTTGCTAAGCCATGTGATCGCTGTTCTTCATTTAGATTTCACACTTCATTTTCAATTAGGAGAGAAGAATGTTCAGGAGAGAGTTTTTTCCTTGATCATTTGATGATGAACAAATGACAGCTGATCTTGACATTGGACATGATAGACCCAGCCTGACTTTTTCTTGTGGCACCAGTTGTGGACTTACTAGACACTCTGACGTTCGAAAGACCACTGTTCTGGCATCTTATCATTACTGATGGACTACTTTGGCTCAAGATGTTTGAGTTTATGGCATCCTTCATAACAAAACATCTTGTAAAAGACTCTCTACTTGTTCCTTAGGCTCTGTGGCCACACATCTGTATGGACTTTGTTACTGATTTTTTTTTTTTTTTTTTTTTTTTTTCCGAATCTTCTGAATGCTCCTGGATCTGGGTAGCGGTGAATTATTTATTTATTTATTTATTTTTTGTTTGAAAAAGTGATGTACTACATCCTACTTACTGATTTACCCTCTGTGGTTATCTACTGTCTCCATGGTCTGCCTCTACTTATTGTCTCAGTTTGTGGGGCTCAGATCATGTCTACGTTCTACAGATTTTTTCTGTAATCTACTGAAGGTTAACCTAGACTTCACTTCTACATGTCAACCAATGTGTGAACCAGGTCCTAAAGTATTACCTTTGTCAATTTGTATTCTCTCATTAAGATGATTGGGTGTTTCTATGGTGGAATTCTCTTACAACCACCACTCTGGGGAATCCATCAGGTCATTTTCATTCTTTATTGTTCATGGCCAGAATCCTCAAGTGCTGCTTCCCATCACCTCATCTTCTGCAACCAATTTTACATTCTGCAATTTCCTAAAAACTTGGCAAATGACAAAATATTCTTTGACATGATCATTTCAAGGTTAAAGAGGAATGCAGATCACAATCCACCTCCACAGTTATCCCCTGGGAATAGGGTCTGGTTTCCCTCACTTAACAAACCCTCTATAAATTTGGTCAGCATTTTTCGATTCATTTCTGGTTCTGGACTAGATCAATTCAGTCTTCTATAAGTTAGCCTACCACTCACGCTGCAGATACCTAATTCCATCCATGTATTTCTCCTAAAGCCTCTAATTGTCAATAGGTTTTCCAGTACTTCAACCTTTTGTTGCCATTGGTCCTGTATTCTCTGTTTCTAGGGCAAAGAAATACACCCCTTCTTTCAAAAGTCATATATATATTTTTTTTTTTTTTCCATTCATGGAGACATATTTCTTTATGGGCTTATTTTTTGTGGGACAAATTCAAATTTGTAATGGTACCATTTAAAGGGCTTTTCTGGGCACAAAAATTATTTTTTTTAAAAAAAGGTCTGTTACTGCTATTAATGGGTTAATAAGTGCACCCAAATACCTTTAGCAGTGATTTCTGGGTTTCTCTGGGAGTGCCTAGCATCTTCTGCATTTGTTTACATGGTGTAGCTTTCTGCTGCCTTAGCTGATGCAATGCATTCTGGTAGTTGAAGGCTCTCACACTATCTCCCTCTTACTCCTCTCCCTCTCTAACACCCCCCTCCCTGTCTCCCTAGCTATTCTGCCCACCCCCGTACCCTATTATACCTTACCTGTATTCTTCCTGTGCAGGCTTCCTTCTGCAGGGAGCGGCTCCTCCTCTTTTGTGACTGCCAGTGCGCAGCAGTCCCAGCACTGTGCTGTAGTCTTCACTACATCTCTATTGTGCAGGCTCCCACACTTGCACAACAGAGATGGAATGTTGGCTTCAGCGCTAAGCCAGGACTCTGGCTCTTTTGCGCATGTGCGGGCTGGCGTCAAGGAAGGTGGAGGAGCTGTTCCCCGCGGAAGGAAGCCTAGACAGGAAGAAGATAGGCAAGTATGATGGAGTGGATGGGGGACAGTAGTAGTTATGATCCATTTCTGGAAACGGATCGTTACCGGATAATCAGAAAATGTCCCTGGGACGGTCACATGACCACCCCAGGGATATGAGTAAATATACATTTTTTAAATAATTATTTTATTTAGAAAGTAGGAGGGGGAGTGTGTTTAGATTAGTGTAGGGATTTCTATTTATCCCAGAAAACCCCTTTAATATTTCAAATTTTATACTGGGAAGCAGGAAAAAGAAAAAAAGCATAATGCGGAGAAACTAGAGGAAAGTAGCATTTGTGCCATTTTCCTATGGGTTTCATTTTTACGGCGTGAAAATGATGTTTCTTATATTATTTGAATTGGCACAATCACAACAATACCAAAGTTTTATATAGTTTTTATTATGTTTTAATACCTTTAGAAAAATCAAAAACTTTACTTTACTTTTTTACTCATAAAAAAAATTATTCTAGTTTATATTCTAAAACACATAGTTTCTTTGTTTCCATGTACAAAGCTGTGTAAGATGTCTTTTTTGCAGCACAAGATGTAGTTTTTATATACCATTTTGGGGAGTGTCTGATGTATTGAGAATCCTGGTGGTTATGGCATCTGCTTAGCTGCTGAGCAGACACCATATTTAAAAGTCTGCAATCGCTGTGAATGAACTAAAGAGAAATTAGGAGAGACCATGGGAACCTGCAGACAGGGGCACACCTCTAATGTAGCAAAGTGAGGAGGCCGCCTCAGGCGGCACTGTCCACGACAGCTAGGAGGGGCGACATGAAGGAGCACTGTTCTGCGTGCGTCCCATCAGGTCACATCGCTCTGTATGCTTTACCATTAACTAGATCGACCCCTGCAAGACACCGATCTAGTTAAAACTCAAGCTGTGACTCTGTCTCTGTCTAAACCAAGACACCGAGAAGACAGACACGAGATGTCTGCTTCTCGGCACAGGCAGGCGCAGGACGTCATAGCATCCTGCCTCCTGCGCTGAGACGCAGACGTCCTGTGCGTGGGTGAAGAAGACGAGGCTGCAGCTCCATCAAGGGATCGCAGGTAGGTGAGTATAACTTTTATTTTATTTTATTAGCACAGTTGTGGGTATTTTAAGGGGTTGTTAGGATGGGACATTTTATATAAGTGGGCTTTATGAATTTAAGAGGTGTTATTTATATAAGGGCTATTAGGGACATTGTTACTACAATAATAATAATAATAATAATAATAATAATAATAATAATAGTCCTTTAATAGTCCCACAATGGGGAAATTCAGTCTGTTCAGCAGCAAAGATAAGCAGATACAAATACAAATACAACATGTACAGGAATGTTCCAAGGTAAGAGGCATTACATTGATAGTAGACAGACAGATAGGACGTAGCAGAGGGGGGGGGGGGGGGGATTTAACAGGCAGAGAGATATTTCAGTTCTCTGTGTGTATTGATCTCCGCTTAGGTCGGTGTTGGTTGTACAGCCTAACCGCGGTGGGGAGGAAAGACTTCCGATAGCGCTCCTTCTCACACTTAGGGTGGAGCAGTCGGTCACTGACAGTACTGCCCAGCGCTATCACAGTCTCATGCATGGGATGGGACTTATTCTTCCGCGTGGAGCTCACCACGGACAGTATCCTTCTGTCACCCACCACCTGCACTGGGTCCAGTGGGCTCCCCAGGACAGAGCTGGCCCTTCTAATCAGCTTGTCAAGTTTATTTCTGTCCCTGGTTGATAAACTGCTCCCCCAGCAGGCCACTCCAAAGAAGATGGCTGATGCCACTATCGAGTTGAAGAAAGTCCTAAGAAGTGCCCCCCGGATTCCAAAGACTCTCAGCCTTCTAAGCAGGTAGAGCCTGCTGTGGCCCTTCCTGTACAGGACCTCCATGTGATCTGCCCAGTCCAGCTTATTATTAAGGAGCAAACCCAGGTACTTATAGGTGTTCACAATCTCGATGCCCGTCCCCAGGATGTCCACTGGTTTAGGAGGGCATCTGCATTTACGGAAGTCCACCACCATCTCCTTGGTCTTCCCCGCGTTAATCTTCAGGTGGTTCCGATGGCACCAGTCCACAAAATCCTGGTTCAGTTCGCTGTACTCCCTGTCATCATCGTCTGTGATGAGACCTACTATTGCAGAGTCGTCAGAATACTTCTGTAGGTAGCAGCTAGATGAGTTGCACCTAAAATCTGCAGTGTACAGTGTGAAGAGGAAAGGGGCGAGAACTGTACCCTGAGGTGCCCCCGTGTTACAGATCCTGGTATCTGACACACAGTCTTGGGCTCTCACATATTGAGGTCGATTTGTGAGGTAGTCTAGGATCCAGTTGGAGAGGTGGTGGTCCACTCCAGCAAGACCCAGCTTGTCCCTCAGTAACCCCGGCTGTATGGTGTTAAAAGCACTGGAGAAATCAAAGAACATTATTCTCACCGTGTTCCCTGGTTTCTCCAGGTGAGACAGAGCCCTGTGCAGAAGGTGGATGATGGCATCATCTACCCCAATGCCCAGCCGATAAGCAAACTGGAGAAGGTCCATAGCGGGGCTCACTAGAGGGCGGAGATGTGTGAGAACCAATCTCTCTAAGATCTTCATCAAGTGGGATGTCAGTACTACAGGTCTGTAGTCGTTGAGGTCCATAGGGTGAGGTTTCTTTGGAACTGGTACCACACAAGAAGATTTCCATAATTCAGGGACTATTTCCTGCCTCAGGCTCATATTTAAAAATATATGTAATTATACCACACAGCTGGTCCCCACAAGTCTTAATTAGCCTTGCACTGATGTCATCTGGCCCTGCGGCTTTCCTCGCCTTGATCTTTTCCATCTCCTTCCTCACCTGGGCCTGTGTGAAGGTCAGACTGTGGTCAGATAAAGACGGATTTCTGGATTTACTGGTCTGTTGGGAAGTAGCCGCATGGGGTGAAGTCATTGTGGTGGGGGGAACTGAAGGACATGCTGGGGTGGGAGGAGCTGGTGTGTGATCAAATTTGTTGAAGAATAGGTTTAGTTCATTAAGCCAATTAACATCTGCCTAAATCTGGCAGACAGACTGTTTATGACCCGAAATTGACTTAAGCCCCTCCCAGACCCCCCCTTATGTCTTTTCTTTCCATTTGCTTTTCCATTTTTTCCTTATAACTGGCTTTTCCCTGCCTGATTTGATGCCTCAGCTCCTTTTGTACTTCCCTCAGCCCCTCCTTATCTCTTGTCCTGAATGCCATCTTTTTCTCCTTAAGTAGTGTTTTTATATCAGAGTTAATCCATGGTTTGTTGTTGAAGCACCTCACCACTTTTGTGGGTACTGTGTTGTCCACACAACAATTACTGTAGTCCGTTATACAAGGGGGTGTGTATATATATATATATATATATATATATATATATATATATATATACAGTACTGACCAAAAGTTTGGACACACCTTCTCATTCCAAGAGTTTTCTGTATTTTCATGACTATAGAAATTGTAGATTCATACTGAAGGCATCAAAACTATGAATTAACACATGTGGAATTATATACTTAACAAAAAAGTGTGAAACAACTGAAAATATGTCTTATATTCTAGGTTCTTTAAAGTAGCTACCTTTTTGCTTTGATTACTGCTTTGCACACTCTTGGCATTCTCTTGATGAGCTTCAAGAAGTAGTCACCTGTAATGGTTTTCACTTCACAGGTGTGCCCTGTCAGGTTTAATAAGTGGGATTTCTTGCCTTATAAATGGGGTTGGGACCATCAGTTGTGGTGTTCAGAAGTCAGTTGGATAAACAGCTGATAGTCCTACTGAATGAAGGTCAGTCAGTCCGAAAAATTGGGAAAACTTTGAAAGTGTCCCCAAGTGCAGTGGCCAAAACCATCAAGCGCTACAAAGAAACTGGCTCACATGAGGACCGCCCCAGGAAAGGAAGACCAAGAGTCACCTCTGCTGCGGAGGATAAGTTCATCCGAGTCACCAGCCTCAGAAATCACAGGTTAACAGCAGCTCAGATTAGAGACCAGGTCAATGCCACACAGAGTTCTAACAGCAGACACATCTCTACAACAACTGTTAAGAGGAGAATGTGTGCAGCAGGCCTTCATGGTAAAATAGCTGCTAGGAAACCACTGCTAAGGACAGGCAACAAGCAGAAGAGACTTGTTTGGGCTAAAGAACACAAGGAATGGACATTAGACCTGTGGAAATCTGTGCTTTGGTCTGATGAGTCCAAACTTGAGATCTTTGGTTCCAACCACCGTGTCTTTGTGCGACGCAGAAAAGGTGAACGAATGGACTCTACATGCCTGGTTCCCACCGTGAAGCATGGAGGAGGAGGTGTGATGATATGGGGGTGCTTTTCTGGTGACACTGTTGGGGATTTATTCAAAATTGAAGGAATACTGAACCAGCATGGTTACCACAGCATCTTGCATCGCCATGCTATTCCATCCGGTTTGCGTTTAGTTGGACCATCATTTATTTTTCAACAGGACAATGACCCCAAACACATCTCCAGACTGTGTAAAGGCTATTTGACCAAGAAGGAAAGTGATGGGGTGCTACGCCAGATGACCTGGCCTCCACAGTCACCAGACCTGAACCCAATCGAGATGGTTTGGGGTGAGCTGGACCGCAGAGTGAAGGCAAAAGGGCCAACAAGTGCTAAGCATCTCTGGGAACTCCTTCAAGACTGTTGGAAGACCATTTCAGGTGACTACCTCTCTAAGCTCATCAAGAGAATGCCAAGAGTGTGCAAAGCAGTAATCAAAGCAAAAGGTGGCTACTTTGAAGAACCTAGAATAGAAGACATATTTTCAGTTGATTCACACTTTTTTGTTAAGTATATAATTCCACATGTGTTATTTCATAGTTTTGATGCCTTCAGTGTGAATCTACAATTGTTATAGTCATGAAAATACAGAAAACTGTTGGAATGAGAAGGTGTGTCCAAACTTTTGGTCTGTACTGTACGTGTGGTCCAGGGCGGGTCTAGAATAGGCCTCAGCCCCAGTTGTAGGTCCCAGGCTCGTTACTGGGCCATAAAAGGCCTCAGAGTCTGCACTTCAGGGCAGATCCTGGGAGTGAGATGAGGTGTCTGGGTCTGTCCTGCTACACTAAGTCTGGTGAGACTATTTTGTGCTGTTCTGTTTGTTCATGTGGCTGATAGTAAGCCACACATATAGTTAGTTTTGTACTGTTTAGTTTAGAGCTCGGACAAGCAGGAGTTTTGTTTGTTTTCCTTTTGCCTGAAGTTAAGGCTGTATTTTATTTTGCTCCTTTTGTGCCTGAAGTGAAGGTTTATTTATTTTGCTGTTTTTTGTTTGTTTTTTTGTGTCCCTGTCTCTGACTGTTTGGGTCCGCACCACTACTGCTACCGAGCTATCTCCCCCACAATGATTACGCACATAATTAAAGCAATAAAATAACGTTAAATACAAAATAAATTTTTTTGCATCTTTTCTCATTGATACTTGGTGCTTTATTATCATGATGTTTTTCCCCACAGCACTTTTTGCTGTGCCTGCTACATGGGGCTTTAGCCAAACTCCTACAGACCATTTAGCTAATGTGATGCCTAGGCAGAGGTGAGTACATTTTAGAAAACATCTTCCTTTTTTATTTGGAATTCTTTTTCTGTTTCAGTACAGGATTACTATGCTATCACAATACTACTGAGCACCATATGGCCATTTTAGGGCTGTCTAGAACTCTAGATTATCTATCTATCCCAAAAAAATTTCTCAGCTCTACACTACAAAGTTTTTATACACTTTGGTACCTGGAGAAATATGGATGAAAAGAACCTAACATCCACCTTCTTTTAAATATTGGCAATTTTTTTATGTCCTAATAAAGTCTTATGTAGCATTTTTTGAGCTGTGTTTTTGGAGCACTTCAATTGATAGTATTAATCTATAGTATTATTGTATGTAGCTATATCCTATATTTTCTATATATTTTTTATTTTTATATTTATTTTTTATTCATTCTTTTTTAGAAATGGCACAAAGCACATGAATCCTCTTTGTGTAGCCTCATGAGGTAATTTTATTGCAGTTTGTCCCAATGGCCTGTGAGGTCAGTGCACACTTCTGGTTTGTTAATCGCATTGTAGTGTGCACATAGACTTATATATTTGGGGCATGCGCTTTTCGTGTTAGGATACAGCCCAATGTGTGGCCTGGTTAACCTACAAAAGTGGTATATATTTATATGCTCAGAGGAAACCTCTAGTGGTCACAGAAGTGGTCATAAGTATGTTGTCCCAACAGTGGCGTAACTAGGAATGGCTGGGCCCCAAGGCGAACATTTGACATGGGGCCCCCCCCGAACCGCCGCCCCCGACCCCTCCCCCCGGACCGCCCCCCTCCAACCCCCCCCCCCCCCCAAAAAACAAAAAAAAAAACGCATTCCTGCGCAAACTATTATGTGCCATAGTGGCCCCTGCACACAGTATCATGTCCCATAGTGGCCCCTGCACACAGTATCATGTCCCATAGTGGCCCCTGCACACAGTATCATGTCCCATAGGGGCCCCTGCACACAGTATCATGTCCCATAGGGGCCCCTGCACACAGTATCATGTCCCATAGGGGCCCCTGCACACAGTATCATGTCCCATAGGGGCCCCTGCACACAGTATCATGTCCCATAGGGGGCCCTGCACACAGTATCATGTCCCATAGTGGCCCCTGCACACAGTATGTCCCATAGTGGCCTCTGCACACAGTATCATGTCCCATAGGGGCTCCTGCACACAGTATCATGTCCCATAAGGGCCCCTGCACACAGTATCATGTCCCATAGGGGCCCCTGCACACAGTATCATGTCCCATAGGGGCCCCTGCACACAGTATCATGTCCCATAGGGGCCCCTGCACACAGTATCATATCCCATAGTGGCCTCTGCACACAGTATCATGTCCCATAGGGGCCCCTGCACACAGTAGTATTCCCCATAGTGGCCCCTGCACACACTATTATATGTCCCATTGTGGACCACCCATGAACAATTATTATACTCTGGGGTCTTTTCAGACCCCAGAGTATAATAATCGGAGACCTAGGGGAGGATAGAAACATAAAAAAACAACGTTGCTTACCTGTTCCTCGCTCCGGTGCATGCCCGTGCGCTACTCCGGCCTTCTTCTTGTGCGGACCAGGCCGGCGTCACGTGATGCAGGACCGGCGTCGCGACGCAAAATGACGTCGGCTGACGTCTGGGACGTCAGCAAACAGGCCCGAGGCACAGGAGCGGTAAGTGTATATTGTTTTTTATGTTCCCTCACCAACTCTGGGCCTCCGATTATTATACTCCGGGGTCTGAAAAGACCCCGAAGTATAATGATAGCAGGTGTTCGGCCCGCGGCCTCACATACCGATCTCCGCTCCTGCTCACAGCCGTCTCCGCAGAATCGGAAGCGCAGGCGGCCATGAGCGGGACCTCGGGGAACGGTAAGTATATAGGGCCCGTTACCTGCTGGGGTTACTCCAACAGATAACGGACTATTAAAAAAAAAAACAAAAAAAAACGCATCGGGGGCCCGCGGGGCCCCGTAATGTCCCGGGCCCTGTGGCAGCTGCTACCACTGCTACCCCGGTAGTTACGCCCCTGTGTCCCAAATATTTAACACCTCTTTATGTGGCTAATATGTTGTTATGGTGGAATAATAGTACAAAAGTGCCTTATGACATTAAACCATATCTATTCTTGAAGATTGTTTATTTGCCTCATAGTATAGTTGTAATGGCCTATAATCTCAACTAATATTGATTTACTTTACTCTATCTAATTATCAATCTATTTAATTTCAGTTTGGGTGAGCCGTAAATTATACTATATATATGGGCTTCCCTTAAGTAATATGGCCACAGTGGATAGCGGTGCATGTGCTGTAGTGCATTTATAGATCATTATAGTACCTATAGTAAGATTGCTCTGATAGTGAGCCCTTAGAGTGTTGCACATGCGCTATGTATTGCACACCATCTATGAATAATGGGCACTTGCACATTAGTTTGTTGTAGACGCCAATGGACATACTTGTGCTCTTATGGTGGTTTATGTAAGTAAGAGACTCCAGGCAAGTGATTTTCTTTTGAAATCCAGTTATACACACGTGGCCAAAATTGTTGGTACACCTCGTTTAATGAAAGAAAAACCCACAATGGTCACAGAAATAACTTGAATCTGACAAAAGTAATAATATATAAAAATTCTATGAAAATGAACAAATTAAAGTCATACATTGCTTTTCAACCATGCTTCAACAGAATTTTTAAAAAAAGAAAACTCATGAAACAGGCCTGGACAGAAATGATGGTACCCTTAACTTAATATTTTGTTGCACAACCTTTTGAGGCAATCACTGCAATCAAACGATTCTTGTAACTGTCAATGAGACTTCTGCACCTCTCAACAGGTATTTTGGCCCACTCCTCATGAGCAAACTGCTCCAGTTGTCTCGGGTTTGAAGGGTGCCTTTTCCAGATGGCATGTTTCATCTCCTTCCAAAGATGCTCAATAGGATTTAGGTCAGGGCTCATAGAAGGCCACTTCAGAATAGTCCAATGTTTTCCTCTTAGCCATTCTTGGGTGTTTTTAGCTGTGTGTTTTGGGTCATTATCCTGTTGCAAGACCCATGACCTGCAACTGAGACCAAGCTTTTTGACACTGGGCAGCACATTTCTCTCTAGAATCCCTTGATAGTCTTGAGATTTCATTGTACCCTGCACAGATTCAAGACACCCTGTGCCAGATGCAGCAAAGCAGCCCCAGAACATAACAGAGCCTCCTCCATGTTTCACAGTAGAGACAGTGTTCTTTTCAAGATATGCTTCATTTTTCCATCTGTGAACATAGAGCTGATGTGCCTTGCCAAAAATTTCTATTTTTGTCTCATCTGTACATAGGACATTCTCCCAGAAGCTTTGTGGCTTGTCAACATGTAGTCTGGCAAATTACTTTTGTCAGATTCAAGTTATTTCTGTGACCATTGTGGGTTTTTCTTTCATTAAATGAGGGGCACCAACAATTTTGTCCACATGTGTATATATTATATGGACCTGTACTTTCACCTATATTTACTTGAATAATTATCAACTTAGTGATTTACAGTCTCCTAAAAATTGTGATATACTTTATAATTATTCATAGCACTTTTACTTGCACAGGGACACTTTATGTATAAAAATTTGGATAACTTATGTATCAAATTTATATGAATATGTATGGATTATTGACTAATTGATATCAATTGTGATAAAATGTACTTTATGAATGCTGTATAATTTTGCTGTGGTCACTTGTTGCATGAGAAAGGTTCCAGGTGGGTCTGAAATAAAGAAACTCTAATCACTTGATTCCTAGAGTTCTGCCGTTTTTGCTATTTTTGTATGTACTGGGAGTGGCCATCTCCCTATTAGGATTTGCACCCATGTTTTTGAATGTTACTTTGCTGCTTAGGACTTTTCTTTTCTATCTATCTGCCTGCCTATGTATGTATCTGTCTGTCTTTTGTTAGTGCCTGTTTAACCCCATCCTGACATCTGCCGTAATAGTACGGCAGGAGCTGAGTAGTCGCATAGCCTCTGAGTCTATGCTGTGCGGGCGCTAAGGTCCCTGGTGCCTCGGTCAAAGCTAACTGAGGTGCCATTTTGCCGGCGGCACACGGTTGCCACCATTTTGGTGGGGATCACCGGCACCCAGATAGAGCTTCCGGCCAGCATCCCGTTACCATGACAGCCAGGAGCCTATTGAAGGTTCCCAGGCTTGTCTGACATTACCTTCTATTGCAGGCTGCTCTATGCAGCCTGTAATAGAAGTGCCGATATTTTGCAATGCATTAGCATTGTAATGCATTGCATTAGTGATCAGACCTAGGGGGGTTTAATAAATGCAATAACAAAAATAAAACAAAAGTAAAAAAAAATTAAAATTAAAATCACTCCCCTTTCCCTAGAACAGGGGTAGGCAACCTTTTTTGTTCGGCGTGCCGATTTTAATTAAAAAAATCAAAGATGAGGTACTCGGAGTACCGGTCAATAATTGTAAGTCTGACGACCCCTAAACTAGAGTCATATACCACAAACCATATCACAGAAGTACTGCCACAAGATGCTTTAGGACACATGCGATTTCCTGGGACGGACCTGTACTTTCCGATTAGAAGCAATGAAAGCACATGTGCAGCCGCCAATTAGTGGTAAATATAAATGTCCAGGAGCAGCGTATGGCAGCACCCTCAGGGTGGTAACACATTATGTATTTGGAATTATGTATTATTATGTATTATGTATTATTATGTATCTTAGGCCACTGGAACTTTTACTTCAATGTAAAACTGCGTTGACGTGGTGCATTTTTGCACAAAAAAAAATACCTGTTTTCTGTGCAAAAACACATCCTTAATGCAGAAAACACACAGCTATACAGAATAATGTCCCATAGCAGCGCCTGCACAAGGTATTATATCCCATAACAGCCTCTGAACACCGTATTATGTCACATAGTGGCCCCTGCACACAGTATTATGTCATATAGTGGCCCCAGCACATAGTATTATGTCACATAGTGACCCCAGCACACGGTATTATGTCACATAGTGACCCCAGCACACGGTATTATGTCACATAGTGGCCCCAGCACACGGTATTAGGTCCCATAGCGGTCCCCGCACACGGTATTAGGTCACATAGCGGTCCCTGCACACGGTATTAGGTCCCATAGCGGTCCCTGCACACGGTATTAGGTCCCATAGCGGTCCCTGCACACGGTATTAGGTCCCATAGCGGTCCCTGCACACAGTATTAGGTCCCATAGTGGTCCCTGCACACGGTAGTAGGTCCCATAGCGGTCCCTGCACACAGTATTAGGTTCTATAGCTTCCCCTGCACACGGTATTAGGTCCCATAGCGGCCCCTGCTCACGGTATTAGGTCCCATAGCAGTCCCCGCACACGGTATTAGGTCCCATAGCGGTCCCCGCACACGATATTAGGTCCCATAGCGGTCCCTGCACATGGTATTAGGTCCTATAGTGGTCCCTGCACACGGTATTAGGTCCCATAGTGGTCCCTGCACACGGTATTAGGTCCCATAGTGGTCCCTGCACACGGTATTAGGTCCCATAGCGGCCCTTGCACACAGTATTAGGTCCCATAGCGGCCCCTGCTCACGGTATTATGTCCTATAGTGGTGCCTGTGCGGTGACCAGATGGAAGGTAACGCTGCAGTTGGGATTGCGGGGTGCAAACAGCGCAGACTTGTCACGGTCTCTGGGCACGAGGGCGCAGTGCTGGTGCTGTCCCACGTTACCACCACTGGTACCGGTGATGAGGGGGCTGCACAAATGTTGGTGGTGATTGTTCCCCCGGGGCGCTTCCCCTATACTGTGCCGACTGGTGGTGTTTGGGGCGCCCTGATGTTGTCAGTGCAGAGTCAGACACAGAAATGGTTGTAAAGTTGAACTTTTACTTCCATGGGTGTGGAGGCACAAATGCTTAAACAGTTTCTTCAATACAAAACAACGGGGTACGCCTGGTGACACCGCAAAGTCCTGGGGTGCAGGGTAGACTTGATGAAAGGTGTTCCTAGCCCCTTATACTTCAGTGTTACAGCCCTAAGGTGCGTCTGGGCTCCTATTTGGCTCATAGGAGGATGCCCACCATGATACTAGTACATAATATTCCCCACTCATGTTATGTGGTCCTGATAGCTCAGAGTTTCGGGGTGCAATAGTCAGGGTGGCAGGATATTCCACAGGTCTGGCCTTAGCCCCTGGATCCTGTGATACTTGCTATGGAGCACGTGTTCCAGAATGTTCTCTCCACAGTCTCATGCTGACAAGATAATGATGCTTGACTTCCTTCAGGGCGATGGCTAGGCAGACAGGGGACAGGATCTTCTGAATAGCTGGAGTATGTCAGCTCTCCAACCTTCCTGGGCCTGTCTAGGACTTGAGATTCCTGCACTAAACTCACTGCTTTCTTCACAGGACATCACACTTATCTCCTCACCTCCTCCTCCTAACACTCCACACTTCTAACTCCTCACACGCAGGACCTTCCTGCAGGGGTGTTACCATGGGGACCCAGTGATCAGCTGACTCCTCCCCTTTTCCCAGGCGATGTCCTCCCATTGGACATTTGGTTACTATTCAATCCTATGGGAGGTGTAATGCATGTGTGAGGCTCACTAGGTGGCGCTGTGTTGTGTGAGACTCAGGACCCCCTGCTATGTCACACAGGCTATGAAGCAACAGGAAATAATACAATGCACAGAGATCACCCTCAGCCCAGCCATAGCCAGCTCTGGGATGCCACATACTCCCCCTCTTTCACTGAGCCGACCTCGGCGACGGGCTGGGGTGAATGTGAGAAATGTAACATAACGTTAATAAATACGAACAAAGTGCAAATGTCACTAACAGTTTAGAAAAATATAATACTTAGAAACTTGAGGTAAGACCTCCCGGCATAGTCCTGGAATGTCCATGAGAAGTCTGAAGGGTAACTGAGAGATAATTAAACGTAGACTTATGGAACCTTTTGACGGTACCATCAGACAGTCCATATAGAAACAACAGTAGTGCAAATGGGTCCAGAGGCTCTCTGGCACAGATTTCGTGAGTGTCCATTATCATGAGAGTCTCTCTGAGAAACAATAAACAGTCCTTTCTGTAAGGAAGAGTAGGCACTCTAGCACGAATGTCCATACCGCAATGGGGTAACAGAACTTCCTTGGCTCGGTGAGCCAGGCACTATGGCTTGGATTGTTGCATATAAATGTAAATACTATATTACATGGCAAGATATTATATATATACTGTATATACACACAGGAAAAACATTAATGTAATCAGAGCAGGAATAACATATATACAGAAGCAGAGACAGTTAACCTCTTTTACTCAAGGACAGCCATGGCATCACTATAGCGTGTTGGAGGTATGCCTTTTGTGGTACGCTCAGAACGCCTAAGTGGAACGAGATTTGAATCAGGAACAGAGTCACTGAAATCAATTAAATCATCTGTCGAAGGGTTCTCTTGCACTAGAGCAATTGGTGGATAACAGCTAAATGGTAGTAGTTTAGGCGCCCACATAAGCTCAGTTAACATTGGGGGTCTCTCTTTCGCTTCAGAAGGTGACAAGATCTCTGTACTCGTTGTCTCAGCTGGGGGCACCTCTGTGGGTAGTCCTTCTTTAAGGCACAGCTTCAGACGGTTTCGGTGTACTACTTGGGGCTGTCTCCCAGGTTTAGAGATCTCATACACGTCGGATTCAGGATATGGTATGGAGATAACACTGTATGGTTCTTTCTCCCAGAATGGATCCAATTTCCCATTCTGATGGTTATTCCTTAACCATACACGGTCGCCAACTTTCAGGGGCGCTGCATGGGCGCGATGGTTGTAATCCTCCTGTTGTCTCCTACGAACCTCATCCATGCGCGTTTCAACTATCTCTTTAGCTTCCTCCATACGTCGGCGGTGTTCAACAACCCAGTCTGTTATGGGTAGTGGATTGATGGTGTCAGGGACCTTCACACCAAGGGTTAAGTCTGAAGGAAGTTGACCTTGTCTTCCAAACATTAGATAAAATGGTGCGTATCCCGTAGATGTTTGGGGTGTGTTGTTGTAAATATAGGCCAAGTCCTTGATACGCTCAGGCCACTCAACACCAGGTGTAACTGCGGCTGTTCTTAGCATGCCGATGATCACTTGATTTGCCTTCTCGCACATACCATTCCCTTGAGGGTGATACGCTGTGGTTCGCAACTTCTTGCAGTCTTGGAACTGACACAGCTCACGGAACAATTGGGATTCAAACGCCGATCCACGGTCGGTGAGGATATGCTCAGGACAACCGTAATGGCGGACAAACTCTGCGTAGAAGGTCTCAGCCGTAGTTCTTGCTGTAAGATCTCTGACAGGCACGATGACAAGGAACTTGGAGTAATGATCCACCATTGTCAGAGCGTAGCTGTAGCCAGAACGTGTGGGACCCAACTTCACATGGTCCAGAGCAACAATTTCACACGGCTTTTGAGTCTTAATTGGATGTAGAGGGGCCTTCTGATCTCTTCGACCTTCCTTGGTGATACTACAGGCGGGACACTCCCGGCACCAACTCTCAATGTCACTCCTCATCCCAACCCAATAGAAGCGACGACGGATGGTAGCTTCGGTCTTTTGTACCCCGAAGTGACCGGATCTGTCATGATACGCCTCAAGTATCATCTGTGCGTCTCTTCTTGGTACGAGGATCTGATGAAGCCTTTCACCTGTGACAGGATCAAGAGTGTTTCTAAGTAGAAGACCTCGTTGGACAAACAGGCGCTTCCTCTGTCGCCAAAGGCGTTTTAATTCCACGTCATGAAGACCTCTCTTTACACGGGTTGGTATTCTTCCTGTAAGCAGGAAATCTGACAATTCTCCTAAAACTCTGCTCTCTTCTTGGAACGTTTTCCACAGAGATGGCTCCTGGAGGGATTCGGCAGCTGTTTTCGCCAGAGATTCTCCTTCTACAGGGACACCAATAGCAACCTGTTGGGCAAACTTGTTGTAGAATGGTGGCATCTCCACCTCTTCCCAGATGTCTTCTCGGGGTGGTTCTTCTCCCACAGGCAACCTTGAGAGTGCATCAGCGTTAGCGTTGGACTTGCCACTGCGATACTTGACAGAGAACTTGTAATTCGCGAGTCTTGAGGCCCACCGTTGTTCAAGGGCTCCCAGTCGAGCAGTGTCCAGATGCGCCAACGGATTGTTATCTGTGTACACGGTAAAGGGTGTGGCAGCCAGGTAGTCTTTAAACTTCTCTGTCACGGCCCAGACAAGTGCCAGAAGTTCGAGTTTGAAAGAACTATAGTTCTGGTCGTTCTTCTCCGCGCCTCTCAGACTCCTGCTGGCGTAGGCGATGACTCGCTCTTTGTTGTCCTGAACCTGGGACAACACTGCACCCAAACCTTGGTGACTTGCATCTGTGTACAAGCGGAATGGCTGACTGTAGTCGGGATAGGCTAGAATTGGTGGTTGCGTCAGAAGTGCTTTAAGCGCTTGAAAGGCTTCCTCTTGACGCGCTGTCCAGCCTACCGGAAGTTTTCGGTTGTAGTTTTCTCTGGGACAACCGCGCAACAACTCGTTCAGAGGCTCGGCTACTTGGGCGAAGTGTGGTATGAAACGCCGGTAGTAACCTGCGAATCCAAGGAAGCTTCGGACTTCTTTGACGGTAGTTGGTCTTCGCCAGTTCTGGACTGCAGTGATCTTTTCAGGATCAGGTTGGACGCCTTGTGCGCTCACGACATGCCCAAGGTAGTGAACTTGGGGTTTCAACAGGTAGCACTTGGAGGGCTTCAACTTTAGGCCGTGCTGTATAAGTACCTTGAATACCTCGGACAGGTGACGAAGGTGTTCTTGGTATGTCCGGGGAGAATACAATAACATCGTCCAGGTACAGTAGCACACTCTGGAAATTCTCATGGCCGAGGCACCTCTCCATAAGCCGTTGGAATGTGGCTGGGGCATTACATAGCCCAAATGGCATACTATTGAATTCAAAGAGTCCCATCGGGGTCGTAAACGCAGTCTTTTCACGATCTTCAGGCGCCATAGGGACTTGCCAGTATCCACTGGTTAAGTCCAGGGTCGAGAAACAGGTAGCTGATCCCAAAGCCGTTAGAGATTCCTCAATCCGCGGCAATGGGTATGCGTCTTTGTGCGTGACGTTGTTGAGTTTACGATAGTCCACACAAAATCGTAGGGTTCCGTCTTTCTTCTTGACAAGGACTAGCGGGGCTGCCCAGGGGCTGTTACTCTCCCGGATGACATCAGCACCTCGCATCTCTTGGATCAACTTTTTCACCGGTTGGAACATCGCTGGTGGTATTGGACGGTGACGCTCCTTGATTGGATGGTGGTCGCCAGTCAGAATGCGATGTTGTATGGTCGTGGTCTTACCAAAGTCCAATGGGTGTTTGCTGAATGCCTGTTGGTAACGCTTGGCCACATTGCGAACCCCATTGATGTGCTCTATAGGGGTATTGGCGTCTCCCATGTTCAATTCATCCCACCAGGACTTCGTGGCTCCATTCTGAATGTTCTCAGCAGCTTGGGTGGAATGCTGTGTGGCAGTAGAATCACCAGAGAGAATGTCTTCTGGTGCTAACCGGTGTAGCAGGGCCACAGAGTGGAACTTGTGGAGGTTCACGGGAGCATCGCCCAAGTTGACTAAGCGGACAGGAACACGTCCATTGGAAACTGTGACAAGGCTGCGGGCAGCCATGACAAGTGGTTGGCCATCTACCTGTATGGGTTGTAGCAAGGCCTCGTAGTCCTGATTTTCTATGCCCGGACGGGCACGGCACCACACCATAGTTTCTGTTCCAGGCTGTAGGGTTACTGGACGGGTATCTTGGATCCGGACTCGACCAATTTCACCTTGTTTGTTGGCGAACTTGTGCTGGGCATTGAGTACACGAATGGCCCGCTGAATGGTCTGCTGGTCACTGGGAGAAGCTGTAAGGAGAGAGGCATGCAAGGCATCCAACACTTCTGCAAAGCAATGGCGTAAAACATTCATGCCTAATATTACAACTGCAAACCTATCATCCTCCACATCAGTGACAATTACACCCTGTCTAGGCAGTTTCAAGTCCCCAATCTGGATAGTGGGTTCCCAATAACCCTGCTGTGGTATGGGCTGTTCATTGCTGGCACACAGATTTATCCATGTGTCAGGTGTTCTATTCAACACACCTAAGTCCCAATGTTCAAGGAACACCTGCTTGCGCAGGGTTGTTACCTGAGATCCAGTGTCCACCAACGCTGTCAGAGGGACGCCGTTCACCCGGATTGTGATGTGTGGGCAGGCTGAGACGAAGCGTGACAATGGCACTGAAGATTCACCTGGGCCCTTCTTCTTTCCTCCCGAGGGGCGGCCCGCTGCCTCAGGGGTGGCCCGTTTAACTGAAAACACTGAGGCCTGGTGTGTCCATATCTATTTCAATAGGTACAGTATGGCCTCTCACTCTGCGGAGGTTTCACTGAAGACGGACGTCTGGGTGGCGACTCAGGTGAGATGTTGAGACTTCGCAAAGGATCACTGGATGATGAAGACGGCTGGGTCAGACGATCTAGACGGACGGTGATCTGTTCCATGGCACGGGTCAGATGATCCACTCGGACCAGAAGGTCATCTCTGGAGTCTGCTGGTGTAGTCTGCGCAGTTTGGGCAGCAGGTGAGGTACCCAGAGGTAGTGGCAGGACAACTGGAGCAATGCTTGTTGAGGGTCCAGGTGAGGGAGCACAGATGACTGGGCTCGGCTGGGGCTGCTCCTGTCCCAAGACCTGGATGGCAAGGGCCTTGAAGTCAGCAAACGTGATGCTGGGATGTTGTGCAGCAAGCATTCGCAACTGACTCTGGAGCAATGTGGTACCCGCCCCTTCTATGAAGCGGTCAAGCAAGATTTTATCAGAGTCCACATTCTCACGTGGATCCACTTGCACCACAGCTCTGAACGCCTCTTGGAGGGATAAAGCATAGTCCCGCAGGGTCTCACCAGGTAGTTGTCGTCTGGAAAAGAAGCGCATCTTTACCTCGGAGACAGATCGCACGTCAAAGTTCACCTGGAGTTTGTCCAGAATTTGCCCAGGGGTTCTTTTGTCAGAGGCAGGCCAGGATTTGACCTCCCTAGCTGCAGCACCCTCAAGCTGGCCCAGCAGGATCTGTATCTGCTGTTCTGTATTCAGAGGATAGAACTGGAAGAGAGACAGCATCTTCTCACGAAAGTCCCTGAGGGTATGCGCCTCCCCTTTGTAGCGTGGCAGCCATGGTGCGCCAGGGTAAAATGGCATGGAGAATGGTAGGCTGCTCGCCATGGGCACTGCTGGATCACTAGAAACAGATGGCACAATGTCACTTTGCTCAGTCATGTTGTTTGCAAGTATGACTGGAATTAGGTCGCCGTCTCTTTAAGAAACTCAACTGCTTGCTGGCAGGGAATGGAGACTACAACTTGGAATGCTGTCCCTTTAAGAATGCTGTAGCTATTAACAGAGTCACTGTGATGCAGGCTGACGGTGTGCTCCCCCTCTTTAATGGTGGCACTCCCCACGGACACTGTACACGGAAAACACTCGCTGGGGCCGTGGGAGGACTGAAGACAAGGACAGGGAGGCACAGTACTCACTGACAGCAACTGCAGCGTGGACCAGAGATCAGCGGTGCACAGCAGGGACGGTGATGTGGCACCGGAGAGTCAGAAATGGCGCTGGCACGTTCGCCTTTCACTTTCTTGTATGGGTGCGCTGGAGCATTGCGCTCAGCATTCTGGGCTCTCCTAAGATGGCGGCAGATGGGTCTCCTGGCCTCATGGGCAGTGCTAAAAATCTCCCGCACTTTTGCAAGGTACAGTTAACCCTTTGTGGGCGTTCTTACACAGCGATGTGGCGCAGCAAACAAGTCCTGGGCGTTTTAACTCTTCCAGGGCTGTAACACACTGAGAGGACAGTCTTTAGGGCTTACTTCAGGGGTTTAGGGCTCCCCCTCTTTGTGGCAAGCACTCTCAGGGAATAAACTTGATCTTAGCAAAGTCCACAATAAAGACCGATGCTCTGGAGACAATTTGGCGCACTTTTCGTGGCGACTTTCTCAAAATGGCACACACCCGTATCCTGTTCGTGACGCCAGTTTTTCTTGCGGTGACCAGATGGAAGGTAACGCTGCAGTTGGGATTGCGGGGTGCAAACAGCGCAGACTTGTCACGGTCTCTGGGCACGAGGGCGCAGCGCTGGTGCTGTCCCACGTTACCACCACTGGTACCGGTGATGAGGGGGCTGCACAAATGTTGGTGGTGATTGTTCCCCCGGGGCGCTTCCCCTATACTGTGCCGACTGGTGGTGTTTGGGGTGCCCTGATGTTGTCAGTGCAGAGTCAGACACAGAAATGGTTGTAAAGTTGAACTTTTACTTCCATGGGTGTGGAGGCACAAATGCTTAAACAGTTTCTTCAATACAAAACAACGGGGTACGCCTGGTGACACCGCAAAGTCCTGGGGTGCAGGGTAGACTTGATGAAAGGTGTTCCTAGCCCCTTATACTTCAGTGTTACAGCCCTAAGGTGCGTCTGGGCTCCTATTTGGCACATAGGAGGATGCCCACCATGATACTAGTACATAATATTCCCCACTCACGTTATGTGGTCCTGATAGCTCAGAGTTTCGGGGTGCAATAGTCAGGGTGGCCGGATATTCCACAGGTCTGGCCTTAGCCCCTGGATCCTGTGATACTTGCTATGGAGCACGTGTTCCAGAATGTTCTCTCCACAGTCTCATGCTGACAAGATAATGATGCTTGACTTCCTTCAGGGCGATGGCTAGGCAGACAGGGGACAGGATCTTCTGAATAGCTGGAGTATGTCAGCTCTCCAACCTTCCTGGGCCTGTCTAGGACTTGAGATTCCTGCACTAAACTCACTGCTTTCTTCACAGGACATCACACTTATCTCCTCACCTCCTCCTCCTAACACTCCACACTTCTCACTCCTCACACGCAGGACCTTCCTGCAGGGGTGTTACCATGGGGACCCAGTGATCAGCTGACTCCTCCCCTTTTCCCAGGCGATGTCCTCCCATTGGACATTTGGTTACTATTCAATCCTATGGGAGGTGTAATGCATGTGTGAGGCTCACTAGGTGGCGCTGTGTTGTGTGAGACTCAGGACCCCCTGCTATGTCACACAGGCTATGAAGCAACAGGAAATAATACAATGCACAGAGATCACCCTCAGCCCAGCCATAGCCAGCTCTGGGATGCCACACCTGCACATGGTATTATGTTCCATAGCGGTCCCTGCACACGGTATTATGTTCCATAGCTCTCTTCAGACCCCCAAGTATAATAAGTGCAGGACCAAGAGAGGTGACAAACATAAAAAAACAATGTACTCACCATTCCACGCTCCGATGCCACTCTGCTCTCTTCGGCGCTTCTGCCTGTAGTAGCGACCACTGATTGGGTCTCTGGGGTCACATTGCGTCATTATGCGTAATGACGCTGGACGTGACCCCTGAGGCCCTGTCAGCTGTCAGAAGCTCCTGCAGATTGCACAGCCGCCGCGTAGCGCAGGGAGCAAGGTGAGTAGCATTGTTTTTTATGTTTCATCACCCGCACACGGTATTAGGTCCCATAGCGGTCCCTGCACACGGTATTCGGTCCTATAGTGGTCCCTGCACACGGTATTAGGTCCCATAGTGGTCCCTGCACACGGTAGTAGGTCCCATAGCGGTCCCTGCACACGGTATTAGGTTCTATAGCGGCCCCTGCACACGGTATTAGGTCCCATAGCGGTCCCCGCACACGGTATTAGGTCCCATAGCGGTCCCTGCACACGGTATTAGGTCCCATAGAGGTCCCTGCACACGGTATTAGGTCCTATAGCGGTTCCTGCACACGGTATTAGGTCCCATAGTGGTCCCTGCACACGGTAGTAGGTCCCATAGCGGTCCCTGCACACAGTATTAGGTTCTATAGCGGCCCCTGCACACGGTATTAGGTCCCATAGCGGCCCCTGCTCACGGTATTAGGTCCCATAGCGGTCCCCGCACACGGTATTAGGTCCCATAGCGGTCCCCGCACACGGTATTAGGTCCCATAGCGGTCCCTGCACACGGTATTAGGTCCCATAGCGGCCCCTGCACACGGTATTAGGTCCCATAGCGGTCCCCGCACACGGTATTAGGTCCCATAGCGGTCCCTGCACACGGTATTAGGTCCCATAGCGGTCCCTGCACACGGTATTAGGTCCCATAGTGGTCCCTGCACACGGTAGTAGGTCCCATAGCGGTCCCTGCACACAGTATTAGGTTCTATAGCGGCCCCTGCACACGGTATTAGGTCCCATAGCGGCCCCTGCTCACGGTATTAGGTCCCATAGCGGTCCCCGCACACGGTATTAGGTCCCATAGCGGTCCCTGCACACGGTATTAGGTCCCATAGCGGTCCCTGCACACGGTATTAGGTCCCATAGCGGCCCCTGCACACGGTATTAGGACCCATAGCGGTCCCCGCACACAGTATTAGGTCCCATAGCGGTCCCTGCACACGGTATTAGGTCCCATAGCGGTCCCTGCACACGGTATTAGGTCCCATAGCGGTCCCTGCACACGGTATTAGGTCCCATAGTGGTCCCTGCACACGGTATTAGGTCCCATAGCGGCCCCTGCACACGGTATTAGGTCCCATAGCGGCCCCTGCTCACGGTATTATGCCCTATAGTGGTCCCTGCACATGGTATTATGTTCCATAGCGGTCCCTGCACACGGTATTATGTTCCATAGCTCTCTTAAGACCCCCAAGTATAATAAGTGCAGGACCAAGAGAGGTGACAAACATAAAAAAAACAATTTACTCACCATTCCACGCTCCGATGCCACTCTGTTCTCTTCGGCGCTTCTGCCTGTAGTAGCGACCACTGATTGGGTCTCTGGGGTCACATTGCGTCATTATGCGTAATGACGCTGGATGTGACCCCTGAGGCCCTGTCAGCTGTCAGAAGCTCCTGCAGATTGCACAGCCGCCGCGTAGCGCAGGGAGCAAGGTGAGTATCATTGTTTTTTATGTTTCATCACTTCTCCTAAGTCTCCGCTTATTATACTCGGGGGTCTGAAGAGCCCCCCACAGTATAATAATAGCAGTTTCGTTTCGGCCATGTTTGGTCCGATCGAAGCTGCTGGGTGAGGACTCCGCTGCCGTGCCAGGAAAATAAGCCTTGCGTATCACTCTTGGCACGCATGCCGGGGGTTGCCGACCCCTGCCCTAGAACACATATAAAAGTACTTCAATAGTGTGAAACACATACACATTAGGTATCCCTGAAAACGTCAGTTCTACAAACCAATAAAAATATTTTTCCCGTACGGTGAATGCCATAGCGGGGAAAAAAAAAATCAAAAGTGCCGAACTGCCGGTTTTTTTGCTGTTTTGCCTCTGATAAAAATTTTAATAAAAAGTGATGAAAGCAATAGTAATTCCCCAAAATGGTATAACTAAAAAGTACACCTGGCCCCACAAAAAAGATGCCTTATGCATTCTCTTACACGGAAATATAAAAAAGTTAAGAGTGTCAGAACTCTTTGTTTTTGCAAAGTTTTAGATTTTTATGAAGGGGTTAAAATGTAAATAAAACTATATAAATTTGGTATCCCTGGAATCGTACCAAAACAGAATACAGATGACATGTCATTTTGGCTGGAGAGTGAACACTGTAAAAACAAAGCCCTTAAGAAAGTCACACAAATGCACATTTTCTCCAATTCCGACCAATTCAAACATTAAGCCCTCATATGGCTCTGTGAATGGAAAAAAATAACGATTTGGTTTGAAAGGCGGGGAGTTAAAAATGAAAATTGAAAAATGTCACCGGCGAGAAGAGGTTAAAAACAAATCTTGGTAGTGTAAACCAAGCCTTAGGTGCTTTCCTCATATGTGTTATTATACTTTGCACCACTAGGTGGAGCCTGTAACTTTGTTAAGATTTCCTGTATTGATCAGTGAAAATTCTGCAATTGCAATAGCACTTAGATGGTTCAGTATCTGTGAACTAATTAGAGAATAGTGGGGCTTTGGGTGGGATACTGAATGTCATTGTCAATATACAAAGAATGTATCTCAATGTGGCTTCTTGTAGATTCATTATGTACTCTCTCTAGGCCTTGTTTTGGTATTGTTTTTGTTTTGTATTGACACCTGGACATACTCTCACTAGGTATGTATTCATGCTGCTTGATAATAAAGCCCCAATAGATTAGTTGTGAAATGGAGGTAAGATACTACAGCACACTGTTGGCGTCCTTGGAGAATATTGATTTACTAAATAGTGATCAGATTTCAAAGCTCTAGGTGCTCCTATTATTACATGTATTTAATGGAAAACATGAAAATGTTTATGTGTCTTGTTATGACCAGTATACATGAACTCAGGTGGTGCCATATGGCTTACTGGTTCAGTTTTGCTTTTCTTAGGAACAAAAATCTGTCGATTCCCAAAGAGTTAATTTAAAAATGGTAGAGAATGTACAGTCTATAACCAGGTGACTGGGAAACTATCATATCCTGTATAGGATTTCTACTGAAAAATCATTCAAAGTTATTTGTGATCAAATGTGCATTGTGCTAGTATCCCCTTAAATATTAGGCTGAAGCCCCACGTCGCCAAAACGCTGCGTTTTACAGTACCTGTGAAGTGGATGGGATTCTGGCTAATCCCATTCACACATTGCAGAAAAAAATCTGCTGCAGAAAAGCTGAGTTTTCAATTTCTGGCAATTTCCCTATATATAGAATAGGAAAACTCTGCGGACTCTCTGAGGAAAATTTACTGTGGAAAAAAACGCGATGCATTTCTGCTGTGGTTTTTTTCCGCAGTGTTTTTTTTGCTGTGCTTTGCTATGTCCTGCCTTTTGTCTTACAGTAACTGCAAAATGAATGTGATTCTGGCTAATCCCATCCACACATTGCAGAAAAAAATCTGCAGCGGAAATGGGGTTTTCCCTATAAATATAATAAGGGCAGAAAGTCCTCAGAGAAAAACGCAGCGAAAACGCAACGAAAAATGCTGCGGGGGAAAAAAAACTTTTTTTTTTTTTTTTTTTTTGCTGTGTTTCACTAGGTGGGACCTTACATTGGCTGATGCTAGGACTCCTAAATCTATAATACTAGCTGACTTCTATTCATCTATAAAACGCACCATGGAGAGGAGCTAAACCGATCCTTGAGCTTTATTACTTGGGCATTATAATTCTAATCCCTAGAATGAAGATTTCTGATGGTAGTTCTGTCATGGAAGAGTGAAGAAATCAGGTGATACCTTTTAGAGGCTAACTGAGTATATTTATAAGTAAGCTTTCAGAAGTGCATGCTTCCTTCATCAGACATGGTGTAATGGTAGTTCTGTCAAACATCTGATACATAATGACATCATAAAGTGCGGTCAGTTCCACTGCATTTGCTGGCTGCGCATTGTAATATATTTTGATCATATTTAGGCATTATTCTGGATTTGGTATATATTTATATATTTAATATACTATCTATATATTCTATTTAATATTCTATATACACATATCATTTTATAAATATATACTGTATATATACAATGAGGTGAGACATAAGTAGCTACTGCCCCTATGCCAATACCAATATTATTGTAAAAAAAATATATATATCAGCCGTCTTGATTTACTCTTTACTGAATCTTTCCCTCTGTTCCGAGTATTAATATTAGAAGTGTAACAAGATGCAGGGGAATGTATTGCAGCATAACCTCCGAATATTGGGCACCATTGTTAGTGTCTGATATTGGAATGTCTTTATGGCTGAATGAAAGCAATTATCAGTATAATACACGGTGGCAGAAATACGACTAAATAAAATGAAGACCTGTATGAATATGTATGCACGTATTTCGGTCTGTATGCACATTTAGAGCAGCAGGGGAAATTACATGCCTTTCTGCCACAAAGAGCACACCTGTAATGTAGACCTAGTAGGGAATGCCCGAAGTTTATGCAGGATGGGTGCTGCTGATCACACCAGCCCCCAGTGATTTGGGCAGTGCCAATTAAAAGCAGTGCAGGTTATTCTGGGAGAGAAACAGGTCCAGCTGTGCAACAGGAACAGGTGGGGGACATAAAAAGGACAATGGCTGGAGAATGAGAAGCCCTATTAATAAGGAGTGCAGTATCAGGGAACGAGCAGCTCATCATTAATTGCCAATTAGCAGTGATCCTTTCTCATCCTCCTTTCATGTGTGATCTGCTCTGCCCCTTTGTCCCTGTCTGAGGCTGCTGCTGAGCCGTCTGTTCCCCTCTGTCTCTCCTCACTACTGCCGCACTCATCCTGGGCCACATTCACAACCACCACTAACATTAACTGCCGCAGCATGCAGTTAGCCCACCGCAAACAATCTGCTGTTCTTTAGCATTCACTCCACATCGCAGCAGAGTTGAGTTTGCCATTTGGTAATGCTCATTGTGATATCCGAGACCAGAATCAGAGGTGTCTTACAGTAGTGCAGGTAAATGACAATGCAGCAACGAGAGATAAATGACAAATCCCACATATTTCACACTGGATGTCAAATGCCATGAGATCTCATGTTTCCAGCGTTTCTGCCTCCTGCATTATGTACACTGGCAAACAATGGCATTGACCTGAACATACCTAATGTGTTAAGCGCTCTTATATACCTCTAACAGGAGACAGGTCGGTGCTCCTGAATTGTCATTGTCTCCACTCATTATGTGCTCATAGTCCAACTAAGACAACATTTGTATAACATGGTGCAAATAGTCACAGACAGAACTACACATGCTGTAGAATTAACCTACACTATATGTATGGCAAGCTATATCACGTGAGCAAATGCTTATGGTATGGGGTAGAATGGTAGACAAATGCTTCTAAGAACACTAGCCTATCAATCCCCTCTATACCTACTCTCAAATAGTATTAGAAATAATATCCTATAATATCTATTGTCTACTAACCTAAAACTTTCATGATACATATCTATCTATATATAATCTTATTGTAAGAGTAATAACAAATAATAATGATGAGGAGATGGATAGATGCATTTATATATAAACGATATATAACCCTACATTTGAAGAATTCGGGTACGTATCTTAGGGACATTGCCCAACTGCTCTTTATATTGTGCTGCTACCTTTTTTTTTTACTTACTAGATATATATGTTAATCGACTACATAATGAGTGACTATTCGGGTACATTGACAAGTTACCTTATCTATTTAGCTAATTAAATTATATCTTTTTTTCTATAAAATATCTATCTACCTATCGGCAAAAATATTTATTAGAGATACTAATAATCAATAACAGGTAACATGTAAATTTGCTAAACATTTTTATGTACTGTATATAACTTATTCACACTAGCGTTTTTCATGTTAGTTTCCTATCATCCAGTCCATAGAGAAATTTTGGAACTAAAGGGCAAGGAGAAAGAACAGTGTGCAAAACTGCATTGTGATTCAACATCTTTTACACTAAAATATGCAAGAGATTTGTCTACAAAGGCAATAGTCAATTCTCCCGTATAATGAGCCTATCCTTAGAATAGCCGGAACCAAATATTACATAAGGAGTAGACGAGAAACTCAGATGTTCTATAATAAGCCTCCCTTTATAATAGCCGGGAATCTTATATAACCTGCTTCCCTTTATAATGGTCAGGAATATCTTATACTATCTAATAAGCCTCCCTTTATAATAGCCGGAAATCTTATATAACCTGCTTCCCTTTCTAAATAATGGAGAATTTCTTATACTATATAATAAACATCCATTTATAATAGCCGGGAATCTTTATATAACCTGCTTCCCTTTATAATGGTCGGGAATATCTTATACTATCTAATAAGCCTTTCCTTATAATAGCCGGAAATCTTATATAACGTGCTTCCCTTTATAACAGTCTGGAATATCTTATGCTATATAATAAGCCTCTCCTTATAATAGCCGGAAATCTTATATAACGTGCTTCCCTTTATAACAGTCTGGAATATCTTATGCTATGTAATAAGCCTCTCCTTATAATAGCCGGAAATCTTATATAACGTGCTTCCCTTTATAACAGTCTGGAATATCTTATGCTATATAATAAGGCTCCCCTTATAATAGCCAGGAATACATTATATTATATATTTTAACCTCTCCTTATAATAGCCGGGGATATCTTATATGTTTTCTTTCTTTATAATAACCGGGAATCTTATCTTATATAATGAGCCTCCCCTTCGAATAGCCGGGAATATATTATAAAATGAGTCTTCTTATAATAATCGGGACTTTTATATTACATAATGAGTCTCTGCTTATAATAGCTGGGAATATCGTCTATATTAAGTTTTTCTGTATAATAACCGGGAATCTTATATTATATAATGAGTCCCCCCTTATAATAGTCGGGAATATTTTATAACAGTCGAGATTTTCAGATTAAATAATGAGCCTCGCCTTAAATCCCTGGGAATCGTATATTATATAATGACCTCCATTATGGTAACTTGGAATCTTATATAATATACATTTTCCTCCAGATGTAAACAGATCGATAGCAATCATTCTAAAGCATCAGATGTTGCCGGACTTGCTCAGTAGCATCGTGCACACTATGCGGTGGCCCTGACCTCTCCTCAGCGGTTTGGTGTTTGTAAATAGAGTAATGTCTCCTGGCTACTGCTCCCTATGGCCAATGCGTTTCTTCTGGCTGCACACACAGGCGCCTGTCATAAAGCTGCACTAATTACCCTCCTTAATTAATGCCACTCGTTTCCCTGTTTTGGCAAGTACCCCCCGCCTTGCAGAGCAGCACTGAGTGCAGCAGATTGCTGGTTATCACTTGCAGCATGCCTTGGACCTGCTGTCACTCACTGCACTCAGCCTCCTATTTCCATACCTGTGCCGTAAGGATTCGTACACACATCACTGCGGTAAACCTCCCGTATATTCAGAACCACAAGGAAACCATTTATTTTACGTGCAAGAATAAAACTCATGATACTCATGATACATCAGCAATATAAAGAAGATCTGCACCCTGCACGACAGCAGCAGAAAGGGGAGTCAGCCATTGGGGACAGCGCTGGACAGACACAACGGAAATAGACTCCTCTGTGTATATTTACAATAAATAGAATAATACATATGAAATAATAAATAGTCAATAATAATAATAATATTATACACAAGTCATCTCATCAGCTCTTATGCCACATATACAGAACACACCAACCGAAAGTCCAAGAACAAATGGATATAATACTCAAATCATAGTAATAACAGGTGCATGCACTAACCCGGGGGCACCAAGGTGGGCACCACCCCGAGGACAGCGGCCAAGATCCAGAGTACTTCTTATCACCGGGCCAGCCTGGCATCCACAGCGGCCTGCCCTATGGGAGGGGTACCAACCAGCGGGTAAGTGTCAGTAAATGCCCTTCTGCAGCTCTGGGCTCTGGTTTCTGGGGGGCTGATCCCTGGATACTGGCAGCAGTTCCTCCTGGCCAGCTGCTGCCCCCCCAGCATTGGTGTCATGCAGTTTGCGCACGTGTTTCTTCAGGTCGAAGTTCCTACAGAAGCCCTTGCCGCAGGTGGGGCAGGTGAAGGGCTTCTTGTCGTTGTGGGTGTGCATGTGGAAGGTCAGGTTGTAGACCTGGTGGAAGGCCTTGTTACAGATATTGCACTTGAACTGTTTCTCCCCGCTGTGAGTGAGCTTGTGGTTCTTGTAATTCCCTGCAAGCAGTTAAGAAGAGCACCATTCACTTCAAGTGATCATTTCCCAATTCACAACCTGCTCATTTCTCCTCTCCAGACTAATTCATGGCAACTACTCCTGGCATAATAGACACATCAACAGGTTAACCCGCCCAGCAGAAATGCCAGCTAGCTAATACATGACAGGTACAAACCTTTCTGATGGAAGCCCTTTCCACAGAATTCACACACAAACGGCTTGTACCCCGCGTGGATCCGGGTGTGCGTGTTCAGTGTCGAGCTCCTGTTAAACGCCTTTCCACACTGGTTACATTTATGCGGCTTCTCCTGTACAAGACGCGGCACACAATGTTTATTAATATCACAAGAAAATAATAATTTGACTTCATCTTCAACAAAAAAAGGAACCAAAAACCGCGTCAAAATAGTGACAAAACGGTAAATATCAGTCAAAATTGTTATTTAACCTTAGAAGGTAATAATACTTTATTAACATATAACACTTTTCCCAAAAAGGTTAGTTAATATTTCATTCCTAAAATACGGATTATTGTGTCCAAGAAAACATAGTATATGCACACGTTATAATAAAATACTACTGGTAAATATCGGAACCATCCTAATATTCTACATATTCACCATGTGAGCTATATTAATAACCATTTTACATATGATCATGTAGTATTAAACCTGTATATGGTCAAAATAGTATTCACTTAATATCATCCAATATCTTTACATAAGGAATGCTAATATCTTACGGTTAATTATTTCATATAAGATCAATGATTTATTATTATTTATATGTATTCACCGACATTACAATGGTTACTTTTATTATCCAGCCCTGTCTGAATAGTGATCTATCATTCCTACTAGCTCATTACAAGCATTCATATCTATTGTTTCATCAGGGGTCGTTTGAGGATGATAATAATATTAACCATAATAGTATAATTATTATTAGTAATGACTTTTTGACCATCTTGCGCCCTAAACCCTAACAGACATCATCCCTCCAATGCGTAAAAACGCATAGTGGAGTTTTTCATTGATTTTCTTTGTTTGTGTTACTATATATGTTTTTGGTTGAATTGTACCTGTGTGTGGATGATCTTATGTCGGCACAGGGTACTGGCTTGGCGGAATCCCTTGCCACAAATCTTGCAGACGAAAGGTCTGGCTCCTGTGTGCACCGGCATATGTCGGGTTAAATTGTAATGTGCGTTAAAGACCTTTAGAAGAGAAATGAAATGATGATATTTATGGGTGAGCCTGGAAAAACGGCAGAAAGGTGACAAGGACGATGTCTAGGGTTACTTGCCTTGCCACAAACTTCGCAGGTGAACACTTTGGGCTTGTTGCTGGGAGAAGCGCTGCTGAACTTGCCCGATGATTTATAAGCGATCTTGTCGGACAGGGTTTGTGCGCTCTCCTTCATGTAGTGCTGGAACTGCGCCTGAGACAGGTCTTTAAAGGTGACTCCTGAAGGATACTTCTCTACTGCTGGGACAACTAGCTTGTTCCTTTCTGCCAAGTAGGACTTCTGAGGTTGATGCAGAGGGGAGCCCAGGAAATAGGAGGCCACGGGGTGGATGTTTATACTGGCAGTAGGGTGGCAAGGGGCATCGCCTCTGTTAAAGTAGCAGAGAGCGGCCCCCATAGCATGGAATGAAGAGTGGTTGACCACTCGAGGTCGGACAAGTTTGTACTGCTGCAGAGGGGCAAAGTCTCCCTTTAAAGCTACCGTGCAATTGAGCAGCTCATTGCAGCTGAAGGGTGGTGCGGACTCCTGGTGGCTCTTCCTCAGCTCTGTGCCAGTGAGCCCCAGTTTGGGGCAATGTTCATAAGTCACCGGTACGAATGGGATCATGCAGGGGATGGATGAGGAATTGAGGTGTAGGGCTTGCTTCGGATCCCCCTTGTGCACAGAGCCTTGCAATAAACTTGGCACCGGGAGACATTTGGGTTCTGGAGTCCTTGACATTATCCTCTCAATAGAGAAAGCTAGAGGCTTGGAGCTGCTGATCATGTTGATTCTGCTGGGCAGATGTTCTCTGGCTGGAAAGACTTTAGTTCCTCTGTGCTGTAGACTATCGTCCATGTCTTACCTGCTCCAAGAAGTGTCTCGTTCTCTCCTTGTCATTGATGTGAAGGGAGTGGGGCAGTCATCATCATCATCATCATCATCATCATCATGCTAGTGATGCAGAGCCCCACCAGGAGCAGCCTAGTGGACAGGTGCCAATCCATTCCCCATTACATGGAGCAGCAATGACACCAGAGCAATCACTACTTATTGCTACCAGGCCGGCTCAATGGGATGTGTTGTGTCAATAACGCAGTAAAGATCTCGCCAATCGTTAACTTCCAAGAGGAGAAGGTAAACTAGATAATTGCTCAATTCGTTTCCAACAGTCAACAGAAAAAGTTTTTTTTCTCCTTTCTTTTTTTTCCTCTTTTTGTGGTAGGCGACTACTTTTATTGGAGATTAGAGTCCCCCGCCCAGAGGAGGAGGGGGAGCAGGGGGATAGGGGGGATGGGGGGCGTCTCTCTCTCTCCTTTATGCACAATCTGCTCAGCACACTCCAGGGCCAGCCTGATGTGAGATCAATGTTCTTTCTTGCCTTCACATGACATCATCCTGCAAGGAGAGCACCAAGGAGAAATAAGGAAGAGGGTGTCGCTCTATATTTATCAAACAAGCCTCCTTGGAGGATAGTTCTCCTGGTGGCTGTCTGGAGGCTCCGACAAGTGGCCTTGCCCTGCTCTGCACACAGGTGCTAACAGCGCCAGGCTGCCCCCCTCACACAGAGCAGTCAGCCAGTTCACTCTGTACCAGCTCACTGTCACTCTCCTCTCAGTAGTAGACCTGGGAATATCGTGCACACACTCAGGTGTACAGTAGAGTACAAGCAGCAGCATCTTCATCCTATACTGGCAGGTTTTCTGTTGTGCATTTCATTCCCAGTGTTGGCATTAACCAGAGCTGGCATTCACTCACACAAAGAGGCTGCCCCTGGGTGTAATGTATAGTGACTACATGGCACAGAAGTTTTAGTGCGATACACAGATCTCTCTCCAGCGTTATCCACATTTGTATGCCACAAACAATCCATGTATGCGCATTTATAATCTATTTACACATGTATGTCATATGTTGCGATACCATTGTTTATATCAGTTTATAATCATGGCTGGAGATACATAAAAAGACATATAACTTCTACCACACGTATCTCTATCATATCTACTATCTATCTAGATCTTATTATCTATTTGTCTATATATAATATCTACCATATATCTAGATTTTATCTATCTTATATTATCTATCTATATGTCTACCATGTATATCATATTATCTATTTATCTATATCATATCTACAATATATCTAGATATTATCTATCAATCTATCTCATATCTACCATTTATCTAGATCATATTATCTATCTCATATTCTCTATATATTTATGCAATATCTATCTCTTTACCTATCTATCATATCTACCATCTATCTATACATCTGTCTCATATTATGTTATTATTATTTTGTCATATCTACCATCTCTCGAGTATATTATCTATTTCAAATGATCTTTTTATCCATATCATATCTATCATCTACCTAGACCATATTATCTATTTATCTTTATCATATCTACCATCTATCTAGATCATACCATCTATTTCACATTATCTATTAATCTATAGATATATCTAGATGATATCTATCTCAAACCATCGATCTATCATATTCTAATGTCACAGATAGTAAAGATAATAATATTTTGGAATATTCTGTGAGTATAAATATAATACTTTTAGAAAACGTCATCTTCTTTCGTTCAGGTAAAGTCATCGTGTACATGTAAGCCCTGTAGTGTGAAACTTTACATGCCAGGAGATAGGCAGCTCTTTGGGTTTTGTGAAGCTGCAGAGAACAGGGCAGGGGATAGATGTGTCTGGGATGGAGCACTATCCTAGTCACAGAGGTGTCTTTTTTTAGCAGTTCACTTTGTGTGCTGGTAGTTTTCATGGGCTGCAGACAAAGGAGATGCTGAGCCGGGAGTTGAGCAGCAGATGGATCTTACTTAATACTATAATTGCTGCCTTCCCAAAGTATCGGATTCACAATGCTGCGTTATGTGGCCCCCGCGTCTATAGAACCTGTTGGATATGATGAGATTTGTGCCCAACGTGGGCAATGTGCCATACCCAGGGCACAATCATTGAATGATCACTACTTGCCAGGCACAAACATATGTCGGGAAAACAGTCGCCGCTTTTAGGGCTGCGTCTTATGCTACAGTTATTGTATGCACATTATATATTATATACCGCATTATACAGGAATGAACGAATTTCACCCAGGACACAATATAATGTATATCGCACACTACCCGGGTATATACAGTGGCTAGCACTGATCGCTGATCTCCTTGGGTGTAGGTAAAGAAAGATTTTTCACTAAATCCGTTTTAGGCTGTAAAATTCCATAAACTTGGCAATATTCTGCCTGCATGGCCGGGATTATTAACCAGTATTATTTAATATCACAGGCAAAAAAAACAAAACAAAGCAAAACAATAAATGTGCATTTAGTATGTTATGTCATATTATGCCAGCACAGGATGGCGATTATCGCATAGTTACATCTATCTATCTATCTATCTATCTATCTATCTATCTATCTATCTATCTATCTATCTTTGACAAACCCTAGGAGAGCAGTTGCTGCATAGAATTCTGTTATCCTCCAGTTAGGTTACCTTCAGAATTAGAATTATCTATCTAACCTAGCTTTACTAGCTATAGTATTATATCTGTTTTTACTATATAGCTCTCTGTTATCTACTATCTCTCTCTTTGTGTGTCTGTATTCTTTTGAGATCTCTACGTAGCAACATCCCATAGAGATCAGTCCACAGAGATGTGGTGCTGTCTCCAAGAAATGGCTAGTGCCTATTAATATTGGAACAATTATGGGTGCGTCTTTTAGCTGCTGGACAATGCTTAGAGTATGGACACCTCCAGGATATAGAAACCATGCATGGAATATCATCTTCTAATCACACTTTTCCCTTATTGGTTTAAGGTCATAAGGATTATTGTTAAGAAGATCAGTAATGAGTTTTTATAAGGGTGCTTTCACACTTTTTGTTTTGATGCAGTTTTTGAAACCAGTGTCAAAAGTGGATGGTAAACTTAGTGAAATTGTATAGGTAAGATTTTGTTACTCTCTTTTGTAAACCCATCTTGACATTAAAAAAACAACAGATTAAAAAACTGTACCAAATTTGTGAAATTATGTAGGGGGAATTTCTTAAAGCCCCCTACATAAATCATTAAAGGGGTATTCCCATTAACATATTCATATCTATATTCGTAGATAGTTAAAAGTTAAACATTTTTGCAAATATAATAGTTAAAAATTCTGCATAGTTTTAAAGATTTTGTCTAACTATCTTAGTGGTGACAGTCTGTGTTCTTAATCGGTTGCCAATGGATACGACCACTAATGCAGACACTTTCTATGGTCTGGGACTTGTCAGGAACTCAGCCATGACTTTCTTATTGTAACTTGGTTATCAAGCAGGGACACTACATGTATCAGAAGATATCCTGGCCACAATAAGGAAATCTTGGCTGATGCAGTTCCTGCATTCATGGTCGTATCCACTGGCAACCAATCAATATAATTACTTATATTTGCAAAAATGTTTCACTTTCAATTATCTACAAATTTAAAAATGGTTATGTTCATGGGAATACCCCTTTAAGTCTGTAGTGGTAAAACAACTGATATCCTGGAAAAGGTATTAAAGGAGTGATGAATGTTTATTCACAGGAAAACTATATTGCACAAAAGATTCACAATGATGCAATTTTATATGCATCTATATTCTAAAAAACAAACACAAACAAATCAAATAGCATAAGTAGAAAGGATACAAGAAATGGGGGGATAGTACTGTGTAATCTGCTTATAAATTGTTTTATTGTCCAAGTTAGAGTCCCCATTGCTTCTGATACCAATTATGCTTGTAAATGACCAAGATAGATATGAATCCCTCTACTTATCTGCAGATGGATTCATGACTAATAATCCATCCTTATCATATGAAGGGTTAAAAAGCTGAGCCACTTCCCCTTATCTGCAACTCGCTCACCACTTTTCATGAATGAGCCCAGGATGCCTCAGCCTGACATATTTATTATAACTCACCCACAGTTTTCTGGTTTTAACTATACAGGAAATCTATGCCAGTTCCTGACTGGTGTAGATTTTCGTTCTGGCGCATGGAAATGCACACGATTTATTAAGAGGCTGAAGACTCTGGATAATTCAAGTGTGCTTGGGTCGCTTGGGGCCTTTATTCAGACTGGCGTACGAAATACCAGTCTTAATAAATTTGCCCCATAGTTTTACACAGCAGGACCCCACACCAGACCCCCACCTTCATAAAAAATGCCCTGGAAGCAAAAAAAAAAATTGCACTGACATTTGAGAAAAAAGTCCACAAACAATATATGTATGGCTTTTCTACTGGCTAAGGCTAGGTTCACATCTGTGCAAGGCTTTCCATCATTGGGGTCTACGTGAGAGCCGGCTAGATAAAACAGCAGTTACCTGCAGACACCATAGACTATAATGGAGTCTTCCGTGCAGGACTTTTCTCTCTGCAGCAGAAACACATCACGATTTTTTCCACAGCGTGTTCCATTGCGTTTTTGTCTGTGTCTATTGATTTAGTTTTTCTTCCCTTATTAGATCTATAGGGAAAATGCAAGCGTTTCTGCAGGTAAAATTGATATGCTATATTTTTCAGTTCATCTGCATCATTTTCCACAGTGATTTTTTTTTCCACAATGTGTGGATGGAATTAGCCAGAATCTCATTCACTTTGCTGGTACTATAAAATGCATCGTTTTTTTCTGCTGTTTTTCCACAGCGGGAAAAATGCTGCTTTTACGCAATGTGGGGCTTTAGCCTAAATCCGCATTCTGAACTCCTCTGGCTTTGTTTAGAACTTGTCTAATATTCATGCTGAACATATTGTTCTTTAATACTCATAGTCCCAGCGTTTGCAGTACAATTGACTTGAATTGATTTGACTGTGCTTAGGTCAATACAGTGGAAGAGTGAAGAAATCAGGCGATACCTTTTAGAGGCTAACTGAGTATATTTGATAGTAAGCTTTCAAGAGTCTAGCTCTCTTCTTCAGACATTGTGTTATACAAGAAACTGAAAATTCACACACTCTTTATACACAAAAGACATGGATCTTCAAAGGATCTTAGAATCTTTAAAGAAAACAAAATGCAATATAAGTAGAGAAGTTATTTACAACAGGTCAAGAAATAAACAATCTGGAAACTTGTGGGGCGTGAAGGAGGGATCTGTTTGCAATCAGGTGGTGATTTGTGACCCTCACAGTTCATACATAGTGTGACATGAAACTGGCATGAATATTAAGTCCAAATTGCAGAGTTTGAAATTTATGCATTAACTTATATTCCCATTCCTTTCTCTCCCTCTGCATCTTAAAATGTCTCATTAAAACCACAACCCGCAAATCTTCAATAGAATGGTCTTCTCCAGAGAAATGTGCGGCCACTGGGAGATCGGTTCTGCTGTTATTAATGGTGGATCTGTGTGAGTTCATGCGCTGACTAAGTCTCTGCCCTGTTTCCCCCACATAGAGGCCTGTGGTGGGATATTGCACACACATTATGAGATACATCACATTGGAAGACCTGCAGGAAAATGTCCCCCTAATTCTGTGCACCTGTTGTGACTGTGGGATGGGTACACTGTCAGTGGTGTGGATCTGCTTGTAGGTCTTGCAACAGTTTTGCAGGTAAGGTGAGGTGTCATTTTCAGTTGGGGCCTTCAGGGTACTCCGGGCAATAATACGCCTCAGGTTTGGTGGTTGTCGAAAGGAATGGAGAAGGGAGACTGGAAATATGTCTTTGAGTCTGTTGTCCCTATGTAGCAGAGGTTGGAGCTCCTTGACAATACTTCGTAGGATCTCCAGCTGTGGGTTGTAGGTGACAACTAGGGGCACTCGGGCTTCTTTCGGGGTCTCTTTATATGTGAGCAGACTGTCTCTGTTAATGGCTTCTGCTTTGTTTAATTGGTTGTCCATCACTTTTGGTTTGTATCCCAATCAGAGAACTTTCGTCCTCAGATCCAGGAGGTGCTTGTCCAGGTCTGCTTTGTCGGCACAAATACGATTGTATCGTATAGCCTGGCTGTAAATAATAGATTGTCTTGTGTGCTTGGGGTGGAAGCTGTCGTTTCTCAGGTAGGCCGTTCTGTCTGTGGGTTTGTGGTATATTGACGTGAGTAGCCAGTGGTCTTTAATGTATATTGTGGTATCCAGAAAGTGGATTTCACTCTCTGAATAACTAAGTTTAAGGTTGATGGTAGGGTGAAAGCCATTGAAGTCATTATGGAATTGAAGTAGGGCTTCCTCACCTGCAGTCCAGATGACAAGGATATCATTGATATAATGAAGGTAAATCATAGGTTTGGTGGTGCATGTTGATAAATATGCTCCTTCCAGTTCTGCCATAAAGAGATTTGCATACTGGGGTGCACATCTGGACCCCATTGAAGTTCCCAATCGCTGTAGATATAGATCCTCTCCAAAGGTAAAATGGTTGTGGCTAAGGATGAATTTTATGAGTTGCGTTACTGGTTCTTTTGGGAGGTTTTGTTTTTCCAGATGTACCCGACATGCTGCAAATCCATCCTTGTGGGTCAATATAGTGAAGATACATAGGAATTGTGATGCATGCCTCCTGAATTTATGCTCTGTTGGACCATATAAAAGGGCTATAATATCTGAAGAAGCACTGTACAAGGAAGCAAAGCTGTTCAGTTTGTACTATATTGGTGTGTGCCTAGGTACATAAAAGTTTTGGTTATGCAAACACAGACTGTTGTAAAATATTGCAACATTTCAAGGCTGCCCGTTCATGAGAAAAAAAGATTAAGAAAGTTCAGGCAAGTTTAACCAGGTTGTCAGCAAATAAAACTATATTACTTCTGTTACATATCCCATATTCCATTTATTCACCCTAGGACTGTGCATATACCATGCTATACTTCAACATGTCTGGTTAGTAATAGTTATCAATTACTAATTATGTAGGTATTGCAGGTGGGTGTGATGATGTCACCGCATCACACCATGGAGGTGACAGGCCTAAGGTGATTTGAGACTATGAGAATAAATGGCAGCACAGACAACCAATGGCAACCTACTCCGCCCCAGTATTCAGCTGTATCAGCATTTTGAGGATTTGGATACCATTGAAGGACTCATGGGGTCTCTTTTAAGACAGCCCTGCCAGCCTAAAAAAAAAAGATGCTAGAACATTGCTCTGGTTTTTCCTAACATGAGAAAATCCCTGCCTTATAGCCTATAGATACATTGACGATATTTTATGCAAGGGTGGACATACAGGTTCAGCTGCACAGGGCTCCATGGAGCAGGCGGACAAGCCAGGGAACTAATCTCAGCAGATCTGTATAGCATTTGTCTCTGTAAGATGGAGTTGCCTTTCTCTGCACGGTATGTAAAATGACAGTGACAAGGGGGTATCCTATATGCCTACAAGAAAGAGCATTTCATCAGCAACATAGACAGATTCTGGGCAGTCACCATATTTAAATGCTCGAGATCCACCATACTACTACAGTGGATGTCGGGAAAGTGTTAAAAAAGACCTTTCATGTCCTCTAATACAGGGCATGTTATATACTATTACAAAGCTGGTTGTATGCTGAATTCAATATGCACTTTCAGTTTTGTTTGTAGGTTCCTCCACTTCAGAAATATCAGTAGTGCCAGGGGCTTGGGCTTTAAAGTCTAGTGTCATCTTTGGGTGGTGGAGCATGCCCCTTTCATAGTGCAAAATATGAAAGTGTATTATTAGGGGGGCATTCTCCACTGACCAGCGATGATGTTAGACTGTAAAGTGCTGAAAGTGCACTGAATTCAGAGCATAGACAGCTTTGTAACATGTCCTGTGTTAGAGGACAAGAAGTTTAATTTTTAAGATATGAATATGAATTAATATCCTATTTCTTCTCTTATATACAGTGGCATGCAAAAGTTTGGACACCCCTGGTCAAAATGACTGTTATTGTGACCAGTTAAACAAGTTGAAGATAAAATGACCTTCAGTAAAGATCACAAATTCCCAATATATTCTTTGGAATAAAAAAAAATATTTTCATGTTTTACATTTTCAAAATAACAATGAAAATAGCCCGATGCAAAAGTTTGGGCATCCTTCATGGTTAGTACCTAGTAGCACCCCCTTTCTCAAGTATCGCAGCTTGTAAATGCTTTTTGTAGCCAGCCAAGAGTCTTTCAGTTCTTGTTTGAGGGATTTTTATCTATTCTTCCTTGGAAAAGTCTTCCAGTTCTGTGAGATTCCTGGGTAATCTTGTACGCACTGCTCTTTTAAGGTCTAGCTACAGATTTTCAATGATGTTCAGATCAGGGGACTGTGAGGGCCATGGTAAAACCTTCAGCTTGCGCCTTTTTAGGTAGTCTATGGTATATTTTGATGTGTGTTGAGGATCATTATCCATTTGTAGAAGCCATCCTTTTTTCAATTTCAGCTTTTTTACAGATGTTGTTATGTTTGCTTTAAGAATTTTCTGAAATTTCATTGAACCCATTCTTCCCTCTAACTGTGAAATGTTCCCTGTGCTACTGGCTACAACAAAACCACAAAGCATGATTGATCCACCCCCATGCTTAATGGTTGGAGAGATGTTCTTTTCCTGAAATTCTGTGCCCTTTTTTCTCCAAACATTCATTTGATTATTGTGGCCAAAGAATTCTACTTTAACCTCGTTGGTCCACAGGACTTGTTTCCAAAATGCATCAGGCTTGTTTAGATGTTCTTTTGCAAACTTCTGATGATGAATTTTAGGGTGAGGACGCAGGAGAGGTTTTCTTCTGATAACTCTTCCATGAAGGCCACATTTGTGCAGGTATCGATGAACAGTAGAACAATGTACCATAACTCCAGATTCTGATACATCTTCCTGAAGGTATTTTGCAGTCAAGCGGGGGTTCTGATTTGCCACTCTGGCAATCCTACGAGCAGCTGTCTCTGAAATTTTTCTTCCAGACCTTATCTTGACCTCCACTGTTCCTGGTAATTGACATTTCATAATTACATTTTGAACTGAGGAAAGGGCAACTTGAAAAAGCTTTGCTATCTTGTAGCCTTCTCCTGCTTTGTGGGCTCCACCATTTTGATTTTCAGAGTGCTAAGTAGCTGCTTAGAAGAACCCTTGGCTGCTGTTTTTTGGCACAAGGTTAGAGGAGGCTGGGTATTTATAAAGCTGTAAAATTTGTACCACTTGGCCTTTGCAAATGATGATAGTGAACAAGCCATAACCCTAACTGGCTAATTAAGGTCTGAGACCTTGGTCAAAGTTATCTGAGCACACAAATCTACAAGGGTTCCCAAACTTTTGCAAGGTACTTCTTTTTCTTTTCACTCTAAAATTGTACTCAAACATACTAATACATTGATATTGCTTAAAATTATAGACAAGTCTGTTTAATCTTTAACTTTATGCCTTTTAAAGATTATTTCATCTTCATCTTGCTTAACTGTTCACAACAACAGTCATTTTGACCAGGGATGTCCAAACTTTTGCATGCCACTGTATAGAAAAATGAGTTTCTGTCTGTCTGTTCTTTATGCGCGACCAAATGACTGGACTGATCTTCACCAAATTTGGCACACAGGTACATCAGGTGTCTGGGAAGGTTTTAGACCGGGTCTCAGCCCTCTAGGACATACCATTCCTGAGATACAGTATTTCCAAAAAATGACCTGCAATAGCCAATAGAAGCCTGCAAGTCTTTCACTCATATTCCAACTGCCATACACACGGTCACATGTCCCTTATCAGCCAATAGAAGCTCGCAGGTGCTTAGTCTCCATATGCACACAGCTTTACTGCAGGTTTCCATAACAACCCAGCCATTTGTCTTCACTGCTGTAGGTCAGCTTTTAAAGGGGCAAGGCGCTGTAGATGACACTGTTACACAAGGTCACATACACACAGTTTTACTCCAGGTTTCCATAACAACCAATCGCAGGTTTTTCACTGACTTCCAAACTGAGATACACATGATCACCTGACACTTATGGACCAATGGAAACTCGCAGGTTCTTCAGTCTTGACATACACACAGCTTTATATCTGATTTCCATAGCAACCAAGCTATTTATGACCTGTATTAGTCAATAGCAGTTCACAGGTCCTTAAATATTCAGTCATATGATGTGTATCAGCCAATATAACTTCACATTTCATTTACCAGATTTCCATAATAACACCGCCATAAATAGACTGTACCTATACTGGACTGCCATACTGGAAGTCAGCATTCTTATAAATTGAAACATATTTAAACTACACACAAACGACATACAAAATAGACCAGTGCCAATTCTTATGGGGCCATTACACAAACAAAAATGAAATATACATGTGCGAAGCCGGGTCCTTCTGCTAGTATTGTATAAATCTAGGATTTAAAGCAATTTTTAAATTATGTAATGCACAAAATAATGATATCTTATAACAGAAAATCATTTCCAACTTCTACCTCTAAGTCACAGAATTGCTTCTCGAAGGCTAAGGCCCCAATATAGCAGGCCGCAGCAAAAAATCACTGCAGGAAAAACTGCGGCGACAACACATTGCATTTTTTCCTACAGAGCTTTTCACAGAAAGTCTGCAGAGGCTTCCTCTGTGGACTTTCTGCTTCTGTTGTACCTATAGGGAAACCACCAGCATTTCTGTAGGTATAATTGACATGCTGCGATTTCCAAAACAGTGACAGTCACTGCAAAGAGAAGTGAGCTGTCTGCTTCCTGCCTATTCACTGTGTATGTTCTGGAGAGCAGATGACCCTCACCAATATTAGTGACCTATCTTAAGGAGGTGATAACACTGGATGATGATCAATTAATCAATGGCATTTCATTAGCAGCACCTGGCAACTACCTAACCTCTTAATTTCTATGGAAGCAGTAAGAGTGTTGCTTCTGCATTTTGGTGCATTTTTTTGCTAAAGAATGAAGTGCCGATATTTTGCAATGTATTGCAATGTGCATTTGTATTTGCAAATGCATTGTAGTGCATTTCATTAGTGATTAGACCCCTAGGGGGTCTATTAAATACAGTATTTAAAAAAACAAAATTAAAAATTTGAATCATCCCCCCCCACTTCCCTAGCATACATATAAAAGTAAAAAACTGTGAAAAGAAACATTAGGTATCACTATGTCTGAAAATACCCAGTCTACAAACTTATATAAATATTTTTTCCGTATAGTGAACACTGTAGTGGGAAAAAAAAATCAAAAGTGGCAAACAGAAAAATAAAAAAGTTATGGGGATTTGAAGCCGAGGAGTCAAAAACGAAAATCGAAAAATGCCTGCAGCAGGAAGGGGCTAATGCTGCAAATTCAACAAATGACATGTTCAGTTCTTTATAACCTATAAAATGTCTATAAACTTTGTTGTGCATAATTATTTGGAACAATGGATTCTGATTTTGTAATTTGTGAAAAAAATGTTATCATTGGGAGGTTTGTCCAATAAAATGGGATTTATACTCTAACGGTTGAAGATTTGAAAATTATACTGACTGTCATTTGCATCAACCATTTAGGAAAATCAGAGAAAATATAATTTGTATAATAATTTGGAATGCAATGTATGTGGAGGACCAGTGTTGGATTTGGTTGCAATTTGCTTGACTATGTAGATCCTGCTTGTCAGTACGATTCTTGACAACTTCCTCTGACTCCTTTTGTCAGTGAATTGTTCACATAAACAGGATGCCCTTTCACTGGATGCCTTTCCTTTAGCACACAATTTTCTGTATACCCTTGAGACTGTTGCACAAGAAAACCACACAAGGTTGCCAGTTTTTAAAATATTGACCAAGGATTGTCTAGCACCAATGGTCATTCCTTGGTTGAAGTTACTCAGATCACTTGATTCACATAGAAACCTATCCAACCAAAATTTATTTATTTGATGAAATGAGGGGTCACATATCTAACTTCCATACAGGGATGCTGCTATCATAAAAGGGCATGTGTCTGTAATAAAGTGGAAATTCAGATCTTCCTTAATCTATATGTGCTAATATTCTATATATATATATATATATATATATATATATATATATATATATTTATCTTTGCTTGTACATATACTGATATTTGACATCTATAATAAAGTCAAACACTGAACATCATATTCTGTACCATATATTGCTCAGGATCAAGCAGCAATCTTGCTAATGATGTACCTGCTTGTCAGTTCTGTGCCTCCCTTTAACACTCTATCTGGTTTACACCTTTAATAAATCAATCTATAAATTCACCTTTACATCATATGCTAGTCTCCCATCTGTGTATTATTGCACTGTTCACACTGCCATCGCTATTACTTTGCTTTTTTCTTTTATGCAGCATAAATAATTTCAGGCCTAGCTTTCTTTTTTTTTATTCCTTTGCTATTTTTTTGTCACAGCAGTTCACTTCTTCTTTCTAATCTCTAGGCTTATAATAATTATGTTGAAAAATTAAAATGTTAGCGAAAATAAGTCAAGGTCAAACGTAGCATATGGTTTGTCCTTTCTCCAATAATAGTGGTTCTAAGTAGAAGTCGCCTCTAATTAGAAATGTCAGGTAGGGAATCACTGAGCCTGGGAAAAGGGCTCAATTATTGTAAAAATCCCTGTGGAGTAATGTCTGGCTATAGGTTTTATAGCTGAGAATGTGTGAATTACTTAATAAAATAGAAAGAAAGAAAAAAAAAAAGGTACTTGGTCTCCAAAACGATGGATATTATCAGTTTAATTAATACAGATGTTCACTTTTCCTAGCCAGAGAACCCTCATTTCTAGAAAGGGTCAATGCAACATGTATTGTATGATAAAACAAAGATTAGAGTTTCCCTTATAAACACAACGATATGTTCTGAAATGATGATAATCACACTCTATATTATTCTATTGTGCACATATATCTTCATGCACACAACTTTTTTATAGATAAGTGTTGTACAGAGCCATAATATGGTAATGGAGCCATAATGTGCTTATGTATGAAGGCACAAGGGTCTTATCTTCTCATTTTCTCATCCATTTTTCCTAGCATAGGTGCTAGGGAAAACTGAGTGGTAACCCTTGTGGAAGTTGTAACAGGAGTCAGACACCTAAAGCTAAACCTTGCTGAAGAGAATGTTTTAATAGAAGACAAGAGTATATATAATTACTAGGGATTTTAGTGGTCCATTCACCTGGCAAAGCCCATATGGTGCCTCCCTGAGGGTCTGTATTCTTTCTAAGAAGCAATGTTGCTTCTATAAGAATCTTTGTAACATGGTATGATTGGAACATCTAGACACTACACTTGAGATTTAGTGCCGAACACTTACACTTTAGTTACGTTGTGGATTACAAATCATGATGAATCCAATAAAATATCAAGCAATCACATTAATCCAGAATATTTAATTATTCAATTGGGGCCCTCACAAGATGGAGAGCAATAATAGTTATTCTGTATAGATCAAACACGTAGACTCTGTATATGTGTGTTCTATCACATTATATTTACATAATATATAACCTTCCCATCTCATTAGAATCAATTAACATATAGCAATAATTTTATTCAATAATCCCCTCCAAGTAGTTATATCCAATAGCTCAGTCTATGCAGTCATATAGTCCTATATATTCTGATATAATCAATCTTATAACCAAAACATTATACCATTTCTTTAGATTCAGGTCACAGGTAGCAGTTTTCATCCCAATAATTGTTTCTAATTTGTTAAATTCAGGTTTTATTCATACGCTTTTTGAAGCCAAAACCAGGAGTGGATTTAAAGAGGAGAGATACCATCTGCCCGTTATAAGTTCTCACACTTTATGATCCACATCAGGTTTTGGCTTCAAAACTATATAAACAAAACCTTAAGGTTTGTTCCTACCTTCCTACCATCACCATAATCAAAGCCAGCTTTGAAGACCGTTCCCTCTGTTTCATCTTAAAGAACATGAATGATCAGTGCTTCTCACCTCTTATGGTTCACCGATTTAACACTTAGTCTAAGGCCCCACGTAGCGGGCTGCAGCAAAAAACCACAGCGTGTCCGTTGCACGTATTTTTCTCCAATGTATGGATGAAATTAGCTAGACTGTAAAACACTGCGTTTTTTTTCCTGCTGCTAGTCATTATTTGTAGAGATACAGGTGTGCAGTCCCAACATTAAAACGCAATGTGCTGCTCATGCAAGTGTCCAGTATGACTGACAGATATAATATTTAATATTATACACTCCGTGTATTGTTTTTAGATGTATTTCGGAAATGTCATAAGCTTCATCTTCAGCTGCAGTTGTAAACGGTTTTGTAGATTTTTAACATAGAAAGCCAACCAATTTGTTTTATTTAGGGAATTGCATTGGACATATGAATAATTATGGAGTCATACCTAGATGAGATATAAGTACTGTAAGTATTGGTAAGCCCTGCAATTCCATACAGGGAGTGGATCACAATGCCTATGATTTAATCCAAGTAGTTTGTAGGTAACATTTTTGAGATGAAGAGTCAATTAACTAGGAAAAATGTATACTATATAATCTGCTACTGAAGGAGGAGCTTCTGACAGTTCAGAAAGCATATAGAGTGTATGTAATATTAAACATTATATATCTGCCACTCATTCCGGACTAGGCAGCATATGAGAGCCAGGACCACCTAGCTGCAACAGGAAAGTGCTCAATTGGTGAACCACTGGAAGGTAAGAAGCACAAACATTTAATTGTTCCACAGTGTGTACCCCTGATAATGGAGACCAGTAGTGCGTTCTAAGTAACTATAATAACATCTATAGGATATTACAACAGGAACTGTGTCCAAAGATTATGGTGATGGCATTTGATTTAATAGTCTGGAGGCTATTAGTGGTCTGAATACTGCTACATGTGAACTGAATCTAAAGAGATAGTGGTATAATGGTGGTTTCATATATGCTGGATGCAGCTATAGCCGAATCTAGTACCCGGCCGCCATTGCTTTTACTTCTCAGTAAGTAACACGCCAATTAATTTCAGATGTATCACAACCATGTGGTTTTGCTGTTACCATGAGCAGTAATGAAATACAGACTGAATCAATTGCCATTTCACTTGCTGATAAATTAAAGCATCAGCTGTTTGGGAACTGGATGTGGCACCACCCTAAGACCACTTGTGGAAAAATCCTCAGCTGTCCATAGTGGCCAATGATAGTACTATTTTGAAGGTAATATCTCAGGGTATCATTAAACTTCTGGAGTCTTTGGCCTAAGCAGGCAGCACAGAATGGCTTGGTTATAAACTGGATGACATGAGAATATATAGGACTAACAGACTGAGCTATTGAATATAACTACTTGGAGACAATTATTGGACAAAATTATTGAATCTAGTCTAAGGAGATGGGAAGGTTACGTATTTTGTACATATAATGTTATGTCTCAATAACACATATAGGTGGATTCTGTTTTTGATTTACACAGAAGTAGTATTGTTTATCCAGAAAGGGGCGTTGTGAGCACAATCCGCTCTAAGTATCACCATACTGAAGTCCAAATTAGTACAATTGGTATATGAGCTGGCATAGAGTCACATCTAAAATAATGTGTGCAAAATGGATTCTGATCTTTAATGGAGGAAGGGGTGAGGCTTAAAAACATTGTAGGTGTGGTTACACATTGCATAAACAAAGAGGTGTTATTAGTATAATCAACATAACATGATTCATTATAAAGTTGTTTTGGCAAAAGCTATTGATGAGGCACAGAAGTTTTAGGCTAAGGCCCCATGTAGTGGGCCACAGCAAAAAAAAAAAAAAAGCGCTTTTCACGGAAAGTCCATAGAGGTTTCCTCTGTGAACTTTCTAATTCTAATATACCTATAGGGAAACAGCCAGTGTTTCCGTAGGTATAATTGACATGCTGCGATTTCCAAAGCTGCCACGGTTTTAGAAATTGCAGCGTGTCTACTGTGTGTATTTTTCCGCAATGTGTGGATGGAATTTGCTAGAATCCCATCCACATTGCAGGGACTGTAAAATGCTGCGTTTTTTCCCGCGGCTTTCTACCGGGGCTAAACCGCAGCGTCTACGCCTCTTTTTTTTTTAGCAACAAGATTACACACTGACACAAAAAAATGTATGTATGTTCGATATGCAATTAATGACCTCTACAACTGCATATTCGTGGTTTAGAAGCAATTTTGGGGATGATAGACACCCATTAAGGAATTTCACTTGAATTCAAATATACAAAGCTGGTCCTGTATACTGTATATTGTAAAATCGGCTTTTTAATGTTATCACCTAATTGCTCATTTTATCCTAAATACTTATCCTGGACGAGGTCATGAACCTATTATCAGACCTACTAAGCACCCCAATTCCACTCTCACGCTGGATGGCTCCCCCTGTCTATGTGGAAGAAGCTGATGAATTCTATTATCCCATATAATAAAATACTATATAAGGGCAGGGGGTGCCCTCAAAAATTCCAAAAGGTTTAGGGCTCTTGGTGTGACTCACCTCTAACTCTGTACACGGTCTCATCCTTTTGTACAACCCTGAACACATTTATTGCTTAGATGCGGGGGCCCATGGCCTTACTGGTACCATATCTTCCACATTATCTATTGGTTCTTCTTACGATTAGACACAGGGGTCAGATTGAAATATATATTTGTATTTTATTTTTATATGCTCTCCCCCAATACAGGTCAGATTAGAATTTGTGCTTCTTTCGGCTCCCTGGCATTGACTTTCCACTGGACAACTTTAACTTGATATTTTATTTCTACTATGGACTATGCAGCACTGTTTTGGTTCTTTGTTGTATTTTGTCCGGTTCTTTTTATATCTTTGTACAACTTCCAGACTATGTTCTCTTGTCATTTATTTTGCATTATGTACTCCTGGTGTGTTATATGTTGTACAATTTTTCAATAAACAGAGTTAAAAAAAAAAAAAAAACTACTTACTCATCACAGAAAAGGTAAACCAAAACAATTTAAAGAAATGCTAAACGATCAATTTTGAAAAATCACATGTAATATGAATAAAATATTATACTACAAAAGTCAGGCCAGCATGCCCATTCACAATAATGCCAAAATCTGCATAAAGGCCATACTTTATTTCAACAAATGTGCACAGATAGACACCCTTATATAAATGTTTCACAATAATACATAATACTCAAGACATAACATCCACATGGTGACAAATGACATACCCACTATGTAAGCATAACCCCCCTAGCAGTGCTGCAGCCTATTCACCTGGTACTTCCACACCCTGACTTCTATTCTAAGTCCTTGAGACAATCCGATGTCTGAAGAAGGTCTTGACAGACCAACACGTTACAGTCTGTCTGTAGATTGTCAATAAAAATTCTTCACTGATTTGCAATATATTTGAATGCCTAAGGGCCCCAATGCATAATATGTAATGGGGCCCCTACCTACCTTGTGCCTTTGCAAATACTGGTGTATTTTATGGGGCATAGGGACCATTAGTGCCGCCTCAGTGTCCAGGGCCTGGTAGGAACTGCCTTCTCTGCACCCCTGGTTTAATGATATGCTTTATGCATGCTCAGGCTGCCTTAATTGATGCAGGTCATCATGCGGTCACTGTTCTAGAACTCTGGGAACTGGATTGCCTGTTGCACTAAGTTGCACCATGGAAGAAGTTGTGCGTTCTCTTCCGTGATGTGGCCTGTTTGATGTTAGGTGTTAACCAAGCTATTCTACATAGTAGATGGCTTCCTATTTAAGGGTCGTTTCTATGCTATGTAGGTGGAAGAGATGGTTTGAAATGAGATGGAGAGATGGCTTGTAGAAGATTGACTTCTTGGAGGGCTGTTTGGATGAGGCAACAACTAGCAAGGTCAGGTGAGCCGGGACTGCTTTCATTTAGGAGAGAAACACTTATGTTTTAAGATGTCAACTGATTCAGCGAACAGACATACCTTAGTGAGCACCTCCGTCCCCCATGCAAGCAGGACTTTTCTCTCTGCCGATTTTGGGCAAAAACCTGGTTGACCCCATTATATGCAGATAGGGTTTCTGTTTTTCGGGTCCCCAAGCAGACCCGAAGAACGGAAACCCAAACGCTAGTGTGAACCTAGCGTAAGTTTAAGTAAATGTGAGTGTGTTATAGTTCTTTGCACAGTTGGTGACTGGTAGTGCCTGTGTGCAGGGAAAAGCTGTGAAGGTGCCATAGTGCTTAACTAGCACTGTAACCTTTGTATACATTATGGGGTCTCAGTATTCTGACCCCATCGATCAGTATTGTTGGCATATTTTTTTTAACTATTCCATCACTTACTTCAGTGAGAAAACCCCTTTAATTAATATATATTATATTAATATGTCTAAAAATGTATATTTTTAAATCCCCACTCCAGCTAAATTTATTAAGTCATAGCCCTGTAGTACAGGGTTTACTAATGTAAAGTGAATAATGAATTTATTCACTGAAAGGCTGGAAGTCCCTGATTTCTGGGGAAGTCTATGACAGCGTAAGATACAGGCACTCAGTTATATAGAAAAAAATAAGTAACTTCCAGCTGGCGTGTGAATTGACAGGTCAGTGTGATGATCATATGACCAGCCAGGTCACCACTTGGGGACTGATTGAAGCGAACACTTGGTGAGTAAGTGCATCATTCATTCTACATTAATGTGCTCTGTACTACAAACACAATACATTTTGCTGGAGTGAGGATTCCAGGAAATGGTGCATTTGCTGGACTATCTAAAAGGTATGATGGTGCTCAGCATAATGTCTCCTACAATACACTACGACTAGTTTGACATACAGTTTTCTATTGCATCTAGGCAATAGGTGTTTTACACAAACACAAACTCAAAATTCCACCAAGCTTAAAGGGGTTCCCCTGAAAAATACTGGAAGTAGATATATCCAAGCCTATAAATATAACCTTTCTTTTTGTGTGTGTGTGTGTATATATATATATATATTTTTTTTTTTTTTGGTGAAGAATCAACAAGTGGGACACAATTGTGAAGTGGAACGAAATTTATTGGTTATTTTAAACTTTTGTAAAAAATAAAAAACTGAAAAGTGGGGAGTGCAATATTATTGGGCCCCTTTACTTTCAGTGCAGCAAACTCACTCCAGAAGTTCAGTGAGGATCTCTGAATGATCCAATGTTGTCCTAAATGACTGATGATGATAAATATAATCCACCTGGGTGTAATCAAGTCTCCGTATAAATGCACCTGCTCTGTGATAGGCTCAGGGTTCTGTTTAAAGCGCAGAGAGCATCATGAAGACCAAGGAACACACCAGGTAGGTCTTTGATACTGTTGTGAAGAAGTTTAAAGCCGGATTTGGATACAAAAAGATTTCCCAAACTTTAAACATCCCAAGGAGCACTGTGCAAGCGATCATATTGAAATGGAAGGAGCATCAGAACACTGTAAATCTACCAAGACCCGGCCGCCCCTCTAAACTTTCATCTCAAACAAGGAGAAGACTGATCAGAGATGCAGGCAAGAGACCCATGATCACTCTGGATGAACTGCAGAGATCTACAGCTGAGGTGGGAGAGTCTGTCCATAGGACAACAATCAGTTGTACACTGCACAAATCTGGCCTTTATGGAAGAGTGGCAAGAAGAAAGCCATTTCTCAAAGATATCCATAAAAAGTCTCGTTTAAAGTTTGCCACAAGCCACCTGGGAGACACACCAAACATGTGGAAGAAGGTGCTCTGGTCAGATGAAACCAAAATTGAACTTTTTGGCCACAATGCAAGACGATATGTTTGGCGTAAAAGCAACACAGCTCATCACCCTGAACACACCATCCCCACTGTCAAACATGGTGGTGGCAGTATCATGGTTTGGGCCTGATTTTCTTCAGCAGGGACAGGGAAGATGGTTAAAATTGATGGGAAGATGGATGGAGTCAAATAAAGGACCATTCTGGAAGAAAACCTGTTGGAGTCTGCAAAAGACCTGAGACTGGAACGGAGATTTATCTTCCAACAAGACAATGATCCCAAGCATAAACCAAAATCTTCAATGGAATGGTTCACAAATAAACGTATCCGGGTGTTAGAATGGCCAAGTCAAAGTCCAGACCTGAATCCAATCGAGAATCTGTGGAAAGAGCTGAAAACTGCTGTTCACAAATGCTCTCCATCCCACCTCACTGAGCTCGAGCTGTTTTCCAAGGAAGAATGGGCAAGAATTTCAGTCTCTCGATGTGCAAAACTGATAGAGACATACCCCAAGCGACTTGCAGCTGTAATCGCAGCAAAAGGTGGCTCTACAAAGTATTAACTTAAGGGAGCCGAATAATTCGGCATGCCCCACTTTTCAGTTTTTTATTTTTTACAAAAGTTTAAAATATCCAATAAATTTCGTTCCACTTCACGATTGTGTCCCACTTGTTGTTGATTCTTCACCAAAAAATTAAAATATTATATCCTTATGTTTGAAGCCTGAAATGTGGCAAAAGGTTGAAAAGTTAAAGGGGGCTGAATACTTTCGCAAGGCACTGTATATATATTCTAAATGCTTTTAACACCAGATATTCTGCAAACACTAGAATTGGGCCACCTGTTGTTTTAACTGAACAGTCTTTCTGTATAAACCTAAGTAAATGTGCCAAGGTGGACACACATTGCCTCCCTGATCCTTTGGGTATGCAGATACCTTGTATGGTGATCCAGTTGCCTCTGAAGCTACTGCGTCTACTCTGCTTGTCACAAGCAATTGATGACAGACCGAGTTTCTGCAATTGCATTTGCTCAGCATTACCTATGACAAACAGAGTACCGTTAACAGTAGGTTTGTTCCTGCTATTTCATCATCTCATACCTATAAATCTGCTGCTGGGGCAGTTGCTGAGACAACAGCTTAACAGCTGACCCATTATTATAGATTGCAAATATAAACACATTAAATATCCCTGCAACCATAAATGCCTAAACTATAAATCTATAATAATATTTATTCTATACAGTGAATGTAGAAGTGGGAACAAAAAACGCAATTGTCTGAACCGCCAATTTTTTTTTTTTTTAATTGTTTCACCTCCCCAAAATTTTGAATAAAAAGCAATCAAAACATAAGAAAACCCCAAAAGGGTATAAAAACTAAAATTTTTTTTTTTAGAGTCCCACCTTTTTCTGATTTTTTTTCAACTTCCCAGTATATCATGCAGACATACAGAACATGAAATGTTACCATTATGAAGTACAATTTTTTTTTCCTGCAAAACATAAGCCCTCATATATCTCTGTGAATGAAAAAATAAAAATGCTAAGGTGGGGAGTAAAAAATAAAAAACGGATACAGTGGGAAGGGGTTAACTTTATGCAGAATTATTTTAGGATAACTCCTTTACCAATCATATTTATGATAAGCAATATTGGATATACTAAATATACTAATGTATTATATATACTTAATTGCAACCATCTGAGCAATCTGATATTAAAGCAAGTTCAACAATTCTGCATAAATTAATTTTACTTTATTGCAGTGATTAGTGGGGGTCTGACAAATGATGTTCACAATAACTGCCAACACTACACAGCTCCATCTATTGTGTAGTGGCAATCTGGAGTTACTGCAACTTAGCGCATATTCAAGTGAATTTGAACTGAGCTGCAGTAAATCTGCAGGTAAGCATACCAAACTACCCGTTACACATTGCTGCAGCCAGTTAGGTGAGAAACATAAAACTGGTCTACCAGGAGAACTGGCATTAACTGATCCACTACCATAGACCATCAGGGAATCAGCCATCAATCCTTTTAATAGCCTTGACTACAATAGAAGGTCTTATTATCCATTTTTATACCCTAGAATACCAGGAAATCAGGTATTAACCCCTATAGTAAACCTCCATAGAAGTACTCCTCCACTATCATGAACTATCGGGGAAGCAAGTATTAACCCCAATCTCCTAATATTACAAGCCCTTCATAGTTCTGTGGAACTTCAACATCCTAGGTCACATTAGAATTTAGCAATTAGCTACTTTACTACTCAATAACACCAGTTACTACAATTAACTACTTAAGGCTGAGGCCCCATGTTGTGAAAACGCAGCGTTTTACATTAGCTGCAAAGTGGATGGGATTCTGGCTAATGCCATCCACACATTGCAGAAAAAAGCTATGAGGGTTGTCAAAATCACTTACTTTTCTGTGGGTCAAGTTTTGACATTTGGTACATAATTTATTTTGCCAGACCTGTCCACCAGGTGATTCACAAAACTTTGCCTGCAACATACAGTGGGTACGGAAAGTATTCAGACCCCTTTAAATTTTTCACTCTTTGTTTCATTGCAGCCATTTGCTAAAAGCAAAAAAGTTCATTTTATTTCTCATTAATGTACACTCAGCAGCCCATCTTGACAGAAAAAAAAAAAATGTAGATATTTTTGCAAATTTATTAAAAAAAGAAAAACTGAAATATCATATGGTCATAAGTATTCAGACCCTTTGCTCAGTATTGAGTAGAAGCACCCTTTTCAGCTAGTACAGCCATGAGTCTTCTTGGGAATGATGCAAGAAGTTTTTTACATCTGGATTTGGGGATTCTCTGCCATTCTTCCTTGCAGACCCTCTCCAGTTCCGTCAGGTTGGATGGTGAACGTTGGTGGACAGCCATTTTCAGGTCTCTCCAGAGATGCTGAATTGGGTTAAGGTCAGGGCTCTGGCTGGGCCAGTCAATAATGGTCACAGAAGCCACTCCTTTGTTATTTTAGCTGTGTGCTTAGGGTCATTGTCTTGTTGGAAGGTGAACCTTCGGCCCAGAGCACTCTGGAAGAGGTTTTCTTCCAGGATATCTCTGTACTTGACCGCATTCATCTTTCCTTCAATTGCAACCAGTCGTCCTGTCCCTGCAGCTGAAAAACACCCCCATAGCATGATGCTGCCACCACCATGTTTCACTGTTGGGATTGTATTGGGCTAGTCATGAGCAGTGCCTGGTTTTCTCCACACATACCGCTTAGAATTAACGCCAAAAAGTTCAATCTTCGTCTCATCAGACCAGAGAATCTTATTTTTCAAAGTCTGGGAGTCCTTCATGTGTTTTTTGGCAAACTCTATGCAGGCTTTCATATGTCTTACACTGAGGAAAGGTTCTTCGTGCCAATCTGCCATAAAGCGCCGACTGGTGGAGGGCTGCAGTGATAGTTGACTTTGTGGAACTTTCTCCCATCTCCCTACTGCATCTGGAGCTCAGCCACAGTGATCTTTGGGTTCTTCTTTACCTCTCTCACCAAGGCTCTTCTCCTACGATTGCTCAATTTGGCTGGATGGCCAGGTCTAGGAAGAGTTCTGCTCGTCCCAAACTTCTTCCATTTAAGGATTATGGAGGCCACTGCGCTCTTAGGAACCTTGAGTGCTGCAGAAATTCTTTTGTAACCTTGGCCAGATCTGTGCCTTGCTACAATTCTGTCTCTGAGCTCCTTGGGCAGTTCCTTTGACCTCATGATTCTCATTTGCTCTGACATGCATTGTGAGCTGTGAGTTCTTATATAGACAGGTGTGTGCCTTTCCTAATCAAGTCCAATCAGTTTAATTAAACACAGCTGGACTCCAATGAAGGAGTAGAACCATCTCAAGGAGGATCAGAAGGAAATGGACAGCTTGTGAGTTAAATGAGTGTCACAGCAAAGGGTCTGAATAATTATGACCATGTGATATTTCAGTTTTTCTTTTTTAATAAATTTACAAAAATATCTACATTTGTTTTTTTTTCTGTCAAGATGGGGTGCTGAGTGTACATTAATGAGAAATAAAATTAACTTTTTTGCTTTTAGCAAATGGCTGCAATGGAACAAAGTGAAAAATTTAAAGGGGTCTGAATACTTTCTGTACCCACTGTATTTCAATCGGCTTGTTGATAGGTCTGTCTCTGTGCAACTACAGTGGAGAGTGAAATGCAGCAGGGGGTGAAATGCATTGTACATTCCTCAGAATGATCAAAACAATGGACATTATGCTGGTAGAGTGAACATAAACCCAGTCAGTCACCATATAGAAGTATTATTTATTGCATTGTGTGGTCAATAAATGTAAACATGGGGGCAAGCTGTTTTGGATGTCCATCTTACTAGGCTATTACCATTGCGGAGGGCAGCTTGGGAGGCAGAAACTCTCATTCCTCTGTCTCTCCTATGGCCGTCCATTGAGTAGAGGAGCTACATGATGAGAGTTGGAGTGTCAGCTGAAGAGGCAGAGGAATGAGAGTTCTGGCCTACCTAGCTTTAGCCCCCCCGCTAAAGTAATAAATGGGGACTGGGGTGTATATTAGTAATAAAGCTTATCCAGTGCAGGGAATACTCCAGTAAGCTTTATTATTTAACCAGATAACCCCTTTAATAATAACATCACCTCCTGTTTGAGAACTTGATGCAACATTATGGATTTTTATATAGTATCAAACACTAACTTTGCTGATATTATGATAACCACAACTTTCAAGAAACCAAAACAATCAGCTCCATAAATATGTGGGCTACATCTGTAAACAGGTTATCAAACTTTATTAAATATTATATAGATACAAAATGATCAGAACCAATGAGTTTGATGAAACTGGAGATATAAGTACATATTTTCATGATGGCCCCTGCAAACAGTAAAAACAATAATAAAACATCATACACAGTCTAAAAAGAACCACAAGGATACTAAGAATCCCCAAATTCCCCTTTGGAAAACGTCAGACACACAGTGCAGGGTAACGCATTAATAGGACACTTCATGTAGGAATAATAGTATATTTGCATCTTTTCTTGGAGAGGCACATTTTTTCTATTAAAGACATAAACAATAATCTGTATGGCACTACCCCACATCATTACACCAATCTTCTCATATCTCAGAATTACTAGAATACCTTGGCTATTAAACTGCACTGATAAACGGGATCTAGCAGGTATGATAAGTGGGTCTTTGTATAAGGTAAAATATTATTTACAAACAGAAGCAAAGTAAATGGACCAGGTTGAAAACATTGAGCCATCACTCCTCTTCATCATCACTGTCCTTCATTGAAATCCCCTGGAGTCCTCCCCTATCCGACACAGCCATTGTAGCTTCTTCCATAGTTAAACGGTTGTGAATAGTCTCATATGTCTTATTATTTAATGTGCCATCCAACACTCCTTGCAGCCTGAAGTCTCTGTAGGTTTTCTGTGAGAAATAAGAGAGGAAACTGAGGATCACACATTGACTCGTGTGTCATAGCATATTTACATCACATTTCTTGCTATGTTTATAGTGTCCAAAGCCATAGCAACATACAGAAACAGTGTAAAACAGAGGAATATCTATTGTGTTGTATCCTGTGAATATCTTTGTGTACAAAAAGCAGTCTTTTGGATACCACCAGACATCAAAAGGGCCAGAAATGTTACTGCCAAAGTAACAGCATAGCAAACTCCTATGACCCATGCAATGACCCCAGGAATATTAAGCATACCTAGAAATTCTATATAGCATTGATATGGTTGCATCATGGCCACATGTGTTATATGTCAGTCTACACTTTGTATGACAGGCATTCCTGGATCACAATCCATATAAAAACAAAGCATTGTTTATCTAAGCATTAGAAATCTCTATCATATTTGCATAAATCTTAACCTGAACAATCCAGCTCACTTTTTCCTTCTGAAGATACTCTATTTTATATTTTATACACTGTAAAAATACATAGGGGAGAATTTATTATACATTGTATGGCATGACATAAAAAAAAAAAAAATCTACAATTTTTGTAATTTATGCCTTTCTTTTGTAAAAAATTGCAACTTTTTCCATTAGAAAAAAATGGGTGGAACAGGGCAGGGATGAAGGCGGACCAGGACTTGGGTGCCTTGCCCAACAAATTGTAACAAGTTGTAACTTGCGCCAGAAAACTGGAGCAAATAGTTGTAACCTATGAGTAGCTTTCATTTTTGGTGTAGAGGTCCTTCTGTGTTGCATCTTAATTATTAAGAGTCCAGAACCCCTTAAAAATTCTGGCACAGCTGATGTCAATGGACAAAACAGGTCTTATTAAATCAGCCCCAGAAGTATAAGGATTACTCCACCTACTGGGAATGTTTGGAAAGTGTTTAGTGGCTACTGGAGCTTGCTAAATCTCTTTTTGAAATCCCTATTAAAGTAGGGATGTCGGACTTAGCGAACGCTTAGGAGTTGTGGAGGCGCCATAGCCACTGGGTCTCCACTGTTTTATACAATGGAGACCCAGCAACAATGCTCATAATTATAGTCCTTTCTGATGCCGCAGTCAAATGTGACAGAGGCATCAGATCATTGGTGGCACATAGGTGCCGCCATACTTAACAGCATCGCTGTCCCCTGGAACAAAATCCATGGGCAGTGACCTGCATCCCTGATAGCCAGAAGCCCATTGAAGCCTCCCAGGTTAAAAAAAAAAAAAGTTTAAAAAATAAATAAATAAAACTTTAAAATCACCCCCATTTCTGTGAAAAAAACAAAAAAAAAAAAAACAAAAAAAAACTAAAACAAAGACACACACACAAGGTATCCCCACATCAAAAAATGCCAAACTACTAACATATAAAAATATTTTTTCTATACATTAAATGTCTTAGTGGGAAAAGAAATCGAAATGGCAAACTGTCATTTTTTCGCCTCCCAAAAGTAAATGAAGCAAAAGCATGCAAAAAGTCAGACATTCTCCAAAATGGTATAAATATAAGTAGTGGCCCGAAAAAAAAAAAAGAAGAAAAAAAAGACAACTGAGGCCCGATTCACATCTGCGTTCGGGTTTCCTTTCTGTCCTCATACAATGGTAAAATAAAAAAGTAATGGCTTTTGGAAGGCAGGGAGTAAAAAATGAAAATGAAAAACAGCTGTGGTGTGAAGCGTTTAGGCATACTCTCACATTGAGGATAAATGTTTGACCCTGATATATTCACATATTAAGCAGGGATTAGTAGCTTGCCTACTGCTGGATGGGTATGATAGACCTATATGTGACATTTGTCATTCTTATCTAAAGAGACATAAAAACCTATGGCCCTACAGTCTACCTGACAACATTCCCATAGAGATGGCTGGTTTAAAAGTTTATGGCATTATGCTGAAGACTTCTGTGGCAATAACAGCACAAGTGATTCTCACAATAGGATCAGATGTGCCATTAACTTCTCTCCCATGTTTATATATTAAGATGCAGGGATGTTATTCAGTACTGCACTTCTACATATGGGTGTGTTCAGTGGCGTAACTAAAGTTTTGTGGGTCCCGGTGCAAACTTTTCTCCGGGGGCCCCCTACCTCATCCCTACAGCGAATTCTTGATAGTGATGGTTATGATTGCTAAGTTTAATCAACCTTAGTGTGGTTAGGGTAATCTGAGGGTCTCCTTGGTTTATGGGCCAGATAGAAGCTGCAATCTCAATACTGATGCCAGTGCTTATGGGCCCCCTAAGGCTCCTGGGCCCCGGAGCGACTGCACCCCCTCAAGTTACGCCCGTGGCTGTGTTGTATGGCTATGAGTTCGTGTTCATACAATACTGAGCAGGGAAAGAACATATTAGGAGAGATTTACTAAGCAAAAGGGTCAAAAACAGTGGAGTACATTGTGAGCACCACATTTATTATGCTTTAGATCCTCATTCTACTTTGCCTGACAAATTGTTTAGAATTGGAGATGTGGCTTAGAGAAGTTGTGCAAGAGAGGGAATTTACAACATATTTATAAATGTATTTATTGAAATATATCAAATACAAAACATAAGACACACATAAAAATAGTCACAGTTAGTGTAGAAATGCGAGGCAAGGCATACAAAATGCGAAAGAAACGTAACAAAACCAATTAAAACATACCAGAAAAACAAGGAATAAGGTAAGGAAAAAGAGAGAAAAATACAAATTTGGGAGGAAAATGGGGTGTGTGTCTTATAGTCTGAATGTATCGCCCCACTCCTGCTGCCGTCGGCTTCCTGCAGCGGGGCTTCTTGTAGCGGCAGGAGTGGGGCGATGCTGTGGGCCCTGGGCTTGTTGGAGAGGGTGTTCCTGGCAGCTCGAACACATCCCGGCATTACCAAAAATACATAAAGGTCTACACCCACTTAAAGGTAGACCCATAGTATCTGGAATAGGGAGTCTCATGATGAATTTGGGCATATATATAGATCGCATCTTACAACCTTTTGTCGAGTCTTTACCATCATACATAAGGGATACTTCAGATTTACTTAGACGTTTAGAGGGACTTAGTCTGGAGGATGATATGATTCTAGCCTCCATAGATGTAGAGGCCTTATATACCTCTATTCACCATGATCTTGGTCTTCATGCAGTACAATATTATCTCAGAATGAGAGATATTCGAATGGAACCACACAATTCTTTTGTTTTGGAAATTCTGCGGTTTTCTTTAACTAGAAATTATTTTGTTTTTGGCGGCCATTTTTTCCACCAGCTCAGGGGCACCGCCATGGGGAGTCCATGTGCCCCTGGCTATGCCAACTTGCTCCTGGGCTGGTGGGAGAGCAGTGTTGTCGCCTCGGATGACCTCAGCCGGTGGCAGGACAACATCTGCCTCTGGCTGAGGTACATAGATGATATTTTTGTTCTCTGGTGAGGGACAGGTGAGGCATTCATGGAATTTGTGGGAGCCTTGAATAATAATAATCTTGATCTACACTTTACATCTGAGTGGAGTAGGTATAGTCTCCCTTTTCTGGATGTTCTGATTACAAGGGGCTCTGATAACACCATACAAACACAAATTTTCAGGAAAAAGACCTCCACCAATAGTTTATTGAGGTGGGAGAGTGCACATCCGGAACCTTTAAAGCGAGGTATACCTAAAGGACAATATCTTAGGGCAAGAAGGAATTTCTCAGGGCTAACGACTTTTAAAAAACAAGCAGATGATTTACGTACTCGCTTTATTGATAGGGGTTATCCGGATCTCCCTTTGAAAAAGGCATTTAAAACAGCCATTGAAAGTGATCGCAGTACTCTTTTACAACCAAGAAAAGAGAGGAGAATGTCAGATACTAACACACAATTTAGAATTGTTGGTACATTCGATATGGAACACTTGAGAGTGAAAAAGATCTTTCAAAAATATTGGTGGGTCCTTCAACAGGATCAGGACCTTAACAAAGTCATCCCTCCAACTCCGAGTATTACATATAGGAGGGGTCGAAACTTAAAAGATCAACTAGTGAGTAGCCATTTTGTTGATAAAACGGTGGAACCCATGTGGCTGGACCGAAAACCCATAGGCAATTTTCGATGTGGTACATGTATAGCATGTGATCAAATGAGTAGAACTAAAGTTATCACATGCTCTGCCACAGGGGCTGTCTTCTCATTGAAAGAATTTATTAACTGCAAAACTAAAGGGGTGATATATGTTGCACAATGTAACTGTCCCCTTGATTATGTGGGAAAAACAAAACGTGAGTTCAGGAGACGTATGAGGGATCACTATAATGACATATATAACCGACGTGATACCCCTTTAGTGAGACATGCAATTGAGAAACACGGCAGTGATCCCACTTATTTTAAATTTTGTGGTATACAGACGGTACAGCCTCCTTTAAGAGGTGGAGATTGGAATCGATTGATACTTCAGAAAGAATGTAAATGGATACATACCTTTAAATCTATCCAACCTCTAGGCCTCAATGAGAATATATCTTTTGGGTGTTTTCTTTAATGATTAAATGGCTGGTACAGCACTATGTACCAATGGGACAAATATTATGTAGATCGCATATTTGGTTTTCCCACTATGTCATATAAATAAAAAAATTAAATTATATATATATATTTTTTTTTATGCTGTGACCTATGTTTAATATCTGGAACCTAGGTCTCCATGTTACTTTTTAACAACTGCCTTTGTCCTGTGATTTATGTTTAATATCTGGAACTTAGGTTCTCCAATTAACGAACAATGAAACTGCCTAAAGGCTATCCCCTACTATAATGCTGGGATTTACGTGTTATAAGTATGATTTGGGCTAATAGTTTTTGTTACTATCTACCTCTAGCTCTTTGAACTATATCCTCTATCCATTGTGTTAGTTTGGAATTTATGCGTAAATGATTCACTTTTTTTCGGGTGTTTATATAAAAAGAGGGGAGAAAGAGGAAAGGAAAGAGTAAGAAAAAGAGAAGGGAAAAGGAAAGTAAAGATTGAAAAATATAAAAATTTTTTTTTTTTTTACTTATGGGTACTCAGTAACGGTTTTTGCATGCCGCTATGATAATCGCTATCAATATACTCACCATTCCACACTCCTATGTTTACATTCGGTGTCTTGCTAATACACAAAGGGGACGCGCTATAGATCCCCATAACAACTATTTGAAACCACACCCATGTCTTCCTCCATGGGTCCGGCCTCTCTTTAATATTCATGAGGGGCGTTGCTTTGTCTCCTCCCTTTCTATTTTCTGATTGGCCGGTGGAAGGGATCACTTGACATTGGGTGTGGTTCGTTGCCTTTAAAAGACTGAACACTGTGTGTGCACTTCATTGCTGTGTTTCTGAACCACTATCAGAGCACAACTTTATTTTTTTTTGGTCTTGTTCTGTTTACTTTAGGCTTTATTTGTTCCCTGATGAACCAATATGGGGAAACATGTTGGAACTTCTGCCTATTAATACACAGGCTTTAAAACCGCTTTGAAAACGCCATCTTATGCCCAATATCTTTATGGGCTTTAAAACTGCTTAAAACGCCATCTTTTTATTAACTACCTCTGTGCTGTGACTTATGTTTAATATCTGGGACCCAGTTTTTCCAATCAATGAGCAATAAGACTGCCTAAAGGCTATCCCCTATTATAACGCTGGGATTTATGTTTTCTAAGTATGGTTTGGGCTAATAGGTTATGTTGCTATACTATCTACCTATAACTCTTTAAACAATATCCTCTATCTATAGCGTTAGTGCTGGGATTTATGCGTAAATAATATTATCCAAAAGGAAGGGAAGAGAGGAAGGAAGAGCAAAAGAAAAGAAAAAAGAAAGATAGATAATATATATATGGTTTTTTTTCTTTTCCCTGCCATGAGTGGTGTCTGGAATCATTCAGATACCCCTCTTTAATCACAGCGGAATATTGTGCTCATTGAAATGTTTCCAAATTGCTTCCAATCCACACACAGCACTTTAGATGGTAGCAGCGTGGGTAAAGAGAAAGAGAGAAAAATAAATAAAAATAATTTTTTTTTTTTTTTTTTTTTCAAGCAGTGAATAATTAGATAAGCCTGCTTTATATACAAATAACAACAAAGACTTTTTAATTCATTTTTGGGTGTGTGTTCAGTTAAATTTTATTTCTTACATTTATTAAAAGTTACGTTTTATTTATAAAATGTTATGAAAAGAGACCCTCTTAAACTTTCTAGCTGCAATATATGAAATTGAGTCTCATTTATATCTTATAGATTTTTGTATACAGTTTCATCCCGGCATAGTGCTATTACGGCAGATGCCGGGTCTGTAAAGATGATGGTGGCCGCTCTGCTGTAATGTACAGCGGAGACCCAGAGCTATTGCCCACGATCAGAGTCCACTCTGATCGTGGGCATTACTACCTGTAAGCCCCCCCCAAACTACCCCCGGGCCGGGGGGTTCGTTGCAGGCCAGCTCCTGCGCAGGAGCCAACCTGTTTCTGTGACAGCCCGAAGCCTAAGGAAGGCTCCTAGGCTTGTCCTAGGAATATTACTATTGCGGCTGGTCTATGACCAGCCACAATAGTAATGCAGTGAATCTCCCATAGACTGCAATACAGTCTATGGGACTTGCAATCAAATGATTGCAGGTTCAAGCCTCCCAGGGGAAGGGGACTAATAAAATAGTAAAAAAAAACAAACAAAAAAAAAAAACCGAAAAGTTCTAAATCACCTCCTTTCTCTACAATACATATATAAGTAGAAAATTACTGTGAAACATATATACATTAGGTATCCCTGTGTCTGAAAACTCCTGGTCTACAAACTTATAAAAATAGTTTTCCCATAGGGTGAACGTCATAGTGGGAAAAAGTATCAAAAGTGCTGAATTGCTGTTTATTTCACTGTTTCGCCTCTAATTTGAATAAAAAAGTGACCAAAGCAATAGATATTCCCCAAAATGGCATAATTAAAAAGTACACCTGACCCTGCAAAAAAAGATGCCCTATGTATCCACGTACAACTGTAGGGCCACCTATCAATGTGGCCTTTCAGCTGTTGCAAAACTACAACTCCCATATATTAAATATCTTACCACATTTTTTGCTTAAATTTTTTTTTCCCTATTTTCCTTCTCTAAAACCTAGGTGCGTCTTATGGTCTGAAAAATACGGTAATTAACAGCTAACATATGAGGCGGGGGAGGCGAAATAATGCTGCATTACAGTGAGCAGAGGGCAAGGGAGCAGAGGGACCCTGGACCAAGGCAAGGAGAACGGACATCCTAATTTATCGTAACAGCAAATTATAGTTGGAGACAATATGGCAGGCCTGGGACATTTGACATATAGATCCAGGGTGCCCAAATTTTATCAAAAAGTGGCTGGGTATCAGGTATGTGATGGCATTAATTATTTCATGAGGCAATTTGAAGTCAACACGCCTCAACACATTGAATAGGGAGAGGTATGCTCTTAAAATTAGAAGCAATACAGATATGTGCAGCCATCAAGATGTACTGAAGTAATTTATGCTGAGCATAAGAGATGGAATTTAATGGGATGTATCATGAGTTGCAACATACTTGTGTAAAGCATGAAAGACATGAGGGAGGATAGGAAGTAAACATTTCTAATACAGTGCTGGCCAAAAGTATTGGCACTCCTGCAATTCTGTCAGATAATACTCAATTTCTTCCAGAAAATGATTGCAATCACAAATGCTTTGGTAATAATATCTTCATTTATTTTGCTTGCAATGAAAAAACACAAAAGAGAATGAAAAAAAAGTCAAATCATTGATCATTTTACACAAAACTCCAAAAATGGGCCGGACAAAAGTATATGCACCCTCAGCCTAATACTTGGTAGCACAACCTTTAGACAAAATAACTGCGAACAACCGCTTCCGGTAACCATCAATGAGTTTCTTACAATGCTCTGCTGGAATTTTAGACCATTCTTCTTTGGCAAATTTCTCCAGGTCCCTGAGATTTGAAGGGTGCCTTCTCCAAACTGCCATTTTGAGATCTCTCCACAGGTGTTCTATGGGATTCAGGTCTGGACTCATTGCTGGCCACTTTAGAAGTCTCCAGTGCTTTCTCTCAAACCATTTTCTAGTGCTTTTTGAAGTGTGTTCTGGGTCATCGTCCTGCTGGAAGACCCATGACCTCTGAGGGAGACCCAGCTTTCTCACACTGGGCCCTACATTATGCTGCAAAATTTCTTGGTAGTCTTCAGACTTTATAATTCCATGCACACGGTCAAGCAGTCCAGTGCCAGAGGCAGCAAAGCAACCCCAAAACATCAGGGAACCTCCGCCATGTTTGACTGTAGGGACCGTTTTCTTTTCTTTGAAGGCCTCTTTTTTTTTCCTGTAAACTCTATGTTGATGCCTTTTCCCAAAAAGCTCTACTTTTGTCTCATCTGACCAGAGAACATTCTTCCAAAAAGTTTTTGGCTTTCTCAGGTAAGTTTTGGCAAACTCCAGCCTGACTTTTTTATGTCTCTGGGTCAGAAGTGGGGTCTTCCTGGGTATCCTACCATAGAGTCCCTTTTCATTCAGACGCCGACGGATAGTACGGGTTGACACTGTTGTACCCTCGGACTGCAGGGCAGCTAGAACTTGTTTGGATGTTAGTCGAGGTTCTTTAGCCACCATCCGCACAATCTTTCGTTGAAATCTCTCGTCAATTTTTCTTTTCCGTCCACATCTAGGGAGGTTAGCCACAGTGCCATGGGCTTTAAACTTCTTGATGACACTGCGCACGGTAGACACAGGAACATTCAGGTCTTTGGAGATGGACTTGTAGCCTTGAGATTGCTCATGCTTCCTCACAATTTTGCTTCTCAAGTCCTCAGACAGTTCTTTGGTCTTCTTTCTTTTCTCCATGCTCAATGTGGTACACACAAGGACACAGGACAGAGGTTGAGTCAACTTTAATCCATTTCAACTGGCTGCAAGTGTGATTTAGTTATTGCCACCACCTGTTATGTGCCACAGGTAAGTAACAGGTGCTGTTAATTACACAAATTAGAGAAGCATCACATGATTTTTCAAAGGGTGCCAATACTTTTGTCCACCCCCTTTTTTATGTTTGGTGTGGAATTATATCCAATTTGGCTTTTTGACAATTCTTTTTGTGGTTTTCCATTGAAGACAAATTAAATGAAGATATTATTACCAGAGCATTTGTGATTGCAATCATTTTCTGGAAGAAATTGAGTATTATCTGACAGAATTGCAGGGGTGCCAATACTTTTGACCAGCACTGTAGGTCTAGTGAGTTGTATCAATTTCCCATTTGCATTATATTGATAATTTGGGTATAATGTACATCATCATTCCTATTGAGCCATCCTAGAATTATTATATTGTGTTACTAAATATTTTTGAGAATAGTCTTGAAAGCTCAAATCTGAAGAACAGCTCAGTATTCAGATAGACATGTTGACAGTTTTTTCAAGTTATTCTGAAGACCGATGTTTACAAAGATGGCTGATCTCTAGGAAAACACTGCTTAGAAATTGCTTAGAAAATGTCAAGTTTTTATGCACTTTTAATCCCATGCATGGAAACCTTGCAAGTCATAACTAATAACTATGGCATTTATTGATGTGTCCAGATGTTATCTTAAGAATAGACAAACCCATAATTCTATCCAAACTTTCAACAGCTGAATTCCTGGGATTACAAAAAGGGTACTTCTAAACAGCTGTACTGGTACAATTGCATTGGTACTGAGAGTTATGCACAGTCTCATGTCTCCATTGCATTTCTAATCCATACTATGTACTATTAAAAGTGGTCTATGAAAAAATGTGTCAACAAAAAACCCTCCAAATAAACTACTAAAACAAGCAATTCAATGCACCAAAAACAAACCCGAGTTGCCTGTTGTAATAATTCACAATCTGAAAAAAACAAGCAGGGCACACTTTAGAATGAGGTTTCTGTTTGCAGGTATTCCATAAATTCTAAAGATGTAAAATAAGTTGATTTAACCAAAATTAGGTTTCAACACAAATCCCTTGCACAGTAGCCGTCAGAACCAGCACTTGCACAAAATTTAGTGTGTAGTGAAATAAATATTTCTATATTTCACTGTAATAGTGAATGAAAAAATGACTGCAAAATTGTGAAAAATTGCACTCCTACCATACTTTTATTTCCAAATGAAGATCACACAATTTCCTCTGCATTCACAACCACAGTTTCAAAGTTATTTAACAGCTGTCTTTACAAAAGCAATATATCACGTATACAAAAATACGTGATGTATGCCGTATGATATATTTAATCTCATAAATGTAATGTAGTGGCAACCATTACCAGTCATCTGATTTCTAGCATGTCTTCATGTTCTTCTTTTATTGTCAAATCCTTTGCTATATGTTCCTTTACAATAACTGGAGCTTATGTACAAGACTAAGAACAACGGTTACTGATATAGACCGATAAGGTAACCGGTTTTAAAAAAGGGAGCTCTCTATTCTACATCATAAGCCACATATACTGTAAGTTTTATAACATTGGAAAATTTATGGTGCAATGCAGAATGATCAACCAAAACACAATTCCTTAGGCAGAACCACCTTCAATATTCAGCATGATATAACCATTCAGAAAAAAAAATATTTTTAAAAAAACTTTAAATTACTTTGCAAAAGAATAAAAGACAAATATACAAGTATGTGTGTAAAGGCAGATGATAGTTGAACTTGATACTGTATGTAGATAAGTGGCCTTAACGCGTCTAATTAATTTGGAACATGATTTTGATACAATTAGTAAAACTACAAACTACTTGTTGGTGAAGTTAAAGCCCATGACAGATGTAACTGAACATTATGCTCATTTCAATACATTTTCCAAGAGTGGCTGATGGTAATATGCTGAAGATGTCCCATCCTTGAATAGGTTAAGCACCTTATAAACAGTGACACTGGAATAATTCTATGCTCATTCCCTACTGTGCACACAATAGTACATTATCCTGATACTCTGGGTAAATCTTCTATAGACCAATATCATACTAACTGACTAAATAGCCACTAGTTATTAATGAACACTAACCTAGTATTTAATCTATTACCACAGGATACATGACACGTTCTATAAGAGGAGCCCGCGCAGCCTTACACTTCAGTAGTCTTCCCTTATAGATTGTAAGCTCTTGTTGACAGAGACCTCTTTCCTACTTGTATGAAATTAGTTAGCTAGTTAGTTTTGTGTTTATTGTACTTATTGCTGAACTTGTACTATGTATATAAACTATGTATAACAATAATAATAATCTGAATGTGAAATGAATGATATAAAAAAAATACAAGACATTTGACACATTTACCCAGTGAATAACTTACCTTCACGATCTTGATGATGGTTTTTAATTGATACACGTGGAGCTGAAGGTCTAACCTGTCTGCCAGCCACACACATATGACTTTAACAGAACTGCTATACCATTGCTGTAAAAAGAAAGCAAAAAAGACTCTGCAGTATTCATTTAACAGATACGGTAATGACTGCTAATGAAACACTCTGAAATGATGACAGGCCAGCACTTGAAGTCAATAATGCTATAATTTCCTGATAAGAGAACTGTATGTTTTGCCAGGAAATCAAGCAACCTGACCTGGATTGTTCTTTATGTGAATTAGCACTAACTGTTCTGCTTCCAAGCTGTAACATTCATTAAAAAACTGTTTTGCACTTTGCAGTCAGCATTAGTCAACGATGGATATTAAAAGCTGTTGCTAGAGCTATGAGCGTGGAGAACACACAGACATAATAAATATGGACAGAGGCAATGATGGCCCGTAATTACAAGATTTGTATGGATTATAGGGAGAACACATGCAGTTAACCATGTCGTCACTGAACTAACCATAAAATACCATAATGATCAGTGCAAAGAAATGTATTAATTGATGATCTATTAGCCAGCTATATCTTCATAGCTATTTATCTGCATATATCTTTGCATCTTTCTATTGATCTCCAAATATTTACTGATGTAATAAAATGAGGCCAATTCATTGTGGTTTAAATCTGTAACAAATTATAGAAGACTCCTATGTTCACTTTGGTCTAAACATTGAACAAAAGCTTTTTAGTTAAACTGGAAAAGTGAGGGATGTGATCCTGTTAAGAAGTAAGAGATTACATTTATTGAGATCTCCTGTTCCTGCCCTGTTCGCAGGGAGTCTCTCCACGAAAGAGGGGTTTAAGTCCTTTCCTAAAGTAATTTCCTGCTTCTTATCAATGTGTCGAGAAGTGTAAATAGGAAAAACATTGCGTCTTCATACGGAAGATGAACAATAATGTGCATAAAAGCGAAGTGTAAAATCCTTGCTGTGTCACTTGTGTAATGTAACCAAATAGCATTTCGTATAAAATCCTGAATACTTTAGACATATATATGCAGAAAACAGATCATGTTTTAAAAATGTATAAACACTATACGCACATTATATATATATAGATATATATCTATATCTATATATATATATAAAGCAGTATGTGTGCATATTTGTAAATCAAATGAGTACATTATAAGCTGCCTTTACATATTATCTATGTTCTCTCCAGCAGATACTGTACTGTATAGATGCATATGTTGTAACAAACTGTACATCTGCTCACATAGGAAACTTACTGTTCACATTATAATCCCTTAATTCTTACCAAAATATAATGTGAAATTTTTAATACTTTATGATTGTTTAATAATTTATGAAATTCTACCCCCTTTAGCCCATTCTTAATTTTAAGTACAAAGTTTTTTGTTTTTTTTCTTTGGACCATAAACTGTTAGTAAGCAGATAAATTTCTCAGCAAATGTGGGACAAGTGGAAAAAAATGTTCTTCTCTATAAAATGATCAGCTATAGTGCCCTTTCCAGAATGAGCTGTCAATCCCAGGGAGAGGCAATATTTAACAAAATATTACGCATTATTTTGAAACATTGGAAATGAACCCAGCACATATACATAAAGTTTTAGCAGTATTGGTGCTCAAGGCACACATCTGTTCTTTACTTGGAGTGAACAACTGGTTAAATGTTTAGCAGCAATTTTACAATCACATAATACAGAAAACCAAGCAATCTCTGCCATACTGTCTCAACAACACTCATCTCATCCTCATACAATGTATCTGACAGCAAAAAGAAGAGAGAGAAAAAAAAAGAAAATTGTATTGTTTTATCTTATTCATAGCACATCAAGCTCCTGTAAGGGCATGCATTATTTTCCTGACAAGTAGAAATAAGAGGAAAGGAAAAGCTAGGGTTGATTCTGTGAGACCCTTGTATTTATTCACACTTATTGTGCATGACTGTAGACTGGTAAATCATATTAGCAGCCTGTCTCCCCATCAAGCTGCTACTTGCTTTCCAGCCCTGCAAAGGTTCAACAAATCAACAGGAGCACGGAAAACAGAACATCAGTCTAATCTAGTGTTTAAGGTGAAGTTTTCAAACCCAATCTAAGAGAATCTTTAGAGCAACCAACAAGCTGAACGGCTCAGAAGGTGGTATTGACAATGAAATAGGGCTGAAATATTGAGAAACGCAGTGCTTGTGCATTTTAATAACACATAGGTCAACAAGGACACAGCTCCCTCAGAGCCAATAGTTGCCACCAACTATGGAAATTGCCACACCAAGACTACGAACGCTCTCAGTTCATCAGCTTTCTTAAACAGTTCATCAGCTTTCTTAAACACTCTAAACCCCCTTGGTAGACCTTTAGTCTTGAATTAACAAATCAAAGCCATGGAAAAGGGTGCAGTCTGAATGGCTAGCATTGATCCCCAACTGTGCTCAGCACTGCAACAGGCACTGAAAAACTCTGTCTATTGTGACCAGAAATTGACAAGCCTCCTCTCTTAAAGTAGTACATCTGAGCCAGGCTGGATCCACACAGCTGTAAAGGGCTCCACTCTCAGGACACAGGGGAAGTAACAATAGAGCAAGCATGAGCTCTTTGTCACTACCAGACTCTGCAATTTTCTAACAAGGATTTGAGTTGTTTCTTTCTAGTGCCCCTGAAAAGAGATTTAGCAACATACCATGCTCCCCCCTCCCTTGTACATGTATAAAGGACACGACACAGCTAAGGAATTTCTTTGCTCCACTGCCTACTGAAAATACTAAACAAATGCATTTCATATTCAGCATCTCATCGGTGGTAGATTGCGGCATGGTTTACAGCGATTCAATTACGTCTAGGAGTACCTTAGCTTTTTTGTGTGTGAAAATACATGTATTCTGCAATTTGACTGCAGGAATAATTAGGGTTGTAATGTGATGCTTGTAACTCCTCATCAAATCACATGGCAATCATGTTGATGTTTATATGACTTCTGAAAGCTGTGAAGGCTTTTACTAGACAGTTGTAGAAAGCTGTGATCAGGAGCTGTTACATATCTGTAGTCGAGATCACCGACAAATCTGGATGAAGATGGAAGAAATCTACAGTTGCAGACAGTGATATTCACAGAGCAAATCTGTTTAACCCTAAAATGGTATTAGAGCTACTCAACCCTTATCTAGAATTAAAAAATAAAAAATAAAGTAAAAAGACATACATTTTATATAATACACACACACACACAAGACTTCTGTATTTATTACTGACAAATACATACAGCATTGCAAGCAATTTTATTTTACAAAAATCCTATTCACAATCTTTTCCCTTCTTTCCTCTTTCCTTAATGATCAGTAACAAATGTATTTTCAGCACATGGAGTAAAAGAAGCTTGGGCAGCTTACTATAATTCTTTGCATTCATGAATGAATGCAAGATTAAAAATACTAAGTACAATTTCAAAGCAGAAAGCTAAAACTTCTGCAATTGCAGCTCACTCAAATGCAAAAGTGAATGTACACATTTACCAGCATTATAATATAACTGTTCCTTGTACAAATACTTACCAGTGGCTGTCCATCACATTACATGTGCACTTTCTACTGTGACTATCAGCAAATAATAACAAGATTAAAATATATGTATAGGTTACCATAGTAGCCCCCATTTCTTTAATTCTATTTGTAAAAAAGTGGCAAAAAACAAATTCAACGGTCAGTTGTATCGTGACATTTCTGTAAATACAGCATGAAAAGCCCCCCCTTCCAAATAATGGATTTTTATAGCTGTTATCTATTAAGGCATATAAACACATCAAATCTTGTGTTATCATTGTCCTTTATAGACAAAGGATGATCTGTGATCTCATATGACAAGTGGGTGTGCATTTTGGTTAGCAAACTCTCTCTACATAAGCTCAGACATGTATAAACTATAACTATGGATGGAATGTTTACACATTATCACACTGCACTGAGCAATAACTGAAGTAAATTGCTGCACTTGTCTACTACTAAGCAGCGTACGGGCAACCAGCGGCTACTGCAAGACCAGATATCCTTCAACCTGGGGGGAAATTTACTACAGTGGCTGCACCTCAATTCTGGCTTAAAATAGGCACATTTCAGGCACATCTAGTTTTAGACCATTTTTCTGACTAGCTAGATAAGGGGGGCATGTTTTTACGGAAAAGAAGCATTGTTTAAGATGCGACCATGTACTGCGCCAAAACTCTGGCATAAAATTCTGGCTCAAAATAAGCCACCTAATAGTGTGTATAAAGTTAGACTAGACAGTCTAAAGATGCACCAGACTTATCAAACATCATCAGCTGTCTATTACTAAATGTGCCCTAATGTCTTTGATGCATATAAACTTAGGGCATATTGGGCATAAACATTTTAGACTCTGTTCAGACTCATTTTGAGTATCCCAGTGAAGGTATACTTTGTGGAAATTTCTGATACATGTCTCAATATACATATACTGTACATTGGCATGCATACTAGATGACTTTGCACAGAAAAGCATTGTTGAGTAATACATAAAAATGCATACTAAAGGACATTGGTCCAAAAGTTGGCAAAGGGACTGTCTAAACAAGGCAACCGCTCTTAGCAATGAAGCCAGTCAGCTGATTGCCATAGGTTTTGCTTCCATGCCGAAAACCACAACCATCCCCAAAAACAGCTGATATTAATGGGGAACTTGCAGGTGGCTATACAAAAGTATTGCTTACAATGTAAAAGTTGGCCCATCAGAGCTTGCTAGAGTGCCCGTCACTCCTTCCTCAGGCTTATGTAGGAGGGTCCCAAGCAGGAGATCCCCACTCTATGACATTGGTATGACTCATCAGGGTGTAAGGAAAGGGGTTGTCATTCCTTTTTAATATACAAATGCATACTAAAGTGTATTATAAATACAAGTGAGCAATAAATAACTCTCTACTGACATGAAACAAAGATCTAGAATTCTAATGGTGCTAGATATTTCTGCTATATGTGATAGAATCCATATTAAGTTTATAAAGACAGGTACTTTGTCATAGGGGATGTATGGGACTTGAGTATTTTTTTTTTTTTTTTACTAAATGTCATAGTAATTCAAAAACATGTTTTTAATCAAACTTTACTTGACTAATATTATGCAGTGTGTAAAAGTCTCATTGTGTCAAGTATGACATATTAGGAAACATCTAGAAGGGGGTAAACATAACTTCAAAACATTCCAACTCTGGAAACAAACAAATTGGGGAGAAGTTATGAATGTGCAGAAAGGGACTTCTACTCGTACCAGAACCACAACTCAGGCTCAAGTTCTTTAAAAAGTCTAGAAAATAACAGTTTGTTGCTTTGAATGGAAGGAGAGATGTAAACATACAAAAAGACAATCACTTCTTTAAGTCGAGCTGCTCTCCGTTTTCGGGAGAAAACAGTCCTTTACATAATTAAAGGAGCACTAAAAAGCTTGGGTGGAAACCTAACAACTGTCAGCAAATCTGAGCAATACTTTGCTTTTGAATTGCTGCTCTACTTTTCTCATGTCTTTTAAATGGTTTTCTATGGCGAGGACATTTTTCCTGATTAGTCACAGCTAATTAGTGTTCTGGCTTAGACAAGTAATCAGAAATGTCAGAGTTGTAAGGCTACATCTCCCTAATCCTTTGATAATAATTTAGCCTCCTGGGAGGGCTTCAAGCTGCGGTAAATAGTGGCTGACAATAAGGCAAAATTAGGTGGGCAGTAGACCATTAGGATAGAAAAATAAGAAGCACTACCAAAACCCGCTGAGCACCAACAGGCTACTAACTATCCTGCCAGACGAGGTGCCTGTTTAAGCCTGTATTGTTAATTAGCAGATTCTACCAGACCTGCCACACATGGCCAGGTGCATCATGCAAAGATGTGTATTTCTGGGGCCAAGCCAAATGATAATTCTGTGCTGAGATCACATTTCAAGGTGCTTATTCAGAAATGCACACACTTTTCAGCCATTATTCCAATGTACTAAAAGAACAGAGATACTGAATATTCTGTATTATATTGACTTGTTGCGTTACGTTATGGAAATTAAGTGAACTCAGATTGGATTTTCTGGGTTTCAATTAGCCGACAAATCTATAGAATAAACAGCCTTTGGGTGTCCAACAATCAGGCATATTAAGGCAGAAAAAAAAAACCCTCGAGCATGATGAAACCTGCACAATACACTAAATGCTACACTGTACATTTTGCATATAACAATCTATAGGAAGATAAGACTCCAGAAATGCACAAGTTTACAATGATCAGCTGACAAGAGACAGAAAAACTCTGCTTGTTCTTCATAATGGTACCATTTATTATTCTGTACAATGAACTGGGAAGCTGGAAAAAATTCTGAATGGGGTGGAATTTGAGAAAATGTGCATTTATGCGACTTTCTTACAGGCTTTGTTTTTACATCATTCACTCTGCAGCCAAAATGACATGTAATCTGTATTCTATGTTTCGGTATGATTCCGGGGATACCAAATTTATATAGTTTTATTTACATTTTAACCCCTTAAGAAAAATCCAAAATTTAAATCAAAAATTTTTTTTTTCATTTTAAAGTCGCCATATTCTGACACTCATATTTTTTATATTTCTGTGTACAGGGATGCATAAGGCGTCTTTCTTTGCAAGGCCAGATTTGCATTTTAGTTATACCATTATAGGGAATGTCTATTGCTTTGATCACTTTTTAATCACATTTTTATCAAATAAAAATAAACGAATAAACGGTGGTTCGGCAATTTAGATTTTTTTTTTCCTGCTGCGACATTCACCGTACGGGAAAAATATTTTTCTAAGTTTGTAGACCGGCCGTTTTCAGACAGAGATTCCTAATGTGTATCACAGTAATTTTTTAGTTTTACTTGTATTCTAGGGAAAGGGGGTGTGTGAATTGTTTATTATGCATATGCATACTTATATAGCGCCATCCACAGTGCTTTATTGATTTGAGCTTTTAGGGTATTTTTTAAAACTTTATTTATTTTTTTTTACTATTTTATTAGTTCCTCTAGGGGTCTTGAACCTGCAATCTCTTTATTGCAGGTCCAATAGACAGTTGTATTGCAGTCTGTGGATAGTAATATTCCTATAACAGGCCTGGGAGCCTTCATAAGGCTCCCGGCTGTCATAGGAATAGGTCGTCTCCCATTAAAGCACTGGCCTATTTCAGGCCTTTCAAAACAAGCATTTTTATCATCTTTTCATTGTCACATTCCAAGAACCATATTAGTTTTCTTTTTTCATTAATATACCTGTGGGAGGACCATTGTATTTTTTTGAGTGCTAAAACACTTTTATAGAAAAAAATTATTTTTGTGTTAAGCATTTCAAGAGCCCTTCATTTATTCCCACCAATGTTGCAGTGATATAGATTTTTTTATTTTAAGGATGTATTGCTGGTTTTATTGCCACTATTTCAGGGTGAATTTACGGACCAATCTTTAGAATTTTTTGAGGGGGATGGAAGAAATGAAAATCTGCCATTTTTATATGTTCATTGTGGTATAAATAATAAGTGAACTTAAAGTGTATCTATTGCTTCATTAAACTTTTCAGGATAGACTGTCATGTGTACATAGAGTGGGTACAGAAAGTATTCAGACCCCTTTAAATTTTTCACTCTGTTTCATTGCAGCCATTTGCTAAAAGCAAAAATTTTTATTTCTCGTTAATGTACACTCAGCACCCCATCTTGACAGAAAACCCCCCAGAAATGTAGATATTTTTGCAAATTTATTAAAACGGAAAAACTGAAATATCACATGGTCATAAGTATTCAGACCCTTTGCTGTGACACTCATATTTAACTCACATGCTGTCCATTTCCTTCTGATCCTCCTTGAGATGGTTCTACTCCTACATTGGAGTCCAGCTGTGTTTAAACTGATTGGACTTGATTAGGAAAAGCACATACCTGTCTATATAAGACCTCACTGCTCACAGTGCGTGTCAGAGCAAATGAGAATCATGAGGTCAAAGGAACTGCCCAAGGAGCTCAGAGACAGAATTGTGGCAAGGCACAGATCTGGCCAAGGTTACAAAAGAATTTCTGCAGCACTCAAGGTTCCTAAGAGCACAGTGGCCTCCATAATCCTTAAATGGAAGAAGTTTGGGATGACCAGAACTCTTCCTAGACCTAGCTGTCCAGCCAAACTAAGCAATCGTGGGAGAAGAGCCTTGGTGAGAGAGGTAAATATGTATAATATGAGCCTGAGGCAGGAAATAGTCCCTGAATTATGGAAATCTTCTTGTGTGGTACCAGTTCCAAAGAAACCTCACCCTATGGACCTCAACGACTACAGACCTGTAGCACTGACATCCCACCTGATGAAGATCTTAGAGAGATTGGTTCTCACACATCTCCGCCCTCTAGTGAGCCCCGCTATGGACCCTCTCCAGTTTGCTTATCGGCTGGGCATTGGGGTAGATGATGCCATCATCCACCTTCTGCACAGGGCTCTGTCTCACCTGGAGAAACCAGGGAGCACGGTGAGAATAATGTTCTTTGATTTCTCCAGTGCTTTTAACACCATACAGCCCAGGTTACTGAGGGACAAGCTGGGCCTTGCTGGAGTGGACCACCACCTCTCCAACTGGATTCTAGACTACCTCACAAATCGACCTCAATACGTGAGAGCCCAGGACTGTGTGTCAGACACCGTGATCTGTAATATGGGGGCACCTCAGGGTACGGTTCTCGCCCCTTTCCTCTTCACACTGTACACTGCAGATTTTAGGTGCAACTCATCTAGCTGCTACCTACAGAAGTATTCTGACCTTTGCCAGGCCCCACAGCTGCTGTTATAGCTCATCTGTACCCTAAAATTGCACTGTGGCGAAACCAACAGACTGATAACCAGGTACAATTTAAACTTTTTTCCTTAAATAAAATTAGGCTTTATTTTATTCCATTTTCATTTTAGGATTTTTTTAAGAGTCATCATGAGAAATGCTAAAAAACAAAAAAAACAACAAGGCAACAAGTGACCACTATTCAAATGGTTTCTATTTTTAATCTAAAAGTTCACATACCAGTAAAAAAAAAAAAATTTTAATAACTTTCTTTCCCTTTATGGTCATTTTAAACAAACAGGATGTTTAACTTTGTTTTCTTTAATTTTTTTTTTTTTTTTTTTTAAATACACATGAATGTTAAAACATTCCTCATAAGGAGATATTTTAGCATTACATTTATGATTTTCATTGCTTAAACAACTCTGAAACATACAGCTGCCTTGCACAGTAGAACTAATCTGAGTCTGCTGCAACAGGTACCTGAAAATAATGTGACTGTCGCAAAGGGACCAGTAAATGGAAGTAGCTCATCTTAAAATAAAAAAAAGGAGCTAGAAGTTCAGTCACTCTTCAACCACCCCAGAATACAAAATTTCAGACTAGGTATCCATGTGCGTAATCTGACATCATTTATACCAGAAATGCCAATCACATTTATGTCACAAGTGGTGTTGGATTATTGGCTGTCATAATTACCTTGGAAACAGAGGAGTAGCTATAGGGGGTGAATCGGTAGCAGTCACTACTGGGCCCTGGACCCTGAAGGGGCTCTAAAGGTCCCTCTGCTATATAAAATATACCACTATTCTAAATGGCTCGAGTAGGTAGGAGCCTCAGGAGCTTCAAGCCTCTGCTTGGAAACATATAATATACAACTTTCAAAACAGGTATAAATAATACATTTCTGGCAGTGGGTTAGAAGTTAACCCACTATTTAAAATGGTATATTATGAAAAGCTAACATCCACTTATGGATTATTATAACAATATATATGATGACTTTTTTTTCCTGTTTAGAAATCCATTCATGCCCTGAAAGGTGACATGATAAGATATTATATAGCTTTTTTGCTAGAATAGTATGTAACACATATCTACTCATTATGATTCGACAAGTTACAGCCACACAATTGTCCCAATATAAAACACTATTATCCATTTTGAGGCAGTCTCCTACAAGATAAATTCACAGTTGGAGAACACCATACCCTGCAAATCTGTGTTTTGCTCCATTCCTACTTCATGTTCACACATTATTAAGACAGGAAACATTTGCTGATACATTTGCTGCAGGTCCAAATCAAAGCACACATTGTTAATATTGTTTTACTAGCCTGTAAAAGTGCCAGCTGGATAGATATGTTATTTTTCTACCCCACAGGGCATCAAAGCTTTCATAACATAATTATTTTCACACTTTAAAAAACAGAATATTAAAACAAATTAAATTTAATTGTGAATGATATTGCTAAATGTATTACGATTTTTTTTCTCAAATAATGTATATCCAAGGAACTTGACAAATTGCTTACATCGTCAAGTCCATTAATATAAAGCAGTGATCAAGGATCAGTTCTTTTTACTCTATGGGATTTTCTGAGCATCTCAAAAGGGGGGGGGGGGATGATATATGCCTTTGAATTGTGGTACTGGCAAATATTGCTATGAATTCCATGGACTACAAAAAATAAAACATTTAGAACCCTTACAACATTACGACACTTCTTCCACAAGAGGCTATAATGGTCAGACGCAAGCTATGGCATCTTAATTTGGATATAAGAATCACAAGACAACTGTGATTGCAAAAATGATGGTCCTGGATGTCACCCCTTGGATTTTTTTTGGACATGTGCTTTAATGCTATGCTTCTTGCACCAGTTTTTTTTTTTTGTGTGTAATTTTGGTGCATTTTACTCAAGTGCACTTCAGATTAAGAATGGCATATAAAAGCTGGCAAATGAGCTCTTCAAACTGGAATATGCTGTGTATACCTATTGATGAGGCTGAATTCACATGAACAGTCTTGGACATGAGTGAGTCGGACATACCGACCTGTCCGCTATGATGCTAGGAGTCCCTGCCTCTCCATTACATGCTGTTCAATAATGGCATAGTATACAGGCCTACAGGCCAGTAAATCCAGCTCACACACAGACCAAGTCTCACATCCAAGACTCTGTTACTGTGAAATCAGCCTTAGGCTGAGTCCCACATTGCGAAAACACTGCTTTTTTTGTTGCAGATTTTGCAGCATATTTTTTTGAGCCAAAGCCAGGAGTGAATTTCAAAGAAAGAAAAACTATATGTACTTCCTTTATATTTCCCGTTCCCTTTTAAGCCACTCTTGACTGGTGCTGCACTTTGTGCCATAATGCTGCAGAATTCCAGTATGTTACATTAAATCCTGGTGTTCTTCAGCGTTTGGTACAGCACGCCCTAGTGGTTGCAGCTGAGGCCGGCAGGATAGGAGCGTGGATGGAGTAAATTATTGGCTAGTCAAACTTTGTGGGGGCAAAAAAAGGGGTCATGTACTGTGTGGGGGAAAAACGGTGGCCATATACTATGTGGAGGCAAAAAAAGGGTTCATATATTATGTGGGGTCCAAAAAAAACAGGGAGCCATATACTGTGTGCGGGCAAAAAAGGGGGCCATATCCCACTCTATGGTATCTCTTGTGGTACCATAGTTCAGATGGAAGGGTAGCTGAGAAGACAATAGAAAAAGTGCACAGTTGGGAGCCAGGAAAAAGACGAAAGTATAAAATTCAGAGTTATGTGTCCTGGACAGTATGTGATGTAATTATGGGTGGAGTAGGAAAAACTATTATCTGTGGTGGGGTCACATATATATATATATATATATATATATATATATAATGTGGTTGGGACGAATAGGGCACTTTTACCTATGGGAGGAATGTTACCTGTAGGGGGGAGATAATTAGGAAACTATTACCTATGTGTAGTAACAATATGTTAATATCAGCCTTATGGCTGCCTTCAACGGGCTATACATGTAACTACACATAACTGGCTTAGCTACATTTACAGTGCTGGCCAAAAGTATTGGCACTCTGCAATTCTGTCAGATAATACTCAATTTCTTCCAGAAAATGATTGCAATCACAACTGCTTTGGTAATAATATCTTCATTTATTTTGCTTGTAATGAAAAAATACAAAAGAGAATGAAAAAAAAAGTCAAATCATTGATCATTTTACACAAAACTCCAAAAATGGGCCGGACAAAAGTATATGCACCCTCAGCCTAATACTTGGTAGCACAACCTTTAGACAAAATAACTGCGAACAACCGCTTCCGGTAACCATCAATGAGTTTCTTACAATGCTCTGCTGGAATTTTAGACCATTCTTCTTTGGCAAATTTCTCCAGGTCCCTGAGATTTGAAGGGTGCCTTCTCCAAACTGCCATTTTGAGATCTCTCCACAGGTGTTCTATGGGATTCAGGTCTGGACTCATTGCTGGCCACTTTAGAAGTCTCCAGTGCTTTCTCTCAAACCATTTTCTAGTGCTTTTTGAAGTGTGTTCTGGGTCATCGTCCTGCTGGAAGACCCATGACCTCTGAGGGAGACCCAGCTTTCTCACACTGGGCCCTACATTATGCTGCAAAATTTCTTGGTAGTCTTCAGACTTTATAATTCCATGCACACGGTCAAGCAGTCCAGTGCCAGAGGCAGCAAAGCAACCCCAAAACATCAGGGAACCTCCGCCATGTTTGACTGTAGGGACCGTTTTCTTTTCTTTGAAGGCCTCTTTTTTTTCCTGTAAACTCTATGTTGATGCCTTTTCCCAAAAAGCTCTACTTTTGTCTCATCTGACCAGAGAACATTCTTCCAAAAAGTTTTTGGCTTTCTCAGGTAAGTTTTGGCAAACTCCAGCCTGACTTTTTTATGTCTCTGGGTCAGAAGTGGGGTCTTCCTGGGTATCCTACCATAGAGTCCCTTTTCATTCAGACGCCGACAGATAGTATGGGTTGACACTGTTGTACCCTCGGACTGCAGGGCAGCTAGAACTTGTTTGGATGTTAGTCGGTTCTTTAGCCACCATCCGCACAATCTTTCGTTGAAATCTCTCGTCAATTTTTCTTTTCCGTCCACATCTAGGGAGGTTAGCCACAGTGCCATGGGCTTTAAACTTCTTGATGACACTGCGCAAGGTAGACACAGGAACATTCAGGTCTTTGGAGATGGACTTGTAGCCTTGAGATTGCTCATGCTTCCTCACAATTTTGCTTCTCAAGTCCTCAGACAGTTCTTTGGTCTTCTTTCTTTTCTCCATGCTCAATGTGGTACACACAAGGACACAGGACAGAGGTTGAGTCAACTTTAATCCATTTCAACTGGCTGCAAGTGTGATTTAGTTATTGCCACCACCTGTTATGTGCCACAGGTAAGTAACAGGTGCTGTTAATTACACAAATTAGAGAAGCATCACATGATTTTTCAAAGGGTGCCAATACTTTTGTCCACCCCCTTTTTTATGTTTGGTGTGGAATTATATCCAATTTGGCTTTTTGACAATTCTTTTTGTGGTTTTCCATTGAAGACAAATTAAATGAAGATATTATTACCAAAGCATTTGTGATTGCAATCATTTTCTGGAAGAAATTGAGTATTATCTGACAGAATTGCAGGGGTGCCAATACTTTTGGCCAGCACTGTATACAGTCACAGAACTACTAACGGCCCTTTGAAGACAACTATAAGGCTGATGTGACGCTCAGCAAAAAGGAGTTTGACACCTCTGGCCTAAAGGTATGCATTATAGCATTTGCTGTATCCCTAAGATAATGGATTCTATATAAAGTATTTTGCACACATTTTGTCTCATTTTCTATACTTCATATTTGTCTGGGTTATTGCTCATTTAGAATGTTTACAAGTCTAATAGTGATTCTTTTCAAATTCACAACTTCTTCTAACCATGGCAATACCCCATATGTGGTCGGAAATTGCTTTTTGGGTACATGGCAGACTTGGAACGGAAAGAGTGCTATTTCGTTTTTTCCAGGCAGATTTTTCTGGAATAGATTTTGAGTGCCATGTCGCATTGCAAAGCTCCTAAAATACCACCTAATGGAAACTATGCCTCACGGAATTTATCAATTTAGGCGGATAGTTTACATTTTTGACTCCACAGCTGTTTCACAGATTTTATTAACATTGGGAAGTGAAAATGAGAAATTATATTCTTCCCAATAAAGTGACACTTTAGCCCCAAATTTTTCATTTTCACAAGGGGCTAAAGGAGAAAATGCACCTCATAATTTGACACACAATTTCTACAGAGCATGGAAATATCCCACATGTGGATGAATACTGCTGTTTGGGCACACAGCAGGAGAAGGCGAGATGTGCCATTATGCTCCCATGATACATTTGCAAAGCCCCTAAGGTGCCAGTGGAATGAAAAGTACTAAGACCTAATTTTGGAAGCTGCACCTCTTAAAAAACGGGTATAGTGATCATTTTTATCCAAGAGATGGTTTCAAAAAAGAAATGTGCACTGGATGGTGCAAAATGAAAACTGAAATTTTCCCAGATATATGTTATTTCAGTGCCCAGTATGTCATCCTCAGCTTGTGTGAAAAGTCAGCTCTCCAGTTATTATGCTTTGAGGTTTCCTAATTTTGGAACCATCCCACATGCGGTCTTAATCTTTTGCATGGAGATATGGCAGGGCTCAGAAGTGAAAGCACCTTATATTTGAGGCCAAATTTGGTTATTTACACTACATTGGCAGGCAACTGCACAAGCTCTGAAGCAAAATTTAAAAAACTGACCCCCAAAATAGGAAACCAATTTTAGGAACTACACTCAAGGAATTTATCAAGGGTAATAGTGAACATTTGGCCCAAGAAGCGTTCCCAAAAAATTACTGTGCAAAGTGAAAAATAAACTTTTTAAAGAAATATGCCATATTAGTGCCCTATATGTTGTGCTCACTTTGTGTCAAGAGACACGCACGCCTAAACTTTTGCGCAGTTATCTCGGGCACACACCAAGGATCAGGCTTTTATTGTGTAGATTTAGAGGAACTGATTTTTGGATGCCATGTCACTTTTGCAGAACCCTGAAACTGCCAGTAAAGTGTAATTCCCCAAGAAGTGACTCCATTTTAACTACACCCCTCAAGCAACCCACAATGGTCACAGAAATAACTAGAATCTGACAAAAGTAATAATATATAAAAATTCTATGAAAATGGACAAATGAAAGTCAGACATTGTTTTTCAACCATACTTCAACAGACTTTTTTAAAAAAAGAAAACTCACGAAACAAGCCTGGACAGAAATGATGGTACCCTTAACTAAATAATTTGTTGCACAACCTTTTGAGGCAATCATTGCAATCAAACGATTCCTGTAACTGTCAATGAGACTGCTGCACCTCTCAACAGGTATTTTGGCCCACTCCTCATGAGCAAACTGCTCCAGTTGTCTCTGGTTTGAAGGGTGCCTTTTCCAGATGGCATGTTTCATCTCCTTCCAAAGATGCTCAATAGGATTTAGGTCAGGGCTCATAGAAAGTCACTTCAGAATAGTCCAAAGTTTTCGTCTTTGCCATTCTTGGGTGTTTTTAGCTGTGTGTTTTGGGTCATTATCCTGTTGCAAGACCATGACCTGCGACTGAGACCAAGCTTTCTGACACTGGGCAGCACATTTCTCTCTAGAATCCCTTGATAGTCTTGAGCTTTCATTGTACCCTGCACAGATTCAAGACCCTGTGCCAGATGCAGCAAAGCAGCCCCAGAACATAACAGAGCCTCATCCATGTTTCACAGTAGGGACAGTGTTCTTTTCAAGATATGCTTCATTTTTCCATCTGTGAACATAGAGCTGATGTGCCTTGCCAAAAATTTCGATTTTTGTCTCATCTGTCCATAGGACATTCTCCCAGAAACTTTGTGGCTTGTCAACAATTAGTTTGGCAAATTACTTTTGTCAGATTCAAGTTATTTCTGTGACTATTGTAGGTTTTTCTTTCATTAAACGAGGGGTACCAACAATTTTTTCCACATGTGTATAATTTTTTTGATTTTTCTGATGAAGGTAGCCTTATAAGGGCAAGACAACACACATTTTTAATGACACTATTTTTATAAACTCTTTCTGGGGAAGGGGGATCAGAAAAAAAAAAAAACATGAATTCTAACATTGCGTTTTAAGATTTTAAATTTTTGTCATTTACCATACAGCATAAGTATCATATTACCTTTATTCTATGGATTAGTATGATTGCACAAGATTTAATTTATATTGTTTTATTTTATGTTACTAATTTTGCAGGCATAACATTTTTATTTTCCTGTTGACAGAGCTGGTTGAAGGTTTATTTTTTCTGAGACGAGCTGTGCTTTTCATTGGTACTATTTTTGTCTCACTAAACTGTGCAGCACGGATGCCAAAGTATAAAACTTAACATTTATTAATCCGTTTTAAAAAGTCTATGTAGCCCACTCAACATAAATAAATCATAATTGTGCACAGCTTAAAAAGTTCAATGCCTCCTCTGCATACCAGAGTACTCCAATGCAGACTCATATGGTATATATAAAACAGGATGGATCTTACCCGTGCAGCAGGAGTCATAAATCAGCAAAGAAGGTCCAGGGATGAGTAGGCATCGGTTCCTACACTGCCCCTCAACATACTCTCCCTGTCCCCAATAGAAGACTCCTGTCGTTATAAAGGCAGTACCACAACTGCATCTGTCAAACATCTCTATTAATTCCTACACCTTTCATGGCACTTCTGTGCCATTCCTCAGGGGACCCATTTGCTAGACTCCCAATGTAATGACTGAATTCCCAGAGTGATGGGTCTCTGTCTAATACTAGTGTCACAGTGGTCTAATGCTAGTTAGTGAAAAATAGCGTTGCAAAGTATCCCCTCCTACAGGGGCCTATAAACAGGAGCTACCACTCTGTCCTAGGTTGACACCTGCAGTTCTCACCTGTGTCTCAAGGTGTAGTCAAACATTCATAGCCAGGAGCCGCAAGATGCTAACAGGCATCTAATGGTGACTTAGTATGCATCCCTCGTGGTCTCCGCTGTGTAATTATGTCACTACATGGGCGCTCTCACTCTATCGGCAAGTGCATCCTTTATTATTCTGTGTGTCACTATTAAACATATGCACGCGCCATCATACAGCATAAAAAAAAAAAAAAAACACAGAATATTTCATGCACATCCTCTCTCAATGGGAATCTGAATAAAGGGACCATTTTCATGAATTACCATGAAACCTAAAAACAATTGAACGGAAGAGGGATCACAATAATGTAGAGGGATGTAGATAAAGGAGGTGCTGCTCTATATAATCCATTCCTTAAAGGGGATCTGCTTAATATATAAATCCCCTCTAGCACTCTCAATGAACAAGAAAGAATAAAGTGTGTATATATAAGATGAAAGAAAATTAGTCAAATCGATGGACATCGAATATCATATTAATATCATAAAATTGATGAATAAAAAAAACTAAACCACGAAAGAGGAATATAGAGAATATAGATTAAAGATGATACAGCTAAAATTAAGCTTTCTTTCTAACCACATGATGACTCAGATCCCAGTTTAAATAACCATCTCCTCTCCCTTTGCAGGGTCATTTTCAACCAATCTCCACCCCTTGGGGGCGGTTTCACCAAGTAAATTCTGATAAAACATAAACATTTCAATATACCACTATGACATTGATTTATATGTCTGGCAATGGTTAGTGTCGTGGATTCCAGTGTTTAACTTTTTAAGCTGTGCACAATTATGATTTATTTATTTATGTTGAGTGGGATTCCTAGACATCTTAAAACAGATAAATAAATGGTAAGTTTTACACTTTGGCATCAGTGCTGCATAGTGCTTTGACATTCTGGTGTTTTCACAAGAAATTTCCGCAAGTGGATGTGTATGTGAAGCTTGGCTTAATCGGAACCATTTTTGGCTACATATGCCTCTTTGTTGCTAAGAAAACCGACAGTTATTGACTGCAGCATCTAAGGGGTTAACAACCACGATCAGTGATCAGCTCCAACCACAGTGTTGGTGTCTGCTATTTAAATTTATTTATTGCCAACATATTCCACAGCACTTTACAGATCTGGTCAACACTGTCCCAAGTAGGGCTCAAGATTCTAAATTCTTTGGAGAGTGGAAGGAAACCCACATTAACATGGGGATAACATACAAACTCCATGCAGATGTGCAGCCCATACAATACAGCTATCACTGCATCCCGATGGAAGTCTGATCTCCCTTGAGATCATACATGAGAGGCGTTTGTGCAGCTGTTATGTTCAGCTCACAAGAGGACTACCCACTACTTTATGTTATAAGCAATCCTTGGGTTGGGTTTACACAGAACTGAATGTTTTTACTGATGAACTGCAGTTATAAGTAGCACATTTCTATTCTGCCATTAAACCAGAGTTTTTGGCTAAGTCTAGAGAATCAGAAAGTGAGAACGGCAATTTGGATAGAAAAACAGACTGAAGTCTTGCAAATCTTAGGGCAACTGAAATGTTGTTTTAAAATGGCAAAATTCTGTGACAGTTCCACAAACAGAGCTACACACTACCCTAGATAGATAAACATACTACTACAGTAGCAGGAAGTCTATTTATTGTAAGCATATGTACTGAGATATTATGCAAGATTTCACTCTCAGTTCCCCAAAGTGACATGTAATATGTGGCTTCTATTTGTGACTAGTCACACAACACTGTATAATGTATTGTATATAAGAAATACTTACATCAAATAGCTTTTCTATGTACATTTCCTCATTGACTTTTTCTCGCAGGATATCTTGATTTTGTCGCACAAATGTTATGTAGGTATCTGCAAGGTCCATTCCTGGTTTCTAAAAGACAAAACTTCATATATTACTTCACATTTTGGGTTGCAAGTAACAAACCAAATAGAATTCTTTTGTTTATACTGGATCCTTTATAACTGAAGTTATTTCAGATGCCCCAGTGCTTTGTCTTTCCACATGGCTTGGTTTATTTGGCTGCAGAGATAACATGGCCACATACCCACATCACTGCTACAGTCAATCACTGGCCTTAACAGTATACAGCACAAGACACAGGGAATACAGACATGTCACTCATGCAACCAAGTAAACAAAAGGGCCCAAGCAGTCATGGTAAAGAGGCAGGGCATGAAAGGGGTAAGAATTGTTGCTTTTATTATTTTGTCCCAATTCCTTGTGTTGGCCACATTTTTAAATATACTGGAAAAATATTTTAAATGAAAATGGAGATCCTGGACTGTAAAAAAAACCTTTTTGGCCAGGCTTCGTTAATATGCTATCCAAAACTGCCTAATAAGTTGGTAAATGTGCATCTACAGTGTGAACATATTGAGCAAAATGAAATAACTGAAGAAAAAAATATGCAAAAACCCAGCATAAAAAAATCCCAGACAAAATTGTCACAGAATATAAACACTTTTAGCCATGAAAATATGGACAATGCTTTACTGCCACTGGACCAGACATTAAGTAGCATATGCAGTGTAGATATCAGACACTTTCTTCACACGAAACATTTGTATGAACACTTGTATTTGCAATCTAATGTTTTTGTATGGACAGTTGTTAAGGGTTTGTTGCAACCAGACTTCTTTATATACAATATTTTACGCACAGCATCTCAGAAAAGCAATAGAAATTTTTGAAGGTCATACAAACAAACATGGTTTTACAGGCAGTGGCTTGTTAAAAAGACATACAATGATGATTTAGAAGCTGGTTATAGCACTTTCACATATCAGCTAATATTCTGGAAATTATTTACACTGTATTTAATTATTACAAAGTATTTAACATTTCAATGGTTATATACAAAGCAAAGCTGTAGTCTGTACATTGTACTTCTTGAGGTTAATTGAAAATCACATCTTTATTACCTTGCTGTGGATCAACCTGTGTTTAGCCACCAGCTGCTGTTCTGTCCCTCAAACTAATATATATATATATATATATATATATATATATATATATATATATAATACAGAAGATATGTTTGACCAAACCTGCTAACCATCTAATGTGGATGGGGTCCTTCTGGCTCTCCCCTAATGGCTGATGTTGATGGAGAGAGCAATGAGGCTTGCTGGAACCCAAGTCATTTTTCAGGGAGTTAGTACTGTAAGTTGCCGCCAAATGTGTCTGCACATGGGTTTCTCCACTCTCCCCATTCATACTTTATGCATGCTTGGCCAATCTAAGAGTATAAGTATGAGATGTTTTGGGAGAGAGAGCAGTTTGTCAGTCTTATATTTTAGTTCTGCCTTTTAATATATACGGTTGTGTATGAGACACTTGACAAGGTCATCAAAATTCAGTACATGGAGAAGATTCCCAGGAATAAGGTCATTATAAATTACAAGCAACTAAAATACAAATATGAAGGGAAAAAATCATCATCTTTACTGAATCAAATGAGTCTAAATACTAGGGAGCATGTAGTTCTTATTTAACCAAAATACAGAGATGTCATTTTTACATAATTTTTGTTGGGGAAATTGTAACTTTTTAATGTGTTAAAATATATATTTCTACTGGCATGGGGTCAGAAATAGTTGTATAGTTTAAAAATAAAATTATTTTGTAGGCTTTTTCATAAGAAATATAACATCTGCCATATTATTTCCAAGCTTTAAAAATATGCCAGTTTATAAACCAAATAACATGAAATTACTACTTTTTATTTTGAGTAAAACTAAAAGTATGAACTTGGCTGCAATTAAATTAAATATTAATGGTTCTCTTAAATTAAAACAATTTGCATTCCCTGAAATAGCAACATATGGTAACATGATATCATACAAACATATTTACAAAAAGACTGCTGTTAGATAATATAATAATTAAAATACAGTACACATTAGGAGCGATAGCAGCAGCTGGTGAGATTTGTCAATTACAACTACAATCCTTGCAAACATTTTAATTCAGGCAAGGGTCAGTTACATTCTGAGCATCTATATTCAGCAAGTTTTACTGCAACAAAGTAGACTCAGATTATTTGTTAAGTTTAATCAGTATCATATATTAAATCATACATACATTTTAAATGGAGACTACATAAAATGAAAAAGGCCAAGTAATATTTTATTTGAGTCTTGTCTAAACTACTGCAAATGTTTATTGATATAATAATCATTAAGCTGCAATACATAGGCTTAAGAGATACATTTTGGGGTGCAAAAACGATAAAAGATAAACTGTAAAAAAAAAAAAAAAAATGTATGCATCAAAATGGCTAAATGAGACATGCTAGATATATTTTGCTTGGATTCCAATTTCTTAGGTCATCTGTAGCTTCCTGGGTGATTTTCCACAAGACTTTATCAAGGAACTTAGAGGGGGAAACACCAAACAATAAACAAGTGGGGTTCATCTCATGTATGCTATACACAAACCTCAAGCAAGAAAAAGTTGCATACATATTAAGACGACGCTCAACCGAAATGAAAAATATATATATTTTTTTTTTTATCGGCACAAAAACATTTAAAATCCATTAAAATCAACAAAATCATCACACATAAATATAAGCCCTTATGAGGAAGCTCTAAAGCAGGGTGATACGCGGGGGGAAATCATTTTTTTAAACCAACTCTCGGTGGTAATATGCTTATTTATGTGTGATGACAACTAATGATTTATATAGCACTATTGAGTTCTTTTTCCTTCATTTTGGGTATAATTTTTTGCACGGTCTGAAGTTTTTTCAACTGCTCAGTCATGGTGAAGTTTGTGTTCTGATATGTTTCAAACTTCTTTATATTTTTTTGTATTTTCCTTCTAGATTAATAATTTTGAAACACAACACACAGAGAATAGGGACAGTGGTAGGATACAATTTTTATCTATACCAATTAATTTTTACCCCAGACTAATATATATATATATATATATATATATATATATATATATAATTATGTATGAAATGATATTTAATATAGTCCCTGCCAATTAGGCTAATTTATCCAGGCCTAATCAGCAGAGGAAAGCCCTAGCTTTCTGGGGTGGAAAATGGCGGTGGAAAATGAAGAGGGATTTCTCTTCCTTTTCCGACATGTGAACCTACCCTTACTTTCCTTACTTTTACGCTCCTGCACATTTGCTGCTGCACTCTTATCCTCAATGATTCCTAGATCCTAGCCAATGGAGGCTATGAAATGGCTGCCCACCATTATTTACAAAACCAAGCTGAATATCAGTCTAGTAGCTATATATGTAAAAAGTCTCTACTAATGGCTTAGATACTGCGGGAAAGACTTTGGAGTTATTAAGCTTGCTAGACAGCCATGTAGGAGAGCTATTGCTTTCTTACTGTGATAAGCCTTTGACATGTAAGTTTTTTTTTTTGCCTAAGTGGCATCAATCTATTGACAAACATGGCTCACACTTTACAACTTTCTTTAAACAACTTTTCATAAATGAACAGTACAAGTGAACATAATAAACTTAGTAACATATCTTATTAACCGCTTCCCTCTCTGTGCCGTACTAATACGTTGCACTGAGCATATACTTAAACACTCAGCGTTTTAATAGTACGACACTGTAATGCCACAGACACAGGAGCTGTGCCTGCGTCATTACTTCAGGCATTCGGCTGTATTAAACAGCCGAAGCTTGGAACTAGTTGTCGGAGCAGAAGATACTCAGACTCCGACTCAGACTCGGATCTCATGTTCAATAGCAACTGCACACTGCAATTCCCTTTGTGGGACAAGTAAAAAAAAAAAAAAAAAAAAAAGTTGAAAAATAAACACAATAAAAAGTTTAAAAAACCCACCTTTTATTTTACAAACACATAATGCAAACAACAACAAAAAATTAACATGTTCCATCTCCCCATATGCATACAACTACACACTGTCCAAAAATCGCAGCATTTATCCCATTTGTATTACCGCAATGTGCAATTAAGGTAATCCAAAAGTATCCGTAAGGTATATCAATAATAAGTACAACTTCCTCTACAAATAACTTCCCCTTACAGATCTCGGTCAACAATACAGTAAAAAAAAGGTTATAGACATCAGAGTACGGTGACCCCAGGAAAATCCTTAATTTTCACATTTTAAAGCAATATAAATATGGTTTCGCCGTAATCATAATGTCCCACCGGACAAAGTTGCCATGCTGTTTTTAATGCAGAGTGAGCACCGTAAAAACAAAATACAAAAAAATTATAGAATTGTGTTTTTCACATGAACAATCCAAAAACGTTAATAAAAGTTAATCAAAAGAATACATGTACCGCAAAATAAAAGAACAACTTGTCCCGCAAAGAATAAACCCTCACTTAGCTTTGTTGACAGAAAAATAAAAAAGTTATGAATTTTAGAATACGGGGATGGAAAAACGAAAAAAAGTCGCCGAGCATTAACCTATAAATTACCCTGGATCCTTAAAGAGTTAAAGAAATAAGAAATTGCAGAATGTCAATTATACAGTGCCTTGCGAAAGTATGAAGCCCCCTTGAACTTTTCAACCTTTTGCCACATTTCAGGCTTCAAACATAAGGATATAAAATTTTAATTTTTTGGTGAAGAATCAACAAGTGGGACACAATCGTGAAGTGGAACGAAATTTATGGGATATTTTAAACTTTTGTAAAAAATATAAAACTGAAAAGTGGGGTGTGCCAAATTATTAGTCCCCCTTAAGTTAATACTTTGTAGCGCCACCTTTTGCTGTTATTACAGCTGCAAGTTGCTTGGGGTATGTCTCTATCAGTTTTGCACATTGAGAGACTGAAATTCTTGCCCATTCTTCCTTGGAAAACAGCTGGAGCTCTGTGAGGTTGGATGGAGAGCATTTGTGAACAGCAACTTTCAGCTCTTTCCACAGATTCTTGATTGGATTCAGGTCTGGACTTTGACTTGGCCATTCTAACACCTGGATACGTTTATTTGTGAACCATTCCATTGTAGATTTTGCTTTATGTTTGGGATCATTGTCTTGTTGGAAGATAAATCTCCGTTCCAGTCTCAGGTCTTTTGCAGACTCCAACAGGTTTTCTTCCAGAATGGTCCTGTATTTGACTCCATCCATCTTCCCATCAATTTTAACCATCTTCCCTGTCCCTGCTGAAGAAAAGCAGGCCCAAACCATGATGCTGACACTACCATGTTTGACAGTGGGGATGGTGTGTTCAGGGTGATGAGCTGTGTTGCTTTTACGCCAAACATATCGTTTTGCATTGTGCCCAAAAAGTTCGATTTTGGTTTCATCTGACCAGAGCACCTTCTTCCACATGTTTGGTGTGTCTCCCAGGTGGCTTGTGGCAAACTTTAAACGAGACTTTTTATGGATATCTTTGAGAAATGGCTTTCTTCTTGCCACTCTTCCATAAAGGCCAGATTTGTGCAGTGTACGACTGATTGTTGTTCTATGGACAGACCCCCCCCCCTCAGCTGTAGATCTCTGCAGTTCATCCAGAGTGATCATGGGCCTCTTGGCTGCATCTCTGATCAGTCTTCTCCTTGTTTGAGATGAAAGTTTAGAGGGACGGCCGGGTCTTGGTAGATTTGCAGTGGTCTGATACTCCTTCCATTTCAATATGATCGCTTGCACAGTGCTCCTTGGAATGTTTAAAGTTTGGGAAATCTTTTTGTATCCAAATCCGGCTTTAAACTTCTCCACAACAGTATCACGGACCTGCCTGGTGTGTTCCTTGGTCTTCATGATGCTCTCTGCGCTTTAAACAGAACCCTGAGACAATCACAGAGCAGGTGCATTTATACGGAGACTTGATTACACACAGGTGGATTATATTTATCATCATCAGTCATTTAGGACAACATTGGATCATTCAGAGATCCTCACTGAACTTCTGGAGTGAGTTTGCTGCACTGAAAGTAAAAGGTCCGAATAATATTGCATGCCCCACTTTTCAGTTTTTTATTTTTTACAAAAGTTTAAAATAACCAATAAATTTCGTTCCACTTTACAATTGTGTCCCACTTGTTGATTCTTCACCAAAAATTTTAAATTTTATATCCTTATGTTTGAAGCCTGAAATGTGGCAAAAGGTTGAAAAGTTCAAGGGGGCCGAATACTTTCGCAAGGCACTGTACCTATGGAAACACTAGCGCTTTCCTTATAGGTATAATGGAAGCAGAAAGTCCACAGAGGAAATCTCTGTGAAAAGCACTGCAGGAAAAACCGCGATGTGTTGCTGTGCTATTTTGCTGCGGCCCATATCCATATGCAGTCTCACACACAAGAGTCTATGGAAAGGAGGGGAAGAAGTAGGCTATAGTCATTTTGTTAATTGATTTATTGCCTCATTGTGTAAGGTAGTAAGATATACTGGAGTTAAAACTGCAATCTTGCAACATGTAGCAAAGCATAGCAGATACAGTATTTAGTCCCCCTCTCCTCTTCATAATCAACTATGTTAAAAGTAACTCCGTGTCATCAATGGCAATAGAAGCATTGTTTCTTTAATAAGATACATAAGATACATTACAATTACAAGATGCATTACAAGTTATTTATACATGCATTATTCATTTATGAAAAGTGATTTATAATTTACACTAGGCTTTAAAGAGGACCTTTCACCACCTCCACCTATTCTTGTTCTTAGAATCTATTAATAGGCTCTGCTCTACTGATTCCAGCACAGTTGGAATTTTTTTCTGCAGCCCCAACCATTCTTGAGCAACAAGCACAGGTATTTTTGATGCCTGATGTGCTATTTAAGCTCTGTAATGTCATAAGGACAGTGTCAGGCGTGTGTGTGTGAGTGGGGGGGGGGGGGGAGGGGCTTGATTTAGACCTCCAATCTCAGGAAGCCAGTGTCAGAGCTCAGAATCATACCCCTTGTCTGCTCCTGCCTGACACCGCCCTCTTGACAGTACAGAGCCTATATAGTACATCACGTACCAAAACTAACACCACTTATTGTTCGGGAGTGGTGGGGGACTAGAAAAAAAAAATTCAACTGTCCCGGAATCAGTGGAACAGCAGCTATTAATTGATGTAAAGAGCTGGACTTGTTGGAGGAGGCGAAAGGTCCTCTTTAAATATAGCACAAACTAAATCTGCTATGAAAAGTGTGAAAAATAAACAAAAGGGTCCAAATTGCCTTGAAATGATAATTCTACTGACTTTATTCCTAAACAAGTTTCCTTGCAAAGCATTGCCAAGACTACATCCAACATTCTCATGCTGGCAATCGGCACACGGGCGCTTTCTTTTACAGAACATACAGTACATGTGTACATCTGCAGTCATGGGAAAATTGGGAGGCCACCATAAACAGAACAGGCAGATTTGGCCAACAATCATCTAATGTATATAGTCTTGAGTCCATCAAGTTCAACCGCTGGCCCCCAACGTGGCCCCACGTTGCAATCTGCAGCCAAAAAGAGCTGCGGAAACATATCGCATTTTTTTCTGCAATGCTTTTCACAGAAATTCTGCAATCGAAATTTTGAAATCGCAGCATTTCCCCTGTAAATTTTATTCTGCAATGTGTAGATGGAATTAGCTAGAATCCCAAGTACTTTGCAGGTACTGTAAAATGCAGCATTTTTTGCCGCAGTGTTTCCACTGCAGCCAAAAAATGTGTGGCCCTGGCCTTACAGGATTTCCTATATCTACTATAACAAATGTCTGCTGGATGAAGGGCAAAGACACCGATACGGATGACTTCCTCCATTCCATAACTTCCGAAGCGTTGAACAACGAATGCCAGTTAGACAGTCTAGCATAAAAATAGACAATCTGGAAAACCACAGCAGGAGGAACAACTTATAAATTATTGGAGTATCATAGTCCGTAAAAAAGATCTACAACCTTTAATTTGATACCCTCAAAACAGGGCCCCATAACAGTAGCACAGAGAACACACAAATTGGGACTTGACAAGTCAGACTGTTTTTTTTTTTTTTTTTTTTTTTTATTTCAATAGATTTTTATTGGTTTTTCAAAAAAAAAAAAACAGTAAAACATAATCAACAGTCTATCAACAGATGTATGATGTAGAGAACAACCAAGGATATCAATGTGAACAGAAGGCACATCGTTCAGACATACAATTTCGTACAAAGATACCAAAGCGACTAAGACTGTAAGGGGGGAAGACGGGGGGAGGGGGGAGTTACACATAACTGGGATAGGTAAGGTAAGACATAGGCCCATCGAGAAAAAACATTAGTACATAAAGAAATAACTAAGAAATAGATAATATATAATACGGGACCAGCTGCCCAGTCCAATCAGGAGAAATGAGGCGCTCATACTCAGGACACCAAAGGCGGATAAACTGCAATCCACTTCACCCAGTTGGTCTGAAACTTATCCATTCTGCCATTCCTGCTAGCATACATCTGTTCAAATTGGCAATTAGTGGTCACTATCGATATCAGTTCAGACAAGGATGGGCAAGTGTCTGTCTTCCACTTGTGGACTGTCAACAATCTCGCGACTCCGAGGACCTGACATATAACAGTCCTATTACTGTATGGAACCAAGTGAATGCCAAGCAACAACAAGGCTAACCCAGGGGAGGGAACAAGATCAGAACAAAAAAAGTCTATTAATCTGCGAAAAGACTGAGGACCAAAAGGGGCATATAGTTGGGCAATGCCAAAAAGTATGAAACAGCGAGCCCACTTCGCCGCAACCTCTCCAGCAGTAAGGTGTGCAGTTAGGATAGAATTTTGCCAAGCGGAGTGGGGGTAATACCAGCGCAAGAGAAGTTTGCTAAACTGTTCCCAGTGAGATGCACACACAGCGGAGCATTTCGCCAATTGAATCGCCTAGCGCCACTGATGTACATCAAACCGGAAACCAAGATCGTCTTCCCACTGCAGGATTGACTTAGTCTTCTGGAAGGTATCATCCAGAGTCAAGGCCTTATAAAGCATTTTAGTCTTGACAACAGATTGGGGAGAGGACAGAGCTAAAAGATCGACTGCCAGCTGTGGAAAGAAAATCTGCTGCTGTGAGAGATGCTTATTCAGGTGAGAGACCAGTCTATTATATGTAAATTTTTCAGAAGCAGGAAGGCTGAATTTTTCTCCAAGCATTACAAACGCTGCCAGGCCCTTGTCTAGATATAAATCAGAAACGGACCGGACTCCACACCTGTTCCATACGTCCAGAGATATATGGGGTATTTTATGTGAGAGTACAGACAGAGGAGTATTGAAAGACACACTAAGTATAGAACTGTCATTAACAGCACATAGTGAATCCCAAGCTGTCAGAGTGGCAGCAACTGCAAGGGGTGTTGAAGACGGCATGCCGCCCGAGCCCCTTAAAGAAAGCAAACGGTCCTTCCAGTTGGTCACCTGTGCTAAATGGGATCCCATAATAGGCCACAGCTTATCACGGCTAGTGGTGAGCCAATATCTAAGTTGTCCCAATACAATAGCAGTGTGGTAGCCATATAAATTGGGAACTCCCATCCCTCTGTGAGCCCTATCCTTTGTCAGTATAGAAAAAGCAACTCTTGGCTTACGTTTACCCCAAATAAAGCTAGACATTTGTTTATGGAAGTCATTAAAGACATTGCGAGGAATAGGGACCACTAGCGTGCCTAAGTAATAAAGAATTTTTGGAAGGATCAGCATTTTATATAGTACTATTCGACCCATCCAGCTATTCTCAAACCTAGCCAGAGCAGTGAGTTCTTGCTGTATAGAGGACAATAGCCCCGGAAAATTTGCCTTAACCAACGACCTAGGATTAGCTGTAAGTTTAATGCCTAAATATGGTATAGAGTGGGGACACCATTGATAGGGGGAGGTGTTTTTAATGTGTTGGAGAAGCGTTCCCGAAATATCCCCAATAATTGGGACCTAGCCTCGTTGACTTTATAATATGACACGTCCCCAAAGTCAGATATAAGAGTGGTATAGGTAAGAGAGAGGATCACATCGTCCGCAAATAAACTAATTTTATGGTCGCTAGACCCCAATCGTATGCCAAGAATATCCCTGCTTGACCTGATAGCTTCCGCCAAGGGTTCCATTACGAGCGAAAAAATTAAAGGGGATAGGGGACACCCCTTCCTAGTGCCGTTCGTGATGGAAAAGGGCCGGGACAGCACCCCATTCGCCAAAACCCAAGCGGATGGCGTGGAGTACAAAGCAGAAATGGCAGTGAAGATAGGACCGGAAAAACCAAATTTATGTAAAATCTTGGAAAGATAGTCCCAATGTACTCTGTCAAACACCTTCTCTGCATCCAGAGAAAGGAGCAGAGAAGGCATCTGACTGGCACGGACAGCCGTGACTAGCGCGATCACCCACCTCGTTCCATCATAAGCCTGCCTCCCCTTAGTGAAGCCAACGTGGTCGCCTCTTATAAGTTGTGGCAGAATATCTAACAGGCTGTTAGCAAGCACCTTTGCATACAATTTAACATCTGCATTTAACAATGATATGGGGCGATAATTCGAAGGGGAGTAGACCTCCTTTACAGGTTTTGGGACAGTTATAATGGTCGCAGAGAGAATCTCCGAGGGAAACCTGCCTAGAGACATAGCTTGGTTAAACACTTCAGTTAGGTGTGGAAGGAGAAGAGGCTTAAAAAGTTTAAAGTATTCGCCCGAAAACCCGTCCGGACCAGGGGACTTATTGAGTTTCAGGCTATCTACTGCCCTCTCAATCTCTGAGGCTTTGAGGGATTCATGGGAGAATTCAAAGACAACAAATGAGTAGATGAAACAGAGGGCAAAGACAGTGAATTCAGGAACTCGTTTATGCGAGAGCAAGTAGGCTACGGGGTTCCCAGGTCATCTTTCAAATTATATAATTCCTGGTAAAACCTACTAAATTCATCAGCTATATGTTGCGGGTGATAAAGTTTTGAGTTAGAGGTTCTATCTATCTATCTATCTATCTATCTATCAATCTATCTTCAAAAAAGGGATCTTAGATTTAATTCTCGCTGCCTTGACTCTTTGAGCCAATAATTTACTCGCTTTATTAAACTAGCAATAGTAAGATGCTTTAAGGCGTTTAGAATGTTTTTCAAAATCTAGTAGCAAATGGTTGGCAAGATCAGCCCTTGCTTTCTTGAGAGAAGTCAATATAGAGGGATCGTGGGCTTGCTTATACTGACATTCCAGCCTAGCAATAGAGCTCAAGAGCTCCTGCATGGCCTGTGCTCGTTTACGTTTAAAACGAGCTGCGTGTTGAATAAGAAGGCCCTTAACAAAGGCTTTATGAGAGTTCCATAAACAAAATTTATCAGCCACTGAGAGTGTATTGATAGTAAAGAATTCCGCGATGTCAACATGTAGTTTCTCTGACACCTGCTGTAAGGACATAACGTAGGTGGTGTTGCGCCATAATGTTGCAGGACCAACTGGAGCTGAAAGGTGGACAGCGAGGAGGATTGGCTCGTGGTCTGACCAAGTGATATTTCCTATGCTGCATTTGCGAATATGACAGAGCAAATTCTTCTGAACTAAGAACATGTCAATTCTAGTATAGGATTGATGACTGGCCGAAAAGAATGTATAATCACGTTCAGAAGCGTGAAGGCATCGCCATACATCATAAACTTCCTCCCTATGCAGCCAGGGCCCCAGTTGCAGAGGTGGGTTTCTGCCACTATATGTTGAGTCGCACGATGCATCATGGCCTACATTAAAGTCCACACAAATCAGTAGCTGCCCCTGGGCACATTTCTTAACCTTTCTCATTACTGAATTTAAAAAGGAGATTTGGGAGGAGTTGGGGCAGTAAAGGTTCAAAACAGTGAGCATGCAGTTGTCAATTTTGCAAACCAGAGCAAAGTAATGACCTTTGGGATTGAGAAGGACACCCGCAACCTTCTTTTGAGCATTGGCGCAATAAACATGGGGAAACAATTTGTGAGACATTCTCGGAGGGTGAGGGTCGCAGAAATGCGTTTCCTGTACACAAATGTCCGTGGCAGATCTGAGAGCCTCCCTCCAGAGAAATGACCATTCATAAGGGCTATCAAGGGCCCTTTACATTGAAAGACAAAACATTAAACGCCATAAAAAGGAGTAAAAGAGGAGCAGTTTACAATCACAGCAAATTACGACAGAAAAATCATCCTGAGCCAAGGCAGTCCAAACAGGCCTATAGGGAGGAAAGGGGTTAGCGGTGGATCCTATGAATCCAAACAAATATAGAACGTAAAAACCAGAAGAGTCTTACGTGACTGGGCAGTAAGTAAAACTGCGCAAACTTGGGGGAAGTCTGCAAGAAAAACCAAGAACACAAAAGGTGGCTTGCATCGGATAGTAGCAGGGAGAGTTCACTTAACAGAGTCGCTAGTCGCCCAAGGAGGTTCAATTATGGAGGACGTTGAGGTGGTCTTCATCTTCCCATCAGGAGCAGGAGGCGGGAGGTTCCATTGCTGGAGAAGGGCTTTCCCTGTACCGTAAGAGCTGAAGGCGTGGGTAACACCATTTTTGGTGACAATAACCTTGGTTGGGAATCCCCACTTGTAGAGAATGTTGTGTTGCCGCAGAACCGCTGTAATCGGAGCAAGATTTTTCCTAGTCATTATGGTAGCCTGGGAGAGATCTGTAAATAGATGAATTTTTGCAAATGGCTCAGGAAGAGCGGGTCCTTTACAGTAGGCCTGCATAAGGCGGTCCTTGATGTGGAAGTAGTATATACGAGCTATAGTATCTCTAGGGAGGTGTTCTGGGAGGCCCTTTGGTTTCGGAAGGCGGTGAGCTCTATCTATAATCAAGTCCGCATCTGAGCAGTGAGACAAAGTAGCTTTAATCAACTGCTGTAGGTAAGGAACCAATTCTTTAGCGGAGACTGATTCCGGTATTCCACGGAACTTGACGTTATTACGTCTATTTCGGTCTTCCATATCTGCTAATTTAAGTTTGACTTCTGCCAGCTCCCCCTCAAGATCACTATGTGCGTCTACAATAGAATTATGCGCTGAAGCAAAATCCCCCATTTTTTGTTCAACATGGTTGATCCTATCTCCAAGCGAATCGACAATGGAGGATACATTAGTGATAGCCTTAGTGATATCTTTCTGAATAGATCTATGTAGGGCCAAAATTACATCTTTCGGGAAGGACTCAGAAGCGGTTTGGGCACTGGCAGGGATCGCCTGAAGCACATCAGAATCCGTAAGATGGAGGCTCCTCAGACTGCGTCCCAGATCTGGATTCAAAACAGAAATTAGTGTCCCATTTTGCTCTTTGCTTAGCAGGACTGTGAGTTGGGGTTGCTGGGTTGTGTGATGGTGCTGCAAAAGCACGTGATGAGGCATGTGTGTTTCTTTGAGCCGTTATGGGCTCTAGGGGAGGGTGGAAATTCCTCTTCTGTGGGGGGGGTGAGGCACACGAGCCAGCGTGAGCCTGTCCCCCCTGCATAGTAAAGCTGTCCCCAGAGGATTGAGATGCCGAGGGGGGAGACAGTGTGAGGAGGAGAGGGCATACTCGACTCCGCTCCGTGATCTGCCAGTACCTCCGCGGTATCTCCTGTCAGCGGCGCCGCACGACCCGCGTTGGCGCCATCTTGAGTAGGAGCAGGCGCCGAGAAGAAGTCTGTAAGTCGCTTTGGCGCCCCCTTTTTCCCCTGTTTTGCCATCTGGACAGGTCTGTGTAATGCCGCCTACTCACTGAACGGGTCCTCCGTTGCTAACTCTGAAGAGCGATGCTGCGTGCCGCTGAACTGATGTCTGCCGCGGAGCTCAGCTAAGCTGCGGCCATCTCCGCTGTGGTCCAAGCCACGCCCCCTCGACAAGTCAGACTGTTAACACTCTAAAATAAATCACTTGCTGGTTATCATCTGGTGCAAGATAATATTGCCTCAACATCAGAAAATTTATGCCAAGTTAATATAACATCCCTAAGTTGGCTAACTTGAAATCTTACAGGACTCAAATCTTTGGTAAAATGTTAAAACATTCTTACTAACATCACCTACATTTGCCCATAGATTGGATTTCTACAAGAAACACTCTTTTACGAGGGGCGCTTGAAAAGTTTGTAGCCCACCCATGAAATCTTTTTCACATGGTTTTGTTTTGCAATGCAATACCTGTATGTTATTTAGTTATTTGAAAGGTCTCATGAGCAATCTGGAATTATTTTGATTTTTTTTTGTTTCAGGTACAACATTTTAAAGTTAGCTGATATTCAACTTTTCCTGCAGAGATTTGTTACAATGGATGAAACTTGGGTACACCACTTTCGTCCTGAGTCAAAAGAAGCCTCGAAACAGTGGAAACATCACACCTCCCCACGCCCCAAAAAGGCAAAGGTGGTTCCATTCGCTGGCAAAGTGATGGCATCAGTGTTCTGGGATTTCAAGGGTGTCATTCTTCTGGAATTCCTCCAGAAAGGTAAAACCATCAATCGGGAATATTATGAAGCTCAGATTCATCGCTTGAGGTCAGCAATTAAGGAAAAATGGCGAGGGAAGCTCCGGAAAGGGGTGTTGTTTCACCAGGACAACGCACTAGTTCACACATCGGCTGTTGCAATGGCTGCAATTCACTCCTGTGGTTTCCAACTGCTTCAGCACCCACCCTATTTCCCTGATTTGGCTCCCTCGGACTATCACCTATTCCCACAGATGAAAAGGCACCTTGGTGGAAGTTGTTTTCCTTCTGATGAAGCAGTCATGGACGCCATAAAGGACTTTTTGGAGGAGCAGGATGGAACGTTCTACCACAGTGGAATAATGAAACTCTAAGAGCGATGGCATACATGTGTGACCCTCAAAGGAGGCTATGCTAAATTTAGACCCACAGTCACTACTTCTGGGTAGGGCCACTAAGTTTTCAGGCGCCCCTCGTATATCAACCAGTGAAGGATACACTTCTAGGGCTATTCCAGCAAACAATAAGTTACCCACTATCCTCAGGTTCGACCACTGGAACCTGCCACCTATCATAATAAATGGGGTGTTTTTCACTGTAGTTTGAATGGAGCACCACGTCAGAAATGCAAGCTGTCACTCCATTCATTTTAATGTGAATAACTTGAGATAGCTGAATGCTATACTTAGGGCTGGTTGAAGCAGCTGAACTTGTCAAGCAGAAAATTTCTGCTTCAGGAAATTGAAGCAGATTTTTTCTGATTGACAAAAATTAACAGTAGTAGTATAGTAATTACTAATAGGTTGACTCCCAAGATCTAGCTGATAAAGGTACGGGGCCAGTGGGAACTGGCCCTGGAGGCCTTTTTTTTTTTTTTTGTTTTGGGGAGCTACACCGCAGTGCAGTGCCCGTGATTAGAGTGAACTCGGATTGCACACATTAGCTCCGAACCTCCGCTGTACATTACAGCAGAGACCCGGCAGCTATGGTGGATGATCTGCAGCATAGTGGCCGCCATCTTTAAAGACACGGGTCTGAATCAACTTCCAATAAGGTTGTATTAAAAGGGTAGGACCAGAATAGGTGGAAGATGTTAACCGGACGGACCACACCTTCAACAAGTATCAGATATAGTAGCGCTGAAAGTATGGAGCAATGCTGGGGTGTGGTAACAATGTAGCAACATCCTGTAGAAATATTCCTTGTGTGTGACACATCAAGATGTTTTTGCCCATCTCCTCTTTCATATGAGACCAAAAGCAAATTGTATGTTTTATAATGTTTGAGATATAACTGTTTTAAGTGACCTTCCCCTCCCCACATTACACAGCCCCGTACTGTTACACAGTAACAATCACTGAGAGGCAGAAACAGCTCTCAATACAGAAACAAGGGAAAGAGTAAAACAAATATAAGATTTCACAGAAAGGATCCAAAATTTGTTAATAAAGTATATTACAATATCTATTAATGACACAAATACTGACAGAAAATCAAAAGTTGTCCGAAACTTTAGTTATACTTTAAATAGGGAAGAGAGGCAAGGGATAAGCTTTCCCCAAAAACTTTATAATAGGAGCTACGCGAAACCATGCCAGCCAGGCGATTTACCATTCAGAAGATCCTTAAGAACCTGCTCCCCTTCATCCACATATATAGGTTTATTTAGAGAGATAAGGGTGGCCGGGGAAAGGGAGGGCAAATGACAAGATTGTAGGTTTGTGGAGAGAACACTGTCTTTCACACGATACCGCAGGAAGACCAGTCGGTAAAAAATACAGCCAGGAGTAATAGTCATGGAACATTCGGGCAACTTCGGTGGGATCATAGATCACTGCACCGTCTGTACACCTAAGAACATAGAATGTACACCCTCTCCGCTTAAGCTGCCTGAACGAGAGTACATAGGGTTTATTAGTCTGTTCATAGTACCTCTAATGTATAGGAGCAGTTTATCCACCTTTTGAGTAAAATATCCCTTACTTGGATTCTCAGCTCTATTAAGGATTTAAGGAGGCGTCTCATCCGCCGGGCAGACATATCCTGTTCAACACCACGCAATTGAGCGCACAAGGTGGGCGTTGGCATCAGGTTTCAGTTGACACCCCATAACTATACAGTGGCCTCTCATCACAGCCTTATGGGCTTCCCAAAGCGTCACCACGGACGAAACTGAACCCTCATTGAGCTAAAAAAAAAAAAAAAAAAAGATTTAAAGTGGAAGCAGAGTTGTTCACGAGTCTGCTCTTTCTGGAAGAGGACCTCATTGAGGCGCCAGTTGCAGATTCTAGTACATGCAGTGCATGCTGCTAAGTCAATTGTCACAGGGGTTTGATTTGACTATGTGATAGAGTCCATAGAGGCTCCCTGGAGAAGGCGCAAAGAAATAGTCTAGGTGCATGTGTACTCTATCGTAGGGGAGAATAAAATGAAAATGACTTGTCAGTGGGGTGATTAATCCATCATAGGTCATACAGTGATTATAAGCGGATAAGGCGTCAAAAGCAGGTGGCCAATTGTTGCTGGTCAGGAATAGGTGGGTTCTCCTGAAAGGGTGTGGGGTTTCATTTTCTCCGAAAAAGACATATTGAAATCACCGCCCAACATTAAAGCTGTGGGAGGGAGCTTGGCCACTTTGTTGAGGACCTGGGTGAGGAAATCAGGCTGTGAGGAGTTGGGGGCGTAGATGTTACACAGTGTGATGGGTTTACACTCAAATTTACTGTGCAGAATAATGTACCTGCCTTGGGGGTCTAAGATGGAAGTGGAAAGTGTCAAAGTGCAAAGTTAATGAGCAAGGCGTATCAAGATGGGTCTCTCGGAGAAATGCAATATCCACCTTAAACCAACAGTCTTTTGCATTGGAATTGTGACCTTTAATATTCAGTGAGACCAACTAAGCCATGGTGAGGTGTAATGTGGGAGATGCAATAGTGATATGGCTAACCCCAAGACTGAGAGCAAGGGAAGGTCCAGAGACATTAAGGGGGCGGCCTTGAGGTCCACCTGAGCGGATATCAACTATAACCTGAGGCAGTAATGGAGAAGTTGTAGGAAGAAATAAAATAAAAAAACAGACAGAAAAAATGCAACATTTTGAAAACAGTGTTAGAAGTTGGTAGTGTTAGTCCCAGCAAGGGCCAAAAAACAACTACAGGCAACCAGAAATACTGCTTGCAATAGTGCAGTAGGGTGATAATGAGCCGCGGTCAGATGCGCTCAAAAAAATGGAGAAACGGGGCTGTAGGGACCAAGCAGAGGGGAGAAAGCTTGGCTAACTCCAGTAAAGATGCACTCCCGGCGTCCTCCCCTCCAAGCAGCAAGTGAGTAAAAGGCATAAGATACAACAGTGCAAACATTATGCATAAGAAATTGGTAAGAAAAAAGTTAAGAGCATTCAAAGAAAGCCAATAGTCTCAAAATAACATTAGGAGAGAAACCTCAGAGAAGAACGAATGTATCATCAGAACCAGGATCTGCAGAAAGTTCAAAACAGTCAGTGTGGTGGGTCCCGGAGAGATGGTCTAGGAAAAGATGCTGAATCATAGTAAGTAGGCAGCATTTCTTCGGTGTGGCCATCTTCCACACTGGAGGCAGGAGTGGAGGGGGGTAACAGGCCTTCCAATCCAGGAGAGGAGGTTGAGGAATGTCCAGAGAAGCACGAAAGTCATTAAGGTCCACAAAGGATCTCAGGGTAGCAGAACGGCCATGCCTACGAGCTGTGATGGCAAAAAGGAAGCCCCGTTGATATGGCGCTTGATGATTCCATAGCACAGACAAGAGAGTGTGAAGGTTCTGTCTCTTTTGGAGCGTGATCCCCGAGAGATCAGGGTAGAGATGTATGGAAGATTCATCAAAACCTCTTTTGGAGCAGGCTTGTGACAAGATAGCTTCTTAAAGTTCAAAGTCCTGCACACAGCAAATTACACCTCTGGGAGTGGAGGTCACTCCTTTGGTTTGAAGTGCTCTATGCACTCTGTACAGTTTGATATGATGATCAAGCAGCTTCCCCAGTATCATGTTGGAAACAGCCTCAAGGGTCAATTTTTAAATTTTCTTCTCTAGTGGCCTCAGGGAAGCCCCTAACCCTTATATTATGTTGACAGCCCCTGTTATCCAAGCCTTCAAGATGGTGAGTGTTACCCTTAAGGGCCTGGGATTGGGAAGTTACTACCACTTGCAAGTGAGAGATATATTGATGCATATCATAATTAGAATGTTCACCTGATTGGAAAGTTGGTGGAGGTCTAACATCGTCTACCAGATCCCTGTAATCCTGCTTGGTAGGGCGTTGCATGAGGAGATTTTGCCAATGAGAGAATGAGTCAGGGAATTGAGGCATTGTCTGAGGGGACAACCGCGGGGCTCTTTTGAGACAGGATCTTAGAAGCACGGTCTGAAAGAGCTACCACCGGGGGGCCAGAGAAGGGCAGTTGCAGCACAAAGTGATATGGAGGAGGCTGGTGGGGGCGACTCTGGAAGGTAGCAGTGCTGGCTGGTGGTGGGCCTTCAGAAGGACAAGCTTGGTCCACTCTAGGAGCCTGGAGAGTCCCTGGAGAAAAGGCCTGTTGTGGAGCGGGGCTGTCAGGTAGCGAGGAAAGAGGGGAGGGGGCCGTTGGGCTTACCTGCATCTACGGAGTGTAGCGTGCAGAGCTTGAGGAGAAGATGGAGCCGACCAATCTCTGTGAGGGTGAAACTCTACCACCTCAGGGCACAAGGAAACAGCAGAGGCCTCTGGGGATGGCGGTTTCTATAAGTGGTTTCTAAAAGTAGTGACAATGGCTGTTACTGACTTGTAGTAACTCTTCTTAACAGACACCGGTATCCTCAGTTAAATTACTCAAAGTGTTGGGATCATTATGCATAAAATAGGAGTCATGTATGTAACAAATCATCTCCCATGCTCAGGTTCAGATCAGTGTCAGAAGTCCTTAAACATCTCATTGGATTTTTCCTTTGTAAAACCATTTGTAACCATAATACACATGAAAATTATATTGAAAGTTGGATCTTTTCAGAAATGTAGTTGAAAACATGTTTTTTGTTTTTTTTCCCTCCAATAAACAGTGCCACTGTTGTTATGGGATGTGTTTGGTATTGCAGCTCTATCCCATTCCATTCAATGGACTGCATCTGGTATTACCGCTTAGACCAATTAAAGGGATTTAACAGCAATGCCAGCCCAAGAATAACAGTGCAGCTAGAAAAAAAAAAGTCAAAGAACATACCACCATAAAATATCTTGTGTAAGGTAAATGTGGAACAGATAAACACTGCCTTTACATATACTGGATTGATTATAAGACATTAAATGTTGCTGAACCTGAAAACTCAAAGAAGTCTATTGTAGCGAGTCATCATACGTGGAAAACTTTATCGGATTAGAAGAGCATCAGCTACTATAGACATCTGCTAAAACGAATATTCTTTTTATAATCGCTGTCACGTATTTCAGACAGTAAAAACAGGTGTTTCAAAAAATGATTTACCAATAGATATCTATACAATGATTTAAATATTTGCTTGTATAGCTTCACATACAGAATTATTGCACAAGTCTATTAAAACAACAAAATCAGATAAATATAATCTGATTTACTGTTTAATGAAAAATGGTCACAACAGCTAGTGTACTATTATAGGGGGCATGTACAGGAACCAGTACTATGAAACTCTATGTGAAGAGTCTACAGAATGCATGATACAAAGTAACAACAATAATGCCAGTCAGGCTGCAAATAAATTAAATAAGACTGTATTGTGTTGCTCAGAATTATTTATCCTAACACTCCCACATCATGGATTTTTACAAATGCCAACATTAGACATTTGTTTGAATCTTGTGCAAGGGAAAAATATAAAGAGAGACTTGCCAATGAGATGTGGCAAGATGCCAGCTTCCTTTGCTGCTTATAGTCAGTTCAGTTTGCTCTTCACAACTGTCTTTCACAAAATAAGTGAATGATAAACATGTAGCCTCCTATTTGTGGGGATTATTATATTTCAGGTTTTTTTTTAAATCTTTTTGTATTTTCTGTTTTTCAGGTCTGCATATTATTTATCGTGCTTTCAATATACATATAAAAAACTTTAAACCATGAGGCATGAAAGTATAATCACATTACAAAATCAAACAATGTCATGGACTAGTCAGTCACTAGTTACACAAGTAACTGAATACAGAGGGACAAGCTTTATTAAGGGTGTAGGCCACTATTGATTCTTCTAAAAGTTAATCTCCAGATAACCTGGCATGGAGAATATACAGTACAGCTTGAAAGACACAACATTCCTTATTAATTATATACTACAAATGCTCATGCTTCCTGTTGATACACCTAATCCCACAGGTGCAGGTTCTACCAATTGCAAATCAACGCTGGAGAGAACAAACTACAGTCACTTCTCACAGCAACACACTATCAGAGCACAGTGAATAATGGCAAAGTCAACAAGGGACTATATAAAAACACCAATTGCCTTTTTTAGGCAGCCCACATGAGGTCTTTCCCATCAGTTAAATGGGTTGTCCGGCATAAATTGAAAATTAATCCCTAAACTAATCCCTCTCCCCCGCCTAACTTCTAACTGATTTGTATAAAAAAATTCTAATTACCTATATACACTTTCTGATAATCCGGTGACGTTTCGTTTCACCGCTTCCGAAACGGAACATCACCAGTACTCTCTCCCTGTACCCTCCCAACCACATCAATACTTACCAGCCTTCCTGTCCGGGAACGGCTCCTCCCCTCTTCAAATGCTTGCTGGAGACGCTGCGTCTGCAAGACATGCGCAGTAGAGATGGTACTCCATCTCTACTGTGCAGGCCTCCCTCACAGGTACTTCCAGTCTGTGCGCAGCGACTCCACACATTGCGGAAATGCAACTTTTTTTTGTTGCAGATTTTGCTGCAGTTTTTTGAGCCAAATTCAAGAATGGCTATAAAAGGAATGGGAAATATATAGGAAGTGCTTATACTTTTACCTTCTGCTCATACCACTCCTGGCTTTGGCTCAAAAAACGCAGCAAAATCTGCAACAAAAGAAAGCTGTGTTTCCGCAACGTGGGGCAAAAACACTGTTTTGCCCACACAAACGGAAGTTGTGTGTTTAAAAAAAAAAATATAATAATAATAATAATCATGCAGCACCTGCTCTGGCTGTACGCACTAATTCCTGGGTCAAAGCAGGTGGTTTAGCGTTAGGGCTGTATTTAAGAGCCACATTTAGTTACTACTTGAGCCATGCTGCAACCGAACATGCCAAGGGGTGGGTGCATTGGCATAAGTACTGCTGTAGCAGCTGTTGTGGCTGCTACGGGGCCCGCCACCTGGAGTCTCTTCATACCCCAGAGTATAATGATCGGAGGCCCAGGGTAGGTGAACAAACATAAAGAACAGTTTTACTCACCTCTCCTGGGCTCTGGCGCTGATCCCCCAGCTGTCTTCAGGCCTCTGTGGTAACGTCACATACGTCACGTGGGTCAGGCCAGCATCATGACGCATAATGACGCCGACGTAACCCACGTCTACGACGTCATTGAAGAGGACCAAAAACAGCAGGAGTCGCGGCTGAGCTCAGGAAAGGTAAGTACCACAGTTTTTTTTTATGTTTGTCAACTCCCCTGGGCCTCTGATCATTATACACTGGGGTCTGAAAAGACCCGAGTATAATAATAGTTTGGTGTACCCCAAAATCTTGGGGTTCTGCTAAACCTGAAATTTTTCAACATTTGCAACGAACACCGTTGGGGCCACGATGGGACCTAATACTTTGTGGAGGGGCCACTGTGGGACATTATACTGTATGAAGGCTACTATGGAACATTATACTGTATTCAGGGGCCGCTATGGGACATTATATTGTGTGGAGGGGCGCTGTGTGACATTACACTGTGTGGAGGGGCTACCATGAGACATTATACTGTGAGGAGGGGCCGCCACGAGACATTATACTATGCGGAGGCCACTTTGGGTCATTAAAGTATGTGTAAATGCATTATACTGTGTGGGGGCGGGGAAAGGGGGCGCTATGCAGTGGGGAGGGCTCCAAGTCAAAAGTTTGCTATAGGGCCCAGTCTTTGCTAGCTTCGCCCCTGGGTGAATGTGTTAGCTGTGAAGAGCTGTAACATGGAGCCCACCAGACCACATAGAGCCAAGGCAGCGCCACCTACTGGATCCACGCCAAAGCAAGGAGAACCTTCCTTTTACCACTCCATTCTAGCATCAACTTTAGTCAAATGCATAATTTGTTAAAGCATACAAAAAAAACATCCTCATTTGTAAAGCTTTATATAGTGCCCACCATTTTTTTGTTAAACACAAAAATCAATAAACACAACGAAGCACCAGATTATCTCTCAGATTACTGTTTACATCAAGAAGTAAAAATATTTGGGTTGTGGTGTATGAGAGTTACTAGGTTACATTTCTTCTCCCAACTGGAAAAGTACACTGAGAAAAACAATGTTGCCACTTGGCTCTAGGGGACCACGCAGAGGTTTTCAATATTCCCTAAAGGAGCCCTTCATTCTAACAAAATGATCACTGCTACACAAAATTGAACACTTCCTTAAGGATGTTTTGAAGCAATTACTAAAACTTCTGTTATGTGTGAGTTTAATAGTAAAGCATCAGTCTTCTCTCCTGTGTGCCCACCTGTACAGTGCTGCTTTTTAAAAACATCTATAATAAAGTGAGGATACACAGATTCTTAAGAGCAAATTAAACATGGTGAGACAACACAATACTGGATTTACAGGCTACAGGCATATTTGCATTTTTAGTTTCCCAGCTGACACCCAAAATGAATAAAATGAAGCAGCGTTACTTACCATCTTGACTAAAAACTTTGTACAATTTTGTGTACACAGCTCCTTTGCCAATTTATCTGGCTATAAAAAACTGTCTTCAAAGCTGACCATGTATATAGTCTAATCCTGCACTTTTGTAAGTAGAGATACAGATGGCTACATAAAATCCATACAGAAATGGGAGGAGATTTTTAATGAAGACTCATTGCAAAACTGCTTAAAGTGGTTGTTCAGAAATCTCAGTAGTTGGGCAGGAGGCCAGGGAAGGTATGGGTGATGTCTCCAGTTCCTTTTCTGTGACCACTTATTAGCCTCAGCAGTCACATGTGGTGAGAACTTCTGACGGCACAAGCCTCAATGTGTTCTGGACCAGGCATCAGTAGCAGCAGACCGCGGAGCACCGGGGGCAGGTGAGTATGACTTTTAACATTTAATGTTAATGTTTCACCTTCTGGGCAACTCAATGGATACTTCTCCTGTGCCTGGCTTTTTGAAACAATGGGGAAAATCTATGTATCTGCCTAAAAGAAAAAAGTGCCTTTGTTGCTCATAGCAACCAATCACAATCTTAATTTTCTATAGTAAAAAATGAAAGCTGTGCTGTAAATGGCTGCTATAGGCAATTAAGACTTTTTTGTTCTTTTAGAAACTTTCATAAATCCACTCCAAGGTTTTCTCTGGATTTCTATAGTTATTCAGATTAAATTGTAGTTCTTTGTAATGTGGGATCCCATTGCTGTTTTATGCTGCCTGTGGTTAGGTCACCCCACAGGTTGGATCTAGTTTTCACTTCAATGAAGCTGAGCTGCAATATCAGACACAACCAAAGGACAGGGTTTGATGCTATTTTTGAAAGTAGGCAACTCTGTTTTTCTAATCTTGGATAACCCCTTTGACATGTAGCTAAACTTCTGATTTTCTGGTAGCATTTGTGTCATTGATAAATTATGTAATATACTTTATTAGGCTCCTTTCTATAAAATAAATTCTCTTGTTTCTCTCACTGCCTTCACCGAGTAGGAGGGGCAGGCTCTTGCAATAATGCAGGGAAGCTCAACCTGGAGGCATTATAAAACATAGAAAAGATGAGATTCTCATCTTCCATATGATTCGTAAAGCTTTAGTTTTGTATTATTTCCAGAGATCTCATCAATGCAAAATACAGGATTGGGAGCAGCTGCAGCAACATATAAATATTCCAATTCCATCTGTGTTTTCAACTGCTGGTATCTCTAGAAAGCACTTTTCTAGGTTTTATAAAGTCAGAGATGTGTCTGTTTAAAGTCACCACCCCAGCCACAGATTCTTTGTATTACATAAGAACCTGTACACTGGTACACCTAGTGAAAACAATGTATTGCTCCTTATACAAAAACAAGGGCAAAAATAAAGAAGTGCAGGATTAATAATAATGTATATTACAACATTTTTTAATGACACAAATGATGCCAGAAATTGAAAGGTTCTTCAAAAGTTTACTTATGCTTTAATTCAGAAATTTTGAATCAATACAAACAGCCTTTTGGTTTACAACACAGAAAGCACATGGCTGTAAGGGGATACTTTAGTCAATTGAGAAGCACAATATTTTAGAAATTGTTTTCTATAAAAAAAGCATGCAAATAATGACAAAATGATGGTCATGCCTGGCAGTGGTTATCTGCAAAGAACATGCAAAATGCTAACACTTACTGGCACTTCCACATATTTCGAGGCAGCTTTTACCTGAAAATGCAATGTGATACTGAACAGTTACACAAATAATTAGCAATAATACTTTTTTCCTGCTCTGAGAATATTTCTGCATTACTGACTTAATTACTTACTATAGTCCTAATTAAATCATGTTACCAGATGAAGCAATTTAATTTCGTCATTCACACTTTGTAATACTATAACCTAGAGACAAATTAGAAAACGTGCCTTTATAAAAACTGAATGACACAATAGACAGAAAACGATCAATTTAGACTTCAAATTATATTCCACGGTTTCATTGTTTTCCTCTAGCACAATACGGTTTATGCACACTGCATATACTCACGTTTCTGTTATTGACCCCTTTAATATGACCAGGCCTGAAAAGGTTTTAACGACTAGACACATTTCAGTGTTTCTGTGCACTTGGTGTTTTAACAGTCTTAACTTTTTTTTTATTTAATATATTATGGACATATATATTTGTTTAAAATTAATATTCTTTGATTTGCAAACTGAGACCAAAATAATGTATTAAATGGGTTCCTTACTGCATTACAGACATTTTCATACAATGCTTATACAGTCATATGAAAAAGTTTGGGCACCCCTATTAATCTTAATCATTTTTAGTTCTAAATATTTGGGTGTTTGCAACAGCCATTTCAATTTGATATATCTAATAACTGATGGACACAGTAATATTTCAGGATTGAAATGAGGTTTATTGTACTAACAGAAAATGTGCAATATGCATTAAACCAAAATTTGACCAGTGCAAAAGTATGGGCACCTCAACAGAAAAGTGACATTAATATTTAGTAGATCCTCCTTTTGCAAAAATTACAGCCTCTAGTCGCTTCCTGTAGCTTTTAATCAGTTCCTGGATCCTGGATGAAGGTATTTTTGACCATTCCTCTTTACAAAACAATTCCAGTTCAGTTATGTTTGATGGTCGCCGAGCATGGACAGCCCGCTTCAAATTATCCCACAGATGTTCAATGATATTCAGGTCTGGGGACTGGGATGGCCATTCCAGAACATTGTAATTGTTCCTCTGCATGAATGCCTGAGTAGATTTGGAGCTGTGTTTTGGATCATTGTCTTGCTGAAATATCCATCCCCGGCGTAACTTCAAATTCGTCACTGATTCTTGTACATTATTCTCAAGAATCTGCTGATACTGAGTTGAATCCATGCGATCCTCAACTTTAACAAGATTCCCGGTGCCGGCATTGGCCACACAGCCCCAAAGCATGATGGAACCTCCACCAAATTTTACAGTGGGTAGCAAGTGTTTTTCTTGGAATGCTGTGTTTTTTGGATGCCATGCATAACGCCTTTTTGTATGACCAAACAACTCAATCTTTGTTTCATCAGTCCACAGGACCTTCTTCCAAAATGAAGCTGGCTTGTCCAAATGTGCTTTTGCATACCTCAGGCGACTCTGTTTGTGGCGTGCTTTCAGAAACGGCTTCTTTCGCATCACTCTCCCATACAGCTTCTCCTTGTGCAAAGTGTGCTGTATTGTTGACCGATGCACAGTGACACCATCTGCAGCAAGATGATGCTGCAGCTCTTTGGAGGTGGTCTGTGGATTGTCCTTGACTGTTCTCACCATTCTTCTTCTCTGCCTTTCTGATATTTTTCTTGGCCTGCCACTTCTGGGCTTAACAAGAACTGTCCCTGTGGTCTTCCATTTCCTTACTATGTTCCTCACAGTGGAAACTGACAGGTTAAATCTCTGAGACAACTTTTTGCATCCTTCCCCTGAACAACTATGTTGAACAATCTTTGTTTTCAGATCATTTGAGAGTTGTTTTGAGGAGCCCATGATGCCACTCTTCAGAGGAGATTCAAATAGGAGAACAACTTGCAATTGGCCACCTTAAATACCTTTTCTCATGATTGGATACACCTGGCTATGAAGTTCAAAGCTCAGTGAGGTTTCAAAACCAATTTTGTGCTTCAGTAAGTCAGTAAAAAGTAGTTAGGAGTATTCAAATCAATAAAATGATAAGGGTACCCAAATTTTTGCACCGGTCAAATTTTGGTTTAATGCATATTGCACATTTTCTGTTAGTACAATAAACCTCATTTCAATCCTGAAATATTACTGTGTCCATCAGTTATTAGATATATCAAATTGAAATGGCTGTTGCAAACACCCAAATATTTAGAACTAAAAATGATTAAGATTAATAGGGGTGCCCAAACTTTTTCATATGACTGTATATTCTCAGATGGGTGAGGCAGTTATGCAGTCGGAGTCAGGGACAGTTTTGGGTGGAGTCTGACAAAGCTACCAACTACGACTTCAAAATAAAATGATTAATTATATTATACAATCATCAATATTATGTAATTAAATGCATAGCTTTTTAATATGTACATTTATACAAAGTAAAAAAAAAAAAAAAAAAAAAAATATATATATATATATCTTTTTTTGAAAAAAAAAGAGGAGTTGGTTGTATGGACTACCAATTCCACAGCCTGATGGCAATGGTATCAGTTATTCTGTTGAGTGATGTGCACTAGTAAAGGAAATGACAGAAGTGGTAATAAACCACTTCCATCTTGTGCCCAAGTTCTCTGGCTGTCACGCAACCTGACCTGCTTCTACTAAATTGCAGGAGCAAAAGACTTACTGTAGTGATGCCAAAATACACATTACTAAACAGTTTCTGCATCCTATCTATTATGGTCAAGAGAAAAAAACCTTTGAGGGGAATTATTGATCTAAGCTGTTAGATTGTGGAAGAAAGTGGGTATGCTACATCAAACCAACACATGGATCAGGTGACTCAACCAGGGTGGTTGCTACTTTCACTTTTCAAAAGTCTCTGTAAAATGAGAGCTGCATTTTGACTAGATGCTATACTTGGAAGACCATGAATATTTCTATCTAGGATAGTATTGCTTCGATTGACAAGAATTGTAAACTATGCTCAATAATCATATACTAAAATATTGTAAACATTAGAAATTAAAATGAGTGTGTGTGACATTTGCAATTATGAATCTAAAACTACAGAATATTAGAACATCCTTTACATGCCTAATGAAAATGAGAAAAATAGTCGGAAGTTCCTAACATACATTAATGGTCAAATGCAAAAGCAAGCTAACACAAAAGACCAAGCAGAACCCTCTAAGGAAGTATGGTCTAACATTGTCCAAGGCTATTTTTTATAGAATAAAACTGGTATTTTGCTCTGTTGTGTTCATTTTGTAGGTTCATTTTAAAAACTGGGAGGCAAGTACAGGTAACACTGTGTAGTCCTTTAAAGGTCCTCACATTTTAAGATCCACACATGATTTAGGTTTCAAAAACTGCATGACTAAAACATGTACTAAAATGTACCAGAAACCAAAAAATCTAGTTAAAAATGACTATATATCTTTCCACTACCCTGTATGGTGCCACAGAACCTGTTTTTACAGCATATACCTAAACCATTGTGAACATGAAGAATCAACAGATCCTCACTGATGTACAGGAATATTGTGAAGGCTGAAATCCTCTACATATAGATAAATTCCTATTTATGTATCTCTTGTACATGGAGGAGGCAGAGGTAAACAGTTACTCAATACTTGCCGCAAATGTGATCCACCAAAATTAGCAGTCAAGATCACAATTTTTAGCTAACAATATTCAAGGGTGAATCAAAAACATTCTGCGCTCCGTTTGTATTAAAACTTCTGTTAGATTACTGGAAAGAAGCCATATGAGGACAAAAATTCATATCTGATGAAGACAACGGTGTATTAATGGCTAACAGCAAAACCTAAAGCATTTTTCAATGAAGGAATATGAAAGCTTGCAGACAGATGAACAAATATATTTAAAATCAGGGAGATTATGTTGAAAAAAGATTTAACTTTTCTGAAATTTGATTAAAATAAATTTTACAATCCAAGTGTATTAAAAAATCAGAGCAATGTCCAACATATGTATACTATACACACATATAGCTGTTTGCTACTATAGCTAAGATGAGTTCTGAAGAACAAACATAACAGTAGATTACCATATACTGAAGAGGCAGGCACAGGACATGGTTAACCCACAAGTTAAAAGAGCAGAACATACGCCATTATAATCACGCTGTTATAAATATACTTACAGTGAAAGAAAGGATGGATGAAAACAAAGTCCCTTCATCATATCTTGCCAACTTTGAAAGGGCTCCTTCTAGCACTGAAACAAGCTTAACACACAAAAACATACAACATGTAAAACAGAGATAACAATACGAGCAATGTCTATAGTTCAACTTTTAATTAAAATATAGCTCATGTGATTCTTTTCTGCCCCAGCCATTGCTTGAAAGGTTCAGAAACAATCATGAATCATGTAATATCTATAAACATGTAATAGAAAGACATAGAAGTTGTAGTCAAGTTCAGTGCAATGTTTTGGCCCAAAGCAAGGGCCTTCTTTGAGTTCTTTGTTTTTCTATTTTATGGGACTGTGAATCAAGATTCAACTTGTTGGCAACCATTTTTTGGTTCTGCTGCTTCCCTTCATTTACATAAACATGCAATAGATAAAGACAAAGATAAGAAGACAAATGATTTGCAATATGCAGGGTATGTATGCTTTATGGCAGTTGAAATGAACGGGAAGTTAAGCACAAAAATTTCCTCCTGGTAGTGATAGAGAACCGCCCTCTACCCCAGCGACCTGGAAGGAACTAGAGAGATGCATACAGGGCTTTTATCTCTGTGTTTAATGTATAGTATTTCTAGCCTGCCTTATCTAATTCTTCAACAATAGAACAGATGTAACATTTGCCTGTCCTTTAATGGTGAGATTATTCTGTTGATTTTGCCTCAGTCTACACAGCAAAGCTGACAAATAAGGTACAGAAAACAAGAAGCCTATCAAAACTGATCAGTATGACAACTGAAATTATTTTTAAAAGGATAGTCACATGCAAAAAAAAAAATAAAAATTGTTGCATATTCAAAAAAATGGTTATAATAAAAAGTTATTTAAATAATATACTTCATATACTCAATTTAAGAATTCATGGTTTAAATAATATACTCCATTTAAAAATGCATGTATACATCCTCAATGCCAACCACCATCGGAGTCATAAAATACCAATGTACATACTTCCTAATGCAGAACGTGCTCCAGACATTTACTAAAACAGTAAAGCATATTATCATTTACACCACAATCTGAAACTATGGAAATTATGGAATATTGATATACTTACCTTAGAAACCAGAAGTGAAACTATTTCTTTAACAGTTTCTTCAATTAAGTCATCTATTTTGGAATGGTACTGTTGCTGCATTTTAAATACATAATAGTATAAGTAATGTAGTATTATACCAGTGGGCAGAACAAAAGGTAAAAATCAAATGGTATTTTCATTACTTTCCGTGTATTATTATGAACATCAGCAGAATAGAACCTTGAAAATGATCCATCCAATCAAACACTCTTTTATTCTATGTGGTACATTTTCCCATGTTAGATGCAGAGTTAAGCAGCTAATGGGGTTATTATTTAGATGAATTGATTTCCCATTCTCATTCAAGAGAAGGAATGTGAAGGATACTTTTTGTGTTTCCTACAATTAAGGAAGACGTGCATTTTTCTAAAGAGTTGGTCTAGATGGAAAGCAAAAAGACCAGAAAAAGATTCAATTAATACAACATTGCTTGTCTCACAACTCGCATTCATAAGTTAGTCTAAATGCGGTTTAGACAGAAACGAGCTTCTATTTATCATCCATAAGGCATTATAATGTTCACAATATATTCAAACAAATATGCAGTAGAAATTTCAGTGAAAAACTGAAAAAAAAAAGACAAATTAACAGACTTGACAAATAGCATGTCCAATCCTTATTCACTGTAGGAATTTCTTTTGTTCTAGCCAGGATCAACGTATGTAAACACATGGTTAGAGAAAATACTTAAAGTGCTCAATTAGATAATATTGCAATTTCCAGTCTTTGGAGTAAACCACTTCAAACAAAATCAGCATTACAATTGTTAACTTCATTAGTATCCTCTCTTCAAAAACATCAAAATATTGTGTAGACACAGAGGAAAAATATACAAAGCCTTGTACAAGCGTCTATGATCACTTTGTCCACAAATACATACTGTACAGGCTTTATCAGCTTTACTATACAGTAGTTACACTATTTACTCCGATTTGTTAATTATGGATTTACTCAATCATATTGCCATAGAAAATGAAGGTATAAAGTTTGTAAGTAAGAACTTACCCACTGCTTAGAAAACTGTACGTTGCAATGTAATGGTCCAATAACAGGACATCAATAATGCAGAAACAAAAACAATGAGTAATTTATGGAAAAATTAACAATGGCAAAATATAAAAAAAATGTAACACAAAATACAGGAACATAAACAATGGCTTAAAAGAGGTTGTCCAGGATATTTTTTTTTTTTTTTTTTAATTATGTCGGGGAAGGTGAAAAAAAATAAAAAAAACATACTTGTCCCTGGTGATACGGTATCTCCCAGTGCGGACCAGTCCTGCTGCTCCGCTGTGTTGTTTTGCTGGAAGTCACCATTTGTCCCATGTCCCTTTCCTTAGGCCTCAGCAGTCACGTACGGTGGGGATTTCAGCCAGAAGAAAACAGCAGCAGGATCAGACCGTGCTGGGAGACACCAGAGGAGCGGGGACAGGCGAGTATGTTTTTTTTTTTTTTTCCACCTTCCCCAGCCTAAAATAATAAAAAAACAAATATCATGGAAACCCCTTTAAAGAAAAACAAACAAAAATAAACAGCAATAAAAAAGTAGAACTATGTACAACATAAGAGGAAAAAGGAAATAAAAATAAAGGCAGTAAAACAAATATTTCTGTTGATATTTAAAAAAATGCTGTCTAATCTGCAAACAGGATATTATAGAGCAGGAGGAGAGGAATAGAATTATATGTATACTGAAAAGATTCAGGACAATCTGTCATTCATCACTCCCCCCTTCAACCACTCTCCAACATACAGTTCTGTGTAAGAATTTCACTCTCCATCATACAGTCATGAAGTGTTAATAGTTAATTTTGTTAATTGAAATAAAGTGAATGAACAAAAGAGAAATCCAAATGAAATCATTATTTGGTGTGATCACCCTTTGCCTTTAATACAGCATCATCCTTCTAGGTACACCTACAGTGGGGAAAAAAAAGTATTTAGTCAGCCACCAATTGTGCAAGTTCTCCCACTTATAAAGATGAGGCCGGCCTGTAATTGACATCCTAGGTAGACCTCAACTATGAGAGACAAAATGAGAAAACAAATCCAGAAAATCACATTGTCTGATTTTTAAAGAATTTATTTGCAAATTATGGTGGAAAATAAAGTATTTGGTCAATAACAAAAGTTCATCTCAATACTTTGTTATATATCATTTGTTGGCAATGACAGAGGTCAAACGTTTTCTGTAAGTCTTCACAAGGTTGGCACACACTGTTGCTGGTACGTTGGCCCATTCCTCCATGCAGATCTCCTCTACAGCAGTGATGTTTTGGGGCTGTCGCTGGGCAGCACAGACTTTCAACTCCCTCCAAAGGTTTTCTATGGGGTTGAGATCTGGAGAATGGCTAGGCCACTCCAGGACCTTGAAATGATTCTTACGAAGCCGCTCCTTCGTTGCCCTGGCAGTGTGCTTGGGATCATTGTCATGCTGAAAGACCCAGCCACGTTTCATCTTCAATGCCCTTGCTGATGGAAGGAGGTTTGCACTCAAAATCTCACGATACATGGCCCCATTCATTCTTTCATGTACACAGATCAGTTGTCCTGGTCCCTTTGCAGAGAAACAGCCCCAAAGCATGATGTTGCCACCCCCATGCTTCACAGTAGGTATGGTGTTCTTTGGATGCAACTCAGCATTCACTCTCCTCCAAACATGACGAGTTGTGTTTCTACCAAACAGTTCTACTTTGGTTTCATCTGACCATATGACATTCTCCCAATAATCTTCTGGAACATCCAAATGCTCTCCAGCAAACTTCAGACGGGCCCGGATATGTACTGGCTTAAGCAGGGGGGACATGTCTGGCACTGCAGGATCTGAATCCCTGGCGGCGTAGTGTGTTACTGACTGGAGCCTTTGTTACGTTAGTCCCAGCTTTCTGCAGGTCATTCACTAGGTCCCCCCATGTGGTTCTGGGATTTTTGCTCACCATTCTTGTGATCATTTTGACCCCATGGGGTGAGATCTTGCGTGGAGCCCCTGATCGAGGGAGATTATCAGTGGTCTTGTATGTCTTCCATTTTCTAATTATTGCTCCCACAGTTGATTTCTTCATACCAAGCTGCTTGCCTATTGCAGATTCAGTCTTCCCAGCCTGGTGCAGGTCTACAATTTTGTTTCTGGTGTCCTTCCACAGCTCTTTGGTCTTCACCATAGTGGAGTTTGGAGTGTGACTGTTTGAGGTTGTGGACAGGTGTCTTTTACAATGATAATTTCAAACAGGTGCCATTACTACAGGTAATGAGTGGAGGACAGAGGAGCCTCTTGAACTTACAGGTCTGTGAGAGCCAGAAATCTTGCTTGTTTGTAGGTGACTACTTATTTTCCACCATAATTTGCAAATAAATTCTTAAAAAAAAAATCAGACTGTGATTTTCTGGATTTGTTTTCTCATTTTGTCTCTCATAGTTGAGGTCTACCTATGATGTCAATTACAGGCCTCTCTCATCTTTTTAAGTGGGAGAACTTGCACAATTGGTGGCTGACTAAATACTTTTTTTTCCCCACTGTATAGACAGTTTTTGATGGAACTCGGCAGGGAGTTTGTTCCAAACATCTTGGAGAACTAAGCACACATCTTTTGTGGATGTAGGCTTGCTCAGATCCTTCTGTCTCTTTATGTAATCCCAGACAGACTAGATGATGTTGAGATCGGGCCTCAGAGATTTGCTTGCTCTTCTCTAGTTGGGGGTACCTATTTTTCACCTGAGACACCCTGGACGTTTTGGGACAGGTAGCAAGTATGCTTAAATGGGGTCTGTGAGGTTCTGTTTCACGGAATTTGATGAGTTTCCATTGTTTTGACAGTAAAATAAAGCTGCTCATACAAACAGAGCCTCAGTTGCTATTATGTGTTCTTTGGTCTAATAATGCAGCAGACCTCTATCTGTATAGAGAAATGTATAATATGTTGCTCTGAAAGGGGTATTCCTGTCCCAGCCAAACATGACAAAGATGGGAATATAGGTTTGTTCTCCAAACCAACAGGTCAGGAGTTTAAACACACAATAGAACAGCCACGACTGACTGTCTTCGCATCTGCTGACAATTTCAGGAAGGTGAGAACAGTGCCTCATTTGCATAAGACTTTAAAGCGGTGTTTCTCCAAATCTACAAAAATACCATAAATAACAAAAGGTATGACTGTAATGAGCCCTGTAATGAAGGTGGTAGTGTGGGGTAGGTGGTAGACTGCCTATAAGCTATGCAAAGTACTATTCAAAATATGATATTGCTGATGCACCCATGTCTATATCCTGTTTATGCAAAACACCTTAAGACTGTGAGGATGATCCCACCAAAGCTCCTGGACACTACATCCAACTTCTGCTGATAACACTGGGAAGGTAAAGGGGTAAGTTGTCCTGACTGTGACTTAAAGGGGTTTTCTGGGCAAAAAAATTAAATATTCAGAAAAGGTCTTTTAGCGCTATTAATAAGTGCACCCAATTACATTTAGCAGTGTTTTGAGTGATTTCTGGGAGTTCCTGGCATCCTCTGTATTTGTTTACATACCCTCCCTGTTTCCCTAGCTAGCCCGCCCACTACACCCTCAGCAGCCATCTTTAGACTCCTAGTTCTCACTCATTCAATAACCTCCTTTGGCTGTAATATTGTAATCACCATATATCATCATTTTGGCATTTAGTAAATTATATATATAATTATATATATATATATATATATATATATATATACACACAGTACAGACCAAAAGTTTGGACACACCTTCTCATTCCAAGAGTTTTCTGTATTTTCATGACTATAAAAATTGTAGATTCACACTGAAGGCATCAAAACTATGAATTAACACATGTGGAATTATATACTTAACAAAAAAGTGTGAAACAACTGAAAATATGTCTTATATTCTAGGTTCTTCAAAGTAGCCACCTTTTGCTTTGATTACTGCTTTGCACACTCTTGGCATTCTCTTGATGAGCTTCAAGAGGTAGTCACCTGAAATGGTCTTCCAACAGTCTTGAAGGAGTTCCCAGAGATACTTAGCACTTGTTGGCCCTTTTGCCTTCACTCTGCAGTCCAGCTCACCCCAAACCATCTCGATTGGGTTCAGGTCTGGTGACTGTGGAGGCCAGGTCATCTGGCGTAGCACCCCATCACTCTCCTTCTTGGTCAAATAGCCCTTACACAGTCTGGAGGTGTGTTTGGGGTCATTGTCCTGTTGAAAAATAAATGATGGTGCAGCTAAACGCAAACCGGATGGAATAGCATGCCGCTGCAAGATGCTGTGGTAACCATGCTGGTTCAGTATTCCTTCAATTTTGAATAAATCCCCAACAGTGTCACCAGCAAAGCACCCCCACACCATCACACCTCCTCCTCCAGGAACCAGGCATGTAGAGTCCATTCGTTCACCTTTTCTGCGTCGCACAAAGACACGGTGGTTGGAACCAAAGATCTCAAATTTGGACTCATCAGACCAAAGCACAGATTTCCACAGGTCTAATGTCCATTCCTTGTGTTCTTTAGCCCAAACAAGTCTCTTCTGCTTGTTGCCTGTCGTTAGCAGTGGTTTCCTAGCAGCTATTTTACCATGAAGGCCTGCTGCACACAATCTCCTCTTAACAGTTGTTGTAGAGATGTGTCTGCTGCTAGAACTCTGTGTGGCATTGACCTGGTCTCTAATTTGAGCTGCTGTTAACCTGCGATTTCTGAGGCTGGTGACTCGGATGAACTTATCCTCCGCAGCAGAGGTGACTCTTGGTCTTCCTTTCCTGGGGCGGTCCTCATGTGAGCCAGTTTCTTTGTAGCGCTTGATGGTTTTGGCCACTGTATTTGGGGACACTTTCAAAGTTTTCCCAATTTTTCGGACTGACTGACCTTCATTTCTTAAAGTAATGATGGCCACTCGTTTTTCTTTACTTAGCTGCTTTTTTCTTGCCATAATACAAATTCTAACACATCGTTCAGTAGGACTATGAGCTGTGTATCCACCTGACTTTTGAACAACACAACTGATGGTCCCAACACCATTTATAAGGCAAGAAATCCCACTTATTAAACCTGACAGGGCACACCTGTGAAGTGAAAACCATTTCAGGTGACTACCTCTTGAAGCTCATCAAGAGAGTGCAAAGCAGTAATCAAAGCAAAAGGTGGCTACTTTGAAGAACCTAGAATATAAGACATATTTTCAGTTTCACACTTTTTTGTTAAAGTATATAATTCCACATATGTTAATTCATAGTTTTGATGCCTTCAGTGTGAATCTATATATATATATATATATATATATATATATATATATATATATATATATATATATAACACACACATATACATACAGTGCTGGCCAAAAGTATTGGCACCCCTGCAATTCTGTCAGATAATACTCAATTTCTTCCAGAAAATGATTGCAATCACTAATGCTTTGGTAATAATATCTTCATTTATTTTGCTTGCAATGAAAAAACACAAAAGAGAATGAAAAAAAAAGTCAAATCATTGATCATTTTACACAAAACTCCAAAAATGGGCCGGACAAAAGTATTGGCACAGTCAAGCAGTCCAGTGCCAGAGGCAGCAAAGCAACCCCAAAACATCAGGGAACCTCTGCCATGTTTGACTGTAGGGACCGTGTTCTTTTCTTTGAAGGCCTCTTTTTTTTCCTGTAAACTATGTTGATGCCTTTTCCCAAAAAGCTCTACTTTTGTCTCATCTGACCAGAGAACATTCTTACAAAAAGTTTTTGGCTTTCTCAGGTAAGTTTTGGCAAACTCCAGCCTGGCTTTTTTATGTCTCTGGGTCAGAAGTGGGGTCTTCCTGGGTATCCTACCATAGAGTCCCTTTTCATTCAGACGCCGACGGATAGTACGGGTTGACACTTCTGTACCCTCGGACTGCAGGGCAGCTACAACTTGTTTGGATGTTAGTCGAGGTTCTTTAGCCACCATCCGCACAATCTTTCGTTGAAATCTCTCGTCAATTTTTCTTTTCCGTCCACATCTAGGGAGGTTAGCCACAGTGCCATGGGCTTTAAACTTCTTGATGACACTGCGCACGGTAGACACAGGAACATTCAGGTCTTTGGAGATGGACTTGTAGCCTTGAGATTGCTCATGCTTCCTCACAATTTTGCTTCTCAAGTCCTCAGACAGTTCTTTGGTCTTCTTTCTTTTCTCCATGCTCAATGTGGTACACAAAAGGACACAGGACAGAGGTTGAGTCAACTTTAATCCATTTCAACTGGCTGCAAGTATGATTTAGTTATTGCCACCACCTGTTATGTGCCACAGGTAAGTAACAGGTGCTGTTAATTACACAAATTAGAGAAGCATCACATGATTTTTCAAAGGGTGCCAATACTTTTGTCCACCCCCTTTTTTATGTTTGGTGTGGAATTATATCCAATTTGGCTTTTTGACAATTCTTTTTGTGGTTTTCCATTGAAGACAAATTAAATGAAGATATTATTACCAAAGGATTTGTGATTGCAATCATTTTCTGGAAGAAATTGAGTATTATCTGACAGAATTGCAGGGGTGCCAATACTTTTGGCCAGCACTGTAGATACACACAAAAACATGAATATTTTGACAACTACATATCTCTCTCTCATATATATATATATATATATATATATATATATATAACACACACACACTGTATTTATCTTTATGATTATTAGAAATGTCTCTTTCTTATATATATATACACACACACACATATATATATATATATATATATATATATATATATATATAACAACACACACACACTGTCTGACTGAAGGGCCTAGGGCCCTGTGTGCAGACATAGCAGCAGGAATTTTGAGCCCCTCCCCCACAGTATAATACTCCACATGGTATATAATGCTCCAAGGTAGCCCCCCGCACAGTATAATATGCTCCACTGTGGCCCCCGCACAATATAATATGCTCCATAGTGGCCCCTGCACAGTATAATATGGATTGTGCATGCATAGTCCATATTATATGGCACTACATGCCGGCAGGATTCCCCGATGCACACTCTTGTCTTTGTGACGTGTACCATCCAGCACCTCCTCTGTGAACCTTCCCTCAGTCCCACTACATCTACCTTTCCTTCCTTTCAGTTATGGACCCAGGACGTCATCGCCGGTCGGCACCTCCTCTGTGTAATGTATGGCGGCCACCCACTGTATTGCGCATGCGTGAGCTGCGGGCACACGCAATTAAGCAGTGGCCTTCCAGTGGTGATGTCCCAGGGTCCAGATATTCGAAGGAGGAATGGTGAGTATAATGGGGCTGGGGGTGGGTACTTTCCACTGACATTGTGGGATGTGGATATCTATTAGACCGAGACCCCGCAATGCAGAAAGGCAAAAAATGTAAAACAAAGAAAAATTGTTAATAAATATAATTTAGAAAGTTCGGTGGTGCACGGGGGCCTTATGTTTAAAGTATACATTTATCCTGGAAAACCCCTTTAACTATGAGCAGTATATGAGAGAGAGGCTATAGTGAGTTAATTATATAAGAGCCAGAGGAGTCTACCACCCTCCCCCAAGCATACTAAACTGCCACCTACCTACCACTGTTATGAGGGCTTGCCTTCAGCTCTCCATGCACCACTTTTGCCATTCTGAACGTCTCCTATCTGTGCTGTCACATGCAGTGGGATTTGGTCCTCCTAATGCTATGATAATCCGTTCAACACGACAAAATCATGCACATGCAAAGTATACTCAAAAAAGTCAAAGCGAAAGAGTTGTGCAGCACTTCACAGTGTGGGTGGATTTTATCATAGCAGTGGGAAGACCAACTGCTTTGCAACTGCTTCTGTCTTCTCCTGTCTATTCTACAGCCTAGTGATATAAATATGTAAAAGATGCTCTGGTGTTTGCATACTCAACTGCAACAACAATGTCATGTGAACATGTGGCCGCTGCAGCCAATCACTTTGGCACAGTTAAGTGTTGATGTTCATTGCTACTGTCCGGTAAAGAAACATGGCTGGCAAGAACTGGAAAGGCAGGTAATTTAGCGGTAAGTTATTATTTACTTTGTACTATTCCTTGCCTTTGCTACATTTTTATTTAATCTTTGACAACCCCTATAAACAAACGACGAATACAAGGATTATGAAGCTCTGCAGGTGGAATAATTCCAAATACAGTGTTTGTTATAATCTAGATCTGCAACACAGGATCAGTACATGAAAAGTTACATTTATAATGTAATCCACACCAGAGCGTGGCAATGCTAACATACTTACCTCTTGCCCACCATCAAGTACACACAGCTTAGAGCACTGCTTTTTGGCATCCACCAAGACATTAAACATTGTACATACTGAGGCAGGAATACGCAGGTCTGTAGATTTACTTGTTCTTTGTAGTTTAACTTCAAATGTAGTCCGTGTCCTATGTAATAAAGTGACAATTGTAAGAAAAGAAAAAGAAAACCTAAGAAATGTACCTTTCAAAATTACTGTATTGTTCATCCCTAACCCCCCCCCCCCCTCCGAAAGCCAGCCAAATTTGAGCCATCAGCACTGAGGGTTTTTTCATTTCTTTCACTGACACTTTTCATGGCATAGATTTTTATATTTTTAGCAGGGTGGGGGGGGCTTGTTTTTTTTGCAGGAGATGTTGTAGTTATTTTTGACAATATTTAGAGATTCATACAGTACAGTCAAATATTTGGACACATCTGAGGGGCCATTCACATCACGTTATAGAGGTCGATCTGATTGATACGTTTTTATAGCTGTTGCCTCCAATAAAAAAAAAAAAAGAGATCTGTTATGGTCTCTGTATACCCCAGTCCGCTATTTCAGATGGACAGAAAAGTGTGTATTGCCATGCTTTTCTGTCCTTTAAAAAACAGGTCCGCGATGGTTCCTACTCCAGTTTAGTATAGTTTTCTATGTTTAACGGTTGCAAGCGATTTGCAGCTGTTTGTACATTCCTTTATAGCTTGCAATTTCAGCCGCTGAAGAGGGTAGCCTCCCCTTCATCAGCTACAGCCCTGCCCCTCCTTTTCGCAGTGAAACCACGGATCAGGGAAGGAGAAACCATCAGCAATACCACCTCCATAAGGTAAGTAATAATAACAACCCCAAATCTCCTCCTCCACCCCCCCAAATGGCCACTGCTCCCTTCTCTGGTCCCAGCGGGAATGGATCCAGCCACTGCCATCCCCATTCTGTTGCCAAACCTCCCCCCACGGAGTCCTACCTGACATTGCTGCTGCTCCACTCCTGGGTCCCAGCTCCAATGGTTCCAGCGACTGCCACCTCTGTCCTGTCTTCTTCCTCCCCACCAATGGAGGATAGCACAATGGCTGTCGCCCCTCCCCCCACAGGGTCCTACCAGATATGACTGCAGCTCCACTCCCTGGACCTAGCTCGAATGGCTCCAGCCACCGCCACCACTGTTCTTGCTTCTTTCCTTTCCCCCCTCCCGGGGGTTACCTGCAATGGCAGCCAGGTAATGCCATTAGGGATAGTTTACCCGGGGGAGGGAGTAGCCATTAGTGGTAGCACATGTTGGGGGGAACAATCAATCCCTAATGGTTGCCCCCCACATGTGATACCCCTAATGGTATTAGCTGAAGCATATGTGGGGGGGGGGGGGCAGAGGAGCTGTCCCCAAGCACTCCAAGTTACAGCACAAATAAAAAAACAAAAAAAACAAAAAACTGTGCTGTGACTTGGAGTGCCTGGGGACAGCTTCTCTGCTACCCTCCACATATGCTTCACTAATACCACCAGGGGTAGCACACGTGGGGGGGGGCAGCCATTAGGGACTGGCTGCCCCCCCCACCAACATGTGCTACCCCTAGTGGTATAGGTGGATCCCCACATCTGCTACCCCCACACGTGCAATACCTCCAATGGTATTAGGGCATAAGAGCAGTTACCAAGAACTCCAAGTTACAGTACAAAAAAAAAAAAAAAAATGCTGTGACTTGGAATGCTACCCCTAATGGCTGCTCCGCAAAGCCAGAACGGGGGTGGTGGTGGTTGTTGGAGCCCATGAGTGGAGGGGCAGCCATTTCAGGTAGGAACAGAGGAAAGGGGTGGGGGGGTTCATACTTACCTCATGGAGAATTCTGCTGGACAGCAGTAACTAGCAGGTGGTATTGCTGCGATGGATTCTCTTTCCCACAAGCCCCTGCTCCGCAATTTCGGCGCCAAAAAGAGGGGCAGGGCTGTGGTTGATGGAGAAATTACAAGTTATAATGTAATGTTTAAACGGCTGTAAATCGCTTGCATTCGTTCAACAATGCTAAATAAAAGGTGACTATCGCGGATCTGTTTTTTTTTTTAAATTTTTTTATAGGACAGATTGGCAATGGGTCTGCTGAATGGCATGTTTTTATAAGCTAAAATGGCCCCTAAAAGCACTCTGGTGTAACCACACCCACCATCTTCTACCAACAAACTTTATATAGTTTTCAAAAGGTAAATTGATCCTTTTTTTTTTTTTTAGCAAAAAACTGATGTAAACGGATGCACATCTGTTAACGGATCAGTTTTTTTGACAGCTGCAGGTGCATGAATTGACATCAGTTTGCATCAGTTTTTCGATTGTCATAACAGATCCATTAGACTGATCATTTAAACTGACTTGAAAAACATGACGTGAATGGACTCTGACAATGTTTTCTTTTGACTCTAGACTTTGTTTTTATGTAAATATTTACAACTTAAAAAAATAGCTTTTATTGCCAATAATATATGTTTTAGTCAATGCCTATGTATAAATGAATTGTAAGTTGTGTGAAAATAATGTTTAACCCCTATTTTGTCCTTAACCCCTTCCCGCCACAGGCATTTTTGAATTTTCGCTTTTTGACTCCTCGCCTTCCAAACCCCATGACACTATTATTTTTTTGTTCACAGACTCATATGAGGGCTTCATACTTGTGGGACAAATTGTTCTTTGTATGGTACCATTTAATATACTGTAAGATGTACTGGGAAGCTGGAAAAACATTCAGAATGGGATGGAATTGGAGAAAAACTGTGTTTATGCGACTTTCTTACAGGCTTTGTTTTTACAGCGTTCACTGCAGCCAAAACGACATGTCACCTGTATTCTATAGGTTGGTACAATTTTGGGGATACCAAATTTATATATATTTTTTTTTTACATTTCAAACCCTGTACATCTAAAACTCTGCAAAAAAATTTTTTGTAGTAGCCATATTCTGAACTTTTTTTTTTTTTTTTATATATTTTCGTGTATGGGGATGCATAAGGCATCTTTTTTTGAAGGGCCAAATATACTTTTTAGCTATACCATTTTGGGGGATGTCTGATGTTTTGATCGCCCCTAGAGGGCTTGAACCAGCAATCTTTTGACTGCATGTTCCATAGACTGCAATACAACTGTATTACAGTGTATGAAACTTTCACTACTCCTCTATTAATGCTGGTCTCAGCCTCAATAGATATATTAATATGACAGGGCTGGGAGCCTTCATTAGACTCCAAGTTGTTATAGGAACAGGACGGCTTCCACAATCTAGCTGTGCGGGAGCCATCTTGCAACTGCAAAGGCATGGGACCTGTGTGCGGGGACCGGACCCATGGGTATTTTTTCACTGGGGGGGGGGGGGAAGTAATGCAACGACCTGGTAGCTAACTTTAAAGACCTGGTAGTTCACCTTTAAAGACAGTAATAGTATTTTGGATGTCAGGAAAGGGTTAAGGACGAAGCATTATTTTGCTCTGTAATATTTCAAGAGCTGTAACCTTTTTTTATATTTATGTTGACATAGTCATATGAGGGTTTGTTTTTAGCTGGATTAATTGTATTTTTTAACTTCACAGTTTTTCTAGGCAAATTATTTAATTTAGTGATTAAATTCATTTATTCATTTATTTTTTTTTTTTTTTAACCCCTTCTGGGCGAGAATGGGAAAATCGAGCAATTCTACCATTGATTTTTGCACTATAAATATTGCTTTGTTCTTTGCATGGTAAAAAAAACATTCTTAATTCATTCCATGGGTCAGAATGATTATGGCGATACCAAATTTGCATAGGTTTTTTAAAATTCTTACTACTCAAACAAAACAAAAAAAAAATGTAGCATTTTGGCCATGGTGGAAATGCTGTGGCAAAAACCGCTGAGTTTTATAGTACCTGCAAAGTGGATGGGATTCTGGCTAATCCTATCCAAACATTGCAGAAAAAAAAATCTGCAGTGGAAAATCTGCGATTTCAAAAGTGCTTGCGTTTTGAAACTGGCAGCATCTCAATTATTCCTTACGGAAACGCTGACATTTTTCGTATAGCTATAATGGGGACAGAAAGTCTGCAGAGGAAAACTCCGTGGACTTTCTGTGAAAAACATTATGGAAAAAAACGCAATATGTTTCCGTCGCGGTCTTTTCTGCAGTGATTCACTACATGAGGCCCTAGCCTAAGAAAAACATTTGTTTTGCAGTCTACATTTTCTGAAACCCATAACATGCTTTGTATTCTACTTCTTTTTGGGTGTCAGGATAAACAAAAATGGTGATTATGGCATTACATTTTATGTCATTCATCGTGCAGGTGAAATAGCGTAATAATATTATATGTCTGGTTCTTCCGGACGTGGTGATACCAAATATGTGATACTTTTTTTTTTTTTATGGGGAAAATGGGGTTTCTATGTCTTTATTTTACATTTTTTAAAAGCTATTAATTTTATTTTTTAAATTTTTTTTTCCAAGTCCCCCTAGGGTACTATACGGATTATTATACATATATATTATATTATACATGTTTCCCTTTTGATACATATTACATACACTGATAGGTCTGGCCGTTGCTGTTAGTCTGACACTTTTGTATATCATATTTTTGTCATTTATGAATTTATATTTATATTTATTCTTTAATACATTTTGATATTTCTATACATATTTTGTTTTCAATTATTTTCAGTGCTACTTCTGCCCTCCTTGTTTTGTTTTCTTATGTATTTATTGGTTGTTAGTGGCACACTTTCTTTTGGTAGGCGTATTTATATTTAGCTTCAATTGAAGGGGATTTAGTCCTCTCATGTACACCTGTCATCTTTTGTAAGCTATGCCATGTTCCTGTTTCTATATTTACTTTACCACTAGGCGGCTTGATCATCTGCCCAATACACTACAATACATGTGTATTGCAGTGTATTGTTCCCGTCATTAAACTGCAACAGGCATTCTATTAGGACATGCCTCTAGCACAGTGGTAAGCAACCTTTTTTTACAGCATGCAGAATTAAAAAATAAAAACAAAAATGAGGTAGTATGCTGTCCCCTAAATGAAAGTTATATAATGGGACTTATAGCTGTAATACAGAACGTCAGTATTACAGCTCTGTGAAGCTGGCCTAATGCTGCATTCATATGTTCACTGGATGCTGTTAAAAGCAAAGGCATCCGCACACTCATTCCCTGTCTGGCCGTTCTCAGTGGAATTAACCCTTGCTGGAATTATCTCTACTTGCTTCCTCCTAGCACAATCTGCCATGTTAAGCAAATATAGCAAGAATGGCACACGTGCCAGGGGTTGCCGATCCCTGCTCTAGCAGGTCCTAATAGAAAGTTTATGATGGCACTCATGAGGGCCTTTGTTAAGCCATCGGCATTTGGGGCAAAGGGGGTTTCAGTTACACTGACAACTACATAAAGGTTGGTCCACACTTGCTCCCGAGTCTGTCCGCCGTGAATCCGACCTAAATGTCAGAAAAAAGGATTGGGAAAGGTTTGAAATGGTTTGTTAAAAACCCTTTCACTTCAATGGGTTTTTAAAGCAATACGCAGGTGTCCGATTGCAGCCATTGCGCCGCGAAGCCGCTTTTTTTTGGTCAGAAACAAAGTCGGACATGTAGGACTTTGTGTCCGACTAAAAAAAAAAAGCTTCGCAGCGCAGAGGCTTCAATCGGACACCTGCGCATTACTTTAAAAACCCATTGAAGTGAATAGGTTTTTAAACAAACCATTTCAAACCTTTCCCAATCCTTTTTTCTGACATTTCGGTCGGATTCACGGCGGACGGACTCTGGGTCCAAGGGTGAACCAACCCTAAGATGCAGCGGTCACTATTGACTTTGGCATCTTAAATGTTAAACAATCGGGATTGGTTTCAACCAGGCTCCTGCTGCAATAACTAAGACAGTGATTTCAGTTATAACTGGGCACCCACGGTGATCGCACAGGTTCTGCATCTGAGCCTGTGAGATCAACATCACGTACATGTATGTGGGGATGCGCTAAATACCTGCATTCCCTGACATACATGTAACGTGATTTTGCGCGAAGGAGTTAAACCATTTTTTAAATCCACCCAGTGTCGGACTGGGATGTCTAGGGCCCACCAGTGGAATTGTTTCTAGGGGCCCACCACCAGAACCCCTGCAGATCAGCGGTACAGAGACAGGGCGGCTAAAGGAAATAACATAATCGGGAGCCATGCTGCTCACCCGCCATACGATGTGCACCACTGCACTACCTAAACTACAACTAAACTAAACTAAGCTAAGCTCTCTATGGCAAGTGAACAGCGTGGCTCCTAGAATTGTTACCATTACCTGTAGCAGCATTGTCCTGAAATAGCTGATCTACAGAGGTCCTGACTGTTGTACCCCCGCAGATGTAATATAGATGGTCTATCCTAAGGACAATCAGTATTAGAAAGATGGATAAATCATTTAAAGATGTTGTCCAAGAATTGGACAACCCATGTGGCGAGCAGGAGGTGTAAAATAAAAAAAAATCCCCGGTGGGCCAGTCCGACCCTGAATCCACCCATCCAATTCTGAATTTGTTACATCTGGAGGTGAAAGATGTTGAATTTGAATAATTCAGTCATCAATTTAACACTATGGGTGTGTAAAGTAGTTTTAAAGTGGTCTTGCAACATGGTTTGGGAATGTCCAGGCATGAGTTCATTTTGGAGAGATCACTATCATGATACTGGTTTCGGTTAGACCGAGAGTTTGTCTTTTAGGCCTTTTGGAGTCAGAATGGCCACACCAAATGCAACTATTTCTATGGGAAAACTTCCAATATGAGAAGATAGTATGCACATAGAGAATTTCCCCCCAGGTCACTAATAGCCAAACTCTTCTCTAGAGCTGAAGTCTCTCATTATTGACTCTCTCATATATTAGATAGTTCATCATCAAGACCCCTCTCCCGTTTCCCCCCCTGGCCCAGACTGTTCCTCCAGGTGCATTTATTTACCTGACGTCTTTGTAACAAACGACACAAGCAGTATTTGGTTCAACATGTTTATGGTTCAAATTCGCAATTAATCTCTGGTAGTTATTGGAATATAACCATTTTACATAGATCATGATTTATTTCTGCTGTACTGGCTTCTGTTCTTTGATGCATTCTCAGACACATGCCTTGTACGTTTTGTTGATGTATACACTGTACTGTATTGTAAGCTAAATAAAACGAGGTTTTTAAAAAAAAAAAAAGTTGATCCAGGGTTTTATATAGATTGCCGGATTTACAGTTGGGAAGCAATTTTTTTTCCCTGACATGGGACAATTGGCATCAGCCTCATGGGTTTTTAATTTGACTTCCTCTGGATCAACCCTGTAGGGTTATGTGTTTGACTTGATAGACATGTATCTTCATCCAACCTCATCTACTATGTAACTATGTATTGACGGCCTAAGAAATTTGGACAAAGAAGTACTACCAGTTGACATAAAAAAATATCTATCCTTTGGTTTGAAGAGCAGAAATTTGAGACTTTTATCTGTAACTTTCTGACGCGAGTCCATCTGCTTGTATGGACTATAATGGGGTCCACCTGGTTTCCGCCCGAAAAAGACGGAAAAATGCGGAGAGAAAAGTCCTGTAATTTCTCTCCGCATTTTTAAAGCGGAATGGGGAATGGATTTCCTGAGCGGAGATCAGGCACAGGTGTGAACCTAGCCTTAGACACAAAGAAGGGGAACAGATGTCAGGATGCGTGGTTTCCACTTTGCTGGTGATACAGTTGCTGACTGATACAGTACTGAAGGCACTCTTAACTAGCATGTATACCACAGCTTTGTGCAGTACCATTCTATCTGGTCTGCGTTTAGTTGGACCATTATTTGGACAAAGACACAAAGCAGTTCCTCTGTGTGGGTTCTGCTTGACAAAAAAGTGGAGTACTATGTCAAATGACCTGGTTTTCACAGTCCTTTAATCCCAAACCATTTCTTTTGGGTTTGGGTTAAACGGATGAAAGCATAAATGGGAACTTCTTCAACTCTGCTGAAAAAGCATCTCTGGCGACCAGCTCATGAAGTTGGTTGGAAAAAGAAAACTCATTCTATTCATCAAATTGCCACTGCATAATTCATTGATTGCTTTTTAGCAAATGAGAGAATGGGGAAAAACAGCAATTTTCCCAAAAAGTACACTAAAATCAAACTCAGTGTGTTAACATAGCTCAATACACATATTAAAATATCTCAGGATCAAGCAATTTTGAGAATTACTACAACTTTATATAGAATATAGTAATGGCTTTTCTAGTTCCAAGCTGGAACTGATCTGGCTACTTAATTCAATAAATGTTTATTGATATAGCCCAGCTATATTTATACTTTATAAATATAAAGCCAATATTTGATTAGATGTACTAATATTGGAGCCAATATTTGATATAATATGGTAGAAGATCTAACCTAAATCCATATTTAAAAATGTAATTCTTAACCACAAAAAATGTTAAGGCTGAGGCCCCACATTGCGGAAAAGCTACTTTTTTTTTGTTGCAGATTTTGCTTCTGTTTTTTTGGCTCAAAAAAATCGCAGCAAAATCTGCAACAAAAAAGCAGTTTTTCAGCAACATGGAAATGGTTTTCCCATCTAAGCAACTAATTCCCTTATGATAGGCCCCACAGAATAGGGAATAAGGAGCAGATTGGTGCAGGTCCAACCTATTACTAGAACAGGGGAGTTTTGCTATACATTGTGAATGGAATCAACAGGACAGCTGGAGACAGTCTAAGACCAGAGCTTAGCTATCTCCAGTGGTGCCACTGAAATAAATGAGTGTGGTTGTCCAACCACTGCTCCATTCAGAACAGGGAGTAAATTCCCCCATTCTTGTGATCACTGGGGACCCAGGGGTCAGACCCCAATGATCTCCAATTTTTATCTTTCCTGTGGCTAGTGGACGGTTGCTACAATGGGAAAAAAACCCTTTAACTGGAAATTTATTAAACCCTTTCTGACTTTAATTTTGCACATCTCACAAAAGAATGATTTGAAAATTAAGTTTTTAATATAAACAATAAAAGATAAAATGAAAGATAAAAATTTAAGTAGAGTTTAATTTACATTAACACATCACATGTTATGTAGATATACTAATACTTTATATTAATACATCACGTTATGCACAAATGTGGCCAAAAGTTTTGAGACTGGCATGAATTTGGGTTTCCACTGTTTTTGTTGCTTCGGAGGTTTTTAGATATTTTAGACAGTTGTTTCTAAGGTATACTAAAGTACAATTCTAAGTATTTCATAATTTTTATTTAACTTGTTATCGACAAATGGATCAAGTTTCTGCAAATACTCAATAATTAGTTTTGTCCATGGACTAGGGCTGGGTGATTATTACCTAAATCGGGCATTTTACTTAGATTACAATTAATGTCAATTATTTAGGTCACACCCCTTTTAAACCATGACCCTTTTTTCAGTAGGAGTATTGTGTTGGGCAAACCTTGTGACATTCCTCTTGTGAGGTTCACCTGGGGTTTTCGTTTTGATTGAACACAACCAGATAGAAACTGCTAGTATACTCTGGGGTCTCTCTATTTCTGATTCAGACGTATTTGGTTCCAACAGAACTACAGTTACGACCTCGCAAATATTGTAATAGCCAATGTGAACAAAATCACACTGTTTATACTGGTTGATGTTCGATTTCGGTTATTTTTCGATTAATCATGGAACTATCAAGGACCCAAAAATTTTAACGTTTTGTTTACTGAGTCACTTAGTTATAATTTTTGCTTTGTGACTTGGTGCTCCATCATGTTGGAAAAGCATTGTTCATCACCAAATTGCTCCTGAATAGTGGGGATGTTTTCTTTATCCATGAAAGTGTTCTTAGACAAAATTGTGAATGAACCCACTCCCTTGGATGAAAAGCAACCCCACACATGAATGGTCACAGAATGTTTAGCTGTTGGCATGACACAGGATTCATGGTAGCGCTCACCTTTTTCAATGTATGAAGACATACGATTGTTTTCCATAAACAAAAGAGTCTGTGAACAAGGAACTGAAACATGCTCTATTTTGGACCATTTTGCAGCTCAACATGGAGCTCCATTAAAGGGGTTTTCTGGCCCCAAACTAATTTTACATCCTGATAACCTATCCACAAGATAGGTCATCAGTATTTGATCTGACGGGGTCCAATACCTGGACCCCACACAGATCAGCTGTTCTAGCAGCCTCTAGGTGTTGGAAGCTGTTAATGGACTGGGAGTGCATGAAGCACCACCTGCTCCTATTTCGACACCTGAAGGCTGCAAGAACATGTGGGGTCCACATGTCCGATCCAGACAGATCACATTAATGATCTTTCCTGTGGAGAGGTCAATAGAATGATAAATCAGTTTGGGCCTGAAAAACCCCTATAAAGTGTATAGGTCCATGAAAATCACAGACAGCACACTGATTCATGTGCTGTCCATTGTTCACAGACCCAGAGGCATTAAAAATCTATAGCAGATTTAAAAAAAAAAAAAAAAGTTGATCTGTTTTTCCTCCAACATGAAAAACAGATCAACTAGAGGAAGCACATGACCCTAAAATAAGCAGGAACATACGCTGTCCATGAGTATCAAGGATATCACATGTCTGGTAAAAGCAGATCTGTGAATGAGGCCATACTTTAATTTAATTATATATTTTATTGGTATTTTTGGATGAAGATGGGCTTATCTTCAGGCAAAAAATAAATTTTCAGCATTTACATGAATATCAGTCTTATGCTCATGCCTTATTCTTTATCTTAACAGTTACCTAAAATATTAGCAGGTAGAAGGAATACTTTTGGAATGGCTAACCTTTTAACACAGGCTTCTATCATATCACTTGCCATGAGTTTCAGTCGTTGCTCCAGATGGTTAGCAAATTCTGTTTCTGGCCAGTGGAGATCATGAATAAACTCTTGTAGAGCATCTAGTTTCCAGAACAAATCTTCTGAAGATGCTGAACCATTCCTAGATGAGAAATTCTAGACATTAGCTTTGCTATAAGGTTAGGAACACAAAGTATTTGAGTGTTTTGGTACATGCAATTTTAAAAGCTATAACATTTTTTTCATTTCGGTTAGTCAAGAATTTTTGCATCTTTTAGTTATACATTTCTTTGATTGGGCCAACCAGAGAAGAGCCGACAGTCGCTACTGAATTCAATAGTGGCAGCAGCTCTTCTGTGATTGGTCCAGTTGAATTTCGCACCAAAGCAGGTGTTTTGGTGGGCAACCCGCCTATTCAAATAGTATGGGTGTAACTAATAGACTGTAAGCTAGCATTGCGTACCTCATGTTATCATGTGACTGGTGGCTTATAAGCCTAGAGGATCCAGATCAGTTTTGCAGTAAGTGCAATGAGGCTGCATTCCTCATGTAATAGGTTTTCATTTACTTCCAGCCACTTACCCTGGATCTATCCTAAATTCTATTTATGGAATTTAATATTCTGCCCTTGTTCAGGTCTCTTTTAAAACTGTTTAATTGCTTATGTCACCTCACATTCTCTGCTGGACCTGATTGGTTAAAGCCCTCTCCACAGCTTTAGCCTTTAGATTCATTGAGACACAATCTGACCCTTCAGACACATTCGCTTGTAAGACTAAAAATAAAGGCACAAAGATACAGCAAAATATGTAATAAAAATCTGAATATCCACAAGGCCTTAAGTAGCTTATTTGTATAATGTACACACATTTTTTTTTTATTATTGTTGCACCAAATATTATTGATAAATTTCTTAAAATATGGAATAATAAAGATTTAGTTTATATTTTTTGTCCAGTTATATAAAAAACACAACAAAACCAGGACATGTACATGGTTACTTAGGGTATGGTCACACGGCGGAAAATGAAGAGGAATTTTCTTCATTTTCCGCCGTCTGGATTTTCGCCACGGTCTAGCCGTGACGGGATGTCGATGCAGTGCATCAGCATTCTGTCACGGCATCCTGCTCCTGATTAGGCCCAGATGAATGGACCTAATCAGGAGGGCGTCTCGAGCAAGATCGAGCAGGACGCTTCTTTTTTCCGAATTCTGCGGCAAATTCCTCCGTGTGAACACACCCTTAGGTGGGATAAAAGATCATCATAATTAAATTGTGTATTAAATTGAAGTGATCGATCAGATTAAAGCGTTGCCCTATGTAAGGTCATATATTATAGCTACTGGTTCATACTTAGAAGGCTTAAAGAATATACATAGACCTAACGGGCAAGGTTTATTGCTCTATTTAACCCTCTTTGCAGGGACTAATATGCATACACAGCTACGTATCTATCACTGCTCTGAGAGGCAGGGGAAGGTAGAGGTAGTGCTTCTTCTCATGAATCAACTGGACTCGTAGGCTAAGTCTCATGTATTCTTTTGGCACTTCTTGTCACCAAATGGCACAGCATTTTTTGTTGCATATTGGCTACTGTAAGTACAGACAGGGGATATCTTTAAAAAAAAAAAAAAAAAAAGAGAGAAGCGCAACGTACACCACTGAAACCAGTGATGGGCTGCAGCAATTTTGTGGCGCCAGTGTGATGTTACTGCTGCAGACTTCTCAGCAAACACTTGCTGGGAGCAGCTAGGACTGAGCATTTTTGAAGACATCCCACTGGACTACCCCTTTAGCAGTTGTTATATAGAATCAAACTTTCCTTTTTTTCAATTTGAATTAAATAATTTTAATCTTTTAAATAACATTCATATTAACCACTTCCGGACCGCCCATTGGGTATATATGTCCAGAGAGTGGTTGTCTATTTCTGCAAGGACGTACGTCCAAGCAGAATTCAACAGCTGCACGAAATCATGCAGCTGCTTAAACGGGGAGCCGGCTGTAACTTCAGCCAGATCTCCCAGAGAGAAGACAGGGAAAGTTTGTTACCTTCCCTGCCTTCCCGATCGCTATGGGCGCCACCATGTTGCGGCTCCCCTCTGACCCGATTGTCACGTGATCCGCCGGGATCAGCATGTGTTAGAGCTGCTGGGTGATTAGATGTCCCCAAAGGTCTATTATGTATAGAAAAGTTAAAAAAAAAAAAAAAAAGTAAATAAAATAATACGCCAATAAAACTCACTTATTAAAGGTTATAGTCCCACCCCTGATGACACCATACAAAATAAAAATTACCATAATGGAGAGGAAAAACTAATTTAAAAAGTTTTTTTTTTAGCAGCACTTTGTGTTATTAAATAAAAAAAAAAAAAGAAAAGTGAAACACAGACACGTTTTCCTCCTCTTTTGCTTATATTTTTCCGGATATAAAAAAAATGTAACACACATGCAAAAATAAAACCAACATAAAAATAAAGCCCTATGTGTCACCGAAAAAAGACGCAGAAATTAGTTGAATAACGCAAATGGTAAAAATGTTATAGTCCTCCAAAACCGCACATACAAAAAACTTGAAAATGTGCCTGGTCTGGAAGGGGGGTAAAGCATCTGGTATGGAAGTTGTTAAATAAAATTATTATTATTTAAGATTAAAAGTATGTATGAGTATAAACAAATATGGTATTCGAATCACACACACACACAAAAAAAAAAAAAACAACTATTTCATTAATTAAAAATGTTATTTTCCTACCAATGTCCTCTTATATTTTAAGGTTTGTTTGCTTTGTCACTTTCAGTGCCAGCAAATGTGCAGGGATCTGAAGGTCTAGCCAAAATATCCCCTGAGCTGAAATTCCCAATAGACCAATCAAAGCAAACACAGAACATTTCACATAGCACATTACAGTCCCTAATATCTCCCAAACCTGAGAATTGAATGCCCCAAATGTACCATTATAGAAGAACCACTTAAAAACAACATTAAGTATTGTAAGGAAACACCTAAAGGACAGATGATACAGTATATTGATTGAAGCGACTTATCAAAAGAAACAGACAATAAAAGAGAAAAACAGAGTATAATTCACATTAACACATCATATGCTATGTAAATTATACATATATATTACATACATATCACCTACATGCTGTATCTATCTGTGTCGCAAAATAAATTTCAAACTTTCTCATTTATTACAAAATGTCAAGTTCTCATAATTTTATTTTATTTTTTTTAATTGTGGGAAATGAACCTCTTGGACTTTATTTGAAATTTCTAATTTGCAATTATACCTATATGTAATACATTATCCCTTGTTAATAGTTAATAAGAATATTTGACCCGATAGGCGTTAAACAATTTTTATTATAATTGCATTTACTGAATTTAAACTTTAAATCAAAATCCTTTAAACTAAAAATGCATAATGTCTTATTTTCAACTAAACTATCTCCAATTTGTGTTTGTGTTGCTCAACAACTACAACATTTGTCTCCAGGGGTTCTGCAATTAACAGCAGCATGCCAGAAATCCTCATGTTGCAAACCACCATGTGTGCACGTTGATAACCCAATCCCTTGTACCAGACTGTTACCTGAGGATGATATTACCACCAGTAGCTGCTATTCAGAAATTTAAATGCTCAATACATTCTAGTAAAATAACAAATGTGTCTTAGGTAATGCCCAAAGGAACAATGCCACAATTTAACACCTCTAGCTACACAATAATTAAGTGAAAAACTAAGATTTTAATATATATTAATAATAAAACAAAAATACTGAAAATCACTATAATAAACTAAATTAAACATAGCTTTAAAAAACAAAACAAAAACAAACAAACAAACAAAAAAAAACAACAACAAGCAGCTCCATACAGAAATCTCAAAGTTGTACAGATTCATTGTTTCTGGCACAGAAAGTTATTCAAATAGTAATACAAAACCTGTCTATTGCTAAACCCATCCCGAACCCTTGAACTTATTTAGAAAAAGTGAGAGTTTTTTTAAGCTATATACTTTTTTTTTTTTTTTGCAAAAATTAGGAATAGATCCTATTGGAATCAAACATTGTTCAGACACAACACAGATAGTTCTGCAAATATTCAATGCATTCCCAACATTAAAAGGAAACAAGTTCTCTCCTATCTGACTTTTCAGACACCCATTAAATAAGGAGAATGATCATAAACTGCACAAACGCTTCTATGAAAGAACCGACTAGTGATTAATAGGAGGAAAAACTTTTATTCGTGATGCTGTAAATAGTCACAGCACATATAATGTATGTAAATGATAGTCCTTGGTTGGCCATTCAGCCTGTACAATAGCACTTTGGACATCAGAGATACAGAAACTGAATCCCAGCAAGGCTATAGAAGGAAAGTGGCCAGATACATGCACTGCCAACTTCAACGCCAAGAACTGTATTGGTGGTCCAACCACTAATAAAATCCTTTGTACTGAAACTGTCAGCACATGTGCCTACCATCTTTTCTTTCACAGCCTTGTTGTGCTACAACTCCAGTGGCAGATTTTTGTCATCCCTTCATGGCATTGGTAACTTGTATTAGGAATGTTGACAAACTTTATACAACTGTTAAATCCTTTTTTTTTTCAGACTGCAGCAGCAGCACAGTTGTGCCAGAAATCTGTTTCAGGCTAAGGCCCCATATAGCGTCCTGCAGGAAAGAAGCGATGTAGGAAAAACTGCGGCAGGAAAGCATTGCGGTTTTTCAAGCATCGCTTTTCACAGAAAGTTCACAAAGGCTTCCTCTGTGGACTTTCTGCTTCAATTATACCTATAGGGAAACCGCTGGAGTTTCTGTAGGTATAATTGAGATTCTGTGATTTCCAAAACCGCAACGTCTCCACTGTGTGTATTTTGCTGCACTGTGAGGATAGGATTTGCTAGAATCCCATCCACTGCACAGTGACTGTAAAATGTTGTGTTTTTTCCGCCATGTGGGGCTCTGGCCTAATACACAGGAAAATGCATATGCTACATTTTAGCTTTGGCTGTGCAATGGAAACTCACTCAAATGGACACCAACAAGACCTTAGTTTAAGACCTTATTTTCTGTTACACCATATTTAGATCCGTAAGATTAATTCCAATCAGATTTAATTTTTTTCAAAAATATATAGGAATCCGTAAAAACCCATAGAAAAAAAAAAAACTGTTTTCATAACCTATTCTGAAAGACTATTCACAAGTAGAAAGAAACCTGGGTTTTTATTAGGTTTGATACAGGCATAAAATGTAATGTCTAGGAATACTTACCTGTAATTTATGTATTTATTTATTTTTATCTATAACAAACATATGGCTAATTTTAACCTAATCAGCTCTGGTAATAACTTAGAGGGTTAGTACCATACAGGAAAGTCAGCCTTCTTTCTAATGTGCTTCTGAATACTTGGGATTACTAAATCCTGATTGTATGTTCCTGAAAAGGGTGAGCAGCTGACTGTCTTGTGCCTCAGAAAACCTGCTTGACAAGTTCTTATGGGAGTTGCACCTTTACTGCACAGCACCAAAAGGAGAGAGCACAATACTTTTTTCTGGCATATTGTTTTAATTTTGTGTTAATGGTACTAGATACAAAGCTCTCCATTTTTTTTTTACTGTATGTATAGCTCTGAAAGATTTTTTCTACTCTCTTAGAAAATGTAGTGAGCTAATAATTGTTTGACACTAGGTTCACAGGAATACAATATAATCATCTATCATTAAAGTCTAAATTATTCACTTAGCAAAGTTAATTATGAGAATTCTATAGCAATGTGTATGACATGCATCTAGACAACTGCACAACACAAACATAACATAACACAGAAGGTCAAAATCCACAACATGCAGAACAATCATGTGTTAGAAATACACTCATTAGTACACACGTGGACTCGTATAATGAAGTCATCCAGGATGGCGCTGAAAAGCTAGGAAGGTTAAGTGTCAAGCTTGGAACTTTTGGAAGAGGTACACTAGGAAGACTGTTGGTGATGCTTCTGTAAAACAGAATTAACGGATACAAACAAAGCTTTTTACCGGATAAAATAATTTGTTAATCACTATGTACAAACTCAAAAATACCATAAAGTAACTACCTACCTCCAGGGCTACTGTATGATTAACAGGTATCACTTACAGTAATGTACTTTACATACTGAATTCAATCAATACTAGACATCGACGTGGAGGCTTCCATGTGGACCAGTGACATGTGGAAGTGTGGGGGAAGGCAAAATCTTATTTTAAAGCTAATGGTGACTGGCACAATCAGCCAAAAAAGATGCAAGCAGATATTGGTATTCAGCAGAGGCTGAAAGAAGCATACACAAAGAGTGAAGCAGGAAATTCTTTATAATAAAACTATGACTGGCATTTTTCATCTTTTCTTTTCTTTTTTAGCTACTATAAGCTAACATTTTGTAGGTACTATGAACAGGAGTATGCACACTGCCACTGCTGTAAGTGGCATACATGTTATATAGTTATAACCTACTGTATAATCCTACCATGGTTATAAGGAAGGGAAAAAATTACCATGAGGCAGATGTCATAAAATGTCTATCCTATATGGGTCAATGTTTGGCAACCCAGCTGTTGTGTTATGTACAGCAGCCTATCAAGAGATTTGTTAGCATTTTTTGATATATACTAAATTGGTAGAATGATTGAGCTGCCTTCCTTTTGTGGAGTAAGCGGATACTAAAACGTAACTTTTAATTTAATAAGTGATAAATTATTTGTTGCAACAGAATATATCTAACTATAAAATATAAATAGTGTGCCCATACTAATCACTCTTCTCCTTTTTGTTTTTTTCCTGATGTGCCTCCACTGATCATTCAGTGAGGGTGAAACGCTTCGACATTTAAACAAGGGTAAATTTAACGGTGGGGTAGATTTCTTTTAGCCACTTTAATGCCCTATCTACCTAGGAGTTCATTTAAATAAGGATAGAGAAGCATTGGGGGAGAAAGCGCTCTTTTTCTCAACAACTTTATATCAGATGCAGCGAAATAATGGGAATTTTGTGAATTAGATGAAAGCTTGTCACCCCCAGTTTCCAGCACCTGTCACAGGCACATACCTTTGTGAGAATAGAGGTTACTGTGCACTGTTCTAGAGTCAAATGCTATCCGGGATATTTATGTTATCTTTGCTAAACATTCAACTCTCGTTTGCCAATTAACAAAAAATAGTGCAGGATTTATGTACCTCAATTAATTCTCTTATTCCACATTGATGTGCCATCAAAGTGATTAGTATGGGCATGCTATTTATATTTTTTATAGTTATTTATAATCTGTTGCAACAAAATTTTATCACTTATTGGATTAAAAGTTTTAGCATCCAATTACTCCACACATTTAAGTGAATTCAGTAAGTTGTATGGTAGTGGAAAATAACCTTCAGTGAAATACAGGTGCATCTCAATAAACTAGAATATCTTTGAAACGTTCATTTATTTCAGTGATTCAGTAATACAATTCATAATCAGCGTCTTCCATGATTGTGTGTCCTACTGAACCAGACTGAGCGACCATTTAAAGGCTTAGGAAACCTTGGCAGGTGACACACTGAATTTACAATACTGAACTTTTTTTTTTTACAATATTCTAATTTTCTTAGATTTGGGTTTTCATTAGCTGTAATCCATAATCAACATTTACAGAAATAAAACACTTGAAATAGAATACTCTGTGTGTAAAGAATCTAGAATATATATACTTTTTAAATTTAATTACTGAAAGAAATAAGATATTCTAGTTTATTGAGATGCACCTGTATGTGTCTTCCTTTTGTGTAACAGTTATTTTGAAGGCCATAGCTAGAGATTTACCTACAAAACAAAAAAAACACTGGACACACAATAAGCCTAACATTAATCGTATTTGATATGCATTTTTGTATAATCAGCCAAACAGTCTAAATGTGTTCAAATAAAATATATAGATTTTTTTAATGAAAAAGTCTGTTAGGCTGAATACACATATTGGGACAGATGTAATAAGACTGGCGTTTCGTACACCAGTCTTAATAAAGGGCCTAACAGGCACAAGGCATGCCTGATTTATCAAGAGGCTGTGGCCTCTTCATAAATCAAGCACATGCCTGTCAGGAACTGGCATAGATTTCCTGTATATCTCATGCCAGAAACCTGTAGTAGTAAAGTAATATGTCATGACTGATCTTGCCTACAATTATGTATATACCCAGTTTTGTTCTGTTTTTATGATTTGAGATTGCAATTACCATATCTGTTATCACCAAGTACTTTATTTACTCTTTATGTATTACTCATATTACTCATTGCTTGCTTTATAAATTTAGAAAAAAATAAAAAATTCTGGTGCACAGGACCTCCTTTTGGTTCAGTAGAATTATTAGGAGGCTGGAACGTTAGGCCCATCTAGTGGAAATGATAGTGTTAATAAATTTCCCCAAATATGTGTCTTCAGTCCTAAAGGGGTTTTTTGGATGTTGAATATTTATGACCTAATCTTAGGATAGATCATCAATATTTGATCATTAGGGTCTGAAACCTGGGTCACCCATGGAACAGCTACTTACAGTGATAGCTGTGTTAAATTGAGCACCACTTCCACTTCATAGGCCAATGACATCAGATTAATTTATCACATGGCCTGTTCGCGCCTCATACAACTCAATGAAGGATGGGAGTAGTAGTGGCAGTGTTAGGGGTCCTGCAGTGTACCTGATGGTGGTGGTAGTTCCCTTGGGGAGCTTCCAGCTGTGAGGAGTCCTCTCCTAAGCATAGTGATGAAAAGTCCAGTGCCTGATAACCCCACTCCAATAATACTATACTCTGCCTCTCCCTGTCTACTGCAGAGTCCAGGCTGTGAGGCTCTGATAACCTCAACTATTCCTCCAACTCTGCTCATTCTTCCCTTTCAGAGGGGTGATAGCAACTTCTTCCCTGTCTCAAGAATGCAGCAATGGTGATGCTGGGCAAGGGGCTCTGATAGGAACACCCTACACTTCCCTCAGGGGCTGGAATGGTTGGTCTCTCTCTCAGTAATGTCAACTTCACCTCACAGAGGACTCAGCTAGATTAATTGCTCTGTGTCTCCTCCCAGTGGCATACCTATCACACACCCTGCATACCTATCACGGTGCAGGGAATGCGAATGTTACCGAACCTGGACAGGTACGGGGCCCATAGCCAGGGCCACCATGATAGTGGTCAGGGAAAGTCTTGTTCCCCAACCATACATATAGTTAATGGAAAGGGGCCCCTTTCCAATAGATGCCTGCCCAGGGGAGGTGACTAAAAATAATTAAATACTTATACTCACTTCTCCTGGGCTTCTGACGCATCCTCTCCGGGGCTCTTCCGGCTTGTGACTGAGATCATGCGTAATGAAGTCAGCGCACCCCACATGACCGCTGAGGTTCAATCACAGGTCCCAGTCACAGGCAGAAGAGGACCAAAAAAGATGCTGAAGAGAGCCAGACAGAGCAAGTATTCCCAGGAGAGGTAAGGCAAGGTGAGTATAAGTATTTGTTATTTTTAATCACTTCCCCTGGGTCTTTACTTATTATACTCTGGGGTCTGAGGAAACCCCAGAGTATAATGATAGCACCTGATGCAGCTCTAGCAGGTGTCTTGGGAGTATATTATACTGTGTAAAGGCCACTGTGGAGCACATTACACTGTGTGGGGACCACTGTGGCGCATATTACACTGTAAGAGGGCCACTGTGGAGCATATTACACTGTGTGGGGGCCACTGTGGAGCATATAATACTTTATCGGAGCCACTGTGGAGCATATTAGACTGTAATAACATTGCATGGTGATTATAAAACAGATACTGTACAATGAAAATAGTGAAGGAGTCACAGCGCTCACAAAAGCACCACAGTACCTTCAAACAGTTGACCAGAAAGGCTCCAGATGTTGGACCCCCACTGATCTCTTACATCAACAGATCAGTTTCCTACAGCACGCAGCTCCCAGTATTGTTCACATGCCGGGCGCTGCGCTGCTCACTCACCGTATTCTTGATAACTGCAATTGTGGATACTAAAGCTGTATCCCCTTCAAGTAACTGAGATACCGCTGCAGCACTCATAACCGTCACTATCAAGAAGTCACCGTAGGGAGTGGGTAGGGGGCCCCCGGACCAAAGTTTGCACCGGAACCCAAAAAACTTTAGTTACGCCATTGTCTCCTCCCCTTGCCCCAACCAATAGTGGATTGGGTTGGACCATGCTCCCCTACAAAGGAGGCGTGTGCAATCTACAGTGGAATTCTCCTAAAACAGGAGAAACAATCATATAAGTAAGCTCCAAAACTATATACGGAGGCACATAACACAACATAAGAAAACAGTGTAAAATGATATAAAAACATATAGCAGTGTCCATTGGGATTTTAAATATGCAGCTCTGGCCCAATCAGGTGAATGATGTGAAGATGCAGTACCAAGCAGAGCCCCTACACAATGTAAGGCACAATGCTTGGCATTCAATGAAGAGGCCGTTGCACTCATCTGAAGACTGTGTTCTCTTTAAACAGCTGACTTGTAGGGGTCTCAGGTGTTGGACCACAACTGATCAGATAAGACCTATCCTAAGGAAAGATTATCAATAGTCATCTCCAGGAAAACCCCTTTAGGCTAAAGCCCCACGAAGTGAAACAGCAAATAAAAAAAAAAAAAAAAAAAAAAAAAAAACTGCGGAAAAAAACGCAGTAGAAACGCTTCATGTTTTTTCCCACATCGTTATTCATTGCATTTTCGCAGAGTTTTCCAAAGCAGACTTTCTGCCCCTATTATACCTATATGGCGAATGCCAGCATTTCTACAGATATAACTGACATGCTACGATTTTCAAAAATGCAAGTGTTTTTGAAAACGCTTTTCAGCTGCAGTTTTTTGTCTGCAATGTGTAGATGGGAGTAGCCAGAATCCTATTCTCTTTGCAGGTACTGTAAAACGCAGCATTTTCACAACGTGGGACTTCAGCCTTAAACCTTTTTTTCTTCAGGCATATTTTACACTTACTTGACATTTGTTAATAGCACACACAAGAGGCAGAAGACAGCATGATATACTGAATACTGAATACACTAGGTAGCAGCTAGTAGGATAAAATAATTGTATAGTTTTGCCAAAAACTATTTTTTCATATTTTTATATTATGAAAATAAAAATATTTAGGTAATTCACCAAAATATTGCAATGCTTTTCGACATCATCTTCTAAAATGCTGTATAGATCTGTGGTCCCAACAACAAATACCAACTGCTGCAGCATGTTACTGGGTGTACAGCAGAATAAGACTGAACACCACACCTTTTTTGACATTTCTCAGTGCTCTGCAGCAAATGTATAACTGAATCCCACTAAAATAATGTGCCACCCACTCTACAGTATAATGTAAGAAAAGGTAATAATAGACAGAATATTAGCAAGTATGGATTTTTTTTTTAAGGAAGCAAACAACTCTTCTATTGAATGTAACAGACATGCGAGATTTCAGAGCTGCTGGTTACAGTTACTTGTTAGCCAATTTTAGAGAATGCTGCATATAGCGTAGACCAAGAATTATTCACCATGCCAAATAAGCAACAGGGATAATCTTAAAGTTGGCGAATACTGTGTGCATGTACAAATTTTTCAGCTATGCTTAAACCATACATTTTTTCTCTTGAATAAGTTCAAGAAATATTAAAATTAAAAATAACTTTTGTTTGTATATCTATATCTCTATCTATCTATCTATCTATCTATCTATCTATCTATCTATCTATCTATTATCTATGAAACACATTGACTCCAGTAGTGCAGAGCAAAAAAAAATAAATAAAATCAACCTACCTAGCCCCAAACCACCCAACTTACTTAACTGGTTGCCAAGTTTCTTGTTCGAACCCTTTGTGAATAGACTGTGCAATTGAAGACTCCATGAGGTCGATGTAACGGATGACGAGTGGCACAAAATACTCTTGAACATGCTTGTGAAACTTTCCATTGCATAACAGAGCTTCATGGAAACAAATAAAAAGATAAATTACATTTAAGTAAGAATTTAGTGCGTAAACTATATAAGACAGGAATGGTTTATTAGGACAATGAGCACCTGCATTATATTATCACAGCTGTCCATTTGGAAGCAGGCAAGACTTATAAAATATGTGAATATTAAATGTAGTAGCTGTTCAGAATTATCTCCCAAAATGTGTAATATAAATAAAAGAAGAACATAAAGTTCAGCTGTGCCGCACTTATGCATTAAATGAGAATTGTAAAACTTTTATTGGTTGAGCCTTCTTATCTAAATGGTGTATTTTTCAAGTTATGCACTGTAGTAGCTGCTCCTTTTCTGCAAAATAGTTGAGTTCTTTGGGAACAGGTGAGGAAATTTCTACTTGAGAAAATGGGGGTGGTGGTACCAGATGACCCTAAAGCTTGCATACTCTTTATAGATCCTGCGTTATATCCTTCTACCATAGACAAGACTTTCATGGCTGAGACTCTCTATGACACCAGGAAAACCTTTGCTAGAATCTAGATGTCCTCCCATCCCCCCTATGCCCTGAGCCTAGATACGTTTGGTTGAGAGCTCCTCAAAAAAAGGTTGTATAAACATAGGGACAAGGAGGAAAAGTTTTGGAGCATTCAGGGTAGATGGCTCAACTCCCTCTTAACCCTTCCTCCCTCTACTACCTACTACGTTGAACTGTTACTGGAGTAGTAAATAGACTCTCTCCTTAGGAACTAATATTAGAGGTCTCCTCTTGCTCACTTGACCATGAGAGGTAGACAGGCTTTGGGTGCTGAGGGAATACTAAAAGGTTATGTTTTATGTTAAACCATGTGTACTGTATATTTGTTTATTTACTTCTATGCTAGAATGTGACAGAAGACATACTGAGAGGATGTGACATCTCAACCCTTGAGGCCTCCTTTTTTCTATTCCTAATATTGATACTTTAAATCACATTCACATACTTCTCCCACATTTATCCTAAATAAAGTTATTGCTGATTAAAAAAAAATAGTTGAAGACGTGTAGATGAAGATGCAGACATTGAGAGACGTATTACCATTGTTTTTTCGCTCTGTGTACTGTAACTGAAAGGTTCTAGTAAAGAAAGCAGCAAATAATGTGTTGTGTGTACAGGATTTTGTTTACTATGGGGTCAGATCTCACATATAAGACTGCATTTCAAAGTAGTTTATGCCTTTTATGATTACAAACCTTTCAAAGGGGGGACTAAAATAAATGGTTGTGGTCTCCAAGAGCAGAATCAATGAAGAGGTGTGGATTTCTTTATTTTGTTGCAAATCACACAAAATACATATTTTCCTTTGACTGTGTTTTATGTCAGACTAAGCAAATAATATCAACAAACTGTAAAACGTGACCTTCAGTGAATTGAGGGCATGGACCTCCAACATATAACATTCTAAATTATTTGTGTCTGTAATATTACCCTGCAAGGCCCATGCAGTCATACTTCCACCTGCTTAGTATGGCACCAGAGAAAATTGTCTCTGCTTTAACTCATGTCTAGCATTAGAGAGAAGCAGCAGCTCCATCCTTGTTATCTTGGGAATTCACTTTATCCTTCAGTTCTCAAGTAGTTGTCAGCACTTCTGTTGATACAACACCTTAACCCCTTTGTATATATACTTCTTAACTGTATATATCTGACCACTTTATCTTACCACTCTAATGGTAAATCTTGCCGTATAGCTCTTTGCCATTAGAGAGACTGGAGTGGCACTTTGTGCGTTCTTACTGAAGTGACAATAAGATGAAATAATCAGCTCCTGCTCACAAAAAGTAATAAATATCGATGAATGTGAGCCCAAATACTAGATACTGGTGGGTGATACACAAGAATTAAATAGGGATTTTTAGATATTACAGTAATGATGTAGGTTAAACTAAGTACACATATTTGCTATTGTTATACACAGGAGGATGAGAAGATTATTTTTCTCTGAATTTGTTTTGTCAAATTTATTACATTGAATTAAAAATGAAAAAAAAAATACAAAGAAAATGTTAAAGGGGTATTCTAAGTCGTTCTTTACACCCTAGTGAGGATTAAAATAATAAACAGTATATACTCACCTCTCCATTCACCTGGGGATTCATTTGGATCCCCGGTCTTCCCGAGCACGTGAACGGAGACTCTCCACTGAATCCCAAGCTGAATGGAAAGGTGAGTATATAGGGTCAGGTTTATAAAGACCGGTGTCACAAAAAGCCGCAACTTTCACGCCTTGTACACCAGAAAAGTAGTGTACAAGGCATAATAAATCTGGGCCAATGTGTTTCTCATTTTAAGCTTTGCTATAAATTATTAAAAATTAAAAGATATACTTCTCATTTGGAACCATATGAAAAGCCAATCTGAGTCACAAAAAATAAAAAAAAGTATTCAATAAAAAATTGCTCGTAGAAAATTTTTTGAAAACATGATGTGGACATTCAAACACCTACAACCCTTGCTCACAAAAAGGTTAAATAAAGCAGCACTGATAACTATTTTTACTCCTTAATGTTAATCATAATGTTAATTAAAGGCCAATACATAAGTTCCACAGATTTTCATCATTTTTGTTATAATTATCTTGACAAAGTTCCAAGGTGCCTATCACCATGAAGCTGGTCATAAACATTAGATGAAAGTTACGCAAACATGAGAAATTTGGCTGGCTTGATCAACTGACAATTTAATGGGCTCCTTTTTTTTTTTTTTTTCTCCACCTAATGGACATATACTTTTCATAGCAAATGTTTTGGCAAGGTCATTAGGTATTTGTTATTGTTAATATAATCACCAGAAACAGAAGTTATATATGCTAAAATTATAAACTGTACAAAAAATGTACCATTTAATCAATCCATGACCTAATTTGTCTTCTAAAAGGTAGTTTCACACACACAGCATTTTTTTTTTTTTTTTGGAAAACGCCACAGTTTTTTATTCAGTTTTTGAGCCAGAATCAGAAGGTGGCTCAAAAGGAATAGGAACTAGAGGAAGAACTTGCATTTCTCCTTTCTCCTACTGTACATATGTTTGAGTGAATGTCTACATTTATTCCACTGTAACCAAAAGTGGCAGGGCTCATTGCTGAAGAATATGAAAATTGCCTCTGTAGTTTGGTGCTTAAATAAGATATAAGCACATAATACACAGTTGTCAGTTATGCATTTTTTAGCACCTGTAGATTAACCTGATATGTAAAAAGGCGATTAAATAGCTCTCGGTTTGAAAGAATTCTGAAAACTAATCTGATAAAGCATGAGAGAGAAGAACAGCCCAGTGGGATTTCTACCTCTTCATTTCCTAATGAGTTTTTTGATAATGAGAGTTGACTTTGCCAGTCACTCTGCGCTCTATTATGGCTAATTTGACTCCACTTCACTCTCTCTGATAATTATTAACACTAGCCTTTTTATCCTCATGAGGCCTCATTTTAGTTTCTGATTTTATATCTTCCTTTATGAGGGATGAAGTATTTAAGAAAAGGATTCATTTAGTGTTACAGTAGAACATTTATTACTTGTTAAAATGAGACTTATTTATAGGATAAACTGGGGCATTCTAGCTGCCATCTTTAATGTGTCCGCTGTGCAAAAAGGCTGATAATTAAGGAACAAATACAGTGGTGGACTGCACCAGAGATCTGGCTCTCAGCAGAATGGTCACTTGCCATTTGCAAGCTTCCCTATCACCGATTAAAAGGCAAATTGTGATAAGAGCCTGTTCTCTCATTAAGCGCTACATTTAACATCAGGTATTACCAACCCATTTCTTAACAATGGATCAGACTGCAATACTAATAGTACCTATTAAAGTACCTGGAAAATACATTCTATAGGAGTAGCTTTGATGCATATGGGAATTTTTGTGGCTGCATTACAATCCATTCCTTCTATGTCTATCATTTGAATATTGTCTCTGCTTCTTTGAAATATTATATATTTTTAAATTTACAGACTTACAATGACTGAGTGCCATAGCATGAGGAAGCAAGGTGACCACCATTTTGTGGTTAAAGGGGCTTTCTGGGACTAAGAAAATCTAAAGGCAGGAAATGCTTGTTATATGAATGAATAAACATATCTGTGTGTATCTGTGTGTGTTTGGACCATTTTTGCCATTCTTCATATTTTCAGACTCATGCAGTACTTCCTGAATTCTAGTCCCTGGTTGAGGGAATGCCAGAGCTTTTACAAGTTTCTCCTCCCAGCATCTGCCAGCAATTTTTGTTCATATACATACACTCACACACACATTATATATTTATATACACATACATATACACACACACACACACGAAAAAGGCAGGACTACCAGGTAAATTACTAAATAGCAGTGATGTGGTTTATTCCATGTAGCCACATCACTGCTGTTTTGGAATTTACCAATTTACCTGGGAGTGCTGCCATTTTCTTGCTTATATATTGTGGAGTTGGAACTGCACGTGTGTATCTCTGTACACATATTTACCTATATACATATGCAAATGTATGTGTATATAGTATGTAAAAATATGCATGTTTATCTGTATATATTGACTGAGAACGTCTGTAAAAAGCACACAATGTGGTCCCATGATACAACACTTCCCAGGAAGGCTGTGTTCACACAGTGCAGTTTTGCTCATAAAATGCATGTGTTTTTATCAGAAAACCAAATGCATTTTTAAAAAAACCCACACATGCTTTTTAAAGCATGCAGTTTTACCTGCATGATAACAATGATAAAGCATTCACATCTTTTGCACATGTTGCTCGTCTCCTTCATTCTCCCTATGAATCTACCATACTACTAGCATGCCAGAGTCCGTAAGACCCTTTCCCCACTAACGGAAGAATGCTTAACCAATGGAAACAGGCGAGAGGCTAGAATAGTTCAAAATAAAAAATGTGCTTGTCTACCTTGCTGCTTCTGCTGCCTCTAGTAACTGCTGTAAACCAGGTGCTGACTTGTCTGGTGATCAGGACCAGCCCCCACCATCTCCTGGCTGCTCTGGCAGTCAAAATTTAGACAGATGCTGCTTTCATCAGTGATGACATCACGCTCATGGTAGGTGTGGCTCACACCTGAAGTCATTTGTGCAATGAACAGCACATGTTCAGGACCAGTAAGGAAGTGATTGCAACAGAGATTGTGTTGGTCACATATTTCTGCAAACAGGTAGGAAATTTTATTTGGTCTCAATTAGAAAAATTTAATTTCACCACATTTTTTGTCTATCCATAAAAAACAAAACAAAAAAAAACACACCTCTCGGAAAACCTCTTTAAATTTGTAATGTAGTAGTCACCTTGCTAGAGAGAAAAGCATGTCCTTTGGCCTACAATGTAACTTAGACACAGATAATACTGCAACCCTGTCTCTTTTTGTGTGAACAGCTAAATTGCAGCTTCGCTTATTTATTCTCATAGCAACATACACTATTATGTACAGTGCTGGCCAAAAGTATTGGCACCCCTGCAATTCTGTCAGATAATACTCAATTTCTTCCAGAAAATGATTGCAGTCACAAATGCTTTGGTAATAATATCTTCATTTAATTTGTCTTCAATGGAAAACCACAAAAAGAATTGTCAAAAAGCCAAATTGGATATAATTCCACACCAAACATAAAAAAGGAGGTGGACAAAAGTATTGGCACCCTTTGAAAAATCATGTGATGCTTCTCTAATTTGTGTAATTAACAGCACCTGTTACTTACCTGTGGCACATAACAGGTGGTGGCAATAACTAAACAACACTTGCAGCCAGTTGAAATGGACTAAAGTTGACTCAACCTCTGTCCTGTGTCCTTGTGTGTACCACATTGAGCATGGAGAAAAGAAAGAAGACCAAAGAACTGTCTGAGGACTTGAGAAGCAAAATTGTGAGGAAGCATGAGCAATCTCAAGGCTACAAGTCCATCTCCAAAGACCTGAATGTTCCTGTGTCTACCGTGCGCAGTGTCATCAAGAAGTTTAAAGCCCATGGCACTGTGGCTAACCTCCCTAGATGTGGACGGAAAAGAAAAATTGACGAGAGATTTCAACGAAAGATTGTGCGGATGGTGGCTAAAGAACCTCGACTAACATCCAAACAAGTTCTAGCTGCCCTGCAGTCCGAGGGTACAACAGTGTCAACCCGTACTATCCGTCGGCGTCTGAATGAAAAGGGACTCTATGGTAGGATACCCAGGAAGACCCCACTTCTGACCCAGAGACATAAAAAAGCCAGGCTGGAGTTTGCCAAAACTTACCTGAGAAAGCCAAAAACTTTTTGGAAGAATGTTCTCTGGTCAGATGAGACAAAAGTAGAGCTTTTTGGGAAAAGGCATCAAAATAGAATTTACAGGAAAAAAAAAAGAGGCCTTCAAAGAAAAGAACACGGTCCCTACAGTCAAACATGGCTGAGGTTCCCTGATGTTTTGGGGTTGCTTTGCTGTCTCTGTCACTGGACTGCTTGACCGTGTGCATGGCATTATGAAGTCTGAAGACTACCAACAAATTTTGCAGCATAATGTAGGGCCCAGTGTGAGAAAGCTGGGTCTCCCTCAGAGGTCATGGGTCTTCCAACAGGACAATGACCCAAAACACACTTCAAAAAGCACTAGAAAATGGTTTGAGAGAAAGCACTGGAGACTTCTAAAGTGGCCAGCAATGAGTCCAGACCTGAATCCCATAGAACACCTGTGGAGAGATCTCAAAATGGCAGTTTGGAGAAGGCACCCTTCAAATCTCAGGGACCTGGAGAAATTTGCCAAAGAAGAATGGTCTAAAATTCCAGCAGAGCATTGTAAGAAACTCATTGATGGTTACCCGAAGCGGTTGTTTGCAGTTATTCTGTCTAAAGGTTGTGCTACCAAGTATTAGGCTGAGGGTGCATATACTTTTGTCCGGCCCATTTTTGGAGTTTTGTGTAAAATGATCAATGATTTGACTTTTTTTTTCATTCTCTTTTGTGTTTTTTCATTGCAAGCAAAATAAATGAAGATATTATTACCAAAGCATTTGTGATTGCAATCATTTTCTGGAAGAAATTGAGTATTATCTGACAGAATTGCAGGGGTGCCAATACTTTTGGCTAGCACTGTATGTATAAAAGGTGACTGAACAAAGTATTAAAGAATACAAGTACTTCTAAAAACTCTGGTTAAATATGATTATATATATATATATATATATATATATACACACACACACACACACACACACACACACAGTACAGACCAAAAGTTTGGACATACCTTCTCATTCCAAGAGTTTTCTGTATTTTCATGACTATAAAAATTGTAGATTCACACTGAAGGCATCAAAACTATGAATTAACACATGTGGAATTATATACTTAACAAAAAAGTGTGAAGCTGAAAATATGTCTTATATTTTAGGTTCTTCAAAGTAGCCACCTTTTGCTTTGATTACTGCTTTGCACAATCTTGGCATTCTCTTGATGAGCTTCAAGAGGTAGTCACCTGAAATGGTCTTCCAACAGTCTTGAAGGAGTTCCCAGAGATGCTTAGCACTTGTTGGCCCTTTTGCCTTCACTCTGCGGTCCAGCTCACCCCAAACCATCTCGATTGGGTGCAGATCTGGTAACTGTGGAGGCCAGGTCATCTGGCGTAGCACCCCATCACTCTCCTTCTTGGTCAAATAGCCCTTACACAGTCTGGAGGTGTGTTTGGGGTCATTGTCCTGTTGAAAAATAAATGATGGTCCAACTAAACGCAAACCGGATGGAATAGCATGCCGCTGCAAGATGCTGTGGTAACCATGCTGGTTCAGTATTCCTTCAATTTTGAATAAATCCCCAACAGTGTCACCAGCAAAGCACCCCCACACCATCACACCTCCTCCTTCATGCTTCACGGTGGGAACCAGGCATGTAGAGTCCATTCGTTCACCTTTTCTGCGTCGCACAAAGACACGGTGGTTGGAACCAAAGATCTCAAATTTGGACTCATCAGACCAAAGCACAGATTTCCACAGGTCTAATGTCCATTCCTTGTGTTCTTTAGCCTAAACAAGTCTCTTCTGCTTGTTGCCTGTCCTTAGCAGTGGTTTCCTAGCAGCTATTTTACCATGAAGGCCTGCTGCACACAGTCTCCTCTTAACAGTTGTTGTAGAGATGTGTCTGCTGCTAGAACTCTGTGTGGCATTGACCTGGTCTCTAATCTGAGCTGCTGTTAACCTGCGATTTCTGAGGCTGGTGACTCGGATGAACTTATCCTCCGCAGCAGAGGTGACTCTTGGTCTTCCTTTCCTGGGGTGGTCCTCATGTGAGCCAGTTTCTTTGTAGCGCTTGATGGTTTTGGCCACTGCACTTGGGGACACTTTCAAAGTTTTCCCAATTTTTCGGACTGACTGACCTTCATTTCTTAAAGTAATGATGGCCACTCGTTTTTCTTTACTTAGCTGCTTTTTTCTTGCCATAATACAAATTCTAACACTCCATTCAGTAGGACTATCAGCTGTGTATCCACCTGACTTCTGAACAACACAACTGATGGTCCCAACCCCATTTATAAGGCAAGAAATCCCACTTATTAAACCTGACAGGGCACACCTGTGAAGTGAAAACCATTTCAGGTGACTACCTCTTGAAGCTCATCAAGAGAGTGCAAAGCAGTAATCAAAGCAAAAGGTGGCTACTTTGAAGAACCTAGAATATAAGACATATTTTCAGTTTCACACTTTTTTGTTAAGTATATAATTCCACATGTGTTAATTCATAGTTTTGATGCCTTCAGTGTGAATCTAAAATTTTTATAGTCATGAAAATACAGAAAACTCTTGGAATGAGAAGATGTGTCCAAACTTTTGGTCTGTACTGTATATATAACAAATACATAGTTTGTTGTGAGGTTTCCTTTCTGATATTCAATTTATATTACTATAACTTGAAATCAGTTTGGCTTAGAAACTACCGAAGCAAGTGCCAATCTGTCCATCAGCTTTAATAGTCCATCTACCTTTGTCTGTAATACATGACAGCCACCAGTTAATGTAAACTAGGCTAGGCAGCTGTGCCTAATCCATATGACATATTGCAAAATACTGCTGTAGGCACAGAGCATAGATGACATTATACTGTAGAGATAACATCAATCATCTTATTGAAAGGATGAGGATTTTCCAGTTTTTAAGCAAAGTAGAAACTTTACAAATACCTACATTAGGAGGTTTCCTAAAATTCTACAATAGGTCGACAGCAGGGACGTATAGAAACAGTGTTCTCATATATAGAAACTGTTAGAAGCTAATAGTTTTTAGTATAAGTTTATGAAAATACAGTCCTATAGTACTTTGTTTTTTTTATCTTATGTACTACTTTATTCATGAATTAAAAAAAATTGTAAATGACACATGAGGTAGTTCTCATACAAATGTTTTACAGGTAATAAAAATTCTTAACTTTAATGCCAAATGGCTTGCTCAAAGAAAAATAGACTGTTCAGATATAAGAAATTGAGGGCTTTTAAAGGTCAATCTTTCTTTTTTTTTATTAACGTTATTATACTACTATGGCAGTAATGCACATGGGCGTCCTCTGTCTAAGCAGTAATCAGGTAAATAGTATAAGATTAATAATGTATTAAGTCCTGTTTGACCTCTGACTTGCCACAAAAGAACTTTAACATGGTTGGCGAGCAGCTCAATAACAGGGGTTTATATCTGCTTTATATACAAAAGGTATCTAGATAAATGTCCATCTGACAAAGATGATGCAACTATTTTACTACTAATATTAGAAACAACATTTAGAATATGTTACCAATTGAATCACACAATGTTAAACATTAGGTCTAAAACAAAAAAGAAAACTTATTTCTAGTGATCCAATCATTTTTTTTCATGAACAAAATACATCTCCATACCGATTTCTTCAACTTTGGTCCTGGGGGAATAAAACTAACAAGCAATTTCAGCTGCTGGATAGCTCCACTGCATGTTGATATTTCTGTGAACAGCTGGCTGCTGCCAAATCACTCTCCAACCAGCTTATCACACCCAGCCTCCACTTGTAGGAGTGTAGAAATATCTCTTAGCTGTCATCTACAATCTTTATTTGAAGAAAATTCATTCCATCACCTTGTGACATTGTGCTTGCCGTGAGTCCCCTACTACATAGAGCGCTCCTTGACCTTGTCATTTGGAGACCTCACTTTGTGACATACATTTATCAGCTGCAACAGTAACCAGGGCATTAGTTGTGTCAGGCACTAGTATGTGTGAGTGGGTAATTTACCTGCATTAGATGGCAATTTAGCATGAAATTGCTTTTAAATGCGTAATTGACATTGGAACATAAAGACAAAGATGGCAGTTAAAATACTGTCATTTGCTGAGTAGTAAGTTACACATATAAATAATATCATAGCAAAGCCATCACTGCAGTGTTTACAATGACAAAAGAACCCTGAGTGAGTGTACTGTAAGCTGAAGATTTCTTTGATAAGTTGCACAAAAAGGATGAAAAGTGTTACCAACTTAAAAGAGATATTATGGTTTAAGCCAATAAGCTTATTGTACATTGAAAAGCTACACATTTTTTCTATATTCTTTTTGCATAAATACCTCTGACATTTAGGAACTCTGCTTGCAGTATATCTAAAAGTAGATATTTTATTTCTGTGGCCATATACAGTGGGGAAAAAAAGTATTTAGTCAGCCACCAATTGTGCAAGTTCTCCCATTTAAAAAGATGAGGCCGGCCTGTAATTGACATCATAGGTAGAACTCAACTATGAGAGACAAAATGAGAAAACAAATCCAGAAAATCACATTGTCTGATTTTTAAAGAATTTATTTGCAAATTATGGTGGAAAATAAGTATTTGGTCAATAACAAAAGTTCATCTCAATACTTTGTTATATATCCTTTGTTGGCAATGACAGAGGTCAAACGTTTTCTGTAAGTCTTCACAAGGTTGGCACACACTGTTGCTGGTATGTTGGCCCATTCCTCCATTCAGATCTCCTCTAGAGCAGTGATGTTTTGGGGCTGTCGCTGGGCAACACGGACTTTCAACTCCCTCCAAAGGTTTTCTATGGGGTTGAGATCTGGAGACTGGCTAGGCCACTCCAGGACCTTGAAATGCTTCTTACGAAGCCACTCCTTCGTTGCCCTGGCGGTGTGCTTGGGATCATTGTCATGCTGAAAGACCCAGCCACGTTTCATGGTCAATGCCCTTGCTAATGGAAGGAGGTTTGCACTCAAAATCTCATGATACATGGCCCCATTCATTCTTTCATGTACACGGATCAGTCGTCCTGGTCCCTTTGCAGAGAAACAGCCCCAAAGCATGATGTTGCCACCCCCATGCTTCACAGTAGGTATGGTGTTCTTTGGATGCAAATCAGCATTCACTCTCCTCCAAACACGACGAGTTGTGTTTCTACCAAACAGTTCTACTTTGGTTTCATCTGACCATATGACATTCTCCCAATACTCTTCTGGAACATCCAAATGCTCTCTAGCAAACTTCAGACGGGCCTGGATATATACTGGCTTAAGCAGGGGGACACATCTGGCACTGCAGGATCTGAGTCCCTGGTGGCGTAGTGTGTTACTGACGGTAGCCTTTGTTACATTAGTCCCAGCTTTCTGCAGGTCATTCACTAGGTCCCCCCGTGTGGTTCTGGGATTTTTGCTCACCGTTCTTGTGATCATTTTGTCCCCATGGGGTGAGATCTTGCGTGGAGCCCCTGATCGAGGGAGATTATCAGTGGTCTTGTATGTCTTCCATTTTCTAATAATTGCTCCCACAGTTGATTTCTTCACACCAAGCTGCTTGCCTATTGCAGATTCAGTCTTCCCAGCCTGGTGCAGGTCTACAATTTTGTTTCTGGTGTCCTTCCACAGCTCTTTGGTCTTCACCATAGTGGAGTTTGGAGTGTGACTGTTTGAGGTTGTGGACAGGTGTCTTTTATACTGATAACAATTTCAAACAGGTGCCATTACTACAGGTAATGAGTGGAAGACAGAGGAGCCTCTTAAAGAAGAAGTTACAGGTCTGTGAGAGCCAGAAATCTTGCTTGTATGTAGGTGACCAAATACTTATTTTCCACCATAATTTGCAAATAAATTCTTAAAAAAAATCAGACAATGTGATTTTCTGGATTTGTTTTCTCATTTGGTCTCTCATAGTTGAGGTCTACCTATGATGTCAATTACAGGCCTCATCTTTTTAAGTGGGAGAACTTGCACATTTGGTGGCTGACTAAATACTATTTTTCCCCACTGTAATAAACAGATGCTTGGCTCGTTAAAAGTATAGTACAATGATCAGAGCTTTGTTTTGTAATGTTCCCATCAAATGACCAGGGAAAACTTTTTATTAGGTATACAATAAGGGTGTCTGAATGACAGCAAGCAAAGATCTTGAAACCATGGTAAACTTATATAGTGTAATACAAAGGTGTAACTTTTGTATGTATGAAGAATAAGCTAAAACCATAATAACCCATTTTAAGAGCAAAGTGCAAACAAAAGTGCTGTTTTCCCATTTATGGTTATTTGCAAGTAAATATAGGATACGTTTGGCATATTTTAAATATAGGAAAGTGCTAAAAACTAGGATTTAATATTCCTAAAAAGGAGAAAAAAATCCAAGACATTCACAAGGTTCTAAGGGTGGAGGTTTTGGAAAAGCAGTGTATGAGGTCACTATGGTTGATAGGGTGATCCAGCAAAACACCACTCTCACCAAAAAGATCCATTAGAATTCAGAGTCTTCATTTCACTGCAATCTAAGGTATACCCAAATCACATCATTATTAAACTAAATATTTCATTACTTACAATCAGTCCTGAGGAAGTTATTCAGCAGCTGGAAAAGAGGAAAACATTCCCAAGAGTCTTGTGGTTGTGCCTCTAGAGCACAGTTCATATCAACTGAGAAGAGGGACCAAAATATCTCAGCATGTTCTGCTAATAGATCTGGCCACCACGAAAATGCCTAGGTACAAAACAAACATGGCAAGTCAAATAAAGCAAAGTAGTCCAAGACATTAAAATTCACACACATCACATTTTTTTTTAATGTGTTTTCACATAGTTTTTCTCTTCGGACTTTCTGCCCTTATTATACCTATATGAAAAAAAGGGATTCCGCAGGTATAATTGACATGCTGCGATTTTCAAAAACGCTTTTTCGCTGCAGATTTTTTCGGAAATGTGTGGATGGGATTAGCCAGAATCCCATTCACTTTGCAGGACTGTAAAACGCTGCGTTTTTCCCCACAGTGTATCCGCAGCGGCATGAACGCTGCATTTTCGCAACGCGGGGCTTCAGCCTAAAGGTGGGTTCATGAATACATTTTCAAATGTCATATAACATTAAGAAATCAAAATAAAATGGCCCAATGGTGTTTATATATATAAAGCAAACAGATGAATGGAACTTGGTGAAAATCGCCATATTTAATTAAAAAAATAAATAAATATAAGATGACTTACAGCATCCAGAGATATAAAACATATCAACTACATCTAGAGCATCCTAATTACAGATATTATAAACACCACAGAGAAATGAGACATGTCACAGAGCATTTGGGTCTGACATATTTGTTTGACGTGACATGAGATGAGCCTTGGAAGACTTCACCCACTCTAGCGGCAGATGAATACATGGCCGATTCTAGTGTATCTACTGCCTAAGGCAAAAACTGATCAGTCGCAGAACCCGCGGCACAAGCCACTCTGTTGATTACCCCATTCATCTGAGGCTATTCAACGATTGAAAAGAAGGGAAACGGAGGAACAGAAAATGGAACAGAATCTGATAAGGAAGTCTGTGTCCTCTTCATTTTCCGCCATATGAGCGGGCCCTAATAGTTCCCCTACAAGTAATAGGTTCCTGACACATTGGATAATAGTCCAACCTAAACTGGAATATAGTGCCCCATACAGATAGTAGTCCTTCCGCTAAATAAAAATGTGGGGGGTCACTATAACTAATGGCAAGACACTATTATTATAATGATGCTTTAATAATGCCCCCCACTTTCACACAGCCACCTTGGGAAGGGGGGTGACTACACAAGTAATCTACATAATTTAACAGATGTATAGAGAAGAGAGAGTAGTGAAAGAGCTATATAAACGTGTATGATAATAGGTGACTTTATGAACAAAAGAATTAGCTTCATAAATCTAAAATATTACTTTGTCTCATTTACAGTGGAAAGAGCTGTTCTGAAAAACAAACTGCTGCACTAACAAGTGATAAACTGAGCAAACTAAAAACAGGAACATTCATCTAAACTTTATTACTGGAAAAACTCACAAATTAAAAGCATTTAATTGATATAACTAGACAATGACATTGTGGTGTTTAAAGATATAGGAAGACAAAACCTTCCCATAGCAAAGGTTAAACAAGAAAGCAACAGTGAATATAATCAATACATACCTCTTTCCCCTGTATAAATCCATAAAATATGTTGCAAATTAAGAGAGAGATGTGATACATTAAGCAGCAGACATAAGAAACATCTAATACGGAAGAACTACAAAGTTACCATGAGGGTACCGGAATGCTTAAATGTGGTGTAAAAAATATTAATTTGCAACTATCTGCAGAATCTGTCATTAGAGAAAGAGAAGGGCATGCTACCACTGTCAGCACAATATTGTTGTACCTGGAACAGAATAATGATGTGCTCTACTACTACATTATATAAATACTGATACGAGGAAAGTGCACAGTATACTGCCAAGAATGTCAAATGTGAACTCATTCCTCTTTTAGTGAGCCACACAGCTAGGGATCACGTGCCATACAAGTATTCCCATTTCACTTTTTTTTTCCCCCCCCAAAGTGTCATTTATGCCAAATCTAATGCTATATCTCGGTTCAGTTTATCTGTCAAATCTTTGATATAAATAACTCAACAAAAAAAACTTATAAAAATATATTTTCTAAACAATAAAAAACAGGTTTTCAGTGATTTTTCTTGAGCACATTTCCCCTTGGGAGTTATCATATTTTACAGACAGATGTTTCTGTATTATCAAATAAAATTTCAAGAACATCTTCACACATGGCAGGTGTAAGATAAAAAAAAAAATCATCTATGTACAGTAATGTGAGTTAAACCAGATGTTTTAAAGTCCTCAGTTTGTTCCAGATAAAATTACCTACATCTTACACAATAAAAGTACATAAAATATTTAAAGAACCTGCAAATACTGGACAATGGCAACATTCTTTTAGATTAGTAACTGGAAACATCACTATCACATTGCCTTACCTCAGAGTGATGCTCCTCATTTTGCTGTAGTACCTCAATGCACAGCTCGGCTAGATGAAGTACATCATGTAATTTATTTGAAGGATCATCTTGGTTCATAGTTTCTGAAAAGTGAAAGAGCAATCATACTAAAATTCTGGTATTTTTTACCAACTTTAAATCTTTTTTTTTTTTTTTATTAAAAAGTTTTCAATAAAATACAAAAACAAATTTAACTAATCCAACAGAATAAATCAAAATGTTGCCACCGAGCCAAGAAAAAGAAAGTACAGACAATTATTATTATTACAAAGAGCAGTCGGACCAAATGAATCAAAGGCCAATTCGTATATGGAATGAATATTTATATAATAGTATTAAAAATGGTATTATACCAAAATATTAAAAAAAAAATAATAATTATTATTCATTCCTGTGGGGTGTATTTAAAGACGTACTTTACATTTTTTGTAAACTGACAGCTACAGTAAACTGTACAGTTATTCTGTAGCAGTTGCAGCACTAGAGATAAAATATTGAGTTAAGCACCTGGAACTGGTCATGCTTTTTGTGACTTTCAATACCTTTACTATAGTTAAACTGAGGGGACACTTAACTCATTTTATAGTATGTTCACTCACCACTAAGCAGTGGTGAGTATTGCAATAGATTATACATACACTATTTTATGCTACCTTTATCTGTTCTTCAACAGTAATGTATAAGTGAATTACATTGATCATTTTTCATGGGTTATGTATTTTTTTTTTTTTTTCTCTTATGGCAACAATCCTAACTGTTTTAAGTATGCATGTAATACTGGTTCAGGATTGTCAATTCTATACTAGACAGGCGCTCCCCACATAACATAAATGTCTCAATTTTGCCACGGCGTTTTACAGTACCTGCAAAATTGATGGGATTCTAGCTAATCCCATCCACCCACTGAAAAAAAAAAAAAAAAACTGCAGCGGACAAGTTCATTTCAAAAACTGCTGCGCTTTTGTAAATAGCTGCATGTCAATTACACCTACAGAAATGCTGGCGTTTTCCGTATAGGTATAATGGAAGCAGAAAGTCTGAAGAGATAAACTTCCGATTTTCTGTGAAAAGCACAGCTTTTTGGCTGCGGATTTCTACGTGGAGCCTTAGCCTTAAAAAGGTTGTCCAGAGGGATTACATCGTTCAGAAAAATGGTAAGATGAGGCAAAAATAAAATAAGTAATAATCACTAATTTCCCACCGCTGATGCTCTACAGCTTACATGGTCCTGGCTGTTCTTTACATCCCTGAACCGCCTAAAGAACCTCCTACAACTCCAAAAATATAATGTACTGTACCCCTGATATGCCCACACAGCTGACATAATATGGGCTATTTAGTTAACCTCATCAGTTTCCTCTCTTTTTTTTTTCAATTGTAATTGTTATTAATTTTATGTAAAGAAACAGCATAGGTACAAACATCCACAAAGCATAAAGACCCACAACATGAGAGCCTAAGAAAATATATACAAAAAAATCAATTAGCCAGGCAATATTCCAATGGTAAGGATGTACAGGAGTAAGGCACAAGACAAGAACCAAAAGGGAGGGAGAGGACACACCATCGCAGCATCATCTAGTCAAAGTGAGTAGGAGGCAGTAGAAAATCTCTCTCCAGAAGTTAAAGATCCAGAAGCACTCAAAAATTATCTCAGGGTTTCCAAATGGTGTCAATCTTTTCCTCATCATTATTCAGAAGAACTTTGAGACATTCAAGTGTCCAGGTCTGTCTTATTCTCGCATAGAGCTCCTCTAAAGAAGGAGGAGGAAAGATCCTCCAATACTTGGCAAGGAGACATCTAGTGGACATGAGAATGTAAAGTAAAAGTTGCAGGGAAAGTTTGCGTAGGTGGCCAGAGGGTAGGTTAAGTAAATATGTCTTAGGGAACAGTGGGAGGTGAAGCCCTAGCACCCACTCAATTAGGGTCTAGATCTGTCTCCAAAAGGATTAGAGCAAGGGGCATAACCAGACCAGGTGAAATATGTTAGCTGCACCAACTCCACACCTCCAGCAACTATCAGGAATAAAGCAAAGCTGGGATATGGCAACAGGGCATCAACATCTTTTACATATTTTCTTTATAAGTAACACAGTGAGAAGTCTTGGCCAATCGTCTCCAAATCATAGCGCACAACAGGTCTGATATGGGTTTGCCCAGGTAGCCTTTCCATTTATGCATATAGGAATAGTTGAGCAGAATCTCAGGATTCGGATCGGAAAGCATCCGATATAAGGCCTGCATTGGAACAATCGACTTTACATAGTCTTTCAAAGTGAGTAGTGAGAGAAACCCACGTACTTCTAAATACAGTTAGCCAAATGTGAGATCTGTATATGCGTAAATTCAATAGAGGGGGAGCGAAAATTTAGACTGTAGGTCAGAAAGTGGGAGGAGGGATACTTTGTTTCTTCTCTATGTGCCATGTTCTTCATTATAGTAGTATTACCTGATGTGATACCTAAATATTATGTCTTTTGTATATTGTGCTGCTTCAAGTTTGAAGTTCAAATTTTTTTTTCTGTGAAATGTAGAGTTTCTGCAACTCAATCACTTGGATACATTTTTACATCATGATTGGCAACATGAGAACATCTACTAACCACAAGGTGTTTTTGCATTCTTATTTAAAAACTAACAATTTATGAACAAGTTTACACCTAGAAAATATGATGAATTTTATTTTTTTACAGGCTGTCAAAATAAATCAGCTTATCTCCATTTCCATAATTTCACTTTTTCCCAGACTAGTTTTCAATAGAAAAATACATTTGTATACACAAACATTTCCAAAAGAAAATAAGAAAACTATTGTGCGCAACAGAAAATTATCAAGAATATACTGTATTTCTAGGATGTTGAACAAAAAAAAAAAAAAAAAAAAAAGTCAGTTTTCTATCATGAGAACGGATTGGCACTTTCCGTCAGAGATATCAGACCTAATGTCAAGGAACACACAATTGTAAATGGAAGACCTATGCAAATTAGAAAATAATAATTGCTACCTATGATTTTTCTGTCTTTACAGCCATCATCGAATGGCTTTGAAATGTTAGCAAAGTAAATGTATATATCTTACAAAGAATTTTAACAGTAATGTAATGGCTAGAACAGTTATAGTAGCTTTTCCAGCCAGAAATGTTCAATTTTTTTTTCCAAGGTCATTTATACAAAAGCCATATATACTTCTTCCCTTTTTACTGCTGTACTTTCAGTGATTAGAATCTACCACCATAATAGCTTAAATTCCAAGAATACTTCCCTATTAAAAGAAAAAGCTGTGGGTTACTGAAAAAGATGCCATACATAAGAAAGGTTACAACAATAGCCATATGTTGTCGTTTGAAGCATATGATTTTTGGTTACCACCTGAATCATATTCACATTTTCCTAACTCTTTAGTTATGATCAAGAATCTGTGCAAAATATAATGATGTGAATTTATTTTGGCTTGAATCTAAACATATATATATATATATATATATATATATATATATATATATCTACACACATATATATATATATATATATATATATATATATACAAATAACACACACACACACATACAGTACAGACCAAAAGTTTGGACACACCTTCTCATTCCAAGAGTTTTCTGCATTTTCATGACTATAAAAATTGTAGATTCACACTGAAGGCATCAAAACTATGAATTAACACATGTGGAATTATATATTTAAAAAAGAGTGAAACAAGTGAAAATATGTCTTCTATTCTAGGTTCTTCAAAGTAGCCACCTTTTGCTTGGATTACTGCTTTGCACACTCTTGGCATTCTCTTGATGAGCTTCAAGAGGTAGTCACCTGAAATGGTCTTCCAACAGTCTTGAAGGAGTTCCCAGAGATCCTTAGCACTTGTTGGCCCTTTTGCCTTCACTCTGCGGTCCAGCATACCCCAAACCATCTCTACTGGGTTCAGGTCTGGTGACTGTGGAGGCCAGGTCATCTGGCGTAGCACCCCATCACTCGCCTTCTTGGTCAAATAGCCCTTACACAGTCTGGAGGTGTGTTTGGGGTCATTGTCCTCTTGAAAAATAAATGATGGTCCAACTAAACGCAAACCGGATGGAATAGCATGCCGCTGCAAGATGCTGTGGTAACCATGCTGGTTCAGTATTCCTTCATTTTTGAATAAATCCCCAACAGTGTCACCAGCAAAGCACCCCCACACCATCACACCTCCTCCTCCATGCTTCACGGTGGGAACCAGGCATGTAGAGTCCATTCGTTTACCTTTTCTGCGTCGCACAAAGACACGGTGGTTGGAATCAAAGATCTCACATTTGGACTTATCAGACCAAAGCACAGATTTCCACAGGTCTAATGACCATTCCTTGTGTTCTTTATCCCAAGCAAGTCTCTTCTGCTTTTTGCCTGTCCTTAGCAGTGGTTTCCTAGCAGCTATTTTACCATGAAGGCCTGCTGCACACAGTCTCCTCTTAACAGTTGTTGTAGAGATGTGTCTGCTGCTAGAACTCTGTGTGGCATTGACCTGGTCTCTAATCTGAGCTGCTGTTAACCTGCGATTTCTGAGGCTGGTGACTCGGATGAACTTATCCTCCACAGCAGAGGTGACTCTTGGTCTTCCTTTCCTGGGGCGGTCCTCATATGAGCCAGTTTCTTTGTAGCGCTTGATGGTTTTGGCCACTGCATTTGGGGACACTTTCAAAGTTTTCCCAATTTTTCGGACTGACTGACCTTCATTTCTTAAAGTAATGATGGCCACTCGTTTTTCTTTACTTAGCTGCTTTTTTCTTGCCATAATACAAATTCTAACACTCCATTCAGTAGGACTATCAGCTGTGTATCCACCTGACTTCTGAACAACACAACTGATGGTCCCAACCCCATTTATAAGGCAAGAAATCCCACTTATTACACCTGACAGGGCACACCTGTGAAGTGAAAACCATTTCAGGTGACTACCTCTTGAAGCTCATCAAGAGAATGCCAAGAGTGTGCAAAGCAGTAATCCAAGCAAAAGGTGGCTACTTTGAAGAACCTAGAATATAAGACCTATTTTCAGTTGTTTCACACTTTTTTGTTAAGTATATAATTCTACATGTGTTAATTCATAGTTTTGATGCCTTCAGTGTGAATCTACAATTTTTATAGTCATGAAAATACAGAAAACTCTTGGAATGAGAAGGTGTGTCCAAACTTTTGGTCTGTACTGTGTATATATATATATATATATATATATATATATATATATATATAACACACACACACATAGATATATATATATATATATATATATATAACACACACACCAGTCAGGAAGTGAATTAAGGAATACAAATTTGCCTAATATGTCTAGCAAGCTACTATAAATGTATCATGGACAATTTATTAATTAATTAAAGTAGACAACACAGAAGGGGGAAATATTTCCCAAGATGGGGACCCTTCGTGACACAGTCTCGCAACCGTTACTCAAAATAGAATCCAAACTCTCATCTTCATATAAAATGGGAAGATATTTATGTATGATTTTTCTAATTTGTGAAAATCGGTTGCTACAGTATAACACAAAAGTTGGTGAAACTGTGATTCTATTTAAAGATAACCTTTCACCACTTCTACCAATCCTAGCTCTTATCAGCTGTTAATAGGTGCCACTCCACTGATTCCAGTGTAGTTCAAATTTTCTCTCTAGCCTCCACCATTCCCTATCAAATAGTACAGTTAGTTATGGTGCCTGATGTGCTATTTAAGCTCTATAATGTCAGAGGGGCAATATCAGGCAAGGGGTGTGATTCAGAGCTCCATTCAGAGGCAGCCAGAGTCACACCTCTTGCCTGTTCCTGCCTGACACCACCCTACTGATAGTAATGAGCCTAAATAGAAAATGAACAGCAATTGATTGCTCGGAAATGGTAGAGGAAAATAGTATGGCCAGGAAAGCTACTATTGGTATGCAGAGCACAACCTGACTCCCCCTACTATGAGACTGATAATTAGGAGAGTGAAATTCCTATCCCACATGGATTAGACACTCTTAAATAAAAACTAAGAATCATTTGTGGTTTCCTTTTTTAAATACATTTGAACCTCTGTCATATTAGATCATCATATTTCTACAGTATGCTATGACTGCATTCAGGCTGCTATATACTATACTGTTTTTATATTTTTGGCCCAATAAAAAGAATTAAAAAATAGCAAAGCAATGAATTACTGCATAATACCTTTTAAATAGGCATCTGCTACATAGATACTTTAAAGGATGTACATTTTAATGGACACATATTATAGATAATAAATTTCTTGAGGTACTACTCTACTACCTACTGTGATGTCTTAACCATTTAATGCCAAGACAAGAATAATGAACCTTTTTAAAAGGTGAGGAGAGAAAAAAGTTTAAATTTGCAAGTTAAATATAGCTAAAAAAAATGAAGGTTAATAGTCATATGGGAATATATTACCAATATCACGCTTGCTAAGACAGTGAGAGCAGAAAAAGATAAAACACAAAAAGATAGGTCAAAAGTAAATAAAGTACAAAGAAAACTTAAATAATGCTTATTTTGTCAAAACCAACCACTTTCTACATCAAAGCCTAACCTTTGAGACTACCAACAAAAATTCCAATCTGGTGAGAAGTTCATGCTTTATTGTATTTAAAATACATGGTTCTTAAATCTGAGATATATTTGATATTGTACAAAAAATTATCATCATGTTCAAATATTGGCCTATAGGCCTAGCCACTACAATTTAAGATTTTATACCTGGAGGACTGGATCGAATTCAGTCTGTGTATTATATCAAATTTATTGTTACCATAAATACTTTAAGTCACTACCTGGCACCTCTCCAGTGTTAGTTTTAGTGGCTAACTCCATGTTCTGACACTTCTAGTTTTTTTTTTAATTAAGTTTTTAATCAAGTTTTGAATCTTCACCTTTTGACTTGAACTTTCTCACTTAGACTGTACCTGACCAACCTCAAGGTAGCCACTATATAATGTGTTTCCTGGCTCTTGCTAATCTGACTAATAACCCAATCTTTTATTTTGCTGCTCTAGCTAGTCCAATTAAGATTTAGTCCTTTTCTTCCAGTGCTAAGGTCAGCTGCTTGTATATCTTGGTTCTTTATCTAGTTTCTCCAGAACCCCCTTACATTGAAGTCAGGTCAGTGGAGTATCTAAAAACAAACCCCGATTGTCCAAAAAGGGGATACCGATGAATATGTAGAAGCATTCAACAATTTAGTTAAGGTTTTTTACTCTGGATATAACTGGGGCAGTGAGCAATACAACTGTATTCAACACTTTTTCATTAGAAATATACTTATAAAGCTGTTTGCAATTGTTACCATACCAATAATATTACACTGTATTGTGAAATACAGTGTCAAGGCTTTTATGAATTAAAACAGACAAGCTTTTGGTCAACAAAAAGATTCTTTTCTTCAGATATCGCTATCTGTATCGCTATAAAGTGATTCAACAGAATCAAATATAAAATAACAGAACATACAAATATTCACTTCCTAAAGCCATATTCACAACAGTAGATATGTTCCAATATGTTACCTGAAAAATTCATCTTTTCAACATGCAATTTTAAACAAGCATTTTACCGTTGACATAAAAATTTTAAACAAGCATTTTACAATGACATAAAAAGGCATGTCACTTTGTAAATCTCAATAAAAATATCTGATAAAAAAAAAAAAAAAAAAGAAGAAATAACAAAAAGAGCATGTTGCAGATTTGTTCTATTCTTTGCTCTAGGAGTAGACATGACTTTAGGTCTCATTCACACATTGCATACTTGGTCATTATTTTGAAGCCAAAATCAGGATTGGATACAAACAAAATCAGGATGAGCCGACATACCAGCAACAGTGTGTGCCAACCTTGTGAAGACTTACAGAAAACGTTTGACCTCTGTCATTGACAACAAAGAATATATAACAAAGTATTGAGATGAACTTTTGTTAGTTATTGACCAAATACTTATTTTCCACCATAATTTACAAATAAATTCTTAAAAAAAATCAATGTGATTTTCTGGATTTGTTTTCTCATTTTGTCTCTCATAGTTGAGGTCTACCTATGATGTCAATTACAGGCCGGCCTCATCTTTTTAAGAGGGAGAACTTGCACAATTGGTTGCTGACTAAATACTTTTTTTCCCCATTGTATATATGATGTGAGGAAATTCCTAGGGTGAACAAAAACAGCATTTTTGTAAATTACAGAAATTAAGTAGAAAACTGCATTACAGATAGGTGTTCAACAATTCTAGTCACACAAACAAACAAAAACATGACAACCTACCAGTAGACCTGGCAGAGGGGACAAATCAATCTTTCTATTAGGTCACTAGGCTGTTTCAATGGTATATGATTTAGTATGCTTTTCACTACTCTTTTCTCATGGAGTCCACATTGTCAAATGACATACAGATTTGTGAGTGTGGACGATTAGTAACGTTTGACACACTGTAGTACAAAGCAAGGAAGAAAAACATGAATAGATTTGAAAAAAAAAGTATGGATGTGGAGCAATTTCAATATTTATAGCAAATGTGGCAGGTGTTATTGAGTTATGTTGCACGGGGCATGGGAATAATATCAGTGTTACTCTCTGCATGACACACATGCCTATCTCTGGTAAATCACCTTACCCAGATTGTTGAAAGTACAGCTTACATACTGAAAATAATCTTCACTCATGATATAAAGCAAAAAATAGCCTATCCTCTCAGTTCATGGACCGAGCTCTAGGACACCAGAAAATAACACTGTTCACATCTTTGATGCAAAATTGAAAAAATATAATGAAACATATTTTTATTTTATTTTTCTATTTTATGATTGCTTTCTATAGTTACTAGAACCTCTTAAAAAGGACTGGAATTTAGTTGCTTATATATTTTTTTATAAATAGATTATCACCCGTTTTATGCCCCTTTTCTATGGCTTACTGCATATAAATCAAAACAAAGCATTAGTAAATACAGTACAAAATCAGGAAAGCAAATGCAAGATTAGTTTCTATCAGGCCAAAAACAAGAAAACAAATGTGACATTTGAAGAAAGGAAAGATACACTGCACTAAATCTAGGCGCACACATCAGATTTACAATTTGTTAACAGTGCACACAACACATGCTTAAAGATAAAGTATGAATTGTCACCTGATTCCTTCTCAGCTGCTGTGCGAAGAGAGAGAGAGAAATAAATAAATCAATTAGGAGGAAATTAAATACAGGGATAAAAGTATGTTATAAAATATAAACTGGCTAAGCAGTGGTTGAGAGACAAATTTTCCGTCAACCCTCTTATGTATTTAATGTTAGGTTTAATTGTATATCAGCCTAAACCTCTTCCCACCACAGGCATTTTTCAATTTTCGATTTTTGTTTTTGACTGTCAAGTCTTCCAAACTCCATAACTTTGTTATTTTTCTGTTCACAGAGCCACATAAGGGCTTACTGTTTGAGGGACAAATTGTACTCCATAATGGTACCATTTAATATTCCATAGGATGTACTGGGAAGCCAGAAAAAAATGGGGACTCTCTTACAGGCTTTGATTTATACGGCGCTCACTGAAGCAGCCAATATGACAAGTCACCTGTATTCTATGGGTCAGTGTGATTCTGGGAAACCCTGGGAAATTTATACAGTTTTTTTTTTTTTTTTTTTTATGTTTAATGCTAGGTTCACATCTGCGCTAGGCTCTCTGTCATTCAGGTCTGCCGGGGGGACCCAAAAGACAGAAAACCGGATTGCTAAAACAGCGGTTACCCGCAGATATCAGCAGACCACAATAGACAATTTTTATACTGAAACCGGTGGAGAGAAAAGTCTATGTGACAGAGTCTCCAACTGAGACTCTGGCACAGAAGTGAATTTAGCCTTAATCCCTTAAAAAAATCCAAACCTTTGCAAGAAAAATAAAATTTCTTCGAGTCGACATATTCTGATACCTGTAACTTTTTATATTTCAGTGTATGGGGATGCACACCATTTTGGAGAATGTCTGATGTTTTGATCGCTATTTATTCATGTTTTTATGGGAGGCGAAACGGCAATAAAATGTCTGTTTGTCTCTTTCGATTTTCTTTCCCCGCTACAGCGTTCACTGTACGGAAAAAATGTTTTATATGTTTATAGACTGGGCGTTTTCGGACGTGAGGATAGTTAGTTTTTGTTTATTTTTATAAATTTTTTTCAAAGGGGGTGATTTGAATTTTTTTTTTTTTTTTTTTTTATATGTGTTTTTAAAAATGTATTTTTTTTTTTTTTTGTAACAATTTTATTATTTCCCCTAAGAGGCTTGAACCTGCAATCTTTTGATAGCATGTTCCATAGACTGCAATACCTGGCACCCGTGATAATACTATGGCGGATGTTAGGAAGGGGTTAAAAGGAATGAGTCACCATAAAATTACCTAATTTAAATAATTACATATTTTTAAATATGGTGGCTGCTGTATTAACAGCAGAGACCCGGGGCTAATGCCCGCATTGATCGCAGGCATTAAGGTCCCTGGCACCTTGGGCAAAGCTGACCAACGCAACATTTTCCCGTTGCCATGACAGCCTGAATCCATTAGCAATGTAATGCATTACATTAATGATCAGACCCCCTGGAGTTCAATAAATTCAATCTTTAAAAAAAAAAAAAAAAAAGTAAAAAGTGTTCAAATTACCCCCTTTTCCCTAGAGTACATATAAAAGTTAAAAAATATTGTGAAACACAAACACATTAGGTATCCCTGTGTCCCAAAATGCCCGTTCTACAAACTTTGTTACAAAATATTTTTCCCATATGATGAACGCCATAGTGGGGGAAAAAAAAGTCAAACAAAAAAAAAAAAAATCAAAAGTGCTGAAGACACCATATGCATTTCCGTACACGGAAATATAAAAAAAGTTATGGGTGTCAGAATATGGCGACTTTCAGAATTTTTTTTTTTTTTTTTTGAAAAGTTTTACATTTTTGTTAAGGGATTAAAATGTAAATACAACTACAGGTGCATCTGAATAAATTAGAATATCTTTGAAACATTGATTCATTTCAGTAATTCGGTAATACAATCCATAATCTGCAGTCTTCCATGATTGTGTGTCCTACTGAACCAGACTGAGGGACCATTTAAAGGCAGGTGACACACTGAATTTACAATACTGAACTTTTTTACAATATTTAAATTTTCTTAGATTTGGGTTTTCATTACCTGTAATCCATAATCAACATTTACAGAAATAAAACACTTGAAATAGAACATTCTGTGTGTAAAGAATCTAGAAAATATAGTAGGTCACTTTTTAAATTCAATTACTGAAAGAAATAAACGTTTCAAAGATATTCTAATTTATTGAGATGCACCTGTATATAAAATTTGGTGTCCCCAGAATCATACCAAAACATAGACTATAGGTGAAATGTCATTTCCGTTGCAAAGAATGCCGTAAAAATGAAGCCCGTAACAAAAGTAACACAAATACACTTTTTCCCCAATTCCACCCAGTTCTTAATTTTTTTCAGGCTTCCCAGTACATTAAAATAGTACCATTATGAAGAACAAATTTGTCCCATAAACATGAAGCCCTCATATGGCTCAGTGAACAGAAAAATAAAAAAAGTTATGGGGTTTGGAAAAAAATATTTCACTATCTAGTTTTAATAAATAAACTAAAATGTGTACATTGCTTTTAAGTAGAGTTTTCCAAGGATATTCTAAATACTAAAATGCAATAAATGTAAATCATGGTCATTCTAAAATAAATGAACTTCTTATTCTAAGTTCAATGTCCTTCAGATTTCCTTTTAGAAGCACTAGTATTTCCAGTAAAATTTAATCAAGGCTTATAAAAGGCCATGTTAAGAGCACTCCATGTAATAACAGGTTATTTTAGTTCAGCTACAAAAAGCTAGTTAGTACGCTGTGTGACAAAATGTGTAAAAGCAAGGAGTCCAATGGAGAAGGCTTTAAATATAAGCTCTTTTTCACTTTCTCTAGACATTGCTGCCAGGGTTTATGAAGCTGTTTCTAGAGCTTTTAATACATGTGTGCTAGTAAACAGCAGCTCCACAAAGATGAAAATTCACAGCTAACATACTTCATCATCAAGATGATCATTAATCTGCAAGAGAGGTTCCAGCATGGATCAGTTCACTTACAGGAATGAAGGTCTATCTAAAAAGCGGTAAGCAAAAAGATTTAACGTTCTAATTTACGGGGATAGGAAGTCAATTAAAAGGGAGAGGTCTGAAAAATATTAGATACATTATAGTAGATATCATGAAATAAAATGTTGCGCAAGTTACTACTGCACATAAGCGCTTCACTGACCACCACATGATGATTAGCAGCACTTGAAGTCCATAACAAAATTAAAAAAAAAAAAAGTATCTCCATTTATTTTTTTCATTGCTTTTCTATACCAAGAACAAAACAATAAACACATGATGCTAAACCAAAGATGCTACTCCCTTTTTCTCATTTGCTTCTCTCCTCTGCCAATCACCTCACTGGCTGCCCTTTGCCCAACAAATTCAATTCAAAATATTAACTACTGCATATGAGGCGATCTACAATCTGCCCCCTCCAATCGTTTCTGACAATCTCCCAATACCTCCCTACATGTAATCTCCATTGCACACAAAACCTTCTCCTTCACTTTTCTTTTTCATCTGCCTTTCACACAACCATCTCCAAGGTTTCTCCCGTTCCTCGCCTTTACTCTAGGACTTGCTGCTCCAACAAATCATATTGTCACCGATGATGAAAACATTGATTACAAGGGAAGGTGGGTGGAGAGTGTATGCACTCCCTCTTTGAGTACCAGTAGTCACCTAGTTAGCTTACATGTTTTTGTATTATATTTGTAACCCCTTTCCAAATATGCAATTATTGGTTCTCTAAAAATATTAATATTACAATAATAATAATATTGAGGCATTTCTCATGGTTTAAAGAAGCAAGTTAGCTTTGCTTATACTCAATTGAAAAGAATTAGGTTGGAAATTACAGATGTATAGACTTAGTTAACAGTTACTTCCATTATATCAGATTTCTGTTGCCCTTCAACAATCAGAATATTGTACCTTGAAGTTATCCATTCATATTAGAAAATAATTTGGACTTCACATGAAAATTTGTTCAGAGAAAAAGTAAACTTCTTCATTTTTTTAATTCCTAACCTGTAATAACAGAAAAAGCTTTTTTTCTTTGGTTGTGTAAAATAGCAGTTAATCTATGAGGCCCTATCTACATGTGTATATCTGAGGTAGCCTTTAGCTATGTGTAGGTTGTTAGAATAGTAAGTTTTTAGGCATCTGTGCATTATATTATGTACTGTGTGGCTTCCTTAAGGCTAAAGCCCCACGTTGCGAAATGCAGCTAAAAAATGCTGTGGAAAAAAACACAACAGAAACGCGTTGCATTTTTTTCTACAGCATTTTTTACTTCATTTTTCTCTGCATGTTTTCTTCCCTTATTATATCTATAGGGAAAATGCAAGCGTTTCCGTAAGGTAAAAGTTAAGTGTTTTTTTCCCCTTAATAAGTAGATGAGATTAGCTACAATCTCATTCACTTTTCTGGTACAGTAAAAAGCAGCAGAAACAACGCTGCATTTCCACAATGTGGGGCTTTAGCCTAACAATGTCTATAGTTAAAATGCTTGTCCTTCATAAAATAAAAAAAAATAAAAAAATAGGTCATTGATAAAAGATCAGTGGGGGTCCAACACTGTTTGAAGGGGCTGGAACACTTGTGCAGGCACTGTAACCCCTTTACTGTTATATCGCAACACCGTTTGTTTTATAGTGGCTGTACAATGTAATTACAGCCACGTCCCATAAAGTGAATGGGGCGAGGCTGTAATTACATTGCATAGGTGCTATGAAACCATTGCTGTACGATGTAATAGTGAAGGGGTCATGGTGCTTACACAAGTAATGCAAACCCAATTTTTTTCAGCCATCGAGTTCAGTTAAAAAACAAAACAAAACAAAAAAAAAAAAACACCTGACAGACCCCATTATACAATATGTCTGAGGGGTCCCTCGGGCTCCATTCATGTACGCTATTTTCAGGGATATGTCATTTCATCCTGAAAACCAGGAAGTGGAGGGGAGACAAGGAAAAGCTCTTTAATGAAGACAGTACAATTACTAAAAAGAGGCAAATCAGCTGCTGCAAAAAGAAACATTAATGCAACTACAAATCAATAGAAAACTGAAAAAAAAAAATTCCAGCAGCATTTTATTTTTGAATCATTATGCCAACTCTCCCTTTATGAATCGTTCCCCTGCTAGCCTATTAAATGTAAAGGTTCGATGACCAACAACAATGGATGCAGCTGACAGACCTTATTTCAGTCATTACTTCACATTAAGTGACTATTCTCTAGACAAGGTGGAACAGAGTCATTATCAACGAAAGTGTAAACTCGTCATGAAAGAAAAATCTGTTAATAGGAAACCACTTTCAACAGGGATAACATCTCTGGATTCATATTTACTGCAGACACAGTATCTATCTCCTGAATGCATTAACATCATTACATTTTATAGCTACTCCAGCTTTACAATCCAAGTGGGCACAGCTATATTCCAGTGCAAAGTGGACTTATACATTGTAGATGGTGTATGATCAAGCTGTAAATAAAGCAATTTTGCATTTATTATACAGTTACACATTTCCAAGGAACACATTTCATCCAGCCATGAGGAATTACAAATGGTTTGATCTCATGTTGCAGATTGCCTTGTTATTAAGGAGATTGAGAATGCTTTTCAAAAAAATATTTAAAACACACAAAAATATTATAGTAAATGAGGATAAACTGGCCACTAAGGAATTCCCCTGCAACACCTGTGATATAATATTGGTTTCCATAGTGACGCAATGGTCTTTTTGTTTTACTTAATTATTCCACTTTGTGAGTGAGAAGCAGGAATAATTCAGAGAAACTGGGAAACATGTCATCTACTACAGTACATGTGACAATGAAGGTCTGTTAGTGTTGTAATGTCAGTATACAGTAAATCTAAACTATATGGCAAAAACTGTTTTTAAAAACTAATTAATAGCAATTATATATGGAAATGTAATGACAGTGGAAAGAAACTGCTTATGCTTTAAAAGTAGTAAGTTCTAATGGCTAAATAATATATTAATTATTAATACTAATAATATATTAATTGTAAAATTAACAATGTAAATAAACTGCTTATGTCTAATACTGCATTAAATTTACTATATTTTCGTCTGTGACTTTTAGGGATTTATTTTCAATATAACGCCAAACTGAAATTCTATGTAATAAGAAATAGCTTAAAAACATGGAGAAATATGGAATCATTTCAATATCATATAAATGAATGTCCAGCCATAAAATTGCAAGGATGGGCTTGCAGAAGCTGTATGATATCGAGTAATCCTGAGAAAGGGGACCCCAATGTGTTTTATGTAGACACACTGTATAAAAGTGTGTTTCTACTATTACATTAAATATAAAATAAATTTGCATTAATGATCAATGACAAAGTTCAGCTGCACAATGTTACAAAACAAAACAAAACAAAAAACAAAACATGGAGGATTAAATACTTTTTGTATGCACTGTTTCCTGCTCACTTTCACCTACAGCTAGTTACAGTGCTGGCCAAAAGTATTGGCACCCCTGCAATTCTGTCAGATAATACTCAATTTCTTCCAGAAAATGATTGCAATCACAAATGCTTTGGTAATAATATCTTCATTTATTTTGCTTGCAATGAAAAAACACAAAAGAGAATGAAAAAAAAAGTCAAATCATTGATCATTTTACACAAAACTCCAAAAATGGGCCGGACAAAAGTATTGGCACTCTCAGCCTAATACTTGGTAGCACAACCTTTAGACAAAATAACTGCGAACAACCGCTTCTGGTAACCATCAATGAGTTTCTTACAATGCTCTGCTGGAATTTTAGACCATTCTTCTTTGGCAAATTTCTCCAGGTCCCTGAGATTTGAAGGGTGCCTTCTCCAAACTGCCATTTTGAGATCTCTCCACAGGTGTTCTATGGGATTCAGGTCTGGACTCATTGCTGGCCACTTTAGAAGTCTCCAGTGCTTTCTCTCAAACCATTTTCTAGTGCTTTTTGAAGTGTGTTTTGGGTCATTGTCCTGCTGGAAGACCCATGACCTCTGAGGGAGACCCAGCTTTCTCACACTGGGCCCTACATTATGCTGCAAAATTTGTTGGTAGTCTTCAGACTTCATAATGCCATGCACATGGTCAAGCAGTCCAGTGCCAGAGGCAGCAGAGCAACCCCAAAACATCAGGGAACCTCCGCCATGTTTGACTGTAGGGACCGTGTTCTTTTCTTTGAAGGCCTCTTTTTTTTCCTGTAAACTCTATGTTGATGCCTTTTCCCAAAAAGCTCTACTTTTGTCTCATCTGACCAGAGAACATTCTTCCAAAAAGTTTTTGGCTTTCTCAGGTAAGTTTTGGCAAACTCCAGCCTGGCTTTTTTATGTCTCTGGGTCAGAAGTAGGGTCTTCCTGGGTATCCTACCATAGAGTCCCTTTTCATTCAGACGCCAACGGATAGTACGGGTTGACACTGTTGTACTCTCGGACTGCAGGGCAGCTAGAACTTGCTTGGATGTTAGTCGAGGTTCTTTAGCCACCATCCGCACAATCTTTCGTTGAAATCTCTCGTCAATTTTTCTTTTCCGTCCACATCTAGGGAGGTTAGCCACAGTGCCATGGGCTTTAAACTTCTTGATGACACTGCACACGGTAGACACAGGAACATTCAGGTCTTTGGAGATGGACTTGTAGCCTTGAGATTGCTCATGCTTCCTCACAATTTTGCTTCTCAAGTCCTCAGACAGTTCTTTGGTCTTCTTTCTTTTCTCCATGCTCAATGTGGTACACACAAGGACACAGGACAGAGGTTGAGTCAACTTTAATCCATTTCAACTGGCTGCAAGTGTGATTTAGTTATTGCCACCACCTGTTATGTGCCACAGGTAAGTAACAGGTGCTGTTAATTACACAAATTAGAGAAGCATCACATGATTTTTCAAAGGGTGCCAATACTTTTGTCCACCCCTTTTTTATGTTTGGTGCAGAATTATATCCAATTTGGCTTTTTGACAATTCTTTTTGTGGTTTTCCATTGAAGACAAATTAAATGAAGATATTATTACCAAAGCATTTGTGATTGCAATCATTTTCTGGAAGAAATTGTGTATTATCTGACAGAATTGCAGGGGTGCCAATACTTTTGGCCAACACTGTATGTGCGGTAAAGTATAAAATACACTAAACTAAGTGTTTCCAATATCTTGCTTTGATTGGAAACTGTATTAGGACAGGACCCCACGTGGTCTAAACGCAGCAACCACGCTAGTGAATCCCATCCACAGGGGCCACAGTGAACTGCATTGTGCAGAGTTTTCCTCCGTGGACTTTCTGCTTCACTTATACTGCCAGCATTTCTGTAGGTATAACTGACATGCTGTGATTTCCAAAGATGTGATGGTTTTGTAAATCACAGCATTTCCGCTGCGGGTATTTCTCTGCAATTTGTGGATGGGAATTGCTAGATTGATTCACTAGACTGCAGGGACTGTAAACCGCCATTTAAGCCATGTGGTGCCTCGGCCTTAAAGTGGTTTCCCTAACTGTGTCCATAGCAGTTTTTATAAGTCATGTAGTATTGCATTTAAAGATAATTACAGCTAGAACCAGTCTTAGGAGTGTATAACCTGTGCAACTGTACAGGGAGCATCATTCTCCTGCGGAGATAGGGCAATTTGCACTAACAGTGCAAAGCAGAAGCAGACTGACGATAACAGGTGACAGCCAGTTTCATTCTCTCCTGTGTACTATGCAGACCTGTTCTAGGCTCCCTGATTTTACCTAACCTTTCACTTGAGCTCCTGTGGCTCTCCCACCACCACACAGGACACAACTTCTAGGTTCAAGCTAAGCATCAAATTTTCCTCCTCTCACATGACAGCCATCCTTCCTAACCCCTACCTATTCAGACTGGCCCATACATATGGTGTAAATCATATATACACATCCAGACGTACACATGATTGTACATACATATATACATTAATATATAGAGTTATGAAAATAAGTATTTGATACACTGGCAATTTTGCAAGTTTTCCCACCTACAAAGAATGGTGAGGTCTGTAATATTTATCGTAGGTACACTTCAATCGTATGAGAAAAGCTAAAAAAAAAAATCCAGAAAATCAAATTGCATGATTTTTAAATAATGTACATATTACTGCATGAAATAAGTATTTGATACAATAGAAAAACAGAACTTAATATTTGGTACAGAAACCTTTGTTTGCAATTACAGAGGTCAGACGTTTTCAGTAATTCTTGACCAAGTTTGCACACATTGCAGCAGGGATTTTGGCCCACTCCTCTATACAGATCTTCTCCAGATCTTTTAGGTTTTGGGGCTGTTGCTGGGCTAAATTGAGTTGAGTTTCAGCTCCCTCCAAAGATTTTCGATTGGGTTCAGGTCTGGAGACTGGCTAGGCCACTCCAGAGCCTTGAAAATGCTTCTCACAGAGCCACTCCTTAGTTACCCTGGCTATGTGTTTCAGGTAACTGTCATGCTGGAAGACCCAGCAATGAACCATCTTCATTGCTCTTACTGAGGGAAGGAGGTTGCTGGCCAGAATCTCATGATACATGGCCTCATCCATCCTTCCTTGAATACGGTGCAGTCATCCTGTCCCTTTTGCAGAAAAGCACCTCCAAAGTATGAAGTTTCCACCTCCATGCTTCACGGTTGGAACAGTATTCTTGGGGTTGTACACATCCTCCTTCTTCCTCCAAACACAGCGAGTGGAATTAACCCAAAAATGTTCCACATGACCTTCTCCCATGCCTCCTCTGGATCATCCAGATGGTCATTGGCGTACATCAAATGGGCCTGGATATGTGCTGGCATGAGCAGGTGGACCTTACGTACCCTGCAGGATTTTAACTCATGACGGTGTAGTGTGTTACTAATTGTAATCTTGGAGACTGTGGTCCCAGCTCTCTTCAGGTCATTGACCAGGTCCTCCCATGTAGTTCTGGGCTGATTGCTGACCTTTCTCAGAATCATCCTTACCCCACAGGCGGGATCTTGCATGATGCCCCAGATGGAGGAAGATTGACAGTCATCTTGTGTTTCTTCCATTTTCTAATAATTGCTCCAACAGTTGTTGCCTTCTCACCAAGCTGCTTGTCTATTGTCCTGTAGCCCATCCCAGCCTTTTGCAGGTCTACAATTCTGTCCCTGGTGTCCTTAGACAGCTCTTTGGTCTTGGCCATGGTGGAGAGGTTGGAGTGTGATTGATTGTGTGGACAGGTGTCTTTTATACAGGTAACGAGTTCAAACAGGTGCAATTAATACAGGTAAACTAACAGGTCTGTGAGAGCGAGAATTCTTGCTGGTTGGAGGATGATCAAATACTTATTTCATGCAATAAAATGCAAATAAATTATTTAAAAATCATACAATGTGATTTTCTGGATTTTTTTTTTAGATTCTCTGTCTCACAGTTCAAGTCTACCTACGAAAAAAATTACAGACCTCTCCATTCTTTGTAGGTGAAAAACTTGCAAAATCGCCAGTGTATCAAATACTTCTTTTCCCCAAGTTATATATATATATATATATATATATATATATATATATATATAATATAAATCTCTCTCCATATATTTATATCTATCCATACATACATACATACAGTATATATATATGTATGTTATGGCAGTGCGGCTAACCAATGACAAGTTTTCATCAAGAACCATGCTAACGTTTTAGTCAAGTTTGGAAAAAAAATGTTGCAAAGTAAGAAAAGTAAGAACAAAAGTGGGAACTAAATCAAATCAATATTTGGTGCAACCACCCTTTGCTTTCAAAACACCAAACAGCCTTCTTCTACGCACAGTTATACACAGTTTTTGAAGGAATTCAGCAGGAAGGTTTTTTTCAAACATCTTGGAGAACTAGCCACAGATCTTCTGTGGATGTAGTCTTGCTCATTCTTCCGTCTTTTCATGTAATCCATATCATCACTTCCAGGAGTTCATGTTCTTCTTTAATGACATTGGATGTTTGGGTTCATTTTCATGCTGCAGAATACATGCAGAGCCAATCAGACTCCTCCCTGATGGTACTGCATACTGTAATGGTTAAAAGGGGCGTTCCCACTACCATTGGATGTACGTGATGCTAGGTTCACACTAGCATTCGGGTTTCCGTTCGGGGGGGTCTGCTAGGGGACGCCACGAATGGAAACCTAATTTGCTTAAAAAAAGCGGATACCTGTGGAAACCCGCGGACCCCGTAGACTATAATGTTTGAGCGGGTTCGGGGATGGAAACCCCGAATGGAGAATGGAGAGTAAGCGCTCTTGTGAACCTAGCCTTAAAAAAAAATAAAAAATAAAATAAAATATAATAATAATAATAATATCATCATTATGGCAGTTGGCTCTAGACATTAATGTTAAAAAAAAAAAAAAATACAGACACTTAACATCCTTCATAAGTCTGTTATGTCTGTTATTTTGAACAGACCTAAAAGTTCTGCACACTGCGTTATTATGCCCGCCAAAATAATGAACCTGTGACGGATATTGTGAAAACTGACACGAACGGAGAACTGAACAAATTCCATTGAAATCAATGGGATTTCTAGCAGATTTTTCATGTATGTTAACACTTTCTAACAGGTGCTAGCAACAGACACTAACAATAGTAGTGTGAACATCCCCTATGTATCTTCCTGTATTTATCAGCATTGTGGACACCATTAATCCTGACCAAATCCCCCAAACAATTTGTTAAAATTCAGCCCCCAAACTTCAAGGAGCCTCTACCACCCTTCACTGTTGTCTGCAGACAGTCATTATTATAACGCTCTCCAGGTCTTCTGTGTACAAACTGCTGTCTGTTACAGCCAAATTTTTAAAATTTTGGCTCATCAGTCCAGAGCACTTGCAGACATTTTTCTGCACCCCATCCTCAATGTTTTTGTGCACAGTTCAGTTGCTTGGCCTTGTTTCCATGTCAAAAGTATAGCTTTTTGACTGCAGTTCTTCCATGAAGACTACCTCAGGCAAACTTATCTGAAAAGTAGATGGGTCTATCAGGGTCCTACTTATACCACTTTTGAGCCAATGACACTACTGGACATCTTCGTATAAAGTGAAGTAAACAGGTGTCTTTGATCTCCTGCACTAGGTTTCCTTGGTATACCACTGTGTCCTCAACGGCCTGCTTCTTGATGCTTCTTCAAAAAAGCTTGAACAGCATATCTTAAAACCCCAGTTTGCTTTAAAATCTTTGCCTATGAAAGACCTTGCTGATGTAGTATAACTAGTTTGCATATCGTTGTTGTGCTCAGTCTTGCCATAGTATATGACCTATGACATGAAAAGGTCTTCCACATTCTCACCTTTGTAGCAGAGTTTAGCTGTTCCTTGTCCCCAGTTATAAGCTTCCTACACAGCGGTCTCTGTTCGAGTTAAAGGGGTTGGACACCTTCAGACCAATATTGAGACATATATAGAATTGGGCTACCAATACATCAATGTTTGAAATAAGTGTGCCATATATTCAGAATATATACATCAATTATGGACACACAAAGAATCACATAAAAATGTATATATTTTATTTAAATACTTCATATAGTAAAACCAACAAATATAAGGATGAGAAATAACCACATAAAAAAAACATATATCAAACAGGGTAGATATAATAAAGTACAATCCAGGCACCAGAAGCATACCAAAGACAATATAGTATAAACTTCAATAAAGTGACCAATGCACATAAATAAAGCAGCTAAATATGGAGTGCAATATGTACCTGAGTAACAGAAGTAAAAACGTAACCCTGAGAGATCAATAACGCGGCCCGACGTGCGTTTCGCCCAAGCTTCATCTGGGGGAGTGTCAATATTGAGACACCAACGTTATTGTTTGTATAATAAAAAGTTGTACAATTTTCCAGTATACTTTCTGTAACAATTCCTCACGGTTTTCTAGATCTTTGCTTGATTGCATTCATTCTGCTTATACCCAGTGGATAAAAGCAAAGATCTAGAAAACCATCAGGAATTGATACAGAAAGTATACTGGAAAATTATGCAAACAATAAAATAGGTCTGTCAAAATTGGTCTGAAAGTGGCCAACCCCTTTAATGACTGTGTTTCAACCTACATATGAAAATGATTATCAATATCTTCTGATTTGTATAGCTGGATAACCATAAACCTCACTATAAGCATGCACAAAAAAGAAGAAACAGTGACACTCACCAATTTGATCAAAAGCTCTTTATTGTACAAACAAAAAATAAACCACCGCTCACATCGTCTTCAGCGTCAGGCTAAATGTCTCCCTCAGCATTGTCTAGGCAACCTTATAACACTCAAAGAGGCACCAACGCAATGGTGTCAGAACTCAAAAAGCACCCAACCCTTTCACTTCGGCATCCAGAATATACAACATGTAAACAGGATACCACAATTATGTTTAATGTGATGTTACAGCCATAATACCATGAAATCTCTAATGTATGTCTACTTTATATTAGATTAATTAGAATTAATTATAATAGTTATATGCTAAGGCTTATAGCTCAAAAAAAAAAAATCACCAATGGTCTGCTGCAAATCAATAACTGAGGAGTTCCAGACCTCCTCTGACATTCACATCAGAACAAAAACTGTGCACCGAGAGCTTCATGGCATGAGTTTTCATGGCTGAGAAGCTGCATGGAAGTCTTACATCACCAAGCACAATGCTAAGTGTTAGACGGAGTGATGTAAACTGTAAAAGGGGTGGGAAAACTGTGGAGAAGAGATACTGCTATGGGGTTGTTGTTCAGAAGTTGTCTTTGGCTCCTAAGTGCCAATTAAGGGAAATTTGAATCAATTCTTTAGCATACCAAGACATTTTAGACAATTGTATGTTTCCAAGGTTTTGTGAACAGTTTTGGGAAGGCCCTTTTCTATTACAACATGAGTGTGCCTAAGTAAAGCCAAGCCTAAATGCATGGTTGGGTGTGGAAGAACTTGACTGACCCATATAGAGTCCTGAGCTCAAGCCCATCAAACATCTTTTGGATGAACAAGAACAGAGATTGCGAGCCAGGAACTCTTGTCTAACAACATTATTTGACCTCACAAATTCTTTTCTGGATGAATTAGCAACATTCTAGACAGATGCATTACAACATCTTGTAGAAAGACTTTTCAGAAGCTGTTTTAGCAGCAAAGGGGGACCAACTCCTATGCTTAAAGATATAGAATGGGATGTCATAAAAGCTCCTGTAGGTGTGATGTGTAAGTATCAATACTTTTGTCCATGTATTGTATGTATAGAAGTGATGCTTAATTGTAGAGATCGCCCACTTGACAGTACACTTGTATAGGTAGCTGAAAGTAATGGTACTAATATCTTTGGAATGGGAAGTGTTAGAAAAAAATAAATAATAATGATAGCAGGTAATTCAACAGAGCAGAACCAGTCAATTGGTATATACAACTCAGGGGGCCAGAAGACACGGCTAGACATTTTTGTCTGTATTACTATTAAATTTGCTATACTTACAATTGGAGGTTTTTAGTGCACATACTGATCAAATTGTCAGAGTCCATTTGTCCCTACACTAAAGATACGTATCGGGGGGCGTGGCTAGCGCGAGTACGGAGCGGCAGCTTGTGAGCTGAGCTCAGACGAGGACTCCTATAATCCTGCCGATATCCTGCTTGTGTCCGGGCTCTGGTGACCACTGAACACCCCATCTTCTCCTGCGCGGGTCTTCGGTCTGGTGGCTGTCCTGAACATCGTGGCGGCTGTGCCGGGCGGTTGAGATCCGTGTGGGCGGTGAGCTGCGGTGGCCATCTTGCCCGCGTGGTGGGGCCTGCGGTGACCGGCTATATAGCTTGCCTGGGCTCTGCGGTGGAGTGCTGGGTGACAGGGGACTGGGGCTGCCGGCCTGGGTGCCCTGGGCCTCTACTTTGGGGTACCTACCCACAGAAACAAACTGGCCCTCTGATAACACCTCCTGGCAGCTGATGTGCCATATCTTGGTCCTCTGCTACTATCTACAGGTTGTATTGTGGACATTGCTAGATATAGTCCCTCTGATAACACCTACTGGCCAGCATGGTAGATGCCACTATGGACTGACCCTCTGATAACACCTATTGGCTGCTTTGTCTGGCGAGTGAGTACTGTATCCTGATCCTCTGTTACTATCTATTGGCCGCATCGTGGACACTGCTGGGGGCTGTCCCTCTGATAACACCTGTTGGCTGCATGGTGGATGCCGCTATAGCCTGACCCTCTGATAACACCTATTGGCTGCTTTGTCTGGCGAGTGAGTACTGTATCCTGACCCTCTGTGGCTGTCTATTGGCTACATCGTGGACGCTGCTGGGAGCTGCTCCTCTGATAACACCTACTGGCCGCGTGGTGGATGCTGTTGCAGACTGACTCTCGGATGGCACCTATTCGCTGTTTTGTCTGGCAAGTCAATACTGTATCCTGATCCTCTGTTACTATCTATTGGCCGCATTGTGGACACTGCTGGGGGCCGTCCCTCTGATAACACCTGTTGGCTTCATGGTGGATGCCGCTATAGCCTGACCCTCTGATAACACCTATTGGCTGATTTATCTGGCTATTGAGTACTGCATCCTAATCCTCTGATACTACCTACCGGCTGCTTGGTGGTCACTGTTGTTGTCTTGCCATGAGTCGCCAGTCTAAAGGATCGGCTTCTGAGCGTCTCCGGGGATTTGCCAGGGAGCAGCTGCAGCGCAGCCCGCCGGCACTGGATCCACCGTCGGCGGCATCTCCTGCTGAGGACGCGGAGCCCACGTTGCGACAGGTCACGACTCAGTTGCTTGAGGCTATCCAATCCAGCACCTCGTCCCTCACAGGTAAAATTGAGGAAGTCAAGATTGATGTGGGCCTTTTGCGTCAAGATTTTCAGACCTTACGGGGTCGAGTGAAGGAGGTGGAGGATCGCATCTCTCTCTTAGAGGATAATTCAGCCCCAGTACCGGCGAGGCTTACTGCACTGGAGAGATCGGCTGAGTTGTGGACGCAGAGAGCGGATGATCTTGAGAACAGACTCCGTCGCAACAACCTGCGCATTCTTGGCTTGCCGGAACGGTCAGAAGGGGCTAATCCGTGTGAGTTTATGGAGAGGTGGTTGAAAGAAACCCTACCGGAGGCAGTTTCCTCCCCCTTTGCCGTGGAAAGGGCCCATCGAGTTCCTGCCAGTCAGGGTGCCCCTCCGAGGCCGCTGTTGGCCCGTCTTCTCAGTAGTGGGGATCGAGATGCAGCGCTGCGGGCAGCACGTCAACTTGGAGAGATTAAATTCAACAGTTCATCCATCTCCATTTTTCCCGACTTTTCTGCGGCACTACAGAAGACTCGTGCCACTTTCGTCAATGTCAAGCGTTGACTGCGGGAAAGTTCCATTCATTACTCCATGGCTTATCCTGCACGGCTCCGTGTGATCCATGAGGAGAGGGTTATTTTCTTCACATCCCCGCAGGAGGCGGAAGACTGGCTGAACCTACTGCCTCGACCTCCCAGACGGTAACAGGGTATATGATGACTGGTGGGGGGGCCCCCTGTGGCCCAGCCCCCGCTAATGACTGTTATTATTGCTTGCGGTTGCCTATGGACTTTTCATATGATGGGTGTTTGGCTGCCCCATGGGCACCGGCCAAGAATTTTTCTGTTTAGGGTCCCTTTGGAGATTCACATTATAGTGATAGTTTATTGCTTGTGCTTTTTAGTTTGAAGATAGTGCCCTATTACCATACCATCTTGGGTGCACTACTTCCCCCATTTACCAAGTGCCACGTATTGTGTAGGAGCAATCTTAGACTCCTCACTAATAGTTGGAATGCCCCTTATGGGTTTCCAGTTTTGGTTGAATTATTGCTGCAAGTCCTTTTTTCGGTTTAACGGTCCGGTGGGGAGGTTAATGGTGGGGGTCGGGGGGGAACCCCTCATTCTTAATGTATAATGTGATTGTATGGTGTTATGGCGACCCTTAAAGTATGCTCTTGGAATATACGGGATATGGGCGGTGTGAAGAAACGCTCAACTATTTTTTCCCACCCTAGACAATACAACCCTGATTTGGTGTGCTTGCAGGAGACACATCTAGCACCTGATACGACCAGATACTTACAAAAACCCTGGGTCCAGTGGGCCCTGCACTCCACTCATACTTCTTTCTCTAGAGGGGTGTCCCTCCTGGTTCACCGCAGGCTCCGCTGGGAGCCGGGCCTCACTGTTAGGGACCCTGATGGGCGTTATGTGTTTGTGCAGGCCTGGATAGAGTCTAAACTTTATGTCATCCTAGGACTTTATTTGCCACCTGCATGTGACTTTTCAGTTTTACATGAAGCAGCCCACTTTGCGGATAAATTTCCTGCCGCTACAGTGGTTTGCATGGGAGATCTTAATAAATTAATGGATGCTTCCCTAGATAGATTAAATGTAGGTGCCCCTGCCCCTTCTGGTGCTCACCCTACTCCCCTGGCCCAGCTTGTACAGAAAGTGGGTTGGCATGATCTCTGGCGTCTTAAATATCCACAGGCCCTGGTGTTCTCCTGTCATTCTGCCACTCATCACTCTCTGTCCCGTATTGATCATGCACTAGGCAATATTAAGGCATGTTCCCTTTTGCTTAACATCTCATATTTGCCCAGGGCAACGTCTGACCATTCTCCGTTGCTGCTGGAATTTGGGGATACTGACCTCTCTAGACCTTCTCATAACTGGCGTATTCACCCCTTTTGGCTCAAGCTGATAGCAGTGCATGACCATATTCCGGATCAGTTGCAAGCCTTCTTAGATATTAATTCCCCTACCGCCACACCTACTATCTTATGGGAAACTATGAAAGGATATTTGAGGGGATGTCTCAAATCCTCTATTTCATACATTAAAAGAGAATCGTCTTCCCTTGAGAGAGACTTAGCTGAAAAATGTGCATTGTTGGAGGCCGCGTATATAGCTAATCCTACTGATGACTCCAGAACTGAGTGGCTTCAACTGGGTAGGCAATATCTACATGTTCTACATGAAAAGGCCCGCAGGTCTCAATTTTTCACTAAACAACGATTTTATGAGTTGGGTAATCAGTCTAGTAGCCTTTTAGCCCATCTTATCCATTATAACACAGCCTCTCCAGCAATTTTGAGAATTAATTCGATGGACGGGGATGCCCTATCTGATAGTGTGGCCATCCGTGACCGTTTTCATCAATATTTCTCGACCCTCTACCAATCTCAGTTACATGCACCTACTCAGGATATTGTCCAGTATTTGGCAGATGTTTCCTTTCCAACCCTGACAAATGAACAACGGGAGTTTCTGGACTCTCCCCTTAGACTGGAGGAATTATCTGATGCATTGGTGGACATGGCCAAAGGGAAATCACCGGGCCCGGATGGTATTCCGGTTGAGCTATATGTACAATATCAGGATAAACTGCTCCCTGTCTTATTGAGATGTTATCAAGATGCGTTTGTGGCCCGCACTCTGCCGGATTCCTTCTATGATGCTAATATTGTTCTCCTTCTTAAACCAGATAGGGATCCGTTGGACTGTGGGTCATATAGACCTATTTCTCTCCTTAACATCGATTATAAATTACTTACTAAAATTCTCGCTAAGAGGTTGAATACTGTGGTTTTGGATTTAATTCACTCAGACCAAACGGGCTTCATGCCCGGCAAATCTACTTCTGATAACCTTAGACGGGTCCAGGTGGTTTCTCAGATAGGGGCTGCTCTTAAACAGGATTGGGCGGTGGCTTCCCTTGATGCCACTAAGGCATTTGATTCGGTGGAATGGCCATTTTTGCTTCAGGTTCTGAGGTGTTTCGGTTTTGGGGAATTGTTTATTGCTTGGATTATGCTCCTTTATCAGTCCCCTAGAGCCGCACTCTCCATTAATGGTGCGTTATCCCCGTATTTCACTCTCTCTAGGGGAACTCGCCAGGGATGTCCGTTGTCTCCATTACTCTTTGCATTGGCGATAGAGCCTCTTGCTATTATCCTTAGGACAGACCCGGTTTACAAGGGAGTGATTATTGGCACTAAGGAGGAACGGACAGCCCTTTATGTAGACGACCACCTATTATTTATGTCTGACCCTGCTCATACACTCCCTAGAGCTATGGCAATAATCGATAAATTTGGTATATACTCTGGTCTACGGATAAATTGGGCCAAATCATCATATATGCCCCTTTTTAGACAATCACTGGGAAATATGGGAGAATATATTTGTGGCCTGAAGGTTGTAGATGCCTGTAAATACTTAGGGATCCATATTTCCAATGATCATAGACAATTCCTGAGTTTAAATATATATCCACTGCTTGGTCATTTTCGGGCTAAATTTAGGGTGTGGGGGGCTTTACCCCTGTCCGTTGCAGGGCAGATTAATCTTATTAAAATGGTGGTCCTCCCCAAATGTTTGTATATTTTAGAACATGTGGCTGTGTCAGTACCACAGAAGTTCTTTAAGCAATTGGATTCCATACTTATTCCCTTTATATGGGGCAGTTCGAGGTCTAAATTACGTTTCTCCACATTGCAGCGGCCTAAAGCTATGGGCGGGATGGCTCTTCCTGATATATTTTTATATTATCTTTCTGGTCAACTTCGATATCTTAGGTCCTGGTTGTTGGCGGATCCTCTGCCTGGCCCTGAGGCACATTTAGCATATCATCTACATATACCCAACTTATGGCCGGTTTTGGAACACCCACACCTGTATAGAGGTAGCTTGCTCCCAATCCATACATTGGCAATACAGGTCTGGCAGCGAGCTAAGCGGGTGGCGGCTTATACTGGAGTCCCTACTGAAACTCCGATATGGGATAACCCAGGTTTGACCGAATTATATGCCCTTCCGGATGCACGGAGTTGGAAACAGTTTGGAGTTACGTCCCTGGCTGATATTTATGATCAGGGCGTATTCCGCTCTTTCGACTCTTTGAGTACCCAATTTGGTATCCCTCGAACCCAATTTTTCAGGTTTCTCCAAATTAGACATGCCATGTCCACACAGTTTCCTCCACCGGCTGTCAGCATTTCCACATATCCCCTTATAGGGGTGCTCAGGTCTCAGGGTCCCCAGGGCCTTATCTCAGCATTGTATGCCCATCTTATACAGGTCAGGATGTCTCGTCTGGAAGCTCCGGCTCTAACGAAATGGCGCACTCTTATCCCTGTTCTCACAGACGAGACATTTTCTGACCTTTTGGAGTCGGCACAGTTTGTTTCCCCAGCCGCTAATAATAAGCTTATACAAGTAAACATTTTGAATCAAAGTTACTTGACCCCTGCACGTCTGCATAAAATGGGACGGCTACAACATCCTGGATGTTTACGGTACACTGCTAGATATTGTGATTTTTGGCATATGATATGGGAGTGTCCTATAATTAAAGCATTTTGGACTGAGGTCGTGAACTTATTATCAGACATACTGGGGACCCCAATTCCATGTTCGCCTGAAATTTGTCTGTTTGGTATCCTGGATGAGGAAATATGGCCCCATCATACTCGCATCTTTCTGCGAGAATCCCTTTTCCTAGCCAGGAAGGCTATTGCCTTGCACTGGATGGATCCTTGCCCCTCCTCCCTATCCATGTGGAGGAAATTGGTAAATTCCATTATCCCATATAATAAAATAGTATATAAAGGCAGAGGTTGCCCTGAAAAATTTTGGAAGGTTTGGGGCTCTTGGTGTGACTCACCTCTGACTCTATACACAGCCCCATCATTTCGTAATGCCCTGCACACACTCACTGCTTAGACGCAGGAAGGAGTGTCCAGTTTGAGTTGTATAGTATTTTCCTTATTATCTACTAAGTCTCCCTGGAGTTCCGCCATAGGAAGTATTTATTAGGATATCTTGTTTGTATATGTGTGGGGTTTTTGTATATGCCTTTGCTCCCTACAGGTTGATTTGGACTCTGTGTTTCTTTCGGCTCCCTTGCCTGGATTCTCTCCTGGACGATTTGTATCTGATATTTACATCTACCATGGACTATGCAGCACTGTTTTGGTTCTTTTTGTCTAGTTTCTGATATGTCTTTGTACAACTTTTAGAATATGTCCTTTGTTATTCCTTTTTAAGCTTGTACTATTGATGTGTAATTTGTTGTACGATTGTTCAATAAACAGAGTTTAAAAAAAAAAAAAAAAGATACGTATCACAGGAGATTCATGCCTCTCTCTTGGTAGTAGGGGTATGGTATATTAAATTAATTACTTTTGTAGTTTTTGTGTAGTCTTTAAATTTGCAACTTACATTATCTACATAGAAAGTGATCAACTAGAAATGAAAATCAAAAAACATTTTTCACATTTTCACAGATTAAGTTGAACTGATATTTAATTTACAAACCTTCAATTTTGGCATATTCTGTAAGTCTTGTATAATTTATCAGGGCTGCTTTCTCGAGACACCTTCTTACAACTTTTTTAACTTCTTCTGCAGGTATAGGAGTTGCAATGTCTTTCATCAAAACCTAAACAACAAAAAATTTTATATTTTGCATATGGTTATTTTAATTTGGTTTTGTAATATAGTTTCCTATATAAAAGTCACCATAATCTTGAAAGCATTTCTGTGTAATAAAGTATTCTTCCACTTTAAGGCTAAGGCCCCAAGTTGCGGAAATGCAGAATTTTGTGTTTGCAGATTTTGTTGCGGCCTTTTGAAACAAAGTCAGGAGTTGATTTAGCAGAAGGAAACAACTAAATGTTTCTTTTACAGTGCCTTGCGAAAGTATTCGGCCCCCCTTGAACTTTTCAACCTTTTGCCACATTTCAGGCTTCAAACATAAGGATATAAAATTTTAATTTTTTGGTGAAGAATCAACAAGTGGGACACAATTGTGAAGTGGAACGAAATGTATTGGTTATTTTAAACTTTTGTAAAAAAAAAAAAACTGAAAAGTCGGGCGTGCAATATTATTCGGCCCCTTTACTTTCAGTGCAGCAAACTCACTCCAGAAGTTCAGTGAGGATTTCTGAATGATCCAATTTTGTCCTAAATGACTGATGATGATAAATATAATCCACCTGTGTGTAATCAAGTCTCCGTATAAATGCACCTGCTCTGTGATAGTCTCAGGGTTCTGTTTAAAGCACAGAGAGCATCATAAAGACCAAGGAACACACCAGGCAGGTCAGTGATACTGTTGTGGAGAAGTTTAAAGCTGGATTTGGATACAAAAACTTCCCAAACAAAAGATTTCCCAAACTTTAAACATCCCAAGGAGCACTGTGCTAGCAATCACATTGAAATTGAAGGAGTATCAGACCACTGCAAATCTACCAAGACCCGGCCGTCCCTCTAAACTTTCATCTCAAACAAGGAGAAGACTGATCAGAGATGCAGCCAAGAGGCCCATGATCACTCTGGAAGAACTGCAGAGATCTACAGCTGAGGTGGGAGAGTCTGTCCATAGGACAACAATCAGTCGTACACTGCACAAATCTGGCCTTTATGGAAGAGTGGCAAGAAGAAAGCCATTTCTCAAAGATATCCATAAAAAGTCTTGTTTAAAGTTTGCCACAAGCCACCTGGGAGATACACCAAACATGTGGAAGAAGGTGTTCTGGTCAGATGAAACCAAAATCGAACTTTTTGGCCACAATGCAAAACGATATGTTTGGCGTAAAAGCAACACAGCTCATCACCCTGAACATACCATCCCCACTGTCAAACATGGTGGTGGCAGCATCATGGTTTGGGCCTGCTTTTCTTCAGCAGGGACAGGGAAGATGGTTAAAATTGATGGGAAGATGGATGGAGCCAAATACAGGACCATTCTGGAAGAAAACCTGTTGGAGTCTGCAAAAGACCTGAGACTGGAACGGAGATTTATCTTCCAACAAGACAATGATCCCAAACATAAAACAAAATCTACAATGGAATGGTTCACAAATAAACCTATCCAGGTGTTAGAATGGACAAGTCAAAGTCCAGACCTGAATCCAATCAAGAATCTGTGGAAAGAGCTGAAAACTGCTGTTCACTAACGCTCTCCATCCAACCTCACTGAGCTCGAGCTTTTTTCCAAGGAAGAATGGGAAAGAATTTCAGTCTCTCGATGTGCAAAACTGATAGAGACATACCCCAAGTGACTTGCAGCTGTAATCGCAGCAAAAGGCGGCGCTACAAAGTATTAACTTAAGGGGGCTGAATAATTTGGCACGCCCCACTTTTCAGTTTTTTATTTTTTACAAAAGTTTAAAATATCCAATAAATTTCGTTCCACTTCACGATTGTGTCCCACTTGTTGTTGATTCTTCACCAAAAAATTTAAATTTTATATCCTTATGTTTGAAGCCTGAAATGTGGCAAAAGGTTGAAAAGTTCAAGGGGGCCGAATACTTTCGCAAGACACTGTATATTTTCCATTCCTTTTCAAGCTACTCCTGACTTTGGCTCAAAAAAACACAACAAAATCTGCAACAAAAAAAATAAAAAAGATGTGTTTAGAATACAGAGAACACCAGGAACAAATAGCAGTGACAGGTGAATGGAGTAGTATTCATAAGAAAATATATTACAATGTGACTTATTTCTGCATTTTACATAAAGGTGCGGTTCGGTATTAGAAAAAAAAGTTTTGGAAACATTTATTATAGCAAAACATAAGACTCTTCTAAAGAGACAGACCAGCTACATGGGTGTTCATACAGGAGAGCAGACATGTAGTTTAACATTAATTTAAGAGAAAGCATTTCTGCTCAAAATGATGATAGTCTCTGGTGCCTGATTCTACACCAACATTATGACATGGTATAATAGGCCGTGCATGGGTGCTGGATGTCTAAACACAAGCTATATATTGCATGGTTGTTCATTCAATCCTGGGGACCTAAGAAAAACCCAAGTGCTGTTTTACATTAAGGTTTCTGTTAGGGACTACTAAATGTTGCCCTAACAGAAGCCTGTGTGACCAAAAATATTCTCAAATTACTTATCATACATTTGTTGCATATGCATTGAATAAAAACAAAAAACTATGCCTATAAAATGTTAAAAAAAAATTTTTTATATCTGTATCAGAAAAAAAAAAAGATACAAATTACTCAGTAAGTTATACAGTCATGGCCGTAATTTTTGGCACCCCTGAAATTTTTCGAGAAAGTAAAGTATTTCACCTAGAAAATTACTGCATTTAGATATGTTTTGCTATACACATATTTATTTCCTTTCTGTGTATTGGAACAACACAAAAAAACCCTCTTTGCATTGTGTGTCTGTGTGTGCCACACTAAGCATGTAGAACAGAAAGAGGACTTGAGAACCAAAATTGTTACAAGTCCATCTTCAGAGCTCTTGATGTGTCCACGGTGCGCAACATAGTCAAGAAGTTTACAACCCATGGCACTGTATCTAATCTCCCTGGACGTGGACGGAAGAGAAAAATTGAAGAAAGGTTGCAACCCAGAATAGTCAGGATGATGGATAAGCAGCCCCGATCAAGTTCCAAAGAAATTCAAGTTGTTCTGCAGGCTCAGGGTGCATCAGTGTCAGCCCAAACTATTCGTTGACATCTGAATGAAATGAGACGCTATGGCAGGAGACCCAGGAGGACCCCACTGCTGACAGAGAGACATAAAAAAGCTAGACTGCAGTTTGCTAAAATGTATGTGAGGAAGCCAAAATCTTTCATTTTATGGAGAAATTTCAGGGGTGCCAACACTTACAAATATGTATGTGCAACCAAACAGTGCCAAAAAAAAAAAAATATACGGTAATAGTAATGAATGTAAAACTTATTTTTTTTACATAAAGTTTACAGCTTTTTTTTTTGTTTTCCGGTGAGTTTCAAGCTTTTCAGATTGTCCTGTTTTCCACAGGAAATGCTAATAATTGGGGGCACGCAGGTCTCACTATATAAAGACTTCAAGAGTTAAGCCATGAATCTATTCAGTGTTACAGTTACAAAATGTCAGTGTCACATCAGCTGCTAATGGTTAGATCACATTTGTACTTTCTATACATTAATTAAGAATTTAATTACAATTAATAAAATTATATCCCTCTCTCCAGAAGAGAAATTAGATCATACAAATTATTACAGTAAAGTATATAGTATATGTTCTGTAATGTTTAGGATATGGCTGCCAATGTGTTGACTACAAATTGCTGCTTCTCCTATTTTACTTTGTTACTTAACCAATATATATATATATATATATATATATATATATATATATATTCATATAACCAGAAAATCATTAAAATTGAATGTGCTTTTCAAATATTCCAGATTTTTCATTAGAACATAAATAATTGTTTGAAAATGTAATTGTTCATATTATATTTGCATCAGCTCATATTAAAAGATGTTAATTTAATTAGACAATGTATATCTGGTAGTGTACGCATACAATGTAATTGCTGTTCAGAATTACCAAATGTGTCATTCAAAGAACATCCTCCCAATAAAACAGTATCAGAGGAATTTATTAAACTAAGCACGCCAGTTTTCTGGTGTAAAAGACAGTTATTTTGTCGCACATGTTTTTCACCAAAAAAAGCACCACTTTGTTCTTTTCCCACCAAGCTTACCAATTTAGAATAAAGGGGAGTGCGGATCAAGATCTTGGCAGAGCAGATTTCGTATAACTTTTTTGTAAACTGACACAATGCTGCAACTTAGGTTATTCTTGCTTTCCGTGAAGTCAAAGTCGTCATAAAAGAATAATAAATGTGGCACAAGACATGTTAAGCAGTTTTTTGGTCAAATTACGCCAGAATACTGATGCATTTTACTATGTTTTAAAATATATTTGAAAATTAGATTTGCTCTCATTTTAAATTGTTATTGTAAGTTTCCTATTATAGGTATATAGGAAATGATATTTCAGCACAATGTATATCTGTGTTTGTTCCTGTACCTGCTGGGAGAAGCTGATCAATGGGTTTGGCAGGTGTCAGTCCCCGACTGATCTGAAATGAATGACCTATGATAAGGACAGGTCATCAAAATGGATAACCCAGAATAGTCATTATGCCTATGGTAAAACAACAGCAACAACAAAAAAACTAAACAAAAAATACACACTATCTGGGATTAGGGTTGTCATTCAAGAAATGTATGGACACTGTGTAAAAACTAGGCACATTTTTTGCTATCCATAGTGTTCAGCAGGAAAAAAAAAGAACCTTGCCCGTGAAAGTTTGCACTGTGCATGCACCTACAGATTACATGCACAGTACAAATAAGTGACTGTTACTCTGTGCATGGCTGCTAGGCCTGCCCCTGGTTGCCATAGAGTTAGTGGCCTGCAAGTGAGCTTTTCAGCTAATTTCTTAAACAAAACAGTCAAAAGAGGGGGCAGGAAGATAAGTGTCCAAACCAAATGATGTATACTTCCTGGGACCCTAATCACAGGACAGGAACAAAGGGCTTCACTAAGTAGCAAATTACAAATATTCAACCTTCTGTATAAGACTCGAGGGGGGGGGGGGGGACTGTATGAAACGTATAGCCTGTGTAAGTTTAATGGCATTACTCCAAATACCTTATTTTTAAGCTGCATTGGTGTACTACCCAGAAGCACTTTTGGCTGTGATGACATCTGCATCAGCCATTCTGTAATTCTGCTGCATCACAGAAAACAGAATTTAAGCTTGGGACAGATCTGTCACCATGACAGACACCAATAACATCTGATAGGCCTTACTGATAGGGTCCATTGTGTTTCAGTCATAGCGTTCTTCAGCCTCCCAGAAAAAAAAAAAAAAAACATAACATGCTTTACTTTTTTTCAGTGAGAGGTAGCAGAAAATGCAAAAATACCTATAACACTTTTTTTTTTTTTTTAAACTAGCGTCATCCATTTAAATGGCCTTATACAGCTTAATGAAGGCCTGCATGGCAAAATGTCACTTTTATGTGCTCCCCAATATCGTACTGAAAAATATATTTGGTATTACATTGCACCACTGTTGCATATTGTATATAGTATTCATTTAAATGGGCATATGTAGGAATGAGGTCTCTGTAACCTGAGATCAATGGGTGTTAGAAATTGACTTTTTCCATTTTTCTCATCCTCTATCAGTAAAAATAAAAACATAGCATAAATGTGAGCCTACCCTCAACTGCTGCAAGATCTTATAATAGAAGGATTCTCATTCTAATTATAGTTTGTCTTATACCATAAGGCCTTATTTACACAGTGAAAAAGACGATTTCTTTTATGGCTGTCACATGGCCATTTTAAAAACAAAGAGTGAAACCTGTCCTTTTTTTTTTGACAGAGAAAACGGGATAAAAAATGAACACACTCTATTTTTGTTCGTTTTAATGGACGCACAGACCCAATAGAAACCAATGGATTCATAATGGATGTCAGAGTTATGTCCATTACAAACAGTTGGTGGAGTCAAAAAATAATGACCAATGAAATTCATCAGTTCACAGTCCATTAAAAACAACTGCAAAACAGATGAAAGTCAAAAAAGGAGACGGAATGGATGCAAAAAGGCCTTTAGAAACATACGTCTGTTTTTCATGGACATTTGTAGCTTGAAAATCTTAATACTCCTACTACATAATACCTATTAGGTGTATAAAATGAATACGCTCCAGTACTCAGGTATGACCACTATACAGTGTACAGAGCCTCCTGCTTCCAACTCTGTACACTGTATACATATGTATCCTTCCTTAAACTCCTATTGACTGGACATGTCCAGATATGTTTATCACAAGATAGCATTATGGGAACGTGAACTTAATATGCAGCAGTTCGTGCTGCATATAAAATCACATTCCTGGCTGGATTTTAAACGACTGATATCTCAGGTTCTGTTATAGCTAGTACTTCGCTTATCTCAGCTTTCTTGTGATACCAGAACCATTTTTCTAGGTGGTATAAAACCGGAGATACAGCTATTTGAAGTGACTATCCCCTCTTTGGTAAATGCTTCAGCTCTACATGCTGTATTGAGTACGAGTGTACGGACAGAGCCTCCCTGATAATGCTTAGTTAGAGCATCACTAATGGGAACTTTACAGCCTGTTTTCTATTAAAAGGAAGCTTGATAGGTTAATAAAGTATATTACAAAAAAGTTCACCACACACCCCCTGACACAAAAGCGAAAAAAATAAAATGGGAGTTACACTTTAAAGCAGCCTATGTGCACTCACAAGACTAAATGTAAACATGACTGCAGATCTGCGAAAAGCATTTTGCTAACAGTTCTTAACGGGAGGTTAAGTTAAAACTGAAACACATATATGGGTTCATATATATGCCTTGTATTTTCAGTTTTTCTGTTCCATCAGAGGAACAGAAAAAAACCTGAGTGTAACTGACCTGCTTAAACACCCAATGATTTTAAGTATTATTATTTGAATCAGTTGTCATCCAGATTGTTAGAATCAGTTTATTTAATGGAAGAAAAAGCTGTGTTTACAGGATACTGATAACTGAAATCATTGGGTGTTTAAACAAATCAGTTTCTCTCCCTTTTTCTGTTCCTCTGACAAAACAGATAAACAGAGCACAATGCAACTATGAAGCCACCCTTAAACCTGTTTTACACCCATTGTTAGCCAAAGGGTGCAACTAAACATGACTTACTCGTTCTAGTAGAGATAATGTGGCCTTCAGAGCTCCTTCTGGTCTTCCGAAAGGGAAACAATACCTGTAAACAAACAGGCGTGAGTCTAAACTTCTATATGAGCGGTTTGACACTTTGTTTAGTTATAGAGAGTGCAGTGTAGTAAACATTATTGTATATTGCTAATCATAAATTTATAACAACCAAAACAGAAAAAACAAAAATACAGTAATTACTAAAGACATAAATTTTACTAGACAATTTAGGAAGGATAATTAGAAACAAAACATCAAGCCCCCCAAAAAATAAAAGCAGATTATTACACACATCCTATTGAAATAAATGAGCTGTTACAAGTAGAAACAGACATGCTGGGTCTTCCAGAGTTGAAGATACTCTTTGTAGCCGCAGTCAACTCTGTCTTGTAGCTGCTGTCTTGCCGAAGCTACTTTTAACAGCATTCAGAGTTATACTTTGCATGGACCATGGGTACCTGTATGTGAGTTTTAGAGGCACCACCCAACTTGTGCACTTGATCCAATCTAATCCGCAACTTATTATTGTTCTTAGCCCAGGCATATCCCAGCACTTCAACCTCTCTCTAACCAATGGCATCTTCTGCTTCACATACAAACATGCATCCATCACACCCCTCCTTAATAAGCCATCCCTCCACCTGTCTAGGTATTATTATTTTCTACAATCTGGCTTCTAACCAAACCCAATTAAAGTAGATAATAATCCATTGTGAAAGCCAAATGACATCATCATGTTCATTCTTCTAGACCAGTGGTTCCGCAAAATTTTGAGGCAAAATTGATAGAAAATTCCTGTGTGTGGGATTTTTTAATTTTTATTAATGTAGGAGTGACTCGGGGACATTATACTGTATGGAGGGGCCACTATGGGATATTATATTATATGGGGGCCACAACGGGAAATTCTACTGAATGGAAGGACTACTATGGGACATTATACTGTATGGAGGCCACTACTGGACATTATATTGTACGTAGGGTCACTCTGGATTATTATACTGTGTGGAGGTCCGCTATGGGACATTATTCTGTTACAGGGATCTATGGCATGAATGGGGGGTGTGCTATCTTAACAATCTGAGTCCCACAGTAACCTTAATCCACCTGGTGGTAGGTAATGAATTCAGCTTACCACTCGCTCCTTAAACATCACTGGGGACCATTTTATTATATGTGGGTGGCTCTGTGGGTAGCATTATTTTATATGTGGAGGCCATTATACTACATGTGGAGGCACTGATGGGCCATTATACTGAGTATATGAGCACTGCTGTGGACATTCTACTAAGTATGGGGCACTGAGGGAGCCATTATACTACATGTGGTGGGGGTCATAAATGTTAACGAATGCTCTCAATGAAACTTTATTTTATTAACATTTTAAGTGATCACTTCTTTGGGGGTACTCAGTTGGGTCGATTTTTCACTAGGGGCTACTTTGCTTGAAAAGGTTAAGAACCACTGTTCTAAACACTTACTCTACTTTATTCTGTATCTCTTCTTATCTTACCAACCATACATTGTTTCTCTCAGTCACTCACTCACACATCACCTACTCACCTACTCTTACCCTCTTCTTGGTGCCATTCAAGCTTTGGTCCTGTGACTCCTACTCTTCTCCATCTATACTTTCACCTAAGACGGCTCATAGCTTATCCAACACAGTACCAATTTTAATTTCAATATATTCCACTGGCCCAGATACTATTTCTGTGCTATACAGAAATTCAAATGTGTCAATCAGATATACAGAAACAGAAGCCCCTGGGAGAGCATGGATCAAGTGAATCATTCCCACACCAGAAAAATGCAAAAGGAAAAGAACGCTGACTGGCACTCCAAAGATCCATAACAAAAGTCCATTTTATTGTAATACAACCATAATAAAGTGTACTATAGAAAGCATGTATAGTCGCACCAAGCAGCCACCTTTAGGCTGAGGCCCCACATTGCGGAAATGCAGCTTTTTTGTTGCAGATTTTGCTGCTGTTTTTTGAGCCAAAGCCAGGAGTGGATTGAACAGAAGGAGAAGTAGAAGAACTCTTGGCCTTCGTTCAAAAATCACAGCAAAATCTGCAACAAAAAAAGCTGCGTTTCCGCAACGTGGGGCCTCAGCCTTATACTGGGTTTCTAATCAGGCTGAGTCTTTAGGCAAAGTGAAGTTCACAGCGAGATCATGGCATCGTCTATCACATATATCCTCCTTATTTTACTCCAGCTTACTAAAACTCATTATGGAGAAAACAAAATTGATCTCATTAAGCCCTCACCATCTACCAATTACAGTTAATTGCTCCAAATCCTACTGAGACTCAAGTCCACTGCCCCAGGGTAACTTTTGATTCCATCCTCTCCTTCAAAACAGACATCCAAGCCCTTACCACCTCCTGCTGCCTCCAACTCAAAACCATTTCTTAAATCTGCACACTCCTCAGCAAAAATGTTATTCCATGCCCTCATCAACTACCGTCTATACTACTGCAACATCCTTCCCATCTTGCGTCTCTCCAATCAGCCCTCTTGCTTCTACACTCACCTACTGTCTCCTTTCTCTTTCCCTTGAAGATTGTAAGCCCTCTTTGGCAGGGCCCTCTCTCCATCTGTACCAGGTGGTCATCGAGTTAATTCATGTATATTGTGTTTTTTTGCATCATGCACATAACCTTTATTCATATCTACAGCACCATAGACCTAATGATACTTTAAAATATACAAATAAAATATGCATAATAATCAAAATAAGCATGTTCTTCACCTGTGCAGGAAGGGGAGTGAGCTAAATTGCAATCCTTTACTGTGCAAAAATTTTTAAGGGGGGGGGGGGGGGGTAGGGGGAAATGCTGTATGTGCCATAAAGATTTTCATGCCCCTTTAACACAAAGTCATGCCTCTTTTTGGAGCCCCCAGCATTTTCCCTGTCCCCTAATATAAATTATGCCCCAATATATTAAATAGGATATCCAACTTTGTAATATTGATGGCCTCATGTCTAATGTGGCTTGTGTCCTACAATTCAGAAAGTGGTAGCCTATTGGCTTTCTTTCTCTACAAGTTTCAGGGTTCCACTTCTCCCCAGTTCTGTTGATTCAGTTGTTAAAAATGCAGCTGGCTGCAGACTACCCCTTGTCCGGTCTTATCTTTATCTAGTAATACATTTTATTGTAACCTTTGATAATGAGATGACTACTGACAAGACGTGATTTCTACAGAGCAGGAAGTGTCAATCCTATATAAGTAGCTATATGGAAAACTGCATGATTTCAGGATTTTTAAATATGCACATTAACAAGGATTAAAACACAACAAAAAATATTAAAATTCAGCAAAATTTTTTAAAAGATATATTTAGCATATAAACTTGATGTATACAGACATTCATTTCCTGATGACACATTTGCTTTAAGGGGTTTTACATGTAAAGCCTTATTTTCATCTAAAGCCAGATTTTCAAGGATGTAGGAAAAGTTCATGCAAGTAATCAAAAAGCTTTACACACATCAAGTCTCATAACAGACATATTGCTGAATGCCTGGAAGGTCCAAGCAAATTAGCTTAAACACTGAAATGTGTCACATCACAGCTTTATAAGGGTGAAGAAAGTCTTCAGGTCATGTACCAATTTCTTTTATGGCCATTTACTTTTTGTGCTATTTATTTACATGCAGTATGCAGCATTTATTTCTATGCAGTTTTTAAGCTTAGAAAATTAAATTTATAGAAAAAGAATGTTAGCCCTCTAATTAAAATGTCCCTTAATGAAAAGCTTAGTCATTAGCATCAATACATTTCACATATGCCTTAATTGGTAACAAAGAATGAGTTAACAATACCCATAATCCATCTTTAAATTAAAAAAAAAAACAACTTTCATTTTTCATTTACTCTAAGAATAATAATTCCTCATAGATTTTCAATAATCCTCCAACTGCTCCATACTTTGTTTACACACCTTAACTACCATGCCACCCGGTTTATAAATGATTATTATAGATCCGGGATTACCCATAAAACCTGGATAAAGAGGTCCCACTGGGTAAGTTCTAAAGTGTCATTAGGATCACATCAGATGTAAATAATGCAGCACTTTTTGCAGAGTTGTCTTGTTTAGGATTATACCTAGTATATACTAGGCACTAATTAGAAACTTGTACAGCAGAAACCTTAACTACAATAAATTGAATATAATGTTAGAATGCAAATGTCAAATATCATCCAGTGCTCAATTTTGGAATGCGCAACCTGCCACTCAATTCATATGGGGAAAATGGGAGCCTGTTCTCGGGGTTGGTGGGAAATCCAAAGCTTGGACCTCCACTGATCAGCAATTATATTACCCATCACAGAATGAAATATTTAAAAGGCATCAATCATGGGGAAGGTGCAATTTAAACAGGGATGTCAATATTAGCGCACCCACTATCTGCTTTATATAATGCAATTGTATGTTTATCATTGCAACAGAAACAGCAATTAAGAACCTGTGAACCTCTAGTATTGTTAAGTTAAATGTTGAATATACACAGACCATTAAAAGCATTTTGGAAGATAAAATACCTAAAGTGACTTATCTGATTCTCTAAAAGTACAGCAAGTCGCTCTTTAATCTCTTCAAACCGATCTCGCTCCTCAACTGTAACTGTCCCAATTCCGTCAGGCCTGTAAAAACAAGAATGCTTATGTATCCTTTGTTATAATAAATCTTAATGCCTACCTAATAGCAGTTTCAGTGGTTACACAAAAAATTCATAATATAGCAAATTTTTTAATGTTACGTAATTTTTTGCTTAAAGAGGACCTTTCATGTCTTCAGGCACATGCGGTTTTATATAGTGCTAGAAAGCCGACAGTGCAATTCCCATTATGCGCCCTGGGGCTGGAGATATTGGTTCCGTTAGTTTTCTGCCCACCATCAGAAGGACGTTCCTAACAGTCTAGCTGGGCTGTGAGGAATGCCCCCCCAGCACAAGTCTATGGATGAGTACAGTGAGGGTGGGGGTTCCTCACAGCCCAGCTAGACTGTAAGGAACGTCCTTCTGATGGTGGGCAATGAATTCAACGCATTGTCGGCTTTCAAGCGGTACATAAAACCACATGTGCCTGAGGACATGAAAGGTCCTCTTTAAAGGTTTCTCCCACAAATAACACATCCTCTTTTCTGTGGAAATTGGATAAGTGTCTGATTGTTGGGGTTCACAGATTTCCCTGTGTCAAAGCAAAAGGAGTACCTATGTACAGTACTACCACTGCTTCATAAACTGCTATGGGAGACTGACAAAACACCATACAGTACTTGGCTCTCTCAGACAGACATATACAGATGTGGACCAAATTGTTGGTACCCCTCGTTTAATGAAAGAAAAATCCACAATGGTCACAGAAATAACTTGAATCTGATAAAACTGGAATTTGTCAAACTACATGTTGACAAGCCACAAAGCTTCTGGGAGAATGTCCTATGGACAGATGAGACAAAAATCTGAATTTTTGGCAAGGCACATCAACTCTATGTGCAGAGACTGAAAAATGAAGCATATCTTGAAAAGAACACTGTCCCTACTGTCAAACATGGAGGAGGCTCTGTTATGTTCTGGGGCTGCTTTGTTGCATCTGGCACAGGGTGTCTTGAATCTGTGCAGGGTACAATGAAATCTCAAGGCTATCAAGGGATTCTAGAGAGAAATGTGCTGCCCAGTGTCAGAAAGCTTGGTCTCAGTCGCAGGTCATGGGTCTTCCATCAGGATAATGACCCAAACCACACAGCTAAAAAACACCCAAGAATGGCTAAGAGGAAAACATTGGACTATTCTGAAGTGGCCTTCTATGAGCCCTGACCTAAATCCTATTGAACATCTTTGGAAGATGCTGAAACATGCTGTCTGGAAAAGGTACCCTTCAAACCCGAGACAACCGGAGCAGTTTGCTCATGAGGAGTGGGCCAAAATACCTGTTGAGAGGTGCAGAAGTCTCATTGACAGTTACAGGAATCGTTTGATTGCAGTGATTGCCTTAAAAGGTTGTGCAACAAAATATTATGTCAAGGGTACCATCATTTCTGTCCAGGCCTGTTTCATGAGTTTTCTTTTTTTTTTAAATTCTGTTGAAGCATGGTTGAAAAGCAATGTCTAACTTTCATTTGTTCATTTTCATAGATTTTTTATATATTACTTTTGTCAGATTCAAGTTATTTCTGTGACCATTGTGGGTTTTTCTTTCATTAAATGATGGGTACGAAAAATTTTGCCCACGTGTGTAAAAGTGAAAGGAGTAGTGGTCATGTATGCAAGATGTTGTTTAATTAACACAGGAATCTAGGCCCCCCAGCATTTAGATACTTATGCCCTATCCTGTTAATAGGGAGAAGTGTTGGTGGGAACACTGGTGGTAACACTGGTGGTAGCCTGTTAAGCAGTTAGTATGAACCACAGGTCCAAGCAATAAACTTCAGTGTAGCACTGATAGCCTCAACTAATGAGTAAGAACATCTACAGTGTATACTGTGGTTAGTGAGTGGTGGGCATTGAGGTCGCTTCTGTATTTAATGTCTCCTAATGAGTCACACTATACATGTGATGAAACGTATAGGGAATAGCATTTAATATATGAGAGGGACAGTGATTTACAGGGTGAGCTTGGTACGGACCTTGTAAGGTCAGGAGTCAACTGGTGAGAGAGGATAAGCCTATAGACATTTAGGGTTAGTGCTCAGGCCTTTTTTCTGGACTTTGGTCAGTCCTGTCATTGCTGAGGTGCAAATACCTTTGACAGAATGTTCAAAGATCCTTTCATCACTTGCCTCTCACAGCAAAACCCAGTCAGATCCACCTAGTTTATAGTTAATAATGGATCTATGGAAGCAATGCTATTACTGGTATATATGATAGGATAGGGTTTTATCAAGGGTTTTTAAGATATTTATAAACTTGGTTTAGAGTGGGTTCAACACTTTTGTCTTGCGCTACATGTATATGCTTTTTGTATATTTTATACTGATGTTATTAAAAGGTAACTTTTATTTATTATTATTAAGTGTATCCCACCTTGATGTTTACTATTGGTGGGAATACTAGTCAACCATTTGTCAAGTCTCATTGCAAAATTCTCAGCATTTACACCACAGTAATACAGCAACGTAGCCAAGATTGGGAAGGGTACTATTGTAGATTCCCTCTCATGGTCTGAGTAAGGGTAGCAGCACACGACCATGTTTAACCTGTGAAACATGGTCCGTGTGTTAGCCAGATTTACCGGCTTGAACTTGGTGCTGGGAGTGGGACTCCTAGCAGTATAGTTATCTATAGATAACATACTGTCCTGTACCAATTATAAGTTCAAGCCGGTAAATCTGGCTAACATACGGACTGTTTTTCACCTGTGAAACACTGTCGTGTGCTGTTACCCTAAGGGTAGAAGTTACAACAGGGTTTATACATGCCCCAACAGTGCAAAACAGATGACAAAGAACTCTTCAGTCTAGAGTGATTAAAATTATATATATATATATATATATATATATATATATATACATATATACACAGTCATATGAAAAAGTTTGGGCACCCCTATTAATCTTAATCATTTTAGTTCTAAATATTTGGGTGTTTGCAACAGCCATTTCAATTTGATATATCTAATAACTGATGGACACAGTAATATTTCAGGATTGAAATGAGGTTTATTGTACTAACAGAAAATGTGCAATATGCATTAAACCAAAATTTGACCGGTGCAAAAGTATGGGCACCTCAACAGAAAAGTGACATTAATATTTAGTAGATCCTCCTTTTGCAAAAATAACAGCCTCTAGTCGCTTCCTGTAGCTTTTAATCAGTTCCTGGATCCTGGATGAAGGTATTTTTGACCATTCCTCTTTACAAAACAATTCCAGTTCAGTTAAGTTTGATGGTCGCCGAGCATGGACAGCCCGCTTCAAATTATCCCACAGATGTTCAATGATATTCAGGTCTGGGGACTGGGATGGCCATTCCAGAACATTGTAATTGTTCCTCTGCATGAATGCCTGAGTAGATTTGGAGCTGTGTTTTGGATCATTGTCTTGCTGAAATATCCATCCCCGGCGTAACTTCAAATTCGTCACTGATTCTTGTACATTATTCTCAAGAATCTGCTGATACTGAGTTGAATCCATGCGACCCTCAACTTTAACAAGATTCCCGGTGCCGGCATTGGCCACACAGCCCCAAAGCATGATGGAACCTCCACCAAATTTTACAGTGGGTAGCAAGTGTTTTTCTTGGAATGCTGTGTTTTTTTGACACCATGCATAACGCCTTTTTGTATGACCAAACAACTCAATCTTTGTTTCATCAGTCCACAGGACCTTCTTCCAAAATGAAGCTGGCTTGTCCAAATGTGCTTTTGCATACCTCAGGCGACTCTGTTTGTGGCGTGCTTTCAGAAACGGCTTCTTTCGCATCACTCTCCCATACAGCTTCTCCTTGTGCAAAGTGTGCTGTATTGTTGACCGATGCACAGTGACACCATCTGCAGCAAGATGATGCTGCAGCTCTTTGGAGGTGGTCTGTGGATTGTCCTTGACTGTTCTCACCATTCTTCTTCTCTGCCTTTCTGATATTTTTCTTGGCCTGCCACTTCTGGGCTTAACAAGAACTGTCCCTGTGGTCTTCCATTTCCTTACTATGTTCCTCACAGTGGAAACTGACAGGTTAAATCTCTGAGACAACTTTTTGCATCCTTCCCCTGAACAACTATGTTGAACAATCTTTGTTTTCAGATCATTTGAGAGTTGTTTTGAGGAGCCCATGATGCCACTCTTCAGAGGAGATTCAAATAGGAGAACAACTTGCAATTGGCCACCTTAAATACCTTTTCTCATGATTGGATACACCTGGCTATGAAGTTCAAAGCTCAGTGAGGTTACAAAACCAATTTTGTGCTTCAGTAAGTCAGTAAAAAGTAGTTAGGAGTATTCAAATCAATAAAATGATAAGGGTACCCAAATTTTTGCACCGGTCAAATTTTGGTTTAATGCATATTGCACATTTTCTGTTAGTACAATAAACCTCATTTCAATCCTGAAATATTACTGTGTCCATCAGTTATTAGATATATCAAATTGAAATGGCTGTTGCAAACACTCAAATATTTAGAACTAAAAATGATTAAGATTAATAGGGGTGCCCAAACTTTTTCATATGACTGTAAATAATCTATCTGAAGTAAAATCTTAAATGGATTTTGATTTAATTATTCACAATTTTAATGAAGTGCATTATAGAATTACATTTTACAATTTGATAGCTTTTGGCTTAATTGCTCTTTCTACTTATTTATTTATCTTGCTTATATCATACCAACATATTCTACAATGATTACATGGTCACTCATTGTGTCCAGTTGGGCTCATAATCTAAATTCCCTATCACTATGTCTTGGTAGTTTGGAATCAAAGCACCCAGAGGAAACCCAAACACGGGGAGAAACCCAAACTCCTTTTAGATATTGTCTTTGTTAAATTTGAACCAGTGCTGCAAGGCAACAGTGTTAACCACAGAGCTATCATGCTACCCATTAAAATAAATGTAAAATGCTAAGAGAAGTTGTTTGCATTGCAAAATGAAAGAAAGCAGCACTAGAAGTCCATGTAATTATAATCAAATAAACATGTAACTGAAGAGAGCTACAAAATTACATTGCAGAAAATAATTTAAAAACCAATAGCCAACATATGTTCACATGAAAAAAAAAATATGTCTAGAAAGTATCTTCTTAGAAGCAGGTGCAAACACTGCACTGGAGGAGAATGTAAATATAGGAGCAAACAATTGGTTGACAGAAGACACAGTATAGCTATAAATGAGACACACTCAAAATAGGCTAAAATCAGCAGCAAAAAAAAACAAAAACAAAAAAAAACATATGGTCCTTTATCAGGCCTCTATCTTCATTATCTTTTTATTAATGACCTTGCTGTGGGATTGGAAAGTAAAAGGGTCACCAAACTATGCAATATTCTGAAAATCTCAGCATGTTTGTAAAATGCTACAGAAACACCTAGATAACATGGCTGCCTGGGTCATACTAAACATACAGGCGCATCTCAATAAATTAGAATATCTTTCAAACAATATCTTTGAAATTTTTATTTATTTCAGTAATTAATTTAAAAAAGTGACCTCCTATATTTTCTAGATTCTTTACACACAGAGTGATCTATTCCAAGTGTTTTATTTCTGTAAATGTTGATTATGGATTACAGGTAATGAAAACCCAAATCTAAGAAAATTTGAATGTTATAAAAAAGTTCAATTTACAACAGGTCAAAAAAACAGTCAGGAAACTTGTGGTGCGTGACGGAGGGATCAGTAATTCTTGCTGTTATCTGTTTGCTATCAGGAGGTGATTTGTGTCCCTCACAGTTCATACATAGTGTGATTTGAAGCTGGCATGAATATTGAGTTCAGTTCATGGTTCATACATAGTGTGACATGAAGCTGGCATGAATATTAAGTCCAAATTGCAGAGTTTGAAATTTTTGCATAAATTTATACTCCCATTCTTTTCTTTTCTCCTGCGTTTTAAAATGTCCCATTAAAACCACAACCCGCAAATCTTCAATAGAGTGGTTTTCTCCGGAGAAATGTGCGGCCACTGGGAGATCTGTTCTGCTGTTATTAATATTGGATCTGTGTGAGTTCATTCGTTGACTGAGTCTCTGCCCTGTTTCCCCCACATAGAGGCCTGTGGTGGGACATTGCACACACATTATGAGGTACACCACATTGGAAGACCTGCAGGAAAATGTCCCCCTAATTCTGTGCACCTGTTGTGACTGTGGGATAGGTACATTGTCAGTGGTGTGGATGTGCTTGCAGGTCATGCACCTTTTATGTAGGCAAGGTGAGGTGCCATTTTCAGTTGGGGCCCTCAGGGCACTCCGGACGATAATACGCCTCAGGTTTGGTGGTTGTCGAAAGGAAAGGAGAGGGGGGACTGGAAATATGTCCTTGAGTCTGTTGTCCCTATGTAGCACAGGTTGGAGCTCCTTGGCAATCCTTCGTAGGATCTCCAGCTGTGGGTTGTAGGTGACTACTAGGGGCACTCTGGCATCTTTCTGGGTCTCTCTATATGTGAGCAGACTGTCTCTGTTAATGGCTGCTGCTTTGTTCAATTGGTTGTCTGTTACTTTTGGTTTGTATCCCAATCTGAGAAATTTCATCCTCAGATCCAGGAGGTGCTTGTCCAGGTCTGTTTTGTTGGAGCAAATACGATTGTATCGTATAGCCTGGCTGTAGATTATAGATTGTCTTGTGTGCTTGGGGTGGAAGCTGTCATTTCTCAGGTAGGCCATTCTGTCTGTGGGTTTGTGGTATATTGAACAAGTACTAGCCCAGCTCAGCAAAGCTGTGTTGTGAATCTTTCCTCTTATGAGCCAAACAAACACGAAATGTCAGTTCTCTCCAAAGGTCTCTCCTTCTGCCCCTCGGCACACACTGACCATATCCAACTCTGCAATGATATGGAGGAGTTTTTCAGAAAAATGAGATTAAGGGAATATTTTTATGACAAAGACCTTCCATACAGCAGCGACTCTGAGATGGAACAGCCCATAAGGAATCCTACCAAAAAATCTACCTGGACCCCACGCCCTGGAGCTAATGCAGCACTGGATAAATATATTGACTGTTTCAGAAGCAAAGTAAAATCAGAAATCCTGGAGAAACAAAAGAAACAGGCGCATAACCTAACCCTGCAAGAACAAAAGGCTATTACTTCACTGAAAGAAAATCAGGATATAATAATAAAACCGGCTGACAAAGGGGGCGCAATAGTCATAATGAACACCTCAGACTATATCCAGGAAGCAAACAGGCAACTGTCAAATCCCATCCATTACTCCAAACTTGGAAGTGATCCCACAGAGGCCTATATGAAAGAACTAAAGAGTATGATCAAGAAGTTTCCAGTCCAGATCCAGAATCAGGTAAAAGGACTTATCCCACAAGATCCCAGACCGGGCTGCTTCTATATGCTCCCAAAGATACACAAAGATGGCAACCCTGGGAGGCCTATCATTTCTGGCATTGGGACACTGACAGAAAACATCTCAGGTTGGGTGGAAAATCTCCTAAAACCCCTTGTCAGGGATACTCCAAGCTATATCCAGGACACCACTGACCTTCTTAACAAACTGAATGCCCTGGGCCCTCTACCTGAGGGTACCATTTTGGCCACCATGGATGTGGAATCCCTGTATACCAACATTCCCCACAAGGATGGAGTTGCAGCATGTCGGGTACACCTGACAAAACAAAACCTCCCAACAGAACCAGTAACGCAGCTCATACAATTCATCCTTAGCCACAACCATTTTACCTTTGGAGAGGATCTATATCTACAGTGAATGGGAACTTCAATGGGGACCAGATGTGCACCCCAATATGCAAATCTCTTTATGGCAGAAATGGAAGGAACATATTTATCAACATGCGCCACCAAACCTATGATTTACCTTCGTTATATCGATGATATCCTTGTCATCTGGACGGCAGGTGAGGAGGCCCTACTTCAATTCCATAATGACTTCAATGACTTTCACCCGACCATCAACCTTAAACTTAGCTATTCAGGGAGTGAAATTCACTTTCTGGATACCACAATATACATTAAAGACCACCGGCTACTCACATCAATATACCACAAACCCACAGACAGAACGGCCTACCTGAGAAACGACAGCTTCCACCCCAAGCACACAAGACAATCTATTATTTACAGCCAGGCTATACGATACAATCGTATTTGTGCCGACAAAACAGACCTGGACAAGCACCTCCTGGATCTGAGGATGAAATTTCTCAGATTGGGATACAAACCAAAAGTAACAGACAACCAATTGAACAAAGCGGCAGCCATTAACAGAGACAGTCTGCTCACATATAGAGAGACCCAGAAAGATGCCCGAGTGCCCCTAGTAGTCACCTACAACCCACAGCTGGAGATCCTACGAAGGATTGCCAAGGAGCTCCAACCTGTGCTACATAGGGACAACAGACTCAAGGACATATTTCCAGTCCCCCCTCTCCTTTCCTTTCGACAACCACCAAACCTGAGGCGTATTATCGTCCGGAGTGCCCTGAAGGCCCCAACTGAAAATGGCACCTCGCCTTGCCTACATAAAAGGTGCATGACCTGCAAGCACATCCACACCGCTGACAGTGTACCTATCCCACAGTCACAACAGGTGCACAGAATTAGGGGGACATTTTCCTGCAGGTCTTCCAATGTGGTGTACCTCATAATGTGTGTGCAATGTCCCACCACAGGCCTCTATGTGGGGGAAACAGGGCAGAGACTCAGTCAACGAATGAACTCACACAGATCCAATATTAATAACAGCAGAACAGATCTCCCAGTGGCCGCACATTTCTCCGGAGAAAACCACTCTATTGAAGATTTGCGGGTTGTGGTTTTAATGGGACATTTTAAGACGCAGGAGAAAAGAAAAGAATGGGAGTATAAATTTATGCAAAAATTTCAAACTCTGCAATTTGGACTTAATATTCATGCCAGCTTCATGTCACACTATGTATGAACCATGAACTGAACTCAATATTCATGCCAGCTTCAAATCACACTATGTATGAACTGTGAGGGACACAAATCACCTCCTGATAGCAAACATATAACAGCAAGAATTACTGATCCCTCCGTCACGCACCACAAGTTTCCAGACTGTTTTTTTGACCTGTTGTAAATAACTTCTCTACTTAGATTGAATTTTTTTTTTTAAGGACTCTAAAATGCTTTGAAAACCATGTGTATAAAAATCTGTGAATTTTCAGTTCTTGTATCACACCATGTCTGATGAAGGGAGCTAGCTAGTACTCCTGAAAGCTTACTTATAAATATACTCAGTTAGCCTCTAAAAGGTATCGCCTGATTTCTTCACTCTTCCACTACTTTCAATGGCTAACACGGCACAACATTATACTACTATAAAAAAGTTCAGTATTGTAAATTCAGTGCGTCACCTGCCAAGGTTTCCTAAGCCTTTAAATCAGGGGTCTCAAACTCAATTTACCCGGGGGCCGCTGGAGGTAGAGTCTGGTGAGGCTGGGCCGCATCAGGTTTTCCACACAGGTAATATGCTCCATATTGGCCCCTGCACACGGTATTATGCTCCCTAGTGGCCCCTGCACACGGTATTATGCTCCCTAGTGGCCCCTGCACTTGAATTATGCTCCATTGTGGCCCCTGCACACAGTATTATGCTCCATTGTGGCCCCTGCACACAGTATTATGCTCCATAGTGGCCCCTGCACTGGTATTAGGCTCCATAGAGGCCCCTGCACACGGTATTGTGCCCCATAGTTGCCCACCCACGAACTATTATTATACTCTGGGTTCTTTTCAGAAAAGAACCCAGAGTATAATAATAGTTCGTGGGTGGATAGGTAAGTAACACTGGTTTTTATGTTTGTCACTTCCCCTGGGTCTCCGTTACTTATCTATCCTGGAAACCGGAGCACTCCCAGCAGCTTTCGGCCCTGTCTAATTGCGCACAGACGTCACGTGATGAGACCGGTGACGCGACCTGATGACGTCACCAGAGCGCCCAAGCCTGCTCAGAGTGACAGCGGATCGCAGGAGAGGTGAATAGCATTGGTTTTTATGTTCCTTCACCTCCCCTGGGTCTCTGATTATTATACTCCGGGGTCTAAAAAGACCCTGGAGTATAATAATAGTAGTATTTGAGGCCCGCGGCCTCACTTACCGATGCCCACGGCTGCTCACAGCGGCATCCACTTCCTCTTCTGCGTCCCATAGCAGAAGGGGAAGCGGGGGCGGCCACGAGCAGACGCCGGGTAGGGAAATAAATAGGCCGTCACCTGCCGGGGATACTCCAGCAGGTAACGGTTTATTTATATAAATAAAAAAAACTTATCCTCACCTACCTGCAATGACTTGATGCAGCCGCCGCCTCCTCCTCTTGTCCAAGACGTCTGTGTCTCAGCGTAGGAGGCGCGATGACGTCATTATATCGCTGCCTGCACTGTGATGCGGACGTCTCGTAAGCCAGCCCAGGACAGGCCCCGCTCAGCGTTGTTTTTTTTTTTTTGTTTTTTTAAAAGCAGCCTGTTCCGGGCTGGTTTACATTAGATAGTAAAAAATGCTGCCCCCCAGACAGTGCGCCCCTGGTGCCATTCGTATCAAACTCGGGCCGTACTAACATTAAACTTTGATATTGAGGTGGGGGCCGCAAACTATTGTCCCGAGGGCCGCAGTTGGCCCACGGGCCATGAGCTTGAGACCCCTGCTTTAAATGGTCCCTCAGTCTAGTTCAGTAGGACTGCTGATTATGAATTGTATTACTGAAATGAATGAACGTTTCAAAGATATTCTAATTTATTGAGATGCACCTGTACATAAACCTCTAATTTCTAAGCAAATATCCATAAATCAGGAGTAAAACATAATCATTTTTTGCTTCTTTCATCACTTATTACACTTTTCATCTCACCTTCCTGTCTCCTGTACTGATCACTTACTCTAAATTCACTGATAATATTCATAACATAGTCCATGTTGCACATGCGTGTGGTATATGGGAGACATGAAAACAGCTAGTTACCTCCTTTCGTAAAAGACTTCTAAAGGCAGCAAGCTCTAAATTGATCCCTCAGTAAAGCTGAAAATATCCAGCCTTATGTGTCTCATGGTAACACTTTTTCGTAACAATATTTTCTCTAATATTGTAGCAATAATCCTTTAGTTCCATAAGGATTATGTTTTTACTCATATATTATTGGACATTATTGGTTTCCGGAAACTTCTATTTAGTGACTGGATGCCAACTCCCATGTAAATATATGCCAATATTTAAATTTTATCACAACAATTTAAACTTTCATGTTTTGCTTTTTTTTTTTTTTTTTTTTAATTATGCTATGCAGTGGTTAATAAACATAGAAGTTGTTCCATAAAGATTGTTTGAGAAGCAATAAGAGGATTACTTATTTCTTTCTATTGAGCTGTAGGATGGGGAAAAAAGGTCTTAAACTAACTACAATACAATTTCTATGGAGATCCCTGTAGCAAATATCACTTAAATTTTAATTCATTCTTTCAGTGAAAAGGGCCATATCCTAGCCAATCCAAATTTACTAGTATCCTGCTGTGATGCAACATTTTATGCATCCATTACTAAATCTGAAATAGGATAAAAATTCATATAACATATACTTGAGCAACACAAAATTTATTGTAAAAGGATTCACTTCATGTCAGCTTTATTAAAGAAAATGGCGTACATAAACATTATAAATACAGGGCCACAAAATAATAATTAGTGTCCAATGGGCCAACTTTCACTACGGGCTCACTTGTTGAGGTATATGATGGACCCTAAGGTGAGAACTGCACCTCATCAGGCATTTATGGCATATTCTATGGATAAAACCATAGAAAACAACATGGGTGCACCCCAGTAAGAATACTTAACCCCTTAAGGACCCAGCCCAAAAGTGCGTCAAGGACCAGGCCTCGTTTTTCAAAACTGACATGTGTCACTTTATATGGCAATAACTTTGAGACATCTTAACTTACACAAGTGATTTTGAGAATGTTTTTTTGTGACACATTGTACTTCATGTTAGTGGTAAACACTAATGAATATTTTTGTATTTATTTATAAAAAAAATAGGAAATTTGATGGAAATTTGGGGGAAAAAAAAAAAAAAAAAAAAAAAAATCACAATTTTCAAAATGTGAAATGCTCTGCTTTTCAGACAGATATTCATACCACTCAAATACATTAATACATATTATCTACCATATCTCTGCTATATATCGGCATCATCTTTTAATCATCCTGTAATTTATTTTGGATGTTAGAAGGCTTAGAAGTGTAACAATGTTTTGCAGATTTACAAGAAAATTTCCCAAACTAATTTTTTAGGGACCACTAATTCCTTAATTTAGCCCTAAAATTAACACATTCACAAAGGGTTAAAGGAGAAAATGCATCTCACAGTTTGTTATGCAATTTATCCTGAGCACGGAAATACCCAACATGTGGGTGTAAACTGATGTTTGGGTGAATGGCAGCGCACGGAAGGGAAGGAGTGACACTGGGCGTCTGAAAAGCAGATTTTGCTGGAATAGTTTTCAGGTGCCATGTCTCATTTGCAGAGCCCCTAGAGTACCAATACAAAGGAAACCCCCAAAAAGTTACCCCATTTTGGAAACTACACCCCTCACAGAACATATCAAGGGGTATAGTGAGCATTTTGACACTACAGCGGATTCACAGATTTTATTAACATTGGGACATTAAAATGAAAAATTACTTTTTTTTTCCAATAAACCGTCAATTTAGCCCCAAATTTTTCATTTTCACAAGAGGACAAAAGGAGAAAAAGCTCCCCAAAGTTCGTTACACAATTTTTCTGAACACAGAAATGCCCCATATGTGGTTGTAATCTGCTGCATGGCTGGAATAGTTTGTGTGTGCCATGTTGCATTTGCAGAGCCCCTAAAGTACCAATACAATGGAAACCTCTCAAAAGTGACACCATTTTAGAAACTACACCATTCAGGGAATGTATCATAGGGTATTAGCATTTTGAGCCTAAAAATGCTTCCCAAAAATTAATGTACAAAGTGAAAATTAAAGTTTTTAAAGAAATATCCAATTTCAGTGCCTAATACGTTGCGGCCACTTTGTGGCATCAGAAACATGAACTCCTAAAACTATTAAGTGGGCTATCCTGGGAGAAAAAAAAATTAAATATGTGGGTGTAAACTTCTGCTTGGGCACACAGCAGGGCTGAGAAGGGAAGGAGCACTGTGTTTTTTTAGCTTTTGGAGTATAGATTTAGAGGGACTTTCTGGTCGCCATGATATTTTTGCAGAGCCCTGGAGGTGCCAGTAAATTGGAATTCCCCAAGACGTGATCCCCATTTTGTAGGGGCAATTTTAGGGTCTCTGCAAATGTGACATGGCGTCCAAAAAACAACAATCTAAATATGCGCGCCAAAAGCACATACAGTCCCTGACAGAAGTTCTGTCGCTTATCCATGTTGTGGAATCAAAAGCTTATAACCTGACTTTAAATTCATCCATTGGTTTTAGAAATGACTCATATGAAAGCTGAAACCCTCCCAAATAATTTTTTGGTTAAGAAAATAAATTGGCTTCACTGCTGAAATATTCATCATTTAATGAACACAGAAAGGTCAGATTTTGGCAAGACAAAAGTTTTGTCACCTTGTCATATAATGCGCCCAATCCTAGTTTAAAGCTTCACCTGTGCTCACTAATTGATCGGTTAATTAGTGGGTGTGTATAAAAAGAACTCCAGCACCCCAGACCTTCACTTGAACTGCAACTTCACCTCTGACAACATGCCAAAAATCAACCCTGCGACCAAAGCCTTGATTATCAAGAGGCTGAAGACCAGATCCACTGCAGAGGTGGCTGGCACCTTTAATGTGTCTCTGCGTCAAGTACAAAGAATTAAAAAAAGATTTGAACAGACTGGAGATGTTTTTGACAAGCCCAGGTCCGGCAGACCCCGCAAGACAACTGCTCAGGAGGAACGTTTGTTGGTTAGAAAATCAAAAGACAGCCCCTCTTCCACTGCAGCAGAGCTCCAACAGGCCTGGTCACCTCAAGTCCCTGTGTCAACTAGAACAGTTTGTAGGATTCTGTCTCGAAATGGCCTCCATGGTCGAATCAGTGCCCAGAAGCCAGGACTAAACAAAAGGCAATTACAAAAACGTGTGGCATTTGCCAAGGCCCACAGCCTGCTAAACGAATGGACACTGGAAAAGTGGCAGAAGGTGGATTTCTCAGATAAATCTTCAGTTGAATTACACCACAGCCGCCGCAAATACTGCAGGAGACCTACTGGAGCCCGTATGGATCCAAGATACACCCAGAAAACAGTTAAGTTTGGTGGTGGAAAGATCATGGTCTGGGGTTACATTCAGTATGTAGGTGTGCGAAACATTTGCAAGGTGGAAGACAATATCAATCGCCTAAAATATCAAGAAGTATTAGCTTCCTCTTACATTCCCAATCATAAAAGGGGTCACATTTTGCAGCAGGATGGTGCTCCATCTCATACATCCATCTCTACATTAAAGTTCCTCCAGGCAAAGAAGATCAAGGTGCTCCAGGACTGGCCAGCCCAGTCACCAGACATGAACATCATTGAGCATGTTTGGGGTAGGATGAAAGAGGAAGCTTGGCAGACAAAACCACAGAATCTTGATGAACTCTGGGAGGCATGGAAGACTGCATTCTTTGCTATTCCTGATGACTTCATCATTAAAGTGTATGAATCATTGTTGAAACGCATGGATGCAGTCCTTCAAGCTCATGGAAGTCACACAAAATATTAAATATGGCTCTAATAGCACCACAACTTCATTCACCAATGTTATGAAACATATCTTTGTTTTTGAACATAATTATTGGTTTGATTTTCATATTACTTTATGTGTGCAACAAAACTTTTGTCTTGCCAAAATCTGACCTTTCTGTGTTCATTAAATGATGAATATTTCAACAGTGAAGCCAAATTATTTTCTTAACCAAAAAAATCATTTGGGAGGTTTTCAGCTTTCACATGAGTCATTTCTAAAACCAATGGATGAATTTAAAGTCAGGTTATAAGCTTTTCATTCCACAACATGGATAAGCGACAGAACTTCTGTCAGGGACTGTAGCTCTCCTTCACATCTGCGCCCTGCTATGTGCCCAAATGGCAGTTTATGCCCACATGTATGACACTGGTGTACCCAGGACAACATACTTTACAACGCCATATGTGGGTATTAACTACTGTTTGGGCACAGCCGGGCACAGAAGGGAAGGAGCGCTATTTTGGTTTTTGGAGCACAGTTTGGTGTTTGGACACCATGTCACTTTTGCAGAGCCCATGAATTGCCAGTAAAGTGGAATCCACAGACATGTCACCTCATTTTGGAAACTAAACCCTTCAAGGGATTTATCAAATGGGGTAGTGAGCATTATTAACCCTTAAGTGTTGCATTCTTTTAATTTCCAGAAATGAATGCGCAGCTGATAATGAAAAGTTAAAAATGAAAATTTTCCATAGATACGACATTTCAGTGCCCGATATGTCGTGCCCAGCTTATGTCTGCAGAGACACACACTCCAAAAACTGTTGAGCGGGGATCCTGGGCACAACAGCTTTTGGAGTGTTCATCTCTGATACAAGCCGGGCATAACATATTACGCACTGAAATAACGTATTCCTGGAAAAATTGTGATTTTCACCTTTCACCATCAGCTGCGTATTCATTTATGGATAATAAATGATAGCAACACTTGGAGGTTAAAAATGCTCACTGTACCCCAGGATAAATTCCTTCAGGGGTATAGTTTCCAAAATGGGGTGACATGTCAGGGGTTTCCACTGTACTGGCATTTCAGCTCTGCAAAAGTGTCATGGTGCCCAAAAATCAAACTGTCCAAGTCTGTGCTCCAAAAATCAAATAGCGCTCCTTCCCTTCTGTGCCCAGCTGTGTCCAAACAGCAGTTTATACCCACATATGACATTAAGTACGTTATCCTGGGTACACCAGTATCATACATGTGGGTATAAACTGCAGTTTGGGCACACAGTAGGGCGCAGAACGGAAGCGCTATTTGGCTTTTGGAGCGCAGATTCAGATGTTTGGGATCTGGGTGCCATGTCATGTTTGCAGAGCCTCTAAAGTACCAGTAAAGTGGAATCCCCTAGGGAATGACCCCATTTTGAAAAGTGCACCCCTCAAAGAAGTTATCAAGGGGTGTAGTGAGCATTAGTATCCTAGACGTGACTGCACAGCAGATGGGGAAAAGTGAATATGTAAGCTGTGCGGAGTACATTTGGTACACTAAATTCCCTACTATTTCCCCACTAGCGCCTATTATTGGAGGGGTCACTCTGGGGATCACTTCTGGTTTATTATCCCTCGTAAGCTCTAAATCTGGTTTGTACCCTAATATACGCTCGCACAGCTTATACATTCCCTTCCTGACTCAGCCAGTTTTGTTCTAATGATTTGGCGATTTTTGGGGTTTTTGTCTTCACATTGTACGAGCTATATTTTCTTTAGTTTTCTGGTGATGTAGCCATATGAGGGCATGTTGTTTGTGGTATGAGATGTATTTTGTAATGACATCATTTTTAGGTGCCTAAAACTTATTAAATAAATTTTATTAACTCTTTCTTGGTGGATTAAAAAAAAAAAAAAACCCATCAATTCTGGCACTGCGTTTTACCTTTTAAATTTTTCGCCATGCAGCATAGAGCGTAAGTATCATGTCACCTTTATTCTGCGGGTCGGTACGATTACGGCGATACCTCATTTATACTGTTTTTTTATGCGATACTAATGTTGCAGAACAAAAATCCATTTGGGGACATAAATCTATTTTTTTGCATCGCCATCTTCTGAGATGCGTAGCATTTTTATTTTTCAGTTTATAGAGTTGGTTTAGGGCTTTTTTTTTTGTGGGACAATCAGTGCTTTTTATTGGTACAGTTTTGGGGCACATATGACAATTGATCACTTTTTATGGCATATTTTGTAAGGTGAGATGGCGAAAAATCATTTCTTCCGGCGTTTTTTTTCCCCCGACGTTCACTGTGTACGTTGAATATGGTTTCAGTTTTATTGTACAAGTTGTTACGGACGCGGCGATACCAAATATGTATTGTTTTTTATTAATTTTTAGGTTTATTTGTTATATAATTCATTTTATATAGGAAAAGGGAATTTTTGGGGCTTTATTCTTTTATTAATTTTTTTTCACATACTTTATTATTTTTTTTCACTCTTTTTTACTTTTTCATGTGTCCCATTAGGACACCTGAGCCAGAGATGCTTTGATCTTTGGCTTAGTACTATAGACTGCAAGACACAAGCATACATGTGTCTTGCAGTCTATACAGGAAGTCATCACTATGGAGACGCATAGCGCTGACTTCCGGAGGTCTCAGCAGGATCAACCAGGTAGTGGGGTCTCCAGGCTGCTTGGGGTCACTGGGCAGACCCCGGGCTGCAGATTATAAATATTGGCACCCCCCGATCTCGCCACGGGGGGCGGCAAGATGGCGGAACCCCTTGGATGCCGCGGTCATTTTTGTCCGCGGCATCCAAGGGGTTAAAACTCCAATCGGAACTCAGTTCCGACAGGAGGTTATGGAGCAGGGTGTTAGTTGTCAGTTACAGCTAACACCCCATTCCGATGCCTAGTAGTTCTGATGCGTAATATTACGCCCTGGTGCGCGAAGTAGCAAGCGCCCGGGATGTAATAGTACGTCCAAGGTCGTTAAGGGGTTAAAGGCCCTATTAGAGGACAATTATTGAAAGGAATGTTTGTAGGCCTGTTCCTGAAAACTGTGGGTAAAGCTGAGTTTACACAGTTTTTTTTTTCAGTTAGAAACTGCATGCTTTTAAATTACAGTAATGCTTAGCACATTAGTGATAACGTTGGCTAGACAGTCCATCAAGCCCAAATCTATAATCATACCATGATGATCCAGAGGAAGGTAAAAAAAAAAAACCCACTATGAGCAGGATGCCAATTACCCTACATTAGGGGAAAAATCCTTCCCAACTGCAAACATGGCAATCAAAACAAATCCCTGAATCAACATCCCATCCCAAAATTATAGTTCTTATAACTTGCGATACCTATATTTTCAAGAAAGGCATCCAGGCCATTCTAGAACATGCACAAGTTATCAACCATCACAAAATGAGGCTGTATATCTTGTCATGTGGTCAAACTGACAGATCCTCTTGGCAAAAAGCCTTCAGATCCTACAAAATACTTTGCCCGAAAGTGGCTTATGGTATGTTCACATAGTGAAATTTGCCACCGATTTTGGGGTGGGTTCTACCCCAAAACCTGTAGCAGATTCTGTCTGTTTTTACACATCCAATCCAAATTCATTTTCTGCCGTGCGAACATACACACCCTTGAAGTGGCTGCACAGCTCCTCTTTCCTGCAGAAACTGAAAGCTAGGAGGGACAATTGTCAAATCAGGTGAGAGGTTAGAGATAGTCCCTACAAAACCTTCAATATCTTCTGCTGCAACCATAGAAGGGAGGACTTAAGCCCTAGACTTTCTTTCTGACTTGACAGTGATCTGAAACAGAAATGAAGCCTATACACAGCTTTCTGGCTAATGACTGTAAACTCTAATCCAATATTTTCTGACAAGATCCCGCATTCACACTGCCATCAATGTTCTGTACTTCTCTTTAACTGTGCCAGGATGAGTCGCTCCTTTGGAAATCAAGTGAGAGCGGCTCCATACTATGTTTTTGGGTGCACTGTGCATAATTTTCAGAACCCTGAAAAAGCTCCTATCACTATCAAATAAAGTGATTTACAGCTTCCAGCAGTTCATTCTGATTCGTATATGTAAGGATTTACTACATATATAGTAGACTAGTTAAATTTTTCTTTAATCTTCATTTTTTATCATATTTTTTTTGTTGACATTTTGGGGTCTACTGAACAAATTACTTGTTTTCCACAATGTTATGGTCTCAAGGAACAATGATTTTAGCTCACAATGTTTGTCCAGGAAGCAATTAATATTGTAATGCCTCATGCACACTTCTGATGCTCTGTTCCATTATTTTGTAGGATATATATATATATATATATATATATATATATAGCGCGCTATACATATCAAAGCATCAGAATGGAGCTCGGACTGCAACAGGCCTGTACACTCGGACGTTTGAATAAGGCCTAACTTGAGGAACCACTTGTATCTCCTTATTGTGTATGGTGAAACTGCCACAAGAATTTATTTCATACAAGTTGGTATTTCATTAAAAGTTACTTGGAGGTTTTTGAGAGTTCATTTTGCTTTTCTGCTTGTTTCAGTAACCATCAAAGTCAGAGCATAATGGATAAAATGCACAAGTGTTTATCAACACTGTCTAAAAAAACCTTGCACCTTTGTTGTTTATTGGAACCAAGCAACCATCTATAGTTCCCGAATAAATTCTGTGACGTTTTAATAATAGTCCTTTAATAGTCCCACAGTGGGGAAATTCAGTGTGTTACAGCAGCAAAGATAAGATAAGCAGATACAAATACAAATACAACATGTACAGGAATGTTCCAAGGTGAGAGGCATTACATTAATAGCAGACAGACAGATAGGACGTAGCAGAGGGGGGGGGGGGGATTTAACTGGCAGAGAGATATTTCAGTTCTCTGTATGTAATGATCTCCGCTTAGGTCGGTGTTGGTTGTACAGCCTAACCGCGGTGGGGAGGAAAGACTTCCGATAGCGCTCCTTCTCACACCTAGGGTGGAGCAGTCGGTCACTGACAGTACTGCCCAGCGCAATCACAGTCTCATGCATGGGATGGGAGTTATTCTCCCGCATGGAGCTCACCACCCACACCCCCCCCCCCCCCCCCCCCCCCCCCCCCCCCCCCCGGGGCCCCCCCCCCCCCCGCGCCGCCCCCCCTCCTCCTCTTCACATTTTTTTTTTTTCCCCCCTTTATTTTTCCCCCCCCCCCCCCCCCCCCCCAAAAAAAAGGGGGGGGGCCCACCCCCAAGAGAAAAAAAGTCCAAAGGGGCCCCCCCCACCCCAAGGCCCCCCCCCTCCCAAGGCGGGGGGGGCCCGCTGGGCCCCTTCCTGTACAGGGCCTCCATATGATCTGCCCAGTCCAGCTTATTATTAAGGAGCAGACCCAGGTACTTATAGGTGTTCACAATCTCGATGCCTGTCCCCAGGATGTCCACAGGTGGTTTTTGGAGGGCATCTCCCCCTTTACAAAAACCCCCCCCCACCCCCTTCTCCCCCCCCCCAAAAAACTTAAAGTGGGCCCCGGGCCCCCCACCCAAAAAAACCGGTTCAGTTCTCTGTACTCCTTGTCATCATCGTCTGTGATGAGGCCTACTATTGCAGAGTCGTCAGAATACTTCTGTAGGTAGCAGCTGGATGAGTTGCACCTAAAATCAGCAGTGTACAGTGTGAAGAGGAAAGGGGCGAGAACCGTACCCTGAGGTGCCCCCGTATTACAGATCACGGTACCTGACATACAGTCTTGGGCTCTCACGTATTGAGGTCGATTTGTGAGGTAGTCTAGGATCCAGTTGGAGAGGTGGTGGTCCACTCCAGCAAGGCCCAGCTTGTCTCTCAGTAACCTGGGCTGTATGGTGTTAAAAGCACTGGAGAAATCAAAGAACATTATTCTCACTGTGTTCCCTGGTTTCTCCAGGTGAGACAGAGCCCTGTGCAGAAGGTGGATGATGGCATCATCTACCCCAATGCCCGGTCGATAAGCAAACTGGAGAGGGTCCATAGCGGGGCTCACTAGAGGGAGAAGATGTGTGAGAACCAATCTCTCTAAGATCTTCATCAAGTGGGATGTCAATGCTACAGGTCTGTAGTCGTTGAGGTCCATAGGGTGAGGTTTCTTTGGAACTGGTACCACACAAGAAGATTTCCATAATTCAGGGACTATTTCCTGCCTCAGGCTCATATTATACATATATGTAATTATATCACACAGCTGGTCCCCACAAGTCTTAATTAGCCTTGCACTGATGTCATCTGGCCCTGCGGCTTTCCTCGCCTTGATCTTTTTCATCTCCTTCCTCACCTGGGCCCGTGTGAAGGTCAGACTGTGGTCAGATAAAGACAGATTTCTGGATTTACTGGTCTGTTGGGAAGTAGCCACATGGGGTGAATGGGGTGAAGTCATTGTGGTGAGGGGAGCTGAAGGACATTCTGGGGTGGGAGGAGCTGGTGTGTGATCAAATCTGTTGAAGAATAGGTTTAGTTCATTAAGCCAGTTAACATCTGCCTCAATCTGGCAGACCGACTGTTTATGACCCGAAATTGACTTAAGCCCCTCCCAGACCCCCCTTATGTCTTTTCTTTCCATTTGCTTTTCCATTTTTTCCTTATAACTGGCTTTTCCTTGCCTGATTAGATGCCTCAGCTCCTTTTGTACTTCCCTCAACCCCTCCTTATCTCTTGTCCTGAATGCCATCTTTTTCTCCTTAAGTAGTGTTTTTATATCAGCGTTAATCCATGGTTTGTTGTTGGAGAAGCACCTCACCACTTTTGTGGGTACTGTGTTGTCCACACAAAAATTAATGTAGTCCGTTATGCAGTGTGTGAGTCCTTCTATATCTTCTCCATATGAATCCTGCAGCACTTCCCATGCGGTTGTGTCAAAACAATCCCTCAGAGCCTCATCACTCTCCTCGGACCATATCCTCACTGTGCGGGTGACAGCTGGTTCTCTACGTACAAGTGGCTTGTACACAGGTCGGAGATGTACTAGGTTGTGATCCGATCTTCCCAGGGGCGGTAGGGCTGATGAGTTATATGCCTCCCTCACGTTGGCATAGAACAAGTCCAGTGTTTTGTTGTCTCTGGTGTGGCAGGTTACATACTGTGTGAAACTGGGCAGTGTGGATGATGGAGAGGCATGGTTGAAATCGCCAGACACAAGAAGGAGGGCCTGGGGGTGCTGAGACTGTAACTGGCTCAGCGTGGCTTGTAGGACCTCACAGGCAGCGTCAGCTTTCGCAGAGGGGGGGACATATGCAGCTATCACGATGACATGTGATAGTTCCCTTGGTAGATAGAAAGGTCTCATGCTCACAGCTAATCGTTCAATGTCCTTACAGCAAGTTTGCTCCTTAATCACAATGTGTCTAGGATTGCACCATCTATTATTCACAAACATTGCCAGCCCCCCCTCCTTTCCTCTTACCGCTCTCCCTTGTCCTGTCTGCCCGAAGGAGTTTAAAACCATCCAAGGAGACCAGAGGGTCAGGAGTAACTTCAGTGAGCCAAGTCTCTGTAAGTAGCATCATGCTGCACACCCGAAACTCCTGATGGTGCCTGGTGAGCGCTGTTAGTTCATCCATCTTGTTTGCAAGAGATCTCACATTGCCCATAATGATGGAGGGAACAGTTGGTCGGTAACGCCTCTTTTTAATCCTCTGAAGAGTTCCTGCTCTGCAGCCCCTCCCCCCGCTTTTTCTTTCTCCAGAGTTCTTGGGGGATGGGTGGGCAAATGGTATGCAGCCCTGTTGTTGTGACTCTAAGCTGCAGTAATTTCTCTCTTGTGTAGACAAAAGAAATGCCTGCAGACACAAGAGTCCCCATTTCAGCAGGACAAAAAGACAGATAAAAACAAAAAAAAAAGTATCACAAAGATCCAATTCCAAGTCTTTGTTTCTTCATTTCTTCATAGTGTAAAGTCCGTTAAGTAGAGAGATAAAAAACAGACAGAGAAAGAAAAAATAAGAGAGAGAGAGTCTCAGAGCTGCTGACCAGGCAGCCACTTCAGCGGCGCCATCTTGGAAAAAAAAAAAAAAAAAAAAAAAAAAAAAAAAGCTCACCCATGAAAGTGCCTTCACATCTATTGCAGCTAGAAAGTTAAGAGGGTCTCTTTTCATAACATTTTATAAATAAAATATAACTTTTAATAATATAAGGAATAAAATTTGACTGAAAACACACCCTAAAGTGAATTAAAAAGTCTTTGTTCTTGATTGTATAAAAAAGACAGGCGTATTTGTCTGATTATTTTATTCACCGCTTTAGAAATTAGAAAAATACAAAAAACGCTACCACCATCTAGAGTGCTGTGTGTGAATTGGGAACAATTTGGAAGCGTTTCAATGAACACGATAATCAGCTGTGTTTAAAGGGAGGTACCTGAAAAATGCCAGACATCTCTCTTATAGCAAAAAATGAAGGATAGTATTTAAACAGCTGAAAAAATGTGAATGATTACGCATAAATCCTAACACTAACGCAATGGATAAAGGATAGCGTTTAAAAAGCTATAGGTAGGTAATATAGCAACATAACCTATTAGCCCAAGTCATAATTATTAAACGCAAATCCCAGCGTTATAGTAGGGGATAGCATGTAGGCAGTCGTAATGCTCGTTAATTGGAAAACCTAGGTTCCAGATATTAAACATAGGTCACAGCACAAAGGCAATTATTAAAAAGTAACATTTAGACCTAGGTTCCAGATCTTAAACATAGGTCACAGCACAGAGGTAGTTAATAAAAAGATGGCGTTTTAAGCAGTTTTAAAGCCCATAGGGTACTGGGCATAAGATGGCGTTTTTAAGCGGTTTTAAAGCCAGTGAATTATTAGGCAGAAGTCCCAACACGTTTCCCCATATTGGTTCATCAGGGGACAGATAGAGCCAAAACTAAACAAAGCAAGACCAAAAAATAATAAAGTTGTGCTCTAATAGTGATTGAGAAACACAGTAACGAAGTGCACACACAGTGTTCAGTCTTTTGAAGACAACAAACCACACCCAATGTCAAGTGATCCCTTCCACCGGCCAATCATAAACTAGAAAGGGCGGAGACACAGAGCAACGCCCCTCGTGACATATTAATGATAGGCCGGACGCATGGAGGAAGACACGGGGGCGGTTTCAAATAGTTGCTATGGGGATCTATAGCGCATCCCCTTTGTGTATTGACGAGATACCGGATGTAAACATTGGAGCGTGGAATGGTGAGTATATCGATAGCGATTGTCATAACGGCATACAAAACCATTAGTGACTACCCGTAAATGAAAAAATGATAATATATAATAATATGGCGCTACTTCATACAATATGTTCAGCATACAAAAACCAAAAAAGGCACAAGTAAAAATAAATTATTGAAAAAGGCAGACAGACATCCTCTGTGTATATCAATAAATGGAAGATATATATACCATAGTGGAGAAACCAATGTGCGATCGATATACTATTTGGCCTATTGGTACATAGTGCTACAGTCATATGAAAAAGTTTGGGCACCCCTATTAATCTTAATCATTTTTAGTTCTAAATATTTGGGTGTTTGCAACAGCCATTTCAATTAGATATATCTAATAACTGATGGACACAGTAATATTTCAGGATTGAAATGATTTTTATTGTACTAACAGAAAATGTGCAATATGCATTAAACCAAAATTTGACCGGTGCAAAAATTTGGGTACCCTTATCATTTTATTGATTTGAATACGCCTAACTACTTTTTACTGACTTACTGAAGCACAAAATTGGTTTTGTAACCTCAATGAGCTTTGAACTTCATAGCCAGGTGTATCCAATCATTAGAAAAGGTATTTAAGGTGGCCAATTGCAAGTTGTTCTCCTATTTGAATCTCCTCTGAAGAGTGGCATCATGGGCTCCTCAAAACAACTCTCAAATGATCTGAAAACAAAGATTGTTCAACATAGTTGTTCAGGGGAAGGATACAAAAAGTTGTCTCAGAGATTTAACCTGTCAGTTTCCACTGTGAGGAACATAGTAAGGAAATGGAAGACCACAGGGACAGTTCTTGTTAAGCCCAGAAGTGGCAGGCCAAGAAAAATATCAGAAAGGCAGAGAAGAAGAATGGTGAGAACAGTCAAGGACAATCCACAGACCACCTCCAAAGAGCTGCAGCATCATCTTGCTGCAGATGGTGTCACTGTGCATCGGTCAACAATACAGCACACTTTGCACAAGGAGAAGCTGTATGGGAGAGTGATGCGAAAGAAGCCGTTTCTGAAAGCACGCCACAAACAGAGTCGCCTGAGGTATGCAAAAGCACATTTGGACAAGCCAGCTTCATTTTGGAAGAAGGTCCTGTGGACTGATGAAACAAAGATTGAGTTGTTTGGTCATACAAAAAGGCGTTATGCATGGCGTCAAAAAAACACAGCATTCCAAGAAAAACACTTGCTACCCACTGTAAAATTTGGTGGAGGTTCCATCATGCTTTGGGGCTGTGTGGCCAATGCCGGCACCGGGAATCTTGTTAAAGTTGAGGGTCGCATGGATTCAACTCAGTCTCAGCAGATTCTTGAGAATAATGTACAAGAATCAGTGACGAATATGAAGTTACCCTGGGGCTGGATATTTCAGCAAGACAATGATCCAAAACACAGCTCCAAATCTACTCAGGCATTCATGCAGAGGAACAATTACAATGTTCTGGAATGGCCGTCCCAGTCCCCAGACCTGAATATCATTGAACATCTGTGGGATAATTTGAAGCGGGCTGTCCATGCTCGGCGACCATCAAACTTAACTGAACTGGAATTGTTTTGTAAAGAGGAATGGTCAAAAATACCTTCATCCAGGATCCAGGAACTGATTAAAAGCTACAGGAAGCGACTAGAGGCTGTTATTTTTGCAAAAGGAGGATCTACTAAATATTAATGTCACTTTTCTGTTGAGGTGCCCATACTTTTGCACCGGTCAAATTTTGGTTTAATGCATATTGCACATTTTCTGTTAGTACAATAAACCTCATTTCAATCCTGAAATATTACTGTGTCCATCAGTTATTAGATATATCAAATTGAAATGGCTGTTGCAAACATCCAAATATTTAGAACTAAAAATGATTAAGATTAATAGGGGTGCCCAAACTTTTTCATATGACTGTATATCAGCCATTTAATCATTAAAGAAAACACCCAAATGATATATTCTCATTGAGGCCTAGAGGTTGGATAGATTTAAAGGTAGGTATCCATTTACTTTCCTTCTGAAGTATCAATCGATTCCAATCTCCAAATCTTAAAGGAGGCTGTACCGTCTGTATACCACAAAATTTAAAACAAGTGGGATCACTGCCGTGTTTCTCAGTTGCATGTCTCGCTAAAGGGGTATCACGTCGATTAAAGATGTCATTATACTGATCCCTCATACGTCTCCTGAACTCACGTTTTGTTTTTCCCACGTAATCAAGGGGACAGTTACATTGTACAACATATATCACTCCTTTGGTTTTGCAGTTAATAAATTCTTTCAATGAGAAAACAGCCCCAGTGGCAGAACATGTGATAGCTTTGGTTCTACTCATTTGATCACATGCTATACATGTGCCACATCGAAAATTTCCTATGGGTTTTCAGTCCAGCCATATGTGTTCCACCGTTTTATCAACAAAATGGCTACTCACTAGTCGTTCTTTTAAGTTTCGACCCCTCCTATATGTGATACTCGGAGTTGGAGGGATAACTTTATTAAGGTCCTGATCCTGTTGAAGGACCTACCAATATTTTTGAAAGATCTTTTTCACTCTAAAGTGTTCCATATCAAATGTACCAACAATTCTAAATTGTGTATTAGTATCTGTTATTGTTCTCTCTTTTCTTGGTTGTAAAAGAGTACTACAATCACTTTCAAGGGCTTTTAAATGCCTTTTTCAGAGGGAGGTCCGGATAACCCCTATCAATAAAGCGAGTACGTAAATCATCCGCTTGTTTTTCAAAAGTAGTTAACCCTGAGCAATTCCTTCTTGCCCTGAGGTATTGTCCTTTAGGTATACCTCGCTTTAAAGGTTCCGGATGTGCACTCTCCCACCTCAAACTATTGGTGGAAGTCTTTTCCTAAAAATTTGTGTTTGTATGGTGTTATCAAAACCCCTTGTGATCAGAACGTCCAAAAAAGGGAGACTATCCCTACTCCACTCAGATGTAAAGTGTAGACCAAGATCATTATTATTCAAGGCACCCACAAATTCTGTGAATGCCTCGTCTGTCCCTCGCCAGAGAACAAAGATATCATCTATATACCTCAGCCAGAGGCAGATGTTGTCCTGCCACTGGCTGAGGTCATCAGAGGTGACAACATTTCTCTCCCACCAGCCCAGGAGCAAGTTGGCATAGCCAAGGGCACATGGACTCCCCATGGCGGTGCCCCTGAGCTGGTGGAAAAAATGGCCGCCAAAAACAAAATAATTTCTAGTTAAAGAAAACCGCAGAATTTCCAGAACAAAATAATTGTGTGGTTCCATTAGGATATCTCTCATTCTGAGATAATATTGTACTACATGAAGACCAAGATCATGATGAATAGAGGTGTATAAAGCCTCCACATCTATGGATGCTAGAATCATGTCATCCTCCAAAGTCCCTCTAGACGTCTAAGTAAATCTGAGGTATCCCTTATATATGATGGTAAAGATTCGACAAAAGGCTGTAAAATACGATCTATATAAACGCCCAAATTCATCGTAAGACTCCTTATTCCAGATACTATGGGTCTGCCTTTAAGTGGGTGTAGACCCTTATGTATTTATGGTAAGAAGTAAAAAGTAGCAATCACTGGATGATTTGGAAATAAAAAAATCAAACTCTGTCTTATTAATGATCTCTCTCTCAAGGGCCCTTAATAAATATATTTTTTTGTTCCTTTTGGAAAATCATGGTCGGATTTTTGTCTAATTTACCATAAAAAGTGGCATCCGACAGAAGACTCATACAAAGCTTTTTATATTGTGATATATCAAGGATCACCACGTTTCCACCCTTACCGGATGGTTTGATTAGGATAGATTTATCAGATTCCAAACTCCATAGGGCTCGTCTCTCTTCAAAAGTTAAATTACCTCTATTAGACGAGGAAGAAGATAATTCCAGATCATGTTTAACCATGTTCTCAAAAATTTCAATATGGGAACAATCACCAGTGGGGGGCATTTGTGTACTTTTTAGCCTCAAATTAGTGAAATGACCAATAGAGGTAACTCTCTCACTGTCTTCCATAAGGGATACCAATGTCTTAGTAGCTGCTAAATCATTCATTTCAAGATTATACGCATCACAAATTCTTCTTCTATCTTGTGCTAAATGGAATTTATGCCAGTAGAATTTTCTCACAAAAAGGGCTAAATCCTTTGTCCAATTAAAAGAATCAAACGTTACTGATGGGACAAAGAACAGACTCAAGCTTAAAACTGAGAGCTCAATATCAGTAAATATTCGTGATGCCTAAACGCTATCCCCTACTATAACGCTAAGGTTAAGTTGCTATATTACCTACCTATAGCTTTTTAAACGCTATCCTTTATCCACTGCGTTAGTGTTGGGATTTATGCGTAATGATTCACGTTTTTTCAGCTGTTTAAATACTATCCTTCATTTTTTGCTATAAGAAAGATGTCTGGAATTTTTCAGGTACCTCCCTAATAAACACAGCTGAATATCGTGTTCATTGAAACGCTTCCAAATTGCTCCCAATTCACACACAGCACTCTAGATGGTAGTAGCGTTTTTTGTATTTTTCTAATTTCTAAAGCAGTGAATAATCAGACCAATACGCCTGTCTTTTATACAATCAACAACAAAGACTATTTAACCCCTTAATGACCGGGCCATGTTTTGTTTTTGCATTTTCGTTTTTCCCTCCCCACATTCCAAGAGCCATAACTTTTTCATTTTTCAATTCCCAGAGTCACATGATGGCTTATTGTTTGTGAAACAAATTGTACTTTTTAATGTCACTATTCAATATGCTGTGCAATGTACTGGGAAGCTGGAAAAAAATTCAGAATGAGGTGCAATTGGAGAAAAACTGCATTTGCGCCAAATTCATATGACATGTTACCTGTATTCTGCGGGTCAGTACGAACACGGCGATACCAAATTTATATAGTATTTGTGATGTTTTGATACCTTTTAAAAAATGTAAAACTTTGTTAAATAGAAAAAAAAATTTTGCGTCGCCATATTGTGTCACCTGTAACTTTTTCATATTTACATGTATGGAGCTGGGTAAGGCGTCTTTTTATGCAGGACAACATGGCGTTTTTATTGATACCATTTGGGGAAAGATCTGATGGTTTGATCACTTTTTATAGGAGGCAGTGTGTTGAAAAAAAACGCTATTTGGCCATTTTGATTTTTTTTTCCCCGCTACGCTGTTCACCGTATGGGATAAATATTTTAATAGTTCGGGCATTTTGGAGCACAGGGATACCTAAAGTGTTTATGCTTACTTTTGTTTATTTACTTTTATATCTGATCTAGGGAAAGGGGGGTGATTTGAACTTGTGTTTTTTTATTTTTTTTTTTTTTTCATACTTTTAAAAACTTTTTTTTTTCCTACTTTTACTTGTATGATCAGACTCCCTAGGGACCTTGAAACCTAGGGAGTCTGATCGATCATACTATTCACTGCGATACTACTGTCGCAGTGATAGAAAAATGCTACACGTGTCTCTGGCATCGTGTAATAGCTCTAATGTATTGACAGGCCTGGGAGCCTTCAATAGGCTCCCGGCTGTCATGGCGGCTGACCGTTTGACCGCGACATCTAAAGGGTTAATAGCCACAATCGGTGCAGGCACCGATCGCTGCTGTTAGCGGCGGGTCCTGGCTGTATTACACAGCCGGCACCCGTGGTGTATGGAGAGCGCTCAGCTCCTGAGCGCTCTCCATACATCGTCATGCGACTCAGGATGTACTATTACGCCCTGGGTCGTTAAGGGGTTAATTCACTTTAGGGTGTGTGTTCAGTCAAATTTTATTCCTTATATTATTAAAAGTTATGTTTTATTCATAAAATGTTATGAAAAGAGAGACCCTCTTAACTTTCTAGCTGCAATATACGAAATTGAGTCTCATTTATATCTCTATAGATCTTTTAATACAGATTTTTCCGCCTTCACATCTAAAATCAACCAACACTGGTTTTAGTTTTGTCCAAATCCTGCCCCCTTTGTGATTGACCATGCCCCCTTCCACGGACTGTTGGCAACTAGGATCACTGTACAACTTTTATTTTTCAAGAGGAGAATACAAAATGAAAGCTGAACTCTGATTGGTTCCTATGCTTTTTAAGACAGTTTTCCCCTCTACTGGCATTATCTATAATTGTTAGTTTTCCCTGCCCTACGGGTGGCTAGTTGGCTGCTAAACTACACACGTGGACAAAATTGTTGTTACCCCTCGTTTAATGAAAGAAAAACCCACAGAAATAACTTGAATCTGACAGAAGTAATAATATATAAAAATTATCTGAAAATTAACAAATGAAAGTTAGACATTGCTTTTCAACCATGCTTCAACAGAATTTTTAAAAAAAGAAAACTCATGAAACAGGCCTGGACAGAAATGATGGTACCCTTAACTTAATAATTTTCAGGCAATCTCTGCAATCAAACGATTCCTGTAACTGTCAATGAGACTTCTGCACCTCTCAACAGGTATTTTGGCCCACTCCTCATGAGAAAACTGTTCCAGTTGTCTCGAGTTTGAAGGGTGCCTTTTCCAGACAGCATGTTTCAGCTCCTTCCAAAGATGCTCAATAGGATTTAGGTCAGGGCTCATAGAAGGCCACTTCAGAATAGTCCAATCTTTTCCTCTGAGCCATTCTTGGGTGTTTTTAGCTGTGTGTTTTGGGTCATTATCCTGTTGTAAGACCCATGACCTGCGACTGAGACCAAGCTTTCTGACACTGGGCAGCACATTTCTCTCTAGAATCCCTTGATAGTCTTGAGATTTCATTGTACCCTGCACAGATTCAAGACACCCTGTGCCAGATGCAGCATAGCAGCCCCAGAACATAACAGAGCCTCCTCCATGTTTCACAGTAGGGACAGTGTTCTTTTCAAGATATGCTTCATTTTTCCGTCTGTGAACATAGAGCTGATGTGCCTTGCCAAAAATTTTGATTTTTGTCTCATCTGTCCATAGGACATTCTCCCAGAAGCTTTGTGGCTTGTCAACATGTAGTTTGGCAAATTACTTTTGTCAGATTCAAGTTATTTCTGTGATCATTGTGGGTTTTTCTTCATTAAACGAGGGGCACCAACAATTTTGTCCATGTCTGTATGCAGAGAGAAGAAATTCTAATTTTTCAACACACACATACACGAGAAGCAGCACGAAGGACCTACGGTTCCCTCTGCTGCCCTTCAGCACCCTTATTATGCCCTTTCCCTCTCCACAGACTTCTATTTGGGCAGTATACAACCCAATATTAAAGTCTGTCTTGTCTTTCAAGGCAATAAGCAGCTCATTTAGGGAGCAAGAACAGTTTAGAAAATGGAGGGGTAGAGGGATAGCAAAGGAGCCTGATAAGTTATATTTCAAAGATTTTTTATATTTGCTTGTACTACTGATATATGCAACATTTGTTGAAAGTACAAAAGCCTATTTAAATATCACAGTAAAAAGAAACAGCAGTACTTAAATTTAAAGCAAAGTCACAAGAATGTATTTTGCAATCTTCACAAGGCAACGCTTTTCCATGAAGCCATTGGATTTTTAATGTTATCCTTTTGCCACATCTTTTTCTATAATAGAGAGAGATTGAGTAAAAATGGACTGTATGTACCCTGTGGAATCTGTGCTGAAAGTTAGGAAAAAAGTACATAAATGTGATGTGATCCAAGATGAACAGTATCTGTTTTTTTAAATGACACCTTGCATCACTGAGTTAAAAGATGTAACATGGCTATATGTGTTGATATTTAGTAGTCTGCCTAGGTTGTCAGAAAAGATTGTGTATCTTCAAAAAAATGTAAAATATTGCTGTCATATTAAAAGTTACTTGGGCATTTCACACCAGTGACAGAGAAGAGCCAGAGGAGCAACTAATGACAAGTGAGAAGGAAGACACAGGGGACTGTCATATCAAACAAGCATGACAATGCCTGATTTATTGTACAGAAAGGTAAGGCCATGCCATTCACTTTGGTATTTCATTCTGCACAACTGATTCATCCTTGTAAAGTCAACTACAAATATGAGCACTTTTACAAGATATACAGTAGGGCGCCTGTGTCATGCAAGGCTTCTGGACTAAAGGTAGGTAAGAAAGTAATTAGCGGGAAGACTCCTGAAAGGGGTTGTCTCATCAGGGATGCAGCTGCCAGGACGATCAGCTGATCAGGCCTGGCAAACGTTGCTTTTGGTGGGATAAGTTGTAAAGAGTCGAGTCAGGCCTTGCAATGACCAATCCAGGAAAAATATGGTATTACAGAATGGCTAAAGGTTGCCAGAATAGAAGCTGCTCGCATAGAGCAGCTCTTCAATTCTGACTCATAGAGGGAGGTCTCGAACAGGGGACGCTCCTTTATGATGTGTAATAAAACATATGTACAGGGGTTGCCGTTTCTCAACCCCTTTAACATGAATATTATGCATAAGCTAGTGGTCTAATGTCTATTGTGGGATAGCATATTATATTTCAACTTTTCCAATCCATCTTTTGCTCATTAGGATATAATCAGTCTGTGAATGTGCAACTCAATGGGGAAGTTGGTGGGCACTAAAAATCTGTGGGAAAGTTGGGAAATCTGACTTTTTCTGCAATTTAAGATATATAGCTAATTTCAGGGAGTGGGTCATTTTCACCTTTAAACAATAGTGAAAACTATTTTTCTTCCGTTTGGCAACAGACTTCTTAAAAACATGATACCAATGGCACGAAGAAAGTTTTGGTTCATCTATGTGCTGTTAAAATACAATAGTAGCAACATAAAGTTTGATTGTACATAATAAGATTTCATTACTATTGTTGTGAAAAACTAAAATAGGAAGAAATGAACCATAAAAAAAGCATGTTATTCCAGAGCTCTATAGTAAAGACGACACAAGTATTCTAAAATTAGCTCAATTAACTATCAAGCAGAGAGTGCAATAAGGCACATTTTCTCAATTTTACAAATGTTATTTACCTAGGTCAGAATAGTAATCATTATCATTTTACTAGGTTAATTGGAAACATTTTTCATTTCATTTTTTCTTCATTACTTAATTATGAATACAAATTCTAGAAAATGAATGCAGAGGAAAAGACTGCACAGAGGAAATTAAAGCAACCAAAAATGCATATCTGTACTTAAAAAAAATAAATAAGTACACATAAACCACGTATCTAATTGCGAACACCAAAGTAGGTAGCTTATCTGATACAGCAAACAATACAAACTGTGAATAAGCAGCTCTGACAATAGTCCACCTAAGGCCCCACATTGCAGAAATGCAGCATTTTTACAGTACCAGCAAAGTGAATGAGATTCTGACTAACCCCATCCACACATTACGGGTGAAAAAAAAAGCTCCGTAAAAGCTGCGTTTTTGAAAAACGCAGCATGTCAAATTTTACCTGTGGAAATGCTCGCTTTTTACCTATGAAGATAAACCGCAGAGAAAAACGTTGCAAAAGTGCAATTGAAAACACTGCAGAAAAAAATGCAATGCGTTTCCGCTGCTTTTCTTTTCCGCAGTGTTTTTCAGCTGCGTTCCACAATGTGGGACATTAGCCTGGGACATTAGCCTAAAGGTATAAAACCTGAATGCTACCAAGAATATTATTGCAACAGATTTACCTTTACCTAGTCAGCGCAGCAAGACCATTGAGAAAATAATTGGATGTTACAAGTACTAGTAATAAATTTAAATGAATACCTAAATTTATGAAAATAACTACATACAGTGGGTACGGAAAGTATTCAAACCCCTTTAAATTTTTCACTCTTTGTTTCATTGCAGCCATTTGCTAAAAGCAAAAAAGTTCATTTTATTTCTCATTAATGTACACTCAGCACCCCATCTTGACAGAAAAAAAAACAAATGTATATATTTTTGTAAATTTATTAAAAAAAGAAAAACTGAAATATCACATGGTCATAAGTATTCAGACCCTTTGCTGTGACACTCATATTTAACTCACAAGCTGTCCATTTCCTTCTGATCCTCCTTGAGATGGTTCTACTCCTTCATTGGAGTCCAGCTGTGTTTAATTAAACTGACTGGACTTGATTAGGAAAGGCACACACCTGTCTATATAAGAACTCACAGCTCACAGTGCATGTCAGAGCAAATGAGAATCATGAGGTCAAAAGGAACTGCCCAAGATGCTCAGAGACAGAATTTTGGCAAGGCACAGATCTGACCAAGGTTACAAAAGAATTTCTGCAGCACTTAAGGTTCCTAAGAACACAGTGGCCTCCATAATCCTTAAATGAAATCAGTTTGGGACGACCAGAACTCTTCCTAGACCTGGCCGTCCAGCCAAACTGAGCAATCGTAGGAGAAGAACCTTGGTGAGAGAGGTAAAGAAGAACCCAAAGATCACTGTGGCAGAGCTCCAGAGACGCAGTAGGGAGATGGGAGAAAGTTCCAAAGTCAACTATCACTGCAGCCCTCCACCAGTCGGCGCTTTATGGCAGAGTGGCCCGAAGGAAGCCTCTCCTCAGTGCAAGACATATGAAAGCCCGCATAGAGTTTGCCAAAAAAACACATGAAGGACTCCCAGACTATGAGAAATAAAATTCTCTGGTCTGATGAGACGAAGACTGAACTTTTTGGCGTTAATTCTAAGCGGTATGTGTGGAGAAAACCAGGCACTGCTCATCACCTGCCCAATACAATCCTAACAGTGAAACATGGTGGTGGCAGCATCATGCTATGGGGGTGTTTTTCAGCTGCGGGGACAGGACGACTGGTTGCAATTGAAGGAAAGATGAATGCAGCCAAGTACAGAGATATCCTGGAAGAAAACCTCTTCCAGAGTGCTCTGGACCTCAGACTGGGCCGAAGGTTCACCTTCCAACAATGACCCGAAGCACACAGCTAAAATAACAATGGAGTGGCTTCGGAACAACTCTGTGACCATTCTTGACTGGGCCAGACAGAGCCCTGACCTCAACCCAATTCAGCATCTTTGGAGAGACCTGAAAATGGCTGTCTGCCAACGTTCACCATCCAACCTGACAGAACTGGAGAGGATCTGCAAGGAAGAATGGCAGAGGATCTCCAAATCCAGATGTGAAAAACTTGTTGCATCATTCCCAAGAAGACTCATGTCTGTACTAGCTCAAAAGGGTGCTTCTACTCAATACTGAGCAAAGGGTCTGAATACTTATGACCATGTGATATTTCAGTTTTTCTTTTTTAATAAATTTGCAAAAATATCTACATTTCTGTTTTTTTTCTGTCAAGATGGGGTGCTGAGTGTACATTAATGAGAAATAAAATGAATTTTTTTGCTTTTAGCAAATGGCTGCAATGAAACAAAGAGTGAACAATTTAAAGGGGTCTGAATACTTTCCGTACCCACTGTACAGTCATGGCCAAAAGTTTTGAGAATGACACAAATATTATATTTTCACATGATCTGCTGCCCTCTGGTTTTTATGTGTGTTTGTCAGATGTTTTTATCACATACAGAAATATAATTGCATTCATATTATGAGTAACAGAAGCTTATATTGACAGTTAGAATGAGTTAATGCAGCAAGTCAATATTTACAGTGTTGACCCTTCTTCTTCAGGACCTCTGCAATTCTCCCTGGCATGCTCTCAATCAACTTCTGGACCAAATCCTGACTGATAGCAGTCCATTCTTGCAGAATCAATGCTTTAATTTTGTCTGAATTTGTTGGTTTTTGTTTGTCCACCCGTCTCTTGATGATTGACCACAAGTTCTCAATGGGATTAAGATCTGGGGAGTTTCCAGGCCATGGACCCAAAATCTCTATGTTTTGTTCCCTGAGCCATTTAGTTATCACCTTTGCTTTATGACAAGGTGCTCCATCATGCTGGAAAAGGCATTGTTGAGCGCCAAACTGCTCTTGGACGGTTGGGAGAAGTTGCTCTTGGAGGACATTCTGGTACCATTCTTTATTCATGGCTGTGTTTTTAGGCAAGACTGTGAGAGAGCCGATTCCCTTGGCTGAGAAGCAACCCCACACATGAATGGTTTCAGGATGCTTTACAGTTGGCATGAGACAAGACTGGTGGTAGCGCTCACCTCTTCTTCTCCGAATAAGCTGTTTTCCAGATGTTCCAAACAATCGAAAAGGGGATTCATCAGAGAAAATGACTTTACCCCAGTCCTCAGCAGTCCACTCCCTGTACCTTTTGCAGAATATCAGTCTGTCCCTGATGTTTTTTCTGGAGAGAAGTGGCTTCTTTGCTGCCCTCCTTGAGACCAGGCCTTGCTCCAAGAGTCTCCGCCTCACAGTGCGTGCAGATGCACTCACACCTGCCTGCTGCCATTCCTCAGCAAGCTCTGCACTGCTGGTAGCCCGATCCCGCAGCTGAAACACTTTTAAGAGACGGTCCTGCCGCTTGCTGGTCTTTCTTGGGCGCCCTGGAGCCTTTTTGACACCAATGAAACCTCTCTCCTTGAAGTTCTTGATGATGCGATAGATTGTTGACTGAGGTGCAATCTTTCTAGCTGCAATACTCTTCCCAGTTAGGCCATTTTTGTGCAGTGCAATGATGACTGCACGTGTTTCTTTAGAGATAACCATGGTTAACAGAAGAGAAACAATGATGGCAAGCACCAGCCTCCTTTTAAAGTGTCCAGTGGTGTCATTCTTACTTAATCATGACAGATTGATCTCCAGCCCTGTCCTCATCAACACCCACACCTGTGTTAATGGAGCAATCACTGAAACGATGTTAGGTGGTCCTTTTAAGGCAGGGCTGCAATGATGTTGAAATGTGCTTTGGGGGATAAAGTTCATTTTCTAGGCAAATATTGACTTTGCAAGTAATTGCTGTAAAACTGATCACTCTTTATAACATTCTGGAGTATATGCAAATTGCCATTAGAAAAACTGAAGCAGTAGACTTTGTAAAAATTTATATTTGTATCATTCTCAAAACTTTTGGCCATGACTGTATATGTTGAGTATCTCCATGAAAATAAACCCATGCTGATTGGGTGTTATAAGGAATTGGTCCTGCCAGACTAATCTGATCAACTTCTATATAGAGGTCAGTTCTAGACTGGCCATGGGTAATGCAGTGGATGTGGTGTATTGTTCTGTATCTGGACTTTTCATTGGATGCTTTGCTACATAAAAAGTCAGTATACAAAATGAGAATGTTGGAACTGCGGGAAAATATATGCATTTGGGTTCACAACTAGCTCAGTGATTGGAAACTGAAGGTGCAGGTTAATAAGGAGTACTCAGGCTGGGCCACAGGCACCAGCAGGTGCCACAGGAGTCAGTACTGGGTTTTTAATGTGTTTATTAATGACCTCTTAAGAGCAAAGCTGCCATATTTTCAGATCATACTAATCTCTATAAATTAATCTAACATCAGGAGGACAATACAATATTACAGGGGAAAGCTAGAAGCATGGATGGAGACTTGGTAAATTAAGTTTAAGATAGATAAATGTAAGTTTAAAGAAATAAAACATATGATTATGTACTAAATAGTAATTTACTGGCTAAGACTGCCACTGAAAGAGACTTGGGGATTTTGGTGGACTGTACGTTTATACGTCTGTACGCAGCTGCTGTAAAGCAAATATTATGAGATGCATCAAAAGAGGCATAAATGCTTATGACAAGAACAAATTACTAGTACAGCCAGGAACGTTTTAACACATTGGTGGGCCCAGTGCAAAGGTTTCATAAGTGGGCCCTCCCCCATCACCACCACTTAGAAATACTTGACTTGCACAAATTATAAAACCCACTCACACAGTATAATGCTTCCCTAGTGGTCCCATACAATATAATGTCCCCCTCCAGCTGCTCCTCCCCTGTTTAATGTCCCCTTGCAGTTGCCCCCACAATATTATATCCCTCTCCTACGAAACAAAAACAAAAAAAAAACACTAATATTCACATTTCCTCACTCCCCTACTGTTCTAGTCCAGAGTCTTCAGGGAGCTGCAGGCGCAATGTCATCACATTGCGCCTGCAGCTCGCGGAGAAGAGAGAATGAATGGTTAAGCAGGGAGCAGATGGCTCCTTGCTTGATCATTGTATGCAACATCTCCATCCTTAGGACACTGATCAGCTGAAGTAGGGGCAGCCCTAAAAAGCAGGTCAGCAAAAGCAAAACTGTTCTGCTGTCCCCAGGGGGCCCCTGCTACCTTAGGCCCCAATGCAAGTGCACGGTTGGCCCTATGGTTAAAGCGGCCCTGAGTACAGCCATCTACACAACACACCCAACCTTCTATCAAAGTATACTCATCGTAGAGGAGATCTATAAGGGTAAAGTTGTGTTACAGCAAGATCTGAGTGTGGAGGACCCCTGTGAGGATTGAGTATACATGTACCAGGAGAACATATTTAGTTGTCACTTAAAATAGGTTCACACAGTTGTTCGTCTCTCCATTGTTCGGGACTGAATGGGGATCCGAAAGACAGAGGTCGTCCGCTAAAAAAGCAGTAACCTGCCGGGTGTCCATCAGATTTCCGACAATTTTATACTGAAAAGGTAGGAGAGAAAAGTCATCTGTGCAGGACTTATCTCCACCGATTTTAGACGGAATCTGTGGCGGAGTCTCTTACAAAGACTCCAACACAGACGTGATCCTAGCCTTACTGTACACTATCATTTGTGTCTTTGGATGCAAAACACGTACAATTATGCACCAGATGAGAACATGAGAAAGTCAAAGGAAGCTTTTTGATTAAGAACTGAGGAAGTCTCATTTACATGGCCATATTTGCCATGTAAATGAGACATTCAATCATCTGTTTGAACAGGCTGCAACATTCAGACTTGAGCTTAAGACACACTGTCACTGATAGTGTTTCTAGAGAAATGCCCCATCAGTCAGGGATTCTCCTTCCATCAGTGGAAGCAAATATTTCTAGTGTGATCAAAGAGTGGAAGATAGCTGGAAACTGACAGATATTGCCCCATATGTGCTTTTCCTAGCACTGATTGAGCAGTTGACAGAACCTATGCTACTGTATATAATTGGGGGGTATTTCAAAATGAGACTGGATCCCCCACTGACCATCAAGTGATGATCTTTCACTGTTTTACCTGAACATTGACACTCCAGTCACCCCATGTGCAGGGAACTACAGCACTTCCCTTTTTAAACAAATGAGGTCATGCTGTAGTTCCCTGCACATCCAGCTGACCATGAGTGCCACTGTGTAGGGAGAGCCTAGCATTAATTCTCCACATTGGTGGCGGTCCCAGAGGATGAATTACCAACAAGGAAAATCAGGGCAGCTGTCTGAGGTTGCACCCCCACTGATCATAAAGTTATAGCATGTTATATTACTATACCATCACTGCATATAATAGTACACCTTTAAACTCTCCTTAGGTATTTAATAGTGGTTTTTCAGAAATTACAATATTGATGTCCTGTTCTTAGATTGGTTGGAGTCATACTCTCAGCACCCCTGCCGAATAGTTGTTTGAAAAGGCTGCAGTGCTCGGATGAACGATGCTGCCTCTTGATTGTTTACATAGGTACATGAAAATTCTGTAAGCATGTGAGTAAGCAATAAATATTTTACGCTAGGTTCACACCTGCGTTTGGGTCTCCTAATCCGCTTAAAAAAAGCAATTACCCGCAGAAACCCGCGGACCCCATAGACTATAATGAGTTTCCGCCCGAAAAGGGAGAAAAATAATATTGAATATAAGGAGGAGAGCAGCTTAATTGGAGAAGGAAACAGATATCTTTAATAAGATATATTACAAAGTTTATCATATTTAGCTGCACTATTAATTTATGAAAATAAAGTTGTTTATAACTAGCGTTACGCTTTAAAGATTTGCAGGGGTCCAACACCCGGGCCTCCAGCGATCAGCTGTTTGAAAAGGCTACAGCATTTGGGTTAGCACTGCAGCCTCTTTACTACTCACCAAGCACAGAGGCTGTGTTTGGTATTGCAACTCAGTCCACTCACGTGAGTGTAACTGAGCTGTGGTCAAGCCTTGTGACCGATGACCGTGACGTCACATGGCCTGTAAAGCGAAGCGGTGCTCAGGGAGCACTGCTGCCACTTTAACTAGTTGATCTCTGGGGAGCCTGGGTATCGGGACCCCCACAGATCTTCAATTGATGACCTTTCCTAAGGATAGGCCATCAATTTAAAAGTACCATAAAACCCATTTAGGTCGGTACCCCACGTAGTGTAAATGCAGCGATTTTGTTGCAGCAGAAACGCTGCTGCAAAAACTGTGGCATTCTACATTAACTGCAAAGTGGATGGGATTCTGGCTAATCCCATCCACACACTGCAGAAAATAATCTGCACCGGAAATGATGTGATTTGAAAAATGCTTGCATTTTTTCAAATTGCTGCATGTCAATTATACCTAAAGAAACATTGTCCTTTTCCGTATAGGTATAATGGAAGTTTTCCTCTGCGGACTTTCTGTGAAAAGTGCTGCAGGAAAAAAATGCTACATGCGGCCTTAGGCAGGGTTCACACTACCGTTGGAGTCCGTTATGAAGGTGTCCGTTAAAAAAACAACACAAAAAAAAACGGACACCTATCATAACAGACACTAACTGATGTTAATGTGTCCGTTTTTTTAACTGATCCAATTAATAGTTCAGTTAAAAAAAACGGACACATTACCATCAGTGCAGAGCAAAGTGAGTTGGCTGGCTTTGCACTGATGAGGGACAAAAATCCCGAAACGGCGCTGTATGCAGATAAGTGAAGTTGGCTTGGCTAAAATCCTGTTTGCTGTCTCAACACTCGGTGAGTCAAAAGCAAATTGAGGATCTGTTACATCCAACAGAGGGCGCATGAGCTCCCCAGCTCCTTTCCCATAATGCCTTGTGACAATTTAAACTCATCATTCTCAACCACAAAGCACTCAAGTCCAGCACCTTCTCATTTTGGTCTACCACCCTATCCATGCTTTTTTTTTTTTATGCCAATGATCTAAGACAAACAGCCTCAATAATCTGAACCCCCGACTCCTGTCTCCTAGACTTCTCTTGCATTACACCAGTTCTCTGGAATGTGCTACCACAGACAATCAGAATTATACCCAGTTTTAACAATTTCAAACATGCACTCAAAATATATTTTTAGGCTACCTTTTCACATTCTCCAATCAAAAACTATTCTACAGTTACTCTACCTGAACTAGCTCTTCTGTTTAACCTTCCCTTCTACATGTATTTCCTCATGATCATAAATCACTTTTACAGATTGTGTTACTCTTCCTTTCTCACAGATTGCAAGCTCTTTTGCACAAGGTCCTCACTTGTTAGAATTGATAAATTGCTCTAATTTCGAATGTTGTATGTATATGAACCCTCTGATTTATAAAGCGCAAAGGAAAATGTTGACACTATATAATTAAAAAAAAAAAAAAAAAAAAAAAAATTATATATATATATTTATTAGTAAAGGGTATTTTTGTCATCAGCTAAACTCCACTTGTTTTTGGGATGAGCTGTGTATATATGCCTTGCCAAATTCCTTGCTTAGTCCATCAGACATCATATGTTAAGTATGGAGATATACTCCATTCACACATAACATGCTTATTTTCCTTTTATTTTAACAGGCTCTGAATTAACAAAACATTATGTAGACTTCCTTTGTATTTTATCTGTAATTAATAACTTCAGAATTAAAAGAGTAATCTTTAACAAAATGTGAAAAAACCCTTGAAATATGAATAAAAGCAATAATGTGAACAGGACTAATAGAAGGTTCAAGACACTTTCTGTACTTGCCTTGCTAGTAAGCCTTTTCTAATAAGAAAGAGAATGAACACAGCACTCCTGCATCTGTCCAAGGTGTTTAATAGGGGTTCACAGACTCTCTGGATTGCTACAATTGTCTTTATCTACATCAGCAGGACATACAAAGCTAAAATGTTTGCAGATAGGACAACCTTGAACTATGAACTTTTGTAAGATATCTTGCATGGGAAATTTTCTTCCACCTTTCATCTCAATGCTGCTGGAAAGTAGTTGAGTGGGTGAAGGTATTGTAAGCTTATGTATGAGGCTGTATCGCTGTTCTTCAGACTATTTGTGTTTTCTGTCCTTGGTTCTTTTAATACACTGTCCCTATAATAATCAGAGCTTTTCTGCAGCTCTGAATATGCTCACTAAAATAATAAAAAAAAACCTCCTAAAAGTATTAACTCATGATCCACTGCAAGTCACCATGTAAACAAAGCACTACAAAAAATGATATAAGCTCCTGCCACACAGTATGCAGTCAGTGCTGGGGCAGCCAATGTTTTCACTTATGAATAAGGCTAGGTTCATACAGTACTGTTTTGCTGAAAAACTGCATGCGGTTTTTAATTGTAGAAATGAACACAGGTTAGTATATATGTGAAATACATATGAACAGCCATTAAATTGTAAACTTGTGGTTTACTGGCCATTAGCACGCTGGTGAGATGCATTTATTTATTTATTTTGCTTACTTGTATAGTGCCATCATATTCCGCAGCGCTTTACAGACATTGTCAGTCACTGTCCCATATAGGGCTCACAATCTACATTCCCTATCAGTATTGTCTTTGGAGTGTGGGAGGGAATCGGAGCACCCTTCAAACATGGGGAGAACATACAAACTCCTTTCAGATGCTGTCCTTGGCAGGATACAAACCCAGGACTTCAGCGCTGCAAGGCTGCAGTGTTAACCACTGGAAATTAAAAAAAATTAAAAACTGCATGCAAAAAAAAAAATGTTGTGTAAACCCAGCCTCAATGAAACAGGCTATTTTTTTTTTTTTTTTGGTTTGTACACGTTACTGTGAACATTACTGTACCTGTATACTAATGGATATTAAATTGATAACCTCTGGCTAAATGGTCCTTACACAGGTGAAATGCAAAGGGGGTTAGTTATCATATGCCCCTTTTTTTTGGCCATATTTTTCACAGATACGTTTTTTTTTTTAGACTAGTTTTACTGTGGTAGCTATTTATGATGTACTTTACATGCACATACACAGTTTTTTGCCTATTTTTTATTCAAGGCGGCGCAATTACACCTTTTTTTTTTTTTTACACTGCCCATGTACTTTTCAACAAGGTGCAAATCATAAATGCAGCTTGAAAAATCTACATTTAGGCCATGCCCCCCTTTTCTTGATAAAAAAGCAAAAGTGGCGAGTGCATTATAGCATCTGGGAAAAAAAATGCACAAATGCTTCATAAATGAAGCACAAAGCAGAAAAAGGCAAGAAAAAGACGCAATTACCCCCCAAAAAAAGGTTACAAGTAGCTTAATAAATGGGCTCCAATGAATGCTGCCCATATTCAACAAGGCAAACTTACATTATATCCTTCATATACAATGAAGTGCACTAAAACTGCACAAGTGCAGCAATGCTCTGCCTCTATGACAATGGAAGAGCACTTGAATGGATATATAACACAAACAACTACAGTTAGCTATTTGACTATGCAGAGCACTTTACCTATGTCACAAATGGCAAAAAAAAAAAAAAAAAATCCTGAATGCAGCAAATACAGTAGAGAGGAGTGAAATTAAACAAATCTTTCATTTGGTACAGCGCAGTATAATTCGCCAGAGTCTCAACTTTCTCCTCTATCTGAAAAGTAAACAAGCAAGAAAGTTTCAGTTTTAATTTTAACATTACAGTGAAATGTGACCAATGCAAATGAAAGATGCTCCATCTGGATCCATCATTAAATTACTTTTTTCATCTGTTTTGATGCTATGATGGATCAGAACAACAGGCAAAATAGAACTGGTTTGAACCTTTTAATTTGCTAATATGTGTTTGCTCAACTTTTTATTTACTGCTTAAGGCTGCGGAAAAGCTGAAAAACTGCATTTTATGAGCCAAAGTCAAGGGTGGCTTGAAAAGGAAAGAGTAAATATACAGTAAAGTAAGCTCTTATATTTCTCCTTTCTGTTAAATCCACTCTTGGCTTGACTCAAAAAAACAAAAAAAACACCAGCTTTTCCGCAAAACGTATCCTCAGCCAAAAGGGTTTTTTCCATGCAGCAAGTTATCCTATGGATAGGAGATAGCTTGCAGATCAGTGGGGTCTGACTGCTCAGACTCCCATTGATCGGGGAAAACAGGGAAGTTTCATCCCCTTTTTGAAATGGAGAGAAGGATGGGCAGTGCGCACACCGCTCCACTGATTTCAACTGGAGAGCTGGAGATAGCTGAGGTCGAACCTCTTCTGATCTGCAAGTTATCTCCCATCCTGGGGAAATGCCTTTAAAATAAATTTGGGTAACACACAATTTTAATCTTGTGTGGTTTACATTTATTTACATACACTTTCACATAAAAAAAAACCTCCCACTTCTGGGAAAGCTTTCCACAAGACTTTGGAGATGGTCTATGTCTATGGTGATGTGTGCCCATTCAGCCAGAAGGGCATTTGCATCCCCTTCCCACATCAGTACGGTGGAGGTTAGGAGGACAAAATATTGTACCTATATCAAATTTAATTTAGTGATTGATTGTGCATTTTACCTCGATTACGATTAATGGCAATTATTTAGGTCTCACCCCTTTTAAACCATGTGTCTTTTACTGTAAAAGTGAGTATGTGTTGGGCAAACCTCGCAAGGTTTGTTTTGCAAGGTAGACCCAGCGGTTTCGTTGAGACCAAACACGGCTGAACTGAAACGGCTATTATACTCTAGGGTCCCTTCAGACCCCAGAGTATAATAAGCAGAGGCCCACTGGAGGTCAAACATAAAAAACAGTGCTACTTACCTCTGCTGGGCTGCTACTTGTCTTCAGGCTGACATCAGAGTCACATGGATCACAAAGTGTTGTGACGCTTGCATCTATGAGTCACAATGCTACGTGACATCAGTCAGAAGAACCGAAGACGGTAGGGAGTCACGCTGGAGGCCAGAAATGGTAAGTAACACTTATTTTTGATCACCTCCCATGGGACTCCGCTTATTATACTCTGGGATCAGAAGAAACTGCAGAGTATAATAATAGCAGTTTTTATTCGGACATACACACGTTGACAAAATTGTTGGTACCCTTCATTTAATGAAAGAAAAACCCACAATGGTCACAGAAATAACTTGAATCTGACAAAAGTAATTTGCCGAACTACATGTTGACAAGCCACAAAGCTTCGGGGGAGAATGTCCTATGGACAGATGAGACAAAAATCAAAATTTTTGGCAAGGCACATCAGCTCTATGTTCACAGACGGAAAAATGAAGCATATCTTGAAAAGAACACTGTCCCTACTGTGAAAATGGAGGAGGCTCTGTTATGTTCTGGGGCTGCTTTTCTGCATCTGGAACAGGATGTCTTGAATCTGTGCAGGGTACAATGAAATCTCAAGACTATCAAGGGATTCTAGAGAGAAATGTGCTGCCCAGTGTCAGTTCTTGCAACAGAATAATGACCCAAAACACACAGCTAAAAACACCCAAGAATGGCTAAGAAGAAAACATTGGACTATTCTGAAGTGGCCTTCTATGAGCCCTGACCTAAATCCTATTGAGCGTTTTTGGAAGGAGCTTCAAACCCGAGACAACTGGAGCAGTTTGCTCATGAGGAGTGGGCCAAAATACCTGTTGAGAGGTGCAGAAGTCTCATTGATATTTACAGGAATCGTTTGATTGCAGAGATTGCCTGAAAATTATTAAGTTAAGGGTACCATCATTTCTGTCCAGGCCTGTTTCATGAGTTTTCTTTTTTTAAAAATTCTGTTGAAGCATGGTTGAAAAGCAATGTCTGACTTTCATTTGTTCATTTTCATAGAATTTTTATATATTATTACTTCTGTCAGATTCAAGTTATTTCTGTGGGTTTTTCTTTCATTAAACGAGGGGTAACAACAATTTTGTCCACGTGTGTAGTTTAGCAGCCAACTAGCCACCCGTAGGGCAGGGAAAACTAACAATTATAGATAAAGCCAGTAGAGGGGAAAACTGTCTTAAAAAGCATAGGAACCAATCAGAGTTCAGCTTTCATTTTGTATTCTGCTCTTGAAAAATAAAAGTTGTACAGTGATCCTAGTTGCCAACAGTCCGTGGAAGGGGGCATGGTCAATCACAAAGGGGGCAGGATTTGGACAAAACTAAAACCAGTGTTGGTTGATTTTAGATGTGAAGGCGGAAAAATCTGTATTAAAGAATCTATAGAGATATAAATGAGACTCAATTTCGTATATTGTAGCTAGAAAGTTAAGAGGGTCTCTTTTTTCATAACATTTTATAAATAAAACATAACTTTTAATAATATAAGGAATAAAATTTGACTGAACACACACCCTAAAGTGAATTAAATAGTCTTTGTTGTTGATTGTATAAAAGACAGGCGTATTTGTCTGATTATTCACCGCTTTAGAAATTAGAAAAATACAAAAAACGCTACCACCATCTAGAGTGCTGTGTGTGAATTGGGAGCAATTTGGAAGCGTTTCAATGAAAACGATATTCAGCTGTGTTTAAAGGGAGGTACCTGAAAAATTAAATCTTTCTTATAGCAAAAAATGCTATACCACGCGTGTATTTGGTCCAAATGAAACTGCAGGTAGAACCTTGCAAATATTGTAATAACTAAAGCAAAAGTTATCCATATTGATGTTCAGTTTCAGTTATTATTCAATAACTCTCCAAACCCTAACAATAAGTGGTATGTACCTTATAATGGTACCAATAAATACTATAGCTCACCCCAGATGAGAAGATGGAAATATAAAAAAGTTGTAAGTTAACACGTAATTTTACTGCACAGTGAAAACTAAAAATTAGTGTCTTTTTCCCATTTCATTATCCAAGTATTTTTGATTTCCCAATATATTGTATTGCACATTAAATGGTGCCATTAAAAAAAAAAAAAAAAAAAAAAAAAAAAACACCTTGCCCTGCAAAAAGCCCTCATATTGCTATGTCAACTGAACAGTAAAAAAGTTGGCTCTGCCAAGGCAGGGAAGAAGAAACCAAAAAGGGATAATGACTGTGTCAGGAATGGGTTAATGTTACAGCTGTTAAAGATATTTTTCTTTACGGCTTTAAATTTTCAACTTAGTAGCAACAGGTTGTATGGAGGGGGGGGGGGGTGTTAAACAAGTATCCCTGAGTGTTTCTACAAGGTCCTTCGTAAAAACCCATAGAACACAATTGGAATGAATTGGAACATCGATTACAAATGGCAAGAAAATTACACAAATTACAATTATTGCCATATTTTTGATCCCACACAACCCTTTTCATATTATCCTTAACTGGAAATAAGAGGCCTAGACTAAACAACTACATGTCATTAGCCTACCTCTACCAAACTTAACAGTCAGTAATATTGAAATATGGTTCATCACTCAAGAGGACACATTGATACTATTACAGTCCAGATTACTCACATCATATCATCTAATAGCACTGAACTAAAAGCAGAGAATGGATAATGCATGAAGGATAATATATAGAGAGTTGTTGTTACTTTAAGGTATAGCAATACCGTTATTTTTAGATACACACGCCCTTAATGATGTCTTGGTGGTGTGACAACTAGTGAATCTATTCATTACGCTGTCCGTCATTTTGGCAGATAAAAAAAAAAAAGTCTTGATTTCAGGACAATTTTAGACAGAATCTGCGACAGAAGCTCTTAACAGAGCCCCCAACACAGATGTGAACATAGCCTTACCCTACATTCACATGGCCAAGTTTCACCCGTGTGTGTGCTGGATTTCCTATTCTGAACAGCATGGAGAGCGAGGATCTCCTAGCAATACAGTGATCTATGCTGCTAGAAGTACCTGCCTCCAGGTCACATATTGACCTTTACTATTATCACTATGGGACAGTATGTCCTTGAGAGGCAGGGACTCCTAGCAGCATAGATAACTATACTACTAGGAGTTCTTTACAGATGTGTGAATCTAGGGTCAGTTTATTACTCTGTGTTGTCTGAATTAGTCATTGAAATATGTTAGATTATATAATATATATATATATATATATATATATATATACACACACACACACACACACATATACACAACGCATTATTATCATTAGAAGCAGATTTTGTGCATACCACAGGCAAGAGAAAGAAGAGAAAGTGTAAGGAATATAAAATCACAAAGATACTAGATTTTATATTTGACATGAATCTTTCAGGCTTTATTTACAATACTGCAAACTGAATATAGTTTTTTTTTTCATAGGAATGAAATTAGCAGAGGATTATTTCTGCACTATTGGCTGTTTATATCAGACTTCAAGGACACTTCCACACACATTTGTTCATTGTTCATCAACCAACCCGGCACTGTTGAATGACCTTATATACCTTTTATTCCAACTACCTTCCTTTTTACACCAATAGCTGGCAAACAGTGACTATATCAGAAATGGTATAACCCCCCCCCCCACACACACACACACACACACAAACAAACAACAGTATATTAACAACTAGGAACTTTACTACTACAAACACAAAGCACAGACTTTCACAGAATAAAATAACTTACCACTGTGCTAACATGATCAGTTTTGGAATCAAACATACCAGCATACCTTTCATAGATTCTTCTAGCTATTAGTACTCCACTATCTTTTGACCAGTCATGACCAAGAGTATACTTTACATGCAAGAGGCTACAGTGAACATCCACTGAGGTACAAATCACTACTGTATTGATAAACCATGGATACATAGATGCTGATATTTATGGAGTCTCATTTATTATCTCTGATATATACAAACACCATTGTAGATTTGGATTTTATAGAAAAAGACTATATTGCAATGTGTAAAAAAAAGAGAAAGAATGGTGACAGCTATGAAGCACATTACTTGCCACTTGACATCAAACCAGCCACACTGCATTGTAGGGTACATTAAGCTAAGGCTAGATTCACACAACCAAGGTGCAAAATGGGTGTGACAAACATCCATTTTCAAAGCTGCCTTGCACCCGAGGGTCACCTGTTTTTACGGACGTGAAAATGGCCAAAAAATGGTAATTACTTACCGGTAATTGGATTTTCCAGAACCCACGACAGCACCCAGAGAGGATCCGCCCCCAGGGACAGGAAACCTACAGTATAAAAAGGTGGAGCCTCTCCTACCCCTCAGTTGTTTTATAGAAGCGAGAGAGAGACTCCAGTTAATTTGTAACTCATGACCCTAAGGTCAAAACTTTTTTTTTTTTTTTTTTTTGCTTGCTACACCCAGTGCCAAACAAAAGTCCATCACCAAGAAAAAAGGGAGGGATAAAGGACAGTGCTGTCGTGGGTTCTGGAAAATCCAATTACCGGTAAGTAATTACCATTTTTCCCCATCACCCACGACAGCACCCAGAGAGAATAAAATAGGAAAACACTAGAAAAGAAAGATCAGCAGAAGCCCCAATGTCCAGCCTATAATGGCGAAAAAAGATAGAAGGTGAAGACCAGGTTGCCGCTTTGCAGATAGATTCTATGGAAGCATCAGCTCTCTCGGCCCAGGAGGTGGCAATCGTCCTAGTAGAATGTGCCTTGAGCCCCACTGGGGGGGGGAAGGCCCAAAGAACTGTAGGCCAGGGAGATTGCTAGTCTCACCCACCTAGCCAGACTACATTTAGAGGCCGCCTTCCCTTTGTTGGGACCTGAAAAGAGAACAAAAAGGGAAGTAGATTTCCTCCAAGAGGAAGTAGAGGACAAATACTGGATTAGGCAACGTCTTACATCCAAACAGTGGTATTCCTGCTCTTTAGCATTACTTGGGTTAGCACAGAGGGAGGGGAGAACTATCTCCTGAGATCTATGAAATTTTGAGGCTACTTTAGGCAAAAAAGCTGGGTCTGGTTTAATTATTACCCTGTCCTCTGTAATAACAGTAAAGGGTGGATTAACTGATAGAGCCTGCAATTCTCCTATGCGACGTGCCGAGGTAAGGGCCACTAAAAGAATCACTTTCAGGGATAAAATTTTAATAGGGATAGAGTCCAATGGTTCAAAGGGAGATTTAGTTAATGCAGACAGAACTAGGTTCAAGTCCCAGGGAGGAACTCTGGACCTAACCACCGGTCTACTTCTAGAGGCCGCCTTGATGAACCCAATCACCCAGGGATCGTCAGCCAATTTAACGTTTAGCAGAGCACTAAGGGCTGAAACCTGGACTTTTAAAGTGCTGGTAGAAAGCCCCTTTTCTAGTCCCTTCTGAAGGAACTCTAGAATCTGTTTTCTAGGTATATCCCTAAGCTCCCCCAGAGAATCCCCTAGAAATTCAAAAAACCAGAACCAAGTCCTAGTGTATATTTTAGTAGTGACCGGTTTTCTGCTTTTTAGAAGAGTGGAAATAAGATTGAGAAAAACCTTTAGAAGCTAGTAATCTCCGCTCAAATTCCAGGCCGTCAAATGTAAGTGGTTGGACTCCGGATGGAGAATGGGGCCCTGACATGGAAGGTCCTGGCTGACTGGGAGAATCCAAGGGTCCGAAACAGACAAGATCCTTAGCCAGGTAAACCAGGCTCTCCTCGGCCAAAAGGGGGCAATTAGAATAACCCTCGCTCGATCCTCCCTGATCTTCCTCAGAACTGCTGGAATGAGAAAGAAGGGAGGAAAAGCGTAAGCTAGATTGAAATCCCACTTGTGGGACAGAGCATCCACCCCAAAGGGGGATTCCTCTGGGTTTAGGGAAAAAAAAAAAAACCTCTCCACCTTCTTGTTTGACTGACTGGCAAAGAGATCTATTTCCGGGACTCCCCAAACCCTGGTGATCTCTAAAAAGATGGATGGGTTCAATTCCCACTCGCTCTGATTCAGACTGTGACGGCTCAAGAAATCTGCCCTGAAATTGTCTGACCCCCTGATATGCAGAGCAGACAAGGAGAGAACCAGAGGCTCTGACAGATGTAGAATCCGGGCCATTATTTTCATAAGGGGAAGGGACCTCGTACCCCCTTGCTTGTTTATATATGAAACTTCGGTCATATTGTCGGACATGATCCTTACATGGCGATTCCGAATACCCTGACCTACGACTTTCAAGGTCTCCAAAATCGCCATTAGTTCCCTCTGATGTGAGGATGCCTGAGAAAGATTCCTTGACCAGCAGCCCTGGAACACCTGATCCTCCATGTGGGCACCCCACCCCCGAGGGCTGGCATCCGTGGTAATAATTAGGTGGTCTGAGATCTTCCATGGAACTCCAATTTCTAGGTGACCCCTGACTAATCACCAACCCAGGGTTTCTCTCGTTGGCTGAGACACCCACATAAATTTGTCGAGAATTTTCTCTTCCTGACGCCAGGCTGCCAGGATTTCCCACTGCAGGTCTCGGGAGTGGCTCTGAGCCCAAGGTACAGCTGGAATACAGGCCGTGAGAGTCCCCAGGATGGACATAGCCTTTCTTATAGTGACCCTGGGGGACTGGATCAGGGTTTTTACTAGGGACAGAACCCTCTCTATTTTCTCTGGTGGGAGAAAAGATCTCTGAGCCGTGGAATCTAAAATGATTCCTAGAAACTTTTTCTGTTGAGAAGGAACTAAACTTGACTTCTCTAGATTCACCATCCAACCTAATTCCTCCAGAATGTTCAGTACTACTCTGACACTTTCTAAACATTCTATTCTGGATCCTGCGACAATGAGAAAGTCGTCTAGATATGGAATAAACAGAATGTCTTTCTCTCTTACATGTGCCCCCATTTCTGCCACTATTTTGGTAAAGACTCTTGGGGCCATGGAGATTCCAAAGGGAAGAGCCTGATATTGGTAATGCTGAACCACCCCTCCCATCTCTACTGCTACTCGCAAGAACCTCTGGTGACCTGGAAAAATTGGAACATGGTAATAAGCATCTTTCAGGTCTATCACCGCCATCCAGCAATTGGGAGTGAACAATCTCACTGCTGACTGCACTGTATCCATCCGGAATTTCTTGTAAGACAGAAACTGATTTAACCTCCTTAGATTTATTATGGTTCTGTAGGAGCCATCGGGTTTCCTTACCAAGAACAGATGGGAATAAAACCCCTGCCTCTCCTCTTCCTGGGGAACTGGAATCAGCACCATTTTCAAGATCAGGCTCTTCACTTCCAATTCCAGAGCCGATTGAGAGGTTAGGGAAGTCTGAGTTCTGGTAATCTGAAAACTTGAAGGCGGAGGAGAAGAGAACTCCAACTTCAGGCCTACTCCCACTGTATCCAGGATCCAAGGGCTTGATGAAATTTTCCTCCAGGCAGGAAGGAATTTCCTCAGTCTCCCCCCTACCCGGGGCCTGGCGTCATTGCCTATTGGGTCTTGGATCTTTATTACGGGGTCAGTTGTTAAATAAGAACCCCTTGTGATTCTTATTGGATTCTGCCCAGCTATTATCTCTGGACTTGACAATTTTCTGCCCTCTGTATGCTCCAAAGGGACGAAAGGACCTCCGTGTCCGACCAGAGGAAGGCAAAGGAAAAACTCTCTTTTTATCTGCTGCCTTAGCTAAGATGTCATCCAAGGCTGGTCCAAAGAGATATTCACCGTCACAGGGCAGATTGCACAGCCGGGTCTTAGACCCTACATCACCTGTCCAACTCTTCAGCCATATAGCTCTCCTGGCAGAGTTGGTCAGGGCAAGGGAGTGAGCTGATAATCTTACAGCATCTGCTGAAGCATCTGCCAAAAAATCTGCAGCTTTTCTAATAGTCGGCAGGGCTGACAGAATCTGCTCTCTTGGGGCCTTATCCCTTAATTGATCTTCCAGCTCCCCTAGCCAGATCATAAGGGATCTAGCAGTACAGGTAGCCGCTATATTGGACTTGAGGGACGCTCCTACTGACTCCCAAGAATGCCTTAGGAAGCTTTCTGCTTTCTTGTCTAAGGGATCCTTCAGGGTACCCATGTCCTCGAAAGGCAGTGCTGACTTCCTGAAGGCTCTGGCTATGGCAACATCAATTTTTGGTACATTATCCCAAGAAGAGCAAGCTCCCTCTTCAAACGGGTATTTACGCTTAACTCCTCTAGGGATAAAACCCTTCTTGTCCGGCTTTTTCCATTCCCTCTTGATAAGCGATGTAATATTTTTATGGACTGGAAAGTGTCTCCTTTGACAAACCTCCAAACCTCATGTCCTGCACAGAATGGGAGGGTCTAGAGTCCTCAATCCCCATAGTCGCTCAAATGGCTTTGAGCAATTTGTCAGTGTCCTCAACTGGAAAACACGACTGTCCTCCCTCTACATCCGATATGGAGGAAGAAGAGACATCATCGGATAATGCTCCACTTTCACCTTGAACAGACTCCTCCTCAGAAGAGGAGTCATGACCCCGGGTAGAGGAACTGGACTTCTTTTTCTGGCCACTTTTACCCTTAAGGGAACTCCTGACCTCCTCCTGTATCATAGATCTGATACCCTGTAAGAATGACGGGGACTCCTCAGCAATAGTTCTATTAATGCATGATGGGCAGAGCTTTTTCTCATAAGAAGAAGAAAGTCTAGTTCTACATAAGGTACATTCCTTATTCTTAGATTTCGCCAAGACTTTCCTAGGTCTATCCTACAAAAGACAGGGGAAACCATTAATCAATAAAAAAGTAAAGGGTTGGCACGCAGCCACTTACATCCCTTAGAATACCGAGGAAGGTGGAGGTGGACCTTCACCTTGCCCTCCATCTTGGGGTCTTCCTCTTGCCGGCGGCGGCTGCTGTTGCTGCTGCAGTGGCTGCTGCTGCTGCTCTTCCATACTGTAGAGACTCGGTGCATGGAGGGCCAGGAACTGCTTAGCAGCTCCACAATCCTTCAATCTGCATTATATGGCCAATCAGCCGCTAGGCCACGCCCTTCAACCGGAAGCCACACCCTCATTACCAGTAAGCCACGCCCACTTCCTGCTGGGCTGGCACCTCCATGTGTCTCCCTGCAGGCCCGGAACTCCTGCGGCCTAAAGCAGAGGAAACACACTCCTTCTGCCTGGATATCGGACTCCAGACTGGGCCACAGCTAACAGCCACCCATGGAAGAAGAGAGGCAACCCCTACCAGGACCAACTCTTTCCTATGCCATCAGGTAAGACTGCCTCAAGCAGGCACGTAGGTCTCCCTCCAGGGACAGGAAACAACTGAGGGGTAGGAGAGGCTCCACCTTTTTATACCGTAGGTTTCCTGTCCCTGGGGGCGGATCCTCTCTGGGTGCTGTTGTGGGTGATGGGAAAATAGGACATAACCTATATTTTGACGGTCGGTGACAAATAATAACGGTCATGTGAATAGCCCCCGTTCACTGACATCAAAATTAATACTGCTTGTGAGTCACATGGCCATTATTCACTGTTGTGTACGTTAAGAACCATCATCCCTTTAGATAAATGCAACAGATGCACCATTTCCTTGAAAAAGCACTTACTTGTCAATATGCAAGTGAGGCTCAAGTGCAATGGGAGCGTGTCAGAGCCTCCAAGGACTCCCTGTTCAGGTTTCAATCACCGCCCCAATACACAAGATTGACAGCCACTTTCTATCCTACATCTATCCCAACGCTTTTTTAATACCTGCAAATATCTGTATATATCTAAAAACTGCTTTTTCAAAGAACTGGAGCATCTGTTGGACTAACTAAAGGTATGATGGTGCTTACTATAATGTCCCCTATAACGCACTGTGGATGGTTTGATATTGCGTTTCCTGGTGACAAACTCTTTTGCCACTTCTATTTGTCACTCATATGACAATGCAGTCTATATACTGACATTACCTGCAAAATAGAGAATTCGGAATAGCTCAGGGTCTATGGCACTGTAATTGGATATAATATGCTGTTTTCACAATAGAAACAACAGTGTAGTCATCACTATGTAAGACACAATATATATGAGCTGAATGCTAAAGAAAGTGGAACAGAATATCTGGCACTCCTTCCAGACGACATAATGAAAGCAGTCTACGTCCAAGACCAGCGATCCCCATTTGCAAATGTTGCTGTAATTTACACTATAATAAAATATTTAAAAGGGATTGTCCAAGTCCCCATTTGTATTGAATACTCATTACCTAGCCACTAGATAAGTTATCACTATCTGATTGGTGGGGGGCCAGTCACAGCTTCTGGCAGCTGATCTAGTTGCCAGAAACTGTATACAGAGTATATGGTCAGATGCAGCGCTGCGCTCTTATTCAAGTGAAAGCAATTTTCCAACACCACCGTTATGCTCAAAATACTCTAGTGAAAAAAGATCAGAGCTGCTTCTATCTGTATACTCTATATACAGCTTCTGGAATATGTTCCCACCAATCAAATATTGATAACCAAGCCTGTGGATAGGTCATCAGTATCCAATACACATGTGTCTTAGACAACCCTATTAGTGCATTAAAAGCCTGGGTGATGTAAAATATAGGACTTTTTAAACTTAAGCTACCATATGAATAAACCATCTGCACAGTAACTATGACTTTCACCCACCTCCTGTGGGCCCCACTCTTTCAAGATCTGCACACCCATTTTCAGGCTACACTGCCCAGAACTGGCGATCCTTACTATGGAGCCTGTGTCTCCTTCACTAGTGAAATTCTTGGGTCCACCTTGCTCTGTGTATTTTTAAACTGCTGCAGTTATACTGTGAGGGATCACCAGTATAAATGTGGAGACAACTAAAGGGGTAATATACTGTGTGGGGTGATGTCCCATTAGTGCCCCCACACACACACACACACACAGTATAATACTCCTTAATGCCACCAACACAATATGAAGCACTTTAGTGCCCACTGCACAGTATAATGCCATTTTAGTGCCCTCTCTCACAGAGCAATGTCATGTTAGTGTCCCCTACATAGTAAAATGCAAACTTAGTGCCCCCCCCCACTGTATAGCACCACATTAGTACACCACACAGTATAATTTCACATTCGTGTCTCCAACACAGTATAATGTTACATTCGTGCCCCCAACACAGTATAATGTTACATTCGCGCCCCCACACAATATAATTCCATGTTAGTGCTCCAACACCGTATAATGTAATTATTGTCATCCACAAAAGTATAAAGCAATGATAGTGACCTTATACTAGTTAGTTACATTGACCTCTCTACTTTATTTGACAACCAGAGAAGGTTAAATGAATATGGAATATTTTTTTCTTAATTTTTCTGGTCTAAACCTGGGTTAGGCTATGGGGAATAAAGAAACTGAGCATGCTTGACCTAAAATGGGATTTCATTGGGCTTTTTCTAGTGACATTTACAATCTGGATAGAATTATGATTGTTGTTGCTGGAATATGCATGTAAACAGTTACTACGTGTTGTCCTGAGGACACTAACCATCAGAGAAGAAGGTTGTTTCTTATACATTTCACCTGTATATGGCTTAAAAGCAGTTGGTACCAATGAGTACAGTGCATGGGTGGGCAGAACTTATATTCCATATCAATAAATGGTGCAGCATTAGTGTTCATGAGTATGTGGATTGTTTTGGGTAGTTAAGATATTTAATTTGAGGCCTCAGTTATGGGCAAAAATGACAATGAGCTGCTGAGTAGTATTTATCTACACAAAGGGTGTAGACAGGTTAGCCATGAAATTCGGTGTATAAAAGATATATAAAATGACGAGATAGCATGGTAATAAGGATTTTCATTTTCATAAAAATATACATTGTTTCTACACTGCTACAGTACATTTCTCAGTCAGGATTATATTAATTATCAAGGGTCTTTTTTTTTTACTATAGGTGATATTACAATGGATTTTGCCTCCTGATACCTGTTTCCATGAACATGAGAAGCACAGAACGCAAAGCTGTAATGAAGCAGCGTTGGGTCTATCACAGAACCCGTCTCAGCATGGTCAATCAGTTCTTTAAGGTAGCAGAGATGACGATGACAGCCACGTACACCATATCGCGCACAGTATTCATCTAGTACAAACACTTGACCAGGACTGAACCAACCCTATAAAGAAAGCGAAAATTATATTATTAATATCCAGACAGACAAATAGGTTCTAATGACCCGTTAAGTCTCTAAATTGAACACTTGTGTTTCAGGCTAAGGCCCCACGTTGTGGAAAAAAAATGCTGCATTTTACAGTACTATCAAAGTGAATGACATTTTGGTTCATCTCATTCACACATTGTGAAGAAAAAGAGCTGCAGAAAAGCTGCTTTTTCAAAAATTTTATTTTTTTAAAAAAAAGCAGCATGTTAATTTTAGCTGTGAAATTGCAAGTGGTTTCCCTACAATTTAAATGAGGGAGGAAAAGAAAATCTGAGAACAAACAAATAAACAATGAAAAACGCAGTGGAATAAAAACACAAAGCGTTTTTGCTGCATTTTGCCATCTGGAGCCTTTGCCTCAAAGGGTATTTACTGAATAAGTAATTTTAAGATTCCTCTAGATTAAATCATACAGTAACAAGAAGTAAAGAATACATGTATAGGGTGAGATTAAGCTGTGGACTGGTGTTTACTTGAACAGGATAGAGTTGCCACACAGTGTACAGAGCCTCCTACTTCCAGCTTTGTGCATTATATAGTTCCACAAACCTGATCTTTATTACCTATTGTAAGGATACAGACTGCTCATTTGATGATTGAGTATATCTTTCAAAAAAAAAAAAATTCACCAGTGTAAATAAGGATGTGTTGCTCACAATTGATTCAAATGAATGGGGAAGGAACAATCACGATAGTGATCATTTCTCCCTTATGTCAATTGCATTAGCCTGTCTAAAGGGTTGATGCAAACTAGAGCCAATGAATGCACTATATCATCAATCAGCACTTGTCAGTCTAACACTCAGCCAGTCTAAAAAGGCCTTAAAAGGGGTTTTCCGATATATATACTGTATATATATTTTTTTAAAACAAATAGACAAAAAATGTGCTGAAATTAATTTTTCTGAGATCTCATAAAATTTCCTACCCTTTTACAGAATTGTATGAGCACCACAGCCTTACAATCACTTCCTTACTGCTCCAGATCATGTGCTGTTCACTGTGCACATGACTTAAGTTGTTGGCCACACCGACCATGAGTTTGATGTCATTACTGATGAAAGAAGCATTTGTCTTAACTTTGTTGATTGCCAGAGCAGCCAGGAGATGGTGTGGCTTGCAAGCCAGCACCTGCTTCACACATCTAGATGATCGCAGCAGTAATTATAGGCAGCAGCAAGGAAGAGTAGACACATTATTTATTTTTTATTTATTTTTAACTATTCAAGTCGCTCCCCTCCGTCTTCATTGGATAATGGACAGGCATTCGTAAATTGGGGGGGAGGGTTTTATGGACATTGACGGGCTTGCAGCATGGTAGATACGTATGGAGAGTGAAGGAGACAAGCAGCATATGCAATAGATGTGAAAGCTTCATCACCAGCATCATGCAGGGTCCTGCTTAGGCTGTGTTGTGCTTTACAGAGATATATAATATATATATACACACACACACACACACACACACACGCACTTGCAGAGCCGACTGAGCATGCGCGGGATTTGGATCCCGAACACATACTCGGCAGGTGCTGACATTGCATATACGCGTCAGCACAAGAAGAGAGAGGTGGCGCTGGATTCTATGACGAGCCTTCGCTTTGAGCACAGGGGGAACGCCCCCTGTGCTTTCTGAAGACTAATTAGCATAAAGAAGAAACCAGATAAAACTCAAAAACGGTGACGCGAACCAGAAAAATAAAGGTAGGAGTAGAATGGCCTTTCTAAAGGCTATTTCGACCTGCTGTTAGTGAAAAATCGATTTTCTATTGCTGGAATCCCTTTAAATAATTTATGAAGGAATTAGATAAACATACTCTAAGTTATAATCATGTTAAGGTGTTAAACTCTATTTTAAGCTTTGTGTTGCACGGCATACAATTCTCACCACCCACCATTGGTTCATTCCATACCACCATATGACATCACCTCACTAGCCTACCCGTATCTAGACCAATGCCTGAGGAAGGGACAAGTTCCCGAAACGTTAATGTTGTGAATAAACACGTGAATAAACACTTTTTACAGAGAAAAAAACGGAGTGCTGTCACATTTTTTTTTACATGCTATCCTAGGGATCAGACATCAGTTTCAAAAATTTGAATAGCCCATTCAACAGCTTCAACTGGAACATCACTGATTGAGACTGTTAGCTCCTGAGCCTATGCCATTCGCCCTAGAGCAAACTCACCATACATGTATGGAGGATATCACCAAGAAGTTAAAGATGACAAAGTGTTCAAATAGGGTGTGTGCACAGGGAATGCCCTATTAGGGTATGTGGATGTCAGATATATTTCAGTATAAACATGTATTACATGAAAGTTTAAAATGTAACTACACTTTTTTCTGGCAGTTTGCAGCCTCCCCTACCAATAATTGCTGATAAACTGAGGTTTTGAGCTGCTCTATGTACTACAACCAATTAAATGCCATTGTAGATCCTGATTTAGACAATGAGTTGTCCAGATTTCAGTCCCTGAGGGTGCTGTTACTCTGTGCAGCTCTGACCAAACAACAGTTTGGCCTATCGGTAAACCCACCAAACCACAAGCCAATAATGAGAGAACAAGTTGCAATCAATTAATATTGTTGATAACACCGATGACCTGGCCCGGTGTGCGACTGGAGCTGCATTGTTTGGTAGCACCTAAGGTGTACTGTTAAGACACAGCACACTGCCAAGTGATAGCTTTTAACATACATGTGCATCTCAATAAATTAGAATATCTTTGAAACGTTTATTTCAGTAATTAAAATTAAAAAAGTCACCTCCTATATTTTCTAGATTCTTTACACACAGAGTGTTCTATTTCAAGTGTTTTATTTCTGTAAATGTTGATTATGGATTACAGGTAATGAAAACCTAAATCTAAGAAAATTAGAATATTATAAAAAAGTTCAGTATTGTAAATTCAGTGTGTCACCTGCCAAGGCTTCCTAAGCCTTTAAATGGTCCCTCAGTCTGGTTCAGTAGGACACACAGTCATGGAAGACGCTGCTTATGAATTGTATTACTGAATCACTGAAATGATTGAACGTTTCAAAGATATTCTAATTTATTGAGATGCACCTGTATATCAGTTTTGAGCCTACTGCTAAACTAATTTTGAAGTGGCAACACATAAATCTTTGCAAAGATAATTTTCACATTTGGAGATTCATATTTAAAGAAATCCTTCATCCAAAATCTGGTTACTGAGTTTGGAAAAAGCACATTTAAACAACTTTTTTATTTTTACTTTTAAAATTTTATTGAGCCATCATTAATGCTTACCAGACAAGAATAGGAGTCATTTAACCTATGTTCCAATGTTTTCTGCTGAAGTACTTTAAAGAGGGAAGCATGATCATATCTGCAGGGATTAGCAGAAATAAACTCATCCATCCCATGCCTTTGCCCACGATCTGTGTCTACATAAAAAAAAAAAAAAAAAAAAAAAAAAGGATGAAAAAAAACCATATAATACAAAAGCAAATCTAAGCAATACATGAATGCGTGTTCTGAAATATTATATTATATTTACACTTTTATATGCTTTAATTCAAAAACTGATCAACTAGAGCTTAATTCACTGACAACTTGATGATGTGACCTTGGTGCATTTCAAAGAACTTAGCAAACATCCAGGCTAAAAAGAAAACGGTCTGAGAAACAGCTCTACCACATTGCACATTTTCACCCTTTCATTGTTCTGCCTGGAAATATGACTACAGCAGTACAAATAACAATATAAAACACATTCATAACAACTAGCAATCTACTTTCCAAATGGCAAACTAGAGCAGAAATGAACATGTTAGCAAAAGATAGGTCACTTACAGTCTTTGTTTTGTGCTATGCTTTTAATGAAACAAACCTTGGTAGAGTAATGGGAAGTGTTGCATACAGCAACAAAAAAGGAATTTATAACCTTCAAGCGAAAAAAGGGAAAGAAAACAGAGCAGTACATTTTGAGACTGCACAACTTCTCCATATTGGTGTGTCCTAAATGTCTGTCGAAGGACCAAATGCATTGTTCTTCACAGATACATCTTTCAACGCCTTTAGACCCCGCGGGTTTATCAAAAGAGGAATTGTACTGATTGCTTTCATTAATGGTACGTTCTGTTAAAAACATCCATGTGAATTATTCAGCACACATAGAAGGAAAAAGCTAAGAGGGTTAGTTTTCCAACAAAACATTAGCTCAGTTTGATACCAAAGTTCATATTGGGTGAGCAATCTGCTTACATTCATCTTCAAATGCCCTTTACAAAGGGGCTTCAGACTCTTTGTCCCTTAAAATTTAAATGTCTTTTTTTTTTTACATTAGTTATCACAAATGTACGTCCCTAAGTGGACTGTTGAGACACAACACACTACCAACTTAAGGTTTCTAAAGGGAAGAAGACAAAGACTTATTGATCAACACCAATTACAGAATCTGGGCCCTCATAAAACTCCATATTGATCTGTGGCCATGATGCTAACATAATCAGTCACATTGAGAAATTTAGCCCCAGATCATATTGATCCATGTCATGTTCAACAGCCAACTAGATTTGCAGACGGAATTATTTCATTCAAGCTGAAAGATGTGCAGCTTTACATTTTTCGGTGGATATCTTTACTAATTCAGATCACATGGCTTTACACTGTCAAAGCAACAGTGAAATTCATTTGACATTATAGATTCGGGGTATACACTAGGAAATATCAAAACAAAACAGAGAAAATGTATTTTCATGCTATGCAGAAAAGTTATTATAAAAGTTATCAAGATGGAAATAAGGGATAAATTTAACCTAAAAGCTCAAATATGTTATATTAACGACAACTATATTGATATACAGTAACACCTATTGAAAAGTAATTTATGGCTGAACACATATCAACTAAACCATATAAGAAATAACAATTGGTGTAAATTTATGTTATAGATGTTAGAAGGTATTTCTGCAGAATCAAGGGCGTAGTTAGAGCGTACCTTCAGCTATAAACATCTTATCATAAATGAATAGTTGAGGTGAATGTAAGAAACTTTGTAATATATCCTATTAAAAAAAATAGGTTTTCCTTTTTCTACTTCTTATGCTGCTTTTCTCCTCCTTATCTTCAAATCAGACTGTTTACATAGAGCTGTCTCTGTAGGGTTGGGCAATTATGACCAAATGGCGATTACTTTAGGACAAGCCCTTTTAAAGCTACAGCCCAAGAGGCGGATTATAATAATGTCATTATAATCAAACCTCATAATCCACTGTATCGGCATCCTTGTGGGAAATAGAAGTCTACAGGAGGAGAGTATGTGAAGAGACCGCAGAGTATAATAGCAGTTCCAGTCCAGACGTTTTTGGTTCGAATGAACTGAACTGAAATAACCAACAAATCACGTCAGTTATCCAGATTGACGGTCGGTTCCATTTATTTTTACATTAATTATTATGTTTACTTGTATAGCGCCATCATATTCCGCAGCACTTTACAGATCTTGTCAGTCACTGTCCCATATAGGGATCACAATCTACATTCCCTATCAGTATGTCTTTGGAGTGTGGAAGGAAACCAGAGTACCTGGAGGAAACCCATGCAAACACAGGGAGAACATACAAACTCCTTGCAGATGTTGTCCTGGGCAGGATTCGAACCCAGGGCTCCAGTGTTGCAAGGCTGCAGTGCTAACCACTGAGCCACTGTGTCGCCCTAGCCCTTCATCTCTGTATTCACCTCAAATATAATTGTGATGGGGAAGTGGAGACTACTGTCAGCTACTTCATTGATTTATTGCCTTATTCTATGCAGTGTGGTGTTTTATCTGGAAGATCTAGCAGGATCAAAAGAGAGATCTCTCATGCACAGAGTAGCAGCAGCAATTATTTGTATGTTTTTTCCAGCAGCCTCCATCTCCCCCTCCCCACTCTACAGACTTGTATGTAAAAAGTAATTCAGCCTGAAAAGTGGAGAAGAAAGCATATTTCTTTAATAAGGTATATGACAAAGTTTCTTATATTTATCTGTTATATTCATTTATGCTAAGTTGTTCAGAATTGGAGGCATTATAAAAGGAATGCAGAGGTAGCAAATTAATTGCACCTGGACCCTGGTGCCTAGATGGGGCTAAAGGCACCAGTATTATAAATGTCACATAGTAGGTGCGTGGCCCTGTTTCAAGCTAGGCTCTGTCTCAAGTTTCAAATGCAGACATGATACTAACACCCTAAAAGCAAGTCTAACACCTCCCTCAAGAATATTCAACTTACAAAGCACATTACAGTGATAAATAACATACCTTTGATATATACAGGTATGTCAATTTTGTTGATTTGAATAAAGACAACTCTGAACTATTTTACAAATGAGGCAGTTGGTGCATTGAGGGCGGGCTTTCATCTGTGAGATAACTAGGAGATAATAAGGAGAAGCTAGTCATCTGAGCAGCAAGAGCATTGCTCCAGTTCTATAGTGCACCAATTACCCCATTTTGTGCCTCAACACAATTGCACAATTTTCTTACATATTCCTTCTTTACGGCATTCACCTTTCAGTAAAAATAACAAAACCTGTATTCTGTGGGTCAGATTGATCACGTTGATACTAAATTTATATAGTTTTTTGTTTTTTTTTTTTTATACAAAAATTCTATACTTTTCTATGCCATAATTTGTGACAGCCATAATTTTTTATACTTTGGGTAATGTATGATGTTTTGTTCACCATTTATTCAATCTTTTGGAAGAGGTGAAAAAACCAAAAACAAACAAAAAAAACAAAAAAAAACCAAAACAGTTTAGCCAATTAAGCCATTTTGATTGAGTCCCTTGCTACTATACTCGAGGGGGACTGTAAATTTGTCTCCAGACAAGGAAGGACTATGGCTAATAAAGAAAGGAGGACTTGGATTCCATGCATATTTATACCTGGTCTGGTGAGTGTAGTTTTATTTTTTTTGATTCTCCACCTTAATTGGCAATACTCAAAATTAATCAAGATTTTGATAGATGTGATCTTGCATATTGAAATTATTTTTCAAATGCTGCACCCCTTGACCTTAGCATTTGCCTCTTAGGGTATATTTCTCTTATTTCCTTTATATGTATATATTCAGCTACTAATGACAGCACCTTATTTATTATAAAGGCATATAATTACATCTTTTCAGTCAAACTTTGGGATGCTAAAACTAATCATTTTGTTATTCAGATAGGCACATAAAATACATAGCCTTAAAGAGGACCTGTCATCATGCAGAAAATGCTAAATAACATATATATATTTGATTCGTGTTGTTCCCCTGAACAAGTTGGCATTTTTCTTTTTTAAGATCTATCCACTTTTTCAAAATATATGGTCCCTGAAAGATTATATGTAAACTATCTCTGATTCTCCAGGTCGGCGAGAAACTTTAATTTTCTCATTGAAAAACATAAGGTTACCGCCCACATACAGAATCACAGCTAGTTTACATATAATTTTCCAGGGGTCATATCTTTTGACTTGGTGGATGGATTTTAAAAATAAAAACACCAAATTGATCAGATAGCACTTAGTATTTTCTGCTTTCCGACAAATCACCTTTAAAAGGGGACTAAAATATTGATGGTCTATTCTTAGGATGGGGCATCAGTAACAGATTGGTGGGGGTCTGGCACGATTAGCTGTTTCAAGAGACTGCAGCGTTTGGATGATCAACGTGCCTCATCACTACTTACCTAGCACAGCTCCAGTACATTGTGTAGTGGCTCTGCTTATCATAGTAGGTCAGCCCGATTCACTTGAATAAGACTGACACGCAAGCAGGTCATGTGACTGATTAACATGACATCACATGGCCTGTGAAGCAGAGTTAACTGATCTCTGTGGGTCTTGGTTGTCAGGCCCCTGCCAATCTAATACCAATGAGCTATTCTTTATTCCTGGAAAACCATTTTAAAGAAAAAGGTGTGGCTTAAAAAAAAATACATTTTTTTTGCATGTGTTTCATGCTGATATATGCTCATATTATGACAAACACAAAACAGACCTGTCTAAATAAAATCAATAAATATCTTACTTGGATGAGATGGCTCCATATGAGCATTTGTTCCTCTGGGATTTGATTTCAGTGCATGATTTGAAGCAATAGGTTTATAGGATTGCCCTGTCGCTCTGTATATTGCCTGTACCCAAAGTACTCTGTCTTGTTCATCATCACTGGCAAAGATCACCGTGTCCCCTTCTTTAACTGCATTGAAAAACCATTGACCTCCCTGAAGACCTGCCACAGAGAGCAATAAAACATGTCTACTAAGTAGTTTAACAATAGTATGTAAAATGGTAAAATCACTGAAAGTATGATTTTCCTTTTAGACTTGAATACCTGTTTTATCTGTCATTTTAAAAATATTGCATTAAATAAAATTATTTACTCCTTTTGGATACATTAAAAAGTTCATGCAAAACAATCAAACAAGAACCTAAACAAAGAAATAAACCATTTATAAATGAAATCACTTTCAGAGAGATAAGATTTCTGAGCTAGTAAATTACAGACTAAAAGCACTGTATGCATTACTCTGGTTTCTATGAGTAACTCTACTTCAGAATCTGCAATGATATCACTAGAGCCATTTTAGGTGAGTGAAACACTGGAAACAGGTATGAATTTAAAGGGCTTTTTCCACCACAACAACTTATCCCCTATCCACAAGATACAAGATAAATTGCAGACTTCTGCCCGACTACTGATCCCCACTGATCACAAGAACAGGATGTGTTTTGCTTCCCATTATAAATGGAGTACTGTACAGAAAGGCATACCCCTCCTCTATTCATTTCAATGGGACCTAAATATCTGAAGTTCAGCGCTCGCCTATCTCCAGCAGAGCCACTGAAATGAATGGAGTGGGATACACCTTCTTGACCACTGCTCTATTCAGACTGCGGAGCAAAACAACCCCATTCTCAAGATTTAAGGGGGTGTCAGTGGTTGGTCTTCCACTGATATGCAACTTATCCCTTGTCCAAGATGCTGTGGTGGTAAAACCCATTTAAGATGACCTGTCACCTCTGCAGACACATGTCTATTTAGTAAATGCTTGCATTATTAATGAATTAACCATTCTGGATAATGCTTTCTTAAAACTCTGCATTGTGGTGCATCTTTGATATTCCTCCTACAAATGTATAAATGCATTGACAACTGTGTTTTTACCAGCTGGGGGCTGAGTTACTACACAGTCACACACAGTCTTATAAGTGGCAGACTGTGTAGCAACACACTTGTTTAACAAGGTGGATCATAACACCCAGTTCTCAATGTATACATACATTTCTAGAAGCAACAATAGAGTTAAGTATATACAGTAAGCTCCATTATTGAAATTTATGGGGTATACTGTATTTGCTAAAATAGACTTGTCAGAACAGCTAGCAGCTTCTCTTTAGCTCCCAACCTTCACCACCCCTAACAGCTCTAGCCCCTTGAATAAACTAGAGCATTAAGGATGGTAGAGCATAAACTCCTTAGGTATAATAGGCCACCTAAAATATCACCATTAACTTCTAAGTCATATCATACCAACAGAAATATTCACCCTGAAACCACCACCAGGAAACAAAATGCATTAACCACAAAGCTAAATTTTAGAGGTTGGTCTCAAAGTATTCAGGTGGCCAAGTGAATAGGTGGGGAATATGTGCTTTAGGCCGGGGCCCCATGTGGCGTACTGCAGCATTTTACAGTCCCTGCTACGTGGATAGGATTCAAGCAAATCCCATCCACCCATTGCAGAAAAATACACGCAGCGGAAATTCTGCGATTTTGGAAATCACAGCAGGAAATTATATCTACGGAAACGCTGGCGGTTTCCCTATAGGTAGAATTGAAGCAGAAAGTCCAAACAGGAAAGCCTGGTGGACTTTGTGTTTCTGCCGCGGTTTTTCTCGCAGCGCCTGTTCGTTGCGGCCAGCTACGTGGGACCTTAGCCTTAAAGTTGTCTTGTTAGAAGGTCCAGTTAATGTGGAATTTTACCTTCTAATAACTATTATTAGACGGAAGACTCTCTAAGTTCTGAGGTGAGGATTTGGGGACTGAAACATCAGTTTTTCCAGCCTCATTTATTTATTTTTTGTTTTGGTTGTAGTCATTTTTTTTGTAAGTCAAGTAGGGTATAATAATTGCATCGCACACATGTGATATATATATAAGTGTCAACTACAGTTAATGTCCATTACCTGACTGAGGATCAGTGTAATCCACTGTGTATCCCTCAAGCTGCATCAGTTCCTGAGGTTCTGCTTTCTTTTCTCTGTAGCTACACATAGCAAATGTGTATTGGCTTACCTGTTTAAGAACAGACATGTTAAAGTCTTAAAATCTTCACACATATTATAGGAACTTTCCTGGATATTTAACAAACAATTAACAGGGTTGGAATTTAATATTATTCTACGCTGCTCCTCCGCTTCTAAAAGTATCTACCTGTACCGGTTTCTTATAGTTTACCATCCATATGCAATGACATCATGTAGGTAAGATGCCACATGACTGCAACAACAAATTGAGCCCACTGCTATGATATAACATCACATCATACAGCAGTAAATGGCTGCTGCAATCATGTGAACAGAAGGTTCACATGATTGCAGGTACCAGTGGGATAAGAATGGCACAGAATTACTACAGTAAGTATATCCTGTTTAGTCCTCTAAAAACACATTTAAAGATTATTGACATCCTCTTAAAGGGAAAGGGGCAAATTTATTAAGATTGGCATACCATACACCAGTCTTAATAAACGGCCTGACAGGCACAGGGACAGAGATTTATAAAGAGACTGCAGCCTCTTCATAAATCTGTCAGAAATTTCAGTGCAAGAATGGAAATCTATACCAAATCTATCTTAGGCTAAAGCCCCACGTAGGAAAGCAGGGAAAAAAAAAAAAGTTGCAGAAAAAAAAACACTGTGGAAATGCATTGCTTTTTTTCCACAGCATTTTTCATTGCGATCTCGCAGAGTTTTCCTCTGCGGACTTTCTGCCCCCATTATACCTATACGGAAAACACTGGCGTTTCTGTAGATATAAATGACATGCTGCGATTTTCAAAAATGACAGCGTTTTTCAAAAAGCAGCTTTTCCGCAGTGTGTGCATGGGATTTTTTCTGTACTGTGTGGATGGGATTATCCAGAATCTCATCCACTTTGCAGGTACTGAATTTTTTGCCGTAGTGTTTCCGCCAAAATGCTGTGTTTTCGCAATGTGGGACCCTGGCCTTACCTAGATTTACACTGTAACTTATGCCAGGAAACTGGTGTGCATTCTAATAAGTTGCAGAATGTGGCAAGTGAGGCATGGATCGTGGCTTCAGGTGCAAGAAAGTGCCTTGCGCCAAAGATGTGCCTTAATGTCATCCCTCTGCACCAGTTTTCTGACTTAATGACTTAAAGGGGTGTCCAACTGCTGGGGGCCTGACTGCTGGGCCCCGAAGTGATCAGGAAGGAGAGGGGACCGAAAAGTCTCCCTAAAGTCTGCGATCTCGCAGAGTTTTCCTCTGAAGACTTTCTGCCCTATTATACCTATACGGAAAACGCCAGTGTATCCATAAGTCTAATTGACATGCTGCGATTTTTTTTCTCCAGAAAGGGTATGTGTGTGTTTATTTTTTCAACTGCATTAGGAGATCCTCTAATTTAGTACCCTATGATCTGTAAAGTGTGGAATATGTATTATTTAGAAAGTAGTAAGAGCAACATAACCTTATTTAGATTATAATAATTAGACAAACCTGAACAAGGACAAAGTAACGCTTCTTCCATCGTTTCCAGACTTTCTGTCCAACTGCATATAAATAGCTAGGAAAAAAAAAACAAACAAAGGAGAAAATTACAAATGCAATGCAGTGTGTGTGTGTGTGTGTGTGTGTGTATATATATATATATATATATATATATATATATATATATATATATATATATATATATATATATATATATAACACACACACACACACACACACACACACACACACACTATATATATACACATCTATCTCTATCTATCTATCTATATCTCACACACACACAGATGTACCAGAGTTAACCTGAACTTCTGCAACTGGTTAAACTGCTGTAGTATGATATTTTACCATAGAAGATAAAAGACAATGAATAGTCATTGGAAAAACATTATTTAATCCAATTATTATCGAATTATTTTATTTATTTTCATTACTAAAATATCACACTGCAGACATGTAACCAATTGCAGAAGTTCAGGTCAACTCTGATTCATATATATATATATATATACATATACATACATACACACAAAAAGCGTAGCAGCACTCTGACACAGCACAAGGGTATATAAAGAACAGAGATGGAAACTGCATTACTGCTATTATTGGCACATATAAACTAATATGGTCTATAAACTAAATATATATAAATATGAGGTTCTTCATTATACATATTTGATCAAACAGTAGGAAGCCCACCTGCCCCGACAAGGCGACCTCATTAAAGGTGGGATCCTACACCAATACCTCTATTGGACCCAAAATGAGAGTACAGTGTGAACACAGGGCAATAACATACCTCTCTTGGACCCAGAACAGGTCTACATTGTGAACACAGGTCAAATAGGATCCAGAGCATACTCAACTTAAAATGGCCTGTGGCAAATGGGGAACTGAAAAACATCCTCTATTCCATTTAAATAAGCCCGTGCAATTAAATGGGAGTGCAAGTCCAATTAGAGGGAACCGCACCCCTCTTGCAATATAATCCTTTAATAGTCCAACCATGGAGAAATTTAGTGCGTTACAGCAGAATAGATAATACAATATACAGTGCATATACAGAAGCTCCAAGGTAGAGGAATTGCAGAGACAATAGGTACAAATTTAAAAAAAAAAAAAAAAAAGTAAAAGGTAAAAAAAAGGTAATAGAAGGGATATCACAGCTTAAAGATCTTTCAGTTCTCTGTATGGAATGATCTCCGCTTAGTTCAGTGTTGGTTGTACAGCCTAACCAAAGCGGGGAGGAAAGACTTCTGATAGCGCTCCTTCTCACACTTAGGGTGAAGCAACCGGTCACTGACAATACTGCCCAGCGCTATCACGGTCTCATGTATCGGATGGGAGTTATTCTCCCGCATGGAGCTCACCACGGACAGTATCCTTCTGTCACCCACCACCTGCATTGGGTCCAGGGGGCTCCCCAGGACAGAGCTGGCCCTTCTAATCAGCTTGTCGAGTCCATTCCTATCCCTCGTTCATATACTACTCCCCCAGCAGGCCACTCCGAAGAAGATGGCTGATGCCACTACAGAGTTGAAAAAGGCCCTAAGAAGTACCCCCTCAACTCCAAAGGCCCTCAGACCCCTAAGCAGGTAGAACCTGCTGTGGCCCTTCCTGTACAGTGCATCCATGTGATCAGCCCAGTCCAGCTTATTATTGAGGAGCACACCCAGGTACTTATAGTTACTGACTGTCTCAATGCCTTTCCCCTGGATGTTCATTGGTTTTGGAGGATAAATGCGCTTGCAAAAGTCCACCACCATCTCCTTGGTCTTCCCAGCATTAATCCTACAGTGGTTCCGCTGGCACCATTCCGCAAAATCCCAGTTCAATTCTCTGTACTCCCTGTCATCTTTGTCTATGAGGAGGCCTACCTTTGCAGAGTCATCAGAATATTTCTGTAAGTAGCAGCTAGATGAGTTGCACCTAAAATCTGCAGTGTACAGTGTGAAGAGGAAAGGAGCAAGAACTGTACCTTGAGGTGCCCCCAGTTTGTGCGGTAGTCTAGGATCCAGTTGGAGAGGTGGTGGTCAACTCCAACAAGGGACAGCCTGTCTCTCAGTAACCCCGGCTGTATGGTGTTAAAAGCCCTGGAGAAATCAAAGAACATTATTCTCACAGTGTTCCCTGGTTTCTCCAGGTGAACAAGGTGTATGATGTAAAAGGTGGATGATGGCATCATCCACCCCAATTCCCGGCCCGGCAAACTGGAGAGGGTCCATAGCTGAGCTCACTAAAGGGCGGAGATGTGTGAGAACCACTCCAAGACCTTCATCAAGTGGGATGTCAATGCTATAGGTCTGTAGCCGTTAAGGTCCATCGGATGAGGTGTCTTTGGAACTGGTACCACACAAAATGATTTCCACAGTTGTGGTACCATTCCCAGCTTCAGGCTCATATTTAACATGTATGTAATAATGCCACACAGCTGGTCCCCAAAAGTCTTAAGTAGCCTGGCACTGATGCCATCGGGCCTGTTCCAGTTCCTCTCTCACCTGGGCACTTGTGAAGATCAGCCTGTAGCCAGATGACTCACTACTAAATTTACTGATCTTGAGGTGAGAACTAACAGAAGGAGATGAGGTCAGTGTGGGAGAGAGGAATGAATGACATACTGGGGTGGGAGGAGCTGGTGTGTGATCAAATCTATTGAAGAATAGATTTAGTTCGTTAAGCCACTTTGTATCTCCTTCTACCTGGTAGACAGGCTGTGTCCAGATATTGACTTTTTAAGGCTTTTCCAGACTTAACTAATCTTTGTGTGTTCCATTTGCTCTTCCATCTTTCTCTTATAATTGGCTTTTCCCTCCCTGATTTGATGCCTCAGCTCCTCTTGCACATCCCTCAGTCTTTCCTTGTCTTCTGAACTAAATACCATCTTTTTCTACTTGAAAAGAGCTTTTATATCAGGGTTAATCCATGGTTGTTTGTTAGAGAAGCACCTCACCACTTTTATTGGTACTTTGTTGTCCACATAAAAATTAATGTAGTCCGTTATGCAGTGTGTGAGACTTTCCATGTCCTCCCCATAGGAATCCTGCAGCTCTTCCCAAGCAGTTGTGTCAAAACAATCCCTCAGAACCTCATCATTCTCTTCGGATTATATCCTCACTGTGCGGGTGACAGCTGGTTCTCTACAAATACAAGTGGCTTTTACACAGGTCGAAGATGCACCAGGTTGTGATCCGATCTTCCCAGGGGCAGTAGGGCTGATGAGTTACATGCCTCCCTTACATTGGCAAAGAACAAGTCCAATATTTTGTTGTCTCTTGTGTGGCAGGTTACTGTGTGAAACTGGACAGTGTGGATGATGGAGAAACATTGTTGAAATCTCCAGACACAAGAAGGAGGGCCTGAGGGTGTAAAGACTGCAACTGGCTCACCACGGCTTGTAGAACCTCACAGGCAGCTTTAGCTTTCGCAGAGGAGGGGGGGGGGCATATGCAGCTATCTCGATGACATTCGATAGTTCCCTCAGTAAATAGAAAGGCCTCATGCTCACAGCTAATAATTCAATGTCCTTACAGCAAGTTTGCTCCTTGATCACAATGTGCTTAGAATTACAACATCTATCATTCACAAATATCGCCAGCCCTCCTCCTTTTCTCTTACCACTCTGCCTTGTCCTGTCCGCCCGAAGGAGTTTAAAGCCATCCAAGGAGACAAGAGTGTCTGGAGTAACTGCGGTAAGCCAAGTCTCTGTAAACAGCATCACGCTGCACTCCCGAAACGCCTGATGATGCCTGGTCAGCACCGCCAGTTCGTCCATCTTATTCTCAAGAGAGATCTCATATTACCCATAATGATGGAGGGGAGAACAGGTCTATAACATCTCCTCCTAGCCCTCCAGCTCTACAACCTCTTCTCTTTTTCTTCCTTATTTCCTGGGGGATGTCTGGTCTAGTAGCATGCAGCCCTGCTGTGTTCCTAAGCTGCAGCAGCTCCTCCCTGGAGTAGATAGTAGAATCCTGGCTACATACAGGATCTCCAGACACAATAGTTCCCTCAAAAACACAATAAGGATAGGTCATCAATCTTCGAAAAAGGATAACCACTTTAAGCCGAGGCCCCACGTAGTGGAAACGCAACAAGAAAAAAAAACGCAGTATTTTACAGTCCCTGCAAAGTGGATGGGATTCTAGCGAATCTCATCCATACATTGCGGAAAAATACGCACAGCGGACACACTGCGATTTCCAAGATTGTTGCAGTTTTTGAAATCGTAGTATGTCAATTATACCTATGGAAACGCCAGCGATTTCCCTATAGGTACAAATGGAAGCAGAAAGTCTGCAGAGAAAACTTCTGCAAACTTCCTGTGAAAAGCACTGCGAGAAAAACCACGATGCATCTTTGCGTTTTGCTACAGCCCGCTACATGGGGTCTTAGCCTCAAAGTTTAACTGGTTGGACTTAGTAACTTGGGGGTACCTTTCCCCATTGTTGCTGCTGGTGAACACTATATTTTGTTGCCTTTTGTCTCTCTCACATTTTAGGTAGGAAATACTAATAAAGCATAAAATATCACCACACACACAGCATCTTTAGATAGATCTCTATAGATATTTCAAAAAAATTCTACATTACAACTAAAAAAAACAAAAAACACAACAACATGTAAAATAGGCACACTTTTCCACATGCTTTAAGGTGTTTACAGAAATCATTTGGTCATGTATTACTAAATTGGTCAGAATGAGCAGTCACTATAATAAGCACATCACTTTCAGAGGATTTCTGTTACATATCCATTATAAAAGAACACTGACTGCCCTCTTAATTCTGTAATCACATGTTTTCACGTGGGATTAAACTAACAAAGGCTTTAAGCATCAATAGCACAAAGAGGATATTTGATGAAGACGTGCAATGTGCAATAGTAATTTGCTTTCCCAATGGTGCTCACAAAATAGCCTTAATCCAACAATATGATCCCTTCAGCAGTAGCTTCTCAACACCTGGTGACAACAGCAGAATCTGAAACCTTTTTGTAGAAATCACAGAAGAACACAATTTAAAGCTTTAAAAATGATACACAGCAAGTTGAGTTTTTATTCAAAATCTCTATTTTGTAAGCCATTTTTTTTTTTCAAATATTTTTTTCAACTGTGCAATCTTACAAAAGCTGTAACATTACACAGCAAGGGTGAATTTACTAAATGTGGTGCATTTATGTGCATGGCCAAAGATGCACCTCATTGTTGACCAGAAAACTGGCGTGAATTATACCAAATCTATCCAGTTTCAGATTGGCGTGGATTTCAATTCTGGCCGGAGTCTCTTAAACCGCTACTTGGCTGGGGCGAGATGCACCTGAATTGAAGACTGGAGTAAGAGAGGCTAATCTTTAAAAGAAATTCCCCCAATATGTTAATGGAATGCATTAACATTTAGTTGCTCTAAGTTATAAGAAGAGTCTAATAATGGGAATGCAAAATTTAATTCATACGAATGTCTCATTCATACAAAAATAACATGACATATTTACCATTTTTAAACAGTGACCACTGGCTATCTTTCCACATAAAAAAAGCATTTTTTTTTTCAAATGTCAAAATGAAGAAATATAAATTTTCACAAATGACTATGCATTACTTTTTTTTTTTTTTTTACAGCTTTTGAACATTTTTCAGAATCTTGCAAATCTTGTACTTTCTAGTTACAATACATAACATGAAACACTATGGTTTTGTTTTATTCTGGTGAAAGATATGAAAAGGAATATGGCAATTTATTTGCACAGAGAGTCCATGCTGTGACAGTTCATGGTTATACTTCAAGATGAAAAATCAGCACTAATGAATAGTTGAAAAACATAATTGTATGCGGAATACTGGAAGTATTCAGCAAAGAAAATGTGGAAAAGGGCAGTTATTACATCTCATAGACCATTTTGATTTCTCCTTTTTATTCTGAGGAATGAAGCAATCTACAGCTCGAATGGTAAATCCTCTATTTTTACAAGGCTTTATTTGGCTCAGACAATAGACAAAATACGGGAAGAGAAATTCAATACATGTAGCTGCTGAGTCCAGCAAAGGGCTTTCTTAAAGAGAAAAATCTCAGTCAAGGTTGAAAGAGCAATTAATGCAGTCTCAAAAATCTGGGTCATTCTGATGGAGCTGGGTTAACATGTGGCAGAAGTAATCATCCACTTGTGAAAATGATTTTCAGTTCATTCTCAAACACCTTTCAAACACTCATGATCCCATTTAACTGACAACAATACAGGCTATAGGGACCAAATGCCCACAGGCACTTTCAGTCAGCAGCGCACGTTGTACTGACGGCATAAAGAAAGTCTTCCAAAGACTACATTCCATCTATTATTCCTCACTGCAAGATTAAGCCATTTTTTGTTTCTGCTTGGGGAAGAGAGAAGCAACGCAATCAAGATAGCAAAGTAGAACAGGTCATTCACTGTAATGCAGCAAACACAGTACTTTCAATCCACTCAAAACCAAAGGGGAAAGACTTGTTATATACAGATACATGTTATATCACATCTAGACAATATATATTCACAACTGTTGAACAATAAGAACAAAAGGAAAAAAAAAAATCACTCTTACTTTTCAAACTAAGACAAGAGAGTCATTTGAACCAGACCTATAGCGTCAATGTTGGGTGAGGTCAGAATTGGTAGAAATGTAACTTCAACTATGTTTAAAAAAAAATAAAAAAAATTATTATATATATATATATATATATATATATATATATAAACATTGTATACTTTAATTTATTAAAAGGAGTGTCAGCTGTAAACTGGTTCTACGTTGTAGAAGGGATTCTACAGTTTCCAAATACACCTCTGCTATTCCACTTTGGAGCCCCATTTTCGTGTAAATCGCAGTTTTATTCATATGCAAATAAGGGTAAAAGTACCTTGCCCAAGAAACTAGTGCTGACACCAAAGCCCATACAAGCTACGACACGCCCCCAAAGCACTTTTCGTAAGTCAGAACTGGCTTACAGACTCCACATCTCTGCTTTGGGTTGAATTCCCAAACACAAGATGCTGTAAACAGTTCGCAAGTCTGTTTCCAGCCACATGATGCACCAAGAGAGCAGAATGGTGCAGATAATTCACATAAAAAGGGCACAATAATAATAATAATAATAATAATAATAATAAATACACTGATCTTTACATAATCTAAATTACTAACGTGACAGATGACTTTTTGGGTTAGTACTTATTTATTGCGTTTTGTTCAAATGTAGAAAGGTTTCATTATTCCCAGTCAGGGTTTTAGCTACAGAGGGTGCAGCAGTAGCACTCACTACTGGGCCCTAGACCTTGAAGTGGCCCCATAACACACAAAATATAAATAGCATAATCCAAGTAGGGGCCCCATTACAGATTTTGCATTGGGAATCAAATAGTGTTAACTGCAATCAATAAGCCGATCAGGAATTCTAGAACCTTGAAGACAAGTAGAAACTAAAATAGGCTGTTTGACAGCACTATCATTTTGATTAGCGTGGCCATTCTAAGCTGAATGCGCCTGCCCTCATCAGATCAAGTATGCTACATAGCTTCAGGCCTGGCAAGCACCAGCATAGTAGACTGGCTGGGAATCCATGGTTCCCTCTCATTCCTTCAGTGCGCTTTCCTGTCCCTTGGTTGAACTTGATGGACATACATCAAAAATGAATACATAGAATCAGAGATGGAGTGTAGAAAAATAGAGTAAATGAAATTGTAAATTTGGCTTTCTGACTCCACAGCCTTGCATACAACTAGTCAGGAAGCCAAATTACAAATTTCATCTCCTCTAAAGTATTTTTTCACACTCCATCTGACTCCATGTATGCATTTTTATTTAGCCATAAACACACACAAAAGGGACAGATTTACTAATACTGCCAAATCATCTTTAGACACCATTGTTTGTTATAAAATAACAGCACCTTTTCATTAACCCATTCCCCTGATAAGTCACTCCTCCCTTAAAAGAAGTTATTCTCGTAGTAATTTATTTTGTGTTTAGACACATTAAACAGCTGCATCAATGGTTTAGAAAATAACGTAGAAAAGTGGAATGAAATTATTGCTGAGCCATCGCTCAAGAGAGGTGGTCGTGTCGTTTCACTGTATAATTTATTTGGCATTATACCTGGCTAAGTGTATGTCAGGACAGTTATGTAGATGGAAAAGGAGGGTTAGGAGGGTTCAGTTTTGAAACATAAGAAGAACAGTCTCCAAAAATACTATGAACAATGGGGAAGCTGACAAACTGTGCGGTTATGAAGGACCCTTCAAGCAAGAGATTCAGGGACTTTGGATTTGTGACCTTCTCATCTATGAGTGAAGTTGATGTTGCCCAGCCACATTATATTGATGGAAGAGATGTGGAGCCAAAGCATGCTGCCGCCAGAGAGGAATCTTCCAAGCCTCATGTTACTGTTCTAGTAAAATAACTTGCTAGAGGTATCAAGGAAGACACTGAACAACATTCACTAGAGATGAGCGAATCGAAGCTGCAGAAGTAGAATTCGATCCAAATTTCAGGAAATAATCGATTCGCATCGAATCTGAATTTCCTCACGCTTTTTGGTAACAATGGTAACAATTCACATTTAGTTAAAAATGGTTGCTCTACATGGGGCAAGGAACTCTGGGAACACAGGATCACCCACAATGCCATGCATGCAGCCAAGCAGCAGCCAGCCCTGTGATGCCACATCCCCCTGTTAACCCCTTCACGAGCGCACACTGCATGTTTGACCGCTGCATCCAAGGTGTTAAATCCCCCCAATCGGTTATGGAGTAGGGGGTTAGCAGTAACTGACAGCTAGAACCCTGCTCCATAACCGATCCGGGGTTATAACAACTTGGTTGCCGCGGTCAAACATGACCGTGGCATCCAAGTGGTTCCGCCATTTTGCTGCCCATCCTGGCTCTCTGCAGCCAATAAATAGCTGTTTTTGGTACGCAATTTGCCGCGTTTTAATTCGGATCGAATAGAATCATATCGCGAAATTCGGCAAAGTTGCCGAATTGAATTTTTGAATACTTCGCTCATCTCTAAACATCACCTTAGGAAATATTTTGAAGGATATGGAAGAATTGAAAGCACTGAAATTATTGCTGGTAAACAATCTGACAAAAAGAAAAACTTTGACTTTGTGACCACGATCCTATGGTTAAAATTAACTTGCAAAAATATCACACCATAAATGGACATCATGCAGATGTAATGAAGGCTTTATCAAGGCAAGAAATGCATAAAGTGCAGAACTAAAATAGTAGCAAGGGAGGTAACTATGGTTTTGGTGACTCTCATAGTGGTGGCAGAGGCTATTACAATTATGATAATAATAATAATAATAATAGTCCTTTAATAGTCCCACAATGGGGAAATTCAGTAATGGTGCAGACTACTGAGAGGGTGGAAACTACAACGAATATTAAAACAACCAGCGGGTTTCAAATTATGCCCCACTGAAGAGTGGCAGTAATGACAATATCTGTAAAGCGCTGTGAAATACGATGGCGCTATATAAGTAATAATAATAATAATAATAATAATAATAATAATTTACACCTCCTGTTAGTTGGCTTAAAAATTGTTGGCGAATTTATGGAGCATTTCAGTTGCACAGAGGAGGCGATGTTGACCATGCCCCTTTTCAGTGAAGCCACACCCATTCCCCACAAGGCAGAGCCCCTTTTTGGTCAAGACAGAAAAGTGTCTAAAAAGTGTCTAAAACACTTCATAAATGTGGCACACAACACACTAGACAACTTTTTTTTTGGTGGAAATTTGCCACAATTCTGGCGCATTTTGCTTAATAAATCATCCCCATTATCTCAGTCATGCCTTGAACATTCAGTGATATAAGATACCAAAGCAGATGCAAGAGAGTCATTTTGTGCATGGAACATTATACAGTAACACCTCGTACATTCGCGAGGTTACATTCCGGATCCGGTTGCGGACCGCAAGGAATCGCGAATGTTTAAAACGAGCGATTACAATGCTAATTGATGCCGGTTTCTAAAGTTTAACCCCTAAATATTAATAAACTTTACCCTACAGTACTGTAAAGTATACTAAAGTATACTGTACTATATACTAATACATGCATTAATTCATTTTTCTTTTCCACTCACAGTAAAATGAAACCAATTACCGGGTACTGTACTGTACGTAACGAACGGGACACTACTACCCAATAGTGAAGGTTTTTTTTTTTTTTTTTTTTTTTAGTTCGCAGATCTGTGGAAAAACAGCAAAATGCTTATATGTTAGGTTCCAATAAAAATATTGCGAATTCGAAAAGTGTACGAGGTATTATTGTATACCCAAAAATGGAACAAGGACTGTAAAATATCCCTTTTAAGACAGTTTAATAGGTTTTTAATTGTTTATTAGTAGTGGTCTTTGTAAATGGTGCAGCAGCATTCATTTTTGATTATGGTAATTTTTTTCTTTTTTTAACTTCTGAACAGTTCACTACTTCCCAGGATCAGTGTAATATGAGACTTGTTTATTTTTCCTTTTACAACCCAAATTCCAAAAAAAGTTGCAATGCAATCATTTGGAAATCTCATACAGCCAAATTTTATTCAGTATAGCATATAAAACACATAATCAGTAGGGTGAAAGTTATTTTTTTTTCAAATGAAATGGGAAAAATGTCTAACTCTTTTAGAAATTCATGGCAGTGTTATGTCTAGCATTGTGTAGTTCCCCTCATTTTAAAACAGTCTGTAAACGTCTGGAAAGTGAGGATTGCTGAAGTTTAGGGAGAGAAATGTTGTCCCATCTTTGTCTGATGTAGGAGTCTAGCTGTTCAACAGTCCTGGGTTGACTTAGCGGATTTTTTTTATTTCAAAATGCACCAAATATTTTCTATTGGAGAAAGGTCTAGACTGCAGGCAAGCCAGTTCAACACCAAGGCTCTTCCGCAAATACACGCTGTTCTGATGGATGCAGCTTGTGGTTTAACATTATCTTTCTGAAATATGCAAGGCCTTCCCTATAAGAGACATTGTCTGGATAGCAGCATATATTGTTCTAAAACCTCTATATACTGGTCAGCATTGATAGTGCCTTTCAATATGTGTAAGTTTCCCATGTGTGAAGGATACCACTTTTCCAAGCGAGTGGACAGGGTTCATAGGATAATATAAAACGAGCTATAAATTTATATATTTATTAACCCAAGTGGGTTGGTACTAGCCACTAACATATATATATATATATATATATATATATATATATATATATATATATATATATAAAAAACACACATCAATGGATTGTCAAGCAAATATAGGTAAAAGCAAAATACAGTACAGAAAATAAAATGGGAATAAAAGATGAAAAATACCAGAACAGGTTTGTAGATGGTTCTCTAAGCCTCAGCAGGTTTTGGCCTAGGGTGCTTTCTTTAGTAGTAGAGCCTGTCTGCTCACATGGCTCCCAGCATAAGATCTCTAAGGCCTCACTGCTAAGCCTCAGGGCACTGGCTTAAGTCCACAGCATGACATGTGCTCACATCTTTCCCAGGATCAGAACATCCTTTGTTCCCCAGGTGAGACCAGATAACTTATCCCCCAGTCTCCTCCCCCACTAGGAGAGGAAGTCAATGCCCTCCATCTTGAAATCCCAATAACTTTGATTTGTCATATTTCCTTGCCTGATGACTGCAGTGTCAGACAAGGGATGTGATGGGGTTTGTTACGAGATCCCCATCATGTAGACACCCCAAACCTCTTTGGGTAATGAGATCAGTGTTTGGACCATTTCCTGGCTTCCAGCAGTACCTTTTGTGGGCTTGAAATGTGTGCCTTGTCCTGGGGCACCTGAGGAATTTATCGGGGCAACGATAGGAGGTTCTCCGGGGGAGATATTGCCATAAAACCATATCTCCTTTGTTGGGGTAGTCGGCTCCTCAGAGTTTGGGTTGTGTGTGCCCAGAGCTCTCCCACCACATCCTTGCATGAACTCCCCCCTGCTGTGATAACAACTGTAACAAGGGTATACAAGTGGGGCTATAAATTGGGTCTTTGATTGCAGAGTAGAAATACCGCATTTCTAAGGCGTATGACCAAATGGCTGATAATAGTCATAGCCACACTGTGTAGGAGTAATCTGAAGAGGTGATAACACACTAAAGCAAAATTCATATCTGAAAAATACATAGCTGGGGGTCTCATTATTACACCATGCCATAGGCACTAATGCAAATCCCTACCATCAGATACAGTCATATGAAAAAGTTTGGGCACCCCTATTAATCTTAATCATTTTTAGTTCTAAATATTTGGGTGTTTGCAACAGCCATTTCAATTTGATATATCTAATAACTGATGGACACAGTAATATTTCAGGATTGAAATGAGGTTTATTGTACTAACAGAAAATGTGCAATATGCATTAAACCAAAATTTGACCGGTGCAAAAATTTGGGTACCCTTATCATTTTATTGATTTGAATACTCCTAACTACTTTTTACTGACTTACTGAAGCACAAAATTGGTTTTGTAACCTCACTGAGCTTTGAACTTCATAGCCAGGTGTATCCAATCATGAGAAAAGGTATTTAAGGTGGCCAATTGCAAGTTGTTCTCCTATTTGAATCTCCTCTGAAGAGTGGCATCATGGGCTCCTCAAAACAACTCTCAAATGATCTGAAAACAAAGATTGTTCAACATAGTTGTTCAGGGGAAGGATACAAAAAGTTGTCTCAGAGATTTAACCTGTCAGTTTCCACTGTGAGGAACATAGTAAGGAAATGGAAGACCACAGGGACAGTTCTTGTTAAGCCCAGAAGTGGCAGGCCAAGAAAAATATCAGAAAGGCAGAGAAGAAGAATGGTGAGAACAGTCAAGGACAATCCACAGACCACCTCCAAAGAGCTGCAGCATCATCTTGCTGCAGATGGTGTCACTGTGCATCGGTCAACAATACAGCACACTTTGCACAAGGAGAAGCTGTATGGGAGAGTGATGCGAAAGAAGCCGTTTCTGAAAGCACGCCACAAACAGAGTCGCCTGAGGTATGCAAAAGCACATTTGGACAAGCCAGCTTCATTTTGGAAGAAGGTCCTGTGGACTGATGAAACAAAGATTGAGTTGTTTGGTCATACAAAAAGGCGTTATGCATGGCGTCAAAAAAACACAGCATTCCAAGAAAAACACTTGCTACCCACTGTAAAATTTGGTGGAGGTTCCATCATGCTTTGGGGCTGTGTGGCCAATGCCGGCACCGGGAATCTTGTTAAAGTTGAGGGTCGCATGGATTCAACTCAGTATCAGCAGATTCTTGAGAATAATGTACAAGAATCAGTGACGAATTTGAAGTTACGCCGGGGATGGATATTTCAGCAAGACAATGATCCAAAACACAGCTCCAAATCTACTCAGGCATTCATGCAGAGGAACAATTACAATGTTCTGGAATGGCCATCCCAGTCCCCAGACCTGAATATCATTGAACATCTGTGGGATAATTTGAAGCGGGCTGTCCATGCTCGGCGACCATCAAACTTAACTGAACTGGAATTGTTTTGTAAAGAGGAATGGTCAAAAATACCTTCATCCAGGATCCAGGAACTGATTAAAAGCTACAGGAAGCGACTAGAGGCTGTTATTTTTGCAAAAGGAGGATCTACTAAATATTAATGTCACTTTTCTGTTGAGGTGCCCATACTTTTGCACCGGTCAAATTTTGGTTTAATGCATATTGCACATTTTCTGTTAGTACAATAAACCTCATTTCAATCCTGAAATATTACTGTGTCCATCAGTTATTAGATATATCAAATTGAAATGGCTGTTGCAAACACCCAAATATTTAGAACTAAAAATGATTAAGATTAATAGGGGTGCCCAAACTTTTTCATATGACTGTATACAGGCTTTTGAACTGTACTGTTAACAAGCTGGATGGTCCCTCTCCTTTTGAGTCTATGGGACACAGCGTCTGTTTAAAAAAAATAAATAAAAATTTTGACTCTTCTGTAACAGTTTTCCATTCTGCCCCAGTCCATTTTAAATCAGCTTTGCTCCAGAGGAGACTGTTGAATTTCTAAACTTAGTTGAAATATGGCTGCTTCTTTGCACGATACCGCTTTAGCTTGCATTTGTGGAATGCACCTTTACATCTCATTCTCTCTTCTTTACAGTAGGACCATCACATGTAGAAACATTCTTACCCACCTTTTTTGCATCTCAAAAAGACATGGCGGTTGGACCTCAAATTGTGACTCCATCCCAAAATACAGATTTTCACTGATTAATGTTCATTCCTTGTGTTTCTTGGCTCAATAAATTCTCCTCTTATTATTCTTGTTCCTCATTAGTGGCTTATTTGCTGCAATTTATCCATAAAGGCCTGATTCTCTTGGTCTCCTCTGAACAGTTGATGTTAAGGTGTGGGCTCTAATCTGAGGTGCTGTTAAATTTGTGGTTTCTGAAGCTGGCAGCTCTAATGAACTTATCCTTAGCAACAGAAGTAACTCTTGGTCTTTTTTTCCTGAGATGGTCCTCATGAGAGGCAGTTCCATTGTATCATTGAATGATTTTCATGACTGCATTGGAACATACCTTCAAAAAGTTCTTGAAATTTTCCAGACTGACCAACTTTTATGTCTTAAAGTAACAATGTCATTTCTTTTTACTTAGTTCAGGGATTTTTGCCATAATGTGGGATTAAAACAGTAGCTGAATAGGCCTGAACACTGTATGGAACCATGGACCAGTCCTTCCTCTGTACAATACAACTGATAATCTCAAAAATATCATGAAAGCAATAAATTTAAGATGTTAACTCTTGACAGGGCAGATCTGTTAACTGGAAACCAGGTAACTACCTCATGAAGCTAATTTAGAAAATGTGAGTGTGTGCAAGGGTTTCAAAGCAAAAGGGGCTACTTTGAAATTATCAAATACAAAACATAACACTTATGTACACTACTTAAAGAGGACCCTTCATGTCCTCTTGCATAAGCAGTTTTATATACCGCTTATGAATTCAGCGCACTGTTGGCTTTCCTGGTATGTGCCCCGGGGCCGGAGATATCGGTGCCGTTAATTTGTAGAAGTGCGTTCCTCATAGCTCAGCTTCATCGCTGGGCTGTGAGAAATGCCCCCCCGACAGTACTCGTCCATAGCCCTGTACTATCAGAGGGGGCGTTCCTTACCGCCCAGCGATGACGCTAGGCTGTGAGGAATGCACTTCTGATAGTGGGGAAATATCTGTGCCGAAATTAACGGCACCAATACCTCCAGCCCCCGGGCACATACCGGGAAAGCTGACACTACGCTGAATTTATAAGCAGTATATAAAACCGCTTATGCATGAGGATATGAAAGGTCCTCTTTAATTTCATGCGTTGCTTCATAGTTTTCAATTATTCTAAATGTACAAAATAGAAAATTAAAAAAACAACACCACCACAGAACGAAAAGGTATGTGGAAACTTTTGAATGGTACTGTACCGTAGCCATCTGTGATAAATTTATGTTAGCTTACTAAATTTGGCACCCTTTCTCTTTTTATACATTGGTGCACAAAATAAGATGGAAACATTTCTTTACCTTTATATTGAAATAAACAGATGTAATAAATTGCATAATTCCTTTAGAAAAAAAAAATGTCACATTTTTGTTCAGGTTTTAATATTAGTCAGCATTTAGGAGGTGTTGCATATTAAAAGACATTTTCCAGACTGTGGAGCGAAAAGAGAAACTGGATAACAGCCAATTGATACGCCTGTGAAGTTACTATCTTAGAACTACAGCAGTCATTTTCAACTTTATGAGCATGGGAATAGCAGAGCTATAATGACAATGCGTACTGCCCTTAGCAAGCTATCTCCAACTACCACCTATTGACACTTGGCAGCATGCTGTTAAGCAGAAACCTCATATCCCCAGTTGTCACCACTGCATGATACTCAAAAGCAGGTTAAATTGTGAAAATTGCTCCAAGACCCACATAAATCCTATAGCCTTAGTCTACTTCGGCTTTCATTATGTATCTCCTTTCCACTTATACTTTATGGATTGTGTGTAATTATATTTATATCTAGCTATAGAAATACAGACACATTTACACACACAAAAGAAAGTTCAGGGCAACTGATTAGATAAAAGAAATATTTGTGCAAGCAACAGGAAGCTCTACATATAAAATCACAAAAATAGTCAGTACTCCCAAACAGATGCAGCAGAATTAACCCAAATTTCTACAATTGGCTAAACTGCTGCAGCGTAATATCTTATCATAGAAGACAACAAAAACTTTTCAATACCTTTTTGTTATTTTCTGTGAAGAAGTTTAACCTATTTTAGAAGTTGTATAAGTGCACTAACACAACTGACTGCGAATACAGTACATATAGTGACTTGCATCAAATAAGTATACATACTCTACAATATGTCATTCATCAATAATCCAATTATTCCAGTTGTGTAAAATATTCAACTCGCCAATCACAGAGCAGTGCGGAAATCCTCATGTTACAGAATCTCATGCTCTCTGCATCCTGAATGTACTACTACCTATAAAACCAAGGAAAGAGTGTAGCCTGTAAACACGGCAGGTCCTATCCTCTACATCTTCGCAAAGGGTACCTATCCCAGAGCTACTGTAGTCGTGGCAACCAACAAGGTATTATACACATCATAGCAGCTCATTTTACTAGGCCAGGTCAGTTGACCAATGTGAAGAGAGAGTTAGTTGGGTTAGTGCTCAGTATATAGCAACTCCTACTTTTGGCACAGTAAGTATAGGTTACTACCCACTTAAAGGCACCACGTCAACATAAACAGTAGAATCAATAAGGACATGGAGAGGGACACATTGAGGGCATCAAAGCAGAATTTTATATGCACTGAAACTATTCTTTATCACCTGTGTGTCTGGTGTTTTCCCAATGGCCTGATTCATTACTCTGTTTATGTTGAGTTGGTACTATTTGGCTGATAACTTATACGTACTGTGCCTTGAGTGGGAGTTGCTGAATACTAAACCAGCTGGACTACAGAAATACTTCTTGGCGTCCCATCTTTATGTTGGTTGACTGACCTGGTAACGCCTCCTAATGAGCTGTTATGATATGGTTGCCAGAACTTCATTAGCTGTGTGTTAGACATAGGCACTCTTTTCTAAGATAGAGTTGCTGAGACCTTCCGTGTTTACATCACATGCGCAGGCATGTGCTTACAGATTACACTCTACTTGGTTATATAGTTATTTTCAGTAGTACATTCAGGACACCAAGAGGGGTGCTATGAGATATGTAATATGAGGGGGTCAGCAGTGTCCTGTGATTATTTATGATAATGAGATATTGCAGAGTATGTATATATATTTTAAGTGTTTCACTTAGCATTTTATGTACTGTATTCATGGTCAGTTGTGTTGGTGAACTTACACATATTCATTGGCACTTTACAGACATTGTCATCAAACAACCGTCAGTGATTAACACTGTTACCTTGCATCGCTGGGGTCCTCGGTTCAAATTTGACAAATTTCCTCCCACAGTCCAAAGACATACTCATAGGGAATTTATTTGTGAGCCCTATCTCGGACAGTGAGTGATGACAAATGTCTGAAGTGCTGAGGAATATGCTGGGACTATATAAACAAGAGAGAAAAATATTGTTTATTGTACCTGTATATATCTTGTATATGAACTATTAATTGACTTGAGAAAGGTCTTTATGATTGAAACGTCACAAGTGGAATAAACATATCCCGTGTCCCACTGGGAAGGTTCGCTAGGGAGACTTCTGATATGTTGCCATTTTTCTGACATGAGTTATAGTAAATTTGTTGGGGTAAGATGCCCCGTCCCAGACCACCTTGATCACCTTCATAAAAAGTGTCAATCAGGATGCAGAAAGAGGAAAGTAGCACATCTTTGGCCCAAAAAAAAAAGCCCTGCGCCATAAAAAGGGCCCATATCTATGACAGCTTTCTGATGTAGAAGAAATAGTAAATTCTCCCCTGACTGTAAGGCTATGTTCACACAGTTTTTTGAAGGCAGATGTTGACATGAAATCCGCCTGCAAAAATGCCTCCCATTCATTTCAATGGGAGTTAGTAGCAGTATTTTTTCCTCTAGCTGATTTTTTCCGCTAGCGGGGGAAAAAAAGCGACATGACCTATTTTCAGGTGGATTCCGCCTTGAAAAACCCATTTAAATTGGGAGGCAGAAAAACCGCTAGTGTTTTTTTACGCGTTTTTTTTTTAAAGAGAAGCTTCCAGGTCCATACAGTGTGCTGGAGCAAAAAAACAACGCGGCAAAATGCGACAAAAACATACATCATGTAAAAAAATGTGTAAAAAAAAAAACTAAAAAAAAACCAAAAAAAAACCAGTTTCCTAATTCCTGAAGCAGATTTTTTCAGCTTGCAAAAAACTCCGTGTGAACATACCCTAATATACACTCACATATTTATATATATTTTAAATACTACATTCACATGTTTAGAAAACAGCAAATACTTTAAGCCAAGACTTGGTAAAACAGAACAAACCTGTTTACTACAGTGTGTGGCATTACATGCTAGTGGCTTATTTTGTTCCATATTCTTTATATTCCTCAGTTATTGTAATATGAGCAAGATGGAGAGGCACAGTAACCTAGAGATTGTACAAAGTAGCAGATAACTGAAATGACTTGACCCTGCTGCATTTATAAAGCAAAACTCTTCACTCCTGTTTGCCCTGAAATACATAACACATTTTACAAACAGCAGATACATTAACCCCATACAGGAGACAGAGAGCAGAGAATAATTCTCGCAGCCTACAGAAATGAGCACAGTTGGATAGAATACGATAGCTGCAGCGGAATCCGCATTCTAGCGGTAACGCTGCTTAAAATGTGTGATTATAATATCACATTGGATTTCTAAAGGTTAACTAAAAGAGACTGAAAAGTAGCTGCAAGGTGTTGCCAGACTTACCTATGGGTAATTGATAAAGTTATCGGGAAAGACTGCAAATGCAAAAAGTGCTGCCATTGTATTATAAATACAGAAAAAAAAAAAAGCCATGCATGTTAACATTGCAGACAAGCAGGACGGATCCAAACGGAAAACTTTTCCACTTGTATCAGGCAGTGTTCAAGGACGTCTACCACCTCCCTAATAGTGTATAAATTAGATATAGCAGCTTGTAGAGCACATTTAATTCTTGTTACCACAGCTAAATCCTCCTTTTGCTAAGAAAGTGGATTTTAAAAATATGCAAGTCAGGGTATTGGTGCACTACAGGCATTCCCTCTATTGCTGGTGCACGGTTTTGGTTTTTTGCTTTTCTTTCTACTCAGCAGATGGCAGCTCAGGGCATCAATGAAGTAGAAAAGAAATTGTGTACATGCAGCAGAGGGAACACCTCAGTGCAACAAGATTCTCAATTGCATTTTATTTTTAATTCCCTTTTTCAGCAAAAGAACATATTCAGCTGCAATAACAGCAGTTAACATTTTACAGTAGACTTTTTTTTTTTATTCTACCAAACTCTCAGAATTCTAAAAAATTCTGCCATACTCGGCTTCCTGGACTCTCATAGGAAAATACAGCTCAACCAATCACTGGCTCAGGCAGGTCAGTACCATGACCAGAGATTGGATGAGGAGTCATTTTCCCTGTGCTGAGAGCGACAATGAATTAGAAGCCTGCAGGGTACCCGGACAGCATCAGAACAGAAACAAATTAAATTATGGTTTCCAAAAGGCTCAGAATGGTAAGAAAAAAAAAATATTAAAATAAAAGATGCACAGCTCTCTTTACCCATCCCTTGCTTAACTTATTTGGATGTTGCCCAGGTTCCTCACCCTTGTCTACAGGAAATGCTGCTCAACAAAATACTGGCTGTGGTGGATCATGGCTGCTGGATGCGATTGGCTGAGCAGTCATTTCCTCTGTGTCAAGATAGATAGGAAGTAAACAAATGTGCTGCTTTTTCAGGCAACAGTGCTAAAAAGCAATAAAAAAGTTCTCAGAAGCACCTGCATATTAAATGATGTAATTTCTGAGATGAAAATTCATAACAGCAAGAACTATGAAGCAGGAGTCTATGAATGTACACAATGATGGGGTATGATGAGTCAGTCTAGCTGCAGCAGAAGATCTGTTCAACCTAAATGCCAAAGGTGTACAGGTCTGTGTGATCTCTGCATTTACTATATTTATCCATTGCTGGCTTTCTGCAGCTCATTTACAGAGAAAATGTTCAAGAACATCAAAGACTAAACTATGTAGTCCGTTTCCCAGTAAAATATAAGGGTAAGGCAATCTGTGCTTATACAGGTTATTAATGTAAAATAGCAAAAATTTGCAAACAGCTAAAGCCAAGATCATGGCAGGTGACAAACTAGATAGACAACAACATAATGTAAGTTCCTCAGTAGGACCTTAAACAGAGCAAACATCTTTGGTACAAACTAAGTAGGATCTTCAGAACAGATGGAAAACTACTACTTTGATCACAATGAAGAATATACAAAATACAGAACACAGTATTGCTTTATTGGCGACATATATATCAAGATGGGTGGTATCTATCAAGCCTGGTATGCCAGTTTTCTGGAGTCAAAAAGTTTTTGAAACCCATTTTTGAGCTGGTCTGAAAACCAATTTGTACATTTTTAACTTGCTCAAGCCATTCAAAATTAAACAGGGCGGGCAAGAGGTGACAGGGTCACATCTTGTTGACAAGTTTTAAAAGTTTATGCAAGAAATGTGGTATAACTATTGCCAAATTTGCTGAAACCTAAATCAGTTCCTAGTTTCTGTTAGGCCAGCTCAAAGATGTGTTAAACTGAATACAGAGATGTGAACCTCTCAAATTCAGTTAGTTTTACTTTACCTGGTTTTTCTGCTACATTCAGCCCCAACATCTATTACTACATTAATATAGCCATTTACCTACAGGATAGTCGTCACGTGTATTAATTTTTGTGTTTAAAGTTTTTTACAAACTCCTCAAAATGTATTGAATTTCTTGCATCCAATAACCTTAAATGTGAAAGTTTAAATGTACACAGTAAAAAAGTTGCTCTTAAGTAAACTAATATGAAGTACATCCGATGTTCCTATTACAACACCTCTCTTCCAAACAGCAACTAAAATATAACTAACTAAAGTACAAACCCATTGAAGACTAGATATAACACTGCTATAAGGCAGGCTAAAAGTCATAGATGGTAGGCTCTTGCAACCATCACTCTTATTGTGTGAACTTTATCATAAACCTTCAGGTGATTCTCCAGTTTACAAATATGCCTCTGTCTGCTTTGGAGCTCCATTTTCAAGTAAACCGCTATTTTATTTATATATAAATGAGAGGAGAATGCTTTGGCGTGCCTTAGTTTGTGTAGACTTTGGTCTTGGCACTAGATTTCCGGACAAAGCAATTTCCCTTATTTGCATAAAAATAAAACAGTTTACATGAAAATGGAGCTCCAAAGCTGAACAAAAGAGGCATATTTGTAAACTGCAGAACTACCTCTACAAGGCACAGGGGTTAGGTTTATAACCAATTTACTGCTGACAAACTCCCTTTACTTTGTAATGTCTCATTTTGTCTGTACATGAACCCTATGATTTGAAAAGTGCTCTGGAATAGGTTAGCACTATAAAATACAATAAATATATTCTTATTATGTGGTACACCTTCATTCACTCACTAGTCTGAATATTTAAAACCTAATACTTTTGCAATAAGAATAAAAATAATTCAGACAGTACAAGACAACATACAACCCAATGTAATTTTTTGGACTTCAGTAGCTACAAAAAGTTGTAGGGTATCCCAGCCTTATATTGTTTATAACAAGTCATATGGCAATACACATAGGTTTAAAAGATCCATCAAAGCCAGATAATGTGTTGTTCCAAAACCTGCACATTAAAATACCTTGGATGATAACAGGGGCTCAGTTTGTCTAAAGGAGAACCAGAACAAAACGTTCTTATGCAGACATTGCGTAAGAACAAAAAAACAAACAAAAAAAAACCTCTTCATTTAAACTTTTTACTACTATAGTATATGCAGAAATGACTAAATTAGTATAGAAATTGCCATGTGTTGCATTATTTTTACAGGAACATTTAATAATGTTGATTTAAACCAAGTAAAAGAGAACCATCTTCTGGCCACATGATTACATTACAAGTGAATAAATTCAGAAATTAAAAATCTACAAATGTACGATCAAAGTGCCACAGTAGAGAGAAGAGAATTTACCAGGTAGGTTATTTTTTATTTTATCACAGTTGCTGCTCTTATATTTTTTTTCCCCTTTAAATCCCAGGATTTTTATTTTATTTTTTTTAAAACATAAAACTCTCAATCTCTGTTGAAGATGATGTATCATAAATGTAGGGCAGATAGAAATAGTGTGTATTAATAGAGATAGGCAAACCTTTCAAAATTCTTTTCAAGTTTTGCTTTATACTGAACTGCTGATCGGTGTTTCAGATCATATTGCAAATTGGCTTAAAAAGTTATGCATTGCACGGTGTGGGCTTCTATTACTAACACCTTTCTATCTCCTTAAAGAGTTTATAATTCCAAAGTGAAAGCAACAGATCTAGCCATGGGTAAATTGATGGTAGCTAGTGGTAGCAAACAGCCTGCACTATGTGGACTTTTATTAAAAGGGTTTTCCGAGCAAAAAATTTTTTTTAAAAAAAGGTCTGCTAGTGCTATTAATGGGTTAATAAGTGCACCCAAATACCTTTTAGCAGTGTTTTGAGTGATTTCTTGGTTTCTCTGGGAGCGCCTGGCAACTACTGCCTGCTGCCTTAGCTAATGCAATGCATTATGGTAGTTGTAGGCTCTCACACTATCTCCCTCTCACTCCTCCGCCCTCCCTCTCTAACACCCCTTCAATCTCTCTAGCTATCCCGCCCACTACTAGCCCTTCCCAATTAACTCAGCCCACCCCCCCTACCCCATTATACTTACCTGTCTTCTTCCTGTCCAGACTTCCTTCTACAGGGAACAGCTCCTCCACCTCTTTGACTCTGCCAGCGCAGATGTGGGCAGCTCCTTCGGGCTCCCACACTTGCACAACAGAGATGGAGTGTCGGCTGCAGCGCAAAGCCGGGACTCCGACTCTTTTGCGCACATGCGGGCAGATATCACAGGAGGAGCTGCAATTCCCCGCAGAAGGAAGTCTGGAAGGAAGACACGCAAGTATGGGGGGGGGGACGACTATTGGTGAAGTTCCGTTTGCTGAATTATGTAATTTAGAAAGTAGGTGGGGGAGGGAGAGTGTTTAGATTAATGTAGGAATTTCTATTTATCCCAGACAACCCCTTTAATTTTAAAAAATGTAAAAAAGTCGAAGATTATCCCTTTTTGATGGAAGATGCCTGTGCAGAGGTACTAGTGCGGTGTGTATTACATCAATGGTTTGTTTTTTTAGTGTTTTGTAAGGAAATGTTATTGTACCACTTTGATATATGGAAAATTCAGTCAACTGCAGTGAAGTGTAATATACAGTACTTCACTGCGTTTTGTGATTTGGCAAGGAAAAAAAAAAAAACATACCAGATTACACCAGATATGTAAGCCTTGTGGCATGACTATACTATGGACACAGTACAGAATGTTTTGACTCTGAGAACTGTTATTGATATTAATTGATGTAGCTGCTGTAGAACACTAGCACAGTTATTGCTACATAGCCTGTGCTGCTAGTCTAACAGTGTCAGACAACCACAGAATAAATCGATTCCCTATCTCTCTCTATCGATGAAATCTAAGTAGTCTTCTCCATTCCTAAATCACTACATTTCTGCTTTAAATCTGAGTATTCATACCTTTCTCAGTCTGACTGATATGATCCTGTCTAATTTCTCTCCACAAATGAATGTCTTCTCTTCCTGACTGGGATTTTTATAATAACTACAAGGCTATGATGACTCACTAGTCAGTGACCTCAGACCTATAGTCCCACAATATTGTCTGTCCCGTCATGAAGGCTGCTTCCAGGACATACCGGAAAACCTGTGAGGTCAGGTGATCATCCTTCTCGGATTTCTCCATGCTTCACTGCAGAATTCGGCACTTACTTATCAGAAACCCGTTAGGATTAAAATATTTTAAAACAGAGAACATGGCAAAATAATTGTCAAAATATGCTTGTGGGAATTTATGATACATTTTGACAAATACATAACAGCTAAAGTGCCATAAAAAAAATAGACTACTATTAAACTCAAATATAAACAATAAAAAGAAACTGTCAAATATGCTGCAATTCAAATTATTCACAATGCTGCCCTCAAGTGGCAAGAAAGACATTAGCAGCTGGAAAATAGGTTTTAGTTTCAAAGGTATTTATTAAATGATTAAACATCAACTAAAGACATGCATAACCAGGGATACATAAGGTATATATCAGCTTAACAAGGCACTGTTCTAGATAAAACATGAAAACCAGGAACTGAAAATAAGTTAAACAGAACAAAGCAGCAATAAAAATGTCTGCAATAGACCTATAGGAAGGGGGAAATAGGAAAGCACTGTCTCCTGTGAAACAGATCTTGAATCTATCCTGGGGGCAGAGTCTTGAGTTGCAATACTCCAAGGGAACAATATTTTGTCGAAGTGAGACCAAGTGTCCGTTATAACAGAATGAATCTTTTCAAACATCATAATACAGGTGCAACTCAATAAATTAGAATCTCTTTGAAACATTTATTTATTTTAGTAATTAAAATTTAAAAAGTGACTTCCTATATTTTCTAGATTCTTTACACAGAGTGTTCTATTTCAAGTGTTTTATTTTTGTAAATGTTGATTATGGATTACAGGTAATGAAAACCCAAATCTAAGAAAATTAGAATATTGTAAAAAAGTTCAGTATTGTAAATTCAGTGTGTCACCTGCCAAGGTTTCCTAAGCCTTTAAATGGTCCATCAGTCTGGTTCAGTAGGACACACATTCATGGAAGACGCTGATTATGAATTGTATTACTGAATTACTGAAATGAATGAACGTTTCAAAGATATTGAGATGCACCTGTATTATCTACACGCTTAAGAATTTCAGAAATTATAAGGTTAGGTGTTCTCCACTTGGAGGCTATGTGAATTTTAGGTGACATCAAAATACAGTATATAGGCGAAATTTGTAAGATGCATAATAGAGACCGGCAGGTTTGAGACGAAGAAGAAATACGACCGGTGACCGCTCATACAGCTTTATATATGTGTAATGACAGTAACCTCTATTACAAAATTGTCTGACCATTGTACAAGCAATGCTACGTCTGTTGCCGCCCCTGCTACCTCCTGTGTCACCCCCTCTACCTCATAGATTGTAAGCTCTTGCGAGCAGGGGCCTCAGTCCCAGTGTGTGAATTGAATATTTCTTTGTAATGTATCTTTTTTGTCAGTACTTGAACCCTACAAATTGTACAGTGTTGCGGAATATGTTGGCGCTATATAAATAAAATTTATTATAATATTATATTATTATTATTATTATTATTAAATACGGGTGCTGTAAAGAGCACAGACAAGCCTAAGAGTGTTTGGGTCAACCTGTGAATGGATAACCAATAGCGGTGGACCAAGAGGTAGGTCCACCAGACATGAAGGACGTCTCCTATGGCCTGGAAGCCACGGAATAATAAGGGTGAGAAGGACTGTATTCAGACAACCATAATGAGACTGTATTATAACATCTGTATTAAGGTTCCTATCATGCTGCTAATTTGAGGCAACAGACCCATGCTCCATGCTCTACCCATGCATAAAGAAAAAGAATTCTCTGAGTACCTCCATGTTAAATCAAAAGCCCCAAATAAAGCAGTGTGCCCAATGACAACTACGGCTCCAGAATGCAGTATTTCAGCAAAACAACTAGCAACAGACACTCCATTCATGACAATCCTTTTTCGGATGTGAACAGGCATATATTCTGTCACCATGAACAAGCCGTTTTCGGCTATTTTGGCGGAATTCAATCTATATGGGTTTTGGCCAATGTATTCTCGTACAAACATTCTAAGAATCCATTTATAACATCCCATTATATTGATGAATGCTTTATCAAATGTTAATAGAAATGTTATACGGGTCTTAAGACCAACTGCCACGTCAAAAGTTATCTAACATTCATGAAAAATGCCATGCCTGTCCGTGCAAGTGCTCGGACAGCACTTGTTTACATGACTGTGAATAATGACCATATGACAGCTGTTTTGAAACTGCTGTCACATGGCCATTATAGAACCCATGAAGAGTCTATTCATATGGCACTATTATACAGACAAATGACAGAAGTCAAACATTTTCTGTAAGTCTTCACAAGGTTGGCACACACTGTTGTTGGTATGTTGACCCATTCTTCCATGCAGATCTCCTCTAGAGCAGTGATTTTTTTGGGGCTGTAGCTGGGAAACACAGACTTTCAACTCCCTCCAAAGGTTTTCTATGGAGTTGAGATCTGGAGAATGGCTAGGCCACTACAGGACCTTGAAATGCTTCTTACGAAGCCCCTCCTTCGTTGCCCTGGCGGTGTGCTTGGAATCATTGTTATGGTGAAAGACCCAGCCACGTTTCATCTTCAATGCCCTTGCTGATGGAAGGAGGTTTGCACTCAAAATCTCACGATACATGGCCCCATTCATTCTTTCATGTACACGGATCAGTTGCAGAGAAACAGCCCCAAAGCATGATGTTGCCACCCCCATGCTTCACAGTAGGTATGGTGTTCTTTGAATGCAACTCAACATTCACTCTCCTCCAAACACGACGAGTTGTGTTTCTACCAAACAGTTCTACTTTGGTTTCATCTGACCATATGACATTCTCCCAATACCCTTCTGGAACATCCAAATGCTCTCTAGCAAACTTCAGACGGGCCCGGATATGTACTGGCTTAAGCAGGGGGACACATCTGGCATTGCAGGATCTGAGTCCCTGGCAGTGTAGTGTGTTACTGACAGTAGCCTTTGTTATGTTAGTCCCAGCTTTCTGCAGGTCATTCACTAGGTCCCCCCGTGTGGTTCTGGGATTTTTGCTCACCGTTCTTGTGATCATTTTGACCCCACGGGGTGAGATCTTGCATGGAGCCCCTGATCGAGGGAGATTATCAGTGGTCTTGTATGTCTTCCATTTTCTAATTATTGCTCCCACAGTTGATTTCTTCACACCAAGCTGCTTGCCTATTGCACATTCAGTCTTCCCAGCCTGGTGCAGGTCTACAATTTTGTTTCTGGTGTCCTTCCACAGCTCTTTGGTCTTCACCATAGTGAAGTTTGGAGTGTGACTGTTTGAGGTTGTGGACAGATGTCTTTTATACTGATAATGTCAAACAGGTGCTATTACTACAGGTAATGAGTGGAGGACAGAGGAGCCTCTTAAAGAAGAAGTTACAGGTCTGTGAGAGCCAGAAATCTTGCTTGTTTGTAGGTGACCAAATACTTATTTTTCACCATAATTTGCAAATAAATTATTAAAAAAAATCAAAAAATGTGACTTTCTAGATATGTTTTCTCATTTTGTCTCTCATAGTTGAGGTCTACATATAATGACAATTACAGTCCTCTCACATCTTTTTAAGTGGGAGAACTTGCACAATTGGTGGCAGGTACAGTACATGCTGAAGACAGAATTTTTTTTTTTTTTTTTTAGCATTGCTAAGTGAAACAATACAGATTTTCCTTGGCAACACTGTGAGTATTGCCAATAAGGAAACTTCAGAGGCAATTTTTATTAAAGAAAAGTTGACAAAATGTAAATTATATTACAAAAATATGTTTTAATCCCTTTTCCCTGCACTTTAAAAAAAAATGAAGTAAAAGTTACACTTTAAATTAAATAAAATCATAAGAAAGTTTACTGCCGTCGAGAAAAAGAAGGCATAGGCAAATTACATAATGTGGCGCAACATACTATAATGTGTTTTATAAAATCCCTTTTAGGGGAGAAAAAAAAAAATTGTGTAAATCATATCATGCTTAACAGAACACTACTTTATGACAAAGATTGGAAATATACTTTATTTATATAAATATAATTAATTATAGGCTTACCTATAAACTTTTCTGACACATTATTATGGGTACATAGTAATAGTAATCATACTCTGTTTTACTAGAAAAATGTGCTGTCCGCAATTGGCACTCCATAAGATATAGGGGACATTTATTAAGACCAGTGTTTGAGATGACATTCTTAATCTGTGGTCTGCTATCATTAGATGAGCTACAATTAATAATAGTCACAGGTGTCATAACCCTGAAAGGAGCAGCAAAATCTGCAACTAAAAAAAGTAGCTTTTTAGCAACCTCCTAGTCTTGTTCTATTTGCGTGCATGGTTCAGTTTGGTCTTTTCTGTCAATATCACTGAATGTCTTGTCTGTTTTTAGTCTGCTTCTGTTCTTTTAAATATGTAGCTGTGTGTGCCTTCGGCCATGTGTGTTATGTCATGTCCTGATTCCTGTTTGACCCAGCTTCTGTATATTCTTTTCCAGTCCAGTACTCCTGCCTGATTTTATAGTGTTCCTCTTAGTTTTAGTCAGTGTTCGCATTATCCTGTCCTGCTTGGTCAGCTACTACCAAACTGGAAGCACCACATGAGGCAGCAGCCTGGCGTACTCCTAGCAGCGAAGACCAGATCCCCATATGGGGGTTAAAGGTTGAAGGAAGTCTGCTAGGATAACGTCCTTAGAAGTGGCCCAAAACCAATCCACCTTGAACCAGGTTTTTCAAGGTTGGTGTCACACTGATAAATGAAGTCTTTCCTTATCCCCTTTAGGAACATATACTGCACCTTTTTTGGGTCTTCACTTTCTTTCCAGATCATGGGACTTCACTTGGAAAGTGTTGCCCTGGTACATTACGGGCACCTTCAGAGTGCACAGCACAAGCTACACAATTCACAGGTAAGTTGCTCATAGGGACATAAAGGTGACCGTCCTGCTCACAATTCTAGGGGTAATCCCACTACATACCCCCTGTATCCTTTACAGCGATTGGTGCTATATATATAGTGCTCTATGGAATTCTGGATCGTTTTCATTGTACAGATCAGCTGGGGTCCTAAAGTCATCAACTAGCCAGCATTATCATAGCCCTGAACAACCAATCTGTCACCAAACACAAAATGCTAAATGTCATACATCATTTGATTCTCGCTGTGCCCCTGAACAATTTGGCATTTATTTTATTTTAAATCCGTCCACCCATTCAAAAGATATGGCCCCTGGAAAGTGTTATATATATTAGCTGTTATTTGCTCAGATAAAAACAAAAGGTTAATGCCCACTTAGAGAATCAAAGTTAATTAATTTACATATACCATTCCAGGAGACACTTCTTTTGAAATGGTGGATGGACTTATAAAAAATAAACGCCAAGTTGTTGAGGGGTAGAGTGGCAACCAAATGATGATGTATTTAGCATTTTGTATTTGGAGACAGGTAAACATGAAAAGAGTCATATACTGTATTAATAGAGAGAAGGAACGAGCGTGGCTATAAAAAAAAATACACTTTATATGAGTGGGGGTGAGGGGAGTGTGTTTGAAACCCAATCAACTATATTAATTCCGATATATGATTATATTTATAACCTATGAAGCATAGTAATAAAATAGAAGCAAAGAGGGATTGCTTACACACATCAGTCAATAAGAAATGTATATAAAGAATATAGACATACCACAGAGGAAAAAAAAATCTGCACACATCCCAGAATGATTAGTATTAATGAGAAATGACAGCATACTGTAATTAGCAGTGTTAGTCTTGACAATGAAAATAACGCTTGCACCCTATTAAGACCCCCATGATTTCCCAAACTCCCCCAACAGCAATTACTGGTGGAATGATTAAACGCTAGTGTCTAGTAATTTACTCTCCAAGGACACACCAGAAAGATAAACAGTTTATTATTTATATCCTTAAAACTGTCAGGCTTGCTGCCAGTATCTCTATTATCACATCAAAACACATGACTACAAGTATTAATTATCACAGTCCCTACCATAAATTGATATTTTCATAATGACACAATTAATGTACTATGCAATTCAAAGAGGTATTAAATAGTGCTGTAATATCATGCAACGTGATGTGCGATATCATACAATGTGGTCATGTGAGATCTTAAAGCTAAAAACTTATATTTACATAAAAAAAAAGTTATAATATATATTTTGTGTTTGCATATACTGTAGATAAAAGAGAATGCCACATCGCCAGATCTTGAAGGAGTTCTGTGCGTAAACATTAAGAGACTTCACACTCTAGTAGAAGTGATAATGATGTGTTTATTCGCCAGTGCGAGCATAAATGACACGGAGTAACAATATTCCAAGTACAGCACGTATGAGTGACGTTTCAGTGGCGCTAAGGCGGGAATATCGCATTATTCACATGTACATTAAGTGCCCGGGAATATTTTAGACTGGGTCTCCGCTCTAAAGGATGTACCGTTCCTGAGATACAGTATTCCCAAAAAATGACCAGCATTAGCTAATACAAGCCTGCAAGTCTTTCACTCATATTCCAACTGCCATACACACGGTCACATGTCCCTTATCAGCCAATAGAAGCTCGCAGGCACAGTCTCCTCAGGCACACAGGTTTCCATAGCAACCAAGCCATTTAAGACCTGTATTAGTCAATAGCAGTTCGCAGGTCCTTAAATAATCAGTCATATCGAGTGTATCAGCCAATATAAGTTCACATTTTGTTTAATTAATAGTGGCCCTTGCACACAGTATTCTGCCTTATAGTGGCCCCTGCACACACTATTATGCCCCACAGTGGCCCTTGCACACAGCATTCTGCCCCATAGCGGCCCCTGCACACGTTATTATGCCCCATAGTGGCCCCTTCATATAGTATTATGCACACTTCCCGCTACCTCTTCAATGTTGGACCAGATGTCACGCAAGCCAGGCATGCATCATGACGCATAATGACGTTGGACTGGCCCACCAATGTCTGGGACGTCACCAAGGAGGCCCGAAGCCTGCTGGAGCGCAGGAGAGGTAAGTAACAGTGTTTTTTTTGTTCCCTCAACTCCTCGGGGCCTCCGATCATTATACTCTGGGGTCTGAAAAGACCCCAGAGTATAATGATAGCAGTGTTTGTTGGGTTCACGGCCCGCAGGCTTTACTTACCGATGCCCGCTCCTGCTCACAGCCGCCTCTGCAGAAGATGAAGCGTAGGCGGCCATGAGCAGGAGCGGGGATCGATAAGTAAATAGGGCCTTTTACCTGCTGGTGTTACACCAGCAGGTAACTGCCCATTAAAAAAAAACAAACAAAAAAAAAAAACACCACCACACCATCAGGAGCTTGCCGGGACCGCTAATGTCCCCGGCCCTGTGGCAGCCGCTACCCCAGTATTTACGCCACTGACTGGACTGCCATCATGGATTTCAGCATTCTTATAAATTGAAACGTTTTTAAACTACTCATGCCCCCTGCATCAAAATGCACGGCTGCTGCTCGAGCTAATGAAAACTCTCAGCAGACCCAAGCCCGTCTCCAATCTGAAAAGGTATGTCACAGACAACAGCGAGCTGCTGAAACAACCCAGCAGACCCAAGCCCATCTCTAATCTGACAAGGTATTGTCAGCCACATGCACACAGCTGCACTCCATGTTTCCATAACAACCCAGCCATTTTTCTTCACTGCTGTGGGTCAGCTTTAAAGGGGCAGGGCGCTGTGGGTAACACTGTTGCACAAGGTCACATACACACAGCTTTACTCCAGGTTTTCCATAACAACCGATCGCAGGTCTTTCACTGATATCCAAGCTGAGATACACATGATCACATGACGTTTATGGACCAATGGAAAATCGCAGGTTCTTCAGTCTTGACATACACACAGCTTTACATCAGGTTCCATAGCAACCAAGCTATTTATGACCGTATGAGTCAATAGCAGTTCGCAGGTCCTTAAATATGCAGTCATATGACGTGCATCAGCCAATATAAGTTCACATTTCATTTACCAGGTTTCCATAGCAACAAAGCCATAAATAAACTATACCTAAACTGGACTGCCATACTGGATGTCAAGTGCAAAACTGGCCAATTCTTATGGGGCCACTACACAAATAAAAAATGACATGTACCCGTGCGAAGCTGGGTCCTTCTGCTAGTATATATATATATATATATATATATATATATATGAAAAAAGAAACTATGCTGCACTGTGATAACAACTGTAATGCACAGGGATGGACTGGCCTACAAGTGAACCAAACAGAGGATCTGCTATTGGGCCCATGTTCTGTCATAAATCCAGCACTTGACTCTTCGGTCCATTTCTTATGGGTTCAATATAAATACCCTATTAGGCCTTCAGGATGTGTCGTGTAGGAGACATAAAAGCGTAAACAAACATTTATTTTTCATAAAACAATAGTGCACGTAAAAAGAACAAACTGCAATATAATTAAAGAAAAATGCCTGTGTCTAACTATTGCTCCTGTTTTTGTCCCTATTCTGTATACAAGCAGTTTCAATTTACAACGGATTCTATGGAGGGCAGGAAGAGAAGGAGAGGAACATATCTGCAAGGAGTTTGTATGTTCTCCCTGTGTTTGCGTGGGTTTCCTCCGGGGACTCCGGTTTCCTCCCACACTCCAAAGACATACTGATAGGGAATGTAGATTGTGAGCCCTATATGGGACAGTGACTGACAATGTCTGTAAAAGCGCTGCGGAATATGTTGGTGCTATACAAGTAAGCTAAATAAATAAATAAAGGAGGCCATCCACAGAATCAGTCATTTAAGTAATTTCTATCAGAAAAAGGCTGGATAGTAATTCCTGATAACCCAGCTGCCTTTTGAAATAAACTGTCTCTCTATAGTGCTGAAGTCTCTGAGGAACTCTCCTCTTCCTCCTCCTCCCCTCTTAATACAAGTTCTATTGTACAGGTTCATCAGAAGGAGGCAAATAAGTGAAGAAACAGGCACTTTTCCTATATAACGTATATCACAAAGTTTATTATCCGCCATACCTGAACTATGGATTTATGAACAAAATGTAACAGTTTAATTATGCTGTAAAAGAACGTGGCATAATCTGTGAAGACTGGAGGGTGGCCCAAGAAAACCCAATCCGATGCTGCTAATTCTTAATTGTCAGCTTTCCAAAATTTTCTGGTACTGTGCCAATTTTTAAAGGACAGTCATCACAAAGAATATTTTTTTTTTTGCCTAGCATGAAAGGGGGCGTGGGTTTATAGATAAGGGTGAAGGTTTGCAGGAAATATAAACATAAATGTACCAAATATTTTAAGTAAAATGAAACATAAATGGGACAGTTAAATGGGCTGAACTTCTCCGAGCTTCTGAAAAGAGGTTGTGCAGGGAGGTAGAGGATAGCCTGATAAACTCTGCCTGGTGTGGAAACTCTCCAGCCAGACTAGCACTGTGCTTCAACTTTACTTTGAGGTAGCAACGTAAACAACAGCTTCCACTGATGGATGTACAATACCTGACATCAACTCCTAATCTCCTCCCATCTTCTAGGACTCTCTTCCAGGGACGTACCAAAATGTACCTCTGCTCACCATGGTTCAGTCCATTTAATGGGAAAAACACACATTATGCATGAATTTTGTACAAAATGTCACAAACATAAAATACACATGACCAACACAATACACATGATTTGCAGTGCCCAGTGGAATGCTGCACTTCCCTACTCATAGCATGAGAAAGGAGTAATCAAAAACATTTAAGCAGATACCTCTAATAAAAGTTGTTTTTAACAGAGTGAGAACACTCTTGGTGCTGGATGTTTTTTTTCATGCACCTTAGGGCCACCATAACGCCCTGAACACAGGCCATTAATGCACTCAGAAAATATAATATAGCAGCCCAAAACAGTATAAGCCTATAATGTGCATATTTTATAAATGCTTGCATAATGTGTACATATATGATCTTCAAGGTTGCTACATCTATATATACACACACACTGAACAAGTCTAGCCAAATATCACACCACAAAAAAAAAAACAACAAAAAAAAAAAAACCAAACACACAGGAGAGGCCTATCAATGCAAATAAATTGCTGGGACATTCCCTACCTTCTCCTGAGCTCCTGCCACCTTCTGCTGCTGCTTGGTGGCAGATTGTTAGGATAATATAGTGGGGTTGCTGCTGCTAACACAGGGATAATAATTGACATTGGTAGGGCAGCATGTGTGTGTGTGTAATATATATATATATATATATATATATATATATATATATATATTTTATTTATATAAAATCGGTCCATTTGCATTTAGTTAAAACCCTAAATTCAAGTGACCAAGGGGACAAATCATAGTGGATAAACCATGGCTGCTACTGTACTATTATGTACATGGGAGGTACACGGCTGCCACTCTATAATTATGTCTTTTTTTATGTTGCCCCACGAATGTAGTTTTTTTCTGTGCACTTTGATATCACAGTACAGGATTAAACCATAGAGGGGCTGCTGCTGCTATTACAACTTGTGGCTCAATTATGATTTGACCCTTTGAAATTAAACCAGAACATAAGTATGTGTTGGTGTGATACTGAATTTACATGCATATAATGTGTATACGTGAGTAGTGCATAATGTGTAAATACAGTGTAAGGTGTATTTATTTCGTATAGGTTTTTGTATATGTATGTACTGTTATTTGTATATCAGTACATAATACGTATGCGGTGTGCATAATGTTTAAAAGTGTGTAATGTATATTCTGTATGTGTGTTGGACCAGGCTGCAGGACATGTCTGGCTCAGTGGTGGCGGCTGTGACCATATAAATAGCAGTAGGGCATGGAATTATATGATGGATCAGGCTGCAGGACATGTCTGGCTAAGCAGTGGTAGCTCTGGCAACATGTGTGGCAGGGCGTAATATGGTGGATGAGGCCGCAGCACATGCCTAGCGGAGTGGTGGCAGTGAGGGTAGCTGTGCAGGAGTAGCAGGCAGCATAAGCAGCAGTACGGTAAATGGAACCAAATGATAAAGGGAGACATTGCCACTATTAAGAGGTATCAGCCAAAGGGTTTGAAAATCCTCACTGAACCATGCCTGATTCACTTTGACAAAAGTAATTTTTTTCCACCCTAGTAATGGGCAGTTTTGTCCTTTTAGGTGTTACAACACAAATGGCAGCAGTGAACAACCTCATGGGCCTTACGATTCAGACCGGAGAAGATAAAACTCCCATGGCAAATTGGACCAGCTCCTTTCACTGCCCTAACTTACTGGCCCAGAATTCCATGGGGTCAGAGTTATCTGCTGGAATATAGGTGCACTCTAGGAAAGACTGTACCTGCTGACCCTCTGTGTCAGTTTCTGTTTTTTGTGGCTCTGGTTGGCTGCTAGACATACTGGGACTCTGGACAACAGGGAGGTAATGTCTGGTCCAGATATATTTGGGTGTCGTCAGCATAGCAATGGTAATGGAAACCGTGGGATTCTATGAGTTGGCCAAGGCCTAGGGTGTAGATTGAGAAGAAGGAGGGCTCCTAAGACGGAGCCTTGGGGGACACCTACAGAAATAGGGCGTGGCAGGGAGGTGGTGTGCGAGTGGGAGACGCTGAATGTGTGGTTGGTGAGGTATGAGGAGATCCAGGAAAGGGCCAAGGTCTGAGATGCCAAGAGATGAGAGAGTTTCTAGCAGGAGGGAATGGTCAACCGTGTCAAAGGCAGAGGAGAGGTTGAGGAGGAGGACAACAGAATAGTGACCTTTGGCTTTGGCAGTTAGAAGGTCGTTAGTGACCTTGGTTAGGGCAGTTTCTGTGAAGTGATGGGGTCTGAAGCCTGACGGTAGTCTGTCAAAGAGCACATTGGACGAGAGATAGGAGGATAGTTCAGAGTGGACGTGCTGCTCCAGTAATTTTGAGGCATACGGGAACAGTGAGATGGGGCGATAGTTGGCTGGAGAGGATGGGTCCAGGGAGGGTTTCTTAAGTATAGGTGTGACAGTAGCATGTTTGAAGGCGGAAGGGAAGGATCCATTGGTTAGGGATAGGTTGAAGGGATGGGTTAGGGCAGGAGTAATGTCTTCTGAGAGTTTTGGGATGAGATGTGACTGGATCGGGTCGAGTGCACAGGAGGTGATGTGGGATTTAGAGATTAGGGTGGAGAGCTTTTCATCAGTGACGGTGGAGAAACAGGTTAAAGATGAAGAGCACCGAGCAGTTGGATAGAGTGGTTGTTGTGGGTGTAGGGTGAGACTGTCTCTGATGGTGTCAATTTTGCTTTTGAAATAAGAGGCAAAGTCGTCGGCTGTGATAAGTGATGTCGAAGGGGGCACAGGAGGACTGAGAAGGGAGTTGAAGGTAGTGAATAGCTGTTTGGGGTTGTGGGATAGGGCAGATATTAGTGTGGTGAAATAGACCTGCTTTGCAGAGGTGAGTGCGTTCTTGAATGTGAGAACTGCCTCTTCATACCTAAGGAAGTCTTCCTGGGAGTGGCTTTTCTTCCAGAGGCGTTCTGCAACCCGTGAGGCACGTCTCAGTTTTTTAGTCAGGTCAGTGTGCCAGGGCTGCCTATTCATCGGCCGGGTTCTGGTGTTAGTGAGAGGGGCTACAGAGTCAAGGGCTGAAGTAATGGTGGTATTATAGAAGTCAGCGGCGGTATCTGCATCCTGTAGTGAGGATATGTCAGCGAGTGGTCGGAGAGAGTCTGAGAGCGTGCGGATGTCAAGGCGATTAAGGTTCCTGCGGGGGTGTGTTGGTTTAGGGGTTGGGGGTTCAATTACAGAGGAGAGGGACGAGAATGTCAGCAGGTTGTGGTCGGAGAGCGTGGCCAGAGTTAGGTTGACTAGAGAGCAGAGGCGGGTAAATATGAGGTCCAGTGTATGCCCCTTTGTGTGGGTGGCAGAGGAGGACCATTGAGAGAGGTTAAAGGAGGTAGTGAGTGACAGGAGACTGGAAGCGGAGGGGTGGGTTGTGTTAATGGGGATGTTGAAATCACCCCTGATGATGGTGGGGGTGTCTGTGGATAGGAAGTGCATTAGCCAGGTGGTGAAGTGGTCGATAAAGGCAGCAGTAGGCCCTTGCGATCGATATATGATGGCCAGTTGAAGGTTGGAGGGCGAGTAAATGCAAAGAGTGCACTTCAAAGGAGGGGAGGGTGAGAGCAGGTATCGGTTGGATTGGATTAGTTGAATTCCACAGAGCTGGAACGTTGCAGATTAGGCGGTACAAAGGCAGACCTTTTTGTTGCTGCAAATCAAGCAGGGTGTGTTTTGCGACATAACAGCTAAAATACACAGACTTTCCTGGCCATGAGGAGCACCTCTTTTAAGCCACTGTACAAGTTAATAAAGCACCAGGTTAAGGACATGAGCCATACAGGCCAAATGTGTTATTCATCCTAAGTGTAGCGCAGCAACAATATTGGTGCTACTGTCGTTGGCAACGCTGCCTAGCTGGAGTGGGAGAGGACCTATTCAGCGGGATACTTGCTGCAGGATACAACCAAGCAGCTCCTCCGCTGCATGGTTCCTCTGATCCAGAATTAATTGTAAAACCGCATGGCACCACTTCACCTTACAACCATGACATGAAGGGGTGCAAGGAGGAATGGAAGCAACAGCCTGCCCTGGTGGAGATGATGGTGGGAAATGGTCCAGGAAGGAGAATCCAGAGGAGGTGGATGGGCCCTGCATGGTGTTGAACTGGGCTTGCACAATCATTGTGTAAGAAGAACCTGGCCTTGTTGCGTTTCTAGACTGTTGCTGCTGAAAACAAATGACCCAGTGGGCTGTGAAAGCCATGTATTGTCCTGGTCCATAATTGCCACTCATGTCGATGGTGGCATGCATCTTTCCCAAGATTGACATAACCAAGTAAAGGCCCACATTCTCCGACACATAGCAATATAGGGCAGGGACAGCTTTCCTAGAGAAATAATGGCAGCTAAGTATCTTCCATCAAGGTTAATGACATCAGTTAGCGAAACACAGTGGAATTCACTAAGTGATATGGCAGTGACTATACCAGGTGCAAGTTATAATGCACAAATCGCCTATTGACTGGGCGCATATTGACGTTTCCTGAACACAAATTCCCTTATGGATGACTGACATTCACATGGAGGAGGAGGAGTGGGAGAAACAGTTTGTAAGCCTTTTCATATGACTACGTAGAGATGTCTTTACTACACTTATTCCTGCATGGCCAGGTTTCTGTTTGAAGATCCTGCACATCGACATAGACTTATCGTTTGGCAATGAACCATCATCATCAGCAATGTTATCATCATCTTCCCTGCTTTCTTCAGACATATCATGTCCATGCACACCCTCAGAATTTCCACCTCCAGAGTTCCCCCTAGATCCCCTACCAGAATGACTACCAGTAGTAGTACCACACCCTCTGCCACTACTACCTCCATCGCCACCAGTCAAGTCTTCCTCCTCTGCTTGCATACAATGATGAATGTTCTCATCCAGCTCATCAAAACGAGGAGGAAGGCTGCTCTAACTAGGAGGAGATTTCTCAGCAGGTGCCACATCACTACTAAGGAGCATCTTATACACTGTATATGACATCAGCACTGAAAGGTGTCCACCCACCACTGTCTACTGGCTGAGATGCTGTCAGACTCTGATGTTCTAGAACTACTTGACATCAGCTGAGTCATACTCACATGTCTCTTCTGTATTTCCTGCTCAAACACGTGGCAGAGGCAATTTTAGTTTGTCCAAGACAAATTGCCATTTGTTTGGTTTCATTAAAAAAACCAAAATTTGGAATATTCTTGTCTAATCCAGTTTGTGACGAAGTGGTTCACCCATCTCTACTCATTAACTTTAAACTGGGCCAGTCAGGATTCTGTCATAGTGTCCGTTATTCTACTGGAAAAAAAATAGTGCAGCATGCTGGGCTATTTTTCCCGGAAGTTTTTTCTGAAATCTGTGATGAAGGCTCCTAACAGTTTCCAATGCAGATGTGAACAAACCCTAATGTGTAAATATGTTGCATAATCTGTGTGTTCATTATTTTACTGGAAAAAAAATAGTGTAGCATGATGGAATCAGTGATTAAGGCTCCTAAAGTCATTTTTTCACAATGTGTGGCTTCTGCCTATGTCTGTGTACAGGAGCATAACTTAAGGCTCACAAGTCCTGGTGCAAAAGCACAGCTTGGGCTCCCCTGCGCAACTTCTCACAATTAGTGGCCATGTCCCATCCCTACATTTTAGCAGCACTTACATTTCCCTTCCATATCTGAGCTTAGCGTGCTGTGAAGATTTGTTCACGACATGTCCGTGAACACAAGCTTCCCATCCTCTGTCGGTAACCCCCACATGGTAATCATGCCCCCTTTTGTGTGGCAGCTTACCACAGAATCTCTCCTTTCACAATATGCTGCTGACCCACTCTGACAGGAGAAAATCAACCTAGCAAAAAACAGCAGCTGAATGATGTAGATCAGGGGTGTCAAACTCATTTTCTCCGGGGGCCACTTCAGCCTCACGGGGTACCTTGAAGGGCCAAGATTATTTTACACATGTATAAAGGTAACTTCTCCTTAACAGATAAGCGAGCTATTAAGCAGTAGTTACATTTGTACATTACTACTGTTACAATCAGCCCTTTGAGGTCAACCAGGAAGAACATAATGTATTGTTAAAACCTAAGACATTGGCATGTTACATACTATCCTCATCCTTTTCTGAATATATCAAAAATTACACAGCGGCCCCTGCACACGGTATTATGCTCCATAGTTGCCCCTGCACACGGTATTATGCTCAATAGTTGCCCCTGCACACGGTATTATGCTCCATAGTGGCCCCTGCAATCGGTATTATGCTCCTTAGTGGCCCCTGCATTGGTATTATGCCCCATAGTGGCCCCTGCAAACGGTATTATAGTCCATAGTGGCCCCTGCACATGGTATTATGCCCCACCCATGAACTATTATTATACTCTGGGGTCTTTTCAGACCCCAGAGTATAATGATCCGAGACCCAGGTGGTGACAAACATAAAAACCAGTGTTACTTACCTGGGCCCCGGTGCGCTCCCTGCGTTCGGCCTTCTTCAATGTCGCACAGACCGGCATCGCGATATAATGACGTCGGCCTGGCTCACGTGACGCCTGAGACGTCACCAAAGAAGGCCAAAGCCGGCTGGGAGCAGCATCGGATCGCCGAAGAGGTGAGTAACTCTGGTTTTTATGTTTATCACCTCCCCGGGGTCTCCGATTATTATACTCCGGGGTCTGAAAAGACCCCGGAGTATAATAATAGTAGTATTTGATGGGGTTCGCCGGCCACGGCCTCACTTACCATCCCCGCTCCTGCACACAGCCGCTTCTGCGTCCCACAACAGAAGGGGAAGCGGGGGGGGGGCCACGACCAGCAGCGGGGATCGGTAAGTAAATAGGCCGTTACGTGCCGGGGATACTCCAGCAGGCTATTTTTTTATATATATAAAAAAAAAAACTTATCTTCACCTACCTGCGATGCCTTGATGCAGCCGCGGCCTCCTCCTCTTCTTGTCTGCGTGTCAGCGTAGGAGGTGCGATGACGTCACTGTATCGCCGCCTGCGCTGACATGCAGAGGCCTTGTAAACCAGCCCAGGACAGGTATCACGCAACTTTGTTTTTTTTTTTTTTTTTTTTTTTTTAAGCGGCCTGTCCTGGGCTGGTTTACATTACATAATGTACATAGACAATAAAAAATGCCGCGGCCCTGCGGGCCAGCTAAGTGCCGGGCCGGATAACAGAAGGCAGCGGGCCGGATTTTGTTTGACACCTGTGATGAAGATCATAAATCTTCTCACTCCAACACAACAGAGGGCAAGGGTCATCGAATTAAGACCCACATAGTGCCAGCCTTTGAAAGGAGATCAAAGAATTTCAGAGTGATCTGTGGGGCCCACTGACTTCTGGGCCTAGATGATTATTGCAGAGTCTTTGTACAGCACAGGTTATCCAATTTAACAGACTAAATTCTGTCACCAGTCCAATATGTTCCATGACAGTTACGTGGGCTCCTAATGAAGCTGTTCTGTGACCAGATCTATACACACACACACACACACATTTATTAACGACACTACAACACCCACATCACAGCTTCTAGCCCTATCCCTGGCAACACAACACTGCAACACTGTGTGTCACCTACATAAAAGTTACTGTAACAGAGGAGTTTTTTTTTTTTTTTTTTTTAGTAGCACTATGTGCTATTAAAAGAGAAATACGTGAAAAATGTTAAAAACAGACAAGTTTCCCATCCTTTTTTGTTCACATTTTCCATGCTATCAAAAAAGAAAAAAACATGAAAAAAATAAAAAGGAGAAAACCAAAGCCCTATGTATCACCAAAAAAATAGAAACAAAAATTATTTGAATAACCTGAATGAAAAAGAAAAAAAAAATGCTATAGCCCTCAAAACTGCATATGCAAAAAAAAAAAAAACCCCAAAAAAACAAAAAAAACCTGAAATTGTGCTCATCGTGAATCAGCAAAAATGGTCCCGGTATTGAAGTGGCTAACATATCTCAAGAAAACAAACACACACACATCTAACAATAAGGTAAAGACAGTACATTATCATTGTAAAGTGCATTGCAAGCTCTGTGGTACTTCAAGCAGCCACTAGGTTATACTGCAGGATAAGGAAAGAGAAATGCTAAGCAATAAGCAATGTGTAGCTAATGTTGAAATGTTTTAAAGTATATACTGCCAGCTAAAATCCCATCAGCATCTGGAAAAAACAGGTATGTGTTATATAAAACAACTAAAATACATTTAAAAGAATAGATTGGAATATAGGTGGCAAGGAATTGATCATAATGTGGGTTTTACATTCAAGGATATAATGCAAAGGAAGTAGTCACAATTATATACTGTACAACCAGTTGTTTAATGTCCATGTTGGATATTTATAAAGGCTATGTTCACTCATTCTTCCAAAAGGAGTCAGTTTCCAACATTCCTGTTTACAAATTTCCTTACGTCTTTGTGGTTACAGTTATCACGCAGACCTATGAGTTTCCACTGGTTACAGTTAAGAATTTGTATATTTAGGTCCAAAAGTTTTTTTTTTTTTTTTTTTTTTAATACCTTCATTTAAAGAAAACCTGTCAAAATTTCGCACTCTAAAGTACCCACAGGTCCTTAGGGACTAAGGGGTTAGTGTCCAAATATTATTATTATTAATACATTTTATTTATATAGCGCCAACATATTCCGCAGCACTGTGCAATTTGTAGGGTTCAAGTACTGACAAAAAAGATACATTAAAAAGAAATAGTCAATTCAAACACTGGGACTGAGGGCCCTGCTTGCAAGAGCTTACAATCTATGAGGTAGAGGGGGTGACACAGGAGGTAGCAGAGGTAGCATTGCTTATACAATTATGTAATAAAGGCGACTGTCATTACACAGATATAAAGCTGAATGAGCAGTCACCAGTCCTGGTTGTAAGGACCAGTGGATGGTTCAGTGTCTCAAATGGCCCAGACAGGGTCCCTTTAATATTCTGAAGCATAACTACAGATGTATAGCAAAATGAAGAGATTATGTCCATGCCACAGGCCTTAAACATTGAAATCTGTCTCTAAAAGCAAGATCATAAAAAAAATACTCAAGCTTACCCACTATGTTTCATATGTGGTGGTTTGTCCATCCTCACTGCCAGTTTGATCTTCAGATCAGTGTCTTGACTGTTTTTAGGAACAGTCATTTTGTGCAGTTCTGGCATCTTTGAACTATTGGAGGTTGGTGTAAGTGTTACCTAAGTAAGAAAATAGTATAGCCATAGCCATTATTGAACTAAAAAAAAAAATGTACTTGTAACTTTTATTAAAATATTACCAAAACTCAAAAATAACCTACACAACACAGGGCAAAACAAAAGTTAGAAAGTCTTAAAATAAGTAATGAATCAATCAATTGTATAACATTCTTCTAAATAACTCATATTAAAAGGATCCTATCTATACTACTAGCTTATGTAAATTCAAGAGTTTTCCTAAATACATTGATTTAGCAAGGCTGCTTTGTTTGATTCCTCCCATTGTTTACACAGCGTTTCCATGGTGCACAGCCTGTACTGTATGTGTATGGTGCATGTATCTGATAAGTCAGGACAGATGACTGACTCACTGCTATCTGGGGAGGACTGCTGCTATGTACAGCTGTGTGGTCAGGATAATCAGGTCAGCTAATTGCAGTTTGCTGAGGCTAGGTTCACACTAGCTTTTGGGTTTCCATTCTTTGGGTCTGCTGTGGGACCCGAAAAACGTAAACCCTATCTGCTTAAAAAGCGGTTACCTGCAGACCCCCATTATAGTCTATGGGGTCCGCCGGGTTTCCACCGATTTTATACTGAAATTGACAGAGAGATAGTGTCACCTCTCCTGGGTTCCGATGCGACTCCCTCTTCTCTTCTGGTCTTCTGTCTGACGTCAGGGACTGATGAGGCCTGTGATTGCATCACGACTGCCTTCTGCCTGCGTCCCTGATGTCAGACAGATGGCCTGAAAAGAAAAGGAAGTTGCAATGGAGCTCAAGAGAGATGAGAAACACAACCAGAGTAGCAGTTTTAGTTTGGACGGGTTTAGTCCAACAAAACCGCTGGGCAAATCATGAGATGAATCTTGCGAGGTTGTTCAAGACACACTCCTACTTTAAAAAGGGAGTGGTTTTAAAAGCGATGTGACCTAAACAATTGCTATTAATTGCAATGCAGATAAAATGCCTGATCACGATTTTGATTTAAGTCATAACCTCCCAGCCCTATTATGACCCATTCTAAGGAGTCCCAGAAAAACTGTTTAAGGTCTATTTACAAAAAATATATATTGAGCTAGTGTATAATAAAGCAGGTATGAACCCAGTTTATGAAAAATAGGCCCTATCTTCAAAATACACCCTAGCTTGATTTTGTAGGGTTTTTGGAGTAGGCTTGAAATATAAGATCTACTTCAGAAATAAGCCGCAGTTGCAGTCAGCGCCTCAGGGCTAGGTTATGTCACGTGAGGTCACAGAGCTGGAGAATAAGCATGCCGTAGCACCCAACCGTCCTGGACAAGTGCCCCACTACCAAGTTATTTCTGTGACCATTGTGGGTTTTTCTTTCATTAAACGAGGGGTACCAACAATTTTGTTCACGTGTGTATATCAGTGCATGATGTATAATGGGGATCCCCATCCAGTGAGCTATTACATCATTTGTAACTACAGCTAAGTATTATCTCTTTTCATGTATTAAACACTTATTTTATTATTTTCTGGTGTGATTATAGTCATTCTTTGACCCGTTTGCTTACAGAGTGAGTCTGAAATCATGAGACAAAACAATCCTGCATGCACAACCTTTTCATCTGGTGCTTTCAATTTAAAAACAACGGACTATAAAATGAGGTCCACTGGGCTCCATATGTGTCCAATGTTTTAGTGGTCCGCCTGCCCATTTTTCTGGTCCTCAGATGGACCAGATCATCAGGCATCCTGACACTAGTGTGAACCTGCGTAAATTGTGTAAAATAGCTAATTTTATAACAAGACAGTACCTTCTGCTTTTACCATATGCTGTAAACACTGCATTCAAATAAGGCACCACTTAACATTAAACATATCATATGTTTTTGCACTATACAGACTCGACTGCTGCAGGAGCAGGAAGACGGATGTCAGTGACAGACAGACTGTTTATTACCATTTCTGGTTTCCTAAATACTATGTATACAGCTCAAAAAAAAAAATGCTCGACAGGCAAAAATTGATGGATGCTAAAGAGCTGCCAACGCTGCCCTGTCCTAGCAGACCCAAATCAGCTCTGCAATGTAGCTCTAGAAGTGGAGTTCTTCCACAGTAACTGGGCTAATTCCCAGTTACAGGGAAAATCAGAAATATTAAAAAAAAACACACAAAAAAAAAAAAAATCACACAATATACATAAAAAATAATGTTTTAGTGCCTCGTGGTCTATTACAATCTCATAGGAGTCACAATACACATAGAAAAAAAAAAATCTTTGAAGAAAAAAAATTATATGTGAATAGCATAAAATTTAAACAAAAGCCTTGTATCACCAAAAAATGTGAAGTTATTTGAATAACCTAAATGAAAGTTTCAAAATTAAATGTGCTTAAAAAAAAAAAAAAAAAAGCAACTGGCCATGAAGTGATTAAAGAACTTAAAGTGTAACCCCCATTTTTTTTCCTTTGCTATTATGTCATGGGGTACTTGAGTGACCATTTAATAATATACTTTACTTTATTACCCTATCTAAATTCCTTTTTCTTATAAAAGAGGCTGCAACATTCCCCTTAGCCCTTTAAAGAGGACCTTTCATGTCCTCCAGCACATGCGGTTTTATATACTGCTAGAAAGATGACAGTGCGCTGAATTCAGTGCACTGTTTGCTTTTCCGTTATGTGCCCCGGGGCTGAAGATATCGGTGCAGTTAGTTTCGGCACCGATCTCTGCCAACCGTCAGAAGGGCGTTCCTGATAGTGTAACTGGGCTGTAACCCATGTGTTGGAGGACATGAAAGGTCCTCTTTAAGGACGCAGGACAGTTTGTACACTAATGCTCAGCGACTTTTTTCATATTTTCTCTTCCAGTCTTCCAAAATTCATAACTCTTCTGTTGACATAGCTATGTGAGGACCTATTCTTTGCGTGACGAGTTGCACTTTTATTTGCCACCATTTTTGGGTACATAAAATGTTTTGATTAGCTTTTAAGTTTTTTGGGGGTGCAGAAGAAATAACATAACATGCAATACTATAATTTTTTGCATGTTGTTTTTACGGCGTTCACTCTGCATTAATGACATGGCAGCTTTGTCCTGCAGGTCATTACGTTTATGGCGATACCATATTTATATTGGTTTTTATTACGTTTTACAAATAAAATGTCACTTTTTGAAAATGAACGATTTTTCTGGGGTCACCATATTTTGACGCCTATAACTTTTTTTTTACTGTACTGTTGACATATGTCAGGGCTCTTTATTTGTGGGATAAGTTGTACTTTTAATTGGTACCAATGTTTGGCATGTATGGACTTTTTGATCATTGTTTGTTTTTTTTGGGGAAAGTAAAGTGACCAAAATATGTTAATTGCGCATTGCGGTATATAGATATATACATAAATCTATATCTATATCTATATCTATATATATCTATATATATATATATATATATATATTTTTTTTTTTAAATGGAATTCACCGTACGTGATAAATAATGCTATTTTTAGATAGTGGGGACTTATACGCACATGGGGATACCCAACATGTTTATTAATTTGTTTAAATTATTTACATTTATTTTTAAAATATAAATGTAGGTTTGTTTTTTTTAACTATTTATTAGTATGTATTTTAAACTGTGTGTTTGTGTTTTTTTTTTTTGGTTTTACTTTTTACATGTCTCACGAGGGGACTTGAATCTGAGAACTCAGATCCCCAGTGCAATATCTTGCAATACTTGCACATTATATTGCAGAACATTGCACATTAGTAGCCCAGCCTCCAGGCTGCCATAGCAACCACTTGGAACCCTCAATCTTATCGCGGTGGGGTCCGAGGAATGACAGGGGGAGATCTTGCCCCCGGAGCCCCTGGATTGTGTGATCGCTATTGATTACAGCATCCAAGGGGTTAATCCAGCGGAGTGAGAGTACCTTCCGACTCCGGCGGCTGGTCCCGGCCCTTGGCTGTGTAAGACAGCAGAGAGCTGAAAGTAATGCCACATGCAAAGCTCCTGCACCCACAGCATTACAGCCCACATACTATTACGATGCTGAGCGCTAACTCAGAATGACATAATAGTACAGAGCACTGAGCATTAACTATACGCCATATTCTGACACCCGTAACTTTTTAATATTTCTGTGTTTGGAGTAAGGCTTTTTTTTTTTTTGCAGGGAAGTTGAAGTTTTTGATTATTCCATTTCAAGGATTATCTGAGGTTTTGATCCTAACTGAGCTGTTACTAGGGAAAGTCCGTACACAGTTATATTGTTAATATGCAGAGCTGAAACATTTACCAAGGGGGGGGGGGTTACTGCAAATGGCTGTTTCTTTGGGTTTATACCATGTAGAAAAATGGTCCTGGTATCATAAGAAGGTTGAGTACATGTGTACAGATAGAGTCTCCCTTGCAATGCGTAGTTAGAGCATTGCTAGGGAGAATATTACAGCCTGTTTTCTATTAAAAGAAGTTTGATAGATTAATAAAGTATATTACAAAAATGTTCACCACCCTTCCCACCCTTGACACAATAGAGAAAAAATAAAATAAATTAAATAGGAGTTACATTTTAATCAATATATTCTTGAGGAAAAAAAGGAAAAGGGGGCATAACCGTAAACTTTAAATATGTTAAAGGTATAAATAAGGTTCAAGAGGGAAGCGTTTTATCAAAAAACCTAAAGGAACACAAGAACGAGGGGCCACAATCTGCTTCTGATCTTCCCCCATCCAACTTCAAAGTCAATTGTGAATTTGAACATGCTCAGGATAAACACATCACATCTATGGATGGACCAGGCGTTCTTCTGCCATAATTCTTCTATGTTTCTGTGCTTGTATGGTGACCCTAGGGAACTGTATAGTTCCCATTGCATACTTTTATGGCTTGGGGAAAGAATGGGTGAAATTTTCTTCACAGTTTGTCCCCTGTGGACTGCAAGTCTTCAAATACATTGTGGGCTGCAGCTGAAATCCAGAAGAACACTCCTCTTTAGCCTTTATCTCTTCTAAAAGCTCATTTCAGATTAATTCTTATCAAACCAGTGAAACAAATACCACATAGATTTTTGTACTTGTTATTTTATACTGTTGTTTTACCTACAAACATATAAAAGATTCTATTTGGCTCATGCAGGGTTACCTTTTACTGGCTTGAAAAAAAAACCACTAATGGCTGCACAACTTTGAGGATACCAGCAGTCTTACCTAAAAAAATCATGCTAACAATTAACAATCTGAAAATGGCAGCAAATAACATGCTTGTGCACAGTCACGTGTTATATGCTCAGTGGCAACTTTGTGTAGCCTTTCCCTGTTACTGTCCAAATTGCTATAGTTTATGATATGTCTGCAATACTCCCAGTGTGTGAGAGCCATACTGTAGCCATTGCATATGGTCTCCAAACTTGGAGACACCAGTATTCCAAAGTTCTTCTAGAAAGTTTTAACTTTTTTTTTTTCCAGTCAGGAAGGTAAACACATACAAGTACATCTTATCTATCTATCTATGAACATACAGCATAGAGACAAAGCCAACTACTACTGGTGGTGTTTAGCCCCTTAAATTCTCCAGTCAATTGTTAGAGCAGCATCTTAAAAGGGAACCGGTCACCATGAAAATGCTGTGTAATCCACAGGCAGCATGTAAGAGCAGGAGGAGCTGAGCAGTTTGATATATAGTTTTGTGGGAAACTATTCAGTATAATTTTCCCTTAATTTCTTTTAAATTTGAAAGCTTTCAGTCACTGATGAGACCGCCCACTGGACTCAAATACTCCTAAGCATAGAAAAAAAAAACCAAAGAAATAAGTGAATATACAAGTTACACGGAATCTTTTCCCAAAAAACTATATATCAATTTGTTCAGCTATTCCTGTTCTATAACACGCTGCCTGTGAATTTTTTCATGGTGACAAGTTCCCTCTAAGACAGGTTTCCAATGCATGGCATAACTCAATTCTAGTTATCTAAAATCAGTTTTAGTACAACGTATGTCATTTAGCACTGCAATGTTTGTACACATTACCTTACAGTACCACTTTGGCTAGCTTGGCATCTTGACAAAAAGCATAAAAAAAATGTTCACTGTACCAGGTACTATCTGCAACTTTTTAACAATGGAAAAAACAACAAAAGAGGGTAGAGGCAAGTACAGGTGAACCAATTGCATGCAGTGGAAATATGCCTTAAAGGAGTTGTCCAGGACTATGACACTGAGCTCTACTCCCTATTCCAGGAAGTGACATTAGGGTAGCTTTAACTTAAAAATGTATTAGTTTATATACTTGTGAGTTTTCGTATTGTATTTCATGTATATATTGCTGCTATTCTAGCTTAAATTGTACTGAAACTAACAGAAATGATTGCTTGGGAACAGTGGGGGTTAGAGAAATAGATTCCAAACCTGCCAGAATCAGTGAAGTGGTGCCTATTTTAAGAAGCAATGAATTCGAGAAGATGAAAGTGGAGAAAGGTCCTCTTTAACAGGTTAAAAGAAACAGTAAACTGTTCTTCTTTAAAACTGAAGTATTTACAGTGATTAGGTCTTTTTATTTCATGGTATTGGCAAAATTATTTAGGGCAGGTATGTATGTAAATTATAAACTGTTCTAACTGGAATAGTTCATGGTGATTTTTCGGTTGTGCTCAACAAAATCACAAAAAAATAAATAAAAATAATGTGTTAAGACTGCTAATATTGGAGTGCGAATTCAATCTAGAATCCATGCCAAACGCATGGGGAAAAAAACAAAAAAAACAAACAAAAACACTATAGTAGGGAGTTATCTTTAGATTCCAAATGTTCTGCCCTCCTTTGCCCCTAGCCAGGTGACTGATACAAAGTACACAGACTTACTTTAATACTCTCTAGCAGCCTAAAAGCAACACTTCAAAGCTTTTCTAAATGCATTCAAAATAATAGAAACTACCCCAAATTGCTTTGTGATTTGCATTCACCTAGCCAGAAATTGCCAGCCATCAACAAAAGGAAAATCTAATGAGATTTAAAAAACTAAAAAGTTATAAAATACATTTACTTCTTTTTGTCTAGTGCTATCTGCAAATTAAGATGTGCTGCTCCACATGTAGACAACGTAAACCTTTTTGTGTAACATATGTCAGATAAGATAAATTCTAGTTCAGTATCAGTGAAGTGCTAAAATAATATAATAATAATAATAAATAATACTTTAATAGTCACACCATGGGGAAATTCAGTGTGTTACAGCAGCAAAGAAATGCAGTGCAAAGATAAGCAATACAAATGCAAATACAATATATACAAAATGTTCCAAGGTAGAGGCGTTCAAATGATAGCAGACAGACATATGAAAAGGTACAGGTAAAGAAGTGTGTGTGGGGGGGGGGGGGGGATACCACAACAGAAAGATATTTCAGTTCTCCGTTTGGAATGATCTCCGCTTAGGTCTGTGTTGGTTGTACAGCCTAACCGCAGCAGGGAGAAAAGACTTCCGACAGCGCTCCTCACACTTAGGGTGAAGTAGTCGGTCACTGACGGTACTGCCCAGCGCTATCACGGTCTCATGCATGGGATGGGAGTTATTCTCCCTCATGTTGCTCACCACGGACAATATCCTTCTGTCACCCACTGCCTGCACTGAGTCCAGAGGGTTCCCCAGGACAGAGCTGGCCCTTCTAATCAGCTTGTCGAGTTTATTTCTATACCTGGTTGATATACTGCTCCCCCAGCAGGCCACTCCGAAGAAGATGGCTGATGCCACTACTGAGTTGAAAAAGGCCCTAAGAATTGCCCCCTGGACTCCATAGGCTCTCAGCCTCCTAAGCATGTAGAGCCTGCTGTGGCCCTTACTGTACAGGACCTCCATGTGATCTGCCAATCCAGCTTATTATTAAGGAGCACACCCAGGTACTTATAGGTGATGACAATCTCGATGCCCGTCCCCTGGAGGGCATCTGCATTTACGAAAGTCCATCACCATCTCCTTGGTCTTCCCAGCGTTAATCTTAATGTGGTTCCACTGGCACCAGTCCATAAAATCACGGTTCAGTTCTCTGTACTCCCTGTCATCTTCGTTTGTCATGAGGCCTACTATTGCAGAGTCGTCAGAATACTTCTGTAGGTAGCAGCTAGATGAGTTGCACTTAAAATCTGTAGTGTACAGTGTGACGAGGAAAGGGGTGAGAACTGTACCCTGAGGTGCCCCCGTATTACAGATCACGGTATCTGACACACAGTCCCGTGCTCTCACATACTGAGGTCGATTTTTAAGGTAGTTCAGGATCCAATTGGAGAGGTGGTGGTCCACTCCAGCAAGGGCCAGCTTGTGTCTCAGTAACCCCGGCTTTATAGTGTTAAAAGCACTGGAGAAATCAAAGAACATTATTCGCTCAGTGTTCCCTGGTTTCTCCAGGTGAGAAAGAGCCCTATGCAAAAGGTGGATGATCACATCATCCACCCCAATGCCTGGCTAATAAGCAAACTGGAGAGGGTCCATAGCCGGGCTCACTAGAGGGTGCAGATGTGTGAGAACCAGTCTTTCTAAAATCTTCATCAGGTGGGATGTCAATGCTATGGGTCTGTATTTGTTGAGGTTTCTTTGGAACCGATACCACACAAGATGATTTCCACAAAACAGGTACTATTTCCAGCTTCAGGCTCATATTAAACATATATGCAATAATACTGCACAGCTTATACCCACAAGTCTTAATTAGTCTTGCACTGATGCCATCTGGCCCTGCAGCCTTCCCAATTTTGATCTTTTTCAGCATCTTTCTCACCTGCACACGAGTGAAAGTCAGACTGTGGTCAGATAATGACGGATTGCTGGATTTACTGGTCTGGCGGTAAATAGCCAGAGGGGGTGAAGTCCATGTGGTAGAGAGAACTGAAAGACATGCTGGAGTGAGAGGAGCTGGTGTGTGATCAAATCTATTGAAGAATAGATTTAGTTCGTTAAGCCAGTTAACATCTGCTTTCACGTGGGAGACAGACTGTCTATGACCAGAGATTGACTTAAGCCCTTTCCAGACTGCGCTTATATCTTTTCTAAAATAACAAAAGCCTGCAAACGAATCACTCAGTTACTGATGTGTTCACCCATAAGGCTACGTTAACACTGCTGTTGCATTTCCATAGTTTTGATCCTCTGAAAATAAATTTTCTATTAGACTGCATTTACACTACCATTAATAAATGTCAGTTGCTGTCATCAATAATAGGATGACAGCAACGGACATTAACTGTAGCATATTGGAGACACACAAAGCCCCTTCCATCTGTGTCCGTTCCCATTGACTCTGAAGTAAACATGACACTGTTTTCTATCATGTATGTTTACTTTTGTAACAGAAGAAAAAAATCCTTCATACACATCCGTCCTGTGACGGATGAGAGCAAAGGACATTAAATAACGGTAGTATGTCCTAGCCTAACTAAACAATACAAACAGAAGACTTTCACGTCAATGTTAAAATAAATGTGTATTGTCCCTTCAGTCTTTATTTTTTGTTTTTTTTTACATTAAGAAAAAAAAAAAATAGAAACCAGAACGAAGGGAATATCTGATTTAACTTTAACATTGAGTGAATTATGACTCACACATATGAGTCATAAGAAAGATGAAAAATCTTATGTTTATTTCCGTTAATGAAGGAAACTTTTCTCTGTTCTCTTCTGGTCCCCTGATGAATCACAGCAAGGGACACCTTCCCAGTGATCAAATTTGGTTAAAGACTCCAATTTCACAAGAAACAAATTGGATACAACATAGTATCTAAACAGACACACAGAATAGATATATCTTGACAAAGTATCATGAAATCAAGATATTTGCCTAACACCACAAGAAGATACACGTCGAGAAGCTAAAAATGTCCCAAGTGGTGAGATACTCTGATATCTTCATCTTACAAATCTAATCTAATTTTCATATTGATGGTCTATCCACAGGAAAAGTCATCAGTATAGGATCCAACACCCAGACCCCACATAGGTCATCTATTCTAGCAGCTTCTGGGTGCCGGAAGATGCTAGTGGACAGGCGATGCAGTAATAGGAACGGTGCAGCAGCCCCATCCACTGCATAGCAGCGCCACTCCTATTACTTGAATAGGAATAGTACTGCATGCACCACCCATCCACTTTCAGATGATCTGTGCAAGGTCCGGGTGGCGCACATCGGCAGATAACAGGATAGATTTCAGTATGAAAATTCAAATTGGAGCCGGAAAACCCCTTTAAGAACTGTGTCTCTTCTGTGCATAGACATAGACCTTAAAACACTCTCAGTCTTTGTAAGGATCTGTGACTCCAACACAGTAGGAATTAAATCCTTTCTTTACCAACACCAGGGTCTCCCACCCCAGGGTCTCCTTATATAGCATTGTTAAAAAATTTCAACAAAGGTGTCAGCCTTGACACAGCTAATTGTTGTCACATATAGGACTTTAATGTTCTCACTATGGAAACAGTATATAAAGTCCTTATGTGTTGGTACATAGTCTCTGGCTGCAGTCCATGCAGTGCTGAACTACCCTGCCACATGCTTCTAAGGGTGTGTTCACACAGAGGAATTTGCCGCAGATTTGGGGGCGGAATCCGCTTCCCATTGTTTTTAATGGGAGGCGGAGATAGCAGCAGGACGCGGAGAAAAGAAGCGTCCTGCTCTATCTTGCCAAGAATTCCGCCCGCAGTGTCCGCGGCTCAAGACGCGCTCCTGATTAGGCCCATTCATCCAGGCCTAAATCAGGAGCGTGATGCCGCGACAGAATGCTGAATGTGAACACACCGTAAGGCTACTCCTGAATGGTGGAAATCATACACACATAGTGGTCCTGCCCTCAACTGACCAGATTCTGAAGCAAGGTGTTTTGGCCTCCTATATAGCCTTTTTTTTCCCGCAAAGTTCTTAAAGTGACCCTCATGCATATTAAGCACCACCCTCTATAATGTGCACATAATTGTAGATACTCACTTTTGTATTATTAGCAGCTAAAAAACAGAATTGTACTGTCTTGGAGGAGATGTTCAGTCCCCTTCAAAAGAAGTCAAATCCCAACAAGAAAATTTCTGTATTAATGAAAAATGCACCAGTATCCTCCTAAACTCTAATTCCAAATTTGGAAAGCTATAGCTCCCCTGTATTCACTATGCCCATCCTCCTTTATCCTCTCAATCTCTTACAGGTCTATGACCTCTACAGATTAATAAGATCTCACATCACCTATCACCCAGGCAAAAAAGTGTCCTGCCCCCTTGCCCATTTATTTTTTTTTTTACCTTTGTTTCTCTTTTATCTCCTCCCCTATTTTCTTCAACTGTTTCCTATCCACCCCACCACATTCTGTTCAGCCAATGTTCATGTTAGTTTTCGATATATATGTTTTCAATGCAAATCTAAAGAGATTGTCTTGATTGAATTTAGCTTTGTCAATAGCTACAATTAAAGTTTATAAAAGTTCAATGAATTTAATAAAGTCACTCTCATGCTGTTTTTGTTGTTCTAAAATGTTTAATATGGGGGCGTGACTTGACGCAGAACGGAATGGCTGCAGCTTAGCCGAGCTCTGTGGCTGCCCTGCGCTATCGCGAATCACAGTGGCACCCGGCACCACTCACCGCAGGCATACAGCGCCACACGGTCCCTGACTAGTTCAGGAAGGAAGGGGAATGGCGAAGAGGGGAAAGAAGGGTCCCCCTAAACGGCTCACAGACTTCTTCCTGGTGCCATCCGCATCTCAAGATGGAGCGGATATCTCTCCTCTCCTTCCGTTACAGCAGGCAGTGGATCACCCACGTGAGGAGAGACCAGGTGGGATGCATAGAAGACCAAGTTCTTCCCCACTGGGCACCTCTGGGGACAGTAATGACTCCCAAGGGAGTCACAGTAGCAGCGCTGAAGGCCAGCAGCAAGCTCTTAAGAGAGGGCTACAACCTCCCTCAGAAGCCATTTTGGGGGGTAACTGCCAACCTGCGGCTTCTCCTGCTCCAGAAATATCCCAAACGGGCACTAACACTCCCACAGTAAGCCCAGTTAAGCAGAAGATGAGATGGGACACTACCTTTTGTTTTGACTCCCGCCCGGGGTCAGCAGCAGAGGATCTCAACTCTGTGATTCAGATGTGCTACAAGCTATACCTGCAGATACTCAATCTGCTTCTGAGTCTTTCTTGAAGGATATAATGTTGGCTTTGCATAGATTTATCCAGAAAGATATCACTAAGGCGATCACATCCGTCTCCTCCACGGTTGACTGTCTTGGCGAAAGACTTAACCATGTCGAGAATAAAATGGGCGAATTCGCTTCAGCACACAATACCATAAGTAGATGCCCACAATGAGCTAGAGGAGGAATTGGCGGCAGTTAAACTTAAGCTCGCCGACATGGAGGACAGAAACAGACGAAACAATGTTAAGTTCGGTGGCATTCCAGAATCAGTCGCCCCTAGGGATCGGATTCCTTACCTACAACAACTAATTAAAGCAACCCTGCCACATTGCTCTGATGCTGACCTGATTATCGACAGAGCCCACCGCCTGCCAAAGCCAAAGGGCATGCCTGACCATATTCCCAGAGATACGCTTGCCCGTACACATTTCTATCATATCAAAGACCGTCTTATGTTCGAATCCAGGAAGAGATCTTCTCTGCCTGAGCCATTCAAGACAATCCAGCTTTTCGCAGACCTCTCCCAGGCCACCATTGCCGCCAGGAAAAAGCTTGCTCCTATTACAGCGATTCTGCGTCATCATAATGTTCCCTACAAATGGGGATTCCCTACTAAAATCATTGTCTCCAGGAATGGGGTGACCCACACCTTCAACTCCTTCGACATTGGGAAACATCTTCTGCAATGGAATCTGCCACTGCCCGCACCTGATGTCCAAAGACTGTCCAGTAATGAGGCCCATAAGCTAGACCCTCTGTGGAAACCTAACACCTCAGCCTGGTGATGGAAACCTTATTAGACACACTGAGTTTCTGTGATGCGTTATGTGCTTAAACTTTCTGGCGAACTTTCCCCCAAGTTTGCGCACTAGTACAATTCCCGGTCATGTCCGACTAGCCTTCCTATTGCTGTATAGTTGTTTTTTTAACGTTGTTCCTAACAAGTTTTTTCCTTCTAGGCCTAATAGCTTTACCCTGGGCATCACTCCGATATTTAAGTTTCTCTGCTGCCAACAAGTGTTACTGATTTTTGACCGTCTTTATGGGTGTTAAGATTCTATCTTTTATTGTAAGGGGCCTGAAAAGTCCCTTTAAGTGCTCATTATTGTGGAGAGAGGCTCTCAGATCTGTAGCTGATGTACTCTGCCTACAGGAAACGCATTTCTGTGATCCTCGCCCACCAAAGTTCTCTCACAAATTGTTCCCTCATATTTTCTGTTCAAATTCTACCAAGAAGGTTGCGGGTGTCCTCATTGCAGTTAAAAATACGGTGTCCTTTCAATTACTGCGGGTCCTCCCAGACCCTAAGGGCCGCTATGTCGCTCTTATCTGCCTGATAGACAATTGCCCTTTTACTATTTTGAATTTGTACTGCCTTAACTCCTCTCAAGTATCTTTTCTGAACTCGGTATTGAGGAAGGTTCGGAAACATTCCCAGGGCCAATTTGTAATATGTGGCAACTTTAATATTACGCACGATGCAGCTGTTGACTCTACTTATTGTGGCAAGCATACGCCTCAGCAATTAGGACCCTGGCTCAGACAGGAGGAGCTTCATGATGTGTGGCGCTGTCTTCATGCCTCAGAGCGAGATTTTACGTATTACTCTGTCAGGCATCACTCCTATTCTAGACTAGATATGTTTTTGGCCCCAACCGACACGCTCTTGAAAATACAATGTTGTGAGATAGGAAATATTACGTGGTCCGACCACGCGTCTATTGCCCTCACAATCCGCTCTGGTGCCACAACTGTCCCTCCTGTGTCTTGGTGTAACAACACATGTTATGTCCTTGATATCAGTGACCGAAAAATTCACTACTGATATTGCCGAATTTTTTTTATATCAACACCCCCTCAGTAGTTGATAAGTTTTGGAATGCTCACAAAGCCTTCGTTAGAGGTTTACTAATACAGCATGCTTCTCGCTTTAAGCGTAAAAGATCGCAAATATCCTTTCTAAAGCGGCAAATGCAAAAGTATACCATCCACAGCATATTGCTGACGAGTTTAGCAAATATTACCAGGACCTTTATAACTTGAAGGACGACCCAGACACCACGCACCTTCTAGTCCAGATGATAACCACTTCCTAAACTCCCTGCAGCTTCCTTCCGTTTCTCAAAGCCAGCTCCACTCTCTAAATGCCTCTATATCCACCCAAGAGGTAGCTAAGGCCATTGATGGGCTGAAGCTTAACAAATCCCCTGGCCCAGACGGGTTTTCATGGGAATATTACAAATTGTTTAAACCACGTATCCTTACTCACCTTACAAAGGTCTTCAATTTAGCCATATTAACTGGCAAATTTCCTCAAGAAATGTTACCTGCTACGATAGTGACGATACCTAAACCAGGGAAAGATCCCTCTCTCCCCTCTATCAGCCCATATCTTTATTGAACGCTGATGTCAAGCTATTTGCCAAGGTTATTGCAAATATACTTCTTGACATCATGCCTACCCTGATAGGGCACGACCAGGTGGGATTCACCAAGGGGAGGCAGGCTCCAGACGGTACAAGGCGGGTGGTCGCGTCGATAGCGGCGGCCCGGCGGGCACCTTCCCTGCTCCTGTCCCTGGATGCGGAGAAGGCGTTCTGGATGCCTTTTTGAGGTATTATGTAAGTTTGGTTTCCTAGGCCCCATTGCGACTGCTAGTTCCGCACTCTATTCCGGTCCGTCCGAACAAGTGCTGTCCTGTCCCTTTTAAATTTCAAATGGTACGAGACAGGGGTGCCCATTGTCCCCTTTAATATTTTCCCTAGTGATGGAGCCCTTAGCTGAAAAAATTAGATCACACCCTGATATCACTGGTGTCACAGAATTAATCTGTTCGCAGACGATGTGATACTGTCCCTCTCTTATACTGACTCCACGCTACATGCGGTGTCCCAGACCTTGTCTGATTTTGGTGCATTATCGTACTAGAAGGTCAACGAATCTAAATCCCAGATTTTGGGGATTGGCCTGAGACCAACTAATATTCGCCATATTAAAGACTCCTCGCCCTATCAATGGTGCCCACAATCAATGCCCTATCTGGGAATTCAGCTGACATCGAATAGAATCCAAAAGAGCTAGTTAAGGCCAACTTTCTGGGTCTGCTGGCTTCCCTACAGAAGGAGCTTGATGCTCTTATTAAATTTGAGCATAATTGGATGGGGAGAATAGTGCTATAGAAAATGTTGATTCTTCCTCGAATATTGAACTATTTGAGGACACTGGTGATCCCAATACCCAGGAATGTTTTCCTAGATTTCCAAAAACAGATGATGTCTTTTGTACGGAATGGCTGTAAGCCTAGGGTGGCCCTGCACATGCTCTTCAAGGCTAGGGACAACGGCGGTATGGGAATACCAAATTTGTATCACTACCACTTGGCAACCGCCTTGGGTCAGATTAAATTCTGGTTTACACCAAACCATGATAAACTATGGCTGGCTATGGAGGCTCAAATGTCCTAGGTTAAGGGCTGAGAGGGTTTCCTGTTGGCGTTAGGACCCTACATGCGTTTGCCCCCCTCTGCGCCGCCAGCTGTAAAGGCTACTGCCGAGGCCTGGCGCTCCCTTTGCGCTGTTTCAGACAGTACTATCCCTAGGGTCTCCCTAAACTTGCCTCTCACTTTGCTCTCACACATGGTCCCACTTCTGTCCTTAGATGTTTGGAGCAGCTGTGGGATTAGGAATATATCTGATATGTATAGTGGCGACAGCATTGTACTCTTCTCCACAGGAGAAGTATAGTCTACCTGCTCATGAGTTTACTTATACTAGGTTGGTTTTGTACTTGTCGGAATCTCCCTCAGTCCAGGTTCAGGTGCCGCAGCCGGCTGTGGACCTGTTACACTCGCTAACTTCTCTAGCTGCATATCATACTAAAACTTTGTACCATGCTTTAAACTAGATTGTACTTTTCAGAAAACCAAGTACATGTGTCTTTGGGAGGACGACCTGGGCGGTAGATTTGAGGCTGACTGATGGCGGGAGGTGATCAGATGGGCTAAGAAATCCATGGTGTGTGCTTCACATTGTGAGCAATATAGTAAGTTACTCCTGCGCTGGTACTACCACCCCTTCCCCTTCGATTGGCTAAGTTTCTTTCCCATGTGTCCTTCTGTCGGAGAGGGTGTGGGGGAGTTGGCTCTTTATTCCATATTTTCTGGCATTGCTCACTCATTAAGCCCTTCTGGGTGTCTGTTTTGTCCTTAATTAACAAACTATGTGGTGGGGGGGTGAGTTTTACACCTTAGATGGCGCTGCTCCTGTTGGGCATCCACGCTTTACCAGTTAAGCATAGAACTGTCATTTGCAGGTACTTGGGGCTGCTCGCCTACTTACTGCACGCAGATGGAAATCTACCTCCTGCCCAGCATTGCCAGAACTGATTTCCATGGTCTCCCTGAATTGCCAAATTGAACAAATTTATGCCTGTGGGGGTGGCAATCCGCACAAGTTCCGGGATAACTGGGAGATTTGGTTGGCATCGTTCCCCTCTCTAAATGCTTACTTATACTCATCTCTTATTATACCTCATCTTTCTGATGCCCACCCTCTTTGGTCAGGTATGGGGTCTACTGTGTGTATATATATATATATATATATATATATATATATAAATGTTGTTGTTTATCACTGGTAGCGGGAGAATCTGTGCACTCACTCGGGTGGAAGACCAATCAGTCCTATTAGATGTCACAGAGTGGCTCGACTCTCCTATGTTCTTTAGGCCTTTTATATGTCCGTTGGTTCTTTCCTGTTCTACCTTCCCTGCCCATTGCGAACTCTTCCCTTCCCCATGGCCTCAACTTGAAGACTGCATTTATCCTATTTTACAACTGTGGACTACCTCGAGTATTAAATGTTACTGGAGTTCGTCTTAATGTGTATTCCTCAAAATACTTTGTCTTTTACGATGTTTTTCTTTACCTTTGTATTGTATTTACGTAAAATTTAATAAAAACTATTGATATAAAATGTTTAATAAAAATTAAGATTATACAACTCCATCAAATTCCACCAATGTCATACACACTGAATGAACACTTTATGACACCCATCTAGTATCATGTTGGACCTCCTTTGGCCTTCTAAAACAAAGCAAATCTCTTGTGGCATATACAGGTATCAGAGGACCTAGGGTTTGCCAAGAAAACATTTTCAATTGATCCAAACAACAGGACTCAACTGAAGCTGTGAATACACACTCATGAATGTGGACAGTATTTAGGAGGCAGTCGCCCGTACCCATAAGCAGTTGCTAGGTAGCTCCCAAACACAAAATGGGACTAATTTCGACCATACCATGCTGCTGTACAGATAGGGGTCAACTGCACAGATATAAGAAAGGTATGTGAATATATTTTAAATATATGTACATTAAAAGATTGCATGATTTCCTATTCTATAAACAAAGTAGTTGCAATGCTGTTCAGATTATTCATCCATTGAATGTTGCTAAGGGAAAAGTAGCCAATACTCCCAGAGATATGACCCTCATAGGTCTGGAAAAAAAGCGAGGGTACTGCCTAAATCCATTGTGACTAATGTATCTATATTATATGACTGCTGGACACACAGCAAATATATTTGATTACCAAAAAAAGAAACTTACTTTGCCAAGTTCTTTATCTTCCAGGGCCAAAACACCAGTGCTTTCTGTAAAGAGCTTAACTTTAACAATCGGTCGAGGGTGTGTGGTTGTAAAATCCCCTTGAGTTCCCCATCTATAAGAGAAAAAAAGCTTGTTAAAGTCAGTGGCTTGTTAAACACAAATATTTTGTCCAATTTAAAATGTCAGGTCCGTTTTTTGTTTTCTTTTAATATTATGAAGAGGGATGTTTGGTGAACATTTTTGTAATATACTTAAATTAACCTTTACATCCTCTTTTACATTCAAAGGAAATTAGACAAAGTTCCCACTAGCAATGCTCTAAGCATTGCCAGGGAAAGTCTGTCCCTTACAGCTGTACTCAATGCCAGTATCATATTGGGATCTCTAGGGCCCACCAGTGGAATTCTAGGGGCCCACTCTACTGCTACAAGCCATATAAAAAAAAAAAAAAAAAAAAAAATCATCATTTCCACCATTATTCTGGATTAAGTATTGCCAGCATTCTATGCCAGCAAGGAGTTGGTGTGGAGTTCTGTTAAGGTGGATGGACCCTTTAGGTTGTGTCAAATTTATGATAGAGGTATGCACTGCATTATAAATTAAGCGTAAACAAGGCAGGTGGTAAACACTGTTCTTGATAAATCGGCCCTTATATTTTCTACATTACTTAGAGGTGTCGCAGTCTGCATTGACTGCAGCATATAAGGGATTAAACTGTTGAGATTGTTGTCTCGGCCATTAGAGCAGGCACTATCACTGCAGAATAATGGTACAGTGTTTGGAAGAATCAAACTACAACACTCAGCAGGTCCTGAGGGTCTGGGACTGCTAGGGGTTGTAGTTCTCAGAGGGCCAGGGAAAAGTAATAGCCCATTCAGATAGTAAAACAGAGTTTTACCCAATGACCAACCCTTTACTGATCGCTACACTATATAACGCCCTTTTGCGGGCCCCCCCGCACAGTATAACACCGCACCTTTTTGATCCCCACACAGTATACTGCCCCTTTATTCATCCCCAAGCAGTAAATGTCCCCTTTATTGACCATCCTACAGTAAGTGACCAACATACACTGACTTTAGGATGCTAAATGCTGTATTACTCCACAGGTAATGGTTGCTATTCACTTACCAATTCCCACTAATGCCCATGGCCTCCTCCACTTTCCCTTCAGGGGGCCCTGTGTGAGAGATTCTGATGCAACTCAAAGTCGGGACATAATGTGCAGCGAACGGTGTCCCCTGGAGGCTGAAGAGGAAGTAGAGGAGGCTGCTGAGGGCTTGGGAAGGGATTGATAAGTGATTAACAGCAGTTACTTGTTAAGAGTAATCCAGTAGGTAATGGCCTGTTACAAAAAAAAAAAAAACACACAATGGGGGAGCCCCATGACTAGCATAGGGTCTGCTCACTGCAGTATGTACAAACAGGGCATGGTAAGTTCAAATGGCTGTATCTCCAGTTTTATACCAATATCTATCTATCTAGCTATCTCTAGTAAAAAAAAAATAATTAAATATCACTAGTTAAGGGGATTCTAGCATTAAAAAAATGTTTGTAAACTAAAAGCACGTAGGAATAGCCTTTATAAAGGCTATTCATCTCTTCCCTTTATTTTGCAGGTCCTCGCTGGTGGTTTCAAATTATTTATCTTTTCTTCTTTATGCTAATTATGCTCAGAGAGCACAGGGAGCGTGCCCCCTGTACTCAGAGCACAGCGTCATCATCGAATCCAGCCCTGCCTCTGTCTTGTCTTCGTGTTCTGTCTGTTTCTCCTCCTCTTCAGTGTATCAGCAGCCGACGAGTGCCGCTTTGAGATCGAAATTCCATGCATGCTCCGTCGGCTCTGCCTCTTCGGGTTCGGGCAGAGCCGACTGCGCATGCTCCGTCAGCCATCTTGCGGTGGTCTCTTATACGAGTGCACCACGCCTGCGCAGTACGATCGAGTAGTTCTATGGAGTACTGAGCATACTGAGCATGCTCGGTAGCTCAGTACTCCATAGAACACCACAAGAGATTACTGAAAAATGGCCGAAGAGGAGAAGAAACACACAGGACCTGTCGAGAAGACAGGACAGAGAAAGGGCTGGATTCGATGACGACGGTGTGCTCTGAGCACAGAGGGAACGCATAATAAGCATAAAGAAGAAAAGATGAATAATTTGAAAATGGCGGCAAGGACCAGCAAAATAAACGTAACAAATGAATAGCCTTTATAAAGGCTTTTAGTTTAAAAAGTTTTTTTTAATGATAGAATCCTGTTAAATACAGTTGGGAATTTGAGCTTTATAGGCAACAGTCTGTGCTCCCTTGTCAAATGCTACAGCTCTATGTGCTGGCAATACAAAGTTAGAGTGTTCCTAGGGAAAATTTTAGAGCCCGTTTACAACTAAAGGTAAAATAGATTGGTTAATTAAGTGTTCTTCTGCATGGAACTGCATCATCTATTACAATATTTCATATAGTGAAAGAATGAAAGCTGAAATATACCAATGCAGCATAAGCAAGTGAATATGTACCAAAAGAAACAAATGACAAATAGTCATTATTTGAATCAAACAAATATTTGATTAGTACATAATTTCAATGATGTTAGTTGGCAGGAACTGACAGTTTTCTATTACTGCACTTTCCAATGTCATATACTGATTGTGAATGTCCATTAGTGACCACCAATTATATAGTGTGTGTATGTATATATGTATATATATATATATATATATATATATATATATATATATATACACACACACACACACACACACACAAATTATATCTCATTGTGATGGTTAGTAGTAGATCAGATCAGGATAGTCAGCAGGTCCTCTTTAGAAGCGAGTATGCTGGATGCCTGCAGTCAGCACTAGAGTGAGCATAGGAGATTATGGCATTCTGTCATCTATTGAATTTAATAGAACAATATGCTCTCAATCTAGTGATCACTAGAGATAGCCAGCATGTTAGGTTTATTGGAGGGTTTATTGGTACCATATACGCTTTTACCATCTGCGTACTTGTTTGTACATTCTCTGTTATATTTATTGTATTTCTTATGAATAAACATTGTTATTTTTCTATATGTGAGATCTCTTTAAACCTTATTTTTGGTGATTTGATTGTTATGTGGTTTATGAGGCATTAATATTTAGGACTATACTTTTCAGTGTTTGTTGCTGATTATCTGTGTTCTGCAGATTTGTCCTTTGGATTTATGGATTATAAAAAACGAGATAAAGAATGGATTTCTAAGATTGGCTCTATATTTGGAGAATGCGCTTCAAGTGGTCCAGAACCCAGTAATGTAAAAGAGTTAAAGCTCAAAATTCGAGATCTTTTAAAAAAACAAACTAAAGTGTGGTGGAATAAAGCTGCATTAGAAAATTATTTACAAAAAGACATCATCCAAAGGGGTCTTCAGGTTCAAATCTTTCACACATTTGACAGTGAGGATTCTGTATTCACTACCAAATAGGAAGAGACCCTGGCTAGATGTTCCCATACCTTGATTGAATTGTTAATTGGCGCAGATCGTAAACAATTGGAACTCTTGGAGAAAGATATAGATATTCTAAGGGATAAAATTCAGGAATTATTAACTAAAGAAGAGGTGGCTATTTTTGATAAATCTTTGGAGGAAGAATTGTTTATAATTGAATTGTGATAATATCATCACACCAAGATTGAGGGAGGGCATGATGGTGGATTGTCCCATTAGGCCTACCTTTTATCTGTTACCAAAAGGTCCACAAATGTGCCTCCAATCCCCCAGACAGACCTATTGTCTCGGGGATTGGCGGCCTTTGTGAAAACATCTGTAAATTTGTGGACCATTATTTAGAACAATGTGTGGAGACCTTGCTCTCCTATACAAGAGATACTACTGACATGCTTTGTCGATTAAACGGATTACATTTAGATGAAGATATGTATCTGGTTACTTGCGACGTGGAGTCCCTGTATACATCTATTCAACACCATCAGGGCCTCCGAGCATCTGAGTTTTCTACGTAATACCGATTTGGATTTGCATTTAGTCACGTTTATTATGGACTTATTAAAATTTATTTTGACACATAAATTTTTTTATTTTTAAGGACCGCCCTTTTCTACAGATCGAGGGTACAGCGATGGGGGCGACTTGTGTGCCCTCATACGCTAATTTGTTCCTGGGGTTATGGGAAAGGGAGGTGGTCCAACATACTCTTGGATGTGAGGGGGTCCTGATGTGGTCTCGTTATATTGATGACATTTTGTTCATCTGGCAGGGCTCCACGTCGCAATTAGATACATTTCTTTCTCAACTTAACTGTAATGATTTTAATATACGTTTGACTTCCCATGTCAGCTCTAACAGAGTCGAATTTCTTGATCTCATAGTGGAATGTGATGAACATCGGAACATAGTTACAGTTGTCTATAGAAAATCCACTTCAACAAATTCTTTACTCCATGCCTCCTCTTCTCATTATCCCAAAGTTAAACAAGCCATACCTATTGGGCAATTCCTGAGAATGAAACGTATCTGCTCCACTAACAATAAATTTGAGAACCAAGCTAGAGATTTGAAATCTAGGTTTTTAAACCGTGGTTATAATATGAAAGACATCCAACGTGGGTACCAGAGAGCGAAGGATTCCCCAAGGGATACCTTATTGGTGAATAGGACGAGCAAATATGGCAATGAAGAACACAATGTGAGATTTATTACTTCCTTTAGTTATCAATGGAAGGGTATTCGTGATATCATACAAAAACATTGGAACGTACTTCTGACTGATCGTGACTTGGCGCAGACATTACCATCTCGCCTATTAATTATGTGGCGGAGATCTAAAAATCTTGGCGACCTATTGACTAGAAGCCACTATGTTCCTCAAGTTCCAAAATATATTTTTGGAAGTAGGGGTCCTGCATGGCACACTTTCAATTGTGGACACTGTGCTGCTTGCAAATATATTGTTTGGAGTTCTGAATTTTGGAACTCTAGTAACAATAGGTAATATAAAATAGTGTATCATATCTCTTGCAGCACAGAGGCTGTTATTTATTTAGCTATGTGCCCATATGGCCTAATATATATAGGTATGACAAGCCGATCACTCAGAGTACGAGTTCTAGAACATGCCAATAAGATCGTGGCTGCTGCCAAAGCTTGCAAATTTGAACAGCTTCAACCGATACCACGTCACTTTCGTGATTTTCACTTCTGTGACCCACGAGGTTTAAAAGGTACAGGGTATTGATAGGGTCCAATTGGGTAGCAGGGGAGGTGACCTACGTCGTGCACTGCTTCAAAAAGAAACTTGTTGGATTGTGGAACTTAATACGGTGTCTCCAGTGGGCCTCAAATGAGGCCGTGAGCTTTAAACCTTTTTTATAATTTTGCGCGAATTTTAATATCGTGGGGGATATTATTTTATTGTTTTGTGTTTTTTGGATATTCATTGTTTTGTTTTGTTCTAGGTCATTCCTTGTTATATTTTGTGACCATCCTTGATGCATCATTTGTCCTTGCTGTCTATTGGGGTTTTCGGAATCATGAAGATGTTACTTCACATCTTTTAAGATCCTCGAGCTCAAGAGGGGGGATTATTTTTTTTGTTTTGTTTTTTTAGGTTATTTATCTTATATTACTGTCTCAATTATTTTGTGGAAGAGTGAAGAAATCAGGCGATACCTTTTAGAGGCTAACTGAGTATATTTATAAGTAAGCTTTCAGGAGTACTCGCTCCCTTCATCAGACATGGTGTGATAGAAGAACTGAAAATTAACAGATTTTTATACACATGGTTTTCAAAGCATTTTAGAGTCCTTAAAAAAAATTGCAATCTAAGTAGAGAAGTTATTTACAACAGGTCAAAAAAACAGTCTGGAAACTTGTGGTGCGTGACGGAGGGATCAGTAATTCTTGCTGTTATCTGTTTGCTATCAGGAGGTGATTTGTGTCCCTCACAGTTCATGCATAGTTTGATTTGAAGTTGGCATGAATATTGAGTTCAGTCCATGGTTCAAACATAGTGTGACATGAAGCTGGCATGAATATTAAGTCCAAATTGCAGAGTTTGAAATTTTTGCATAAATTTGTACTCCATTTCTTTCCTTTTCTCCTGTGTCTTAAAATGTCCCATTAAAACCACAACCCGCAAATCTTCAATAGAGTGGTTTTCTCCGGAGAAATGTGCGGCCACTGGGAGATCGGTTCTGCTGTTATTAATGGTGGATCTGTGTGAGTTCATTCGTTGACTGAGTCTCTGTCCTGTTTCCCCCACATAGAGGCCTGTGGTGGGACATTGCACACACATTATGAGGTACACCACATTGGAAGACCTGCAGGAAAATGTCCCCCTAATTCTGTGCACCTGTTGTGACTGTGGGATAGGTACACTGTCAGCGGTGTGGATGTGCTTGCAGGTCATGCACCTTTTATGTAGGCAAGGTGAGGTGCCATTTTCAGTTGGGGCCTTCAGGGCACTCCGGACGATAATGCGCCTCAGGTTTGGTGGATGTCGAAAGGAGAGGAGAGGGGGGACTGGAAATATGTCCTTGAGTCTGTTGTCCCTATGCAGCACAGGTTGGAGCTCCTTGGCAATCCTTCGTAGGATCTCCAGCTGTGGGTTGTAGGTGACTACTAGGGGCACTCTGGCATCTTTCTGGGTCTCTCTATATGTGAGCAGACTGTCTCTGTTAATGGCTGCTGCTTTGTTTAATTGGCCGTCTGTCACTTTTGGTTTGTATCCCAATCTGAGAAATTTCATCCTCAGATCCAGGAGGTGCTTGTCCAGGTCTGTTTTGTCGGAGCAAATACGATTGTATCGTATAGCCTGGCTGTAGATTATAGATTGTCTTGTGTGCTTGGGGTGGAAGCTGTCGTTTCTCAGGTAGGCCGTTCTGTCTGTGGGTTTGTGGTATATTGATGTGAGTAGCTGGTGGTCTTTAATGTATATTGTGGTATCCAGAAAGTGAATTTCACTCCCTGAATAGCTAAGTTTAAGGTTGATGGTCGGGTGAAAGTCATTGAAGTCATTATGGAATTGAAGTAGGGCCTCCTCACCTGCAGTCCAGATGACAAGGATATCATCGATATAACGAAGGTAAATCATAGGTTTGGTGGTGCATGTTGATAAATATGCTACTTCCAGTTCTGACAAAGAGATTTGCATACTGGGGTGCACATCTGGTCCCCATTGAAGTTCCCATTCGCTGTAGATATAGATCCTCTCCAAAGGTAAAATGGTTGTGGCTGAGGATGAATTGTATGAGCTGCGTTACTGGTTCTGTTGGGAGGTTTTGTTTTGCCAGGTGTACCTGACATGCTGCAACTCCATCCTTGTGGGGAATGTTGGTATACAGGGATTCCACATCCATGGTGGCCGAAATGGTACCCTCAGGTAGAGGGCCCAGGGCATTCAGTTTGTTAAGAAGGTCAGTGGTGTCCTGGATATAGCTTGGAGTATCCCTGACAAGGGGTTTTAGGAGATTTTCCACCCAACCTGAGATGTTTTCTGTCAGTGTCCCAATGCCAGAAATGATAGGCCTCCCAGGGTTGCCATCTTTGTGTATCTTTGGGAGCATATAGAAGCAGCCCGGCCTGGGATCTTGTGGGATAAGTCCTTTTACCTGATTCTGGATCTGGACTGGAAACTCCTTGATCATACTCTTTAGTTCTTTCATATAGGCCTCTGTGGGATCACTTCCAAGTTTGGAGTAATGGATGGGATTTGACAGTTGCCTGTTTGCTTCCTGGATATAGTCTGAGGTGTTCATTATGACTATTGCGCCCCCTTTGTCAGCTGGTTTTATTATTATATCCTGATTTTCTTTCAGTGATGTCATAGCCTTCTGTTCCTGCAGGGTTAGGTTATGCACCTGTTTCTTTTGTTTCTCCAGGATTTCTGATTTTACTTTGCTTCTGAAACAGTCAATATATTTATCCAGTGCTGCATTAGCTCCAGGGCGTGGGGTCCAGGTAGATTTTTTGGTAGGATTCCTTATGGGCTGTTCCATCTCAGAGTCGCTGCTGTATGGAAGGTCTTTGTCATAAAAATATTCCCTTAATCTCATTTTTCTGAAAAACTCCTCCATATCATTGCAGAGTTGGATATGGTCAGTGTGTGCCGAGGGGCATATTTCCAGTCCCCCCTCTCCTCTCCTTTCGACAACCACCAAACCTGAGGCGCATTATCGTCCGGAGTGCCCTGAAGGCCCCAACTGAAAATGGCACCTCACCTTGCCTACATAAAAGGTGCATGACCTGCAAGCACATCCACACCGCTGACAGTGTACCTATCCCACAGTCACAACAGGTGCACAGAATTAGGGGGACATTTTCCTGCAGGTCTTCCAATGTGGTGTACCTCATAATGTGTGTGCAATGTCCCACCACAGGCCTCTATGTGGGGGAAACAGGACAGAGACTCAGTCAACGAATGAACTCACACAGATCCACCATTAACAACAGCAGAACAGATCTCCCAGTGGCCGCACATTTCTCCGGAGAAAACCACTCTATTGAAGATTTGCGGGTTGTGGTTTTAATGGGACATTTTAAGACACAGGAGAAAAGGAAAGAAATGGAGTACAAATTTATGCAAAAATTTCAAACTCTGCAATTTGGACTTAATATTCATGCCAGCTTCATGTCACACTATGTTTGAACCATGGACTGAACTGAATATTCATGCCAGCTTCAAATCAAACTATGCATGAACTGTGAGGGACACAAATCACCTCCTGATAGCAAACAGATAACAGCAAGAATTACTGATCCCTCCGTCACGCACCACAAGTTTCCAGACTGTTTTTTTGACCTGTTGTAAATAACTTCTCTACTTAGATTGCAATTTTTTTTAAGGACTCTAAAATGCTTTGAAAACCATGTGTATAAAAATCTGTTAATTTTCAGTTCTTGTATCACACCATGTCTGATGAAGGGAGCGAGTACTCCTGAAAGCTTACTTATAAATATACTCAGTTAGCCTCTAAAAGGTATCGCCTGATTTCTTCACTCTTCCACTACTTTCAATGGCTAACACGGTACAACATCATACTACTATCAATTATTTTGTGTAATTTACATATTATGTGTCTTTATTAATTGGCGGTTGTGTAGCTGCCTTATATATTTTGTCATTTCACCAATTGGTGATCATGTTCTTGTATTTACGTGCACCTCACATAATTATATCACATCTACATGGACTATGCATTTGATATGTGTAATTTACATACTATGTGGTTTTATTAATTGGTGGTCATGTTCTTGCCTTACATATTATGTGATTTCACTATGGGTTTTTATGTCTGTGTTTTGTTTTATGTATTTCTCATATTACCACTTTATATGGATGACGGTTTATGGCAGTTTTTAAAATCTCTTTTTTTACTCCCCCGCTATGCGCACGAGTGCAGGACCTTCCGTGATTTATTATTTATCTATGTAGGACCTTGCTCCATAGCGTGTACGCGTGCGCGAGTGGTGCATTGATTGGGTCAGATTTTTCTATGCGTGATGGCGTCATCACGTTACGTGTGAGTGGTGACGTCATTGCGCATGATGATCCGGACGCGCCTTAATGCTTGTATGTGCTCTATGTATCAATGGACAGCCCGGCTGTATGGGTCACAGGTGTATGCATTTAGGTTTTATACATATATCCCCCAATTATGTTACCATATTGCCTCCTGACGAAGCCATTTGATGGCGAAACGCGCGTCGGGCACTGCGCTCTTTCCTCCCTGTTGGGTCTTTTTTATGCTGGTGCTTTTGTTCCTATGTCATCATGACTACTGGTATGTAAATTTAAAGTGATATACTTCTTTGGTCCTATATCATGTGGATTCATTTTAGCTATAGTTGGGATTAGGTCTGGGGTTTTCCCTTCTAGTCTAATCAGTTTATCCATTTATATTTCCGTTTATTATTTTTGATTCATGTTATTATATCCTGGCTATTCATTGTGACCCTTCGATCTATAGGATCTGATAATATAACACAACATAGCAGTGTTTTTCACATGTTGATTACTGGTTATAACTTTGATCTTTAGATATATGGGATCTGATAATATTATATTACATATCAGTGCTTATTATATATTGATTATTGGAACAATTGTATATTTGATACACAATTATTATCTATTAATTATTTTATTATATTTCAACTTTTTGACTATTATTGATCATCAGCTTTCCCTGGGGAGGAGGGTTTATTGGTACCATATACGCTTTTACCATCTGCGTACTTGTTTGTACATTCTCTGTTATATTCATTGTATTTCTTATGAATAAACATTGTTATTTTTCTATATGTGAGATCTCTTTAAACCTTATTTTTTGGCGATTAGGTTTTAAATTTATGTCTGAGCAGGGTATATGGAATGCTGCATCATAAAATGAAAGCTGCAACCAAAAAATTATTGCGTTTACTGTATAGTTATATATCTTACACTTAATTTTAAAGCCCACGAATAATACAATGTAAGAGCAACTAGCCAAATGGATTAATTATTTTAGAACCTACAGAAAAGCTACAGTCATGGCCATAAGTGTGAGCACCCCTGAAATTCTTTCAGAAAATGAAGTATTTCTCCCAGAAAATTAGTGCTATACACGTTTATTTCCTTTGTTTGTACTGGATCAACACAAAAAAACTGAACAAAAAAGCCAAGAATGATATAATTTCACTCCAAAAATGGGCCAGGCAAAATTACTGGCACCCTCAACTTTATAATTGGTTGCACACCCTTTGGATAAAAAAACAAAAACAAATCAATTGCTTCCTATAACCATCAACAAGCTTCTTACACCTCAACTGGAATTCTGGACCACTCTTCTTTTGCAACCTGATGCAGGTCTCTCATATTTGAAGAATGCCTTCTCCCAGCAGCAATTTTAAGATCTATCTAGAGGTGTTCAATGGAATTTAGATCCGGACTCATTGCTGGCCACTTCAGAACTCTCCAGTGCTTTGTTTCCATCAATTTCTTGGTGCTTTTTGAAGTATGTTTGGGCTCAGTGTCCTTCTGGAAACCCAGCTTTCTGACAGCAAGCCCTACATTGCGACCCAAAATCCTTTGGTAATCTTCAAATTTCATGATGCCTTGCACACAGTCAAGGTACCCAGTGCCAGAGGCAACTAGACAACCCTAAAACATCTTTGAACCTCCACCATATTTGACTGTTGGTAGTGTGTTGTCTACTTTGTAGGCCTCATTCCATTTTCAGTAAACAGTAGAATGATGTGCTTTACCAAAAAGCTCTATCTTGGTCTCATCTGTCTACAGGATGTTTTCCCAGAAGGATTTTGGCTTACTCACATACTTTTCTCTTCTGTCCACATCCAGGGAGATTAGCTACAGTGCCAGGGGTTGTAAACTTCTTGATCATGTTGTGCACCGTGGACAAAGGAACATCAATCTCTCTGGAGATGGACTTGTAACCTTGAGATTGTTGATATTTTTTCTACAATTCTGGTTCTCAAGTCTTCAGACAGTTCTTTTCTCCTCTTTCTGTTCTCCATGCTTAGTGTAGCACACATAGACACACAATACAAAGATTGAGTCAATGTCTTTCCTTTCTATCTGGTTTCTGTTACTTGCCACAGGTGAGTTTGAACAAGCATCACATGCTTGAAACAAAGTTATTTACCCAGAATTTTGAAAAGGTGCCAATTTTGTCCGGCTCATTTTTGGACTTTTGTGTGAAATTACACACGTGGGCAAAATTGTTGGTAACCCCTCGTTTAATGAAAGAAAAACCCACAATGGTCACAGAAATAACTTGAATCTGACCAAAGTAATTTGCCAAACTACATGTTGACAAGCCACAAAGCTTCTGGGAGAATGCCCTATGGACAGATGAGTCAAAAAACAAAATTTTTGGCATGGCACATAAGCTCTACATTCACAGATGGAAAAATGAAGCATATCTTGAAAAGAACACTGTCCCTACTGTGAAACATGGAGGAGGCTCTGTTATGTTCAGGGGCTGCTTTGCTGCATCTGGCACTAGGTGTCTTGAATCTGTGCAGGGTATAATGAAATCTCAAGACTATCAAGGGATTCTAGAGAGAAATGTGCTGCCCAGTGTCAGAAAGCTTGGTCTCAGTCGCAGGTCATGGGTCTTGCAACAGGATAATGACCCAAAACACACAGCTAAAAACACCCAAGAATGGCTAAGACGAAAACATTGGACTATTCTGAAGTGGCCTTCTATGAGCCCTGACCTAAATCCTATTGAGCATCTTTGGAAGGAGCTGAAACATGCCATCTGGAAAAGGCACCCTTCAAACCCGAGACAACTGGAGCAGTTTGCTCATGAGGAGTGGGCCAAAATACCTGTTGAGAGGTGCAGAAGTCTCATTGACAGTTACAGGAATCGTTTGATTGCAGCGATTGCCTCAAAAGGTTGTGCAACAAAATATTAAGTTAAGGGTACCATAATTTCTGACCAGGCCTGTTTCATGAGTTTTCTTTTTTTAAAAATTCTGTTGAAGCATGGTTGAAAAGCAATGTATGACTTTCATTTGTTCATTTTCATAGAATTTTTTATATATTATTACTTTTGTCAGATTCAAGTTATTTGTGTGACCATAGTAGGTTTTTCTTTCATTAAACAAGGGGAACCAACAATTTTGTCCATGTGTGTATATTCAACTTACCATTTCTTTGTGTTGTTCTAATATACACAAAGGAAATAGACATGTATATAAGAAAACACGTGTAATTGCAATAATTTTCTGGGAGAAATACTTAATACTTACGTCCATGACTATATAACTATTAGATTATGACCACTTACCCTTAAAATGTATATACTACATTTACATCCCACTGAAGTCAGGAAGATCACTTGGCAGCTGCCGTCCCTTTTCAAGAGTTATGACAAACTTTTAAACGTGCACAAAAAGTAGAAGATGCAATGGGGGATTATTTATCTAAGGTAGCTGATAAGTAAAATAAGGCAATTTCCCATAGCAAAAGTCATTTCTCCAAGTCCCCTTTGAAAATGAAAGTACTAATCTGATTGTGCATGACCTTCTACTGGCAGATAAAAAGGTAAAAAGTAGTCAGTGCTGCTTGAGTATAAAGTGTGGGTTGAAAGAATCCCACCAAAGTCAGAGATCACCTGGCAGCTGCCACCCTTTTTCAGGAGTTATGACTGAAAACTTTTAATATATGCAGAAACAGTATAAGATGCAGTGGGGAATAATTATCTAAAGTAATGGAAAATTTGATTGAGTACTAAACTTCAGAAAGACCTCTACTCTGGGTGTTTTAGCTCTGTGGTCTAGGGCAGGGGTCCCCCAGCCACCGGTCCGCAGACCAGGACTGGTCCGTTGGGGGTTTTTTTGCCAGTCCGCGGGCTGGCCTCAGTCTTAGCTGGATACCTCGCGCTAGGCCACGTTGCTATGGTAACGTGTAAACTATCGGGTAGTGCGGTCTCCTGTAGCTGCTAAGGACGCCGCGCTACCCGATAGTTTACACATTACCTGAGCAACGTGGCCTAGCACGAAGTATCCAGCCTTGGTGTCGCTTACCATAGCATCCCGGCAGAGTGCCTTCCCATCCACATGGTGGAGCCTGCGATTAACCCTAACCCCATAGGACCAAAGCCCCACCCCTGCCCCACCCCAACGGGCCATCCTCTACGGCAGCCGGTCACTGGTGCAAAAAAAGGTTGGGGACCACTGGTCTAGGGGCTTCGCCCACCAGCCCGTCACAGCTAAAACACCTTCAATCTCAGCATTTGTTGCCGAAGCATGTCCCAAGTGAGAAATACTAACTATGCCTCTCCTAAGTGCAGCTCTAACCTGCCCAAGCAAAGGTTCTTAGGCCCAGTTCACATCTGCGTTCGGGTTTCCGTTCAGGGAGTTTGCTTGAGGACCTCCCGAACGGAAACCTATACGCTATACCTATAGACTATAATGGGGTCCATGTGGTTTCCGCACGAAACAGGCAGAGAGGAAAGTGCTGCTTGCAGGACTTTTCTCTCTGCATGCTTCATGCGAAAACCGAGGGGAAACCCCATTATAGTCTATGGGGTCCGCGGGTAAACCGCTTTTTCATGCGTATAGGTTTCCGTTCAGGGGGTTCCCAAGCAAACTCCAAGAATGGAAACCCGAACGCAGAAATTAACTGGGCCTAAGACTGTTGCTACCCTCAAAGTTGTGCAGCCGTTAGTGGGGATTTTCAAGCTAGTAAAAGGTAACCCAGCATGAGCCAAATACAATCTTATATGTTTGTAGGTAAAACAACAGTATAAAAACAACAAGTACAAAAATCTGTGTGATATTTGTTTCACTGGTTTGATAAGAATTAATCTGAAATGAGCTTTTAGAAGAGATAAAAGCTACAGAGGAGTGCTCTTCTGGATTTCATGCTGCAGCCCACAATGTATTTGAAGACTTGCAGTCCACAGGGGACAAACTGTGAAGATAGTTTCACCCATTCTTTCCCCGAGCCATAAAAGTATGCAATGGGAACTATACAGTTCTCTCTGCATGCTTCGTGCGGAAACAGATCGGAAACCACACGGACCCCATTATAGTCTATAGGGTCCACGAGTTTCCCAGGTAAACCGCTTTTTTATGCATATTATAGGTTTCCATTTGGGGAGTCTGCTTGGGGAACCCGAATGCAGATGTGAACTGGGCCTCACAGAGTATAGTATTTATCTAATACTGTGTTGCAAGGTCGATGTTAAAATAGAGTATGTAAAATAAGGTGCCTGGTCTGCCATGGATCCAGTAGGTGGCGCTGAACTGTGACCGTTAGTATGAGGCACCACCTGCCTTGTTCACAAGAAACCAGGCAGGTTAAAGTTCCATGTCGTGGAGGCATAGTTATCACTATTTGGACCATGGTGCACCCAAAAATACAGAGGTGGAGGGTGTGTAAGTTGTGACAGGCACACAACTCCTGGAGTCCAGGCATGGCCACCTACTAGATCCATGCCATACCTTACTTTAACCATTCCATTCTAGACTCAAATGTGTTACAGTCCTCTGATAATGGTGTATGTTAGTGAGGCTATCACGAAGTGAGGACCTGCGAGCTTCTATTGGCTAATACTGGTTGTGCGATGTGATATGGAAGAAGGTAGGGAACAGTAGTATACAGCTAAAAACCAGTCTAAATCTTCAAAAGTAACTGATTTGATTACCAAATATAGGACAGATTAATCCTTAGGATAGGTCACAGGATTCAGGTAAGGTATTTTGTGTAGGGGGATGTGCCTGGTATTGCAACTACAATTCAGCCCCATTTAGAATGGAACTGAATTGATGCTGTAGCATGTGACCAATGAATATGTGACTGGCACATTGAAGAGTCCGCAGTGATTACTAGCACTTCTGCCTCTTCCTACAGCTTGTCTGTGGAGGTCTCAGGTGTCTAAGGATAGGTCATCAATATACAGATCCCAGAAACATTTAACCCCTTCCTGCACCGTACAATTACATCACGTTGAGTATATAGTTACCACTCAGCGCAGTAATAGTACAGTCATGCCTTGGGCACAGAACCTGTGCCTGCATCATGACTTCCAGCTCTCGGTTGTCTTATACAACCGGGACCTAGGACTAACTGCTGGAGTTAGAAAATACTCAGATGGCTTAACCCCTCAGATGTCGTGATAAATCGTGATCACAGCATCAGGGTGGTTAGGAGGCAAGATCGCGCCCACTTCAGTCCCTTGGATCCCCCTGTGAGGTCCAAGGGGTTACCATGGCAGCCAGGAAACCAATCAATCAACAGACATATTCTAGTACATTGCCCTGGTGATCAAGGGATCTCAGGTTCCAGTCTGCTTTTGGGATGGGGGGTGGGGGAGAAATAAACAAAAAAACAAACAAAGAGCCCTCATACATCAACAAAACAGTAAAAGGTACAGAGTACGGTGACCCCAGGAAAACCATTTTTTTTTATTTAGTAAAAGTTGTAAAACAATAAAACCAGTATAAATATGGTATCGCTGTAATCGTAATGACTAATGTAATCGTCATTTATAATGCTGTAGTGAACGTCGTAAAAACAAAAATGCAAAAAATGATAGAACTGTAGGGGTTTTTTTTTTTTTTCACACTGAGAAAGTTCTATGCATCTCAAATACACAACTATTTGTCCACATGTGGTATTCATAAAACATTGCTATTCTACAAGTCATGCCCAATTATTACATGTTATTACTAGCAGTGACAAAGCTGAACATTCTCTAAAGATGCAGAAGGATTGTGACCCACTAAAAGTATTCCCATTTAAGAGCAGTCACAGTATCAAGGGATATCTCAGCTGATCCATGGCTTTTTCAAAAGGTTATTCATGACAACTCTTGCCAATGAAAGGTCACCTACTCAGCTAGTGGTCTTTTCTAGAGAAACAGACAGAAAACCAATTAAACTATTTCCTTGTGCATCACAAGGGCTTTTTTAGCATTGTTCATAGTGATACATACAATGTGGTTATACAACTGTTTACTGAGATTTTTTGGCAAAATTAATAAATTCAGAAATATATGTAAAGTCATTTCCAGCGTTGGGTAATGTCTAACACCATAAGGATACTCCTTTCCCTTCTATGCAGTTTATGTACACAAACATTGGACTCCAATTTTTAATATTCTGCTTTTTTGACTGGCTAAGCAGTCTAACGCCTGTCCGTCATAGGGCTTGTGGAGGGCAGGGTTAAGTAGTTTCAGTAAAAAGCTGACTAATATATAAATATGCTCAGTCATACATACAATTTGTTTTTAAAGACAACATGAGAGTAGGCTTAGATGAGCAACTCCACGCCACATTGGTATTAACAGAGCCCCTGACTTCCATCAAAAGTCAAATAAAGCAAAAGGAGGGTTTCAGTTTCTATACAGCACCCCTGTTTTATTAAGCAAGCTACAAGCAGTTTTACAAGTGGAGGCATTAAAGCTCGGATTTTAGAGAATACCTGCACTGATCTAAAGAGATTATGGCTAGAGTTATGAGCAGTTCTTGATCTTTTTGTAACTAGAAGTCGAAGTTGCAGCATCTTCAGGGGTCGCAACACAAATGCATTCACTTACATTGGTAAAGGAGTCACAGGGTGACACAGCAATCTTTGGTCACAGAATGGGAGCTGTGGCCAAAGTTGCCATGTAGCCCTAGTCTTAAATTACAATCATCAAAAGCTTTATTTTTGCTGAGGCTTGCTACGTGGGGCCTTAGCCTGAATCATGGCGATGGCAACATAATAGTGTGAGGTGGTCTTGATGTTGTGGAACCAGGACATCTTGCACTCCTTGAGGGATCTGTGAGTGTATGCAATGAGTAAAAAGCTAGAACAATTTATGTATTTGTTTTCTTCTAGGCTCTTAATATAAATAACAGTTAATCATAATTTAACTCAGTTATGTAAAAGGCCTTAAAACTGTACAAGCTTTACAGCCAATGTAAAATAGGAACACAATTGCTGGATGACAAAGTCACTGTTCACCTATTTTCTAAATTTGTATGTTAAATTCTATAAAGACATGAAATAGAAGTAAAAGAAAAAGAACAGAAAAAGTAAAGTGGCCATACCTGTCATAACAACACTTTACTTATTTAAGTGAATCGGTAGATATGGCATGTTGCCATTCTGGTAAACCATATGAACATAACATTAAACTATATCTTCAAAGAATGGAAGAAATAATCAACTTAATTAATCTGCTGTCTTATTTCAAGGAAGATATTGATTAAGGAGCTTTAGAGGAAATGATTGCTGTGTATTGACTGTTCTCTCTCATAGCTGTTAGGTAAACACAAGGACAGCCAATAACATCTTTCTTAAATGGTTACAATCTTTGCAATGACATTTAGCCCCCCCTTACATCATGTTCAGAAGATGAAAAGGGGGATTAGACTATTGCTCAAGGGAGAAGGCAAACATTCCATAAAGAAATATTAGGAAGTATTCGCCCCTTGCTTAGATCAGCGCACAGATGAAGGAATGAATGAATGAATGAATGATTGAAGGAAGGAAGGAAGGAAGGAAGATAGAAATGAAGGAAGGAAGGAAGGAAGGAAGGATCAATCTTCCAAACATATAAAAAGATGCTTTAGATACCAAAACTACTGAACAGTACACTAAGATTTATAATATAATATAATATATATTTCTAAGCCCTCTTACACTTTAAGATAGCCCAGCTGACCTCCAGTCAATTCAGACTCTTGGTGTTCCTAAACTGCAAAACAGAGCATCACACATAGACACCCATGAGAAGTTTTTGAAAATCTTTCCCCCCCCCAGATTACTTACATCCATCCACAGAAAACCCAGGCAATCCCATTACCATCACACCCTTATTCTGTTCTGGCCACTGTTGCTTCTTCTATGGCCTCCCTTTGGCTCCCAACAACACATTTTATATACAGGTGCATCTCAATAAATTATAATATTTTTGAAACGTTCATTCATTTCAGTAATTCAATTCATAATCAGCAGTCTTCCATGATTGTGTGTCCTACTGAACCAGACTGAGGGACCATTTAAAGGCTTAGGAAACCTTGGCAGGTGACACACTGAATTTACAATACTGAACTTTTTTACAATATTCTAATGTTCTTAGATTTGGGTTTTCATTAGCTGTAATCCATAATCAACATTTACAGATATAAAACACTTGAAATAGAACACTCTGTGTATAAAGAATCTAGAAAATATAGGAGGTCAATTTTTTAATTCAATTACTGAAATAAACAAACATTTCAAAAATACACAGGTGGACAAAATTGTTGGTACCTCGTTTAATGAAAGAAAAACCCACAATGGTCACAGAAATAACTTGGATCTGACAAAAGTAATCTATAAAAATTCTATGAAAATGAACAAATGAAAGTCAGACATTGCTTTTCAACCATGCTTCAACAGAATTTTTTTTAGAAAGAAAACTCATGAAACAGGCCTGGACAGAAATGATGGTACACCAGAATTTTTGTTTCACAGGGCATACCATTATTTAATATATTAGGATTGTCAAGAGAAATGGCAGACCCTCTTGTAAATGCAGAATATGTGCACAGTCAGCCTATGTATGCATGTGACCAGGTTTGTGCTGCCTGCCTATGTGTACAACCACTCTACATCTCCTACAAAATGACAGAAAGGGAGCACATTATTACATTTTCCCTAATATAAAGAAAAATTGAATACATGAATAAAGAAATTACATTAAAAATCCCATTGTACAACAGAAAAAAAACATGAAAATTTAAGCGCCTGGTCATGAATGAGAAAGTATGGCACAGTCTTGAATTTGTTAAACTTACCCAGGAATTTATAGCTGAATCGAGATTTCTCCAAGGCCAATTCTCAAATCCATTATATAAATGATGGAGCTAAGTTTCCTCTCTTTGCTGTATAGAATCCTTAGACGGATTCCAGTTTGTATGTCCCTTACGGTAACCCCGATGAGCAACGAGAAAGAGGGGTGGGTATTGTAACTGTTTAAAATTCTGGTGTAGTACAAATATAACTATTCTTGATGAAGTCTCTAAAACGCAGTGAAGAGTTTTATCCATTTATTGATAAAGTGCTTTGTTTCTGTCAGCTGGTGTATTGTCTCTCTGCAATATTCAATATCCTCACCTTAACTTGTTTATTTATACAATAGCTTCTATGCATTTATGTATATATTTATGCATCTACATTATAGCCTCACTTTGAATTGTTTATTTATGCAATAGACTCTCTGCATTTATACATCTATACAATAGCCTCACTTTGATTTATTTATGTGCATGGTTCCTATCCTATTGAAAGTTCTTTACAGTATACCATAGGAGTCCTTTTGATCCCTTTCCTATTATTGAGCTATATTGTTTGTTTACCTTATTACATTATTGCTGTGTTACAAAGTCCTGATGTTTACCCTCCTTATTGTTTATATTCATATTACTTGACTGAAAATCCCTCATGGAGGTGACCGTTATGAAGCAATTGATGATCATATAAGTCACATATTTATTATTGCATTACTGTACCTATTTTGAATATTGTATTAAATTATAACTGAATATTGTACATTAATAATGTCTATTGCAGAGCCTGAGGAAAGTCTTAAAAAGACCGAAAACGTTTACGACTCTACACTTCATGTTGTTCGGATAGGTCTATATTGATCTAGATCTATAGTGATATATTTCTATGTATCTGATTGTCATTAACACCAGATTGGTGATAAATAAATAAAAAATTGGATACTACACTTTGGAGTGTGAAGTCTCTATAAATACTTACCTGACGGGTTGGGACCTTACTTCTTCGCTCCAAGGCATTCAGTGCCAAACCACACCTTTCTACAACAAACCTAATTTTGATATATGGTTGGGAGAAATTATATATAAATTATACTGTGTGTTAAGAGTTGTGTGTCTTGTTATGGGATTTTTGAGTTAACTGTTGTAGCGCTTGAATGTGTTAGTAGGCCTGGCTGAGCTGAGTCCGGGTCCTGTCTAGGTTAACCCAATTTGCAATCCACAGCTCAGAGTGCAGGAGATCAATTAAACTCAGGGTGTTGATTGAATTAAGACCTTCCAGCAAATCCAACTGTCCTTTACATACCAAGAGGCCAAATGACTGTTGGGTGTGTGGCTTGTAAACCAGACATTGCAGCTACCTTGTCAGTCTGGATTCAAGGAAAGTCAAAATTGCATGATCAAAACAAAGAACAATGTAGAAATTGGACATCAAAAACATTTGTGTCAGAATTCATGTTTCACAACCCTCCATGTACAGAAGTGTGGTTGGGGGAAAAACCTATCTATGACATCTAGCAGGGGGACAATGCCATGTCCAAACCACAACAAAATTATGTATCTGTGGAAGGGACCTTCATGTTTGGTATGCCTGGATTCGCAAAAACATTTGTCATGCTTGCCAGGCATATCATACCTCTATATCGGGGACCCAGGTTTATTGTTCATTTTATTCCCTTTTTATTTGATATGGTCTGCTTTTATATGTCTTTGGTATTTTATGTTTTGTGTAAGAACTGTACTTTGTGTATATTAAAGCTAAACTTTAATAAGGTTGTCCTTGGCTCTAAATGGCCCCACAATTCGTACAGAATAAATATCGCTTAGATTTGAAATCTTTTTGTTTGCTATTGTGGGTCAGAGGGCGCAGTTTTGAATGGTCTGGATATATACTGTAGGTGTCTCACCTACTGGAAGGGGCGGGTGATGGCCAATATTTGTGTGGATGTGCAATTGTAGGGTTTGTTTTACTCCATTGTAGCCTTGTGTGGTAATTGTGGACATGGAGTCCCCCTTTATGGTCACATCCAGGATCACACATGTTTATGCGATGGCTAGGGTATATGGATCCTTGACAGAATTTATTGCCAGTGATTGGGATCGATCTATCTATCTATCTATCTCAATTTAGAGCAATATCGGACAATGGTCCCATCATATGTGTAAATCCACCCTTTTGGGGAGGGGGGGAGTTTTGTTTGGTGACTTCTCCCACTACCGTACTTAGCCCTATTCAAAAAGAAAAAAAAAGTCAGTTCTATTATACTTTTCAACTGTATGCTGCCTCTGTTCAAGCCTACTCTTCCTTCCCACATACACACACAGTTCTGCTACCTCCACCCCCCACCCACAGCTCTAGTATCTCCGCTTTTCACGCACGCAGCTCTGCTGTCTCCATGTTCTGCACAGACACAGCTAATTGTGCTACTTCCATGTTTTCTCATTCCACACAACTCTGCTGCCCCCATATTTTCTTTCCTGCACACACTGCTCTGCTACCTCAGTGCTTCCCCACTATACCAACATTTCCGCTACTTTCAAGTTCCCTACCTGCATACAGCCTTCTACTTCCATACACTCAGCTCTGTTGCCTTCCTGCCCCTCACATTCAGCTCCGCCACCTCCAAATTTCCCCCAACAAATTAATACATCCACATTTTCCTAAAAATATTCAGCACTGCTACCTCCACACAAACACACACACACACACACACACACACACACACACACACACACACACAGCTCTGCTACCTCCAGACTTCCTTCACACTTAACACTCCCGTCTCCATGTTCTTCCCCTACAGGCAATCCTGGACAGCCCCTGAAAGTGACTGGTCACGACTGACATCATCAAAGACATTTTTGCAGGACTACAAAATATCAGCAATTAGCACTGCAAGAAGTGTACAGTCCTGCAGTTTGAAAGAAATTTCTCAACTTGGCTTGTGACCCACAATTTGGGAAACCGTGACCTAGACCAATGCGAGGAACTGCACAACATATTTTGAGTGGTAGATTTTTACCACTCAGGAGGAATCAGTCTTGTATGTTAAATATTCTCCAATTAAGAGGTTTTTTTTCTCCATCATCCTTAAACTGGCTTTCATCCCTAAATACAGTATGCAAACAATGGATTGCTACATTTTTATGGCCCTTATAATATTTTGTGCACTTCTAAAAAATTTTAAACAGCACGTTAAGAATTTGATATTCATTTTTCAGTTTCATGGCAAGACAAAAGAAAAAAAAAAAACAAGTAAAAACAGTGAAGACAAATTTAAACAAAATGTACTAATAAAGGATTAATAAACAATTAGAATCACTTACTGAGGTCTTGAGGCTTCAGCTTGATCTGTCTGGAGTTTTTCACCACCCTCTACTTCCATTGTACAATATACAATTCTGTTTGGGGCCACTGATTTCAAACCCTGCACTTCCATGATGACAATCTATACAAAAGCAGATGGCATTCAAATTCATTAGTAAAAAATAAATAAATTCAATAAAATTAGTTAAAATGAAATGTATTTTCTTACCTTCATCATTGTTAATAAATAAATAAAATATTCAGACTGGTACACTCAATGCATACTTGATCTTTACTTTGGCCTACCACATAACCTGGTCTTAATCAAACTAAGAGATTAGGGTTGGAAGATTTTGACAAATAAAAATGAAATTCTACTTTTTTTCATAAGCAATTTTTAATTTTGGAAAAAGAAAAAAAAAAAAGAAAAAATTAAGTTCAGTGAGCTGGCACCCAGAGGTTTTCGCTCTCTTTCATGCAGCTTCCTAGTCCTACCACTCAAGTATTAGCCACAGTACTATTACGGCAGATATCAGGGGAAAAAAAAGCAATTAGATGATGTACCGTAGACATGTTTTCTTAATTCTAGATGATCTGAAAGTCATTAATATCTAACCTGATATGCTATGTACTTTACCCGTAAATGTAACATCTAATCAATCTCAGAGTCTTTTGTCAACTGAAAAGATTTTGGTTTGATTTGCTACTGTGCAATAATCCCTGTTTGATTTATATTTAACATGCTATTTGATTAATATATTTACTTATTTCCTAATCCATATCATCAATTTAATATTTGATCCCCCTTTCTGTCCTATTGTCCGTTTTTCTGTCCTCTTTTACCCCCTTACTCTGTGAATGAACTTGTCTCAATAAACTTAGACAATATGTGACTTCTTTGGTTTCCTACTTAAACCTTGACTTTAGAATCAGAAAGGAGTGAGTTAGCTCAAACAATCTACCTGATGTGGGAGTATCGCTTAGAACAGCTTATAGACCATATGTGGATAGCGAGTGACTTGCCGGGATTTCCCCGAGAGCATGAGTGATAACCGTGTGGCCTTGTGGAGCGCATATAATGGAGCTCTGATGCCCACACTAATATGCCAGCAACACTGCTCACCACTGTTAGGGTGCTTATTCAGTATTAGTCGAGCTGCCTGATTTCTAAACTAAGCGTTCATCAGACTACAAGCTCTGGTCGCCTTGGAGAACTGTGAGGACGATTCTTGGGTATCCCAAAATAGTGAGTATAAAGCGACACACTGTCCCAGTGTGTGTGATTGTTCTTTTGGCCCACTTTTCAGTATACTTAACATTGGTTTTTATGTTTATTTGTGTTCCCCTTTTAGTATAGATCCCCTGATGAATCCTGATAAACTATGGGAGGAAAAGCATTGGGATGGTTAGGGAATATTAGGTGTCATACTAGGGCAATAATTGGGAGACTGCCCTTGTAAGGGCGGGGGTTTGTACTATTTGGTTTGCACTATTTGGTTTGCCCAGGGTTTCATCCAGGGTGAACTAGGGATTACATCCATCCCAAAGGTCCTTGGATTATAAAACAGTGATTCCTATATCAAAGATCATAGTCTACCCTCACCCTTGCCAAAAACGCTATTACGGGCAAAACCGTTCTATTTTTAGAGCATAGTCAGGGTGTTTTTTTTATACATTTGATTTGTTTGGCTTTGTTATTTCACGATGAGAGGCTTATTTTTATGATTAATTAAAAAGTGGGATTTTTGTACTCACCGTAAAATCCTTTTCTCGTTGTATTCACTGGGGGACACAGCACCATGGGTATAGACCTGGTCACTAGGAGACAAGACACTAGGAAAAAGCAAAAGCTGTTGGCTCCGCCTCCAGGCTATACCCTGCCACAACCACTGTGCATGAATCAGTTTGTACCGTAGCAGTAGGAGAGAGAGACACAAAGGAACATGGAACCAACAACCACCAACAATGCCCGAACCCAAAAAGGAACCAACACAGTTCGGGCAGGAACACTGAAAAAAACAAGGGAGGGATCTGTGTCCCCCAGTGAATACCACGAGAAAAGGATTTTACGGTGAGTACAAAAATCCCACTTTCTCGTCTACTTCACTGGGGGACACAGCACCATGGGATGTCCTAAAGCAGTCCCAGAGGGTGGGAATAACACGGCCATGCAAACCTGTAATACTCAACCGCTTCCAGAAACTTACAACCCAAATTGGCATCAGCAGAGGCCACAGAATGGATCTGGAGAAACTTAGAGAAAGAGGATGGAGGCCCAGTGGGATACTTACAGACCTGGGAAGCCTGATGCCGGAGGCCCCGGGAACTCCAACAGCTCTAGAGGAGAGAGCCGTCACACGGGAAGGCAGAGCCTTACTCTTAAACCGATAGGTCTCCCTAATCTCAGACCAAAGCCATCGGAAGATGGGAGCTCTGGAAGCAGGCAGGCCCTGGCAAGGGCACTCAGGGAGAATGAGCAAAGCGTCCGAACAAGAGAAAGGATCCGTGAGGAACAGTATACACGCAAATTGCCCGGGCAACAACCGGGCAGGGAAGAGCAAGCACTCACATGGACGCCTGGGGACCGAGCAGAAAGAGGGCAAGACCAAGTCCTCGAAGTGGAAGCAGGAAAAACACCCTAAGAAAAAAAGACTGTGGCAGACAGAGGAAAACCTTATCCTTGTGGAGGACCAGAAAGGGAGGCTGCCGAAAAAAAGGGGCAGCCAATTAGGGACCCCTGCGAATGGAGGTAATGGCCACCAGAAACTCATTCTACCAGGACAGAAGGCAAAAAAAGGGATATCATAGGCTCGAAGGGGAGAACCTGAAGCACCTTAAAGATGAGGTTAAGATCCCACGGATTCAAGGGTTCCAAAGGAGCACAGAGTGGCACTCCTGTAGGAAAGTCTTTTAAAAAGAAAGAAGACTAAGACCTTGATCCAGACCAGACTGGAGAAGATCCGATAAGAATCGTTACTCTTCCAACGGTGGACGTAAGCCTTCCACGTTTGATGGCAGATCTAAGCTATCTGGAACTTCCGGGCCTTGAGTATGTTAGAATAACAATCTCCGAAAAAACCACGACGCCTCAAACCTCGGATTCAACAGCCACGCCGTGAACACAGCTGAGTCAAGGTGGGGTGGAAAAGCAGTCCTTGAGACAGAAGGACGCCCAGCAGAGGAAGAGGCCAGGAGCATCTGCCAACAGGAAAATGAGATCCACATACCAGACCCGGCAGGGCCAATCTGGTGCCACCAGGATAGCTTGAACCCCCTTGGTCTTGAGATTCTGGAGGACCCAAGGGAGAAGAGGAAGTGAAAAACCGAACTTACAAGAGCGCCAGCGGTGATGGCTCGAGGATCCAGAGGCCTGGCAATTTAGCCGGGGACCTTGTGGTTCCGGCGGAGGCTAAAAAGGTCGACGTTTGTCACACCACAGCGGGAGCACAGTGGATGGAAGATCTGCAGATAAAGCGACCCTCGCCCGGAGCAATATTTTCTCGACTCAAGTAGTCTGCCACCCAGTGGTCCACGCAGAAAAAAGGTTGACCACCGAAAGAGCTGGAACAAGGCGCTCCACCCAAGGAAGAAATTGTGAGGCTTCTAGTAAGGCCGCACAGCTCCTGGTGCCCCGCTGAGGGTTCAAGCAGGCGACCCTGGAGGAGAGGTCAGTCTGGACTGTGACAGATGTCCTTGGAGAAGAGAGGTCCAAGGAGTAAGGGCAAATAAGATAGCCCTGGGATCCAGCAGGTTGAACCAGAGGGAGGAATCGGCCCTGGACCACAGGCCCTGAACAATCAAAGCATCGAGGACCACTCCCCAGCCGGGGAAATTGGCGGCAGTGGGAATCACCTACCAACAGAGGGGAAGAAGGACTTCCCTTGAGAAATTCCTGGGGAGGAATATACACTAAAGAATCTCTCAGTGAACCAAGGTGGAAAGAGAACCAAGCAGATGAGGCTGTCCGGTGATTTGTCCCAGCAGGCCGTAATCTTCAAGAGGAGAGAACGACAGAGTGAATGAAAGGTACAGCCTAGAAGGTTGAGGCGATCGTGCGCAGGACCCACATGCCGATTCAAAGACAGCAAGGAGAGTACCTCCGAAGGTGGGACACTCAGGATCTTGGCCTCCGGAGGGAGAATCACACCCTGGAGCGAGCAGAGGATCATGTCCCGGATTCCATGTGCTTAGAGGACACGAGACATCCTCATTGTTGAGCCAGCAGAACCGGCGAAGAACAACCAAGGTGAACCACAAGCTGGTCAGATTATCTGACCTGGAGGGGCTTCACCAGGAGGTCGTCAAAGTCTGGAAACATGGCAGCACCTCTGACACAGAGGATGGCCATGAGAGACGCCATCACTGAGGGAAAAAAACCCCCGGTGGCAGAGGCCAGCCTGAAGGGGAGAGAGACAACTGGAAAGGTCAAGGATCCACAGCAAAACGAAGAAACCGCTGACGGCACAGCACGATGATGTAGATGGACGAAGAATTCGCCCATCTCCAGGGATGCCACCAGAGACTGCATAGACTACAACAGAGCCTGCAGGCATGGAAGAACCTGTGGAGCCCTTTCAGGTCCATGATGGGACAGAGGAAGCCGTCCTTCTAGGCGAATGGAGAACAGGTAGGAATAGTAACCCCGGATACACTCTGAAACGGGAACAGGGACGCTGACTCCCTGCCGCTGGAGATTGGAGACAGCCTGGATTGTCCGACATAGCGAAGGCAAAGAGACTACAGCGAAAACTGGAGTAGCCAGATGACATCGCCTCTCAGGCCCAGGCTCCAGACGTCCCGCCATTTTAGATGCCCAGAGAGGGGAAAAAACTTCATGCCGAGGAGGCTAGGAAGAGGAAGACCTGGACGACCTGGTGCAGAACCGCCAGGGAGGCCTGGACTTGAAAGAAGCTTTCTGGAGCAGGAGAACGGCTGACACATAGGACGCCTCTGAGGGAGGAAGAATCTATTCCTCCGTGGCCTCAGGGATAAGCTTCTCGACACCCTTAACAAAAAATTTGGCCCAGGACGACCTGGAAAGGGAGAAGGGCTGCGTTCGCCTTCTTGGAGGCGGACCCAGTATTCCACAACGGATCCCAACGGTATGGCAGATAATCACTGCATTGGCGGCCGCCTTAGCAGATTTGGGAGGCATCTCTAGTTATTGGGAAGCGTTCAGGATCTCAGAGACGAGCGGCTGGAGGGAAACTGCATCAGGGAGGTTTGACTGAAGCTGTTTGGCCCAGGAAAAGAAGGCCTTGATGACCCAAGAGGCAGCGAAGGAGAGCCGCAGGGAGAAACCAGCCACTACGAAGGCCACCCTGGTGAGGGAAGCCACCTTCTTGCAGCAATACAATAGCCAGCATTTAGGGCAATGCAATGTATCAGTTCTGCATTGCAAACGATACAACAGATGCGATCCGATCTCACTCCGAGGGATCACTGAGGTAGGCAAAGTCCGCTGAAGGCAGACTAGAAGCCTTGGAGAGCCTAGCTATCATGGGATCCACCGTGGGAGGCTCTTAGTGATAGGAAGGGACACATGGGGCAGCTCGCTGACAAGATGTCAAGACAGGCCAGCTTGCGCTCACTAGTTACTGATATATAAGTACCGTGCGCTAACCGATTGCACCACTGGAGCAACCTGCTTCCCTTACCTTGGATGTTCATCATTGCCAGCCAGGGAGAGCTAGAGACGTGTGTCACAGCATAGCCTGGCAGAACTGCCCGAGCTCACCTTCCACTTAGAGACACACAGGTCAAGGGAAGGGATGTCCGATTTCCTAGTCGAAGACAGAGGATGGTCCAGGGAGAAGTCACTGTGCCCTCAAGATGATATCAAACATCCAGTGGCAGAAAGAGATGTCCACTTGAGAGGATGAGTCCGGGTCCTCAGAGATCTGTAGGGTCTCTATCGCATAGATGACTCCCGCGTAGCAGCAGATATAGATGAGCCTAGCTGAAGCTCTGAGTCGGAGTCAGAGGCGTCCCCAGTTAAGTAGACCGAGCAGAGGGAGGGAGGTATCTGCCTGTCGGAGTGGAGCCGTGAGCTGAGTTCCTATCTGGGGAGTACCCAGAGGAAGGGGTGGCGGACCGTGAACCGTAGGAAGACTTCCTGGTCCTTTTGAGGCTCCTGGAGCTGCGAAGGGAACTATGAGGGTGTCCAGGGAGATCCCAAGAAGCAGCCGACTGAGCGGCGATCTGGGAAAGCAGCCATTCCAAGTTTCCAGCACTGACTAGTTAAGTCTGGTAAGGACACCATGGCCAAGATTAGGGAGGCCGCCCAATCCGGGGGATGGAAGAACCGGAGAGGGGCCAGTAGGTTACTGACTGGCTGAGGCGGAAGGCAGAGAGAGCACATGGGCTTGGGCTGTCCGCATGGCAACTGTTTTTGATACAGCAGGTGCACGTATAAAAACGTGACGCAACCAGAGGGGCCGGAGGGTGAGAGAGGGAGCCCAAGAAAATTAGGGGGTAACCCAGGGGGTTAGCCTACCAGACTGCAAAAGATGGCCGCTCACAAACTGCTGCAGCAAGGGTTCCGCAGGTGCAATGTCTCCCAGGGAACTGGGAGGAGAGTAAGAATCCCTGCTGTCCCAGCAAGCCAATAAATAAATAAATTGAGAATATGAGGAGAGCAAAGCTCTTCTCCTGGTAAATACAGGCTCAGTAGCTACTGGGCAGGCTGGATGGCTTGCCAGGACAGCCCCCTGGCCAATGGAAGGCCCTAGGCGGAGTCTGGGTACCAGAAAAGCCCGGGAAAGGGACGGGCCCGTTGCGGCCTAGTTCCCGGCCAGACCTCGGACTCGCGTAGAACGCGGCCGACCGCGAGGCACCGTCGGCGGCGCGGCGCGACCGCGAACTCCGGAGGTTCCGTGGAGGCCTGGGAAAAGGTACCGGGGGGCCAGGAAAGGGGGTCCCCACACGAGCGGGGGGGGGAACTGGGTGCGACCAGAAAACCCAAAAATGCCCCAGAAAAAAGGGGGCTTATTTACTAAGATTTAAGGCCCAATTCAGGGGAACCCTGTGATGCCCCCCCCCTAAACAGGACCCATACTATTGTCCCCCAAGGAAATGGCACTAAGGGGCTGAGAGGGGCTGAGGGGAGGTGGAGAGGGCCTGAAGGGGAGATGGAGAGGGGCTGAGGTAACTTTCATACTCACCTGCCTTCTATTCTTCTCATACTCACCAGTCTGGAGTCTTCAGGCGCCGCAGGGTCACCCCCTCGGTAGGACCTCGCACGTGGGAGTGGGGTCACCGGTACTCCGGCCACTTTCGGAGTGCGGCGAATGGTGAGTGGGGACTGGGTGACCGGCGAGGCTGCTCTTTTGCAGAGCGCTGCGCCCGCAGGAGGGTATGACTAGTGTGGCGTACACGCTGACTACCCCCTGCACCTGAAAGAAAGGTAAAAATAAAAACGATGCAAGACAGAAGACCTGAGTCAGGTCGTGTCTGCCTCCTATGACACTAGGTTTCAAACTGATTCATGCACAGTGGTTGTGGAAGGGTATAGCCTGGAGGCGGAGCCAACAGCTTTTGCTTTTTCCTAGTGTCTTGTCTCCTAGTGACCAGGTCTATACCCATGGTGCTGTGTCCCCCAGTGAAGTAGACGAGAAATTAAGTTTTAGGTTTTGCTTTGCTGATTTATGATTGTCATACCCTAAGTGATGGCTTAGACAGACAGGTTATACCATTGTACTGGTTACAAACTTCATGCTTTGTTTTGTACAGAATTTTACAGGCAAATCTGAACAGGCATCTCTATAACCTTTAAAAAGAAAATACTGTACTGGATGGAATGCCAACGTACCAGTGAATATCAGACGCTTCTCGGGCCTATGCCTCGCCTGTAGACCTATAGTGGGATGCTCTGGCTTTTATAGCTAACTGATGGGTTACCTGTTTAGGACTATTACTGACCCTCTGGCTTTGCTCCTTGTGGAGTTTTATTGCTCTTTCTGATGAAGAATTTTCGATTGCTTGCACCCCTGGGGTTTTCCCTTGGACCCAGATACTGTTGCTGTATAGTACCCATCCCCACCCTCCCTTTTTTTCCCCTTCTTTCTTTCCTCTCATTCTGTGGTGTTTTGTTTTTGTTGTCACACCGCTCCTTTCCCTTCCTCCTCCTTTCTTCTCCCCTTCCCCTCCTCTTCTTGTCCTCTACTCGGGGATCTCCCCGTTATCTACAGTATAAAATGTTGATGCTGCCGTTGCAGCTATCTATTGTCACAGTATTTTATGTCTTTTTGAAAATCAAACTTTGAATTGAAAAAAAAAAAAAGAAAATACTGTACCTCTAGTGTAAAGGACAGGACAACATCAGATTTTGATAGCTGAGCATCACTTTCATCTCCAATGTCCATAAAAGCAGAATTCTGTGAGCGCTTTAACTTTTGCAGTTTAAACTCAGGACCCCCTTTAGACACTGGAAGACTTTCTAGGTTGGCCATTAGTAAATTGACTGAAGCGCGCAGTTCCTCTATGAACATTAGCTCCATTTCCTTTGTTAAAAACCTTGGAAATAGTTTCTCCTTTAAAAGAATAAACAGGATTTGAGTTGGTGGCTGATATAGGTAAACGAATAATCAATTTTTTTTTTTTTTTTAAACTTCAGCCAAACTTTGCAAGGGTTCACAAATTAAAAAAACAACAAAAAAAAAAAAAACAACTATAGCCATTTTGAAAGGTCATATGGTCTTACAATATTACAAAAGAAAAATACAACATAAAAGATTCTGACCCTGAATAATTCTGGCATATGTCGTCACTACTAAACCAGGAGCATTACCTTGCTTCAACTACTGGTTAAAAGTTGACAAAATACATAACTTAGAAACAGCCTGACCCACCATCTTCCTACAGCTACTGAAAAAAACTAGTTCAAACTGGTACAATGGATATTTTAAACTGAACTGTCAGAATTTTAAGCATACTTACATTAGTACGGAAAATGGCTAAAAAAGTCCAAAACATAGCCAACTACAGTACCTTGTTTTAAAAAAACAAAAAAAAAACAAAAAAAAAAACACTGTTTAAGTCACCATTCACCTTTGCCATTTGATCTGCTACTTGTAGACGCCCATCAAGCTCACGGCGGATCTGGGCAGCTTGTTCATCTGCATTATCCAGCTGAAAAAAAATTAATTCAATATAATCATCATTAGCATTTGCCACATTATTACATTACAACTTTGTTGATTTTTTTTTTTTTTTTTTAAAGAAATTCTGAAATAGCTGTATAGCAAATTTATATGTCTGATTATGATCATACTTATGTTACACACCATAATTCACAGCTTCATCTGCTTTACCTTCTCAATGGGTGTGTATATATAATTGTTTACTATACCATCCTATGATAGGCCATCAATGGTACACTTAAGGACAAATCCTTTATATTTATCTATATATTAATAATCATAGAATAAACATCAACGAGAGTCCACTTAGTCAAAAAAAAAAAAAAACTTGCAAAGACAGTATATATTTACTGTATAGAAATGGAGGCAAACACAACAGCTTTTACAAGTGTGAACCAAAAAGTCCTAACTATAACAGTCACTGTTTTATAAAATACAGACAACCAAAACTAATATTTCATCCATATATGTTCCATACTTTATCTTGATAAACTCTTAGCAATATCTTTAATACAGCTTGGCTCTTCAATTTATGTGCATGTGTTGCCTTAGAAACATGAAAATCCTTGGACACTTGTCACATCCTCACTTTTTTTTTTTTTTTTTTTAGTATACGTTTAAGAAATCATCACATATAAGGAAAGGATGTCTTAGTCACTGATCATGAGTTTCAAATCTATTATATTATGTTAGTACGAGTTCACACTACAGTTACTAAAGTCCGTTGCTGTCTTCCGTCATAGGAGGACAGCAACGGACTTTAGCTGTCACAGAGAACAGTCCACACGTCCATTCCCATTGACACTAATGTAAACAACATGACGGACGCTAGCGTCCATCATGTTTGTTTACTTTGTAACAGAAGATAAAGCCGTGTGTAACGGACTTTAGTACCGGTAGTGTGAACTCCCCCTTAATGTTGAGTCTGACATGACACTTGTATTTGTTTCACAATGATCATCAATAGTGGACCACATCAAAATAACCGAGAACAAAATTTGATTAAAAAAATAAAAAAAGGTACAAAAACTGGCTGAAACAGCTTTTGAAAGGGGACAAAAACAACCTTATTCTACACAGTATAGCATATACCATACTGTAATAATAAATATGTAGTGGTTGCAAAATCAAAAATAGTAGTTTAGCATTAACGTTTATGAGCATGTTGGTTTCTATGGTTTATATTGTAGGAAAGGCTGGTAAGATTAAGAAACAATTTGATGTACAATATCTTCTAAAATTCAGCTATATTTGTCAACAGGGCTTCTTCAAAATCAAACAGGGCCATGGAATCTCCATGTCACTAAGGGTATATTCATATTACCGTTATTAATACCTGTAGCTCTCATCACTCATAGGATGAGAGCAACTGACATTAACCATAAAATGCAGATGGAGTCTCCTCCCTCTGATGTCCGTTTGTATTCACTCATGTTAAAAAAACACGATGGAAGCTTTCTTCTGTCATGTCTTTTACTTTTCTGTTACAAAAGTAAACAAACAAACAAACATGATGTGAAAAAAGTTTCTGTCCCGAGGGGGCTCCATCTGTGTCCATCACTCTATCGCTATTAAAATCAGTTGCTCTTATCCTATGACGGATGAGAACAACAGACGTGCACAAAAGGTAATGTGAACGTCCTCTAAGGCTGGCTACCCAGATCTAAGGTATTAGGAAATTTCTACCCATGTAGTAAAGACTGTAGCTCATACAGAACATAAGAGTAGTCCAAAGTAGCATCATCCCAGTATGACAGGAAGATATATATGAATATATTTGTAGGTTTTTATTATATACTCTCTTAGGGAATTCAAAGATAATAGAGAGGGTCCTCTATTCAAGTTCCTCATCATTTGGCCAGAGCAGAGAGAGTGGTTTTAAAGAGTATATCTTGCTCTAGAGGACTTTTCCTTTCTAGGATCAGAAAGGCAAACCATTGATTTGAATGAGCACTGTGTAATGCTTAATTTCTCCTTTGGAGGTGCTGTAGAGAAATTGAACACTTACTGCTATGTTTTCTCACAGTTAACAGTAGATGACTGGAGGTTCCAGTAGAGGGGAACTCCGATTAGCTTGTTGCTAAGGGATCCTTTTAAGAAGTAGGGATTTATAATTATGAAGGGGAAGGCAGCCTTAAAGAGGTGAACATCTACTGTTCTAAGTTAAGATCTACTTGGTGCAAAGTCTTGACAGGTCGATGGGGGAAAATGGCCCAAGTGGCACGGGTCATAAAAATAAAGCTCCTGGGGGAGGATATTGCCTTCTAAATTAAATTCTGGACCACAGAAAATCCATTCTCAGCACAAAATGTATTATCTAATAAAAAATAAATACAACTAAATTAAAAATAATACCTTACCAAACTTGTGTTAGTCTTGGACATTGCCATACAGTGCCAAAGGAAAATAAAACTCTGCACATGAGATATTGCCATTAATATGTTGATAATAATGTGTCCACAAATAATTGCAGCAATTGAAATGACCCATAGAGTATAGAAATGTGCTCTAAGTAACAGTAAATAAATGTGCTAAGCAAACTTTTCCCAGCCTTAATAGTGCCCAAAAATAATTGTAACCAAGTATCCTTACAGTGTCCCCCAAAGTGCCCCAAAAATAGTGCCTAACCCTAGGTGCCACAAAAGTTAAAAAATGATTATGAAATACTTTACTCAACTACACCCCATGTCCAACTCCTTCACAGAGGCACACTGAAATCATCTCCTGTATATACAGGATATACTGAGTAACCCTAAGTATTTTTCTGATATTTTAATGGTGTAAAACCATCCATATGTAAGCAGCAGAGGATATGGAAAGATATTTTATTCTTAGTCTCAACATACAACAGCCCTTACCTCAAATATCAGAGACATACATATAATATAGACAAACATTCTAATTTATTTCCTGGTCAAGAGCTATAGGATAAAAACAGAAACCGTGCTAGTGGGTAAAAATGCACAAAAGTTTCTTAGACATAAGATATCCTATATTCAAACCACAATATAACATTGTACCAAAATTATAGAACATTATTTATATACATCATTACTATGGGTGGGCATTGGATTGCATAGGACACACAAAATTGCAAACGAGCAAAACCAACCAAAAACATGGCTTCCAAACTTACAGTGACAAGAACATAATGGGTGTGCTCTCTGGGATAACCAAAATCAATGCCCTATGCCAGGTACATAAAATGGGAAAAAACTAAACCTAAACTGGAGAATGGAAAATGTAAAACCTGCATTATGCATTCCAAGCTAAAAAGAGCACAATAGCCTCCCTACAGCAAATAACTGCAAGATGAAACCTTGTGTGAATAAACACGTGTATACTGTAACCAGAAGAATATATAGTGGTTGGTACAAACTGGCATATATTCATGCACAGTAGCTAGACTATATAAATATAATTAGAGAAAGGTGATAAGGAAATAACACAGTAAAGGTGGTAAATATATGACTATGATAAAATGAATAAATAAATAGGTATATATATGCTCTGATAACTCAATAGTGATGGAGATTAATTATTCTCCAAGGATTCATTTAAAAGAGTCTGTCCGGTGGGGTTCTCAGCAGGCTGAATGTAGGCATGTACCTGCTGTACAAGACCCATGTACTTCAGCAATCTCCAGCACTCCCATTGAACAGTATGGGAGCAAGAATGCACCCGGTCCAATATGGACATGCCTACATCCAGCTCAGCTGCATTCAGGCTGATCTCAAAATGAGGGTAAACCACCACCCCGGTCTCGGGAGCAGTGAGGGTCTAACCAGTCAGACGGACAGCAATCAGCCATTTGTCTTTTATTCCATGGACAGAAAAGGAATATGCTTTATGGCATAACCCCTTTAAACCATAGGGAGATTTTCTCAGTTAATATAATGGTAATGGAAGATAAACTGCAACTACATTTCTAGAGATACTATGTTTTTAATAACCTCTTGCTACATTAGTTAATACATGTTCTCAGACACTATGTGGTGCAGTGTATAAACTGTAAGCCCCAACTGAAATCCATTAAACAACAAAAAGATAAGGAGCCATTTTATATTAAAAGTTTTATATGTATATTTGCTCTTGTAGGGTGCAGGCCTGAAGTCATCTGTGGTCGGCAAGGGTGAATGGCAGGGTACAGAGTTGCAATACGCCAGTATTTAGTGTCATCTACATGCTTAGGGCACAGTTTACTTAGGATCTGGCCACAATTCACTTGTACATTGCAAATAGAGGGTGTCTATCTAGGATCTAAACTAAACTATTTTACTACTGAAATACAACTACATTTCTGCAATGGTGGACATGTACATAGCAGTTTTGCCACAGCACCTATAGATACCAACATACATATAAACTTTTGATCACTTTAAAATTAAAATTTGTCATTGCCAAGAGACTTCACTATAAATAATTTTACAAGAATATACTTTGAGCCACAATGAAGCACTGTGTTTTACAGAAGTGGGGCAGATTTACTGGAGAGGAGAGGGTGTGATATGTACAGGGCTATCATCTGCACCAAATCCATCAACACTTACCAGTTTTCTGGTGTAAATTATGCATCAGATCTACAAGCTGGCATAGATGTGCCTAAGGACGAGGCCTGACCCTAGTCATAAATCAGGCTAGCCCCCCAGCAATGTAGGGATCGTCATGACCGGCATACAATGCAAATCAATTCCTCAAATATGTTATTATGAATTTTCAATGATCCACCTACAGTCAAATTTATAAATTTTATGATTTTCCTTTTTATAAGAATGATGATAAACTGTCAATTTAAATGGGTTGTCCAGGAATTACAGATTTTTGCCAGGAGACCAAGAAGGCGAAAAACAAAAAAACACAAAAACAAAAAAAAAAAAAAAAACAAAAAAACACACAAACAAACCTCATACTCAACTGTCCCCTATGCTCCAGTGTCCCCCCCGCCACTGTCTGGACCAGCAGCACCTGGGAACTTGTTCCAGTGGGAGTCTTCGCCACACAAGACTGCTGAGGCCAAATCAGTTGCCTCAGTAGCCTAAGGAAAGGAACCGGGATGTCACAGGTGGTGTGTGTGACTGACATCCCGGGTCATTTCCTTAGGCCGCTAATGCAGTTGATTGGCCTCAGCGGTCACATGCAGCAAGGACTTCTGATGAAACAAGCCCCCGGGCTCTGTTGGACCAGAAGGCAGCCGAGAAAAGGAGCATATAGGTTTTTACCTTCCCCGGGATTACTAGCAAATACTGTAATTAATGGACCAACCCTTTAAATATATAGATTATAGACTCAAGAGAGTTAAAACACAAATATAATCAAGTTACATACACCTACCTGGCAAGCATTGTATAGCAATTGATGCTCCAGTTTTTTGATTCCCAATATTTGTTGAAACATTTCATAAAGTTGTTCTTTGCTAAGTATAAGTTCTGACACCGCACTAAGAGCCATCCTGTTTGGCTGCTTGCGAAGATCTTCCTCTCCTCTATAGATGGCATCGTATTTTGCAATCCATGAACTTAAAACAGTTTCTTTGCTTAATCCATCGATCTCCGGTAAACTTCGTACTCTTTTTTCAATATTCTTTTTAAAAACTTCCCTGAAGTCATTTGAAGAGCATCCTCCACTGTGTACCATTCTGGCCACTCGATCACTTTTCAAGAAAACCTGTTAGACAGTAGTAAACTTGTAGAACTCATGTTTCAAACTTTGATATAATTTGTTTGTCACCCTTACTAGAGTGGTGTTCCCCCCCCATAGGATTGGAGATTATAGTCTGGAATATGGGGGGGGGGGGGGAGAGAACCAATGGGACTCATCGATCACAATAGGTTTCCTTGTGCCCCACATAATTGGAGCAGCTGGCACCCGTGCTGCTGCTTCACTAGGACTGCTTGAGAAAGTGAAGCACTGTACTCTTGCTTCAATTTGGTAGTGATATGAATGGAGTGATAGCTTGCAAGTGCTACCTGATGTTCCATTCATACAGGGTACACAGGAACCCCATTCTCATAATTGGTTGGGGTTACTACCTTCCCTTCCCCACCTATTAGTTATCCCCTAATCTGTGGATAGCAGATGATTGGAAATTATTAATTCATATAATACAGGTGTTATAACCCTATTTAGCTATTCCTTTGAAAATTCATGGTGCCTCTCTCTTTAAGTGGGTCATATGATCTCATGGTGACTCCATTGGAATTGTGAAATACAAAAAAAGGGAAAGCACCGAGAAGACCATAGTGTATTATTGTCAGGTAGTACCAAAGAAAATTCAAGAAATAGGTATGTGCTCACCTGAGGAAGTTGTGACCAGGCACAACTCCCATAAACAGTGTATTAGCCACACAGGCTCTGGGTGTTCAGCAGTAGCAGAATTCATAGATTGTAAGCCCTTGCGGGCAGGGCCCTCTATCCCACTGTACCTGTTGGTCTCTGTTCGTATTATCTGTTTTGTATATCTTGTGTACCGTGTGTAAACCCTCAAATGTAAAACACCATGGAAATAATGATGCTATATAAATAAACAGAAATAATAATAATAATAATAATAATAATAATAATAATAATAATAAATAATCCAAAACCGCATCTACACTTCCTGTATGATGGAATGTTCATGAAACTCTTCACTGGGGTAATACAAGAACTCATATCAGCTGCTGTTTAAACTCCTGTCACACAGCTATCATCAAGAAGCAGACAGTGCAGCCCCCTGACTGAATACTTATGGTCTCTTAGCTTATGTATGAGAATGACTGCTGTAATCTGCCATCTTTGGCAAACTCCTAGAAGTAAGTGAAAAAAAACTAAACAAAAATAGATGTAAATGCTGCCCCGGTTCAAAACCATGGAAACCAGAAGTTAAACTTCCATATTTACATTACTGGTCTGCTGAAGTTATTCCTTGCCCAAATCTACATAGCCATAAATTCTGCAAGCCACTATAAGAAATAGGAAAAACAATAAAAGACCATAATATTCAGATAAAAGTTTAACTCTATTGGAAATTAAAGGGGTTTTCCGGTCATATGAAATTGGTAACCTATCCTACAGGTCATCCGTATGAGATCGGTGGAAGTCCGACACCCAGGACCCCACCAACCAGTGGTTCTCACAAGCAACTACAGAGAAGCAGACAGCACAGCCATTACAAGAAAAACAGAGCTAAGTTATTGAAGCTCAGCTCCTACACATGTGAATGGAAGTTGAGCAGCAGTAACTCAGCACTGTCACTACACAGAACAGAACTATCTACTTTCAGTTATGTTCTTCATTTAAATACTGGTGAGAACGACTGGTTGGCGGGAGTCATCAATATCATTTGTATGGAAAACCCCTTTAAACAGAAATGCCAATCTCCAGGATGATGGTTATAGAATAGATCGATTCACTTACCTCATAGTAACTCCTAACAGCATTGATAAAAGCTTCATCAGCCACTATTTGCGTGTCACCTTTAAGGAAAGCCTGGAATCTCTCTCGTATAGTCTGTAGCTGCTGCTTATTAAGCTTCAAAAGAATAATAGATAATGGTTCTGTATTAGTAAAAATGTTATGCTGCCCATAAACATAGTTGCTAATGTAGGTCCCCTCCCCCTTTTTTACACATGGTCAATTAAATAGACAAGCTGTCACAACAATGCAACAGGAGATTGTTAACTGCCAGACTGTATTGGCACAGTTAACCTTAATGAGGTTGTCTGGGCAAAAAAAATTATTTTTAAATTAGGCCAGAGGAGGTGAACAAAAACAAACTAAAAATCACACTCACCTGTCCCCTGTGCTCCGGTGTCCTCCCAGCGAGGTCCAGTCCTGCTGCTCAGTTATCTTCTTGAAGTGAAACACCTTGCTGGCTGTGACGTTCCAGATCCCTTTAGCTGAAGCTGCTGATTGGCCTCAGCGGTCATGTGCAGCTGGGACTTACGCCCAGAAAACAACAATGGATTGGCAGAACTGGAAAGCGCTGGGGGGGGGGCACTGGAAAACGGAGAGTATGATTTTTTTTTTTTCTTCACCTTCCCCTGCCAGACAACCCCTTTAAAAAAAGTTTCTGGGTCCACAGGATTAGTCATTGGTAACTGATCGTGGGTGTGCAAAAGCAGGACCTGGCATAGATCGGCTGCTGGGAGCTGTAGAGATGGACAGAACTGCAACATTGTGCCTATTATTTGAAGAGAAGTAGAGCTGCTGCTGGCTCTGTTCATTTTTGTAGTTTCTGGCACACGGAAGCAACAACTGATCAGTAAGGGTCAAGGTGTCAGAAACCCATCGATCAGATACTTATGATTAATCCTGTGGATAGGCCATCCGGATGAAAAATACCTGAGAGGAGGAAAACCCTTTAAGTAAAAGTGGATTTTGTAGACTTTTTTTTTTTTTTTATTAATATAAAAGCATACTACCTTTTGATTGTTGAGAAAGTTGGGAAGCGGGTGACAAATTTAAAAAAAAGTGGCAATTTACTTAATTACTTTATGGTCATGGATTCCATTTACAGTTCAGAGTTAAAGTTCTGTGTAACGTTCATTTTATAACCCAACATAAAGAGGTTGTCTGGGCTAAAAAATTTTAATTAGGCCGGGGGAGGTGAAAAAGACAAAAAAACAAAACCATACTCACCTGCCCTTGGTGCTGCGCTGTCCTCTCAGTGTGGTCCGGTCCTGCTGCTCGGCAGTCTTCTTGCAGTGGAATTCCTCACCAATTGTAACGTCCTGGGTCTTTGATTGGCCTCAGCCGTCACATGACCACTGAGGCCAATCAACACCGTCCGTGACCTAAGGAAGGGACCCAGGGATGTCACAGGTAACGACGTCCCTGGGTCCCTTCCTTAGGCTGCTGATTGGCCTCAGCCATCGCGTGCAGCATGGACTAACGCTGGAAGACAACAAAGGAGCTGCAGGACCGCTCTGCGCTGAAAGGCATAGGGGACAGCCGAGTATGTTTTTTTGTTTTTATCTCCTCCCCCAGCCTACTTAAAAAATAAAATTTTAGCCTGCACGACCACTTTAAGCTTTTACATAAAATAACATGCTCACCCAAACAATAGTTTAAAAAGGTTTTTCCCAACTCTGAACCTTAGTTCTTGGCATCAGTCCTGAACTGCTTATACTTGGATGCAGGGGTACAGCCTTGGCCCTAAAAGGAGACCTTAAAGGGGCTGGCCACTTTCAGACCAATATTGAGACAAATTTTGTTTGTATTATAAGTTGTAAAATTTTCCAATATACTTTCTGCAACAATTCCTCGTGGTTTTCTAAATCTGTGCTTGCTGTTATTCATTCTGCTTACTCCCAGTGGATAAAAATCAGTCCATGCTCATGCGATATATGGTCTATGGTCATGTGATAAACACACAGATGCTACCTATTTGAGACCCTGCCAACATATGTATCTTGGTAGTCCTGTGCCCTTTTCCGTCTGGAAGACCTGGCTGAACCCTTTACACACCACATTCTTCCATTTATTTCCTTGCAGCCGCGGTATTTTTTGCCCTCCACAGCAGCCTATAGCTATTAACATATACATGCATTAATAAAACAAATAAATGCATTTTTACTCCTATATATTGGATTTGTCTCCCCTCCCTTGGCCTATGGCCTTTGAACAATTCTGTATTGATGGACCCGCTATCCCGGAGCTTATATCAAATATCTGTGCAATGTTATTAGGTCATATTGCATCCTTTACACCCAGGTTGGAAGGCAGGATAGGCAAGGAGCTTACCCCGGCCCTTTGGTCAATTATTTGGTCTCAGGCTAAGAAAAGTTCTCGAAGGACTCTGTATCAAGAAAACCAAATTAAGCTCTTAGTGTTGTGACATCACACTCAGGGGCACACCGCTAATGAGGCGAAGTGAGGCGGCCGCCTCAGGCGGCACTGTCCGTCACTGTCTGGGGGGGCGGCATTTTTACCATTTATTTAATGTAAACCAGCCCAGGACAGGACGCTTTAAAAAAAACAAAGCTGAGCGGGGCCTGTCCTGGGCTGGTTTACGAGACGTCCGCATCACAGCACAGGCAGCGACACAATGATATCATCACGCCTCCTACGCTGACACGCAGACGTCGCAGACAAGAGGAGGCGGCTCCATCATGGGATTGCAGGTAGGTGACAATAACTTTTTTATATATATATATATATATATATAGCCGCAACCTGCTGGAGTATCCCCAGCAGGTAACGGCCTATTTACTTATCGATCCCTGCGCCTGCTGTGGCCGCCTCCGCTTCCCCTTCTGCTATCGGACGCAGAAGGAGGAATCAGAAGCGGCTGTGAGCGGCAGCGGGGATCGATAAGTGAGGCCAAATACTACTATTATTATAGTCCGGGGTCTGAAGACCCCGGAGTATAATAATCGCAGACCCAGGGGAAGTGATAAACATAAAAACCATTGTTACTCACCTCTCCAGCGATCCGATGTTACTCCCAGCAGGCTTCGGCCCTCTTTGGTGACGTCCCAGGCGTCACGTGAGCCAGCCCGATGTCATTCTGTTGCGACGCCGGTCTGTGCGACATTGAAGAGGGCCAAAAGCAGGGAGCGCACTTGAGCTCAGGTAAGTAACACTGGTTTTTATGTTTGTCACCACCTGAGTCTCCGATCATTATACTCTGGGGTCTATGGAGCAGAATACTGTGTGCAGGGGCCACTGCGGGGCATAATATTGTGTGCAGGGGCCACTATGGAGCATAATACCGAGTGCAGGGGCCACTATGGAGCATAATACCGTGTGCAGGGGCCGCTGCGGGGCATAATACCGTGTGCAGGGGCCAATATGAGGCATAATACCGTGTGCAGGGGCCACTATGGAGCATAATACAGTGTGCAGGGGCCACTATGAAGCATAATACCGTGTGCAGGGGCCGCTGCGGGGTATAATACCCTGTGCAGGGGCCGCTGTGGGGCATAATACCGTGTGCAGGGGCCGCTGCAGGGCATAATACCGTGTGCAGGGGCCGCTGCAGGGCATAATACCGTGTGCAGGGGCCGCTGCAGGGCATAATACCGTGTGCAGGGGCCGCTGCAGGGCATAATACCGTGTGCAGGGGCCGCTGCAGGGCATAATACCGTGTGCAGGGGCCGCTGCAGGGCATAATACCGTGTGCAGGGGCCGCTGCAGGGTATAATTCCGTGTGCAGGGGCCTCTGCAGGGCATAATTTCGTGTGCAGGGGCCGCTGCGGGGAATATTACCGTGTGCAGGGGCCGCTGCGGGGCATAATACCGTGTGCAGGGGCCGCTGCGGGGCATAATACCGTGTGCAGGGGCCGCTGCGGGGCATAATACCGTGTGCAGGGGCCGCTGCGGGGCATAATACCGTGTGCAGGGGCCGCTGCGGGGCATTATACCATGTAATAGCGTGTGCAGGGGCCGCTGTGGGCCATAATACCATGTAATACTGTATTAAAAAAAAACAAAAAAAAAAACACCTACTCACTTGTCCCTTGTGCTCCGATGTCTCCCACCGCAGTCTGATTCTGTTGCTCTGGTGTTTTCTTCTGGCGGAAGTCCCCACCACACATGACCACTGAGGGGAAGAAAACACTGGAGCAGCAGGACTGGAACACGCTGGGAGACACCGGAGCACGTTCCCCAGCCTCATAATAAAAAAGTGGTTATCCTGGACAACCCCTTTAAGGTGGCACTTGGGCTTTATTAAAGGGTCTTTCCAGCTCATTTTTATTGATGTTCTATCCTTAGAACAGATCAATAAGAGATCAGTGGACCCCGCCTCTGATCAGCTGTATGAATGACGCTATGTAAACAGAGAAGCGGTCACGGTGCTTACACAGGTACCACAGTTCATTCAAACAGGTGATCAGTAAGGGTCCTGGGTGTTTGAGCCCCACTGATTAGTTTATTAATGGCCTGGAAAACCTTTTAATTAGTTAACACCTGGGGTACTATTAATAAGGGGCACTATTTATACAGGGTACACACAGACATTATTAATATAAAGATGCACTTGGGGGTATTATTCATTATGGGGGGGTTATATCATATATTTTATAATTGGGGTAGCAGCAGGATGGGTGTGCAGGTGAGGACAATGTGGGTTGGATGCCTGGAAAAGTGAGGAGCCAAAGATGTCTGTGTTGCAAACTTTACAGAGACAAGTCACAGCTGGAAGAAGTGGTCATGGCGGTCCAAAGGGAAGAGAAGGGAAATGTGACCGATTAGTCAGAGACGTCACCTGTAAGTCACAAAATGTTACTGGCTCTGTATTCACCTAAATGATAGAGGATAAATACCTGATTGATGGGGGTCTGTCTGCTGAGACCCCCACTGAGCCTGAGAATTGTTTTTTTTCCCCCCACTGGGTGGGAATCCAGCCTGGCTGCAGCTGAATATAGGTGTGTAGCTTGGTGGATGGACGAACCCGCGTGACTCTCATTCACTTCGATGGGAGTGCCGAAGATACCTGAAGTCTAGTACTCAGCTATCTGCGGCGCTCCTATTAAAGAGAATGGGGGCCACGTGGGCTCGTCCATCCACCAAGAAGATGATGTGTGAAGTTACTTTCATTGTTAATGCCGTATTGTTGATTTCTGATACTGAAGTAATACAGGAAGAAGAATTCTTAAAAACTGTTTCATAAGTTTGTGTATGTTTATTGTACAACAATAACAGCGTGTGACGCTAACAGCATGTAAACGCAATTTAATATGACTCCTTCATATTTTAACAGCCACAAAATGTCTCATCATCTTATACTGGAAGAGGACTGTCCCAACCTTCCCGATTGGATCTTTCCTCCAGGATAGAAAAAAAAAAATAAATAAAAATAAAAATTGCACACTATGGGGCTCTTCATAGCCACTGTTTATGGTACTACAGATAAATTCATGGTTATTTGGACTGCCTGAGACCAATACTGTGTGTCTCTGATTTCTGGCTACTCACTGTGTCATGACTGCAGTACTGGCCTAAGGCACCCTTTTCATGTTGCATTTCCAAAGTGTTCCCCCTGTTCCCTGACCCCCAACCTTTATTTGTCCTTCCCTTTGTTCGTAAGTACCCTCCCCTCCTTTGACTCCTGTTTGTATAAGATTTTAGAAAACCTTTAATAAAAACAACAATATGTAACTGGGGTGAAGCATAGTAATCCAGCAATACGGATAGGTTAGGCTCACCTGAATGTAACTACCTTTTCCCCATGAAAATGTATGTCTCCATTGCCAATACATTCATTTATTTCACAATATGCAAATGAGTATTCTGGAACACCGAGAGCAGCTCTATTACTTCAACCTACTATGCCCCGAGTGAGATTTCAGCTCAGAGGGCATAACAGAGTATTGTGGGGCATAATTTGCTTCAAACTGGGCACTGCTCTGAAGGGGAAAAATAGTGTAATGCACTGCTAAACCAGTACTATAGCCCATTCATTCCCAGAATGTGAAAGTTCCAGAGCACAATCCATTAATGGTTAAAGCAATGGTTGCCATGTCAGGGCCACTTGTTTGGCATATGTTGTACATTAAGATCACTTCCTAAAGTTTATGTAAAAAAAAAAAAAAAAAAAAAATCTGAACACAGACTAACCTAGTTTTCCATGTAACCTTCAAAAATGCCAATTATAATATAAAAGACATTTAGCTGCTTAAGTTGTTTGCATTCATTAAACTTGTCATTTCAATATTCATACAGAAATAATTTTCAGCTTAAAAGCTGAAGGTTAGCTTTATAGAAGGATCAAAATAGTTTAGTAGATGTAGGATTCCAAATGTATCTAGGTCACCATAGTGTGTTTTATATTATTAATTTTTTTTTTTTTTTTTTTTAAAGAACGCACATTTTTAATGACATATCATCCTGCTATCATGTATCAAAAATGTCAAATGTCAGAGAATGGTATTTAGATACTCCAGTAAAAATAAATAAAAAAACAAGATAATTATATAAATATCCAATAGCACTCAACCATGTTAACATAAAACAGGTTATCAGGGAAAAACTGTTGTTTTCATGGAGACAGTGAAGGCGAAAAATAAAAGAAAAAACAAAAAAAAAAAGCCATACCTCACCTGTCCCCGGCACTCCAGTGTCCCAGGCCGCTGTCTAGTCCCATGGCAACCGGCCAGAAGTCCTCGCTGCACGTGAACGTAGCAGCAACACATCACGGTTTTTCCCGCAATGCTTTGCACAGAAAGTCCGCAGAGGTTTCCTTTCTGCTTCCATTATTCCTATAGGGAAACCGCCGATGTTTCCGTAGGTATAATTGACATGCTGCAATTTCCAAAACTACAATGGTTTTGGAAATCGCAGCGTGTCCACCGCGCATATTTTTTCGCAATGTGAGGATGGGATTCACTAGAATCCCATCCACTTTGTAGACTGTAAAATGCTGCGTTTTTTTTTTCCCCGCAGCATTTCCGCCACATGGGGCCCCGTCCTAAAGTTTAATACCCCATGTTCCAAAACAGATTTTTCAAAATTGCTGAGCCAGTAATATTTTTTGTTCTTTCTGCTGCATGCTGTTCAACAATGTGTCACAAATGCTGTGCACCATAAATTCTGATGTGAGTGTAGACAACTCCTAATAAATAAGACCCACTGTGTACATTGGAGGTAAATGGTTCGTGCTGGAAGGTGCCCCCCTTTCCCATTTCAAATATAAGCAAAAAAAATATAAAACTCAGATAGTTCATATTTTTATGCAATATCAAAATAGGTTTTCTTTATCCCCAGTGAAAGCAATAAAAAAATTAAAATAAAAGTGAAAAAAAAAGTAATGAGTGTTAGAATAGGAAAATTCTTTTTCACAAAAAAGACATTTAATTTACTAAAAGAGAAAATAAACATAAAACTGCTTAAAATATGAGATCTCTCTAATCATAATGACTTGTTACAATGTCATTTTTATGCAAAGTGAGTGAATACCATAAAACTTAACCTGCACTTGTGTTTTGTTTTTTTTTTTTTATGTTTTTTCACACAGTCGCCAAAAAACATCAAAACATTACATGTATCCCAAAATAGTGTCAAGTAAAAACTACAACTAGTCATGCACAGAATAAACAACCATATGGCTAGGACATTAGAAAAATAAAAATGTTATGAATATTGGAATACAGAGATGGGGGGCTAAAATAAGTCACTAAGGCTTGGTTCACATCTGCGCTTGTACTACAAGCAGTGCTTTTCTGTCTGCATTTTTGGCTCTTTTCGGGCTGTGAGGGTTAAAATATAATTTGTATTATATCCTATACACTGTATATACAGAGAGTGAAATAGTCTGCAGATAGCCTGCATAGTTTAGAGATAGGAAGCACAGACACTAAGTCTGGGACGGCACTCAAGAGGAGTTTTGCTGTTCTCAGGAAAGATAAGGGAATGTTATGAGAAACTGTGTAAATCTGCCTAGTAGCGGAACCGGAAGGACCAAATATGTACATTAGTCACATGACTATTGTGTAACCAGCTTGCCTTTAAAACCTGTATGAACTATGCAATAAATGAAATCATTCTTACTAGATACCTGGGTGTGTCTGTACGTTTGTTTCCCGAGCTCGTTACCTGTTCTTTACTTAATTAGGATTACGGTGACATCCATCCCGGGGGGACTTAACCCCTGACAGGGCGCAAATCATGCGGACCCCATTATAATCTATGTGGTCCGCGGTTTTCCTAAGGTATCCTTTTTTTTTATGCGGATTAGGTTTTTGTTCAGGGGGTCCGAAGCAGACCCCCCGAACGGAAACCCAAGCGCAGATGTGAACCTAGCCTTGGACAGGTTACTCATACTGTATGGGAAAAAAATACTAGGCTTTAAAATTAACACTTTAAGGAGATTGCCTAGACTATATTGTCTCCTTAAAGTGTTAATTATAAAACATAGTATTGTGGGATATTTTAGCATAACTGCAAAATCCCTACTATTCACATGAAAAACACTTGTTAGCAAAGCTCTAACAGAACATTCTGTACATACCTACACAACCTAGAGAATAAGAGATTTAAAGATTGTATGTATGTATTTATGTATTGTTATGCCATGTGCTTAGCATAATTAATAATATTCAAAAGAAGTTGCTCGTTTTATGACATTTACGAGTAAACCATATTTTAACTAATGACAGAATCCTGCTGCTCCTGAAGAAAAACCTCAAACTTCTACAATTATAAAAGGGAATGTATCATGAGAAAATAACATAAATAATACATAATAATAAACGATATATGGCAGTTAGAGGCTCAGTTACAGATTTTGCATTTGTAAAAACATACAGACATTCACAACAGTAATAGCTACAAACTAGAGGACTCACATCCAGGAAGCCCCTTACCCCTCTCCCAAGGGTAATATAAAACTCTATTGTCTATTCTGCTAGATCATCTTGAATAAGATGGGTGTATAATAGTGCAGAAAATGCAGCGGGGGGCCCCTTGTTCTAATGGGATCTATTTCATGATTTGCAACTGCAGCTAAGCGTCATCTCTTTTTATTTATTAAACACTTTTTATTTTGTTATATTCCAATTATAGTCATTTTTTTACCATCTTTGGAGTTAACCTGTTATAAAAACCCATTTGCCTACACTTTCAAACCATCATTAAATAGATCAGTTAAAAAAAAAAAACTGACACATTAACATCAGTTAGTGTCCGTTAATGTCTGTTATGATCAGGCATCAGTTTTATTTTTTTAACGGACACTATCAGAACAGACATCCAACGCTAGTGTGAACGCCCCCTAAAAGGATTGGATTTCCATTTTTTGGGACCCCAAGCAGACTCGAATAATGGAAACCCGAGCGCAAGTGTGAACCTAGAGTAACCATGACAGAAATGTTGTCGCCATACAACTTGCACCCTTCCCAGCATGTTCAGTTTTTACAGATAGCCAGCTTCTTCCACAAACTACCAGGAGAGGTTGGAATGAAGGCTCTCTTCTGGCACTACAGCGCTAATGGAATGAGAAATTGCTAAATTAATGGCACTTTTCACTCTCACTGGAATCTTGCAGGTTAAAGGTGATCTAGGGGGAGGGGCATTGGGAGAATACAATAGGTTCTCTTACATGAGATGAGAGCTGTGGACTATGGATATCCGTGAATATGATGTTTACACACTGGTTTTTTTTTCTGCGATACCCTGATGATTGGTCTGTTAAAGGTCTGTGTACCTGGTTAGGTTTGTCGATCTGTTTCTTGAAAATTGAATCTGGCTGAATACAAATTTGGTAAAACACCTCATATACAGTATAGTGAACCAAATTTCTGTGCATTAACAGTGCTTAAGCCCAGACCTCTGGATCAACTTTGGCAAGAGCGGTGGCATTTGAAACTATAGCTGTAGACAAGCCACAAACACAAACCAGTCTGAATTTGAGAAATTTGGGAACCTAAAAGTAACATACAACATGCACAGAAATATTAATTTTAGTTAAATGAAATAGCTGACCAGTTTTACAAAAAAAACTATAGTCATTAGACATGAAAGAATTAGCATATTTATCCAGCAACTAATTGTTTACCTCTATTCCTTCCTAATCTGTGTTTACCCAGACACATTCTGTTTATGCAAAAGAATCATTACTTAATGACAAACCCTTTGATATTGACAGTAAAATGAACATTTACTTTCCTTTAATAAACAAGTCAAACTCTAGATGAAAATAAACATATGTGCAATAATCTAAAGGAAAAAAAAAAACTTGTACACAGAAGGTAGTCTTGGGGAAACAACCAAAGTAAGACAGAAGAGTATAAAATACAGTATAAATACTATGGGGAGTCCACCAAACTGACTGAGTCATGTCTGGTGGAGTTTACTTGGTCATGTATTATATAGTCACCCGACCATATAAGTGGAATCTGAAAGGTGCATGATAGACATCAGTAAGGCTGGGTTCACATTTGCGCCCGGTCTCTGTTCGGGGATTTCGTCCCCAAACCCATTTAAAAAATGCGGAGAGAAAAGCGCTGCATGCTGCATTTGTCGTCCTTTTAGGGCGGAAACCGGACAAAAACTTGACAGACCCCATTATAGTCTATGGGGTCCGCGGGTAACCGCTTTTTTAAGTGGATTAGATTTCAATTCGGGGGGTCCGCTTTTGACTTGAACAAAAACCCAAACGCAGGTGTGAACCTAGCGTAAGTCTTCTATACTCATTTTCTCATATTGAGTTAAATTAAGTTTGCTTCATTATTTCTATTTAAACAGGAAAACAAGTTTTTTTTTTTCTTTTTTTGTGACTCTAGAAACTGTGTGGTAGCATACACTAAGTATACCCATTGAAGCTTGGATGAACTTCAAGTTTAAAACCATAATAATGGAACAATCTTTGGGGCACATTTATCAATCCAAGGCCGACACTGTCTACATTTGCGCCAAAATTCATAGTGCACATCATTTACAACATATTTATGAACAGTGTGCACCAGAAAGAAAATATGACAGGCTCATCACTTTTGAAAAATGTGCCCCAGAATGGGCGTGGTTTAGAAGTGTCTCACATTACGACACATTTATGAAACAGAAAAGAACAAATATGGCGCAGATTTCCTGTACAACGTACACCAGGTTTAAAATGGTGTAAAGAATTTACGACAATTTACTGTGTGTGCTAAAAATTTCTGTTGTGCGCCACGTATTTGTCTCAATAAGCAAGAGATTATTTGTCTCTGCTTAGGTTATGCCAAGAATTGTAGGGTCTTTTTTGATGCATGCACCAAATATTTGTTCCTTACATCCTGCAAGTTAAGATTTGTTTGCAGATTTTAACTACATGTTTTGCACCAAATATTTGTCTCATGGGGAGTCAGAATTTTGGAGCTTCTAGAAACACTACATATTTATGAAGGTCCGTATGATAGATTCATAAATGTTTAAAACTATGAATGGGATTCTTAGTTTAAGACAGTACAAAGATAGTATTGATAAATGTGCACCATTGTGTCAAATGACTCAGTATTGCTTATAGCAGCTATCACTACCTGGTTACTAACTAAATCACTACTAACAGGTCCGAGACCAATCACAGCACTCCTGGCCCCATAATTGCTGCGATTGGCAAGTCAATGCTGACTGACCTATCACTGCTTAACAACAGCAAATAGCATGAATCCCGTATTTTGACTGCCTCATTGTGAGTACCAATGCAGATAGAGGCGGATTTCTATACCAATCCTGTAGTTACAACATCAACCCTGCTGTCTAACCCCTTCATCTCTGACGTACCAGTCTAACACACACAGAGTGTGTGATCTTGACTACCCTCAAGAACAACCTGAGGATCACCTCCATCTTCCTCCTCAGGGTCAAACTCTTCCTCCTGAATATCATCCCCATAGTCCTCAAGGGGTCGCCCCCATTCCCCCATATTTTTTTTTCTACCATCTGTGTAATTGATTTTCTGCCAGTTATTTACATAATTGGAGGTCACAATTTTAGGCCCAATTGCAGTGAGATATAGAATTTAACCACTCCTTTTACTTGAATAGCAGCTTTCGGCACTCAGAGGCTGCTGGGACAGCTGATCTTCAGGGGTTCAACACCAGGACCCTGCATAGATCACATACCAATGGCCTATCCTGTGTATAGCTCAACGCTATGAAAAATCAATTTCAGGTCAGACAACCCCTTTAAACGCTTTATACTTACCTCTATATTCAGGACTGTTTTAACACATTGGTGGGCCCAGTGCAAAGGTTTCATAAGTGGGCCCCCCATCACCACCACTTAGGAATACCTGACTTGCACAAATTATAATGCCCCCTTAGAGGCCCCATACAATATAATGTCCCCTTCCAGCTACTCCTAGAATTTAATGTTCCCATCCATCTTCCCCAGTTTAACCCTTTCACTGCCAGGGGTTTTCAGATTTTTTTTTTCTCCTCTGGCTGCCAGGGAAATTTTCACAGTTTCAAAATGGGCAAATAAAACCTAAACTGTAACAAAAAAAAAAAAAAAAAAAAAATCATACTAATCCCCATACCTAAATCTTAACTAGACATCTGTGTTGCATAGTTGTGTCACAGAAGAAGCTTGAGAGTAGATTATATGGGATAATCAGCATTTACTTCTTAGAACATGAGGTAAACAGCATCAAAACGTTAACACAGCAAAACTTGAAAGTAAAAAGGACCTTTTACAATAGAGAGATAAAAGCAAGGTACAACAAGTCTCACATAGCATACCATTACACTCTATTCAGCATATAACACTAATAACATCGCCATCTACTGTCAGATAGATGTAAACTTCTGCACACAAATAAGTCTATCTGTTGCATATATATGTATATAGTATATACCAACAATCTGCAGCATTGTCAAAATGCCACTTGGTGCTGTATACAAACAGGCACCGTCATGCAATTTTAATTTAACTACTTCAGTACCGGGCCAATGTGCGGTTTTGAGGGCTGTAACATTTTTATCATTTGTGTTATTCAACTAATTTCTGCATCTTTTTTCAGTAAAACATAGGGCTTTATTTTTATATTTTTTATTTTTGCATGGGTTTTAATTTTTTTTTTTTATACCCGGGAAAATATAAATAAAAGAAGAGCGAAAACGTGTCTGTTTTATAACCTTTAATAAGGGCGTGTTATTGACATATTTTATTTATTTTCTTAATTTTATTTACTTTTTTTTTTTTTTTTTACTTTTCTATTCTTTTTTTTTTTTTTACAATGCGTCTCCATGAGCCCCAGTTGCAGGAGGAATACAACCTCCTGCCCATTACTATAGAGCTGATCTGGGTCCTCTAGGACCCAGCAGCTCTAACAGGCTCTGATCCCAGTGGGTCAGAGGGGAGCCGCATTATGGCAGAGCCCATAGCGATGTATACAGCACTCATTGAGTGCTTTATACACAGAGATCAGGAAGGCAGGGAAGGTAATAAACCTTCCTTGCCTTCTCTCTGGGAGGTTTGGCTGAAGTTACAGATGGCTTCGTGCAGCTGCTGAAATCTGCTTGGACGTACCGGTACGTCCTTGCAGAACAAGGCAACCACCTTCCGGATGTATATACCCAATGGGCGGTCCAGAAGTGGTTAAAAAGTGTATGTTTTATAAAAAAAAAAAAAAAATAAAATACATTTATATTCATTGCAAAAAGTGGAAATAAAAAAAAAAAAAAACAACACAAACACACACACACTAAGGCCTACACCTCCATGCACATATCTTCATAAAATCACCAGAACTGGAAGGCACAAAAACCCGCTTTGAAGCTCAAAAAGTTAAAAGTATCATGCTATAAAATGTAAGGATTACACACCGTGAAAAGCAAGTGCACCCCTATATATTTATTGAAATTAGACAATGGGTTATCAATAGGCATGTCCACCTTCATGTAACTTTGTGGCAAAAATTTTTTGAAAAAAATGCACAAACTCATATTCAATCGTACATTCACACACAAAACACATAAAATAGATCAAAGTGTACACAATTTATATATACCACAAACAACTACAACAAGAGCTTGTACTCTCAAAAACACTGATACAGAAGTCAAGCGATATTTTGCGGTCATTAAAAATCTATACTGCACATAGCAGACTGTGATACCAAAATCTAACTTTTTTGAGATTGCACAGCATACTGTATATAAAACAGAAACAAAACACGTGTACAATAGTGCTCAAACTAAAAAACAGAAGCAAAACAAATAGCACCAAAAAAAAGTTTATTTGTTTAAAATTTTACTTTTAATAATGATATTTAAAACGGAATAAGCCACAAAAAAATGATTCAAATCCAAATTGAATCCAAACTATAGGTTCATCTAGATAATGTATCCAATCAAAAGGACAGTATAGGGCTAACGTTTGGGGTGGGACCTTGAACACTGATATGCATGAACTTAGGTCCCATTAACCCTATTAATGGACACGTTTCCTCTTATAAATCTTGGGGACATGGTACGTTAGCCCTATACTGTCCTTTTGATTGGATACATTATCTAGATGAACCTATAGTTTGGGTTCAATTTGGATTTGAATCTTTTTTTGTAGCTTATTCCGTTTTAAATATTATTAAAAGTAAAATTTGAAACAAACTTTTTTTTTGGTGCTATTTGTTTTGCTTGTATATAAAACAGATCTTAATATTTCAGATTCTCACTTGGAAAGCCAACTGAAATAAATGGGAGGAGAAAAATGCTGAAAAACACGCTATTGTTTTTTTCCCACTTCACTCATTCAATGCATGATAGAATCTGCCTGAAATAGGTCATGACAATTTTTTTCCTCTAGATAAACAATCAGATGAAAAAAAAAAAATCTGCTACTGACTCCCACTGAAACAAATGGAAGAGTTGGGTGGTGTATTCTGAGGCAGAATCAGCCTGCAAAAAAAAAAAAAAAAAAAAAAAAAAACAACACACACACACCACACACAAACTCTGAACATACCCTTGGGAATTCAATGGACAGTCTCTGTTGACATTCTGCCTGTGCATAAGAGCTTCATCAATCAATGGCTGAGAGCTGACACTCCTTTTCAACTCAGAATCTGTGGTCAACCACTGATTGGTTGACATACTCTTTTGCAGGCCAAAGGTCAGGAAAACCAGGAACCTGAATAGACACTCCACTGGATCCTCGGATGAAGCATTTATATATTATTTCTTATGTTACACCTCGGTATCCAGTTACAATTAAGAGCTGGAACACCCCTTTAATTGGTACATGCCTAGTTCACTGGTGGGGGCTAAAAAAAAAAAAAATTCCAACTGTGTTGGAATCAGTGGAGCAGCGCCTATTAATATATACGAAGAGCTGGACTCGGAAGTGGTGAAAAGTCCTCTTCAACATCTTCCTGCCAGAGGCATTTTTTGACTTCCGTTTTTGACTCCACACCTTCCAAACCCTTTTTTTCTGTTCACATAGCCATATGAGGGCTTAAGGTTCGCGGGACAACTTCTTCTTAATGGTAAAATTTATTATTCTGCACAATGTACTGCAAAAATATTCTAAATGGGGTAGAAGTGGAGAAAAAGTGCATTTATGCTAATTTCTTACAGGCTTCGTTTTCACGGTGTTCACTCTGCAGTCAAAATAACATGTCACCTGTATTCTATGTTTCGTTACGATCACGGGGATACCAAATTTACAGTTTTATTTAAAAAAAAAAAAAAAAAAAAAGGTAGTTTGCCACTTTTGCTTTCTCCAGCGTTCACCATTCGGGAAAAAGATTTTTGTAAGTTTGTTTGAAAACGCCCAGTCTACACATTGATACATAATGTATGTGTTTCCCAAGTAATTTTTATATATATATATATATATATATATATATATATAATATATATATTCTAGGGAAAGGGGGGTGATTTAATATTTAATATTAAATAATGGAAAAAAATGCCCACATAAATGTTATCTTTATGAATTTACGAGGGAAAAGATGCAAAACTTGACACCTTCCATTCCCACCCCAAGAATGCCCATCTTCCATGGAGCTATTAGCAAAATAGCGTGGGATTTGGTATATCCAATGTACTCCACACAGCTTACTGTGCATTGACATCTGGAAAACTATTACTGACTACACCCCCTGAAATATTCATTGAATGGTTAGTGTCCAAAATGTGATCACTGCCCCGGGAATTCCACTTTACTGGCAGTTCATGAGCTCTGAAAGCCAAATTCCCTTTCTGTACCTTGCTGTGTGCCCAAACCATAGTTTATGCAGACATACATGACACTGTTGTACCCCAGATAATTCACTTAAAGGTCAAATGTGGGTATAGACTGTTTGGGAACAGTAGGGCACAGAAGGGAAGAAGCACTATTTGGCCTTTGGTCCACAGATTTAGAATCATGGTTTTTATACAGCATGCCACTTTTGCAGATCCCTTGACGTGCCGGTAAAGTGGAGTCCCTTGCTATGTGAACTCATTTTATAAACTACCCCTCAAGGAATTTATCAGAAGGTGCAGTAGCATTTTTTTATCCCTCCCCTCCAAGTGTTGAATTAACTGATTTTCCAGAAATGAATGCACAGATGACAGTCAAAACTGAAGATTGCAATGCTTCCAATGCATATTTCAGTGCACCTTAATTTGGGCAAAGTAAACTACTTCAACACTCGAGTGGTAAAAATGCTCACTATGCTCCTTGACAAATACCTTGAGAGATATAGTTTCACTTACTGAGGAATTGCACTTTACTGGCACCTCCACAGCTCTGTAAAAATGACATGGTGTCCCAAATCCAGTCCCTCAAAATCTGCACTCCAAAAGTCAAAAAGCACAGTGCTCCTATCCTTCTGAGCAGTGCTGGGGAATCTTAGTCGTGGGTCAGAAAAAAGTTACTGAATCCAGCTTCAAAATAAAATTAATTATACAATTTTTAATATAGTATATTAATTAGATGCATAGCTTTTTGAACATTTACTTTTATAGGAATTCAATCTCTAGCTTTTTAATTAATTAGAGCTTTACTGTTTATGACTGACCACGGTTGTCAGCCACTTATGACGGAGATGAAGTCAGAGTTGGGAGTCAGAAGTTGGAACTCCACAGACCTGCTTCTGAGCCCCGTTTGCCCAAACACCAGTTTACACCCACATAGATTACATTTCCGTACCTGGCGTAACCACTTGGAGTGTGTGCTACTGTTGACAACTGGGCACGACATATTGTACACTGAAATTATGTTTTTATTTAAATTTTACTTTGCAACACCTGCAGGACACTTCACCTTCTGCAAGAGAGCAGCGCTTGGGCAGAGCAGGGGCACCAAAGCCTGTAGGTTGTTAGTGTTACAGTTGTCAGATCACATCAACATTTTGCTAAGATAGCACCAAACTTGTCTTGCTGATCTCAACCTAAATTAAAGTCTTATTCCATATAGTGTACATATATCAGTTTAGATTGATCTAATAGAGTAGAAATTTTGGAATGTAAAAGCACTTATTCTGAACATTATTCCCCTTCTGAATTAATGTAGCTTCCTTATATTGGGCAGAATTCTCGGTGCTTTTCACACGACTGCAGCTTGATAACATAGCTACTAACAGTGGAGGACAACTGAAAGACAACTACAAAATGTAGCAGGGTTAACCAGAACCTCTGCAGCCTATCACAGATGATAACAAGAGCCAATGAAGTCATTGAAAAATTATTTTTGCCATATTCTGGGATAAGATATCATGCTGGAGCAGTTGAACAATTGCAGAACCTCAGGTTACATCTTCTCCATCATATATTTATTTTGTAATCAGTTTGGAAAATTTTAGAACTGCGTATATATTACTTTTTTTCATGTTCGTACACTTTCATATTTGTAAGTTTGTTTTACCTCTCAAATCAGGACAATAACATTGTATTTGTTTTCGTAAGCGTGTCAATTTGTACAGTAGTTATATTTGCGAAGTTTGTTTTCCCTCCCCAAAAGTTAACAGAGCTGAAAAGCAGAATACCCAGTCAGGGAAAATGAATCATGGCTGAATCTCTTACGGATGTACACCACTCCTTAAAAATACATATATACTTTATTCATTATACTGTAAACAGGGTGGACTGGCAGTAATATTGTACAGTCATGTCACAGTTAAAATGAGCAACCTATGTCAAATGCTAAATGAAAGGAATAAATCCTGCTAATGCACACATATAGAACAAGGCACTATTGTGCAGGGAGGGGTTTGTGAAAAAATGTTTGTAATATACTTTAGTACTGTATTTTCTTTTAGCAGAAACCACGTTTTTTGTAATATACTTTACTAACCAAGTTCTAAACTTCTTCCTATATATACACGTGCCAATTTATTCACATATAGCAAATGCTAAAGTAGAGGGTATCACTTCAAATCACTATATCCATGGTTTTATACCTAGAAAAGTGCTTCTGGCGTCGCTTTAAAGAGGACCTTTCACCACCTCCACCAGCTCTAGTTCTTAGCATCTGTTAATAGGCTCTAATACACTGATTCTATCACATTTTTAATGCTCTCTCTAGCCTCCACAATCCTGAGCAAACAATGATGTTATTTTCTGAGACTGATAAGCTATTTTGCCTTTGTACTGTCAGGAGGGAGGGGTCAGGCAGGAGTAGCCAAAGGGTATGATTCTGAGCTCTGATCTATCTCCCTCTTTCTCTATAGCCAAAGAAGATGGAAAAAGTCTTCTTTTCTTCCGGGTGGCGGGCAGAACTAACAGACGGCAAATGCTCAGTATGTTCAAGCACACCTGGAACTACATGAGCTAACTTTGCATTCAAAAGAATTTCACTACAGCTCTCCATGATGTCGGAGCAGTGTGAGGGTCAACTCACTGCTCATAGTGACAAGCTAAATGCAGGATGGGGGCGTGTTTAGTGATGATACAGCGGTGGTAAGTGCCTGAAGAAAACGCCCCCTATGCACTGAGGTCCTCAATTGCATAAAAATTGAAAGTGCTTTTTCTACACATCCCTGGAGCTCTGAAACATAAGAAAGGTATCATTTTTTATTCTGCTAAAAGCATCTACAGCATTATGGAAGCAGTTTAAAGTAGCTGGGGGCAGTGATAGACTCCCTTTAATAAACAATTATTTTAGGACACTACCCTTTTCCATGCCGAGCTCCTTATTAACGTACCCTATGTCACGCAATGCCACTGAATTTTAGTTTTCGGTTATTCACACTTACTGACTGGATTGCATACAGTTACCGTTCTTGGGGTCCATTTGGGGACCCGAAAAACAGAACCTAATCCGCTTAAAAATTGGTTACCCGAGGAAACCCGTGGATCCCATAGACTATAATGAGGTCCGCCCAGCTTCCATCTGAAAAATGAGGAGGGAAAAGTTCTGCTTGCAGGACTTCTCTCCGGGTTTTTCATGCGGAATGGAGGATGAAATAAGTCACCTAACACAGGTGTGCCTGAAGCCTTAGTGATATATTTTTTTAGACCAGGGGTACACAACTATTTTTAGTAAAGGTCCGTTGACCTGGATCCGCCATCAAGTAAAGGTCCGACCTGAACATGACCAGTATTTACAGTATTTTTCAGACAAAGAGACATGCCTGACTAAGAAAAATTTGAAAAAATATTTCCTATTGTGGCATTATAATGTGCAGGGGGCACTAAGGAGTATTATACTGTGGGTGGGGGCACTAAGGAGCATTATACTGTGGGTAGCACTAATGGGACATTAGTGTCCCCACACAGTATCATGCTCGATTATTGTGCCTCCTCACAGTATGCTCTTTAGTCCCCTCTCCCCCAGTATAACTGCCCATTAGTGCTCCCACACAACATTAACAGCGACTGGGAGAAACATTCATCTCTCGCCCATTGTCCTGATCCCTTACACTAAGCTGCAGCAGGGTTCAGCAATCGCCCCTGCTGCCTGCACGTGTGAAGGAAGAAGGGATGATTACTGATCCCCGCTGCCGCTAGCACAAGGGAATCGGGGCTTGGGGAGCAACAGCGGATAGGAGATTAAGGTTTCTCTCGCCCACTGTCATAATGAAAGGGCTGGGAGGCAACAGTCCAGTCCAGACAGCTGGTAGCCAGTTGAGTATCCCTGGTTTAAAACAATGGCAGTATGGCATGGATATAAATTCATTGAAATAATGGATTAATTGCCTAACCGAAGGGTGAAAATAAATAAACTAACAAAAATAAACTATTAATATTCTACTTTTGAAAGAATTCTTACTTTGTAGCATTTTTTCACACCTATCACATTTTTGCACAGTATTATAAATTGCTAATTTAAAATCTGTCGATTTCTGCTCCAAATCTTCACTGTGGAAAGGAAAAGGTGAAGTCTGCAGGAAATCCACAGCAAAAACCATATACACACAACTGGACAAAATTGTTGGTACCCCTCGTTTAATGAAAGAAAAACCCACAATGGTCATAGAAATAACTTGAAACTGACAAAAACAATTTGCCAAACTACATGTTGACAAGCCACAAAGCTTCTGGGAGAATGTCCTATGGACAGATGAGACAAAAATCGAAATTTTTGGCAAGGCACATCAGCTCTATGTTCACAGACCGAAAAATGAAGCATATCTTGAAAAGAACACTCTTCCTACTGTGAAACATGGATGAGGCCCTGTTATGTTCTGGGGCTGCTTTGCTGCATCTGGCACAGGGTGTCTTGAATCTGTGCAGGGTACAATGAAATCTCAAGACTATCAAAGGATTCTAGAGAGAAATGTGCTGCTCAGTGTGAGAAAGCTTGGTCTCAGTCGCAGGTCTTGCAACAGGATAATGACCCAAAACACACAGCTAAAAACACCCAAGAATGGCTAAGAGGAAAACATTGGACTATTCTGAAGTGGCCTTCTATGAGCCCTAAATCCTTTAAGACCTAAATCCTTTTGAGCATCTTTGGAAGGAGATGAAACATGCCGTCTGGAAGAGGCACCTTTCAAACCCGAGACAACTGGAGCAGTTTTCTCATGAGGAGTGGGCCAAAATACCTGTTGAGAGGTGTAGACGTCTCATTGACAGTTACAGGAATCGTTTGATTGCAGTGATTGCCTCAAAAGGTTGTGCAACAAAATATTAAGTTAAGGGTACCATCATTTCTGTCCAGGCCTGTTTCATGAGTTTTCTTTTTTAAAAATTCTGTTGAAGCATGGTTGAAAAGCAATGTCTGACTTTCATTTGTTCATTTTCATAGAATTTTTATATATTACTTTTGTCAGATTCAAGTTATTTCTGTGACCATTGTGGATTTTTATTTCATTAAACAAGAGGTACCAACAATTTTGTTCACGTGTGTAATTTGATATGGCTATACCTTCCTAGTACAACATTTCACTGGAACATACTTGCCAGCTTATCCTTCAACAAACCCTAAGCCCTTATATAGGTCTCCTCTACCTACATGTGTGTAAAGTGGCAGTTAAAATATATGATCCACTGCCTAACTGGCAATAGATTCTGGTGAGACAAAGGGAATCTGTCAGGGCAATTTGAGACACTAAACCACCCACATGTCCATATGGCCCGGGGGTTTAGTGTCCCAAAGCACTCTTTTATAACGCAATCCATGGCCGCATTAAAAATAAAAATAATGTTGTTGTACTGTGTTAGCCATTGAAAGTAGTGGAAGAGTGAAGAAATCAGGCGATACCTTTTAGAGGCTAACTAAGTATATTTGATAAGTAAGCTTTCAGAAGTCTAGCTTCTTTCATCAGACATGGTGTTATACAAGAACTGAAAATTCACAGATTTTTTTTTTTTATACCCTATACACATGGTCTTCAAAGGATTTTAGAGTCCTTAAAAAACAAAAAAACAAAATACAATCTAAGTAGAGAAGTTATTTACAACCGGTCAAAAAATAAACAAACAATCTGGAAAGTTGTGGTGCGTGACAGAGGGATCTGTTATCTGTTTGCTAGGTGATTTTTGACCCTCACAGTTCAATTATGTGGGGGAAACAGGGCAAAGACTTAGTCAGCGAATGAACTCACACAGATCCAACATTAATAACAGCAGAACAGATCTCCCAGTGGCCGCACATTTGTCCAGAGAAAACCACTCTATTGAAGATTTGCGGGTTGTGGTTTTAATGGGACATTTTAAGACGCAGGAGGAGAGGAAACAACGGGAGTACAAGTTTATGCAAAAAATTTAAAACTCTGCAATTTGGACTTAATATTCATGCCAGCTTCATGTCACACTATGTATGAACTGTGAGGGTCACAAATCACCTTCTGATAGCAAACAGATAACAGATCCCTCTGTCACGCACCACAACTTTCCAGATTGTTTGTTTATTTTTTGACCGGTTGTAAATAACTTCTCTACTTAGATTGTATTTTGTTTTTTTAAGGACTCTAAAATCCTTTGAAGATCATGTGTGTAGGGTATAAAAAAATCTGTGAATTTTCAGTTCTTGTATAACACCATGTCTAATGAAAGAAGCTAGACTTCTGAAAGCTTACTCATCAAATATACTCAGTTAGCCTCTAAAAGGTATCGCCTGATTTCTTCACTCTTCCACTTAAAAATAAAAGCTTTATACTCACCCTGCCACTGTACTCCCTGCGCCTGCGCAGTTCTTCAATGAAGCCAGAGGAGTACACCTCGGCTTCAGTGCGCATGCCCGCAATTACGCAGTGAAGCCGGGGTGTCCATCTTTACCTTCACTGAAGAACAGTGCAGGCAACGGGAGGCGTGCCTCATGAATAAGCCGTACCGTTCTCACCAAACAGCGTCGATCGGACCCTTATCTAGGTAAGTATAAAGGTTTTTTATTTTTAATACACCTGCGATTTGCATTACAACAGGGCGATCTGGGACACTAAACCCCAGGTCTATAAGGACCTGTGGGTGGTTTAGTGTCCCAGATTGACCTGACAGATTCCCTTTAATGAATATCGAGGTACTCCACAATGGCATTCACCTCTTCAACATCAGCTTCCAGTGTCATACCAAAATTGGACATCTCAGACCATGGCTTTCCACAAACAGTTCAAACAGATAATGGTCCTCCATTTACTGGACATACAGGTGCATCTCAATAAATCAGAATATTTTTGAAACGTTTATTTCTTTCAGTAATTCAGTTAAAAAAGTGACCTAGATTTTCTAGATTCTTTACACACTGAGTGTTCTATTTCAGGTGTTTTATTCTGTAAATGTTGATTATGGATTACAGGTAATGAAAACCAAAATCTAAGAAAATTTGAATATTGTAAAAAAGTTCAGTATTGTAAATTCAGTGTGTCACCTGCCAAGGTTTCCTAAGCCTTTAAATGGTCCCTCAGTCTGGTTCAGTAGGACACACAATCATGGAAGACGCTGATTATGAATTGTATTACTGAATCACTGAAATGAATGAACGTTTCAAAGATATTCTAATTTATTGAGATGTACCTGTATATAGAGTAAACTGTAACAAATGTAAGTTGTTGTCATTTCAACTGGATTGAACCATTCCAGCTGAAGTCGAGCAGATAGTACAACACTTGAATTAAGTTATTCTAGTGACGGGGTGTAAATAGGATAGTTCTTCCTCTTCCTTAGGAAAAAACAGTCTGTATATGAAGAGAATTTTATAGAGATCTCAAAGCTACAATCCAATATATGAGCCTCAAACCAGGTTGGGGGCACTTTTTGAAACCTGCACGCATAGCCTGGGTACTACAGGTATCTTTGGAGTTTTCGTGGAAGACTTAAAACATACTTTTCATAACTCAAGCAAGAGAGACACTGACTGACTCCATCAAGTGCCACCACCCAACCTCAGCTTCAGCCAAGCGGTTACCATGGATGACTGGTATTGGTTGTTAGCTGCCTTACTCCAAGTAAACAGGGTGTTGTTGCACAGAGACAGCAGCCACATACATTTTTCATGTATTAGGTTCCCTTTTAAACCAGAGTCACGTCAATTCACATGCGTGTAGTAATTCGTGGTAATACTGTAATCTGGTACTGTATTACACTGTGAATGTCCCAGCAGTAAATGTGCATGGGAATTCTACTGCTAATACACAATAAGTATGTGTAGCCTTGGGCTGAGAACAAGACAGTGGGCATGTGCTGTGAGCCAGACTAGGAGCATCACATTCAACTGTACCCACTTCCTTATGCTGATACAGTTGAACCCAATGTGATCACAGTATGGTGGTAATATTAGTCTTTGTACAATATGTTGGTTTTTATACATTAACAGTATTGAATTACCAGTGAGTGGTTGTGGAATGGAGATAATTTTGGGGCCTTGTATAGTGGAATCATTTGTTACATTATATTTTGTGCTCAAGAATAATTCTGGTAGTGTTTAATCTTGGTAGAGAGGTATTATATGATAACTATATACTATTTTGTGTTTGTGTTCAACATACACTTTAGCTCTTGAGCCCCTGGAGATCTGTACTTCAGTGCTCTGCACACCATCTTCTGAACTGACTTATTTCAGCAGCTAGGGCCCCAGGGCCACACGTTGGCTGAAACCAGCCCTGCCTGTGTTAGCATTCTTTATCTCAGAGTTAGAGATAATAGCAAGGAGGGAGAGGAGATTGTACATCACACAGTAAAAATGTTGGAAAGCATCCAAGCCTTCAAAAAGGACAGATCACAAAGGCTGTATTGTATCAGAGTATAGACAGGAAGGAGAGTATATGGACAGCAGTCCGCAAGTTGTTGAGGGAGTGAATTACACAGACTGTAAAGGTAGACTTTTCAGGGGATGGAAGGGATAAGTTGGATACTCCTCAGCATTAGTGTCTATCTACACCACTGAGTAGATGCAGAATCCTTCAAAAAATGTTGTTTGGAAAGATAAGGGTTGACATGTGAACATGAAATTTAATAAAGGCAATATGTAAGCACATACAGTATGTGTGTGTTTTCCTTTAAACAGTTTGTTCCCACTGTTTCCTCCACTGTTGCTCTTATGTGTTGGCCACAATTTGCCTTGAGTCAGTTTTGTCCTTTGATGTAACGGTGCCTCGCAAGTCAAACTCAGCAACGTTCAGACTGTCAGCGTTGCTGGTCACTGAGAGAAAGATTCCTGGTGGTCAGCTTACAGGAAAGAACCCAGCACTGTCTGTGGTCCACACAGGGCTAACCATTGACATTGGGTGCAATGTGGTGGAATAGAGTATTGCTCTATGGCGCTGTAACAAAAGGAGGGACCTATGAGAAGTCTTATTAAGAGAAGAAAGTAGCAGAGAGTATGGAGTAAGGCCCTATGTGATCTGACCCTGTAGTGTGGCACTGGACAGTGCAACATGTACCCCGCATATATGCAGTCAATGGTAGTTGACATTCAGTAAATGTAATTACAAGGGCCTGCATATCTTTTCAGTGAATGCTAGATCTCTGAATGGCACATAGGACAGGCTGTAGCAGAGACCAATAATGGCACACAAGATCAGGCTTTCAGCTGACATTTTGGTACAATCTGACTTGGTGGACTTCCAGCATAGCATGGGGACCCAAGCCTGATTTAAAGGACTGCTCAGAAAATTCGTGCCACTATTAGGACTGGGCAAGTAAACAAAAAATAACCAATCGAGCATCAATCCGAATTAGCCAACGTGATTTTGTTAACGTCGAATATTTCGGTTGGGATATTACAGTATTTGTGAACTTTTATCTGCAGTTTGTTTGGACCAAAACAGTCTGAACCAGAACTACTATTATACTCCAGTGTCTCTTAAAACCCCAGAGAATAATTAGTGGAGGTCCATGGGAGGGGGTAAAACAGTGTTACTCACTTGCTTTGTGCTTCGGCATGGGTCTTCATCCTCTTCAGGCCTCTTCTGAATGATGGTTAGTGACTGCGGAGGCCTGTGATTAAGTCAGGAGGCCTGAAGAGGAACAGATCCCACTGGAAGTAACACTTTTTTTTTTGTGTTTGCTCACCTCCCATGAACCTCTGCTAATTTAATACTGTGGGGTCTGAAGAGAACCTAGAACAGTGATGGTGAACGTTTTAGAAACAGAGGGTCCAAACTGCAACCCCAAACCCACAAATTTTTGCAAAGCACTAACATGGCAATTTAACCTTAAAGGGGTTTTCCGGGCAAAATTATTATTTTTTTTTTTAAAAAAGGTCTGTTAGTGCTAGTAATGGGTTACATACACCCATATACCTTTAGCAGTGTTTTGAGTGAATTCTGGGTGTCTGTGGGAGTTCCTGGCATCCTCTGCATTTGTTTACATGGTGTAACTTCCTGCTGTGTAGCTTTCTGTGTACCTTCCACACTACCTCCCTCTCACTGCCCCCCTCCTCTCTCACTCCATTACACCCCCCTCCCTGTCTCCCTAGCTAAGCTATCCCACCCACTACTAGCCCCCCCATAACATCATACTTACCAATCTTCCTCTCTGGGAGATGGCTCCTCCTTTCTCCCTCACAGGCTGGAGACGCTTCTCTTCCACTCTCCTAGTCTGTGCACAGACCAGAAGTACCTGTGACGCCTGCGTAACAGAGATGGAGTGCCATCTCTACTGCACATGTGTCACAGGTCCTGACAGACTGCACTAGCGCTTGCTGAGAGGAAGAGGGGCTTTCCCGGACAGGAAGACACGCAAGTATTGATGGGGCCGGGGGGGGGGGGGGGGGAGGAGGAGAGAGAGAGTACTGGTGACGTTCAGTTTCGGAAGCGGTGAAACGGAACGTCACCGGATCATCAGAAAGTGTCCCTGGAGAAGTCATATGACCACCCCAGGGATATGGGTAATTACATTTTATTATTTTTTTTTTTTAATAGAAGTAAACTAGAAGTTAGGCGGGGGGAGGGGGGGAGTTAGTTTAGGGGTTAATTCCCATTTTATCCCAGACAACCCCTTTAATATTGAGGTTTTAGTTTAGGAAAAAAAAACACAAAAAAAAAAAACTACTCATACACTAACATCTTTCGCCTTAAAATAAAAACACAATAATGCCCTATTCACACAGCCATAGCCATGTTTTCAGGTCTGCAAATGCGGTCCGTATAACGATATGTCCTATTTTTTTTGCTATCTCAAACACCAGACCGCAAAAAAAATAGGACGTGTGCACGCCCCCATTGAGATGAATGTCTGTAACTGTCTAATTGTGGATCCATAGTTGCGCACAGTTACAGACCCACAAAATATGGTTGTGTGAATGGGGCGTTACAGAGCTTTCAATGTTACAAAAAACTTTGTACTGAAAGGTAAATGTCTGCATTTGGTAAACTTTTTAACAATTAATTTTCACTATTTACTTTGCACAGGATCTGTTTTATAGCGACCATGCAATGTTATTACAGCCTGTAATAATATCACGTCTGCTATAAAATAGTACTGTGTGATATAAGTAGTGAAGTGCCCCCACACAGTACAATCTGCTCCATAGTGGCCCCACAAAGTATAAAATGCTCCCAAATGCACTCCTTGAGCCGCTTCATGCAAACCCTACGAAATTTGTTTCGCCATCCAGTTCATTACAGAGCTATTATTATACGCTGGAGTCTCCTCAGAGTCCAGATTATGATAAGTGGAAGCCCAGGTGAGGGGAGTAAAAATAAAACACTTATACTCACCTCTCCTGAGAATTCTCTCTCTAGCTCTCTCCAGCATACTCTTCCGGCCTCTTGTCCTTGAGACTGAGGCAATGCACCCCAGAAGTCACCACTGGGGCCTGTGACTGGAACATGTGGGGCTTGCTAAAGTCATAACGCCGGCGCACCCCACCTGACTGCTGAGGCCCAAAGGCGGGAGAAAAAAAAAAAAAAAAAAAGCACCGTCCCTGGGAAGGCTACTTTTGATAAAGGGCCCAGCAGGATGTACAAACATCACATAACCGGACCCCTTTCCATTAATGATATATAACCAGGCTTTCCCTGACCGCTATCATAGTGCTGGCTAGGGTGACGGCGCATGTGCTCACAGAGAGGGCTCTGAGTGCCCCCTCTGGCACAAGTGCCATAGGTTCACCACCACGGCCCTAGAGTATAATAGCAGTTCTGGTTCGGATGTGTTCAGTCCGAACATGTACAGACCTCAGGCGAGGTTTGGCCAACACACACTCATACAGGGTGCAGTAAAAATAACATGTTCCTTATTAGGAATGGGCGATTATGACCTAAACCAGGCATTTTACCTCAATTATGATTAATGGCAATTATTTAAAAAAGGTGGAGATTTAAAATGGGCTTGACTTAAACCATGAATATATGCATTGGGTGGTTTTATTTGGATTGAATAAGTCTGAACCAGAACTGCTATTATACTCTGGGGTCCTTTCAGACCTCAAGTATAATTAGCAGAGGCCCACTGCTGAGGCCCGTGATTGGCTGGTCATGGGGCGTCATGTCCTTAATGTCAGTCACAAGACTGAAATAAGAGGATAGAGTCGTGCCGGAGACCAGGAGAGGTGACCAACACTGTTTTTTTCAATGTTTGATCTGGACCTCCACTTTTACTCTGGGGTCTCTTCAATATAATAATAGCAGTTTCGGTTCAGTCCAAACGAAGCTGAAGGTGGAACCTCACTAATATTGTAATAAACAAATAACCATCCGTATAATAAATACAATATAATATAGAAAAGATAGCTAGAGACATATGTAAAAACTGTATAAGCACACATTCGATATAATAATGGAAAAAAAAAAAAAAAGTTAAGGGGTTTGGAAGGCGAGGAATCAAAAAAACAAATCGAAAAATGTCACCGGCCGGAAGGGGTTAAGAAGAAATCGTCTAGGTATCAACATTAGTCCCTCTAACCTTACACATGCAGTTACTTCAGCTATTATCCTGGTAAGTAGCCTGGGGACTTGAGAAACCCCAAAAGGAAGGGCTCCATACTGAAAGTGGTGAAGAGACCCATCCATTCATACTGCAAGTCATAAATATTTCTGTGAAGAATGATGGATCGGGGCGTGATAGTATGAGTTCTCTATTGTCCAAGATGACCATACTACACAGAGGAAACAGGAGATTTATTGTGGATGACACTTTTACCATTTTGAACGTTTAGTATGTCAGGTACTTCTTTGGACGATTTATAATCATCCTAAACTTTCCTGAGGATTTCTGGACTAAGAACAAAGGGGAATAAAAACTCTTCCCCTCCTCCCCCAGGGGAACCCTCACAATAACTCCCCTCTGTACCAGGGAGACCACTTCTTACTGAAGAGTCAGTCTTTTCTAGTGGTCCCTGGGACATTTTGTAGGTAGAAATCTGTAGAAACGAACTCTAGGAGAAACCATAGCCTTAACCCCTCTAATATCCATGTGCTGGAGGAGACCTCTTCCCAGGCCTGTGTAAAAAGGGAGAGCCTACCTCCTACCGGAAGCATGGCATCACTGTTGACCTTCTGATTTTATCAGATTGGAAAAAAATAAGAGCTTTACCTTTCTTCTGAAAGGGGGCCTTCCCTACCCTCGAGTCCTAGTTTTATTCTTATAAAAGGGCATCTGATTTATATGGAGAGACCCAGAAGACTAAGGAATGGAAAGCCATTTTCTCTGTTCAAAGCTTTATCTAGAAGATCATCAACCCCTGGGCCAAAAAGCATATTACCTATGCAAGAGATCCCCCAGAGACGTTTTTTCCTCAACAACAACTCTGTCATGACAAGCCGGTTTAGATTATGAGGAACAGCCTTTCCTACAGATCCCACAACTTCTGGACCTACCATTAAAGATAGATTTCTTGCTTAATTTAGCAGCCTATAAAAACACAAGAAACACAAACCCCAGTAAGTAAGGAACATTTCTTACCCTCTCAGAGGTTTTGTAATTACCCTAATCCCTCAAGCTGTACAAGGCTGGGAGGCAGTAATTAACCAGGCACCAGAGAAAAACCAGGGCTCACATGTGCAATGGCTGGCTGTATCTGACCATGGCCTACTTAGAACGCGCCTTCTGGCTAAGTGCTGGGAGTAAGCCGGCCCCTTCTCCCGTCTCTGGTGGTGCATGAAGCCATCAGCTAGCACTGCCCCCCTCACTGGAAGAGCCAGAGGAGCAGGTGAAGGCAGGACAGGTATGGTACAGCACGGGTGCAGCAAAGTCTAGGACAGACTGGGTAAATGGGCAGCATGAAAATGAGACTTATGCTCCACTGGGAAATAGGAGGTAAAAGGCCGGCTCCATCCCCAGCCCATAGGAATATATACCCCAGTTTACTCCCCCTAGTGATATATATATATATATATATATATATATATATATATATATATATTTCAATTATAAAATAAGACACACACACACTATTAATTTGTATAAAATAGGCCATGATGCATTTATTAAGGGGTTAAATAAAAGTAGAAAAATAAATTAAAAATGATTAACAACCACCACCACCATAAATAAGACCTCCAATTCATCAGATCATGAGTGTAAACAAGTCCCCCCAGCATTAGCTGGGAGACAAATTCCCCACTAATAAAGCATCACGACAGTCCTTAGAGTTTATCCTAAGGCAGGGAGGGCGGGTGCTACTCCCTACTTGACACAGCGACTAACCATCAGCTGTGAGACGGACCTCTTTTTAAATGCTTCTTTTCCCACCACTGACACCAGCTGACCAATCAGCTGGCAACCCTGCTGCTGGGCAGAATAGCCTGAAGATTGCAGAACCTGCTTGCCCCAGAGGCACAGCTGACCTAGGTTTGAACCTAAAGGTAAGAACCACTGGGGAAAACAATATAGATAGAAGAGGGGGTACAAAGAAAGGGACCAAACCACCTAATATTAAATTAAGTTAACAAACAACTTAATTTAACTAAATTCAATTAATTAAAGCTAACAAGAGATGGCCTGGTAATCCCATGGGCACTCATCCATTAATTACTCCTAAAGGCTTCTTCATGGGGGTATAAAAATTTAAAAAAAAAATATATATAATCCAGTAAGAAGCATAGCTCCTCAGGACCCATCCGGAGACAGGAAACCTGAACTTTGGTGTGATTGAGGTGTAACCCTTTAATCCTTTTATCCCTTTTTTTTTCTATGTAAGGATGGCTGGTCTCCTCACAGGGGTACTGTCATGGGCGTGGATAAAGTACAGATTTTAAAGAAGTTGTCAGCTTTCTAGATGGATATGGATAAGATCTATATAAGACGACCATAAATCATTTCAGGGCTTACTTTAGTCAACAAGAAGTAATCCCCTAGTTCATGGATACAGTTGTAAAAGGCAGTCTGTCCATAGCATCTTTAAGATGGTGGCTGTGTCCTCTAGTGTGTAGGCACATAGAGAGAACATACAAAGCTTTCCTGTATTTATGTTATCTGTGCCAGTGCTAAATGTTTTCAGCGCCTGCACAGCCGAGGCCACAGGTGCCATCTTGCAGACACTATGGATGAGCAATGTATTAACATCAGTACCCACAGTCCCAAAGGAGCCCCTGTCTTTGTAGTCTAATGTAGGCTGTGATGTAATTATGGGCTTTGTAATGCTAAAAATCAAAATGAGTGCCCTTGATAAAATGGCTGACAAGCCAAGTCATGTAACCTTAGTTTCAACTCTATATAGTGTCTAGTTAGACAGAAAAGCAAGATCGGAGTTCAATTCTGTTCTATGTGATATTTACATGCATATTAAGCGAGCTTAAAGTTTAACTAGATAATGTCTAGATAGACATGAAACTAGTTCTAAAGTTCAACTCTGTTCTATATGATGTTTACATGGACAGCTTGAAGAATCAGCTCTGTTTGACTTTGTCTACATAAGACATAAAAATCAACTCAAAAGTGCAACTCTGTTTAACTTTATGTTTACATGTCCATAAACCCAGCTTACAGATTAACTCTGTATGAAGCTAAGTGTCACAAGACATATTCTGGTGAAACTGGCCTATATCGCAAGAATGTGAGCTTGGAGATGAGAAAAGCCTTACAGAGGTGTATACACCTCTGTAACCCGCCCACTCTATGACACACACAAAGGGTATATAAAGACGGATGATAGCCCCCAGCCATATGTTGCAATCTTGACAGCATATTGGGGACGCCTAATGCTGCATACCTGTCACAATGGCTTGATGATATTTCCTGAAGCTACCTTATCGGAGTTCATCAATGAAGCTTGGCAGTGTTGTAAGTATTTAATTTGATTATATTGTAAGTGTTGATTTGATCTACTTTAAGTATTTGAATATATCATAGTTTGATTGACTTTTGATATGTGATATACCTGGCTTTATAGCTAGTGTTGAATATACCTGGCTTTATAGCTAGTGTTGAATATACCTGGCTTTATAGCTAGTGTTGGTTTGATCTGATATACCTTCTAATATTTGTTACATTTTTCTTTGTTGTAAGACCCTTTTCCTATCTTCTTATACTCTTCTTAATAAAATGTTAAACTATTGTTGATAGTCAGGTGTTTTATTCTATAACTTTATTCTATTATACGGAATCCAAAGAATCTGTTTTCATTTGGCAAAACAGGCTTATGCAATTACACAGCAGTACAGCACTCGGCATTTCTCCAATTTATCTAGAAAGCGAACATCCTCTTTAATACCTTTGATATGTTACCAGTACTCAGTAAGTGATAGCAAGGATGGCGTAGATACCATAGTAGTAGTAAATTCTCCTCAAAGAAGAAATCTTTTCAGAAGTTCTATTTTAATATAGACATTTCTGTGTAGGTTTTGTAGATAAAATTAAATTATCTGAAAGTTTTGTGAACCATGTAAAAATAAACTACAGGGACACATGTTCCATACACAAAAATTCTACACAATATGCAGACTGTATAATCTGCTCATCAACTAATCTGTTCCATTATGTAGGTGTGCTAAACCACCAAGCCAGAAATGAAATATTGCAATACCCCAAATGAAGCAATAGTGAGACATTTATTCACACAGGAGCATGTAGAGTCAAAAAAAGGCCATAGGACCTGGACTGTGTGGCTGCTTGCATGCTCAACTCTAGTATGACTGGTCTATGGTTGTGCTGCTTATTTTCATTGTGGACTGACTACACAAAAATCTGGTTAACCCAATAAAAAAAAAAAAAAAATGAAGAATCAAAAACTGAAAAAAAAAGGCTTTCAAGGTCAGATGTCCACCAATAACTGCAAGACCTTAAATTTGTATATCAAGTTTCACTAATATTCATTACCACCTCATTCATTTTCATTACAGATGAACCTGTGAATTTTTATGCCAAATTAAAAAGAGAATTTCTAACTTGGGCAGCCACCTGTGTCAAGTATATTTTAGACTATAGACTACTTTCTATGCAAGCAACAAACTGTTGCTATCCAGCTACACATCACTTCAATTAAAGTAGAGTGATTTTGTAGGGTGATATATAAACAACTTTATATCTCGTTGCCAAAGTGACAAAAATAAATAAATAAAATAACCACCCCTTTCTTTTGGACTGTCAAGGGAAGAAATACTTTGGGCCCCTTTCAATATTTCTTAATTCATTCATGAAAAGAACTCAGCTTTGCTGGTATTCGCCTGAGTGCCAGATATATCGTGCTGTTCATTTCGGCAATGATATCCCTTCATTGTCAGAAGGGCGGGCCTTATAGCCTAGCCTCATCACTAAGCTAATAATATTATTATATTATTATTATTATTATTATTGTTTATTTATATAGCACCATTAATTCCATGGTGCTTTACATTTGAGGGTTTACATACGGTACACAAGATATACAAAACAGATAATACTAACATTGACCAACTGGCACAGTGGGATAGAGGGCCCTGTCCGCAAGGGCTTACAATCTATGAGGGAAGAGGGATAGAGACAGAAGATGAGGGGAGAGGCTGTACAGGTGGTGGTATGGAGACAGTAGCGTTATTGGAGGTTGTAGGCCTTCCTGAATAGGTGAGTCTTCAGGGCCTTCTTGAAACTTGTGAGTGTGGGGGATAATCTTATGTGGAGCTATGAGGAACATCTCCCAACAGTACACCTCAATAGCCAACAGAGAGCATTTGATCTAGCTGTTTGTTTAAATCTTATGCCGTGCTGACAGATAGATCCCAAGCACCCAAACACTTTCACCAGCACCAACTGCAAAGCCAGATGAACTTGTGCTGAACTTGAGGCAAATATATCATAGAAACTGGTATAACAAACACTTCACAAACTCTAGTTAAACCAGAACCCACAATAAACTTACAAAGCAGATGAAAACCAGGAGGATGATCAGGAGACTGAAGGTCTCTCTAGCCCCCACCAATCCTTAGCAACAAGCACAGGTAGTTTTGGTGTCTGATGTGCTATTTAGTCTCTGTAATGTCAGAAGGGCAGTTTACAGCCAGGGTCATGATTCAGAGCTTCAATCAGAAGCAGCCAGTGTTAGAACTCAGAATCACATGCCTTGTCTGCTTCTATCTGACACCACCCTCCTGACAGTACAGAGTGTAAATAGCATATCAGGCACCAAAACTAACAGCATTGATTGTTCGGGAAGGGTGGCAGCAACTAATGGCAACTATGCCAAAATCAGTGGAGCAGCAGTTATTAATTGATGTAAAGAGCTGGACTTGTTGGAGGTGGTGAAAGGTCCTCTTTAAAGCTTCCCACAACTTATTTTACGAAGATAAACGTGACACAAACAAAACAATAAGGGGGAAAATAAGCATTCCTAAATATATAGCACTGTCCAGATACGTAAATTCAAAGCATTCCACCGAAGCAATAAACAGCAAAAAGAAAAGGTTTCTATAGTTACTTCCACATCATCAGCTTTCCAGTGACTTTTCTGTATAGGATTACACTATACCATAAAAACTGAACCAGCAAATGCTATCAAGATTTAAGCATATCGCCAAAGCATACAATTACGTTATCAAATAAACTTGATGATCCAACAATCAATTGTCACAAGCACAAGATCCAAGAAATCATAAAACTTAACCTTTAATGTAAATAATAATAATAAATATTTAAGACTGTCAGAAAATATCACCAATTAATGTGCACAAAACAAACCGTGCTCTAGATAAAAAAAAGGAACGGTCTTACCCGGACCTACTGAGACATGGTGGGGACTCAACGGGACTTACAGATGAAGGACTGGTATAATTATACCCTATCTCTCACCTATGTCCCACAATAACTCCTGTCGTAACAAGGACAGTCCCAAAACTCTCCCTGTATCTCCCTATCAAATTAGATCCATCTAGAGTACGTTTTGTTTTGTGCACATTAATTGGTGATATTCTCTGACCGTCTTAAATATTTATTATTATTATTTACTTTAAAGGTTAAGTTTTATGATTTCTTGTGACAAGATTTAAGCATTCAAAAGGATTAACAATTAATGTGTGTCACTTTCACTATATTGATATTTTAAAGTTCTTCATTTTTTTAATTTTCTGGTGTTATTGTTTAATTTGTTATTGTTATATAACAGATAAGACATAAAATATATCTGAATTCCCTCTAATGCAACACATTTTTCAAAGGTTACAATAAAATTGTCAAAAAAAGGGAGGGGACCTCCTACAGCCCAATAGATTTACAACTGAAACAGCTATGAGTTGGTGTAGGTTTGCTCTTCTCGTATAAAGACAGGTGGAAAGATGAGCCAAATCCATAAAGAGCCTTGCACGTCTTAATAAATGTAACAGTTTAAGACTGGTGAAAAAAATTGCTATAAATAATACATTACTGGAATTCTAGTACCCTTAACACCTGACAATGCTCTAACTCGCAATTATGTATAAAAGTCTAATTTCCCTTGAATAAGGAGGCTGTAACATGTCCCTATGGGGAAATCATGCTTTACCACAGTTTTTTTCCTGCTGTTCTTTATAGCCACCAGCAGGAGAAACAGCTTTATTAGTAACACAAACTACATCTGAGTAAACCAGGGCGTCGGATTTCTTAAAAGTTCCAAATTGAAATGAGGCAGTTATAGGCCATTTACTGCAGCTGAAATGCAAAAATTATTTTTTTTTTTCCATTAAAAAAAAAAAAGTTTAACATGGCAGTAAGGATTACGATTTCAGCACTATCTAAATGTGTCTGTTGCAGTTCATACCATAAAAACAGCATGCCTTATAGTAATCACTTGGAGATCTACAGCATTTAGCAAACAGTCTCTTCATGGCCATAAACACAGCCTTCAGTATAGGCTACAACGAAAGAGCCCAATGCCTATTAAATAGGAAAGAGAACATGGGAGTCTAGCTACTTTGTCTACTAGGTAGAAGTGGCAAGACATACATTCCAGTAAAAAACTATTAAATTGATGCCCCTTCTTCCCCTTTCATCACTCATCTCTGGAAACTGCTAGTGGATGGGCAACATGCGCATTTAAGTAATAGGAGTAGCACTACACTTCCCAGGAACCACCGCTATGCAGTGGAGGGGTGGCTGTACATCTCCAATTACTTGAATAGGAGCAGTCCATTCAATCCACTAGCAGCTTCTGACACCCGGTGGCTGCTAGAACAGCTGATCTGTGTGGGCTCAGACTCCGACAAATCATAAGTATGAAAAGTCAGTTTGGGGCCGGATAAGCGCTTTAGCCCTTTCCAGCCACAACTTTAATTTTTTATTGGCTAATAAGTACTTTTTAAGGGTACCATTTAATATACCATACAATGTTCTGAAAAACATGGTGGAATCAGGAAAAAACTGCAACTGCACCATCTTCATATGGGTTTTCTTTTTACAGCATTCATTGTGTAGCAAAAATGACATCTTGCCTACATTCTGTGGGTCAGCACGATCAGGATGATACAAAATTTATATAGTTTTTGTTAGGTTTTAATACCTTTCCGGAAATCCAAGCTTTTTAACCCTTTAATGACAAACGGTAGTTTGTACGTTAAATCTTGGCGACTTTTCATATTTTCCCTCCCTGTCCTCTAAAACTCATAACTTTTTTATTTTTCTGTCAACATAGTTATGTGAGGGCTTATTCTTTGCATGTCGAGTTGGACTTTCATTTGCAACCATTTTGGGGTACATATGTTTTGATTAGCTTTTATTTACATTTATTGGGGGTCCATGTGAAATAACAAACAATTCTATCATAATTTTTTGCATTTTGTTTTTACGGCGTTCACTCTGCATTAAAAATGACATGGAAGCTTTGTCCGGAGGGTCATTACGAAGATACCATATATATATGGTTTTTGTTAAATCATGTTTTATTGCTCCTTTTACAAATAAAACGTCACTTTTTAAAAATGAACGATTTTCCTGGGGCCTCCATATTCTGACGCCTATAACTTTTTTACTGTATTGTTGATGGAGATATGTCAGGGCTCTTTATTTGATCGACAAGTTGTACTTTTTATTGGTACCATTGTTTCCGTTTCCGGCCTGGCCTCCTGGCTGCCATGGCAACCCCTCGGATCCTATGATCTTATTGCGGGGGGGGCCCAAGAGGGGATCTTACTCCCGGACCCCTTGGATGCCGTGATCGCTATTGAGTATCTTCCGACTCCGACAGCTGGTCCTGGCCCTTGGCTCTGTAACACAGCCAAGAGCTGAAAGTAATGCCACAGGCACAGCTCTTGTGCCCGCAACACTACAGCACCATATTATTATGACGCTGAGCGTTAACTATACGCTCAGAACAACGTAATAGTATGGCACGCTGAGCATTAACTATACGCCATATTTTGACACCCATAACTTTTTAATATTTCTGTGTTCGGAGTAAGACTTTTGAAGTTTTTGATTATTCCATTTTAAAGGGGTTGTCCAGGATAAATTAAAAAAACTTTACCACTAAGCTAAACCCTCTCCCCCCTGCCTAACTTCTAAGAGCTGGTTCACATCTGTATTCGGTTTCCGTTTGGGGAGTCCGCTTGGGGACCCCCCGAATGGAAACCTATACGCATAGAAAAGCGATTTACCTCAGTTTCCTCTCCGCATGTTTCGTGCGAAAACCGAGCGGAAACCACACGGACCCCATTATAGTCTATGAGATCCACAGGTTTCCTTAGATAAACCGCTTTTCAATGCATATAGATTTCCGTTCGGGACTCCCCAAACGCAGATGTGAACCAGCCCTAATTTACTCCCTTTAAAAAAAAAATAAAAAAATGTTTGTTTACCCATATGCCTGGGGCGGTCAGGTACATTTTCTGATTTCCTGGTGACGTCCATTTTGCTGTTTTTGGAGATGGGAGGCCACTAGTACTTCTCTCCCCCCCCCCCCCCACCAATGCTCACGTCCTCTTCTTGTGCCGGCGCAATAGAACGCCGGCAGAAGCAAAAAGAAGTAGTGTTCTATTGCGCATGCACCAGTTCCGGATTCCAGGGGCGGGCAGAAGAGGGTACAGCGGCACCTCAAAGTCATCTCCAGGACAAGAAGACAGGTATGATGGGGTGGGGAGGGGGTTGTGGGACTGAGTTAGCTAGCTAGGTAGGTAGGGCTAGCTAGGGAAACGGGGGGAGGTTGTGAGGGAGGAAGTGAGAGGGGGGATAAGAGTGAACTGCAATGCATCATGGTAGTTGTAGGCTAAGGCAGCAGGAAGCTACACCATGTAAACAAATGCAGAGGATACCAGGAGCTCCCAGAGAAAGCCATAAATCACTCAAAACACTGCTAAAGGTATTTAGGTGCACTATTTAACCAATTGATAGCACTAACAGACCTTTTTTAAAAAAAATTTTGCCCGGAAAACCCCTTTAAGGATTAGCGGAGGTTTTGATCCTTTTTTTATTCAATTTTTTGTGGAGGACAAACAGTGAAAGAAAGAGGTTTGTCCATATTGACTGTATCCCATACAATGAACGCCATAGTAGGAATTTTTTTTTATACGTTTATAGTTTGGACATATCAGGATCCAATGATATTTAAAAGGGGTTGTCCAGCCCCAAATGCATTTTCAATACTGATGACCTATCCACAGTATCAATGATCTGAGGGCCAGAAGCTACAGAGGAGGACACTGAGCAGAAGCAGCTTGCCTCCTTCTCAAGTAATAAAGCATAGAGCTCCAGCCCCATCCACTCTGTAGTGATGGCACTAGGGTACTGTAGCTCCACCCCTGTTACATGTATAGGCACAGAGCTGCTTCCACATCCCATCTACTGTGGCAGCTTGACTGTATGGCAATGTGTTATGGAACCACTCTGGCGGCTTGCCTGGGATCCTTTAATAGGCTTTCTGCTGTCATAGTAATGAATCACTGCCTTCGAATCTTGCTTCAGAAGAATTCAACGCTAGTATATATGGCTGCACTTGTCACAACTGACTGAAGCATCTAAAGATAAAAATTGTGGCAGGGTCTCTGCTGTGTAGAACAGCAAAGACCCAATGTTTATGGTACCCTTTCAGGTGCTGAATAAAGTCCTGTGTAATGTGTAAAGTCCTGACATCCACCATACAGAATTAGAAGGCACAACAAAAATTTTTAAATTGCATGTGAAATGACAACTTAAAATTAAATAGAAGTACACCAAGCCAGATTTTTATTTTTAACCTGGAACGCAGTTCCAAAAAGTGAAAGCAGGGAGCTGACAAGTTTTGCTCTTTTACCCATCTCTATTCTTAACTCTATACACATGTCGTATTGTTGATACACCTGCTGTCTAATTCAGGTGACTGCTAGTGAATAGACAACAAAAGAAAAAAAAAAATACATCAATGTAATATTATAAACCAACACAATATGCCTACAGGGCAGAACTCAAATTACAATACTAAGGAACTGAATGCACATTTATATAAACACATTGGAGGCAATACAGTATTATAAGCAGGGCAAAATATATTGCAGAATATGCAATATTAAGAATTATACTACTGAAGTCATGAGAAATTACACGGGGGGTAAAGTCAACCCACCAAAATTATTTTCCTAACCTCTGAAAGTGAAGCCATGCTACAGTCTTATAATATAAATTGTGTGTTTATGGAAGGTCTCAAAAAAATAAAATAACTGGCACTTTGTTTTACTATGTTCATATCTGCAAAAATAGGAGTAGTATAAGAAACTTATGGCACCTGCTATCTTCATTCATGTTTGTTTACCTTTGTAATGGAAGATAAAGTCCTGTATGCACAACTTTATCTTTTGTTACAAAAGTAAAACATGACGGAAGATAGCATCTGTCATGTTCTTTACGTTAGTGTCAATGGGAACGGACATATATTCTGTATCCGTTCTCTGCAACAGTTTAATGTCCATTGCTGTCATCCTATGATGGAAGAAAACAACAAACATTAACAATGGTAGCGTGAACACCCCCTTACAAAATAAGAATGTCCAAAATAACAAACAATGTAGACTTCAACTATAATTCAATCATACAAACACATTACAATATAGTGCTTAAATGAGTATACAGCTGCACTGTGAATATCGGGAATTTTATAGCTTACCCAGGCGCCAAACTTGACATTCAGTACCTCTGTGACAGGTACAATTCACATCAATGCAAGTGACACAAGATAATAAATTCTGTTGCACAGTTGCTGTCAGAGGTGTATTTATCATACCAAGTGGCATAAATCTTTTGTCACATATGATGTTTTCTCATCCAGTAGAGAAGGAAACATCCAAATAATCTCTCAACAGAGAATACTGCTGTAGCTGTCAGGTTATGCGACTAAGTATCTTAAAAAAAATATCTTAAACAGCATCGGATCAGACATTGATCTATTGGCCTATCCTTATTATAGATATCGGATTGACAGGGTCCAACACCCCTACTGATGAGCTAGCGGAGCAGTGTAGAGGTGAAAGCAGATACCTTTCTATACTGCATAGTGCCTGTGCTGCTCAAATTCCATTCACATTTTTTGTTGTTTTTCATTGCAGAAAGATTTGCAGCAGTTTTAATAGTTACAAACCATTGGACATGCTATAGAATTTAAATCTGCATCACAGGTCCATTTCAGTACAGATTGGGGGGAATTTATCAATACCTATAAACCAGATTTTCTGACACAGATGGATGATATTTTGGTGCGTCACAACCCCCATTTCATGCCTTTTTATTATAACTTGTGTCAGTTTTGTGGCTTGAATTCTAAATTATAAACCTATGCCAGTTTCTAACTGGTATAAGTCCCTATTCAAGCAAGCAGGTGTGCAACCGATTTATGAAGAAGTCAGAGCCTATAGGGTTGCACATAAGAAACGCCAGTCTTAATAAATCTGTCTCATTGTGAATTTTTTTTTTTTTATTTCAGGGTATGGATGAGATTTTTTAAAATTCCATGAAGTTCGCTGCTATTAAAAATGCTGCAGAGATTCTGCATCATTTCAGTTCTGTGGTAATATACCCTTAGGCTAAGGCCCTACGTAGCGGGCCAAAGCAAAAAAGCGCAGCAGGAAAAACCTGCTCTGGACTTTCTTCACTCCTCTACTACAAATATCCCTTGGTGTTTTATGATGAGTGGCTGGTGCACCTGTTTTAGGTCTGGTAGACATCCTGGCTTTTCTTCACTGTCCCCTTCCCTGATGTGAGCACAGTTGAGATAAGCTCACTTACATGTGCGAGAGAAGATTTTGATCCATTATCGGTCTGGCCAAATATGACTATGATGTCACTGTTCCCTTCCTTGCCTCAATCTAGTGAGCCCACCAACATCACTGTTCTCTCCCCTTCCTCTGTCTGCTATGCCCACCATCTTGGCTCTGTCATTGTTCTCTTTACTATGTATGCACCCGAGAAGAGAATAGATATGTTAGAGCCATGGGGGTGGTTGGACAAGACAAAATAAAACACCTTTGTTGATCCAACAGCGTCCTCCATGTGTGACGTCACCATTCTTCCGACAGTCAGAAGATCAGGGCTCTGTGGTAAATCACAGAACATCACAAGAAATGGAAAATTCAAATTCCTACCATGGCAGACAACCCCTGGGTCATGTCCTCCAAAGCAGCATTCCATCCCCTTCCTCAATCTCACAGGTAATTAATCACTTGTGCTATGAGGGTTGGCTTACTATAGCAAAGCCAGCTCCCATAGTAACTAATTACCTGTGAGATCTGGGGCAAAGCACTGCTTCAGATCACATGATCATCATGTGATAGTCAGCATCCCCAAACCAGCTAAGTAAATTACAATGTGAACATAGCGAAAGGCTAATTGCAGTAAGGTCTAGCACATTACTGCAATAGGCGTACACCTGTTTACGAGCTTTAATTAGTAGCCAGCTTCCCACAATGCTTCACTCTGGGGATGGCAAAGGCCTGTGGAGCTCCAACTATAAGCTGAATTTCTTTTGATTCTGTGCATTATATGTACTACCACTGCTTGCTGGGAAGAAATAAAGTTGGTTGCAACCAGTTCTGAACCAACTCCAATGTGTTGTAGTGACAATTCTTGATGTGCCAACCATGCTACAATAGACACCGCAATCCCTTGAGCTGACTAACTCTCAAACTTGTCACACTGGGGCAGATTTATTAAAACTAACGTTACTTTGTTACACCAGTGTTAATAAAGGCCCTAACTGGCATAAGGTCGTAATTCTCAAGAGGCTCTGGTCTCTTAATAAATCAGGCACATGCACATTTGCCAGAATGGAAGTCTATGCCAGTCAGGATTTGTCAGAGCTTCTGTATAACTTCCACCAGAAAACTGGTGTTAGTTATAAGTGTAAGTCTGAGGGGTCAATACCCTGCTCCACCCACTTTCGTGGAAAGTGGCAAGTGAGGCAAAAAGTGGGAGTATTTGGTGAAAGAAAGGGCCTTGCACCAAAGATGTGCAACATTATCACACACCTACACTACAAAATTGGCATACATGCGTTGATAAATTCACCCCGATGTATAGTGGACAGGACAAACTCTTTCTATGCTGCAAGTAAAACCTACAGCCAATGTAACTTGAACTGCATACCTTAAACCAACAGTACGTCAATTACTGCTGCGGGTTAGAATGCAAATCTAGACAGATGTGGGGGAACACCGCTCCTGGTATAGGCCTCATGCACATGAACGTACTTGTGGATCCACAATTGCAGCTCAAAGTACAGACACGTGCTTTTCAATGGGCCCAGACACACGGCCGAATTGAAGGGCCACAAATTATGGAGCTGGTCCTATACCTGTCCTTAAATGCAGATCTTTCAATTAATTCGGACTGTATGAGTGAGTGAAAAGCACGGATGACACGCATATACCGTGTGTCATCCGTGCCATTTGCACTGACCCAGGGACTGCACACAGATGTGTGCAGCAAGCCTTAGGCTTACAAACACTGATTCAAAATACTCATAGCAATAAAGCCTTATTCACATAACTACGTCAATTTTTCGGCCATTTTACATGTGGTCCATGTCCGTTTTTAATAGCCGAGCATCATCTAGTTTGTTTCCTTTCTTTAATGGACATTAAAGCAATACACTTAATTCAGCAGTCACTCTGATGTAAATCAGTTTTGATGACCATTAAAGACTGACCCATTGGGGCACATTCACTAAGCAACTTAATGTCTTTATTTTCCATAAATTGTAACTTTTTTGGGGCTTGTTTGCTTGTTGCCCTTCAAGATGCATTTGTGCCTTTCTTTCCCCCTCACCAATTTTGTATTTTGGAAAGGTGGTGTGGTCAAAGAGGAATTTCTTTTCTCACCGTATTTATAAATTAAATTCAAAAAGGTGCAAATGTGAACATACAGAATCACTCACATTGCTTTTAAAACAATTGTGTGACTGGTGGTGCTACAGCAAGTTTTACACCTTTTCCATCACAGTGAAGTTATTTGCATCTTTTTTCCCCAATGTAAAAGATGAAAGGAATGGAACACCCGCAGCAGTCACAAATGTAGTTGGATGGGGCAAGAGCCAACCACCCCATTTTCAGCTAAGGTTGTATACTCACATTATTGCACAATTGCCAGCAGCTATGGGTGGGTTCACACTTGCGCTTGAGTCCGTCCGCTGCCAATCCGACTGAAAATCTCGGGAAAGTGGATAGGCACCAGATAGCGACAGGTTAGCGACGCATTGCTTAAAAACCCATTCATTTGAATGGGTTTTTAAAGCAATGTGCGGGTGTACGCTTACACCCTCTACGCCACGAATCCAGTTTTTTTCGCTGGAAACGAAGTCCTGCATGTCCGACTTTGTTTCTGTCGCTAACCTGTCGCTATCCGGTGCCTATCCAGATTCCCGAGATTTTCCGTCAGATTGGCAGCGGACGGACTCAAGTGAAAGTGTGAACCCACCCTAACCCGCTGCAAAGTGGAGACATTCACTATTTCAGTACATTTTGCAGACCATGTAGCTCCATTAAAGCCTATGGGTCCATAAAAATCACGGACATCACACTGAAGCTCTTTTTCATGGACCCAAAGACATTCTAAACTATAGGAAGCTTAAAAAAAAATAACTGAAAAACTGATCAACCACAGACAGCACACAAATAAGTTGGCTGGAGTGCGGTCTACAATTATTCTGGAACTTACATTTCTGCAAAAGGCAAATGTGTGAATAAGGCCTTAGGTTGGTTTTATGCAGTGCATTTTCTTGCTGAAAAACTGCATAGTTTTTCATTGCAGTAATTGTAGCATATGTTACCATGCATGTCATCTGTATGCTAACAAAAAGTATACCAGAGGTTTTCAGTTTAATGGTCCTTGGCATCCAGGTGAAATGCATAGTAACTTGTGCTAGGTATTTGTGCTAGGTATAAATGCAATTAAAAAACACACGCAGTTCTTCAGCAAGAAAGCACAGTGTAAACCTAGCCTAAACCTCAAGAAGTTTTTTTTTTTTTTTTTGCTACGGCAGAATCAAGACAAATCCACTATTAATTTTCCCTGACTGAAAAATCAGCAGTGGATAAATCATGACAAACCAGATCAAGCATGGGAGTGAAATTTCTGTAAATTGCCTCAATAAACTGAGAGTTAGGGGGCGTTCACACTACCGTTGGTGACCGTCAGTAGTGTCCGTTGCTATTGTCCGTTACAAGATTTTAGCATCGGACACTAGCTGAACCGTCAGAAATCCGTTAAAATTTCCATTCATTTCAATGGGTTTTTATATTGAGTCCGTTAGTGTCCGTTTGTACCAAATCCGTCAGAAGTCTGGTTTTTTTTCGTGGACAAAAAATCCTACATGCAGGACTTTTTTGTCCGTTTGAAAAAAATGGATTCTTGACGGACAGCAAGTGTCCATTATTTTTTTAACATTGAAGTCTATGGGTAACGGACTTATAACAGACAGTAACTGATAGCCATCATATCATCTGATAGCATGCTCAGAAAGGAGAAAACAACAACAGAAAAAAAAAACGGACACTAACTGATGCTAACGGACACTAACTGATGCTAATGTGTCCGTTTTTTTTAACTGAACCATTAATTGGATCAGTTAAAAAAACGGACACATTAACATCAGTTCATGTCCATTATGATAGGTGTCCGGTTTTTTTTTTGTTTTGTTTTTTTAACAGACACCTTCATAACAGACTCCAACAGTAGTGTGAACCCTGCCTTAGAATGCCAAAGGTTTATAATATTGTAACTGATGCAAATGGATCACTTTTATGATGAAAGGAAAGTCTGAAGCACAAAACACTTCGGATTTAAAGAGGACCTTCCACCAACTCCAATTCTAGTACTTAGCATCTGTTAATAGGCATTGCTCCATCGATTCCAGCACAGTTGGAATTTTTTCTCTAGTCACCACCATTCCCGAGCAAAAAGCATAGTTAGTTTTGGGGTCTGATGTGCCATTTAAGGTCTGTAACGTCAGAAGGGCGGTGTCAGGCAGGGTGTGTGATTCAGAGTTCCAATCAGAGACAGGCAGTTTCAGAGCTCAGAATCAAACCCTTGCTATGCTCCGGCCTGACACCGCCATCCTGACAGTACAGACCCTAAATAGCATATCAGGCATCAAAACTAACGGCATTGATTGCTCAGGAACATTGGGGGCTAAAGAAAAAGTTCCAACTGTGCCAGAATCAGTGGAGCAGCCTTTTAATTGGTGTAAAGATCAAGACTTGTTGGAGGCGGTGAAAGGTCCACTTTAAAAAAAAAAAAAAAAAAAAAAAGGTTTTCTAGACTGTTGTAAAATATAATACAATTTTTTTTATTGGTGTTGTAATATAAAAAAAATATATATATTACACGATTATGAATTTATGGAAGAAACAAATCTCAATTTGTTTTATGGGTATGACAATACATGGGTATAAGCAGTCATTCAGACGAGTCATTAACAGAAGAGATCAAATCCATCACTGTAATTGTTGACCCCCTAGAGATTTTCGCATTTGTAATCGGAGCAAGCAATACACTGTGTTCTTTTTGTAGCAAGTTATTGCCATGATGTACAAGGTCACTACAGCCCCAAATTTCAACCTACTTTATTCTCATCCTGATTAATCCCAAAACAAAATTGAAATTTTCTATCAATAAAGCTTCTGTAAGACGTTCTTTCAAGGTACAATATGTCAAAACGAAAAGAAGCTAAAAATTAAATTAGCCTTGAAGTGTTTGCATAGAAAGGAAAATTAAAAATGTATGCTGTAATGTCAAATCTGATGGAGCTGAAGGCCACAGGTGAATGTTTCTTAATCACTGTTCACACCTGTGGTATTTCACCGACAGCTTCATTATGTGCTTGTTATATACAACAATTACTAATCATTTGTAAGAGAATGGTGTATGATACTAAATACAGTATAACCACTAAAATATGGCAAAGTGCATCAGTACAATTGTAAAGATAATCCTCCTAGGAAGGAGGATTCCACCCACTTTGCTAGTAAATTAGATAAGTGCATGACTTTTGCTGGGCACCGGATGGTTGCTTTAACAACTGACCTACCCCTCGCCTCTTCACGCCCAATGTCAGAGGTTGTCAGAGGTTATTCAGAGGTCCATTTTATGATAATGTTTTCTGGCTTCACCATAGACAGTACATGCATCAATTCAATTTAAGGCCCTATTGACACGACAGTGAAAAATGGTCATGTGACGGCAGTTTTATTAATGGCCATCACAAGGCCATTTTAAGAACAATGGGGCAGATTTATAAAAACTGTCATTAATGCTAGTCTTCATAACCCCTGATTCAGCAGAGGGAGCGCCTCATTTATGACAAAGCACACGCTTCCTCAAAAATGATGCGCACCCTGCACCTGTAGGCGAAATGTACGCCAGCTATGAACTGGTGTACATTTCCCATATCACCAGATTTCTGCTGAAAGTTATAAATCTGATGGCCAAACCCCCTTTTCAGGAAAGTGGTGAGGACAGTACAGATATTAAAACATTAAAAAAAATGTCTATGCAAAAACTCCAATTTGCGCAAAAAATAACTTTTAATGCCTTGTACGCTAGAACACTGGTTCTGTACATGGACAGAAAGGGTGAGATTTATCATGCCTGGTACACTGGTTTTCTGGTGGACAGGTCATGAAAAAGAAGCAAACTAATGACCTTTTTTCTTCTTTTTTGCTTTGCTCTTGCCACTTTCCTGGAAAGAGACATGACTGAGGGCATGGTGCAGGTGGGGCCACAGAAGCCACCACATTTAAGATTGCTTAGGCATAGATTTCAGAGATTTTTATCTAAAGCTAGCATCCCACTCCCACAACAAAAACATGGTGACCACTGATTACAATGTAGGCTTTTAATGACAAGGCTACATTGAGACTTTGTGTAGCGCTTCTGGTCCAGAATATTGCAAACTCCTCAATGAATTCATTTGGTCTGCAGCTGGAGCTCAATAGTTAAAGCCAATCAGCAGAGCTACAAAAATCCTCGCTATAGCCCTAGCCTTATAGAGGAAAAGCATATTATGTACAAGGTGCACCAATATCAAACACCAGTGTGAACAAAGTACACCATTTACACATACAAAAGTGAGACTTGGGTACAAACACTGTCAGTGCGTTATGCATTAAATTTATATGCATCTTACACTTTCTTCGCTGAACATTTTGCCAATTTGTCATTTGTTAGGGGTCAATAGAAGAGGTGGCACCATTGTGATGAATCAGAAGCCAGGGTGTGGGTTTCTAAAGGGCACACACAAATGACAGCTCAATGCAGCAACAAGTACCATCCATCTGTAGCAAGGGAGCATCGCAGCTCATCTAGACTGTGCCACAGACCCATTTCTATATTATGCCCACTTCTGTCATTACATGCACCTACACAGGTGCCCGTTTCATACCAGGAAAACATATGGCATTAACCACCTATAGCTCAGCTATTATAGAACAACTTCCTGCTATGAGGTCATTACATGGAAGGCTGACAAAGGTGCCAATATATTGGAGAAATGCTGACGTGAATGGCACACCGTTCTATATACACACTCATGTAAACTAGGATGCAGACCACATCTCTCCCAGCCATAAAATGGGTATCATCCCCTCACTCCCCACAGGTGGCTGCCCACCAGCACTAGTATCCGTGCTAACCAGGGAGGTGCAGTGGCTCACCTTCTGCTGCCTCCTGGTCATGTCTGTGGGCTGCTTAGCGTTGAACGGATAAGCGATGCACCTCATAACGAAGACATAGAGCTGCAAGCGGTTCCTGCGCTCCCGCTCCTCCCTTTGCGCCCGCTCCTGCTCCTCTCTGCCCTCGCTGCTTATGGACGGGCTGGGGCTAGCGGGTCTGGCCAGGGTGGAGCGGGCAGCTGCGTCTCTGGCATCTCGGGGTGCAGCATGCACGGTCCGGTGCGGAGCGGTGACGACCAGAACATCTCTCCTCTCCTCTTCCAGTAACTCATCCGACTCTTCCTCGCTGGAAGACGGATCCAACATGCTCCAGGTGCCAGTGACAGCTCCGGCCGGACTTACTTCCCCTTTCGCTTTCAGATGCCTGCGCTGTCCCCCCGTGCACACACCTTTCCGGACACGTTGAGTTACTGAAGACTATTTCCACAAGGAAAGGGGGAGGCGTGGTTTTGGTTCGGCGTCCCGCCTCGTGCGGGGGGCAGCGCTGCTTCTCCACACAAGTTTAGTCAGGTTGCTGCTGCTGGTGCACTTGTTGCGCGGCTGTGTAGTAGTGGAGGGGTGGCCGGAGCTGCTCCCACACACTGCTCACGGGAGGGACGAGGGACTTCACATTCTGGAAACGTATTAGCACGGGGAAATGGCGCTGAAACCTTCTCTGCGAATAGTTACACACGTCTTGTGACTGGACATGGCACACAAGATCATCTGTGACAGCAATGCAGTAATATGGGATCTTGGAGAATGTCATGGAAACGCCTCCCTGTTAAATTACAGTAGTTTTAGGAGTCTTGTTTGCTCCAAAAGCTGAAAGTTAGCCATCAGAGCTCCCTGTACCAGCACAAACCTCCATAGGTGCCATAGCCACAGAAGGACATGTTCTGTATTTGCCCATTTTGACAGACAATGGGTCCTCTGTTAATGGAAATATAAAGTGAATGACATCCAAGTTATCTGTTAAAAACGGATCAATGGGTTTGGTCAAAAATTAAATCCATCTGTTCTTTGCTTTTTTTAATGGTGGAAGTGCAAAACATTGACAGAATAAAAAACGAATTAAAAAAATGCATACTCACCTGGCCCCGTTGCTCCGGTGTCCTCCCGCGGGTCCCGGTTCTTCTGCTCTGGTGGCGTCTTCCGGCGTTCAGCTGAAGCTGCTGATTGGCCTCAGCGGTCACGTGAATGCACCGGAGCAACGGGGACAGGTGAGTATGCATTTTTTTTTTTATTAGTTTCAATGCCCTCAGCTGATTTAAACGTTAAAAAGGGTTGTCCATTTTTGCCTGGACAACCCCTTTAAGAACAGAAATGTAAATATCAGATGTACACGTGTTATCGAAACCCAAACCGGGTTCAAAATTCTGATTGTCAAGTGGTGCCAAATTATTTATAATCCATATAAATATATATATCTTGTGAGCTCACAGAAAGAACTAGCCTGACACACTCAGTCGGTGTTAAGCAAGTTGTGTGTTTATTAAAAACATAGCATAAGCTTTTATACAGAACAGTAAATAATTATTAATTATAATAGAGCATGCGTGAAAACTGGTAAACCTGATTGACCATTGGCGGGAGGAGGGTCTTGACACACCCCCTTACTCATTTCAATAATCAAAGTATATTAGTACTATGAGCTACGTAATGCAAAGCATGGCTGGGACCTGTTGTTCTACATTGCACATCTGAGGGGAGAAATTGCGCAGCGATGTGCTGGGGGCTGTTTGCGTAAGCAGTGTTAATCTCCAGACTCTTCGAAGGACAGCTCACAGAAAGTTTATAAACAAACACGTTCACTAGGACATGTTGCCCTAGACTGGGTGTCTGGCCTTGCTCTCAGTGTATATCCTTATCATCGAAGGCTGTAAGCTTCTTCTACTAAATGCATTTCTATAATTTTTAAGAATAGCAAGCTAATGAGAAGTTAAAGAGACAGACATTTAATTTCTATAACACACGTCATGAAAAGGTAGCACATTTTTGAGTCCTTTTTTCACCTTTGCATTGCCCTTGCCACTTTTATGGAAGCTGACATGGTGTAGGTGAGCCCAAACTTTATTAAAATGAAAGAAATTTATGAAAAAGTGTACACTTGATGATTCTGGCATGACAGGTATAACTGTAGGGGTCGCAGCTGCGATATAATAAGGCTGGATAAACATCTTTGATCCTTCTGATTTCCTTTGATGTCTGGCAGTCTGTGCATCATAAATATATGTACGCTTGCCCTCTGGTGAGCAGGAGTGAAAAGATCAATGATATAGAGCCTTCCACTGTCAGAAAGGATAATACAAACTCTTTAGTGGCAAAAAAAAAAAATAGCAGCTGCTCAGCAGCATATAGTTAAAGAGGTTGACCAGGCTTACATTTTATTTTTTTAATCAGGCCTGTACCCAGTCCTATGCTGCATCTCAGCTGTCTTCTTGCAGTGGCATTCCTGAGTCCCTTCCGCAGAAGCTGCAGATTGGCCTCGGAGGTCAAATGGTGGTGGGATTAAGTTGCGCAGGGAGGCCCAAGATAAGTTCTTGCACCAGCGCCCATGAGCCTTTAGTTACGCCCTGAGTCTGAATGGTATGTCTGCAATCCCAGTACACCAGTCAATTGCTAGCTTTCACAATACCAGGGGTAGAGTTTTAGTTTCCACCCTAGCTCTGAGTCTTAATTTCTAGGTCTAGGCAAAGTGGCTTGTTGGCACCCTCCTGGGATATCCAGCACCTGTCCAGCATCCCTTCCTTCCCAGCTTGCTGACAACTCCATCAATGCAGACGGAGCCCTCCTGTTGGGTGTCTATCTGCATTCTCTCCAATGTAAAAAAAAAAAAAAAAAAAAACATTATGGAAACTGTCTTTTCTCATGGAAGAAAAAGTTGTGCATGCAGAACTTTTAACTCTGTTACAAAAGTAAACAAATATGGTGGAAAACAGCATCCATTCATTTGTGTCCATTATTCTGCTACAGTTAATGTCCATTCCTGTCATTCTATGACAGCTGACAGCAACAGCCATTAACACCATCCCACCGCAGGCATTTTTAACTTTTAATTTTTCTGTTCACAGAGTCATAGGACTTAATGTTTGTGGGATAAATTGTGCTTTGTAATTGTACTATTTAATATTTCTTACAATGTACAGATAAGATGTAAAAAATTCAGAATGGGGTGAAATTGGAGAAAAACTGTGTTTATGCAACAATCTTAAGGAGTTTGTTTTTACAGGGACCACTATGCAGCCACAATGACATGTCACCTGTAATACCAAATTTATGTATTTTTTTGTTTTAACCCCTTCCCTCTGGTGACATTTTCGGCTTTCAATTTTCATTTTTGACTCCCCACCTGCAAAACCCCATAACTTATTTTTCTGTTCTCAGAGCCATATGAGGGCTTAATGTTTGCGGGACAAATTGTTCTTCATGATGTTATCATTTATTATTCTGTACAATGTACTGGGAAGCTGGAAAATAAATCAGAATGGGGTGGATATTGAATAAAAAATACATTTGTGAGACTTTCTTACTGGCTTCGTTTTTGCAGTGTTCACTCTGAAGCCAAAATGACATGTCACCTGTGTATTCTATGTTTCGATACGATTCCGGGGATACCAACTTTATATGGTTTTATTTCCATTTTAACACCTTAACAAAAATCTAAAACTTTGCAAAAAATTTTTTTTTCTAAAAGTCGCCATAGTCTAACACCCGTAACTTTTTTATATTTCTGTGTACAGGAATGCATAGGGTGTCCTTTTTGTGGGACCAGGTGTAATTTTTAGTTATACCATTTTGGGGAATGTATTTTGCTTTGATCAGTTTTTATTCAAATTTTTATCAGAAGTGAAACAGCGAAAAATGGTGGCTTGTCACTTTTGATTTATTTTTTTTTTTTTTTTTTTAATATTTAAAAAAAAAGCTTTATTTTTTATTACTATTAACCCCTCTAGGGGGCTTCAACCTGCAATCAATTGATTGCAAGTCCCAATAGAACTGTATTGCAGTCTATGGGAGATTCACAATGTTACTTTTAAGGCTGGTCATAGACCAGCCTCAATAATTATATTGCTATGACAGGCCTGGGAGCCTTCATAAGGTTCCCCGCTGCCAGCAGAACATGTCGGCTCCTGTGATCTCGCCACACAGGAGCCAGCCTGCAACTGTAAAGGTACGGGGCCGGTGGGGACCAGACCCAGGGGCAATTTTTTTTTCACTTTGGGGGGGAAACCTGCACTGTAATGCAAAGTGAACTCTGATCACAAGCATTAGCTCCGGGTCTGTAGAATACATCGGAGACCTGGTTGCTATGGCAGCCACTCTACAGGAGAGCGGCCGCCATCTTTAAAACCCCAGCCTCCGCCGTACTGTTATGGCGGATGTCGGGAAGGGGTTAAAAAGAAACAAAGCTTTGCAAAAAAAAAAAAAAAACATTCGAAAAAATGGCCCTTCAGATCTTTTGATTTTTTTTTTCCCATTGTATGGAAAAATGTTTTTATAAGTTTGTAGACCGAGCATTTTCAGACACAGGGATACCTAATATGTATGTGTTTCACATTGTTTTTTAACTTTTATATGTGTTTTAGGAAAAGGGTGGTGATTTGAATTTTTATTTCTTTTTAATTTTATGATTTTTTTTTAAATTTACTGTAATAATTAGACCCTCTAAGGGTCTTGAAAGTACATGACGCATTGTTCATTCATAATGTTATAATCGCATCATTGGAGAAATTCGATTATAACATTATGGGATGGGATAATTTTTAATGTATAATATTTTTATTATGTTATATTCATTCACTTTTTTATGGATTAAACTTCTATACACCACTTTGATTTTCCGTTTTCAGTTAATATGTTTCACCTGCTAATAATATTACATATTTTTGTATATCACCAGCACTTTATCAATAATTGATCCATTGATGAATTTTCACTTCTTTATTTATTCTCTTTATGTTTAATCAATGTTTATTGAGAACTTTTTTTCAGTTGAACAGGAAAGGAAAAAGAAACATACTGTTAGGAGCTCAGATGCAGGTACAGGGTCAGGTGTAGTCAGAATTGAGAGAAGCAGCTGAACTGAACCTAACGACCGCTAGCGGGAAAAAACGTAACCAAGCTGCTACACACCCAGAATGAGCCAAAGCCAATCTCAGGATGTCTTCACCAGAGCTCCTAGTGGTAGAGATGGACTTGGCAGAATCCCAGACCGAAGTCGACAACACAGAGTAATGTGCCACATATTGATTAACTGTGAGCAGAAGCCAGAATCACAAGCAACTCTCCAGATGCAGAGTAAACAACAGAGCAGGGTCAGCAGCGGAGATAGCAGCAAAGTACAGGAGCGAGTGACGGAAGGAGAGGTTGAGGTATGTAGCCAGAGTCAAATGCCAGAGAGGGTAAGTGCAGCAGAAGTCCAAGTACACAGTCCGAAGGTCAGAGCCAGAGAAACACAAACAGCAGCAGAAACAGGAAGCAACAGGGACAGGAGCCAAAACCAAGGTGAAACCAATAGCCGGCATGGAAGAGAGAAATAGAGGGGGTTATAAAGACCCGGACCGGCCCATAAATTAAAGCTCAATTTCTTGAAGGGGAATTCGTCTCTGTGGACCCGGCAGTCTTAAAAGGGCCACAACAGACGTCACAACCCTAACATATACAGTCCAATGACATAAACTAAGGCAAATGGCCTTCATAAACAACAGTAACAGAAACCGCATACACTGGTGAATCAAAGATAGTTAATGCCACAATTATGACAAAGTTAAAAAACAATATAATTCAGTTGGTAAAATTAACCCGGTATAATGTGAGAACAAGACACTAGCATCAACAACGGGGGGGGGGGGGAGTGAACCACTCAAAGGGATGGGAGGGAAGGAAGGGACATAACAGTGCTGGCTTCCATATGGGGAATCAAAGGGGCAGGGGTAGTTCTGAATCAAGAAAAATGGTCAGAAAACTCAGAGGACTCCTGGAACTCCGCCCATGGCCGCTAGAGGACCTCAAATTTGGAGGAATCTGGAGAGTTCTCTGCCACCAGGGCCTCCATTCTCCAGATGGGGAGAAGCTCTTGTACAAATTCTACCAGGGTCAGAGCGGCAGTGCTATGCCAGTGCCTGGGGATAACCGTCCTGGCGGCCGTGAGGAAGTGTCACAGGAGATCCTTCTTTACTGTGGAGATTCTATCAGGAAGGACCGAAAGAAGGGCTATTTGAGGAGAAGGAATGACAGAGCGGCCACTCACTTTGTTATAAAGGTTAAACACTGCGTTCCAGAAGGGCCTAATGCCATTACATGCCCACCAAATGTGGAAGAGTGTGCCCCTCTCGGTGCCACAGCACCAACACCCAGATAAAACTCATGGAGAAGGTCAGGACAGTGGTACCAGCGGGTCAGAATTTTGAAATTCTTCTTTTGCGCACTTCAGGGCATCAGGAGTTTGTGGACAAACAAGAAGGACCTGTCCCAGACAGCAGACGAGAGCTTGGACTCCCAAGGGTCAATGTAGGATGGGTGATTAGGTGTTATTAATCAGAGCATCCAGGGAGTTAGTCCACCGGAGTCAGCTGATCAGTGTGAAGTCCAAGCGTCAGACCCCCATAGATCACATACTGATGACCTATCCCTGTGTTGGCGAACCTATGGCACGCATGCCAAAGAGGGCACGCAGAGCCCTCTCAGTCGGCACGCTGTCAGGAACTGAGCTCGCTGGGTCTTGAACCCTTGACTTCCCGGCCACGTTTTGCAGCCTAGACCATTATGCCATTGTAGAAGCCTGTTTCTTCTTTGCTTTGCTGAGCCTGGTCCTTTCTATTGAAGTGATTAATTTATGGATCTCACCTTCGCTGTGGCCAATCACAGGGTAGCTGTCCCTATATAAACCCACAGCTTCCTCCATCCCGTGCCTGATTATTCTGGTTATCTGCTTCCTGTTTGTCCTGATCCTCACCATTACTCTATTGCTCCTGTGTACTGAACTCTGCATACATCTGACTACAATTGATCTACTGCTCCTGTGTACTGAACTCTGCAAACGTCTGACCACGGTTACTTCTACTCCTGAGGTACTATTTCTGCATCTCCTACTATTTAAGTACTGTACTGTTAGCCTCACCAATTGGACTTCAGATGTGATAACTAGCATCGTTACACACGCACACTGTTGCCATAATCGCTCACTAACGGGGAATCCGGTACAGGATTCCCCATTATGGAGCGATCGCTTCTTTCAGCTGTATGTGCAAATGCGGACCGCGGCGTACACTGACTGCAGAGTGTAACCTCTGCCCCGACGCAGGCGCGTCTGTGATCAGAAGAAGGACGCTCTTCGTGGGACTGCAGCCATATTGGGTAAGTAGCATAAACTACTGTGTGGTGGCCCACTGTGGAGCATATAATACTGTGCAGGGGCCACTGTGGAGCGTATAATACTGTGTGGTGGGCCTACTGTGGAGCATATAATACTGTGTGTGGGGGCCCACTGTGGAGCATATAATGTGCAGGGGCCGCTGTGGAGCATATAATACTGTGTGGGGGCCACTGTGGGCATATAATACTGAGTTGGGCCACTCTGGAGCATATAATACTGTCTGGGGGCCACTGTGGAGCGCATTGTACTGTGTGGGGGCCCTTCACTATTTATATCACACAATATCTGTTTTATAGCAGACATGTGATATTATTATAGGGTGTAATAACATTGCATGGTCACTATGAAACAGATCCTGATTAATTTAAGGTTAAATTGCCATATTGGCACTTTGTGATAATTTAGTGGGTTTTGTGTTGCAGTTTGGGCACTCAGTCTCTAAAAGGTTTGCCATCACTGACCTATCCTGTTACATTATTAGCTCTGTGGTAAAAATAGCACATTACATATATTTTAATGGTCAGCCTGTTCACAACAATGCCAATGTACATTTTAAATAAACTTTGAAAAGAAAACAAATCTATTTGTATAGCGATATACATCAGTAACTTCTTTATTTCTGTGTATGGTGTCTCTTTTTGCCGGTAAGATATAGTTTTTATTGTTACCATTTTGGAGAATGTGTGAGGTTTAGATTGGATTTTATTCAAAATATATTTGAGAGGTGAAATAGGGAAACATGAGTATGGGGTATGCAGTATTTTATTTTTTGATTACCTGCTACGGCACTCTCCATATGAGATAAATAATTTTATGCTTTTATAGTCCAGCATTATGACATGGGAATGCCTAATGTGTTTATTTTTGTTTGTTTTTATATGTATTCTAGTGAATGGGTGGTGCATCTGCATTTGTATATATATATTTTTTTCTATTTAAAATTTTTTTGAACTGCACAATAGTAGGGAACTGATGGAATCAAAAGACTGCAAGTAAATTAAACTACTTATAATAATTCAACATGGTTCCAGAGTCTAAGGCTACCCTGAGGTATTCACCAGAGCCTTTTGCAAGACAGGATAGACTTGCTGTAAAAAACAATCGTAGGTCGATATTGGATATCATTAGAATATAGCTGTAACTTCTCTGCCGTTTCGGGTCTCGGCACCGCCCTCCGCTCGCACGCTGTGACGAAGGAGGCGTCTTCAATTTGGTTCTTTGTGTAAGTTTCTTAATGCTCAGTCTGAACATGGTCCTAATCAGTGTAATGGATTTCTAACCACACCCGTGTCCTAAGCATTTCTCTCTGGACGGTATAGAGTTAATCTCTTCCTGGCTTGTGCGATTGACAGCCTGTGTGCCTATCAGGTGTGGGGCTGGGCCCAGACTTTCTATATACAGGATGTCACTTCTCTGCAAGTCGCCGGTTATTGCTCTGTCTTTGCCTGCTCTCCTTGTGATATACCTTACTACTTTGTTACCTGATTCTCTGACCACTGGCTTTGACTTTGACTATTCTCTTGGATTTTGACTTTGTGCTGCTTTGCTCATTTGTTACTGACCCCTTGGCTTCCTGACCTCTCTTTTGTTGTTTGTTTGTCTTGTCCTGTTCTGTGTGTCACTTACCCAGTATAGGGCTTGTCTTCAGGTTGTCCTTTTACCATTTAGGGTAACTGAGGCAATAGGAAGGGACAGTGGCTGGGGTGAGATTAGGGCTCACTTGTCTCTGTCCTTCCTCCCAGACCGCCGCAGTAGTGTCAGGGTTGCTACGTTTGGCAAGACCCTAACAGAATAACCGGCCCATACATTCTGCCATTGCTTCCCATAGGGTCAGCATGGATCCTATTCAGGGCCTTGCAGCCAAGTTGGAAGGTTTGGTAGGTCTGGTAGCTGAGCTTGCTAAACAGGTGCAGACCCTTACTGATGCTGCTGCAGCATCTCCGGTTGTTTCTGCCCCTTTTAGGGTTAAGATGCTACTCCCCGACCGTTTTTCAGGGGATCGTGAAAAATTTGAGACTTTCCGGGAGTCCTGTCGCTTGTATTTCCGGATTAATCTACGTCCATCCCAGGCCCAAATGGTGGGAGTAGTTATATCCCTCCTACAGGGGGATCCACAAGCTTGGGCCCTTAAACTCCCTCCAGGGGCTGAGGAGTGGATTAACTTTGAAAAATTTTTTTTTGTCTTTGGGGTCTATATATGCTGAGCCAGACCACATTGGGCTTGCGGAATCGCAACTCCTCATGATGCGGCAGGGCAAACGCTCTGCTGAGGAATATTGCGCAGAATTCCGCAAGTGCAGCGTGACTGCAGGTTGGTGAGTCAGCTCTAAAGGCCCACTTTAAACAAGGCCTGTGTGACCGTGTTAAGGAGCTCTGGGTTGGTCACCCAGATCCTCCCACTCTTGAGCAGGCCATGACTTTGGCTGTCCGTATTGACCGTAGGATCCAGGAAAATGTTAAAGAGAGAATAGGGTCTGCTTCTTTCAAGTTTTCTGTCTCTCCCTCACTCACTCCTGAGAAACCTGTTATTTCTCCCATGACTCCTGGTGAGGAACCTATGCAACTGGGAGTTATGGACGCCAAGATGCGACAAGAGCATCGTCTCAGGAACAACCTCTGCCTGTACTGTGGTACTTTCCGGTCATTTCATCCGTGACTGCTCCATCAGACCCCGCACACCAGGGGAAAAGCTTCAGTGCCTGAGTGGTAGTCGGAAAAACCACTCAGGCAACCAGGTATTTGCCAGTAGTAACAATAAGATGTTGTTGTCTGTGTCTCTGTCCTCTGGGGACAGATCTGTTTCTGGCCTGGCCTTAGTTGACTCTGGGTCTGCGGCAAACTTTGTCACATTCTCGTTTGTCTCAGCTTTAGGCATTGAGCTTTTGCCACTTGACACTCCTCTGGCGGTTACTGGAGCGGATTTTGCCCCACTGGCCAGGGGTAAGGTCCGATTCAAGACCCCCTTAATAACATTGCAAGTGGGTTCAGCTCATTCAGAGGTCATGAGCTTTTTTGTTATGGAACATCTGTCTTCCGATATTATTTTGGGGCTCCCCTGGTTGAACCTCCATAACTCTATTTTTGATTGGGGTAAAAGGGAGTTGGTAAAATGGGGAGATCAGTGCTCATCCCACTGTATTGTTTTGCACACCTTAAATTGTGTTACTGAGGAGACTGTCTCGGCTGCAAAAGGTGGGAAACACCAGGTGAATAAAAAATGTTTGCCTGGCCCACCAGTGTCTGTGGTTGTGCAAAAAGACCCTGAATTGAAGGCAGAAAAAATACTGGGTCCTACTAAAACTGGTTTATCTGGTGAGGGTCCGGTGGCCCCTCATAAAGGGGTGGGTACTGTAACGTCTCTGCCGTTTGGGGTCTCGGCGCCGCCCTCCGCCCGCACGCTGTGGCGAAGGAGGCGTCTTCAATTTGGTTCTTTGTGTAAGTTTCTTAATGCTCAGTCTGAACATGGTTCTAATCAGTGTAATGGATTTCTAACCACACCCGTGTCCTAAGCATTTCTCTCTGGACGGTATAGAGTTAATCTCTTCTTGGCTTGTGTGATTGACAGCCTGTGTGCCTATCATGTGTGGGGCTGGGCCCAGACTTTCTATATACAGGATGTCACTTCTCTGCAAGTCGCCGGTTATTGCTCTGTCTTTGCCTGCTCTCCTTGTGATATACCTTACTACTTTGTTACCTGATTCTCTGACCACTGGCTTTGACTATTCTCTTGGATTTTGACTTTGTGCTGCTTTGCTCGTTTGTTACTGACCCCTTGGCTTCCTGACCTCTCTTTTGTCGTTTGTTTGTCTTGTCCTGTTCTGTGTGTCACTTACCCAGTATAGGGCTTGTCTTCAGGTTGTCCTTTTACCATTTAGGGTAACTGAGGCAATAGGCTGGGGTGAGATTAGGGCTCACTTGTCTCTGTCCTTCCTCCCAGACCACTGCAGTAGTGTCAGGGTTGCTACGTTTGGCAAGACCCTAACAATAGGTTGTCTAAAACATAACTTGTATTCATTATATTGTGTTAAAATCATCAAAAACTAGCGTCAACAAGAAATGATAAAGGGGTGGTGTTACGTGTTTAAGCTTAAAGGGGTTGCCCAGGCAAAACTTCTAAAGTTTAAATCTGCTGGGGGAAGTGAAAAAAAAAAAAAAAATGTATACTCACCTGTCCCCGTTGCTCTAGTGTTTTCTCGCGTGTCCCGGTTCGTCTGCTCTCCTGGGTCTCTTCCAGCGTTGTGCTGAAGCTCCTGATTGGTCTCATCGATCACATGACCCCTGAGGCCAATCAGCGGCCTCAGGAAAAGGACTCGTGATGTCACAGGTAGTGACATTCAAGCCCTTTGCTGATTGGCCTCAGCAGTCAGGTGATCACTGAGGCCAGTCAGCGGCTTCAGCACAACGTTGGAAGACGCTGCCGGAGCAGATGAACGGGGCGGCATGGAAGGACACCAGAGCATCGGGGACAGGTGAGTATTTTTTTTTTTTTTTTTCACTTCCCCCACCTTATTTAAACTTTAAAAGGGTTGTCCATTTTGCCTGGACAACCCCTTTAATCCCCAAGAGAATGCATCAATGTATAAGAATGCAATATTGTATTGCAAGAGGTATATGGATGAGCTTGCACTGATGCCAATCAATGAGGGGGGTGGGGGTAGATGATTAGTTTTCCAATGCGAAAAGATAAGTCTTATATAAGGTGCCAGTCACCTGATAACGCAAGGTACTCAATGCTGGTTTTCAGCCTGTTATAGTCCATACTGTTAAAACAGGCCAACCATTACCTGTTTGCTTCCTGCTCCATTATCCGCATATCAACTGCTACGAATTGCCAATCAATGATAGCGGTTGTCTGATATTTCTGACCTATCTTTAGGATAGGTTATCAATAATTTTATCCCAGAAAATAATTTTAACATTAGACCCATGTCAGTTCGTCTTTATAAAGTCAAACTTGTTAATATATATAGGGCCTACCTTGCCTCTTTGGGTTGGATCAGATTTTAACCTCTTCCCACCAGAGGAATTTTTCGATTTTAGTTTTTCGTTTTTGACTCTTCCCCCCCCCCCCTAGATTTGTAGACCGGGCATTTTCAGACACAGGGATACCTAATGTTTGTGTTTCACAGTATTTAAGTACTTTTATATGTGTTTTAGAGAAAAGGGGGTGATTTAGAATTTTTTTTTATACTTTTTTTTTTTTTTGTATTTTTTAGATCCCTAAGAGGTCTTGAACTCCAGAGGGTCTGATCACTTATGTAATCCATTGCAATGCATGGCAAATTACCGACACTTCTATTGCGAGCTGCTTCTATTGCGACTGTAATGGTAACGGGATGCCGGCCCTGGAGCTTGCTCCGGGTGCCGGCGATACACGGTAAAATGGCGGCGCCCGTGCACCACCGGCAAAGTGGCGCCTCGGTCAGCTTTGACCGAGGTGCTGAGGGGGTTAATGCCCGCGATCAGTGCAGGTACTGATTGCGGGCATTAGCGCCGGGTGTCTGCTGTATAATATGTAAATACCTGACATCTGCCGTACTATTACAGCCGATGTCAGGATGGGGTTAAGAATGTCAGATTTTTATGTCTGTCAGAACTGTAATATGATGAATTTGCAAGAGATGGAGCAAGGACTAAGATTAGCCAGGGAGGAGGACTCTTAAAGCAAAACAGCTCCTACGCCTACCTCAGAGGCATCAACCTGTACAACAAAGGAACATGAAAGGTCATGTTGAACCAAAGTCACAGCAGAGATTCAAATGCTGAAAGATCTTCTGGTTTCCAGTTAAGTAAAACTACTCCTTTTTTAGCTAGATCAGTTAAAGGCAGGGCTATTAAAGATCAGTTAAATTGTCAGTAATAATTAACAAAACCTAAGAACCTCTGCAAAGCTTTAAGACAACAATGGCCTGGTCTTTAGCGTGATCCATGTGGAAAGCATAGGGAGACCTTAAAAATGAAACCCATTTTCGCTACATAATGAAAGAACAGATCTCAACTAGTAACACAGTAGATAAGGTGGATAAGGTGCATGAGGTCAAACCTATAAGTCTACCAAGTTGATCCAGAGGAATGCAAAAAAAAAAACACAAATCTGATTGCCCCATCAGAAGTAAAAAAAATTCCTTCCCAACTCCAAATATGGCAATTTGACTAAGTCCCTACATCAATATCCTAACCCAAAAATCTCTGTTCCTATAACCTGTAATACTTTTAGATTCAAGAAAGCCATCCAGGCCCCTCTTGAACTTTTATAAGTTACCTGTTAGGGTCTTGCCAGACGTAGCAATACCCTACACTACTGCAGTGGTCTGGGAGGAAGGGCAGAGACAAGTGAGCCCTAATCTCACCCCAGCCACTGTCCCTTCCTATTGCCTCAGTTACCCTAAACGGTAAAAGGACAACCTGAAGACGAGCCCTATACTGAGTAAGTGACACACAGAACAAGACAAAACAACACAGAAGCAGAGTGAGCAAGCCAAGGGGTCGGCAACAAACGAGCAATGCAGTACAAAATCAAAATGAGAATAGTCAAAAGGCAAGCCAAAGGGTCAGAGAAACAGGTAACAAAGTAGAAAGGGATATAATAAAGAGAGCAGGCAAAGACAGTGCAATAACCGGCAACTTGCTGAGAAAGTGACATCCAGTATATAGAAAGTCTGGGCCCAGCCCCAGACCTGAAAGGTACACAGGCTGTCAATCACACAGGCCAGGAAGAGATTAACTCTATGCAGTCCAGAGAGAAATGCTCAGAACACGGGTGTGGCCGGAAATCCATTACCTTGTCTAGGACCATGTTCAGACTGAGCAACAAGAAACCTACACAAGGAACCAAACTGAACACGCCTCCTTCACCACAACGTGCGAGCGGAGGGTGGCGCAGAGACCCGAATAGGCAGAGACGTTAAATTATCACCGCATCTTATAGCAGTGAGTTCCATAGTCTCGCCACTCTTACTGTAAAGAAGCCCCACCTATGACTATAGTAAAACCTTTATTTGTACAAAAATGAAGGATGTCCCCTTGCCACAGTTACAAGCAAGCTCATTGGACAGATCTCTGTACTGTCCATTCATATATTTGTACATAAGTATTAAGTTGTCCCTAAGTTGCCTTTTTTTTTCAATTTTGATAACCTGATGTCTTATTTGAGAGGAACAATTGTAGGAAAATACTAATGTATATCATCAAGATTCAACTATTACAAAATGTCCTGAAAAATCCACAAAATATCATTAACCAAGTGTTAACCAAGCAAGAGAATTACTCAGACCAAGTGTTAGGGAATTGCTAGATGAGCAATTCCTCAGTAGCTGCTGGTGGATCCTGGGAGAGAGGGAACAACAAGACATTGAGTCCTAAAGCTGAACCTGTCCCCAGCCCCTGCCTTCATGTCTCACCTACCCTAGGTGGTAGAGGACAACTGGGCGACAGTCCCTCCTTATGATGTAAGTGATAACACAGAATGCAGACAGGACAAACAACAGCAAACGAGAGGTTAGCTAGCCAAGGGGTCGGAACCAGTCGAGCAGCGCAGTACAATCAGAATCCAAAAGAGTAATCAGAGGAGATAGCCAAGATCAGAAATATGTATACAGCTAGCAAACAGTATAAAGCCAGCACGCACAAAAGGCAATAGCAATCACTAAGGTGAGGGTGGGAAAACTATATATAGGAAGAAAGAACCCGCCCCAGACTTGATTGGAAGGAAAGATGTCAATCACACAAGTAAGGCTGAGATTAACTATTTGAGGAGCAGAGGGAAACAAAGGTGTAAGAGATAGGTGTGGTGGAAAATCAATTACAGAGGTGAGGGAATAGAACAGTGTTCAGAAAGAGTACAACAAGAACCTAAAGCAAAGAATCATAGCTGGACACGCCTCCTGCACCGTAGTATGCAGCTGGAGGATAGTGCAAAGGTCCGAACAGGCAGGGATGTTATACCGAGTATTCAGAATGGCTCTCAGGAGTATTAAATGCAGTTTTCCACTTATCCCCTTTGTGAATACAAACTACAGTAGATTATATGATTCCTGTAAGTCCAATTTGAAGAGTCACTTGGCTCCAGGAATCTGATTTAATAGATCAGGAATGAGAGGACAGGGTACTGGCTTTTGACAGTAATTTTATCATGATGATCAAAGCCACGGTCTCGCATGCCATCTTTTTTTAACAAAGAAACAGCACTCACTGGAAGTAGATGGGCAATTGTGGGCCATACTAAAACTATAGAGAACAGGGAAAGTTGAGTATTAAGGTTTTTTCCTTTTATTTGATATATACAGTGGGGGCATCTGAAAGGGGACACAAAACTGTGGGGTCAACCTGGAAGGGGACATGCTTCCAATGGCACTGGTTCACTAGTGTGTATTGATGATGTGACAAAAGCAGCCAGATGAATTCTGAAGTGTACATCAATATACTTTCTGCTTATAGTCAACCAAATGCAGCAAGGTTGATTGGACGGCGCTTCACAGTACAGATGGATAATGGGCAAAAACATACTCAAAACCAACCCAGGAGTTTTTAAGGCAATAAACTGGAATATTTTGCAATGGCCGAGTCAATCACCAGATCTCAACCTGAGTGAGCATGCCTTTCACAAAATTTAAAAAGAAGTCTATCACTGCCCTCAGCTACTTTAAACTTCTCCCATAGTGCTGTAGATGCTGTTAGCACAATAAAAATGATACCTTTCTTATGTTTCAGAGCCCCAGGGATGTGTAGAAAAAGCACTTTTATTCTGTATTCAAATGAGGATCTTGGAGCACAGGGGGAGTTTTCTTCTATTACTGAGCACTACTGCATCATCACTAAACACGCCCATCCTGCATTCAACTCGTCCACTTGGGCAGTGCGAGTTGATCCTCCCAGCAATTTTATAGGTCCATAGAGTTAAAAGAGGTCTTTTCACCATTTCCTACTCTTTGCATTGTTCAGCAGGTGCGGCTTCACTGATTCCAGCAAAGCGCTTAATTGTCACATTTAGTACTGGAACTAATGGCACTGATTACTCAGGAAAGGTGGAGTTAGTGAAAGATCTCTTGAAGACCAACATTGATTTTGCCTTTAAGAGGTTAAGGTAGTATAATTATGCACCAGACATAATTTCTACATTTATAAAAAAATAAATAAATAGTTGATGTGCTTAACATATGTATAGCAGTTTTGTATGCCAGATTGTAATTTGCAGTCAGATAATAGTGATTCTCATTCTGTTTAGTTACATGTGTTACCTGTCAAATTTAGTCTTGATCAAGTCTTTCTTGTTTAGCTTGTTTAGTTTATCAATCTAAATCTTTGTTAACACTGCTGAATAGAAAAGCCAAGCACATTTAATTTGTCATTGTTCCTGAAGATTTAAATCATAACAACTGTGATATAGTGATGTATAGGCAAATGTCAGTCTATTAGAATAACAGATAACATGTAAACCTAAGGATAGAATAATAATTATGATACCATCACTGAATTGGTGAATTTTGCTGAACTGGTAATGTTTTATCTTTTAACTTATAGATATTGCTTGTGCTACAGATAAGAAGCATTAAAAATTAATTGGATTTTTAGAGAACTGATTTAATGGAGACATCAGAAAATGTGACTGGAAACGTAACCAGTTCTGTTTATTTAAAGAGCTTGGACATCCCATTAACTTTATATGCTCAGGCAGTCCACTCCTAACTTTGCAAGGACATATACACATCCTTGCAGAATTAAGCAGCTAGCCAGCTGTTACAACATAGAGAAGACAGGGACAGTTTGCTACAGTCCCTGCCTTCCCAATTGTATACACAGTGCTCAATGAGGGAAATCAGGGGAAAAGTTAAAATAAATAAGTCACTACCACGTCCTCATCACAGACAAACTATTTTAAATTTTTAGTAGCACTTTGTGCTTTAAAAAAAACAAAAAACATAAAAAACAGACACATTTCTCTTATGTTTAACCAGTTCCAGACCGCCGATGGACTTTATACGTCTGGGTGGTCCACTCTTAACATACACATGTCCTTGCAGTGTTAAGCAGCTACACAAAAACGTGCAGCTGCAGAACTGGGGAGCCAGCTGTTTCTACAGCTGGAGCTCCTCTGAGAAGGCAAGGACAGTTTATTACTGCCCCTGCCTTCCTGATCGCTGTATACACAGCACTCATTGACCTAGAGGCCACATGATCCATGGGGATCAGAGACTGTAAGAGCTGCTGGGTCCTAAAGGACCCAGACTAGCTCTGCAGTTATGAATGTTTTTGTAAGGGAATTGCTAGAGGAGCAATTCCCCAGTACCTGCTGGTGAACTTTGGGGGGAGGAGCACAACAAGACAGTGAACCCTAAGTTGAACCCCCCCCCCCACTGTCCCTGGCTAACTTGCCTGATCTTTTCTAGGCGACAGCCTGCAACTGGTCGACGATCCCTTCTTAATATAAGTGACAACACAGAACACAGACAGGACAAACAACAACAAAAGGGAGGTCAGCTAGCCAAGGGGTCAGTAACAGACAAGCAATGCAGTACAGAATCAAAATCCAAGAGAATAGTCAAAGCCAGAGGTCAGGAATAAGAATACAGATAATTAAACAGCAAGCGTAATAGCCAGTACACACGAGGCAATAGCAAGTGCCAATGTGAATGTGAGCAAACAATAAATAGGAAGGAAGAACCCGCCCTAGACTTGATATGATGATAGGCTGTCAATCACACAGGTAAGGCTAAAATTAACTATTAGTGGAGCAGAGGGAAACCAAGGTGAAGGAGATTGGTGTGGTGGAAAATCAATTGAGGAGGTGTGGGAATAGGACAGTGTTCAGACAATACAAGAAAACCCAAAAGAGAGAATTACAGCCAGACCCTCCTCCTGCGCCACAGCTTGCGGCCGGATGGAGCAGAAGTTCGAACGGGTGCAGACGTAACAGTATCATTCCCAGTTACAGGGGAAATCAGCCCCCCCACCAAAAAAATACTGTTAAAATGCCCCCCAAAAGTCTATTATGATCTTATGGGAACACAATGTAAAATAAATAAATAGGAAAGTAAAAAATTTAAGTAAATGAATTAGTTTAATTAAAATAATTTTTAAAAATAATATGTCAATGCCATGCCCACATCACACCTTCTAGCCCCATCCCGACAACAAAATACCAATATAAAAATTACCAAAAAGGAGAGAGAACTTTTTTAAAAGTTTTTTTAGTAGCACTTTGTGGTATTAAAATACAACAACATGAAACATGGTTTCCCTCCTTTTTTGTTTACATAACATAACACAAAATTAAAGTCCTATTTGTCAATTTGTCACCGAAAAAAAGATGCAAAAAATGTTATAGCCCTCAAACCCCATGTACAAAAAAAATGAAAATGTGTCTGGTCCTGAATCAGGGAAATTTGCCTGGTATAGAAGTGGTTACATTTTCTCACGTATTAAAAAATAAACATTAAAAAACAAAAATAAAACATGCAAAAAAAAATTGCCTTGAAAATAAACCCTATGTTTAAAAAAGATGTAAAAATTATTTGAACAACCTAAACGAAAATATGTTATAGCCATGAACACAGCATATACAGTGCTGGCCAAAAGTATTGGCACCCCTGCAATTCTGTCAGATAATACTGAATTTCTTCCAGAAAATGATTGCAATCACAAATGCTTTAACTTATTTGTCTTCAATGGAAAACCACAAAAAGAATTGTCAAAAAGCCAAATTGGATATAATTCCACACGAAACATAAAAAAGGGGGTGGACAAAAGTATTGGCACCCTTTGAAAAATCATGTGATGCTTCTCTAATTTGTGTAATTAACAGCACCTGCTACTTACCTGTGGCACATAACAGGTGGTGGCAATAACTAAATCACACTTGCAGCCAGTTGAAATGGATTAAAGTTGACTCAACCTCTGTCCTGTGTCCTTGTGTGTACCACATTGAGCATGGAGAAAAGAAAGAAGACCAAAGAACTGTCTGAGGACTTGAGAAGCAAAATTGTGAGGAAGCATGAGCAATCTCAAGGCTACAAGTCCATCTCCAAAGACCTGAATGTTCCTGTGTCTACCGTGCGCAGTGTCATCAAGAAGTTTAAAGCCCATGGCACTGTGGCTAACCTCCCTAGATGTGGACAGAAGAGAAAAATTGACGAGAGATTTCAACGAAAGATTGTGCGGATGGTGGCTAAAGAACCTCGACTAACATCCAAACAAGTTCTAGCTGCCCTGCAGTCCGAGGGTACAACAGTGTCAACCCGTACTATCCGTCGGCGTCTGAATGAAAAGGGACTCTATGGTAGGATACCCAGGAAGACCCCACTTCTGACCCAGAGACATAAAAAAGCCAGGCTGGAGTTTGCCAAAACTTACCTGAGAAAGCCAAAAACTTTTTGGAAGAATGTTCTCTGGTCAGATGAGACAAAAGTAGAGCTTTTTGGGAAAAGGCATCAACATAGAGTTTACAGGAAAAAAAAAGAGGCCTTCAAAGAAAAGAACACGGTCCCTACAGTCAAACATGGCAGAGGTTCCCTGATGTTTTGGGGTTGCTTTGCTGCCTCTGGCTCTGGACTGCTTGACCGTGTGCATGGCATTATGAAGTCTGAAGACTACCAACAAATTTTGCAGCATAATGTAGGGCCCAGTGTGAGAAAGCTGGGTCTCCCTCAGAGGTCATGGGTCTTCCAGCAGGACAATGACCCAAAACACACTTCAAAAAGCACTAGAAAATGGTTTGAGAGAAAGCACTGGAGACTTCTAAAGTGGCCAGCAATGAGTCCAGACCTGAATCCCATAGAACACCTGTGGAGAGATCTCAAAATGGCAGTTTGGAGAAGGCACCCTTCAAATCTCAGGGACCTGGAGAAATTTGCCGAAGAAGAATGGTCTAAAATTCCAGCAGAGCATTGTAAGAAATTCATTGATGGTTACCGGAAGCGGTTATTCACAGTTATTTTGTCTAAAGGTTGTGCTACCAAGTATTAGGCTGAGGGTGCCAATACTTTTGTCCGGCCCATTTTTGGAGTTTTGTGTAAAATGATCAATGATTTGACTTTTTTTTTTTCATTCTCTTTTGTGTTTTTTCATTGCAAGCAAAATAAATGAAGATATTATTACCAAAGCATTTGTGATTGTAATCATTTTCTGGAAGAAATTGAGTATTATCTGAAAAATTGCAGGGGTGCCAATACTTTTGGCCAGCACTGTATAACCAACCTGACAATGTGTCATGAAGTGCTTGACCATGTTTTTTTCTAAATATAACTTTAAACATGTTGTACAAGTTGCATGTGTTTAATTTCTTTGACTAGACTGCCTGTAGAAGTCTTGTCCAAACTTCTAGGTAGGGGTTTCCCAGCATGCCCAGCTGTGCTCTCATAGGTAACCAAACACCCCTCCCCCTAGCTACATGTAATGTGACAGTCTCAATAGCAGTTCTGAGCATTTTAATAATGCAGAAGAGAAATGCATAGAAAAGTCAATACATAATAGATGGGCAATTTGTTTTGTTTTTGTTTTTCAAAACTGACATGTGTCACTTTATGTGGCAAGAACTTTGAGACGCTTTAACTTACACAAGTGATTTTGAGATTGTTTTCTCGTGACACATTGTACTTCATGTTAGTGGTAAACACTAATCAATATTTTTGTATTTATTTATAAAAAAAAATAGGATATTTGATGGAAATTTGGAAAAAAAAATCGCAATTTTCAAAATGTGAAATTCTCTGCTTTTCAGACAGATCATACCACCCAAATACATTAATAAATATTATCTACCATATCTCTGCTTTATATTGGCATAATCTTTTAATCGTCCTTTAATGTATTTTGGACATTATAAAGCTTACAAGTGTAACAGCGATTTTCCAGATTTACAAGAAAATTTCCCAAACTAATTTTTTAGGGACCACTTCAGTTCTGAAGGGGATTATAAAGGCCTATATATTAGAAACCCCCATAAATCACCCCATTTTCAAAACTGCACCTCTGAAATAATTCAAAACAGCATTTGGGAAGTTTGTTAACCCTTTAAGCATTTCACAAGAATTAAAACGATATTGAGGTAAAATTTAGACATTTCATTTTTTTCCACTAATCCCTTCATTTATCCCTAAATTTAACACATTCACAAAGGGTTAAAGGAGAAAATGCATCTCCCAGTTTATTATACAATTTCTCCTGAGCACAGAAATACCCCACATGTGGGTGTAAACTGATGTTTGGGCATTCGGCAGTACACAGAAGGGAAGGAGAGACACTGGACGTTTGAAAAGCAGATTTTGCTGGAATAGTTTTCAGGTGCCATTTCTCATTTGCAAAGCCCATAGAGTACCAAAACAAAGGAAAACCCCTAAAAGTTACCCCATTTTGGAAACTACACCCCTCACAGAATTCATCAAGGGGTATAGTGAGCATTTTGACCCCACAGCAGTTTCACAGATTTTACTAACATTGGAATGTATAAATGAAAAATTACTAAAACATCACTTTATCCACAAAGTTTTCATTTTCACAAGGGGTTAAAGGAGAAAAAGGACCCCATAGTTTATTAAACAATTTCTCCTGAACACAGCAATACCCCATATTTGGTCGTAAACTGCTGAATGGGTACATGGTGGGGATCGGAATGGAAAGAGTGCTATTTTGCTTTTGTAGGGCAGATTTTGCTGGAATAGATTTCAGGTGCCATGTCGCATCTGCAGAGGCCCCCAAAGTACCAATACAGTGGAAACCCCCTAAAAGTGATCCCATTTTGGAAACCAAACCCCTCTCAAAACATGTCAAGGGGTATAGTGAGCATTTTGACCCTACAGCTGTTTCACAGATTTTATTAACATTGGGACATGAAAATGAAGAATTACTTTTTTTTCCAATAAACCGTCAATTTATCCTCAAATTTTTCACTTTCACAAGAGGACAAAGGAGAAAAAGCTCCCAAATGTTTGTTACACAATTTCTCCTGAACACAGAAATGCCCCATATGTGGTTGTAATCTGCTGTTTGGGTACATGGTAGAGCTCAGAATGGAAAGAGTGCTATTTAGCTTTTGGAGGGCAGATTTTGCTGGAATAGTTTTCGGGTTCCATGTCGCATTTGCAGAGCCCCTAAAGTACCAATACAATGGAAACTCCCAAAAGTGACCCCATTTTGAAAATTACACCCCTCATAGAATTTATCTAGGGGTATGGTGAGCATTTTGACCTCACAGTTGTTTCACAGATTTTATTAACATTGGGACATAAAAATGAAAAATTACTTTTTTTTTCCAATAAACCGTCCATTTAGTAACATATTTTTAATTTTTGCAAGTGGTTAAAAAAGAAAAAGCTCCCCACAGTTTGTTACACAATTTCTTCTGAACACAGAAATGCCCCATATGTGGTTGTAATCTGCTGTATGGGTACATGGTGGGGCTCAGAATGGAAAGAGTGCTATTTGGCTTTAGGAGGGCAGATGTGGCTGGAATAGTTTTCAGGTCCCATGTCACAGAGCCGCTAAAGTACCAATACAATGGAAGCCCCTCAAAAGTGACCCCATTTTAGAAACTACACCCCTCAAGGAATGTATCAAGGGGTATTATCATTTTGAGCCTAAAAATGCTTCCCAAAAATTAATGTACAAAGTGAAAATTGAAGTTTTTGAAGAAATATCCAATTTCAGAATACGTTGCGGCCACTTTGTGGCATCAGAGACATGCACTCCTAAAACTATTAAGTGGGCTATCCCGGGGGAAAAAAATTAAATATGTGGGTGTAAACAGATGCTTGCACACACAGCAGCACTCAGAAGGGAAGGAGCACTGTGTTTTTTTAGCTTTTGGAGTACAGATTTAGAGGGACTTTCTGGACGCCATGTTGTTTTTGCAGAGCCCTGGAGGTGCCAGTAAATTGGAATTCCCCAAGAAGTGACCCCATTTTGTAGGGGCAATTTTAGGGTCTCTGCAAATGTAACATGGCGTCCAAAAACTAACAATCTAAATCTGCGCTTCAAAAGTACATAGCGCTCCTTCACATCTGCGCCCTCCTGTGTGCCCAAGTGGCAGATTATGCCCACATGTATGACACTGGTGTACCCAGGATAATGTACTTAGCAACACCATATGTGGGTATAAACTGCTGTTTGGGAACAGCCGGGCACATAAGGGAAGGAGCGCTATTTTGGTTTTTGAAGCAGAGTTTGGTTTTTGGACACCATGTCACTTTTGCAGAGCCCAAGAATTGCCAGTAAAGTGGAATCCGCAGACATGTGACCCCATTTTGGAAACTACACCCTTCAAGGGATTTATCAAGTGGTGTAGCAAGCATTATTAACCCTTAAGTGTTGCATTCTTTTAATTTCCAGAAATGAATGCACAGATGATAATGAAAAGTTTAAAATAACATTTTTCCAGAGATGTGCCAATTCAGTGCCCAATATGTTGTGCCCAGCTTTTGTCTGCACAGACACACACTCCAAAAACTGTTAAGTTGGGATCCCGGGCACAACAGCTTTTGGAGTGTTCATCTCTGATACAAGGCGAGTACAACATATTACACACTGAAATGACGTATTCCTGGAAAAATTGTCATTTTCACCTTTCAAAATCAGCTGCGTATTCATTTATGGATAATAAATTATAGCAACACTTGGGGGTTAAAAATTCTCACTGTACCCCTGGATAAATTCCTTCAGGAGTGTAGTTTCCAAAATGGGGTCACATGTCAGGGGATTCCACTTTACTGGTGTTTCAGCTCTGCAAAAGTGTCATGGTGCCCAAAAACCAAACCGTCCAAGCCTGTGCTCCAAAAACCAAATAGCGCTCCTTCCATTCTGTGCCCAGCTGTGTCCATACAGCAGTTTATACCCACATATGACATTAAGTACATTACCCTGGGTACACCAGTGTCATACATGTGGGCATAAACTGCAATACAGAACACCAAATTCCCTACTATTTCCCCAGTAGTTCCTATTATTGGGGAGATCACTCTGGGGGTCACTTCTGGTTTATTTTCCCTCATAAGCTCTAAATCTGGGGTGTCCCCTGATATACGCTCGCTCAGCTTATACATTCCCTTCCTGCCGCAGCCAGTTATGTTCTAATGATTTGGCGATTTTTGGGGTTTTTGTCTTCACATTGTACAAGCTATATTTTCTTTATTTCTCTGATGTAGCCATATGAGGGCTTGTTGTTTGCAGGGTGAGATGTATTTTGTAATGACATCATCTTTGGGCGCCTATAACTTATTGAATAAATTTTATTAACTCTTTGTGGATTAAAATAAACCTCATCAATAATGGCACTGCGTTTTACCTTTAAAATTTTTCACCATGCAGCATAAAGCATAAATAACATGTTACCTTTATTCTACGGGTTGGTACGATTACGGCGATGCCTCATTTATATTGTTTTTTTAGGCGATACTAATTTTGCAGAACAAAAACCCATTTGGGGACATAAATGAATTGTTTTTGCATCACCATCTTCTGAGATGCGTAACATTTTTATTTTGCGGTTTACAGAGTTGGTTGAGGGCTTATTTTTTTGCGGGACAACCTGTACTTTTTATTGGTACTGTTTTGGGGTACATATGACTTTTTGATCACTTTTATGGCATATTTTGTAAGGTGAGATGGTGAAAAATCATTACTTTTGGCGAGTTTTTTCCATTTTTTTTCCTAACGTTCACCGTGTACATTAAATATTGTTTCAGTTTTATTGTACAGGTTGTTACGGACGCGGCAATACCAAATATGCATTGTTTTTATTAATTTTTAGGTTTTTTTATATAATTCATTTTATATAAGAAAAGGGAATTTTTGGGGCTTTATTCTCTTATTAACACTTTATTTTATTTTTTTTTTCACTTTTTTATTTTTTTTATTTTATCATGTGTCCCATTAGGACACCTGAGCCAGCAATGCTGTGATTGCTGGCTCTGTACTATAGACTGCAAGACACGAGCATACAAGTGTCTTGCAGTCTATACAGGAAGGATCAACCAGGTAGTGGGTGCTCCAGGCAGCCTGGGGTCACTGGGCAGACCCCGGGCTGCAGATTATAGATATCGGCACCCCCCAATCTCGCCGCGGAGGGTGCTGAGGGGAGCGGCAACATGGCAGAACCCCTTGGATGCCGCGGTCATGTTTGACCGTGGCATCCAAGGGGTAAAACCTCCGATCGGAACTCAGTTCCGACCGGGGGTTATAGATCAGGGTGTTAGCTGTCATTTACAGCTAACAACCGGTTCTGATGCAGCCTGCTCAAATAGTGAGCGATTGGCCGCCCTAGGGCGTAGTATTATGCCATGTTGCGCGAAGTACCAAGCGCGCAGGATGTAATAGTACGTCCAATGTCGTTAAGGGGTTAAGGAGGACCTTTCATGTCCTCATGTATATAGGCGTTTTTACATACTGCTAGAAAGCCGACAGTGCTCTTACGTTATGTGCCCCGGGGCTGGAGCTATCGGTGGTCTTAGTTTCACCGTCCACCGTCAGAAGGGCATTCCTGACAGTCTAACTGGGCTGTGAGGAATGCCCTCCCTAACAGTACTCGTCCATAGCCCTGTGCTGGTGGGCATTCCTCACAGCTCAGCGTCATCGCTGGGCTGTAAGGAACGCCCCCTCTGACAGTACAGGGCTATGGACAAGTACAGTCAGGGGGGCATTCCTCACAGCCCAGCTAGACTGTCAGGAACGCCCTTCTGACAGTGGGCTGAGACTGATACCGGCACCGATATCTCCAGCCCCGGGGCACATAACGGGAAAGTCAACAGTGCGCTGAATTCACCCCCCTCAAATATGGCAGCCACTCAGCTCCGTAGCCACCTGGGCTCCACTGTATTATACAGAGGAGACCCCGCTCTAATGCCTGCAATCAGTGCCCACACTGATCATGGGCATTAAGGCCCCTGGCACCTTGGTCAAAGCTAAACGAGGCACCATTTTTCCAGCAGCGAATGGGTGGCGCCATTATGCTCTATGCAGCTTGTAATAAAATTGCAGGCATTTTCAAGTGGATTGTAAGGCATTAGCATTGTATCCCCTTTCCCAGGAACAGATATAAAACACATTAGGTATCTCTGTGTCCGAAAATGCCTGGGTCTACAAACTACAAAATATTTTTTTCCACCCTGAACGCTGTTGTGGGATAAAAATCAAAAGAACTGAACTGCCATTTTTTAACTTTTTTACCTCTTGTAACATTTGAATAAAATGTGATCAATGCAATAGACATTCTCCAAAATGGTATAACTAAAAAAGTACATCTGGCCCTGCAAAAAAAGGGCGCCTTATGCATCCTTGTACATGGAAATATTAAAAAGTTATGGATCTCCATAATTTGGTGACTCCAGGAAATTTTTTTGCAAAATTTTAATCTTTTTAAGGGGTTAAAACATAAATAAAACTATATAAATTTAGTATCCCCAGAATTGTACCGATCCATAGATAACAGGTGACGTCATTTTGACTGCATAGTGAACACAATAAAAACAAAGTCCGTAAGAAAGTCGCACAAACAGTTTTTCCAACCCATTCTGAATTTTTTTTCCAGCTTCCCAGTACATCATACATAATATTAAATACCAGTAGTACCATTACAAAGTACAATTTGTCCTGCACACATTAAGCTTTCACATGTAAACTGAAAAATAAAAAAGTTATGTGTAACGTCTCTGCGCCACACTCCGCTCGCACACTGCAGTGCAGGAGGCGTGTTCAGTTTGATTCCGTGCTTAAGTTTCTTGTTGCTCAGTCTGAACACTGTCCTAGTACTTCTTCTATGTAACTGAATTTCAGCCACCTTGTTTCTCTCTGTTCCTCTAAGAATTAATCTTAGCCTTACCTGTGTGATTAACAGCCTGTCTTCCAATCAAGTCTGGGGCAGGTCCTGGACTTCCCATATACAGGTCATCAGCCCACTCAGGTTTGCTGGCTATTGTACTCTGTCCTGTGACTTTGTCTTCGCTAGCTTCCTACTTGCTCTTACTGTATTATTTCTGACCTCTGACCTTTGGCTCACCTTGTGACTACTCCTTTGGATTACGATTTTGTACTGCTTTGTCTCTCTGGCTGTGATCCTTGGCTTGCTGACTTCGCTTCTGTGTTTTGTGTCTTGTTGTTCTGTGTGTCACGTATTCAGAGAAGGGATTGCCTCCAAGTTGTCGGTTGCCACCTAGGACAGTCAGGCAAGTAGGCAGGGACAGGGGCTGGGTCTAGTTTAGGGCTCACTGTCTGTCTTTCCCTTCCTCCCAGGTTTCTGCAGCAGCATTGGGAAATGACTCAACTAGCAATTCCTTTACATTATGGGTTTTGGAATGCGGGGAGTCAAAAACAAAAATCAAAAAATGCCTGCAGTGGGAATAGGTTAAGCAGCTCATCTCTCTGGCTCAGAGGGGGGCTTGAGCTGGGGTGCCTTTGATATGCATCTATTCCCTAATACAGTGGTTCCACAAATTACAGTAGCGTTATGTTATACTAGCAGTGGACTATACAGGTTCTGCATGAGCAGTCAGAACATGCAAAGTTTTGTAGAGGCCTGGGGTGCACCTCTTAACCCCTTAAGGACATGACCAAAGACCGCCTTAAGGACATGGCCCCATTTTTCAAAACTGATGTGATTTTTTTTTTTTTTTTTTTTTTTTTTTATGTGGCAATAACTTTGAAACACTTTAACTTAGCCAAGTGATTTTGAGATTTTTTTTTTTTTTTCGTGACACATTGTACTTCATGTTAGTGGTAAACATTGATCAATATTTATAAAAAAAAAAAAATAGGAAATTTGATGGAAATTTGGAAAAATTCTCAATATTCAAAACGTGAAATGCTCTGCTTTTCAGACAGATCCTCATACCACCCAAATACATTAAAAAGATATCATCTATGGTATATTTGCTTTATGTTTGGCATCATCTTATAATCATCATTTAATTTATTTTGGACGTTAGAAGGCTAACAGGACTTGTAAGTCTAACAGAAATTTTCCAAATTTACAAGAAAATTTTCCAAACCCATTTGTTATGAACCACATCAGTTCTGAAGGGGATTTTAAAAGGCTATATATTAGAAACCCACATAAATCACCCCATTTTCAAAACTGCACCCCTTAGATAATTTAGGAAGTTTGTTAACCCTTTAAGCATTTCACAGGAATTAAAACAATCTATAGATGAAATTTATACATCTAATTATTTTTTAATAAAATGTTCATTTAGCACTAAAATGTACACATGCACAAGGGGTTCAAGGAGAATATGCATCCCATAATTTAAGCAATTTCTCCTGAGCACAGAAATACCCATATGTGAATGTAAACTGCTGTTTGAAATAGAAAAATGGATAGTTTTCTCATGTAGTATATCAAAGTTCAGGTGCAGCACACAAAGTAAAATACTGCTTACCTGAATATTATCAAAGAAGGCATTTAAAACATAGCTTTCTGGCACAAACGGGTGCCATATCTTGGTCCTATGCAGAGCCCCTAAAATAGCAGTACAGTGGAAATCCTTAAAAAAAGATCCTATATTGGAAACTACACCCCTAAAGGAATGTATCAAGGGGTATAGTGAGCATTTTGACCGCACAGCTGTTTCACTGATTTTATTAGGATGTGAAAATGAAAATTTACTAAAATTTCACTTTAATCCCTTTTGAAAATGAAACATTTGAGGATAAAGGAGAAAAAGCACACCACAGTTCGTTACACAATTTCTCCTCAACACAGCAATGCCCCATATGTGGTTATAAACTGCTGTATGGGTACATTGCAGTGCTCAGAATGCTAGCAGTATAATGTTGTACCGTGTTAGCTATAGAAAGTAGTGGAAGAGTAAAGAAATCAGGCGATACTTTTTAGAGGCTAACTGAGTATATTTGATAGTAAGTTTTCGAGAGTACTAGCTCTCTTCTTCAGACAGCTCAGAATGGAAAGAGTTCTATTTGGCTTTTGGCGGGCAGATTTTGCTGGAATAGTTTTTGGGTGCCATGTCGCAATTGCAAAACCTCTAAAGTACCAATACCAATCCCCCAAAAAGTGACCCTATTTTGGAAACACTCCTCACAGAATTTATCAAGGAGTAAAAAGGAACATTTTGACCCAGGAGATGGTTTCCAAAAAGAAATGTGCAGTGGATGATGCAAAATGAAATGTTCCCAGATATATGCTATTTCGGTGCCTTATATGTCATGCCCAGCTTGTGGCACTGTGAAAAGTCAGCTCTCCAGTTATTATGCTCTGTTTGCTGATTTTGGAAACATCTTACAGAATTTCTCAAGGGGTATTATCATTTTGAGCTCAAGAATGCTTCCCAGAGTGTACAAAGTGAAAACTGAACTTTTTACAGAAATATGCCATGTCAGTGCTCAATATTTTGCGCCCACTTTGTGTCAACAGAGACATGCACTCCTAAAACTTTTAAGATGATTATCCCAGGTACAAAAAAGTTGCATATGTGGACGTAAACTACTGTTTGAGCACACATCAGGGCTATGAAGGGAAGGAACACTGCATTTTTTAGCTTTTGGAGTATAGATTTAGAGGGACTGGACACTATATTGGTTTTTGCAGAGGTTCCTTTAAATTGTCATTTTCCCAAAAGTTATGCCATTTTGTAGGGGCCATTTTAGGGTTCGCTACAAACGTGACATGCCGTCCAAAAACCAAACAATTTAAATCTGTGCTCCAAAAGCTCCTTAAGGATAAAGCCCCACGTTGCGAAGACGCAGCTTTTTTTTTTTTTGTTGCAGATTTTGTTGCAGTAGCAAAGAATGGCTACAAAAGAAATGGGAAATATATAGGAAGTACTTCTACTTCTCCCTTCTGCTCAATCCACTCCTGGCTTTGGCTCAAAAAACCACAACAAAATCTGCAACAACAAAAAAGTTGCGTTTCCGCCTAACATGTTCACCCTGCTGTGTGCCTAAATAGTAATTTATGCCCATATGTGTGACACTGTTGTCCCCAGTGTCACAGCTGGGCACAGAAGGAAAGGAGTGCCATTTGGTTTTTGGATGTCATGCAACTTTTGCAGAGCCTCTGATTGCCAGTAAAGTGAAATCCGCAGCCATGTGAACCCATTTTGGACACTACACCCATCGAGGAATTTATCAAGTGGCATAGCGAGCATTTTTAACCTTTGAGTGTTGCAATCATTTATTTTTCAGGAAGGAATGTGCAGCTAATAGTGAAAATTTAAATTTTTCTAGAGATTCACCATTTCAATGCCTAATATTTTGCACCCAGCTTGTGTCAGCAGAGACACACACTCCAAGAACTACGGCCCCACGTTGCGGAAACGCAGCTTTTTTTTTGTTGCAGATTTTGCTGCGTTTTTTGAGCCAAAGCCAGGAGCGGATTTAGCAGCAGGTAGAAGTATAAGTACTTCCTATATATTTCCCATTCCTTTTGTAGCCATTCTTGACTTTGGCTCAAAAAACCGCAGCAAAATCTGCAACAAAAAAGCTGTGTTTCTGCAACGTGGGGCCATAGCCTTAAGCAGTTATCCTGGACACAACGGCTTTCTCAGTATTTGTCTCTGACACAAGCTGGGCATAACCATGACTTTTTACCATCAGCTGCACATTCATTTCTGGAAAATAAATTAATGCAACACTCAAGGGTTAAAAATGTACACTGCACACCTGGATAAATTCCTTCAGGGATGTTGTTTCTAAAATGGGGTAATATGTCAGGGGATTACACTTTACTGGTATTAAGTGGCTTTGCAAAAATGGCATGGTGTCCAAAAAGCAAACCATCTAAATCTGTGCTCTAAAAACCAAACAGCGCTTCTTCCCTTCTGTGTCTGGTTGTGTCTCCAAACAGAAGATTATACCCACATATGACATTATGTATGTTATCCTGGGTACAACAGTGCCATACATGTGGGCATAACTGCTAAATAGGAACACAACAGGGCACAGATGTGAAGGAGCACTATGTGGCTTTTGGAGTGTGGATTTAGATGTTTGGTATTTGGATACCATGTGATATATGCAGAGCCCCTGATGTGCCAATAAAGTGGAATCCCCTAGAAAGTGTTATTTTGTTTCACATTTTTTTGTTTGTTTTTTAAGCCTTACTAATTTTGCAGAATAAAAATCAATTTGGGGAAAAAAATCAAATGTTTTTGCATTGCCATCTTCTGAGAAGCGTAACATCTTTATTTTTTTTTATTGGTGGAGATGGTTGAACCTGAGCTATGCTTTTTATTTGTACCATTGTGGGTTTTTTCGTTTTATTTACAAAGTACACTGTGTGTGTATTAACTAGTGGTTTAGTTTTATTGTACAGTTACAAATGTGGAAATACTAAATGTGTGCTGTTTTCTACTATGTTTTGTATTTTTACATAATTTTATATCCTATATGGGAAAAGGAGAGTTTTATGGGGGGTTATTTTGTTTGTTTGTTTTAAATACATTTTTTTTTTTTTGTCCCGATAGGGGACATGAACCAGAAGTATTGGAGTGTATAATGGCCGTCAGCATAACTAATCGAGATGTAAGTAGAGGATTGCAGATACGGCTGGTGGGCTTATCAGGTGGTCCACTGCTGTTGGCATCTTGTCTCTCCGGACTCCAGCGCCTTCCAGCTCACCTCTCTGCCTGTGTCCTAAGCACCTTGCTCCTTTCAACCCCTGCTTTCCTTCACTGTCCTCCTCTCTCTCTGAAATCTTTCCACCTGCTTTGTTTTCGCCGTTTTGCCTTCTAAAAAAATTGAGTAAAAAGGAATGAAAACGTCAGACATTCCCCAAAATGGTATAAAGAAAATAAAGTACATCTTCATGCAGCCCTGTATTCTGAAATAATAATTACAGGTGTCAGAATATGGTGACTCCAAGAAATGGTTTTTTTTTTTCAGTTTTAGATTTTTGTTAAAGGGAGTTTTCGTCAAAAAATCATTATCATGCTAATGAGTAACTTGTAGAGCGGTTTCTACACTTTCCAAAGATGTCTTTCTTATTCTGCATTGCAGCTCCATTTGAATGAAAATCAGTATTTTATTCTTATGCAAATTAGCTGAAAAGGGCTTTCGGGTGTGTCCTCTTCTACCAGGGCTTTGCTCTGCACTCTAAATAATCGCCCCTAACTGTAGACAAAGTGTGACAAGGTTTAAGATGTCACACAAGCAATGGGGGAAGGAGTTGGGCGGCAGTTAGGGGCAATTATCTAGAACAAAGAGTAAAGAACTGGAAGGAAAGGTCATGCCCCTAAAGCCCATTTTATCCTTATACAGATTTCATCTACTTTGCATAAGGATAAAATGTTGTTTTTCATAAAAATAGAGAGCATTTCAGAATAAGAAAATTATCTTTGCAAAGTTTAGAAGCAGTGGCATCACTAAAATCTTTTGGGCCCGATGCAAACTTTGACCGGGGCCCCCTACCTACAGCGTATTCTTGATAGCGACAGTTATGGGTACTGCTACAGTATCTCAGATACTTGAAAGTAATACAACTATAGTACCCAAAACTGTCGTTATCAAGAATATGATGGCTGAGCACCACAGCACTCAGAATATAAACAATACTGGACCATAAAAAGGTGTCATATACTGTGTGGGGTCATATATTGTGGTGAGCCATAAGAAAGGGGTCCGCTACACCTCTGCTCCTAAGGTTTGTTCCACACCTGCAAAATCACCTTCCTACCCTCCGCCAATAGATTCAGGAGTCGGGCCCCATGTTTATCAATCTCATGCATCCCTATCTATAAACCCGAGAGCGTCTATGCGGAGGTAAAGACGAGTGACTGAGCTAGATGGGTGGTCACAAAATTTTTGACCCCATGCTGAAATGGCTGTATCTGCAACCGTGGCTTTTTGTTTATACAATCCAGGGGCATTGCACAAAAGGTCTGGCTATGTTGTCACATAAAGTGTTTTTAATCTTTATCTCATGTTACCACCGATTTATAAATATATTCTGGAGTGGTCCTGTTAGATATGACCACTCGCATAGAACAGGTGACTTATTGTTTTTTTTTTTGTCACTTATATTGACCATTGATGAGCATTATGGGATAACAGTGGTCTTTAAGGATGACATGCAATAATCACACCAAGATAATTTTGTGATGTTTAAAGAAACATCAACATATATTGACTCTTTTATCACTATGTAGAGATCATCTTTGTGTGATAACCTCTTGTGACTAGACTACTCTAATTTTTATCTATGCAGTTATAGAGTAGCTGTCTCAGACATACTCAACTCTTTATGCCCTATCCTCTGGGTGTTTATTGATATGATGCTGATCTAATCTCTGTCTACAATTTATGGTTTTAAGTTACTGGCTGTTGTCTCCTATGAACTCTCTGGCTGAGATATAAATTTTATTATTTTCTATTTCCACAGGGTGATGGGAGTGATGTTTGTTTGGCTTCACATTATATATATATATATATATATATATACTTCATTTTAAAAGGATATGTTACAGGGACGTTTTAGGAATTTGTTTACAATAATATTCCCTTGGATGTATCCGTCCTGCTGGTGGATGACTGACCAGCTTCTATGAAACTATGCTGAGACCTAGCATCACTGCAACCTGTGCCGTTAGATCTCATGGGCTATGGCTGGATCAACTTGAAAACAATCTGTCAGCAGGTATGACAAGAGAAGACATCCTTACTTCTAACTCACTGCTTAAACAAGCCTCCAACTTTTTAGCTGATCCCTCAGCGGACTTAATGAAAATGTTGGCCAGATTAGCAACCCTAGCAAATGTGGCTAGAAGAACAGCCTGGCTAAGATCCTGGTCAGAAGATGCAGGGTCAAAGAGTAAACTTTGTGCCATCCCATGTGATGGCGACAGATTATTTGTATCAGGCCTAGACGACATACTAGAGAAGGCCTTGGATAGAAAAAAAAGGCTTTCCTTCTGAATCCAGGTTTTTCCACCACCAACATACTTTTTGTAACCAGAGGAAGACCAACTCAGACCCATAAAAGAGAACCAACTCACACTGATACCATCAGCCCAAAGGGAGAGGAAAGGGCTTACTGTTCAATTCAGCTTCATTTCCCAGTGTGAGGAAGACTTAAAAATACTTTCTGGATACATACACAGGAGTGTCTGCTTCTCCTTGGATCACCAGCATCATAAGAGATGGCTATTCCCTAGAATTCAAAATTCTTTCTCCAGAAAGGTTCATGAAGATAAAGAAGCTTTCATCTTTAGATCATCTATCCATGGATACAGAGATCAACCTTCTCTGTCAAAAGAAAGTCCTTCCAGTGCCAGAAAGAGAATAAGGCGAAGGTTTCAACTATCCCTTTTTTCTTGTTTAAAAACTGAATGGGTCCCGCAGAACGATTATAAATATGAAATCAAATACAAAAAATGAAAGATGGAAACCATTCGCTCTACGGTAAATCTACTATGGCAGTCTAGTCCTTCACTTCCATTTTCAAGCCCTACATTTTGGCCTATCGGCTGCTCCAAGAATTTTCACCAAGATCATGGCAGAAGTCACGGGATCTCTACATTTAAAAGGAATCCAGATTATACCATACCTAGACAACTTCCTTATTGTAGCATCTTCCATAGACGCACTTTCAATCTATCTTCAGATAACCATGAAATGGTTTTTGGGCTGGATAATCAACAAGGAAATGTCAGATCTCATACCGAGTCATCAGAAGATTTTTCTAGGAATTATTTTGGATTGTAATGATATCCTTCCTCCCTCAAGAGAAACCGCAAACCATTTTGAGTTGGATTTCTCCATTTATGCAGAGCTGTACTGAAACTTCTGTGCTTATTGACCTTCACAATCCTTGCAGTACTCTGGCATTAATCCCACACAAGGCCAAAAATTCCTTCTCTGTTTGGGACAGACAAAGTGAAAGTGCCAGTGGCTGTAAAGAACTTGCTATGCTCATGGCAGGTAAGTAGCAATCTGCAAAGAGGGGTAATGTGGATCCGATAATTAGTACAATGGATAACAGCCAAAAGGACTACGGACCCCACACTTTAACAGTAGCCCAAGGAGTATGGAACCAACAGATGTCAGCAGCCTCTTCAGATCTGAGAGAATTATCTACATCTGGGAAGAATATGGATCTGTTGCTAAAAGGAAATCACATCAAGATCCTTTTAAACAACATAACGCTGTGGCAGGGGCATAACTATCGGGGTAGCAGCGGTAGCGGCTGCCACAGGGCCCGGGACATTAGGGGCCCCGGAGCCCTGTGGCTGATGCTACAGTGAACCCCACAAACCAGTAACGATCGCGGTCGCAGGGGGTGCCACCGCGAACGGACCCGGCAGGTTATGGAGCCCGCGGCCAGCTGGAGATGGCCGTCCCTGGACCATTATGATAGCGGTCGGGGAAAGCTTGGTTCCCCGACTGCTATACATACTGTTATTGGAAAGGAGTCCTGGCATATTGCAGGCCCCTTTCCAATAGATGGCAGGGCAGGGCACCCAGGGGAGGTGACTGAAAATAATAAACACATATTCTCACCTCTCCTGGGCACAGCGTCCTCTCCGGCGCTCCTCCGTCATGACTGAGGGCTGTGATTAGGTCCCAGCGGTCACATGGGGCGCGGCCGCGTAATGACGTCAGTGCGCCCCCATGTGACCGCTGAGGCCCAATCACAGGCCTCGGCAGCGACGTCGGAAAAGGGCCTGAAGACGCTGAAGACGGCAGGATGGAGCGAGGATGCCAAGGAAAGGTAAGGCAAGGTGAGTATGAGAGTTTGTTATTTTTAATCACCTTCCCTGGGCCTCCGATTATTATACTCTTGGGTCTGAGGAGACCCCAGAGTATAATAATAGCACCGAAGTGGAGGGGGGGCTATTGGGCGCATATAATACTGTGTGGGGGCCCCTGTAGAGCATATAATACTGGGTGGGGCCCCTGTAGAGCATATAATACTGGGTGGGGGCCACTGTAGAGCATATAATACTGGGTGGGGGCCACTGTAGAGCATATAATACTGGATGGGGGCCACTGTAGAGCATATAACACTGGGTGGGGGCCACTGTAGAGCATATAATACTGTGTGGGGGCCACTGTAGAGCATATAATACTAGGTGGGGCCACTGTAGAGCATATAATACTGGGTGGGGGCCACTGTGGGGGGCATATAATACTGCGTGGGGACCACTGTGGGGAGCATATAATACTGTGTGGGGGCCAATGTAGGATATAATACTGGGTGGGGCCCGCTATGGGGGGCATATAATACTGGGTGGGTACCACTGTGGGAAGCATATAATACTGGGTGGGGACCACTGTGTTGAGCATATTATACTGTGTGGGGCCACTATGGGTAGCATATTATACTGTGTGTGGGGGGAGAAATGTAGAGCATATAATGCTGTATGGGGGCCACTGTGGAGCATATAATGCTGTGTGGGGGCCACTGTTGAGCATATAATACTATCTGGGGCCTCTGCTGAGCATATTTTACTGTTTGGGGACCTGTAACCCGGGGGGGCCATGTCAAATGTTTGCCTTGGGGCTCAGCCATTCCTAGTTACACCACTGAGCTGTGGCCTTTGTGAACAGACAAGGAAGCACAAGAATTCGCTCCCTCTCAGCTACCATGTATAATTGTCCTTGCAAAAAAAGTAAGTGGTGGAAAAAAAAACCTTTCACTTCATTTCCACTGTACACTGTTACTGGTACGCTATTTTAGCCAACCAGCTTTTCATTTAGACTTTTGTGTGCCATTTAAGGTAAAATTCAAGATGGATTTATGATTGTCTAGAGTTCTGAATTCACTATGTCTTGCTTTATTATAAAATGCGGTTTTGATGAAGATGACTTTTCACTTTTGATTCAGCACAACCTGAGAGCATTACCTAACCTAATTGTCTGGCATGTGACATTTGTTATCTTTCATTTGGCCACGCTCATGTGACAGAAGCAGATGAACAAGGTTATCTGAAGGTTTCTATCTCATTATCTTTTTTGGAATGTATTTAGTATTGTAACAGTTTAGCTGTATTGCATTCTGTCTATAACTTTGACAATGAGGCTTACCATATTGCAACAATTTATGCAGCAGCTAAATAGAAAATGCAAGTTTCTTGACATACAATACAATTATGTTATAGCTTATTTTTTTGATTATATTTTTTTGTTAATTAAAAAATGTAGTATTATTATTATTAAGTTATAATATTCATTTAACTGCCCTTAGCATGATATGGCATCAACACAAGACAATTTCACTTATATTTCCTAATATATCATAACAGTAGACTTTTCTTGTATAATTTAAAGAGAACCACCCACAGGTCCTTTTATGGACCGAGTGTTTAGTGTCCCAAATAGCCCTCTTTTAATGCCATTCGTGTCCGCTATGAAAACATTTATATTTACCCAGATCCTGCACTCTCAACACCAATGCAGTTCTTTAGTGAATCTAGAAGAGTATAACTCGACTTCAGTGAAATGAAGCCGGGTTGAACGTCCCCAGGCTCACTGCAAATGCGCCTGGAGCACCAAAGATGAGTTTGATGCAATTTATCAGACTCTTTTCTAGGTAAGTATAAACATTTAACATTTTTTTTTAATTTATATTTAATGCTTGAATAGATGACATTGCTATAGGTCTATATTGGACACTAAATCCCAGGTATATAAGGAACTGTCGGTTATTTAGTGCTCCATATTGACCTGACAGGTTCTCCTTAAAGTGGTTGTTTGACTTATTGTAAAACTGGACTGGCTGGGATCTGAATAAAATTTATAAAAAAAATAATAATCTTTTCAGAAAGTGCCCTGGTGTAGCGCAGTTGCTCCTGAACTTGATTTCTGGTCCCCACTGGGCAGAAAATGATAATATGATGTTGGTCATCACATGACACATGTAGCCAATCACTGACCTCATTAGTCATGCAAATGTGACCAAATAAGCTCAACGGTCACATGCTTTTCATGCAATTGTGGCTGCTGGGACCAGTGAAGACAAAAATGGGACTCCAAAATGGTTTTAAAATGTTTTTATGCTGTTAATCTTGTTTTGTTTTGTTTTTTGTTTAAAGGGGTTGTCCAAGACTAGATATTAATGGCCTATCCTTAGACTGAACTGCAATAGTGCATGGTTACTGCAGTGTTCAATGCTCTCTGCTTTCAGTGGTGTAAACTGTGCAGTCATGGCACTTGATTGGAAAGGATGCCCTCCAATGATTTTCGTTCATGATTTTTGCAAAAGGAATCTATTTGAAATTCTTCGTGGTAACCATGCTTAAGGGCATGGTCTGAAAAAGGCAGATGAGGAATTGACAGTACTATCGTGATAATTCTGCTCTAAAATTCCCCTTTGCACAAAAACATTGGAAAATACAATTGTCAGTAGCAGTAACATTGTTTCAGTTCAAAAGGGGACAAGTCACTTCTTTCAGTGGCTAACTGTAATCTTTGTTCTCTTACTACAGTTTTTTTATGGGCCAAGACTGGTTTTCTATAGATCACAATATTCGATTATCAGGCTGTACTGTGCAAATAGGGTAGAATGGCTGAGGAAGGACAGTGGTATTTCACTATTCCATAAGAAGTGTTGTCTCCATGTTATGTTGCCATATCAATTTCACAGAAAAATCCTCGTAGTAAGGGACAACAGAAACAACCAGGAAAGGTTGAATGTCTTTTGTTTATATCAGTTTTATTTTTAAGTGGACTAGTGTTAGGCTAAGGCCCCACGTTTGTTGCAGATTTTGTGATGCTGTGTTTTTTTTTATTTAAATATGAGTGGCTACAAAAGAAATGTAAGGTATGAAGGAAGCCTTTATACTTCTACCTTCTGCTCAATCCACTCCTTGCTTTGGCTAAAAAAAATGCAGCAAAATCTGAAACAAATAAAGCAGCTTTTTCGCAACGTAGGACCCTGGCCTTAAATAGTTTCTACCCTTTAGAATTGTTTCATGCAAACATTTATACACTTTTCAGTCGCTGTGAATATATCTATATCAACTTTAATCTTTAATTAACACTTTTAATATCTATTTGAGCTGAAAACATGATAATGAATCGTAATTCTTATCAGAATCAATTCAAAATTTGTCAGAGTAATAAAAATAAAGAATGACTGTTTTATATTGTATTGAATCCATTTTCACATTTGTGACAATGTTTCATTTTTGAAGACAGTTTGCCTACACACTTCTTTGATGTGTCAAATTATTTTCACTAGTTATATTGGATTTTGAATATCTCTTGCCATCAGCCCTTTGTGTCGCTTGAAGTTTGAATAGTTTAGGCTTCTTGCTCAATGGGGAAGTTTTAGAATAATTAGATAAGATAATGTCTTAATTATAAAACAGTCACTAAATCTAGAAAATGTTGAATGGCATTTTACTGTATAAAAGATAACAACAAAGACAGAGAAGTAAGTTGAATATTGTTATATAAATCTGACTTCATGCTGACTTTATAGTGTGTGGGTTGATATCCTGAAGTTGTTAATATTACAATTAAATACATATCTAGACATGTGTATTCATGTAACAGCAATTTAAGTCCTTTCCAATTAAGTCTTTAAACAACTGAGTTGGTATGAATATTTCTATTTAGATTTCCTTCTGCAGAATCCCATGTGAATCCATAGTGTTACAAAATATCTGATAAACTCCAGTGTGAGTACTTTTTATAGGAACTGAACATATGTTGATGTCATGAACTTTCAGGAATGGTCTGATCTTAAAGGGAAGCATCACCATTTTATAAAAAAAATGGTGAAATGTAATCAAAGTCAATAATTTGTGGCTTGCCTCTGATGCTGATAGGTGTAGATGCATGGATCAAAGTAGTACAGTTAAAACTTTTGGTTACTACACATTATGGCACCAAACTGGAGCCTTCAGCAGGTTCATCATAGCTGATGAATGCTCCGTTTCAGTGTCATAACACATAGTAACCTATAAAGGATTTAACTGCACTACTTTGATCATGCATCTACATACATGAGCGCCAGAGGCAATTTTTGATTTTCTGATTACTTGGTGCATGGAGGTATTCTGTGCAGTGCTGTACTCACGACTGAAGCTTTATATCAAACCTACGGCAGTATTGCGCTTGCACTGCACAATTTAACCAGGCAAGCACATCACCAGCTGTTTGTGTTTTTCCATGATCCACACAGTGTACAACACATCATCATGGTTTTTATTTTCTGATTGTAGATTTTTTTTATTCTACTTTCTGTACATGATTCTCGAGTTTCCAACTTGCCTGAGCTTCTCTTCTGCTCTGCTAACAGCTATTTATTGATCTGCTTTGCAGCAATACACTGGAGCCAACTCATTGAGGTCTATGGGGGAGTTTTCTAGCCATGCTCTGTACAGAAAGGGGAGAAGATAAGTTGTGCCATGACCCATTTTTTGTTTATTGCTATGGTCGCGCTGTGGGATTATATTGTCTTCTATTGTAATTCTTTCTGTATTGTCTGTGAGGTGACTTCTGCAAAGTAAACCCCTACAGAATTAGCATCAGTATTAGGTATCAGTCTATTAGGCTTGGAGGTCAAAGTGAAAATTGAAGGATTTAGTACTTAAAAAAAAAAAAAAAAATATATATATATATATATATATATATATATATATATATATTCTAAAATAATTAATCAAACATTCCTAAAACATATGTTTAACATAAAACTTTAGTTCCACCCCTGGCATAAGGGTCAGGCCAAGGATGGAGACAATTGCTTCAACAGTAAATTGTCAGTTTAGCTGCTGTTGCTTTAAGGTTACCGTGCCAACTTGTGAAACTCCTGCAGTCTTCAGGCTTCTCCTATGTTGATCCAATTAGCAGCTACTGAGGGATATTTAAAGAAGACCTTTCACCATCTCCACCAATTCCAGTTCTTAGCATCTATTAATAGGTGTTTGTCAACTGATTCCACTGTAGTTGGAATTTTTTTTTGCTGTCTCCACTGTTCCCAAGCAACAAGTGTAGTTAGTTTTGGTGTCTGATGTGCTATTTAAGCTCTGGAATGTCAAAAGGGTAGTGTCAAGCAGGGGTTGCAATTCAGAGAGCCAGTCAGAGGTGGACAGTGTCAGAGCTCAGAATCACACCCCTTGCCAGCTCCTGCCTGACACCGCCCTTCTGACAGTACAGAACCTTAATGGCATGTCAGGCACCACAACTAACAGCACTGATTGCTCAGGAATGGGAAAGAGAAAAAATTCCAACTGTTCCAGAATCAGTGGAACAGTACCTATTAAATGATGGTACCTATTAATGATTGGACTTATTGGAGGTGGTGAAAGGTACTCTTTAAACCATGTTCCTGCTCATCCAGCTGCCTGCTATTTGGTTGTACTTAGTTGAGGCTTCCATATCCTGACTAATTGTGCTAGACTGCTCTATATTGACTTTTGGCTTGTTGTTGGAAATTGGCTTGTCTCCTGATTTTTGACTGTGACATTAACCACTGATTTTTGGCTTAGACACATTCACTCTTTCGATTTATCCTCATGGTTTTGCCTGCTTTTGTTAGTTTATTGTGGGTTCCAATTTGGCTTCAGATTGTAGAGCATTTATTTTATACCAGTTTTTGTGGTGATAACAAATTCAGCAGAAGTCCATGTGGCTTCACGGCTGATGCTGGTGAAGGCATTTGCTTGCCTGAGATTACTGTGTCAGCACTGTGTAAGTTTTAATAAGCAAGTTCTACTGCTCTCTGTTGTCGGCCAGTTCCTGCAATTTCTGATATTTGCTCCAGAGACACTATTATAACATAAATCTTCTCAGTCCAGATTGTATGATGATTTCCCTGGATTTAGAGTATGCATATCACCATATCTCAATTCATGCATCCTCCCAATTGTTCTTGAGACTGGCAGTCTGGATTAAGAACTCCTTGGTTCATCTGTCGTATAGTGCACTTCCTTTCAGGGTTTCTTAAGCTCCCAGAATATTCGCCAGGGTTGTAGCAGATGTAACAGTGCATCTCAGATATCAGGGTCTCCTGCTAATAACATATCTGGATGACCTTTTGAAAGTCAGTATACTGACACAGTATGTCTCATAGTGGCCCCTTCATACAGTATATTGTCCCATAGCAGGCCTCCGTACAGTATAATGTCCCATAGTGGCACCTTCACACAGTATAATGTCCCATAGTGGCCTCCTCATATAGCATAATGTCCCACAGAGTCCCCTCTACACAATATAATGACTCACAGTATCCTTTACAAATTTTCCAAAAATTTCAGTTTGGCTGAACCTAAAATTTTTGGGATTCACCACTTGAAAGCTATTATACTCTAGGGTCTCTTCAGACCCCAGAGTATAATGGGCAGAGAACCAGGGAAGTTGGTTAAACATAACAAAAAATATTACTCATCTCCCCTGGGCTCTGGCGCTGGTCTTCAGGCTTTTCATGACTTGAATGAAGTCAGACACAATTAATACAGTGTATGTTTAATCATCTCCCCAGGTCCTCCACTCATTAAACTTGAGTTTCAAGAACCACAGAGTATAATAGCAGTTCCGTTTTGGACAAATCTTGCAAGTTTCGCCCAACAAATATTCTGTGCCACCCCCTCAGGGACTCAGCAATCTGCTGCTTGAGGCCTCATGGCAGATGTGGTCTTGAACTGTCCCGCTGTCCCAAGGAGCCCCCTGCTACCATAGGGCCCAGAGCAAGTGCACCGTTTGCCCTATGGTTAAAGCGGCCCTCAACTGAGTAGGTACACTTTACTGGGGCTGTGACTATATCTTGACCATACTAATCTGTTGTTTGTCCTTTTGTTATATTTGTCCACTCCTTTTTAAGTTTGTACATGGTTTGTACTCTGATTTTTGGCATCTATGTTTAATCTGACCTATGTACTGTATTTTGGTGGGGGTTGGCTATTAGATACTTTGTCTATACATATTTAGTTATTGCTTAAATTTATATTCTATTAGTAGAAGGACCCGGCTTTTCACGGGTATATTTCATTTTGTTTGTGTAGTGGCCCCATAAGAATTGGCCAGTTTTGCACTTGACATCCAGTATGGCAGTCCAGTATATGTACAGTCTATTTATGGCTGTGTCGTTATGGAAACCTGGTAACTGAAATGTGAACTTATATTGGCTGATACACGTGATATGACTGAATATTTAAGGACCTGCGAACTGCTATTGACTCATACAGGTCATAAATAGGTTGTTTGCTATGGAAACCTGGTGTAAAGCTGTGTGTATGTCAAGACTGAAGAACCTGCGATTTTCCATTGGTCCATAAGTGTCATGTGATCATGTGTATCTCAGTTTGGATATCAAAGTGAAAAACCTGCAATCGGTTGTTATGGAAAACCTGGAGTAAAGCTGTGTGTATGTGACCTTGTGTAAGTGTCATCCACAGTGCCCTGCCCCTTTAAAGCTGACCTACAGCAGTGAAGAAAAATGGCTGGGTTGTTATGGAAACATGGAGTGCAGCTGTGTGCATGTGGCTGAGAATGCCTTGTCAGATTGGAGACGGGCTTGGGTCTGCTGGGGAGATTCAGCAGCTCACTGTTGTATGTGACATACCTTGTCAGATTGGAGACGGGCTTGAGTCTGCTGAGTTTTCATTAGCTCGAGCAGCAGCCATGCGTTTTGCTGCCGGAGACATGAGTAGCTTAAAAACTTTTCAATTTATAAGAATGCTGACATCCAGTATGGCAGTTCGGTATAGGTACAGTTTATTTATGGCTATGTTATGGAAACCTGGTAAATGAAATGTGAACTTATATTGGCTGATACAAGTAATATGACTGAATATTTAAGGACCTGCGAACTGCTACTGACTAATACAGGTCATAAATAGCTTGGCTGCTATGGAAACCTGGTGTAAAGCTGTGTGCCTGTGGAGACTAAGCGCCTGTGAGCCTCTATTGGCTGATAAGGGACACGTGACCATGTGTATGGCAGTTGGAATATGAGTGAAAGACTTGCAGGCTTGTATTGGCTGATGCAGGTAATTTTTTGGGAATACTATATCTTAGGAATGGTACTTCCTAGAGAGCTGAGACCTGGTCTAAAATCTTCCCGGACACCTGATATACCTGTGTGCCAAATTTGGTGAGGATCGGTCCAGTCATTTGGTCATGCATAAAGAACAGATAGACAGAGGGTGTGGCTGTGAGCAGGAGAAGGGATCGGTAAGTGAGGCCACGGGCTTGTGAATTCCAACAAAAACTTTTCAGACCCCGGACTATAATGATCGGAGACCCAGGGGAGCTAAGATAAAATAAAAAACAGTGTTGCCCACCTCTCCTGGGATCTAGTATGACTCCCAGCAGTCTTTGGGCCTCTTTGGTGATGTCCCAGACGTGACGCCGGCATGGCCCATGTGACATCTGTGCCGACGTTGAAGAGGGCCGAAAGCAGCAGGGAGTGCACCAGAGCCCAGGAGAGGTTGAGTAACACTGGTTTTTATGTTCCCTCACCTCCCCTGGGTCTCCGATTATTATAAAAGACCCAGAGTATAATAGATTGTGGGATCATAATACTGTGTGCAGGGGCCACTATGGGATGTAATACCATGTGCAGGGGCCGCTGTGGGACATAATACTGTGTGCAGGGGCTGCTGTGAGACATATCGTGTGGAAGGGCCGCTGTAGGACTGTTAAATATTATTAGATTACAATATTCATGACATGTAAGGGTTAAGTCTATTCTGCTGACAACACACTTCTATCTTAGAGTACATGAGTGTGTTAAGCGTATACTTATTTTAGTGTTTTCCAAATACATTTGCAAAAAGGTTGAGGATGCTGGGGAACACCCCCTCTCATGAATATAAATGATTGACAGACACGCATCTGTCTGTCTTTCTCTGACACCTTGAGATGTTGTGACCATCCAACAAGATGCCAACACATAGATGAACAAACATGAGCCACGATGGAACTGCAAGAGATCCAGCTTAAAGAAACCTAACTATGAGCTTCTCCAATAATGAAAGCTAATAAGACATTGACAAATATTTCTGTTATTCTGGAAGTTTTTCCTGTATCTATTTTTCCATGAAGACTTTAATAAATTTCCATGTTTTTATAAGAAGCTGAGTCCTCCAATAATGTTACCTTATGGGTTAACATGTGAGTAAGAATTCACCCAAGTATAGAGTATTTTACAGGGACATTATACCGTGTGGAGGGTCTGCTATGGGACATTATACTGTGTGGAGGGGTTGCTATGAGACATTATACCGTGTGGAGGGGCCGCTATGGGACATTATACCGTGTGCAGGGGCCGCTATAGAACATTGTACTCTTTGGAGGTCACTTTGGGACATTAAAGTGTATGTAAATGGTATGTTATACTGTGTGGGGACCAGGAAAGGGGGCCCTATGCTGTGGGGGGCCCCAAAGTTAAAAGTTTGCATGGGGGCCCAGTCTTTGCTAGTTACGCCCCTGCCCTGGGAAGTGTGAGGATCAACTGAAACTGGGAGGATCAAATCACTTTTCAGGGGGACGAGCTGAATGCAGGATGGACGTGAGTGCCATTCCCTCCCTGGATCTTTGCTGGGCTCTATAGCCACCTTCCTTGAACCATTATGACTCTAGGTTAGTGTGCCTGTGTTTTTGATTTGATATAGATTGTAGTATGATTATTATACTATCCATTTATAGTGATTTAATAACTATACCATCTTTTAGACTTTATTTTACATCTCTTGTGAGAGTGTTTGTTACATTTTGCACACACCTATAGTCTAGGATCACATGGATTTATACTAGTATAATCTAGGATATATGTCACAGATGGTGAAAGGAATACCCAAAGGGAAATATTAGGATCACAGAAGTAGGTTCCTACAATACTCTCAATAAATTAAAATATAACTTTTATTAACACACAATAAAAACATAGGACAGACGTCAACTAAACATATAATATAGGGAATGTCTCATCTATCCCAAAGATAAAAAATGGATTTCCCTATAAACAAAAGGCCCCTAATCCCTAACCCCAGATAGATAAGACAGCAATATATACAGTGCCTTGCGAAAGTATTTGGCCCCCTTGAACTTTTCAACCTTTTGCCACATTTCAGGCTTCAAACAAAAATTTTAATTTTTTGGTGAAGAATCAACAACAAGTGGGACACAATCGTGAAGTAGAACAAAATTTATTGGTTATTTTAAACTTTTGTAAAAAAATAATTATTCAGCCCCCTTAAGTTAATACTTTGTAGCGCCACCTTTGTCTGCAATTACAGCTGCAAGTTGCTTGGGGTATGTCTCTATCAGTTTTGCACATCGAGAGACTGAAACTCTTGCCCATTCTTACTTGGAAAACAGCTCGAGCTCAGTGAGGTTGGATGGAGAGCGTTTGTGAACAGCAGTTTTCAGCTCTTTCCACAGATTCTCGATTGGATTCAGGTCTGGACTTTGACTTGGCCATTCTAACACCTGGATACGTTTATTTGTGAACCATTCCATTGTAGATTTTGCTTTATGTTTGGGATCATTGTCTTGTTGGAAGATAAATCTCTGTCCCAGTCTCAGGTCTTTTGCAGACTCCAACAGGTTTTCTTCCAGAATGGTTCTGTATTTGGTTCCATCCATCTTCCCATCTTCCCTGTCCCTGCTGAAGAAAAGCAGGCCCAAACATTGATGCTGCCACCACCATGTTTGACAGTGGAGATGGTGTGTTCAGGGTGATGAGCTATGTTGCTTTTACGCCAAACATATCGTTTTGCATTGTGGCCAAAAAGTTTGATTTTAGTTTCATCTGACCAGAGCACCTTCTTCCACATGTTTGGTGTGTCTCCCAGGTGGCTTTGGGCAAACTTTAAACGAGACTTTTTATGGCTTTCTTCTTGCCACTCTTCCATAAAGGCCAGATTTGTGCAGTGTACGACTGATTGTCGTCCTATGGACAGACTATCCCACCTCAGCTGTAGATCTCTGCATTTCATCCAGAGTGATCATGGGCCTCTTGGCTGCATCTCTGATCAGTTTTCTCCTTGTTTGAGATGAAAGTTTAGAGGGACAGCCGGGTCTTGGTAGATTTGCAGTGGTCTGATACTCCTTCCATTTCAATATGATCGTTTGCACAGTGCTTTTTGGGATGTTTAAAGTTTGGGAAATCTTTTTGTATCCAAATCCGGCTTTAAACTTCTCCACAACAGTATCACGGGCCTGCCTGGTGTGTTCCTTGGTCTTCATGATGCTCTCTGTGCTTTAAACAGAACCCTGAGACTATCACAGAGCAGGTGCATTTATACGGAGACTTGATTACACACAGGTGGATTATATTTATCATCATCAGTCATTTAGGACAACATTGGATCATTCAGAGATCATCACTGAACTTCTGGAGTGAGATTGCTGCACTGAAAGTAAAGGGGACGAATAATATTGCACGCCCCACTTTTCAGTTTTTTATTTTTTACAAAAGTTTAAAATAACCAATAAATTTTGTTCCACTTCACAATTGTGTCCCACTTGTTGTTGATTCTTCACCAAAAAATTTAAATTTTATATCTTTATGTTTGAAGCCTGAAATGTGGCAAAACGTTGAAAAGTTCAAGGGGGCCGAATACTTTTGCAAGGCACTGTAAAGTGATGAAAAACTCATGCATCCAAATAGTGAGAGGATGAGTATCAAAAATAGGATTGTTTATACCATCTTTAAACACTATCTGAGCCAGGAAAATGGGGAACTGATAATTCTCCTCTCAGTAGATGTACTAGATATAAAATAACATATATCTTGGTGTATGGTGTAACCAAAAGCCAGTGAGTTAACAACGCATAAGGAGGTGAAAGATGTAGTCCAAACACAGCTAAATGGTATGGAGATATTATCTTGGCTCTCTCCCACTAGCTAGCTATAAACCTGCATAGTGTTCCATAAAAAAGTACATCTATCGATAACCTAAATAAACTCAAAGCGTTTCCCTTGCATTCAATATCAGCCAGTTCATCAGGAGTAAATATACAGTATAAGCGAGGAATAGTGCGGTAACAACCGCAGTTCCCAGAGCCCTGATGGTGGGCTCTGGTACTTAGAATAGCCAACGCTGAATGCTGGCACAACAGACACTTATATAGGTCTATGTGCTCCTACATAACCCAGCCCACTGCTGCGCCCCCACTGGAGAGGACCAATCAGCGTACAAGTCCACGCCTACAGCTGATCACGTGATCGCGATACATTGGGCTGGGTTTCAATCATAAACAAAAACATATCCATGGTTGGAGAAAACCAGTACACACGATGACACAGGTAAATATAATGCACATAAAATCTAGAGCCAAACGGTGATCAAGGAGAACTGTAGATGATCATATCAGTTGCGATCCCCAAATATGTTCAAAAAGAATGGAACTAGTGACAGTGGGATGCCCGTCATCCAAATACTTAGTTGCACGTATTAAAGCAAGAACTATGGTATTATGGAAATAGCGTCAATGGCATGATCAGGATAAAAAAAATAAATAAATAAAAATGGATTGCATTAATTAAAGCAAATATATGATATCACGAAAGTAGTGTCAATGGCATGATCAGGATAAATATAAAGGGTTAAACATAGATCATGCATGCCCCTATCAAAAAAACAAACAAAAAAAAACCCCGCTAATCCTACATATCTAACCTAATACCTAATACGCATACCTATCAGGGATGACATAATGCCTCCCCAACACCACCCAGTCCCATATTAAAGGAACATAGGACACATAAAGGACATAAAAAGGATTGTATATACATGTCCACAGGGGTAGTGAACTACACACCCTCAAATAAAGGGGGTGAATGAGATCACCTCATTGAGGCCAAGCAGTTTCATAGATTTAAACCTAAAGATTCACTGGGCTTCCTTGCATAATATAACCCTATCCCAATCACACCCTCTAGGTGACTTATGTACACATTCCAACCCTTGAAATTTTATTGAAATGCATCACCAAGATGATGCTTCCAAACATGAGTGGCAATGGGAGTATCTGCCCTATGGGAGATGTCACCAAAGTGGTCCAGAATTCGCCTCCGCAGTTGTCTTTTAGTCTTGCCCACATAATTCAGTGGGCAAGAACAAGAGGTCACATAGACCACCCCCTCCGTCTGACAGTTAATAAACTCCCTGATGACAAACTCCTGACCAGTCGCATGAGCCGTGACCACAGAGCCTTTGTGTACAGTCATATGAAAAAGTTTGGGCACCCCTATTAATCTTAATCATTTTTAGTTCTAAATATTTGGGTGTTTGCAACAGCCATTTCAATTTGATATATCTAATAACTGATGGACACAGTAATATTTCAGGATTGAAATGAGGTTTATTGTACTAACAGAAAATGTGCGATATGCATTAAACCAAAATTTGACCGGCGCAAAAATTTGGGTACCCTTATTATTTTATTGATTTGAATACTCCTAACTACTTTTTACTGACCTACTGAAGCACAAAATTGGTTTTGTAACCTCACTGAGCTTTGAACTTCATAGCCAGGTGTATCCAATCATGAGAAAAGGTATTTAAGGTGGCCAATTGCAAGTTGTTCTCCTACTTGAATCTCCTCTGAAGAGTGGCATCATGGGCTCCTCAAAACAACTCTCAAATGATCTGAAAACAAAGATTGTTCAACATAGTTGTTCAGGGGAAGGATACAAAAAGTTGTCTCAGAGATTTAACCTGTCAGTTTCTACTGTGAGGAACATAGTAAGGAAATGGAAGACCACAGGGACAGTTCTTGTTAAGCCCAGAAGTGGCAGGCCAAGAAAAATATCAGAAAGGCAGAGAAGAAGAATGGTGAGAACAGTCAAGGACAATCCACAGACCACCTCCAAAGAGCTGCAGCATCATCTTGCTGCAGATGGTGTCACTGTGCATCGGTCAACAATACAGCACACTTTGCACAAGGAGAAGCTGTATGGGAGAGTGATGCGAAAGAAGCCGTTTCTGAAAGCACGCCACAAACAGAGTCGCCTGAGGTATGCAAAAGCACATTTGGACAAGCCAGCTTCATTTTGGAAGAAGGTCCTGTGGACCGATGAAACAAAGATTGAGTTGTTTGGTCATACAAAAAGGCGTTATGCATGGTGTCCAAAAAACACAGCATTCCAAGAAAAACACTTGCTACCCACTGTAAAATTTGGTGGAGGTTCCATCATGCTTTGGGGCTGTGTGGCCAATGCCGGCACCGGGAATCTTGTTAAAGTTGAGGGTCGCATGGATTCAACTCAGTATCAGCAGATTCTTGAGAATAATGTACAAGAATCAGTGACGAATTTGAAGTTACGCCGGGGATGGATATTTCAGCAAGACAATGATCCAAAACACAGCTCCAAATCTACTCAGGCATTCATGCAGAGGAACAATTACAATGTTCTGGAATGGCCATCCCAGTCCCCAGACCTGAATATCATTGAACATCTGTGGGATAATTTGAAGCGGGCTGTCCATGCTCGGCAACCATCAAACTTAACTGAACTGGAATTGTTTTGTAAAGAGGAATGGTCAAAAATACCTTCATCCAGGATCCAGGAACTGATTAAAAGCTACAGGAAGCGACTAGAGGCTGTTATTTTTGCAAAAGGAGGATCTACTAAATATTAATGTCACTTTTCTGTTGAGGTGCCCATACTTTTGCACCGGTCAAATTTTGGTTTAATGCATATTGCACATTTTCTGTTAGTACAATAAACCTCATTTCAATCCTGAAATATTACTGTATCCATCAGTTATTAGATATATCAAATTGAAATGGCTGTTGCAAACACCCAAATATTTAGAACTAAAAATGATTAAGATTAATAGGGGTGCCCAAACTTTTTCATATGACTGTATATATGCACAGGCTCGACAGGACCCACATTTAAATGTACCTGGAACACGGGCAGCACCCAACCAGGTTAAAGATTTTTTAGGTGGCCCCAGATGGCTATGTGTGACCCTGTCGCCAAGATTCCTCCCTCTACGGAAGGCGATAGATGGTTCGGGGGTAATTGTATCCCGTAAATCCAAGTCTTGTCTTAGTATGTCCCAGTATGTACGAAGTACGTCCAGGACATCCTTAGAATTGCTATCATATGTCCCAATCATTTGTATCTGATTAGTTGATAAATCCCGATGTTTGGGTATCAACAGAGTAGTTCTGGGAGTATGCCTCGCAAGGTCATGGGATTCCTCCAGCAATGATCGTGGATAACCCCGAACCCTAAATCTTTCAAGCAAGAGTTGACTTCTGATGAGTAATTCCTTTGTACACAAAGGAATTGCCCCTTAGGGATACCTCTTCTCAAGGGCAAGGAATGGTGGCTATCCCAACTCAAAAGGGAATTCGTAGCTGTATCTTTTCTATAAAGGGTAGTAGTCAATTCACCTTTTTGGGGACCCGTGGGACACAGTTTATAGCTCACAGTGCCTTTGTTATAGGCACTTAGTTGCACGTATTAAAGCAAGAAATATGGTATTACGGAAATAGCGTCAATGGCATGATCAGGATAAAACAAAAAAAAAAAAAAAAAAAAAAAAAATTAAAATAAAAATGGATTGCATGTATTAAAGCAAATATATGATATCACGAAAGTAGCGTCAATGGCATGATCAGGATAAATATAAAGGGTTAAACATAGATCATGCATGCCCCTATAAAAAAAAAAACACTATGCAGGTTTAGATCTGCTATGTTTTACCTATTTAACAAGATCTAGGCTTTGACCTGCTAATATAGTGGACAGTGCATGTGTGTACTTAGTCTCACCTAGGTCCCTGGCAGATGTATTTACCTATGGAACACTATGCAGGTTCAGACCTGACATGCTTTATTTATTTAATATCTATGTAATATCTAGGTATTGACTTGCTAACATAGTGGATGGTGTAGGTGTGTACTTCAGCAATGGGTGGGGTGGTTTTATGTCTCTAGCTAGTGGGAGAGAGCCAACATAATATCTCCATATCATTTAGCTGTGTTTGGACTACATCTTTCACCTCCTTGTGCGCTGTTAACTCACTGGCTTTTGGTTACACCATACACCAGGATATATGTTACTTTATATCTAGTACATCTACTGAGGAGAATTATCAGTTCCCCATTTTCCTGGCTCAGATAGTGTTTGGAGATAGTATAAACAATCCTATTTTTGATACTTATCCTCTCACAATTTGGATGTATGAGTTTTTCATCAGTTTATATATTGCTGTCTTATCTATCTGGGGTTAGGGATTAGGGGCCTTTTTTTTATAGGGAAATCCATTTTTTATATTTGGGATAATGAGACATTCCCTATACTATATGTTTAGTTGACGTCTGTCCTATGTTTTTATTGTGTGTTAATAAAAGTTATATTTTAATTTATTGAGAGTATCGTAGGAACCTACTTCTGTGATCCTTTTATCTAGGATATATTGTTACTATAGGGGCTTGTTGTCCTAGTATTTTCCAGGGGGATAGGGTTTGGTATCAGGGTCACTGTGCACAGTGACTACTGTCTGTTAGCCATTTCCTGTTTTTGTATATGTATTGTATATGGTATATTATTTATAATCTTGATATTTTTTTTATACATATTTCTTTGTTCCCATATTTTCTTCTTTTGGTACAACAGTTGTTTCTTTGTATGGGACATGTATTATTATTATTATTATTGAGGATAGTTTTTTTTTTTTGGTGTCATAGAAGAAAACTCTCCCTGTGCTCCAAGATCCTAATTTGAATAAAGAATAAAAGTGCTTTTTCTATGCATCTCTGGGGCTCTGAAACTTAAGAAAGGTATCGTTTTTATTCTGCTAACAGCATCTACAGCACTATGGAAGCAGTTTAAAGTAGCTGGGGGCGGTGATAGACTCCCTTTAAAAAGGACCTTTCACCACCTCCATCAATTCAAGTTCTTATTATTTGTTACTAGGTGCCGCTCCACTTTTTTTTTTTTTTTTTTGTAGCCCCCACCATTTCCGAGCAACTAGTGCAGTTAGTTTTGGTGTAAAGAGCTGGACCTGTTGAAGGTGTTGAAAAGTCCTCTTAAGGCAGTTTTTGGTCGTGCCCTTAAGGAGTTAAGGGCTGGTTTGTGTAAGTTACCATTTGTATGATACTTCATGCCCAGTATTTATACTTTTAACCTAAGATTGTTTCCGGTTATACTTTTATCATTTTGACTATAATAAAGGTCATGTCTTAGTTTGTTCACTTTTTTTGGTTGTGGCCACTCCCAGAAGGAATGACCACTAAATTGCCTTCCCTATACACTGTCCATTCCCATAAATCTTCCTCAACCTATTTCTGTTGCTCTGCAGGTATAAATTTTGCTTCTGTCTGAGTAATAGGTTCTTAGCTTGATGGAATCCAGCTGAGGTTTTTCTGTATACTTCTACATTTATTTTGACCTCATCCTGCTCCTTGCCTCTATCTCCTGATCTCTTGGTACTGATCCCAGATTGTTCTTGACCATTGAATATGTTCTAAAAGCCTTCACTTCCATTTGTTAACTCACTTTGCATATACATTGCCAGCACTAAGCTCCGCCTATACTCACACATTGCTTTTGCATTGTGTTTTTGTAAATCTCAGCATGTCAATTATAGCTACGGAAATGCTGGCGTTTCCGTATACGTATAACTGAAGCTGAAAGTATGCAGAGGAAAACTTTGCGGACTTTCTGTGAAAAGCGATCCTGGAAAAACCACAATGCGTTTCTCACAGTGCTTTTTGGCTGTGGCACGCTACATGGAGCCTTAGCCTAAAAAACGTTTAGCAATAGGAATTTCTTTTTTTTTTGCTCTGGTCTGGTGTCTGACCCATACAGTGTGAAGGAAGTGGAACACTTATTAATCTGAGCAAAATATTGTAAGCATTTCTCTGAATGAACAAGTGCACATAAATTCTAGATATGTATGTCACACACAGTAGTACTATACAGTAGTAGTAATTGTGGCCCTAATACTAGTAGTGCATCCTTCACTAATGTAAAAAAAAAATGTTATTTCAGCGTTTTTTTGGTGTGTGCAGTTCACCCATACAGTGTAGACTCTGTTAATTTGAAAAAAAAAGCCTGCACTAATCTGAAAAAAAAAAAATGTTTTGAATGACAGCAGTTGTAGTGATCTAGTCTAATACTCACTGACCAGGAGGTCTGGTGACCCTTTTATTGATTTTAGTGCTTTAGAATTCCTCATAGCCCAAAGACTTCCTCTTCCTCCTCTAATTCCTCTTCCTCCTCCTTAGCCCTCTCCATACATCCCCATGTAACAAATGACGTACAGGTACGTCATTGGTCGTTAAGGGGTTAAACCTACTCATTAACATTGACAACACAAATACACTGTAAATACATCAAAAAATTGGATGTCAACTCTTTCTTTAAAAAAAAAAAAAATGCTGCATTTTATAGTACCAGAAAAGTGAATGAGATTCTGGTTAATCTCTTCCACACATTGTGGAAAGGAGTGAATAGGGCTCCTCACAACTGGAAGTTCCCTAGGGTCTACGAACATCAGGGACATTGCAGGCACCCTCAAAACTGCCCCAACTTGGAAGCTGGGCTGAAGAAGTTGGTGGAGTACCCTTGGCCTACCATTGTCAACACTAATACTCCCATCCTCTACTTCCCTCCAGTGAGTTGTATGCAGCAATGTAAGATCCAGTTTCCTCATGCACAGCACATAAAGACAGTATAATCTCACATAAATGCGATTTTCTACATATATCTATTACTCTAGTTGAGTAGATACCAATAGGCTGTGCAAATTAAAACCATATGAAGCCTTTTGAATTTTTAAGATGCCCACACTATACCCCTTTCTAATGGTAGCCTGCCCAGGGAAGGTGATTAAAAATAACAAATACTTATACTCACCTCTCCTGGGCTTCAGACAGTCCTCAGCATCCTCTTTGGGGCTCTTTCGACTTTTGACTGAGGTCATGCACCCTAGACATCACTGTTGGGGCCCGTTATTAGGCCCCAGCAGTCACGTGGGGCGCATTGGCGTAATGAAACATAATCCCTGAGGCCCAATCACAGGCCCCAGCATTGACGTCTGGGGCATGTAACTTCAGGCACAGGCAGAAGAGGACCAAAGATGATGCTGAATAGAGCCGAACGGAGCGAGGATGCGCAGGAGAGGAGAGGTAAGGTGAGTATAAATGTTTATTTTTAATCACCTCCCCTGGGCCTCTACTTATTATACTCTGAGGTCTCAGGAGACTCCAGAGTATAATAATAGCAACAAAGTGGGGGGCCGAACCTCACGAATATTCGTCGAATTTCATGGGGTTCACCTGAAGTGGCTCTAGGGGGGCTCTTGGGAACATTTTATACTGTGTGGGGCCACTGTGAGGAGCATATTATACTATGTGGGGGCCACTGTGGAGCATATACTGTGTGAGGGCCACTGTGAAGCATATAATACTGTGTGGAGGCCACTGTGGAGCATATTATACTGAGTGGGGCCACAATGAAGCACATTATACCTTGTGGAGGCCATTCACATCACACACCATCTGTTTTATAGCATCTGTGCAGGCTGTAATTACATTGCATGATGATTATTAAAGAGATCCTGTGCAATGTAAATAGTGAAGGGGTGAGGGCAAAAGCACAACAATATCTTCAAAGAGTCAACAGGGGCCCTGGGTTGTAGACCCCCACTGATCTCATACATCTCTTAGACAGTTAGGACACCACAGAACCGTTTCCCACAGCATGTAGCATTGTTTACATGCAGGGCACTGTGCTGCTCGCTCATTGTATTCTTGATAACCACAGTTGTTGCATCCCTTTCAAGTATTTGAGAAACCGCTGCAGCACCCATAATCATCAGTATCAAGAATACGCTGTAAGGAGGGGTTAGGGGACCAGACAAAGTTTTCACCAGGGTCCACAAGACTTTAGTTATGCCCTGATTACTGATACACTCTTCTATTAGTGAGCATGAAATATATTGCATATTCTCTATCTGAAATACTGTGGGAAGTATGAAACCTTTACTGTGTATTCCAATACAATGGCTCAGTAGCTAATGCTGTTGCCATGGGTTCAGACCAACAATGGTTTTCTTTTTATTTGTTACATTTTTTTTTCTCTTTGATTCTGGCCTAAAATGTTTCTTAAATGTTTCCGTGCTGAAATGCTTAGCCTTGCACAATAAAATAAAGTCAGTGCACTTACTGTATATCCTTGCAACACTTCTAGTAAGCAGTGTATTTCAACTGTTGAAAAGCTTCAATATGATTGCCTGGAATGTCTCCTTTTTATTAGCATTGCCAGGAACATTTACTACCCAACTCTCCTAAGCTTGACCAATAGCATACCTCCCAACTTTCAAAGGACAGAAGGAGGGACAGAATGTGTGGTGTGCTATGTGCGCCGCAGAAAATTTAGCTCTACTCACTTCTATGTTGTCTTCGCCCATTCTCATCCATTATAATGTTCTCCTCCAATTGCCCCACAGTATGAAGTCCCTCTCTCTTTAAACTGGGGGAAACCAGAGGGGGACATTAAACTGGGGCAGCTGGAGGGGGGACATTAAACTGTAGGGGTAGCTGGAGGATGACATTAAACCATGGGGGTAGTTGGAGAGGGACAATAAATTGGGGGCAGCTGGAGCAGGACATTAAACTGGGGGCAACTAGAGGGGGACATTAAACTGGGGCAGCTGGAGGGTGACATTAAACTGAGGGCAACTAGAGGCAGACATGTCCTCCTCCAGCTACTCCCACAGTTTAATGTCCTCTAGTTGACTCCAGTGTAATGTCCCTTTCCACTTGCCCCCAGTTTAATGTCCCTGTCCAGCGACCCCCACTGTTTAATGCCCCCCTCCAGGTGCCCCAGTTTAATGTCACCCTTCATCTGCCCTCAGTTTAATGCCGCCTCCATCTTTCCCCAGTTTAATTACCCCCTCCATCTGCCCAAAGTTTCATGTTTCCCCCCCTTCATCTGCCTCCAGTTTCAGGTCCCACCTCCATTTGCCCCAGTTTAATGTCACTCCTCCATCTGCCCCCAGTTAAATTTTCCCCCTTTCATCTGCCACCAGTTTAATGTTCCGTCATAGATGGTGAAAGGAATACCCAAAGGGAAATATTAGGATCACAAAAGTAGGTTCCTACGATACTCTCAATAAATTAAAATATAACCCGCCATGCTTTATTTATTTAATATCTATGTAATATCTAGGTATTGACTTGCTAACATAGGGTATGGTGTAGGTGTGTACTTCAGCAGTAGGTGGGGTGGTTTTATGTCCCTAGCTAGTGGGAGAGAGCCGACATAATATCTCCATACTATTTAGCTGTGTTTGGACTACATCTTTCACCTCCTTATGCGTTGTTAACTCACTGGCTTTTGGTTACACCAGGATATATGTTATTTTATATCTAGTACATCTACTGAGAGGAGAATTATCAGTTCTCCATTTTCCTGGCTCAGATAGTGTTTGGAGATGGTATAAACAATCCTATTTTTGATACTCATCCTCTCACAATTTGGATGCATGAGTTTTTCATCAGTTTATATATTGCTGTCTTATCCATCTGGGGTTAGGGATTAGGGACCTTTTTTATAGGGAATCCATTTTTTATCTTTGGGATAGATGAGACATTCCCTATACTATATGTTTAGTTGACGTCTGTCCTATGTTTTTATTGTGTGTTAATAAAAGGTATACTTTAATTTATTGAGAGTATCATAGAAACCTACTTCTGTGATCCCAGTTTAATGTTCCCCCTCAATTTTCCCCCAAAGTTTAACATAAAAAAACACTGATACTCACCTCTCCACGCTCCCCTGCTGCTCTGTCTGTGGTCTCTTCTCCCGGAGTGTCTGGGGAACTGTAGGCATGATGTGAATGACATCATCACATCGCACCTACAGCTCACGGGGCCGGAGCACACAGGGGGCACAGTGGTGAGACACAGATGAGTTGAAACCGGGACATGCCTCCTGCTGACTGGGACAGCTGGACAGCACCCAGAATCTGGGACTATCTAGCTGAACCCGGGACAGTTGGTAGGTATGCAATAGGCTTAGAGGGAAGTACTTATTTTAGAGGTTGCCCTATGCAAGGGATTAATATGATGTGCGCATCTGTTGTTTTTAATACACATCTGTAAACACACATGGTAAGACACTGATGCATGTGCTGTGATGCCATTGTCACACATGCGCTTTCACTAGGATGACACAACTTAGTGGGACATTTGTGTTCCCCCAGCAATCAGAAACCTAACCTTTTATCTTGTTGATAGGGAATATTTGTCATTAGTGGGAAAACCTTGTGTTATCTTTTTATATAGGAACATAGAAGGGGAATTGGCAGAGGTAGGATGCAGGGATGGATCTGTTATTTGGAAATGTGCAAAAAATTCACCATCACCACCTGAGCGTGCCTTAGAATTACACAAGGCAGGTGGTTTTTATACTGGGGCTGCACATTGGATGGAATTGTTACTACTGCAGCTGCCACCACCCTCTTCCTCTGATGTCATCCTTTCACTCTGACCTGCTTGCCAGGTTTTATCTGCAGTACAATCATCATTAGATTTAGAAATTTCATCATCTTCCCCAGATTTTCCTGACTCATCGTGGCAATGTTATCAGGTATTTCCTCACCATTCCCTCCTTCAGATTCCCCCTTAGTATTCCAACCAGCACGACTACCAGTACCACACCCCCTGCCACTACTACCTCCACCACCACAACCACCAGTTATGTCTTCCACCTCTGCCTCTTCTACATCCAAAAAAAACCCCACACTTTCTTCTCATCCTACTCATCAAGAAGAGGAAAATTTGGGCTAGGAGTAATTTCTCTCAGCAGATGCCACATGACTACTAGGGAATGGGATCTGTGTCAATGAAGATGAAGACATGGTTGACAGTGTAGATGGGTAGCATGGTAAATTACCTGTTACAATAGCAGATGAGGAGGAGGAACACACAGAACTCTGTGTTTCACTGCTGTCAGATGTCACATCCTGCTGTGACTGAGATGAGCAAGAAAAGTAATCAAAAACTTCATATTTATTTTCAGGAAGTACAACTACTGGCGGCACTGCCAAGTCCAGAAGTAATGTTGCCATCAGCATTCTTATTGTTAGTACTTGCACTGGTGAATGGAGAGACTGTAGCACAAGTGTTTCCTCCTCCTCCTCTTCTAGGCTAAGGCCCCACATAGTGTGTGGCAACGCATTGCAGTTTTTCCTGCTGTGATTTTCACAGAAAGTCTGCATATTTTCCCACAATATGTGGATGGGATTTGCTAGAATCCCATCCACTTTGCAGGGACTGTAAATCAGCGCATTTTTTTCCACTGCCACGTGAGGCCCCGGCCTTAGCTTTTCTTTCTGCCCTGCTTTTTTTTTTTTCAAGGCATTTTAGTTAACTACTTATATAATGGTAAATTGTGACCAGTCCTACTCCGCCTATAATTCTGTAGTACTATTGCAAGGTTAGTGTTTTTTTTTGCAGTAACAATGTATTAGCAGCAATTGCTTTTAATCATGCAGTGATTACACATTTTTTGTCACAAAGTCACAAAATCTCTTCTTCATGCCATAGTAATATGGCATCAGCACTGAAAACTTTCCACCAACCACACATGATTGGCTGAGAGACTGTCAGGTGATGCCAGAATCCCACCTAGGTCACAGAGACCATGTGATCCTAGTCTTCCTCCTCTGCTCTTTTACATCGTGTTACATGTGGTGGCAACCATTTTAGTTAGTCCTAGCCGAATCACAAAAGATTTGGTTTGTTCCAAATTGGTTCTCTCATCTCATTGGTCATAGCCAGAATGGAAGTGGACCTCAGTGAGGACTCTTTACCTATGTCAGTTAAGAGCTATGTATGAATGATTTACAAGAGCATGTGTAACAGCATATAACAATAAAGCTGGGGGTCAAGGAAACAGAAGAAGCAAAAATGTGTAAAGAATTGTTGTATAGATTTAAACACTGAATCAGACTTGGTAACCATAGAAACATAATAGACAAGATAACTTTATGATTATTAACATAAAATTCAGAGGGAAAAAAATGCATTTTACAATAGATCATTTTGGCATGATTTAGTAAAGATAAATTGCTTCTGTATAGCATGAAAGTTTGAGTGTTAATAGATATAATTACAGAAAGTAATTCCAAAATAAAAAGGGTTTTTAATCAGAAAGCACCGTTCTTGACTTTCTGATTGTTTGGCAATTAACAGTGCGGAAATAAATGCCGATAATAACAATGAACCACTGTACACATAAGTTAGATACAGTACAGATATTCATGTTTTACAATTACCTACAATTCCATAAATGAAATATATTTTTTGGTCAGTATGTATATTTTCCATGCTAGTCAACAATGCAACATAAAAGTGATATGATAAGGAGGCAGAGTTTCACTCCGTGATCTGACAGATACACTATAATTTACATCATACCTCACATAAACTCTATTTTGTGACCTCTTAAAAAAGAATCTGTAACCAAATACAAAATACTGAATGCCATACATCATTTGAGTTTCGCTGTGCTCCTGATCAATCTGTCGTTTTTACTTTTAAAATCCGTAGAAAAGATGTGGTCCCTGTAAAATATATAAACTAGCTCTTATTCTCCAATTGGGCAGTAACATCTTTATTTTCTATGAGAAAAGCAAAAGGTTTCCACCCACTTTGTGAGTCAGAGCTAGTTCACATATATCCTTCCAGGGACCATCATATTCGGGACCAAATCCAAACGTGTTCTAGGCATAATAGATGTTGCCAAAATATTTTTCAAAATTCTATACTGTACGTAAATGCACATGTAAAAATGTAAACAGATTTTTAACGCAGGTAATGGGGCTAGACTTTTTGTTATACAACTACTCAGACGAACACCAATAGGGGGCCCTAAAATTATTATTAATGTTTAAAATCAATAAAGAGTGAAGGTAATGGCACAACCTGAAGTTTTTGGATGCAGTCCAATCAGCTATGGATCATAAAGGATGAGAATCTATAAAGGACATATCATTCCTCTCCTCCTTTTTTTTTTTTTTTTTGCTTTTGTCTTCAAAAACTGCATCAAAAATCCTCAAACTTTACCCTAAAAGAGTTCTTAATCTTTATAAGCCTTTACTAAATTAATATGTATACACCAAGAGGCGGATTACAATAGGGGACCCAGGGGAATGCAAGGGGACTTTCACATTTGTTCACATTATAATCTGAAGTCTTAATCAAGTGTATCGGCATCCGATGATACAGTTGATTACTGTGGCTGGGAACAGCAATCTAATGGAGGTGAGTATTTGTTGGGTGAACCTTGCGAGATTTGGCTTGCAAATATTTGCGAGGTTCGTGCTGCAATTTAGTTTAGACAGAACACGTTCCAAACCAAACATGCCAGTTCAGGCCCCAGAGTATAATTAGCAGAGGCTTTGGGAGATGAGTAAACATAACAGTGTTACTCATCTTCCCTGGGCTCTGGTATGGATCCCTGTCCTCTTCGGGCCTCTTTTGGCATTCTTAATGACGTCAGAGACCGTTGAGGCTTTTGTTTGGGCCTCCATTGTCCCATGGGTCACACAGGAGTAACCTACATAAGGCAGAGAATAGGGGTCAACATGGGCATTCTGACCAGTCTGCAGCTATGCTGTGGCATGTGCAGCAAACATGAACTTTTTTAGCAATTTGTGTGACAGTAACTCTTCTGTGGGATTGGACTGCATAGGCTAGGTTTTGATCACAGCCTTTAATGACCATTGAGCACCAAAGAACTTGTTGCTGGTTCACCGCTTGGTGGTACTAACAACTGTATACTGGGAAAACCCTATAATACTTGCCATTTTATAAATACTCTGACTTAGTTGGCCCTAGCAAAATCACTTAAATCAATATGCTTGCCCATTTTTAATAAGCAATTGATATATATTTCAATATAGCCCCTTTCAAAGTCCCTCAGATCACTATATGCTTGCCCATTTTTCTTACTTTGAACAAATAACGTTCAAGACTGTTTACTTGCTACCTAGTATATCCCACCAGTTAAAAAGTATCATTGTAATAAGCTAGCAATGTTTTTTTTTTTTTTGTATTTAAAGGTTTTGGGTTTTTTTTTTTTTTTTTTTGCAAGTTTTCAAATATACGCTAGAAAGCACTAGAGTGGCAACATACCGTGGTGCAATTTGAACAAAAAGAAAAAATAACATAACAGTATACACAATAACAGGAAGGGGGTAAGGACACATCTTCAATGTTCCTGTACAAAAGATAATAATAGGGCTAGATCAGTGATTCCCAAACTTTCTGAAAGTGGAGCCCCCGTTTAGGGTGAGACATTTGCTTCTGTTATGCTTTCCATTTGTTCATCTCTGTTCTGCTTCTATTTCCTTAAAAAGGTTGTCCAGGCTAAAAACTTTTTTTTTATATATCAGGCTGGGGAAGGTGAAAAAAATAAAATAAAAACCTCATCTGTCTCCAGTGCTCCAGTGTTCTCCCAGCGCAGTCCAGTCCTGCTGCTCTGCTGTCTTGTTTTGTCGGATGTCCTCGCTGGCTGTGATGTCCTGTGTCCCTTTCCTTAGCCCACTGATTGGCCTCAACGGTCTAAGAAAATCAGCGGCCTAAGAAAAAGGACATAGGATGTCACAGCTGATTGACCTCAGGGGTCATATCAGGTGGGGACTTCCACTGGAAGAAAACACGGGAGCGGCAGGACCGAACTGCGCTGGAAGATACCATAGACTCATACACAGCTCTGCTATCTCAATGTTTCACTCTCTACACAGCTCAGCTATCTCCATATTCTCCACAGCTGTGTTACCTTCATGCCCCCCCTTCCCCCCACGCATAGCACTGCTGCCACCATGTTTTCCTTCCTGCATCTACATCCACAACTCTGCTACTTTCATATTTCCTTCCTGCATTACAGGAGGTATTTTCAGTTCATGTAAGGGGGAGGAACGGATAAGGAGGGTGGAAAAGAAAACAAGGAAGATATAAAGGGGAAAAAGGAAAAAAGATGAAGAGGCAACGCGTAGGAAGGGAATTTATCGTCATGGAGGATAATGAAGACCAGTCTGGGCATCCAGAAGGCAGGCTTAATCATCCGAGGCAGTAAACTGAACCCAGTAAAAACAAGGCATTACTCCTACCAACAGTAACCATGTACCCCATATAGAAGGCGGAGTTGTGGGTTTACATGGGACTGGTATATAAGCCTTTGTGGAATTGAGGAGATGTTACAAGAGAATTTTTACATTTACAAAAATATTAAGACATTGTGTAAAATATAAAGAAAACAAGAATGCAATGATTTCAAAATCACATAGCCAGAGTTCACTTACTGTATGTTAAAGTTAATTTTTTTTCAAATTAAATAGAAAAATGTGTAACTCATTTAGAATATGATGCCATTAACACAACTAAGTCACATAACTCTGTATGCAAAAGAGCATGTTATAGAGGGAGAGTCACCAAACTGAAAACTGAATCTAAAACTAGAGGAACAATTTCAGAAAAATGCTTCTAAATGTAAAATTGCAAAGACTTTGAATATCCAAACATTTACAGTACATATTATCATCAAAAGATAAGGACGACGGTCAATATTGGATGTTCGTGATCTACCCTGCCCTCAGGCTGCACTGTATTAAAAATGTGCATGAATTAGTAAAGCAAATCACTGCATGGGCTCAGGAATACTTTCAGAAATCATTGTCTGTGAACACAGTTCGCCGTTCAAGCCACAATCATGCAAAGAAGAAACCATATATCAACAATCCAACAACGTCCTCTCTGGGCCAAAGTACATTTAACCCTTTAAGGATGCAAGGTAGTTTGTACGTTAATGCTAGGTGGCTTTTTTCAAATTTTCCCTACCCCGTCTTCCAAAATTCTAATCTTAACTTCTTCTGTGTGTTCTAATTCTATTGTAAATAAAATATGATTGTTAGAGATTTCCAAATCATTGCATTCTTGTTTTCTTTATAATTTACAAAGCGTTCCAACTTTTTTGGAATTGGGTTTGTATATTTTTTTTAAGACACATATTGCTGCGATGGAGAAGAAAGAGCCTCATCAGGGAGAGACCATCCTGTAAGATGTGAGGCAATGTCTTATACATTCCCCCAAAAACAGGAAAGCAAGGGGCACGATCAGAAGATATGAAAGAGGAAATCATCCATCCTTTCTGCATCCCTAACATAGGGTAGAGGCAGAAAGGAAAATCTTGCACAGCACCATAGAAACTCTATACCATTGAGTTAACAATTTATAATTTGTTTCCTGGTATCTACATGCTATGGAAGTTTTATGAGCCAAGATAGGTTTTGATCTCTCCTTTGCAGACCAGAGAGTCTGAAGGTTTTTCTCCCTTTTAGCAAGATAAGAAGGGAACCAGTCCGTCAGTGAGACCAAGAGCAAACTGTTGATCAGGGGCAGAGAGCTACTGACTGATTTTCAATCCGCACAAAGAAGATGACTGTCCTGGTTGTACGTATGAAGACAATGAGAGAGGAGAAATAGTGTTGTGGTTGGGATAAGCGTCAGTCATCCAGTAATTGTAGGTCAGCGTGTTGTGCAAGCTGAGGACCTAAGCCACATTGTGTTCCTGATATGTGGTATGTACCTTCCCTAAAACAGCATTCCATATTCAACGGAAGAAAAGGCAAGTTTCCCAGTATTGGATGGAGAGATGAGGTTGTTGGGGATAGGTTGATTCTGGGGAAGAAACAGCTAGTCATAAAGTAGGACCTACAGTAGCATGAGAATGTAACGCCACTCCAAATGCAGAGGGAAGCCAAGGTAACTTAAAAAGTGGGGTAGCAATGCCACCACTACCCACTCTAATAATATTGTAAAAATATGGTGTATGTATATGGTATGGGTCCACCAACACTGATCTAGTGAGTCAGGACCCTAGATAAATTGGAACCAGAGTCGGCAAAGCATTTGGAAAAAGGAAGTGGCATGTGTGTAGGAAGGGCCTGGAACAAGTTCAAGAGGTAGGGTACTACATTAATTACTATTTTAAACCAAGAGAAGTCACAGATCAAAATCTGTTTAAATTGTCTTCAATAGAGGAGGAAAATTAAAACTGAACGTGCGTGATTGATCTCCTGTGAGCATCATGCCCAAGTATTTGATGAGGGGGCCAATTGAAGTGGAAGTTGATATGTAGCTGATTCTGGGTGGAGGATGAAAAGCCAATGGAATGGGTTTCAGGTTTTTGACGGTTGATTTTAAAACTGGTTAGGTGGCCATAATTGTGCAATTCAGATATAAAGTAGGTGAGGGAGCTGTTAAGGCAGTAAGCTTGTGCTGATATGTGCTAATAGACTGACATGAAATTACAGGGTATTTGTGGATAGCTTAGCGGAATGGTTCAAGGGAATCAATAAATGTCCCAGCCCTATATGTTTCAAAGTGTGGGTGAGAACTCTGAATACAGCCTTATCAAACATCTTTTCGGCATGGGTGTGGAAAATCACATTTTGTGCCATTGTGTAGGTAGGAAACTAGCCTAATCAATGTGTATCAGAATTTGTAGATGGGAAGTGAGCCTGGAAGCTAGGATTTTTGCAAATAATTTAGCGTCTGCATTCAGCAGGGATATGGGATGAAATCTAGCACAGTGGTAGTGGTCCTACCCTTCCTTGGGAATCACTATTATGTGGGCAAATATAGTATTCCTAGGCTTGTCATGGTCATCAGTAAAGGCATTAAAGTATTGTAGGAAGCCATCTGATAATACCAGGAGGTACCATGTCAGTTCATCTGGCACCTCCATACTGGGAGAGGGTTGACTAAAGGGTCAGTATTAGTATGGAAAAATTGTTCTAGTTCTGCCATTATCTTCTTAGAGATTGCCAGATCCTGAAGCAGGGATTCAGGGTCCGTTTGGCGTGTTTGTGCTTCACCTAAGCATCATGTTCTATGAATATTCCTCTAATATAACATTTCTGGTTGTCCCACACAAAGAGAGTGTTGACTGAGAGGTCAGTATTAGTGTAACGTCTCTGCCTGTTCAGGTCTCTGCATCACCCTCCGCCCGCACGTGGTGGCGCAGGAGGCGTGCTCAGTTTGATTCCTTGTTTAAGATTCTTGTAGCTCAGTCTGAACACTGTCCTAGTCTATGTAATTGATTTTCTACCATACCTGTTTCAGCACCTTGATTTTCCTCTGCTCCAGTAATAGTTAATCTCAGCCTTGCCTGTGTGATTGACAGTCTGTCTACCAATCCAGTCTGGGGCGGGTCCTGACTTTCTATAAACAGGTTGTCAGCCCTCACATGCTGGCTGGCTATTGATTCTGTTTTGTGACTTGTCCCTGCTAGCTCCTTTTCTGCTATTCCCTGAATTCCTATTTCTGGAAATGGGAGCTGACACAGTCGGGGGACCATTACCATCCTCAATTCATGGGCCTGACCAATCCTGGTTTACAAGCAATGCGAGCAGAATAAGGAGGAGTAATTTCTCTCCTTACAGTGTATAATATACCAGGCATCCAACAATTGGTGAGTGTGGAGAAGTCTCTTAAACTGTCTCAGCATGGTGTGGGACAGGAAGGCCACCCTTACAGAAGCATCTAGTTCTGGGTCCAGAAACAAATTGAAATCCTCCCCATGACTAGAGTACCTTCTGCGAAGGACTGAAAGGAGTCCAAATTACACTCTTGGTTAGAGTTGGGTAAGTAGATGGAGGGAATTGTGAGGGTTGTAGCAGTTACATTCCCATTAACTACCAGGAATCTCCACTTCGCAGGATGTGTCAATGTGTCACCATGGAACTGAGCTGACCAACAACATGCTAACACTTTTAAATCAGATGAACTACTGTGATAAAAGTGATTGTACCTCTTCATTAGACAGTTTAGTGAATTGGTCTCGCTGGAAGTGAGTCTCCTACAGTAGGACTACTTTTGTGCAATGAAGCCAGGGACACTGTGGAACAGTGGGAACAGACAAGCAAGTAAAAAGAAGTTAGTTATGAAGAAAGTAAGTTGGGAAGATGTAGGCTGCAGGATTTGCAGGGTTAGTGGGAGTCAAGGTAAGAGGAGGAGTCTACCCACTCTGCTTAGGGGAGAGTTAGTGGAGGAAGTGGACAAACAGGCAAGGCCAAAAAGAGTCTCACCAGTGAAGTTATATATGGTAACTCAAAAATTAAACTTGGGTAGATGTACAGTGAAAGTAATAGTGATAGTATTGAATTTTATGATAGAATTGGATGGCTAGAATAGCAGCATATTGCTAAAAAGGACATAATATACAGTGGGAGGAAAGGCTCAGTGGTAGCAGCATTGGACCCAGACAGTCAGAGACAGACACACAAAAATAGAGTTCCAACATGTTTTACCCTCTACATTTATTTCTCAAAAAAAAAAAAAAAAAAAAAACAGGAGAAAATAAATAAGTCTTAACTTCAGGCAAAAATAAGAACAGAACTCCTGCTCGTCTGAGCTACTAACTAAACACAGGTAATATACTAACTGTACGTGTTGCTTGCTTCAGCCACACGGTTGACATGCAGGGCAAAACAATGGCAGCAGTTCACACTAGAGTCTCACCATTCTTCAGGAGGTTTAAACAGAACTCGGCTCCTCCTCTTTTCCCCAGGAACTGCCCAGGACTGAGGACTTAACAACCTTTTTTAGGTCTTTAATGAGGCCAAGCTCCTATCTGTGCTCCCTAGTTGAAGAAGCGGTTAACAAAAAAGACTTCTCATAGCTGAGGTTTTGTTACCTGTGTTGTAAACCCACTTACCAAACATAAGTGAGGAATCTGGGAGAGATATGGTGACCTTCCAGAACCTAACCAGTCACCTTCTCACAATACATAATCTATATATAATGTGCGCCTCACATTATCAAGTGACAGTGCCAAATGAGGCTGGGGAACCATGTGGTGTAAACGCCATGATTTGCCCACAATGTAATCGCCGCGGAAAAAAACGCGGCATTTTACAGTCACAGCAAAGTGGATGGGATTCTAGCGAATCCCATGTCCACTTTGCGGAAAAATACAAGCAGCGGGCATGCTGCAATTTCCAAAACAGTCGTGATTTTGGAAATCGCAGCATGTCAATTATACCTACAGAAATGCCGGCGGTTTCCCTATAGGTATAATTGAAGCAGAAAGTCCGCAAAGGAAACCTCAGCGAACTTTCTGTGAAAAACGCTAAGGGAAAAACCGTGATGCCTTAGTCTAAGGCTGAGGCCCCACGTTGCGGAAAAGCAGCTTTTTTTTGTTGAAGATTTTGTCGCGTTTTTTTGAGCCAAAGCCAGAAGTGGATTGAGCAGAAGCTAGACATATAAGAACTTCCCTTATATTTCCCATTCCTTTTGTAGCCATTGTTGGCTTTAGCTCAAAAAACCGCAACAAAATCTGCAACAAAAAAAGCTGCATTGCTGCAACGTGGGGCCTTAGACTAAAAGTTTCATTTGTATGCATTTGAAGTGCTGGCATCCACCCCCTCATGGATTGTAGGTGTGTGAGTGGATGTTCCATTAGCATTTTGCACCTGTGCTTTTTCTATCATATCTTGCAATGGGGGCCTGTTGCATGCTGCACAGCCGTGTATCATCTGGTATTGGGTAAGTGTGGCCTTTTTCTGTGATGTTTTTTGTATATTATGTCCTTTTTAGCAATATGTTTTTTGACTTTTTTTGGTTAGGGACTTGCAATGCATGAGAAACTTTGATGTTGGTTTGCAAGCTTGCGTATTTTGGCCAACATATTGACTAAAGCCTCAAGGTTATCTAAAGTTTTTTGTAGAATGCAGCCAGGCCCTTTATTTTTGCAGGGTGTTGTTTCTGTGGAGGTGCACATATTAAGGTGCTGGGCAACCCATCTGATGTAATAGTGTGGAGTGTGACCAACAGGCATGGCTGAGCAGCTAGGATCTTTGATGTTGCTTCAGAGTGGGAGGGAAAGTATTCCATCCTGAATGATTGAGACTGGAAGGCTGGGGGAATCCCTTGCTGTGGAGATTGAGGCTCGGAGGAGGTGAGTGGTGCTGGGAGCCTTGATGCAGTGGCCATTTTGCGGCCTATGTATTCAATGGTCCTGGGGATCTGGGGAGACTGCCAGGGAAGAATGCAGAGTGGAGCAGGAGATCACATAAATGGTTCCACTGCTTCCTCTCCTTCTGTCCATGCTGCAGTGGAGTCTGTGGGACTCGAATGATAGGTGCTATCCAGCGCTGTTTCTTCCAGGTGACGAGAGTTCCTGTAAGATGTGTCTACATGGTGTCGTGTCCAAGTCATGCCCCATGATACAGTATGTTATTTTTATGTTTTCAGTGCTTTTAATGCTCTGACTAAACTGTGTTTATATTAATTTAAAACATTTCAATAAGTTATTCTTATGGCTACTTATTCTGAGTGTATTTTTTTCTACTTGACTGAAATGCAATATTGTTTCAGTTTAATATAATGGTGAAGAAAATACACAATACATGGTATTTTAGAAAATGCTACAGCACTTCCAATTTCCAGCCAAGAAACAGTGGGGGAATACAAACCATCTGTCAGTTGGTTCCTGGCATGGCAATCTAATTAAAAAGTCAGTAGGTTTCGTTTTTAGGTAGGTGCCAAAGATATACTCATTAAAGCAAACACTACGTTTGTAGACAGTACAGTCTACAACCAAACCCAACTATAGCTGTTTACAAAAGACTTTGTAACATCACTGTCAAATAAAAACTCTGGATACATGGTGAGCTGAGCTTTAGCCCCAGATAATTGCTTGAAATATCATTTTGTTTGTTCCACATATAAGTACTCATGAAATAGATCTGGCACTTTATTTCTACAGTCCCATCTACTATTAGCAACCATGTGACAAGGTTATATTACAGAATTGCTCTTTGAACATTGTATAATATGTATTCTGAAAAATCCATAATGCTGCAACTTCGCATATTTCCTCTCTCCGTTTGATCTACTAACACGTTTATGCTCTTTGTTCAGTCCAAAACTCAACATTTTTCTTCCCTTATTACACTCTCATGATGCATCCTTGTTCCCAAGATGAAGCCATCCTGTGTAGCTCACTGCTGTGGAGTACTAGACCTACTGTACATTTAAAATTTCCAGTTTTAAAGTGGTTGTCTATTTTATTGAAAAGTTTTTGAAGCATACACTTAAAAAAACAGTAAAGACAACAACAAAATCACCCAGTCCCTTCCAGACAACATTGGCATATAATAATTATGAGACTGGCACAAATGGTAGACAGCAGACATATGAGGCCCAAAAACTGGTACATGATTTTCCAAATTAATACAATGAAAACAAGCAACTACAGCGTTTCTATTCACTATGAGGGATTCAAATGGGAAATCTGCCTCCAAAAAAGTTCAGTTTAAGATGGTTCAAGGGCAGGTGTGGGGCACCCACACTTCTATCCATATCATTCTCAATCCCAATATGTAGTAAACATTATTTGGAATCCTGAGCAAAGACCCCCTTCCAAAAAGCCCCCAAGGTGGTGCAGGACCACATCATGTGGCCCCATCCATGTTACATCTATGGTATCTGGAACCAGCTCACAGCCTGATCCTCTGCAAAAATAAGTTGGTACTATAGATTCTATGCAAGAGGAACTATTGTGATAAGTGTTGTGACGCACTGACTGTTAGAACATGGATTGCCAAAAGGGCCTCCGACCCCTGAACCTCCGGAATGGACCCATGATCCACCTTTTATTTTGATTTTAGCAACTAATGGGTAGTTACAGTGGCATGCAAAAGTTTGGACACCCACTTGTCAAAATGACAGTTATTGTGAACAATTAAGCAAGTTAAAGATAAAATGATCTTCAAAAGGCATAACATTAAAGATGATCACATTCCCAATGTATTTTTGTGGAAAAAATATATTTTCATATTTTATATTTTCAAAATAACAAAAATGAAAATGACTTGATGCAAAAGTTTGGGCACCCTGCATGGTTAGTACCTAGTAGCACCCCCTTTGGCAATTATCGCAGCTTGTAAACACTTTTTGTACCCAGCCAAGAGTCTTTCAATTCTTGTTTTTAGGGATGTTCATCCATTTTTTCCTTTGAAAAGTCTCCTTTTTAGGTAGTCTATGGTGTATTTTGATGTGTGTTTAGGATCATTATCCATTTGTAGAAGCCATCCTCTTTTCAATTTCAGCTTTTTTACAGATGGTGTTATGTTTGCTTCAAGAATTTTCTGAAATTTCATTGAATCCATTCTTCCCTCTACCTGTGAAATGTTCCCCGTGTCATTGGCTGCAACACAACCCCAAAGCATGATTGATCCACCCCCATGCTTAATGGTTGGAGAGATGTTCTTTTCCTGAAATTCTGTGCGCTTTTTTTCTCCAAACATACCTTTGATCATTGTGGCCAAAGAGCTCTATTTTAACCTCATTGGTTCATAGGACTTGTTTCCAAAATGCATCATACTTGTTTAGATGTTCTTTTGCAAACTTCTGATGGTGAATTTTATGGTGAGGACGCAGGAGAGATTTTCTTCTGATGACTCTACCATGAAGGCCATATTTGTGCAGGTATCACTGAACTGTAGAACAATGTACAACAGCTCTAGAGTCTGCTAAATCTTCCTGAAGGTCTTTTGCAGTCAAGCGGGGATCTGATTTGCCACTCTGGCAGTCCTACGAGCAGCTGTCTCAGAAATTTTTCTTGGTCTTCCAGACCTTATTTTGACCTCCACTGTTCCTGGTAACTACCATTTTTTAATTACATTGCGAACTGAGGAAAGGGCAACTTGAAAACGCTTTGCTATCTTCTTATAGCCTTCACCTGCTTTGTGGGCCTCCACTATTTTTATTTTCAGAGTGCTAGGCAGCTGCTTAGAAGAAAACATGGCTGCTGTTTTTGGCACAATGTTAGAGGAGGCTGGGTATTTATAAAGCTGTAAAATTTGCATCACTTGGCCTTTCCTAACAATGATAGTGAACACGCCATAACCCTAACTGGCTTATCTGAGCACACAAATCTACAAGGGTTCCCAATCTTTTGCAAGGTACTCCTTTTCCCTTTTTCACTTTAAAATTGTTCTCAAACATAATAAATACACTGATATTGCTTAAAATTATAGACAAGTGTGTTTAATCTTTAACTTTATGCCTTTTAAAGATCATTTCATCTTCAACTAGCTTAACTGTTCACAATAGCAATCATTTTGACCAGGGGTGTCCAAACTTTCGCATGCCATTGTACATAAATGAGAAAATATTAAATGTCTGTATATATTGCAAATTAACCCTCTTATTACCAGACATGGCTGGATACAGAAAGGTTAACTGTGGCCACCTGAACCATCAGGGCATAGCACAAGATATTATGTCTTAAACCATATTCTGCCTGCAATTGTTTGAAACTCATCAAATGCATACCCTCAATCAGAAAACCCAACCAAGCCATGTATGTGTATTAACTTAAGGTTGACCACAGAGGGGTATATGGTGTACAGCCTTCCACTCTCAGTAGAAATTTCACTTGCTTCCACTTTTTTTTTTTTTTACACATCAAGAAACAGGGTTGCACCCAGAGGTCTACCCCTGGTCCCCAACTCTAAAAACTACTTAGGCGCTATTCCCCACCTAGTCCCCCTTGGTCCTTACCGCTCTGTAATGTTTCATAGATCAGCTGTAAAAGGAATTAAAAATTCATATCACCCCCTCCTTTCCCTAAAACACATAGTAAAAAAACCAAAACGAAACACATGCATATTAGGTATCCATGTGTCTGAAAACGCCTGGTCTACAAACATATAAAAATCTTTTTCCCATATGGTGAACTCTGTAGCAGTTAAAAAAAAAAAATCAAGCCAAACCGCAGTTTTTTCGCTGTTTTGCCTCCCATAAAAATTTAGATAAAAAGCGATCAAAGCAATAGATATTCCCCAAATTGGTATAAACAAAAAGTCCATCTGGCCTTGTCAAAAAAGGCGCCTTGTGCATCTCTGTACACGAAAATACAAAAAAGTTATGGGTGTCAGAATATGACGACTTCAAGAATTTATTTATTTTTTTTTTTGCAAAGTTTGGGATTTTTTTTAAGGGGTTAAAACGTAAAAATAAAATATAGATATCATACTGAATTATAGAATACAGGCGACGTCATTTTGACTGCACAGTGAATGCCTTAAAAACAAAGCCCATAAGAAAGTCACACAAACGCAGTTTTCTCCTATTCTACCCCATTCAGAATTTTTTTTTTCCAGCTTCCCAGTACATTCTACAGAATATTAAATTGAATATTAAATGGAATCATTACCAAGTACAATTTGTCCAGCAAACATTAAGCACATATGGCTCTGTGAACGTAAAAATAAAAAAGTTAAGGGATTTGGAAGGGGGGGGGGGGGGGAGACAAAAATAAAATAAAATAAAATGAAGGTTAAGCATATCTTGAAAACTCACTTCTTCAATGAGACCTATCTACATGGCCCATAAAAAACCTAAACTATTCACAGATATCTCCATCTTTGTCAAATGACTACCTAAGTGACTGGTTCATGTCTGTGCCAACCAAGGGGCTGGTGGCCTGGACAGAATTAGCACTATGCAGGAAATATATCAAGATAAGCATTTCTTAATTCCATCCTTGATCTTTTCTGTGCTAGAGTGAGATGGACTTAATTTATTAAGAGGCACATGCCCACTGTGTGCAAGAATCACATATGTATACAAGCTCAAAGATGGTGTATATTCCAGCAGTAATATATGTTTCTGTAAATAGTAAATTTATTGTTCCATGGGAGGTAATATCTCATCCCACTAGAGCCCATAACATTTGTGAGCAGTGAAAAACCACTGAAAGTTGCTACATTTTACAAAACTGGGTTTATGCATAAGGATGTGACTGTTGGAAAACAAAGGCCGATCAATGTGTTTCTTGTCACAAATTATGCAGACCGATGCAAACTGAATGGGGGGAGGAACAATCTCGACTGCATTATAGGCAGCACTGACCTGATTACACAGGGTATTGTACTGCCAATATTCTGCATCTTTTATCCTGCATAAAGATGCAAACAACTGACCAATGGGCATTCACTCGCTTATTAGCTGGTTGACAGCACTAATAGAAAGCGCTACTATCTGCAAGGAGTGTATATAGAAGCACTCATTGACAATAATTACTGTGAATATTGGGCTTTGTAATAGGTCCTTATTGTAAAGCAAATATTTTGGCAAGATATAAATTAACATTACTATATATATATATATTTTTTTATGAGTTGGAAGGGACCTCAAGGGCCATCGGGTCCAACCCCCTGCAAAAGCAGGTTTTCCTAAATCATCCCAGCTATATGTTTATCCAGTTTCCAGTTGAATATTTCCATTGATGAAGAGCTCACCACCTCCCGTGGCAGCCTATTCCACTCCCTCACTGCCCTCACTGTCAGAAAGTTTTTCCTAATGTCTAATCTGTATCTTCTTCCCTTTAGTTTCATCCCATTGCTTCTTGTACTTCCTTCCACTAATGAGACTAGGGTAGATCCCTCTACACTGTGACTACCTTTCAGATATTTGAAGACCGCTATTAAGTCTCCCCTTAGCCTTCACTTCTGCAAACTAAACAATCCCAGTTCTTTTAGCCGTTCCTCATAGGACATGGTTTGCAGACCTTCCACCATTTTGGTTGCTCTTCTCTGGACTTGCTCCAGTATATCGATGTCTTTCTTGAATTGAGGCGCCCAGAACTGTACACAGTATTCCAGGTGGGGTCTGACCAGGGCAGAGTACAGCGGAATAATTACCTCTCTTGATCTAGATTCAATGCTTGTCTTAATACATCCCAGAATTTTGTTAGCCTTTTTTGCAACAGCACTGCATTGTTGGCTCATGTTGAATTTGTGATCTACTGTTATACCCAAGTCCTTTTCCCCTGTGCTATCACTTAGTTCTATTTCTCCCATACTATATATGCTTTTTATATTTCTGTTACCCAGATGTAGGACTTTGCATTTGTCCCTGTTAAATACCATTCTGTTCGCCTCAGCCCATTGTTCCAGTGTGTCTAAATCCTTTTGAATACACTCTCTTTCCTCTCTAGTGTTGGCTATTCCTCCTATCTTCGTATCATCTGCAAATTTTATAAGTTCCCCAATAATCCCATCGTCCAGATCATTTATAAAGATATTAAAAAGTACTGGGCCCAGGACAGAGCCCTGCGGCACCCCGCTTTTTACTTTCTTCCAGTTCGATGTGTAACCATTTAGTATTACTCGTTGTGCCCTATCTTTAAGCCAGTTGTAAATCCACCTAACTGATTTTTTATCAAAGCCATACTTAATCATTTTATATATTTAATCATACTTAATCATATATATATATATATATATATATATATATATATATATCTGTAATAGAGAAATAGAATCAAAAACGTATCAAACAATGCAGTAAGGAGAATCATAAAACAAGGAAACAAAGAAGAGTATAGACAAGGACAAAGGGTAGAACAAGAAGGTAAGGCAAGGGAGGGGAAGGGGGGCAAGGGGGATACGGTCAAAGACCTCAAAATATGCAGTATGAATCCTAAGGGTCTCAAATCACCTGAAAGCCCTCAACCGTGTTGTTCAGGGAAGCAGTCAGGAACTCTAAGCTACAGACATCCTTCATGCGGCACAGGACTTCTGCACTGAAAGGAGGATTAACACTTCTCCAGAGGGTCTTAGCAGCCATACAGAACTATAGGAACAGCTTGGAGGTTACCTTGCCAAGGTGTCTAGGCCACAATTCCTGTATCATAGGACACTCCCAGAAAATATATGTTGTGCCTAGCACGTTATGCTAATGTTAGCACTCAGAGGGTATCTGCCTGTTCAGGGAATGTAGCAGGGCAGCAGTGTGATACCAGTGCATCAGGAGTTTATATTGTTTCTTTAAATGTCACACAGGTGGAGGACTTCGAGGCCCGGGACCATACTATCTGCCACTGTCCAGAGGAAATCGAGCACCTCAACGCCTCTTCCCATCCAGACATGTACAGGAGGTCCCTACCCTCAGGGAGAGAAAGGATCTGATTAATAGTAGAGACTAAACCTTTCGTAGAAGTACCGCCTCTACAAAGTTTCTCAAATTGGGTAGGGAGTGAAACCTTCAAGCCTCCATAGAGGGTGCGGACAAGAGAGTGACATGCTGGTAGTTAAGCCATTCTGAGTCGGGTAGACCTAGAGAGGAGGTAAAGTATCTAAGGGCCTGAGCTCCAAGGTAGCAGGGTCTATCATATCATATCCTCCAACCGGAATATACCTGCCACCAACCATGTACGAACCATAGCTGCTGTCATACCCTCCGTGGAGAGGAGCAAAACTGAGTTTTGAAGTTGTTTTATCATTTGAACTATTAAATGTTAAGTTTCAATTGTTGCATCAGTGCTGTACTTAAACAGGATTGAGACCATTAAACAGTGCTGGGATGCGAGGGGAAATAGTTTATTGCAAGTATGCCAAATTGCCCTAGTAAACCAAATGAAGCCCAGCAGAGGCGGAGAAGAGAAGGAATGCAGGCGGGTCCATAAAAGTGTAAGCCAAAGCTTTTTCGATCTCCACCCATTTAGTATATGCAGGCAAAGCCGCCCAAAAAGAGATGTATCACAGGTGGGTCGCCCAATAATAGTGAAGAATATGCGGGACCGCCAGCCCCCCAACTACACCTCCATGCGAACATCACCAACCTGGGAATACAGTGACGCCTGTGTTTCAAATGAAATGAAAAATTGCCTTTTGGAGGCTGCGGAATTCTGAGCAAGGAACTGCTATTGTAAGTGTCTCAAAATAATACAGCAGTTTCAGTAAAATTGACATTTTAATCGCAATTATGCTCCCAAAAAGGGAAATAGGAAGGGGTTGCCATTTATCTAGCAGGGCTCTAAGTTCCTGAAACAAGCAGAGATAGTTCGCATCATATAGAGTAGTATAGGAAGGTGTGATCTGGATCCCCAGGTATCGAATAGAATGGATATTCCATTGGAATTCATAATTGTTTTGGAGGAGGGACAAAAGGTCATGGGGAATATTAATCAGAAGGGCCTTCTTTTAGTGGGATTAACCTTATGACCCGACAGCTTACTGTAGTCACCCAGTGTACACAGTAAATCAGGCAGGGTAGTGTGTGGATGAGTGAGGGTAAGAAGAAGAGTAAGAAGGACGTCATCGACAAAGAGGAATATTTTAAATTCCCTATCCCATGATCCCCAGAAGTCCCTGAGGAGAGGTTCAACCAGCCTGAAATGTAGGGACAGGAAGGGAGGTGCACTGAAAGGGACAGATTTTTGTGGTACTGCCCTTGTTAGGGCAGGAGTCTTTATGAGGTTTAGGCACCTACTAATTCAGGGTGAGTAAGGGATTCCATTTTCCGGAACTTGTTACTGAGTGACCTGACTCCCTTGACTGCAAAAACCAGGGATGGGTGAGATCAAACTTTTTCTCTCATAATTCTATGGTTTCTCAGGAGCTTTTCTATTCCTGTTTGTGTATATGTGAATTTGTGTATTAAGTTTTCATAGGATTTGGTAACTGTCCTGTATTAGGGAATTGTTAAGATATAAGACTGCATTTCCCATTTACATATACTTCACATGATATTTTATTTCAGAATTGGATTTATGTTGATTTTAAAGTAATCCCATTTAAAGGGAAGTGTGGTTATATTCATTAGTTATACTTTTATGGATACACTAGTAAGAGTTATGTTTTAAAACGTTCTTTATGAGTTTACATCTTTGCTGGAGCCGTATTCATCTGTGTTTCGCCTGCTGCTGCTGCCATGGCGGGGGTGGTGAAGGAGATAGGGACGACAGTTCCCAGTCAGTCAGCTCAGGGATCAAAATCTCCAGTATTTCACAAAAATTAGTCAAGTCAGAGAATGTACGCAATGTGGCTGTGCGGCCAGCCTTACGAGCTACCAGGGCAGAGGGGAAGCTCCAGTGGTAGGGGAGCTGATGATCCCGGAGGAGTTGGTGAAAATGACCCCTTTTTTGCAAGTAGGCAGCAAGAGATCCTGGTAAAACTGCAGCTTTGCTCCATCGAATTCAAATTCTCTCAATCTCCTTGCGTTACTCATGATAGCCACTTTTAATATGAAGTCATGGACACAGCATATCATGTCTCTGGGCATAGATGTGGTGCCTTTCGGGTGGAGGGCACTGTGAGCCCTATTCAGCTTGATTTTATGCAATGGCAGTTCTTTTATGATGAGGTTGAAAATGCCCTCCAGGGTGGTATGAAGTCTTCCTCCCAGGTGGCCTCTGACAGACCCTTGATTCTAATATTATTGCGGTGAGGAGGGAGAGAATGGTGGCTGTCCACATGCATAAGGCCCAGGAAGGAGGGATGGCCGGCGCCATAATACTTAGGCCCTCACAATGCGGGGGTCTCTGGTGAAACCACGTTTGCCAAGTGACCCTGGTGAGATTGTGCAGGGACTAAGTGGGATCGCTGCAGCAGCGGAGGCACTTCTGAAGCTACTGCAGTGGGTGGGGAGCTACTCCTCAGTGATGCCGTCATAGTTAAGGAATTGGTCAGCCTGAGACAAGATGGCCATGGCAGTGAGGCAGCCTGGACCAGAGAGGAGGATGGCGGGGCCAGGAACCCCTCTATGGTGGAGCGGATGGAGGCACCCTCTTGACTATCTTCTTAACCATATCTTGGGTATCAGCAGCTGGCAGGTCCCAAGAAGATGGGTGCACGGCTGGAGCTCCCGAGCAAATATCCTATTCCTTTGGTAGTTAGGTCACGCCCCAAAATTACTATTATTTTTATTAGTTTGGACATAATTTTCTCAACAATACTATTTATTCAGATGTTTCTCATCAAATGGATTTCCCTTTTCATTATGGCAAAATCATAGACTGTATAATTACACCAGATTAAAATCTGATCTAGCCAAATGGATTCCCATATAATCTACAAATCTGTTTTTACAATGCAAGGGTAAGGTATTTTTATAGCACACTTATGTTTTACACTACTTGTCTATTTTATGGTCCCTCAGGTGGAATAGCTCAGGCACAAATATAACTGCACCTTAGCTGCATCATTGCCACATGCTGAATTCATGTATTATGCACATTTTTGATTTTACTTTTGACTTTGTGAAATTATTCTGGATTTGTGGAACTAGAATTAATAGAAACCTCAAATGGATTTCCTTCATCTGAATGCAATAACTTGTTTTTGATATTGTTTTTTTGCATATTTGCTTTTAGCACTCTCAGTGTAGTTGATGACATTTTAAGTGTAGCTAAAACTAGCATTGTAAATATGCATAACGCTATTAATATAATTCCAACTGAGGCTTTTACAAAGTGCACAATTGAGGTGAAATTCAGAGGGAACAATGAGAACAAGGTAAACAATGAAAAAAACAGTAGGCAATGCTCTATAGGAGATCTCACAACAATACTTTTAGCACAATGCAAGGTGCATGAGTGCAGCAGGCGCAAGAGGCAGTAATGAAAGGTGACGTCAGAAATATGAAGTGCACCCATGGATTAGTGTGGGCAGAAATGCTGTAGGTTAATGAACAGATTGTTTTATATGATTGCTTAAAAATTTGGTTTAACCCTATTTATATTGCGCCTGCAAATGGTCTATTAAACACATGGTCAAATAGGAATGTATCATAGTCTCTCTATGAGCTGAACATTAATGAAAGTGCTAATATAGCTGTTGCTAAACTGGACAATGTGCTTCATTTATTAATCGGAATGTCTCACATGCAAATATGCAAGACAATAGTTTGACTATTTTATATTATATTGTATAATAACTAAATAGTACTATAGATGAACAGTCCTCCACGCATGGTAAGTGGATTGCATTTATCAACAAGCATGTAAAAAATAAATAAACAAATAAATCTCTCAAATGAATTTTACAAAATACCTATTGTTCCATTGATCTGAATATCTGACCTGTAGTTGGTACATCTACCCCATGCACTTTACCGCTATTATGTACAGTATATAAACAGATGGACATACAGTTATATCTGAATGTATTGTTATCTTCTATCAAATGTTATATGTTAAAGAGAAGTTTCATTGCCATTATTTTTTAAGGAACTGAATGGTATTTTAAAATAGGTGAAAGGCCCTTTACCCTATAAAGCTATATTCACATGTCTGCATTTTTACATCCTTGAAAAACATTTGTTTCACTTTTTAATGTCTCTGGGTCCATGAAAAAGAGATGAAACATGGATGCATTTGATGTTAATAAAACCAACATGCCTGATTTAAATACATTGAACTGAATGGATATGTATACTGTCTGTGAAAAATGACAACAGCATACAGTGGGGAAAAAAAAGTATTTAGTCAGCCACCAATTGTGCAAGTTCTCCCATTTAAAAAGATGAGAGGCCTGTAATTTATTTTCAAATTATGGTGGAAAATAAGTATTTGGTCAATAATAAAAGTTCATCTCAATACTTTGTTATATATCCTTTGGCAATGACAGAGGTCAAACGTTTTCTGTAAATCTTCACAAGGTTGGCACACACTGTTGCTGGTATGTTGGCCCATTCCTCCATGCAGATCTCATCTAGAGCAGTGATGTTTTGGGGCTGTCACTTGGCAACACGGACTTTCAACTCCCTCCAAAGGTTTTCTATAGGGTTGAGATCTGGAGATGGGCTAGGCCACTCCAGGACCTTGAAATGCTTCTTAGGAAGTCACTCCTTCATTGACCTGGCGGTGTGCTTGGGATCACTGTCATGCTGAAAGACCCAGCCACGTTTCATCTTTAATGCCCTTGCTGATGGAAGGAGGTTTGCACTCAAAATCTCACGTTCCATGGCCACATTCATTCATGTACATGGATCAGTCATCCTGGTCCCTTTGCAGAAAAACAGCCCCAAAGCATGATGTTGCCACCCCCATGCTTCACAGTAGGTAGGGTGTTCTTTGGATGCAACTCAGCATTCACTCTCCTCCAAACACGATGAGTTGTGTTTCTACCAAACAGTTCTACTTTGGTTTCATCTGACCATATGACATTCTCCCAATACTCTTCTGGAACATCCAAATGCTCTCTAGCAAACTTCAGACGGGCCCGGATATGTATTGGCTTAAGCAGGGGGACATGTCTGGCACTGCAGGATCTGAGTCCCTGGCGGCGTAGTGTGTTACTGACGGTAGCCTTTATTACGTTAGTCCCAGCTTTCTGCAGGTCATTCACTAGGTCCCCCCGTGTGGTTCTGGGATTTTTGCTCACCGTTCTTGTGATCATTTTGACCCCACGGGGTGAGATCTTGCTTGGAGCCCCTGATCGAGGGAGATTATCAGTGGTCTTGTTTGTCTTCCATTTTCTAATTATTGCTCCCACAGTTGATTTCTTCACACCAAGCTGCTTGCCTATTGCAGATTCGGTCTTCCTAGCCTGGTGCAGGTCTACAATTTTGTTTCTGGTGTCCTTCCACAGCTCTTTGGTCTTCTCCATAGTGGAGTCTGGAGTGTGACTGTTTGAGGTTGTGGACAGGTGTCTTTTATACTGATAACAATGTCAAACAGGAGCCATTACTACAGGTAATGAGTGGAGGACAGAGGAGCCTCTTAAAGAAGAAGTTACAGGTCTGTGAGAGCCAGAAATCTTGATTGTTTGTAGGTGACCAAATACTTATTTTCCACCATAATTTTCAAATAAATTCTTAAAAAATCAGACAATGTGATTTTCTAGATATGTTTTCTCATTTTGTCTCTCATAGTTGAGGTCTACCTATGATGTTAATTACAGGCCTCTCATCTTTTTAAGTGGGAGAACTTACACAATTGGTGGCTGACTAAATACTTTTTTTCCCCACTGTACGTACGTACATAAACTGCAGAATTTGAATAAGGCCTATGTCTGGAATTACATCTAATTTAACATTTCCAGAATCCGCCCTTTCCTTACCACAGATACATCAAAGACACTTATTGTCGCCCCGGATTCACTCTCGCATTGACTACTGTAACTCCTTACTAACCGCTCTTCCCCTTACTAAATTTTCCCCTCTACAATCTATTCTGAATGCAGTGGCCAGAGTCATCTATCAGTCTAAACGCTACAGTGATGCCTCCGGCCTGTGTCAGTCACTACATTGGCTGCCTATTTAATACAGAATACAATATAAACTTATCACCCTCATCCACAAGGCTCTCCATAATGCTGCATCTCCCTACATTACACTCCTGTATCCAAGACTCCTCACGAGTTGCACCACTTCTCTGGAATGCTCTAACGTGGACAATCAGATTAACTCCCAATTTCTACAGCTTCAAGCGCAAACTAAAGACATATCTTTTCAGACAGGCCTATCACAATTCCTACTGTAAACCCTTCTGCAGTGAGAATCCCTAAAACAAACCCTCCTATGTTCACGCTCCCGCATTACCCCACAGGATATGATGCCGTATCGGACTGTAACTTCATACGTCCAAGCACCATCTGCATGTTAAAGGACACAGTCTGGTGACGGCTCATACAGCTTTTTATGTGTAATGAAAGTAACCTCTATCACAAAAATGGCTGGACCACTGTATAAGCAATGCTACCTCCGATGCCGTCCCTGTTACCTCTTGTGTCACCCCTGTACCTTATAGATTGTAAGCTCTTGTGAGCAGGGCCCTCAGTCCCATTGTGTGAATTGACTATTTCTCTGTAATGTATCTTTTTGTCTGTACTTGAACCCTACATTTTGTAAAGTGCTATGGAATATGCTGGCATTATATAAATAAAATGCATTATTATTATATGTTGGAACTTTTGAGGCACGCAAGTGAACCAAAAAAAAAGGAAATGAGGCAAAGACTGATACTTCTCTCTTTTGTAGGGCTTTTTCATACATAGGAGGGAATATTTCAATGCCTGCACTTTAGAAAATAGGGTTTTGTGATTTTTGGGGGGTTATATGCATTGTACTCCATTTTTAAATGCCATGGAGATTTTTTTTATTGTGACTTCTAAAAAGTCATTAAAAACAGTTGCAATCTCACTCCAGCAGGAAGTTATAGAAAATGACGAAACATGTCGACTCAAAATGTACTAAGTTTATCATACATTGTACAAAGTTTGATTACATTTGGTGCAAATTATGGCAACAAAGAATCCAAGAAAATTAACTGTAAAATTTTCCTAACAGTATATTTTCACCTTATTTTTTAGGGCACAAAACACCTACAATTTTTTTCTTCATTTTTAGGGGCATTTTTATAATGGATATATTCACCATGGCTATTGCAAGGGCATCGCCAATTTACTTATGCGATCAGTGGCTGACACACAGCTGGGTTCCTGCCACAATTGCCAGGGACATTTGACCCTTTACTTGCTACGGCATGTAAAGCAGTTGGACAGAGCGAAGTAGTTCCCTTTGCCAGCCCCTGAAATGTGGGATGCCAGGAGTTGCAGTGGCAGTCAGAGGCTTGATTGTGGTCTCTCTCTATTATGTAGTGAAGCCTATTAGGACCAGTCAGTGGCTGGAGCTTGTGAAAATGTGAAAAGGGCCTTATAAAATCTTTCAAAATTATTTTGAAAATGTGAAGAAAATCACAATCATCATATTCCTGTAGCACAGTTTTTACATAGTTAGTTAGTATTGTTGAAAAAAGACTCATATCCATCAATTTTAACCGAGGGATGGGAAAGGGCATGACAAACAATGAAACAAACAAACCTACACATGTATTTCTAATGTTATTTAGCATGTTATTTAACCCTTGTAGTAAACATAGTAAAACAATAAAAATAAAAAAGCTAAAGCTACACAATGCGTTTATTGTTGCAGACTTTGCCGTTTTTTTTTTTTTTTTTTTTTTTTACCAAAAGTGGCTTCAAAAGGAATAGGAAAACTAAAGGAAGCGCTTCTACTTCTCCCTTCTGCTAAATCTAGCCCTGACTGCTAATAAAATAACATCAGAAAATCTGCAGCTTTTCCACAGCAGATTTCAAGTGTTACTTATATCCAAAAAATAAATACATGTGCCAGGTAGGTCATGGACCCTAACTCAAGCATACTCCCACATCTGGCCCAGTTTTTTTGAAAGTGTTGTTAGCAGCAAAAATCAAAAGGCACAACTTTAACAATTTTTGGTGCAAAACAGGTGCAAAAAATTGTTCCTTATTCTACTTCAGTTATTGTTTGATAAATGTGACCCATTATTTGAATCCTTTTTGGCTCAAAAGCTCCCACATAAAATACTTGTGTGATTTCTGATTTTTTAGGCTAAGGCCCCACACAGAGAATCGTGACAAAAACTTCTGCGGAAAAGACCGCGGCAGAAACATATCACGTTTTTTTCCACAGCATTTTTTTGCCTCTGTTATACCTATACAGCAAACACCAGTGTTTCTGTAATTATAATCGACATGCTGCGATTTGCAGAAATGCACGCATTTTTGAAATCGCCGCATTTCTTCTGCAGCTTTTTTTTCTGCAATGTGTGGATGGGGATTAGCCAGAATCTCATACACTTTGCAGTTAATGTAAAACACGGCATTTTTTGCTGCAGCGTTTCTGCCGTAGCCAAAACACTAAGCGGCTACAAAAGGAATGAGAAATATCTAGGAGGCATAACTGCGCCGGAGACGCATCACATTTTTTTTTCCGCAGCGTTTTCCATTGCTACTTTTTCTCTGCGGACTTTATGCCCGTTATACCTATACTGAAAATACCAGAATCCCATCCACTTTGCAGGTATTGTTAAATGCAGTGTTTTTTTGCTGCGGCTTTTCCACCACAGCCAAAACACTGCTTTTTTTTTCCGCAATGTGGAGCCCCGTCCTTACTATGTTACAGAGTTTACTATCAATTCAGTAAATACTGAATTTAACTAATTTGACTTTTGCCAGTTTGCATTATACAGTAGACTGGTTAGACTGGTAAAATGTATTTGCTTATTACTACAGTATATGTGATTTGTACATATATGTTGTGACACATGGGCCTTTGTTTAGTAATGTATCTATGCCTTTTCTTATGGAGAATTTTGGAGTGGAACAAAAAGAGTCTCTTGCTGCTGGGAAGTTTGGTTTCAACTTTTTAAAATTAAAAATTAGCAGTGCATATTCCTTAAATACACTGCTGCATAAAACTGCACCAAATTGTTTTTGTTACAGATTTCAGGCTAAGGCCCTATGTAGAGAGCCGCAACCGAAAAAAAAAAAACTGTGGAAAAGACCACGGTGGAATCGCATTGCCATAGTAGATTATAGTGGCAGTTATAGTATCCATATAATATCAGCCATCATGCAACCATCATGCATATACATGAAATCCTGTAGGTTTAAAAGAGCTCTAAACACGTTGTTAGGGTAAAAAACTGGATATACAAACATGGACAAAATTGTTGGTACCCCTCGTTTAGTTAAAGAAAATCCCACAATGGTCACAGAAATAACTTGAATCTGACAAAAGTAATAATATATAAAAATTCTATGAAAATGAACAAATGAAAGTCAGACATTGCTTTTCAACCATGCTTCAACAGAATTTTCTTAAAAAGAAAACTCATGAAACAGGCCTGGACAGAAATGATGGTACCCTTAACTTAATATTTTGTTGCACAACCTTTTGAGGCAATCACTGCAATCAAACGATTCCTATAACTATCAATGAGACTTCTGCACCTCTCAACAGGTATTTTGGCCCACTCCTCATGAGTCAATTTTTAAAATCATAAAGAATGGTAAATTAAATAGGGCAACATGGAGTAAAATTATATAAATATATATATATATATATATATATATATATATATATATATATATATAAGTGTAATACTACAAAAATGACGGGAAAACCGTTTATATGTCAGCAATTTACAAGCCAGCAAAAAGATTTAATGAGAAATGTAATGCTGGCGAATAGACCGGTAATTTTGCAGTTTTATATGTTTTGTCCCCACCCGGCTTCCATAGTTTGACATATGGAGCTGAATGGAGTGGTGAGTTACAGCTACAAGCACTGCGATTGCTCTTAAGGCTGGGGCCCCACCTGTGTTTTACAGTCACAGTAAAGTGGATGGGATTCTAGAGAATCCCATGCCCACTTTGTGGTAAAATACGCAGTATGGACACACGCACACGGCGATATTCAAAACCGCTGCGGTTTTGGAAATCGCAGCATGTCAATTATATCTACGGAAATGCCGGCGGTTTCCCTATAGATATAATTCAAGCAGGAAACCTCTGCAAAGTGCTGCAGGAAGAACTACGATGCATTGCCACCACGGCTTTTCCTGCAGTGCTTTTTTGCTGCGGGATGCCAGGTGGGACCTTAGACTAAATGTGTTTTAGGCTGTGGCCCCATGTAGCGTAAACGCCGTGTTTTATATTAACTGCAAAATGAATGGCATTCTTGCTAATCCCATCCGCACATTGCAGAAAATAATCCACAGCAGAAATGCTATGAATGGAAAAACGCTTTCATTTTTGCAAATCGCAGCATGTCAATTATACCTATGGAAACGCTGGCAGTTTCTGTTTAGGCATAATGGAAGCTTTTTGACTGCAATTCGCTACGTGGGACCTTAGCCTTAAAATGTCAGTAATTGTTTTTTAATACTGTATGTGGAAAGTGTTTTTCTTGCTCTGTTTTATTGGTAGTTTAATCAACTTGGAGGACACAGATTGGTTATATGGACCTATGGGAATTTCTAGGAACTGTTTACATACACATGAATAGGTACATGTGTTTTACTTCTTGTGTTTATGTCAGAAGTTGTACCTTATAACGCAAGCTGCTATGCTTACAGCCACAACATTCCATTATGCCATATAGTGTTCACAGCTACAATGTACCATAATGCTATCAATAGTATTCACAACCTTCATTGTCATTACCAGTTCCAGCAGACTTCATAACGTTATTAATTTATAGTATTCAAGCTCATGTACTGCTTCCCCTATTGACTACAAATTGTGTCAGGAGACATATTCAGACCAAATTCAGATACAGTACAGTTGAAAGGGCTCCGTTAATGATCAGGAGAGATTTAAGTAACATATCAAGGCAATAGCAGGAAGGCAAAAATCTCCGTCCATTTGCAGAATATTCACAATTTGATGAAGTTTATATTTGAAAAGAATTAGGCAAAGTCTGTTGCTGCACTTTTAGACTAAGGTCCCACGTAGCAAACCTCAGCTAAATGCTGCAGGAAGAAAACCAGCAAAAATGCATTGCGTTTTATTCCGCAGCATTTTTCATCTTATGTGTATGGCAAACTTAATACTATTTTATGGAAACCTTACAGTTTTATAAATTTAAAATATATATATATATATATATATATATATATATATATATATACAGTACAGACCAAAAGTTTGGACACACCTTCTCATTCCAAGAGTTTTCTGTATTTTCATGACTATAAAAATTGTAGATTCACACTGAAGGCAACAAAACTATGAATTAACACATGTGGAATTATATACTTAACAAAAAAGTGTGAAACAACTGAAAATATGTCTTATATTTTAGGTTCTTCAAAGTAGCCACCTTTTGCTTTGATTACTGCTTTGCACACTCTTGGCATTCTCTTGATGAGCTTCAAGAGGTAGTCAACTGAAATGGTTTTCACTTCACAGGTGTGCCCTGTCAGGTTTAATAAGTGGGATTTCTTGCCTTATAAATGGGGTTGGGACCATCAGTTGTGTTGTTCAGAAGTCAGGTGGATACACAGCTGATAGTCCTACTGAATGGAGTGTTAGAATTTGTATTATGGCAAGAAAAAAAGCAGCTAAGTAAAGAAAAAAGAGTGGCCATCATTACTTTAAGAAATGAAGGTCAGTCAGTCCGAAAAATTGGGAAAACTTTGAAAGTGTCCCCAAGTGCAGTGGCCAAAACCATCAAGCGCTACAAAGAAACTGGCTCACATGAGGACCACCCCAGGAAAGGAAGACCAAGAGTCACCTCTGCTGCGGAGGATAAGTTCATCCGAGTCACCAGCCTCAGAAATCGCAGGTTAACAGCAGCTCAGATTAGAGACCAGGTCAATGCCACAGAGTTCTAGCAGCAGACACATCTCTACAACAACTGTTAAGAGGAGACTGTGTGCAGCAGGCCTTCATGGTAAAATAGCTGCTAGGAAACCACTGCTAAGGACAGGCAACAAGCAGAAGAGTCTTGTTTGGGCTAAAGAACACAAGGAATGGACATTATACCTGTGGAAATCTGTGCTTTGGTCTGATGAGTCCAAATTTGAGATCTTTGGTTCCAACCACCGTGTCTTTGTGCGACGCAGAAAAGGTGAACGAATGGACTCTACATGCCTGGTTCCCACCGTGAAGCATGGAGGAGCAGGTGTGATGGTGTGGGGGTGCTTTGCTGGTGACACTGTTGGGGATTTATTCAAAATTGAAGGAATACTGAACCAGCATGGTTACCACAGCATCTTGCAGCGGCATGCTATTCCATCCGGTTTGCGTTTAGTTGGACCATCATTTATTTTTCAACAGGACAATGACCCCAAACACATAACCAGACTGTGTAAGGGCTATTTGACCAAGAAGGAGAGTGATGGGGTGCTACGCCAGATGACCTGGCCTCCACAGTCACCAGACCTGAACCCAATCGAGATAGTTTTGGGTGAGCTGGACCGCAGAGTGAAGGCAAAAGGGCCAACAAGTGCTAAGCATCTCTGGGAACTCCTTCAAGATTGTTGGAAGACCATTTCAGGTGACTACCTCTTGAAGCTCATCAAGAGAATGCCAAGAGTGTGCAAAGCAGTAATCAAAGCAAAAGGTGGCTACTTTGAAGAACCTAGAATATAAGACATATTTTCAGTTGTTTCACACTTTTTTGTTAAGTATATAATTCCACATGTGTTAATTCATAGTTTTGATGCCTTCAGTGTGAATCTACAATTTTTATAGTCATGAAAATACAGAAAACTCTTGGAATGAGAAGGTGTGTCCAAACTTTTGGTCTGTACTGTGTATATATATATATATATATATATATATATATGCTAATGAAGATAACAGCAGCAATGCCATTGAACTCCCAGGAGACTGTGATTTCTAGATGATTAATGGTGCTTGTGTCAACGACTGCTGTGATCCTAATAGTGACATGTACAGGATGAAGTACCGATTAAATACAAGACAAAATTCTTTTTCTCTGAAATTTTCTAAATGAATATCATGTCAGGGCTTTTTGGTATCATAATCATCTTCTTGTGTATGCTAATGATTTCATTATTTGACAGATGAACACTTATGGAAATTATAATTAAACTAAATCGCAGTTAATGTAGATTAATTAGATTGTACATCCAACATATGTACCTGGATTACACACACACACGTGGACAAAATTGTTGGTACACCTCGTTTAATGAAAGAAAAACCCACAATGGTCACAGAAATAACTTGAATCTGACAAAACTAATGATATATAAAAATTCTATGAAAATGAACAAATGAAAGTCAGACATTGCTTTTCAACCATGCTTCAACAGAATTTTTTTTAAAAAAGAAAACTCATGAAACAGACCTGGACAGAAATGATGGTACCCTTAACTTAATATTTTGTTGCACAACCTTTTGAGGCAATCACTGCAATCAAACGATTCCTGTAACTGTCAATGAGACTTCTGCACCTCTCAACAGGTATTTTGGCCCACTCCTCATGAGCAAACTGCTTCAGTTGTCTCGGGTTTGAAGGGTGCCTTTTCCAGATGGCATGTTTCAGCTCCTTCCAAAGATGCTCAATAGGATTTAGGTCAGGGCTCACAGAAGGCCACTTCAGAATAGTCCAATGTTTTCCTCTTAGCCATTCTTGGGTGTTTTTAGCTGTGTGTTTTTGGTCATTATCCTGTTGCAAGACCCATGACTTGCAACTCAGACCAAGCTTTCTGACACTGGGCAGCATATTTCTCTCTAGAATCCCTTGATAGTTTTGAGATTTCATTGTACCCTGCACAGATTCAAGACACCCTGTGCCAGATGCAGCAAAGCAGCCTCAGAACATAACAGAGCCTCCTCCATGTTTCTCAGTAGGGACAGTGTTCTTTTCAAGATATGCTTCATTTTTCCATCTGTGAACACAGACCCCGGAGTATAACGATAGCAGTGATTGTGGGGTTCGCGGTAGCTACTGCCAAAGGGCTCCGGGCCCCGTAATGTTCCGGGCCCTGTGGCAGTCGCTACCACTGCTACCCCGGTAGATACGCCCCTGGGTGTAACCGATATCCAGTGCAAGGCTAGCTGCCGTACAGAGATAAAGAAAAAGCCTAGCTGACTTCTTGCCCATCTGCCTCAGTGGCAAGTTGAGTAAGTGGACAAAAGGATCTAGTGGCACCAGTTGAAAAAAGATATTATCCATGATAGCCTTGACCCCATGCCAATAACCTCGTATTAGGGAGCAGTCCCAGAATATGTGGTATAGGGAAGCTAGGGAGGATGTGCATCTCCAACAGGTAGCAGGGCTCACAAGACTCAGAGTGAAAGAGGGCAGGAGTGTGATACCAATGCATTAGGATCTTATACTGCACTTCCTGAAAGGTCACACAGGTTGTGGATTTGAATGCCCATGACCAAACAATTTGCCACTGAGGTGGTGTTATTGCTCGCCCTAGGGTCTCCTCCCATCTGGAGGGTCCATATATCCGTGGACGAGAGGAGGGCGACCCTCAGGGGAGGACAGCAGTCTTTAAATATCACAAATTAGTCCCTTAGTAGAGGTGCCAGACATAAACAATTTCTCTAAGGTCATAGGGGTAGAGACCCGCAAGAAGCCAAATAGAGACAAAGTAAAGTGGGCAATTTGGCTGAAGTCAAATAGTCAAAGGGCCTGAGCTCCAGGGTCAGTAATATCAACCAGTTAAGAGGCTAGCTCTGAACCAGGGACAGACCATGGGATCCGATAGCCCCTCCGGGAGTAGCGTATTATTTAGAAAGGAGATCACAGAGGGAGTAGAGTACAATGCCCGAATCGCCTGAAGGAATGTGCCACGAAAACCGTAGGGCTCGAGGGAAGCAGTCATAAAGAACCAATCCATGCGATCAAATGCTTTTTCCGCATTGAGGCTAAGGAGGAGAGCAGGAGTCGAGGAATGGTTAGCCTCCTTTATCAAGTCCACAGTCCTTCTGATGTTATCTCCACCTTGACGAACAAGGAATGAAGTCCACCTAGTCCTTGTGGACAAGAGAAGGGAGCCATTTAACATTCAATCCATTAGCCAGAAGTTTCGTAAATAATTTAAAATCAGTGTTCAATAGTGCGATAGGCCGATAACGAACACTCCTGGGGGTCTTTATTAGGTTTAGGGACCAAAATGAGGAGAGACTGTAACATCGTGGGGGGGATGGGGGGCACCCTCCATGAAAAAATTAAATAAGCGTCTCAGATGCAGTAGGAGTTCAGTCTGAAAAGTCTTATAATAAAGATACGTGAACCCATCCGGGCCTAGGGCCTTACCATTTGGAAACTTTCAGTACCCCTGCTATCTCTTCATCGGTGAAAGGTGCATTAAGGGAGGTCAGGGCAGTATGCCTTGCTTAGACACCTAACAGGAGGGGAGATTGTATAATTTTGTGTAATAGTCACGGAAAGCCAGGGTTATAGTCAGGATGGTGCTGGGGAGTCCCGTCAGCGTCTCTAACAACATGGGGTGTAGAGGTGACATAGGAATCATGGAGGGTCTTAGCTAGGTGGATGTGGGCCTTATTACCCCACTCATATTAGTGCCAACATGTGTACAAGAGGAGTCTCTGCAATGCTTGGTGTGCTAAATCCCGTAGATCTGCGCGGGCTGCAGCCAATTGATGGAGGGTCAAGAGGGAGGGTCGGGTAGCTAAGCGGGCAGTGAGGGTCTGAATTCTAGCCATAAAGGGCACGCTCCAGAGCAGCCCTGTCCTTCTAATTTGTGATGCCAGAGCTATGCAGTGCACACGCATGACTACTTTTTGGACTTTCCATAAGATGGCACTGTGAACCCTGCAGAGGTCTATCATCCAATGACAGCCGATCCATAAGTTCAGAAAAAATCATATTAAAATCCCCACCAAGGAACCAGGCCGCACTAGAGAAGGTCCGTAAGCGACTCAAGACACAGCGCAAAAAAGGGATTTGGGATGCATTTGGGGTGTAGACATTGCAGAGGGCCACTGGCCGACCACGGAGAAGGCCCTCAAGGATCACTTATCTACCCTGTGAGTCTAAGTGGGAAGCAGTGACTGTAATGGGGCAAGTGTGAGACAACAGTATAGCTACTGCAGCCCTCCTGCGGCTGTAAACAGCTGAATAAGCATGAGGAAAAGTACCAGAATGGTCAAAGTGATTCATCTCCTGGCCATATCTGCCTGAAGAGATTGCAGCTCCCGCAGGAGGAGGCGTCTCTTTGTATTGGAGTCTAGGCCCTATACATTCAAAGTTACACATTTAAAGAAGGGAATTGCAAATGATAGAATGGATCTCACTCATTCTGGAGAGCATTGAGAGGATGCACCAGAGAATCCAGCAGAAGAGACTCCACCCCTAAGGCGGAAAGAAACAAGTCGGAATCTGTGCCTAGAAGGGAAAAGGGAGAGGGAAGAGGGAGGAAGGGAAAAAAGACTGGAGGAACAGAGATGAGAATAAACATACAAACTTCAGCACAACTATAAAGATTCCGGGTGTTTACGACCACAACTAGGTAGATCATAAGCAGGAAGCAGGAGTAAGTCTCCTGACATGGGGCAGCCTTGGAGGGTCAAAACTAGCGACCCAGCAAGGACCAAGTGCAACCACATTTAGATATGACAACTGACCTTAGCCCTGGGTAGAAGGGGCAGCCGTGAAGGTCAAATCGAGACATAGGGGGACCACATAGGTCAGAGTGTAGAGGTAAACTGGAATCAGAAACAGAGTGGATAGCATCCCGCCCTGCACAAAGTTCAAAGCAGTACAATGGCAATAGAATTGGAATCTGCAAGAAAAAAACAGATTCAAGGAGAAAATCACAGTGTCCAATGGAACAAGGACCTAAGGAGGGAAAGGGAAGAGTCAAGTTGGAGGAGGATCAATGCAGGTTCTTCTTGGAGACAGTTGCAGGTGTGGTAGCTGGCAGTGTTTTGGCTTCTGATGCTGCCACAGGAGAGGAGGCGGTGGGAGAGGTGAGCTCAGTTTCACAAAAGGAGGTCAAGTCCTCAAATGATCAAAGAGGGGTTGAACATCTGTCACACCGGGCTGTCAGAGTGAAGGGGAGTCCCCACCTATAGAGAAGCTGCTGATCTCTCAGGAGCTGAAAAAAGGGACGAAGGTGGTGCCTCTTCTGAAGAGTGACCCAGGATAAGTCCTGGTAGAGCTGGATCCTAGCGCAGTCTAAGTCCTTAGACTGTCTCGCTTTAGCCATGACAGCTTCCTTTAGGGCAATGTCATGATCACAGCGTATAACGTCCTGGGGGTTTGCCCCCATGCCTTTGGGGTGCAAGGACCTATGCACCCTGTCTATCTTGATCTTGTGAGTGGAGGGCTTATGGAGCAGAAGGTTAAATATAACTTCAAGTGTAGCATGCAGGTCTTCCTCACGGGTAGCCTCAGGAAGGCCTTTGACTTTTATATTGTTACGGCAGTCATGATTATAAAGGTCCTCAATATGACGGTGAATGTCTCTAACCATTGCTGATTGAGAGAGGACCGAAGACTGTGGCTGGGAAATGTAGGACCTGGTAGCATCATGGTTGTCTTCTAAGGTTTCAACTCTACAAGTAATGTGCTGGAGGTCCCTCTGCACGCAGATATTTACGCACGGCAGGCATCTGTGACTTCTGCTATGAGCGACTGAAAGTCCCGTTTTGTCAGAAGTTGAGCCAAAAAATACGACCGGTCTGGTGGTAACTGAGAGGGAGGTTGCGGTCTAGAAGCAGGAGCGGGCTCTTTACCCGGTGTGCTAATATCCTCATGGTCAGAGGCAGCATAAGGGGACATAGGAGTAGCCTCCAGGTTTTCTTCCTCCACCCAGTTGCCAGGAGGTGTTGCATGAGGAACCTGAAGAACAGATGTATTCCCAGTGGCAGTGAGGACCCCTTTATGGTGGTTGAGTGGAGTGGATCTGGTAGCTGAGGAGGGGATGCCAAACTAACCTGAGGAGTGAGGGAGGGGGCCATGTCAAATGTTCGCCTTGGGGCCCAGCCATTCCTAGTTACGCCACTGGTATTATTCTATATATAAGTATTAAGAGGGGCTGAATATTAATGTGTTCCTGTTGGTTATGGTTCCTGGTATTAAACTGGGATTTTTATGCGGGGTTCTTTCCAATTTTTTATTGTCAGTTACATGGAATGTTGGTGTTTTGGTGCTCTGAGAAGATTGAATTACACATACCAAAAAAAAAATTTTTGGGCGAAACAGCAGAATCGATTTCTTCACCACAGGTATGCCTAGAATAGCCTTTCTAAAGGCTATATAGTGGAGGAATTAGTTAAAAATAAAAAAACAATGGTAGACTACCTTTAAGTGCTTTTACATACATCACATATTTTTCACCTGTTTGTTTAATAGTGCTATTGTTATTAATAAAGTATTTTACTTTTCTTGGAAGTGCAGTCTCTTGTGTTTGCAAGCGTTTCTTTTGTTGCAGAGTTTGAATGCTGGATGTGGCAGAGTCAAAACCAGATAGACATACAGTATGTATAACAGGAACAGACTTTACTGGAACATGAGTGCAGTAAGAGAAGGTCCACCTCACATGGTGAATAACAGATCTAGTTCAGCACACACTCAAACAGGAAGTGTATCAACAAGGAAAACAACAAAGTACAGAGTGTCTACAGATAAACATTTAGTAACAGCTACATCTAGTGTTATAAATGTGAACTGCAGCCCCAATCCAGGAAATACAGACTAAGCTAAACTGATGTATTTCTCCAACATCTTTATCAGGATGATTATTGAGCACAGCCATGTTTGGCTGTTTCTGTAAGGCTTCATGCACACAACCGTAATTTTAATCCGCAAATGCGGATCTGCTATAAAAGTACGGACACATTCATATCTATGGGCCCATATACACTACCATATTTCCGGACCGCAAATTATAAAGCATGAACTATTCTCTGCATTTATTTTGCCGACAAGTCTATGGGCATTAAAGTTTATGAGCATATTGAAATTGCAGAGAAGCTACGGATGCCTCTGCAGCATTTCTGCAATTGTGGATCAGTTACTAAGCCATGCAAAGGAATTTTCTGTTTATCGCAGTGTCAGTAGTGTCCTACATTGTACAGATCTGCACACGGATTACTGGTTTATGTACACCTGTCTATATTCTCCACCCATTATGTCCCATGAACTTCTGGAGCATCTAATAACATTAATAAAAGTTTGTGGCCCTCACACAGTATGATATCCCTGCAATGTTGCTACCACTATATATGTGGTCCATATAGCATGTTTTCCTGTGCAAATGGCCATTTTCCCTGTTGTGCATTTTATACCCCTGCATGTTTATTATAGTTTATTCTAGCTTTTTTGTGTCACTGCCATGTGGCCTACACAAGTGTTTTTGTGCAAGTGTGTATTTATTGTGTTTTCTACTTTGCTCCCCTGCATGTTCTTCACAGTTTATTCTTGGGTTTGTGTTTGTGTTCCCCACAATAAAATTGCCTTTTTTAATTTCAAGGATCGTTCTGGCCTTTGGAACAAATAGGCCAGTGATTACTGTGATCACATTGCCAAAAGCCATGCCTGCGAGGAGGTAACAAAGGAGGTCCACCCCCAGGAATGGTAACATGACTCAAGTACCCAATTTTTTTTCAACCTCAAAGTAATATCGCATGCATCTCATCATGTCATATGCCTTTTATCAGTCTTTGTATGCCTGATACTCCTGGCATGCAAAGCCACTAAAAAATCTCATGCCACTTTCTAGGATGGGTCACATTTCTCCTGCATCAAGGAGCTGTTGTTGAGTTCTGTTCCATTGCTGGGAGACTGGAGAATGTGCCCAATTTATGAGTAGGGTGCAAACTTTATTATTCAATTATTTTTTAACTCCAACAGCTTGAAAACATTGTTTGGGCTATAAATCATCCCTTTTTTATTTTCAATATTAATCATAGCTGTTGCAGGCTGTATTGACTGCTACATCTGAGGGGTTACATGACTGAGATTATTTTAGCCATTACAGCAGGAAATATCACTGCAGCATAATATAACAGTGGTTGTCAAGAATAAAAACTCTCAGCAGGTCTTGAAGATCTGGGGCTGCTGGGGTTTTGTATTCAGGACCGCTTTAACTATGGGGTCAAGGGTGCACTTGCACCAGGCCCAATGGTAGCGGGGGCCCTTTTTGGACAGCGGGACAGTCCTACATTTGCTGTCTTGCTGTCCAGGGCAGTGGATCATTGCTGCACCAACTCATCGGCGTCCGGAGGACACCGATGAGTTGAAGCCAGTTATGAAATAGGGAGCTGTCCGCTCCCTGCTTCACCACCCGGCAGCTGTCTTTGCTCCCGGTGTCCTGGGAGCAGGAGGCGCGATGTAGTGACGTCCTTAAAGACTCCGGGACCAGAGAGAGGAGTGAACGGGGGACTGGGGAAAAGTGAGTGTTAAGGTTTGTTTTTTACTTTGATATATAAAATGGGGGACATGAAACTGTGGGGCAACCTGTGGGGTGACATAATACTGTGGGGGCAACTTGGGGGGACACATGACACTGTGGGGGCAACCTGGAAGGGGACATTATCAGGGACATTATATTATATGGGGTCACTAGGGAGGCATTATACTGTGTGAGAGCCACTAAGGGGCATTATACTATGTGGGGGCCATTGAGGGGGCATTATAATTTGTGCATATCAAGTATTTCTAAGTGGTGGTGATGGGGGGGCCTACTAATGAAACCTTTGCACAGGGCCCACCAATGTTTTAAAACGACCCTGGTTGTATTTTTCAAAGGGTCCAGTATGAATAAAGGGCTATTCAGAAATTAAAAAGTGTCCAAGAATTGAGGCAGACTTCTGGCTCAGATTCCTCTTTTATTTTTCCTAACATCCAGCTCCCCAAGTTGGCAAGCAGAAGCAAAGCTTATTCAAATGTTCACGTTTTATTGGCCCACACATGCAATAACGCCCCCCTTTGAGCCCTACACACAGTGGCTCCTTTCAGGCAGAGTGGTCCATGTCCCCATGATATAAATTATGGCCCAAAAGATTAAATGGTTAATGCACCTTTCTTTTAATTGTGATGGACTTTTCATAGGATAGCTCATCAATATAACATTTGTGTGGGTCTGACAGCCAGGACCCCAGCTAATCTGCTATGCCGAGACAACGCATCTATAGGTAATAACATGTCTGGAGCTGTGATTCTCCACCGCCATACAATGTGCACCACTCCAGTCCCTAAACCCATGCCTACACATTGTATGGTGAGCAAGCAGCATGGCTCATGTAAATTTTTAAATTAAGGCTAAAGCCCCATGTTGCAGAAAGGCAGTGTTTTTCCTGCTGTGGAAACTCAGCAGAAAAAAAAATTCTATGTTTTTCAGAACCAGCAAAGTGAATGAGATGCTGGGTAATCCCATCCACACATTGCAGAAAAAAAATGCTGTGGAAAAGGTACACACTAGAGATGAGCGAATCGAAGCTGCAGAAGTGGAATTCGATCCGAATTTCAGGAAATCTTCAATTCGCACGGAATCCAGATTTCTTGATGCTTCGCGGTAACGAATATTTTTGTAAGGACCTTTGTGACATCAGACAGTCACAAGATATTCTCTAGTGATATGATTGGGCAGGCGTGTCTTTGCTTGTTAACAGATCCTTCCACATGAATAAAAGTTGTCCGTGCTGGACAGAGAGAGAGAGAGACATGACCGTGGCATCCAAGGGCTTCTGCCATTTTGCCGCCCGCCCACCCCAGCTCTCAGCAGACAGGAAATAGCTGTTTATTCGCTGCAAATTAATTTGGATCGAAGAAAATCGTATCGGAATATTCAGCAAAGTTGCCGAATCGAATTTTTGAAAACTCCGCTCATCTCTAGTACACACGTTTTTATCATGTCATTTATACCTGCAGAAACCCATACACTTTGCGTATAGGTTTAATAAGGGAATAAAATCCGTAGAGAAACGCAGTAAAAATGCAATTAAAAATGCTGGGGAAAAAATGTGATGTGTTTCTGCTGCGTTTTTTTCCTCAGTGTTTTTTAGCTGGGTTCTGCAGTTCTGCAACATGGGGCTTCAGACTAAAAGGGAAAAACGCTACCCAGAAAAGCTGATCTGGGGAGTCCTAGCTATTGGATACTTGCACATGTAATCTTGATGGCCTATCCTAAGGATTAACCATCAAGATTCCAATGGAGCAAAAACCCTTTTAACCCCTTAATGACACGGCGAAAAAACACCTTAAGGATATGGCCCCATTTTCCAAAACTGACATGTCTCACTTTATCTGGCATTAACTATGAGATGCTTTAACTTGTCCAAGTAATTTTTTTTTTTCATGACACATTGTACTTCATATTAGTGTTAAATATTAATCAATATTTATTACTTTAAAAAAAAAAAAAAATAGGAAATTTGATGGATATTTGGAAAAATTAGCAATTTTCAAAATGTGAAATGCTCTGCTTTTTAGACAGTTATACAACCCAAATATTATCTACCATATCTCTGCTTTTTATTGGTATCATCTTTTAACCCCTTAAGGACTGGGCCTAAAAGTACCTAAGTATCCTAAGTACCGGGGCTCACCATTAGAGCCCCGGGAACTGCAGTTTTTACTGCTTTCTGAATGCTGTGATTATACCTAATTGCCTCAGAGGGGAGTTAGGCATAGGGGGATGGACTCTAACGCTAGGATCTAGCTTCATCACTGCCAGGTTCTGGAGGCAGGGGTAGCATTTAATAATAATAATAATAATAATAATAATAATAGTCCTTTAATAGTCCCAAAATGGGGAAATTCAGTGTGTTACAGCAGCAAAGATAAGATAAGCAGATACAAATACAAATACAACATGTACAGGAATGTTCCAAGGTGAGAGGCATTACATTAATAGCAGACAGACAGATAGGACGTAGCAGGGGGGGGGGGAATTTAACAGGCAGAGAGATATTTCAGTTCTCTGCCTGTAATGATCTCCGCTTAGGTCGGTGTTGGTTGTACAGCCTAACCGCGGTGGGGAGGAAAGACTTCCGATAGCGCTCCTTCTCACACCTAGGGTGGAGCAGTCGGTCACTGACAGTACTGCCCAGCGCAATCCCAGTCTCATGCATGGGATGGGACTTCTTCTTCTGCATGGAGCTCACCACGGACAGTATCCTTCTGTCACCCACCACCTGCACTGGGTCCAGTGGGCTCCCCAGGACAGAGCTGGCCCTTCTAATCAGCTTGTCAAGTTTATTTCTGTCCCTGGTTGATATGCTGCTCCCCCAGCAGGCCACTCCAAAGAAGATGGCTGATGCCACTACCGAGTTGAAGAAAGTCCTAAGAAGTGCCCCCCGGATTCCAAAGGCTCTCAGCTTCCTAAGCAGGTAGAGCCTGCTGTGGCCCTTCCTGTACAGGGCCTCCATATGATCTACCCAGTCCAGCTTATTATTAAGGAGCAAACCCAGGTACTTATAGGTGTTCACAATCTCGATGCCCGTCCCCAGGATGTCCACTGGTTTTGGAGGGCATCTGCCTTTATGGAAGTCCACCACCATCTCCTTGGTCTTCCCCACGTTAATCTTCAGGTGGTTCTGGTGGCACCAGTCCACAAAAAACCGGTTCAGTTCTCTGTACTCCCTGTCATCATAGTCTGTGATGAGGCCTACTATTGCAGAGTCGTCAGAATACTTCTGTAGGTAGCAGCTGGATGAGTTGCACCTAAAATCAGCAGTGTACAGTGTGAAGAGGAAAGGGGCGAGAACCGTACCCTGAGGTGCCCCCGTATTACAGATCACGGTACCTGACACACAGTCTTGGGCTCTCACGTATTGAGGTCGATTTGTGAGGTAGTCTAGGATCCAGTTGGAGAGGTGGTGGTCCACTCCAGCAAGGCCCAGCTTGTCTCTCAGTAACCTGGGCTGTATGGTGTTAAAAGCACTGGAGAAATCAAAGAACATTATTCTCACCGTGTTCCCTGGTTTTTCCAGGTGAGACAGAGCCCTGTGCAGAAGGTGGATGATGGCATCATCTACCCCAATGCCCGGTCGATAAGCAAACTGGAGAGGGTCCATAGCGGGGCTCACTAGAGGGTGAAGATGTGTGAGAACCAATCTCTCTAAGATCTTCATCAAGTGGGATGTCCATAGGGTGAGGTCCATAGGGTGAGGTTTCTTTGGAACTGGTACCACACAAGAAGATTTCCATAATTCAGGGACTATTTCCTGCCTCAGGCTCATATTATACATATATGTAATTATACCACACAGCTGGTCCCCACAAGTCTTAATTAGCCTTGCACTGATGTCATCTGGCCCTGCGGCTTTCCTCGCATTGATCTTTTTCATCTCTTTCCTCACCTGGGCCCGTGTGAAGGTCAGACTGTGGTCAGATAAAGACAGATTTCTGGATTTACTGGTCTGTTGGGAAGTAGCCACATGGGGTGAATGGGGTGAAGTCATTGTGGTGAGGGGAGCTGAAGGACATGCTGGGGTGGGAGGAGCTGGTGTGTGATCAAATCTGTTGAAGAATAGGTTTAGTTCATTAAGCCAATTAACATCCCCCTCAATCTGGCAGACATACTGTTTATGACCCGAAATTGACTTAAGCCCCTCCCAGACCCACCTTATGTCTTTTCTTTCCATTTGCTTTTCCATTTTTTCCTTATAACTGGCTTTTCCTTGCCTGATTTGATGCCTCAGCTCCTTTTGTACTTCCCTCAACCCCTCCTTATCTCTTGTCCTGAATGCCATCTTTTTCTCCTTAAGTAGTGTTTTTATATCAGAGTTAATCCATGGTTTGTTGTTGGAGAAGCACCTCACCACTTTTGTGGGTACTGTGTTGTCCACACAAAAATTAATGTAGTCCATTATGCAGTGTGTGAGTCCTTCTATATCTTCTCCATACGAATCCTGCAAAACTTCCCATGTGGTTGTGTCAAAACAATCCCTCAGAGCCTCATCACTCTCCTCGGACCATATCCTCACTGTGCGGGTGACAGCTGGTTCTCTACGTACAAGTGGCTTGTACACAGGTCGGAGATGTACTAGGTTGTGAACCGATCTTCCCAGGGGCGGTAGGGCTGATGAGTTATATGCCTCCCTCACGTTGGCAAAGAACAAGTCCAGTGTTTTGTTGTCTCTTGTGTGGCAGGTTACATACTGTGTGAAACTGGGAAGTGTGGATGATGGAGAGGCGTGGTTGAAATCGCCATACACAAGAAGGAGGGCCTGGGGGTGCTGTGACTGTAAATGGCTCAGCGTGGCTTGTAGGACCTCGCAGGCAGCGTCAGCTTTCGCAGAGGGGGGACATGTGCAGCTATCATGATGACGTGATAGTTCCCTTGGTAGATAGAAAGGTCTCATGCTCACAGCTAATAGTTCAATGTCCTTACAGCAAGTTTGCTCCTTAATCACAATGTGCCTAGGATTGCACCATCTATTATTCACAAACATTGCCAGCCCCCCTCCTTTCCTCTTACCGCTCTCCCTTGTCCTGTCTGCCCGAAGGAGTTTAAAACCATCCAAGGAGACCAGAGAGTCAGGAGTAACTTCAGTGAGCCAAGTCTCTGTAAGTAGCATCATGCTGCACACCCGAAACTCCTGCTGATGCCTGGTGAGCGCTGTTAGTTCATCCATATTGTTTGCAAGAGATCTCACATTGCCCATAATGATGGAGGGAACAGTTGGTCGGCAACGCCTCTTTTTAATCCTCTGAAGAGTTCCTGCTCTGCAGCCCCTCCCCCCGCTTTTTCTTTCTCCAGAGTTCTTGGGGGATGGGTGGGCAAATGGTATGCAGCCCTGTTGTGTCTCTAAGCTGCAGGAGTTTCTCTCTTGTGTAGACAAAAGAAATGTCTGCAGACACAAGAGTTCCCATTTCAGCAGAACAAAAAGACAGATAAAAAACAAAAAAAAGTATCAGAAAGGTCCAATTCCAAGTCTTTGTTTCTTCATAGTGTAAAGTCCATTAAGTAGAGAGATAAAAAAACAGACAAAGAAAGAAAAATAAGAGAGAGAGTCTCAGAGCTGCTTAACAGGCAGCCACTCCAGCGGCGCCATCTTGAAAAAAAAAAAAAAAAAAAAAGGATATTATAGGTCCTGCTATGTGGTATATACAATCACTTCCATTTGCTCCTGATGAACTCATTTCAATAATTTAATGGGAGAAACGCGTTGAGCTTTTAAATCGGCACTGGGATCAATTGTTCTCAGGGCTGTTGTTTCTTTAGCAGTTTAGAGCTTGCAAATTGGTACTGTGATTAATTACTCTTAACGCTTTGTTTGTATAGCAGTCTAGGTGATTTTGGAGCTGCACTACTGCTCTGACACCAGGCATTAGCTTATTAAGTGGTGCTGGGATAAATGACTCTCAGCACTGCTGTTTGTATACCAGCCTAGGTGATCTTGGAGTTGCACATACTGCTCTGACACCAGACATTCAGCTGATGTGTTAATTATAGCTTTGGGTAATCTATATGGGATGCGAGTATTGGGCTGGAATCAGATTTGTTTTATTTATGAGTTTCCAGTGATCGTCATCACAATACCATATATATTTTTAGACACTCACATAAATAGTGGCTTGTCCACTTTTATTAGATTATAATAAATGTTAAGTTTTATTATATTATTATTTTTTTTTTTATTCCACTCCAATTCTGTGACATATATGCCTGTAGGGGAATGGATATACACCCTCTGTGATTTTGTTTTTACCTTAATGACCTGGTCTCATTTTTCAAAGTTGACATGTGTCACTTTATGCAGCAATAACTTGAGATGCTTTAACTTACCCATGTGATTTTGAGATTGTTTTTCGTGACATTTTACTTCATGCTAGTTGTAAACATTGATCAATTTTTTTTGCATTTGTTTATAAAAAAATAGGAAATTTGATGGAAATTTTGAAAAATTTGCAGTTTTCAAAACATGAAATGCTCTGCTTTTCTAACAGCGATTTTTCTAGATTAACAAGGAAATTACCCAAACATTTGTTTAGGGACCACTTCAGTTCTGAAGGAGATTTTAACCCCTTAACGACCTTGGACGTACTATTACGTCCTGGGCGCTAGGTACTCGCACACCAGGGCGTAATACTACGCCCGAGGCCGGCCGCCCGCTCACTATCTGAGTTGGCGGTATCGGAACCGGGTGTTAGCTGTATCTGACAGCTAACACCCTGCTCCATAACCCCCGGTCGGAACTGAGTTCCGATCGGCGGTTTTAACCCCTTGGATGCCGCGGTCAAACATGACCGCGTCATCCAAGGAGTTCCGCCGTCTTGCCGCCCCCCCCGGCACCCCCCGCGGCGAGATCGGGGGGGTGCCGATATCTCTAATCTGCAGCCCGGGGTCTGCCCAGTGACCCCAGGCTGCCTGGAGATCCCACTACCTGGTTGATCCTGCCGAGACCTGCGGAAGTCAGCGCTGTGTTTCCATAGCGCTGATTTCCTGTATAGGCTGCAAGACACGTGTATGCTCGTGTCTTGCAGTCTATAGTACTGAGCCAGAGATCAAAGCATCTCTGGCTCAGGTGTCCTAATGGGACACAAGAAAAAGTAAAAAAAAGTGAAAAAAAAATAAATAAAGTATGTGAAAAAAATTAATAAAAGAATAAAGCCCCAAAAATTCCCTTTTCCTATATAAAATGAATTATATAAAAAAATAAACCTAAAAATTAATAAAAACAATACATATTTGGTATCGTTGCGTCCGTAACAACCTGTACAATAAAACTGAAACCATATTTAATGTACACGGTGAAAGTCGGGGAAAAAAAACGGAAAAAACTCACCAAAAGTAACGATTTTTCGCCATCTCACCTTACAAAATATGCCATAAAAAGTGAACAAAAAGTCATATGTACCCCAAAATAGTACCTATAAAAAGCACAGGTTGTCCCACAAAAAATAAGCCCTAAACCAACTCTCTAAACTGAAAAATAAAAATGCTACACATCTTAGAAGGTGGCAATGCAAAAAAAAATTGATTTATGTCCCCAAATGGGTTTTTGTTCTGCAAAATTGGTATTGCATAAAAAAAACAGTATAAATGAGGTATCGCCGTAATCGTACTGACCAGCAGAATAAAGGTAAAATGTTACTTATGCTCTACGCTGCATGGTGAAAAATTTTAAAGATAAAACGCAGTGCCAGAATTGATGGGGTTGTTTTTTAATCCACCAAGAAAGAGTTAATAAAATTTATTTAATAAGTTTTAAGCACCTAAAAATGATGTCATTAAAAAATACATCTCACCCTGCAAACAACAAGCCCTCATATGGCTACATCACCAGAGAAATAAAGAAAATATAGCTCGTACAATGTGAAGACAAAATCCCCCAAAATCGCCAAATCATTAGAGCATAACTGGCTGTGGCAGGAAGGGAATGTATAAGCTGTGCGAGCATATATTAGGGTATACCCCAGATTTAGAGCTTACGAGGGATAATAAATCAGAAGTGACCCCCCAGAGTGACCTCCCCAATAATAGGGAATTTAGTGTACCCAATGTACAACTCACAGCTTACATATTCATTCACTTTTCCCCATCCACTGTGCAGTCACATCTGGTATACTAATGCTCACTACACCCCTTGATAAATTTCTTGAGGGGTGCACTTTTCAAAATGGGGTCATTCCCTAGGGGTTTCCACTTTACTGGTACTTTAGAGGCTCTGCAAACATGACATGGCGTCCAGATTCCAAACATCTGAATCTGCGCTCCAAAAGCCACATAGCGCTCCTTCCCTTCTGTGCCCTACTGTGTGCCCAAACCGCAGTTTATACCCACATGTGTGATACTGGTGTACCCAGGATAAGGTACTTATTGTCATATATGGGTATAAACTCCTGTTTGGGCACAGCCGGGCACAGAAGGGAAGGAGCGCTATTTGGTTTTTGGAGCACAGACTTGGACGGTTTGGTTTTTGGACACCATTACACTTTTGCAGAGCTGAAATGCCAGTACAGTGGAATCCCCTGACATGTCACCCCATTTTGGAAACTACACCCCTGAAGGAATTTATCCAGGTGTACAGTGAGCATTTTTAACCCCCAAGTGTTGCTATAATTTATTATCCGTAAATGAATACGCAGCTGATGATGAAAGGTGAAAATGACAATTATTCCAGGAATACATCATTTCAGTGTGTAATATGTTGTGCCCAGCTTGTATCAGAGATGAACGCTCCAAAAGCTGTTGTGCCCGGGATCCCCGCTCACCAGTTTTTGGAGTATGTGTCTGTGCAGACATAAGCTGGGCACAACATATTGGGCACTGAAATGGCGTATCTATAGATAAATTTCATTTTTAACTTTTCATTATCAGCTGCGCATTCATTTTTGGAAATTAAAAGAATGCAACACTTAAGGGTTAATAATGCTCGCTACCCCACTTGATAAATCCCTTGAAGGGTATAGTTTCCAAAATAGGGTGACATGTCTGCGGATTCCACTTTACTGACAATTCATGGGCTCTGCAAAAGTGGCATGGTGTCCAAAAAGCAAACTGTGCTCTAAAAACCAAAATAGCGCTCCTTCCCTTCTGTGCCTGGCTGTGCCCAAACAGCAGTTTATACCCACATATGGCATTGTTAAGTACATTATCCTGGGTACACCAGTGTCATACATGTGGGCATAAACTGTCATTTGGGCACACAGCAGGGCGCAAATGTGAAGGAGCGCTATGTGCTTTTGGAGCACATATTTAGATTGTTGTTTTTTTGGACGCCGTGTCACATTTGCAGAGACCCCAAAATTGCCCCTACAAAATGGGGGTCACTTCTTGGGAAATTCCAATTTACTGGCACCTCCAGGGCTCTGCAAAAATATCATGGCGACCAGAAAGTCCCTCTAAATCTGTACTCCAAAAGCTAAAAAAAACCACAGTGCTCCTTCCCTTCTGAGCCCTGCTGTGTGCCCAAGCAGCAGTTTATACCCACATATATAATTTTTTTGTCCCCGGGATAGCCCACTTAATAGTTTTAGGAGTTCATGTCTCTGATGCCACAAAGTGGCCGCAACGTATTAGGCACTGAAATTGGATATTTCTTTAAAAACTTTAATTTTCACTTTGTACATTAATTTTTGGGAAGCATTTTTAGGCTCTAAATGATAATACCCCTTGATACATTCCTTGAGGGGTGTAGTTTCTAAAATGGGGTCACTTTTGAGAGGTTTCCATTATATTGGTAATTTAGGGGTTCTGCAAATGCGACATGGCATCCAAAAACTATTCCAGCAAAATCTGCCCTCCAAAAGCCAAACAGCGCTCTTTCCATTTTGAGCCCCACCATTTACCCATGCAGCAGATTACAACCACATATGGGGCATTTCTGTGTTCAGGAGAAATTGTGTAACGAACTTTGGGGTGCTTTTTCTCCTTTGTCCTCTTGTGAAAATGAAAATTTGGGGCTAAATTGACGGTTTATTGGAAAAAAAAGTAATTTTTCATTTTAATTAAAATCTGTGAAACAGCTGTGAGGTCAAAATGTTCACCATACCCCTAGATAAATTCTATAAGGGGTGTAGTTTCCAAAATGGGGTCACTTTTTGGGGGTTTGTATTATATTGGTACTTTAGGGGCTCTGCAAATGCGACATGGCATCCGAAAACTATGCCAGCAAAATCTGCCCTCCAAAAGCTAAATAGAGCTCTTTCCATTCTGAGCCCTGCCATGTACCCATACAGCAGATTACAACCACATATGGGGTATTGCTGTGTTTAGGAGCAATTATTTTGCAAACTGTGGGGTGCTTTTTCTCCTTTAACCCATTGTGAAAATGAAAACTTTGGGGATAAAGTGACATTTTAGTAATGTTTCATTTATACATCCCAGTGTTAGCAAAATCTGTGAAACGACTGTAAGGTCAAAATGCTCACTATACCCCTATATGAATTCTGTGAGGGGTGTAGTTTCCAAAATGGGGTCACTTTTTGGGGTTTTCCTTTGTATTGGTACTCTAGGGGCTTTGCAAATGAGACATGGCACCTGAAAACTATTCCAGCAAAATCTGCTTTTCAGACGCCCAGTGTCACTCCTTCCCTTCCGTGCGCTGCCATTCGCCCAAACATCAATTTACACCCACTTGTGGGGTATTTCCATGCTCGGGAGAAATTGCATAACAAACTGTGAGATGCATTTTCTCTTTTAACCCTTTGTGAATGTGTTAATTTTAGGGCTAAATTAAGGAATTAGTGGGAAAAAATTAAATGTCTAAATTTCACCTCCATATTGTTTTAATTCCAGTGAAATGCTTAAAGGGTTAACAAACTTCCCAAATATTATTTTGAATTATTTGAGGGGTGCAGTTTTGAAAATGGGGTGATTTATGGGGGTTTCTAATATATAGGCCATTATAATCCTCTTCAGAACTGAAGTGGTCCCTAAAAAATTAGTTTGGGAAATTTTCTTGTAAATCTGGAAAATCGCTGTTACACTTGTAAGCCTTCTAACATCCAAAATAAATTTCAGGACGATTAAAAGATGATGCCGATATAAAGCAGAGATATGGCAGATAATATGTATTAATGTATTTGGGTGGTATAACTATCTATTTGAAAAGCAGAGCATTTCACATTTTGAAAATTGCGATTTTTTTCCAAATTTCCATCAAATTTCCTATTTTTTTTATAAATAAATACAAAAATATTCATTAGTGTTTACCACTAACATGAAGTACAATGTGTCACGAAAAAACAATCTCAAAATCACTTGTGTAAGTTAAGACGTCTCAAAGTTATTGCCATATAAAGTAACACATGTCAGTTTTGAAAAACGAGGCCTGGTCCTTAACGCACTTTTGGGCTGGGTCCTTAAGGGGTTAAAGGCCTGTATATTAGAAACCCCCATACATTACCCCATTTTCCAAATTGTACCCCCTCAGATAATTCAAATCTCACAGAAAATAAATGGTTTCAAACGATAAAACTTAACTTTTAATATCTTAAAATAAAAAATACAAAGGACGTCCACTAGTCTACTAAAAGACAGATCAATGTGGTCTGTGCCTGCCTATTCAGAGTTTATTCAGGGTTTAAATGTTAGACAGTATTCACACACTCCAACTTTCCATTGGACCTAGGGTGTAATTAGATACTTTCACCACCCTTAGACTAAGGTTGTGGTATCACGACTGCATCATGCAACAGGTCAGTATTATGTCAGTTGCTCTTAGTGCTAGGAAAACCCAAACACCTGGTCCCCACACACAATTTGTAAAGCATCACTGACTAGACTCCCACACAGCCATGCTATACCTCCACAACCCTAGTCTGTAGTATGTACATAAGTCAGTAATCTAGGTACAGGTCACAGTAACTTCATTTCCTGTCATTAAAATATTGTAACCATAAGGGAAACCACGATATTCTGACCCTTATGCTCAATAAACACCTATGTTGCAGCAGAAGATAAACTTGAAGATAAACTTGCTCTACGCGTTTCCCCTGTGTTATCTATGTCAGGTTCGTCAGGAGCTAATACTAAAACTTATAAATTGGTCTAAGCTGCCAAAATTTCAAAATTGCAGTTACAACTGCAGTTCCTGGAGCACTGATGGTGTGCTCCAGTGTATAGAGTAGCCGATGCCACACTGAGCCTTTCCTGCTTTATAAAGGTCAGCCCATTCAATCGGTGCCACCCCCTTTCCTGATGCTGCCTGCAGTGGGCCAATAGAAATCACTAGCTCACTCCACCTGTCACGCCTCCTAGGGGGTGTGTCCACCTCAGTCCTCTACTGTGTTCATGTGACTGCCGATCATGTGACCACTGAATGTAAACAATTCCAGTGATCCATCGCTAGACGGTGAATCTACTGATTCACATTTGATCTTCACCTACTCCACATAAGCTGCTAATCATCTGGCCGCTGCGTCTAAGTAATTCCGATGATCAAGCGCCAAGCGGTAATTTTGTATACTTAACCTCCATTCCTCCATATACCAGGTCATGAAACCAGAGGGGAGATATTCAAAACAGAGTTAAATACGGATCCATATTATCCTCTCACAACCGTACTCTAAATGAGCCGGAGGTTAGGTACAACCCCAGACCGTGACAGCGGATGGATCATAAATCTACTTATCAGTGCACATATAGTGGGCTCTCCCTAATTGTTCCCCATCAAAAGATAGATAACCTAACCATCCCCACTCAGATCCATTTGTATACCTCCTAATGGTCAATCCCTCCAACTCTATAACTCTTTTCTATTTCTCAACCCTCTGATTGCGTACCAAAACTACCGTACATCATAACTACGACCCATCTATCACCACAAAATTATATTGTACCTCGCCTCCTCAATTCAGGCAATACAATAGATAGCGGAAGAGAGACCACTAAACGTCTACCCATCTAAATACGGGGCAACACATGACACGATACTCCTCCCACATGTCCCACCCCTATTCATCTTTCTTCAATAAATGGCGCAAAGGATATCAAATCATTGAGGCCTCTAGGTTTGACACAGTTAAACCTAAATATCCATTCTGCTTCCTTCCTCAAAATTGCCCTATCCCAATCTCCTCCTCGTGGTGATTTGCGTACTAGCTCAATGCCCTGAAATCTCAAAGTAGATGGGTCACCTCCATGTTTACTCCAGAAATGTAAACTCAGGGGACGTTCTTCTCTCCTGTTAATATATCCCACATGATCTAATATCCTACGACGTAATTCCCTTTTCGTTTTACCCAGGTAGTTCACTGGGCACGGACAGGATGCGACATATACCACACCCATAGAGCGGCAATTAATGAAATCTCTAGTATAATATTTTTTTACCCGTAGCTGCCGCCGTAATTTCACGTCCCTTCAAAATAAATTCACAGGCCCTACAACCACCACACCTAAATGAGCCTGCAGGTCTTTCACTCCCCAACCAGGTACCCCTGGACTCCTCTGGTTCCAGATGACTATGAACTAGTCTATCTCTGAGGTTACGGCCTCTCCTGTAGGTGATTGATGGATATTCAGATACCCTATCCCTTAAATCAGGGTCCTGTCGAAGGATATCCCAATATGATCTCAATATATCAACCACCATTCTGGAACCTTGATCAAATGTCCCGATTAATCTAATAATGTTCTGGGGAGGCGATTCATCTTTTGGTATCAGTAATCTTTGTCTGTCACATTCGGTCGCAAAACGTCTAGCATCCTGGAGCACATTTTTCGGGTACCCTCTACTCCTAAATCTTTGCTCTAATAACTGGGATTGAGTATTGAATTCCTGGACCGAAGAACAGTTTCTGCGTGCACGCAAAAACTGTCCCTTGGGGATCCCACTACGAAGTGGTCTCGGATGGGAGTTTTCCCACCTCAAGAGATTATTTGTTGCTGTCTCCTTGCGATGCAAAGTGGTGGATATATTCCCATCAATCCCAATTGATATACTGAGGTCCAGGAAATTAATATTGTTTTGACTGATGGTCGCTGTGAATTTCAAGTTCAAATCATTAATGTTCAATTTCCTCACAAACTCCCAGAAACATTCCACTGAGCCAGTCCATATTAATAATATATCATCAATATATCTGAGCCATAGGAGGATGTGTCTCGTCCATTCCTCCCATGCCTCAGAAAAGACATGACGCTCCTCCCACCACCCCAAAACAAGTTGGCATATGTCAGAGATGCAGGGCTGCCCATGGCTCAGATATATTGATGATATATTATTAATATGGACTGGCTCAGTGGAATGTTTCTGGGAGTTTGTGAGGAAATTGAACATTAATGATTTGAACTTGAAATTCACAGCGACCATCAGTCAAAACAATATTAATTTCCTGGACCTCAGTATATCAATTGGGATTGATGGGAATATATCCACCACTTTGCATCGCAAGGAGACAGCAACAAATAATCTCTTGAGGTGGGAAAACTCCCATCCGAGACCACTTCGTAGTGGGATCCCCAAGGGACAGTTTTTGCGTGCACGCAGAAACTGTTCTTCGGTCCAGGAATTCAATACTCAATCCCAGTTATTAGAGCAAAGATTTAGGAGTAGAGGGTACCCGAAAAATGTGCTCCAGGATGCAAGACGTTTTGTGACCGAATGTGACAGACAAAGATTACTGATACCAAAAGATGAATCGCCTCCCCAGAACATTGTTAGATTAATCGGGACATTTGATCAAGGTTCCAGAATGGTGGTAGATATATTGAGATCATATTGGGATATCCTTCGACAGGACCCTGATTTAAGGGATAGGGTATCTGAATATCCATCAATCACCTACAGGAGAGGCCGTAACCTCAGAGATAGACTAGGTCATAGTCATCTGGAACCAGAGGAGTCCAGGGGTACCTGGTTGGGGAGTGAAAGACCTGCAGGCACATTTAGGAGTGGTGGTTGTAGGGCCTGTGAATTTATTTTGAAGGGACGTGAAATTACGGCGGCAGCTACGGGTAAAAAATATTATACTAGAGATTTCATTAATTGCCGCTCTATGGGTGTGGTATATGTCGCATCCTGTCCGTGCCCAGTGAACTACGTGGGTAAAACGAAAAGGGAATTACGTCGTAGGATATTAGATCATGTGGGATATATTAACAGGAGAGAAGAACGTCCCCTGAGTTTACATTTCTGGAGTAAACATGGAGGTGACCCATCTACTTTGAGATTTCAGGGCATTGAGCTAGTACGCAAATCACCACGAGGAGGAGATTGGGATAGGGCAATTTTGAGGAAGAAAGCAGAATGGATATTTAGGTTTAACTGTGTCAAACCTAGAGGCCTCAATGATTTGATATCCTTTGCGCCATTTATTGAAGAAAGATGAATAGGGGTGGGACAAGTGGGAGGAGTATCGTGTCATGTGTTGCCCCGTATTTAGATGGGTAGATGTTTAGTGGTCTCTCTTCCGCTATCTATTGTATTGCCTGAATTGAGGAGGCGAGGTACAATATAATTTTGTGGTGATAGATGGGTCGTAGTTATGATGTACGGTAGTTTTGGTACGAATCAGAGGGCTGAGAAATAGAAAAGAGTTATAGAGTTGGAGGGATTGACCATTAGGAGGTATACAAATGGATCTGAGTGGGATGGTTAGGTACTATATTTTGATGGGGAACAATTAGGAGAGCCCACTATATTTTTTCCCAAGATGGCGCCGTGAGTGGCTGCTGTTAGGAGTCTGAGACTCTCTCTCTTATTTTTCTTTCTCTGTCTGGTTTTTTTTATCTCTCTACTTAATGGACTTTACACTATGAGAAATGAAGAAAAAGACTTGGAATTGGACCTTTGTGATATTTTTTTTTGTTTTTATCTGTTTTTTGTCCTGCTGAATGGGGACTCTTGTGTCTGCAGGATTTCTTTTGTCTACATAAGAGAGAATTACTGCAGCTTAGAGTCACAACAACAGGGTGCATACATTTGCCACCCATCCCCAAGAACTCTGGAGAGAGCGGGGGAGGGGCTGCAGAGAGGAACTCTTCAGAGGATTAAAAGAGGCGTTACCGACCAACTGTTCCCTCCATCATTATGGGCAATGTGAGATCTCTTGCAAACAAGATGGATGAACTGACAGCGTCACCAGGCATCATCAGGAGTGTCGGCTGTGCAGCATGATGCTACTTACAGAGACTTGGCTCACTGAAGTTACTCCTGACTCTCTGGTCTCCTTGGATGGTTTTAAACTCCTTCGGGCAGACAGGACAAGGGAGAGCGGTAAGAGGAGGAGGGGGCTGGCAATGTTTGTGAATAATAGATGGTGCAATCCTAGGCACATTGTGATTAAGGAGCAAACTTGCTGTAAGGACATTGAACTATTAGCTGTGAGCATGAGACCTTTCTATCTACCAAGGGAACTATCACGTCATCATGATAGCTGCATATGTCCCCCCTCTGCGAAAGCTGACGCTGCCTGCGAGGTCCTACAAGCCACGCTGAGCCATTTACAGTCACAACACCCCCAGGCCCTCCTCCTTGTGTCTGGTGATTTCAACCACGCCTCTCCATCATCCACACCGCCCATTTTCACACAGTATGTAACCTGCCACACAAGAGACAACAAAACACTGGGCTTGTTCTTTGCCAACGTGAGGGAGGATATAACTCATCAGCCCTACCGCCCCTGGGAAGATCGGATCACAACCTAGTACATCTCCGACCTGTGTACAAGCCACTTGTACGTAGAGAACCAGCTGTCACCCGCACAGTGAGGATATGGTCCGAGGAGAGTGATGAGGCTCTGAGGGATTGTTTTGACACAACCGCATGGGAAGTTTTGCAGGATTCGTATGGAGAAGATATAGAAGGACTCACACACTGCATAACGGACTACATTAATTTTTGTGTGGACAACACAGTACCCACAAAAGTGGTGAGGTGCTTCTCCAACAACAAACCATGGATTAACTCTGATATAAAAACACTACTTAAGGAGAAAAAGATGGCATTCAGGACAAGAGATAAGGAGGGGTTGAGGGAAGTACAAAAGGAGCTGAGGCATCTAATCAGGCAAGGAAAAGCCAGTTATAAGGAAAAATGGAAAAGCAAATGGAAAGAAAAGACATAAGGGGGGTCTGGGAGGGGCTTAAGTCAATTTCGGGTCATAAACAGTCTGTCTGCCAGATTGAGGCAGATGTTAACTGGCTTAATGAACTAAACCTATTCTTGAACAGATTTGATCACACACCAGCTCCTCCCACCCCAGCATGTCCTTCAGCTCCCCTCACCACAATGACTTCACCCCATTCCCCCATGTGGCTACTTCCCAACAGACCAGTAAATCCAGAAATCTGTCTTTATCTGACCACAGTCTGACCTTCCACGGGCCCAGGTGAGGAAGGAGATGGAAAAGATCAAGGCGAGGAAAGCCGCAGGGCCAGATGACATCAGTGCAAGGCTAATTAAGACTTGTGGGGACCAACTGTGTGGTATAATTACATATATGTATAATATGAGCTTGAGGCAGGAAATAGTCCCTGAATTATGGAAATCTTCTTGTGTGGTACCAGTTCCAAAGAAACCTCACCCTATGGACCTCAACGACTACAGACCTGTAGCACTGACATCCTACCTGATGAAGATCTTAGAGAGATTGGTTCTCACACATCTCCGCCCTCTAGTGAGCCCCGCTATGGACCCCCTCCAGTTTGCTTATCGGCCGCATTGGGGTGATGATGCCATCATCCACCTTCTGCACAGGGCTCTGTCTCACCTGGAAAACCAGGGAACACGGTGAGAATAATGTTCTTTGATTTCTCCAGTGCTTTTAACACCATACAGCCCAGGTTACTGAGAGACAAGCTGGGCCTTGCTGGGTGGACCACCACCTCTCCAACTGGATCCTAGACTACCTCACAAATCGACCTCAATACGTGAGAGCCCAAGACTGTGTGTCGGTACTGTGATCTGTAATACGGGGGCCCTCGGGTCGGTTCTCGCCCTTTCCTCTTCCCTGTCACTGCTGATTTTGGTGCCTCATCCAGCTGCTCCTACGGTATTCCCTCTGCTAGTGGTCTCATCACAGACGATGATGACAGGGAGTACAGAGAACTGCCTTTTTTGGCTGGTGCCCCAGACCACCTGAGATTAACGCGGGAAGACCAAGGAGATGGTGGTGGACTTCCGTAGGTGTGCCCTCCAAAACCAGTGGACATCCTGGGGACAGGCATCGAGTTGTGACACCTATGTCCTGGGTTTGCTCCTTAATAATAGCTGGCTGGGCGATCTTGGAGGCCCTGTACGGAAGGGCCCGCGCTCTCCTGCTTGGAGCTGGGCCTTTGGACCGGGGCACTTCTTGGACTTTCTTCACTCGGTGTGGCATCAGCCATCTTCTTTGGGTGGCCTGCTTGGGAGCGTATTCAACCAGGGACAGAAATAAACTTGACAAGCTGATTGAAGGGCCGCTCTGTCCTGGGGAGCCCACTGGACCCAGTGCGGTGGTGGGTGACAGAAGGATACTGTCCGTGGTGAGCTCCATGCAGAAGAAGAAGTCCCATCCCATGCATGAGACTGTGATTGCGCTGGGCGTATTGTCGTGCCGACTGCTCCCCCTGGTGTGAGAAGGAGCGCTATCGGGTCTTCCCCCCACCGCGGTTGGCTGTCACCCCCACCTGCGGGATCATTACATACAGAGAACTGAATATCTCTCTGCCTGTTAAATCCCCCCCCCCCCCCTGCTACGTTCTATCTGTCTGTCTGCTATTAATGTAATGCCTCTCACCTTGGAACATTCCTGTACATGTTGTATTTGTATTTGTATCTGCTTATCTTATCTTATCTTTGCTGCTGTAACACACTGAATTTCCCCACTGTGGGACTATTAAAGGACTATTATTATTATTATTATTATTATTATTATTATTATTATATGTGAACTGATAGGTAGATTTATGATCCATCCGCTGTCACGGTCTGGGGTTATACCTAACCTCCGGCTCATTTAGAGTACAGTTGTGAGAGGATAATATGGATCCGTATTTAACTCTGTTTTGAATATCTCCCCTCTGGTTTCATGACCTGGTATATGGAGGAATGGAGGTTAAGTATACAAAATTACCGCTTGGCCCTTGATCATCGGAATTACTTAGACGCAGCGGCCAGATGATTAGCAGCTTATGTGGAATAGGTGAAGATCAAATGTGAATCAGTAGATTCACCATCTAGCGATGGATCACTGGAATTGTTTATATTCAGTGGTCACATGATCGGCAGTCACATGAACACAGTAGAGGACTGAGGTGGACACACCCCCTAGGAGGCGTGACAGGTGGAGTGAGCTAGTGATTTCTATTGGCCCACTGCAGACAGCATCAGGAAAGGGGGTGGCACCGATTGAATGGGCTGACCTTTATAAAGCAGGAAAGGCTCAGTGTGGCATCGGCTACTCTATACACTGGAGCACACCATCAGTGCTCCAGGAACTGCAGTTGTAACTGCAATTTTGAAATTTTGGCAGCTTAGACCAATTTATAAGTTTTAGTATTAGCTCCTGACGAACCTGACATAGATAACACAGGGGAAACGCGTAGAGCAAGTTTATCTTCAAGTTTATCTTCTGCTGCAACATAGGTGTTTATTGAGCATAAGGGTCAGAATATCGTGGTTTCTCTTATGGTTACAATATTTTAATGACAGGAAATGAAGTTACTGTGACCTGTACCTAGATTACTGACATATGTACATACTACAGACTAGGGTTGTGGAGGTATAGCATGGCTGTGTGGGAGTCTAGTCAGTGATGCTTTACAAATTGTGTGTGGGGACCAGGTGTTTGGGTTTTCCTAGCACTAAGAGCAACTGACATAATACTGACCTGTTGCATGATGCAGTCGTGATACCACAACCTTAGTCTAAGGGTGGTGAAAGTATCTAATTACACCCTAGTTCCAATGGAAAGTTGGAGTGTGTGAATACTGTCTAACATTTAAACCCTGAGTAAACTCTGAATAGGCAGGCACAGACCACATTGATCTGTCTTTTAGTAGACTAGTGGACATCCTTTGTATTTTTTATTTTAAGATATTAAAAGTTAAGTTTTATCGTTTGAAACCATTTATTTTCTGTGAGATATGAATTAATAGGGAATGGTGTAGAACCCGCTGTGAGACTGTGGAAACTCAGATAATTCAAAACTGCATTTGGGAAGTTTGTTAACCCTTTAAGCAGTTCATGGGAATTAAATCAATATGGAGGTGAAATTTGGACATTTAAATTTTTTTTCATTAATGCGTTCATTAAGACCTAAAATTAACACATTCACAAAGGGTTAAAGGATAAGATGCATCTCACAGGTTGTTATGCAATTTTTCCCAAGCACAAAAATACCCTACATGTGGGTGTAAACTGATGTTTGGGCACATGTCCGTGCACGAAAGGGAAGGAGCGACACCGGGTGTTTGATAAGCAGATTTTTCTGGAATAGTTTTCAGGTCCCATGTCTCATTTGCAGAGCCCTTAGAGTACCAATACAATGGAAATCCTTCAAAAGTGACCCTATTTTGGAAACTACACCCCTCACAGAATTTATCAAGTCAATATAGTGAGCATTTTGACCCCACAGCCGTTTCACAGATTTTATTAACATTGGGATGTGTAAATGAAAAATTACTAAAATGTCACTTTATCCCTAAAGTTTTCATTTTCCCAAGGGGTTAAACAAGGAAAAACACCTCACAGGGAGTTAAGCAATTGCTCCTGAACACAGCAGTACATCATATGTGGCCATAATCTGCTGTATGGGTACATGGCGGAGCTCGGAATGGAAAGAACGCTATTTAGCTTTTGGAGGGAGGATTTTGCTGGAATAGTTTTCAGGTGCCATGTCATATTTGCAGAGCCTCTAGAGTACCAATACAATGAAAACCCTGAAAAAGTGACCCCATTTTAGAAACTACACCCCTCAAGGAATTTCTCAAGGGGTATAGTGAGCATTTTGACCTCATATATGTTTCACAGATTTTATTAGCATTGGGACGTAAAAATTAAAAATTCCTTTTTTTTTCCAATAAACTGTCCATTTAGCTCCAAATTTTTCATTTTTACAAGGGGTTAAAGAAGAAAAAGCACCCGACAGTTTGTTACACAATTTCTTCTGAACACAGGAATACCCCATAACTGATCGTAAAATGTTGTATGGGTACATGGCGGGCTCAGAATGGAAAGAGCGCTGTTTGGATTTTGGAGGGCAGATTTTGCTGGAATAGTTTTCAGGTGCCATGTCCCATTTGCAGGGCCCCTAAAGTACCAGTATAATGGAAACCCCTTAAAAGTAACCCCATTTTAAAAACTACACCCCTCAACGAATTTCTCATCATATTTTGAGCCCAATAGTGCTTCCCAAAAATGAGTGTGCAAATTGAAAATTGAAATTTTTAAAGAATTATGCAATTTCAGTTCCCACCATGTAGTGCCCACTTTGTGTCATCAGAGACATACACTCTTGAAGTTGTATATGTGGGTGTAAACTGCTGCTTGGGCACACAGCATGGCTCAGAAAGGAATGAGCACTGTTGTACCCAGTACTTATGTGGGTATAAACTGCTGTTTGGGCATATCCAGGCACAGAACGGAAGAAGCGCATTTTGTTTTTTTGAGCAAAGTTTGGTTTTTGGACATCTTGCCACATTTGCAGGGCCCCTGAATTGCCAGTAATGTGGAATCTGCAGACATGTGTCCCCATTTTGGAAACTATATCCTTCAAGGGATTTATTAAGTGGTGTAGCGAGCATTTTTAAGCCTTGAGTGTTACATTTTTATTTAATTTCCAGAAATGAATGCGCAGATGATAATGAAAAGTGAAAATTTAAATTTTTCCAGAGATATGCCATTTCAGTGCCCAAAATGTAGTGCCCAGCTTCTGTCCACAGAGACACACAATTCAAATACTGGTAAGCAGGTATTCCAGGGTACAACAGCATTTGGAGCATTCGTCTATGATACAAGCTTGGCACAACATATTGCACACCGAAATGACGTATTTCTGGAAAAATTACATTTTCTCTTTTCACCAGCAGCTGCACATTAATGTCTGGAAGATAAATGAATGCAACACCTAGGGGTTAAAAATGCTCACTGTACTAGAGCACAGATTTAGATGTTTGGTATCTGGATGCCATGTCATGTTTGCAGAGCCTCCAAGGTACCAGTAAGGTGGAATCCCCTAGAGAGTGACCCTATTTTGAAAACTGAACCCCTCAAAGAATTTATCAAGGGGTGTAGTGAGCATTAGTTTTCCCAGACATGAATGCACAGCGGATGGTGAAAAATGAATACATAAGCTGTGCAAAGTACATTGGGGACACCAAATTCCCCGTTATTTTACAAAGCTCCTATGATTGGAGGGTCACTTCTGGTGTCATTTCCTTTGTAAGCTCTAAATTTGGGGTGTACCCTGATGTACTCTCGCACAGGTTATATAGTTGAAACCAGACGTTTACATACACTGTAAAAAGACACATATGCATGTTTTTTTCACTATCTGACATTAAATCAGAATAAACCTTTCCCGTTTTAGGTCAATTAGGATTACCAAAATTATTTATTTTTGCCAAATGCCAGAATAATGAAAGAGAGAGAATTTTTTTAAGGCATTTTTATTGAGCCTGTGGCCTACAAGCTAAGCTCTGAAACTTATCTGCTCTATGGCGCCTCCTGCTTCTTCCTGCTCTGGGCCCCTTCACTGGTCCCCTATACTGTATGGGGGCCATTGATGAGGCCATTATATTGTGGGGGGGGGGGTGCAGTGATGGAGGTCAATAGCCTGGGGGGCAAGGGGTTGTGCAGGATAACTTTTTTTTTTTTTTAATTAAGCTGAGGCTGGTGAAAAAGAAAACAAAAAAACCCCAGACTTTCTCTCCTGTCCCCAGTGTCTCCCAGTGCAGTTTGGTCCTACAGCTCTGTTGCTTTCTACATGTGACTAAAGGTGATGTCACATGACCCCTGAGGCCAATCAGTGGCCTAAGGGAAGGGACCTGGGACGTCACAACCAGTGAGGACTTCAGGCAAAAGAAGACAGCAGAACTGCAGGACCGGACCATGCTGGGAGGACATCGGAGCATCGAGGACAGGTGACTATGTTTTGTTTTGTTTTATTTTGGTTTTATTTGGGGGGGGTTTACCTCCCCGGACTAATTATAAAAAAAAGAAAAAAAAATTATTCTGGACAACCTGTTTAAAGTGTGGCACATTAGGGGGTATATTAAAATGGTTGTCCAGGCATAATTTGTTGTGTTTTATGCTCAGGTTAGGTCATACTGTATATACCTGATCTGTAGGGGGCCGACCCAGGACCGATCAGCTGTACAGAGCCACTTCTGGCGCCCGTCCTGTACACAATACGGTGCCAGAAGCAGAAAGCTCTGTCCACTGTGTATTAGCTGAGCACCTTCACTGCATCTCAGCACTTATTGAAGTCAGTAGGAGCTGAGCTGCAGTGAGGGCGCCGGGCGATTAAACAGCGCATGGAGCTTTCTGCTTCTGGCCCTGTGTTGTGTACAGAACATGCGCCGGAAGTGGCTCCGTACAGCTGATTGGGCCGTGTGTCAGCCCCCTACCGATCAGGTATTTATGTCCTATCCTGAGCACAGGCCATAAAAAAGATTAACCTTGGACAACCCCTTTAATATGCCCCACACAGTTTAATGTCCCCACCACAGGATGTTAGCCCCCATCACTGCTCCCACACAATATAATGGCCCCATCACTGTTCCCCATACAGTATGGGGGACCGGTGAAGAGGCTACTGTATGGAGGGACCAGTGAAGTGGCCGTAAAAAAATTTGGCCCAGACAACCCCTTAAAAGAGGCTGTCCATAAATTGGAGCGACCACTGTGGCGGCCGCCAGGGAGGTGTTGAATAAAACATTTTTAAAAAAAGCATACTCACCTGTCCCCGGCACCCCGTTGTTCCCCGCTTATGTCTGTTCGGTCTCATGGCAGCGACTCATTTCTAGAAATCCTGTACCTAGTTTGTCTTAGCTGTCACATGAGGTGCAGGACCCCCAGCAAGGAGGCGCCGGCACGAGACTGAATGGATACTGGCAGCGGAGAACGGAGCGCTGGGTACAGGTGAGTATGCTTTTTATTTATTTATTTATTTATTTTTTATTTTACATCTCCCACCCGCCACATTGGTTGCTCCAATTCCTTCGGGGCAACCGTGGGAGTCAGACGTGTTTGTTTGAGCTCCTGAGTCCAGAGGCTTAAGTGGTTTTGGACACTTGTAGGACGGTTATAGTGTGTGGTCTTTCATTTGTTACAGACCGTAGCTCCGACTCCCTTCCCCGTGCGGAGGGGAGCCTTATCATGGAGCGTGGAGCTCCTGCCCCCCGGACCTTACAGGCGGGGGGCAGGAGAATGTCTGCCGACACAGCACCAGCAGAGCAGGGCAGGCGGAGGTCGCTGAGGCAGCAAGCCTCAATGAGACTGGCGACCGGGACAACAGCATCGGGAGCAGCAGCAGCGACATTGGCGGCTGCAGCATCAGGAACAGCATCGGGAGTAGCGACGCCCGTGGAGCAGGCGACGCCGGCAGGGGTAGCAGAGGCGACAGGGGTGTCAGCAGTCCTGGCAGGAGGATCCGTGAAGACGGCGACATCAGCCACGGTGGTAACATCAGCAGCGGTGGCGGGTGGGGCCAGTCCGGCGGGGACTACGGCCGCCGGATATGCGGTTCCCTCTGGAGGAGTCCCTGTAAGCAGGAGAAAAAAAAGACACCTTACCGTTATCGTTGCCTCAATCACCCGCAGGATGGGGTATCCGGAAGGCTGGAGAAGAGGTTGCCATCTACAGCCGGAGGATCGAGGTGGTCTTGGAGGAGTATGGCCGGGCCCGGAGGTCGCTGTTTGCTATGGGTGGAGAATTACAAAGCGCTCGTGCCCATAGCAACAGGGCCTCAAGGAAGGACCGCCCGGTTTTCAGCAGACAAGTAAAAAACCTCAAGAAACAGATCAAGGCCCTGGAAGCCAGGTGTGCAGAGATCCTGGAGGGCGTGGGGCCATTCAGAGGGAAGCTGCTAAACGATGACCGCTTTTTTCGCAAACAGCAGGAGCGGTTGTTGAAGGATGGCCCCGCGTCCTCAGACAGCTCGGGGAGAGGACGACTATTGTGAGTCAGACCTGGAATCAGAAGACAGCATGGCGGTACAGTATAGTCGGGCAACCGTCCCTAGTAGCGGCAGCCCGATACCTACGTATACGCCGACATCAGCGCTGGCAGTGAAGCAGGAAGTCAGAATGACAAGACAGGAAGTCAGAATGACAGGACAGGAAGTGATGCAATCTCCCACACTCCCAGAGAACCAACCACTGCCTGAGACGGAGGAGGAGGAGGGCGGAGCCTCGGGAGAAGGCGGGGAAGCTGATGAGGCAAATCTGCCAATTGGAGTCCCCGTCCAGAATGGACCAATTAGCGTTCAGCATGTCAGATTTGGACGGGGAGGAGGAGGGAAAAGGAGCCAAGACCAGGAAGAAGGTGAAGAGAGAAAAAAAAAGAGAAATAGAGACATTTAAATTTGTCAGATCGTTGCCTGGGGAGCATCGCGCCGGAACTTCGGCCCAGGTTGCGATGCCTCCAGGAGAGAAAAGGGAGGCGCAGGCACCTCGGGTCACGTCAAGTGGCGGGGTGCCCGGGGTGCCAGCAGTCAAAATGGCGCCTGATAGTATCTTTCAGGAGGCGGCGGACAAGGCACTCAGGGTTGCGGACAAGGCACTCATAGCTGCGGACAAGGGCAAAGGAAGGAAATTGGAGGCCCCCCCCCCCTGCGGAGGGGAGTGGTGTGGGAAAACCCCCCCCCCTGGTAGGAGGTCTCAAAATGACGGTGGCTTAACCCAGAGTGAGATGTAGGAAAGGGGGAGTGGCAGGTGGGCGTGGCTCATCCTCCTCCAGTGCCGATGAAGCCGGTGATGCGGAGGTCATTTCCGGCGCTAAGGGGGCGTGTCCTCCTAAAACATCCGGCGCCGGGGTGACTGTGGATGCGGAGGCTGAGGTAAAAGCAGGGAAGCCATCAGTGAGTGGTGCGGCCAGCCCCGCTGTGAGAAGGAAGACCGCAGGTGTGAGTGATGGACGAATGGAGAAGCTAGTTAAGCAGACGAGTAAGGTAAAGGGGAAAGCGGGTGGGACAAAAGGGGTAATTAGTAGTCTTCCTGAAGAAGGTGGTGTAGTATGCATGGGGGTCCAAGAGCCTGTAGTCGGGGAGGCTGCGGGTGGAGGGGCTATTACTGTTGCTGCTAAAAAAAGTATTTCTACTGCTAGTAATATTTCTGTTGTGGCCCCTGTTGTTTCTGGTATTTCTGCTGTTGTCCCTGCTGTTGTTTCTGCTGTTGTTTCTGCTGCTGTTCCTGATGCTGTTCCTGATGCTGTTCCTGATGCTGTCGTTGCTCCTGTTGTTAATCCTGATGTTATTGCTCCTGATGTTATTGCTCCTGATATTGTTGTTCCTTCTGTTGCAGTTCTGTTGCCCGGTCCGCGGCAACTATGCCAGGGCGGACTGTTGCCACCTCTGGTGCTCCGGTTGCCGTGGCTGGGCCAAGTAGTTCTGCGGGGTTCCCTGGGAGTGGCGCTGGTACTCCGGCAGCGGAGGTTGCTGCGGCCTCCGGGCCCCCACGCTCCTATGCCAGCGTCGCTTCTGGGGCCCCTGAGGGTGCATCATGTCTTCCGCCGGGCTCCAGGGACGGCGATTTGCAACGGCAGCTCCTGGAGACTTTACGGGCGGGCCAGTCCACAATGACCATAGATGGGCAGTCGAGAGACCTTAGGTTCTGGGTCGAGCGTTTTGGCCTAGGGAAGTTCCGAGAGGAAGGAGGTGAGACCAGATGGACTCTCCCTACACCCGGGCGTAGGGGGCTGACACGGAGGAACGTGGCTCGTCTCGTGTGGGGGGGAGCCGGCCCTTGTCCCCAGAGGAGGGGGGTCGTGGAACTCCTACTCGGGATGGGTTTCAGGGTGAGCGACATCTTTGCCCTGATTCATCCTGTCGGCTCCTCGGAGTTCGACATCAGCTTTGTTACCCCGGAGGGCCTAGAAACCTTCTGGGGAAACTACAGGCTGGTGAAGGACGAGCCCGCCTGGCGTGACTTTATGGTGTGGGCGGTGTCACGCCAGGATAGCATTAAGAAAGTGACCGTTTTAACTCGTAACGAGTCACTTTCTTATATGGACATCATGACCTGGCTCAACAGGTATGGGGAGGTCAAAGACTTCCCCAAGAAAAACCTGGATGAGTTTGGGATCTGGTCGGGGGCCTGGACTTTCATGGTCAAGTTGCGACACGAGGATAACTCGGTGATGCATATCCCGTCCTCGACCTTCCTTGGGAAATACAGGATCCTTGTCTTCTACCAGGGGCAGCCAAAACTCTGTCACAGGTGCGGTGACCCCTTACACTTGAGCGCCTCCTGCCATGTGCAGAAGTGCGCCATGTGTGGGGAGGTGGGCCATCTCGCGGCGACCTGTGGCAGGGTGCGTTGCCACCTGTGTGGTGTCCTAGGACACCCGATCGGGGCGTGTCCACGGTCTTTCGCCAACACCACCCTTCGGCGAGCGGGGGCAGTTGAGGAGGCTGTCCCTGCCGCAGAGGGGGGTGAGTGGGGGGAGGAGAGGCTAGTCTGCCAAAGCAAAAGGAAAAGGCCCAGCCACCATCAAGGGCAAGGAGGCGCGAGAGGAGGAGGGAGCAGAGGGAGGGAGTTATGTGCCTTCCTTCTGCCCCTGGCTCTGCTGGGCCGGATCCTGATGCCGAGGCAGCAGTGGGCACAACCCTGGTTGAGGAGATGAGGAGACTGCAGAGGGAGGAAGAGGCTGACCAGTCGTCTTCTTCTCAGTACGTCAGTGCTGGGGAGGGAGAGACGGTCAAGCGGAGAAAGTCACCGGGTAAAGTGAGGGTAAAAACATCTGCCCCCCCCCCCCCGACGAAGGAACGCAGACTCGACGGCCCTCTAGTGGTAGGTCCCAACCGGTACCAATCCCTCTGTGAGGACGCGTCGGCCTCAGGGGAGGCTTCAGAGGGAGAGGTGGAGCCGTCAGGGGCTGCTGAGTCTCCCTCCGGGGAGGGGCCCCCCTGCCCTCTGGGGGGGAGGCTGGCCTGGAGCCTGGAGGAGGAGATGATGCACCCAGGGCCGAAGTTGCTACTGTTTCTGCGACCACTTTAACTCCTCAGGGAGAAGTTGCGGGGGAGGTCCATCCCTCCTCTGGCCAAACCGCACCGGGGGAGGTGATGGACCAATCCCAATGTAAGAAGAGGACCCGCAAGACGAGGAAAAGTCGCGGGTCCTCTTCAGACTCATCTAGGGGTGGTGGTGGTAGGAGGAAAGGGGGTGGGAAACTGAAGGTCATTGAGCTCAATCGGTCTTAATGGCAGTCCCCTCTCCACTGACGCTGGCCACCATTAATGTGGCCAGCATTAAGTTTGATACGGCTAGGTTTGCAGCCTTTGATTTTCTTGGCCGAGTTGAAGCTGACATTTTGTTTTTGCAGGAGACCAGGCTCTGTACTCTATTGGAGATAAACAGAGCAAGGAGGGAGTGGCACAGGGGGCCCTCCTACTGGTCTCTTGCGGATGAGCCGTATAGTGGAGTGGCGGTGCTTTTTACCGCAGAGGTGAAATGCCAGCGACTGATCGAGCTCGAAATGGGAAGGTGCCTAGTCTTAGACGTCTTCATGAAGGGGCAAAGCCTGCGCCTCATTAACATCTACGGTCCCCAGACAAAGTGGGACCGTAAAAGCCTCTTTATGAAGATCAAGCCTTTTCTTTTTACGGGCAAACAAGTCATCTTTGGTGGGGATTTTAATACCATAACTAGACCCCAAGACCGAGGAGGTACCAGAGATAGACTGCCCTATGATGGCGTCGCGTTAAATAGCATAGTGAGTGAAGCTCGCCTGGAGGATATCCACATCAGGCATTCCCCAGGTCACCGTGGGTTCACCTTTCAGAGAGGTAGTGTTAGGTCTAGGATAGATAGGTTTTTTTTGAAGGAGAATTCCGTCACCACCCCTGTGTCCGTGGTGGAGGTGGAGTTCTCCGATCACTGTCTAATTTTGTTTTCTTTGAATATTTCAGAGACCCTCCGGAGAGGAAGAGGTTTGTGGAGGCTGAATTCGTCACTCCTTGAGGAGGCAGCTGTAAGACAAGCCTTTGAGGAGTTTCTTCAGGATCAGGTACTATTACTGGGTCTTGAAGGTACTAGGTCAGAGTGGTGGGAGATATTCAAAAAAAGGGTGGCGGGATTTTTCCGCCGGCTCTCAAGCCTCAGGTCACTGGACATGTACTGCATGTACAGTGCACTGAGGAAGAGACTTGAACATCTGGTCTCGACCGGAGGTAGCCAGGAGGATATCTCCGGTGTGAAAGCTTTGCTTAAAAGGTGTCAGTATGATAGGCACGCATCTTTGGTTCTTGAGAGGGATTTCGGGAAATACCGCTCGCCCGACCTCTACAGGAACTGTAAGATGTCAGTGGCTTGTAAGACAGTAACAGGCCTGATTGACAGTACAGGATCCCTGACAAGATCCAGGTCAGGGATCTTGGAGGTCGTCAGGTCCTTCTACTCGAACTTTTTGGCAAAGAAGGAACTGAATCGGGATTGGATTTCAGGTTTCTTGGCTGAAGCCATCCCTGAGTCAGCAGAAGACCCTTCTCTTGGTGTTTTGGTAGAACCTATAAGGGAAGAGGAAGTCGTCAGGGCTATTGAGGGTCTTGCCCTCAAGAAGTCACCTGGCCCAGATGGCTTAACATCTGAGTTCTATCGGACCTTTAAAGGAGCTTTGGCTCCCCTCTTGACTGACGTGCTTAATGAGTGTCTATCCTCGGGCACTCTGCCGAAGTCAATGAGGAGGTCTGCCCTTATAGTTCTGTCAAAGGGTAAGGATCCGAGCCATATTGAGAACTGGCGGCCCATAGCACTTCTCAATACGGACCGGAAGATTCTGGCGAAGGTACTTTTCAATCGGCTGGTACAGTTTGCGCCCTGGCTCCTCTCGCCGACTCAGCACTGCTCTGTTCCCAGTCGTAGCACCTTAAGTGCGGTCCTGAGTGTCAGGGAGGCTGTGGAGCAGAGTAGGGCAGGTCGGTGGAAGGGGTACTTGCTGTCCCTAGATCAGGCTAAGGCTTTTGACAGGGTGAATCATGAGTATTTGTGGTCAACTCTCTCGAGGTATGGCCTGCCTGGGGGGTAAATTCAGTGGCTGCAGACCTTATACGCTGGGGCTGAGTCTTTCCCACTTGTGAATGGTTGGGTTGGTCGCCCTTTTGAGGTGGGGTCGGGCGTCCGACAGGGATGTCCCTTGAGCCCGCTACTGTATGTGTATTGATCCCTTGAATAGGCGGATTAATGGTGGGCCGGTGGCGGGAGTCAGGATGGACCTGGAGGGCACCGGCTCCCCTTTCAGGACAGTAGCCTACGCGGATGATGTCACCGTTCTTGTCTCATCACGGGAGGAGCTTGAATGGGTGGTGTCTGAAGTGGACAGTTACTCGGAGGCTTCCGGATCAGCTGTAAACAGGAATAAGTGTGGAAGCCTCTGGCTGGGAGGGGGAGAGCCTGGTTTTTCTCTCCCGGACACCCTCCCAGAACCCCAGGGGTCTGTAAAGATCTTAGGCATCCATTTTGGCCAGGGTGATTACCCACTCCAAAATTGGGAAGGTAGACTTAAGGATGTCGCCCAGAGAGCTGATTGCTGGAAGGGTTGGTCTTTGACCCTGAGAGAAAGGGTTCACCTTGCCAAAGCCTTCCTGCTCCCGTTGGTGATCTATCTAGGTAGCGTCTGTGCCTTGCCGGAGTCTTGTTGGAGTAGGATCTGTTGCCTGTTCTTCCAACTGTTATGGGGGAACAGGCTCAACCTAATCAAGAGGGAGGTTACATACCGCACAAGGAGGCTAGGGGGGTTAAATATGGTTAACCCCGTGGTGTTCTTAATGAACACCTTTCTTAAGATCAATCTACCAAACCTCTCCTCCGAGGGGGCTCCTTCGTGGGTAGCCTCCTGCCAGGGGTGGTTTCGGCCCTTCTTCCAGAAATGGGAGTCAGAAGGGCAAGTGAAAGATCTTCGTGCACCCCATGGATATCTCCCGGCCTATGCTTCCCTGGTCTTGAAAGTGATTCGTCGGTGGGGTCTGGGGGCGTGGGAGATCAGGACTCAGTCAAGACGTTTTCTTGACGACAAGGTCCTGTTGACCCGCTTCCAGAAGCCTCTGGCGCTCAAAGATTGCCCAGGAGAAACCTTAGAGGGAGGGTTGCGTTTTCTTAACTCCAAAAGGTTTCCTCAGAAGTTTTGGGATCTGACCTGGCGCTGCCTCCTAGGTAAGTTATATGTGAGGGGGAACTTGAAGTACCGGAACTCCGACGAGCGAGGCTGCTCTCGGGAGGAGTGTGGCGACATGCTGGAAAGCATGGAGCACTTCCTACTTCAGTGCCCCTTCAATATAAGGGTTTGCAAATTGTGCAAATTGGTGGGGACCTCCACCGGTTGGCTGCGGCTGGCTGACCTTTCCTATGCCGAGTGGGCCTATGGGGCATTCAAACACCCGGAGGGCAGGGACTGCCAGACACTTTTTATAGTTAGTGCAGTGGTCAGGTTCCATTTGTGGTCATCCCGGTGTCTAATATCGACGCGAGGCAAAATCCTCCGGGAGGTGGAGGTGGTTAAAAACATCATGGTGGACCTGGTGAGGGTGCGCTCTCAGGAGTATGAGGGGCTGGGCGCAGAGAGGGCTGGTACCCTCTGCAGGGGTTTCACCTTTTCTGTTCCCTGAGGGATAGAATAAGGGATTCAAAGTAGGTTAGTTAGGTTAGGGCCAGATAGGGATAGGGAGGGCAAGGTTTTGCACGAGGGGGTGGGGCTTGTTATTTTTTAATGGTAGGGAGGGACAGGTAGGGATAGGGTAGGGATAGAATGATAGATAGGGACATAGTGGTAGGGCAAGTAGGCAGGGACGGGCCTCTTGTGCTCTCTTCCTGGTGGAGGGCTGGTGTGTCACCACATAGGCATTTTTGTTTTGGAAATTGGATGGAAGGGTAAGAGGCTTGAGGATAACCGACCCTAGGCCCATGGGAGGTTCATGGGAGGGAGGGTTGGTTTGTACAGTTTATGGTATTGTGGGTTTTGTCCGTTATTATAGCATTTGTCTGGTATTTTGTTATTGTGTCATTTCTGTTATTTTCATATTATTGTACTGTTTCTATGTCCGTTGTTCCATTTTTTTTTATTCCCATTTCCATAATATGTTGATCGTAAAAGGGTTTTTTAGGGGGGTAGGTTGTTTGGGAGGGGGGTTTCTTTTTGGGGGGTGGAGGGCTTGGGTTTATAGGTTTCGAGTGCCCGGCCTGGCTCTGGACTATGCGGACATGGGAGGACATGAGGCGGAGAGCCAGGTCGGGGTTCAGGGGCTTGGTGGTGGGTGGTGCCAGCACCAGGACTATGCGGACATGGGAGGACATGGGGCATGGTGCTGGCCGGGTGTGGTGAGGGGAGGAAAAAAAAAAAAAAAAATTTTTTTCTAGTAAGTTTTAGTTGGGGTTTTTGTTGTTTTATGTTTGTTTCTATGTTGTTGTATATCGCTCATATTGGTTTTCTTTTTTTTTCCAGATGATTAGAGTTTTGACTGAAGGATGGTTGGAGAGAGACTGAAGAAGAATGAAAGGCGGAATGAAAGGCGGAGTGAAAGGCAGAATGGATGGGGGCTGGTTCGCGCTTGGTTTTTGTTTTGATTTTTGTCCCAGTGTTTTATACTTATGTTCTGATGTTATTTTATGATTTTACTTTGGTTTTATGTATTGTGTCTGATTATGGTTTTATACTGTATTTTTTGGAGAGACAGATTAAGTGTTTGTTTGTAAAATTTTTCTACTTTTCTAATAAAATAGTTCCAATTCCTGGACAACCTCTTTGAAGGATTTATCCATCTTTTTAATATTGATGGCCTGTCCTTAGGATAGGCCATCAATATTACGTCTGGGAGGATACAATAGCCAGGACCTCTGCAAATCAGCTTTTCCGGGACAGTGCGGCTACAGGTAATAGTGAAAATTCTAGGAGCCATGCTGTTCACTTGCTATGCAGGGTGTAGCAGTGCGTTTAGGTAGTGCAGTGGTGCACATCGTATGGCGGGTGAGCAGCATGGCTCCCGACGTGTTATTACCTTTAGCCACCCTGTCTCGGTGCCGCTGATCTGCAGGGGTCCTGGCGGTGGGCCCCTAGAAACAATTCCACTGGTGGACCCTAGACATCCCAGTCCGACACTGCTCTCCAGCAAGCCCTAAACCCATTGATTGCTCTCAGTGGTCACATGAAGTGCTGAAATTCCAGCAACAAAGAGTTTGTACAGGACTGAACAGACAATGGTTCAGTTGGACAATGTTGGACAGCATAGCACCAGGGACAGGTGAATTTCATTGTAATCAAATTTTTAAAAATCACACCATCACTGTTCAACCTACAGTATGGGGAACCAGTGAAGGGGTCACTTTTTGGCTCAGACATTGGCACCACATACAGCAGATTTAGCTCGTTACTTACCTCTCTGCTCCCCAGTCTTGTTCTGTCTCTTCTTCAAGCCCTAAAGGCATAGGGCCCACTGGGGGATTCACTGGTACTCCAGTGAGCCTGTGTGAACTTGCTAGGAAGTATGCTTTACCTCTGCAACATAGCATACCTTAATTCCTCTTGTCTTGACAAGTAAATATGTTTTTTGCGGATGTGTTTGCTTTTTATTTTGTTCTTTTTAATGTGTGCACTCAATTTCCATTAATTTCATCATCATAGATCTCAGGACAATCTGGAGGAGCAGATCCTGGAATCAGAAGAGGTACAGGAAGAGATTCCTGGTTCGGCTTCTGAAATTCAGGAGTTTTCCGTACCTATTTAAAACAGATGTCCCAGCCTAAAAGGCTCCACTGTCAGTTTGCAATACTGGAAGTGCTGCAGTTGCTTACCTCTGGTATGGACACCTGGGAACTTTATCACTCCATCTAGCAGCAATGGATGAGGCTCGATGGTCCACCACCACCTGCTGCATCTCTTCAATATGACAAGTCAATTTAAGATTCTTTGAAAGACATGCCACTTGCTGCTTAAAATCTCTAAGACACACTCAACGAACCACCTTGCTTTAGTAAGGCGGTAGTTAAAGACATGCCTTCGGTCATCTAAACCTTGCTGAGGGAATGGGTGCAACAAGTAGGGGGGAAAGTCCAAAATCTTCATCAGCAAGTAGGACAAAAGGAGCAGGAGGACCGAATGAAGCAGACAGTTGTCTAGGTTCAGGAGGGGTAAGCTGATTGGTCCGAAGCCGTTCACCCATTCTGGATCTTTGGAATATGCCAGCATCAGCTGAGCTTCCAAAAGCCCATATATCCACAATTATAAATAGGTAGTTGCTGTCAGCTAAGGCCAACAACACCACCGAGAAAAAATGGTTATGATTGAAATGCAGGGACCTGTAGTTAGGCAGCTTCTTTACATGAATGTGTTTCCCATCCAGTGCCCCCACAGAGTTGGGAAATTGTGCCAATTTATTGAAACCATCAGCAATCCCAACCCAAGATGAGACACTGAACAACTGCAGAATTAATTTTCAGGTTAGTTTATCTGCAATTGCCAACAGTATTTTTTTTACTACGGCAATATACATGAGGCCTAACTGATTTTTTTTTTTTCATGATACATTGTACTTTATCTTAGTTGTAAACTATAATTGATATTTTTTGCATTTATTTATGAAAAAATAGAATATTTGATAAATTCACAATTTTAAAAATGTGAAACACTCTGCTTTTCAGACAGATAGTCATACCACCCAAATTCATTAATAAATATACACGTGGGCAAATTTGTTGGTACCCCTCGTTTAATGAAAGAAAAACCCACAATGGTCACAGAAATGACTTGAATCTGACAAAAGTAATTTGCCAAACTACATGTTGACAAGCCACAAAGCTTCTGGGAGAATTTCAGACAGATGAGACAAAAATTGAAATTTTTGGCAAGGCACATCAGCTCTATGTTAACAGACGGAAAAATAAAGCATATCTTGAAAAGAACACTGTCCCTACTCTGAAACATGGAGGAGGCTCTGTTATGTTCTGAGGCTGCTTTGCTGCATCTGGCACAGGGTGTCTTGGATCTCTGCAGAGTACAATGAAATCTCAAGACTATCAAGGGATTCTAGAGAGAAATGTGCTGCCCAGTGTCAGAAAGCTTGGTCTCAGTCGCAGGGCATGGGTCTTGCAACAGGATAATGACCCAAAACACACAGCTAAAAACACCCAAGAATGGCTAAGAGGACATTGGACTATTCTGAAGTTGCCTTCTATGAGCCCTGACCTAAATCCTATTGAGCATCTTTGGAAGGAGATGAAACATGCCATCTGGAAAAAGCACCATTAAAACCCGAGACAACTGGAGCAGTTTGCTCATGAGGAGTGGGCCAAAATACCTGTTGAGAGCTGCAGAAGTCTCATTGACAGTTACAGGAATTGTTTGATTGCAGTGATTGCCTCAAAAGGTTGTGCAACAAAATATTAAGTTAAGGGCACCATCGTTTCTGTCCAGGCCTGTTTCATAGGTTTTCTTTTTTTTAAAATTCTGTTGAAGCATGGTTGAAAAGCAATGTCTGACTTTCATTTGTTCATTTTCATAGAATTTTTATATATCATTAGTTTTGTCAGATTCAAGTTATTTCTGTGACCATTGTGGGTTTTTCTTTCATTAAATGAGGGGTACCAACAATTTTGTCCACGTGTGTATCATCCACCATACTGTATCTCTGCTTTATATTGGCATCATCTTTTAATTGACCTTCAATTTATTTTGGACATTGTAACAGCGATTTTTTCCAGATTTACAAGAAAATTTAGGGACCACTTCAGTTCTGAAATGGATTTTAAATACCTATATATTAGAAACTCCCATTTTTAAATCTGTACCCCTGAAATAATTCACAGCATTTAGAAAGTTTGTTGACCCTTTAAGCATTTTCACAGGAATTAAAACAATATACACATTTTTTGGTCTTGTAGCGCTTTATCCCCCTTCTGGGATGGGGTTAAGAGGATTATTTCTCAAGTATCTGAGACTTCCCACCATTTAGGCCCTGCTCTGTTCCTCCTCCATCATTGAAAGTCCCCGGTGCATATCTATAAGCGCTGCTTGCTTCAATTTTTAGTCCTCGTGGCTCGGGCATGTATCCCGCAGTTTTGAAAGCGAACTGAACCCCCCCTCCCTCTGGGTTTTGAAGGTCAATGAGATTATGCGTATGGAGAACCTTACCTCTTTCCTGCATGACACTCTTGAAACTTGTAACAAAACCTGGTTCTACTGGATGGAATTCCAACGTACCAGTGAATATCAGACGCTTCTCGGGACTGTGCCTCCCTCATAGACCTACAGTGGGATGCTCTGGCCTTTATAGCTAACTGATGGGTTACCTGTTATCTGATGAAGAATTTTCAATTGTTTGCACCCCTGGGGTCCTCCCCTGGACCCGGATACTATTGCTGTATAGTCCCCATCCCCCCCCTTTTTTTTTTCTTCTCCTTCTTTCTTCCCTCTAATTCTGTGTTTACTTTTGTTGTCTTGCCACTCCTTCCCTTCCTCCTCCTTTATTCTCCCCTTCCCCTCCTCTTCTTGTCCTTTGGCCTCTACTCGGGGATCTTCCCATTCTCTACAGTATAAAATGTTGATGCTGCCGTTGCAGCTGTCTGCTTTCACTGTATTTTATGTCTTTTTGAAAATCAATAAACTTTGAAATGAAAAAAACGATATGTAAGTGAAATTTAGACATTTCTTTATATTTTTAATAATACATTTGTTTAGCCCTAAAATTTACACATTTACAAGAGTTTAAAGGAGAAAATGCATCCTACAATTTTATTAACTTTGGGACGTGAAAATATAAAAAAAATCCTTTTTTTCCAATAAACATTCATTTAGCTTCAAATTTTTAATTTTCACAAGAGCTTAAAGAAGAAAACTCACACCACAGTTCATTTAAACAATTTCTCCTGAACATGGCAATACCCCATATGTGGTCGTAAAGTGTTGTATGGATACATGGTGGTGCTCAGAATGGAAAGAGCGCTATTGGCTTTTGGAGGGCAGATTTTGCTGGAATAGTTTTCAGGTGTCACATCACATTTGCAGAGCCCCTAAGTACCAGTATAATTGAAATCCTCAAAAAGTGATCCGAATTTGGAAACTACACCCCACACAGAATTTATCAAGAGGTATAATGAGCATTTTGACCCATGAGATGGTTTCCAAAAAGAAAAGTACAGTGGATGATGCAAAGTTAAAATTCAAATTTTTAGACAAATATTCCATTTCAGTGTCTACTTTTGTCAACAGAGGCATGCACTCCACAAGGGACACAGTAGGGCTCACAAGGAGCATTTTGTTTTTCAGCTTTTGGAGTATAACTTTAGAGGGACTGGTTTCTGGATGCTGTATTTTTTTTGCAGAGATTCCCCAAGAAGTGACTCCATTTTGTAGAGGCAATTTTAGAGTCTCTGTAAATGTGACATATGCATTCAAAAACAAACAATCTAAATCTTTTGCACTCCAAAAGCCACATAGTTGTTATGCCAAGGGAAAAAGATTCTTTGGATTCCGTGTAATAGAATAAAGTTATAGAATAAAACACTGGACTATCAACAATAGCTTAACATTTTATTAAGAAAGGTATAAGAAGATATCAAAAAGGTCTTACAACAAGGAAAAGTATAAAAGATATTAGAATGTAATTAAATCAACACTTCCAACACTTAAAGGTATATCAAAAGGTATATCAAATCAAGACTTCCAGCACTTAAAAGTATATCGAAAGGTATATCAAATCAACACTTACAACACTGCCAAGCTTCATTGATGAACTCCGATAAGGGTAGCTTCAGGAAATATCATCAAGCCGTTGTGACAGGTATGCAGCATCAGGCGTCCCCAATCTGCTGTCAAGGTTGCAACATATGGCTAGGGGATGTTTCCCATCTTATATACCCTTTCTGTGGTCATAAGAGTGGGCGGTTACAGAAGTGTATACACCTCTGTAAGGCTTTACTTGTCTCCAAGCTCACATTCCTGTGAAAGGGGCCAACTCCCATAGGAATGTGTCATTGGACACGTGCATCTCATACAGAGTTAAACTTTAACCTGGCTTTTAAGTCTATGTAGACATTAGCTCATACAGAGTTGAACTTTGATCTGGCTTTATGTCTATCTAGACATTATCTAGTTAAACTTTAAGCTGGCTTGATGTCCATGTAAACATCACATTGAACAGAGTTGAACTCTGATCTGGCTTGATGTCTATCTAGACATTATCTCATACAGAGTTGAAATTAAGGTTACTATGAGCTGGCTTCTATAATAGCTTATCATGGGCAGCCATTTTATCAAGGGCAGCCATTTTGGTTTTTTGCATTACAATAGTGCTCTTTCATATCTGCACCCTACTGTGTACCCAAACAGCAGTTTATGCCCAGGTGTATGACATGTTGTACCCAGGATGATACATGTAACAATGCCATATGTGGGTATAATCTGCTGTTTGGGCACAGAAAGGTAGGAGCACTATTTGGTTTTTGGAGCGCAATTTGGCTTTTGGACATCATGTCATCTTTGTAGAGCCCCTGAATTGCTAGTAAACTAGAATCCGCAGACATGTGACCCCATTTTGGAAACTACACCCATCAAGGGATTTATCAAGCATTTTTAGCCCTTGAGTGTTGCATTAATTTAGTTTTGAGAAAATAATGCACAGCTAATGAAAATTAAAAATTGCAATTTTCCAGTGATATGCCATTTCAGTGTCTGATATGTTGCACTCAGCTTGTCCAGCAAAGACACACACTCCAAAAACTGTTAAGTGGTCATCCCGGGCACAACAGCTTTTGGAGCGTTCATCTCTGACTCATGCTGGGCACAACATATTGTGGACTGAAATGAGGTATTCCTGTAAAAATTGTCATTTTCACTTTTATCCATCAACTGCACATTCATTTCTGGAAAATAAATTAATAATAATAATAATAATAATAATAATAGTCCTTTAATAGTCCCACAGTGGGGGAAATTCAGTGTGTTACAGCATCAAAGATAAGATAAGATAAGCAGATACAAATACAAATACAACATGTACAGGAATGTTCCAAGGTGAGAGACATTACATTAATAGCAGACAGACAGATAGGACGTAGCAGAGGGGGGGGGGGGGGGTTAACAGGCAGAGAGATATTTCAGTTCTCTGTATGTAATGATCTACGCTTAGGTCGGTGTTGGTTGTACAGCCTAACCGCGGTGGGGAGGAAAGACTTCCGATAGCGCTCCTTCTCACACCTAGGGTGGAGCAGTCGGTCACTGACAGTACTGCCCAGCGCAATCACAGTCTCATGCATGGGATGGGAGTTATTCTCCCGCATGGAGCTCACCAGGGACAGTATCCTTCTGTCACCCACCACCTGCACTGGGTCCAGTGGGCTCCCCAGGACAGAGCTGGCCCTTCTAATCAGCTTGTCAAGTTTATTTCTGTCCCTGGTTGATATACTGCTCCCCCAGCAGGCCACTCCAAAGAAGATGGCTGATGCCACTACCGAGTTGAAGAAAGTCCTAAGAAGTGCCCCCCGGATTCCAAAGGCTCTCAGCTTCCTAAGCAGGTAGAGCCTGCTGTGGCCCTTCCTGTACAGGGCCTCCATATGATCTGCCCAGTCCAGCTTATTATTAAGGAGCAAACCCAGGTACTTATAGGTGTTCACAATCTCGATGCCCGTCCCCAGGCTGTCCACTGGTTTTGGAGGGCATCTGCCTTTACGGAAGTCCACCACCATCTCCTTGGTCTTCCCCGCGTTAATCTTCAGGTGGTTCTGGTGGCACCAGTCCACAAAAAACCGGTTCAGTTCTCTGTACTCCCTGTCATCATCGTCTGTGATGAGGCCTACTATTGCAGAGTCGTCAGAATACTTCTGTAGTTAGCAGCTGGATGAGTTGCACCTAAAATCAGCAGTGTACAGTGTGAAGAGGAAAGGGGCGAGAACCGTACCCTGAGGTGCCCCCGTATTACAGATCACGGTACCTGACACACAGTCTTGGGCTCTCACGTATTGAGGTCGATTTGTGAGGTAGTCTAGGATCCAGTTGGAGAGGTGGTGGTCCACTCCAGCAAGGCCCAGCTTGTCTCTCAGTAACCTGGGCTGTATGGTGTTAAAAGCACTGGAGAAATCAAAGAACATTATTCTCACCGTGTTCCCTGGTTTTTCCAGGTGAGACAGAGCCCTGTGCAGAAGGTGGATGATGGCATCATCTACCCCAATGCCCGGTCGATAAGCAAACTGGAGAGGGTCCATAGCGGGGCTCACTAGAGGGCGAAGATGTGTGAGAACCAATCTCTCTAAGATCTTCATCAAGTGGGATGTCAGTGCTACAGGTCTGTAGTCGTTGAGGTCCATAGGGTGAGGTTTCTTTGGAACTGGTACCACACAAGAAGATTTCCATAATTCAGGGACTATTTCCTGCCTCAGGCTCATATTATACATATATGTAATTATACCACACAGCTGGTCCCCACAAGTCTTAATTAGCCTTGCACTGATGTCATCTGGCCCTGCGGCTTTCCTCGCCTTGATCTTTTTCATCTCCTTCCTCACCTGGGCCCGTGTGAAGGTCAGACTGTGGTCAGATAAAGACAGATTTCTGGATTTATTGGTCTGTTGGGAAGTAGCCACATGGGGTGAATGGGGTGAAGTCATTGTGGTGAGGGGAGCTGAAGGACATGCTGGGGTGGGAGGAGCTGGTGTGTGATCAAATCTGTTGAAGAATAGGTTTAGTTCATTAAGCCAGTTAACATCTGCCTCAATCTGGCAGACCGACTGTTTATGACCCGAAATTGACTTAAGCCCCTCCCAGACCCCCCTTATGTCTTTTCTTTCCATTTGTTTTTCCATTTTTTCCTTATAACTGGATTTTCCTTGCCTGATTAGATGCCTCAGCTCCTTTTGTACTTCCCTCAACCCCTCCTTATCTCTTGTCCTGAATGTCATCTTTTTCTCCTTAAGTAGTGTTTTTATATCAGAGTTAATCCATGGTTTGTTGTTGGAGAAGCACCTCACCACTTTTGTGGGTACTGTTTTGTCCACACAAAAATTAATGTAGTCCGTTATGCAGTGTGTGAGTCCTTCTATATCTTCTCCATACGAATCCTGCAAAACTTCCCATGCGGTTGTGTCAAAACAATCCCTCAGAGCCTCATCACTCTCCTCGGACCATATCCTCACTGTGCGGGTGACAGCTGGTTCTCTACGTACAAGTGGCTTGTACACAGGTCGGAGATGTACTAGGTTGTGATCCGATCTTCCCAGGGGCGGTAGGGCTGATGAGTTATATGCCTCCCTCACGTTGGCAAAGAACAAGTCCAGTGTTTTGTTGTCTCTTGTGTGGCAGGTTACATACTGTGTGAAACTGGGAAGTGTGGATGATGGAGAGGCGTGGTTGAAATCGCCAGACACAAGAAGGAGGGCCTGGGGGTGCTGAGACTGTAACTGGCTCAGCGTGGCTTGTAGGACCTCGCAGGCAGCGTCAGCTTTCGCAGAGGGGGGGACATATGCAGCTATCACGATGACATGTGATAGTTCCCTTGGTAGATAGAAAGGTCTCATGCTCACAGCTAATAGTTCAATGTCCTTACAGCAAGTTTGCTCCTTAATCACAATGTGCCTAGGATTGCACCATCTATTATTCACAAACATTGCCAGCCCCTCTCCTTTCCTCTTACCGCTCTCCCTTGTCCTGTCTGCCCGAAGGAGTTTAAAACCATCCAAGGAGACCAGAGAGTCAGGAGTAACTTCAGTGAGCCAAGTCTCTGTAAGTAGCATCATGCTGCACACCCGAAACTCCTGATGATGCCTGGTGAGCGCTGTTAGTTCATCCATCTTGTTTGCAAGAGATCTCACATTGCCCATAATGATGGAGGGAACAGTTGGTCGGTAATGCCTCTTTTTAATCCTCTGAAGAGTTCCTGCTCTGCAGCCCCTCCCCCGCTTTTTCTTTCTCCAGAGTTCTTGGGGGATGGGTGGGCAAATGGTATGCAGCCCTGTTGTTGTGACTCTAAGCTGCAGTAATTTCTCTCTTGTGTAGACAAAAGAAATGCCTGCAGACACAAGAGTCTCCATTTCAGCAGGACAAAAAGACAGATAAAAAAAAAAAAAAAAAAGTATCACAAAGGTCCAATTCCAAGTCTTTGTTTCTTCATTTGCAATACTTGGTTAAAAATGTTCACTGCACCCTTGGATAAATTCCTTCAGGGGTCTAGTTTCCAAAATGGGGTCATCAATTGTTTTGCATCTCCATCTTCTGAGAGACATAACATTTTTATTTTTCTGTTGATATAGTTGATTGAGGGCTTAGTTTTTGCAGTACAAGCTGTGCTATTTATTTGCTCTGTTTTGGGGTACATATGACTATTTGCTCACTTTTATACCATATTTTGAGAGGAAAAATAGCAAAAAATCATTACTTGTAACACTTGTTTTTTTCTGGTTAAATGATGCTTAACTTTTATTCCATGGGTTGTTATGGACGTGGCGATGCCAAAATGTATTGTTTATAGTAATTTTAAGGTGTTTTTTTACCTAATTCATTTTATTTAAAAAAAAGGTGTATTTTTTGGGCTTTATTAATTTTATTAAGTTTTTTTTAATGCTTTTGATTTTTTAACACTTTTTTTTTTTACTTTTTTTACAGTTTTTTTTACTGGGGAATTTCACTATTATACACTGGTACAGTAGTATACACTTGCAGTACACGTGTATTGCAATTGTATACAGGGATTCAGTTTATGCAGATGCATACGCTGACTTCCTCACTTATGGACAGGATCACCAGGTATGTGGCTCTAGCAGCCTGGGGTCACTGATCAGACAATGGGCTGCCAAAAATACACAGGCGGGCCAATGGGGGTGGTTAGTATAACACCGAAACCCCTTAGATTCCACAGAATTTAAGAGATTGATACCTGCGATTGGAGCTCAGCTCAGACCAGGTGTTAGCTCTAATTTACAGTTCTGAGCAGGCAGAACGCTTCCGCCTTAATAGTGCGATATATTGCGTTAAGACCTAGATGACAATGCTGTACTATTACTGCGCTCAACATTTAAAGGTTAAAACTGGCACTTTGTGTGGTTCATAATCTCTTTGTGCATTGGCGATCCACACGCCAGAATTATAAAGAGGCTCTGGCGTTTTAATAATTCAGGTACATCACAGGAGGTCTAGTGAGCTGGAATTGAAACCGATGTCAGCCTGAAAGTGGAGTACGTTTCAGCCATTCTTTACATTAGTTTTCTATTGTGAGATATAATAAATTTGTTGACCAGAGGCATTTCTATCCTGGCTTACCTTCATCCTCGCCCTGCTCAGCCAACGTTTTGGAATGTTGTGAGTGAAGCACAAAATTGGAAAAGTTACTATTTTTGAACAAAAAAATAGGCACATGAGAATAAATTTTAACTTTTCATGCCTTGTACACCAGAAAACAGGCGTCAAACAATGCATAATACATTTTTTATGCGGTCTGACAAGGGATTTATACAGTGATAGAATTTGTTTTTTCATCATGTGGATCTATCCCCATTTTCTTGCACCCTATGATGAATTGAACGCCTGGATTCAATGACTGAGAGGTATGTTCTAGTACTTTTGTCCATATATTGTATTTTCCATGCACAAAGCAACCATAATGACATAAATACTGTAACATTACATAGTTAAAATGCTAGCTGTTCTCTGTTGTACAGTATAAGGCTTATTAAGTACAAACTATAAAGCACCTTTTCAGTTAATTGTGTTCTATAGCAGATATTTTAGCTTGATTGGGTCATATCTAGCCATTCTATTGTCAATGCTTACATAATGTACTAAGAAATCGGGCGATACCTTTTAGAGGCTAACTGAGTATATTTATAAGTAAGCTTTCAGGAGTACTCGCTCCCTTCATCAGACATGGTGTGATACAAAAACTGAAAATTCACAGATTTTTATACACATGGTTTTCAAAGCATTTTGGATTCTTTAAAAAAAATGCAATCTAAGTAGAGAAGTTATTTACAACAGGTCAAAAAAACAGTCTGGAAACTTGTGGTGCGTGACGGAGGGATCAGTAATTCTTGCTGTTATCTGTTTGCTATTAGGAGGTGATTTGTGTCCCTCACAGGTCATACATAGTGTGATTTGAAGCTGGCATGAATATTGAGTTCAGTTCATGGTTCATGCATAGTGTGACATGAAGCTGGCATGAATATTAAGTCCAAAATGCAGAGTTTGAAATTTTTGCATAAATTTATACTCCCATTCTTTTCTTTTCTCCTGTGTCTTAAAATGTCCCATTAAAACCACAACCCGCAAATCTTCAATAGAGTGGTTTTCTCCGGAGAAATGTGCGGCCACTGGGAGATCGGTTCTGCTGTTATTAATGGTGGATCTGTGTGAGTTCATTCGTTGACTGAGTCTCTGCCCTGTTTCCCCCACATAGAGGCCTGTGGTGGGACATTGCACACACATTATGAGGTACACCACATTGGAAGACCTACAGGAGAATGTCCCCCTAATTCTGTGCACCTGTTGTGACTGTGGGATAGGTACACTGTCAGCGGTGTGGATGTGCTTACAGGTCATGCACCTTTTATGTAGGCAAGGTGAGGTGCCATTTTCAGTTGGGGCCTTCAGGGCACTCCGGACGATAATATGCCTCAGGTTTGGTGGTTGTCGAAAGGAAAGGAGAGGGGGGACTGGAAATATGTCCTTGAGCCTGTTGTCCCTATGTAGCACAGGTTGGAGCTCCTTGGCAATCCTTCGTAGGATCTCCAGCTGTGGGTTGTAGGTGACTACTAGGGGCACTCGGGCATCTTTCTGGGTCTCTCTATATGTGAGCAGACTGTCTCTGTTAATGGCTGCCGCTTTGTTCAATTGGTTGTCTGTTACTTTTGGTTTGTATCCCAGTCTGAGAAATTTCATCCTCAGATCCAGGAGGTGCTTGTCCAGGTCTGTTTTGTCAGAGCAAATACGATTGTATCGTATAGCCTGGCTGTAGATTATAGATTGTCTTGTGTGCTTGGGGTGGAAGCTGTCGTTTCTCAGGTAGGCCGTTCTGTCTGTGGGTTTGTGGTATATCGATGTGAGTAGCCGGTGGTCTTTAATGTATATTGTGGTATCCAGAAAGTGAATTTCACTCCCTGAATAGCTAAGTTTAAGGTTGATGGTCGGGTGAAAGTCATTGAAGTCATTATAGAATTGAAGTAGGGCCTCCTCACCTGCCGTCCAGATGACAAGGATATCATCGATATAACGAAGGTAAATCATAGGTTTGGTGGCGCATGTTGATAAATATGTTCCTTCCATTTCTGCCATAAAGAGATTTGCATATTGGGGTGCACATCTGGTCCCCATTGAAGTTCCCATTCACTGTAGATATAGATCCTCTCCAAAGGTAAAATGGTTGTGGCTAAGGATGAATTGTATGAGCTGCGTTACTGGTTCTGTTGGGAGGTTTTGTTTTGTCAGGTGTACCCGACATGCTGCAACTCCATCCTTGTGGGGAATGTTGGTATACAGGGATTCCACATCCATGGTGGCCAAAATGGTACCCTCAGGTAGAGGGCCCAGGGCATTCAGTTTGTTAAGAAGGTCAGTGGTGTCCTGGATATAGCTTGGAGTATCCCTGACAAGGGGTTTTAGGAGATTTTCCACCCAACCTGAGATGTTTTCTGTCAGTGTCCCAATGCCAGAAATGATAGGCCTCCCAGGGTTGCCATCTTTGTGTATCTTTGGGAGCATATAGAAGCAGCCCGGTCTGGGATCTTGTGGGATAAGTCCTTTTACCTGATTCTGGATCTGGACTGGAAACTTCTTGATCATACTCTTTAGTTCTTTCATATAGGCTTCTGTGGGATCACTTCCAAGTTTGGAGTAAAGGATGGGATTTGACAGTTGCCTGTTTGCTTCCTGGATATAATCTGAGGTGTTCATTATGACTATTGCGCCCCCTTTGTCAGCCGGTTTTATTATTATATCCTGATTTTCTTTCAGTGAAGTAATAGCCTTCTGTTCCTGCAGGGTTAGGTTATGCGCCTGTTTCTTTTGTTTCTCCAGGATTTCTGATTTTACTTTGCTTCTGAAACAGTCAATATATTTATCCAGTGCTGCATTAGCTCCAGGGCGTGGGGTCCAGGTAGATTTTTTGGTAGGATTCCTTATGGGCTGTTCCATCTCAGAGTCGCTGCTGTATGGAGGGTCTTTGTCATAAAAATATTCCCTCAATCTCATTTTTCTGAAAAACTCCTCCATATCATTGCAGAGTTGGATATGGTCAGTGTGTGCTGAGGGGCAGAAGGAGAGACCTTTGGAGAGAACTGACATTTCGTGTTTGTTTGGCTCATAAGAGGAAAGATTCACAACACAACTTTGCTGAGCTGGGCTAGTACTTGCGGTTGTAGTAATGAGGCCTTTTTGTCTCAGTCTGTGGAGCTTTTTCTTTTTGTTGTTAATAAGCATATCCTGAAGTTTCCAGTAGTATGTGTGGAGTTTGGCCTTCATTTCCTCTGTGTCATTAGCCAAGCACCTCCTGGATCTGAGGATGAAATTTCTCAGACTGGGATACAAACCAAAAGTAACAGACAACCAATTGAACAAAGCGGCAGCCATTAACAGAGACAGTCTGCTCACATATAGAGAGACCCAGAAAGATGCCCGAGTGCCCCTAGTAGTCACCTACAACCCACAGCTGGAGATCCTACGAAGGATTGCCAAGGAGCTCCAACCTGTGCTACATAGGGACAACAGGCTCAAGGACATATTTCCAGTCCCCCCTCTCCTTTCCTTTCGACAACCACCAAACCTGAGGCGTATTATCGTCCGGAGTGCCCTGAAGGCCCCAACTGAAAATAGCACCTCACCTTGCCTACATAAAAGGTGCATGACCTGCAAGCACATCCACACCACTGACAGTGTACCTATCCCACAGTCACAACAGGTGCACAGAATTAGGGGGACATTCTCCTGTAGGTCTTCCAATGTGGTGTACCTCATAATGTGTGTGCAATGTCCCACCACAGGCCTCTATGTGGGGGAAACAGGGCAGAGACTCAGTCAACGAATGAACTCACACAGATCCACCATTAATAACAGCAGAACCGATCTCCCAGTGGCCGCACATTTCTCCGGAGAAAACCACTCTATTGAAGATTTGCGGGTTGTGGTTTTAATGGGACATTTTAAGACACAGGAGAAAAGAAAAGAATGGGAGTATAAATTTATGCAAAAATTTCAAACTCTGCAATTTGGACTTAATATTCATGCCAGCTTCATGTCACACTATGCATGAACCATGAACTGAACTCAATATTCATGCCAGGTTCAAATCACACTATGTATGACCTGTGAGGGACACAAATCACCTCCTAATAGCAAACAGATAACAGCAAGAATTACTGATCCCTCTGTCACGCACCACAAGTTTCCAGACTGTTTTTTTGACCTGTTGTAAATAACTTCTCTACTTAGATTGCATTTTTTTTAAAGAATCCAAAATGCTTTGAAAACCATGTGTATAAAAATCTGTGAATTTTCAGTTCTTGTATCACACCATGTCTGATGAAGGGAGCGAGTACTCCTGAAAGCTTACTTATAAATATACTCAGTTAGCCTCTAAAAGGTATCGCCTGATTTCTTCACTCTTCCACTACTTTCAATGGCTAACACGGTACAACATTATACTACTATAATGTACTAAGAATTGAAATTCTATTATGATAGTGTCAAACTAAATATTAGCATAGGAACCTTAAAATTAAAATAACAGTGACTATCAATTTGCCAACACTGACCAGCCATTTAAATGGCACTTTCACGCAGTCACAATTTAATCATTTTTCATACTGTAATGTTTATTTGCAAAGAGTCATGCATTCATGTCCAGAAACAATTGAGCACAGTGCGTTATCTGTGCATTTCAAAATATTATACACGAATATGACATATGAGCAATATGCTAATCTCAGAAATAAGATCATAATTCTTTTACTTGGTGTCAGTTTAAGCTGAGCTGAATATGGATAACACTATCATAAATGACCACATCTATGTGTCACTTGACTGCTCTGTCATTTATTGGAAAAAATATTGATTTGAGGTGTGCATTAAACTGGAGATATTAAGGAGTAAACATACATTTGCAGGATAATAGTTTATTAATGTTCTAATGTATCAAAGTTTTTAATCTGTTTTCCCTTAGTCCCAACAGCCGCACAATGATGGGGTATTTTCTGCCTCTGGGTACTGGCAGGACATAATGGAACTTTTAATAGAAACTATAATTAATGAATGAATTAATTTGACACTCTCTCCCCCAATGCGATATATGGAATGAAGAACCTCTCCCCCAACTGTGTTATTATAAAGAAGAACAAAAAAAATTTGACAAGCAGAAACCCCTAGGGAGGGTCCGCTTGAAGGAACTGATTTTAAAATTGTATGCCCAAAGGCAATAGCCTCTGAGTTTCACAAATTTAACCTATAGTGGTTAACAAAAGTTAGGTGGGAACTCCTCGAGGCTACACCACAAATCTCTTCCAGAGGAAAATAATTTCTCTCAGCCAAATAAGTGGAGATAGACCTGGTACAATGGGCTTTCATAAAATCAGGTGGATCTAAATCCTGAGAGATTAATGATAGTCTAATTGCCTCTTTAATTCACCTAGCCAAAGTTGGCTTGGAGCTCTTAAAACCTTTATTACACCCAGAAAAAGAAAGGAGTATATTTTCATCTCTCCTAAATTTTTGGGCTCTCTCAAGGTAGATTTTTAGACATCTAGAGACATCAAGTGTATGAAGTCTAGCTTCCTCAGGAGAGTAAGGATTGGGGAAAAAAATAGGAAGAGATATGACAGGGTTCATATTAGAAAAGGATGGTTCTTTAGGCAGGAAGTCAGGCATAAATCTTAACTGGACTCTGCCTGGGTGGAAACTAATATAGGGATCCACAGATGACAGAGCCTGCATCTCCCCAATCCTCTGGGGAAGAGGTAACAACCAGCAAGAGAGTTGTCTTCATGGTAAGAAACTTTACCTCTGCCTCCTCGAGGGGTTGAAAGGGAGGGTCAGGCAACCCCTTCAGAATCGTGAACAGGTCCCACTGAGGAATTGGATGGGAGATTGAGGGTTTTCTTCTAGAAGCACCTCTCAGAACCCTCTTTACCAGGGGATCTTGAGATAACTGTTTCCCCAGGCAAGCTGACAAGGCAGAAGTCTGGAACTTCAAAGTTGAAGGGCTAAGGCCTTTGACTAGGCCATCCTGAAGAAAATTCAATGGATTCCCAATAGTGAAATTGGAGCTCAAATCCCTTTGACCAGGCAATAAAGATGGCACTTATCCTGGCATTATTCCGATTGGTAGACTTAGCTCTAGAAAGAGAGAACGTGTTCAGGACAACTCTGGAAAGACCATAGTAGGGACTATTCAACCTCCAGTCTTTCAGGTTGAAAGCTTTTGCATAAGGACAGAGCCGAGAGCCCAGGGACTCCAGGTTCTGAATTGGGGGAAGCCTCTAGTAATTCCCCTGACTCATGTGTATGAGCAGGGAAAACCAAGCTCTTTTTGGCCAGAATAGTATGATGGTTATTACCGTGGCTTGGTCCTGTCTTATTTTCATCAATATCCTCCGTATCATTGAAACTGGAGGGACTATGTATGACAGCCTGAACCTCCATGGGATGGACAGGGCATCCACTGCCAAGGGACTGTCTTTGTGATAAAGAGAGCAGAACTTCTTCAGCTTGGCATTGAGTCTGGTCGCCATGAGATTCACCTCCAGGTAAACGCAATTCTGGGTAATTCAGTAACCACTCCCCGGGAACTGAAAGACCATGACTGAGTTGATCTGCTATTACATTCAGCAAGCCTTTGATATGTACCTCAGAGAGATGGGATAGATTCTTCTCTGCCCACACCAAGATCATCCCCACTTCTTTTGGGGGTTGCGATTGAGTGCCTCCCTGTTTGTTTATGTAGAGAACAGTTGTGATGTTGTCCGTGCATACTTGAATTGATCGGAGAAGTGAAGAAGTGCCAGCCACCCAGCTTGGAGTTGTCTCCAAGTGGACAACATCATCTTCTCGTAAGTGCTCCAGGACCCCTGGGAAGGAACTTTGTCTAGCTGGGCTCCTCAGCCCGAGAAAGATGCGTCCGTGGTTAACAGGGTCCAACAAGGTTGGATCGTAGACTTTCCGTCTTTCAAATGTATCCGTCTTTCAAATGTATCCACTAAGAGACCAGGTTTCCTGAGACAGGGAGATTTTCTTGTCCAGTGCACTGGGACTGTGATTCCAGACCTATAAAACCTGGGCACAAGGCCCATGGAACCGCTTCTGCGGCTGCTGACATTAGACCCAATACTTTCATACATGTCCTGATGGTAATGTGACAAGGGATTATGAGAAATCTTGCGGCTGCAATGATCCTTTCCCTCCTGGCAGAGGCTAAGGAAAACCGTCATCAGTCTGGAATCCAATATGACCCCAAGAAATTTTTACTGGGTTGATGGAACAATCTGAAAAAGTGTTTTAGATGACCCTCTATAACTGCGGCAATTCTCAAATATTTCCTGTGTGGAGGAAAAATTGGAACATGCAGATAAGTGTCCTTGAGATTGAGAGTAGCCATGTAATCCCCTGGCTGAAGAATGGAAATGACAGATTATGCTGTTGACGTATATTAGATTATTATCATTCTCCATTCATCTAAAAGTTTTGGTACCAGGAAGATTGGAGAATAGATGCCAGACCTTCGATGAAGAACCGGAACGTCCTTGTAACGTCTCTGCCGTTTCGGGTCTCGGCGCCGCCCTCTGCTCGCACGCTGTGGCGAAAGAGGCGTCTTCAATTTGGTTCTTTGTGTAAGCTTCTTGATGCTCAGTCTGAACACTGTCCTAGTTCTCTTGCTGTGTAAAGCCACACCTGTGTAATTAGGAACATTTCTCTCTGGACTGCATAGAGTTAATCTCTTCCTGGCCTGAGTGATTGACAGCCTGTGTACCTATCAGCTCTGGGGCTGGTCCCAGACTTTCTATAAACAGGTTGTCAGCCCTCACATGATTGCCGGTTATTGCTCTGTCTTTGCCTGCTCTCCTTGTGATATACCTTACTACTTTGTTACCTGATTTTCTGACCACTGGCTTTGACTTTGACTATTCTCTTGGATTTTGACTTTGTACTGCTTTGCTCGTTTGTTACTGACCCCTTGGCTTCCTGACCTCTCTTTTGTTGTTTGTTTGTCTTGTCCTGTTCTGTGTGTCACTTACCCAGTATAGGGCTTGTCTTCAGGTTGTCCTTTTACCATTTAGGGTAACTGTGGCAATAGGAAGGGACAGTGGCTGGGGTGAGATTAGGGCTCACTTGTCTCTGTCCTTCCTCCCAGACCGCTGCAGTAGTGTCAGGGTATTGCTTCGTTTGGCAAGACCCTTACAGAATAACCGGCCCATACATTCTGCCATTGCTTCCCATAGGGTCAGCATGGATCCTATTCAGGGCCTTGCAGCCAAGTTGGAAGGTTTGGCAGCCCTGGTAAATGAGCTTGCTAAACAGGTGCAGACCCTTACTGATGCCGCTGCAGCATCCCCAGTTATTTCTGCCCCTTTTAGGGTTAAGATGCTACTCCCCGACCATTTTTCAGGGGATCGTGAAAGGTTTGAGACTTTCCGGGAATCCAGTCGCCTGTATTTTCGGATTAATCCACATGCATCCCAGGCCCAAATGGTGGGAGTAGTTATATCCCTCCTACAGGGGGATCCACAAGCTTGGGCCCTTAAACTCCCTCCAGGGGCTGAGGAGTGGACTGACTTTGAAAATTTTTTTTTTGTCTTTGGGGTCTATATATGCTGAGCCAGACCACATTGGGCTTGCGGAATCGCAACTCCTCACCATGCGGCAGGGCAAACGCTCTGCTGAGGAATATTGCGCAGAATTCCGCAAGTGCAGCGTAACTACAGGTTGGTGTGAGTCAACTCTAAAGGCCCACTTTAAACAAGGCCTGTGTGACCGTGTTAAGGAGCTCTGGGTTGGTCACCCAGATCCTCCCACTCTTGAGCAGGCCATGACTTTGGCTGTCCGTATTGACCGTAGGATCCGGGAAAATGTTAAAGAGAGAATAGGGTCTGCTTCTTCCAAGTTTTCTGTCTCTCCCTCACTCTCTCCTGAGAAACCTGTTATTTCTCCCATGACTCCTGGTGAGGAACCTATGCAACTGGGAATTATGGATGCCAAGACGCGACGAGAGCATCGTCTCAGGAACAACCTCTGCCTGTACTGTGGTGCTTCCGGTCATTTTATCAGTGACTGCTCGATCAGACCTCGCAGACCATCAGAAAAACTTCAGTGCCTGAGTGGTAATCAGAAGAACCACTCAGGCAACCAGGTATTTGCCAGTAATAACAATAAGATGTTGTTATCTGTGTCTCTGTCCTCTGGGGACAGATCTGTTTCTGGCCAGGCCTTAGTTGACTCTGGGTCTGAGGCAAACTTTGTCACATTCTCGTTTGTCTCAGCTTTAGGCATTGAGCTTTTGCCACTTGACACTCCTCTGGCGGTTACTGGAGCGGATTTTGCCCCACTGGCCAGGGGTAAGGTCCGATTCAAGACCCCCTTAATCACGTTGCAAGTGGGTTCAGCTCATTCAGAGGTCATGAGCTTTTTTGTTATGGAGCATCTGTCTTCTAATATTATTTTGGGGCTCCCCTGGTTGAACCTCCATAACCCTATTTTTGATTGGGGTAAAAGGGAGTTGGTAAAATGGGGAGATCAGTGCTCATCCCACTGTATTGTTTTGCACACCTTAAATTGTGTTACTGAGGAGACTGTCTCGGCTGCAAAAGGTGGGAAACACCAGGTGAATAAAAATGTTTGCCTGGCCCACCAGTGTCTGTGGTTGTGCAAAAAGACCCTGAATTTAAGGCAGAGAAAATACTGGGTCCTACTAAAACTGGTTTATCTGGTGAGGGTCCGGTGGCCCCTCATAAAGGGGGGGGGTACTGTAACGTCTCTGCCGTTTCGGGTCTCGGCGCCGCCCTCCGCTCGCACGCTGTGGCGAAAGAGGCGTCTTCAATTTGGTTCTTTGTGTAAGCTTCTTGATGCTCAGTCCGAACACTGTCCTAGTTCTCTTGCTGTGTAAAGCCACACCCGTGTAATTAGGAACATTTCTCTTTGGACTGCATAGAGTTAATCTCTTCCTGGCCTGAGTGATTGACAGCCTGTGTACCTATCAGCTCTGGGGCTGGTCCCAGACTTTCTATAAACAGGTTGTCAGCCCTCACATGGTTGCCGGTTATTGCTCTGTCTTTGCCTGCTCTCCTTGTGATATACCTTACTACTTTGTTACCTGATTTTCTGACCACTGGCTTTGACTTTGACTATTCTCTTGGATTTTGACTTTGTACTGCTTTGCTCGTTTGTTACTGACCCCTTGGCTTCCTGACCTCTCTTTTGTTGTTTGTTTGTCTTGTCCTGTTCTGTGTGTCACTTACCCAGTATAGGGCTTGTCTTCAGGTTGTCCTTTTACCATTTAGGGTAACTGTGGCAATAGGAAGGGACAGTGGCTGGGGTGAGATTAGGGCTCACTTGTCTCTGTCCTTCCTCCCAGACCGCTGCAGTAGTGTCAGGGTATTGCTTCGTTTGGCAAGACCCTTACAGTCCTCCAATACATGCTTCTGCAGATATTCCATAATCGACCTTTGAAGGGCTTCCTGGCAGATGGTAGGAAGGCAGGCAGTCGAATAAATCTGTCCTGGGGAAGCACAGTATGGTCTATTCTATACCCGGACAAATTTCCTTGCCACCTCACTGGAGGCAATTCTGACAGAGTATTGAGCAGAGGCAGCCGAATAGGATCTTCTAGGAGAGCACTCTGCCTGCCTGTTCATCGGATCCTGCAGATTGGATCTGTCATCTGAAGGTACTATTGTGTGCTGAGAACTTCACAAATGCCATATCAACCTTTGGCGGTGGAACCCATTTTCAAACTGGTCCTCAGATAGGTAAATAAGGTCTTGAACCTCCCCATCATTGATTTTTGCAGCATAGTATGCACTTTAAAGGTCCTACGCCCTAGAGGTGGATTTTAGAGATTCCCCAAGATTAACAACATGATCGCCTGACCTGCTGGATTTAATGATCCTCTGAATTTTTTTCAACAGGAAAGAGAGCTTTCTTTATATCCTGCTCAGAATCTTCAGAGGAAGAATGAATCTCACCTAGAATATGGGATTCCTTATCTGATGGAATCCTTTAACTCCTTCATCCTGAACATAGTCCTGTACATATTCCTTCACCCAAATTATCACATCTCTGAGTTGGTTCATCAGAGGGATTCTTCGGTCGACACTGATGGCAGGTATTAAATTCATACACATCAGGAAGTGAAATTTCACAGACTCTGCAGGAGAGATGTTTTCGTTTGGAAGATGACTTTCAGCTAAAGAATTCACCATCACCAAAGCTCTATTTAACGGAAAAATAAATCTAATTAAAATCTTGTAACAATAAGAGAAAAAAAAGAAATTAAGACCACTTTTCCTTGAAACACAAGATAAAAGAGTCTAATTTTAAATGACAGTGGACTGCAACACAGTTCCAGAAGTCTGGAAGCAACAAGAGTGGACTATTGTCTAGCTCTCTGATTACAAAGAGGCCTGGGCAACTAAAGAAGCCCCTTTAAATAGGGGAGGAATGACCCCTCCCCACTCAGAGGAGAAAATGAAGATCATTTCCTGTTGGCAAAAAGGCTTTCTTTTCTAAATAGTAGGATCTTGGCCTACTAATAAAAGTCAGCTGCAGAAAGACCCAGACAACAAAAATTTGCCACAGTCGTAAACAACGTCCAGAAGAGGGGGAAGAAGCCACCTGACTAGCCCAAGACCAGACAAGGATGGTAAGGTAAGGGAATAATGAGGGGAAGAAAGAGCCTTCCCCCCCAACTGTCCCACCACACAGGACAGAAAAAAACACAGTTGAAGGGGAAGTTCTTTCTTCCCCCACATTATGCCCTTACCTTACCATCCTTGTCCGGTTTTGGGCTGGTCGGGTGGCTTCTACCCCCTCCTCTGGAGGTTGTGGAGAGCTGTGGCATATTTTTGTTGTCTGGGTCTTCTTCGGCTGAATTTTCTGGCATTGGGGGGGGAGTGTCGAATGAATGAATGAATTAATGAATGAATTAATTTATTAATTATAGTCTCTATTAAAAGTTCCATTCTGTTCTACCAGCACACAGGGGCAGAAAACACCCCATCATTGTGATGCTGGTGGGACATAATGGAAAACAAAATAAGATTAAATGTCTCCTATCATTATAGTTTAATACCGTTACAAAAATCCAAAACTTTGAATGATGCGAAAAAATTATTTTAGTTGCCACATTCTTACACCTGCAGCTTTTTAAAATGCTTCTGTGTGCAGAGGTGTGTAAGTTGTGTTTTTTTTTGCTGTATAAGATGTAGTTTTTACTTATTCCTTTTTGTGGAATATTTGATGTTTTATTATTATTCAGCCTCTTTCGGGATGTGAAACAAGGTGCAAAACAAGGTGAAAAAACCTGAGATTTGGCTATTTTGATCTATTTTACCACTATACTGTTTGCCATAGGGAATAAATATTGTTATATTTTATAGTTGGGCACTCAGATGCAGGGATGCCTAATTTGAATTCCCATCCATTTCACTGCTACTGTTATTTGCTTGAGATCTTGCAATGTGTGCCCCCTCCCTTAGGCACATTATTTTTATTTGTTTTACAGTGGGGAAAAAAAGTATTCAGTCAGCCACCAATTGTGTAAGTTCTCCCACTTAAAAAGATGAGAGAGGCCTGTAATTGACATCATAGGTAGACCTCAACTATGAGAGACAAAATGAGAAAACATATCTAGAAAATCACATTGTGTGATTTTTATAGAATTTATTTGCAAATTATGGTGGAAAATAAGTATTTGGTCAATAACAAAAGTTCATCTCAATACTTTGTTATATATCCTTTGTTGGCAATGACAGAGGTCAAACGTTTTCTGTAAGTCTTCACAAGGTTGGCACACACTGTTGATGGTATGTTGGTCCATTCCTCCATGCAAATCTCCTCTAGAGCAGTGATGTTTTGGGGCTGTCGCTGGGCAATATGGACTTTCAACTCCCTCCAAAGGTTTTCTATGGGGTTGAGATTTGGAGACTGACAAGGCCACTCCAGGACCTTCAAATGCTTCTTACGAAGCCACTCCTTCGTTGCCCTGGCGGTGTGCTAGGGATCATTGTCATGCTGAAAGACCCAGTCATGTTTCATCTTCAATGCCCTTGCTGATGGAAGGAGGTTTGCACTCAAAATCTCACGATACATGGCCCCATTCATTCTTTCATGTACACGGATCAGTCGTCCTGGTCCCTTTGCAGAGAAACAGCCCCAAAGCATGAAGTAGCCACCCCCCATGCTTCACAGTAGGTAGTGTGTTCTTTGGATGCAACTCAGCATTCACTCTCCTCCAAACACGACGAGTTGTGTTTCTACCAAACAGCTCTACTTTGGTTTCATCTGAGCTCTTCTGGAACATCCAAATGCTCTCTAGCAAACTTCAGACGGGCCCGGATATGTATTGGCTTAAGCAGGGGGACACGTCTGGCACTGCAGGATCTGAGTCCCTGGCGGCGTAGTGTGTTACTGACGGTAGCCTTTGTTACGTTAGTTTGTTTGTTTCTGGTGTCCTTCCACAGCTTTTTGGTCTTCACCATAATGGAGTTTAGAGTCTGACTGTTTGAGGATTTTTGTCTTGATCGTTGCCAATGGACACGACCATGAATGCAAATACTTTCTAGGGTCTGGCATGTTTCAGAAACCCAACCATGATGTACTGTTCCTGTCTGCTTCTGTGTTCCTGCATTAGAAGATAACCCAGCCACAATAAGCAAATCATGGCTAGTGCCAAAGCATAGAACGTTCCTACATTCACAGTCATATCCATTAGCAATCTATAAAGACAAAAGATTGTCACCAGTAAGATGGTTGGAGAAAAGCTTTAAAACTCTGCAAATTTTCTAATTATTTTTATCTTCCAAAACATTTAACTTCTGTTTGCAAATTTAAATATGATTTTATTAGTGGGGAAAAAACCCTTTAAGCATTACTTAACACCCAAACAAAATCAATGGTGTGTCTGGGTAATAGATGTCTCAGGGTATATACAACTGTAGCAAGTATATTGATGAGGGCTCCCCTGTTATATGTGCTAGAAATGACCTAATGTGATGGAGAGATATCTAGAAAAAGAAACGCCACAATTTTGAGTAGAATAATTTATAATTCATAAATAATTAATACATTATTACATGGACATTACATTGAGATTTGAAACTAGTCAACTTAAATCACAATTTATTCTATACATACAAGAAAACTCCTTACAGCATTTAAAACATGTTTAGCACATTGCTTTTCCATGAATTCCTCATATGCTGTATAGACATGAACTTAAAGGGGTTTTCCAGGAGTCTGATATTGCTGACCTATCTTATTGGATATTTGTCACCCCCACTAATCAGTAGCAGTTTTCACTTCACAGGCTATGTGGTGTTCTCTTCATTGGTCATGTGGCCTGTTTGCAGCTCAATCACTTTCAAAATACTGATCAGGAGGTACAGAAACCACCAAATAAAGAGGTAATGTTGTGGAAAGGAAATGTTATCTTTCCTCTGCAATGGTTTGTTTTCGTTTTTTATAGTGGTGGTCTTGCTGTTGTCATTGGACAAATGAGATGTATGTACATGTCCATATGTATATAACTCTCTTTATACCATGGTATGTTATACTATATGCGGCTGAGGAATACCCTCATCACTGCTTTGTGTCAATTAACAATAAAATAAATAAAACTTAAAAAAATGCTGATCAGTAGGGATGCCAAGTGTCAAACCCTAACCGACGTGATAATGATGACCTAACCTAAGTCCTGGAAATCCCCTTCAAAGAGGACCTGTCATTAGGTCTGAAAAGCCCATTGATTTACATCATCTGATATGCACTGTCACCCTGAGCATTTTTTAATTTTGTTTATCCAAATCTGATCAGCCATTCCAAAGATAGAAGCCCCTTTAGTGTTAATGCAATTTAGGCTACACTCGCCAAATGGACGGTGGTTTCTCTGGGAGTGGGGTCTCTGTGTGTGGTATTTCATGGAGTGTTATTACACACTTGGCTAGTATACCCTAATTTGCCTCAACACTAAAAAAGCTTATATCCTTGGAATGGTTGAACGGAATTTTTTTAAACAAAACCCTAAAATGCTCAGGGTAACAGCACCTATTAGATGATGTACGTCATTGGGTTTTTCAGAACTGGTGACAGGTCCTCTTTAAGTAATCTTAGCTACTTTGTTTTATTATCCTGTTTTACGGAATATAGAAAGCACAGTAGATAACAAAACTAAACTAAATGTACTCTATGGCTGTACTCTGTGGCTATTATTTTAAACATAAATGAAAAATAGTGATAAGAAGCTAAATATCACACACACAAAAGCCAAAAATATTTTAAAATTCAAGTTTTCTGATCTAATAACAATTTCATGTTTTTTGTTTTTTAAGCTTTGGTTGGTAGTTATCCCACCAATGGAAATTAGCATTTATTTACTACTATTCTAGAATGGGATGGCAAATATGACTTCTTAACTGCTTATGGCTAGAAATACAGTTTTTATACAGCTTTTATTCCAAAATCCAGATGTGGATCCAGCAGAAAGTAGAAGCAGAAGTCCTTCACTTATTCATTTTTCAATCCAAAACTGCCATAAAAACTGTGTGTGATTAAAGTTTAGATATGTCACAGCCATCAAAAGGCACATAGTACAGTATATACTGTAACTGAGTCATAGATATGTAACAACACTTTAATATGTTGCATCCCTAATATAGAAAAGTGAAGAGAGCAATATGAAATGCTGTATATACAGTACTGAAGATATACAAAAATATTCATTTATTATAAAACATCTAAACTGGAAAGTATGTAGTTAACAACAATTAAAATATAATTATATATTACAAAAGTAAACATTTGTATAAAAATAAAAAAAGATTGCACACTAACATTTTTATTGCATAAAGTCATATGTATCATTTCAAATGTCAGTAATCTTACTGATATCACTTGCTGTTTTACATTATTTAAATTCAAATGTTTTAAAGCTATTATTATTTATTTAAAGAGACATGTCCTGAATACTTTAAATGGAACTTGTCACCATAAAATTGTAATGTAATCTGCAGGCAGCATGTTATAGAGCAGGAGAAGCTCAGCTGATAGTTTTATGGGAAAAGATTCAGTATAACTTGCCATTTATTTGACTATATCTCTACTGTTTCTGAAACAGTAATTGGGTCAGATATAAGAAAACTGTCTGAGGCGAAGGCCCCACACAGAGGCCATAGCAAAACAGGCGCTGCGGGAAAAACTGTGGTGGAAATACATCATGGTTTTCCCCACAGTGCTTTTCACAGAAAGTTTGCAGAGGAAAACTTTCTACTTCCATTATACCTATAGGGAAACCGCTGGCGTTTCCTAAGGAATAATTGACATTCCGCTGCACATATTTTTCTGCAATCCCATCCATTTTGCAGGGACTGTAAAGCACTGCGGCTTTTGCTGCAGCGTTTCCTCCATGGCAAAACTGCAGTGTTTACTCCACGTGGGGTCCCGGCCTTAAAGGGGTTTCAGCAAATAAATATTATTGTTTGTGTAATGAAAAGTCTACAATTTTCCAATATACTTTTTGTACCAACTCATCATGGTTTTCTAGATTTCTGTTTACTGTCATTCCTTGTTTACTTCCAATGAATAAAAATCAGCTCGTTACAGTTACAGTGCAGTAATCAGAGATCTGTCTTCTAATGAACTGTGCACTTCTGTGTCCATCACATGACCATGGACTTTTTTTTTTCTCAAATTTTTATTTTTATGAATAATAATAGTATAACATACAAAGGTAGAAATGCTAAGTGCAACCATTGAAAAAGTCAACGATACAAAGGTATTTTGTGTTTGACATTGTCAACAATATAAATAACAAACATAAGCCAGAACTCCTCATATAGTACGGTATAGTATAGTACGGTAAGATAAATTACACTGCTCAAGAGAATCACAGAAAAGTATCAAAATGTGAAAAGGGTATATATGACACTTATGGGGAAAACTCACACATATACAGTAAAAAGAATCTAAGAAGAAAAATAGGGGTTTTTATCCAGAGGTATCACATTTTGAGGTATTTCTCGTTGAAATGATCCTGTATCGATGAGACTTTCTTGTAAATACAAGTTTGGTTAACTGAGTGTATAACTTCATTGATGTGTGGTTGGCAACTGGATTTCCAGTGTCTTGTAATAACTGATTATGTTGTCATTAAGAGGTGAAATACTGATATATCAAATTGTTCAGCTCCTCCTGCTCTATAACATACTGCCTGCAGTTTATACTGCATTGTCATGGTGACAAGCTCCCTTTAAAGCACATTATATTAAGACTACATTTATATTACATGATTTATGTTAAACCCCTCCTCCATGTACCTATATACATTACAAACTATGTAGGTAGTACATTTTATTTAAATATTGCAGTACTTAAAGTACACCTGTCACGTGCACTTAAAATATAGACCTAAGTCCAGATTTACTAATAGTTAGTGTCAATTTAGATTATAAGTCTGAAAATGTGCCAAATTTACATAGTGACTGATGCTGCATGAATCATTTGGCATATCTTTACACATTCTAGTCTACATTTATATTGCAGTTTTTTGGCTTATTGAGACAGAATTTTACAACACAATCTTGGTGCCTCTTAGTGCATTTTTGGTGCATCCTTGGTACATTTGAGCCACACAGCCCTTTATTAACCATTCATACCCACACGTCTAGGATCTCAAAAATATTTAGCCCAAACTAAATTTGCCATGTTTACGCCAGTGTCTAGTTGTAACTATAATAGTACATCTGGGCCAGAGTGTTCATGAACATAGTTTTCATGGAGTAACCTATTTGGTGCTACATGTCCACTATGAAGCCACCCTGAACAGACTCTGTCTGCTGCTCTCTGCTACATCCTGCCTCCTGGCTGCTGCTCTTGATATTCTAGCTGATACACTTAAAAATAATTTTAATGAAGACAGTATCATTTTACTAATGTATAAATGTTAACACTTACTTTGTAGTATATAGAATTGCTACTAGATGTAGGTTAGTTTTTATTTAAATCTAATTAAAGAGATTATCCAGGGCTATGTGTTCCTTCCCAGGATGATATCACATCCATTAGTATCGTGGCCATGTTACAGCTCAGTCCTATTCATTTGGATGGGACTAAGCTGCAGCATGGCCATGCGACCAATGGATGTGATTTCACCTTATAGAAAGAGGAAATGGATCTCAGTATCATAGTCCTGGACATCCCCTTTAAGAATCACGCAACTGACCATATTACACATAGTAGCGGATACTTACTAAGTTAAATTCACAATAATTCTGGCTTCATTTGTGCATCATGTGTTTATGCCTTGTCTAAGAGACATGTTTTAACACATAGGTGGGCCTAGTGCAAAGCTTTCATAAGTGGGCCCTCCCCACATAATTTAATGTCCCCTCAGGTGGCCCCCACAAAATTTGGTTTTGTTGCAAGAGGCCCCCATATACTGCAATGTGCCCTCAAGTGGCCCTCACATAATATATTGTCCCCTTAAGTGATCCCTGCATAACATAATGTCCCCTCAAGTGTCCCCAATACAATGCCCCCTGGCCCCTCAGTGACTGTTCAATCAATATAATGCACACACATTTAAAAAAAAAAAGTTATATTTACCTAACCCCATTCTGAGGGAGCTGCCTGCAGGCTCTACTATAGTGCTGTCTCCCTGCCAAAGACATCATCAGCTGTAGACTGGTAGTTCCATGCTGCACTACTGTATTCAGCTGTATCTGCATCCTAAGGATGCAGATAAGTTAAAATCAGGACCTGACACCTGACCTGGGTCATGGGACTGTCCTGCTCAATACAGGTTGGCTGAGGGGGCCTCCTCTACAATAGGTCCTAATGCTGGTGCACCATTTCCCCTGTGGTTAATACGACCCTGGGTGTGTAGCTTAGTTGGAAAAGGATGGCTTAACGAAAGAGGCATGGTCTACGATGAGTAAATATATGCCAAAATTTTGCTACACAATTGTAGCACATGGCAAGCCAACTAATAGGTGGTATAATATTTAGTACAAAATGCACCAAATTTATCTTGTGTAACCCACTGTGATAAATCTAGTCATTTGTAGACTTTCTTGAGTATCTTAGACAGGATTAGTAAATCTGTCCCAATGTTTGAAACTACTCCTGTAGAATAGTTGAACGTCAGTGTTGACTAAGAACTATTCCTTCCAACTTTCTATACACATATACATTAGTAAGTATTTGTTCTGAAATAGCAAATGGTAGTAAGGTGCTGTCGGATACCTGGCTTATCCCTCCTTAGAACGAAAGGATTGGGAAAGTTTAAATTCAACATGCTCATTTGTCAGGGAGAGTCGGGATTCCCTCATACATCTCATACATGCCAAGATTATTGGGTTTAGACTATGTTATTCTAATGTGCACGGCCACCTTTATAATTCAGGACAACACAGTGCATCTGTGTATCCAGCTGATCTTCCTGATAACCCATCATAAACAAAAACAAGAATTTTTTTCTAGTCCTGGTGTAAGAGATCCAAATTTAGAGTAACCAAGCTATTTAACTCCCTCTTTTCATGTTACTTGTGCTGAAGTCACAGTGTTACATTTTAGTAAGTATTTTAAGAGGCAGAACTACAAGGCAGAGTATCTTACTTTTACTTGACCAGATATAGCAATCATATTTTCCTAATATATACACACGTGGACAAAATTGTTGGTACCCCTCATTTAATGAAAGAAAAACCCACAATGGTCACAGAAATAACTTGAATCTGACAAAAGTAATAATATATAAAAATTCTATGAAAATGAACAAATGAAAGTCAGACATTGCTTTTCAACCATGCTTCAACAGAATTTTTAAAAAAAGAAAACTCATGAAACAGGCCTGCTCCAATTGTCTCGGGTTTGAAGGGTGCCTTTTCCAGACAGCATGTTTCAGCTCCTTCCAAAGATGCTCAATAGGATTTAGGTCAGGGCTCATAGAAGGCCACTTCAGAATAGTCCAATGTTTTGATCTTAGCCATTCTTGGGTGTTTTTACCTGTGTGTTTTGGGTCATTATCCTGTTGCAAGACCCATGACCTGCGACTGAGACCAAACTTTCTGACACTGGGCAGCACATTTCTCCCTAGAATACCTTGATAATCTTGAGATTTCATTGTACCCTGCACAGATTCAAGACACCCTGTGCCAGATGCAGTAAAGCAGCCCCAGAACATAACAGAGCCTCCTCCATGTTTCACAGTAGGGAGAGTGTTCTTTTCAAGATATGCTTCATTTTTCCGTCTGTGAACATAGAGCTGATGTGCCTTGCCAAAAATTTCGATTTTTGTCTCATCTGTCCATAGGACATTCTCCCAGAAGCTTTGTGGCTTGTCAACATGTAGTTTGGCAAATTACTTTTGTCAGATTCAAGTTCTGTGACCATTGTGGGTTTTTCTTTCATTAAACAAGGGGTACCAACAATTTTGTCCACGTGTGTATGTGGCCAGTCACAGGTTTATCATGAATTACAGATGTCATACACCTATATCATTTTATAAATACATGCAAAATTTTAAAATGTCATGTTTTTGGACAAAATCCTCATAATAAAATCCAGTCAGTCTGCAGGCAACATAAATGATTAGGTAATATATCAGGGAGGATAAAGCACTCAAACCTATAAGCTGCTCCTCATTGTCATACAGAATGAGATGCCTACTAAGAAAACTAATTATCAAAATATTGCATAGGCAGAAGCACTGGTCGAAATGAAGCACCTTTCACATAGCTGGAGTAAAAGTTGTAACAAGAGCTGTGCTGTTTGTAGCCACAATTATAGGTGCCCAGGATGGATAAACGTCAAGACTGAACATTGGAATAGCCCATGTCGATATACACAGCATTACTACAAGAACTCCTAAAATGTTGATGCCCAAGCCAGCTTTTACCTGGATTTAAAAACAAACAAAAACAATTACATTTTAGGAAATAATGAAATGACACAAAATTTGCAAAAATGCTTGTTTTTCCATTATGTGTAAAGCCACTGTATATTTATGACAGCTCCTTTTTGAGAAAATGTACTCTCTGAATTATTCTAAACTGTTATGATTACATGTTTAACATCAGACTGACCAGCCCCATTGGCAATATCTGTGTTTAATATATTCTAACTGGTATCTTTTATGTACCTTTCTTATAGAGCTACCTGTAGCACATTTATACAAGTATTAATATGACTATTATATTTGTGTTTCATCCTAATTATATTATATGGTTCCAAAATTTGTCACTTGATACATTTGAATCACAAACTACTATCAGTACATGGCAGCTTTCCCTTCAGGTTATGAAAATGTGGATCCCCTTACAACCAAACGGGCCAATGGAGTGGATATGATGATAAGTTAAATGATCTAGTGCATTATTTTTTTGACTGATAAAAACAAATTACAGTTCTGAGATATGATACTGGCAAGCTGAAAAATTATTTCCATCTTTAATAGCTATGCTAAATATTTCTTATAAACTTTTGGACTGAACAAGTGTTGAAATCACTCTTTGTTGCCTCTATATACATGGTGGTATATTTTAGAAATAAGATAATTGTTTTCTTTAAAACATCATGAACACAACAGGAGTAATATCTATTTACCATATCCATGACCTGTAGATGACCATAAGAAAAGACAATAGCATTGGGTGGGTTTGCTACTGGAAGAAGGAAGGCAAAAGAGGTACATAGAGTTGTGGGGATGAGTATATAAAGTGGATTCACATAGATTGCTTCAGCCTGTGGAAAACACAAGAGAAATAAATTATACAAGCATGTACAATTTAATTGCAAGTAATGAATTGTATACCATTGTACCAGCAGTTAAATATGCATTGATATACTCACTAGTGGTGCTAATATAGGTAGGAAAATTGTGATTGTTGCAGGATTGCTGGCTACTTCAGTCACCGAGGTCACAATTATACAAGCAATGAGCACAATAAGCCATATAGGAAGTGAGCCAAGTGGAGTCATCTTGTTCCCTATCCACTGAGACAGTCCAGATACCTGAAAAAGTACATTTTAAAAGAGATATATTTTAATCACTCTTAGCAAGACCAGGCTAATTTTTTCCTTGCACTGCTTTTATGGCACTGCTTTTTAATCATTTTCTGATATCTGCATCGCTGTATTTCTATGTCTTTATATGTTTGAGTTATTTTATAATTTAGTGCTGTGTACCTCCAAAACTGTCAGAGAAGGTTTTTGGGGAACATCTTATGTATACACACTTTACACTACAATTTTCAGTTTGGATTATTTTCTAAACATATTTTGAGTCTAATTTAGTACAAAAATTTGCCATTTGAAAATAATACTTATTTGATCCGTATAAACATAAAAAACTAAATCGAGGATAATAAATGACTCGTGAAAACTATGGGGGAGATTTATCAGGCAAAATGCACCAGAATTCTGGCTTAATTTTTACCAAAAAAACTGTCTAACATAATGCACTTTTACAGCTTGTCGGAAAAGGGGAGTGGTCAATCTTATAGGGGTGTGGTCTCATGGAAAATGGTATGTCCTAACTTGGAACAACGTGCAACATAAATATGCTAGGTATTTATAAGCCAACTAATAAGTGATGTATTGTTTAGACTACAGTTTATCAATATGTCAGATTTATCAAACAGCATTGGACACAATGGTGAATCAGACGCGGTTTAGGACTGTCTAGTCTAATTTGCAGTCTAAAACTTAATAAGTTTACCCCTATATCTTTAACATTTTACACTTTAACCCTTTCACGCTCTGCACCATACTATTATGTATAGCAATAGTACAGCACAGAGCTGTAGTACGTTCTAGTTGCAGAAGTTGGAAAATACTCTGACTCACACAGCTTAACCCCTTTGATGCCATGATCAATAGCAATCACAGCATCATTGCCTTCCCCTTTGCCCCCTCAGGTCTCTTGCAATAAGATTGTGAAGTCTGAGAGGTTATCATGGCAACCAGGAGGCCAATCAAAAACTTCCTGGCTGCCTTTCCTTATGACACATAGAGAGCATATGTACAATGTGCTGTAGAATGTACAGAAGTATTGTAGTACATTGTACAGGAAAGTAAGTAATCTCAGAATCAAGTCCCCTTCTGGTACAGAGAAAAAGTTAAAAAGGAAAGTTAGAACGGTTTAAAAGAAAGTTTGAAAAAAAATAAATAAAAAATTAAAAGTAAAATTTCAAAAATAAATTATGTCCATTTTTAACAGCCGTCTTGCACCCATGGGCAAGCGTTATAACGGATCCCTCATACATTTGAGTGAACGGAGGTATCCGTGAAAACTGACAAAAATAGGACATAACCTATATTTTGATGGTCCGTTACATTGGATCGTAAAAATAATGGTCATGTGAATAGCCCCATTCACTGACAATGAATTTAATGCTGCCATTTGACATCTGTTAAGAAAACGGACATCACGCGCCCATTAATCACTGTCATATGAATGTAGCTTAACTTTGACACCTGACTCTGCCCTCTGATCCTGACAACTCTTATACCTTTCTCTGACACGTAGTCTATTTTTTTTTACCTCACAACCTTCAGCCAATGCAAATCCACCACCAACAAGAATTCCAATATCCCATGGCATGCAGGCTTGAAATTCCTTCCAGGTTATCAGTGGAGCATAATCAAAAGTATCTAGGACAAAAAAAAGTAAATTAATTTAGATACATATTTGATATCTGTTTTATCTTCTTCAACTAATGCATCTAAATTGAAAAATCAAGCAATGTAGCTATAGTCATTAAAAATGCTTATCCTTTTTGACTACAGTTCCTATGTAGACCAGAAAAGTATCCTGTGCAGCCTGATCCTGAAGCCATACTCCTTTCTACCTGTTTCCTACTTTGTGCCAACCTACCAAATGTAAATTATCATGAAACAGTGGATGTAGAAGTAAGTATGACTACAGCATGAGGCAAGTTTTTTTTATGGTTGGTTACCATAGAGATGCATACAGTAGGTCTGCAAAGGAGTGTTAAGCATAATATGATTAGATGCCACTTGGAAAGTTGCATTATTTTTGTTAAAGTTGTTCTCAGCTTGTCATGGCAGAGATGAGAATTTCTTGTGTCTCCAGCTCCCTGAGATGGTTGGGATTATGGAAACAGCCAAATGTGGGTTTTTTAACACGGTTTCTGTAAGCCCCTTAGATGTAGATAAAAGTTATAAAAAATGGCGTAACTCACATTCACTTCTATGGAAGTTACAGAAACAGTGTAGCAAAGCTCCCAGGGCTGAAGGGCCATCCCCAGTGCACCAACTACATAATTTGCATAAGACTTCAAATTTGTTCTTCTCCAATTTTACAATAGTGACTTAAGTAAAATGTATGTTGCTTATTACTGGTGGAAGCTGAATATGCTTAGGGTGGATTACAGACTTCCTGTAATGGACTTTAAATCAATGCAATATAATATAGGTGCATAAAGGGACCAGAAAATTGGCACAAATAATATAGCTATCCTTTTTTGCTTTGAAAAGTGCTACAAATTTGTTTAATTAAACAGTAGATATCTGTTGAGTGTAATTCTTCAACAGTAACCATGAATTGAAAGCATTTTGGAAGGGAATTGTATAGAAAATACTCAACTGATTTTGCCAGCAATTTTTCTTTTCCATGGATATGCGGGGATGATAAAGAAAAGAATTCCCAAAAGCAACGCGGCTGTTGAATCGGTAGCATAGCCCTTGTATCTAAAAATGAAGATAATTATGTCAGGCTCTGAACGCTGCGGATATTTACAACAGAATAGGTGCCACCCCACTCTGACACAGTTTCTGTAGCCCCTCCTGTTCCTGAGCAATATGCTAAAATTACACTACCTACTGTCAGGTCAGTGGTCCCTATCTGACAGGACCACCTACCTGACAGTAGGGGGTCTAATTAGCATATTTGGTGCTGAAATTAACTGCAATAATAGCACAGGAATGGTGGGGGCTAGAGAAAAAAGTTCCAACTGCATTGGATTCAGTGGAGCAGCAATGATGCAAAGAGTTGGACTAGGAGGAGGTGGTTAAAGGTCCTTTTAAAGGAATGTATTCCTTCTTCCTTGTGATTTGATAGAAAATTTACTTTTTACTTTACTTATAAAAAAAAAAGATGTTCAGGATAGTTGTTATGCCTTAAAACTAGAATAAGCAGTGGTTACCTGAGGGCACACTCAAACAAGCTCCAGGCAGCCCAGACAGACCTCCAGAAGATTTTGATCTGCTGACATCCCTGTCTCTGCCTTGACCATTTCCAGGTTCCAGGTTTGGAGCAACACACTACCTCAACTGCTGATGCGATGATGTGGGAAGTCACAATTGGTCACTGACAATAGTGATATCTGCAATACTAGCTGCTCAGTGATGTGGCTGCAGGATTTTCTGCATATAGCAGGACTTCCTACTGGCATTTTTCAGCAAGGAAATGTCCCACCACACACAGCTAAGATTTCCTAGAAATGTATCTGCTAGATTGCAAAAGTTCTTTGGCTTGCCTGATTTATCTATAATCGAGCATTTATGGAACCAGCTGGGATACCAGCATAACAAACTACCAGTGTGCAGGATCTACAAACCTATCTGTTTGCCCCAGGATACCATACGGAACTTGTATGCCACCATGCCCAACCGGATCTCATTGTATTTGTACTTGTATTCAGGGTACTACAGCCTCTGTTCAAATGAAAAGTGTTCCCTAATAAACTTATCCTTTCCTTCTAATGTTGTAATCACTTATATAAATCATCATTATATTCACACATAGAAAGGTACATTCAATTCCAACTATTCCTACTTGGCGTGTTATTTTTGTCAACAAGTCTATCTATCTATCTATCTATCTATCTATCTAGACGACTTGTATAACTATTGTACTTGCTACAGTTCAGTATGATAATATGCAGCGTGATAACTTGCTGCAGCATGATATCTTGTCACAGAAGACAACAAAAGCCACTGAAAAGCCATTAATAGAATCAAGCTAACACTCTGTTAACTTTAACTTAAAGATGTTGCCCAGTTTCAGCAAAAAAGATTATTGTTTGTATAATGAAAAGTTGTACAATTTTCCACTAAACTTTCTGTATCAATTCCTCAAGGTTTTCTAGGCTTGATGTCATTCATTATTTACTTCCAGGGGATAAAAATCACTCCATGGTCATGTGATATAGGGTCCATGGTCATGTGATATAGGGTCATGTGATGAACACATAGGTGCACAACTTGTTATAGTCACAGCACAGTAATGAGACATCTGCCTGGTAACGAGCTGTGCACCTGTGTCTTCATCACATGACCATGGACTGATTTTTATCCACTGGATGTAAGCGGAATGATTGACAGCAAGCAGACATCTAGAAAACCATTAGGAACTGATACAGAAAGTAAAATTGAAAATTGTATAACTTTTCATTACACAAACAATAACATTTATTTGCTGAAATTGGACAAACCCTTGAAGGGATTGTCCTGGGATTGTTAATTTACTTACAGGTCCTGGGTTATTGCAAATGATGGACCAGGGGTGTCGTTCACGTTACGACCTCCGGGTCATGTGATCCGAAGTGGCCTTCAGTCCATGGTTGCTCCGCTCCCTCCTCAAATGATCTCCAATAATTACATGTGAGATTGGTGGAGGAGGGGGCAGATTGGCTCAGGAGGCAGAGAGACCCGTGGGGTCATGTTAAAGTTAAACTTTGCTAAATCTCTATATACTGTACAATGGTTCTTTAGGATGTAGTTTCCATATAATGTTCCAGTAGTGCAATGGTCTTTCCTAGGCCTTATGTATTTTGAAGGATTTATTTACGTGAAGTACATGCAATATTAGAAAATAAACTAATATGCAGACTAGAACTATACTTACTGGGGAAATAGTGCAGACCACCCAGGTATAAATCCAGGGTCTCTAGTAAACCACAGCAGAGCCATAAGAACAAAAAGGATGAAGGTCATAATTTCCTGATAGCTAGATAAAAAGAATAATTCATGAATATTCATTTGCTTCGTGTTTTACCAAAAATTAAAATTTTTACAGTATATATGTTTTATGCCATACCTCAAAGGGCCAAGCTTTTTGTATTCATCCAAGATTACTTTTGCAGAAGCAATTTCTCTTTCTGTTTTTGCTTTGCGACATTTAAACATCTCTTTAAAGCTTAAGTAAAAAAGAAAGGGAATTTATGTTTACTGGCTTGTCTGTTATCTGCTAATGGATAACAAGAAACTCTGCTACATTGTAAATATACCCATACGAAACATCACATACATATGTTCACAATTATACTAGACAATTTTTTTTATTTTTTTTGCCATTTCATAATGTATAACCAGAATCACTAGTATTATTATTTGAGTTGGAAACATAATTAAATCTCTTTTAATACATGTTTGTATTTATGTTCTCTTTCACATTCTTCTGCTCAAAACAGGGAAGAAAATATTGCTTTTTCCAAAAATGCAAAAAATATAAAAATTCTAATCATTCCCCTTTCCCTTGATAACGAATTAAAATAAATAAACAAGAACAAGCATAAACAAATTATGCATATCAGAATTCAAAAATGCCTTAACTATGAAAATATAGCAATTTTTATTTTGTTTAGCAAACACTGTAGTGGTAAAAAACAAGATCATGTTATCTGATTCGCCTTTTTTTCGCCTTTTTAAAAAAAAAAAAAAAAAATTGAACATACAGTTATCATTCCCAAAATAGTATAAATAAAAACTAAATTTTGTGCCGCAAAAAAGATGCCTTACATACCTCCATAATGGAAACGTAAAAAAAAGTTACAGTTGTGAGCATATGGCGACTAAAATAATTTTGTGCATTTTTCAAAGTTTTGAAATTTTGTAAAAGTATTAAAACATGACAAAATACATAAATTTGGTATTGCTGTGATGGTGCCAACCTAAAGAATATAAAGAACGTGTAATTTTTACTGCACAGTGAATGCCGTAAAAACAAAACCCATAAGAAAATGGAGTAAACATATGGAATAAATCAGGGTGGGGCTATACTAGGGAGAGATACGCAGTTTGCAGACTCTGCAAGATAAGCATTAAAAAAGCCAAGGCTGAATACGAATTGAAGCTTGCAAAAGAAGTTAAGAGTAATGTAAAAGGTTTTTGGGGATATGTTAAGAGCAAAAGAAAAGTGAAGGAAACCATTGGAGTCCTAAAGAACGAAAAGGGTGAAAAAGTTAACATGGTGGATCAGCAAGTGGAGTTACTAAATTCATATTTTGTATCCGTCTTCTCCCAAGAAATGGATGGAAATATCAATATTAATGGTGATAGTGATGAGGGGAATGAGGACTCCAAGCTGATTATAAGTGAAGGTTTGGTAAGAGAACATTTAGCTAAGATTAAGGAAACCAAGTCCCCAGGACCGGATGATTTACACCCTAGAGTTTTAAAAGAATTAGCAGAGGAAATAACAGAACCCCTTGCAATAATCTTTAATAAGTCATGGGAGACAGGAGTGGTCCCTCTAGATTGGAAAAGGGCAAATGTGGTCCCCATCTACAAAAAGGGGAATAGGGACGACCCAGGAAATTATAGGCCGGTAAGTCTGACCTCGATAGTAGGAAAAATCTTTGAACAAATCGTTAAAGAACATTTAATTAGGTACCTGGATGGGAAGGCTTTAATTAATCAAAGCCAGCACGGCTTTATGCCTAATAAATCTTGCCAGACTAATCTTATTTCCTTCTATAATAAAGTCACTGAATGGTTGGACCAGGGGAATGCAGTGGACATAGTATATCTTGACTTTAGTAAGGCCTTTGATAAAGTATCACATAACATTCTTATTGAAAAAATGATCAAGTATGGCTTTGATAAAATATCAGTGAGGTGGGTTCACAATTGGCTTAATGATCGGGCACAACGAGTAATTCTAAATGGCTATACATCAAACTGGAAGAAAGTAAAAAGCGGGGTGCCGCAGGGCTCTGTCCTGGGCCCAGTACTTTTTAATATTTTTATAAATGATCTGGATGATGGGGCTAATGGGGAACTAATAAAATTTGCAGATGATACAAAGATAGGAGGAATGGCCAACACTAGAGAGGAGAGAGAGTGCATCCAAAAGGACTTAGACACACTGGAACAATGGGCTGAGGTGAACAAAATGGTATTCAACAGGGACAAATGCAAAGTTCTACATCTGGGTAACAGAAATGCAAGAAGCATATATAGTATGGGAGGAATAGTACTAAGTGAGAGTACAGGGGAAAAGGATCTGGGCATAATAATAGATCGCAAACTCAACATGAGTCAACAGTGCGGTGCGGTGGCTAAAAAGGCTAACCAAATTCTAGGATGTATCAAGACGAGCATTGTAGCTAGATCAAGAGAGGTAATTATTCCGCTGTACTCTGCCCTGGTCAGACCCCACCTGGAATACTGTGTACAGTTCTGGGCGCCCCAGTTTAAGAAAGACATCGATTCATTGGAGCAGGTCCAGAGAAGAGCAACCAAAATGGTGGAAGGTCTACAAACCATGTCCTACGAGGAGAGGCTAAAAGAATTGGGACTGCTTAGTTTGCAGAAGAGAAGGCTAAGGGGAGACTTAATAGCGGTATTTAAATATCTGAAAGGTTGTCACAGTGCAGAGGGATCTACCCTATTCTCATTAGCAGAAGGAAGCACGAGAAGTAATGGGATGAAACTAAAGGGAAGGAGATTCAGATTAGACATTAGGAAAAAATTTCTAACAGTAAGGGTAGTGAGAGAGTGGAATAGGCTGCCACGGGAGGTGGTGAGTTCTTCATCAATTGAAATCTTCAAGCGGAAACTGGATAGGTATATAGCTGGGATGTTTTAGGAATTCCTGCTTTTGCAGGGGGTTGGACTCGATGGCCCTTGAGGACCCTTCAAAACTCAAACAAACAAACAAACAAACAAACAAACAAATGGTACCTTTACAAATTAAAATTTATGCCACAAAAAATATGCCCTCATAAGGCTCTGTGAATGGAAAAATAAAAAAGTTATAGCTTTTGGAAGGTGGGGAGTAACAAATGGTAATGAAAAAAATTAAAAACTGGCTGCGTTTGGAAGTGGTTAAAGCAATGCACATTGCTCTTATAGCTTCCCTGCCTTTTTATCTTTACAATGTATTTCACATTTGTATTTCACATTATAAAGGGTCCATAAGCATTGGCATTGCCTATTATTGTACTCTTCCATAAACTAAAAAAAATGTAGCTTAGAATATACTCTTTATACATCTCGGGATTTAAAAAGTCACTTTTTTTCTCATGAATTCAGTATGGAATATATAGCATAAGCTTAGGTGCACGACATGTATCCAACAAAGTTCTAGTAAAAAATTGTCTTCTGGTGACATGGTTTTCTCAAATAAGATTATCGACATGTATATTATGTAATGAATCTGAGGATTAACAGAATTGTTTCTGCATAAAATAAATTAATACATCATGCTACTTTTTATATATTGGCACTCTGGGAAATTGTTGCACGCCATTTTTTATAACATACCAATCTTTAATTGATTATTATTACAGCATTTACAACCTTATCAGTCATAGAAGAGGATAGTAGAATGAACTAAGAACATGTAGAAAACATCTACTATGCCTTTTACATTCTTACTTTTATCATTTGTATTGGCAAAGTAAACCTCAAGTGTTAAAATGTACTGTATTATGCAGTGAGAACTTTCTAATGCAAAGAAAAAGATGTGCAATCTAATTGTATGAGCAGAGGGTTGCATTCATACCTGTGCCCAGTTTCCGTTCAGGGATTCCATCCCCCATTCCGCTTGAAAAATGCGGAGAGAAAAGTCCTGGAAGCATGACTTTTCTCTCCACATTTTTCAAGCGGAATGGGGGACGGACCCCAATATAGTTTATGGAGACCGCGGGTAACCACTTTTTAAGCAGAAACCCAAGCACAGGTATGAACCTAGAGTAAGATAAAATGATTCTTTACATAAAATGAGTTCATTAAAATGGAATCTTTAGGCTTCTTTTATCTCTGTGATCAAAGCAACCATCTGTGTTGCATGGTCATTCAGATATTAGGTATAATATATTATAATATACTATTTATTTTATATATAAATATCTAATATTTCTGTGGCACTACATATTCAGGCACGATACCTTATACACAAGCCTCTGAGAGGTAACTGAGACCCTTACTGACCAACTTCTGTTGGCAACATATTTTTGTTAAAACCAGTTCGGTCTCACAATTTAATAATATCAAGGAAACATTATATAAAATACTTACAAGATGGTATCTAACACTAACCCGATTGTATAAATTTTACCCCCCACACCCGGACTCTGGTTTACAGAATTGTTGTGGAGTTGTGACCATGGTCCACATATGGTGCTCATGCCCTATTGCTATATCACATTGGAATTGAGTAGAATGTCTTATTAATTCAAAATTACACCTTTCAATTCACTTAACCCCATGGTTGGCCCTACTTAATGCTGACCTATTGACCTCCGCTAAGAAAAACAGAAAATTAATCTCACATATTTAATCAGCGTCTAAATGGACAGTAGCTATCAGTTGGAAGACCCCATCAATTCCCTTCTCTTGGACTATATTGAAAATGAGGGAAATCCCACAATTTCAACATATAGTGAGTATTCTCGAAGATAAATCAACTACATACGAATCTCAATGGTCTGCATGGCACTTAGGTCCCTAGTCTCTATGACTAAGATGACTTTATTATTCACATAACCAGATTAACTTTACCTCAGATACAAGGTGAGCATCGTTTTTCTTTTCTTTTTTTTTTAACTCATGCTATTCCCCTAATTGTACCCCACATATAAGTTGCCCTTTCTCTTTATAACAAAGTTTACGCTTCAATGAATAAACATATAGTGATATTGAAGCATCTCTTTTACACTACAGTTTGCAGGTCCCAAATGTAACATATGAGTCAAAATCAATTACAATAAAAAATAAATATATATATATATATATATATACATTTTATTATGTAAAAAATACTATAAATATATTTTATTTGGAGAGTCTGATATTTTGATCATTTGTCATTCTTTTTTAGGACACAAATTGGTGAAAAAAATGGCGTTTCAGTCATTTTAATTTTTTTCCCTGCTATGGCATTCACTGTATGAGGTACATATTTCTACAATTTATGGTTTGGACATGGGAATGCCTAATACATACAGTACATTTATTTATTTATCTATTTATTTCTTTTTATGTGATCTAAACACTCACGCACCGCTGCCCTTTAGATGCTGTGATTGCAGGTGAACTGACCAGGTCTTCTAAAGGGGTTAACAGATGCAATTGATGTAGGCACCCTTTGCAGCTGTTAGCTCTCTCAATACTCCTCTTCCCTCAAAATGACATATTTACAGCATTGTGCATGAAGGGATTAATCACATATATAGTAAAATACTCGTTCCATACAAAGTATTGTCGATATGTCCCAAGAAAAACAAACATTATATGGTCAAGTTCCTATATTGTTTAGGAGCCAGCTTAAATGCAAATAGGCCATGGAGAGTTACAATTATGTACTGAATTTTATGCACTTTAGTGGAAGAGTGAAGAAATCAGGCGATACCTTTTAGAGGCTAACTGAGTATATTTGATAAGTAAGCTTTCGGAAGTCTAACTCCCTTCATCAGACATGTCTGATGAAGGGAGTTAGACTTCCGAAAGCTTACTTATCAAATATACTCAGTTAGCCTCTAAAAGGTATCGCCTGATTTCTTCACTCTTCCACTACGTTCTATGACTAACACGGTACAACATTATACTTTATGCACTTTGTCAGATACAAGCACTCACTACTTCATTTACAGTTTCAAGTCTCCTCCTCTGTGTTGCCTGCACCTAAATTTTCACTGTGATCCAGGAACACCAGCACATGCGCAACTAGATTTGGTGGAAACAGTAGTTCCATGAGATGCTGCAGGGACTCCTACATCACAGCCATGGCATACCAAAGGGACAGATCATATAATTCCAAATATATTGTGTTTAAATAGAATACTTACAAAATGTGCCACAAAGTTGTATACCATTCCTCTCTAATTGGCTAGACAATCAAAAGTAATATGATATTATACTGAGCATACTTGTTCTGGAGGCACGGACTTAGCAATATAAATAATTCCAAAAGCATTGTAAATCTTTACTTGGCTTATTCTTCAGTGGCAATAAAAACAATAACTCCAACATCCTGCATTTATCTATCTGCATCTGACATAATGCAACAAAAATTTCATTTTATTTCAGTTTCAAGGGTTCCTGGGTGATGTCATGTGGCACGGTGAACCTGTGGTTACATAGGGGCGTGTTGATATCATAACGTTTTAATGCAAGCAATGCTTGTGACATCACCCAGAAGACCTGAGTATAACTGTTTATTATGTTTCTGCACCTCTCCTTGGTCTCCAATTATTAAACTCTGGGGTCTGGAGAGACCCCACAGTATAATAGTGGTCTATGGATGACAAATCCCAAAAGTTTTTGTCTCTCATCTCATCTCACCTTCCAATAATTGATTTGCAATAATTGATTGTAGCTCATCCCAGTCCCAGACCTTCTTGCTTTTAGGTTCCCCCCATGACACATTCCCTTTAATTGATTTTATGGGTTATTTGAGACTAAGCAGGTGCTATTTTAGTTCATGTGGACACTTATCTGTGATTCTTGTGTTTTAAGCTTTTATCAATATATATATGTGAATTAATTTATGTAAAAAAAATTACTATAAATTAATTTTATTAGTAGTTTTGAGAGCTGACATATGTTTATTTATATTGTTTTATAATTTATGATCCCTGTAGATACAAGGACTCGGTGTCTAGCTCTTGACCTCTTTGGTTGGTTAGTGCCTTTTAATAGGTAAGCAGCCTCATACTACTGTGTATCTAAGAATTTTCTTATCTGTGGAACAAAAGTTGCTGAGGATTATTTGAATATTTTTCTACATACTAAAATTGATATCCTTACTTCAATCCCAGGAATAGCCATTGAATCCATAACCATGAAAGTATTACCAAAATGATGGTAATTGGAATGCAGAGAAGAAACCAAGTTCCAAAATTAATTTCTGTGCTCAGTGGATAGCGCCTGAAAAAAAATTATATTAAAACTGCATTGTGTGTAACAAAAAGTTGTTTGATTAAAGAACACATACTACTTTGATCATGCTTACTAACTTTTTACTCTATATATTATATCTAAAAGTGAATGTCTGTTTGTCTGTCCAAACTCCTGAACCATTTGACCCAAATTTGGCATACAGATAAACTGGGTGTCCACTAAGGTTTTTGTAAACGTCCTTACCTCGCCACAAATCACCAGGCCATGGTAAGAGCTATCTCCAGACGCAGTTACAATACCCTGTTAGTGGTAGCACTAACTGCCTCACCTGCATGCGAGCTGACAGTTTAGTTGTCATTACTGTTTGTCTCGGTTTCAGGCATTGTCACAGGATTGTGTGTGTGTGTGTGTGTGTATATATATATATATATATATATATATATATATATATATATACACACACAGACTATTACAACAGTGAAAATAAGCCTTTGTCTGACACAGTCTCCAGAATCAAGTCTTTTAATTTCATGTTTTTCACATTTTACCTGCCAGTAGCAGGAAATACACTTTACTGCATAATCCTACGTAATCCTATACCGACCAATCAGATTAATACTTTTATTTTCAAAAGGGACTTGGACAAATGCCAGTTGGAATCAGATTGGTGGCTATAGACAATTCCATCATCTTTCTTTTACACCAGTTTGGATAAATCCCCCCCCCCCCCATTGCATCATTTTTGTCACATATTAAAGTTTTCAATCATAACTCTTGAAGAGGGGGCAGGAACTGAAAGTTGGTCTTCCTGACTTGGAATTCTTGGACCCACACATTATACCTGAGCAATGCCAGGTACGTTTTGTAGTTCTAACTAAAGTTACATTTTTTTTAAATAAGGGAGATTTCTTTATGCCATGCAATATGCAGTATCTATTCTCTATGTAGCAATTGCTATATTCATCAACATGATGTACACACTCTGCTCCATTCACTTTTACAGACACAATTATGTCTCAAAAAAGTAGTGCAATGGCCTCATAAATATGCCTTTTGATCCAAATGCCATATTTAAAAGTATTTACAATAAAAAAACTGGTATAAGAACATTGATAAATCTGTCCCAATGTATTTTTCTTGGGTTCACTGAATTATGTAATTATTAATAATGTAATTATTATTTTTAAATGTATTATTATAATTTCTAATTATGGAAAAATATCATCCAAATAAAATTAGGTTTACGTTTGAAACTGTTCAGCAAAAATCAAGTTTGTTGATGTTCCAGTAATGGTGGTGAGTCCCCCGATTGTTGATGAATATGCGATGCACAAACACATTGCTTTACACATCATGTGGTCCTTTTTATTTCTGTATTTCTTTTCTGAAGCTGATGAAATCTGCAATAAAGCAAAATAGATAATATATACCAGAGTAATCCCTGTTCTATTACCAACTGAGTCTCAAAATCTTATGGTTTTGAAACTAAGCTCTGCCAGTATTGGAGATTCAAACATCAATATAAATGTAGACTTGTGGCCCCGCACTGCGGAAATGCAGCTTTTTTTTTTTATTGCAGATTTTGCTGCAGTTTTTTCAGTCAAAGCCAGGAGTGGATTGAGCAGATGGTAGAAGTATAAGAGCTTCCTATATATTTCCCATTGCTTTTGTAGCCATTGCTTGTCTTTGGCTCAAAAAAATTCAGGAAAAAAAAAAAAAAGCTAAATTTCCTCAACGTAGGGCCTCAGCAGTAAAGTATACTAGAAGCAAAGACCCTTTGTTATGGCTATGAACATAATCTTTGACACCTAGGAGATCCTATTATTATAGTATTATTTTATGTGCCATATTTCTTGTTTTGTTCAATATACTTTTAATAAAGGCCTCATACACACGACCGTACTTTTTATCTGCAATTGAGGATCAAAGTACGGTCATATTCATTTGTATAGGCCCATACACATATTAGTAGTTTTTGTGGCTGTGTGTCCAGGCTGTATTGTAGAGCCGCAAAATATGGAGCAGGTCCTATATGTGTGTAAGGGAATCGCTAGAGGAGCGATTCCCCAGTAGCTGCTGGAGAACTCTGGGGGGAGGGGCACGACAAGACAGTGAACACTAAGCTGAATTCCCCCCACTGTCCCTAGCTAACTTGCCTGATCTGTCCTAGGCAACAGCCAGAAACCAGTCGACAGTCCCTGCTTATAATAAGTAATAACACAGAACGCAGACAGGACGAACAACAACAAAGGGAGGTCAGCTAGCCAAGGGGTCCATAACAAACGAGCAATGCAGTACAAAATCACAATCCAAGAGAAAAGTCAAAGGTAAGCCAGTGGTCAGGAAATAAGAAGAACAAGTAACAAAGAACAAGGAGTATAGCCAGCATGCGTAATGCAATAGCAGGCGCCAATGGGAAAGTGAGCAAATAATAAATAGGTAGGAAGAACCCGCCCCAGACTTGATAGGAGGATAGGCTGTCAGTATCACAGACAAAGGTCCCAAAATCAATGAATAAAATAAAATATAACTTTTATTCTGAACTATTAAAATATACCCAACACCTAGGGATGACGTCGACACATAAAATAAAAATCCAAATAGAAACTAATCCTCCAATACTTCTATAAGGATAGCTGTCTGATAATAGCTGCCTATATCCCCCAACAGTGGTGTTTATTAGAGCGAGACTCTACAATGTAAGTATAAAGTTATTCTCAAACAAAGGACTGCTCACTAACGGGCTCAATTCCTTTCAGCCCCACAGCAGGGTTTCAGTAATAGGACTGTTCTCATATCTATATCCCTTATAGACAAACAGATCTCTGCTAAATGCGTTTACTAAAGTTTCATGAGAAAAGTCATCATTCCAGATACCACTATCACAAAGACCCATACTAATGGACGAGTTGCAGGAATAATGATCATCAGCAACCCCCTCAGCCCAATGTCCACAAATATGGTTTCCTGCCCCAAATGACACTATTGTGAATACCTGTACTCATAGAAAGGGGTAGCTAACATTAAGTCTATTGTTTATACAGAGAAAAGTTACCAAACTCTAGCAAGGCAGCAGGCCAGAGTTATACCAAGAGTAAATGCAGAAAATGTAAAGTGCCACACTGTACTCACATAAATAGTCCTAGATAATAGAATAATAGAATAAGAGAATGACACAGTACTTTTATAGATAATGTAATATAAAGCAATGCACAATTTCCCAACAGTATCATACAATGACCACACAGTGGTCAACTGATCTGTCCTTTCTCTTTGGTCCAGTTGAATTGCATCAGTTGCAATCCATTAACTAATGATTATTTTGTTACAATTTTAGATTCCTTTTCTGTAATGTGCTTTTATACCACCCAGTATTCATCTCGCTAATGAGAAAATTACATCCAAAGCCAAAAGAAACAGTGTTACATTTATATTATATAACTTAAGATGTGTTTCTTATGCTGTTAGAATTCTGACCTCATTATCTTCAGTACAGCATGCTTAAAACATTCTAAGCCTTCTTGCAATAGATTGCACTTTGTGAAAGAAAAAGAAAATCCTCTACAGTGTAATGTAAAGTCTATTTATTCAATTATTCAGTTTTTTTTTCCAAATTTGAAACTTGTTTAAATAGTGATATTGACAGAGCCATAAAAATCACAACATTTTTATTTTTGCTGTATGAGCCCTTGTTTTTGGCAAAACAAACTAGTTTTTAGGAGCCTGTGAAAGATCCTCAGTGCGCCAACACCGCATTGGCCCACACCTGAGACTTCTTTCATAAAAACCAAACTCACCGCCAGTGAGTGTTGGGTTCACAGGATAAATACAAGACAAGCTTTCTAAATTTAATATATTTATTAACCCCTAAATGGGTCGGTATTAACATCTAACACATGCAGTTCAGAACAGATATGCAGATATATGCAAGCATTAACAGTTACTAGTTACAATATACAGTACAATAAAATAAAAGGGAATAAAAGTGAAATAATTACTTTACCCCACATATCCTGGATGTGGCTCTATAGTCCAACACTCACACATAGCATGTGGAGGTAACCAGTGGAGGCTCCTAGCAGCAGCATCAACACAGCATTCCAGCCTGCATGCTCATCGCAGTATATCCCAATGATACAATGTTATCAACCATGTCTGATCTACCAGCCCAGGCTGAACAATGCATGTTTATTTGATCACCCAGGGCTATGTAAGAATTCAATGGAGCTATTCTGGGATGGATACAAAGCCCTATTGTTACAAGGTTGCCCTACTGACAACATACATCTAGGATTACAGCTGCGCACATTATGACTAAATGGAAGTAAGAAGGAGATACGATACCCAGAGATCAAAATACATCTCTGAGTTATAGCCATATTTACGTGGAATCATCACACCTCCCCCTTTTAGATGGGGCTTGTAGGAAGTAGGGGCCTGTGCCCCTCTTCTGAGAGTACCTCTGCAGCTTCACCGCGCCGGGATAGGCCGTCTGCATTGCCATGGGCCCGGCCGGGCTTGTGCCTAATGTCGAAATTGTATTGCTGGAGCACCAGGCTCCAGCACAACAATCGCCCATTCTGACCTGCGATACGCTTTATTCAGATCAGAGGGTTGTGCTCCATCACCACGGTGAAGTGGCGCCCATACAAGTAAGGCTGCAGATGCTGCAGGGCCCAAACAATTGCCAGGCATTCCTTCTCCACTGTGGCGTAGGCCACCTCCCACGGCAGAAGCTTTCTACTGAGGTACTGCACTGGGTGCTCTTGCCCCGCTGAGTCAATCTGGCTTAGCACAGCACCGAGACCGTAAGTGCTGGCGTCGGTCTGTAATACAAGTGGACGAGATTCATCGTACGCTTGAAGTACAGGACCGCTTGCCAGGGCTGCCTTCAGGGCAGACATGAACTGGGTACCTTGGTCTGTGAGCATCTCTCTGGGAAACCCAACACGCGAGAAGATGCCTACCAGAGCCTTGGCCACTACATCAGCCCGGGTAGAGGACAGTGCGACGGCTTCTGGGTATCGAGTAGTGTAGTCTACTACTGTTAAGATGAAGCGTTTACCGAAACGGCTGGGGATGGACAGGGGTCCAATAAGGTCCACAGCCACTCGCTGGAAAGGTTCGACTATGATGGGCATAGGCATCAGCGGAGCTTTGGAGCTTTGCCCCGCCTTGCCCATCCTTTGACACGCGTCACATGAACGGCAGTATCTAGCTACGTCCTTCCCCATATTAGGCCAGTAGAATAAGTGGCTAAGGCGAGACTTGGTCTTGGCAATCCCTAAGTGACCGGCCAATGGAATGTCATGAGCGATCCGCAACAACTCTCTCCGGTAAGGTTGGGGTACCACTAACTGTCTCTCATTTAGCTGACCTTCCTCCCCCTGGGTGGGTAACGTTTCCCAATATAGCCTCCCTTGATCCCAGTAGACTTGGGCCTTGTCAGACTCCGAGGGTGGTTGAGCGGCACGCTCCCTCAATATGGCCAGACTAGGGTGAGCTTGGACAGCTTCTCTGAATTCTTGGCTGGAGTGCGACAAAAGAGAGGTGCATGTTACATAGCTGCTGGACCCTTCCGGCTCTAGGGTGGGGGAATTTCTCAAGGTGGTCTCAGTAATGCGTCCGAGCGACGGAGGGACCGGTGCACAGGCTGGAAGGCTTTCCACCCCTTTGGCACTTTGACTGCGGGTAACCACCGCAATACCAGCAGTCCATCCTACATCCGGACCGTCACTGAGAGCCCAGAGAGACACCGAACCACCTGGTACAACATCCACAGTTTCATGACAGACATTTGCAATATCATTAACAGCATTGGTTCTATCACACTGAGCTGGAGGGAGGACTGGCAGACATAGAGACACAGACTGGGGGGGTGAGGCCCCCGCAGATGTGGGCGGGTCTACAGCCCTGTCCTCACTCAGCTCCTTTACACCTACATTAATCCCAGATACATTAGAATTAGCATTTTCACAGAATGTATAAGGAGACATTTCAGAGGGAGGGTTACCAGCCCCCTCTGCAGGTATTCCCACAGGTACAATAAAATTAGCATTTTCACAAACTGTATGAGGAGACATTTCAGAGGGAGGGTTATCAGCCCCCGCTACATATTGGCACACCATAGGCCCCAAATCTGTCCCCAACAGTACATTGGCAGGCAACTCAGACATCACTCCCACATCCCGCATTCCTTTCCCTGCACCCCAGTCTAAATGAACACAAGCCATGGGTACAGTAAAACGTTCCAATCCAATACCCCGTAGGGTCAGAGTTTTCCCGGGAATAATACTGTCTGGGGGGACCAAATCTGGTTGTACCAGCGTGACATCTGCCCCAGTGTCCCGGAATCCCATCACCACTTTGTCCCCCACAGTGACCTGTTGACGGTTAGCATTAAGCTGGGGCCCCTCCCTCAAAACCAGATACACAGATGGGCCGGCCGCTGTAGTTTGGGGAGCAGGGGGGTCCTAGGGCGGTTGGGGCAGTCTCGTTGTAAATGTCCCGTTTGGTTACAGGCGTGGCACCGCCTGATCTCTCCCTGGGGTATGAGAGAGGTCGCCGGGGAGCTCAGAGCTCGAGGGGCAGGGGACATATAGAAACCACACGGGACAGAGTTTGGCCTACCCCACCTGGAAGCAGAGGGCTGTGGTGACCTCCAGCTTGGTTCAGGATTCCCCGGGACAGATTGTGTCTTACCCCTCCTCCAGCCGTCGCTGGAAGGTTTCCACGGCAACTGGTTGGCAACATAACGATCCACCATTGCTGCGGCTGTTTCAAGGTCCTTGGGCTCTCGGTCCAAGAGGTATTTTTGCACTTCCTCGGTACAAATGTTCAAGAACTGCTCTTGAAGCATGAGGTCTGCAAGGCTTTCTTGCGAGGTGACGGACTTGCCCTCCGTCCACTCCCAGAACCACACGCGCAGCTGGGCCGCTGTATCCTCATGGCTCTCTGAAGGCTTTTTCTGCAGTCCTCGGAACCTTCGACGGTATAGCTCCGGCGTGAGTTGGTACTTCCGGATCAGCGCTGCTTTAACGGACTCATAGTCCTGGTCAACTGGCAAATTGGTGTAAGTGTCCAGGGTTTTTCCCCTCAACTGGGGAGCCAGGTAACGGACCCAATCCATCTGTGGTAGCTGATACTGCTTACACACTTTCTCAAAGGCCCGCAAGAACGAGTCCAAATCCCCGTTTGTTTTAAGGATTGCAAAGTCCTCGGATCGGAGCCTTGGTACTTGAGCTTCTGGAGTGTGTGCAGTGACAGACGGTGCCTGCTGGGAGAGCTCCATTCTTTTGAGCTCAAGCTGATACTGCCGCTCAGCCTGCCGTTCTTGTTCTGCAGCTTCACGATCGTCCTGCCGTTCTGCTGCCTCACGATCAGCCTGCCGTTCTGCGGCCTGCCGTTCTCGTTCTGCTGCCTCACGATCAGCCTGCCGTTCTGCAGCCTGCCATTCGTGTTCTGCAGCTTCCTGAAAGCGGCACATCACCTGCAGGTATATGTTAGGGTCACTGGTGCCTACTTGCTGCAGGGCCGTTTGCCAGTATGAAACCATTCCCCCAACAAGGCTGGGGCTACTGGTCCCTCCTGGTGAAGTAATCCTTGGGACCGGACTGCTTGCTGCACTTCCTGGCCTAGCCCCAAAATCAGGACTCTGCTCGATTTTCTGCATGGCTTTGGCTGCCTCCATTTCAGCCATACGCTCAGGATCTCCAAAAGCCTGTTTCAGCAATTCTTGAGCTCTGCTTCTGAGCCCACTAGCCATCCACTGGTATTTGCCAAATAAAAGATAGGATAGAATACAAAGAGTAAGGGAGGGGAACAGCACTGTATCAAACGTTCACTGTATCTTAATGCTTGCTTTAATACCGAGCTTGTCTCATAGGATTACTACAATCCCCAGCGTCTGAATGATAAAGGTCACCAACACACGCTGTTTATCCTAAGATCCCACTACGCTGCCACCAATGTGAAAGATCCTCAGTGCGCCAACACCACGTTGGCCCACCTGAGACTTCTTTCATAAAAACCACACTCACCGCCAGTGAGTGTTGGGCTCACAGGATAAATACAAGACAAGCTTTCTAAATTTTATGTATTTATTAACCCCTAAATGGGTCGGTATTAACATCTAACACATGCAGTTCAGAACAGATATGCAGATATATGCAAGCATTAACAGTTACTAGTTACAATATACTGTACAATAAAATAAAAGGGAATAAAAGTGAAATAATTACTTTACCCCACATATCCTGGATGTGGCTCTATAGTCCAACACTCACACATAGCATGTGGAGGTAACCAGTGGAGGCTCCTAGCAGCAGCATCAACACAGTATTCCAGCCTGCATGCTCATCGCAGTATATCCCAATAGTCTCTCAGTCTCTTGTAGTCTCATCATAGTATTCTCTCAGTGGTAGTCTCAGCCCAATCTCACCCCACTGACCTCTTACCTCATCTTTTATACCCTTGATTACACCACCCAGAATGAGGTCACCGGCGACGGCAAGTCTGATTGATTAATGCACTCAAGTCCAGATTCTTTGTAAGGAGCTGAGACCAAGTGAAATGATACAATGTTATCAACCATGTCTGATCTACCAGCCCAGGCTGAACAATGCATGTTTATTTGATCACCCAGGGCTATGTAAGAATTCAATGGAGCTATTCTGGGATGGATACAAAGCCCTATTGTTACAAGGTTGCCCTACTGACAACATACATCTAGGATTATAGCTGCGCACATTATAAATAAATGGAAGTAAGAAGGAGATACGATACCCAGAGATCAAAATACATCTTTGAGTTATAGCCATATTTACGTGGAATCATCACAGAGCCATTTTGCTATATACATAAGTAAGCGTCAATTTTTATTACCATTTTTATTTACACCATTTACTTATCACTCTAGATATTGTGTTCACTGTATTCCATGGATTGTTACAGTTACATTTATGCCAAATATGTCTGTTATTTACTAAAAGGGGAACTTATTAAGACTGGTGCATCATTTGCTGGTCTTAATATTTTGAAAGCTGGTGGCAGGTGCATATGTTACAGTTATTTTAGTTGCCACTGTGTTATTCATTGCCGATTTCCTTATTGTGGGCCTCGCCAGCCCTTCGCCTAATCCTTTATTACTGTGCCTTATTTATGAACATGGTGTTTTGGGTGACCCTCTCTGTCTTAATTGATACTGATGCTATGGCATTGTACCCCCTCCCCTTTTTTCTCTTCTCTTCTTATTGCAAAACTTAATAAACTTGATTAAACATAAAAGGGGGGTTACTGTAACATCCTTGCCTGTCTGGGTTTTGGCACCATCCTCCGGGCGCACGCTGCAGCGCAGGAGGCGTGTCCAGTCGTGATTCTTTCCTTTGGGTTTTTTTTGTATTGTCTGAACACTGTCCTATTCCCTCACCTCCTTAATTGATTTTCCACCACACCCTTCTCCTTCACCTTGCTTTCCCCCTGCTCCACTAAGAGTTAACTTTAGTCTTACCAGTGTAATTGACAGCCTATCCTATAGTACTGGAGCTCACCATCAGAGCTCTGGGAATTGTGGTTTTTACCGCAAACTTTTTTATTTTGGATCATTATATCTATTTCCATTATATCTCTCCTGATGAACCTTATTGATATAGGGGAAACGCGTTGAGAAATACTTAGTAAGAAAAATGTATCAACCTCTACTATGTGTTTACTTATGAGCACTTACATATCAAGTCTGGGGCGGGTTCTTCCTACCTATTTATTGTTTGATCACTTTCCCATTGGTGCCTGCTATTGCATTACACGTACTGGCTATACTTCTTGTTCTTTGTTACTTGTTCTTCTTATTTCCTGACCACTGGCTTACCTTTGACTTTTCTTTTGGATTGTGATTTTGTACTTCATTGCTCGTTTGTTATGGACCCCTTGGCTAGCTGATCTCCCTTTGTTGTTGTTCGTCCTGTCTGCGTTCTATGTTATTACTTATTATAAGCAGGGACTGTCGACTGGTTGCTGGCTGTCGCCTAGGACAGATTGGACAAGTTAGCCAGGGACAGTGGGGGGATTCAGCTTAGTGCCCACTGTCTTGTTGTGCCCCTCCCCCAGAGTTCTCCAGCAGCTACTGGGGAATCGCTCCTCTAGCGATTCCCTTACAGAATAGCAGGCTGAAAAAATTTAACCCTTCTACTCCTGACTGGCATGGCTTCTTAGTTGTCATTAGATGTCATTAGGAACACATTATTACATTACATTTGATAAAATTGTTAGTATTCACTACAACTTTTCCATTTCCCAAAATCTTTCCATTTCCAGCTGGCCGCGGGTCCCGGAACCCCTCCTAGCATGGTCGCAGTCGCATCCACTGTGACCACGATCTTTACGCCACTGTTTACTATGCCATCTATTCACCAGAATATTTACTAAGGGTGGTATTTTGCATAAGAATAAAGTTTATATTTTCATGAAAATGGAGCTGCAATGCAGAATAAGAAAGACATATTTGGACAGTGGTTCGACACCTGGAACCCTTGAGCTGTTTGAAGGGAACGCTGCACTCGTACCTCTTCACTGCTTACATTGCATGCCCTCTGTTTCATAGCAGCTATGTAACTACAACCTCATTCCATTGTATGTACAGGCTATAATTACACCGCACAGTTGCTATGAAACAAAGATTGTGTTATATAAACAGTGAAGGGATTATATGAATGCAGCAACTCCTTCAAACAGCTGATCATTAGTGGTCCTGTGTTTCAGAACCCTACTGTTACCGATTTGAAGACCTATTCTAAGGATAAGTCACAAAAAAAAGCAGTCGGAGAATCCCTTAAAACATGATAATCACATATGACCAATATATAACGGTATTAATACCCTTGTAATGACTCTGCAGCTGGTAAGTTGTAAACTGTAAATGTTACTGAAACTGAAATAGCAAAATCTGGTAATTAATATGCAGACAACATTTACAAATTTGGAGTAATGAGGTCTGTTCTAAAGCCCTAATTTACTGAATATTAATCTTTAGCAACATGTTAAGTGTTTAAATTAGATATAAAAAATCCAGCTGAATTCTATTCCAGCGGTCCCCAATCATTTTTGTACCACGGACCCAATATAGTGAAGACAAATTTTCCTTGGCCTGGGGGCGGTGGGGTGGGAGGGCGTTGTTGGGAGCAGAATTTGGTTTGCAAGGCCACCCCACATGTAATAGTGCTGCCTTCCATTGGTAATAGCCTCCTCAAATAAGTAATGCTATTACCTGTGTGGGGGGGCACTATTACTATAATAGTGCTTTAATAGCACCCCCACACACACACACACACAGGTAATAGTTCCCTCCCCCACATAAGTAATGCTGTTACCTGTAAGGGGACACTATTACTGTAATAGTGAGCTAATAGTACCCCCCACAGGTAATAGTCCCTCTTCCATAGGTAATAGCCCCCCGCATAAGTAATGCTGTTAACCGTGGGGAACACTATTACTGTAATTGTGACCTGATAGAACCCCCCATAGGTAATAGTCCCCCATCCCCCAAATGCCATTCAATATTCTGTTGCTCTGTATCAGGGCCGGCTCCAGGTTTGTGTGGGCCCTCGGGCGACACAGCCCCAGTGGGCCCCTTTTGGAGTAACTCATGCACACTGCAGCAAAAAAACAATCAAAATTGTTTTTTTTTGCTGAGGTAGACCTATTGGAGTGGACTGTAATACAGTCCATTCCATATAAGTAAATACAACCTGTTCAGATATTGGCAAGTAAAGAAGAAATTGAGGTGGACATAAAATGGAGGATGTAAAATGGAATTGCCTATAGGATGTAAAATGGATGTCTACCTGTTTTACATCAGTTAAAAATGGATCCATTGATTTCTATTGGGTTCATGTGTCCGTGAAAACAGACAAAGAAAGTGCATGTAAATTTTTTTTGACATCCGTTAAAAACACACTATCAAAAAAGCTGACGTGAATAGACACATTGCATTTAATGTATTCTCAAACAGTTATTGTACAATCGTATCAGGATTAGAAAGATTTGATCATTTGATGACTTATAAAATTCTTCATTGTATCCATCAGGGCCTGGTGCCTTGATATTCTTTAAGGATTTAATAGAACCCATGACCTCCTCCTGGGCTATGGGGGCGTTTAAAGCTTTGATAGGGTAGGGAGGTAAATCCCTGCATGATCTATATTTTGATGGTCCATTACAATGGACCATAAAAGTAACAGTCATTTGAATAGCCCCCATTCACACACATTGAATTTAATGCTGCTGTGTGATGTCCATTAAGAAAAATGCCATTTTTGGCTGCAATTTCAACAACACTTGTGTTTCCGGAAATCGCTGCAGGTCAGTTATACCTATGGAAATGCTGGCGGTTTCTGGATAGGTACAATAGAAGCAGAAAGTCCGCAGAGGAAAACTCTGCAGCCTTTTTGTGAAAAGCACTGCGGGAAAAAATGCGGTACGTTTCCGCCGTGGTCTTTTCCGCAGCATTTTTCGGCTGCAGCTCAATACATGGGACCTTAGCCTAAAAGAGTTTTCTGGCCTTTTGATATTAATGACTAATCCCTGAAATAGGACACTCCTCCCACCTCCTCACCAATTAGCTGTTCTCAGTAGATGAAGGTGTCGGCACATACAGTGGTTGGTATTGGAAGGTTACTTCAAATCAGTTTCCATCCCCTCACTAATATAGTGTGAACAGTTAACTTACCCCACATTCACACAACTGAGTTTCAGTCATGATACTCGGTCCGTGTGTTGGCTGGATTTACCAGCTTGAACAGTATGGCGGGAGAGGGACTCTTAGCAGTAATGTTATCTATGCTGCTAGGAGACCCTGTCTACCAGTTACATAATGTCCCATATTATTATCTCTACAGGACAGTATGTCGTCGGGAGAGAGGGACTCCAAGTAGCATAGATAACTATACTACTAAGAGACCCTCTTCCTCCATACTTGCCAACAAATGGACCAAGTTTCACTTGTGAATGCAGGCTTAGGATTCCCTTTATAGTTTAACTTAGATATTACCTCTGGTATTTCTTTTTCTTGTTGACAGCAGGTTTCAATTTGATGTTCTTTATCAACCTGGTTTGAGAAAAATAGTTGTTTATTTTCATATGATCTTATGAATTCTATAGATTGCAATGTTTATGATTTCATTGGAAGAAAAAGTTATACAAATGATGTAAAACAAGATACATTTTTATATCCATTAAATGCTGTCAGAACCATAAAAAATGTTATCCAGGAATAAACATTTTAGCATACTCTTGTGCTATACGTCTGCACACTAGAATTAAAAAGGTGCATTACAGTACATATCTGACCTAGACCAAAAAGGGATTGTGGGAAAAGCCTAAAATAGACACAAATTACATAAATTACATTTTTATCTTGTATTCTGGAATTCACAGCAAGGCAAACTAGGAGAAACAATGAACAAAACTGCAATACTTTTCTATGTGTTAATCCACAGATATTCATAGATACAGAGACACATGCTACTGTGTTGTGGTAGACAGCAGGACAATGAAGATTTATTACTAGAGACAAATAGGGATAGCATGTTTTATTTTGTCTTTGTTTTCACAGTTGTATGAAAGCAGCTCTTTCAATACCTACCTACAATAACAGGAGAAAGAATAACTGAATAAACAAGGAAGATGGCAATGATTGCTAAAATGAATGAAGTTTATAGTAGAGATAAACTGAAGGTGTCTGCTGAATGCAAGGGGCTGAATAAATAGCTGTCAGTGTCCATAACTCATATATTATACAGAATATATAATATACACTTGTAGCACCAAGTTCACCTCTAAATGCAAAACTGTTCCCCTACCTAAGTAGATGATTTAGTGTAGATTTCATTCATAAATACGTGTTTTGTCCTCTCAGATTCTCTGAATTTAAAGGTGAACTCACATTATAGCATATTGCCAGGATATGCTATAACAGCATGATTGACATGCAGTTATCTTGTGGGACCCAAGTTCACTGTGGGGTTGAGGTTATCTTGCATGACCATGAGCCTAGATGTTCATGCATACCTAGAAGGGATGGATTAGTAGCATCTCGGTAGTGCTGTATCCCCTGTGTGTTCATTTATATCCACTTTATTGGTTTGACCGTTATTAGTATGTAGATTTTTGATTTACCCTTGTTTTCATTTACTTTTCTTCCCCTGATGAGTACTAGGATATAGGGCAAAGCATAACATGTTGGGATGTGACAACATTAGTAAGGAGCATCATGGATTTTTTTCTGGACCTTGATATAGGGCAGGGTCATCTTTTCAGGGTCAGATTCCTGTTGGAGTGGCAGCTGTTTAGGGCTGTGGCTCTGAAGTAGGTCTTAGAGGCACAGTAGTTTTTCTGTTTTTGTTTTAGGGTGAACTAGAGACAGTTCAAAGTTCCTGTGAACCCCCTATTTTTGCAATTCAGGCTACTTCCTAGGCTCTATATGCCCTCTAGACCCCCCTACCCCCGCTATTCTGGAACCTAGCATACTGGGACATCTATCAATATCAAGCTATGGACACAGCCACAGCATCGATTTGATTCCACCACATCTGACTACTGGTAAGACTGATTGACTATTACAGTTTGCAGTTGATTGCTTGCCATCTATTGGCTATTACATTTCTTGGTCATTAGAAGAGTCTTCTAATTGTTATTGTAATTGTATTTTATATGTGCTGATATAGTGCGTTCATGAGGTCATGGATACTCTTATATTTTGAAATGTTTTTAAGTTTTATGAGCACTACCTTTGCACTTACCCTGGTAGTGAGTTATACAGTACATAAAATGCTGTTTATTATATATATATATATATATATATATATATATATATATATATATATTCATGACACATATAACATATAATGTCTCCGGGCCTTTCAGCAGTGTTCTTTAAATTAAGTCTTCCGCCTAGCCCATTCCACATAATCCCTGAGAAAGGTGCTTTGGGCAAAGTTTGTTCTTTAGTAAAGCACAGTAGCAAAGTTCTTTACAGATAAACAATTAGTCATTGTGGAGCGGCAGAAACAGCACACAAAATAGTAGTTACTGGCCTAGACATGGGTGACGCATTGTCTGCATTTCAGGGGATAGCACAGGGGTTGTAAGTTAACACTGCCATACCCAAACTGCCACAATGGCATGAAAGCACTCCTACTTATAGAATACTGCCCATTGTGTAAGATCCAGCTGAAGCAGTAGCTACTCAGGGTCATATCTCGGGGCGAGTTCAGCCAAACACCACCCAAGGTACAACTCCAAGATGTCACAAAGGTTCTGCTGTAAAGAAAAGAAGCAACCCCAAGTGTGTAATATCATACGGCTGAGTTAATTTTATATCAGGGTCAACACAACACATTTAACCCCTTAACCACTTGACCACCATATCAGTACCACACACCAAGCAAATATACATTATCAAGTTACATATACATTTACACATTCCGAATGTGCTACTTCAGAAATACTCTTCTGAAGCAATTAAAAGTGTCTATCTTAAGTACTGACTACCTACTATATGTCATCCTAACAAGTCACTATTAGTTAATACCAAAACATGGGAATAGGTTCCACCACCCTACACACAGCAGATGTGTGTAAGGTGGTGATGTTCATGGAAAAACTGTCAAGGCTTGCATCTGAGGAATAAACAAGTCCTGGAAGCTAGATCCCATGGATCTCAAAGTGAAGGCATATCCTATTGACAAACCATTTATTTCTATAGTGGTTAAACCCTGTATATGTGAATTAATAATTCAAATGACATTTATGTAGGTGAGTTATCATTTTATCTCTTTACTATAGTAACATTTGTCCTATATGTTCTTTAAGTCATGATGTACTATTTTACTACTCTTCATAGGAAGTATTGCCTGCAATATGTATGCAGACTGCATCATATGACTCTGAAGTTGAGTTTGTCTGCTCTCTACTTACAGCATGCTGTAGATGGCCAGATGCCAGGTCAGGATTTCCCATCACTAAACTCTGTGTGTGTCTAAACCAACAATAGAAGAGATTCACAAGCACACACAGCTTATTTGACATGGTATTTTAGTAATACTTACTGAAATTTTGCTTAGTAAGAAATGATAAACTCACCATGCATTTTCCATTGTTATACACTGCCACTGTCCCATTACTGTACCTGTAAGAAATACTTAGTATGAATATAAGCTGTATTGGACAGAAAAAAACTGTAGCTGGCAAGTACTAGGAGCTGTGAAATTCTGACCCTTACCCATTAATATGTTTCTCTTGATCACATTTTGTACCCATTTCAGTGTTGTTTTCTGTAAGTCATTAACACAAAGGATAAGATTGTGAATTGCATAGAAAATGTTGTTCTTTTAGATCTGTAACACATTATGTTATATGTGTGGCTGCTATGAAATTGTGCTCTGCAAGTTAGCGCTGAATGGGTTTATAGCAGTGGTGTCTCAGATGTGTCACCAGTGGACAGTGAATGCTGATCATCATATCCGTTACATCATTCTAAAATTTGTGAATTTACAGTCATGGAACGAGTGAACTGAAGAATCCCTCAGTATAGTGAGAATGTAATAAATAGACTGATTAAGATGCAACATAATGGCAATAAATGCAGACACTTAGTTAAGTGGGAAATAGTATGTACCGTCAAGTTCAAATACTTCATTGTGAATGCCATCTGATGAATTCATTTGCATGGCATCAACTTCAGCCTCAGCATTAATGATTTGTTGAGCTACAGCTTCCACTATTGGCATCACCATAGCAGCTGTGGAGGTGTTGCTAAGCCACATAGAAAGGAAGCCAGTGCTGAACATGAATCCCAGCATTAGCCTACAGACAAAACACAAATTAAAAATAACTATGATTTATAGTCTTTACATATATATATATATATATATATATATATATATATATGCTATAACCTCTTCCAAGGGATTAGTAAATGCCTAGATAAGAATATATATATATATATATATATATATATATATATATCTATATCTATATATCATATAGATATATAACACATCACTACATTTATTAACTATACATTATAATAAGAAGGAAAACCTGGATTTGTTATATTCATATATTTTCTTTATATAGAATATGTGTAAAACATACCACGCAGGATTTGTTCCCACTAGCATCACCATCCTTAAAGCAATTCTTTTGTGTAAATTCCATTTTTCTATTGAGGTTGCCAAACAAATCACCCCCGTCAACAAGAGATGAAAATCTTTAAAATATGTAGATGCAATCTGAAGACAAAATACACATGAAATGATCTTCATATCGAGTGAACATAAGTCTGTTTAAGATCTGAATTATTCTGACACTTTCTAAGCACTTCAGAATCTTTTCCAACAATATAAAAACTGTTGCACAGTATCATATTTGAAAATCATTAGGTTATCTCTGACATAAACCTCTCATTCACAGTGCGAATAGACCCTAAGTAGTATTTAATATTGGACAAGTGATAGAAAATGATTTGGGATGATACATTCATTTTACAATACTCAGTTGTCCCATTAGGTATTTCTTTTTCATGACTACTAATATGTCTTTTTAGAGTAGCTGCTAAAAAGCCATAGGGCCCACTCAGACAGTCATGTTTGGTCCACAAACTCAGTTCTGGTTCATTTGAACTGATGTTATAGTATCATAGTGGTTTATCATACTGTGAGTTTCTAAACTAAAGCAGATCTACTGTCTCTTACTTATAAGGTGTGTGAGAACAGGACAGTAGACCTAGGGGTGTAGCTGTAGAGGGTGAAGAGGTAGTAGTTGCTACTTGGCCCTGATGGCTCCAAAGGCCTCATTACAATGTTATAAAACACCAAAATTCTACATAGAGCATGGTAAGTGGGGGCCCTGTTACAGATTTTGCATCAGGACCCAGGGGTCTACACCTCTGAGCAGACCCTCAATAGTTTGTGAATTTACAGAAATCACTATGATGTTGTGAGTTTGGTTTGTATGATCCGCGGTTGATCCAGGAATGCAGCCATCACATGGATTGTCTTTCTTAGGCTATAAATGGCTGTCTGCATGGGCCTGTATTCTGGATCTCTGTACAAAGAATCATGCATCTGCACCATGGGTACTCAATACTGGCACCCCAGTAATTAAGGCCAAAAAGGTTGTTTTAAGCTAGATTCACGTGTCCATTAACCCATTAATGGTTTTCCATTCTGTCATAGGAAAGGGAAACCAAATATGATGGAGTGCTGTCAATTTGATGGAATCTGCATCTGAGAAAGTTTTAGGATTTAGGCTTAGAGAACAGAATATAGTGGGGCAGATGTATTAAACTGTCTGAGGCCGGGGCCCCACATTGTGAAAACGCTGCATTTTACAGTACCTGCAAAGTGGATGGTATTCTGGCTAATCCCATCCTAACCTTGCAGAAAAAAATCTGCAAACACTTACGTTTTTGAAAGTCGCAGCATGTCAATTATGCCTGGAATTTTCTGTATAGGTATAATAGAGGCAGAAAGTCCACAGAGGAAAACTCTGTAGACTTTCTGTGGAAAATGCTGCAGAAAAATACGCAATGCTTTCCCACCTCGGATTTTTCCGCAGCGTTTTTTGGCTGCAGCTTGTTACGAGGGGCCTTAGCTAAAAGGAGTTACCCACAATAGCCAAACAGCACAGCTTTAATTTTTCAGGAGCTTTTTGACACAAATGTGAGCTCAGTCTTACTATTTTCTGCCTTCTCTATGAGCCCTTTAACAAAATGGGAAAATATCAGTATTGCTGTAAAAAAAATAATTGTCAAACCTAAGTTATTGTTCTGCATAACTTCTGTTCTATATTGCATAGTCCATATAAGGTATAAATGTACATACATATAGTTGGGCTAGTCATTAGAAGACTAAAGGATCTTCTAGGTGGCTTAGGCTGGGACATACAGTAAGGCTTTATACACATTACTATAACATGAGTGTGAGGTCTGAATGTGTTCTAATGTTCTGTTCCAATATTTTTAGAGCAGGTTCTATGAAAGATCGGAACAGAAAGGAGCATTTGAACACACTCAGAGGTGTCTACTGTGGCCTATAAAGTCCAGCACAAGAAAACCTCTTCTGAAGCTGGCAATTGTGTAATATTGCTGCTGTAGTTTATCACTTATTTTGGATGTAATTTTTCAATAGTCCATTGGTTACATGATCAAAGTGTACAATATCAAAAGCAGAGTATATACGTATGAATGAAAGTGAAAATGTAAATATTCTGTATAATTGTAGGGTTGACTTCCAAAATATTTTTTCCTGGGGTCCAAGGCACCTCAGCACAACACACTTTTCACAATGCTCAGAGGAACACATAGATGACCAATTTAAGGAGGTCTGCACTTACTGCTTTAGATGGTAGAATCCCAAACAATGGAAACATTAAAGCAGGAATAAAGGCAGTCACTGAAAGAGGCAAAGCTTCTGAAAGCCAGAACACAGCTACTACAAAGAGCACATATGCACATTCTGCTTCCTGCAACCAGAAAAACACAAAATTAAGGTTAGAACTATAAAATATAAATGTGATAACTTTAGTTTTTACATTAGGATTACTCTCTCTGTCCAATAACTTTTAACAATCCCATGTTTAATATATAGCTCGTATAATCTTCTATTGTGTTTTCCTTCCATTTATGTAATATCTTCCTATATGGCGACTTTTCTTCATTTCGTAACCATTATTAGTTCAGTTACAGTATAACCTTTATTACAATGTATATGCAAGTGGCTTACAAGAAAAATAATACAATGACAACACAAGGAGAATATTAGATGTAGTAGTTTTCCATAGATTGTGAATCGTTGAATATCTAAAAACATTCTCCTATAATTCAAAGGGCATGAGTCAAGATACCCAGAGGATATAACTGGATATAACCTACATCTTCAGTTTTACACAGATGAAACTTGCTCTGTGAGGGACTTTATAATGATAGACTGCAGTACCCAGCTGCCTACTTCGATTAAATAACTTGTTTATTTGGAGATTAAGAGATTAACATTTTCATTAGGCTGCTAATCTTACTTAGTTATTCATGATGTTAGGAAAGGCTACAATGAAATGTTCATTTTAAGTTGCTTCCTTTCAGATTCTGAGAGGTTCTATCAGTGTCTCTCTGATGCTAGGTTCGCCCCCTGTGCTCGGCTTTCTGTTCTTCGATCCACTTGGGGACCCAAAAAACGGAAACCCAATATGCTTAAAAAGCGGTTAACCGGGTTTCCACCTGAAAAATGTATTTTTCAAGCGGAATGGAGGACGGAATCCCCAAACAGAAACCGAGCGCTAGTGTGAACCCAGCCTAACACTGATAGAAGCTGCAAGTTGGCCATAGCACTATGTTGTGTCTAGTCATCTGGCACCAGCAAGGCTCTAATAAAGCCAGCAATTGTACACTGAATATAGAAATATGAGATAAGGTTTTTTTTTCTAGCACTATTTGCATGGCAGATTAAAAACTGTGACATGATGTAGGAAAGTTTTAGGCTTTAAGGTCAGAGGACAGAATATAGTGGGGCTTGTTTATTAAACTGTCTAAAAGAAGAACTGTCTTAGGCTCTATTCAGATCACGTTTTATACATCCATTTAAAGGATGAAGAAAACGGATGTAAAAAAAGGATGCAAACAGATGCAAACTGATAGTGATCTGTTTACATAGACATCAATGTTAAAAAAAAAAAAAACAGATCAGATTCTGTCTGTTTTTTTGAAGCCACAAAAAGGTAGTATGCCATACTTTTGTGTCTGTTCAGAAAAACGGACAGAAACAAATGTTTGTTTTTTTTAACATTGATGTCTATGTAAACGGATGACCATCAGTTTGCATCCATTTGCATGTTTTTTTGCATCCTTCAAACAGATGTGCTAAACGGATGTAAAAAATGTGATCTAAATAGAGCCTAACAGATGTAAAAAAAGGACGCATCCATTGCTGTCTGTTTACTTGAACGGACACAAAAGTATGGCATACTACATTTTTGTGTCCTTCAAAAAAACGAACAGCAACAGATCCGTTTTTTTTAATGATGATGTCTATGTAAATGGGTGGCTGTTTGCATCCGTCTGAATCCATTTTTTGCATCCATTAAATGGATGTAAAAAAAATGATCTGAACAGAGTCAGAAAATCAGACTTGCAGAAAACAAAATGAAAGCTGGGTTGTGATTGGCTGATACAGGCAACTTAGATTTTCATTTAGATATGATAATAAATCTGCCCTGATGTAGTAATGCTTTCATGGCTTGGATAAAAAATCACAGAAAAGTAGGCATAAAGCAGCAACTGTACATGGACAATATCAGTAACACTAAAGCATTTTTAAATATTCTCTAAGTTTTTAGTCAACTTAGTCTAATTTAATACAGTATGTTATTCTGGACCAAAATGTAATACACTTTATATAAAAATGTGCTTTTTGCTGCCTCTAAAATTGCTGCCATTAAGTGTCTCCCTTCTAGATAATTTGCTGTTCACTCTCTGTTACTGGGGAAGTTCTGAATATTCCAAATCAAGAAGGGTTCACAGTGACTGGATAGGGGAGGGGATGGCCCCTCTTCACAGACTGCACATGTTTGCACTCAGCTTCTTCTGTACACTGCACTGAAAGAATTCTGCAGCATCTCACACCATACAATGTAAGAAAACTTTACTATATACTTGTATTTACTTCTGGCTGCTTGTGTTATTGCTGATGCAATGTTAGTCATAGACAGCAAGCAGCTTTCCTGACTGTGCTTATAGATTTATCTCTGTGTCAGGGATCTTTTTAGCTGCATCATAACCTAGATTTGCAGTCAAGTGTCCCTGGATTTCCTATATTATGCTCACTTGGTCTTTTCTTAGCTATTTGTTTTCTATTTTACAGTTACTCCTGAAAGAATTACAGTACATGTAAAGAAACCAGTAGTAGTATTAATGGATGGGGCAGGCTAATCTCTATTGTACATCCACCTGCCTCAGAGAGAAATGTAAAATCTGCTGCCTCCATGATGGATCTATTAGCAGCAAAAAGCTGTTAGGACCCCATTTATAAAGGTTTATACACTTACAGTAGAGAACAGATTTGTCAGAAACACCCTGCAGATATTTGGGTAATAGAGTTACAATGGGCCCCCACATAGCTCATGACTGTGTATACTATGCACCAATAACAGCTCCAGTGGTATTTTTGCTGCATTTGTTACATTTGTTAAGTGTTTACATGCAGTGCTGATTTGTGTTCTCTTTCATAGCGACAGCTATGAATGAAAGCAATGGTGTCCCATAGACCAAGAAGAAAGAGATAGCAAGTGATTAAAACAGCTGATCTGATTTGATCCCAACAGATGGACCCCAGCCAGTCTAAACTAATAGTCTATCCTAAGGATAGACTTCCACGTTATGAAAGTGAATATCCCCTTAATTAAATATACAGCAGTGTCAATCCCATCTTTCATTGATCCCAAGCGTTTGGTAAACCATGCCTGGTTCTGAGAGCGACCTAGCACGAGACTACAGAATGCATATAACATACAGCAGAAATTTATAATGTGGAAGAAACATGAAAGGTGACATATTATCAGGTTTATTCCTATGTTATATTTATATTTTAAAAGTTTTGAAGACCTATGCTGCTATATAGCTCTATGTGTCTCCATGGCAACAAGCTACAAACAAATTCTGTGTGGTTTGATCTAATATATACTTCATTCTCTATTTTCCTTTTTTCTATCTCACATAATTGTAGTAGATAAGCTTGAAGAAATATACAGTTGAGTATGACTGCAGGATCAGATAACATAGGGTTTGTTGTCTACTGCCATCGTAATGCATGGCTCTGAATAACAGCTATAGAAGCAAAATGGTAGAACATTTTTATTTGGAAAGTTTCTTCTTGTTAGATGCATCTGAGTAATAAAAAAGGTTGTGAAGGTGGATATAACCTTTAGGCCGGAGCTCCGCGTAGCATAAACTCTGCAATTTGGCTGTAGTGTAAATGCCGCAGCAAAAATCGCAGCGTTTTACAGTCACTGCAAAGTGGATGGGATTCTAGCCAATCCCATCCACACATTGCAAAAAATATCCGCAGCGGACATGCTGCGATTTAAAAAAAAAAAAAAGTAGCATTTTTGTAAATCGCTGCATGTCAATTATACCTACGGAAACACTAGTGTTTTTCCTATAGGTTTAGTTGAAGGAAAAATTCCGAAGTGGAAAACTATGTGGACTTTCTGTGAAAAACATTGTGGCTTGCAACCTGGGGCCTTAAGCTTAAAGGGGTTATCCAGTCTCTAACATTGATGGCCTATCCTTAGGATAGTCTATCAATAGTAGATCTGCGGAGAGCCGACACGCGGGACCCCTGCAGATCATCGGTACCCAGATAGCGTTTCTCTTTCTACTGTTTACGTAACACAAGCCGCACTGCTCACTTGCCCTACAAACTGACAGCAGCACTGTCCCATAGATATTAGAAACTGGATAACCCTTCTAAGTAATTTACATAAATCATAGAAGAAATAGAGAAAAGAATATTTGCCTGGGGTTGGCTTTTCAGATGTGATAAAACAGATAATGTATATTCACGTGATCTAGCAGCTCGACTCTAAGGGTATGTTCACATGGCAGGAATGGAAGAAAAGTTTGAGTTGGATTTCTGCCTCAAATTCCTCTCCCATTTGTGCTCCTCCAGCCTTTACCTGCAGCTTTTACTCGCTGTTCGTCCCAGATGAATGTGCCTAATCAGCTGAGTGTCTTGTGCCCCAGTCAGCTGCTGAAACCATGGCAAAATCAAAGAGGATGCTTATTTTTTCAGCATCCAGCTTCAATCTCTGGCACAATTGGAGGCAGAATCAGGGCAGAAATTGGCATTGATGTTGAGTTTGAATCCAACTCAAAGTCAGTGCCAAATTCTACTGTGTAAATGGATCCTTAGACAGATTGTCTTGCCTTTGAAGGAAATCTCTGTAGCAGAAGTAGTATAGAAGGTATTCCAGACACACACTTCCAGACTAAATCTTCAGCTCTTTGTTAACTGCTGTTGATCAGTTGACAAAGGCTCTGGACAGGTAGAAATCTGTCCTATTATATGCTGCTGGAAAGAATAGTAAAGAACTAATAATTGAACCTACGAGTAAGTGCTGGAAATTCCTTCTATACTCATTTATAGGGCTTCTGAGCTTTTCCCATACATTTTTGACTGAGTGGAGTACCAAACAACTTCCTGCTATTCTGTAAGCTGCCAGGACAATGGGAACCATATTTTCTCTGTTTATACTGCTCTGCCAATATTACTATATTTAAAACTGTGCATAGAAATAACATGCATTATAGGTATTCCCCTACTGATAGTTTATACCATGTAGGGTGTTCAATTTTCCTGTGTAGTGTATTAATAAATGTGGCCATGGTTAATTAATAATTAATAACAAAGTTGACTTTTTGCATTGTTCTTTATGAGCTCTCAAGATCTAAATAAGATGAACCTTTGACATGAAGCTTCAGAGGCATTTCCTTAGATTAGTATTTAACTGAAGTGTTGCTTAGTCATGTTATACCACATTTTTTCTAATATGGCTATGTTATTTCTTTCCGAAGTAAACAGATTTGAACAGTCGATGACAAAATGATATCAGTTTGCATTGTCAGAACCCTTGCCACACAGTATGCACGTCTTCAGTTCCATTAAAGTTAATCGTGACTGACTGGAAAATAAATGTAATACAGTTTTTTTTGCAGATGGATATGTTTTTCTATAGGTTTAGTTTGTAGTATCATTTAGAGCCTCAGAGAAATTAAATACCCACCATGATTTTTTAGCAAATGTTCAAAAATATAAACATAACTGCCAGGATGAACTTAGGACTCTAAGGTCAGGTTCCCAAGTTGCGAAAATGCAGCGGTAATGCCACAGTAAAAAATGCAGTCTTTTCCACAGAGGTTTTTTTTTTTGCATGTAGCTCGCTACGTGGGCCCTTAGACGAAAGCTTTTCTATTTTAGAGGAAGTCAAGGCTTTCTACTTATAATGAACAAAAGCCACTATTATACCTCTTATTAGAAAGAATGTTACAAAATATAGCGCACATGAAGAATTTGGGGATTTAGATAAATCTGACTAATCCAAAATTTCCATCATGGTACAACTCAGCAATGATATGCACAATCTGCTCAATATGTAAAATCCAACTGTTTATAACAACATCATAAGGAGGATATGTCTGATGCATGTACCATCCGTGTATTGTCCTTTTCTTTTTTGCATCCGCAATTAAAAGGATGCTGTCTTTTTTATGTTTCAGCAATCACCTAGCAATGTATCTTTGAGACCTGTAGCTCAGCAGGAACTTGGAGAATCATAAATCTCAGTATTTTGTATTAGAATTGAACCCTTTCCTGATGTCCGCCACACTATTACGGCAGAAGTCAGACCTTTAAACATGGTGGTCCTCTGCTGTATTACAATGTTCTAATGCTGGCATTAACCCTTTAGAAACCTGACTGAGGCTTCTATTACCAGAGAGACATGCATGCCGCCATGTTTGTGACGATCGCTGTCCCCTGGAACAAGATACGAGGATGGATTACTATGACATGGGAAAACTCTGTGGACTTTCTGTGAAAATCGCTGTGGGAAAAACCGCAATGCGTTTCTGCCATGGTTTTTCCCACAGCACTTTTTGGCTATGGCTTGCTACGTGTGGCCTTAGCCTAAAAGGAAATTTTTTTTCAAAGTTTTGAGTTTTTGTTAAGGTGTTTAAACATAAGAGAAGCTATATAAATTTGGCATCACCAAACAACCTACAGTATACAGGTAAGACAGTGGAGTAAATACCGGGGTAGCAGCGGCAGCGGCTGCTACAGGGCCCGGGATCTTAGAAGTAACCCCAGCAGGTAACGGGCCCTATATACTTACTGGTCTCCGTTACTGCTAACGGCTGCCTCCGCTTCCCCTTCTGCATCCCATCTCATGTCACTGGAGCCCCCTGGAGTGCATAAGGAAGCGGAGGCGGCTGTGAGCAGGAGCGGGGATTGGTAAGTGAGGCCACAGGCCCGTAAACCCCAACAGATACTGCTATTATTATACATTGGGGTCTGTTCAGACCCCAGAGTATAATGATTGGAGGGCCAGGGGAGGTGAGAAACATAAAAACCAGTGTGACTCTCCTGCAATCTGGTGTGACTCCCAGCAGTCTTCAGGCCTGTTTGGTGACGTCCGAGATGTCACATGGGCCAGGCCGGCATCATTATGCATTGCGATGCCGGCCTGGCTCACGTGGTGTCTGTACCGACATTGAAGAGGGCTGAAAGCAGCAGGGAGTACGCTGCAGCCTAGGAGAGATAAGTAACACTGGTTTTTATGTTTGTCACCTCCCCGGATCTCTGATCATTATGCTCTGGGGTCTGAAAAGACCCCAGAGTATAATAATAGTTCACTGGTGATCCAAAATGGGGCATAATACTGTGTGCAGGGGCCACTGTGGGGCATAACACTGTATGCAGGGGCCACTATGGTGCATAATGCTGTGTATGTGCAGGGGCCACTGTGGGGCATATTACTGTGTGTGTGCAGGGGCCACTGTGGGGCATAATACTGTGTGTGTGCAGGGGCCACTGTGGGGCATAATACTGTGTGTGTGCAGGGGCCACTGTGGGGCATTACACCATGTGGAGGGGCTGCTATGGGACATTATTGTGTGTTTAAATGGGGCGTTATACTGTGTGGGGGCCCCCAAGTCAAAAGTTTGCTGGGGGGCCCAGTCTTTGCTAGTTACGCCACTGAAGTAAGACATCATTTTGGCTGCACAGTGAACAATGTAAAAACATAACCCATAAGAATGTGTTGCAAATACATTTTTTCTCTAATTCCACCCCATTCTAAATTTTTTTGTAGCTTCCCAGTACAACATATGGAATATTAAATGGTACCATTATGAAATACAAATTGTCCTGCTAAAATAAAGCCCTTATTTGACTCTATGAACAGAAAAAATAAAACGTTATGGCTTTTGGAAGCAGGAGACTGAAAAAAACAGAAATTGAGAAACGAAAAATGGTTACTGAGGGAAGGGGTTAAAATTCAAAATCAGGAGCGGAACACATCGGAAATGTATTATGGAAAAATGTGTACCTTGTCTGTATCTTGGACCCACTTTTGGTTTACAAATATTGATCTCAACTACTGACTTGTAAAAGTGGACTAACTGTGCAGAAAGATTTAGAAACATTTGATAGAGAGCAATACCAATAATGACATTACTTTAGCTATGTAGCTAGTTATGTATAAACCTAAAAAACTAGACGCTAAAGAGAGTGTACTAGAGAAATTAATTGCTGACTAAAGTATGTGAAGATCCTCCTGTATAAGGGTAAGGCCCCATGTAGCGAAACACAAAAAAAACACATTTCATTGCATTTTCGCAGAGTTTTCGTGTGCGGATTTTCTGCCCTTACTATACCTACAGCACTTCTGTAGGTATAGTAAGGGCAATTTTCAAAAACGCGGGCGGATTTTTTCCTGCAATGTTTGGATGGGATTAGCCAGAATACCATTCACTTTGCAGGTACTGTAAAATGCTGCGTTTTCACAACATGGGGTTTCAGCCTAAAAGTTAAATGGAAGTGAAACAATATGTCTTATATTTGACTAATGAGCAATGTGATTTTTTTTTTTCAGACACACTATAGAGAGTGCAAAGAGAAAAAAAGGAATGAGGAAAAAGATAACAAACTTACTTTTGTTTTTATGATGAGAGGTACTGGTAAAAGAAGTAGTGGTGTTAACACAATCAGTAAAAGCCTGCGATACATCCATATGTAGTTGAGAAAAAGCCGCATTGTACTGGTAGGCTGCATCTGATCACCTATAGGAATGAAAAACTAAAGATGACCCTTAAATAGACAAGCTTGATTAATGTTTCTCCACGGAATCACCTTTAACCACTCACAGGCATTTCTCAGACCTAGTGACCAATAAAGTTTTATTGTTTTACTGCAGGAATTTCAGTATTGATCAAATGAGTAATAATGAAAAAAAAAACTTTGTACAGACCTGTTAATCAGGTATTACAGTAAGGAGATCAGCCTTAGGATTACTAAAATAACTTTATATTTATATTCTAAAAAAAAGTAACTATATATTACATGTTTTTTTTCTTGTATGATAAGATTGCCTATCTTTAGGATTGGTGGTGGTCCAACTCTTGGCAATCAGACCTCCCCTGTAATCAGCATATCATCAGGGCTGCTAGCAGTTGGACTGATATAATATCCTAAGGATTGGAAATCACTATTATAGTCCCAAAAAACCTTTTTTAGGCTACGGCCCCACGTTGCAGAAACGCAGCTTTTTTTGCTGCAGATTTTGCTGCGGTTTTTTGAGCCAAAGCCAAGAGTGGATTTAGCAGCAGGTAGAAGTATAAGAACTTCCTATATATTTCCCATTCCTTTTGTAGCCATTCTTGGCTTTGGCTCAAACCGCAGCAAAATCTGCAACAAAAAAAGGGTTTCCGCAACGTGGGGCCGTAGCCTTAGGCTAAGATCCCACGTTTTTTTTCTACAGAGCTTTTCACACAAAGGCCGCAGACTTTTCCTCTGCGGACTTGCTGTCCCTATTACAGTATACCTATCTTGAAAACACCAATGTTTCCGTAGATAAAATTGACTTGCTGCAATTTGCAAAACGCAACGGTTTTTGAAATCGCAACATTTGTGCTGCTGATTTTTTTCTGCAATGTGTGGATGGAATTATCCAGGGTTCCATCCACTTTGCAGGTACTGTAACACGCAGCTGCGGCGTGTTTTTGCTGCGGTGTTTCCAACGCGAACAAAACGCTGCATGTATGCAAAAACGCAGCGAAAAAATGTTGCATTTTACATTACTGCAAAGTGAATAGGATTCTGGCTAATACCAGCGGAAATACTGCGATTTCAAACACATGAGCGTTTTTGAAAATCGCATCATCTCAATTATACCTACAGAAATGCTGCCATTTTCCGTATAGGTATAATAGAAGCATTTTTTTTCCACAGCATTTTTCACAAAAAGTTTTCCTCTGTGGACTTTTTGTGGAAAATGCTGCGGAAAAAAATGCAATGCGTTTTCACTGGGGTCTTTTCCGCATAGCTGCGGCTCGCTGTGAGGGGCCTACGGTAGACATTATCTCAGTTTGATATTACCTGTTTCTAAAAATACTCTGTTTATGGCTAAGGCCGCACGTTGCAGGAATGCAGTGGCTTTTTTTTGGAGATTTCACTGTGTTTTTTTGAGCCAAAGTCAGCAGTGGACTTAAAAAGGAAATCATCTAAGAGCTTCCTTTTATATTTTCCATTCTTTTTCGAGCAACTCCTGACGTTGGCTCAAAAGAACATAGCAAAATCTGCAACAAAAAATGCTAGGATTTCCGCATCGTGGGGCCTCAGCCTATCATATTATTAAAGCTCAGAGTGGGAGATTTATATTTAATTAAAATATTGCAATTGAATCTCAAGCGAACAAGCAAGAAAAGTTTTCCCTGCTTTGTTCTGTCAAGGTCCAATCACATTCTTGAAGTGTAATATATAGCTCCTGCACTGAGCAGCAATACTGTATACAGCCTAAAGATTCTTGCACACAGTTATACTCAGAGGTTGTTTGTAGTTTTTATACCGCAAGCATACAAGTGTCTCAGCCTTTACTGTACTTTCGTATGCCTGTAATTTTGCATGGTTTATCACATTCCATATTTACAGAGCTGTTCTCCCCAGGAGTAATGCTTCTAATTGAGAACAATGAAGTATAAAGGAACCATATAGAGCTTTGTAGATTGACACATGGAGTCCTATTTAATATACCTGGAAACATCAGTGAAACAGGTCATATCAGATGATTGGGTACTGGCAATTATTGTATTTGTTATTACATACAATTAGTACTACTAGAGTATGGGGAGGGATCAATAACAAAACTGCAAAAGGCAAGCCTCTCCCTCTGTCTATCATTTCTTCTATGTTCTTATAACTGCCGCTGGATAAATAACATTTATTAAAGTGTGAGGTCAATCATATCTAGGGGGGAATGGGCACAGACATTACCAACTGTATCACTGTTTAGAACACAAAGGAATTATATGATATACTGGTACAGGGGTGTGATATATAGATATATATAAATATAGATATATATATATCAGTATTAAAGGGGTCACCAATGTTTGATTAGTGGGGGAACCAAGAGAAAGTACCACCCCTGCTTATGAATTGTCTACTACAATTTGCATATAGATCGTAGAAACCCAGAAGATTTTATGAAGAAGACAAACTTTGCTAGCAAAGGAGGTACTACAGCCTAAAGCATTCATCATCTCTCCATTAGATTGGTGATAAATGATAGATTGGAGGGGGTCAGACCAGTAGGACCCCCACTGACCATCAAAATGAGCGAACCAAAAGCCCCATAGACTTTGAAGTATGCCAACCACTGTTCCATTCAGACTTGTCAAAGGCGAAATGCTGTAAATGAAACATAAAATCTTTTATAATTTTAGTTTGAAATCTGTTCTAATAATTCACATGCTTGACAGTTAACAGGGGTACTACCATTTACTGAAAGCAAGCAACGATTTAGAAAGTGGTAAACTGAAACACAAAGCAAATTAGCATTTTTCATAAATTTTCATTCTACTACAATTTATCTTTATTTACATGAAACCAGAGCCCCCCTTACTTCAGTTCACATTAGAATTACTACTTATTGCTTATTAAACCAACATATCACAAATCTAAAAAACTTATACAATATGAATGATCAAGTCTGCGTATATAATAAGTAAGATATATAGCTGCAATTAACTTAATTATATCATTTAGATATGTTTAGATATATAAAATGAAGCCATGACATTTACAAAATGAGCATACAGTAGTAATAGGAACAACATGCTATAGCTTTCATCCCTATGATATAATGCAGTAAGAAAAGTATTGTACTTACCCTTATGAAGAAGAATCAGCAGCAGCCATGTAAGAGTGAAAGGTGCTTATTAGTAGTCATCTCTATACTGTAGCACAAGGAAACTGGCACCCACAGTTCATATTCATTGCCTATGGGTGTTTCCAAGCATTAACAAAGCCTTGCTCTAAACTGTAATCAGACCAATAGTAATAAAATGCTAAATCTACAGATATGTCACATAATAAAAGTGAATACATTTCTATTTCTATTTATGAATATTTATGTATAAATACATGTGCAACATGTGATAACATTCTGTCCAACCAGCTTGTAATGCTGCAATGAATATTACAAAGTTCTGCATAGTCAAAGGCCAAGTTCACACCTTACATGGATCTCTTGATAACTAAGTGACATCATGATACCACATTGCAACAATATGTACTGTAACTGTGGGTCCTTTGTAAAGCAGTCATGTTTTGCTGTCCTATGCACTGATTGTTTCAGCTGTAGTATTTTACATCTGGTTTTCTGTGATTTGTTTACACATGGTGGAAAATCCATAGAAAACTGTGAATAGTAAGTAAATAGGATGTTGGAACTCCATCCACATATTATGGAAAACATAAGCTCTAAGGGTGAAATCCATGCATATCAAAATCTAAATCAACATTTTCCAGTGTCGCCTTAGACATCATGTGATAAAATGTTCTCTATACAAGCTCTATACTAAATTGGCTAAGCAGATAAATAAAAAATGGCCTAACTTACATGCATTGTATTTAAGAGTTCATGGTGATACTACCTTGGACCATATTTCTTCAGAACAAAATAGAGTTATAAGTTCTCAAGAAAAAAAAAGAGTACTTGCTTGCAGTTAAGCTAGAAAGTCTAGAGAATCCAGCAGCGCTCTTTTAAAGGCCATGTTTATTCCTGAGTGCCTCTGATGCATTATTTTCAGATTTAAGCTTCAAATACCTCGCCTGTAATCTTCCAACAATGAGAGCTTTCATGCTGACAAATATTCCAGGTATGGAAAGAGACAACTAAATGAAACATTTTAGTACCAGTGTAATTTTCATTCTAGACCATTTAAGCTAGTGTTTCATCTAAAATAAAAGTGAGACAATTTCTCTGTCAGCATCTAGAATTGTAATTGTGGGATTTGTCCTGTCAGCACTACAGAACTAACAAATATGTATTTTTCATCTTCTCATCATGACATAAACACCTTTTTCCATGACACTTGTTTTGAAGAATGAGAAAAACCTGTAAGTTTTCATAAGTACAAAAGTCAGCTAATTCTACATACTCGGAAATAGCAATGGCTTGGGAGCATCGGTCTATAGCAAGAATATCTATCTATTGGATGTTTTTCTCATAGATAAATGTAAAAGTGTTCATTTTTTCAAAAACATTTCTTTATAAAATGATCACGTCTTCTCTGTATATTGTCCTTTTTATTTGACTTTTCATCTGTGCAGTCAATGGATTAGGCAATATTGTAGCATAAATGACATTTCTCAACAGGATGTTTCTTTAACAGGGCTTATACCCAATAATAAGTTCATGCCACAGTTCTTCATCATGTTGAAGCATATACTGTATATATATTTTTTTTAGTTATGTAGTAAACAACGGATGACAAACAGGATTGTGCAACAGGATGACTATCCTGTACCACCCTGTTACCTTAGACTTCCATTGTATAAACACAAGAATACACCAGGATCCAGTTGTGCAGCAGGAAAAAAAAATGACAGTCTCCATTTGTCTGTCCTGTTGTAAAAACAGATTGTGTCAAGAAACTCAAGAGGTCAGAAATGGACATATTTAACCATGATGGAAGCCCCACTGAATAACTGAAAATGGGAAAAAAAAATCAGACACTTGTAATGTAAAGTGAAACATGATGTGAACCAGCCCTAACCTTCAAATGTTATTGTTTTTTTTTTTTTTTGGAATTAAAGTTTAGAGTTTTGTTAAATAATATATAATAGGCAAAATGTATTACTTGGGTTGTAACCTTGCACAAACAGCATTATAACAACAGGGAAATGGTTGGAGAGTGGGGTGTGGGAGAGTAGGTAGGGGAAAAAGAAAACTTAAGTAGTTCCAGAGATGGAGGATGGGACTAGGCCTGGGCATCCCGGAGGCGAACATACTCTTTAAGGGATGTGAGTTGGATCCAGTAGAACCAGATCAGGTTAAGTTTGGCAGGGTAACTACCTACAGAGGTCATAGATTGTAAGTTCTTGCAAGCAGAGCCCTCAGTCCCATTGTGTGAATTTACTATTTCTTTGTAATGTATCTTTTTGTCTGTACTTGAACCCTATGACTTGTAAAGTGCTGTGGAATATGTGGGCGCTATATAAATAAAATGTATTCTTCTTCTTATTATTATTATTATTACATTCCATTTGCATGATCTTGTTTACTTTAGTGAACTACAGTGCCATAGTAGGTGGGTTTGGCGATTTTGCACACCTTCACAGCATTTAGGAGGTATCAAAGGATAGAGCATTTGTATTTCTTTAGGGAAACACATCAGTGCAGTGGAGTAGGAAGAGCCCTGAATCAGTTGTCAATGGCCTGTCTGTGAGTAACGGAAGCTAACTCTCCAACTGCTAGCCAGAATGGGGAGAGGAGCGAGCAGGACCAGAAAATATGTAACAGGATTCCCTCCATGCCCTTACACCTCCAGCATAAAGTTTAGACAGAGGGGTATATTTTACCCAGAACCAAGGGCACCTGACACCATTGCGTCAGCCGGTTATAGTTTTTTGGTATCTAGAGGAAAGGGGTGTTTTGTGTGCCAAGGTGCAAAATTTTGACTTCTCTTTGGCGGGTGATGACACCTGGAGATCCCTCTTCCATTTGGCCAAATATGCAAGAGACCACTGCCCTGGAGCCATAGATTAATTATAAAGATTTCTTTATAGGACCCCAAGCTGCGCAGGGTGATTCAAAATGGATGAGCTGTCTGGTTGTGTGCACGGAATGGGAAAAAAGATAGTGGAGTAGTTGGGGGAGTCTGCAGTCATCCAGCAAAGGTAAATCAAAAGGTTGTGATCAGTGGTGAACCTAGCCTCTTTGCTGCCTGAGGCGGACTATAGAAAGACGCCCCCCCCCCGAAAAAAAAATTTAGTTTTCTTGCTACTAGCTTCTCACGCTGTTATCGTCGCACAGTATACACAATACACAAAGTTATAAAACAGTTTTTAAGAATTCTTCTTACTGCATTACTTCAGTATCAGAAATCAAAAACACGGCATTAACGATGAAAGTAACTTCACACATCTTCTGCTTGGTAGATGGATGAGCCCACGTGGCCCCCATTCTCTATAATAGGAGTGCCGCAAATAGCTGAGCACTGTACTTTGGGTATCTTTGGCATTCCCATTGAAGTGAATAAGAGCCACACGGGTTCGTCCATTCACCAAGCTACACGCCTATATTCAGCCTGACTGCGGTCAGGCTGAATTCCCACCCAGTGGGGGGGGAAAAACCCAATTCTCCAGCTGAGTGGGGGTCTCAGCAGACAGACCCCCATCAGTCAGTTATTTATCCTCGATCATTTAGGTGAATACAGTGCCATGACTATTTCTTCCAGCTGTGACTTGTCTCTGTAAAGTTTGCAACACAGTTATCTTTGGCTCCTCACTTTTCCAGGCATCCAACCCATATTGTCCTCACCTGCACACCCATCCTGCTGCTATCCCAATTATAAAATATATGATATAACCCCCCATAATAAATAATATTCCCAAGTGCATCTTTATATTAATATATTAATAATGTCCGTGTGTACCCTGTATAAATAGTGCCCCTTAATAATGCCCCAGGTTTTAACAAATGAAAAGGTTTTCAAGGTCATTAATAAACTAATCAGTGGGGCTCAAAAACCCAGTACCCCTACTGATCAGCTGTTTGAATGGTACCTGTGTAAGCACCGTGACCGCATTTCTGTTTACATAGTGTCATTCATCTCATAGTGGCCATGAAATGTAACTACAGCTTTGTCCTATACATGTCTATTTGACAAGGCTGTAATTACATCACACAGTCACTATAAACAGACAGCGTGTGATATAAACAGGTGCCATAGCACCTGTTTATAATGCCCCATTTACACACACAATAGTGTTCCACAGCAACCTCTGCACACAGTATTACACAGTATTATGGCCCGCAGTGGCCCCTGCACATGGTATTATGGTCCACAGCAGCCCCTGCACATGGTATTATGGCCCGCAGAGGCCCCAGAGTATAATAATAGTAGTATTTGAGGCCCGCAGCCTCACTAACCGATCCCCGCTCCTGCTCACAGCCGCCTACACTTCCCCTTCTGCGTTCCATAGTAGAAGGGGAAGCGGAGGCGGCCACGAGCAGGCGCGGAGGTAGGTAAATAAATAGGCCGTTACCTGCCAGGGTTACTCCAGCAGGTAACGGCCTATTTATAAAAAAAAAGTTATCCTCACCTACCTGTGATACCTTGATGGAGCCTCCGCCTTCTCTTCTTCACCCACGTCCTTGTCTCAGAGAAGGAGGCGCGATGGCGTCATGGTATCGCTGCCTGTGCTGAGATGCAGACATCTTGTAAGCCAGCCCAGGACAGGCCCCACTCAGCTTTGTTTCTTTTTGTTTTTTAAAGCAGCCTGTCCTGGGCTGGTTTACAGTAAATAAATAGTAAAAATGCCGCCCTCCAGACAGTGACGGATAGTGCCGCCTGAGGCGGCCGCCTCAATTCCCCTCATTAGAGGTGGGCCCCTGGTTGTAATAATTGGGAGCCTAAGGTCCAATGTGAGCCTGCCAGGATGTGGCATACCTAGAATCTGCTCCACCCGCAGCCTCTCCCTGAAACATCCTCCCTCAGTTCCAGGGGGAAGACAAGGGTTCCCCAAAATTGGATACATTGGAGAGGGCATGGGAGACAAGTCGGCCCCAGTGAAAAACTGGGCAGCCAGTCTAAGGGTGGCGTGAGAGGAAAGCAGAGAGCCAGATGAGGACGCCAACTAAGGTAAGTTGGATTAAAATATATGGGTGATAGCCTGTCCAACCTCTATCCACCACTTGTGGCTGCCTTGATGACACCAGTCCCCAATTCTAGTCAAGTGGGCCACGGCATAGTATTTGTATGGCTCAAGAAAAGCCACTCCACCCGATTCCTTCCTTAGTACAAACAAGGTGAGCCCGGATGCCAGACAAACCTGGTCTGTTGAGTAGAAGGACATGACCCAGGAGAACATGGAGTGGCCCAAGCCAATGTGTTTCAAGGATTGAGCAAGAAATTCCCAGTCTACCTGATCAAAAACCTTTTCGGCATCAGTGGAGAATAAAAGCATTGGTTGATGTTTGGTACAAGTGTAGCAAATTGCATCCAGTGCTTTCGTAGTGTTGTCCCTTGCCTCCGGTGATGGCAAAAATCATGCTTAGTCTGGGTGTATCAGTGTTTGAAAGTGGGGGAGTCTAGAGGCGAGAATTTTTGTGAAGAGTTTAGGACCAATGTTTAAGACAGAAACAGGAGCAGTTCCATGGTTCCTTCCCTTCCTTGGGAATAACTGTTGGGTGACCATAATGTCTCTAGGCATGTCATGGTCCGTGGTGAGGGCATGAAGGCAGGGAGAAAGCTCTCTGACAGAATCAGAAGATATTGTTTGTAATAGTGAAGTGTAAACCCATCAGGGCTAGGGGACTCACCCACCGTGCTGTCCTCAAGGGCTTGAGATAGTTCTATAGCAGTTAGAGGTGACTCTAGTGTTGCTATGTAGTACCCTATCAACTGCATGTGAGAGGGGCTTGGATAGTCAATATTATAGAGAGTCTGGTAAAAATTCTCGAAAAGCTGTTGCAATGGCCTTGGCTTCATGGTGAGTGCTTTATGATTAGTCCCCTTATATAGCATTTGTGTGCCTTCCTACACCGTGAGGAGGGTAATCGAAGGGTCTGCATTGGTTTTGAAAAAGAGGTCAAGTTCAGTCTTAATCTTCTTGGAGATGGCCAGGTCCTGAAGTCGGGACTTGTTCAGTCACCAAGTGGAGCTTGGAAGTGAGGGATGGTCTAAGGTGGAGGTCAGGGAGACTAGGGACTGGTCCGAGATGTGAAATGGTCTCTAGCTTGAAGTCCGCCACCATCCCCAATTCGTGGTGTCTGACCAAAAAAGAAATCAATTCTTGCATAAACAGTGTAGAGGAGAGAAAAAGGAATAATCCTTCACCCTGGGGTGGAGGATGCGTGAGGTATCAAGTAACTGATGGAGGAGTTTTGTAAACCACCTCAACAGTGTGAGGTAGGACAGTGGCTCCAACTCCAAGTTAAGAACCAGATTAAAGTTCCCTACTATTATCAGCATGCCTTCTGCAAATGACAGGAGAGAGATTAGATTGGATTCATGGCAAGCGCTCTGTCCTGTATTGGGTAGATAAATGGAAGCAAAAGTGAAAGTTCTGGCCATGATAGTTGCTTTTACTGCCTGAAATCACCCTTCTCCATTGCTACATGTATCCATGTGGTACCAGGGGATAGCATTAGCTATTAAAACACTAACCCCCATAGACTGGAAAACAACAGTGGTAGGAGTGGATGGTACCTTTTATTGGAGACCTTGGAGAAATGGTCCCACTGAAAATTAGTTTCTTGCAATAGCATCACTTGGGCTCATCTCTATCATAGGTCATTTAGGAGCATTGTGTGCTTTTCCAGGGTGACCAGATCTTTGACATTGAAGGAAACAACCTTGACGGTAGAGGCTGCCATCTGGGTAGGTGGGAAAAACAAACGTTAAAGTTAAGCCAAGAGAAAACCCAGAGGAAAGGAAAAAGGAGGAGGGTAAGGAGAGCAAGGATAAGAATAAGAATTGTTAGTGTATGCAAGGGAGGAGGAGGAAAGAAAGGCTGTGGGCGCAGGGGTATGTGGGTCCAACTAGAGGATATGGATGCAGAAAGATAGGCCTGCTCTAATAAGGGAGAAGAGTATGGGAGGAAATGGTCTGACCGGCGGTGGAGAACCACACGCCTGGTCCAGGCAATGGAGTGCTAGTGATATGATAAACAGTGCATATAACATAACATCATAAGAACATCAGACCAAGGATAGACAATAGGGGATAATTAGGGAGTAGGGTCCACAGTGGGTCAGGGGGCCATGTCCTAGGAAAACACTGGTGAGAGCAACTGGCAAGGGCCCCATATTAACCCAACCTTTGCACAACTTCCTACAAATATGCAAATATGTGAACGTTAGGAGGGAAGCAAACCAGGAAGAGCATCTGGGTAAAAGGATAAACTTAGCCATTAGGACTACAAGTCTCTGAGTCTAAACGGGTGCTAGACTCTAAGCTGTCAGGTCTTCTGATTCAAAGATAGAAATTGCAGAGCCATGCACTCGCACATGGAGGTAGAAAGGATGTCCCCAGGTACATGAGCCACCCACCTAGACAAGATTACACAGGGTCACTTCATGGACATCTTGTCTGGCGGTAGTCACAGTGACCCTTGAGTCCACAGGGGTAAGAGACGTTTCCAGATGATCCACTTTGGTACATAGGTGCTCAACGGTCTTTTGCTTTTCAGACAGACTCTGACTTTGGCGGTGGAGTAATTCTAGCCTCTGCATCATGGCTTCAAAGTAGGCCTTGTCAGGGATGTTCAAAACCAACAAATATTCCCCAATACAAAATAATCAATAATCAAATGTAAATAAATTATTTTTTATTAAATTAATCCATAATATATCAAGTTGCAAGACAGAATTAAAAATGATTAAAATAAATTAAAAACTCAAAAGACAGTGCGGTAGAAATAGGCAATTTACCATTAATAATACATCATATAAATACAATAAATAATAAACTGGTACCACATGTTAATTAAATATATAATCCCCAATATTTTTTATATAATCATCTAAATGCAAATAATAAATAAACAAAATAGATATACTGTATATATATAAATAAATATGTATGCCAACCAAAAATATCAAAAAAAGAAACATATGTGATAAACATTATACTACAATAAATATAAACCCCAAAAAGAAGAAATATGAACACAAGAGATCAAAAATATAGCCTCTGTGCAGGAACCTGAAGCTAGAATGGGGATGGGGATGGAGCAGGAGACCACTCTAGCCCAGGTTAGTGGTATTTTTAGGCCAGCTAGGGTGTTGTTAAAGGGGTCCCTGGAGAAGGAGATGGAGTGCAGAGCTAAGGAGAGCTTGGGCCTGGAAAGGAAGTGGCTCAGGGTCCTTCTGCACCTTAGTCATATTGTGGCTGATTTCAGCAAGGGAGGCCAGAGACAGAGAAGGTCATGTGGCCACGGATAGGAGGTAGGAGCAGAGAGAGGAATGGGTGATTGTTCTGGGCATTCCTCTTGCGCCTCTTTGTTTACCCATGCCATGGTGGGGCTGCAGGAGACCGATGGGGCTTGTGTTCCCATACTGTGAGGATCTGGAGAATGCATCCTTATGGCACCATGTCTAAGCTGAGCCCCCTCAAATGCTATTGTATACAATGCCTGCTGAATGGTAGATTAAAAAATCTGGTCCTTAGAAGGTTTTAAATGTAGGTAAATACAGATAAAAAACACCATCAAGTATGACCACCTATAATTGACCATCATCAAGTGTGACCACCTCTATAAAATCATTTTGGCAGGTCTGGAACATTTTGGTGCATGTTAACACAATGACAAGGAGGAAAGGCATCTACAATGATCTTAGAGAAGCAATTGTTGCTGCCTATCAGTCTGGGAAGGGTTTTAAGTTAATTTCCAAATTATTTTAAGTCCATCATTTTACAGTAAGAAAGACTATTCCTAAAATGGAAAATATTCAAGACAATTGACAATCTTCCCAGTAGTGGAAACGCCATCAAATTCAAGGTCAGACCTTGCAATGCTCTGAGAAATAGCTAAATATCCAAGAGCTACATCTAATATTCTACAGGACACAGCATGTTAGGCGTTCATTTCATGACAGCACAATTTAAAAAAAAAGACTGAACAAGTATGACTTGTTTGGAAGAGGGTTTCCAGGAGAAAGCCAATTCTTGCAAAATAAACATGGCAGCATGGCTCAAATGTGGCAAACAACTAAACATCTATCCAACAGCCAGTGGCGTAACTAGGAATGGCTGGGCCCCAAGGCGAACATTTGACATGGCCCCCCCCCTTCCCCCGAACTGCTGCCCCCAATCGCACTCCCCAGAACGCCCCCTCCAACCCCCCCCCCAAAAAAAATGCATTCCTGCTCACACTATTATGTGCCATAGTGGCCCCTACACACAGTATCATGCCCCATAGTGGCCCCTGCACACAGTATTTTGCCCCATAGTGGTCCCTGCACACAGTATCATGTCCCATAGTGGCCCCTGCACACAGTATCATGTCCCATAGTGGCCCCTGCACACAGTATCATGCCCATAGTGGCCCCTGCACACAGTATCATGTCCCATAGTGGTCCCTGCACACAGTATCATGTCCCATAGTGGCCCCTGCACACAGTATTTTTCCCCATAGTGCCCCTGCATACAGTATTTTGCCCCATAGTGGCCCCTGCACACAGTATTATATCCCATAGTGGCCCCTGCCACGTATCATGTCCCATGTGGCCCCTGCACACAGTATTATATCCCATAGTGGCCCCTGCACACACTATTATTCCCCATAGTGGCCCCTGCACACAGTATTATGTCCCATTGTGGACCACCCATGAACAATTATTATACTCTGGGATCTTTTCAGACCCCAGAGTATAATGATCGGAGACCCAGGGGAGGATAGAAGCATAAAAAAACAACGTTGCTTACCTGTTCCTCGCTCCGGTCCATTCGCTGCTGCTTCGGCCGCCTTCAATGTTGGACCAGGCCGGTGTCACTTGATGCGGGCCAGCGTCGCGACGCAAAATGACATCCGCTGACGTCTGGGACGTCACCAAACAGGCCCGAAGCCTGGAGAAGCGCAGTAGAGGTAAGTACATTGTTTTTTATGTTCCCTCACCTCCCCTGGGCCTCCGATTATTATACTCCGGGGTCTGAAAAGACCCCGGAGTATAATGATAGCAGTGATTGTGGTTTTCGGCCCGCGGCCTCACATACCGATCCCCGCTCCTGCTTACAGCCACCTCCGCAGAATCAGAAGCGCAGGCGGCCGTGAGCAAGACCCCGGGGAACGGTAAGTATATAGGGCCCGTTACCTGCTGGGGTTACTCCAGCAGGTAACGGCCTATTAAAAAAAAAAAAAAAAAGCATCAGGGGCCCGCGGGGCCCCGTAATGTCCCGGGCCCTGTGGCAGCTGCTACCGCTGCTACCCCGATAGTTACGCCCCTGCCAACAGCTAAAGCTTGGCCAAATCTGTATAATGCAACAGGACAATGACCCAAGCAGATCCAAAGTCCAAACCTCAACCCCATTGAAATGATGTAGATCTTAAGAGATCTGTGTATAAATGAATACCAACAAACCTCAATGAACTAAACAACATTGTAAAGAAGAGTGGGCCCAAATTCCTCCAGAACAATGTGAGAAACTGATACCGTCATATGAAAATGATTACTTCGAGTTTTTGCTGTTAAACGTGGTTCTACAAACTATTGATTCATGGGGTGTTTCTTTAACGGACGTCACACAGCAGAGATACATTCAATGCAAGTGAATGGGAGCTACTCATATGACCGTTATTTTGACAGACTGTCAAAATATAGGTCATGTTCTATTTTTGTATGTTTTGACCCCTCAATACACTCAAATGAGTGTCAGAATGGGATGTCTAGGGCTCACCGCAGGACCCTGCAGATCAGCTGTACCGACACAGCGTAGCTATAGGTAATAACAATGCCATACAGCTCACCCGCCATATAATGTGTATCACTGAACTACCCAAACCACACAGTATAATATACTCTACAGTGGCCCACACACAATATAATATGTGCCACAGTGGCCCCACATGTTGTAATATGCTCCACAATGGCCCCACACAGTGTAATATGCTGCACTGTGGCCAGCACACAGTACAATATGCTCCACAGTGGCCCCCCACACAATATACTATGCTCCACATTGGCCCAACACAGTATAATATGCTCCACAGTGGCTCTCACACAGTATAATATGCTTCACAGTGTCCCCCACACAGTATAATGTGCTCCACAATGTCCCCCACACAGTATAATGTGCTCCACAGTGGCCCACACACTGTATACTATGCTCCACAGTGGCCCCCACACAGCATAATATGCTTCACAGTGGCCCCCACATACTATAAAATGCTGCATAGTTGCCCCACACAGCATTATATGCTCCACAGTGGCCCCGCACAGTATAATATGCTCCCCATAGTGGCTCCAGACAGTATAAAAGAGTTCCCCTTAAGCCGTTTCAGGCAGACCCCATGAAATTTGATAAATATTTGTGAGGTTCGGCACTCCGATTAGTTTTAGTGCTATTATTATACACTGGGGTCACCTCAGACCCCAGAGTATAATAATTGGAGGCCCAGGGGAGGTGATGGAAAATAACAAACACTTATACTCACCTTACCTCACCTCTCCTCACTACATCCGGCTGTCTTCAGCATCCCCTTTGGTCTTCTTCTGCCTACGACGTCACTGCAGTGATGTCTGGAGTGCATGTCCTCAGTCACAGGCTGGATCAGTATTTGTTATAATTAGTCACCTCCCCTGGGCCTCCGATTATTATACTCTGGGGACTGAGGTGACTATAATAGCACTATTGGAAAGGGCCTGTCATAATGCCGGGTCCCCTTTACATTAACAATATTGGAAATTTCCCCTGTTGATATCACGGTGCTGCAGGACCCCGGCCATCTCCAGCGGACCCTGTACCACTCTACTGCAACCGTGATCGTTACACTGCCCATTACCAGACCTCCACTGCCTATTAAAAAAAGCAGTGGGGGTCCGGTAGGGCCCACTAAAGGCACGGGTTCACCAGTGGGCCAGAACGACCCTGATCAAATGTATGGGGGATCCATAAAAATGGGTGCCCTTCTGGTGCAAGACAGCACCTCAGTTATGTGAGGTCATGTATGTTCACATCTGCACTACCCTGCCCGTTGTTCTGGTCCTCCGATGGACCAGACTGGCAGACTGCTACAATAGGAGATACATACAGAACCCATTGGAGCCCATTGACTATAATGGAGTTCATTGTGTGTCTGTAGTTTTAAAATTGAAATTGACAGGCAAAAAGGTATTGCATGCAGGACTTTTTCATCTGCCTACTTCAGACAGAGCCTGATTAGACACTGGGTCTTGCCACCAAAGGCCATAAAAGTGCTTCCCCTGCTGCCCTATGACAAAGGCTCTCAGAGGCTACTTTTGGGTACTATACCTCTTGGTGAGAGATTGTTGACTGCTAGACATGCCTCTACGATACACAAAAACAGTTTTCTGAGTTGATAGAAGAGGCACATCCATGGAGTAAAAGAAGCATGATGATCATTTTGACAAATTGCCTGCTATCTAGGCTGTTCTGGCCTAGCTGTTAGATGTTGATGGGAGCAATGGTTATGTGAGGGTGTGGAAACATGCCAAACAGACTCTGGATGTCCCAGACAGACCACCAATAGTAAAAATAGTTTGATCCAATTAAATACATGAGCAGCTCATACAGTTTCCTTGTCCCCCATTTAGATACAGGTGGTACCTTCATTACATACACTCTTCTTTGCCCAGAAAATTTCCAGGTGCTGAGCAGAAGGATATTTGGTGTCACAGCATCCTACCAGCTACCGTCACCTTTGTTTGCAGTGGTGTCATGAACCAGAAACCTGGACTGCTATGGAATGAACCATATTATCTTTAGCAAGGAATCCAGGTTTTATGTGGGATCAGACAGTGGTCAGTTTCAAGTATGGAGGCTTTGTGATGAGCACTTTAATCCTGCCTTTGCTGTGAAGTGACACATACTGCCCCAGCTGCTCGTGTTATGATTTAGGGAACCATTGCATATGACAGTAGGTCTCCCTATTAGTGATACAAGGGACACTAACAGCTCAGCAATATGTGCAGGGTATCCTGTGGCCACATGTGTTGCCTCTCATGGCAGGGCTTCTAACTGGTATTTTTCTACAGGATAATGCTTGCTCACACATAAGGTTTTTACCTGACATATGTCATCATTACATTTACACATAAATCTCATTTGATTCAAACAACTCCTTGCGTTATTTTGTTGTCTGCTTTTATCAGACAAGAAAGACAGCTTTTAGTCTGACCCTAAAGCTTTCAATCATAGTCAAAGCAGTTTATTCACATCACTATATGTCAGTACTTCTCTATATATGTCCTGCATGGTCCTCTAACTGTTTCTGGGTGAGAGAGATAGTTACAGAGTTGATTCCTCCTGTACTCACTGAAGGCAACGAGTGGTAGCTAGTCTTCACCCAAAAAGCTCAGAGAGCACTGCAAATTCCAACTACAGTATGCAGGGGAAAACTGCCAAAACTGCCATATATAAGTCATATCATGACCAGAAACAGTGTTACGCCTCATGTATACACACTTCATCTTATCCTTAAAGGTTAAATGATAGGTATGCTTTAAGATTAAATGTAAAGTAGCTATCATGTCTTTACAATAATGTATGAAAAGATGTGCAGAAATGTCTATTTTTTTAATTTCTTTTCTTTTTCCTTGAGACAAGCTTCATGAACACTTCTAACAACTTACCCGATAAAATTCACAGAATGTTTCATTTTCTGGTTTGTGCTAAGAATTTTCTTTACTAATCTTTCTAGAAAACTTAAAAACATGAGTCTTTTGCAAATACTTCTTCACATTTACAGGAAATGATTTTACAAATAATCAAAAGCCTTAAAGCCAATAATAGCCTAATTTCTGAAAGCTTAGCAATGCTTCATAATTCCAAGGCCACCTTAGGATATTAGTCACTATGTGACCAGCCAAAGATAATGAACTTGCAATTGTGCAAATACAACTTGTAAAGTCGGGTTTGAACATAAAAGCATGTACATTTAGTATCCAATGTTAATAATCCATATTTAAAGATAAACATCTAAATATAAGACCTAAAGAGAATGTACTTTAAATGGAATCTCTGACTAGGTTTGGAGCTTCTAAACCACCAGTGTGAATTTATGTATTTAAGGTTTAGGTTTTTAAAGCTGTCCCTGTGCATACTTTTTGAGTAGTAAAATAAGGTATAAATGATAAAACTCCAGGTGCATTGGAAGCATTGTGCTGGTGAAGTCAAGGACAGTACTCCTGACATCATTGTGCGTGAGCAATGAAGTGATGTGTACCCTGTCCGTGGCTTCATATGCACAATATGAATACACCCAATGTCTCTGGATTCATCTACAGAGTTCAGGACAAATGTTGGAAATTTACTTCTCTTACATGCTCATAATACTGGAAATATTGAAAATTTATTTCACACTACTGTACTGTACAAGCAGGGATGCAACTGGAGGGGTGCAGAGTGTGCAATCCTACCCAGGCCCAGAAGCCTAAGGGGGCTCTGTGAAAGATCCTCAGTGCGCCAACACCGCTGTGGCCCCACCTGAGTCTTCTTTCATATAAAAACCACACTCACCGCCAGTGAGTGTCGGGTTCACAAAATAAATACAAGACAAGCTTTCTAAATTTTATATATTTATTAACCCCTAAATGGGTCGGTATTAACATCTAACACATGCAGTTCAGAACAGATATGCAGATGTATGCAAGCATTAACAGTTACTAGTTACAAGATACAGTACAAATAAAATAAAAGGGATAAAGGTGAAATAGTTACTTTACCACACATCTCCTTGATGTGGTTCTGTAGTCCAACACTCACACATGCTCTGGTATGTGTGAATAACCAGTGGAGGCTGTTTAGCATGTGGCATTAATACAATAATCCAGCCTGCATGCTTTCATCACAGTCTCTCAGCATTAGTCCAGTAGTCTCATCACAAAAATCTCCTCATGGTGTACTCTTGTAGTCCCAACACAAAATCTCCATAGCATAATCCCCTCATGGTCTGTCTGTAACAACTCTGTAGTCTGTGATGGTCTCAGCCCAATCTCCATAGCATAATCTCCTCCCACAGACCTCTTACCTCATCTTTTATACCCTTTATGCCACCTCCCAGAATGAGGTCACCGGCAACAGCAAGTCTGATGAGTTAATGCAATCAAGTCCAGATCTTTTGTATAGAGCTGAGACCAAGTGGAATGATACAATGTTATCAGCCAGGTCTGATCAACAGCCCAGGCTTGAACAATGCACTATTGTTTCTTTGATCACTCAGGGCTGTATAGGAATACAATGGAGCCCTATTGTTACAGTGGTACTTCTATTTACCATATACCTAGGATTAGGGCTGCGCACATTATGAATCAATGCAGGTAAGAAGGGAGATACTATACCCAGAGATCAAAATACATCCCTGAGCCACAGCCACACTTAAACAGAATCATCACACCTCCCCCTTTAGATGGGGCTTGCAGGAAGTAGGGGCCTACGCCCCTTTTCTGAAAGCACCTCCGCCTCCAGCTTCTCAGGCTCTGGCCCCAAGGCTTCCTCACCTCCCCCCGGGGTCCCAGCAAACTTGGGCCTTGTCAGACTCCGAGGGTGGTTGAGCGCCACGCGCCTTCAATATGTCCAGACTAGGGTCAGCTTGGACAGCCTTTTTGAACTCTTGGCTGGAGTGAAACAAAAGAGAGGTGCCTGTTACAAAGCTGCCGGCCCCTTCTGTCTCTCTAGTCTGACAAGGGATACTTCTAAGGCCCAGGCTCTGAGCCACGTACACTTGGCTACCTCCTGCCTGTTCCGGGTCCGCTTTCTGAGTGCAGGCATCCCGTAGCTTTACACTCATGACCTCAGGCCCTTGAGAAACCATTCCAGAGATCCCATCCCGGCAATCTCTGCTCTCCTGGCTACCCTTGGCCTGCTCTCTCAGGGTCTTCCCCACACTAGCCACTAGTTGGAGAGTTCTAGGGGATTCTGCACCTCCCCCTTTGCTTCCAAGCCTACATCCTGTTCCTCCTGTACTTGGGTGGGTGATGGTGATACCTTGGGCAAATGACTGAGATCAGGCTTCCCCAAACCATCCCCCCACAATACATTGACAGGTAATACAGTTGACATACCCCCTTCTGGGATCTCACCTCCAGTACCCCATGCCCTCTGCACTTGGGCCATGGGCGCTCCTGGAATAGAACTGGACAGAAGAGACGTGTATGTCTCATACCGGCCGGACTCCTATGGCTTCAAGGGAGTAAGGCTAGTCATGGCGGTCTCAGCACCGACTCCAGGTGGTGTAGGCAACGGTTCAAGGGTCGGAACGCCCTCCACCCTTGTAGCACTCTGGCTGCGGGCTAACACCGCACTACCAGCAGTCCGTCCCTCACCTGGATCGGCCATGAGATCCACATAGCCTACCTGACCACCTGGCACATGGTCAGCAGTTGGGTGCTTATCGGATGCACTGGGCGAAATAGTAGAAGTCGCTTTCAGTGACTCAGAAGAGCTACCCTGTACACTTTCACAACAAGCATTGGCAATTACATTGACAGTACCTTCATTAGCAATTGTTAATTCACACCGGGCCTCAATGAGATCTACAGTAGACATGTTAACAAGCTGGGAGGGAGACGCCCCCGCAGATGTGGGTGTGTCTTCAGACAAAGTCTCATTGGCTCCTAGCACGGGGGTGAACCAAGCATCAATAACATTTTTGCTGAGCTGGGTTGCAGGAAGTTCATTGGCATCTTCCCTGCTCTCAGCTGAAGGCAACTCATTAGCATTTACATTGACTGCCATGGGAAGTATCTCAGAGAGGGGGTTACGGGCCCTCTCTGCAGATATGACAGACACATTATCAACATTAGTCATAGACAGTTTATCACAGTAAATTGGGTTGCTCCCCACCCCATATTGGGACATCATAGGTCCTAAATCAGTTCCCAACAGTACCTTAGCAGGCAAATCAGTCAATAGTCCCACAGTCCGCATTCCTTTTCCTGCACCCCCGTCCAGATACACAGATGGGCCACCTGCTGTGGCTTGGGAAGCAGGGAAGTTTTCAGGGTGGTTGGGGCACTCCTCCTTGAAATGTCCTGTCTGGTTACAGGCATGGCCCCGCCGCACCTCCCCTTGGGGTTTGGGGAAGGTCACTAGAGTGCCCAGAGTTCTTGGGACAGGGGAGGGAACACCCGGGGCATAGTTTGTCTCACCCGACCTGACGACAGACGGCTGTGGTGAACTCCAGCCTGGCTTCTCCTTCCAACTTGAGGGTCTCTGCAGGGTTGTTGGAGTTTGCGCTTGCTGGGAGATTTCCCGCCTCTTCAGCTCAAGCTGATACTCCCTCTCGGCCTGTCGCTCAGCAAACTTCCTCTCTCTCTCTGCCTGTCGCTCAGCAAACTTCCTCTCTCTCTCTGCCTGTCGTTCTTGTGCTACAGCTTCCAGAAAACGGTCCAACACCTGCAGGTATATGTTAGGGTCACTGGTGCCTACTTGCTGTAGGGCCATTTGCCAGTATGAAGCCATTCCCATAGCAAGGCTGGGGCTACTGGTCCCTCCTGGTGAAGTAATCCTTGGGACCGGGCTGCTTGCCGCACTTCCTGGCCTAGCCCCAAAATCAGGACTCTGCTCGATTCTCTGTATGGCTGTGGCTGCCTCCATTTCAGCCATATGCTCAGGATCTCCAAAAGCCTGGTTCAGCAGTTCTGGGGCTCTGCTTCTGAGCCCACTAGCCATCCACTGGTATTTGCCAAATAAAAGATAGGATAGAATACAAAGAGTAAGGGAGGGGAACAGCACTGTTTCAAACTTTCACTGTATCTTAATGCTTGCTTTAATACTGAGCTTGTCTCATAGGATTACTACAATCCCCAGCATTTGAGGGATAAAGGTCCCCAACGCACGCTGTTTATCCTAAGATCCCACTACGCTGCCACCAATGTGAAAGATCCTCAGTGCGCCAACACCGCTGTGGCCCCACCTGAGTCTTCTTTCATATAAAAACCACACTCACCGCCAGTGAGTGTCGGGTTCACAAAATAAATACAAGACAAGCTTTCTAAATTTTATATATTTATTAACCCCTAAATGGGTCGGTATTAACATCTAACACATGCAGTTCAGAACAGATATGCAGATGTATGCAAGCATTAACAGTTACTAGTTACAAGATACAGTACAAATAAAATAAAAGGGATAAAGGTGAAATAGTTACTTTACCACACAACCCTCTTGATGTGGTTCTGTAGTCCAACACTCACACATGCTCTGGTATGTGTGAATAACCAGTGGAGGCTGTTTAGCATGTGGCATTAATACAATAATCCAGCCTGCATGCTTTCATCACAGTCTCTCAGCATTAGTCCAGTAGTCTCATCACAAAAATCTCCTCATGGTGTTCTCTTGTAGTCCCAACACAAAATCTCCATAGCATAATCCCCTCATGGTCTGTCTGTAACAACTCTGTAGTCTGTGATGGTCTCAGCCCAATCTCCATAGCATAATCTCCTCCCACAGACCTCTTACCTCATCTTTTATACCCTTTATGCCACCTCCCAGAATGAGGTCACCGGCAACAGCAAGTCTGATGAGTTAATGCAATCAAGTCCAGATCTTTTGTATAGAGCTGAGACCAAGTGGAATGATACAATGTTATCAGCCAGGTCTGATCAACAGCCCAGGCTTGAACAATGCACTATTGTTTCTTTGATCACTCAGGGCTGTATAGGAATACAATGGAGCCCTATTGTTACAGTGGTACTTCTATTTACCATATACCTAGGATTAGGGCTGCGCACATTATGAATCAATGCAGGTAAGAAGGGAGATACTATACCCAGAGATCAAAATACATCCCTGAGCCACAGCCACACTTAAGCAGAATCATCACAGGCTCATAAGCATCTTCATAGCTGAAAGGGTTCACAGTGGTCTCATCTGCTCTTGGGCCCTGTGATGATTCTGCTTAAGTGTGGCTATAACTCAGCTGTATTTTGGTCTCTGGGTAGCGTATTTCTCTCTAGTTCCATTTATTCATACTGTGCGCAGCTATGAGCCTAGGTGTATATTGGCAGTAGTGGCCAGGCTGGAACAATAGGGCTTTGTATCCATCCCAGAATAGCTATTGTATTCCTATGCAACCCTGAGTGATCAAACAATAGGGCATTGTTCCAGCCTGGGCTGTTAGATCAGATATGACTGATAACAGGGTATCAATTCACTTTGTCTCAGCTCTATACAAAAGATCTGGATTTGATTGAATTAACTCATCAGACGTACTGTCGCCGGTGACCTCATTCTGGGAGGTGGCAAAAAGGGTATAAAAGATGAGGTAAGAGGTCTGTGGGAGGAGATTACACTATGGAGATCATGCTATGAAGACTGTGCTGGGATTATGCTACAGAGTTGTTACAGAGAGACCATGAGGAGAGGCTGCTGTGCTGAGATGATGCTACAGGATATTACAGACTTTGACTGACATGCTACTATGAGCAGGCAGGTTGTAATGCTGCTGCTGACGATGATGAGCCTACAAGAGACTGTGAGAGACCACTGTAAAGACCATGCAGGCTGGATTACTATATTGTGATGCCACATGCTAGGAGTTAATGCGACATGCCAAGAAGCCTCCACTGGTGACTCACACATGCATGTGTGAGTGTTGGACTATAGAACCACAGCAAGGACATGTGTGGTAAAGTAATAATTTCACCGTTATCCCTTTTATTTTATTTGTACTGTATCTTGTAACTAGTAACTGTTAATGCTTGCATATATCTGCATATCTGTTCTGAACTGTATATGTTAGATTTTAATACCGACCCATTTAGGGGTTAATAAATATATAAAATTTAGAAGGCTTGTCTTGTATTTATCTTGTGAACCCGGCACTCACTGGTGGTGAGTGTGGTTTTAATATGAAAGAGGACTCAGGGTGTGGCCAAAGCGGTTTGGCACACGGAGGATCTTTCACAGGCCCATAAACCTGCGGGTCCATAGGTCACCCTCACCATGCAAATTTTCTTGATCACCTTTCTGAATCCCTTTGATGACTGGCAGTTTGTGCATTGTAAATTTATTACCCTTGTCCCTTGGTGAACTGCAGTGAGAAGATTTATGAGGCTTAGCCTTCCACTGTCAAAAAAGATAAAATTAGCCTTTTCATGCAAAATGGAGCAACTGGTCAAAATATAGTCAAGGATGGATTCTGTGGAGGAGATTCTAGCACAAAAGTGGAGAAAATTGTGGGAGGGTACAAGCTGGACATTTACACCAGGAAACATATGGCTTTAGTTACACTATTGGATACTGGGTATGCCAATCAATCTTGTTAGCAAAGAGATGTGAGCTGCAGAATTATTAAATGTACAGTATGCTCCCTGCTTCGATTTTTAGTCCTCACGGCTCGAGCATGTATCCCGCAATTTTGGAAGCAAACTGAACCTCACCCTCTCTCCCTTTGGGTTTTGAATGTCAATGAGATTATGCATATGGAGAACCTTACCTCTTTCCTGCATGACACTGTTCAAACTTTTAACAAGACCTGGTTCTACTGGATGGAATTCCAACGTACCAGTGAATGTCAGACGCTTCTCGGGCCTGTGCCTCCCCCATAGACCTACAGTGGGATGCTCTGGTTTTTATAGCTAACTGATGGGTTACTTATCCCGGACTATTCTTGACGCTCTGGCCTCGCTCCCTGTGAGTTTTACTACTCTTTTTTAGGAAGAATATTTGATTGCTTACACCCCTGGAGTCCTCCCCTGGACCCGGATACTGTTGCTGTATAGTCCCCATCCTCCCCTCGAAAAAAATTTTTTTTTTTTTTCTCTTTTCTTTTCTTTTCCTCTTCTCTTCCCTCTCGTTCTGTGTCTGTTTTTCTTGCCTCGCCCCCCCCTTCCCTTCCTCTTTTTTTTTTTTCTCTTCCACCCTCTTGTCCTTTTTGCCTCTACTCGAGGATCTCCCCGCTATTAACAGTATAGAATGTTACTGCTGTTGTTGCAGTTATATGTTTTCACTGTATTTTCTGTATTCTGTATTTTATGTCTTTTTGAAAATCAATAAACTTTGAATTGGAAAAAAAAAAATGTACAGTATATTACCATGATAGTTTATAGACAGATTAGATTTACAATACTTTGAATTTAACATAAATAAGTTTGCATGAAAACAGTATCTATGGCTATATTGATGAGTTCACGTAGATGAGTTGTATACAATGATGAAGCAGGCTCTGCTGTGGGAGTAGCAGGCGTGATGCAGTGACATCACTTACATCGCTCCTGCAGATCCCTGAAGCCACTGGAACCAGAGAAAGCAGACAGAACAGCAGGGAAATGGGTTGAGGTATGAGGTTTTCTTTATATTTGTTTGGTACCAGGAGAGGGACATAATATTGTGGGGGCAACTGCAGGGGGGGACTTTATACTTTTGTTACACATGGCCCAATAGTTACAGGCCGCTCATTAAAATGCACCAATATAGTGCTGAATCAACAACAACAGCAGCCACTGTTTGCAGTGGCAAACCAATTTGGCTAGTAAAATGTGCTTGTAATTCAGACAGCCTTTTAAGAACACATCCATTATTCGTTCTTATAATGATTTGGTTAAAATTTGGTAATGACAATGCATCTAAGATCACTTAGTTCCTTTGTAAAGATTTTCAACATAAAGTGAATCAAGTAATTATAGCTAGTACCCAAGAATAAGGTGCCAAGTGCAACATAACAATAAATGTAATTTGAGTGTCAAATGTTCAAAGGCCACTAAATAATGTTCCCAGATGCAAACTTTTGTACCTAGATGCTCAGATTGTTCACTGGTTAAATAATCAGGAGCTGCTATTATAAAAAGGACTTTCCGTACACTCAGGATAATCATTACCATGACTACATGCTGCCAAGAATGCAGACAGCATACTACAAAACATTCCTCCGTCCCTTATCCCTGCTTGTCACATTGAATATAACTTAAAAGTGTTACTCCCATTTTATTTAATATTTTTGCTATTGTGTCAGAGGGTGTGTGGTGAACATTTTTGTAATATACTTTATTAACTTATCAAACTTCCTTTTAATAGAAAACAGGCTGTAAAGTTTCCATTAGCAATGTTCTAACTAAGCATTGTAAATTAGACTCTGTACACCCATACTCAATGCAGCATGTAGAGCTGAAGCATTTACCAAAGGGGGATGGCCACTTCAAATAGCTGTATCTCCGGTTTTATACTACTTAGAAAAAATGGTTCTGGTATCACAAGAAAGCTGAGATTCTCAAGTATAAAAGAATTAGAGATATCGTGAGTTAAAAACACATTGGGAATGTGATTTTATATGCAGCATGAACTGCTGCATGTTAAGTTGACATTCCAGACTGTGTTTTTAACTAGTGATACAGTGGCTTGCAAAAGTATTCATACCCCCGTGAACTTTTTCACATTTTGTCACCTTACAACCACAAACTTAAATGTATTTTATTGGGATTTTAAGCAATAGACCAACACAAAGTAGCAGATAATTGTGAAGTAGAACAAAAATGGTACATGTTTTTTTTTAATTTTAATCAAATAAAAATCTGAAAAGTGTGACATGCAAAAGTATTCAGCTCCCAGTACTCTGATATAAAAATGGAAAAAGTATTCTACAACTGCAAACCTACCAAGACATGGCCATCCACCTAAAGTAGCAGATCAAGCAAGGAGAGAACTGGTCAGAGAAGCAGCCAAGAGGCCCATGGTCACTGTGGAGGAGCTGCAGAAATCCACAGCTCAGGTGGGAGAATCTGTCCACATGACAACTATAAATTGTGCACTCCACAAATCTAGCCTTTATGGAAGAGTGGCAAGAAGAAAACACTGCTCATCACCCTGAATACACCATCCCCACTGTGAAACATGGTGGTGGCAGCATCATGCTATGGGGAGGCTTTTCTTCAGCAGGGACAGGGAAGCTGATCAGAATTGATGGGAAGATGGATGGCGCTAAATACAGGGCAATCGTGGAAGAAAACCTGTTGGAGGCTGCAAAAGACTTGAGACTGGGAAGGAGATTCAAGGAGACAATGACCCTAAACATACAGCCAGAGCTACAGTGGAATGGTTTAGATCAAAGAATATTCATGTGTTAGAATGGCCCATTCAAAGTCCAGATCTAAATCCCATTGAGCATCTGTGGCAAGATATGAAAATTGCTGTTCACAGACGCTCTCCATCCAATCTGGCTGAGCTTGAGCTGTTTTGCAAAGAAGAATCAGCAAAACTCTCAGTCTATAGATGTGCAAAGCTGGTAGAGACATACCCCAAAAGACATGCAGCTGTAATTGCAGCGAAAGGTGGCTCTATAAAGTATTGATATAGGGGGGCTGAATACATTTGCATGTCACACTTTTCAGATTTTTATTTGATTAAAATTTTGAAAACCAAGTGTCATTTTTGTTCCAGTTCACAATTATCTGCTACTTTGTGTTGATCTATCACTTAAAATCTCAAAAAAATTTAATTAAGTTGTGGTTATAAGGTGACAAAATATGAAAAAGTTCAAGGGATATGAATACTTTTGCAAGTCACTGTATCTCAGGTTGTGTTATAGCTAGTACTTCAATCTTGGCAACATATGAAAGCTGAGGTGGTATAAACCAGGAAATACAGCCATTTGAAGTGACCATCTTCCTCTTGGTTAAATGCTTCAGCTCTCCATATTTATAATACATTTGTGTACAGACTTTTGCTAGTAACTGCTCAGTTAGAGTTTTTATTTTTGCATTTCCATTTTTTTCTTCCCTCATTCCAAGAGACATAATTTTTTTTTCAATTTTCAGATCACAGAGTCACATAATGGCTTATTGTTTGTGCAACAAATTGTGCTTTGTAATGGCACCATTCAATATCCTGTACAATGTACTGGGAAGCTGGAAAAAAATTCAGAATGAGATGGAATTGGAAAAAAAAAGTTTTTGCGCCAATTTCTTATGGGTTTAATTTTTACGGCATTCACTATATGGTAAAAATGACATGTTACCTGTATTCTGCAGGTCAGTACAATCACGGCGATACCAAATTCATATAGTATTTGTAATGCTTTGATACCTTTTAAAAAATTAAAAGCTTGGCAAAATAGAAAAAAAAAAATTTGTGTCGCCATATTTATGTGTATGGAGCTGGGTAAGGCGGGACAAGATGGCGTTTTTATTGATACCATTTTGGGGAAGTTCTGATGGTTTGATCTCTTTTTATTCCATTTTTTATAGGAGGCAAAAAGTTGAAAAAACAGGTATTTGGACATTTTTAATTTTTTTCCCCACTACGACATTCACCATATGGGATAAATGTTTTAATATTTTAATAGTTCGGGCATTTTTGAGTACAGGGATACCTAAAGTGTTTATGTTTACTTTTGTTTTTTTTATTGTTATATGTGATCTAGGGAAAGGGGGGGTGATTTAAACTTTTGTGTTTTTTGTATTTTTTGTACTTTAAAAAACGTTTTTATTTTTTTATTTTAATTTTATTTTCAGACCCCCTAGGGACCTTGGACCCTAGGGGGTCTGACCGCTCACACTATACACTGCAATACTAATGGATTACAGTGTATAGTGAAATCCATTCACTTCTATTATACCCTGATGTAATGACAAGCCTGGGATCCTTCAATAGGCTGTCATGGCAATCAATCACCGCCCTCCGATGACGTTCTGGAGGCCGGTGATCAGGAAAAGATGGCGGCACCCGTGGCGCCTGAGCACTTTAGATGCCGTATCTAAAGTGTTAACAGCTGCGAGCCCTCTCCATACACCCCGTCACACCTAATCACGTACATGTACATGATTTTACGTGAAGGGGTTGATGTTCCATAGTAGCCCCTCCACACAGTATAATGTCCCAGAGAGGCCTCTACACTAATAAAATTTATTAAAATCCCACATACATTGGGATGACTGAGCTGGTTTCATTATGAATTTTACAACAATTATTCAGCCAAACCCCAAAATTTGGCGTTTTGCCAATCACAAACTACAATTGAAATAATCACCCCCTATCTGCCATCTAGCTCTTTCCCCAATTGCCTGAGTGACTTCTCCTACTTTGTCTGCAGTTAGAGGTGGTGATCTTTTCAGCTAATTTGAATAAGAATAAAATGCACATGAAAATGGAGCTGCAATGCTGAATAACAAAGGCATCTTTAGAAAGTGTAGAAGAAACCCTACAAGATTTGATTAGTTTGACACAGATTTTCCTGCTGACAGACTCCCTTTAAGATCAGAGAATTCTAAAAGATCATGAATTCTTTAATATGTATGTGGTTTTCTAATTGAGTAGAGAATTATAAAGATTAATAATGATCTCCCATACGTCACCCAAAAATCAGTTAAGGATGTACACCTAAAGTTGTGCATTAATTGTGATAACTGTATCGCTTGTGTTTCAATGTCATTTACAGTCATGAACAGGGACATCTCTCCTTGAGGAGAGCACCAGTTAAGGTGTGTAGAGTTTTGAGTTGCCTTTCGCCCTCTACTAAGCATCTACATCTCACAAGGCATGATGGGAAAGGAGCTGGGAGCTCATGCGCCCTCTGTTGGATGTAACAGATCCTCAGTTTGCTTTTGACTCACCGAGTCTTGAGACAGCAAAAGGGATTTTAGCCAAGCCAGTTCCACTTATCTGTATACAGCGCTGTTTCAGGATTGTTGTCCCTCAGCCAGTACACTTTGCTCTGCACTGATGAGGGACAACAATCCCGAAACAGCGCTGTATGCAGATAAGTGGAACTGGCTTGGCTAAAATCCCTTTTGCTGTCTCAAGACTCGGTGAGTCAAAAGCAAACTGAGGATCTGTTACATCCAACAGAGGGCGCATGAGCTCCCAGCTCCTTTCCCATAATGCCTTGTGATATTTACAGTCATGAGTATACCTTCTTTGGATTCTATGGTTTTACATATCAGGACATAATAAAAAAATATGTTCCTTAGAACATTTTAAGATTAGGTAAATACAAAATCAGCTGAATAGAGATCAATAAACTAGTTCTTAAGATGAGTTTGTTATAAAGTTTACCCAGATTTTTGGGTTTCCTCACTTATGAATCAGTGTTTACTCTTGGTCTCTTCAGACTACAAAGTATAATAAAAGAAGTCCAAGGGGAGATGCAGTAAAATAATAAACACTGATACATTCCATCTCCTTTACTGGCTTTCTTGCAGTGTTTGGTACTCCATCATGTCTTCTGGGCTAATGGGTGACGTCATGGGCATCAGCATCTGGCTGCTACTTATCCTTATAAATTCTATTCAAGCTGTAACGGTATACTTAATTTTTCAAACACTGTTTTTGGTCTGGCCCTGACATCCGTCATACCATCATGGCGGATGCTGGGTCTTTAAAGATGGCGGCTGTTCTACTGCAGAGTGGCCACCATAGCTATCAGGTCTCCACTGTATTGTACAGCGGAGACCCGGTGCTAATGCCCGCGATCAGAGTCCACTCTGTTTGCGGGCATTGTACTTTGTTAAAGCCCCCCAAAGTGTTAAAAAGTGTACCTTTGTCAGTGCAACCAGGAGCCTAATGAAGGTTCCCAGGCTTGTTATTGTATTATAGCTATTGAGGCTGGTTCATGACGAGCCCAATAGCTGTGTAGCGAATTTCCCATAGATTGCATAGTCTTTTGGACTTGCAATCAAAGGATTGCAGGTTCAAGGGCCCTAGGCGGGGGCTAATTAAATAGTTAAAAAAAAATTAAATATAAATTTTTTTTTTTTAAAAACCTACAAATTCAAATCATTTCAAATTCCCTAGATTTGAAATAAAAATAAATAAACAAAGACAAACATACGCAATTTATACATCCCCCACATCCAAAAACACCCAGTCTAAAAACATATAAAAATATTTTTCACCAAATGGTGAACGCTGTAGTGGAAAAAAAAATCAAAAGCACCAAAACGTTTTTTCGCTGCTTTGTTTCCCATAAAAATGTTAATAAAAAATGAACAAAACATTAGACATTCCCCAAAGTTGTATACCTAAAAAGAAGTACATCTGACCCTGCAAATAAAGATGCCTTATGCATCCTTGTAAACGGAAATATAAAAAAATCAGGATATGGCGACTCCAAGAAATTAAATTTTTTTGCAAAGTTTTGGATTTTTTTTAAAAGAGTTAAAATGTAAAAAATAAAAAATAAACTATATAAATTTGGTATCCCTGGAATCTTACCAACCCATAGAATACAGGTGACATGTCATTTTGGCTGCACAGTGAATGCAATAAAAACTAAGCCAGTAAGAAAATAGTACAAACGCAGTTTTTCCCCAATTCAACTACAATCTGATTTTTTTTTCCAGCTTCCCAGTATATTGTAGGGAATATTAAATGGAACTATTACAAAGTACAATTTGTTCCGCAAACATTAAGCCTTTATATGGCTCTGTGAATGAAAAAATAACAAATTTATGGGGTTTGGAAGGCGGAAAGTCAAAAACGAAAATCAAAAAATGCCTGCGGCTAAATAAATAATATTGTGTGTTTTTGTTCATCATAAGTATTTACCTAAATTTAAGACCTTCTAAATAACAGATATTTTTATTAAAATTATTAGAATTTTCTGATTACTGTATAAATTGTTAACTTTCTGTAATTTATAGTCAATTGTGCTTACCTAAGACCTGATGTTCAATAGCAATCATACTATATCATAGCACGCCAATGGTAACTCTTGTATTCTGATAATAACTCTTTCTTTTCAATAATTTTATTTAATGTTTAAAAACAAGAACAATAACATAAATTGTTTGGGTATTTTCCATTGCCTTTGCATGTTAATAGTAAGTCAAACCCACATTACACAAACTAATGAATTACGCCATGTCAAAACACATTATTAATCTCAGAAGCAATAGAAAATTACGTATATGAAGAATTTGACATTGGTCAAGGGAAATCTGAACACACTGTTATACAACGAAAAAGGTGTACCTGAATGGTAAAACAGGTCAGCATTTCCAAAAAAGATGAATTGATTAAGGTGGGGGGCGGGGAGGGGGGGTCTGACTAAAAAGAGGAGCACTTCTGCTTTACATGGACAATTTCCCTAATTAGGAATAAATCAGACCAGCCTTTTACAATAAATATTTTTAGCACAATTATTTTATGTTATTTGGATTTTGGCAGATTTTACTGGAATAGTTTTTGAGTGCAATGTCTCATATGCAAAGCCCCTAAAAAGTGACCTCATTTTAGAAACTACATCCCTCAAATAATTTCTTAATGGGTATTATCATTTTGAGCCCAAGAGTTCTTCCCAAAAATGAATGTACAAAGTGAAAATTTATATTTTTTAACAAAATATGCCATTTCAGCATGCCCACTTTGTGTCATTAGAGACATGCACCCCTAAAACTTTTAAGTGGGTTAAAAAGTTGTATATGTGGGTGTAAACTACTGTTTGGGTACACAGCAAGGCTCAGAAGGGAAGTAGCACTGCATTTTTTAGCTTTTGGAGTATAGATTTAGAGGGACTTTCTGTTGTTTTTGCGGAGCCCTGGAGGGGCCAGTACATTTAAATTCCTTAAGAAGTGACCTCATTTTGTAGCAGCAATTTTAATCTTGTGCCAGACTTTTCATTTTCTAATGCAGCAAATGTTTTCTATCAGTGAAAGGTCTGGAATGCAGGCAGACCAGTTCAGTACGCAGACTCTTGCTCTGTGAAGCCATGCTATTGTGATGGATGCAGTATGTGGTTTAGCATATGCAAGGTCTTCCCTGAAACAGACATTGTCTGGATGGAAGCATATGTTGTTTTAAAACATTTATGTACTGCTCAGCATTGATAGTGCCTTTCAAGATGTGTAAGCTGCCCATGCCATAGGCACTAATGCAACCCCCTACCATCAGAGATGCAGGCCTATTGAACTGTGTGCTGATAAGGTGGATGGTTCCTCTCTATTTTAATCTACAGGACAAGATGTTCATGGTTTTTATAAACAATTTAAAATTTTGATTAATCTGACCACAGATCAGTTTTCTATTTTGCCTTTTCCATTTTAAGGCTAAGACCCCATGTAGCGAGCCGCAGCCAAAAAGCACTGCGGGAAAAACCACGGTGGAAACGTATTGCAGTTTTTCCCACAGCACTTTTCACAGTAAGCTCTGTGGACTTTCTGCTTCAATTATACCTATATGAAAAAAGCCACACCTTATCTTTCCCCGCTCAATAAGCGCTGTATACACAGCTATGGGAGCTGCCATGATGTGGTTCCTCTCTGATCACGTGATCCACCGGGTATCAGAGACTGTTAGAGCTGGGGGGTCCTAGAAGACCCAGATCAGCTCAGTAGTCATGAACAGGAGGCTGTATTCCTCCTGTAATTGAGGCTAAATGTATCAGCTCCAGTTACAGGGGAAATCAGCCTCCCCCACCAAAAAAAAATTATGTTCAGATGCCCACACCATGTAAAAAAATTTGAAACAATAAAATAAATAGAAAAGTAAAAAAAAAAAAAATTAAGTAAAATAATAAAAATAAATACATAAATAATACGCCAATACCACGCCCTCATCACAGGTTCTAGCTCCACCCCGATGACACAATTTAAAATAAAAATTACCGTTACGGAGAGGAAAAACTATTCTAAAAAGTATTATAATAGCACCTTGTGCTATTAAATAAAAAAAAGTGAAAAGTGAAAAACGGACACGTTTTCCCTTCTCTTTTGTTTATATTTTTCCAGATATAAAAAAATTAAAAAACATGCAAAAATAAAAATTCATAAAAATAAAGTCCTATGTGTCAATGAAAAAAGACGCAAAAATTAGTCGAATAACGCAAATTTTAAAAATGTTATAGCCCTCAAAACCGCACATACGAAAAAACCTGAAAATGTGTATGGTCCTGAACCAGTGAAATTGGCCAGGTACTCAAGTGGTTAAAGACCCCCTCTTCTGGCAATGAACAACCTTATAATTTCCCTGTTGCAGGGAGAGCCTCAAGCTTGGGCCTTCTCTATGAATCCTGATGCTCCTGAACTTTCTTTGGTGGAAAGGTTTTTTGTGGCACTACATCTACTGTATGATGAACCTGATATCACAACTTTGGAAGAACCCAATCTTCTTTTTAATCTGTTAAGGACGCCATCCTGTTGAACATTATTACTCTCCATTCAGAAGGTGGTCTATTGACTTTCTAAAAGCCTTGCGGAGGTTTTTGGGTTTTGTCAATTACCAGTTTGCCAGTTTATTCAAAATTTCTCTTCTGAAGCAAAATCTTTAACTGACCTCACAAAAATGAGTTAATCTAGTTCATTGGAAGTCAGATGTTATTTTAGTCTTTGGAGCTCTTAAGCCTTGTATTATGGAAGCCCCGGTTTTGGTTCAACCTGTCCTTTCACGTTCCTCTGTTGTACCTTTATCATTGTTATTATTATTTATTTTTATAGCATAATTAATTTTTCAAAGGGTTTACATACATAGTACAAATAACAAGTACAATAAACAAAAAAGTAACTACTGTATATGACCATCATGATACAAATAGGAATGAGGACCTTTCCCGCAGGCTTACAATCTATTTGTAAGATGCCTACAAAATCTCTTCCACTAGTATATACTCTATTATATTATATAGTCTATTATAGTCTAGTATATACAATCTATTTGGGTTGTAGAGGTACATGCTTTAGAGGTAGGAGTAGGGGCAGTTTTATCTCAAGAGACCCCTTCTCTGCCCTTCTTTTCTTGCAAATTCTCTCCTGGTAAAAGGAATTGTGATATAGGCAATTGTGAGCTTCTAGCTAGACTTACTGAGAATAAAAACTTACTTTCTTAGAATTAGCCAGGATACTCAATCCCAGACAGACTATGTGGGCCCTGTTTTTTGATTTTTAGTGACCTATAAACTTGGGTCTAAAAATGCTAAGGCTGATGCCCTGTCCTGATGCTTCTGTTCTTCTCAACCTCCCAATCTTGAGCCTGAACCAATTCTAATAGGATTATAAACTATGCCATTTCTTCTGCTCCCTAGACTACTCTGGTTGGTAAACTGTTTTCACCTTCTCAATTTAGGCTCAGATTATTAATGAATTGCATGATTCTGGTTTGTGTGGTCATCAGGAGATTATAGATACTAAGACTTGAGTTGCTGTTGCTGTCACAATCAATGTTTTCGCCTGTGATACCTGTGCAATCCCACAAGACCATGGACCCATTCCAGAAATCTTTTATTTGGGTAGTTACTGACTGTTTTGGAAAAATGTGTCATTTTATTCTCTTAACTCAACCAATGCCAAAATCTTGTTCAGATTATTTATTGATCATATTGTTTGTTTATATGGTATTCCAGATGATATCTTTTCTGATAGAAGAGTAGAATTTCTCTCTAAAGTTTGGAAAGCTTTTTGTACTAAACTTGGGATACAGTTATCTTTCCTTCTGTATTTCACAGAGCATTTCAACCAGACACTTGAACAATACGTTGGTATTATACTACAGATAATCTGTCTCAATTAGTAATTTATCTTCCTTTAGCAGAATTTGCCATAAATAATCAACATCATCATACTTCTATGGAAAGTCTAGAGGTAGAGGTGGAGTCAAATAAATAGTGCACAGTTTGGGATCAGGTTTAGTCAAACCTGAAGAAATCCAAATTAATTAAAAAAAAACAAAAAACAGACAGAAGACATTCAATCCTATCTTCACTGTGGGGAAAGGTGTGACTTTCTACCATAAATGTACAACTTAATATTCTGTCTTATAAATTGGGTACTAGGCTTATTGGTCCTTACAAGATTATTGAAGTTATCAATTGTAATGGAATTGCCTCTTTAGCAATTCCCAGTAATGTAATTGCTGTTTAAGGAGTTTCCAAATACACTGCAAGAACTGGTAGCCAGTAAAAAAAGCTACCTAAAATTCCACACTGTTCCAGCTGATGAAGTCTAAGACAGCCCTGATATTTTTTGACCAGAGCCTGCTGCAAGGCAGGTTGAACTTTTCCAGAAACAGGATACAGGTTACCATAGGTTACTTAGTGTAGAAAATAGGTGCACTTCCAGACAAAGAGCATACCAGCAATCTTACAGCAGAGAGTAAAACTTAAAGGCAAAAATGGACAACCCGTTCAATTTTTAAAACAGCCGGGGGCAGTGAAAAAATAATAAAAATTCATACTCACCTTTCCACGGTGCTCTGGTGCCTCCCAGCATACTCTGGTTTTCTCAGTTCAGTATTGACGTGTGGCGGGAGTCCCAGCCAAACATAACCGCTGAGGCCAATCAGGGGCCTCAGCGAAGGGCATGAGATGTCACTACCTGTGACATCAAGGGTCTCTTCCTGAGGCCTGCTGAGGCCGCTGATTGGCTTTAGTGGAAGGGATCCAGGACGCCACAGACGCTGAACAGTTTTACATTGAGAAGACGTCGGAGCAGCAGGACTGGACCTCGCTGGGAGGACGCTGTAGCACCAGGGACAGGTGAGTATGATTTTTTTTTTTTCACCTCCCCCCGGCCTATAAAAAATAAAATTATTTGCCTGGACAGCCTCTTTATAGGCCAGCTCAAACTAGGAGAGCACAGGAATATCCAAATAAGTGACAGAAGATTAAACATATTCAAGCTGAGGGTTGAGTCCACGAGTTCACAGACCAAGCCAAATCAGTAAGCAAACAGATATCCGTGAAATTAAACCAAAATCAGTAACCAGGGAATCAGTGAATAACCAGGTATGTTCAGTTCTCACAGATATAGCTACAATTAATAGTAAGCACCTGAGCAGAGTTTAAATGTTGCACTTCAGCTCATGATTGGAGAATGAGGTGGCACCATGGTTGGCTCAGCATTTCAGTGCTTTGACTAGCTGCAGAGTCAGCCAAAGCTTCACATGTAGACATAGCAACCTTAAGTGACAAATGTGAGCAGTGCTGCACTAAAAAGTATGATGACTGCAAGTAGGATAACACATATTGAGAATCCTAACTTCTATCCTGTGTCTTATCGTTTGCATCTTCCTCCTTGCATTACGATACATAACGTATTTAACAAATATCTCCTATAGAAATACTTGCCACTAGTTACTCCACTCAAGAAAACCCCTCCTCCTTTTCAGGTAGAGGGAGATCTAGAATTTGAAGTAAAAAAAAAAATTGTAATTCTTTTATGGTTAGAGGACTACTTCAGTACTTTCTTAATTGGATGGGTTATGGACTAGAAGAAGAAACTTGGGCACCAGCTCTACCAGTTCATGTAGATTGGCTGATTATAGGTTTTCCATTGAAACCTGGTCAGGAAATTGAGAGTCCAGTGGCCCCTCATACAAAGGGAGTGGCGTACTGATAGGAATCTCAGCGTCTGTTTACAGCCATCACTTTAAGGTTATATAACAAGGAATCTCTCAAGTAGCAATTCCTATACAGATCAGGGAATTGTTTACACATTTGCGTATTAGTAAAACAACAATTTATATGAAAGCTAAATAACAGAAGCATATATGGAAACTGTAGAATCACCTGTAACAGGTACTGTGATTAGGTTTATAACCTATTTACTGCTGACGGACTCCCTTTAAATAGTATCTACTGGGAACTTCCTCCTGCCGTCTTATTGCACTCTTTCAATTGATTTATGTAAGTTTCCATGATATTAGTCTTTCTATTAGATAAGAATCCATTAGTTTAGTTGTCGTATAGGATGTTCAATGTATTTTTCATGTCAAAGCAAAAACATTGGTGGTCACTGGAATCCAAATGTTCTTCCACTTGTAACTACGACTGTAAATCTAGAATCTTATTTCTTCTAGGTGATGACTTAACAAGTTTAAAAAGTCCTTCTAGCACCTAAATTAAATTCCTGATCTTGCAATGTGAGTGCATTAGGAAAATTCCAATCAACACAATGCATATTAAAATAAGCCATAATAACATTATCTAATTTAAATGGCTACTTCACCACCCCTTCTCTTTACTCATCTGTCATTCCTGTACAACCTGTATCCAGACATTGTTATTTCCCAGTCATTACAATCCTTGAGCCATATTATCACAAATAGAAATGACAGTTGTTAGTTCACTAAGCTTGTTGCCTAAGCTACAAGTATTAGTATTCATTATTGAAAGATATTACTATTACATTTTGTGCTATTCTTAACAAAAATATCAGCTTCATCTACCATATCAACAACTAAGTTTTTAGAAATACCAAGCTATCATGTCATCCTCACTGGCTGGAGACATAACTCGTCCTTACTAATTCAATTTATGTACCCTTATCTAGTTTTAAATTCCACACCAAGCACCTTTATATGATTGATGTGAAACAACTTTCTTGTCCAGCTCCATAATTAGACCACATCATGACTAACATACCCAAAACTTTCACATCATTACCTTAAAGAGATTGTCCCGTTTCAGCAAATAAATGTTATTGTTGGTATAATGAAAAGTTATACAGTTTTCTAATTTTCTTTCTGTATCAATTCCTCAGTTTTCTAGATCTCTGTTTGTAGTCAAACTTTTTTTTTTACTTCAGTGGATAAAAAGCAGTCCTTGGCATGTGATAGACAGATAGGTGCAACACTCATTAAACAGCTAATAAAGAGGGGAAAAAGCAGGAACAGGTGCTCCCTGTGTGGAACCTATAATAGTTTCTTGGTAATATCCCCAACCCTTTAACCCTTGAGGTGAGGTGATCACCTGGGATGGTTGTGTGAAGACACAACTACTATATTAGCTTGAATGTGAGATATGAGAAGACCGTATTAACTGGCAAACTGCATTTGGTGATCCAAGGCCGTCTAGTAGCAAAATTTAGTTTGAGCTGCCGGGTTCAGAAAAAAAATTAACTAGTGTGCATGCTTCTCTTAGGCAAGTTTTAAGGATTAACAGACTATATATCTTTCATCGATATATTTGATCTTAATGTCATAGATAACGCATTTCAGGGTGTACCAAAAGAACTCCATCACATCAACAGACATGTAGCACACAAAAAACGTGATGCAGTGCTGGTTAAAAAACCCCTCCCAATTCAGAGTGGCCACTGGAATATAATGCGCAGAGATGTAGAAAACTGTGATGAATTGATACAGAAAGTATATTGGAAAATTGTATAACTTTTTATTATACAAAAAATAACATTTATTTATTGAAACTTGAGAACCCCTTAAAGCACACATTAAGGCTGAAACCCTACATTGCAAAAATGCTGCATTTTATAGTACCTGCAAAGTGAATGGGATTCTGCCTAATCCCATCCACACATTGCAGAAAAAAAAATCCACAGTGGAAAAGCCGTGTTTTCATACACACCCGTGTTTTTGAAAATCGCAGCATGTCAATTATACCTGCAGAAACGCTGGTGTTTTCCGTATAGGTATAATAAGGACAGAAAGTCTGCAAAGGAAAAGTCTGCAAAGACACAATGGAAAACGCTGCGGAAAAAAAAACACAATGCATTTCCGCTGCGTTTTTCCCGCATCATTTTTTTTTTCTGTGTTACGTTACGCGGATCCTTAGCCTTAATGCTTTTTTTTCCAGAACAAAAATATCATTGACCTGTTATTAGGGTCCTACAACTGACACCCCACCAATCAATTGTTCACCGCAGCTGCAGGCACTAAAACATACACAAAGCCATTTGTTCCTAGATGCATCACAAGAGCAACTTTACTTGCAGCCTTGACAAGTAAAGTTGTAAAGTTGTCTCTTATCTCTATTGACTGACACATCTGGGAGACATCTCAAATCCTTCAGCACATCCACATTCTGTCTTAAATCAAATCTGGTTGAATCACTAAGCAGAAGATGCCTCCCCTTCTTTGTTATTATGTCAGTTGCATCTGACTGGACTCCAACACTTGAAAACCTCATGCAAAACAACCTATCTCTTGGATGTCACATTTTCCCCACACATGAGGGACTCTATTTATATGAGCAGCTACATTACCATCTAGATAGATAAGAACACTAATGGAATTACTTCGGGATAATACAATGTTATCAGGTTTGCAGTTCACAACTTTTCCAGAACCAACCCATGTCCACTCTGCCTTTCTCCACTGATGTTATGAGGTAGGGGTTTTCTATAGGGGTGCTTGATAGCACTTACTGGCTGGGTTAACCTATAACATCAGAATTTTGATTACAACTGAGGACTGTAGTCTTGATGTATCATGATATTCACAACATATTCACATACAACTTGGACAGGTTGCAGGATAAATGAGTACTCACCAAAGTCAACTTCTCCCATCTTCGAATTCCTGCCATTTATAAACTACAAACTTCTGTCTGGCTGCACTTATATCACTACGCACTCACAAGGAGAAAACGAAAACCGACCGAAATCACAGTTGGCCTTTCTTAAATACTGTACAGCTGCATGTTAATGAAGCAACCAATTAGAGCTAGGTCACAGTATGTTAATTAGAATACACCCTATCATTCCATGTCTGGTCAGGTATTTATAGCTACACCTTGCCCAATCTGTAACCCCAGCCAAAGAAAAATCAATACAACCTTAGCAGTAACAGCCAAATGAAGCATGTTCCGACCACCCTCATTTATAGGGGAAATCAACAAAAAAAACTGTAATGTTAAAATGCCTTCCACCCAAAGGTCTTGGGGGGTTAGTGTTAACCTTTTAACTGGGTAATACTAAACCTCAACTTAGTAATGGACATACAACAGCGGCCATTACTAAGATGGTAATAAAGTATTAAAAAGACACACAGAGAAATTTGACCATTTTATTTAAATAAAAAAATTAAAAAACAATGATCAATGAGTCCAATGATTCCAATGTAATCCAAATGATCCAGCATAACCTGAAAGACAAAAACAAAAAACTCCAGTTTCTATTCTGGGGCAGGGGACAGGATGGTGTCTCATCTCAAAGGTCCCATGGACCAGAATTAGCTAGTGTAGGGACTCCTAAAGATACATATGAGTCCCTGCGTTAGGTATGTGACAAGGTTACTCCCAGTAAGATTGGAAGTAAGCCACTGTAGTGTTAATACTTCTCATTGAAGTGTGAGATAAAGGTGGGGGTAGGGGAAAGCAGTAGCTTCCGTCTATTAATATGAATTGCCATTCAGCTCTTGAGATGCAAGTGTACACAGGGACCACCTGCAGCAAGACATAAAACATCACTTGCTGAAAAAATTAAGAAGCCAGATTCCCTTTTTGTGGATGCAGAAAAATAAATGATAAATGACGGCAAAAGGATGGCGCACAGATCAGAGACAGATGGCACATAGAAATACACTAATATGTACAATGTCTGTGGATTTATAGTCTGAAAAATATATAGATAGTGTTTAAGCAGCCTAAATGCTGCCATAAGCCAAAACATCTTTCTAGCTATGCTTTGTTCTTTTCTATCCCACAAGATATCCCTCTTATTTATGATTAACAGTTGTTAACTGTTTATATTTGTGATATGGGTTACAAATGTAGAAAATCACACATTTTGACAGATTTACAGTATAAGTTCATATGAGACTTACTTGATTTGCATAGCTTCTATACTTGACTTTACATGCTGGATTTGGTTAGCAAACACTTACGCAACTGTTAAATAACCTATTTATGTTTCCAATTAACAATATTATCTATGATCTCACAACAAAAGAATGCAATTAATTGCATAAATTACCTTCAATACATAGAACAGTAAATGTAATATGGATAGCAAAGTCACTGGATTGATTGATAAATAAGGATGGTAAATAGGAAACTGTTGTTTATGAATTATGTTCCTTTTCAAGGTTAAAGACACATATTCAGGTTTTACATGCCGTTTTTGAAGCCAAAACCAGGTGTAGATCATAAAGTATAGGAAAGGGTAGAAAACAGGTAGCATTTTTTTCAATTCACTCCTGGTTTTGGCTTCAAAAACTGCATCGAAAACCTGAATGAGTGTCCTTACCCTAACAACTTTCTTGGTGCCTATTATATACTAACAGTCTATGTTATCATCAAGCAGATGTGAGTCTCTTTAAGTTTATATTTTATAAGTATATACAGTGGGGAAAAAAAAGTATTTAGTCAGCCACCAATTGTGCAAGTTCTCCCACTTAAAAAGATGAGGCCGGCCTGTAATTGACTTCATAGGTAGACCTCAAATGTTTTCTCATTTTGTCTCTCATAGTTGAGGTCTACCTATGATGACAATTACAGGCCGGCCTCATCTTTTTAAGTGGGAGAACTTGCACAATTGGTGGCTGACTAAATACTTTTTTTTCCCCACTGTATATATATATAAAGAAATCAGAAAAAAATACTTTCTATAATGTTTATTAATTATACTTGTACAAGAATTTTCATCCGAGTTTGCTAGACTCATAATTGTTTTCTCAATTCATAATTAGCCACTTTGCGGTAGAAATAAATTACTAAGCAAAATTCTTTTATTTAAATAAAACTAGCATGGAATCCTATTCTCCTTGAGGAACAGACAGTGGTTGGCTTTTAGGGCCATCAAATTTATCATTTGTTGTTAGCTGCATGATCATGAAAATTCCATATGACAGAATCCACAAGAGGATAACACAGGACACAAGTCCCATCCAGATTGCAGGAGTGAAGAACGATGTGCAGTCACTTGCATAGGAGAAACGATTGTTCATGATGTTGAATCCTTGAATCTGCAATATATGTAAATATGTTTAATATGTGTTATCATGCTGTAGGATAGTTTGTAGGTTACAAAAGGTCAATTTATTATAATTATGAAATTAGCATTAAAACAGATATGTAACCAATGTAAGATTCTGAATTACTTCTTGAATACTGAAGAGCACATTTATTAATGTATTTGCATTCTACTTTATTCTTACCTGCTGTATAACATATTTATGAAACATTTCCACCAGAATTAGGTCACATTTGCACAATGCACATCACTTTGTAAAAGGGGGATGAAAAGTAGGCGTAAAAATCGTAACAGAGAAAAGAAGTTGCATCTGTACTCTACATACAGCCTTGTTTAGTAACCCTACCATCATCAAAGCTAGTATCAAAGTTAAAGTCACTTCACAAAAAAATGTATCACCTAACCAAAAGAAAAATGATAAATGTCTTATCACTGGGAGTCCAACATTTGGGACCCCCAGCAATCACAAGAATGAGTGCTTTCTCCATCAGTCACATAGAGGTACATACTGCTCCATTCACACAGGAGAGTCAGGTACCCATGTTCTCAAAATAGTTTGAGGTCCCAGTGGTTGGTTTCCTTGTAATCAGACATTTATTACCTATCCTGTGGATGGGTGAAAAATGTATGTTGTGGTGGGATAACTCCTTTAATGGTAGTGATGTATGCTATGAAATAGGACACATGCACTCATACCTTTGGTGTAACATGTCAATATGTTACACCAAAGCTTACTTCTCTCAACAATTCAGTACAGAAAAGTGACTTATAATTTAGGATGCTTAAATGCTTATTACTGTCCCAAAATAGCCATGTTTGTCTAGCTTGTATCTCAGGCATTACTTTTCTGATAACATGGTGGAACAGACATGGCCTTCTACAGCCAGCCTGACAGATTTACTATAATATACACCAGAAAGTGATGGAAATCTACAGCAGCGAGTCGCCGACATATATTTGATTTTCTGGTGCACTGAGGGCTAACTCTGTAATTTATTAAGAGGCATGTATGTATGATATATTCTCCATAGTGTTCTCTTGCCACCTTTTATTAATGGTTAAAGCGAATGTCTCATGTGTTAAATTCTGGTTTAATTAATTGGGTGTTTGTAGAAAAAAGTTTGTGTTTTTTATGTTGTAGCCTTTTAATTATTTTTTTATATTTAAAACCTTTTCTAGAGGCAGCCATATTGAGAGATACACTTCCTTCCTGTTTTTTCTGTATAGACAGTATAGCAGGGTGTGTGTTCATGCAACTAATTATGACTTCTCACAACATGGAGAAAGACGGGTTGATGAATTGTTCTCTAACCCTGTAGTTAGTTGCAGAAATATTTGTTATATAATAATTAAAAACATTTTCCTACAAAATCAACTTCTTCCCTATCCACATGGTCAGACCCCTGCAATCAAGAGGACATGGGTGCCTTGCTCCCCCATCTGAATAAAGTGGCAGTCACATGGATGCTCCTCCATTCTTATTTATGGGAGTGTCAGAGATAGCTGTAGTGCAGTGCTCAGCTACAGTGGGGAAAAAAAGTATTTAGTCAGCCACCAATTGTGCAAGTTCTCCCACTTAAAAAGATGAGAGAGGCCTGTAATTGTCATCATAGGTAGGCCTCAACTATGAGAGACAAAATGAGAAAACAAATCCAGAAAATCACAATGTCTGATTTTTTAAGAATTTATTTGCAAATTATGGTGGAAAATAAGTATTTGGTCACCTACAAACAAGCAAGATTTCTGGCTCTCACAGACCTGTAACTTCTTCTTTAAGAGGCTCCTCTGTCCTCCACTCATTATCTGTAGTAATGGCACCTGTTTGAAATTGTTATCAGTATAAAAGACACCTGTCCACAACCTCAAACAGTCACACTCCAAACTCCACTATGGTAAAGACCAAAGATTTGTGGAAGGACACCAGAAACAAAATTGTAGACCTGCACCAGGCTGGGAAGACTGAATCTGCAATAGGCAAGCAGCTTGGTGTGAAGAAATCAACTGTGGGACCAATAATTAGAAAATGGAAGACATACAAGACCACTGATAATCTCCCTCGATCAGGGGCTCCACGCAAGATCTCACCCCGGGGGGACCTAGTGAATGACCTGCAGAAAGCTGGGACTAACGTAACTAAGGCTACCTGTAAGGGTCTTGCCAAACGAAGCAATACCCTGACACTACTGCAGTGGTCTGGGAGGAAGGACAGAGACAAGTGAACCCTAATCTCACCCCAGCCACTGTCCCTTCCTATTGCCACATTTACCCTAAATGGTAAAAGGACAACCTGAAGACAAGCCCTATACTGGGTAAGTGACACACAGAACAGGACAAGACAAAACAAACACAGAAGCAGAGTGAGCAAGCCAAGGGGTCAGTAACAAACGAGCAAAGCAGTACAAAGTCAAAATCCAAAAGAATAGTCAAAAGGCAAGCCAAAGGGTCAGAGAATCAAGTAACAAGGTAGCAAGGAATAAATAAAGAGAGCTGGCAAAACACAAGTGTAATAACCGGCAACCTGCTGAGAAATGACATCCTGTATATAGAAAGTCTGGGCCCAGCCACAGATCTGATAGGTACACAGGCTGTCAATCACACAGGCCAGGAAGAGATTAACTCTATGCAGTCCAGAGAGAAATGTTCAGACACGGGTGGGGCCGGAAATCCATTACACTGACTAAGACCATGTTCAGACTGAGCAGCAAGAAACTTACATAAAGAACCAAACTGAACACGCCTCCTTCGCCACAGCGTGCGAGCGGAGGGCAGCGCCGAGACCCGAAACGGCAGAGACGTTACACTACCATCAGTAACACACTAAGCCACCAGAGACTCAGATCCTGCAGTGCCAGACGTGTCCTCCTGCTTAAGCCAGTACTGAAGCCAGGGCACATCTGAAGTTTGCTAGAGAGCATTTGTATGTTCCAGAAGAGTATTGGGAGAATGTCATATGGTCAGCTGAAACCAAAGTAGAACTGATTGGTAGAAACACAACTCGTCATGTTTGGAGGAGAGTGAATGCTGAGTTGCATCCAAAGAACACCATACCTACTGTGAAGCATGGGGGTGGCAACATCATGCTTTGGGGCTGTTTCTCTGCAAAGGGACCAGGATGACTGATCCGTGTATATGAAAGAATGAAAGGGGCCATGTATCGTGAGATTTTGAGTGCAAACCTCATTCCATCAGCAAGGGCATTGAAGATGAAACATGGCTGGGTCTTTCAGCATGACAATGATCCAAAGCACACCGCCAGGGCAACGAAGGAGTGGCTTCGTAAGAAGCATTTCAAGGTCCTGGAGTGGCCTAGCCAGTCTCCAGATCTCAACCCCATAGAAAACCTTTGGAGGGAGTTGAAAGTCCGTGTTGCCCAGCGACAGCCCCAAAACATCACTGCTCTAGAGGAGATCTGCAAGGAGGAATGGGCCAACATACCAGCAACAGTGTGTGCCAACCTTGTGAAGACTTACAGAAAACGTTTGACCTCTGTCATTGCCAACAAAGGACATGTAACAAAGTACTGAGATGAACTTCTGTTATTGACCAAATACTTATTTTCCACCATAATTTGCAAATAAATTCTTTAAGAATCAGACAATGTGATTTTCTGGATTTGTTTTCTCCTTTTGTCTCTCATAGTTGAGGTCTACCTATGATGTCAATTACAGGCCGGCCTCATCTTTTTAAGTGGGAGAACTTGCACAATTGGTGGTTGACTAAATACTTTTTTTTCCCACTGTAACTCCTGAAATCCCATAAAAATTAATGGATGAGACACTCGCCTGTGCAAGGATTAGTGGGGATCCCAGCAAATTATCCCTTATGGTTCGCACAGGGGATAAGTTGAATTCGTGGGCAAACCTCTTTAAAGGGAGTCTATCATTCAAAATATGCTTTTTTTTAAATAAACACACATTGGAATAGCCTTTAAAAAGGCTATTCTAGCCTTGTCTTTGCTGTTCTTCTGTTCGCAGCCATTCTTTAATTATATATATTTTAGCTATTATGCTAATGAAGCTCACGGAGCACAGAGGATGTTCCCCCTGTGCTCTGAGCATAGCAGTGTCATACCCTCCCTGGCCTTCATTTCACCTCCTGTACCTTTTCTGCATGCCCTCTTCTAGCTATTATGCTAAGGAAGCTCACGGAGCACAGGGGGTGTTCCCCCTGTGCTCTGAGCACAGCAGCATCATACCCTCCTTGGCCTTCATTCTGCCTTCTGGACCTTTCCTGCATGCCCCCTTCTATGTAGATCAGTTGACGTCCGCCTCCTCTTCGCTGCGTCAGCGCATGCGCTGTTAGCTTGGCCCGACATGGCTACTTCGGTTTCGGACTGAGCCGACAGCACATGCACAGGATTTCGATCTCACTGAAGAGAGTTGCTGCTGCTGATGCAGTGAAGAGGAGGCTGACGTCAACTGATCTACATAGAAGGGGGCAAGCAGGAAAGGTCCAGGAGGCGTAATGAAGGCCAAGGAGGGTATGACTCTGTTTTGCTTGGAGCACAGGGGGAACAACCCCTGTGCTCCGTGAGCTTCCTTAGCATAATTGCTAAAAAGTATATAATTCAAAAACGTCTGCAAGCAGAAGAACAGCAAAGGCAGGGCTAGAATAATCTTTCTAAAAGCTATTCCAATGTGGGTTTATTTATAAAAGCATATTTTGAATGATAGACTCCCTTTAAGGTTTATTAACTTTATATAAAACAGAGGATATCCTGTATTATTACTAAGTGAAATCAGAAGACTGGAAAAACATGAATGTAAGCATATTAACTTACACTAATCCAGAAGAAAATGTGTTTCAAGTACATTTTGCACAGCCCACATAATTATTTTATTGTGAGCACAAATGATAGTAATGCTTTGGGTAATATGATATCTAAGCTTATACAAGGTCAAGTGTTAGGTGTTGTAATAAAGTAGTTTCATTTTAGATGTTTTCTTAAAACTTTATTTTTCTTTTGTCTTTTTGCTGTAAACTTTACTAATTTTGTTTTGGTGCTTCAAATGATAAAATATTATATCTAGTAGAAATATGGGCTGTATGTGGAGGGCATTTTTATATGGTCCTCATGGCAAACATTAGTTTTAAGGGGGAATATACAATAGATGCTACTAATAAATGGACACTATAGGCATGATGGTTGTTACAAGTCTAGAAGCTTTTGGTGCTATTTTTTGGGTACTGTGAGACTGTATTATCTGGAACTATATTGTTATATCTACACACGTGGACAAAATTGTTGGTACCCCTTGTTTAATGAAAGAAAAACTCACAATGGTCACAGAAATAACTTGAATCTGACAAAAGTAATGATATATAAAAATTCAATGAAAATGAACAAATGAAAGTCAGATATTGCTTTTCAACCATGCTTCAACAGAATTTTTTTTAAAATTGACGTGAAGTAATTCGGATCGAAGCGAATTTTTTTGGAACTTCGAATTGAACTGCCGAATTGAACTTTTGAGAAATTCGCTCATCTCTAATCGCAGTTTCTCAATTATATCTTCCTGAATGTTCTCCATTTAGGTATAATAGACATAGAAAGTCCGCAGAGGAAATCTCTGCATACTTTCTGTGAAAAACGCTGCAGAATAAAACGCGATGCGTTTCCGTCGCGTTCTTTTCTGCAGTGTTTTTCGGCGGAGCCTCTCTACATGGGGCCTTAGCCACAAAGACGTTTTCCAGGAGTAAATAATAGCAGAAGCAGCTGATCCACTAATGACCTTATCAATTGAAAGTCTGTGGTGGTGTGACACCCAGGACCCTGGGGATCAGCTGCTTCTGCAGACTATGTCACATTACAGTCATTGCTCACATAGCCTGGTTGTAGCTTATTCCCATTCAAGTGAATGAGTTGAGCGATGATACCAAGCACAGCTGCTGTACCAGTGTATGGCACTGTGCTTGGTAAGTACTGAAGAGGCTGTAGCACTAACCAAAACACTGCAGCCTCTTCGAACAGCATATTTTATCTAGCAGAATGACCTTTGGGGCCCCTCAGGGTCCAGGGCCTGGTAATGACTGCTACCACTGCACCCCTTATAGCTACGCCCCTGTACAGATATGACTTTCATCTTAAAGGGAATCTATCATTTGCGAATGTTTTTTAAATAAACACCATGTATTGTAACCTTTATAAAGGCTATTCCAGCAGTACCTTCATTTTTAAGATTTTGAATAAACTCACTTTTCTTCTTTATCTGCAGACTGCACATGCGCGGGATTTCGAGCGAGAAGTCAGAGCGGCGCTGGAATGCTAGTGACGACACTAGCATGAAGATTGGGGAAAGGCTCAACTATGAGAAGAGGACGGCGCATAACGGTAGCTAGGCGGGATCCCAAAAATGACGCACCTGTGCTCTGTGGTTAAAGTATCTGCCCTCTGTGCTCTCTGAGGAGGCTACAGATAAAGGAGAAAAGTGAGTTTATTCAAAATCTACAAGATGCATCTTAAAAATGCAGGTACTGCTGGAATAGCCTTTATAAAGGCTACAATACATGGTGTTTATGTAAAAAAACGTTTTTGCCAATGATAGATTTCCTTTAAAACTGGTCTAGACAGCTGGTCTATGGAGTCAGGCAAATCCTTGAGATAAATCCAACATAATATCCGTATTTATAACAAGATATTATCTACAGAAATGTTCAGAGTTTATTGTTCCAGCCAAACAATAAACATTGGTTAGTGGGAATTTACAGGAAGAAATGCATTGTCATGATGAACAAGATAAAAAGTTAATAAATGAGTGACACTTTTACTACAGATAAGATTTATTACGTATGTTGGTAAAAATGAATGTTCATTTTATGTTTTAGTTGCCATTGTAAAAATGCATGTTCATATTGTTTTAGTTACCATTGAAAATTAGGGATTCTCACCTGAAACTCAAAAATATCTATATCCCAGTTGTTTGCTTCACTATTGGTAGGAACTAGTGTCTCACCATATGAAGAGCTTGTCCCTATTTGCTGGCAATGATAGGAGTACTCTGCAGGTGTTGAGGCATATACGGTCCTAAATGTAGCATTCCGAAGCATATCTTGATTGGGAATTATCATTACAGATTCTAATTTGAACCAGTTTCTTGCAGAGCCAGCATAGAACATATTAGTCATATACAATCTAAACATGAAAGAAAGAAAATGAATATGTAGATTGGACATATGGGAAAAAGTTGTTGGTAAGTAGTGAAGAGGATATAAGGCTAAGGCCCCATGTCGCTAGCCACAGCCAAAAAGCGCTGCGAGAAAAAACCGTGGCAGAAACGCATTGCAGTTTTTCCAGCAGCACTTTTCACAGAAAAGTGCAGACTTTTCTGCTTCAATTATACCTATATGGAAAATGCCAGCATGTCCACTGCAGATATTTGTCTGCAATGTGTGGATGGGATTAGCCAGAATCCCATCCACTTTGGAGGTACTGTAAAATGCCGTGTTTTTTGTCACTGCGTTTCCACCTCGGTAAAATTGCAGTGTTTACGCTACATGGGGCCCCGACCTGAATGTTGCAACCTTGTCATACAGATGATTGGTGTGGTTACCAAGTGTCTGACCCCACCAAAATCTAATATTGATGACCTATCATAAGTAACTAACAATATTTTACTGCTGGAAAGATTGTTTAACAAAAATACCATAAATACATATACACTCATAAATATAAAGTCATTTATATCTTGCAACATACAATATGTGTCCCACTATTAAACTCTAGATCAACATGTATAACACATTAAATCCAGGCCATAATGATTAAAGGTCATGTTAGAATTGTTTAGAAAGTGGCTATATAATGCCCATATTTGTTATCTTTGGTTTTTTTGTACTGTAATCTCAGTACCTTCAATTTAGCTAGTGTGACCAATATTGGTATAAATCTGTCCTCCAAGTAAAAGGATTGGCTTGTTTGTGGCCAACAAGCCAAACCTTAAAGGGGTCATCCATGATTTTAAAAAAGTCGCCTAGGGGCCTGGTTTAAAGACATGGTCAGACATGCTTTACAAGTTCTCCTTTTATAACAACCAAAATCAAGTCTATGCAAACCCCCCCCCCTCCCAGCAAGAGACACAGTCACAATTATAAGCCCACTGGTGACCGAGGGGGGATATTATAGTAACTAAGACATTTTTGATAGTCCCAACAACCTAAAGAGAAAGGTTTTGGCTCCTGAAGTCCAGGCCACTGCCATCCTGCACACCCTTGGTCCTATCTTGTCCCGAGAGTTTTGCTAAACGAGAGTTGACAGAAGGCATTACCCACTCACAGTATATGGTGGAAATGTGATAGCACTGGGATCTCATATGATAATTCAGCATACAGATACTGAATCTTTCATCAACCACAGTGGGGAATGCACTGCTGGACTCCTATACCCCTTTTACCCCTTTGCCAGCTGAAAATACACCCCTACACACTAATTGCTACTATGTCAAATCAACTATTTGGCAGGTTACGTTAAGACTCAGTGATGACATCAGTGCAAGGCTAATTAAGACTTGCGGGGACCAGCTGTGTGGTATAATTACATATATGTATAATATGAGCCTGAGGCAGGAAATAGTCCCTGAATTATGGAAATCTTCTTGTGTGGTACCAGTTCCAAAGAAACCCCACCCTATGGACCTCAATGACTACAGACCTGTAGCACTGACATCCCACCTGATGAAGATCTTGGAGAGATTGGTTCTCACACATCTCCGCCCTCTAGTGAGCCCCGCTATGGACCCCCTCCAGTTTGCTTATCGGCCGGGCATTGGGGTAGATGATGCCATCATCCATCTTCTGCACAGGGCTCTGTCTCACTAGGAGAAACCAGGGAACACAGTGAGAATAATGTTCTTTGACTTCTCCAGTGCTTTTAACACCATACAGCCCAGGTTATTGAGGGACAAGCTGGGCCTTGCTGGAGTGGACACCACCTCTCCAACTGGATCCTAGACTACCTCACAAATCGACCTCAATACGTGAGAGCCCAAGACTGTGTGTCAGACACCGTGATCTGTAATACGGGGGGCACCTCAGGGTACGGTTCTCGCCCCTTTCCTCTTCACACTGTACACTGCAGATTTTAGGCGCAACTCATCCAGCTGCTACCTACAGAAGTATTCTGACGACTCTGCAATAGTAGGCCTCATCACAGATGATGATGATAGGGAGTACAGAGAACTGAACCGGGATTTTGTGGACTGGTGCCACCGGAACCACCTGAAGATTAACGCGGGGAAGACCAAGGAGATGGTGGTGGACTTCCGTAAAGGCAGAAGCCCTTCCAAACCAGTGGACATCCTGGGGACGGGCATCGAGATTGTGAACACCTATAAGTACCTGGGTTTGCTCCTTAATAATAAGCTGGACTGGGCAGATCATATGGAGGCCCTGTACAGGAAGGGCCACAGCAGGCTCTACCTGCTTAGGAAGCTGAGAGCCTTTGGAATCCGGGGGGCACTTCTTAGAACTTTCTTCAACTCGGTAGTGGCATCAGCCATCTTCTTTGGAGTGGCCTGCTGGGGGAGCAGTATATCAACCAGGGACAGGAATAAACTTGACAAGCTGATTAGAAAGGCCAGCTCTGTCCTGGGGAGCCCACTGGACCCAGTGCAGGTGGTGGGTGACAGAAGGATACTGTCCGTGGTGAGCTCAATGCAGAAGAAGAAGTCCCATCCCATGCATGAGACTGTGATCGCGCTGAGCAGTACTGTCAGTGACCGACTGCTCCACCCTAGGTGTGAGAAGGAGCACTATCGGAAGTCTTTCCTCCCCACCGCGGTTAGGCTGTACAACCAACACCGACCTAAGCGGAGATCATTACACACAGAGAACTGAAATATCTCTCTGCCTGTTAAATCCCCCCCCCCCCCTCTGCTTCGTCCTATCTGTCTGTCTGCTATTAATGTAATGCCTTTCACCTTGGTACATTCCTGTACATGTTGTATTTGTAGTTGTATCTGCTTATCTTTGCTGCTGTAACACACTGAATTTCCCCATTGTGGGACTATTAAAGGACTATTATTATTATTATTATTATTATTATTATTTCTCTGTATCCTTCAATTTCTCATATACCCATCACTTTAACTTGACCCTATTAGCTGTATTAGGACTTTGTATGTCTATGTGAGACTCAACAACAGTGGTCTAACAGCAGCAAATGTGATAAAATAATAACTCACCTGATAAATCCACTGTTACTCCATTGGCAACACCCTGATGGTCTTGACAGTCCTTGATTTCTTTGCGGCAGTGATGAAATATTGTACATCCAATCATTGGACTCAGCAATGATGCTTACATGTATGGCACAATACCACTAAGGCAGGGATTGGCTGCAGTGATCATGTGGATGTACAAGACATCATTGCTGCATGATGAGAAAACAAAGACTGACAGGCACCACCAGAGTGGTGGCACTAGAGTGGTAGGGAATTGAACAGGAGAGTTATGGCTATTTTTTTTTTAATTTTATCATATCTGCTACTTTTTTTAAAAACCTGGACAACCCCTTTAATTTCCATGCTGTTTGCTTGTGTGAAGGCCATGTAAATACACTGTGTTCAAAATTATTATGCAAAAAGTGTTTAGGAGTGATAAGGTAAGAATTTTTTTTGTTTGCCAGTTAAACTCATTGATGGTGATGTGTGTCAGGGCTCTTTATATCACTGAAAGCAATTGCAGACACCTGTGCTAATTAGTTTGGCAGGTGTGTCCAATTAAAGGCAAGACTAAAGAAGGCTGTCCCACATTATTAAGCAGCCTACATTTTCAGCCAAAATGGGAAAGAAAAAGGACGTGTCGTCTGCTGAGAAGCAACAAATTGTGAAGTGTTTAGGTCAAGGCATGACTACAATCAACATTGCCAAGACACTTCATCGTGATCATCGCACAATCAAGAAGTATGTAACTGATTCACAGCACACACGTGTGCGTGCTGATAAGGGAAAATTGAGGACTCTTTCCAACAGGCAATTACGTCAGGTTAAAAGAGCAGCTTCAAAAATGCCTTGTCATAGCAGCAGACAAGTTTTTGAAGCTGCTGGTACCTCCAACGTCCCCCCGAACAACAAGATGCAGGGTCCTTCAGAGGTTTGCAGCTGTGCGTAAGCCATCCTGTCGACCTCCTCTTATCACTGCACACAAGCAGAAACGGCTCCAGTGGGCCAAACAATACATGAAGACCGATGAGTGCCGTGCAACGCTCGATGGTCCAGATGGATGGAGTGGAGGATGGCTTGTTGATGGACACCCCATGCAAACACGGCTATGGCGCCAACAAGGAGGAGGCGGAGTAATGTTTTGGGCTGGAATCATGGGGAGAGAGATTGTTGGCCCCTTTAGGATCCCTGAAGGGGTAAAGATGAACTCCATAATGTATGTGGAGTTTCTCAAACAGCACTTCCTGCCATGGTTCAAGAAGAAGAACCATGCATTCCACAGAAAGATCATTTTCATGCATGATAATGCACCGTCTCATGCTGCAAATAACACATCTGCATCTCTGGCTGCTATGGGCATAAAAGGGGACAAACTTATGGTGTGGCCCCCATGCTCCCCTGACCTCAACCCCATTGAGAACCTCTGGAGCATCATCAAAAGGAGTGTCTATGATGGCAGGAGGCAATTCACATCTAAGCAACAGCTCTGGGAGGGTATTCTGTCCTCATGCAAAACAATTGAAGCAGAAACCATCCAAAAACTGACAAATTCAATGGACTCAAGAGTTCAGAAGTTTCTTTCGAACAAGGGGTCCTATGTGCAAATGTAACATCACCTCGAATAAAGTTTTGGCTTGAAAACTGTTTGATTTCAGTTTGTAATAACCTGCTAATGCTTATAATTTCACAATGACCATTTTTTTGTTCTTAATAAAAATGAAAAGGTTGCAAATTCTGCTGTGCATAATAATTTAAAACATGCATTTTGAGTGTTTATTTTTTTTTTAAATATACTGTTATCATAGGCAGTTTGTTCAAAAACCTTTCAATTATACCCGAATAGTTGATGACTGGAAAATTACAATGACTGCAATTCATATAGGTAATTTTGGAAAATATAAGAAAATATTATTTGCATAATAATTTGGAACACAGTGTAATCAAGTGAATCTGCTACACTGTTTTGCCCATTGAAAAAAAGAATCTTAAGGCCAGGGCCCCATGTGACCTAAATGCCGCGGGCATACTGCAGCATTTTACAGTCACTGTGTAGTGGATGGAATTCCAGCGAATCCCATCCCCAGAATGTGGTAAAATACATGCACCAGACATGCTTTTTTGCTGCGGGACGCTAAGTGGTACCTTAGCCTCAAGGTACTTCTTTTGCTATTGGAGTCTTTTACAGACTGATTAAGGGTAACGAAAGATGAAACATATATTATTTGTCATTGCGTTTGAGGCCAAGGCACCCCACTACACAGTGATTGTAAAACACCACGTTTACGCCAAGTGGGGCCCCTGGCCTGAATGTCAAGTCCACATAAGATTTGCTGCAAAAGTCTGCATTTTAAAAGGTGAAATCCATGACAGATTAGACGTGTCGCAGATTTTCAAATCCATAACATACCCTCAAATCCATGCTTAAATTGTCTGGTATGTGTGAACAGGCTTTAGAAAAGTAAATTTTCATATATTTTATTGTATTATGTAACACCCACATCAAATCCACAGCATAGATGCCTATTACTTTTATTAATAGGCAAATTCTGCTGTTAAATGGAGTACAGCAAGTGGAATAAGCAAATATTACAACATTGAACTGGTCAGACTACTAGGAACGAAAAATATTCCTATACAATTTTGATTTTGGCTTACCTTACTTCAATGCTGCTGACTACTTTCTCTGGAAATGAATAAACCATTGACAAGCTAAAATAACAAATATAATGTTATTTTACAAAGAAAGTTCAGAACTTATGCTGAATGTAGTAAGAGAAGCATACAGCACAAGAAACAAAGCTGTAACATAAGTATGTTGACATAATGGTTTTGACCTTTTTGGTACATTTTCACTTTTTTTCATTATGCTTAAATTCAGAAAGGTGCCATTGGGATGAATTGTTATGTCCGCAGCCCTTAGATCAGAAAATGCCTGGAGTGCAACTTTAGTTTTGTGTACTGTATATATCTTTATTTGTCCTCTACTAAATTCTGACAAGTCTGGGAGTGTAAATGTAAGTTGACATAAAATCACAGTGCACAATAGTAATGGAGGGTATTAAATTATTCTGTGTAGTCATAAGGTACTGTAGCATTTTATGAACAGTGTCCTACATTACTACTTGCTGCAAGACCTTTGGAAGCAGTTCAATAAAGAAAGATCTCAAGCTGGTAGAATTCAGGTAGAGTCATATTTCTAATTTTATACAAAAAAGCAAAATACTTTCAAAATTAGCATTTTTTTGTTGTAGTATTATAACAAAATCAATACAATAATTTGTAGCACAAATAGCTAGTCTAACATGCAATGTCATTTAACACACATAGATACTTACGTGGTGTTGGTATCAGAGCATTCAGATAAACTGGTGTTTACTGAGAATAGCTCAAATGTAGCATTTGCAAGATCAAACAACTGGGTCTTGTTAGCTGTGAGTAAAAACTTTTGAGCATAAATCAAGATGCAAGTGACATCTGACCCATTTGTCACATTTAATGGAGCATAAGTCATTGTGGTATCAGTTGCTAGAAGCTCTCTTCCACTTTTATAAACCATGTCAAAACTCTTAACAACCTATGATATGAAACAAAGAACAGACATTTCCCATCAGGCGTTTAAATCATATGCTCACTGACGATAACATCTCACCTATGCATAAAACAAAACTATATTTGCAGTAGCAATTTTGAGCTCACTAGGGCATATTTATCAATAGAAGTCTAACACTTTTTTGTCTACATTTGCACCAAAATTTACGGTGAACAGCATTTACAACATATTTATTTACATTGTGCGCCAGAAAGAACAGAAAAATAAGACTAGCTTGACACTTTTGAAACATGTGCACCAGAATGGACTTCTATTATACATATTCGGAAAACACCAGCGTTTCTGTAGGTGTAATTGACATGTTGTGATTTGCAAAAATGCAACTTTTTTGAAATCGCAGCATTTCCGCTGCAGATTATTTTTTTTGCAATGTGTGGGATTTTCCAGAATCCCATCCAGTTTACAGGTACTGTAAAATGCCGCTTTTTTGCCACTGCATTTCTGCCACGGTCAAATGCAATGTTTTCGCAACATGGGGCCCCCTTCCTACAACATATTAATGAAACAGAAACGAATGACTATGGCGCAGATTTTCTTGTTCAAAGTAGACCAAGTTTAATGGTGTAAATATATAGTGGTATAATATAATGGTTTAATGGTATAATATAATATAATTTTCTTTGTGCGCTATAATTCCTGTTGGACTCCACATAGTTATCTCCTTAGTAAGCAAGAGATGTTTTGTGTCTGCTTATTTTGTGCCAAATATTTGTCTCTTGGTGAAGCTTGACACTTTTAGTCGGATTGTAATTGAGTCAGAATTTTGGTGCTTCTAGAAACACTTCACATTTATGAAGTTCTTTACAACAGATTCATGTTGCTTTTTTGTTTTTTTTATGAACTTTCACTCTTTGGAGATTGTGTATTCAGATATATTTTCACTTGTGATGTATTATAATTCATAAATACTGCACTTTCATACATTAATTATTTTTATATTAATTAAGTGTTTTTCATGAAGTCACTCATTATATTATATTACTAAAGTACACTTTATGTATAACTTGCTTTATATATTATGATTGTATATTTCACTTTTGTTCACATTGATATGTGTTTGTCCTCTGTGGTATGTTTGTGTGTGCATGTGATGTCTCTTGTGGTTGTTTAACATACATTTTGAATATGATTATTTATTAACATTTATGCAATATCTATTAATTATTTATTTTTGATTATGAGTTATGGATTATTTATATTTATATGGTTTTTGGGGAGTGTGTTCCCACAACATATGGTTGTATATTTGTCTCGGAAGATGGGAGGGACATGGGCACATATGGCTAAGGGGTTTGTGGGACCTAATTATAAATTTCTGCTGTTTTGTTTACATTTGATTGGTTGTTAACACCTATATATGGTTTCATGTGAGATTGGTTGGTTAGACCCCCTGAGGAAGCTGGACAAAACACGTGTTGGGGGTCATATTCCTGTGATCGGTATAACTTTTTCCCTTCTACCCTTTATGCTTATTGCTATGTGCTGTCAGGCTGATCTATGAAGTATTTTTGATATAGCCATTAATTATTATTTGTTATATTCTGCGGGCAGCTATGAAATATGTGTATAAGGGGCTGGGAGGTATCATGATCCAAAGTGTTGGTTGTAACATATACAGTATTTGTTTTTATGTATTTATCTGCTGACTAATAAAATGGTATATTCTTTTATTTTTATTATATGTTGTGCTGTGTGATTTATATTTGTGTTTTAATTGCTACATTAAAACACCTGAAATTTGTGCTGCAAAGACCCGGAATCTTAGGTGTGGTAATCAAAATATAATGAGTGCCTCACCTCACCTTCCCTGGGCTTTGGTGCCAGTCTTAAGGCTTATTCCAATCTTGGAGATGTCATGAATGACACCCGAGAAAGCTGAGGCCTGTCATAGTGCCTCAGTGATCACATGGGTTACATTGGCGCAATTATGTGTCATATGTTTAATCGACTCCCCTGGTACTATGCCCATTATACTCTGGAGTCTGAAGAGACCTCAGAGTATAATAATAGCAGTTCAGTTTCTAACATGTTTGGTCCGAATGAAACCTCTGGCCTAAACTCGCGAGTTCAGTCTCGTGAGGTTCACCCAACAAATATTGATTGCCATCCACACAGGAACTCGGCAATCGGCTGCCTGAGGTCTCATAGCATATGTGGGCCTGGGACTGTCCTGCTGCTCCAAGGAGCCCCCCACTACCATAGGGCCTGATGCAAGTATAGTGTTTGCCCTATGGTTAAAGCAGCCCTGATTGGGTGTCTAGTGGGGTATGTGTCCTGGGTATAGGGGAAAGGGGGGCACCAATATGCTATGAGACACTTATAGTTCAAGAAAGTAAAATGACATGGAAAGAGTAGATGGTACAAGGTTTACATGTATTTATTGAATATGTAATATTTATGTTATATGGTATAAAAGTTAATACATTTCTCCAGCTTATATACTAGAATAAACTGGAGAAGGTAATACTGTAACCATTTCGTGAGATAATTCAAGATTAATTCTTGCTAGTCACCATTTCATCTGTCTTAGACTATACTGTCACATCTGTCACAGAATAATCACAATCTTAGTGGCACATGAGGTCACAGACATTGAACACTAACTTCCAACATGGCATTTTGGCATATGTGAAACAATGGCTTTGTGCTGACGGAGTACCTCAAAAGAACTGTACAAAGCAAAAAGGTTAACAAATTATAAATCCAATCTGGATAGAACTTTAACTAATTCTTGCAACACAACTACTATTCTAATGATTACAAAGAGAAGCACGCTATACATGTCATCACAGAGTTTTGTGTATGCAGCATTATTACGGTACTTATTACAATACGTTTGAAGTTATCTATCACAATGTTTTTGTTACTTTAGTATGTTGCCAATGCATTAATATTAAAGGTAAGCTGTGACTTGTACACATGCGCAATGAAGCCACATGTACTATCCTCGGCTTTAACAGCGCAATGCACATTTACCAGGAGCTGCCCGAGATCAGTAAACTTTTTGATCAGTGAAATAAAGATAATAAAGATAATAATAAAGATTTTGTGCATTTTATATGATTTTATAAGATTCTATGCATTCATTACCAGATTTAGCCTCTGTCTATGTAAATACTAGACTAACACTGTATTCACATGACTTGCAGCACCCATTTTTCGCATAAACCCATTCACCTCTATGGGTGAATTGGGTCAATGAAAACCACCCCAATAGTCAGAGCAACTCTATTTTTTCATGGATCTATTTTTCATGGCTCTTGGGCACCACACAACCAATGTACATTGTCGTATGAAAAGACACTGATGCAGATATAAAGAATAATTCTTCTATGACTGTAGCTATCACTACATCCTGTTTCAAGTATTAGATTACAGATTACATGGTTTCAATGGATTTACAGACACAAAAAGAGTAGAGGCACCTTCACTTGAACATTTATTAAGCAATCTGGTTATGCTTACATTTGCATTAAGATGCTGTTGGTTACCAACATAATGGGTATGGTAAGTAGGTCAAACAATTTTCTGCAGGCTCTACGTATCACTTCAGACGCTAGAGGGACAAATACAGTCATATGAAAAAATTTGGGCCCCCCCATTAATTTTAATTTTTTTTAGTTCTAAATTTTTGGGTGTTTGCAACAGCCATTTCAATTTGATATATCTAATAACCGATGGACACAGTAATATTTCAGGATTGAAATGAGGTTTATTGTACTAACAGAAAATGTGCAATATGCATTAAACCAAAATTTGACCGGTGCAAAAGTATGGGCACCTCAACAGAAAAGTGACATTAATATATAGTAAATCCTCCTTTTGCAAAAATAACAGCCTCTAGTCACTTCCTGTAGCTTTTAATCAGTTCCTGGATCCTGGATGAAGGTATTTTTGACCATTCCTCTTTACAAAACAATTCCAGTTCAGTTAAGTTTGATGGTCGCCGAGCATGGACAGCCCGCTTCAAATTATCCCACAGATGTTCAATGATATTCAGGTCTGGGGACTGGGATGGCCATTCCAGAACATTGTAATTGTTCCTCTGCATGAATGCCTGAGTAGATTTGGATCATTGTCTTGCTGAAATATCCATCCCCGGCGTAACTTCAAATTCGTCACTGATTCTTGTACATTATTCTCAAGAATCTGCTGATACTGAGTTGAATCCATGCGACCCTCAACTTTAACAAGATTCCCGGTGCCGGCATTGGCCACACAGCCCCAAAGCATGATGGAACCTCCACCAAATTTTACAGTGGGTAGCAAGTGTTTTTCTTGGAATGCTGTGTTTCTTTGACGCCATGCATAACGCCTTTTTGTATGACCAAACAACTCAATCTTTGTTTCATCAGTCCACAGGACCTTCTTCCAGAATGAAGCTGGCTTGTCCAAATGTGCTTTTGCATACCTCAGGCGACTCTGTTTGTGGCGTGCTTTCAGAAACGGCTTCTTTCGCATCACTCTCCCATACAGCTTCTCCTTGTGCAAAGTGTGCTGTATTGTTGACCGATGCACAGTGACACCATCTGCAGCAAGATGATGCTGCAGCTCTTTGGAGGTGGTCTGTGGATTGTCCTTCACTGTTCTCACCATTTTTCTTCTCTGCCTTTCTGATATTTTTCTTGGCCTGCCACTTCTGGGCTTAACAAGAACTGTCCCTGTGGTCTTCCATTTCCTTACTATGTTCCTCACAGTGGAAACTGACAGGTTAAATCTCTGAGACAACTTTTTGTATCCTTCCCCTGAACAACTATGTTGAACAATCTTTGTTTTCAGATCATTTGAGTTGTTTTGAGGAACCCATGATGCCACTCTTCAGAGGAGATTCAAATAGGAGAACAACTTGCAATTGGCCACCTTAAATACCTTTTCTCATGATTGGATACACCTGGCTATGAAGTTCAAAGCTCAGTGAGGTTACAAAACCAATTTTGTGCTTCAGTAAGTCAGTAAAAAGTAGTTAGGAGCATTCAAATCAATAAAATGATAAGGGTACCCAAATTTTTGCACCGGTCAAATTTTGGTTTAATGCATATTGCACATTTTCTGTTAGTACAATAAACCTCATTTCAATCCTGAAATATTACTGTGTCCATCAGTTATTAGATATATCAAATTGAAATGGCTGTTGCAAACACCCAAATATTTAGAACTAAAAATGATTAAGATTAATAGGGGTGCCCAAACTTTTTCATATGACTGTAGCTGTATCCTGGGCACCATTACTTACTGTACAAAAACAAGCCATCCAGCACAGGTTACTTAGATAAACATGGCACTATTAAGAAAATTTAAAAAGTGACATTTTTGTTTCTTAAGGAGTCTGGTATTTCTTTTCAGCTCAAAGAAAATGGGGAGTATCCATAACTAATGGGGAGTATCCATAACTAATGTACATTAGAATGGAGTACCCCATATGTATTGTTACAAGTACTTTTAATATATATATATATATATATATATATATATAAAATATATTTAGTGCCTTTTGTAATACATAAGTATTCTCTTTCATGATCAGTTTCCTGCGTCATGTCTACTACATGATATATTTTGACATTACTACACTAAAAAGTGGGGGAAATGCTAGCCGGTGAAATGTTAAAAAAAAGTAAATGATATCACCTAACTCCTCTCTTCTAGCACTGGGCATAGATTACGTCAACATAGTTTTGTCTTGTGGCTTGTTTTATTTTGTCTTGTAATGGTAGGTGAAAGAGATTTTCCAATGACCTCTGTCATGTGTTGCCTTTCCTTTAGCCTATTTAGCTAATAAAAAACCCAAGACACCTATTACTTTACTATAGGAATTTCCTCCATTAACTTGTTAAACTAAATTGTCACATGCAGAATAGCAGCTCCACAGACAAGGAAAACACATGGACATGCAGAGAGAGCGGAAAAACCATATCATATACTGATTCTTAAAGGATGATCTAAATTCACATATTCTTAAACATAATGGGGAAGAGGTGGAGACAAGCCTAAAAGTTGTTGAAGGAAGAATTCATGCTGGAGAAGATGCATATGAGAAGGGCTTTAGGAGATTAGCACAATGAATCAGTAAGGGTACAAAGTCATTCTTTATATTGACAGACGCTGCACAAACCAAGAACAGGATGCATTGAAGAATCTGGTAACCAAACCACGATAAAATGATATTAGGGATTATTTGACATAAAGTGAAATACTTAGTGATAATGGAGATTAGTTGGCAATGGCAATTTGTAAATAATAGTAATAATCATAATAAGCATTCATTCTGACTGAGCTACTTGGGCAACTCTTGTGACACCGATATACTGAATACTAAGACAACTGTAAAGGTCTAATAATAATGGTATCTTGAAATTATATTCTAATAACCAGTACAGTGATGATCAACCTGACCTAACTGAAAGGGCTAAGGTTGCAGTTCACTGGTATTACTAAGTAAACGTGAGGTAAAAATGGAGGTATAGAAACATTTAATGCCACTTCATCGAGAGCTGGGAGGCCATGCTGATCCATTTAGACCAATAGTACAAGGTGACTAATAATACTTCAGTTATGTAAGAGTAGAGTGCACCAGTGGCAAGAAGACTGTATGATTAAGGAATGAGAGTGATAAATAACAAGGTACAATATGTTACTATATGTGAAGCCAGTACTGAGTTTTCAATCTCTTCCAGAAAATGTATTTAATCTGTTCAGTCATATTTACAAGAAAGCTTCAAATTCCAATAAATTTACCTTATAAAAGACCATCTATAATAAATACAAAATATAAGTGAGGTTCTTATCAGCCTGAAATAGCTGTTTGTGATCATATTCAACTGCACAAGATACATAAAAAAATCTCTCATAGGTTTTGTGTCCTTTAAAGACTGCACCTCAAATAGTCTATTTTATTCACCTTATTTAAATATTACATTAAAGTTTTTAAACCCTTTTAGCTAACTATAGTGCTGAAGGTATACATAATCTTTCTGCCAGTGTTTCTCAACTTACACCCACTGCCTGAATGCATTTACTAAGTTTTCTGGGTAATATCAGAATTGTTAGGCGTAGTATGCAATGGTTTACTATTAGCATAAAACATCATATAAAAGTACACAGTATATGAAAATCATGTTAGAAGTTTGGATTCATTTTAGGGAGTTGAAACTGCAAAACTATGCTAACAACTAGAGAAAAATGCTTAACTATGTCGGGCAATGATTTCTAAGGCAAAATGCATTTTCTAGGTATGTGTACTGCCAAACAGCTAAAAACTTTATCATTGCCTTACTGGTTATACAACACTGTGAATGTTCTACTTTACTGAGGTATTGGGGCATGTGAAGTAATGATGGAAAATATATTGTGATTTCATTTCATGTACACAACATTCTACGTGGAGATACAGACAAATGTGCTCATTCCTGCTCAGTCTGCCATAAGGAATAAAGTGACGCCAGGCCATACTCATACTATGGCAGGTTTTTACTTTTTCAGGGCTTGAATGCCAAAAATACTTCCATCTTAATTGCAAAAATAAAGTATTCACTAATAGATACGTCAGCCATTAGTAACTTAATATGGTAACCTTAAAAGTGTATCTAAGTATTTAGAGACCCTAAATGGACAACATTAAAAACACTACTATAAGTTCGAGCTGTAGTTTGTTTAATGAACTTGATATGAGAAGCAGCGCTAATGCATTACTTTCTACTATAAAAGTGTTTAATGATTATAAAAATGGTGGTGAAAAGTAGTCAATGTGTTCCACTCCAGTTATTTACCTATAGAATATTGGAAACGGTAACTATCTTTCACACATAGCACCCATTAGATGACCGGTTGGAACCAGACTGATGCAGCCAAACCCGATTCTGATTACTGTTTTCACAAAGTGCAAAGTTTACCACAGTTTCCGATGTCGTAGGCAAAATAACTAGGAATTTTTCTTTAGGTTCAGATACTACATCATTGCTCTTCAAGCTAAGCTAACCTACATATGGATACAGAATTACTGCTGACAAAGCAAGAAACCTGTAGTCCGTGGCTGAGTACCATCATGATCAAACAGTTCAGCAAACCAAAACATGGTGAAGCTCAGAGTAAGTGGCTGTTAACTAGGATGAACATTTATGGCAAGATCAGGGTACCACTTGACTTTCTCTATCTGTTATAGAGCTTAACATCTTCCTGACATCCGCCATACATGTACAGCTGATGTCAGCACTTTAAAAATGGCGCACACTGAGTTTTACACAGCAGAGATCCAGTGGCAATTCCTGCAATAATAGTCTTCTCTGATCATGGGAATTAACCGTCCAAGTCCCCTATTGGGGCTAAAAATAAAAGTAAAAAAAATACTGAAATCATCAAAAAACTGTCAAATTTCTCCCCTTTCCCTAGACAATGCCTGAAACATAAACATTAAATTATTTATCCCATTCGGTGAAAGCCAAAGCAGTTAAAGGCTGTTTTTCCCATTTTGGCTCCAAAGAAAAATGTAATAAAAAGCAATCAAAATATCAGAAATACCCAAAATGGTATAAATAAAAACTACAACTTGCTTCACTCCATATACACAACATTATATATAAAAAAAAAAGTTATAGGTGTCACAATATGTCAACTCTGATTTCTTTAAAATTTTTCAATGTTTGTTTTTTAAAGGTATTAAAACAAGACAAAAACTAGCCAAATTTAGTATCGCCATGATCGCACTGTCCTGAAGAATATAAGCAACATGAATTTTTGCTGCACAGTGAATGCTCTAAAAATAAAACCCATTAGAAAATGGTAAAAATGCATTTTTCTTTCTAATTCCACCCCATTCTGAAATTTATACCAGCTTCCCAGTACATCATATATAATATTAAACAAAGTGCAGTTTTTCCCACAAAACATAAGCCCTCACACAGCTCTGTGAACAGAAAATTTAAAATGTTATGGCTGAGTAAAAGGGTTAATGGTGTTTAATAGCAAGTGAATGAGCACAACAATGCAAAATTTGTCATCACCTACAACAGTTGCCTTTACCATGTCCTAACTGTGGCTCATGGTACTCAGATACCCCCCAGAACTTACCAGAACTTATCAGTAAAAATGAATTGGACAACAACCATGTAAACCACATCAGTAAAGCACAAATCACTCACCAGAGGATTAGAGGAACCAGATGCTGAGGGTAGCAGAAGGAGGAGATCACCGAGCAATGGAGTCAATGACAGATGTATGGCATACAGGAAGACAGTGGATGAAATGACAGCAAACAGAAGCAAAGCAATATTGAACTGTCCCTGTGTGAATTTAACCCAGAAACCAGCCAGAATAAACCCACAGTACAACAACTGACCAAATGCAGAAACAAACTAAACTCTGTGGAACTACAGATCCCAGAATATGCAAAGCAGTGTATAGAACAGCTCAAACAAAGTAGTAACTAAGGACAAGAAGCATTAGAAGGATATCTGCTGCTCATAAGTGAATGCACATTTGCAGTCAGCCAGTCAACTCCATGCTGGGAACCTGGGATGGAGCAACTCTATTTTCAGGAGACCCAGTTTTGGCCCAGGAGTCAAACACTCCAATGTTAAGACATTTAAGGCAATCTTCATCACTCCAGCCGTTGAGAAACTACAATGTCCAGCATGCATACTGGTTTTGCTGTTTTGACTGAATTCAAGTCAAAGCTAGCATGTCAAAATGGAGTGGTATAATGCACATGTGAATTAACCCCAAAACCATGTCTATGTTCAGGCACCTGACCATAGATATTTGTGGTCTCTTATCCTGAGCTGCCATTTTAATTCCTTTCTCTGTGGGGTTAATATCTGGGCTGCATTGTTTGGGACATTTTTAATGTTGGTATGGTATCCCAATTTTTTTGAGGAAGAAACCTATAGTGAAAGGGAATGTGTCACCAAAAATGGCATATTTTTTAAAGCAAGTTTTTATGAGATACATATTTTTAAGAATTTTTGATGATTATAGTTCATTTTTCATGTCACTGTCTATATTTTTTTAAAGGAGAATATCCTGCTATTTTCACTGTCCACTAAAGCCTGACTGGAGCCTTCCATTTGCGACACATACAAAACTGACAAGATCACATTAGAACTTCACACCTCTACAGATAACAACCATTTTTGACCCATTGTTGTATCCATTACTGACTACCACTACAATAGATCATATCACACCTTTTCTACTCTCCTCACTGCACAGTGGAGTCAGCTCCAGATTATTGCTACCTATGGCCATGACTATAATGTAAAGCATATGACTACATGCTGTTAACAGGGCAAAGGAGAGGCTCAGATAGGGTCCCATCGGGGGATTCGCCTGTTCCCCTGTGGGCCCTTGACCCAGAGGGGCTAGTAGACCCCAAGACCCCCAAAAGTAGTGTATGGTACAGTACACACTCTGCACTGTTTACAGATAGTGGAAGAGTGAAGAAATAGGAAGTGTACAGCGTCTTACAAAGCCTATGCTCCCATATAGTAAACTGGGTAGAATATTTAACAAACTACTCAATTTAGACATATATGCATTGCAGTACATATACATACAGTATATCTATTGAGTGGCAGAGATGAAAAATAGGTTGATCAGAATCTCCTTACTGTCACTGCAGGGCTCCCATTACCAATCATCATACAAACAGAGCTAAGGAGACCCTAGTCTAAGGCAAGAGTGAGTCATCTGGCTACTGAGAGGGTAACAGGACAGAAATAGTCCAAAGGTGAGGACTAGGTAGCAGGTTAATACTGAATAAATGTATGTCAGTGCTAATTTAGGGACTTTCGAATGGGAGGCAAGTAATTAATTCCACTGGTGGGCCCTAGATACCCCAGTCTGACACTGACAAACAACAGTAGGAAAAAGGAGCGACAGGCCTGTTGAATTTTACATGCCTGATTCTTTTGTTCTCAGTTAAAATGAGCATGCTCAACCAGGTCAGGAGGGGTGATTGTCGACTAAACTAGCTTTTTGGCTGACATCTGTTGAAGGTATGGCCACTTTTATATATATATATATAGCTTTATATTTATAGCAACTATTCAATCTCTTGTCTATATGGCTCTGTACTGGATTACTATGCACATATTTATGTAATTGTGTAAATATCCTCAAATGGTATCTTGGAGCTATTTTCACATACTATAGTGACTAGGGGGATTCCCTGCATAAAATCTCATTTCAGATGCTATTATAAATCAAAGGTGTACTACTCTCAGACTGGTATTGAATAATTTGTACTGAGCTGTCACACGTCCCAGTGTAATTTGGAGCAGGAATAATATATCAACCCATCCTCTCACAAATCTCAAACCATCAATTTATTAGTTGCATATATTGGCAAGAATGATATTCTAATATGTAGACAACCAATGGCATTTATCAAGGTCTTATTATCTGCACTGGACATTTCAGAAATTACATGTTAAAACCATCTCACTTGGAAAATGTAAAACTGTTGATCTGTAATATCTTTTGAAATAAAAAAAAAATATTGTATAAAATGCCTGCAATATTGTTTAAACTGATCCAAAGGGGAGAACTGGTAAGCCATTGAAAAGAAAATTGAATTTGCAAAGTATCATCCAAAATGTTTGCAAATGTGAATATCTAATACCATATCTAGTCTGATTTTATATATAGCAACATGCTTCAGGATACTATTTGCAGAGGCTTGGATATAAGCTTTTTATTTACTTTGGATGGCTTCTTTCCTGTGTAAATTGCAGTAAAGTGATATCCTCTGTTTTTCAGTTCCTGTGTAATCCTCCCAATGTGTTTATCTGTAAATGAAAGAGATATTAGTGAGTATGTGTGGCCAGTACTATAATAAACATCTAAGTGTCTAGTTTATAAGATAAGCTACATCACTTCAGCAAGCACCCATATTTAGGAAATATTTCGGAAATCATTTAGTTTTGTCTGTGAATTTAATAGATAATTAGTGGCAACAACTGGTCAAAAATATAATAATAATAATAATAGTAATAATAATATTATTCATAGGCAAAATTTGAAGCTTTTTGACCCTAATGCAAACTCTATAACTGGAACCCTCACCTATTTTATGCCACTTAGTTTATATGTAGAGGGTCCTTAGGACTTCAGATGCTACAAATGCTACCTCTTCACCCACTATAGTCATGGGAGGCCACACCTTTCTCGTTAAGCCCTTCCCCAGGTCCAACCACTTTTCAGAAAAGCGGAGAGGGTAATATAAAATTATAAAACGATCCTTTAATGCCAGAAAACTGTCATAGTGGAATGAGTAATTAGTGGCATCATATGTGCGATTTTTTATAATAGCTAATCGTTTTTCCATTATAATATGATAACTTTATAAATGGCAACCTATTTATTACATATCCACTATAACTCTAGTTAAATCATACAAAGATAGGCTTGGCTAGAAAACTGTTGTATCTAGTAATTATCCTTTTGTGTTCAGTAGTACCATTGCAATGAGACATAGGGGTTGTGAGTATGTATCTTAGGCTAAAGCCCCACGTGGCGTAAACGCCGCGATTCGCCTGGCGTTTTACAGTCAGAGCAAAGTGGATGGGATTCTAGTGAATCCCATGCCCACTTTGCAGAAAAAAACGCGCTGCGGACACGCGGTGATTTCCAAAACCGGCACGGTATATATATATCTCACAAGAAATAACCATATTAACCCCCATACAAAGAATAAGAACAATATGTAGCACAATATTTATATCACATAACAGATACAATAGATTCACTAATATTACATGTGATGAATATATGTTATGAATAACATACAGATATAGTTGAAGCAATAAATATCCATTACCTCCTGGCAATATACGTGGACATGCACTGTGACCTCCACTCTGAGCCCCAACGTACGTTTCGCACCCCGCTTCAACAGGGGGCTAATTGTTTCAATTATATCTATAGGGAAACTGGCTGCGTTTCTGTAGGTATACTTGACATGCTGCGATTTCCAAAAACGCAATGGTTTTGGAAATCACAGCATGTCCTCTGAAGGTATTTTTCTGCAATGTGTGAATGGGATTCACTGGGGACTGTAAAACACTGTGGTTTTTGCCAGTGTTTATGCCACTTGGGTTCCAGCCTGAAAATCTGCTAAAATTTTACTTATTTATCTTTATCTTATTTATCTTTAGAAATGTTTAACTTGTAATTGTCTACAGGTTTAAATATTGGGAGACCCCATTAGGCCAGGGCCCCACATGGCTTAAACGCCACGGTTTGGCCACAGAGGAAACACCACGGTTTGGCTGCAGCGGAAACACTGCGGAAAAAAGTTTTACAGTCGCTGCAAATCCCATCCACACATTGCAGAAAAATACGTGCAGCAGATACACTGCGATTTCCAAAAATGTTGTGGTTTTGGGAATCACAGCATGTCAATTCAGCATTTCATGTCAGCATGAAATTCCGGCAGTTTCCCTATAGGAACCTCTGCAGACTTTCTTTGAAAAGCGCAGAAGGAAAAACCACAATGCGTTGCATCCGCGGTTTTTACCTGCAGCGCTTTTTTGGTGCAGCCCACTACATGCGGCCTTAGCCTTAAATAATCTAAGTCAGATTGAAACTGCCATGGTATTTAGCTAATTAATGCAGGTCCAGCTTCCAATATTGCCCATGGGCACCATCAGCGGATCACAGGTGCTAGTTATTCCACTTGGTATTTTGTGAACAGATTAGTGGCATTGTGGTCCATACTTAGTATACAGTAATTTTCCAGGGAAGTCATAAAAATTTGATTTTGCCAAAGCCGTGCAGGGCTGTAACGTCTCTGCCTGTTCGGGTCTCTGCGCCACCCTCTGCTCGCACGCTGCGGTGCAGGAGGCATATTCAGCTTGATTCCATGCTTAAGGTTCATGTTGCTCAGTCTGAACACTGTCCTAGTACTACTACTATGTAATTGTATTTCAGCGACACCTGTCTCCTGCATCTTGTTTCTTTCTGCTCCTCAAATAGTTAATCTTAACCTTGCCTGTTTGATTGACACCCTGTCTACCAATCAAGTCTGGGGTAGCTCCTGGACTTCCTATAAACAGGTCATCAACTCACACATGGTCGCTGGCTATTGTGACTCTGTCCTGTGACCTTGTCTTTGCTAAGCTGTTCCTTGCTATTGTATTGTATTACTTACCTCTGACCTTTGGCTTCCCCTGACTACTCTTTTGGATTTCGATTTTGTACTGCTTTGTCTCTCTGGCTTTTGACCCTTGGTTGCTGACTCCTCTTCTCTGTTGTTTGTCTTGTTTCGTTCTGTGTGTTACTTATTTAGAGAAGGGATCGGCTCCAAGTTGTCGGCTGTCACCTAGGACAGTCAGGCAAGTAGGCAGGGACAGGGGCTGGGTCTAGTCTAGGGCTCAGTGTCTCTGTTATTCCCTTCTTTCCTTGTTTCTGCAGCAGCACTGGGGAATTGCTCAACTGGCAATTCCCTTACAAGGGCTATTATTTATAAGTACTCTGGTGGCTTGCTGTAACAGGAAATTGGTTGTAAAGCAATACTTAAATATTTAAAAGGGACCAAACTGGAGCGTCATTTCATATGCAATCATAGCTTTGACAGACTCAAGTACTACTTTAATATTATTTTAATCCATAAATAGTATGAAATGATGCAGACACCATCAATATTATAAGAATGAATTTAAGGCAATTACAGAAGGGATTTATTGATGTCAGGCAGCTAGGAGTTAAATTCACAAGTAAATATGCATGTAGCTAAAGTTTGGCTAGTTAGAAATGTAACAGTTTGCTACTAGTCTCATTTATTGAATATCATTTCTATTTTTGTTCTCCTCTTGCTAATCCTGGGTATAAATACTATGAAGCACGCTCCAAACATATGTGTCCTTTTCATTAAAGCTTTTGAATTCCCTTAGAGACAATGATACATTATTTAGCATTCTATGGAAAAAGGCAACAACTGTAGCTATAGCTACTGAGAATGTCACCGACCTTTGTTTTTCAGCAAAGAGCAACCTCAAGTTTTCTTGCATGTTGTCATTTGTATACAGCTAAGGACAACAATAGTTAATTCCACCACAGTTTGTTAAATTGCTTGACATTTTACTGCACAGAATGTAAGCTCTTGCGAGCAGGGCCCTCACAAATATTGTTTGATAAATTTATTTCTTTGTCACATTGTAATGTCTCATATTGTCTGTTCATGTGTCCTCTGATTTGTAAAGTGTTACGGAATATGTTGGCGCAATATAAATAAAGTTCTTATTATTATTACAGTAGATGATAGCTTTGTAATATATATATACAGTGGGGGAAAAAAGTATTTAGTCAGCCACCAGTTGTGCAAGTTCTCCCACTTAAAAAGATGAGAGAGGCCTGTAATTGACATCGTAGGTAGACCTCAACTATGAGAGACAAAATGAGAAAACATGTCTAGAAAATCACATTGTCTGATTTTTTAAGAATTTATTTGCAAATTATGGTGGAAAATAAGTATTTGATCACCTACAAACAAGCAAGATTTCTGGCTCTCACAGACCTGTAACTTCTTCTTTAAGAGGCTCCTCTGTCCTCCACTCATTACCTGTAGTAATGGCACCTGTTTGAAATTGTTATCAGTATAAAAGACACCTGTACACAACCTCAAACGGTCACACTCCAAACTCCACTATGGTGAAGACCAAAGAGCTGTGGAAGGAAACCAGAAACAAAACTGTAGACCTGAACCAGGCTGGGAAGACTGAATCTGCAATAGGCAAGCAGCTTGGTGTGAAGAAATCAACTGTGGGACCAATAATTAGAAAATGGAAGACATACAAGACCACTGATAATCTCCCTCAATCAAGGGCTACATGCAAGATCTCACCCCGTGGGGTCAAAATGATCATAAGAACAGTGAGCAAAAATCCCAGCACCACATTCACTAGGGGACCTACTGAATGACCTGCAGAAAGCTGGGACCAACGTAACAAAGGCTACCGTCAGTAACACACTTCGTCGCCAGGGACTCAGATCCTGCAGTGCCAGACGTGTCCCCCTGCTTAAGCCAGTACATATCCAGGCCCATCTGAAGTTTGCTAGAGAGCATTTGGATGTTCCAGAAGAGTATTGGGAGAATGTCATATGGTCAGATGAAACCAAAGTAGAACTGTTTGGTAGAAACACAACTTTTCGTGTTTGGAGGAGAGTGAATGCTGAGTTGCATCCAAAGAACACCATACCTACTGTGAAGCATGGGGCTGGCAATATCATGCTTTGGGGCTGTTTCTCTGTAAAGGGACCAGGACGACTGATCCGTGTACATGAAAGAATGAATGGGGCCATGTATCGTGAGATTTTGAGTGCAAACCTCCTTCCATCAGCAAGGGCATTGAAAATGAAACGTGGCTGAGTCTTTCAGCATGACAATGATCCCAAGCACACCGCCAGGGCAACGAAGGAGTGGCTTTGTAAGAAGCATTTCAAGGTCCTGGAGTGGCCTAGCCAGTCTCCAGATCTCAACCCCATAGAGAACCCTTGGAGGGAGTTGAAAGTCCGTGTTGCCCAGCGACAGCCCCAAAACATCACTGCTCTAGAAGAGATCTGCATGGAGGAATGGGCCAACATACCAGCAACAGTGTGTGTCAACCTTGTGAAGACTTACAGAAAACGTTTGACCTCTGTAATTGCCAACAAAGGATATATAACAAAGTATTGAGATAAACTTTTGTTATTGACCAAATACTTATTTTCCACCATAATTTGCAAATAAATTTTTAAAAAATCAGACAATGTGATTTTCTGGATTTCTTTTCTCATTTTGTCTCTCATAGTTGAGGTCTCCCTATGATGTCAATTACAGGTCGGCCTCATCTTTTTAAGTGGGAGAACTTGCACAATTGGTGGCTGACTAAATACTTTTTTCCCCACTGTATATATTATATATTGTGGCAGTGCAGCTATCCAACTGGCTGGCTAGGCCTACACACTGATAGTAAGGGACACTATACTGTGTAGTTAGTGGTCAGGCGACCAAGATTTGTTTTATTGTTAGAGCTGTTTTGTGAAACCTGTGTTATGTTTCTGCACGCTGCAGTTGGAGAAATAAAGCTACTGAGACCAGTTTTGAACCTGAATTACCAGTGTGGAACTGAAGTTCTTGATGGCTTAACCATCTTAGACTGAAGATGGCAATCATGTGAGCTGATTAGCCCCCACAAATATAAATAAATATATTTATATATATATATTTATGTGTGTGTGTGTGTGTGTGTGTGCGCGTCTGTGTCTGTGTTACTGTGAAAAGGTTTTAGGTAGGAGTGAAAGAAATGCAAAATAAGAGATGATTTAAAAAATAGAAGTGTTAATAGTTTATTATTCCCAGGTAACAAAATGAAGTAAATGAAGAGAAATCTAAAATAAATAAATATTTGGTACGACCACTCTTTGGAGGAGGAGTCCTAGAAGTGATGATATGGCCCCCAAAGAACCCTGATGTCAACATCATCAAGTCTGTCTGGGACTGCATGGAAAACCAGAAGGATTTGAGCAATAATACATCCACAGAAGATCTGTGGTTAGTTCTCCAAGATGTTTGGAAGAACCTCCCTTATGATTTCCTTCAAAAACTTTGTACAAGTATACCTTATAGAATAGATGCTGTTTTGAAGGTAAAGGATGGTCACACCAAATATAGATTTGATTTAAATTTCTCTTTTGTTTATTCCTTTACTTATATTAATTGACAGAAATAAACTATTAACACTTCTATTTCTGAAAGCATTCTTAATTTGCATAATTTTCCACGCCTACCTAAAACGTTTACATTTATAAACTGCACAGTCCTATATATATGTTTTTGTTTGTTTATTATAGAAACATTTGGTTGCAGACAGATTTCCAGCTGTTTTCTAAGCAGTTTCTTGTCTGGAGTTCTGCTTGCCAACATAGGACATTGCACTTAAAGAGGACTGTGATGATTCTGCCTAAATATGGCCATAACTCAGCTGTATTTTGGTCTCTGGGTATAGGGTCTCCCTTCTTGCTTGCACTCATTCATACTGTGCGCAGCTATAAGCCTAGGTGCATATTGGCAGTAGCGGCCAGGCTGGAACAATAGGGCTCCATTGTATTCCTATACAGCCCTGGCTGATCAAACAATAGTGCATTGTTCAAGCCTGGGCTGTTGATCAGATATGACTGATAACAGTGTATCAATTCACTTTGTCTCAGCTCTATACAAAAGATCTGGATTTGATTGAATTAACTCATCAGACGTACCGTCGCCGGTGACCTCATTCTGGGAGGTGGCATAAAGGGTATAAAAGATGAGGTAAGAGGTCTGTGGGAGGAGATTACACTATGGAGATTATGCTATAGAGTTGATGCTAGGGAGATCATGCTGGGGAGTTGACACAGACAGACCATGAGGAGAGGCTGCTGTGATGAGATTCTGTTGAGACTACTGGACTAATGCTGAGAGACTGTGAAGAGCATGCAGGCTGGAATACTGTGATGCCACATGCTAGGAGTTAATGCCACATGCCAAGAAGCCTCCACTGGTGACTCACACATGCCATGTGTGAGTGTTGGACTATAGAACCACATCAAGGACATGTGTGGTAAAGTAATCATTTCACCTTTAATCCCTTTTATTTTATTTGTACTGTATCTTGTAACTAGTAACTGTTAATGCTTGCATATATCTGCATATCTGTTCTGAACTGTATATGTTAGATTTTAATACCGACCCATTTAGGGGTTAATAAATATATAAAATTTAGAAGGCTTGTCTTGTATTTATCTTGTGAACCCGACATTCACTGGAGGTGAGTGTGGTTTTTATGTGAAAGAGGGCAATGTGAAAGATCCTCCATGCGCCAAACCGCTTTGGGCACACCCTGAGTCCTCTTTCATATAAAAACCACACTCACCTCCAGAGAATGTCGGGTTCACAAGATAAATACAAAACAAGCCTTCTAAATTTTATATATTTATTAACCCCTAAATGGGTCGGTATTAAAATCTAACATATACAGTTCAGAACAGATATGCAGATATATGCAAGCATTAACAGTTACTGGTTACAAGATACAGTACAAATAAAATAAAAGGGATTAAAGGTGAAATGATTACTTTACCACACATGTCCTTGATGTGGTTCTATAGTCCAACACTCACACATGGCATGTGTGAGTCACCAGTGGAGGCTTCTTGGCATGTGGCATTAACTCCTAGCATGTGGCATCACAGTATTCCAGCCTGCATGCTCTTCACAGTCTCTCAGCATTAGTCCAGTAGTCTCAACAGAATCTCATCACAGCAGCCTCTCCTCATGGTCTGTCTGTGTCAACTCCCCAGCATGATCTCCCTAGCATCAACTCTATAGCATAATCTCCATAGTGTAATCTCCTCCCACAGACCTCTTACCTCATCTTTTATACCCTTTATGCCACCTCCCAGAATGAGGTCACCGGCGACGGTACGTCTGATGAGTTAATTCAATCAAATCCAGATCTTTTGTATAGAGCTGAGACAAAGTGAATTGATACACTGTTATCAGTCATATCTGATCAAAAGCCCAGGCTTGAACAATGCACTATTGTTTGATCAGCCAGGGCTGTATAGGAATACAATGGAGCCCTATTGTTCCAGCCTGGCCACTACTGCCAATATGCACCTAGGCTTATAGCTGCGCACAGTATGAATGAGCGCAAGCAAGAAGGGAGACCCTATACCCAGAGACCAAAATACAGCTGAGTTATGGCCATATTTAGGCAGAATCATCACAAGGACCTTTCATGTCCTCATGCATATGCGGTTTTATATACCGCTAGAAAGCCGACAGTGTGCTGACAGCTCAGTTCACAATTCAGCGTCATCGCAGGGCGGTAATGAACGTCCCCTCTGACAGTACCAGGCTATGGACGATTACTGTCGGGGGGGGGGCGTTCCTCACAGCCCAGCTATACTGTCAGGAATGCCCTTCTGACAGTGGGCAGAGATCGGTGCTGGAACTAACGGCACTGATAACTCCAGCCCCTGGGCACATAACGGGAAAGCCGACAGTGCGCTGAATTCAGTGCACTGTCGGCTTTCTAGCGGTATATAAAACCGCATGAGCATGAGGACATGAAAGGTCCTCTTTAAAGGGGTATTTTTGTAACCACAGGATAACTGCAAGGAAGGTGATCTATCACTGGGACCCTCACCCATTATGAGAATGGGACTCTTCTGTGCTATATGCACCATATTGCTCCATTCATCTATATGGGACTGCCATAGAGAAGCCCATAGAATTGAATGGAGCAGCAAAGCGCATGTGTGACTTGAATGACCATTTATCTAGGGCAAACCGGATCCTGTTCTCATAGCTAGTGGAGATCCTAGCCATGAAACCCACACCAATAAGACAGTTATCCCCTATACCATAGATAGGAGCTATCTTAATAGTATGTGTTCAAATATATTTTCAGTCTTGTATATCCAATTCGTTTGTTATTTTTAACCCTGCACAGCCACTACATGGTTTGTGAGGGAAAAAAAAAATCGTAATGACTACTGTGCTTCCTCCATATAAGTTTTACAGGCATCAGAACAACCTATTTGAGTATTAGCTGGTACCCTTCCATGTCACTGGGCACCAATTATTATTACAATAATATTAAATTAATAATAAAGAGTTACAGGATCAGAATATATATGGTGGTGTATATCCAAGCAATATATAAATATGCAGAATTGCATAAAGAAGACATTAGCTATTTGTTTGCTAGAAGGGCCTCATCCAGTAGTTAAATTATCATAGAAAATGGTGGAAAGCCTGATATCTTGTGGTAAATCTCAAACAAAAAGATTCTTTATTTCAATCATTACTACAGTTTTGCATCATTTTAATGGAAGGTTAATTTTATGCAGATTTTTTGTACTGATTCTATATTGGATTTGACTTACCATTTTCAGCAAAGACCATAGCAGCAGAATTTTTATCTGACCTGCAGAAAGAATAAACACAATTCTTATTTCATTAGCGTAATCATAAATGATATCACTGACACATTCATAAACTACAAAATAATCTTAAACAATATATTCTTATGTTTTATTTATGAATGGACATAGCAATGATTCATGCATAATGAATAGACATAAAGAATATATTTACTTCAAGCACATAATGGTAGTTACTGTACACTTATAGGAACTCTTTGCCCAGGACATACCCCTTTACGCTTATTAAATATTTAAAGGGCACCAGTCACCAAGCAGAAAATAATAAACGCTATACATCATTTGACTGCCGCTGTGCCCCTGATCAGTTTGACATTTTTAGCTTTAAAATCTGTCCATCCATTCAAAAGATATGGCCCCTGGAAGGTTATATGTAAATTAGCTCTTATTCACCAAGTGGGTGGTAACCTTTCATTTTCTATGAGAAAGACAAAGGATTAATACCCACTTTGGAAATAAGAGCTAATTTACATATAACTTCCAGGGCCCATATTGTTTAAACAGATGGACAGATTTTAAAAATAAAATGCCAAATTGATCAGGAACACAGTGGCAGTCAAATGTGATATAGCATTAAGTATTTTGCACTTGTCATCTCTTTAAGATATCCCAGTACCTATAAACTAGTGGACGCATACCCACCAAACAGTCATTCAAAGTAGTGATTGGTAGACTGTATGAGTTACTTATGGCAGAGTTTTCAGTGTAGTAGAGAACATGCTCTCTGACCTGTGCAGAGGTCAATGTAAAGGGAGGAGAAGGAAATGAGCTGTGACCATTACTTATTATTAACAGTTGACCCTGTGTTATCTGCCGCAGCTTTTTAACAGAGGTGTTAGATTGGTGTCTCATGCTGGTAATTAGTGTAACATCCTTGCCTGTCCGGGTTTTGGCACCATCCTCCGGGTGCACGCTGCAGCGCAGGAGGCGTGTCCGGTTGTGATTCCTTCCTTTGGGTTTTTCTTGTATTGTCTGAACACTGTCCAATTCCCTCACCTCCTTAATTGATTTTCTGCCACACCCTTCTCCTTCACCTTCCTTTCCCCCTGCTCCACTAAGAGTTATCTTTAGTCTTACCTGTGTGATTGACAGCCTATCCTCCTATCAAGTCTGGGGTGGGTTCTTCCTCCCTATTTATTGTTTGCTCACTTTCCCATTGGCGCCTGGTATTGCATTACGCGTACTGGCTATTGTCCTTGTTCTTTGTTACCTGTTCTTCTGATTTTCTGACCACTGGCTTACCTTTGAATTTTCTCTTGGATTGTGATTTTGTTCTGCATTGCTCGATTGTTACCGACCCCTTGACTAGCTTACCTCCCTTTGTTGTTCTTCGTCCTGTCTGCGTTCTGTGTTATCACTTATTATACGCAGGGACTGTCGACCAGTTGCTGGCTGTCGCCTAGGACAGATCGGCCAAGTTAGGGTCCACAGATCGGGGGGGGGTTCAGCTTAGGGTCCACTGTCGTGTAGTGCCCCTCCCCCCAGAGTTCTCCAGAAGCTACTGGGGAATCGCTCCTCTAGCGATTCCCTTACAATTAGTTTTTGTGATCCATTGAAATATCATAAATAGTTATTAGAACAGGTCATTTAAAAAACTCAAGCTGTTGGAGACCCCGCTGCAGAAACCGACAAAAATCGGCAGAGAGAAAAGTCCTGCAGGGAGGACTTTTCTCTTCACTGCTTTTAGTATGAAAACGGTGGGTACCCACCAGACACCCGGTGGACCCCATTATAGTCAGGCACAGATTTGAACCTAGCATAATTGATTTCAATAGGTTTATAAAGCCATATGCAGATGTGTGTTTGAAGCATTTCCACTGTTTATCCACTCTTTTGGACAGACAAAAGTCAGACTTGCAGCACTTTTTCTCCATCCAAAAAAGTAAGGATACAATACGGACAGCAACGTTGTCCACTTTTTTTTTTTTTTTAACATTGAGGTCTATGGAAGACAGTCACAAACAGATTACCTACAGTAGTAATCCATTACTGTCCGTTTTGCAATCTGTTTTTTCCCTGTTCATTCTTCTCTGCACATGCTCAGAATGATGAGTAAAAATGGGGGGGGGGGAGTTGAAATGGATCCGCCAAAAACGGACACAAACTGAACTGACACAAACTGTACTGACACAAACTGTACTGACACAAACTGTACTGACACGAACTGTACTGACATGAAATGACAGAAACTGACACTTTTTTTGACGGATTATGGTATGCGTTGTATAAACGCTTGTGTCCTTTTCTTGACAAATCCATTACAACGGGCAGACAGACAGCGCAGATGTGAATATAGCTTTACTTTTATATTATAAGGCTCAGTATGAATAATTATGACCTGGTATTACATGGTCACCCATTCATTGAAATGAGTACCTGGAAATCTGACTGCCACTTGTGGTGATCAACTGAAAGGCATTGCATCTTCATGTGCAGAAGATACTAAGTGTATCATAGATAAAAATTTCTCAAATTTTATAAATGTATTGTAGGGAGAAAAAATTGGAAATGTAAATGATTTCATGTAAGGTTTGTGATGCTGCAAGTCAGGAGCTGTCAACTACTTCTAGTAACAGGTAAAATATTTATAAGCATTTTAGCATGGCACTGAGCACCCTGCACAGAAATTTGATAATTCTTTAGTTTGCTTTTATCATTTAATAAGATAATTCAGCATACAAACTACACACACTAGTTTTATATTATAGGCTTCATAGTGATATTCCAGGATCCACAGTATCAAACTGACCCTCAAATTCCAATTATGTTGGTAAGATAAGGTCCCCTTTACAGTTTGGAGTGCTTGAAAAAGTATTTACTCAATTTCATAAGTCTTCTTCAAGTACTAAATGTTTTTTTATGTTCAAACAAAATGTAATATTACTTGACTATCCACTTAGTAAGGTTTTTCATTATTACAGCATATAGTTGAAGAGAGCATTTTTCTCACATGCATATCATCTGTATGAGAGAGCTATGGCCAAATTGGTGCACCACTTTTAGGGGAAATTTGCACCACGCTACATTGGGCCCTATGTCATTTCTGAACTCATAAACCCAGTATCTTTTAAATTACAACTTCCAAGTTCTTTTCGTATCCACAACGTCTTCCACAAGTCGCTTTTGAAGAAGTATATCTCCCCTGTCCTTACTTCTTCCAGTCCACCTGCGCCTGTGGTGGTCCAAGGGGAACTAGAATACGAGGTAGAAAAAATTCCGGATTCCCGTCGGGTGCAGAATGCTGTTCAGTACCTCGTGCACTGGAAGGGTTATGGCCCAGAGGAGCGAACGTGGGTTTCTGGTAGGGACCTGCATGCGCCACGTTTGATTAATCTCTTTCATCGCCAGAACTCTTCGAAACCTGGTCCATCTGGCGAGGGTCCAGAGGCCCCTCGTAAAAGGGGGGGTGCTGTAACATCCTTGCCTGTCCGGGTTTTGGCACCATCCTCCGGGCGCACGCTGCAGCGCAGGAGGCGTGTCCGGAGGACAGCGATAATTGCCCCAAATCATCAATTTTCCTTAGAACTTCCATTAAAAGAGTATTCCCATCTCAAGGATCCTATATATGCTGCTAGCTTATGTAAATTGAAGAGTTTTCCTGCTTTGTTTGTCTACTATGTGAAATTATTCCCCACATTGTTTACACATTGTTTCCATGGAGCTGGACCTGTCTGATAAGATAGGACAAATGATATCCATCACTGCTCTCTGGGGAAGGGGGCTAAGTGCTCTCATTGATCTACAGCTCTGCAGGAAGGGCACTCAGTTCAGCTAATTGCAGTTTGCTGATAAAGCAATGTCTGTTTTCTCTCTATGTAAACACAAAGATAACACTCTGAATCTGTTCTTTCCTCTGCAATATGTAAGTTTATTTGTGTCTAAACATGTGTAATGTAATATACATTTACTGAGCATATTATTTGATCTCCATTTGTTAGATTTCCAGTAATCATAATAAATAATCTCTCATGGTAAAGGAAAAGTCTATATTATGATACTTCACAGTGTCCCTGTTCAGCAAGCTGAGGGGGAGGAGGCTGTATGATGAAGAATACAGGCAAAGCTGCAGAAACAGGGAGATGAGAGAACACCTTTAAAAGTTCCATTAATTCTTTTCCATCATCTTATAGTTGAAAAACATGTCAAAATAATATTCAATGAAATGCTTGGCTAAAGCTATGTGTGTCTTTATGACTTATAATGGCCAAACACAGGATATTGATGTTAATGTGATGGCATGTGTGAATACATTTCTGCATCCGGACATGCCACTTCTAAAGGCACCATGACTAATAGAGTGATACATTACCTACAGAGAATGTCCAATCTGACCATTAGCTGTACATATGTGTTGGGTTGTAGAGAAAAACAATAATCCAAAATACAGGAGCATTTTATTTTCTCGCTAAAATAAAACACTTTAAAGTGAGACTTTGTTTAAAGATAAGATCATTCAATGACAAATGAGGAATGACAGGCTGCATCAGTATGATGGTAAATATTGTATTTCCCAGAACACTATTCCTTCAGAAGGTACAAAATGTTTTTATTGTTTCTCTACACCTACAGCATATGATGAATAGGAAGTGATGCAACTAGGATAAATTTGTGGTCCATACCTTGGGCACCATATTAATTTTCTAACCACAACTTTGTTGATTTTATCTTAGTTATGTCTTTTAGGTTATCATTATGTTGAACCCCTTTACATAGCATGAATTTATACACAACAACCTCTTTCCCCCCCAAAAATGACACTGAAATATTTTAGAATGTTTACCATACCTGGGTATAGACTGTAGTCTTATTATAATCAAGTTTGCTTTATTGTCATCCACTTCCAAAGAGGATGCATTAAAACTGTCACTATTGACTATGTTCCAGTCACCTTGCTGTTTTAGATAACTAGGCAAGTTATTAATTGTCTTCTTCTCTACTGAGGGCAGAATTAGGGAGGATGGTGATGAATCCAAAATGTCCTGTAATAGATGCAAAGGGTATATTACAGCTCCTGCAAATGTATGATTACCCTATTGAAACTTCATATATCAGCACAGAAAGATTTATGTAGCACATGATAAACAGCAAAAGTATCGTACTATGGTCCAGGAATTATGCCTAGCAAATAATTTTATATAAAGGTCAGCTGTCAAACAAGGAAACAGCAAAGTGCAAGTGGTATGAATTATGCATGGCACACAAACATAATGGTGACAGAGAAAGAGACTGTTCACAAATGAATTGTAAGCAGATTGGAATTCATTACATAATAATAATACATTTTATTTTACAGTATATATATAACGCCAACATATTCCCCAGCACTGTACAATTTGTAGGGTTCAAGTACAGATAAAAGATACATTAAAAAGAAATAGTAAATTCACACAACGGGATTGAGGGACCTGCTCGCAAGAGGTTACAATCTATGAGGTAGATGGGGTGACACAAGAGGTAGCAGGGGCGGCAACAGAGGTAGAACATAATCTCACAATCTTGGTAGTTACTTAAAGACACAGAATGTAACTACAATTAAATATAGTTACCCAATAATTAGTTTCTAAAAAGAAAGCCCTGACGCAAACACAGTCATATGACAAAGTTTACTGACTGTTCATGGTATAGTATATGATGCAATATGGTATCTCGAGTACTTAATTCAAAGAATATCCTACTTAACTACATACTTATGTATAAAGCAAAAAGAATATGTTGGGTGCTTACATTTATTAATCAATCAGAACAAAAGTACAAAAAAACCCCACTTAGGATAAAGCCACATGTTGCTGAAACGCAGCTGTTTTTGCAAATTTTGCTGTTTTTTTTTGAGCCAACATCAGGAGTGGATTGAGCAGAAGGTAGAAGTATAAGTACTTCCTATATATTTCCCATTCTTTTTGTAGCCATTCTTGGCTTTGGCAAAAAAAAAAAAACCACAACAAAATCTGCAACAAAAATTTTTTTTCCGCAACGTGGGGCGTTAGCCTTAATCTATTTAATAAATAAGCAGCCGCCACAATCACCATAAGGTGAATGCACATAGCAAGGGAGCTAGCCAAAGTCAATAATAAATACATACCTATATCAGCAACAAACATTGCCACTTAACCAACAGATAAATCCTATAGCTGGCATGTTCCCAACATAAAACACCAACTATCACTCAAGTTACCTGGCATGAAATATATTTAAACCATCATAGGGCAGTCCATGAATTAATGGCCATAAATGTCTTTAATAGCAGTATATCCAATAATAAGTGACAATAAACCAGAATGCAGCACTAAGAAATTGCCATGTAACTATCATCCACAGCTCAATAAGAGCCTCTAGCAACATACCTTTGTGGTAATGCACGAAGTGTGAATACAGTCAATAAGAAAACCTGGATATACTGTACAAAGAGCCCGCTGCACAGTGTATGCCAAAGTCACTTTTAATATATCTGTAATAGCTCACCTGGATCCATATAACAGTTACACTTTGACCATAATCATTGATACTCATAAGTCATGCTGCAACTGTCGCACACAATCAGTATTACAGGTTACCACAACCAAGAACATCCACTGCTGCTTATTCACTCCAGGATCTCCTCCATCAAAACAGATTGGAGCATAGGTAGCTACATATCCTACTAGGTAAGATAAACCCCACTTTATCTACCCATGCACAAGGTTTGCATGTGTGCTAGAGTTCTTAATTTAATACTTTACAATTGCGTGGTTTGGAAGAAAATTCCCTTTGCATAAGAATACCCATTAATCTGTAGATTCCACATGTCTGTTTCCACATGGATGGTATACTAGACAATGGTGGGAATTTATCAAGCCCTGTACACCAATACACTAACATTAAAATAGGTTTTTGTGACTTTTATTTTAATTTTACATTTTTATGTTGTCCACTCCTAAGTAATAAATATTGTCTCAACTGCCTAACTTCTGAAGGAGTGTAGTGTAGTAAGTGAAATATCATGAGGACAGAAGACTTAAAGATGAGCCAAAATGATCAAACATTGCATAATGAGTTTGGCACAAATTACAGCAAGCAGACTCCAGCAAAACTGACTTTAAGGCTAAGGCCCCACGTTGCGGAAACGCAGCTTTTCTTGTTGCAGATTTTGTTGCATTTTTTTTTAGCTAAAGCCAATAATGGCTACAAAAGGAATGGGAAATATATAGGAAGCACTTATACTTCTCCCTTTTGCTCAATCCACTCTTGGCTTTGGCTCAAAAAAACAAAACAAAAACTGCAACAAAAAAAGCTCGTTTCCGCAATTTGGGGCCTTAGCCTGAGGCTTAGGCCACATGCTGCAGAAAAGCTGCTTTTTTTTTGAGCCAAAGATAAGAATGGATTGAGCCACTACTAGGTTTGTCTCAAAAAAATGCAGCAAAATCTGAACCAAAAAATCTGCACTTCTGCAATGTGCACTCTTAGCCTAAAAATTCCCCTCATGATAAATATACTCCCATATATGTAAATGGACTGAAACGAACCAATATACTTATGTATATCCAAGTAAACAATATATTATATATATTTGAAAACATTAGACCCATTACACTTAAAGAGGACCTGTCATGTCCTCAGGCACATGTGGTTTCATATACCGCTAGAAAGTTGACAGTGCGCTGAATTGTGTCCCAGGGCTAGAGATATCGGTGCTGTTAGTTTTCTGCCCATCATCAGAAGGGCGTTCCTGACAGTCTAGCTGGGCTACGAGAAACGCCCCCCCTGACTGTACTCGTCCATAGCCCTGTACTGTCAAAGGGGGCGTTCCTTACCACCCAGCAATGACGCCGAGCTGTGAGGAATGCCCCCCAGTACAAGTCTATGGACGAGTACAGTCAGGGGGTCGTTCCTCACAGCCCAGCTAGACGGTCAGGAATGCCCTTCTGACAATGGGCAGAAAACTAACGGCACCGATATCTCCTGCCCCGGGGCACATAACAGGAAAGCCGTCGGCTTTCTAGCCGTATTTAAAACTGCATGTCCCTGAGGACATGAAAGGTCCTCTTTAAGTCTCATTGGAGTTTTTATAAATTATAGGAAATGGCACATGTATTGGAAGGACTTATCTAAAGGCATGATGGTGCTCAGAATGATGTGACCTACAATGTACTGTGGCTGGTTTGACATTGATATTTTTTTCCCAATTCACGCTTTTATTAAAGTTTTTTACATTTTATAACAGGGGAAAGAGGTAGGGGACACATTGCAGATCCAGAACCACAATTGTAGAATACAAAGATTGATCATAAAATTGTGCTACACCTCAACATGCCATTATCTATATATAGTAACTTATAGTGTCCATCTTCTATACAGTATATATATGAGATGAGGTCCACTGTGAAGTTTTTCTCCTGAAGGGAAGATCCTTGGCGAGGTGCATAGGCCAAATTTTAATTGCAAAAAACAAAATGTTAACATAACATGCATAAACCTGTGGGGAAGGGGGGAATTGCAGCAAGGTAAAACATATAAGGTAGTGAGTAAGAGAAGGAGGAAAAGAGGGGGTGGGTAGTGGAAAGGGAACGAGTGGTGGGGTAAACCATTAGATTGCTCTTATAGAAAAAACACACTTCTGTGCAGGGGTATGAAATGGTTAGGAGGAGAATTGTGAAGACCTAGACCAGATTTAAGGGCTCCATGTTTCCTGAAATCTAGCCCTAGTGTTGTAAACCTGATCTAACATTTTCTCAAATCTGCACAAATCATCAACCTTTGCTCCCCATTGTTCAATCATGTGGAGTCCTGTTATCACCATTTTTATGGAGGGAGGGAACCCAGAGAAGAACAAGTTCGGGGATGAGAGTGAGCCTGGGATGGCACAGGGATCGGATCTCGGCCTGTGGTTCCAGAATTAAGTAAATTTTAGGCAAGTACATGAGAGGTGAGAGAGGGATCCTGGAGCACACAGACAATGCTTACATATGTCAGTGTTGGTTTTCAATATCATCTAGTTACCATTTTAAAATAATATTCTTGGACTTTTGCATAGACTGAAGAACTGTGTGAATGTGAGAGGATAAATGATACCTCTGAGACAGAGAGCTTTGGACCAAGCTCCATCTCCCACTCTTGCACAAAATTGGTTCTGGAAGGTGCCTGTAATGCACTTATACTTCAAAACAAAAATAAAAACAACAACGCCGAGCGGCACATAGCGTGATATTGCTTAAAAAATAGGTTGTACATAGATAATTGTGTTGAGAACAGGAGGTAGTCAAATGATTGGAGAAACAACAAGGATCATTCACTGAAAGTATGGTAGAAAGCCACTAAGTAGCACAAAATCACTGGTCTATATTATAGTGAGTGTTCAACTGGCTGGGTCTGATGGTAAACAGTACCCCTTCAATTGGTGATCTCACAACCAGGATAGTTAGCTATTATGGATGTTAATATAGGTGGGTTCTCACCTTTTCAAGTTGTGCTGGCCCACAACTAACACAGTGGATGGATCCAGAGTATGTTTTGGTATATGTGAGCTGCGGAACCTCTAGGCGTCAGAATCTCCTGGATCCAGACGGTATACAGGTAGTGGATTGGTAGGAGAATCTCCCAAAAAATGAGGTGTGGGGACCGCGCTTCACCAAAGATGCTTTATTATACTCAAATAACACAACGCGTTTCGGGGAAATCAGATCCCCTTTATCAAGTGTACAAGAGACAGCCTGAGGAGGTAGGCTGTGAGATCTGAAGTGAGTGAGAGGCAAAAAAACCCCACTCCCCATACTACTACATTAAAACCAAGATCTAATTTTTACCCAGTCCAACATAAGGGCCACTTCATTGAGACGTTTTATTCTTTAGTGGCCAATGATTTCAGGAAGTTACATAAACATCAAGACGTGAAAACTAGATCCAATCTTCGTCCATCTGAGAAATCGGCTATTAAATCTCTGATTGAAAATAAATCTATTGTCATCAGAAATGCTGATAAAGGCGGAGGTGTGGTCATACAAGATAGAGTTGATTACATCAAGGAAGCCCACCAGATTTTATCAGACCCCAATTATTATCAGATCTTGCATAGTGATCCCTCCGATGCACACTACATTAAATACCGAGAACTCATCATCAATGCCCATACTAATGGGGTCCTGACTGATAAGGAGAAAGGGTTTCTACTTATCAATGATTTCTCGACCTCCCAATTTTATCATTTACCCAAGATTCACAAAAATCTAAAGAATCCACCTGGAAGACCTATTATCTCTGGAGTCAAAGCACTAACTAGAAATCTTTCCCAATATATAGATTTACAATTACAAAAATATGTTATCAGGTTTCCATCTTATTTGAAAGATTCTACACATCTTATTACTGAACTTTTAACTATACAATGGAAACCTAACTACATTTGGGCAACCCTAGATGTGTCCGCACTCTATAGTAATATACCACATTCTAAAGGCCTTGACATGATATCTAGAACATTATCTCTGGATCCCACAATGCCAACCGAACAAAAAACTTTTATCATAGATAGTATTCAGTTCATTCTTGAACATAATGTGTTCACCTTTGAGTCAAAACTCTATTTGCAGAAATGTGGTACTGCTATGGGGAACCGTTTCGCTCCGAGCTACGCCAACATTTTTATGGGACGATTTGAGGAAACCTACATTCAGAATAAACACCCTTGGTCTGCTAGCATTGTATTCTATAAAAGATACATTGACGACCTCCTTTTCATATGGGAAGGTTCAGAACATTCCTTCTGTGAATTCACAAACTATCTCAATAATAACAACTGGGGAATCACCCTTAGTGGCCAACCTAAAAAGAACACAATTGATTTCCTGGATTTAGAACTCCATGGTAGCCTTGAGGGCATCAGTACAAAAACTTTCTTCAAAAAGGTAGACTGCAACAGTCTACTTGATTACTGTAGCTCCCATTACAGAAAATGGAAGGATAATGTACCATTCGGGCAATTCAAACGTATCCGGCGAAACTGTACGAAGGACTCAGACTTTAAAATCCAGAGTAAAATTCTAACCCAACGTTTCCAGGAAAAAAAACTATCCTAAACGGATTATTCAAGCAGCAGAATCTAAAGCACAGTTTCTCACTCAATCTGAATGCCTTGTCCCCTTTCGGAAAAATACTAGTAAAGAATTCGGACATAATTTCATAACCACTTACAGTAATGCACATAACAGGATCAGGATGATCCTGGACAAACACTGGACGATACTCCTGAATGATCCTCTACTTAATAAGAATATCCCCCATAAGCCAGCAATCACTTTTAGAAGAGCAAAAACCCTGAAAAATCTATTGGCCCCTAGCAAACTGAGGTCTCTTACTAAACCTGTAGACCGGAATATGTTATATCCACAACCAAATGGTGTTTATAAATGTGAACACAAAAAATGTAAATGTTGTCACACAATTAACCATTCAGCCAAAACCATTACGAGCTTTTCAACAGGCGATATTTTCCAGATCAATCATTTCCTGAACTGTTCATCCTCCTTTGTCATCTATGTCCTGGAGTGCCCTTGTGGCCTCCAGTATGTAGGAAGGACCATCAGACCATTAAGGGAGAGGCTAAATAAGCACAGATCTAATGTAACTAATGGCTACCTCAAACACAGTGTATCAAAACATGCCTTGGTGTCGCATAAATCTTGTTTCGATGCATTCAAAATCACACCAATAGACCACATTCCTGCCCATACCAACAACAGATTTGAAAAGCTCAAGAGAAAGGAAATGTATTGGATTTTTAAATTTAACTCTCTAACACCAGCTGGGCTTAATGAAGCACTTGAGTCTGTATATGACTAGGTATTCTAAGGCGTGTGTATATATTTGCATATCCACACATCGCCGGCATTATCTTCTCCCCTCCAGTACATTCGTTTCAACCCATATGCATATGTATTGTCATCATTTTTGTTCTATGCCTATCACTTATAATTATTATGTATATATTTGTTTATAGTGAAATATAATTCTTAGCCATAATCATATGTTTATTAGCCATTTTCATTTTTCATTTATCCATGTATAATGATACATTCTCTAGCCCCAGTCATATGAGCATGATGTCCGCCCTCTCATTACTCATTAACATTATTTCTTCTTTTTAGTGCTATATTTCATAACAATCATAGTTCAGATCAGTCTTGCGCCCTACACAGAAACATATGACTCAGAGCGGGAGATCGCTACACACATGCGCAGTAGCGATCTCCGAACGCGAATGAAACATTTAGCATTACCAATTCTTAATTTAATTTTTTTTTTTTTTTTTTTTCTCAATTTAAACTTTATCTTTCAATCAAATTCTCTTCTTTTTTTTTTTTTTTTTTTTCCCTTCTCAATTAAAACTTTATCTCTCAATCGATTCTTTCCCCACAAGTTTGAACCCCTCCCCCTAGGGGTGGTCCCATTTCACCATACCTTTATAAGCCTTTCTGAAAGTGGTCTCCACATTTGCCTCTCACTCACTTCAGATCTCACAGCCTACCTCCTCAGGCTGGTAAGTACCAAAAAACATTGGTTTAAACCTTTTATGTATAGTTTTTACTCTTATGTGCAGTTTGATTTTATATTGCATTTATTAGCCTTTTAGCTTTACTTATTTATTAATTTTTTTTTTTTTGAGTACATTCATTACCACTATTTATTCATTTATTTATTTATTTATTTATCTATCCATGACAATACTATCTGGTGGGATACTTTTCTTTTATCCCATAGAATGGTATCATTAATTTCACTGGTTCTAAATTCCAATTACTGACTCTTTACATGTGTATTCTTTTATTGTTTTTATGTTTAGTCTCTTGTACACTTGATAAAGGGGATCTGATTTCCCCGAAACGCGTTGTGTTATTTGAGTATAATAAAGCATCTTTGGTGAAGCGCGGTCCCCACACCTCATTTTTTGGGAGATTCTCCTACCAATCCCACCACCTAAAAAAAAATAAAGAAAAAGAAAGAAAGTTTTCAAACAAAAGGGGCTCTCTTTGTGGGAGGCTTTTTTGTTTAAGAGCTAACTGATGAAGAAAGGGGGGCCATTAAAGGTTCATGCTAGAGTCTTCAAGACCATGATTTGTGGTGCCCTTGAAGATATATTTCATTGTAGTTTTGGGTATGTAGCACCATGGGGGGAGGGGTCTACAATGAACAGGGGTACAATGAATAATAAATATAATGCATTTAGAATACTGCAACAAAAAGGTAGCGACACTTAATAAAAAGAAAAACTATAAAGAGCAAAATAAAATGTGTAAAAAACAAATAAAGGCAGCAAAGACCACGGCAGATTGCCAAGGAAAGTAAAAATAAACCAAAATTATTTTTTCAGCCAAACTGATAATGTGGACCATCTCAAAATCATCTGGGTGTAATGGTGGAGGAGGATAAGGAAAAGGCAGATCTATTAAATGCTTTCTTCTCTAGTGGATTTACACAGGGAAATCCAATGACCAATGACTTGATTAGGAGTAAAGTTAACTCTCCATCAAAGGTCACCTGTTTAACCCAGGAGGAAGTGTTGCATCGCCTTCAAAATACTAAAATAGGAAAATCACTCGGTCCAGATGGCATACACCCCCAAGTTCTGAGGGAATAATGCATAGTGATAGACAAACCCTTATATGTAACATTTAAGGATTCAGTAATGACTGGGTCTGTTCTACAGAATTAGCTCATAGAAAATGTGGTACCAATATTCAAAAAGGGATCTATGAGTGAGCCTGGACACTTTAGGCCTGTAAGTTTAACCTGTGTTGTGAGAAAATTATTTGCAGGGTTTTGAGTGTTATAAGGGCATTTGGATGTTATAAGGTTATTTATGGGGGATTGGTTCTGTCAGACTTATCAGATTAGCTTTTATGAGGAGGCAAGTTCCTGACTGAACATCAACGACACTGTAAATGTGGTGTATCTGTACTTTTCAAATGAGTTTGATACTATACCACATAAAAAATTGGTACATAAAATGAGAATACTGGGACTAGGGGAACATATGTGTAACTGAATCAGGGACAGATTATAATAAGGGCAAAATGTGTGGTTACCCAGGGCCCAAAGATGCAAGAAGGCCAAGCGACAAGTAATTGCACATTTACTCCCATTATAATCTTAGACGCAAGCTTCATGATGCCGGCATGACCCATGTGATCTCTGAGGCCCAATCACAGGCCTAAGCAGTCCCTGACGTCATTTAGGAGGCCAGAATAGGCCCAAAGAGGATGGCGACCCAGAGCCCAGAGAAGGTAAGCAGCACTGTTTGTTATGCTTACTCACCTCCACTAGGCTTCTGCTTATTACATTCTGAGACATTATATTGTGGGAAAAAGCGACTGAGACATTATACTGCATAGAAGGCCGTTATGGGACATTATACTATGTGGAGGGGCTACTGGGATGGGAGGATGGGAGTAGTAGTGGCGGATGCTGTTCCACCGGATAGACCGATTGCCCCCTACCACTCTTCCCTAGGCCGAACACCAATGAGGAAGCCTGCTGTGCTACCTGATGTTGGTGGTAGTAGTTACCCCGGGGCGCTTCCAGTTGGAGAGGGGACCTCTCTACTCTGAGACGGTGAGATGGTGTCTGGAAAGGGCCCTGATGGTAATGCAGGAACGACTCAAGAAAGCAGTTGTGCAATTTAAACAGGTTTAAAAAGTTTACTCAGCAACTGTAACAGTGAAACAAGCAGCTTCCAAATGGGGGTTGTAGTCTCCTACCATTCAACTCTCCCAGCCCTGGTCTTGAGGGGATGCCCAGTGGCTCTAGTGCCGTACTCCACTCAAAGACTATCTCCACACTTCAGCCTCCTCCAACAGCAGATACTGGTGACTGTACCCCAAGGTAATCCTAGCAGAGGTCTGGTTACCTCTTAACAGCAGGTCCCTGGTAAAACCTCCTTGCATAGGACTCCTTCACTCCTCCTGGCAGAGTGTCCAAAGGGAAGACAGCTGAATTCCCTGTCTCATGGCTGTCTTAAGTTGAGCCTTGGGCTGTATCTTCCTCCTCAGTGGCTGTGTTGGGAACTGTAGAGTCTCAGAGCACAGAGCTGATTTGCTCTTTCTCCAACTACACACTACTGAACTCAGGCTCCAACGATTCCCCTGGAGACAAAAGTGTCATCAGACCCTGCCTAATGACCTGTGATAGGCCAGGGCTGTGCCAATTATGGGGAATAAACAGTGGGGAAACCAACAGTGACATGTAACATACAACATATAGACAAGATGTACAAACATACCCAGAGGAACAAAGACAACCACAATTAAAGCAAGAGCACTCTGGGATGCTGCACATTACTAAGGTATTTAGGGAAGCTGGAAGCTTGGACAGAGAAATGGCTTTAATGTAGATAAATGTAATGGAAGGCACCTGGGCTGTGGAAACAAGTGTTACAATTATGTATTAAATAATAAAACACTGGGTAAGACTACTGCTGAAAGACTCAGGGATATTGTTAAACAGTAAACTTAAAGGAGTTATCCAGCTTTCAACAATTATCTGCAAATACATCCACAGCAGTGCCAAATATTCCCTATTCCCTTGTGTACCCATTACTTGGCTTTATTTTACTTGCTGCTCCTTGTATCACTGCTAATTACATGCAGTGAATCTATGGACAAACTACATTTTCCATGATTCATCTTCCTGCTCTCACTCTCTGTGTACCCCTACCTTTTCCACTCTCCCCTGCAATGAAATAACAGGTAAATAAATCTTAGGTCACATGCTGCTGTGATGTTTCATTTGGAAGCCCTACAACACCCATGAGCAACAAACACAGAGAGTGAGAGCAGTCAGATAAATCATGGGAAATGTAGTTTGTCCAAAGATTCACTGCATATAAATAACAGTGATACAAGGAGCAGTAAGTAAAATTAAGTCAAAGGCTGCACAAGGGAACAGGGAGTATTTAGAACTGCTGTGGATGTATTTGCAGATACATTTTGGAAGCTGGTTAACCCCTTTATTTTTAGCTACTAGTGCCAGGTAGCTGCTACCAAGGCAAATAAAATCATGGGAATCAAGAGAGAAATAAACGCTCACGACAGAGTTTTGCCTCTTTAGAAACCACTGGTCAGGCCACATGTAGAATATTGTGCACAATTTTGGACACATGTATATAAGAAAGATATAGTTGAACTAGAGCGGGGAGGAGGAGGGCAACCACAGAAATTAAGGAGATGGGAGTATTGGAGAATAAAGACAGGACATCAAACTTGGGGTTGTTGAGCATGTTTTAACTCTATAATTTCCAGAGCACATAACTTAGAGACAACATTGCTTACATCTACAAGTGTGTGCATATAGGGACTGGAAATCTCATGACCGCCCTTTCCACATTCCAAACTTATGTAGCAGCAAATTGCTACACATACATTAAATATCAGTACTGTAAACTATAACTATGTATTGTATACTAAGAGACTCGTATAGACTCTTACCTGAACATTATTCAGTGGATTTTCATTTACATACACTGTGCTGTAGTATGTGAAGTCATTAATGCTCAGCTAAAAATAGGAGAAACACATGAAACTCAGAAAACATAAAGCAAGTGCATACAGTACAAATATTTGTATTCAAATTAGTATCTCTTTACAAGTCAGTTGTCTTGCATCTAGTATGTTCCTGTACACAACCAAAATTCTGTCACAGGTGACAGTACTTGCCTACAAAAAAAAACATTTTATAGAATCAAGCATTTCAGCTTCAGAAATGTATCTAAAAATAGACATGTGTTGTCCACGCCATGAAAGAGGCTTAATCAATGTGGGCCATTGTGTTCAGGGCCTGTAGGAGAGTGTGATGATTCTGCTGAAATATGGCTGTAACTCAAAGTTATATTTTGGTCTCTGGGTATAGGGTCTCTCTTCTTGCTTGCACTCATTCATAATGTGCACAGCCTACTCATAGGTATATTGGCAGTAGTGGCCGGGCTGGAACAATAGGGCTTTGTATCCATCACAGCAGGGACCCATTGTATTCCTACACAGCTCTGAGTGATCAAACAAACATGCATTGTCCAGCTGCACTGGTTGACCAGATATGGCTGAAAACATTGTATCATGTCACTTGGTCTCATCTACATACAAAGGGTCTGGATTATTCTATGAGACCTGCTGCCGCCAGTGACCTCATTCTGGGAGCTGGCATAAAGGGTATAAAAGATGAGGTAAGAGTCAGTGGGAGGAGATTATGCTATGGAGTTGACTCAGACCATCACAGACTACAGGATATTACAGACTTTGACTGAGATGCTACTATGAGCAGGCAGGTTGGAATGCTGCTGCTGACGATGATGAGCCTACAAGAGACTGAGAGATATTACAGAGAGACTAATGCTGAGATTCCTGTGAAAAGCATGCAGGCGGGATTATTCTATTGATGCCACATGCTAGGAGTTAAGGCTGAGAAGCCTCCACTGGTGACTCACACATGCCATGTGTGAGTGTTGGACTATAGAACCACATCAAGGACATGTGTGGTAAAGTAATTATTTCACCTTTATCCCTTTTATTTTATTTGTACCCTATCTTGTAACTAGTAACTGTTAATGCTTGCATATATCTACATATCTGTTCTGAACTGTATGTGTTAGATGTTAATACCGACCCATTTAGGCGTTAATAAATATATAAAATTTAGAAAGCTTGTCTTGTATTTATCTGGTGAACCTGACACTCACTGGCGGTGAGTGTGGTTTTTATATGAAAGAAGACTCAGGGGTGGCCAAAACGGTGTTGGCGCACTGAGGATCTTTCACAGGGAGCCTCTATTTTTGTTCTTTGATTCTGTGAGTTGTTCACTACCCCTCTGGCTTTAGAATAGGCATTAAAAATTTTATGAAAGTGGCTTCTCTGAGGCAACATTTCCATAATGAGACACGGTTATGACCTCTCATCAAGCCTGGCACAACCCTACTACACACTGATGAGAGGCAATAACCTTGAAACAGTTGTCTATGGATGGTTCTCTCCTCTTTTTGAATGGAGGTATTTTGCCTTGACTTTATTCACAGATTATGCTGTTAGGTTTCATAAAAAACAGGCATTGATCTATCTTCCAAAAGATGCTGCTGGAGCAAATTCCCCTTTTTCACCATGGTGGACTTATTTGCATATTCACTTCCGTTTATTAAAGTTACTTACAGTATCTTGGAGAAAAAGGACAATGAGATTGACTTTCCTATCTTCCTGTTTCAATAACTGGTTAAATTCATGGCTTGAAGTAATATGCCCAGCATTTACAGTTGGCGCTGTTCCCAGTGCAGAACTGAAATAAGAAAATTCCTTGTGTTAAACATTGATTCAAAAATAATTTCTGAACTAGACCATTAAATATTATTTTTCTACAATTCATGTATTTGTATACTGTGCACAGGTATGTACTCTGACTTGGTTGCAATATTTAGCAGTTTTGTAGCATATATCCTTAGGACAAACAAGCATTGGCTCAATCTTTCTGGATTTAATATAGCCTAAAATACTGCTAATTGAAATCAGCGACTTTGATCCCACAGCTATACAGTCATGCCCTCTAGCCATCTAAGATCTAACCAAAGAGCCAACCAAAATGTGTTACAAAAGCTATTAGGTCACTATAAAGCTCTTTAAACCCCCCTTCACCACCACCACCACTACAGTTCTAAATGAATCCTGCTTGGTGTTTGAGCAAAGTATATTACAGTTTATCCCAGACAGGATACCTTCATTGAGACTGCAGAGGGAGCAGTCACTTTAAACTGCTCTAATACTGGAGCTGCAGGGGCTAGAGCGGTGATCTTTAAGTCACAACCGCGATCTGGCTTTAAAACAAGACCAAGATCATGCCTGTAACCCACCTAGAATTTGAGATATCACTGATTAAAGCCGTGCTGCATATACTCTCAGTTGTACTTCAACCAGTTGGCAGAGCATGTACAGCTGACAGTGTGCAGGAAGAGGAGAACAATTTTTTATTCTCCTGTCACTCTCACTTCATATAACACTAAGTTTGAGGGGAACCATGGACTTCTGTTCATGATATTAATCCCCATTATCAATCAACAAGGATACTTGCCATTTAACCTCTATATGCTGTAGTCAGTCAATGCTGACTGCAGAACCTACATGGTTTTACAGAAAAAAAGGGAAAATACACTTTTTTGCCATAATCTATGAAAAAAAATGAATGAAAAAAATATTAAAAGCACACAATTGGTATTACCAGATCTGTAACAACGCCTAAAATAAAATTAATATGTTATTTATTCTACACGATAAACATCATACACATTGAAATTCAGATGGCAGAATTGAAGTTTTCTGTTTATCTCACCTCTCAAGAAGCAATAAAAGCTAATCAAAAAATCATTTATACACACTAAATACAAGATCTTGTAAAGCTACATTGAAATAAAATTTAAAAAGTTTTGAAAGTGGGAATGCAGAGAGGCATACAATGTTACTGGTTTAAGAAGGGCCACTTTAATCATTAGTTAAACTGTGCACTTGTACTGGGCCCTATGTAGGGGGGGTGGACAGTCCACCATTTAGAGTGTTGTTCCAGGCAGTGGGTCTGGGCCACCCTGGTATGTTCAGACTCCAACTCATCTGCATCCTCCAGGCACAGATGAGTTGAATACAATGGTGAAGCCTGGAGAAGTCCTCTCCCTGCTTCACTATTCAGTCCCTGTCTCTGCTCCTGGCATCTTGGCAGTAAGTGTGATGTAGTGACATCATTGTGCCTGCTGTTTCCTATAGCCTCTGGGAGAAAAAGGAGACATAAAGGAACAGGGAAAGGTGAGTATTAGGTTTCCCTTTCTTAGTTTGATCTAGGAGGGAACATGAACCTGTGTGGGCAGCCAGAGAGGGGCATGAAACTGTGTGGGCAACCAAGAGGGGAACATACAACTGTGGGAGTTACCAGCAAGGGGACTTGAAGACTTGAAAATGTGGGGGCAACTGGAGGGGGCATGAAACTGTGGGGGTAACCTGGAGGGGAACATTATTCTGTGAGGGCAAACTAGAGAGGGGGCATATAATATAATGTCTGAGGGGCCACTGGGGGGAACAGGTTAATGTCTGAAGGGCCACTAGAAGGGACAGGTTAATCTGTGATAGGGCAATATATTATATGAGGCCACTGAAGGGACATTTGATTTTCTGATGGACCACTGAGGGGAATTATATTTTATGGGGCCACTAAGGAGGCATTATACTGTGTGAGGGCCACTAAGGGGTATTATACTATGTGGAGGCCACTGAGGGGACATTATAATTATGTGTGGATAAGGTATTACTAAGTGGTGCTGATGGGAGGGCCCACTTATGAAACCTTTGCACTGGGCCCACGAATGTGTTAAAATGGCCCTGTGATAAAGGCTAAAATGTGTTAGGTCTCTAAAAGGTTAAAATGTACATAAGGCACCAGAGTCATTTACCAGCAATGTGACCATGATGATGGGCAAGGTTGGACTTGGCCATCAAAGCACAAGAGTATTTTTTAATGGGTCCAAGTTCTGAAATTATGATGGGCCTCTGCTGTAATATGGCTCCAAAAGCCAGGAAATGTCAGTCTGTAGTAATAGCCTGATTCACTGAGTCAGTCAAGATTAAGTATGCTGTTCGAGTTGTGACACACAGTTGTCATTAACAAGTAAGTATAAAAATGAGACAACTCACCATATGGGGAATGTAATATTTATCCAGCCTGCGAGTAAATTATAACTTGTAGAAGGTACACTAGTGGACCATTAGGCGGAGATGCCTTTGCTAATGATGTAATGATGTAGGTGGTGCTCCGCTGCAATTAATATCAATGAAAGTTGACTTTTAGGACAGGTCAAAACCTTGTTTGAAGATAATTTTCAGCCAATCACTTGATGCTTGAGATTCAACTTAATAAAAAAGGACCAACTCCATCTATTTCCATATTTCAATAGGTGCCATGCCACTGATTCAAGGACAGTTAGAATTTTTTCTCTAGCCCCCACCCTTTCTGACCAATTGGTGCTGTTATTTTCAGCACCCAATATGTAAAATAGGCTCTGTCTGACTGTCTGGTGGACAGTCCTGGGCTGGAGCAGATCATCTGAGACTGCCCACCTGAGAGTAGAGAGCCTAATTAGCATAATTGGTGCTGAAACTAATAGCACCAATTGCTCAGAATGGGTGGAGGCTAGAGAAAAAAATTCTAACTGCACCTATTGAAGGATGCAAAAAATTGAAGTTGGTGGCGGTAGTGAAAGGTCCACTTTAAACTACCATATGTGAAACGCATGATTACACTGCAAAGTTTACAATGCCATCTTTTTTCTCTGTGGGCTCAGGTTGCCCTAGTCTAACACTATGCATGGGAAAATCAGTCATTGTTCTTCCAGCGTCTTTCAAGTGAATCCTGCAAAATTCACTGTGTATACTTAAATTGACTGAAAAGTACAATAGGTTCTTAAAAAACCACATTAGAAGTTTAGTTTGATAACTGTATTTTGTCACAGCTAGCAAGGGTAATTCATATCTGGCTTGAATATCACTTTTGCAGCAGAACATTTACTTCTGCAGTTTTAGCAAATAAAGGTCAGTGCTCATGATACAAAAGGTTATGTGGAATGATGGTACAGCTATTGTTTTAGTTGTGGGTGTTGAGCTGCTTTATAATATTAAGTACTATAAAAATCTATATGCTGGAATATACAGTTTGTCTGAGAAAACAGTTCAAACTTTAAAGCATTACTTATTTTAAAGGATTTTTTCTCCTTTGGACAAAGACTAATTCTTAGAAGCCTTCCTAAACAATAAGCTTCCTAACAATAATCACAAGGTGTGCCTTTGCCGAAACCAGTAACCAATTTCTAACTGTAGGGTTACCTGGCAGTAAGTGTTCAATTTTCCTGCTGCTCCCCCACAGGGAAAAGTATTAAGTATAATGTTCATTCAAATCAATGGGTTTTCTGTGTGAGGGTGCATTCATATCTGCATTCTTCTGGTCTGTCGTAGGACCAGCAAAATGGATCAACAATAAAGATCTGGATATCAAGGGACTGCATTGACTATATCTATATACAGTCATATGAAAAAGTTTGGGCACCCCTATTAATCTTAATCATTTTTTGTTCTAAATATTTGGGTGTTTGCAACAGCCATTTCAATTTGATATATCTAATAACTGATGGACACAGTAATATTTCAGGATTGAAATGAGGTTTATTGTACTAACAGAAAATGTGCAATATGCATTAAACCAAAATTTGACCGGTGCAAAAGTATGGGCACCTCAACAGAAAAGTGACATTAATATTTAGTAGATCCTCCTTTTGCAAAAATAACAGCCTCTAGTCGCTTCCTGTAGCTTTTAATCAGTTCCTGGATGAAGGTATTTTTGACCATTCCTCTTTACAAAACAATTCCAGTTCAGTTAAGTTTGATGATCGCCGAGCATGGACAGCCCGCTTCAAATTATCCCACAGATGTTCAATGATATTCAGGTCTGGGGAATGGGATTGCCATTCCAGAACATTGTAATTGTTCCTCTGCATGAATGCCTGAGTAGATTTGGAGCTGTGTTTTGGATCATTGTCTTGCTGAAATATCCATCCCCGGTGTAACTTCAAATTCGTCACTGATTCTTGTACATTATTCTCAAGAATCTGCTGATACTGAGTTGAATCCATGCGACCCTCAACTTTAACAAGATTCCCGGTGCCGACATTGGCCACACAGCCCCAAAGCATGATGGAACCTCCACCAAATTTTACAGTGGGTAGCAAGTGTTTTTCTTGGAATGCTGTGTTTTTTTGACACCATGCATAACGCCTTTTTGTATGACCAAACAACTCAATCTTTGTTTCATCAGTCCACAGGACCTTCTTCCAAAATGAAGCTGGCTTGTCCAAATGTGCTTTTGCATACCTCAGGCGACTCTGTTTGTGGCGTGCTTTCAGAAATGGCTTCTTTCGCATCACTCTCCCATACAGCTTCTACTTGTGCAAAGTGTGATGTATTGTTGACCGATGCACAGTGACACCATCTGCAGCAAGATGATGCTGCAGCTCTTTGGAGGTGGTCTGTGGATTGTCCTTGACTGTTCTCACCATTCTTCTTCTCTGCTTTTCTGATATTTTTCTTGGCCTGCCACTTCTGGGCTTAACAAGAACTGTCCCTGTGGTCTTCCATTTCCTTACTATGTTCCTCACAGTGGAAACTGACAGGTTAAATCTCTGAGACAACTTTTTGTATCCTTCCCCTGAACAACTATGTTGAACAATCTTTGTTTTCAGATCATTTGAGAGTTGTTTTGAGGAGCCCATGATGCCACTCTTCAGAGGAGATTCAAATAGGAGAACAACTTGCAATTGGCCACCTTAAATACCTTTTCTCATGATTGGATACACCTGGCTATGAAGTTCAAAGCTCAGTGAGGTTACAAAACCAATTTTGTGCTTCAGTAAGTCAGTAAAAAGTAGTTAGGAGTATTCAAATCAATAAAATGATAAGGGTACCCAAATTTTTGCACCGGTCAAATTTTGGTTTAATGCATATTGCACATTTTCTGTTAGTACAATAAACCTCATTTCAATCCTGAAATATTACTGTGTCCATCAGTTATTAGATATATCAAATTGAAATGGCTGTTGCAAACACCCAAATATTTAGAACTAAAAATGATTAAGATTAATAGGGGTGCCCAAACTTTCTCATATGACTGTATATTTCCATTGTTTTCAAAGTCACATCAATCGATGAAAAAGTCATGTTTGCAGGAATTTTTAGTCCAACATTTGAGACAGACTTGGCATAAGATTAACTCTAATGCAGAAGTAAATGTAGCCATTTGTGAGACAGGAAAGGTCTTGCAGAGTATAGATGCTTATTGTAACCACTCCCACTCACCAATCTGGGAAAGACATCCAGATGATAAACAGAGGATCCCCCTCTAAGAGTATGTTCACACTGAGTTCCTTGTCAGGCAGAAAAAAGATTTTAAGGCTAAGGCCCCATGTACCGAAACACAGCAAAAAAAAAAAAAATGTTTTTTTCGTTGCATTTTCGCAGAGTTTTCCTCTGCAGACTTTCTTCCCGTATTATACCTATATGGAAAATGCCAGCATTTTCGCAGGTACAAGTGAAAACGCAGCTTTTCTACTGTGGATTTTTTTCTGCAAAGTGTGGATGGGATTAGCCAGAATCCAATCCAGCGTTTTTTGCTGCAATGTTTCTGCCATAGCCAAAACGCTGTGTTTTCGGAACATGGGGCTTCAGCCTGAAGCTTTTTTTTTTTTTTAAAGCAGTTTTTGAAGAGGTTTCTGAAGCAGATTTGGAAGCGTTATTTTGCCTAGCACACAGAGTTCCTAAACATCTAGCAAAAACTGCCTCAAAATTCTCTTGAGAGTTTTCTTCTGCCTCATATTTGAGGGGGTTTCTGGTGGAATCCGCCTGAAGATAGGGCAGGATACTTCTTTTTCTGCTTCTGAAAAAAATCTGCCACTGTCTCCCATTGAAATAAATGGAATTCAGATTTCAGGCATTTTTTTGAAGAAGATTTTGAGGCAGAATCTGCTTAAAAATCAGCTCCAAAAATAAAAGACAACAATGCCAACTTTATACAATAATAAAAGTAAGAGAAAAAAAAAACATATGTTTGAAAGACGTCATAATTTGCTTAATCTGTAACATCTTAAAGTGAACCTCCAGTTATAAACAACTTTCCATAAATGAATAGTACATGTAAAAATAAGAAACTTTGTAATATATCTTATTAAGGAGATGTTTCCTCCTCCACTCATTAAACTGTTCTCTTGCTCCTGACTGTTTACATTATAATAATCTCTGTATTCAGCCTCACACATACAACTCTATCGAGTAGGGAGGGGTTGAATAGGATTTGCCTGCTGTATGGTTAATTGATTGATTGCCTCATTCGGAGAAGTGGTAGCCTCTTATCTACAATCTAGTAGTGTTAAAAAAGCAAGGAAAGGCGGAGTGCAATATCATCCCCCTCCCCTCTTTATAGATTAATACAGAGAAAGTAACTGCCAGAAAAGTTAAGAGGAAAAAATATTTCTTTGATAAGATATATTACAAAGTTTCATATATTAACCTGTACTATTCATTTATGAAAAGTTGTTTATAACTGGTGGTACACTTTAAGAGAAAAGTCTGCTAAGAACACATAAAAGTACCTAACTATACAACCAGTGTAAAAACCTGTTGCTTTTGTTTAGGAATCATCCAGCCAGATGTTACTCATACACAACATTTTGGTTTTGCTGTTTGTGTGGTAAGTGTTATTTTTGTAAATGCAACAGGTTTTAGCTCCTTGCCACCATCTGCCATACTATTACAACAGATGCCGGATCTTTAAAGAAACCCGGCATTATTGCGCACAATGAGAGTCTGCTCTGATTGCAGGCATTGTGTGGCTTATCCTTCCCCCCTCCCCAAAGTCTAAAAATGTCCCCTGTACCTCCTTTGTTGCAGGACGACTCCCGAGCAGTGAGATTGCGGGAGAAATCCTCTTGCTTCGGCAGCCAGAAGCCTTCTGAATGCTCCCATTCCTGCCATAGGAATATAACTATTGAGGCTGATCTATGACCAGCCTCAATAGTAACATAGCGAAGGTCGCATAGATTGTAATACAGTCTTTTGATTGTAGGTATCTGCCCCCTAAGGGGGCTAATAAACTAGTAAAAAAAAAAAAAAAAAGTTTTTAAAAATATTAAAAAACAACAAAAACCTAAAAGTTCAAATCACCCCTTTTCCCTAGATTTGAAATAAAAGTAAATAAACAAAAAAACAAACAAAAATAAATAAATTATATATCTCCGTGTTCGAAAACGCCCGGTCTACAAACTTATAAAAATATTTTTCCCATATGGTGAACGCCTCTGATAAAAATTTTAATAAAAAGTGATCAAAAATAGACATTTCCCAAAGTGGTATAACTAAAAAGTACATCTTGCCAAGCAAAAAAAGACTGCTATGCATGTCAGAATATGGCAACTTTAAGAAAAAAAATTTTTGTAATGTTCTGGATTTTTGTTAAGGGGTTAAAATGTAAATAAAACTATATACATTTGGTATCCCCGGAATCGTACCAAAACATTGAATACAGGTGAAATGTCATTTTGGCTGCACAGTGAACGCTGTTAAAAATGAAGCCCGTAAGAATGTCGCACAAATGCACTTTTTCTCCAATTCCACCCCATTCTGAATTTTTCTCCAGCTTCCCAGTACATTGTACAGAATAACAAATGGTACCATTATGAAGAACAATTTGTCCTCCAAACATTAAGCCCTCATATGGCTCTGTGAACAGAAAAATAAAAAGTTATGGGGTTTGGAAGGCGGGGAGTCAAAAATGAAAACGAAAAATGTCACTAGAGAGAAGGGGTTAAAAGAAAGTCACATAATGTTACTTATGGCTAAAATACAGAGCATAAAATAAGTCAGTATTACAGTCGTGTGAACCTGGCCTAATGCTGTGTTCATATTTGCACTGGATATTCTCTGTTAGAAACATCCGTTGTTCGTAAAAGCAAAATACTGAATAAACAGTGCACTATGCTGTGCTTTTATGTGGGGTAAAAGGCTGTGCTCCCTATGATGCACCCATCCCTTACACAGGACTACTGAATCCACTTTATTCCTTACATGTGTAAGGAATGAACAGGACACAGCTGTACTGTCAGGAATGAAGAGGTGCAGGCTGCAGCAGCTCTGTGTAAAGAAAGAAGTTGGTCTAGGCTCCTGGTTGCGCAATCCTGTGTAAGGAAAAAAAGGGGCCTAAACTCCTGGCTGCAGCAGTTCTGTGTAAATTATGATATTTTATTCAAGGTTTCTGCAGCCAGGAATCAAGACCACCTTCTTTCCTTACACAGGACTGCTTCCTGTCCCTCCATATTTAATGCAAGACTGTTGACTCTTCCTGAATACTTTATGTGTTTCCGCCGCGGTTTTTCCTGCAGTGCTTTTTTGCTGCAGCCTGCTACATGGGGCCTTAGCCTAAATTTGCTTTATTGCACGGCAGTAATACACTATAGTTCCACTTAACAAAATGTACTTTTTAAAAGGTAGTTATAATCTCTTCTTTACAAACATGATCAATGAATATTTTATTGAAACAAGAAAAAATAAGAATTCAATGTAATGAAAAAAAAATCTGAGAAAATGGTTTATGCTGCAGTTATAAAACATTTACCCCCAGAATATAAGTGCCCTGTAGGCATTACTCCCTGTTCGTACACCCAAATAATATTGTGATAGCCATACGTAATAAAAGTAATGTAAGCTCTATGAGCTGGCTTTGAAGTTGGGAAGCCTAAAGCATATTGGATATGTTCCTGATACTGTAAATAAGCTGGCAAATACTTTCTGCTAACAACACAGCATGCTCTCCCACCTTGCCAAACAATGCTCTTGTTTCTGAGGAGACCACTTGTCTTTAAATCAATAAGATTTCTGATGTCCGGCCAATTTTTGTCATCAAATGTGTATTTAGAGCAGTTGTCCCTAGGAAGTAAAATGTGATCACTGACATCCCTACTGGTAACACATTTCAGACAATAATTTCCTTTTATCTAAACTGCATTTATGATAGCATTTGCTGCATATATAAAATATATCTATCTACCACCTCTCTCAGACAATTCTGTATAGTGTAATAGCAATTGTTGACTCAGTTGATGGCCAATACTTTGCAGTTTACAAGTCTTTCTGCAGTTACCTCTAGCAGCTGCTCCTGCCACAACTGGCCATGACAGTGATCTATGCCTTGTGTACATGATACACATCTCCACCCCTTCTGCTGACATGTAAATGGTGACTAGAGCTGGAATAAACTGCCTACAAAGAGTTCCTCTCTGTTTACAGTATGCATTGTCTGTGTTCACTGCACACACAACTTATTTATGGAGAAACAGAATACAAAGGGACTTTCTGCTAGTAGGTTATGATAATAGCATGTATTGTGCTTAAGCAGTATAAGCATATACAGTACAACAAAGCAACCAAGGCCACGATGCAGCCTATTGATACAATTTCATTTCATAATCAATGTGAGTGCCCCAAATGATAATATGATATAGTGCCATGAACTTCCAGATCACAGTGCATGTGAAATACAGAGGGGTTAAGGCAAAACCCTAGGCATATAATGAATTTAGGATTTTGGGATCATTAATCATTGGTTTAATAAAATTCTAATGAATAAATGTACTTTAACTAATAAAAGTGAATTAATGATGAATCGATTAATGAATAACATTGTGACATAGAACATGACGAATTTTATGGGTCAAAGGTCAAACGGAGTTGTAAAGCTAACATACACCTACAGTAGCTGCAAGTCAATTGCTAGTTGAGATGACTTCTTCCCTATCGTACATCTCCTTATTTGCCAGATACAGGTAAAGAAATAAACATCACTGCCAGACACCTAGGGCACTTTTTATCTCATGGGGAAAGGATCAAGCATGACAAAATCAGACATACAATTATGGTTTTCCCCTTTAGGTTGAAGCCCCACATTGCGAAAATGCAGCGTCTTTGCCACTACAGAAATGCTGTGGCAAAAAACCGCTGTGTTTTACATTACCTACCTAACCCCATCCAAACATTGCAGAAAAAAAAATCAGCAGCGTAAAAGCTGCATTTCGCTACGTGGAGAAGCGACAAGGCTGCGTTTTGCTGCGTTTCACTAGGTGGTGATTTAGCCGCAAGGAAAAATCTGGAGACAATGGGGCTGTCCACACACATCAGATTTGGATATCTGCAAATCTCACCCACAATTATCTATTGTCTTTTCCAGCTTAGTACTGCAATTTATCTGTACTATAGGCCTTTTTGGCAACTCTGTAAGAATATACATTATGGAAAATCTCAAATCGTTACTAAAGATACTAAAAAAGAGAAAGCAAAATAAAGACTGCACCAGCCGAAAAGAAGATGGGTAAAATGGGAACAGGCACTTGTCCCAAACAAATACATTTATCAAAAATAGGCAGCACTCCCATGAATGAGAATAATAACGATGAAGGTACTTTATTCCCTCATACCAGTAACATTTCAGCTCAAATAATTCCCTTGAAAAAGGCTCAAGCGTTTGAGCTGAAACATTGCTGTTGTGAGGCAATAAAATACCTTCATCGTTTTTATTCACATTCTTGGGAGTGCGGCCTTAAAAATACTAGTGATGACAGGAGCTAAATATGCTAAAAGGATAGCTGAAGATGATAAAAAAGTACTTTCTTCCAAAAAGGAGCTACTATTGTCCATGGACTGTATCTGATAATGTACTGTAGCTTCATTGAAGTGAATCAATACCAGATGAAACGCAGCCAAAGGACATACACACGTGGACAAAATTGCTGGTACCCCTCATTTAATGAAAGAAAAACCCACAATGCTGGTAAATATACAGCCGTTACACAATGTTCCCAGCAACTCAAATTGTCATGTTCATAATTCTTTTTTTTTCCTGAAGATCAGTAACAAAGTGAAAATCTGCCGACTGTGCCAAGGATACAAAAATGCATTACTAATGTGATTACATTGCATCACATAATGAGTCATTGTCTTCATTCTCAAGGTAATACTAGAAATCAGTCATCAGTATTCATATGTACATTTCCCACTATATTGTATTTCAATTTGGACATACTGCAGAAAGAAAATAGAGTGTTATACAAAACACAACAGAACCTTTTTCAAATATGTATGTTTACAATATATGTCCATTGTTAAGATAAAGATTAAAAGTTTTAATGCATAAAAAAGCATCACCTAAACACATCCAATAGTAATAAAACCAAGAACAGAGTAAAGCATATGTAACATAAATTATAATTGTTGTGGTTGATCAACCAAACTAATAGCATTTGAAAGAAATTGCTGCATCACAGAGGCACCACACAGATGTGCATTTCATGTGCCATGGAACAGGTTCATGCATGTGATGCTGACATAATAAAGAAGTCTATGTTTGGAATTAGTAAAGTGATAGACCATAAATATTAGATTGTTGGGGGTCCTATTCCCCTGCCAATCAGCTGTTTGTTGTTGTGCACAGTAAATAGCTTCTCCATTGAAGTGAACTGAGAAACTGTAGTACCACTATAGGCGCTACAAACTGTGATGCATTTTGCAAGAGTGCCCTTGTCAAACAGCTGATCGATGGGGGTGCTGAGAGTTGGGACACCCACCAATCTAATATTGATGACCTATCCTGAGGATAAGTGAACAAATTTATTCGGCTTGAAAAACCCTTTAATGCCATAGGGCAGTCATTTTCAACTGGGGTGCCATGTAGATCGGCCAGGGATGCCAACACAATCCGGAGGTGAAATGGTCGCATGTCCTCTTTCATCTACATCGGAATAGTTGAATAGAGTGGCATCTGCTAGTGATGTCTGGTATAGAGCTATAGACAACGGCAGTCGAGCTCTGGGGAAACAAGGATGCGTGTTACTTTTATAGTTATATGTCACAACTACAATGTGAGCGCCACTGGGGAACATTACTACTTGACTGAGGGCCACTGAGGAGTGTTACTACTTGCCTTGGTGCCACTGGGAAACAATACTGCTTGCCTGGTGGCCACTGGGGAGCATTACCACTTGCTTGGAGGCCACTGGTGAACATTACTATTTGCCTAGGGGCCACTGGGAAGCTTTACTACTTGCATGGGGTCCACTTGGCTGCATTCTTAGGTGTCTGGGGCCACTGAGTAGTTTTTTTAAGTGTCTGGGGCAACTGGGGAGCATTATTAAATGTCTGTGGGCCACAGGAGAGCATTATTAGGTGCCTGTTGGCCACTAGAGAACATTATTAAGTGTTTGGGAGTCACTGGGGAATGTTATTAGGTGCCTGGGGTCTCAGTGGAGTGTTGTTAGGTGTCCGGGGCCACTTGTAGAGCACTATTTGGTGTCTGGTAGAATACTAATTATTAGTTGTCTGGGGGCCACTAGGGAGCAATAATAGGTGTCTGGGGGCAACTGGGTACCGTTAATAGGTGTCTAGGGACCTTTAGAAGGCATCTGGGGGCCACTTAGTAGCGTTACTAGGTGTCTGGGGGTCACTGGAGATTGTTATTACCTTCAGGCCACTGGGGAGCATTTTTAAATGTCTGGGGCCATTGGGAAGCATTACTAGTTATCTAGGGCGTCATTGGGCAGCGTTATTATGTGTCTGTGGAGCTACTAATTATTAGATGCCACTGGAGAACATTATTAAGTTATACTGGCAAATGGAGAGTATTATATTGTGTTGGGACACTGGGGAACCATATACTGCATGTTGGGCCACTAGGGAACAAGATACTACTTGGGGGTCACTAAGGGAGACTGGTTATAGTAAAAGGTGAAATTTTATATGTGCTGGGTGGGATGTATAAGGTGGTGTAGCTTTGAGGGTGCATTCACATAGTGCAGCTGTGATGCAGATGCCATTGCATCAAAACTGCATCACAAAAGAATGCATGCACTTTTAGGTTAAGGCATTTTTTCCCACAGCACTTTTCACAGAAAGTCTGTAGTGTTTTTCTCTGTGGGCTTTCTGCTTCCATTATACCTATAGGGAAAACACTGGCATTTCCGTAGGTATAATTGACATGCTGCAATTTCGAAAACCACAACGGTTTTGGAAATCAAAGTGTGTCCGCTGTGCAAATTTTTCCGCAGGAACTGTAAAATGCTGAGTTTTTTGCGTTTACGCCACATAGGGCCCCCTGCCTCAATGTGGTTTTTGGTGAGGTTTTCTAAATTTACAAGTGAAAGAAATGCATGTTCCAGCTGTAAATTTAAAAACTGTGCTAAAAAACACACCACACTTTGGTAAAAAAATTTTGGCAGAGGTGCCCCAAGGCATTTTTTTTTCCCAGGGGTGGCCTGAGTCTGAAAGGTTTGGGAACACTGCCGTAGGGGGTTTATTTTGGAACTTGCAGTTTGCTGATAATTGGTAATTTGTATTCACTATGTGCCTCAGCACTTGGTGACCCTGTTCTGTAACTTTTATGATGACTTGTGTTCCAGTTTTCACTAATACCACTCACAGTTGATTGTGAATATCTAAGAGGCAAGAAATTTCATTTATTTACAACAATGGTATCCTATTTCAGAACCATGATGGAATTCAGTAAGCTCTGCAGAACAAGCCATTCTTTCACAAATGTTTGTAAAGGCAGACTGAATGGCTTGGTGCTTGATTTTATATACCGGTGACAATGATTAAGAGGTGTGTCCCAATACTTTCCTCCACGTATGGTATATATACGATTCCTATTTGCTTGTCTTGCTTCAGTGTGCAGACCTGACCTTTTGTGAAATCTCATTAACAGTGAGTTACACCCTAAGGGGGTGACTCCTACTGCTCTTATCAAATATTTATAATGTTTTGTAACATGCTTTTTCTTATTATTATTATTATTAAATCAATAGTCTTAACATTTTAAAAAACAACATGAGCACTACTTGATAAGTACTGAGACAAAAGCCACTGATAAGCAGCAGTGGCTGAAGACTTATTACATAACTGGACAATTCCACATACAGTAAATGAGACTTCTTTGTTTTGAACAAAGGAATGTGTCATGAAGAAGTGGAATTTTTAATAAGCTTTCTGGCACAATTTCAACATTGAGCAATATATGAATTAATAATAAACAGATTAAAGAAAGTTAGCATAAAGACTGTTCTATGCTCTCCTGGTTTATGATTTTCTTGTAGGTATTATCAAAATTTTATATACGATAAATAAAATTTCCATACAAAATACAATCAGCTACTCTAGTGACAAATGCTGAACTTTAAAGGGGTTTTCCGGGCAAAAAAAAAAAAAAAAAAAAAAAATTTTTCAAAAAAGGTCTGTTAGTGCTATTGCTAGGTTAATAAGTGCACCCAAATACCTTTAGCAGTGTTTTGAGCGATTTCTGGGTTTCTCTGGGAGCTCCTGGCATCCTCTACATTTGTTTACATAGATCTTTTCCTGTTCTGTTTTCCTACAACTACCATAACGCCTTGTTCTTCACTCAGAGCCGACTCACAGATCTCCCTCTTTCATCCAATCTCTGTTTCCCTAGCTAGCCCACCCACTACAAGACTTTCCTAACTAACTCAAACCCCCCCAGCTCCTCATACTTACCTGTCTTCCTGTCCGGATCTTCTGGGCACGAGACAAGACTGCTCAATAGAGCCAGCATCTCCTCCGCTTTCGCATGTCGGCATTCCACTATGTCGGCACACGTACTGAAGGAGGTGGTGCTTCCTGTAGTCGGCGCAACTTCATTTCCAGAAGTGGACTGGAAGCAAAAGGCGAAGCTAGTAAGCATTGCTGAGTGTGTGGCAGTTTCCCACTGTACTGCACATGCCGGCATTCCAACACTATTGCATATGCATGGGGGGCCGGCACATGCAAAGAAGAGGAGGCGGCCTTCCCAGGATGACATATCGGGTCCAGATCAAGAGGAAATGATGAGTACAGTGGGGCTGGGGGGCGAGTCCTTTACATTGACGTAACTGGTCAGGATATCGATTATACCGAGGACCCGTTACGTCAGCGGAAAAGCAAAACATGTAATATATGTAAGTCAGATGACCTACATATATTACTGAAAAACAATCCGATATTGAAAAAAGATATACATTACAAAGGGGGGGGGGGGCATGGAGGACTTATTATAAGAACATTGATTTATCCTGGACAACCCCTTTAAAGGGAAGTTTTGCTTTGTCATACTTATCAGAAATCATTGCTATAAATACTCCTTTATTACATTTTTTTTACAGGTTATGCAGCTTGCACCTGAAATCTAGAGCAAAGACTCCCAATCAGTGAAAGACCTATGAGTCTGAATACCTCTCTCCTTCCCTGCCCTATAACAATCTGTCAGATTAGTGCAGGAGAGAGGAAGCTGCTCTCTCCATAGTACAGCTGATGGATTGCGGTACAAACCTGGACCATGGCTGCCAACTGTCTAAACCTCTGTATCCTGGCCTGTCATAATGACAGTAGGAACACTTACCTCCCAACCACTGTTCCTTTAACCCTAATATATTATAATAGCGGCAGCAGCAGGTTATCTTCACTGCTTCCTATACAGGAGTAATGTGGCTACACTCTGCTGTAGGCATCAGGGGCAACTGCTGATCCCTGCTGCCGCTATTGTAAAGTGTTAGCACGAAAGGAGCAGTGATTGGGAGGTGAGTTTTTTTTTACCTGGGGTTATATTTTGTGGGTGACACTCAGGAGCATTATACTGTGTAGTAGCACTAATAGGGAATTAAACTATGCCTCGTTAGTGCTCCCCACACAGTATAATGTTTCTTAGTGCTCCCCACACAGTATAATGTTTCTTAGTGTCCCCACACAGTACAATGCTCCTTATTGACCCCACACAATATAATACTCCTTAGTGCCCCCAAATACTATAATGCCACATTAGTGCTGCCCACACACTATAATACTCCTTAATAATAATAATAATAGTCCTTTAATAGTCCCACAATGGGGAAATTCAGTGTGTTACAGCAGCAAAGATAAGCAGATACAAATACAAATACAACATGTACAGGAATGTTCCAAGGTGAGAGGCATTACATTAATAGCAGACAGACAGATAGGATGTAGCAGAGGAGGGGGGGGGGGATTTAACAGGCAGAGAGATATTTCAGTTCTCTGTGTGTAATGATCTCCGCTTAGGTCGGTGTTGGTTGTACATCCTAACCGCGGTGGGGAGGAAAGATTTCCGATAGCGCTCCTTCTCACACCTAGGGTGGAGCAGTCGGTCACTGACAGTACTGCTCAGCGCGATCACAGTCTCATGCATGGGATGGGACTTCTTCTTCTGCATGGAGCTCACCACAGACAGTATCCTTCTGTCACCCACCACCTGCACTGGGTCCAGTGGGCTCCCCAGGACAGAGCTGGCCCTTCTAATCAGCTTGTCAAGTTTATTTCTGTCCCTGGTTGATATACTGCTCCCCCAGCAGGCCACTCCAAAGAAGATGGCTGATGCCACTACCGAGTTGAAGAAAGTTCTAAGAAGTGCCCTCCGGATTCCAAAGGCTCTCAGTTTCCTAAGCAGGTAGAGCCTGCTGTGGCCCTTCCTGTACAGGGCCTCCATATGATCTGCCCAGTCCAGCTTATTATTAAGGAGCAAACCCAGGTACTTATAGGTGTTCACAATCTCGATGCCCGTCCCCAGGATGTCCACTGGATTTGGAGGGCATCTGCCTTTGCGGAAGTCCACCACCATCTCCTTGGTCTTCCCCGCGTTAATCTTCAGGTGGTTCCGGTGGCACCAGTCCACAAAATCCTGGTTCAGTTCTCTGTACTCCCTGTCATCATCATCTGTGATGAGACCCACTATTGCAGAGTCGTCAGAATACTTCTGTAGGTAGCAGCTGGATGAGTTGCACCTAAAATCTGCAGTGTACAGTGTGAAGAGGAAAGGGGCGAGAACCGTACCCTGAGGTGCCCCCGTATTACAGATCACGGTACCTGACACACAGTCTCGGGCTCTCACGTATTGAGGTCGATTTGTGAGGTAGTCTAGGATCCAGTTGGAGAGGTGGTGGTCCACTCCAGCAAGGCCCAGCTTGTCCCTCAATAACCTGGGCTGTATGGTGTTAAAAGCACTGGAGAAGTCAAAGAACATTATTCTCACTGTGTTCCCTGGTTTCTCCAGGTGAGACAGAGCCCTGTGCAGAAGATGGATGATGGCATCATCTACCCCAATGCCCGGCCGATAAGCAAACTGGAGGGGGTCCATAGCGGGGCTCACTAGAGGGCGGAGATGTGTGAGAACCAATCTCTCCAAGATCTTCATCAGGTGGGATGTCAGTGCTACAGGTCTGTAGTCGTTGAGGTCCATAGGGTGGGGTTTCTTTGGAACTGGTACCACACAAGAAGATTTCCATAATTCAGGGACTATTTCCTGCCTCAGGCTCATATTATACATATATGTAATTATACCACACAGCTGGTCCCCGCAAGTCTTAATTAGCCTTGCACTGATGTCATCTGGTCCTGCGGCTTTCCTCGCCTTGATCTTTTTCATCTCCTTCCTCACCTGGGCCCGTGTGAAGGTCAGACTGTGGTCAGGTAAAGACGGATTTCTGGATTTACTGGTCTGTTGGGAAGTGGCCGCATGGGGAGAAGTCATTGTGGTGGGGGAAGCTGAAGGACATACTGGGGTGGGAGGAGCTGGTGTGTGATCAAATCTGTTGAAGAATAGGTTTAGTTCATTAAGCCAATTAACATCTGCCTCAATCTGGCAGACAGACTGTTTATGACCCGAAATTGACTTAAGCCCCTCCCAGACCCCCCTTATGTCTTTTCTTTCCATTTGCTTTTCCATTTTTTCTTTATAACTGGCTTTTCCCTGCCTGATTTGATGCCTCAGCTCCTTTTGTACTTCCCTCAACCCCTCCTTATCTCTTGTCCTGAATGCCATCTTTTTCTCCTTAAGTAGTGTTTTTATATCAGAGTTAATCCATGGTTTGTTATTGGAGAAGCACCTCACCACTTTTGTGGGTACTGTGTTGTCCACACAAAAATTAATGTAGTCTGTTATGCAGTGTGTGAGTCCTTCTATATCTTCTCCATAAGAATCCTGCAGCACTTCCCATGCGGTTGTGTCAAAACAATCCCTCAGAGCCTCATCACTCTCCTCGGACCATATCCTCACTGTGCGGGTGACAGCTGGTTCTCTACGTACAAGTGGCTTGTACACAGGTCGGAGATGTACTAGGTTGTGATCCGATCTCCCCAGGGACGGTAGGGCTGATGAGTTATATGCCTCCCTCACGTTGGCAAAGAACAAGTCCAGTGTTTTGTTGTCTCTTGTGTGGCAGGTTACATACTTAGTGCCAATCTTACACAGTATAATGCACTGCTAGCACCCCCCTTACACATTATATTGCCACATTAATGCTTCCCATAGTATAATGCTCCTTAAGGCCCCACACGCAATATAATGCTCCATTATACTGCATGGAGGCACCAATAGGACATTATACTATGTGGAGGATAATGGGGCTTTGTATATTTCCACTTTAACCTGTTAGCTCATAGTCCCTTTTATTTGCCCTTGTATTTTAGTTAGTGGCATTAACCCTTGTACTGCATTTGACAACCAGGGAAGGTTAAAGTAATATGAAACATTGTTTCCTAATTTTTCTGGCCTAAACTTGGGATTCATGTTATACTCATATATGTCTTATCATCCAAAAAATACAGTACATTCCTATTGATTCTGAACCCCAATAATGTGTCCATAGGTACACATTATAGGGTTACTTCTGTAGTGAATAACCTTGGGTATTTTAATAAAGCATATCTCTGGACAGTAAGGGATGATCATTGTGTCACAATTGCCAGCATCCCCATGGTGGCTCAGTGGTTAGTGCTGGAGTCCTAGGTTCAAATCCAACCAAGAACAAGATCTGCAAGGAGTTTGTAATGCCACTCCTAGTGTTTGTGTGGGTTTCTGCCTACACTCCAAAGACATACTGATAGGGAATCTAGATTGCGCGACCTACTTCGGATGTTGTTTACAATATCTCTGTAAAGTGCTGCAAAATATGATGGCACTCTGAGACAGAGTGACCACTGTGTCTCTGCTATACAATACATACTCTGATCGCGGGCACTGCATTTTCTGGCAACCCCCACAGTGAAAAAAAACAGCCCTTTTGGAATGCAGAATGGCTCCCACGCATGCAAGATAATGGGAGCTGTCCTGTTCCTGATAAGGGCTCCCAGGGCTGTCATAGGAATATAACTATTGAGGGTGATCATGGACCATAGTTACAGGTGCATCTCAATAAATTAGATTATTTTTGAAACGTTCATTCATTTCAGTGATTCAGTAATACAATTCATAATCAGCGTCTTCCATGATTGTGTGTCCTACTGAACCAGACTGAGGGACCATTTAAAGGCTTAGGAAACCTTGGCAGGTGACACACTGAATTTACAATACTGAACTTTTTTTTACAATATTCAAATTTTCTTAGATTTTGGTTTTCATTACCTGTAGTCCATAATCAATATTTACAGAAATAAAACACGTAAAATAGAACACTCTGTGTGTAAAGAATCTAGAAAATATAGGAGGTCACTTTTTTAATTAAATTACTGAAAGAAATAAACGTTTCAAAGATATTCTATTTTATTGAGATGCACCTGTATGTAGAGAACCTCCAATAGACTTTAATACCGTTGTGTTGCAGTCTGTGGGCCTTGAAATCAAAAGATTGCAGGTTCAAGCCCCATAGGGGGGAATAATAAAATAATTAAAAAATGAAAACAAAAGTTTTAAAAATATAAAAAAAACTAAAACTTCAAATCGCCCCTTTTGCTTAGATTTGAAATAAAAATAAATAAACAAACATATACATCCCCATGCCTGAAAACTCCCGGTCTACAAACATATAAAAATCAAAAGAGTCAAACCGCTGTTTTTTCACTGTTTCACCTCCCATAAAAATTTTTATAAAAAGTGATCAAAACATGAAACATTCCTCAAAATGGTATAACTAAAACCATATAACTTGGTAACCTCAGAATCATACTGACCCATAGCATGCAGGTGACATTTTGGCTACACAGTGAATGTCGTAAAAGCAGATCTAGTAAGAAAGTTGCACAAATGCAGTTTTTCTCCAATTCCAGCCCCTTCTATTTTTTTTTCCAGCTTCCCAGTACATCATACACATTATTAAATGGTACCATCACAAAGTACAATTTGTCCTACAAACATTAAGAACAGAGAAGTAACAAAGTTATCAGGTTTGGAAGGCGGGAGTCAAAAACGAAAATAGAAAAATGTTTGCGGCAGGAAGAGGTTAAAGGTGTCAAGTACTGTGGACTCTTATTTTTTTAAATTAACAGTTAATTTGGGTGTCATTGGTTATTAATCTATCTTGTCATTAATAACCTTTAGGATTGTCCAATGTTGAGTAACTCCTTGTTTTATGATCATTCTAGTTTTATTATTTTAAAGCTGTTTTTTTTTTCAGACTGACTGACCTTCTATAGAATGCATTCAAGTAGACTTCAGATTTCGTTTCAATACAGAAAGGTTATGAAAAATTTATCTAAATGAGATGCTGTGCAATACATTTTTTATAAGGCTGTACCACCACCAGCAAAAAAGACCTGGACATATAAGCAGATGGTCTTCTCAACTGGGAGTAATACATTTCATACTGGACATATTGCTGTTCAGTGGCTGACAAAAAAAACAAAGAGAATTTTCATTATATTTTGCTTTAAACTTCATTATTTTTATATCCATTATAATGGCAATTATTATAATCTGGTGGCTTTTTGGTAAAAAGAAAATTGAATAGAAAGACTATTATAATAGTAATTTATGAAAATATATGCAGGATTCTGTAAAAAAAATGAAGGATGTAATGTGTGTGAAAAAGATAATGGACCTAATACATTCACTATTTTCCACAAACATTTCTGAAATATACATTTTACACAAAAGCTAGAGAAAGAGGCCACTAGCAGAAGGTATTGAAGGAGCTGGGTGTTATGATAAAAGTAAAAAAAGAAGCAATTTGCCTACCCCCTGATCCTCTTTTCCAGTGTCAGGCCCCCTGTTCCACACCATGCCCACACTGGTTTGGCCAGAAGAGAAGCAGCTCATATAACCACTGTGACCAATCACTGGCTTTTCCAATGACATGTGGGGTACCAGTGACGTGACTGCTAATACATCACTGGTAACCAACATCTGACCTCCAAGGCCAATGATTGACTGATACAGTGTGGGTATGGAATGGAATCGGGGAACCAATTGTGGAACGGAGGACCAAAAGTAGGTGACTATAGTTTTTTATTTTTTTTTTTTTTTATTTTAGCTCACTATTGAGTCTGCCCCTGAATTTTCCAGTTTGCATGAAAGACTTCAATGATGGGTTTCCACTGGAAGGTCTGCTGGTTTTGTCTGCTGATTTTGTCTGAATTGTACAGTTCCAAAATGCACTGTTTTTGTGGCCTTATACCTTGGCTTTAAACAAGATCAAAATCATGGCTCTAGCCCCTACGGCTCCAGAATTAGAGCCATTTGAAGTAACTGCCTTTGCACTTTCACTGAACATCTCATGCTTGGGTAAACCGTAATGTACTTTGTTCAAACCCTGAATGGGATATGTTCAAAACTGTCAGGGGATTAGTTGGGCATTCAGAAACCTTAATCTTTGTGATAGATATTTTTATGGTACTTTAATATAATCTGAGGTTTGTAATACAATCTCCCAAATATCTTCATTAATGTCAAATAAATGTGTTACTTTTCTCTCTCACTACTGCCTCCAGCCATCATTCTAATGATGAACCTACATGGGTGTAAATCTTTGTAAAGTTATCAGGGGACCAATGGCTTGTGCATTTGTCAGCCATTTTAAATTTCATGTTCAGCTTCAGATATTAATACCCACATGTACTAACAACTTTGAAAAATTTTTCAATAGTGAGCCTAAGTGAAAATTGTATTAAATGAAAACTCCATATCATAGAAAATATATGATAATAGTGATGTATAAAGTATGTCCTCAATATTTGTCCAACCCAAACTGTATTTGCTTTTTCATGGTCAAAAACTTTCTGTGAGGAAGATTTTTTTGTGTTTAGGATTCTGTGAGAATTATGTGAGAATTATGCGTCTTTTGTAAACCAGAAATTAATCATAAATCTTAAACTCAGTACACACTACAAGTCATAACAAAACCATAATACGTAGGATCTTTAAAATGTTCTAAAATGCGTTCTAACAAATCCTGACAGGTGCTATAGACTTATAATTATGTTCTTAATAGTTGTGGTAGATGAGGATGTAACAGTTGCAGATAGTTCCTGATGCCAGAGACAGCTCAGAGATCTTTCTGCTAGATCGGAAGACAGCAGCAATATAAAGGAAACATGCTAGGTAGCTGCCCTGTTATAGAGGTTATAGATTTTGTAATGGGCCCCAGGACATAGAAGTTACACTCAAGGACAATGTTAACAGATCAGAGGGAATAGTCACCCTTACCCTCATACAAAAAATGTCCTGAAAACAGTGCAGCTATAAGACAAGTTTTAGAACTTTTATAGGCTTAGATATACCACCTCATCAGTACATTGTCCCTTGATATTACTTTATAATGAAAATCATCACTATTGGCCTGGAACATATTTTATGAATATATCATAAAATGATGTATAAATAAAAAAAAAGTTGTATAAATAACAGCGCATTCAGTTTTAATTTTGCAAGGACCAACAAAAGATCAACACTTCATGACCATGTATACAGTATTATCACAAAGACCAATATAACCAATAATATCACCATAAAGTGGCCATACATGTAACAGTTCTTGTGCTGTATAGTGAATACAGTACAAGGAATTACAGTGCAATTAAATCCAGTGATTCACAGGTGATGTCTTCTTGGAACCCACTCATTTACTTTCCTTTTTCTCTCTATGAGGCTCAAATCTCCATGTTCTCCCTGATGATGCTGCTCAGACATCTTTGCTTTTTTAGCACATAAACACCCTTTGTGTCCAAAGATTGTAATATTGTCCCCTAAAGAATAACCAAAGTAATTGTGGCCCCCTTTGAGCTTCGTACACAATAACAGGACTCACCTTTGTGCCACACATAAAAAAAAAAATGCACCCAATGGTTATATCTACTGCTGTCAAAAACACCAAAACCCTGGTTAAATGGACATGAACAGAACCATTGTACATATGTAAAATGTAGACTTTTCTCATTTGAATTGCCAATTTACAGAAAAAGTTTGATTTAGTATGGAAAATATTTTGTATTATTGTCTAGGACTCTTTTAACCAAGGCAAGTGCAGATTCATCTGAGGGAAGTCACTGCCCATTCTGTCTAGGCATGACTCACAAGGATTATATCACCGGAATAAGTTCTATTTCATTAGCTGAATTGATAAAGACTGCACATTAAAATGATTGTGACCGATCTCAGTGCACCTTCTAAAAGACCCCTTCTGGTACATAATGTTCTGCCTTTGAATAAGAGCTTTCATTTCCTACTGCACATACTAGCGGAGAATTAGCCAAATGACAGAAATGCATTTATAATCTGGTAATTGCAATAATAAATTATGTGTGAATGGAGCAGTTTATACAAAGAAGACCTTTTACTGAAAGACCTGAAAAATTATTTTTTGCATAAAGAGATCTGGAATATATCATTCATTATTCAACCTGTTGAAGACTCAATTCAATTAAACATACCTCAATTATTGCGGCATTTACTCATGTTTTAACTACTTGTTATCATGCAATAAAACATACAGAATAAAATCTTTATTAAGTGGTGTCCACACAGGTTGTTGTCATTGTGGATTTGCCTCCATGGATTCAACAGCAGTGTGAAACAAACCCTGTAGTTTGACCTGAACTTTGGCATTACAAACCAGGGGGATACCTGGCATAATTCAAAAACATACAGCTGCAAAACCACCATTTTGGACAGTTGTCCCGTATGGACCCAGCCTGTCAAGCTGATGTACAGTATGCCAGATTTATCAACTGCAAAGATTGTCACAAACTCACTCCAGCAGGTGGGTGGCATAGACAGTAGAGTAACATATGAGGACAGAAGTGTTACACTTTACACATGCATTAAATTTCGTAAATATTCTGCAATGTTTGGGGCAAATTATGACTTGAAAACTCCAGCAAAGTTGACATTCCCTGTATGAAATCAGTGGAATCTCATAGGATTGAAAAGGGATAGTTCTGTTTCACATTATTACTATAATTAATATTATGCCATTACATATATCATTGTTACATTCTGCAGACAATAATGTGTTCTTTGAGGTACTAACCTTTCAGTTGACCACAAAAGGACAGGCACATGACTTAAAGAGTTCACTCCCAAAGCACAGATGTAGGACAGGAGCAAAAACCCAGATAGAAGCTGCATGTCTGCAAGCGGAGGAAAACTAAAAATGATCCTGCACTGCTAACTAAGACATACATAAGAAGAAAACCAGTTATAGCTGCAGCCTCTGGCTTATACCAACATAGGGTGCCTTCTGTTTTGGGTAAACAGAAGGTTTTTTGTATATAATAAATAGACCAGCCCTTGGTAACTTTTCACCTTAAGCTCAAAGAAAGGTTAACTGGTGCACAAAAAGGATTTTGCAAACTTCTATTTCTTTTCAGTTCAGTTTTTTTTGCTGTGTAATTTTTTTTTATTTTAACAGACTAGCATTCGGAAGTATTATTTTTTCTAAAAAAATGAGATTACATTACAAATAGCTAGTAATTTCATATGCTTGAACTAAAGTTGGAAAAGTTACCATTTGTCAAGCAAGTGCAACCATATTGTGAATTACTCCATACTTAAAGTTTCACAAACTGAACTAATCCCCTAACCACAGGATACCCATACATCATCAAAGCTCCATTGATTTTTATGGCTCTGCTGGGATGAAGATCTCCAACAGTCCTATAGAAATTATTGCACACCAGCACTCCATTCTTATGAAACATTTAAGGGATCTTTTAAGTTCCTGATTTCTTGATCACTGCGGGCTTCAGAGGTTAAGACCCCAAGCGTTCTGACATTTATCCCCTATTCTATGCATAAAGAATAGGTGCCATTTGTGGCATAACCCCTTTAAGACTTTAGTCACACACTGGTTCCAGGCCATAGGGAAAATATAGGAATTATACTTCTCTTCTTTGTATCTAATTTAAATTTTTGCATCAAAACACTGATGCACAGGCCAAATGTGAGTTTGAGCACCAGAACTGTACCTTTTATGCAAGTCATACCCCTTTTGTGGCCTCATCCACATTACCTCGTGCTGTCCTGCCCTCTGAGTGTGCGTTTGTGCACCAAGACTGTGTTACATATCGCAATCTACTGATGCCACACATGTAAAATACAGTCATTGTGTTGCTCCACTTTCAGGACATTTGTCAACTGTTCCAGGAGATGTTTTTTTACCAGATGTTCTGGGAGAGTTGGCAAATATGGTACTGCAGGTTTAGCCAGTAAAGATTTTCTTTGTATTAATAAAAGTTATACATTTTATAATTGTGTTTTTCTATAAATTCTTCATGGTTTACATAATCTCTGCTTTCTGCCATTCAGTAGGAGACAGCATTGTTTATTTCCAAGTGATAAAATTATCACAAAGATGCTATATCCTTTGCAAGACACAGCCCAAGTAACTGCACTGTGACAAGCTGAGCGCCTACATGATCCTCATAATAGTACATCCCTTGGCAAAAAGCAATAAGGGCAGCACAATGGCTCAGTGGTTAGCACTGTAGCCTTGCAGCGCTGGAGGCCTTGGTTCAAATCCTGCCAAGGGCAACATCTGCAAGGAGTTTGTATGTTCTCCCCCGTGTTCTTGTGGGTTTCCTCCCACACTCCAAAGACATACTGTTAGGGAATATAGATTGTGAGCCCTATATGGGACAGTGACTGACAATGTTTGTAAAGCACTGTGGAATATGATGGTGCTAAATAAGGTTTCCCATTCAATGATTGTAAGCAGAACTTTTCAATGTTGTAAAAAACTGAAGCAGAAAGTATATTGGGAAAATTGCACAAGGAATAAGCTTTGTCTCTGGCTTTACACTGAGGTTTTTACCACTGATTCAATGAAAATCCACTCCAGCATGGTGAGATATTCCCCCATAGAGTCTACAGCTTTCGGATTCCCTGTATCTTTGTAAAAAGTCAACACACAGATCTCGTGTATGAGCTTGTAGCATAAGGCATTGTAAATGTCTTGTATACAGCTGGGGCATGCTCTAAAATGAATGTCACTCCATGTAATTCATGAGCGGGCAGGTTTCATCAGGGCAGGAGATGCTGAAACGAAGGGCATATGAAAAGATATGGTCTTACTAAACAGTATGAGGTTGTGAGTTTTACTCATATGAGCCACGGTTGGGCTGGGAAATATGGCCGACACAAACACCGTATGTCCTGCCTCAATCACGGACGTGTGAAGCGACTCTTAACAAAACATTTTTTGGAACATTGAATTTACAAAACAGAAAGCAAGAAATTGAAGCAATATCCTAAAGCAATGACAAGAAATTCCATTTCTTACAGTTGTTTATATGTGCTGCATTTTCTGGTCCAGTTTATAATTTTCCCATTCTTTTTTTTCCAGTATTATCACTAAATGGAAATCTTATTTCTAATGAATGTTCCTCAGTTTACACATATGTATTACTTACAGTCAGTAACAGTATATAACAGTATGTTTCTTTGCCTTTGATCTTTCAGTATATATCTATGACTTATTTCAACAAAGTAATGAAGTCAATAGAAAAACATACACTCCATTAACACCAGACATGGGGCATATTGTTTTAAAACAACACAGCTGGTTCTTCATAGGCCACAGTGCACTTAGCCCCTGTGTGAATAGGAATTTAAAATGTTCTACACACTTTCATGTAATATATGATGATGTGTTACTGTAATCCACTGAGCATCATGCAGGTGCTTAGTGTGAGCAAACCCTGAATATGGCTGTGTTTTTTTAAATTAAGAACTGTATATTTTTTTTATTGCAGTAAAGTCTTGTAATTGTTACTATGCATTTTACCTGTAAACGAATGGCCGGTCAACTGAATAGCTGTGCTTTACTGGCATAGTAATAATGTACTACTCAGATGAAATGCACAGCAAATCAGAAAATGTGCTACTCTTTTCTGCAATTTAAAAAAAATGCAGTTGTTAATTTAAGCATGTGAACCCATCCTTAAGATTTACTTTATTTGGGTTAAATGAGGATCAGGGGCGCACCTCTAATAAGGCGAAAATGAGGCGATACCTGTCCGTCACTGTCTGGGGGGCGGCGTTTTTAACATTCTATTTACCATAAACCAGCCCAGGACAGGCCGCTTAAAAAAAAAAATCAAAGCTGCGCGATACCTGTCACCTCTCCAGCGATCCGATGTTACTCCCAGCCGGCTTCGGCCTTCTTTGGTGACGTACCAGGCGTCATGTCAGCCAGGCCGACGTCATTATGTTGCCAGTCTGTGCGACACTGAAGAGGGCTGAAAGCAGGGAGTGCTTGGAGCATAATACTGTGTGCAGGGGCCACTATGGGGCATAATACCGTGTGCAGGGGCCACTATGAGGCATAATACCATGTGCAGGGGCCACTATGGAGCATAATACCGTGTGCAGGGGTCGCTGCTGGGCATAATACCGTGTGCAGGGGCCGCTGTGGGGCATAATACCGTGTGCAGAGGCCGCTGCGGGGCATAATACCATGTAATACTGTGTGCAGAGGCCGCTGCGGGGCATAATACCATGTAATACTGTGTGCAGGGGCCGCTGTGGGCCATAATACCATGTAATACTGTATTAAAAAAAAAAAAAACCTACTCACCTGTCCCTTGTGCTCCGATGTCTCCCACCGCAGTCTGGTTCTGCTGCTCTGGTGTTTTCTTCTGGCGGAAGTCCCCACCGCACATGACCGCTGAGGTCGCTGACATGGGGCATCACAGTGCTGTGGGGAAGAAAACACCAGAGCAGCAGGACTGAAACGCGCTGGAAGACACCAGAGCACATTCCCCAGCCTCATATTAAAAAAGTGGTTATCCTGGACAACCCCTTTAAGGTGGCACTTGGGCTTTATTAAAGGGTCTCTCCAGCTCATTTTTATTGATGTTCTATCCTTAGGACAGATTATCAATAGGAGATCTGTGGACCCCGCCTCTGATCAGTTGTATGGGGGGCTATGGCACCTGTTTATATCACACGCTGTCTGTTTATAGTAACCGTGTGATGTAATTACAACATTGTCACATAGACGTGTATAGGACGAGGATGTAGTTACATTACATGGCCACTATAAGATGAAAGACACTATGTAAACAGAGAAGCGATCATGGCGCTTACACAGCCCCACTGATTAGTTTATTAATGACCTGAAAACCTTTTAATTAGTTAACACCTGGGGCATTATTAATAAGGGGCACTATTTATACAGGGTACACATGGACATTATTAATATAAAGATGCACTTGGGGGTATTATTCTTTATGGGGGGTTATATCATATATTTTATAATTGGGGTAGCAGCAGGATGGGGGCTTTGTGTAGGTGAGGACAATGTGGGTTGGATGCCTGGAAAAGTGAGGATGTCTGGTTGCAAACTTTACAGAGACAAGTCACAGCTGGAAGAAGTGGTCATGGCGGTCCAAAGGGAAGAGAAGGGAAATGTGACGGATTAGTCAGAGACGTCACCTGTAAGTCACAAAATATTACTGCACTGTATTCACCTAAATGATAGAGGATAAATACCTGATTGGTGGGGGTCTGTCTGCTGAGACCCCCCAGTGGGCCTGAGAATGTTTTTTTTTTTCTCCCCCAGCGGGTGGGAATTCAGCCTGACTGCAGCCAGACTAAATATAGGTGTGTCACTTGGTGGATGGATGAACCTGTGTGACTCTCATTCAACTTCGATGGGAGTGCCAAAGATTGCCGAAGTCCAGTACTCAGCTATCTGCGGCGCTCCTATTATAGAGAATGGGGGCCATGCGGGTTTGTCCATCCACCATGCAGCATTTGTCTGAAGTTATTGTCATTGTTAATGCTGTGTTGTTGATTTCTGATACTGAATAATACTGTTAATGCAGTAAGAAGAATTCTTAAAACTGTTTCATAAGTTTGTGTATGTTTATTGTACGACAATAACAGCGTGTGATGCTAACAGCATGTAAACGCAATTTTATATATATTTTTTTTTTTTGGGGGGGTCGTCTTTCGATAGTCCGCCTCAGGCAGCAAAGAGGCTAGGTTCACCACTGATGAGCATTACTGGTTATCATAGATCTACAGATATACATGAAGAATGATAGCACCAACATTTTAGGACACCTTCCCATTGAAAGGCGATTCACCAAGTCTCTAATGCAGGTTCCAGACATTCACAAAAAAAAGAGAATAGTCAACACTTCAAATGAAAATTTTACTGAAGCCTACACATAGTACAACATGTATCAACTCACACAAGGATTTTTTATTTTTTTTGCACAGTTTTTGAATTTTGCTAAAACACAGCAGAGAAAAATTCTGTGTTTTACAGTCCCAGCATTGTCTGTGACAGTGGACAACAGAGAAAGCAGGGCACAGGTCATTATGTTTTTTTATGTTACATTTGTCCTTGGACCTTACATAATTTGTCCAATTCCTTTTGTACAGCATCTCAACCAGGCTATGCCTTAGTATAATATACTGGCTAGATTAGTTAAACGAGTTTTCCCACAAAGTGAAAATGTTAGGACCTTTCTCCTGCTGCACATTCTGCCTGAGCACAGACAGGCTGAATGAGGGCATGAAATCTGGTGGACTGCACTTCCATTCACTTCAATGGGAGTGTAAGAGATAGCCAAAATACAAAACTCATCTATCCCTGGAACTCCCACTGAAGTGAATGGAAGCGCTGTCCACCACCAGTCATGTCCATATTCAGCCTGGCTGCACTCAGGTGTCAGGTTATCCAGTATCCTTCCTCTCTTGACCCCATCTTCCCAATCACACTACAGGGTCCCCAATCAACAATCACTTGCTGCTGCGTGAGGTCTGCTGCTGCGTGGACACCTAATCCTGGCTCACAGAGTAAGGCCGGTTGCAGACGACCGTGCTGCAACCGGCCTGCCGTGATTTAAAAGCATGGGCTGCACACGGGGGACACAGGGATGTCCCCATGTGTCGACTGTGCACGGGACGTGTTTCCGTGGCTCCTTTCATTAAATGAATAGGAGCCACGGAAGCATGGGCTGCAAAATAGGACAAGAATAGGACATGTCCTATCTGATGTGGCCCGGACTGTCGGCCCGCACACGGGACCGTGAAAATCACGGTCGTGTGTATGGGCCCATAGAAAAGAATGGGTCAGTGTGCTCTCCATGAAATACACAGATAGCACACTGACCCACAGCACAGTTGTCTGCAACCAGCCTTAAAAGGGCCCTAGTTCAAAGCAAGAGCCAGGCAGAAGACAGAACTCCAAGACTGAAACAATCAAGGGCTAGGCAGCAGTCTACTGCTGAAAAATAAATTTATCTTGTTGACTTTTTAGGAATTTGTGAGCTAGTGTCAGGTAATATTTGCATGAAGCTGTATAGTAGGTCCCACAGGTTTTCGATGTATCCACATCAAAATCCACAACAAATATCTGTTACAAGTCCATGTGTGAATGTGCCCTTAGAGAACCCCAAGTGGTTTAAATGTGATTTTGGTGGTGGTAGACTCCTTTTAGATCAGGGCCCAACATAGCAAAAACGCCGCGGTTTGCCCTTGGCGGAAAAAAAAAAAAAGCGCAACGTTTTACAGTCAAAACAAAGTGGATGGGATTCTAGCAAATCCTATCCCCACTTTGCAGGAACATACGCGCAGCAGACATGCTGCGATTTCCAAAACCGTTGTGGTTTTGGAAAACACAGCATGTCAATTATATCTACGGAAAAACCGGCAGTATGAAATTGATGCGTTGCCACCGATGCGTCCCACATCGCTTTTTTGCTGCGGGACATTACGTGTAGCCTTAGCCTTAAAAAGGATGTTACGATACTGGTATACACGGCTGGAATACGGTAGCCAGATGGAAAAAAGCCAGGCGCAGTCAGGTATTGTATAGTTGTAGTCCAGGGTGCAGCTTGAACAGTAGATCGCAAGGATAATTCAGTGAAGAGTAGAAACAGTCTGGGAAAGACAGTTCTGAGGAGCAGGAGACTGGAACAAGTTACAATACTCGAGCAATACTTAAATATAAGTAGGCCCATGATCACACATTGGCCATCTTTGTTAAGGGCAGATCCTAAGACTAACACAGCAGCCTCCAATGGTGAGGAGTGGAAGTGCAATAGTTCAGAGTGAGAGAAACAGCGACCACTGGTGGTAGAATAGAAAAATACACCAGGATTCTGACAGTACTGCCCAGCGCTATGACGGTCTCATGCATGGGATGGGATTTATTTTCCTGAATGGAGCACACCATCAGGTGAGTGGTGAGGAGTGGAAATGCAATAGTTCAGATTGAGTGAAACAGCGGCCACTGGTGGTAGAATAGAAAAATACATCAGGATTCTGACAAAGGAACTGTCACCAGGTCTGAAAAGCCCAATAACATACCTCATCTGATAGGTGCTGTCACTATTTTGCTGTTTTGTTTACCAAAATCCATTTATCCATTCCAAATAACCCCTTTTTAGACTGCCGAAATGATCATATATAAACTTACAACAGTTCGTCCCATATAGCCAACAACAACTAAATTTGTTGTGTTGGATTTTTCTGCTGTCTGTTTGCCATGATCTGTTGCGTATGGGCTAGACTGATAGACCTGTGGCGATTTCTGCAATGTGGGCATGTGCACAGGGCCGGGTTTAGACAAACTGTGGCCCTGGGGAAATTAAATGCTGATATACCAACAACGCCATCATATTTCCAGTTGCAGCCACCTTTCTGCCCCCAAAACAGTAACAACTGTTTACCTCAACAACAGTAAAGTTTACCTCTTATAAATAAAAGTGACCACATTATAATAGTCGCTCATATAATGTCCCCCTTTATTATAGGCCTATTATAAATTGTTCTTCCCGTATAAATAATAGCCCGCCTTATATGTTTCCCCCTTATAATAGCCCTCTTTATATATAATAATTTCCTCGTATAATAGCCTCCTTATATTTAATAGTTTCCTCCCTTGTTCATAATAGCCCCATTATATATAACATTCTCCCCCTTATAACAATCCACCTTATATATAATAGTTCCGCCTTATAATAGTTATACATTTAATTTTATATATAATTATATCAATAGTTCCTCTCCTATATGCTAAAAAGTTTACATACCCTGGCAGATTTTTTGTTTTTTTTGGCCTTTTTTCAAAGAATATGAATGATAACATAAAAACTTTTTCTCCACTCATGGTTGGTTGAAGCCATTTATTGTCAAAATTCTGTGTTTTCTCTTTTTAAATCATAATGACAACCAATAACATCAAAATGACCCTGTTCAAAAGTTCAAATACCCTGGTGATTTTGGCCTGGTAACATGCCCAGAAACCAAACCACGGTCAGGTAGATCAACCACAATTTCGGCCACAACTGCCCAGAAAATTGGTCAGGATGCAAAGAAAAATCCACACATAACATCAGCTGGAATACAGGACTCTCTGAAAACTGTCAGTGTGGCTGTTTCCAGATGCACAATAAGGAGGCACTTGAAGAAAAATAGGCTGCATGGTCAAGTTGCCAGAAGAAAGCCATTACTGCGCAAATGCCACAAAGAATCTCGCCTTCAATACGCCGAACAGCACAGAGACAAGCCTCAAAACTTCTGGAACAAGGTAATTTGGAGTGATGAGACAAAAATTGAACTTTTTGGCCACAACCATAAACGTTACATTTGGAGAGGTGTCAACAAGGCCTATGATGAAAGGAACACCATTCCTACTGTAAAGCACGGAGGTGGATCACTGATGATGTGGGGATGTGTGAGCTTCAAAGGCACAGGAAACTTGGTCAAAGTTGAAGGAAAGATGAATTCAGCACGTTAGCAGCAAATACTGGAGGCAAATTTGCACTCATCAGCCAAGAAGCTGCACATGGGACGTACTTGGACGTTCCAAGATGACAGTGATCCAAAACACAAGGCCAAGTCGACCTGTCATTGGCTACAGCAGAAGAAAGTGAAGGTTCTGGAGTGGCCATCACAGTCTCCTGACCTCAATATCATTGAACCACTCTGGGAAGATCTCAAGCGCGCAGTACATGCAAGACAGCCCAGGAATTTACAGGAACTGGAGACTTTTTGCCAAGAAGAATGGGCAGTTTCACCATCTGAGAATATAAAGAGCCTCATCCACATCTACCACAAAAGACTATAAGCTGTCATTGATGTTAGAGGGGGCAATACACAGTATTGAGAACTGGGGTATGTGAACTTTTGAACAGGGTCATTTTGATGTTTTTGGTTGTCATTATGATTTAAAAAGAGAAAAAACAGAAGTTTGACAATAAATGGCTTCAACCAACCACTAACCATGAGCGGAGAAAATGTTTTTGAATTATCATTCATATTCTCTGAAAAAAGGCCAAAAAAACAAAAAAATCTGCCGGGGTATGTAAACTTTTTAGCACATCTGTATGTCATCTCTTATAATAACCCCCTTATATAAAACAGTTTCCCCTTATATATAGAACCCCCCTTATATATACAACAGTTACACATCATAAATAATTGTTCTCCCTTTCAATAGCCCCCCTTATATTTAATAGCCTCCCCTATAAATAATAGTTTGCCACCTTATCAGGTAATCCCTTTCCCTTACCAGGAAAAAAAATAATCTTTTACTCACCTTACCATGCTCCCACGATGAGCGGAGCAGCCGCAGTTTCTCCCTGTAGTAGCGGCACAGGTGGCGCGATGCAATGATGTCATCACGCTACCTGCGCCGCGACGTCCCACGCGATTCCGTAGGTCTTCTATGCCAGAACAGGGAGTATTCAGCTCCCCGCTCTGGTCATAGGATTAAACTGTATCGGCGTGCTGTACTGTGCATGCTGATACAGTTTAATCCTATGACAGTTGTGGAGCTTCCGGGATTCAAGTCATCAGGCTAAAAGCCTGATGCTCCGGATCCCAGGGGCCCCTTTGGGGACGGGGCCCTGGGCAATTGCCCAGTTTGCCCTCCCTAAAGCTGGCCCTGCATGTGCAGAGCCAGCGTCAGTACCCAGAAAACCCGGCAAATGCCAGGGCTCACTGGGCTCAAGGGTCCACAGCTCATCTGAGAGCTAAAAACATCAGTTTTATTAACAAAACAACCTTATAGTCAGTCTCTTCTCTTGCTTAAACTTGCTGTCATCCATTTACAACCCCCTGTCAGCCCCCTGTTTCTCTTCTCTGACCTCTTACCCCTCTGTAGCAGCTATGTTCTAATAGTGATTCTGTAAGTGACCTCCTAAGAGCTGGACAGCTGGTATGTGAGTGTCTGGCAGATAAGTTTATAACACATTTTTTCTGCCCTCGGACTTGTAGTACCTCACCCTTGTTACATAGATGCTTAATATTAATGAGTATGCATATCTGTAGTTGTAATGATGAATAATTACAACAAATGTCCAGTGTAAAAGCATGAATTGATAAAACTCAACAGACCCCTTTGGAAGTTAATCGGATCTGTTGGATAAAGGTGATTTCTGCTATGAGACAAGGCTGACACTATGTTATGGTTTACATTTATAACAGAAGCCACTATGTGAACAGAGCCTTAAATTGTCTTTTTTTGTATTAAGTGTATTGAGACTGCAATGAATGTGTAACCCTTTCCCGACATCCGCCGTAATAGTATGGTGGATGCTGGGTGCTTAAATATGGCGGCCGCTCGGGACCGGAGCAGCCGCCATAGCTGCATTGTAATGCATTGCATTAGTGATCAGACCACTTGGGGTTCAAGACCCCTAGGGCGTCTAATAAATGCAAAAAAAAAAATTAAAAAAATGTATAAAAAAAAATAAAAAATATTAAAAATTCAAATCACCCCCCTTTCCCTAGAACACATATAAAAGTAGTTAAATACTGTGAAACACATACACATTAGGTATCCCTGTGTCTGAAAACGCCCGGTTTACAAATCTATAAAAATATTTTTCCCGTACGGTAAACACCGTAGCGGGAAATAAAAATCAAAAGTGCCAAACCGCCATTTTTTCACTGTTTTGCCTCTGATAAAAATTTGAATAAAAAGTGATCAAAGCAATAGTAATTCCCCAAAATGGTATAAATAAAAAGTACACCTGGTCCTGCAAAAAAAGACGCCCTATGCATCCTTGTACACAGAAGTATAAAAAAGGTACGGGTGTCAGAATTTGGCGACTTTTAAAAAAAATATATTTTTGCACAGTTTTTGATTTTTGTTAAGGGGTTAAAATGTAAATAAAACCCTATATATTTGGTATCCCTGGAATCGTACTGAAACATAGAATACAGATGACATGTCATTTTGGCTGTAGAGCGAACACTGTAAAAACGAAGCCTGTAAGAAAGTCGCACAAATGCACTTTTTCTTCAAATCCACCCCATTCTGAATTTTTTCCAGCTTCCCAGTAGATTATACAGAATAATAAATGGTAGCATCATGAAAAGAAATTTGTCCCACAAACATTAAGGCCTCATATGGCTCTGAGAACAGAAAAATAAAAAAGTTATTGGGTTTGGAAGTGGGGGGGGGGGGGAGTCAAAACCGAAAATCGAAAAATGTCACCGGAGGAAAGGGGTTAATATGTATTATAAACATTAATGCATATATCCAACCAATGCTTACAATTCTGTACAAGTAAGGCAAGGTTCACACTTTTCAGTTTGTTGTTCTGACAGAATGACAGATGCAGACAGAGTGCCCCCATCTTACCATGACTGACAGGAATGCCTACAGAGACTCAGACACGCCAAAACTTGGAGTCTTCCCTCCCACAAAGTGTCCACCATTTCCACATGAGCATGTAATCACAGTTGTTTTCAGGCAAGCGAAGGCAGTCTAAAATCTAATATGTATGGGCTGCTTAAATTTACTGTCAATTGTAGCCCTTTTCCATTTTAGTTTTACCCACCATTTGTAGTAAGTCATTTTGGTATGTATTTTCCCTTTACTTGTCCATGTTAAACCACTTTGATGCTGGATATTTCTTTGATGCAGCATTAATATTGCAAAATGAAAATTTATCCATACACCCTTTCACAATGTTTATAGACGGTAAGTTTTTGTGACAATCATTTCAGATTAAAAGAGAACAGATACACAAATACAAATTGATACCCCCATAGAGGGTTGTGTATTTTATGAATGAAGCTGTAAAATTAGACATGTTTGTACAAACCCTAAATGCAGAAAAGGCTTGATACAGACTATGCATATTTATGTCTATAATTTCTCCTTTATTATTTATTAATTTTCATCCTTCATATATATTCTCTGCCCCATGCAGAGTTCTAAAGTCCAGGCACATGACTTCCTGTTTAAGACATTCTTTACTCGACTTCTAAGGTTATGGGAATACTACAGCCAATTTTAGCATGTCAATGTAAGAAAATGGCTAATTAATCTCATTACTCCTGACTGATCAGTGTTGTACAGTATATGGACCACTATTAGCATTGCACACTATTGTTACATAGTTAACAAGGCTGAATAAAGATGCAGGTCAATCAACTTCAACCCATATCCCTAGAGTGTTGATCCAGAGGAAGGCAACAACCCCTGTGAGGCAGTTGTCAATTAAAATTCCTTCCTGACTCCAAATTTGGCAATCAGAATAAATCCCTGTATCAACCTTTTATCTCTAAAAATCTATTTTTTTCTATAATTTATAGTTACTTATAACCTTCAATTTTATTTTTTTAGATAATCATCTATCTCTTTTTTTTAATGCTGACATGGTATTACTAACTTATGGGGTGGGCATTTCATAGCTCAACTACTCTTCTACTAAACCATTTCCTATATATATATATATATATATGCCTAAACCGCCTTTTCTCAACCCACAAAAGAATGTCCCCGTCATCTGTACACTTCTTGGACAGAATAAATTATGTGCCAGTTCTTTGTACGCAGATATTTCTACTTCTAAATCATCTAAAGTGTCTTTTCTCCAAGCTGAACTTGAAGCTAAAACATACACACGTGGACAAAATTGTTGGTACCCCTCATTTAATGAAAGAAAACTCATGAAACAGGCCTGGACAGAAATGATGGTACCCTTAATATTTTGTTGCACAACCTTTTAAGGCAATCACTGCAATCAAACGATTCTTGTAACTGTCAAAGAGACTTCTGCACCTCTCAACAGGTATTTTGGCCACTCCTCATGAGCAAACTGCTCCAGTTGTCTCACATTTGAAGGGTGCCTTTTCCAGACGGCATGCTTCAGCTCCTTCCAAAGATGCTCAATAGGATTTAGGTCAGGTCTCATAGAAGGCCACTTCAGAGTAGTCCAATGTTTACCTCTTAGCCATTCTTGGGTGTTTTTAGCTGTGTGTTTTGGGTCATTATCCTGTTGCAAGGCCCATGACCTGCGACTGAGACCAAGCTTTCGGACATTGGGCAGCACATTTCTCTCTAGAATCCCTTGATAGTCTTGAGATTTCATTGTACCCTGCACAGATTCAAGACACCCTGTGCCAGATGCAGCAAAGCAGCCCCAGAACATAACAAAGCCTCCTCCATGTTTCACAGTAGGGACAGTGTTCTTTTCAAGATATGCTTCATTTTTCCGTCTGTGAACATAGAGCTGATGTGCCTTGCCAAAAATTTAGATTTTTGTCTCATCTGTCCATAGGACATTCTCCCAGAAGCTTTGTGGCTTGACAACATGTAGTTTGGCAAATATCAGTTTTGTCAAATTCAAGTTATTTCTGTGACCATTGTGGGTTTTTCTTTCATTAAACGAGGGGTACCAACAATTTTGTCCATGTGTGTATAAGTCCTTCTCTTGTTCTGTTCTGCTCAATCCACTCCTATGGCTCAAAAAACTGCAACAAAAAAAGCTGCATTTCTGCAATGTGGGGCTTTAGCCTAAAGGGGTTTCCAGGAATTACAGATTTTGACAAGGAGGCCAGGGAAGGTGAAAAATGTCACTCACATATACCACTTGTGAAATCCTGGTCTCTTTCCTTAGGCCGCAACTGTTCTACAGATTTTATGAACATTGGGAAGTGAAAATGAAAAATTATTAAAATGTCACTTTATCCCCAAATTTTTTATTTATACAACGGGTAACGGAAAATTTCTCCTGAAACAGCAATACCCAATAGGTGGTCGTAAACTGTTATATGGGAGGGGCTTGGAATGACTTTTGGAGGGCAGATTTTGCTGGAATAGTTTTGGGTGTGCCATGTCACATTTGCAGAACCCCTAAAGTACCAGTACAATGGAAACTCCCAAAAAGTTATGGTGAGCATTTTGACTCCACAGCTATTTCATAGATTTTATTAACCCCTTCCCGTCGGAGGAATTCTTCGATTTTCGTTTGACTCCTCCCCCCCTTACAAACCCCACAACTATTTTATTTTTCCGCTCTCAGAGCCATATGAGGTATTAATGTTTGTGGGACAAATTTTTCTTCATGATGCTACCATTAATTATTCTGTACAATGTACTGAGAAGCTGGAAAAAAGTTCAGAATGGGGTGGATTTGAAGAAAAAGTGCATTTGTGCGACTTTCTTATGGGCTTTGTTTTTTTCGGCGTTCACTGTGCAGCCAAAATGACATGTCACCTGTATTCTATGTTTGATAAATTACTTCAGAGGTGTAGTATCCAAAATGGGGCCACACTTCAGAAGATTCCACTTTACTGGCATTTCAGCAGCTTTGCATAAATGGCATGGCATCCAAAAAAACTAAATCTGTGCTCCAAAAACCAAATGGAGCTCCTTCCCTTCTGTACCCGACTGTGTGCCCAAACATCAGTTAATACCCATTATATGACATTAAGTACGTTATCCTGGGTACAACAGTGTCTTACATGTGTGAATAATCTGCTGTTTGGGCACACAGCAGGGTGCAGATGCGTAGCAGCGTTATGTTGCTTTTAGAGGTGGTATTTGGATGCTATGTCATGTTTGCAGAGCCCCTGAGGTGCCAAATAAAGTGGAATCCCCTACAGAGTGACCCCATTTTGAAAACTGTACCCCTCAATTTTATCAAGGGGTATAGTGAATGCAAAGAGGATGGTGCAAAGTGATTATGTAAGCTGTACGGAGTATACTGGGTACACCAAATTCCCCACTAATTTCCGAGTAGCTCCTATGATTGGGACGTTCATTCTGGTGGTCACTTCTGGTGTCTGTTACCTTGTAAGCTGTAAATCTGGGGTGTACCCTGATATACACTCACACAGTTTATACATTTCCTTACAGCTGTAGCCAGATTTTTACTAAAGATCTGGTGATTTTTGGGATTTCTGTAGTCATATTGTACAAGCTATACTTTTTTTTATTTTTCTGGTCATGTAACAATATGGGGGCTTGTTTTTTGGGGGATGATATACATTTTCTAATGACACCATTTTGGAGTGCCTATAACTTATTGACAAAATTGTATTAATGCTTTCTGGGGGGGGGGTGGAATTTGAAAAAAAAAAAAAACTATTCTGGCATTGCTTTTTAACAATTTACATTTTTTGCCCTTCTCCATACAACATAAATAATGTCTTACCTTTATTCTATGAATCAGTATGATTACAGCGACACCTAATTTACATAGTTTTTATATGTTACTAATTTTGCAGAATAAAAAATCATTTGGGGAAAAAAAATCAATTGTTTTGTATCACCATCTTCTGAGAGGTGTAACATTTTTATTTTTCTGTTGATGGAGCTGGTTGAAAGCTTATTTTTTGCAGGTCAAGCTGTGTATTTATTGGTACCATTTTGGGGCACACATGACTTTTTGATCACTTTATATTCCATATTTTGTGAGACAAGATGGCAAAAAATGTTACTTCTGGCTTTTCTTTTTTTTTTTTGTTTACGACATTCATTGTATGGGTTAACTAATGGTTTAGTTTTATTGTAAGTGTTGTTATGGATGCGGCAATATCAAATGTGTGCTGTTTTATACTATGTTTTGTGTTTTTACATTATTTATAGGACAAGGGGTATTTTATGTTTTTTTTTTTTGTTTTGTTTTTTTAATACTTGTAAACAAAAAAACATTTCACTTTATTTACTTTTTTTTTTGTCCTAATAGGGGACATGAACAAGCATGGATTGCTGGTTCAGTGTTATACACTCCTATACAAAAGCATTGGAGTGTAAAATGGTCGTCAGCCTATGCATAGGCTGACAGGCCTAACTAATCAATAGTGCTGGCAAGATCAAGACACTACCAGTGGATCGCAGACCCAGGGCCAGGAACAGGCCCTAGGCTGCTGAAAAATCATCATGCCCGCCTCCGGAGACGTTTCTTACTGTTTCTTATAGCTGTCATCTGCTCCAGATATCACCCTCTCAGAAGCTGAGTGGTTGATATTACTATGACGTAAAAGTACATCATGGTGCAGTAAAGCACATATTTCCATGACGCACTATTATGTCATGGTGTGGAAAGAGGTTAAATTTAATCTGCTATGCTCTTGCCCAAGATTTATCAAGGCATTTCTTTAATATCTCCAAGAAAAAACGAGATGGCCCGCACATCCCAATCTAATACATTGATCTTGTGCTTCTCAGCAAAATCTACAATACAGAATATGAGATTCTTAGTATACATATTGATCAAGTTATTAAAGCCCACTAGCCACTTCGCGGCAACTTCTTTATAGTGGGTCCCTACTCTACTGGATGCAGCACCGAACAGTGAATGCCACCACCACAATACAGCGCCCACAGGGAGAGCAACCCAGCAGGCCAGCAACAACCCTGTCGCCAGGCTAAGCCCCTAGGCTCTGGGCCACATCACCCCATAGGCACTGCACCATGTGAACAGATCGCAAAAAAGTTCACCTTACCATATGTTGTCAGTCAAAGGACTGCAACATGTGAACAGGTCTCAAAGAGTTCACCTTGCCATATGGTCTCAGTCAGAGGACTGGGCCAGTAGAAGGCTCCCTTAATTTAAAAACACCTAGGCCAAATGGGAGGCGTGCTGGCACCATGGCAAAACAAAAAAAAATGGAAATGACAGAAAACATTGCATGAAATCGCTTTGCAGCGCCACACCCAGCAGGAACGCACTATACAGAGGTCTCCGTGAAGTGGCTAGTGGGCTTATGTATAATAAGAACCTTGTGTTCATTTTTGTAGATTTTGCTGAGAAGCATTAGATCAATGTATAAGATTGGGATGTGCGGTCCACGTCTTTTTTCTCCATAGTGTATTGGTAAGTCTGTCCTTTCACTTGGTACCAGCACTCCTCCCATTTGGCCCAGGTGTTTTTAATTAGCAGGTGAATTTTTATGTGTATGTACTCTATATCTGGATAGAATACATGTTTGCTACTATTATGGTGTATGATTTTCTTTTCCATTAGACCATGTTGGTTGACTTTGTACTGCGAACATCTTTTCAAAAATTTATGAAAAAAAATATAAACATCTATTATTTTTTAAAAGGAACAAAATAATATTTTTTTCAATTACTATATAATAATTATTAGTATTAATAAGATGACAGTAACAGATCAAAATCATGTAAATACATTTAATGTAAATACATTTTTGCGGCATTTCAATGAGTAATTATCCCAGTAAAACATTTCATAACACAGTTATATATGATGACAGAATACATGAATATCTAGCACATAAATATGACAAATGCACTGAACTCAGCAAGGGGAAACAATCTAGACTTGGAGACTGGCTGCAATAGGTTTACTAATAACCAGATCATTAACTGTAGACATCTGATCTGAATTCTCCCCATGAAGAAATGGTGCCATCTCTGGAATCTGTGAAAAATAGTTCTTGGCAAGAGTATGCCTGTGCTTGATCTTTCGAATAAAAACAATGCCATAAGCCTGGATAGGAAGAGATAAAAATAAATAAGAGCTGGAAACATATAGACATTGTATTATCGCAATTATGTGAATAAAGCAGATTGGATCTCAACAATAACCTGAATGTGCAGCTTCTTAATTTGTAAGAATATTGTCATTAGTGCAGATCTAAATGTATAATAATAATAATAATAATAATAATAATAATAATAAAGTCCTTTAATAGTCCCACAATGGGGAAATTCAGTGTGTTACAGCAGCAAAGATAAGATAAGATAAGCAGATACAAATACAAATACAACATGTACAGGAATGTTCCAAGGTGAGAGGCATTACATTAATAGCAGACAGACAGATAGGAAGTAGCGGGGGGGGGGGGGGGGGAGATTTAACAGGCAGAGAGATATTTCAGTTCTCTGTGTGTAATGATCTCCGCTTAGGTCGGTGTTGGTTGTACAGCCTAACCACGGTGGGGAGGAAAGACTTCCGATACCGCTCCTTCTCACACCTAGGGTGGAGCAGTCGGTCACTGACAGTACTGCTCAGCGCGATCACAGTCTCATGCATGGGATGGGACTTCTTCTTCTGCATGGAGCTCACCACGGACAGTATCCTTCTGTCACCCACCACCTGCACTGGGTCCAGTGGGCTCCCCAGAACAGAGCTGGCCTTTCTAATCAGCTTGTCAAGTTTATTTCTGTCCCTGGTTGATATACTGCTCCCCCAGCAGGCCACTCCAAAGAAGATGGCTGATGCCACTACCGAGTTGAAGAAAGTTCTAAGAAGTGCCCCCCGGATTCCAAAGGCTCTCAGTTTCCTAAGCAGGTAGAGACTGCTGTGGCCCTTCCTGTACAGGGCCTCCATATGATCTGCCCAGTCCAGCTTATTATTAAGGAGCAAACCCAGGTACTTATAGGTGTTCACAATCTCGATGCCCGTCCCCAGGATGTCCACTGGTTTAGGAGGGCTTCTGCCTTTGTGGAAGTCCACCACCATCTCCTTGGTCTTCCCCGCGTTAATCTTCAGGTGGTTCCGGTGGCACCAGTCCACAAAATCCTGGTTCAGTTCTCTGTACTCCCTGTCATCATCATCTGTGATGAGACCCAATATTGCAGAGTCGTCAGAATACTTCTGTAGGTAGCAGCTGGATGAGTTGCACCTAAAATCTGCAGTGTACAGTGTGAAGAGGAAAGGGGCGAGAACCGTACCCTGAGGTGCCCCCGTATTACAGATCACGGTACCTGTCACACAGTCTTGGGCTGTCACGCATTGAGGTCGATTTGTGAGGTAGTCTAGGATCCAGTTGGAGAGGTGGTGGTCCACTCCAGCAAGGCCCAGCTTGTCCCTCAATAACCTGGGCTGTATGGTGTTAAAAGCACTGGAGAAGTCAAAGAACATTATTCTCACTGTGTTCCCTGGTTTCTCCAGGTGAGACAGAGCCCTGTGCAGAAGATGGATGATGGCATCATCTACCCCAATGCCCGGCCGATAAGCAAACTGGAGGGGGTCCATAGCGGGGCTCACTAGTGGGCGGAGATGTGTGAGAACCAATCTCTCGAAGATCTTCATCAGGTGAGATGTCAGTGCTACAGGTCTGTAGTCGTTGAGGTCCATAGGGTGGGGTTTCTTTGGAACTGGTACCACACAAGAAGATTTCCATAATTCAGGGACTATTTCCTGCCTCAGGCTCATATTATACATATATGTAATTATACCACACAGCTGGTCCCCGCAAGTCTTAATTAGCCTTGCACTGATGTCATCTGGCCCTGCGGCTGAAAAGTGAAAAGTACATCTGATCTCTGTAAAAGTTATATCGGTCTGTTAAACAAAACTTTTTCTAGTGGTTGATTATCCATGTATAAAATCATTGTTATAGCTTATTGGATCTTGACAAGTAAATGGTTATCACACAGCGACTTATTCTACTCTAAGGTGTGACTAGTTAAAAATGCAAATAAATGATTCCTAGTATTTATGATAAATGGTAAATCCATCCTGTAACATGTAAATGCCAAGGCTGTGAAGTCAATACGCCAAAAAACTCCTCTAACACCTCTATTTTTCCACAGTCCAACTCCGAATCCTGCTCCAACTCAGACTCTTTCATAAAGGGCTGACAACTAGACACATTGAAGGGTTATCCTGTTTCTAACATTGATGGCCTATCCTTAGTGAGGGGAACCATAGTAAATGTCATTCCTTGATCTTGCGCACACTGGGACCAGTTTAGGCTAAGGCCCCATGTTGTGGAAACACAGCATTTTTGCTATCTGCGTAAGCACCGGAGAAAAAGCACTGCATTTTTAAAGCCATAAGAGGGCTTAATTTTTGCGGGACAAATTTTACTTTGTAATGGTACCATTTAATATTCCATTTTATGTACTGGGAAACTGGAATAAAAATCAAAATGGGGTGAAATTAGAGAAAAACGTATGAGCCACTTTCCTATGGATTTTGTTTTTACATTGTTCATTCTGCAGCCAAAATTACATGATACCTATATTCTGCGGGTTGTTATAATTATGGTGATAAGAAATTTATATAGTTTTTGTTATGTTTTAACACCTTTTAAAAAAATCTAAAACTTAGAAAAGAAAAATTTTCTTTGAGTCAACATATTCTGACACCCGTAATTTTTTTATACAGTCATATGAAAAAGTTTGGGCACCCCTATTAATCTTAATCATTTTTAGTTCTAAATATTTGGGTGCTTGCAACAGCCATTTCAATTTGATATATCTAATAACTGATGGACACAGTAATATTTCAGGATTGAAATGAGGTTTATTGTACTAACAGAAAATGTGCAATATGCATTAAACCAAAATTTGACCGGTGCAAAAGTATGGGCACCTCAACAGAAAAGTGACATTAATATTTAGTAGATCCTCCTTTTGCAAAAATAACAGCCTCTAGTCGCTTCCTGTAGCTTTTAATCAGTTCCTGGATCCTGGATGAAGGTATTTTTGACCATTCCTCTTTACAAAACAATTCCCGTTCAGTTAAGTTTGATGGTCGCCAAGCATGGACAGCCCGCTTCAAATTATCCCACAGATGTTCAATGATATTCAGGTCTGGGGACTGGGATGGCCATTCCAGAACATTGTAATTGTTCCTCTGCATGAATGCCTGAGTAGATTTGGAGCTGTGTTTTGGATCATTGTCTTGCTGAAATATCCATCCCCGGCGTAACTTCAAATTCGTCACTGATTCTTGTACATTATTCTCAAGAATCTGCTGATACTGAGTTGAATCCATGCGACCCTCAACTTTAACAAGATTTCCGGTGGCGGCATTGGCCACACAGCCCCAAAGCATGATGGAACCTCCACCAAATTTTACAGTGGGTAGCAAGTGTTTTTCTTGGAATGCTGTGTTTTTTTGACGCCATGCATAACGCCTTTTTGTATGACCAAACAACTCAATCTTTGTTTCATCAGTCCACAGGACCTTCTTCCAAAATGAAGCTGGCTTGTCCAAATGTGCTTTTGCATACCTCAGGCGACTCTGTTTGTGTCGTGCTTTCAGAAACGGCTTCTTTCGCATCACTCTCCCATACAGCTTCTCCTTGTGCAAAGTGTGCTGTATTGTTGACCGATGCACAGTGACACCATCTGCAGCAAGATGATGCTGCAGCTCTTTGGAGGTGGTCTGTGGAATGTCCTTGATTGTTCTCACCATTCTTCTTCTCTGCCTTTCTGATATTTTTCTTGGCCTGCCACTTCTGGGCTTAACAAGAACTGTTCCTGTGGTCTTCCATTTCCTTACTATGTTCCTCACAGTGGAAACTGACAGGTTAAATCTCTGAGACAACTTTTTGTATCCTTCCCCTGAACAACTATGTTGAACAATCTTTGTTTTCAGATCATTTGAGAGTTGTTTTGAGGAGCCCATGATGCCACTTTTCAGAGGAGATTCAAATAGGAGAACAACTTGCAATTGGCCACCTTAAATACCTTTTCTCATGATTGGATACACCTGGCTATGAAGTTCAAAGCTCAGTGAGGTTACAAAACCAATTTTGTGCTTCAGTAAGTCAGTAAATAGTAGTTAGGAGTATTCAAATCAATAAAATGATAAGGGTACCCAAATTTTTGCACCGGTCAAATTTTGGTTTAATGCATATTGCACATTTTCTGTTAGTTCAATAAACCTCATTTCAATCCTGAAATATTACTGTGTCCATCAGTTATTAGATATATCAAATTGAAATGGCTGTTGCAAACACCCAAATATTTAGAACTAAAAATGATTAAGATTAATAGGGGTGCCCAAACTTTTTCATATGACTGTATGGTACCTTTTTTTTGCAGGACCAGATGTACTTTTTATTTATACCATCTTCAGGAATGTCTGATGTTTTGATTGTTAGATTGTAGAATAACGCCTACTACAAGTAAAAGTAATTAATAATCTAACAAGAAAGAAATGGGAAAAACAATCTTTAACCTGCATGCCACAACCAGACTTCAGCAGTGAACAACTTAATTTTGGATTGATCCTATATATACCAGGAGTGATTTTGCTGGTGTCATGCAAGAACAAAAATATAGATCTGCCCATTAAACTTATAGATAAATTTCTCGCTCTTTATGGAAATATTTTTATAGCACAGTTCAGGAACACAGCTAAAAGGAGTGCAGTGGTAGCAGTCTCTACCAGGCCCTGGACCCTGAGAGGGCCCCAAACTTTCCTCTGCCACAAAAAATATACTAAACTGCACAAATATATTAAACTGCACAAGTTAGGTAGGGGCCCATGCACAGATTTTGCACTGGGGCCCAGGAGCTTCAAGTTACACCTCTGACACAGTTATTTAGTATATGAAAGATCTTTTAGGGGGCGTTCACACTACTGTTGGTGACCGTCAATAGTGTCCTTTGCTATTATCTCTTACACGATTTTAGCAACAGACATTAGCTGAACCGTCAGAAATCCGATAAAATTTCCATTCATTTGAATGGGATTTCATCTTGTGTCCGTCAGTGACCGTTAAGTGTCTGTTTACACCCAATCCGTCACATGTCCGTTTTTTTTTTTGGTGGACAAAAAAATCCTACATGCAGGACTTTTGTGTCTGTTAAAAAAAAAAAAAAAAAAAAAAAAAAAATGGGTGTCCGTTACTGTCTGCTATACTGTCTATTTTTTTTTTTCCTGCGCATGCTCAGAAAGCAGAAACATAAAAAAGCAAAAAAAGGGACAGTAAAAAAAACAGACACTAATGTTTTTGTTTTTTTAACGGACACCATCATAACTAGAGATGAGCGAAGTATTCAAAAATTCGATTCCACAACTTCGCCGAATTTTCTGATACAATTCTATTCGATCCGAATTAAATCGCGGCGAATTGTGTTAAAAAACAGCTATTTATTGGCTGCAGAGAGCCGGGGTGGGCGGCAAAATGGTGGAACCCCTTGGATGCTGTGGTCACCCTGCTCCATAACCGATTTAACACCTTGGATGCAGCGGTCATACAAGCTGTGGGCGCTTGCAAAGGGGTTAAAGGGCTGTGACATCACAGGGCTAGCTGCTGATTGGCTGCACGCATGGCATTGTGGGTGATCCCGCATTCCCAGAGTTCCTTGCCCCATGTCCTAACATGTACAGCAGCCATTTTGAACAAAATGCGATTCGTTACCACAAGGTGTGAGGATATTCGGATTTGATGCAAATCGAATATTTCCTGAAATTCGGATCGAATTCCACTTCGTCAGCTTCGATTCACTCATCTCTAATCATAACGGACAACATTATGCGCTTTGAGTCTATTGTGATAAAAGCACATTACATTGTTGTTGTATTATAGACATCTATAAGTTTAGAGTGCACATCCTTCTTAAGTTGGTTTTGCATATGGAGCCTTTTAGTTTGTAGTTGGGTAAGTCAGTGCTTCATAGTTACTGCTCAAATGCCAGATATTTTGTCCATAATACAGTAAGGAATATCCAAACCTACAAACACATCCAGTACATATAAGATTCTCTTGGCAAAATGATTAACTTACACATTAGTCAGGTTTTACTAAAAGGAAAACTTTTTGCTGGTGTTATTTTAAGCGTTGAAAAGATTTTTCACTTGCACTTGGTGACTGTTACTTTGAAAAAGCAAAGTACACGTTTCCTGTGAATGAAGCAAATAACTTGCAGCTCCTGAGAAATGTGCAACACGCTTCTTACTGGATTAAAAATTAAAACCCACAATAGCTGATTTTGCAATGCCATCTGTTGGCAGATATCCGTAGTCTACAACCAGAACACGTTTCTGAGCCATGTGATTGATAAAACGTTAACTACAGTTCATTACATAACAGATAAATGCATTTTCCATCAATACATGGAAATTCTTCAGTCTCTCAGAATATTACTAGCAAAATGAACTTAGCTCTGACTCTCAGTTTCAACTGGCATCAAATATTTTTACTTTCCTATATGAAATCTACTGTACTTGATAGCGAAAGGATCTACTGTAGTCACAGTAAAATAGGTTTCTACACCACTGTTGTATCTGTAAAATAATACATCACAATAACAAGGAAGAAACTAATATATACCTAAATCAATATGACTTGCAGAGTAGTGAGGTTTTTCCTACACCTTACTACTTGTATGATAATGGAGCTTTTCTGGCTGACAAGCAGGGGTGTGAAGAGGGTCAAACCAGTACAATTCTAGGTTTGTCACCCTCCAGAAGCACTTCCAGCTTGCTACTCCTAGCACTTATGCTGAGTGCACAGTATCACATTTACAGAAATAGAAGCAGGAGAAGATGATGGACTGATGCTAATATTGTAAACTGAAAGAGTTGTCCATCCAATGAACTTGATCAACAAATCCTGAGGTAAGGCGTATATATTGGAATTAAACCCCTTTGACCACTGTAAAAAGCATACTGGTGGTCACTAAGGGGTTAAGGGTGCTTATACACATGTTATTTTGGTGTAGTTTTTGAAGCCAGTGCCAGAAGTGGCTTGTAAAGGGAAGGGGAGAATATACAGAAGATTTTGCATCTTCTCTTTTTGAATCTACTTCTAGTTTTAATTTAAAAAGTGTATTAAAATGGCTTGTTAGAAACCATAGTAATTCAAAATCTTCAAGTCTTATTCATCCTTTATGCTTCTTAAAGGGTTAGTTCCATCCTATAAAGCAATAGAACAACACTTGTATACTGTAAGCCACATAATAAATCAGAAACAACAAAAAGGAATCCACTAAATTTAAACATATAACCGGCAGATATGTTTATATATTATGTTTATATATTCATATAAACATATCTGCAGGTTATATGTTTAAATTTAGTGGATTCCTTTTTGTTGTTTGATTTATTATGTGGCTTACAGTATACAAGTGTTGTTATATTGCTTTATAGGATGGAACAAACCCTTTAAGAAGCATAAAAGGATGAATAAGACTTGAAGATTTTGAATTACTATGGTTTCTAACAAGCCATTTTAATACACTTTTTAAATTAAAACTAGAAGTAGATTCAAAAAAGAGATGCAAAATCTTCTGTATATTCTATCCTTCCCTTTACAAGCCACTTCTGGCACTGGCTTCAAAACTACACCAAAATAACATGTGTATAAGCACCCTTAACCCCTTAGTGACCACCAGTATGCTTTTTACAGTGGTCAAATGGGTTTAATTCCAATATATACGCCTTGCCTCAGGATTTGTTGTAAACCTGAAATGTGTAAGCAAGTCCTGCTGGTGTCATGTCTTATCTGGATTTCATATGATTTATTAAAGGTAAAGTTCCTTATACTTGCGGCTGGAGCTCTTTGTATGTTCAGGAATACATCTATTTACGGTGTATGTATGGGAGCATGGCATGACAGTTCCATGCCAGATGAAGCTGGTGCTTGGGTTTGTACTCAAAGGTGGGCGTCTGTTCTTAATACCTAGGATCAAAAAACCTAAGATCCTAAGCATTTAATCCTTTGGATGCAGCATTTACATTGTTTCAGAAGGAGGGTGCTTTCTCTGTCAGATATTTGCCACTCCCACATAAAAAATAAAACCTTGATTTCCTAATCACAAGATTTTGTGATTCTGTGGGCTTAGAAAGTAGCAATAAGAAAAAAAAATTATAAGAAAAAGGGTTGTTATTGTTCCTGCCACTAGGTGTCTCCCTTCTAGCTAACTTGCAATTCACTGCCTATTACTAGGGGAGTCCCGTCCATAGATATATCAGGCTTAAAATGACTTTACAGAGAGTGGAAGGAGGAGGGACTGTTTTGTCTTCACCCAGTGAATAGAGAGGGGAGGGTCTGTTTTCCTCACAGCCTTCACACACGTTTGCAACTAGCTTTTTCTGTGAACAGGACTAAACATTCTGCAACATCTCACAGCTTACAATGTAAGAAAACGCTACTTATATAATTGTATTGACTTCTGGCTCCTTGTGTGGTTACCTGCCTGACTGTACTGTGCCAACTGTAAAGTTTGGTGGAGAAGGGATAATGATATGATGTTGTCTTTCTGGAGTTGGCCTAGGCCCCTTTAGGTCCAGGAAAAGGAAATCATAAAGCTTCAGCATACCAAGAGATATTAGATAATTATATGCTTCCAGCTTTATAGAAACAGTTTGGGGAAGGCCTTTTTGTGTTCCAGCATGACTGTGCCTCAGTGCACAAAGAAAACTCTATAAAGGCATGGTTGGGTGAGTTTGGTGGCAAAAACTCAACAGAGCCACACAGAGCCCTGACCTCAACCTCATCAAACACCTTTTGAATGAACTTGAACGGAGGTCAGTTTCCTCACAAATTCTCTTCTGAATGAATGGGCACAATTCCTACAACATCTTGAAGAAAGCCTTTCCACATACAGGTGCATCTCAATAAATTAAAATATCTTTGAAACGTTTATTTATTTCAGTAATTGAATTAAAAAAGTGACCTACTATATTTTCTAGATTCTTTGCCCACAGAGTGTTCTATTTCAAGTGTTTTATTTCTGTGAATGTTGATTATGGATTACAGGTAATGAAAACTTATGCACTTGTACCTCTGGCTGCTTGTGAGATTACATGAGATGTTATTCACAGAAAGCAAGCAGTTTTCCTGACTGTTCTCATAGATTGCTCTTTTCCTCTGTCAGGGATCTTTTTAGCTGTATCATGTCTGCATGTATTTGCCCGGTATTTGCAGTACAGTGTCTCATGATCTCCTATATTATGGTCACTTGGGTTTTTCTTAGCTATTTGTTTACTATTTTACAGTTATTCTTGGCAGAATTACGTGTAATACTACTACTACTACTACTACTACTACTACTACTACTACTACTACTAGTAGTAGTAAGGGATAGGAGAGAGGGCAGACTGCTCCCTATTGTACACGCCCCAAGCCTGAGAGAGAAATGTAAAATGTGCTGTAGCCATTAAGTGGTTATTATCAACCACAGTTAGGGAAAACAGTGTAGCTAAATGTGCTACGTTGTTTCCGTTGCTCCTATTCACCTCTATGGGAATTACAGAAACAGTGTAGAGTTGCAATGCTAGGCTGTTCCTGTCAAGTGCCATCCTGGTATTCGGAACCTAGTAGCAATTCCCATTTTGGCAGCAGTTTGCCGAGATGTAGAGAGCCCTCTAACGTCTGCATATTTAGGGAACAGTGTCACAACTTAGGCGGAGTCCATTTTCTGATAAGCCAAGCCCCCTTTTCATACAAGTTGTAATTATGTCTAAAACTTGTCTAAAACATGATAAATGTGGCGTAAGGCATGTTAGACAGTTTTTGTTGCAAATTATGCCGGAATTCTGGAGCATTTTGCTTAGTAAACTTCCCCCATTATTCTTTACCTGATCAGCATTAGTAAGTTTCAGATGCGCTGCTGCTTCCTCTTTTGTTAAGAGAATGCAGTTCCATGGAGACCACTCATAGTATTTGTTCCATCTCACCATGGCTAGTTCATAAAGGTCATCACAGGCGCTTAACGCAGAATGACAGCCCCAAATATTCTCGACAAGATACTGCAAATCTTCTTGCTGCAATGAAAGTCAAGTTCGGTTAAATGACCAAACGTTTAATAATTATGTGATGCTTATAAGGCCCAGCAAAAGAGGTAGCCCTTAGTCTTATGTTCCCATTTTAGGTCAATGTGTCCCAGATCACAGCTACTTCAAAACAAATGTGTCACATGCTATATGTGTATATTTACAATTTTAGATTGGGTGCAAAGCATTCATAAGAATTAAATTGAATGCCACACCCTAGCTACATTCAGTCAATACTTATGCAGGGTGATGGTAAAAAAACAGTTCAGTCAGCTCATGAGAAAACAGAATCTTGCCAGCACTGCCTGATTCTTTCAGGAGTGTTTTGGTGTAGGTCTGTGTTTCTGATTCAGGAAGCTTACAGTAACACCTAAACAGAGAACATTCAATGTCAAAGATAAAGTATGAAAATATGTCATAGGGCTATAGGCTGTTTCATGTGATCAATTCAAAACTTGTCAGTATTCAGTTAGGAAGAAAAAACATTGAATTCAAACTGGTAAATCTGGCCTTAGGGAAATGCCAAGGCAAAAACTGCAGAGTTTTACAGTCCCTATAAAGTGTAATCCCATCCTCACATTGCAGAAAATACACATAGAAGAAATGCTGCAATTTCCAAAACCACTGCGTTTTTGGAAATCGCAGCATGTCAATAATACCTACGGAAACGCTGGAGGTTTCTGTATAGGTATAACGGAAGCAGAAAGTCCGCAAAGGAAAACTTTCTGTGAAAAGCGCTGGGGAAAATACAGAGGCCTTAGCCTTAGTGTGCGATCCATTTTTCAATTTTTTTCCTGTCCAAATGGCATCAGTTTTCATTAGTTTTTCACTTCATGCAAAAAAATTAAGCTTTTTTTTTTTTAGTATTCACTAGCAGCAAGCAGACTGCACACTTATTGCTTATGCATGCAACTGAGTTGATTATTGGCCATGCATTTCACAGAAACATATGGAATCGCTTTTTTTACGGCCCATTCGCTTCAATGGGCAAACTGGATCTATGAAAAGAGAGCCCAATCTGTGAAAAAAATGTCCTATTTTTCACAGATAATGGACAGCACATGGCTGAGAACTACGTTTGTGTGAATGCGCACTTCAGGCTGGTTCCACACAGCTGAGTACAGAACAGGAAACTGGATCTGTGTATTGGCTGGATTTGCTGTCCCGAGAATGTCAGTTCATTTCAGCTGAACTAGGTTTGGGCTGATAAATCTGGCCAATATATAGACTGAGTTTCTGGCCCATACTCAGCCATGCAGTGGCGTAACTAGGAATGGCTGGGCCCCAAGGCAAATATTTGACATGCCCCCCCCCCGAACCGCCGCCCCCAACCCGCCCAGCATAAACCGCATTCCTGCACACACTATTATGCGCCATAGTGGCTCCTGCACACAGTATAATGCCCCATAGTGGCCCCTGCACATAATATTATGCCCCATAGCGGCCCCTGCACACGGTATTATGTCCCATAGAGGCACCTGAGAACTGTATTATGCCCCATAGTGGCCCCTGCACACAGTATTATGCTCCATAGTGGCCCCTGCCCTTAGTAGTATGCCCCATAGTGGCCCCTACACACAGTAGTATGCCCCACAGTGGCCCCTGCACACAGTATTATGCCCCATAGTGGACCACGCATGAATGATTATTATACTCTGGGGTCTTTTCAGACCCCAGAGTATAATGATCGGAGACCCAGTGGAGGATACATACATAAAAAACAATGCTACATACCTCTTCCTGGCTCTGGTGCACCCCCCGTGCGCTACTTCGGCCATTTTCAATGTTGGAGCAGATCTCGCGTGAGTGAGGCTGACGTCGTGACGCATAATGACGTCGGCTGACGTCACCAAACAGGCCCGAAGCCTGCGGAGCGTAGGAGAGGTGAGTTACAGTGTTTTTTATGTTCCCTCACCTCCCCTGGGCCTCTGATCGTTATACTCAGGGGTCTCAAAAGACCATGTTCCGGGCCCTGTGGCAGCCGCTACCGCTGCTACCCCGATATTTACGCCCCTGCAGCCATGTGAAACCTGCCTTATGGCTTATGCGTGTTGTCAGTTTTTTTTGTTTTTTTTTCCTTTCTGATCAACTGGCTCCAATGGGCAAGTCTAGTGCAAGAATCAGACCAAAGTAGTGAATGCTACAATTTTCAATGCAAAGACATTGAAAAAATAAATGGTGAATGTAAATATGTCGTCCATTCAGTTTGAAGTGTGTATGTTCAGTTTGTGTGCTGTCAGTTGTAAACACTGATAGTACACAGGCAGTTATGGCTGCAATGTGAAAGACCCTAAGAAAAACAGTATGTTCCCAAAGCCACTAAACCAGGGGTAGGCAGCCTTCGGCACTCCAGCTATTGTAAAACTAGAACTCCCAGCATGCTTACTTGCTCTGCTGTTCTTGGAACTCCCATGGAAGTAAATGGAGCATGTTGGGAGTCGAAGTTTCACAGTAGCTGGAGTGCCGAAGGTTGCTGACCCATGCTCTAGGCCCTGACTACAAAAAGATCTACTGCCAGATGAAAAGTGTGCTGTCAAAATTAGAAGAAAAAAAAACAGTATTTATACAGCATATTTAATATGCTTAACTATTATGTGTAAAGTACTCAAAACACCAGCAGTCCAATGTAAAAAAAATTTGTAAAATTGCAGTAAATTCAACTACCGTATTTTTCAGTCTATCTTTATTTCCATTTATGTAGACTGGCAGCAGGTTGGATAGCTCAGCAATCCTTGCTGTTCAATGTTTTGGAATAATTCTGATGTACACAGCGCCTTAGCGAATTGTTTTGCAGTGTTTACATTGTAAAAATGAAATGTGTAATGTTACTTCTTACCTTGTCTTAATATTTGAAAACAGTCCCATAAAAGTGAAAATAAAGGAAGGAAAAATATATAAACAGGTGGTGGTGACTAAGAAATGACTGACGTGGGAACAGTAAACAGACATGCTATGAGGAAGTCTTAAGATGTGTTTTGTCAAGAACGATGTTCTTATTTCTTTTCTAAATGCAGTTTTTAGCCATATGATACTGAAACAAAACTGCAAAATTCAATTCAATCTAATCCAGTGTTGACAGGAAGTGTTACCTGGAGTAAGAAAGCAATTTTGGCATCATCTCTATAATCTATTTCTGATTTTTTCAGCTGCTTGAGTAACATTTTGTATTTTGTGTACTCTTCTCTCTGACGAGCTTCATTGTCTAGTTCGGAACATTTTCGGCACCGGCCAATAGTACGTGCATTAGCTGACAGAGAAAACTCAGTTGATGGGAGATAGCTTTTGCAACTGGGACAAAAATATATATTTTTACGGAAGACTGCAGAGTCCTGAGGAACCTAAAAAAATAGAGGTGAGAGTATTCTATACTGTACATATTAATATTAATAAGTATAAGAGGTGTCCAGGATTGGAAAGATATGATAGAACCACACCTGTTTATAGGATGTGTTCAGTATTGCCGTACAGTTCCACTGAACAAAATGAGGTTGAGGCGTAATAAAACTTACAACCTATGAACAGGTGTGGAGTTGTATTCTGAGGAAAACAACCATATTTTTCTAATCCTGGACCATCCCTTTAAAGGGGTATTCCCATGAACATAACCAAATCTATATTTGTAGATAATTAAAAGTTAAACATTTTTGCAAATTTAAGTAGTTAAAAATTCTGCAGTTTTAAAGATTTTATCTAACTATCTTAGTGGTGACAGTCTGTTGTCTTGATTGGTTGTCAATGGATACGACCACAAATGCAGAAACTTTCTATGGTCTGGGACTTGTCAAAAACCAAGCCATGATCTTCTTATTTTGGGCAGGTTATCAAGCAGGAACACTACATGTATGAAGAGATAACCCGGTCACAGAAAGGACATCATTGCTGATTTTCTGACCTTAAAAAGGTCCTGCATTCATGGTCGTATCCATTGGCAACCAAACATGACAACAAGACTGTGTTCACAAGATATTAGAGAAAATCTTTAAAACACTGCAAAATATTTAATTAATTATATTTGCAAAAATGTTAAACTTTTTATTATCTACAAATTTGAAAAAGGTTTTGTTCATGGGAATACCCCTTTAAGTTAAATTCAAAGTTCAGCTAGTTCCCTGGAGCAGATAAAAGTTCCACACTTAGGCTGGGGCCCCACATTGCAAAAACACTGTGTTTTGGCTGTGGGGGAAACGCCGTGGCAAAATATGCTGCGTTTTACAGTACCTGCGAAGTGGATGGGATTCTGGCACATCAAAGAAAAAAAATAAAGCCCTGCACTCCAGATTTTTGGAATCAAAAAGTGGCAAAATGGGCTTTTGGGCTCACTGGTGAAAACACTGCAACATTCTTACACCACTCACTGCACTTTTAGGCTAAGGCCCCACGTAGCGAGCTGCAGCCGAAATACACTTTGGAAAAGACCACGGTGGAAATGCATTGTGTTTTTTTTCCACAGAGTTTTTCACAGAGAGTTTTCCTCTTTGGATTTTCTGTTTCTATTATACCTATAGGGAAAACGATTTTTGAAATCGCAGTATTTACACTTCGGATTATTTTCTGCAATGTGTGGATGGGATTAGCCAGAATCAAATCCACTTAGCAGGTACTGCAATATGCAGGGTTTTTTGCAGTGGTTTTTCCGCCGCAGCTGAAGGGCTGCATATTCATGGGGCCCAGCCTTAAAAAGTGTATGGAAAGTGGGAGTAGTTAGCCACACAAGCTGAGGTATATCAGATTTATTAAGTGTGGCTTTTAAAGATTCCACAAAAATTGTCACAATCTGACACCATATGCAGGTGACATACGGTAGAAAGCAGAGTAATATGTCATAGCAGTAGGGTGGGCCCCTAGAATCAACTCCACTGGTGGGCCCTAGACATCTCAGTCTGACACGGAGTGCAAAGATATGGGTGGTGATAACAGAAGAACGTCGAAAAGAGATGACAAGAGAGAGGGGCTTGTGAAAAGACTGAGTAGGACTACAGGCATTATTTAGTATATACAGTACATTGCACATATAAGATCTGTCCAGGTAGTGCAATAACTAGCATGAAAATATATAAAACAGAGACAATTTCATGAGGCATGTGCACACTCCTCAGCCTCATGGGAAGTGTTCCTCTGTAAACTACTGTCAGAGATCCACACTATGTACCCGTCCCCTTGCTCTGAGTCAACTGGAAATCAAAGTGCCAGCAAAATGGGGCGTTTATTCCCAGGAAAAAAGAATAAATGAACACTTTTGAAGGGTCAGACAACAGAGCGATTTCCCCAGATAGACTATGCATGATTTGTAAGTTCCATTGAAAACTCAGGTACCCTTTAAATGAAGGTATCTATTAGATGCTCTAACAAAAGTAAATTACTTGCACTAACTGCCCTTAAAACGTTTAAGGCAAAGGGGTAGGAGGGTAAATAGCTAGTTTTGACTGTAGTTTTGAGTGTTCATGTGGCCAGCTCCATGAGGTAAAAAAGTCACAAAGCAGGTCTCTCACCATAAATACAGAACAGTACAATGCAATGCATGGTCTTTTTAACGCTAAGGCCCCGTGTTGCTGAATGCAGCTAAAAAACGCTGTGGAAAAAAAAGAACACAGCACTCACTTTGCTGTACTATTTACCTTGAGCAACCTGGCAACTTCAGGATTAAAAGTGGGAGTTTTTATATACTGCAGGAAAAGTGTAGATATTCTCTTTCTGAGCCCCTCCAGATTGCTGTTTTGCACTCCGCGCATTAAGAGGTCAGCTTCCCTGTCAATTAGTTCTACAATTTCTTGGGTTAATTTGCTGTTATGTTCCTAAAAATAAAAACGATATCACTTAAGAAATGATGATTGAGGATAAAAAACGCTAGCTGAAAACTGCAACTAAATAAATCCTTTAATAATTGAATTAATCGCAATTCATTTAATTGTATAATTGCATTAATTATTAAAATGCTTAGAAATGGGTAAAGAGTAACAGACAATAGATTAAAAAGTATACGGAACTTTTCTGCTTGGGCAATACAGTCAGGCTACATTTACATCTGCATTGGAGTGTCCGTTCATAGACTCTGTTGCAGCATTCCCTTAAAATCGCCAGATGAATAAGTCCTGCAAGCATGACTTTCTCATTTGGTGCTTTCCGTTAAAAACAGACACAAGATGGTCCCCATTATAGTCAATGGGGTCCATTGGGTTCCTTATGTGTCCAATATTTCAGCATTCCATTTGTCTGTTGTTCTGGTCTGTCAGAGGTGTGAACCCTGATGCTGGGGTGAACCTAGCATCAATAAGAAACTAGATATCAATTCAGCCACAGTGCATTATAGGGAATATTGTGCTGACCACCATCACACCTTTATATAGTGCAATAGATGAATTGTTTCCTTGAAAAAGGCCTTTTTAGGAATATGCAAATGAGGCTCAACTGCAATGGGGGAGTGCCAGAACCTTCAAGGGCTCGAAGTCTGAATTTCTGTCCCAGTACATTTGATTGACAGCCTCTTCCTATCATACAGCTATGACACTTGTTGAATTCCTGTACATGCGCTTGTCATTTTTTGGATGAAGATCTTGGAGGCTCTGGTACACCCCATTGCACTTGAGCATCATTTCAATCACAAAGTTTGATAATGATGACCCTCCTGCATGAGTCTAGTAAGACACCATTGATGGCTAAATGTTAAAAGTTTGCCATGGAGAAGCTTGTGCAATGGTCTGGTTAATTGGCTGAAAAAAATTGAATTATATATCTTGATGTTCCTGAGATGAATGATTTTCACATGTGAATAAACATTGCCAAAAATGTTATAGCCATAAAATGTTTTCTACTTGGCAAACAGATTGTGATATGAGTTATTGATCAATTGCACCAGATTATATAGACCTTTTCAAATAAGCATTGCAACTGTAAAAGTTGTTATGATAATCTAGTAAAGTAAACCATAGGAGTTTGCTGCATGGATTAATCCTTTAAGGACACAGGGTAGTTTGTATGTTAATGCTCGGTGACTTTTTTCATATTTTCTTTCTGCCTTCCCAAATTCATAACTTTTTTGGTGGACATAGCCAAGTGAGGTTTTATTCTTTGCGTGATGTGTTGTACTCTTATTTGGCACCATTTTGGGGTACATGTAATGTTCTGATTAGATTTTAACGTTTTTGGGGGGGTCTGTGTAAAAAAACCACAATTCTCTCTTTATTTTTTGCATTTTGTTTTTACAGAGTTCACTCTGAATGAAAAATGGCATGGTAAGTTTGACTGGCGGGTCATTATGATTATGGCGATACCATATTTATATTGGTTTTATTACGTTTTACAACATTTACTAATAAAACGTAATTTTTTGAAAATTAAATTTTTTTTTTTACTGGACTCACTGTATTCTGACGCCTATAACTTTTTTACTGTTTTGTTGATGGAGATATGTAAGGATTGTTTATTTGCGGGGCAAGTTGTAGTTTTTATTGGTACAATTTTTGGTATGTATGACCTTTTGTTCACTTTTTTATGCTATTTTTGGGGGGAAGGAAGGTGATCAAAATATGTTAATTTGCACATTGCGGTATATATATATTTTTTTTATGGTGTTCACCATACGGAATAAATAATGCTATTTTGGATAGTGCAGGCTTACATACATATGGGGATACCTAAACCTGGGATCTCTAATCCTCAGTGAATGTACTGCAATATGTCGTATTGCAGCACATCGCACATGGGCTCACTATGTGGGAACGGCATTAAGGAGGCTGTCATGACAACCCCTCACACCCCGCAATCTCATCACAGGGGATCCAAGGTGATTTTGCCCCCGAAACACAAAGATTCCATGATTGCTATTGATCACAGTATCTGAATGGTTGAAGAGGACCTTTCACCACCTCCACCCATTCAAGTCCATAGCATCTTTTAATAGGCACGGCTCCACTGATTCCAACGCAGTTAGAATTTTCTCTTTAGCCCCCGCCTATCTTGAGCAACAGGCACATTTACTTTTGGTGCCTGATGTGATATTTAAGCTTTGCAATGTCAGAAGGGCACCACCCTCCTGACAGTACAGAGCCTTAATAGCATATCAGACACCAAAACTAAAAGCATTGATTGCTTGGGAACGGTGGGGACTAGAGAAAAAAATGCCAATTGTGCAAGAATCTGTGGAGCAGCAACTATTAAATGATGTAAAGAGCTGGAATTTTTGTGGTGAAAGGTCCTCTTTAAGCCACCACAGTTTTGAGTATTTTCCGACTCCGGCAGCTAGTCTCAGGTCTCGGCTGTGTAATACATAAGTATACACTCAGCGTCACGTAATAGTATGGCGCTGAGCAGGAAGGGGCTAAATCCCGTTAAGTACCTGTACAGTTTAGGCCAGGGGTTTCAAACTCATTTTCGCCAAGGGCCATGTCACCTTTATGGTTGTCATGAAGGCTGTTAGTAATTCTGTAACTTTATAAATGTAGCTATGCCAGTCAAGAGTAGTCACATTTACACTGACTAGAAAAAGGGTAACAATGTTTTGAACTTTTGACTCTCAGGCTCCATATTGTAGGTCTCAAAATTCTTCATGCAAAGCACTGATGTGGAGCATGGCTGTGCCTATTCTATTGTCTGCCCAGCTACCCTGTCACTTGCACTATGGCACTGCACTACATCTGCAGATAGAAGTTTTATCTTTTTATCCAGTGAAATTCCTACCCTCATCATGGGTGACTTTAACATCCCCATTAATACCCCTGTCTCCCCAGCTGCCTCTCAGTTTCTCTCAATAACCACTTCTTTTGGTCTTTCACAACTTTCCTCTTCCGCCACACATGTAGATGGCAACACCACTGATCTTGTCTTCCATCGACTCCTCACAGTTTCTAAATTTACTAACTCTTTACCACTCTCTGACCATAACCTTCTGTCTCTCACCATCAGTGTTTCCTCTCCTTCGCAGGACACACCTACGATTACGTGCTATTAACATCCAGCATCTCTCAGATACTCTACAGTCCTCTCTGTCCCCCATCTCCTCAATCTCCTGTCCCAATATGGTCACCAGTCACTATAATGAAACCCTTAAGAGTGCATTGGATGATGCAGCTCCCCCCTCCACTCGAAAAGTTAGATGCAGGAGGCAGCAACCCTGGCAGACGCCACAGACATGTTTTCTTCAGCGGTGCTCTAGGTGTGCTGAACGTCTGTGGAGAAAATCACGTACACCTGCAGACTTCCTCCACTTTAAATTTATACTTAAAACCTATAATTCTGCCCTTCATCTCGCCAAACAAGCCTATTTCACCACTCTCATCTCTTCTCACTCCTGTAACCCTAAAAGGCTATTTTAAACTTTTCACTCCTTACTCACCCCCAAGGTGCAGGCGCCATTCACAGACCTTAGTGCAGATGACCTGGCCACTTTTTTCCATGACAAAATTGATAAGATCTGTCAAGAAATAACTGCCCAATCCCCATGTGGCACTGACCCCCTCACCAGCCACACTTCAGACTGCTCATTCTCATCTTTTGAACCTGTTAAAGAGGAGGAAGTATCTCATCTACTTTCTTCTTCTCGCCCTACAACCTACAGTAGTTACCCTTTCCCCTTACACCTTCTCCAGTCTCTGTCGCCTGCTGTCACGACTAACCTTACTAAAATATTTAACCTCGCTCTCTCTTCTGGAATTCTTCCATCCTCTTTCAAACATGCTGTTATATCCCCTCTATTGAAGAAATCCTCCTTTGACCCGTCCTGTGCTGCTAACTATCGACCTGTCTCTAACCTCCCTTTCATCTCCAAAATCTTGGAACGCTTGGTCTATTCTCATTTAATCCGCTATCTTTCTGCTCTCTTCTTGACCCCTTACAATCTGGCTTCCACACTCTGCACTCTACTAAAACGATCTTCAATGATCTCCTGACGGCTAACTCCAAAGGTGACTTCTCTCTTCTCATTCTTCTAGATCTCTCAGCAGCATTTAACACTTTTGACCATCAACTCCTCCTCACTATGCTCTGCTCTGTCGGCCTCAGGGACATCGTGCTCTCCTGGTTCTCCTCCTATCTCTCTGACCGCACTTTCTGTGTATCATTTGCAGGCTCTGTTTCTTCTCCTCTTCCCTTGCCGTTGGGGTTCCTCAGGGATCGGCCCTAGGCCCCCTGCTCTTCTCTCTCTACACGGCCCCCACTGGACAAACCATCACCAGATTTGGCTTCGGTTACCATCTTTATGCTGATGACACCCAATTATATATGTCATCCCGTGACATCACCCCTGCTCTAATACATAACACCAGTGACTGCCTCTCTGCTGTTTCAAATATCATGTCTTCGCTCTATATGAAACTGAATCTCTCAAAGACTGAACTACTGCTGTTTCCACCATCTAATAGATCTGTCCCTGATATCTCCATTGCAGTCTCTGGCTTTACCATAACACCTAGGCAGTATGCCCGCTGCCTCGGGGTTATGTTTGACTCAGACCTTTCCTTCACCCCCCCATATCCAATCACTCGCACGCTCATGTCATCTCCACCTCAAAAACATCTCCAGAATCCGCCCTTTCCTTACCACAGATACACTAAAGACACTTATTGATGCCCTGATTCACTCTCACCTTGACTACTGTAACTCCTTACTAATCGGTATTCCCCTTACTAAACTCTCCCCTCTACAATCTATTCTGAATGCGGCGGCCAGGCTCATCTATCAGTCTAGACACTACAGCGATGCCTCTGGTCTGTGTCCGTCACTACATTGGCTGCCTATTCAATACAGAATACAATATAAACTTATCACCCTCATCCACAAGGCTCTCCATAATGCTGCACCTCCCTACATTTCCTCCCTCATCTCTGTCTATCGCCCAACCCGTGCTCTCCGTTCACTCAATGACCTAAGACTAACATCCTCTATTATCAGAACCTCCCACGCTTGTATACAAGACTTCTCCCGAGTTGCACCACTTCTCTGGAATGCTCTATCCCGGACTATCAGATTAACCCCCAATTTCCACAGCTTCAAGCGCAAACTAAAGACATATCTTTTCAGACAGGTCTATCACAACGACTAATGTAAACCCTTCCGTAGTTAGACTCCCTAAAATGTACCCTCTGTTCATGCTCCCGCATTACCTCACAGGATATGATGCTGTATCAGACTAACTTTATATGTCCAGGCACCGTCTGCACGTTAAAGGGCACGACTGGTGACAGCTCATACAGCCTTATATATGTGTAATGACAGTAACCTCTATTACAAAATTATAAGCAATGCTACCTCTGATGCCGCCCCTGCTACCTCCTGTGTCACCCCCTCTACCTCATAGATTGTAGGCTCTTGCGAGCAGGGCCCTCAGTCCCAGTGTGTGAACTGACTATTTCTTTGTAATGTATCTTTTTTGTCTGTCCTTGAACCCTACAAATTGTACAATGCTGCGGAATATGTTGGCGCTATATAATTAAAATGTATTATTATTATTATTATTATTATAAGTGTGGCGAGAGGGCCTATGAGGACCCTCGTCTTAGGAGCCCAGTCTCAAGGGTGACTACTGTGACCTCCATAATTATTTGTTCTGTCTTTGGCCAGAAGCACTGTATAGCTGGGGAGTGCTGTGGACCTTCCGGCCAAAGTCTAAAGGGGGCTCAATGCAGCTGCACCATTTGCCCTAAGATTTAAGCTGGGCCACAAAACACAAGGCCACAGGGACTTGTGTTTGACACCTGTGGTTTAGGTAATATTATTTATTTATTATAATTATATATATATATATATATATATATATATATATATAAAAATTAGTAAACATGTTTTACCATGTCTGTGCTCCTTGGTATATGGAGTACACCAAGCACATACAGAAGGATTGGTACTTTACAAAGTACTATGCAAAGGATAGGAATTAAGTTGTGGAACAGTGAAGGGCCAACTGCTGGGACCCCAATGGATCACAAGAACAGGGGGGTCTTTGTACCCCCAGTCTGAATGGAGTGATGGTCATGCAGTGACACTATCACTCTATTCATTTCTATGGCACTGTTAGTGATAGCCAAGTTCCGTACTAGGCTACCTCCGACATTCCCTTAGAAATAGAGTGGCAGTGCACTTGTATGAATGTTGCTTCACTGAGATGAGGGATTTAAGTACCACCACCACTCTACAACTTATCCACTATCTGGTGACTCTACTGTTGTGTTATGTTTATTTTGTGTTGTTACTGTTTGAGCCACAGCATAAAGTTTTTCTTCTGAAATTAGTAGGTGGATAAACTGATTATGATTGATTTAAATGTTTGATTTATTGCAGTGTTTCAGCTAAAAATATATTAATGATTAATGATCTCACTGAAATATTAATAGCATTACTGGACATGTGCAAGTATTGCTATGGAGAAATAAACATGTATCAAAATCTTACCTTGACAGTATGTTTAAGTGTCAAAAGTACATCAAGCCTCTCATCACGAGTGAAGTATTTCATGTTGATACTGTTGTAGATGTCACGTAGTTCCCTGGCCCGGATAGTAAATTGGGTATCCATCTCGGTAGTTTTTCCATCAAATGCTTTCCATCGTTTGGGTTCACAGCACTTCACGTAAACAATAAAAAAATCACACATCATCTAATAGGAATGGTTATCAGGTTACTATAAATGTAATGCCTCAAATCTCACCAGCTACCCAGAGGTAAATCATAGTTTTTTGGGTTTTTTTATCAGATCATTTTTATTAAACAACACCACCAACCAATTCTCTGAGAGACATAAAAATCAGACAAAAAGAAAAACAACAAAGTATAAATTGGAAATACATAGTACATATCAGACATAGTGCAGGCTCATATACACATTCCCAATGTATAGAACTTAACTAAGAACAACAAAACCTCTTCCCCCACGATAGATGCAGACATGGCAGCAAACTGTGTCACTAACCACGAGTTAAAAATAGCAGAATCGACTGGCGCTACTGAAGCATGGACAAGCAATGGGTTTCTATCGAGGCTGATCTGCTATCGGTCCCCTCCCCTCATTGCCGTTGATTCTGGCTCATTTCCGCCCGAGATCCGTCAGGTACTCATTCCTCTCTTCACCCTTCCTTAAGACCTGGGATTTGGTTTGTTCCAGCGGCATAGTGGCCAGAGTCCCTGGCCCCCTTAGTCCTCTCTTTAGCAATCCTATGTTTCCACCGGGTTGCTCTGCAAATAGATTTCTTTATTGGCGAAGCGGCGACGACGTTAGGCTTAGACAAGTCGCTGGGTATCCGCCCCTTCCTCTGTTGGCCCAGCTGCGTGCTTCTCACCTGGACCTTCATTTATCCTGGCTGGAGTATGGTCAACTTACGGCCTTCCTGCAGAAATTCTGTTTGTCCCCTCTTCTTTCCTCTACCATGACTGTCCGTCCTTTCCCACGCTGACTCTTCCCTGCGTGCACTCTCAGTTCTTTACAGTGTTCTTCTCCAAGATGCTACCCCGGAGCCCCCCTCTTACACAGGCCCCTGGGACTCAGACTTTCACACGGGCCTCTCCCGACTGGGATAGAGTTTTCCTGTTCGCACATAAGCTTCCGTTGCCCTGCAGTGCGCAAGAAAAGAATTTCAAGATCCTGTCTCGGTGGTACCGGTTCCCTGATTTCCTCCACAGAATTTATCCAGCTGTGACTGACTGGTGTTGGCGTTGTGGTACTGAGAAAGGCACCCTATATCACATCTGGTGGGAGTGTGATGTTCTCAGGTCCTTTTGGGACGCTATGTTCGCTCTGTATGCTAAAGTGTGTGGTCGCACCATCACAGCAACTCCCCAACTGGCCCTTCTTTCAGTTATTCCTGACAGGATCTCTGCAGTGAATAAAGACCTCCTGCGACACTTTCTCACGGCTGATAGAACCGTCATTCCCAGGCACTGACGAAGCACTGTTGTGCGCTCCCTGGTTGAATATAGGAGAACGGAGGCCCTGGTGGTGGAGGATTTCCCCCGATCCCTCCAAATTTGATGCTCTCTGGCGGCCTTGGGTGGTGTTCCAGGAATCATCTGAATTCTCTTTCTTTTCCTGATACAATGATACCTTGCTATTTCTTTCTTCCCTTTTTCTCTCCTCCGTCCTTTGGAGGAGGTTATTGGTCACTCTTCCATCCCACTGTTCCCCTCCCTCCCTTTTTCTCTCTAGTATATATTATCCTGACCGTACTTCCCATTGTGTGTTCCTTTGTCTGTTTGTTCTTCTCCCATTACCTTTAAGATGTTGCTTTATGGTCCCGTATATCTGGGCCTTCAGTTCCTCTGTTATTGTACTGTGCTCCACAGCGTTAGCTTGGGTCTTACCCCAAGCTTCTTGTTTACAGGTGAGGCCTGCGTGCCTTCGCGTCATTTGTTTGCTCGCACTATTTTTTTTTTAATAAACTTTTTTTTTCAATAAACTTTGATTAAACTTAAAAATAGCAGAATCAAGTTGGACAAAATATAGTCTTCATTCAATCCAGGACAACAAACACTCAACATAAAATAGACACCTGGTCTCATGAGCATTATTACAGAACACCAAACATGAAAGCCTTCCCCAGCAGGAAGATCTGATCCCTAATCAATACCTCTGTGGGGCGGCCTGGGGTATCCAGCCATGGTCCCTACAATCGTGTGAGGTACATCCCTCACTCCAAGTGTATAATGGTGTCCCACTACTATCAACTCTTTAATTTTAGGTGGACAAGGTTCTAACCAGTGTAAGGCTAGCAAGTTCCGTTTGTAGATACGCATCTATCTCTGACTTCAAGGCAGACGACCTAGAAGAGTACACTGCTGAAAACTACACTCGTAGTGTCTCTAATATATCCACACCATCAGCGACCACTTCCCCATTTTGGACTTCCAGTCGGGTAATATAAGAGGGTCCCCCATGGGATTTCACAATAATAGATAGCAAGTGCCCAGCACTTTCCCCCTCCTCAAAATATCTTTGTTTAGTGAAGAATCTTTTCTGCGTGGCTTTACCACGCAAATACTCTTTATATACTCTCTGGGCCTCCTCCCAATTATTGCTAGTTAAGGCAGTCAGGGCCTCTACATATGTCCCAAACTCTCTGTTGCAGAGCTAAAGCAAGTTCTCTAGTCTTAAGTCTTCCTCTTACTAATCTCCCCAATATACAAACCTCATACATATGTGGTGAGGCTGTCCCTTTATACTTTTAGCAAATGGAAATATGCCATTTTAGTGTCCGATATGTTTCTCCCACTTTGTGTCAACACAGACATGAACTCCTAAAACTTTTAAACAGGTTATCAAAGGTACAAAAAAGTTATATATATATATATATATATATATATATATATATATATATATATAAAGGCAGAAACTGTTGTTTGCACATCCAGCAGAACTATTAATATTGAGAACAGCTGATCAATGGGGGTGGCAGGTGTCAGACGCCCTCAAATATGATATTAGTGGCTTCTTCAAGAAAGGTTATCAGTATTTTTAACTTAGAAAACTACTTTAGGCTAAGGCTCCACATTGCAGAAAAGCTGCTCATTTTGTTTCAGATTTTGCTGTGTTTATTTTGTGTGCCAAAGCCACGTATGGATTGAGCAGAAGGGAGAACTATAAGTACTCCTTTTACAGTTCCCATTCTTTTTGTAGCCACTCCTGGGTTTACCTAAAAAAACCACAGCAAAATCTGCAACAAAAAAAAGCTTTCCGCGACTTGGGGCCTCAGTCTTAATGTGCAATATCTGTTACTTTGTTTATCTGTTATTAATGCCATGTCATTGTTATGGACTGAACTATTTTGACTGAGTTATTAACTTGTCAGAACTCTTGCACTCTCATTGAAATGAATGGAGCGGTGCAATCTGTGCCCAACATCCACTTCATTCAGAACTTTGTCTCTAACTTTAAGTTCACTAAGCGCAGGCTGTATCTTTCCAACCGAGCCTGAAGACAAGCATTTCTAATACTGCCCAGCCAACCAGAGGATCCCCCACAGCTTCTGCCACTGCAAGACACAGCATGCAACGGAAAGGGGACTGGGGCCGGACAACAGAGTGCCTAGGACAGGTAAGTATGCATCCCTCGCCACCCCCAAGCTTGCTTCAAATCCTTGACAATCCCTTTAAAGTAAAAAGTTCAACATAATGAATTTAGAAGAATCTGTTTCCTTTTCTGCCAAGCCATTTTAAAGTTCCTGTTTGGCAGATATGAAAATCATAATATGAAGACCACCATAATACATTTAGATAGCTTTAGACAGTTCAATAGATACACCATTTCCTTAAAAAAACAATTTTTATAAATATGCAAATGAAGCTTCAATGCAGTGGGATATGCCAGAGCCTCTGTATTTCAAACCTGAATACAGAGCCCTTTGCACTTTAGCCTAATTTGGCACAACTGACCATAAAGATATCACATTTCTGACAATAGTTCATGCAAGTCAACAGAAGATAATGAAATAACTAAACAACCATAACAATGTTTTCTTCTGAAAAAAACTTTCCACTGAAATTTCTGAATACCTAAGATGTCATAAAATCACATTTTTGGGATTAATGGAGGAACCAGAAGTCAGTCCCACACTGATCAAACTTTTAATAGTGATGGAGATTGCCCAGTTAATTTCTCTCAGTCCGTCCCACAAACAGTGACTGGAGCATTAGTGTACATGCATGACCACTGCTCTATTCAAATGTCTGGACTCAGGACCCACATTTTTATAATTGTTGAGGATTACAATGGTCAGACCCCCAGCCTAGAAATAAAAAGCGGGAGTAAGCAATGAGTTCCCTGGCACAAACCACATTGGTTTATTAGCAGCTTGCCCAGGGCCAACCACTATCAACTGGACTTGATTAAAAAATATTAACAATCTTTTTTATTAACACCAGTAATGCCAAGAAGAGTTTGTTAGGTTTCATTTGGTCAGTATTTAGCATCAGTATTTGTAAGACAAAACTAGAAGTGGAACTTAAACAGAGAGCAATTATAAAAGAAGAATTTGGACCGTAATTTGGATGGTTTTGGTTTATGAATAGTGATGACAAATAGTGACCAAAATAGTGACTGAGGCCTGATACTTAATTCTGACATCTTATACTTGAGGTATGGAATTACAGACCTTATTTAGAAAATTTTGTATAGCTTTCTGTTGGTTCTCTTCCCCTGCATCTATTTTGTGCCTGCCAATAGAGCTGATCAAATGGGTCTCTTGTTCTAGAAGAGCACAGAGGGCTGCTTTCCTTTCAGGACCCGTATACATTTGATTAATACGCTCCACCTCTTCTTTTCTCCATACTAAAACCAAAGGACAAATATACTCTTCAATATAAAATGATTATTCATTAATAATCTAAAAGATGTAAGACAAATTCATAGAAAGTTTGTTATAAATATCAATAAATTATTAATAAAACAAAGAAAAAAACTGGTAGGTTTTTAACTTTTTGGTACTTCTATGTATTAAAACACAATTTTTCTTCTACTTGCAATTCATTTCATTATCAATGTAAATATATATATATAATGTGGACTTTTGAAAAAAATGAAGCAGAACAATATCAGTATTGCAATAATGGTACAAAATATAATCTTGCAGCAGTGGTATGTCATCAGGGGCGTAACAAGTAACCATGGGGCCCCATAGCAAAACTTGTATTGGGGCCACACTCTTTGAAGCCCACATTAAGCAATAAGTTCATAACTGGAAAAGTGTCTGATTATATCCTCCTTACAGACAGGGATAGTACACATGGTAATTTTGTTGTAGAAATAGTGCACATAGTGATGTCACAGTACCAGGATAATATCACAAAGTGATATTACAGTACAGTGTTAATAAATACAGTAATATCACAGTACTGAGATGATGTACACAGTGATATCACAGTAAAGCAATAATGCCCACTATGACAGGGATAATGTGTACAAAAAAGTGTGTACACCGTGACATCACAGCATGTGAAGAAAGTAATTATAGTGATGTCAGATGCAGGCATTATGTATGAAGTCCCAGTAAAATAATGAAAGTACAATCTAGTTTTCCAAATCCCCTTCCGTCATCTATAGTTATCACTATTTGTGACTGTAGAACCCACTGGAAGTGGGCCTCTAAACTGTCTGGCCCCATAGCAGCTGCTGTGTCTGCTACTCTGGTAGTTACTTACATCCATGTAAGTCATTTTTATTAATACGTTTTCCACTAAAAGATAATGTTTTTTGCAATTCAAATAACAGCTTAACAACTTGTATTCACAGCTTCAAATGAATCACTCAATGCTTCTTCTAAAAGGCATACCAAAGTGAAAACATTTCTAAGCAGAAAGGTTTACTCATTCAGATTTAACCCCCAATCAGTGAAAATAATTCAGTACTATGGTTTAAGCTGGTCATCCTGTTTTGCAACTAAAATAATGTTCACAAGAGAAATGGTTGACATTGGAGCAAAAAACTTATACATGCATTGATAAGTTACCGCATTGGAAAAAGTTTTAAAAAAATCAGATAATGATCAGATCCTATAGTTGTAAAAATGTATGTCAATGTAACCTAAATCACTAGTTATGCTAATCCATAAGCAGGCAATGGTACAACTACAGCAGACCCCTCTGCTTTTAATAAAAGTAAAGAAACACTCAAACAGGAAAGCAAAATCTCAATTCCTGCTTGGCTATTTCCATAACTCTGATAGGCTTGAAGAAAGAGAGTGTTTTTGTGAAAAAACACAATCCCTTTCTATTCACACTTTGTCTCAATATGGTGGCCAGGGGATGACCTTGCCTGGCGAACAGGGGAATGATGATCTTCATCTAGCAGACATAAATGTCTGTAGTTATCATCAATATCCTCTGCTTTGCTGGTCCTACACACAGTGCAGAAAATTGGGAGAGTTTTTGGTGTTATCCTTACACACAAGAGCTTATTATACCAAGAATGATAGGTTTGGGTGAAAAGGTCATTAAAATACAGCAGCTAACATATCTTTCCTACATAGACAGGGACTTTTTCATGCAAACACTGCACTGCACTGAAGCAAATACAGAGAAAATAACAACGACATTGCCAATGGCATGACTAGTCGACATATTATTAGTTGGCAAAAGAAAGTCTATGTTCACATCTGCTTCAGAGGAATGCAGTGCTATTTTTCAGTCAGAAGGACACCTCTGTAGCACCCGATGGACTCCATTATAAGTCAAAGGGGTTTTTCTTGTGCCACAGGAGTTTTTTGACGGATCTGGCACTGAGCAGTAGTCATTTTACCAGAAACTACAACACAGACTCAGTATCCAAACATCATTCTCTCTTCTAAAATTAATGTCCTGTTTTATGCAATACAGGACTTTATACCTACATTCAAGAGCATGATAGAGCAACTCAAAATCTTCCTTGTTCTTTGGGTTCATTCTGTGTTCATACTCTTTTCTGAGTCTTTCCTCTTTCTCTTTTTTCTTTCTTAATTGCTCCTTCTCCTCCCATTCCAGCCTTAGCCTTCTCTCTTCTCTTAACTGCAGCACCACTCTTTTAGCGTGGAAACGTCGGAAGTAGGTCTGTATTGTAATTACCTGAAATTACACAAATTACAATTATGCATGTAAGCTCGTTAGAACAACCACAAAAATACATTTACAATACTGATAAAAAATTTTCAGCCACTTACAGTTTTGAAACATATCTCTATACAAAGAACAGATACTGTGTTTAAGGATTCAGATGTACAATGTTTGTGCGGTCTTTCTAGTGTAATCTCAACTAAATCCCTGCCTACAGTCTGACCTAACATCTGTGTGCATGTCACAGACATCTTCACAACAGTGTACCAACAGCAGTAGTCCTATAAATATTAAACACCCACAAAAGCACACATTACATGGTGCCAGTCAGAGATACTCCCCATAACAATTCACAGATGTCCTCTTCATGTTGCTAGCCACTGATAATGAAGGATCCAGTTGCACATACCTCTCTCTTGAAAAACAGCACATAAAAAGTGCACACCCATAAAAGTAATAGAGTCTAATCACAGATTTTGTTGAGTACAAAATGTATAGGCAATCTTAAAAACAAACAAACAAAAACGCTAGGGATCTATTAGAAATAATAATGGTCCAACTGCAGGATTCTGTCATAATAAGACCATATATTCTGAAAAAGGTCTAGAGAATATAGCAGCCAGAAATTTATGTTATCACAACACTGTTAATAAATACATACATACTAATTCTTATTGCATACAGAATAAAATAGTTCAGGCTAGGCGATTTTTGGTAAAGAATAAAATCTCTATTTTATTCAAGCTTATGGGAGATTCTCAATTTTAATCTCGACTCTGCTGAAACAGACTAAAAAATTCCGTGAACTGGCATGGGGGAGAGGAAATATATTTTATGCAAGCTTCCTTGTCCTACCACCCAGCCATTGACTATAGTCAAGAAACTGTTGGCCACAGCTTGTGGTAAGAAGACAAAGTCTGCATGGGATATTTCACGATTCTGATGAAAGACAGATTCATGATTCTTTAAAACGGCAATTTATACTTTGCTATCAATTTTTCATGGTTCAGCACAGCATTACATGGGCGGTTATAGATGGTCTCTGCCTGCTGTGAGTACTGTATGTTTTAACTATCCTCCCCTCTATATAAAATATGACACTATGAATATAATTTCAGGGGAGCTGCATTGTGATCCTATTTCATTATAACTGTGTGGCAGGAGCCTAATGTAATCATCACTAGTAGCTGTGGTAGAACGGTACAGTCCGTGCAGTTGCATCATGTAGAAACTGTATGGGTGACATACAGATCTCTACAGATTTATTTATTTATTATGCTTACTTATATAGCGCCATCATATTTCACAGTGCTTTACAGACTTAAGTAGAAATGCATGTCACCAGAGCCCAATTCACACTATCCATGGGCAATGGCAATGCCCCTTTAATCATACAGTCATATGAAAAAGTTTGGGCACCCCTATTAATCTTAGTCATTTTTAGTTCTAAATATTTGGGTGTTTGCAACAGCCATTTCAATTTGATATATCTAATAACTGATGGACACAGTAATATTTCAGGATTGAAATGAGGTTTATTGTACTAACAGAAAATGTGCAATATGCATTAAACCAAAATTTGACCGGTGCAAAAGTATGGGCACCTCAACAGAAAAGTGACATTAATATTTAGTAGATCCTCCTTTTGCAAAAATAACAGCCTCTAGTCGCTTCCTGTAGCTTTTAATCAGTTCCTGGATGAAGGTATTTTTGACCATTCCTCTTTACAAAACAATTCCAGTTCAGTTAAGTTTGATGGTCGCCGAGCATGGACAGCCCGCTTCAAATTATCCCACAGATGTTCAATGATATTCAGGTCTGGGGACTGGGATGGCCATTCCAGAACATTGTAATTGTTCCTCTGCATGAATGACTGAGTAGATTTGGAGCTGTGTTTTGGATCATTGTCTTGCTGAAATATCCATCCCCGGCGTAACTTCAAATTCGTCACTGATTCTTGTACATTATTCTCAAGAATCTGCTGATACTGAGTTTAATCCATGCGACCCTCAACTTTAACAAGATTCCCGGTGCCGGCATTGGCCACACAGCCCCAAAGCATGATGGAACCTCCACCAAATTTTACAGTGGGTAGCAAGTGTTTTTCTTGGAATGCTGTGTTTTTTTGACGCCATGCATAACGCCTTTTTGTATGACCAAACAACTCAATCTTTGTTTCATCAGTCCACAGGACCTTCTTCCAAAATGAAGCTGGCTTGTCCAAATGTGCTTTTGCATACCTCAAGCGACTCTGTGGCGTGCTTTCAGAAACGGCTTCTTTCGCATCACTCTCCCATACAGCTTCTCCTTGTGAAAAGTGTGCTGTATTGTTGACCGATGCACAGTGACACCATCTGCAGCAAGATGATGCTGCAGCTCTTTGGAGGTGGTCTGTGGATTGTCCTTGACTGTTCTCACCATTCTTCTTCTCTGCTTTTCTGATATTTTTCTTGGCCTGCCACTTCTGGGCTTAACAAGAACTGTCCCTGTGGTCTTCCATTTCCTTACTATGTTCCTCACAGTGGAAACTGACAGGTTAAATCTCTGAGACAACTTTTTGTATCCTTCCCCTGAACAACTATGTTGAACAATCTTTGTTTTCAGATCATTTGAGAGTTGTTTTGAGGAGCCCATGATGCCACTCTTCAGAGGAGATTCAAATAGGAGAACAACTTGCAATTGGCCACCTTAAATACCTTTTCTCATGATTGGATACACCTGGCTATGAAGTTCAAAGCTCAGTGAGGTTACAAAACCAATTTTGTGCTTCAGTAAGTCAGTAAAAACGTAGTTAGGAGTATTCAAAATCAATAAAATGATAAGGGTACCCAAATTTTTGCACCGGTCAAATTTTGGTTTAATGCATATTGCACATTTTCTGTTAGTACAATAAACCTCATTTCAATCCTGAAATATTACTGTGTCCATCAGTTATTAGATATATCAAATTGAAATGGCTGTTGCAAACACCCAAATATTTAGAACTAAAAATGATTAAGATTAATAGGGGTGCCCAAACTTTTTCATATGACTGTATAATGAATCAAGATAAAGGCTCCAGTGCCTAAAGATAAGGTTTGAGTAAATTAATAACATGACATCAACACAAACAGCTACACAAGAAAACATATACCCAGAATAATAAACAGATTAGGATGATGCTAAATCGACTCTACACTATCAACAAAACACTAACCTCTTTCTGTCTAGTTAGGACAGCCAATGTCCACACATACGTAGATAGATAGGTAGGTAGGTAATCAAAAAAAGGCAGTACTCCAAAGTAGTGAAAAAGAACTGATGTGAATTTATTCCAAGAACTACATTTTGGTCCTAGGAGTGTTGGACCTTTCTCAGCTGCCTTTTTTTGATTATTACTGGAGGGATCAACCGCCGCACCCTATGTATTTGCACCTACATTTGAACTCTTACACGGTGCTGTTCTAAATACTATGTATTTTAGATACATAGATATGGCATACTGCTGCAAACCTTTCATATGTTTTTTAATGGCTTCAGATTTCCCACACTTTTGCCTACTGCATATTTTCCAGTAGCTAAAGTATTTAGTCACTTACTGCTTTCAGTCTTCTTGCATGGAATTCATCAGCAGTCACATATTTCTTTGGCTGTATTAGTCTGTCTGTTACATTTGCAACGTAGCAACCAATTTTTGTCATTTGTGTGGCCATTGTATTCCTTGACTGTTGGGACTTGTTCTTTTCAAAAACCGTCTAAAAGAGAAATTACATTGTAACACTTTGACTATGCAAGATGGTCATCTGTTGCAGCAAACAAAAGGAGAGGGAAAGGACATGTATTTCTCAATATTAAAGGATATGGGAGTTACAGAGGGCCAATGCTCCCTTATTCAAGAGGTAAACCTTGCCTGTACCTACTGTATATGAACGAATTTTTAAGAAATATATTAAATTGTAAACCATAACACACTGAACACTAGTACTACTAATAACCTAAAGTAATATTGTCATAATAATAGTAATAAGGAAATCATACCTGTGTATCTCTGCAAAACACTACAGTGTCCTTTTCTGACCTTTTTTTGGTACAGTTTGTGTCCCAGCATGATGGTACACCAATCCAGTTACTTTATGCCGATATCCTCCCAAATAAGGTTTACGGTAGTTAAGTCTTTCAATTTCTACTGCTATATCCTGAAAGGTTTTATCTCCTATACCAAATATAACAAATATACATATCAGATCTCAGACACTTCTTGTAAGTATATTCAGAAGGTACAGAAAAATAATTAAAGGAGTTGAATTGTGTAAAGTGTTTCTATATCAAATAAAAAGAAATAAAAGTAGAAAAAAAAGTCAAACCTGTTTGCACCCTAACGGTAATGACATCTGGCATGCTATATTCATGCTGAAATTTCATAGCTTTGATTGGAAAGTTTTCAGGATCCACTGACTGCATGTCCAGCTGAATCATTCCATGAGGTCTAATACCAAGATCCACCAGAGTCTCTTTATCTTCTACGATTCGGCCTAAAGTGGAGGAATTATGAACAATGCAACAACATACTTACAAATACCTAAGCGTTCAATTATGAAAGAGTCAATATTTTCTTGAATGTGTCTTAAATGAAATAAAAATAACAGATTTTACTGTGATAGATTTACAATATCATGCTAGTACTCATACAGTATGTTACCATCTAAGTAAACAAACTCATGAGTTATGTACATTATCATCAACATAAACAATACTACAACAAAACTGCTACATGGTATGCTTACATGTAAAGCATTTGTTTTGGACTTATGCAGGTGGAAAATCTGCAACAAGTCACAGTAGCAGAAAAATATGTCCGCCACATAACTTATGTTACTGATTTTTACTGGGGATTTCATACTTGACAAAATCAACACAAAATCTGCATGAATATCATGACAATTTTGCTGCTTATTATGCTGTAAGTCCTACAACTGTTCTTTTTTTCAGCTCAATTTATGTCCCATGTTCCCATATGTAGCAATATTACAGGACTCCAGAGTAACTTTTCCTACCCCTTTTAATAACGAGAAGATAAAACATGACTTTCAAGAAAGTGGTTAATCTGAATTGCACATGTCACCACAGCTTGAATAACTGTAGATTATACTACACAAAGCTATATATTTGTCCTTTACCTTCAAACAATATCCTTATGACTGCTTCTGGAATTTTCATTTGAGATGCAAAGTATTTCTTAAGGTGCTCAATAGATTTCCCAATAGAAAATGCAACTGTGATTACTTGACTATCAGGAGATAGTATCACCTTTACTGAAATTAAGAAAATAGTTACATTAGTTTATGGTGTATATATAGTACATTCTCAGTGTTTTAGTAAAATAGCTTCATGTTGGTTTATCCATTTAGTTTATATTTCACTTACTATAATGGAATGGGTATATGAATTAGAAGACATGGTCAACATAAAGCCAAACTACAATCCCTTTCAATTTATTCCTGCTGAGATACTAATGACTAATGACCAGTGACTAGACAACAGGCTAAGGGTGGGTTCACACCTGCGTTCCAGTCCGTCCGTTGCCAATCCGAGTGAAAATCTCGGCGAACGGGATTGGCATCAGCTATAGACCGGCCAGCGACGCATTGGTTAAAAACCCATTCATTTGAATGGGTTTTTAAAGCAATGCGAGGGTGTCCGATTGCACCCTCTGCACTGCGAATCCTTTTTTTTTCGTCGGAAACAAAGTCGGACAGGCAGGACTTCGTGTCCGACGAAAAAAATTGGCTTCGCAGCGCAGAGGGTGCAATCGGACACCCTCGCATTGCTTTAAAAACCCATTCAAATGAATGGGTTTTTAACCAATGTGTCGCTGACCGGTCTGTATCCGATGCCAATCCCGTTCGCCAAGATTTTCACTCGGATTGGCAACGGACGGACTGGAACGCAGGTGTGAACCCACCTTAACTTATAGGGATGAGTATGTTAGACTTGCCCAATAACATGACATGCCATGCCATTCCAGTTCACTCCCAGATTATCACTGGCAGCAATCTGACCATGGTTAGTATAATGGACAGTGGATCGTGGACCCACTGTGCCACCTAATCGGTTTGACTTTGGGATACTCTTGAGGGCGTTATCTAAGTGGTCCCCTGGTTTTCATCCTTAAATCCCTATACAGGGATCTGGTCCTCGCTGCAGGGAACTACCATGTCACTACTTCTACGAGTAGTCCTGCTGATGGAAAGCAACAAAGGGTAAGGCAAAAGCGTGCTCAAGTTTGCTCCAAAGGTCAGGGGCAGGTAGGGGAGAAGCAGGGTCGTGGAACAGGTCAAGGTCAGTACACGAATAATCAATCAGGAATGGAGGCATGAACATAGGCAGTGAACCCTTGCAGGAACTGAAGAATCTAGAACCTAAGTTGATCGGGCACAGTTCAGAGGGCTGAGCATGTTTACATAGACACAAGCAGCTCAGGATTGGCTGGGCAGGTCTCACAGGTGTAATCATTAAACTCTCAAGTTACTGAGAGGGAGGACATGCCCACCCTATGGCCAGGCCCAGGTTCATCAGTAGCAGGAAGACGGCTAGATGGAGTAGCACAGACTGCTCTCCAAGAAACTGCTTGCTGGGAGTAGTGGTATGAAGGCAATTGTGGACCACTGTTGTTGCAGTTAGGCTGTATTTATACAATGCATTTTTGATATATTTTTAATAAATTTTTGATAATTTTTTTTTCCAACACAGTTGAAAATTGCATATATTTTTAAAGGGCACATGTGTTTTATCTTTTTGGTCAATGATAACAAGCCGGAATCAAAACAAGGAGAGTATGGGAATTGCCAAAAAAAGTAGAAGAATACCATGGTCCAAGCCAAGGTCGAGACCAGGAAGGGTTAACCAGAAGAGCAAGCCAAGATCAGTAAGCTAGGAGTTCAGGAAAACAGGGTAAGGCACAGGAGAGAGTTCCAAGAATACAGGGAGCCCAGATAAATGAAACAATCACAGCCAAATAATAAGTGCCACAGCCAGGTTTAAATACCCCGCCTCAGCCCTGGACTGGACGGTGAAGCAGCACTCTGATTGCTGCTTCTAATAGTTCTGACTGGCTGAGTAGACCCAGTCAGAGTTTGACTGATAAACTGTAAAGTGACAGTTGCGAGCAATGGAGAGAATGATGGCTTCAAGGTGGAAAGGCAAGAGCAGACACTGAGATTCCTAATAACAGCCTTAAGGGGAATGTGTCACGTATATTGTTTTAACCCTTTCGCTGCCAGGTTTTTTTTTTTTATAGTTTGCACCTAAATAAAACCTAAATTGCAACATTAAAACATTAGGCTAACCCCCCAATACCTATATATTTTCTGAAAGTAGACACCTGCAACATTGTCAAAATGCCACTGTATATAAACAGGCACCTTCATGCAATTTTGACTTAAAATAATAATAATTATTTAATATATTTTATTTATATAGCGCCAACATATTACTCAGCACTTTATAAATTGTAGGCTTCAAGTACAGACAAAATGAGGCATTACAGAGTAATAATTCAATTCACACAATGGGACTGTGGCTCTGCTCCAAGAGCTTACAATCTATGAGGTAGATGGGGTGGCACAAGTGTATGTTTTATATAAAAAAAAAAAAAAGCTAATAAATCTATATTAGTTGTTAAAAGTGGAAACTTAAAGTTATATGCACCAAACCTCCTAAAAATAAGAGTTCAACATGCAAAGTTCATTCATATCACTAAGGCCTACACCTGCATGCACATATCTTCATAAAATCACCAGAACTGGACAGAACAAAAATCTGCTTTGAAGCTGGAAATGTTAAAAAAGTATAATCCTATAAAATGTAGGGATTACACATCATGAAAAGCAAGTGCACCCTTAAACCCCATATTTTTTTTGAAAGTAGACAACCTGAAGATTACATGTGTCTCAATGGGTTATTAATAGCCACGTCTACTTTCATGTAACATTGTGACAAACACAAATATTTAAAAAAAAATGCACTAAAACATATATTTGCACCTAAAACTCATATTCAATTGTATATATTTACACACAAAACAATAGATCAAGGTGAACACAATTTATATATATATACACCGCAAACTACAACAAGAGCTTGTACTCTCAAAAACACTGATACAGAAAACAAGCAATATTTTGCTGTCATTCACTTATATGTTAAAAATCTATACTGCACATGTCAAAGTGTGACTGTGATACCAAAATCTAACTTTTTTGAGATTGCACAGCATATTGTATATAAAAAAAACAACTTAATATTTCATATATACAACCACCTTCATACAACTTTGCAGCAAACAGAGATTACAAGCAAAAATTGAACAAAAATTCTAATTTGTCACTAAAGTGCATGCTCAAGAAATCCCTTTCTGCAAACAAAATGTACTTTCCAAAACACTGCAAGATGTGAGGAATTCATACATACCACACATATATATTGTAGGGAACCGCTCAGGTAGATGCTTGGTAGCAGTGCAGGAAACAGGGACACAGAGACTGGATCACACTCAAGTTCAGAGTTTATTCACTTGCAAGTGAATTAACAGGTGTTGCCTTTACAAAAGGCGCAAACAAAGAAAAACAAACCCTTCTCGGCTGAGAAATAACTAATACACGAAACAATCCGTCTCTATACAAGAGCCTGGCTGCCAGACTCTCACTTTGGTTACATTAGACTGGTGGCACAGATTTTACCTTCATGCAGGTTCAGCTATATAGCTCAGACTGTTCCTCAGTGTAGTGCCACACCTCCTAGTCATGACACACACCCTATATCAGGCCTTAGTCAGTCAGCTGACCTCCCTGCTGTGGCTTCTACCAGACACCCTTTAACTGCCTGGCTGGAATATACCTGTTCTCCCAAACCACACCCTTCACTTTCTCACATACCCTCCCCCTCAGTTCTGACCCCTCGGGGCGAACTCCAGACATTAAGCAATGAGTCCGGGACAAGGCATCCGCATTGCCTTGCAGTTTCCCGGCTCTGTGCTCCACCGAAAAACAAAAATTTTGAAGGGACAAGAACCACCTAGTAACCCTGGCATTCTTGTCCTTGGATCTGCTCATCCAAGTGAGGGGTGAGTGTTCTGTCACTAGACGGAACTGCCTACCCAGCAAGTAGTACCTCAGGGCCTCTAACGCCCATTTTATCGCCAGACACTCTTTCTCTACTATGCTGTAGTTCTTTTCTGCTGGTGTTAGTTTCCTGCTCAGATAGGTAACTGGATGCTCTTCTCCATTCACCTCCTGAGACAGGACAGCTCCCAGCCCTACATCTGATGCGTCTGTACCACAAATTCTTTGCTGAAGTCGGGCGTAATGAGAACAGGAGACCCACATAAGGCCAGCTTTAACGCCTGAAAAGCACTTTCGGCCTGGTCATTCCACCGTACCATAACGGACTTTTTACCCTTTAGAAGGTCCGTCAGGGGAGCAGACACTGTGGCAAAGTTTGGTATAAAGCGTCTGTAGTACCCCACAATGCCCAGGAATGACCTAACTTGTTTGGTGCTCATAGGTCGAGGCCATTTCTGAATAGCATCGACCTTGTTGACCTGGGGTTTGATTATACCACGACCGATCACATATCCCAAATAGCGTGTCTCCTCCATCCCCAAAGCACACTTCTTGGGGTGAGCAGTCAGGCCAGCTGCTCTTAAGGAATTCACTACAGCTTGTACCTTGGGCAAGTGACTCTCCCAGTCATTGCTGAAAATGATGATATCATCCAGATATGCTGAGGCGTATCTCCTATGAGGTTTTAAAACTATGTCCATTAACCGTTGAAACGTGGCTGGGGCCCCATGGAGCCCAAACGGTAACACAAGATAATGGAAAAGACCCTCAGGAGTAATAAAGGCAGTCTTTTCTTTGGCACTATCCGTCAGGGGTACCTGCCAGTATCCCTTAGTGAGATCGAGAGTAGTGAAGTACCGGGCCCCTCCCAGTCTCTCAATAAGTTTGTCTACCCGTGGCATGGGGTAGGCGTCAAATTTAGACACCTCGTTCAGTTTCCTGAAGTCATTGCAGAACCGCAATGTTCCATCTGGCTTGGGAACTAGGACAATGGGACTAGCCCATTCACTTTTGGACTCCTCAATGACCCGTAACTTTAACATTTTCTGCACTTCCTCTGAAATGGCTTGTCGACGAGCCTCAGGGATCCGGTACGGTCTTGACCGTACTTTCACCTGGGGCTCGGTAACAATATCATGTTTGATTACAGACGTACACCCGAGTAGCTCGGAGAACACGTCTGTATTCCTTGCTACAAACTCTCTGGATTCTTGCTGTTGGCTTTTTGTGAGAGACTCCGCTATTGTTACCCCTACTGCTTCCTCTGTAGTCCTAACCGCAGCCTGTGGGGACAGTATAGGAGGCAGTTTAGCCGGAGATCTTTCTGTAAGCAGACTCTCTCTGTCTTTCCACGCCTTTAGCAGGTTTACATGATAAATCTGCTCTGGTTTTCTCCTACCAGGCTGACGAACCTTGTAGTCCACCTCTCCTATTTTCTCCATTACCTCATAGGGTCCTTGCCACTTGGCAAGGAACTTACTCTCCACTGTGGGAACAAGTACAAGAACTCGGTCACCGGGTTTAAAGGTCCTTACCTTCGCTGACCTATTGTAAACCCGGCTTTGAGCCCTTTGGGCCTCCTCCACATGCTCTCTGACTATGGGCATAACGGCCGCTATCCTGTCCTGCATACTAGCGATGTGTTCAATAACACTTTTATGGGGAGTGGGTTCTTGCTCCCACGTCTCTTTGGCAATGTCCAACAGACCCCTAGGATGTCTGCCATAGACCAACTCAAAAGGGGAAAACCCAGTGGAAGACTGTGGTACTTCACGGATGGCAAACATCAAACATGGTAACAAAACATCCCAGTCCTTTCCATCCTTGTTTACCACCTTTTTTAACATGCTTTTTAGGGTTTTATTAAATCGTTCTACTAACACGTCTGTTTGGGGATGGTACACAGATGTACGTAACTGTTTGATATTAAAGAGTTTGCACAGTTCCTTGGTGACTTTAGACATAAACGGGGTACCCTGATCCGTGAGGATCTCCTTGGGTAGACCCACTCGGCAAAATACGGCGAACAATTCCTTGGCAATCAATTTTGCCGACGTATGCCGTAGTGGGATGGCTTCAGGATATCGGGTAGCATAATCCATGATTACCAAAATATGCTGATGCCCCCGTGCGGACTTAACTAAAGGACCTACCAAGTCCATGGCAATCCTTTCAAAGGGCACCTCAATAATGGGCAAAGGTACCAGGGGGCTTCGAAAGTGTGCCTTGGGGGCATGCAACTGACACTCTGGACATGTTTCACAATACTCTTTAACTGCACGATATACCCCCGGCCAATAAAAACGCTGCACTATACGGTCCAGCGTTTTTACGGCACCTAGGTGTCCCCCTAGCGCATTTTTATGTGCTAAATCCAGCACTGTCCGGCGATAAGGCTGGGGTATCAGTAACTGTTCTAAGGTCTCTCCTCGCACCCTGTCAACTCGGTATAACAACTCCTGGTTGACAGCCATGCGGGGGAACACCTCATCAGCGCCTGGGCGCTGAGACACACCATTGATAACTATTACATTTTCCCAGGCCCTTGACAGAGTGGGGTCCTGGAGTTGTGCAGAACCAAAAGCAAGACGAGATATGTTCAAATCGGATATTAGAGGTTCGGTACTGGCTGCCTCGGCTTCACCTGCCATTACCTCTAGGGGAAATACAGAGTTACCACTTCATTCTAGCATGGTCACCCCTACGGCAGGAACCCTAGAGTCCAAGTCATTGGGTTGAGGCTCGAGGACCTGACTAGACAGTACCTGTGGTAAACTTGGGGGTGGGTTTTCTGACCCTTGTTTTCCCCGCCATAGAGTCCAAAACAGGGGAAAGTCCAGTCCCAGAATGAGGTCATGGGGCAAATTCTGGACAACCCCCACCTCGTGTCGGCTCTCCCCACAGGGGGTCTGGATAGCGACAATCACAGTCGGGTAGTCTCTTAAATCGCCATGTATGCACAGGACCCCAACTGTGCGTCCGGTGACAGTCCCAAGGTCGACACGGGACCCTTTTACGAGGGTCACCCGACTGCCAGAGTCCAGTAGTGCCACCACTGGGCACCCAGCCACGGTCACTTGGCATAGGTGGCGCCCATCATCAGTGTCCGAGGTGGCAGAAGCATAGGCTGGGGCAGCATAGAGGGACATCCTCTGACCCAGACTGCAGTCCATGGGCTCTAAGACATGGGGACAATTAGCCGCAATATGGCCTGGCTCGTGGCAATCCCAGCAAACAACAGTTTCTCTCCTCCTCCCCTGGGTCATTACCTTATCCTGGGGAGCTCGAGGAAGGTTGGCCCTCCGGGCCCTGGGGACTTGTGAGACCTGTGGGGGCTCCTTGAGGGACTGTGTAGCCCAATAGTGCTCCACCAACTCCACCAATGCACTGGCGTTTTTTGGGTCTCCATGCCCCACCCACTGCAGGATCTTGCGCGGTAAAGACCTCAGATACCGGTCCACGACAACCCACTCCACCATCTGGGCTGGGGTCAACGTCTCCGGCTGTAGCCACTTTCGGACAAGTTGTACAAGGTGGTGCATCTGTGACCTTGGTGGTAAGGCCTCCTGGTATTCCCAACTGTGGACTCTTTGAGCCCGCACGTGCTGGTCCACACCTAGCCGGGCCAGGATCTCCGCCTTCACCCGCTGGTAGTCGCATGCATCCTGTTCACTCAGGTCAAAATAGGCTTTCTGGGGCTCTGCAACTAAAAATGGTGCCAACACCTCGGCCCAGAGGTGTCGTGGAAGCCTTTCACGGTTGGCCACTCTTTCAAACCCAGTCAGATAGGCCTCTATGTCGTCCTCTGCCGTCATCTTGGTCAGCGCTTTACGGACCTCTTTCCTGATGTCCCGCTCTGGCTTTGGTAGATCAGCCTTTTGCTGGGCGGCCAGCAACAATGACAACTGCTGGGTCAAGAGTCGGTTGGTCTCTTGTTGCGCTGCATTAGCCTGTATCAGCTGTTTCACAACCTCCTCCATGGCTGTGGCTCTTTATTTCAGTTCTGTCAGCTACAGGACACGCAGCCCGTGTATGTCTCACTGCACATATGCCCGCATTCGAAGCACCTTATGTAGGGAACCGCTCAGGTAGATGCTTGGTAGCAGTGCAGGAAACAGGGACACAGAGACTGGATCACACTCAAGTTCAGAGTTTATTCACTTGCAAGTGAATTAACAGGTGTTGCCTTTACAAAAGGCGCAAACAAAGAAAAACAAACCCTTCTCGGCTGAGAAATAACTAATACACGAAACAATCCCTCTCTATACAAGAGCCTGGCTGCCAGACTCTCGCTCTGGTTACATTAGACGGGTGGCACAGATTTTACCTTCATGCAGGTTCAGCTATATAGCTCAGACTGTTCCTCAGTGTAGTGCCACACCTCCTAGTCCTGACACACACCCTATATCAGGCCTTAATTAGTCAGCTGACCTCCCTGCTGTGGCTTCTACCAGACACCCTTTAACTGCCTGGCTGGAACATACCTGTTCTCCCAAACCACACCCTTCACTTTCTCACAATATATATATATATATATATTTACAGGTGCAGGTGTTAAAAAATGCCAACATCGCAGAAATGCGCCAACCAATGTTATTATGCATGAACATTAAATAGGGGCTTACATAAGAATATAATTTTCTAACCCCCTATAAAAATTGTAACTGTAATGAAAAATTCTAATCTCTTTACCTAACTAATGTGATAACTAGGGCAGGTTTCAGATTGGGCCTGATAGCCCTTACAGATTTGGAGCGATTTGCTGTTAAAAACGCTGATAGGAATTGAGATCTGCTTTGGGATCTCCATCAGCATTTTCATATACGTCCTCTGCAACTGAAGTGCTACCCTGTCCGAACGTATTAATACATGGGTGGCAGGGGAAGGGTTAATCACTGAAAACAGATAGTGAAAGATATTCTGTTTTCATATTTCTTATGGTAGATTTTTTTTTATTCTGTTTTTGTACATGATTATGGGGGTAACCATACTGCCTGAGCTGCTCTTATCAGCATTTAGAGATAAGCTTTACGGCAGCCACATGGACCATAGGCAAAAATAAACTGAAGATGTTCATTGACTTATTTGGGAAAGTGTTCCATGGTGTGTTCCTGTGTTATTAATACTTAGGTGTTAGCTGTCATTGTCATCCTGCCTGTGATGATAATAAAATGACTAAGAAAAAAACAGTCTCTACAGAACAAGTGTCAGCCTATTATTAGGCTAAGTGTTCAATGTGAAAACTGATTTTAGGATTTTTTAGTACATAAAACTTTGCTTCATGAATATATTTTCCTCATTAGCTATAGGGAAAAGCCATACAAAACAAAGATGTCTAAAGCAAAGAACTGTCCATATTACACAAAATGGCAATGTAATAAATCCCTTCTCATACCAAACTCACTGGGAAGATTTATTAAAGTGTTTACACTAGTTTTCTATGTTAGATATATAAAATATGAGGTTCAGGGCAAGCACTATACTTATGAAACCCCTGCATCATTTTGTTCAAAAGAGAGAAATGTGTTAGATATTTGGGCAGCTGCACAGAGGTAAAAAACAGTGCAACATACGCATGACGTGCCAGGATTACCAATCTCCCATTTTATGCTTATTGGATAGGACACTATATAATAGATGTTTAGAAGATAAAATACCTGTAGCCGTAGCAGAAGAATCATCTATAGTAATTTTCTTGTCAAGTTTGTTCTCTGAAGACATCTGCAGATCGGTTTCTTGATCCTCTGGAGACCGGTTGTCCTCTTCAATTACAATCATTGATGACTGTGCATCGGTTTCCTGCACTTCATGTACAAGTATTTCGTGAACGAACTTGGTTCCTACTCCTGTTTGATGAGAACTGTCTCCACTGTGATGAACTGTTTCTGATAATTCTTGATCTAAATAAAACATCAGATAGTGTATTCAGATGTGGTATTATTCAGATTTTTTTTTCATGTACCTGTTCTAAATGTGTCCACTTACCCTCCAGATCACCCTTATTATCATTCTTATTTTGGTCTTCCAACATATGCAATGTCTCTTTACTTTCCATTTGTGATTGCTGGTCTAGATTTCTTACTTCTCTATTATGAAGGTCAAGCTTCTGCTCTTGGTCCTCATGTGCAGCATCATACTGTACATGTTCTACAGTGGAAGCCACTTCTTGCTTTATTTCCTCATTTTCTGAGGTAAGCTCTACATCTGTCTGCTGGGCTGCATCTGAACTCCTAGATGCAGTTGTATTTTCCATCTTGCATCAGTTTTATTCTGCTGGTCAGCATGAATACACAGACACACAAGAATAAATATTATTGAATAATCCCCCTTGTACTACACAGCAAATAAGTAACATCACATTATCCAGAAGATGACCATATTTATTATTTTAGGCAGTTCTCTTTCATACAAACACTATAACGGTTCTGCAACTTTTTTGTATGGTGTGCCAATTGAAAAAAAAAAATCAAACACAAAGTAAACAGTGTGCCATGCAATGATTCTACATGAAAGTCATATAACACAATCTATACAGGAACAAATTAATTAGCAGATTAAACTTTTATTTCGATGTGATCCTTCTCAGGTGATAGGATTGGCTTTTGTATGAACAGAGGACTCAGCGTGGGCTCAGATATTTGTCTGATCTTTACGTTAAATATACTCATACAAACCTTTCCAGCCTTGTTGAAATGAACAAACACCCACTGTTCTTCCCCCACAGTTTAATGTCCCCTTTGAGCTGCCTCCACAGTATAAATTCCCCCTGCAGTTGCCACCACAGTATTATGTCCCTCTATTGGTTCCCCTGCAGTGTCAAACAAAAATAAAAACCACTAATACTCACCTTGCCTCATTCCCCTGCTATTCTTGTCTCTGGTCCAGAGACTTTAGGTATCTGCAGGCACGATGTCAATGACGTCACTACATCGCGCCTACTACTCCTGGAGCAGAGACAGGGGCCGATTTTTGAAGCAGATGAGTTTCACCATTGTGGAAGACGCAGATGAGTTGTAGTTGGGACATACCTCCCACCAACTGGGACAGGACCCGGAATCCAGGACTGCCCAGCTGAAACCGGGATGGTTGGGAGGTATGGAATAGGGATGTGACTGGAGGATGCTGTCACTACTGGGAAAGTAAAGGGAGAACTGCACCAACTGCAGCATAAATGCTTTTACTGAGGCCCTGATTTACTAGCCAGGCTGTGCTCAGAAATGCACGTCAACTTGGTGTACTTTTGGCACATAATGGAGTATCCCAACTCCTACGCCCGGCTCACCACTTTTTCAAACAGTATGCAGAGGATGGGAATCTATGAGGGCCACAATAGCCACATTGAGGGCTACATATCAGAAGTTGAAAGTTAGACATTTCTCTATTTCATTAAAAAAATACTCATTTAGAAATTAATGGCAGCAACACATCTCAAAAAAGTTGTAAAAGGGCCATGTCTACTATTGTGTAGCATCCCCTCTTCTTTTTACAACAGTCTCTAAACATCTGGAAAGTGAGGAGACCAACTGCTGAAATTTTAGGAGAGGTATGTTGTCCCATTCTTATACAAGATGCATGGTTTCCATAAAAAAATTCACATCTGACCACAGAACAGTTTTCCATTTTGCCTCAGTCCATTTTAAATGAGCTTAGCCCCAAGACGGCAGTGTTTCTGGATTGTGTTGATATTATAGCTTATTCTTTGTGTGATTCAGCTTTAAAGGGGTTGTCCTGGATAACCCATTTTTGGCAAGGAGATGAAAAAACACCTGTCCCCAGTGCTCTGGTGTTTCTCACCACGGTCAGGTCCAGCTGTTCCTGGGTCTTGTTTTGGTGAAAGTCCTTGTCGCATGTGACCACTGAGGCTAGTTAATGGCCTCAGCAAAGGAACCGGGATTTCACTCACATACGTCACCTGTGATGTCCCATGTCCTTTCCCTAAGGCCACTGATTCAGCGCAGCTGTCATGTGCAGCAGGGACTTCCGCCAAAGCAAGACCCGCAAGCAGCGGGACCAGACCGTGGTGGGAGACACCGGAGCTCCGGGGGTTTGCATGGGGAAGTGTATTCACAGACAAGGATTTGTGGCAGTACTACTGAGCCCATGCAGTGATTCATGCCTGTTTTTAATACAGTGCATCTTGAAGGTCCATAGATCACGAGCATACAGTATTGACTGTCAGCCTTGCACCTTGTGCACATGGATTTCTACAGATTCTCGGAATCTTTTAATGATATATACTTTAGAACGTAAATTCAGTCTTTGCAATTTTACAGAGATACATTTTTATGAAATTGTTTGACAATTTTTAGATGCAATTTTTCACAGATTGGTGAACCTCTGTCCATCTTTGTTTCTGAGAGACTCTGCCTTTATAACATGTTCTTTTTATACACAATTTGCTTACCTTGCCCCAACTTTTTTGAGATGCGTTGCTGCCATCAATTTCTAAATGAGTTATTTTTTCAAGTAATATAGGAAAATGTCTAACTTTCAACTTTTAAAAAGTGGCCTGTGTTCTATTGTGAAGAAAATATGTTTACATGATGACTCTAGATCATTGCATTCTTGTTTTCTTTTCATTTAACAGAGCATCCCAACTTTTTTCAGAATTGGGGTTGTATAATATGGTCACCATACAAGGTCTGATATCCATGCTCCAGAGGATACATGCTGCCTGCTCACAATGCTGCTACCCATTTTGTGGCAGGGGAGTTTTAATTAAATAGATACATTTTATTATTCATTATATAGAACCAGGCTGTCTGCACTGGAGAGCCAAACCGCTAAAACAGTGGTAACCCACAGACCCCATAGACTATAATGGGGTCTGCTGGGTGTCTGCACCCCCATGAACAGAAACCTAGTCCGCTTAAAAATAATGGGATCCGTCCAGTTTCCGCACGAAATGCGGAATGGAATCCCCAAGCGGAGACAGGGCGCAGGTGTGACTAGCCTTTGTTTACATACACCTTTATAAACTATGTGCACTTTGCCCCTTGTTGTTGTCTGAGCTGATGGGCTTTTTTTACGCTGCTCGTGTACTGGAGTGCATTTGCACATTTTTTATGAAGAAGTCATAAAGACGGTATGAAAAGGATCTCCATTTAAGCCACGCCCCCTATTCCAAACAAAATGCAAAAGTATTGAGGGCAACATATCATCTGGCAAAAAAAGAGCGCAAATGCTTCATAAATAAAAAGCAGGGCTGAAAAAAGACCACAATTTACACCAAAAAATGGCACAAGTAGCTTAATTAATGTGCCCCATATAGCCATGAAAGCTGGGCCAGGAGCTGCCGCATTCTAGAGGACCCAGGCCAGCTCTAGAGTGTATACTAGGAGGCTCCTGTAACTAGAGCTAATATATCAGCCATAGTTACAGGGGAAATCAACAAAAGAAATGTACCTTTAAAATACTCCCAAAGGTCTATTATGACAGTAGAAGAAAACTATTAAAAAATATATATTTTAGGCTAGGTTCACAATGGAGACTCCACTGCAGAAAACACAGAAAATCGGTGGAGAGAAAAGTCCTTTATGCAGGTATAAAAATGGAGGAAACCTGACGGACACCCAGGGAACCCCATTATAGTCTATGGGGGCGCAGGTAACATCTGTTTTAGCGGTCCAGCTCTCCGTCGTTCGGGTCCCCTGGACAGAGAACCCAGCGCAGGTGTGAACCTAGCCTTAATAGACACTTTATGTAAAACAGATATGTTTCCCCCCTAAAAAAAAAAAAAAAAATGAAATAAAAAAAGTCCTGTCTATCATCAAAAATAGGTAGGGAAATATTTGAATAAAAAGTTATAGCTTTCCAAAGTGCATGAAAAAAAAATACAAAACACGAAAATGTGCCCGATCATGAAGTGGTTAAGCATCAGGTAGACTTCTAGGCAGCATCTCAACATGTAACAAACTGGTTTAATTGCTCCCGATGTCAGAACATGCTGGGAGTTATAGTTCTACCACTTTAGGAGCACTCCAGGTTGTACACCAGTGAGCACAGAACTACAGGTATACAGAACTAAGTGGATCAATAGCTGCACAAAGACGCAGCGGATTCATCTATAAAACTGTGCGGATAAGAACATTCAGTAACCATGTCGAGTACTCGGTAATACTCTCTCTCCCTCCCCCCGACCCTTTATCTTGGACTTCAATACAGCCATAGAGATATCACCCATCCCTCTAACTCCCACTCACCGGCCCCGCAATATCAAGATGACTTGTTGTCACCGACGTCTCCAGGGAAACGGACAGCGGGCGGGACACGCGTTACTCCGGCAACACGAGGGCGGGGAGACACCGCCCATGGTAGCTGAAAGGGCGGGAATTTCTTTGGTGCCGAGGAAGTTCTCACGTTTTCTCGCTGCTTTGTGGATGTTGTAAAGGGCATGTTACTGTTGTAGGGTGAGGAAAGTGCTGCCTTCTGTCATGTTCTGAACACAGGTCACACAGGCTGACTAGGAGGCAGAATTAATACTGAAACCTGTAGTGACGCCTGTGAGTGCCATTATAGACGCAGCAATGTGTGCTAAGACTGATACGGCACAGATAATAACCTGTCACCTGCCCTTCATGGTGAATTATCGTTCACAGGCTTCAAAGAGTAAAATTCTATGAATTGCAAAGAAGTAGTCTAAGACACGCCCCTTCATTCCTGGTGGGAGCTCACCCACAGAAAGATGGTGATGTCTGAGCCCAGTTGCAGGTTTGTTGATTTGGGGGCCCCCAATGAAATGAATGAAAAATTTTAGGCCATGCCCCTATACAGGTTCCGCTCGCTCATTTGCAGGTCACAAAATCCCCCATTTTTGGCCCTCAGACAGTATAACACTGCCCCCCCCCCCCATTATTGGTCCCCACAGTATATTTCCCTATTTACTGGTCCCCACTAAGTACATTCCCCCCTTTTATGCCCCCCACTTGTTTCATTGCCCCTTTTTATGGCCCTCACACAGTAGTATGCTGCTTTTTTATGGCCCCCACATGTCACAATGCCCCCTTTTATGTTGCTCACCTGGTACATTGTCCCCTTTTAAGAGTACCACACAGCATAAGGCCACCTTTTAGAGAGCCCCATATGGTACATTGCTCCCTTTTATGGCACCCACATTAGGCCATTACCTGTTGGATTATTTGAACAGATAACACTGATATTCATTCAAGGAGCATCTGGACGCCGATGTAGTGTGTGGTGCATGTACAGATGTACAGGTGCATCTCAATAAATTAGAATATCTTTGAAACGTTCATTCATTTCAGTAATTCAGTAATACAATCCATAATCTGCAGTCTTCCATGATTGTGTGTCCTACTGAACCAGACTGAGGGACCATTTAAAGGCTTAGGAAACCTTGGCAGGTGACACACTGAATTTACAATACTGAACTTTTTTACAATATTCTAATTTTCTTAGATTTGGGTTTTCATTACCTGTAATCCATAATCAACATTTACAGAAATAAAACACTTGAAATAGAACACTCTGTGTGTAAAGACTCTAGAAAATATAGGAGGTCACTTTTTTAATTACTGAAAGAAATAAATGTTTCAAAGATATTCTAATTTAGTGAGATGCACATTTACAGAGCCACAAGTTCAGAAGCTGACTCTGCATCAGGTGTCATCAGTATATTCCAAAGCACGCTTTGGTGCAATGCAGGGATCAGAGATTATGCCTATCCGATTTAGATGCCACATCTAAGGCTAGGTTCATATCTGTGTTTCAGATCCTCTGGTTCAAATTTTGTAAGAAATTGTGGACAAAATAGTGCATGCTGAAATAGTTTGTCCAGTAAAAAGACAGACACCATGGCAGAAGCCCAAAGGATCCTATGTGGTTAAGTATTTGGGTGCTGTTATACAGTGGGATCAGCACTTTCATTATGTTCGTTTTTCTTTTCCCATAAGACAACAATAAAACAGAAACAGTAGTATAAATGTGAGCCTAGCCTAAGTGTTTACGCAGAGAGAGGAGGAGGTTCCTTCTCTAACCCCACTGGCTCCAACCACTTTATTAGGGAGGAATGAGCTGGTAGGTTTTGGATGACATCTATCTAATGCAGTGTTTCCCAAGCTTTTCAGATTTGGGGCACCCCTGGAAAATAATTTCCTAAGGGTACCTACCAAATAACTTTTACTACAGTTTTGATGTGTTTTTTAGTGCAGTTTTTGAAATTACAGCTGGAACCACATAAAAACTGCATGCATTTTCTGTTGCAGTTTTGATGCAATTGTAACTACGTCACAACTGCACCATGTGAATACATCCTCAAAGCTACACCATCCTATACTTTTCACCCAGCACATACAAAAAATCACCTTTTACCATTACCAAGCTCCCTTAGTGGTCCCACATAGTATCATGCTTTCCAGTGGCCCACCATTCAGTACATGCTCCCTAGTGGCCCTCAGACACCAAATAATGCTCCACACTCGCCCCCAGACACCTAATAATGCTCTCCACTGGCTCACAGACACTTAATAATGCTCCCCAGTGTCCCCCAGGCATGTAGTAATGTTCTTCAGTAGCCCCAAGCAAGTAATAATGCCCCCTGTGACCCTCAGACAAGTAATTATGTCCACAGTGACCCCTAGGCAAGTAATAATGTCCCTCAGTGGCCCCTAGAAAATAATAATGCTCCCCACTGGCCCCCAGACACCTCATAATGCTCCCCATTTTCCCCCAGACAACTAATAATGCTTCCCAGTGGCGCCCAGAAAACTAATAGTTCTTCACAGTGAACCCCAGGCAAGTAGTAATACTCCATAGTGGCCCCCAGGAAAGTAGTAATGTTCTCCAGTAGCCCCCAAACAAGTAATAATGTCCCCCAGTGACCTCCAGACAAATGGTAATGACCCCAGTGGTCCCAGGCAAGTTATAATGGCCCCCTGACAACTAATAATGTCCCTCAGTGGCCCCCTGACAACTAATTATGTCCCCCGGTAGTCCCCTGACAACTAAATAATGTCCCCCAGTGGTCCCCAGTCCATTAATCTCCCCTGGTGGCCCCCTGACAACTAACAATGTCCCACAGTCAAGTAATAATGTCCCCCAGTGGCCCCCTGACAACTAATAATGTCTCCCAGTGGCCCCCTGACAACTAATTATGTCCCCTGGTAGCCCCCTGTCAGCTAATAATCTCACTCAGTGGCTCCCTGATAACTAATAATGTCCCCCAGTGGCCCCCTGACAACTAATAATGTCCACAAGTGGCCCCCCTGACAACTAGTAATGTCCCACATTATAGTCTATGGGGTCCGCAGGTTTCCACGTGTAATCGATTTTTAAGCGGACAGGGTCTCCGTCTTTCGGGTCCCCATGCTAACCCGATCGACAGAAACTCATACGCTAGTGTGAATCTAGCGTAAGGATGACAATGCAGTTAAAAGGTGGCATGCGCCATTTCCCCACCAGATTGTTGTGGCACCCCTGGGAGGTCTCCATAGTTCCCCTGGGTGCTGCGGCAGCACGGTTGGGAATCACTGATCTGATGTGTTTGGACACTTTAAAAAAGATGCTTTATCAAATTGATCTATGTGGCTGCTTATTTACTACAATAAAACATTAGGGTGATGCCACACCATTTTCTGAATGCAGTTATAACTGCACTCAATGCTGGGGCCACAGGTCCTTCACCACTTCTAAACCACTTGCACGCTGTTCTAGAGCTAGTTAGTGGCATAGTGAACCTGTTTTGTGTCAAAGTGCAAAGTTGATGCTGAGAAATTCAACACTAACTTCATATGCAAAGGAGCGGTTTGATGCACAAGGGGTGGAGCAACACTTGCTGAACACCCATTTTCTTTTACGGTCACTTCAAATCGATGTCTATTGAACATGTCAATCTTTAAGTTTAATTTTTTAGCCTCAATATTGCACTTTGACATAAAAAATGTTCACTATGTAACTAATCGGCCCTACAGCAGCAAATACATGGTTTATGGTAGTGGTAGATTCCCTTTCAACCTATAAGTAAGTGAAACAATGGTTAATTACAGGCTATTAGTGATGCCAAAAGTATTCAGTCCTGGGTCACAGGTGCTTTTCCATACAAGTAAGTGACACACTGATTAATTCCAGGCTATTTCTTATTACTGAGGGGGTGACACACTGTACCTGGATGTAGTTATAACTGACATCAGTTCTGGGGTCAGAGGTGCTTTCCCTTATAAGTAAGTGACATACTGATTAATTTAAAGCTATTTCTCATTGCTGAGGGGGTGACACACTATGTAAATGGATGTAGTTATATGTGCACTGTTTTGGGGTCGCAGGTGCTTTCCCTTTTAAGTAAGTGAAACACTGATTAATTCAAGATATTTCTTGCGCTGTACCGGTGCTCAGGAATGCTTTACCCCCGGCCATCAGATTAATTCCCAACTACAGCAGATTCAAAACTGCCCTAAAATTACTTTTGTTTAGGTAGGCTTATCTTACCTGATCTCATTGTACTACAAATCCACACAATACACTAACATTTTATATCCTATGTTATCCTTCCTACTCTATTCCTCAGAACCTGACCCTCCATCTAGAAGTTACTCTGCATTCCATGCACTTAGTATCTGTATATTCACAGATACTGGTAGGTGACAGTTATATGACCTTATTTATTAACCCCCTTAAGGACACAGCCTAAACGTACTTTAAGAATACAGCTACATTTTTCAAAACTGACATGTGTCACTTTATATGGCAATAACTTTAAGACGCTTTACCTTACAAAAGTGATATTGAGAATGGTTTTTCATGACACATTGTACTTCATGTTAGTGGAAAACATTAATCGATATTTTTGTATCTATGTATAAAATTAAATAGGAAATTTGGAAAATTTAAAAATGTGAAATGCTCTGCTTTTCAGTCATACCACCCAAATATATTTTTAAATATTATCTTCCATATCTCTGCTTTATATTGGCATCATTTTTTTTATTGTCAATTAATTTACTTTGGATGTTAGAAGGCTTACAAGTGTAACTGCAATTTCCAGATTTATAAAAAAATGTCCTATATTTGTCTTTTAGGGACCGCTTCAGTTCGGAAAGGGATTATCAAGGCCTATATATTAGAAACCCCCCATAAATCACCCCATTTTCAAAACTGCACCAATCAAATAATTCAATACAGCATTTGGGAAGTTTGTTAACCCTTTAAGCACTTCACAGTAAATAAAACAATATGTAGGTGAAATTTGGACATTTCATTTTTTTTCAATAATACTTTCATTTATCCCTAAAATTAAGACATTCACAATGGGTTAAAGGAGAAAACGCATTTCACCGCTTGTTATGCAATTTCTCCCAAGCATGGAAATACCCCACATGTGGATGTAAACTGATGTTTGATCACATGGCAGGGCATGAAAGGGAAGGAACGACACTGGGCGTTTGAAAAGCAGATTTTGCTGCAATAGTTTTCATGTCTCATTTGTAGAGCCTCTAGAATACCAATACAATGAAAACCTCCCAAAAGTGACCCCATTTTGGAAACTACACCCCTCAAGGAATTTATCAGGAGGTATCCTGAGTATACTGGAATACGACATTTTGACCCCCTCAGCCATTTCACAGATTTTATTAACATTGGGATGTGTAAATGAAAAATTACAAAAATGTCACTTTATCCCCAAAGTTATCATTTTTCCAAGGGTTTAAAGGAGAAAAAGCACCCCACAGCTTATTAAACAATTGCTCCTGAACACATCAATACCCCATATGTGGTCATAAACTGCTGTATAGGTACATGGAAGGCCTCGGAATGGAAAGAGCACTATTTTGCTTTTGGAGGGCAGATTTTGCTGGAATAGTTTTCGGCTGCCATGTCGCATTTGCAGAGCCCCTAAAGTACCAGTACAATGGAATGAAAACCCCCCAAAAAGTGACCCCATTTTGGAAACTACACCCCTCATAGAATTTATCTAGGTGTATAGTTAGCATTTTGACCCCACAGCTGTTTCACAGATTTTATTAGCATTGGGACGTAAAAATGAAAAATTACTTTTTTTCCAATAAACCATCTATTTAGCCCAAAATTTTTCATTTTTTATAAGAGGTTAAAGAATAAAAAGCACCCCAAAGTTTGTTACACAGTTTCTCCTGAACACAGCAATACCCCATTTGTGGTCATAAAGTGTATGGGTACATGGCTTGGAATAGAAAGAGCGCTATTTGTATTTTGGAGGTCAGATTTTGCTGGAATAGTTTTTGAGTGCCATGTCGCATTTGCAGAGCCCCTAAAGTACCTGTACAATGGACACCCCTCAAAAGTTACCCCATTTTAGAAACTACATCCCTTAAGGAATTATTCAAAGGGTATTATTATTTTGAGCCGAAGAGTGCTTCCCAAAAATTAATGTACAAATTGAAAATTGAGATTTTTAAAGAAAGATGCCATTTCAGTTCCAATTCTTTGCGCCCACTTTGTGTCATTAGTGACACGCACTCCTAAAACTTTTAAGTGGGCTATCCTGGGTACAGTATTGCCGTATATGTGGGTGTAAACTGCTGTCTGGGCACACAGCATGGCTCTGAAGCTTTTGGAGTATAGATTTAGAGGGACTGGTTTTTGGACCACATGTTGGTTTTGCAGAGCCAAAGAGGTGCCAGTAAATTGAAATTCCCCAAGAAGTGACCCCATATTGTAGGAGCAATTTTAGGGTCTCTGAAAATGTGACATGGCGTCCAAAAACCAACAATCTAAATATTCACTCCAAAAGCACATAACTCTCCTTCATATCTGTGCCCTGCTGTGTACCCAAATGGCAGTTTATGCCCACATGTACAGTGGGGGAAAAAAGTATTTAGTCAGCCACCAATTGTGAAAGTTCTCCCACTTAAAAAGATGAGAGAAGCCTGTAATTGGCATCATAGCTAGACCTCCACTATGAGAGATAAAATGAGAAAAAATATCTAGAAAATCACATTGTCTGATTTTTTTAAGAATTTATTTGCAAATTATGGTGGAAAATAAGTATTTGGTCACCTACAAACAAGCAAGATTTCTGGCTCTCACAGACCTGTAACTTCTTCTTTAAGAGGCTCCTCTGTCCTCCACTCATTACCTGTAGTAATGGTACCTGTTTGAAATTGTTATCAGTATAAAAGACACCTATCCACAACCTCAAACAGTCACACTCTAAACTCCACTATGGTGAAGACCAAAGAGCTGTGGAAGGACACCAGAAACAAAATTGTAGACCTGCACCAGGCTGGGAAGACTGAATCTGCAATAGGCAAGCAGCTTGGTGTGAAGAAATCAACTGTGGGAGCAATAATTAGAAAATGGAAGACATACAAGACCACTGATAATCTCCCTCGATCAGGGGCTCCATGCAAGATCTCACCCCGTGGGGTCAAAATGATCACAAGAACGGTGAGCAAAAATCCCAGAACCACACGGGGGGACCTAGTGAATGACCTGCAGAAAGCTGGGACTAATGTAACAAAGGCTACCATCAGTAACACACTACGCCGCCAGGGACTCACATCCTGCAGTGCCAGACGTGTCCCCCTGCTTAATCCAGTACATATCCAGGCCCGTCTGAAATTTGCTAGAGAGCATTTGGATGTTCCAGAAGAATATTGGGAGAATGTCATATGGTCAGATGAAACCAAAGTAGAACTGTTTGGTAGAAACACAACTCGTCGTGTTTGGAGGAGAGTGAATGCTGACTTGCATCCAAAGAACACCATACCTACTGTGAAGCATGGGGGTGGCAACATCATGCTTTGGGCTGCTTCTCTGCAAAGGGACCAGGACGACTGATCCGTGTACAAGAAAGAATGAATGGGGCCATGTATCGTGAGATTTTGATTGCAAACCTCCTTCCATCAGCAAGGGCATTGAAGACGAAATGTGGCTGAGTCTTTCAGCATGACAATGATCCCAAGCACACTGCCAGGGCAACGAATGAGTGGCTTTGTAAGAAGCATTTCAAGCTCCTGGAGTGGCCTAGCCAGTCTCCAGATCTCAACCCCATAGAAAACCTTTGCAGGGAGTTGAAAGTCCTTGTTGCCCAGCGACAGCCCCAAAACATCACTGCTCTAGAGGAGATGGAGGAATGGGCCAACATACCAGCAACAGTGTGTGCCAACCTTGTGAAGACCTACAGAAAACGTTTGACCTCTGTAATTGCCAACAAATGATATATAACAAAGTATTGAGATGAACTTTTGTTATTGACCAAATACTTATTTTCCACCATAATTTGCAAATAAATTCTTTAAAAATCAGACAATGCGATTTTCTGGATTTGTTTTCTCTTTTTGTTTCTCATAGTTGAGGTCTACCTATGATGTCAATTACAGGCCTCTCTCTTCTTTTTAAGTGGGAGAACTTGCACAATTGGTGGCTGACTAAATACTTTTTTTCCCCACTGTATGACACTGTTGTACCCAAGATAACGTACTTAATAATGCCATATATGGGTATAAACTGCTGTTTGGGCACGTAGCTCGGCACAGAAGGGAAAGAGCGCTATTTTTCTTTACACCCCTCCAGGGATTTATCAAGCAGCATAGTGAGCATTTTTAACCCTTGTGCGTTGCATTAATTTAATTTCCAGAAATGAATGCACAGCTGATAATGAAAATTGCAGTTTTTCCAAAGATACACTATTTCAGTTCCCGATATCTTGTGCCCAGTTTCTGACAGCAGAGAAATACACTCCAAAAACAGTTAAGTGGGTATCCTGGGCACAACAGCTTTTGTAGCATTCATCTCTGATACAAGCCGGGAACATATTGCACACTGAAATTAGGTATTCCTGGAAAAATTGCCATTTTCTCCTTTCACCACCAACTGCACATTCATGTCTGGAAAATAAATGAATGAAACACTTGAGGGTCAAAAATGTTCACTGTACTCCTGGATAAGTTGCTTCAGGGGTGTAGTTTCCAAAATGGTGTCACGTGTCAGGAGATTCCACTTTACTAGCATTTCAGGAGCTCTGCAAAAGTCGAATTGCATCCAAAAACCAGTCTAAATATGTGCTCCTAAAACCAAATTGCGCTGCTAACCTTCTGTGCCAGCTGTGCCCAAACAGCAGTTTATACCCACATATGACATTATGTACGTTATCCTGGCTACACCAGTGTCATACATGTGGGCATAAACTGCAGTTTGGGCACACAGCAGGGCACAGATGTGAAGGAGTTGTATGTGGCTTTTGGAGCGAAGGTTTACATATTTGGTATCTTGACACAATGTCATGTTTGCAGAGCCCCTAGAGTACCAGTAAAATGGAATACCCCATTTTAAAAACTGCACCCCTCAAAGAATTTATGAAGGTGTGTAGTGAGCAATAGTTTCCCAGATGTGAATGCACAGCGGATGGTGAAAAGTGAATATGCAAGCTGTGCAGAGTACATTGGGAATATCAAATTCTCTACTTTTTTCCAGTAGCTCCTATGATTGGGGATCACTTCTAGTGTCTTTTCCATTATAACCTCTAAATCTGGGATGTACTCTGATATACGCTTGCACAGCTCATACATTCCCATCCTGCCACAGCTAATTTTGTTCTAATGATTGGGTGATTTGGGTTTTTTTTGTCTTCACATTCTGCAAGCTTATTTTTCTGGTAATGTAACCAGGGCTTGTTTTCGCGGTTTGAGATGCATTTTGTAATGACACCGCTTTGGGTTCCTGTAACTTATTGACTAAATTTTATCAACTTGGTGGATTAAAAAAACAAACACCAATTCTGGCATTGCTGTTTACCTTTTAAATTTTTTTTCTGTGTACCGTAAAGCAACATGTTACCCTTATTCTTTGGGTCCGTATGATTACAGAAATATTTAATTCATATAGTTTTTTTATGTGTTACTAATGTTGCAGAACAAAAACCAATTTGGGGACATTTACAGAACGAGCTGGTACTGTTTCGGTGATGTATAGTGTGTGGTACATGTACAGATGTACAGGTGCATCTCAATAAATTAGAATATTTTTGAAATGTTCATTCATTTCAATAATTCAATTCATAATCAGCAGTCTTCCATGATTGTGTGTCCTACTGAAACAGACAGAGGGACCATTTAAACTCTCAAAATGGCCAGAAAAAGAGAACTTTCATGTGAAACTCGACAGTCTATTCTTATTCTTAGAAATGAAGGCTATTCCATGCGAGAAATTGCCAAGAAACTGAAGATTTCCTACAATGGTGTGTACTACTCCCTTCAGAGGACAGCACAAACAGGCTCTAACCAGAGTAGAAAGAGAAGTGGGAGGCCCCGCTGCACAACTGAGCAACAAGACAAGTACATTAGAGTCTCTAGTTTGAGAAATCGACGCCTCACAGGTCCTCAACTGGCAGCTTCATTAAATAGTACTCGCAAAACGCCAGTGTCAACGTCTACAGTGAAGAGGCGACTCAGGGATGCTGGCCTTCAGGGCAGAGTGGCCAAGAAAAAGCCATATCTGAGACTGGCTAATAAAAGGAAAAGATTAGTATGGGAAAAAGAACAGACATTGGACAGAGGAAGATTGGAAAAAAGTGTTATGGACAGATGAATCAAAGTTTGAGGTGTTTGGATCACACAGAAGAACATTTGTGAGATGCAGAACAACTGAAAAGATGCTGGAAGAGTACCTGACGCCATCTGTCAAGCATGGTGGAGGTAATGTGATGGTCTGGGGTCGCTTTGGTGTTGGTAAAGTGGAAGATTTGTACAAGGTAAAAGGGATATTGAATAAGGAAGGCTATTACTCCATTTTGCAACGCCATGCCATACCCTGTGGACAGCACTTGATTGGAGCCAATTTCATCCTACAACAGGACAATGACCCAAAGCACACCTCCGAATTATGCAAGAATTATTTAAGGAAGAAGCAGGCAGCTGGTATTCTATCTGTAATGGAGTGGCCAGCGCAGTCACCAGATCTCAACCCCATTGAGCTGTTGTGGGAGCAGCTTGACCGTATGGTACGCAAAAAGTGCCCATCAAGCCAATCCAACTTGTGGGAGGGGCTTCTGGAAGCATGGGGTGAAATTTCTCCAGATTACCTCAGCAAATTAACAGCTAGAATGCCAAAGGTCTGCAATGCTGTAATTGCTGCAAATGGAGCATTCTTTGACGAAAGCAAAGTTTGAAGGAGAAAATTATTATTTCAAATAAAAATCATTATTTCTAACCTTGTCAATGTCTTGACTATATTTTCTATTCATTTTGCAACTCATTTGATAAATAATAGTGTGAGTTTTCATGGAAAACACAAAATTTTCTGGGTGACCCCAAACTTTTGAACGGTAGTGTATGTGTAACACTGAGCTGCATCTTAGCACGTAAAGGTTATTTTACAAGGTGTTAGACATCTTATAAATGTCATACAAGACAAGAGTAATTCAAAAATTGTTTCTTTTTCATGAAGTGCCATACCATGTTTTTCTAAAGGTTGTTTCATCTGACAGCTTGGAAGGAATCATCAAAGCTGGATATAAGAATGATTATCAGATAACATCAATTCATATCTATGGTATATTTAATCCACATCAATAAGGTGTAAAAGTCACATCCAAAACCTATTTCACTATCTCTATGTAGTATGCAATAAACCAAAATGACAATATCATGAGATTTCCCATGTCAAATCACAACTGCCCTGACATTTGAAATAACACTGTGTTACATTTCCTAGAGAAAACTTCCTTTGGTATGAGTTGTTTATTGCAAAGAACCAGCAAACTTGTAATTTCTTGAAAGTTCATTACCAGAAACAATATTAAGTCTTCCAAATGATGTAACTGGAAAGGGGCAATTTTTATCATGACACTTGGCTTGCCCATGTCACCCCTGAGGTCCAAGCCTTAGTGCATGACATCACTGGTTGTGGAGGTAAAGAAAGAGTGCTGAAAACCGTGAGAAGGCCCAAAAGAGGTAAGGGAAGGTGAGTATCAATGTTTTTTTTTTTACATTTTTTTACACCACCTATTATACTCTGAGGCAGTGATTCCCAACTGGAGGACATTATTACTTGCCTGGGGTTCACTGGAGGACATTATTACTTGCCTGGGGGTCACTGGAGGACATTATTACCTGCTTGGGGTTTAAATGAGGACATTATTACTTGCCTGGGGGCCACTGGGGGACATTATTATTTGTCTGGGGCCACTGGGGGACATTATTACTTGCCTGGGGGGTCACTGGAGGACATTATTACTTGCCTGGGGTTCAATGGAGGACATTATTACATGCCTGGGGGCCACTGGAGGACATTATTACTTGTCTGGGGCCACTGGGGGACATTATTACTTGTCTGGGGCCACTGGGGGACATTAATTCTTGCCTGGGGGTCACTGGAGGACATTATTACTTGTCTGGGGTTCAATGGAGGACATTATTACTTGTCTGGGGTCACTGGGGGACATTATTACTTGCCTAGCAGTCACTGGAGGACATTATTACTTGCCTGGGGGTAACTGGAAGACATTATTACTTGTCTGGAATCACTGGAAGACATTATTACTTGCCTGGGGTCACTGGTGGACATTATTACTTGCCTGGGGTCACTGGAGGACATTGTTACTTGTTTGGGGTCACTGGAGGACATTATTACTTGCCTGCGGTCAGTGGAGGACATTATTACTTGCCTGGGGGGGGGGGGTCACTGGAGGACACTATTACTTGCCTGGGGGCCAGTGGAGGACATTATTACTTGCCTGGGGGTCACTGTAGGACATTAGTACTTGTCTGGGGTCACTGGAGGACATTATTACTTGCCTGGGGGTCACTGGAAGACATTATTACTTGCCTGGGGGTCACTGGAAGACATTATTACTTGTCTGGAGTCACTGGAAGACATTATTACTTGCCTGGGGTCTTTGGAGGACATTATTACTTGCCTGGGGTCACTGGAGGACATTGTTACTTGTTTGGGGTCACTGGAGGACATTATTACTTGCCTGGGGTCAGTGGAGGACATTATTACTTGCCTGGGGGTCACTGGAGGACATTATTACTTGCCTATGGGCCACCGTAGAGGATTTCTACTTACCTGGGGGCCACTGGGGAGCATTATTAGATGTCTAAGGACCACTAGGGAGCATGTACTACATGTTGGGCCACTGGGGATTATGTTACTATGTGGAACCACTAAGGGAGCTTGGTGATGGTAAAAAGTTAATTTTTGAATGTACTAGGTATAAATTATAGGGTGCTTTAGCTTTTAGGGTGCATTTACATGGTGAGATTGTGATGCACTTACAATTGCATCGGAAAAAAATGCACACAGTTTTGATGTTGTTTTTGGTGAGGTTTTCTAAATTTACAAGTGGAACCAATTTATGTTCCAGCTGTAAATTGAAAAACTAAAATTTACAGCAGTAACAATTGAAAAAAAAAACATCAATACTGTTCTTTAGTATGGTAAAAAATTATTTTGTAGGGGTGCCCTGAGTCTGAAAAGGTTGAGAAACACTGTTCTGGGGCCAGAGTATAATGTCACTTTCACATTGACATAACTTTGGCTATGTTTACCGTAGAAAGCTAGAAGTTGGATACATAGGTTCCTAGGAGTCCTAGGATAAAGATGTGGTTTGTACCAAACTTCTTTGACCTGAAACAAATCTTGGACACTAAACACCGAACTTGAAATTAAACGAATCCTGAGAGGTTCGTCCATCTCGGCTGTGCAGGATATTGTAGCTTTGTCCCATTCAGATGACTCAGGATTTGATTATAGTTTTATCATAAAAACATATTTTCATCAAGACCATTTGCTTTTTTATATTATAGATGCATTTGGAGCAATACAAATGGTTGAAAGGTATCCATAGACTTAAGTACTTTGGTTCTTTGACCCTGACTGGTTGCTACAGTTCAGTTTATTATCCCCTAATATAGTATGTCAACGTTTTTTTCTCTTTCATATGTAATAGTAACCAGTGTGCCAGTGTATATTATGAGTGAACAAATCTATTTTTACACCATAGACATGAAAGATGACAATTGCTACAATCACCAAAGAATAACACCTTATTCCCTTACGTCCTACAGCAGCACAATATGGGGTATTTCTGCCCCTGTGTGCTGGTAGGACAGGTGGAACTTTTAATTAACATAATTTATGCATGACTATGATACCCTATAAGAGGGCAAAAGAGACCTCCCCTCCTTGTGTTTTTTTCTGTCCAGTGTGGTGGGACAGGTGGAGGGAGGTCTTTTTTGTCCTCCCATATCTATATTTTTCCCCTAAGCTTACTGACTTACATTTTGGGGAATCTTTTCTTCAGTCTTCTGTTCTTTCTTTTCCTTCTGGTGTACATCCTGGAAAAGAAGAGGTTTTAGTTTTTGGGTTGTAGTTGGAGCGTTTGTTTGCTCCGTTTTTCCCCACCTCACCGCCGATGGCTGGAAGTGACTTTTGTCTTTTCTCTCTCCGGTACCTATTTTGGTGTCCGGTTTCCCGGGAACTGATTTCCAGATGTGTGATGAAACGAGACTGAGATATGGATTTATTGTACTAATATTCACTCATATAGTGTGGTTCCTGTTTGTTATCAGCAATTTGGTTATAGGCTTGGGGGATGTGGTTCATGGGATCTGTAATCAGCAACCCTTTGATCCCCGGAGAGTCACTGACACAGGCCTTTATTTGCATAAGACTGCTACAATCATTAACCCGGCAGGGGGTCCTGCAGAAAGGATGTGCTGGGGAAGTGCTCTGCATATCGTCTGCAGACAGACCGGAGCCAGCTTTACTTCAAAGGGATTATGGTTTTATGACAATATCTGGCCTGGGGGACATCTTACAGTCGCCCTGATAAATTCCCCAGATGCGTCAGGTCAAGGCACACACTCAGAATACACACATGTTACAGTTCAAAGCTCGGAAAAGGTCCAGGCACTGATCTCTTTACCCAAAGTGAGTTGGGTTGTCAACCTTAGAGTCTACGTGTTGGGGATCTCACCATGAATCCTATCATACCGCCGGCCCGACTCTATAGTCATCGGGCAAAGAATTATAAAGAAAAATTACTCTGAGAGATGTAGAGAGGGGGGCGGGGCTCCTCCTCCTGGTGACCTCACTTAGGGAGGAGACCAGGGGAGGTAAAAGGTCTCAGACCAGGTTGAGACAGTCTCTTTTGTCTTCTGTCCTTTGTGATGTGCTGGTCCTGAAGGAGAGGTATGGGGGAGGTCAAGTTGGAGACTCCCACTTTGTGCCCTGCCATGTGGCCTAGCATTGAGGCCAGAGACCATTTTGTTAACCTGGAAGAGGTGTAACCGCATGTAGGAAACACATGCTATACTTAAAGAAGAACTCTGCAGCCAGCACATGGGCTCAGAGAAATGGACTAGCTACTTGTTCTGGAAATTGTCTTTTGCCTTTTGTTCTGCTGAAAGTCATCCGGATAGCACTGCCCAGGGTGGTACCCCTGGAATAGCATGCCTGGATGCATGTTTTTGGACTTTTGAAGTACATGCCCTGAGCTCATCATCCTCATCATCTGGAGCCAGAGGACCAATCACAGACTTGTGTTGGCAATATGTTCTTTTCCTTCTGTTATGCCCATTTTTACTTTGTGCACCGTGTCATGTTGCTTTCCACTTGTATTTGCTTGCAAATTGCTACATGTATTCTCTGTATGTGTTAAGTGTCTAGTGCCAACCCGTTTAGGGTTTAATAAATATATAAAATTTAGAAAGCTCTTTTTGTATTATCCTATGATCCGGTCCGCTCACGAGGTGTGAGTGGAAGGTAAAGAAGGTTGGTCTCAGGTGTGCTACTTCCGGTTTCGCGGAAATGCATGTCCAGCTCAGTTGTAAGGCTCTCTATGCGGCTTATTATATCGGATTTCGCTTTTAACCCCTTAAAGAGCCAGCCCAAAAGTGCGTTAAGAACCAGGCCTCGTTTTTCAAAACTGACATGTGTCACTTTATATGGCAATAACTTTGAGACGCTTTAACTTACACAAGTGATTTTGAGATTGTTTTTTCGTGACACATTGTACTTCATGTTAGTGGTAAACACTAATGAATATTTTTGTATTTATTTATAAAAAAATAGGAAATTTGATGGAAATTTGGAAAAAAATCTCAATTTTCAAAATGTGAAATGCTCTGCTTTTCAGACAGATTAACATTAATATATATTATCTACCATATCCCTGCTATATATTGGCATCATCTTTTAATCGTCCTGTAATTTATTTTGGACATTAGAAGGCTTACAAGGGTAACAGCGATTTTCCAGATTTACAAGAAAATCTCCCAAACTAATTTTTTAGGGACCACTTCAGTTCTGAAAGGGATTATAAAGGCCTATATATTACAAACCCCCATTTTCAAAACGGCACCCCTCAAATAATTCAAAATAGCATTTGGGAAGTTTGTTAACCCTTTGAGCATTTCACAAGAATTAAAACAATATGGAGGTGAAATTTAAACATTTCATTTTGTTCCACTAATCCTTTAATTTAGCCCTAAAATTAACACATTCACAAAGGGTTAAAGGAAAAAATGCATCTCACAGTTTGTTATGCAATTTCTCCAGAGCACAGAAATACCCCACATGTGGGTGTAAACTGATGTTTGGGCACACGGCAGCGCACGGAAGGGAAGGAGCGACACTGGACGTTTGAAAAGGAGATTTTGCTGGAATAGTTATCAGATGCCATGTCTCATTTGCAAAGCCCAAACCCCCAAAAGTGACCCCATTTTGGAAACTACACCTCCCACAGAACATATCAGGACGTATAGTGAGCATTTTGACACTACAGCTGTTTCACAGATTTTATTAACATTGGGACATTAAAATGAAAAATTACTTTTTTTCCAATAAACCATCAATTTAGCCCTAAATTTTTTCATTTTCACAAGAGGACAAAGGAGAAAAAGCACCCCAAAGTTCATTACTCAATTTCTCCTGAACACAGAAATGCCCCATATGTGGTTGTAAACTGCTGTTTTGGTACATGGCTCAGAATGGAAAGAGCTCTATTTAGCTTTTGGAGGGCAGATTTTGCTGGAATAGTTTTCAGGTGCCATGTCGCATTTGCAGAGCCCCTAAAGTACCAATACAATGGAAACCTCTCAAAAGTGACCCCATTTTAGAAACTACGCCCCTCAAACAATGTATCAAGGGGTATTATCATTTTGAGCCTAAAAATGCTTCCCAAAAATTAATGTACAAAGTGAAAATTAATGTTTTTAAAGAAATATCCAATTTCACTGCCTAATACGTTGCGGCCACTTTGTGGCATCAGAGACATGCACTCCTAAAACTATTAAGTGGGCTATCCCGGGGACAAAAAAATTATATATGTGGGTGTAAAATGCTGCACCTTTACCAAGGTGGTGGCTCAAGTAGCAGCCGCACTTAGACTTCAAAGTATATTCATAGTGCCATACTTGGATGACTGACTAATAAAATCCCAGTCAAAATCTATCCTGCTCCAGCATTTGCAGATAGCCGTATCCTTTCTTCAGCGCCTAGGTTGGCTAATAAATTGGGAGAAGTCAGAGGTGATTCCCTCCACTCGGAGAAAGTTCCTGGGGTTTGTCCTGGACTTAGACCACATGCAAATTTCCTTAACATCAGCAAGGAAAGAGAAGTTAACCACAGCGGTCCGGTATCTTCTCAGAACACAACTCGTGTCCATCAGGACAGCTATGAAAGTCCTAGGCCTAATGTCAGCCTCAGCACATGCGTCCTCTCCAGAGGGAAGTTCTAAAGGCCTGGAATCGTACTCCTCTCGGTCTCGACAAGAGGATCAGACTCTCCCCCAGGACCCGTCTTTCCCTCAGCTGGTGATTACATCTGAAAGGCGGGATGTCCACGGTCCAATCTCGCTGGACCCTGTTGACTACCGATGCGTCCCTCTCGGGATGGGGAGCCCACCTGTACGAGAAGTTCATACAAGGAGTCTGGAGCAAGCTAGAAAGGAGAACATCATCCAACTGGAGGGATCTCAGAGTTGTTTACCTAGCACTACTTCATTTCTCTCCTCTCCTCAGAGGAAGAGCGATCAAGATTCGGTCCGACAATATGACGACCGTAATGTACCTAAACAAGCAGGGAGGCACCAGATTGTGATCTCTCCTCAGGGAGAAGGGTCGGATTTTTACCTTCCTACAGAGGAAAATCTGACCCACTTATCCACAGTTCACATCAGTTGAGTCGGGGACTTACCATATCAGGAGAATGGTCTTTCAATCCAGAGATCTCCATCAGATTACCCTGGAGTGGGGTCTCCCAGAAGTAGACCTAATGGCGACCAGACTCAATGCCAAGGTGGAAAAGTTCTGCTCTCTCTATCAGAACAATCCCTTCGCAGTGGATGCCCTGTCCATCCCTTGTAGGTTCAGGCTGGCGTACATCTTCCTTCCACTTTCCATGATACCAAGGGTATTGATGAAAGTCAGACAGGACCAAGCCTCTGTGATACCCATCCTACCATTCTGGCCAAAAATAGCTTGGTTTTCCCAGCTCATGTACATGAGCTGTACATGAGATCTATTGGAGGTTTCCCCCAACCCAGAACCTGGTTTCCCAAGGAACTCAGAAGTGCCAGGATCTGAGGAATTTCAACCTGACAGCCTGATGGTTGACCAGTCCCTATGGAAATCCAGAGGACTGTCAGAAGCCATCCTGAAGACTGTTTACTGCGCCAGATCAGAGTCTACCACTAAGAGCTATCTAAGGATAGATAATGTCTTCAAAGAATGTTCCTCCACATGGAAAGTCAATAGTTCGTATCCTACTACGGGAGAGATTCTAAACTTTCTTTAGGACGGCTTGGATGAGGGCTTTTCCCCTGCCACACTTAAGGTACAGGTTTCAGCCCTATCCACCTGTTTAGGTAGACAATTGTCTCAGAATCCCTTAATTGCTAGATTCCTTAAGGGTGCTATGAGACTTTGGCCGGGTGGTTTCAACTCCTGTTCCCCAGTGGGACCTAGCTACAGTTCTCTTGGGTCTCTGTGGTCCTCCATTTGAGCCATTAGAGGAGGTGGATCTTAAGTATTTAACCTTTAAAAACACCTTTTTGTTAGCCATCACCTCAGCAAAGAGAGTGGGTGAGCTCCAGGCTTTTTGTTCTGAGAAACCATATACCTCGTTTTTTTGCGGATAGGGTCCAGCTCAGATTTCTCCCTGGTTTTAATCCTAAGGTGCCTTTGCGTGCCAATATCAACCAGATGGTTTCCTTACCGGTGTTTTTTCCAGCTCCATCCTCTGAGGAAGAGGAAAAGCTGCATAGCCTCGACGTAGTAAGATGTCTCCAGATCTACCTACTACGTACTAGGCCTTTCAGGAGATCTGAGAATCTTCTTGTTAATGTGTACGGTAGAGACAAAGGTCTCAAAGCTTCCAAAACTTCCTTATCTAAGTGGATCAAGGAGGTAATTAAAACTTCCTGTTTTGCTCAGGGGTTAACACCACTTGAACTAATCACAGCTCATTCAACTAAGGCTGTATCGACCTCTTGGGCTGAGAGTCGTGCGGTACCTCTGGATCAGATTTGTGCAGCTGCTTCTTGGTCATCTCAGCTGACTTTTGTTAAGCACTACCGGCTAAATGTCCAGAGTTTGGAGGCAAGTGCCTTTGGACACTCAGTCCTAAGCACTGTAGAGCTATATCCCCATATTGTGCTGCTGTAGGACGTAAGGGAATAATTGATTATGATGTTAATCTGTTTTCCCTTAGTCCTAACAGCAGTACAAGGCTCCCTCTTTAAGATAGGATTATTTTGTTTATAACTAACACAAGGGGGAGAGGTCTCTTTTGCCCTCTTATAGGATACCATAGTCATGCATAAATTATGTTAATTAAAAGTTCCGCTTGTCCTACCAGTACACAGGGGCACAAATACCCCATATTGTGCTGCTGTTAGGACTAAGGGAAAACAGATTAACATCATAATCAACGATTAACACATGGTACTTAGGCTACAAGCACACAACTGTGCTAAAAAGACCCTTAAAAACGGATTAAACTTTTTTTTTTATTAATTTCATAAGTAAATTGAGTACATACATTGCATCAAAAATACAAGTATTATTATTGTTCTCTAGAGGTCTGGAACCAAAATAACTCCCACCGAAAACATGAACATATACAAGGGTTTAACTCTTATGGGACACAGACATTTTTAGTTTTTGTGTTTTCGTTTTTTATCCCCGCATCTCAAAAGTCATAACTTTCTCATTTTTCTGTTTACGTAGTCATATAAAGACTTGATTTTTGCGTGACAAAATGGTACCATTTATTGTTCTGTACAATATACTGGGAAGCGGGAAAAAAATTCAGAATGAGGGGGGTTCTTATGGGTTTTGTTTTTATGGCTTCACTATGTGGGTAAAAATGCTATGTTAGCTTTATTCTCCTGGTTGGCACGATCACAGTGATACCACATTTATATAGTTTTTTTTTCAAGTTTTTTCATGTTTACAAAAATTTAAAATTTTAAAGAAAAAAGATATTTCTTTGAATCACCATATTCTGACACCTGTAATATTTTTATATTTCAGTATACAGAGCTGTATAAGTTCTTTTTTGCGGGACAATATGTAGTTTTTATTGATACCATGTTGGGGAATGTATGATGTATGATTTTTATTCCATTTTTTAAGGGAGAAAAAGAGGGGGAAAAAAACGCCAATTCTGCCATTTTGATTATTTTTCCTGCTACAGAGTTTACTCTATATTTTAATAATTTGGGCATTTTCGGTTTTAGGGATGCCTAATGTGTTTATGTTTACTTTTATTTATTTAGATTTATATGTGATCTAGAGAAAGGGAGTGATTTAAACTTTTTTTTTTCTTTTTTTTAATATTTTTAAAAACTCTTTTTTTTTTTTTTTTTTTTCTGGTTTACTTGGACATGTGATCTTAGAATCATTTGTGCCATAGACTGCATTGCATTATTGTATTGCAGTCTATGGCAGATTCCCTATGTACAGTACAGTGCCTTGCGAAAGTATTCGGTCCCCTTGAACTTTTCAACCTTTTGCCACATTTCAGGCTTCAAACATAAGGATAGAAAATTTAAATTTTTTGGTGAAGAATCAACAACAAGTGGGACACAATTGTGAAGTGGAACGAAATTTATTGGATATTTTAAACTTTTGTAAAAAATAAAAAACTGAAAAGCGGGGCATGCCAAATTATTCGACCCCCTTAAGTTAATACTTTGTAGCGCCAATTTTTGCTGCGATTACAGCTGCAAGTCGCTTGCATGTCTCTATCAGTTTTGCACATCGAGAGACTGAAATTCTTGCCCATTCTTCCTTGGAAAACAGCTCAAGCTCAGTGAGGTTGGATGGAGAGCGTTGGTGAACAGCAGTTTTCAGCTCTTTCCACAGATTCTCGATTGGATTCAGGTCTGGACTTTGACTTGGCCATTCTAACACCTGGATACGTTTATTTGTGAACCATTCCACTGTAGATTTTGCTTTATGTTTGGGATCATTGTCTTGGAAGATAAATCTCCGTCCCAGTCTCAGGTCTTTTGCAGACTCCAACAGGTTTTCTTCCAGACTGGTCCTGTATTTGGCTCCATCCATCTTCCCATCAATTTTAACCATCTTCCCTGTCCCTGCTGAAGAAAAGCAGGCCCAAACCATGATGCTGCCACCACCATGTTTGACAGTGGGGATGGTGTGTTCAGGGTGATGAGCTGTGTTGCTTTTACACCAAACATATTGTTTTGCATTGTGGCCAAAAAGTTGGATTTTGGTTTCATCTGACCAGAGCACCTTCTTCCACATGTTTGGTGTGTCTCCCAGGTGGTTTGTGGCAAACTTTAAACGAGACTTTTTATGCATATCTTTGAGAAATGGCTTTCTTCTTGCCACTCTTCCATAAAGGCCAGATTTGTGCAGTGTTTGACTGATTGTTGTCCTATGGACAGACTCTCCCACCTCAGCTGTAAATCTCTGCAGTTTATCCAGAGTGATCATGGGCCTCTTGGCTGCATCTCTGACCAGTCTTCTCCTTGTTTGAGATTAAAGTTTAGAGGGATGGCCGGGTCTTGGTAGATTTGCAGTGGTCTGATACTCCTTCCATTTCAATATGATCACTTGCACAGTGCTCCTTGGGAAGTTTAAAGTTTGGGAAATCTTTTTGTATCCAAATCCGGCTTTAAACTTCTCCACAACAGTATCACGGACCTGCCTGGTGTGTTCCTTGGTCTTCATGATGCTCTCTCCTCTTTAAACAGAACCCTGAGACTATCACAGAGCAGGTGCATTTATACGGAGACTTGATTACACACAGGTGGATTATATTTATCATCATCAGTCATTTAGGACAACATTGGATCATTCAGAGATCCTCACTGAACTTCTGGAGTGAGTTTGTTGTTGTTGATTCTTCACCAAAAAATTAAAATTTTATATCCTTATGTTTGAAGGCTGAAATGTGGCAAAAGGTTGAAAAATTCAAGGGGGCCAAATACTTTCGCAAGGCACTGTAAATAATGAAGCTTGCTGCAGGCAGACTTCAGAAGTTACATTACTATGACAGGCCTGGGAGCCTTCAGAAGGCTTCCGGCTGCCATGGTAATGGGACGTATCCCGTGATTTCACCACAGGGGGGTGTTACCGATTGTAGAATAGAAAGTGTAAGTAACTATGCAGATGCTGTGGTTAAATGCCCATGAGCAGAGTAATCTCTGATGGTCCCTGCTGTGTGAAACGGCACAGACCCAGCGGTTAGTGTGCCCGCTCTGCTTCAGAGCGGATGCCATAGCTAGTCCTGTGCAACAGGACTAGCTATGTGCACGTAGGGGTTAAACAGTAAAAATAGGTTGATCAATATGCAGCAACTCTTCGCTCTTGGTGTCAAGGTCACAATCTGTAGAAGGGATTATAGTGTGTAAGGGTAGTTGAGCTTTTGATGAGGTTAAGGGAAGGAAAACAAGTTTAATTATTTATTTAGTAGGGTCAACCCACAATTGTTTCCATATATCTTTTCCTATGAAAGAATACCATGGTGCCCAGATAGATTTTTGTTTATGACTGTTTCATAGTTCTAAGTGGGAAATCTCTTCCATATGTGCAACTAGGGATATTTTCCTGAATAGGTGAGGAATCTGACTGCGAGATTCAGAAACCCAGTAAAGGGGGATGAGGGCTTTTGCTATTGAAAGTAGTTGAAGCCACAGTTGTTTGGGAAATCGATTAGGGAGTACAAGCCAGAGGTGGAGAAAAATTATAGATGGAGGGAGGGGTACTTTATGGACACCAATAAGGTCAAAGATATGTTGGACTTGAGCTGAGTAGGTCTTGATTTCCTTAAATTCCCACCGAATATGAAGGTACGTACCAGAGTGTTTTTCACATTGTCCACACAGAGAAGTGTGAGGAGAATATTTGTGTATCAAGGATGGTGTCCTGTACCACCTTGTGGTTAGTCTGTATGTTGATTCTTGGAGGGACCTAGAGAACATTTGAATATGGATTTAATGTCATATGGGGATAGAAAGATCTGCATTTCTGACTCCCATGCTTTAAAGGGGTTTTTCCATTCCCTTTTTCAGTAGCTTTGCCTGCTGTTTCTTCTCACTTCCTGTATTCTTCATCAAATAGTCAAAGCTGCCTCCCCCCAGCTAGCTGAACAGGACACTATGAAGTATCACAATATAGACATCGCCTTTACAATGAGAGATTATTTTGATTACTAGGAATGCATATAAAATATTATGCATAGTAAATGTATATTACATTACACAGGTTTGTATAGAACACTTACCATGCTTCTATAAAACGGAGAGATAACAGACACGGCTTTATCAGCAAACTGCTAACAGTGAGAGTACTCAGCCCCTTCTTCCCTTACCCCCAGAGAACAGTGACTCATATTATCCATCCTGTCTTATCAGACAGGTCCAGCTCCATGGAAACGCAATATGAGGCTAAAGCAATGTATTTAGGAAAACTCTGGTATTTACATAAGTTAGCAGTATAGATAGAATCCTTGAGATTGGAACACCCCTTTAACACTAGAAGTCCCAGAGAGGGGTCATTTAACATTTCTACCTTTGGAACCCAGAGACGGGTCGAATGACCTGAAGGATTTTATCTAACATCCTATAATCACCGTCTTTTGTTCTGTAATTAAGGCCATTACTGTCACACCACAGGAGGTTGTTGTTTTCCATTGAGTTTAGCCATTTAGTGTCTAGTTAGTTCTATTCAGTTTATTGTATTTGATAATATAAAGACTATACATATTGTATTAAGTTTAGTTTTATTTGAGCAAAAAAGCACTGAAACAATTAATCATTTTTTATATATTTTAAATAGAATTAGAAATTTTAGAGCAAGGTACAGTTGTGAGTAATGACCAGAAGCATTTGTCTAAGGCAGGGGTAGGCAACCTTTTTTGTTCGGCGTGCCGATTTTAATAAAAAAATCAAAGATGAGGTACTCAGAGTGCCGGTCAATAATTGTAAGTCTGACGACCCCTAAACTAAAGTCATATACCACAAACCATAACACAGAAGTGCTGCCACCAGATGCTTTAGGACACATGCGTTTACTGCTATTTCCTGGGACACTCCTGTACTTTCTGATTAGAAGCAATGAAAGTCCATGTGCAGCCCCCAATTAGTGGTAAATTTATTGTGTCCAGGAGCCCCGTATGGCGGCATCCTTATGGTGAATACACACTATGTATCTGGATGCAGCTATATTTGGAACTTTTTCATTCAATGTAAAACTGGTGCATTTTTGCACAAAAAAAAAACAAAGCCGGAGTTTTCTGTGCAAAAACACATCCTTAATATAGAAAACACACCGTTATACAGAATAATGTCCCATAGTGGTCCCTGCACACGGTATTATGTCCCATAGCGGCCCCTTCAACATGGTATATGTCCCATAGCTGCCTCTGCACACGGCATTTGTCCCATAGCTCCCTCTGCACACAGTATTTGTCCCATAGCAGTCCCTGCACACAGTATTTGTCCCATAGCGGCCCCTGCACACAGCAATATGTCCCATAACGGCCCCTACACACCGTATATGTCCCATAGCAGACCCTGCACACAGTATATGTCCCATAGCGGCCCCTGCACACGGTATTATGCTCTATAGTGGCTCCTGCACACAGTATTATGTCCCATAGCAGCCTCTGCACACGGTATTTGTCCCATAGCGGCCCCTGCACACGGTATTATGTCCCATAGCGGCCCCTACACACAGTATTTGTCCCATAGCTGCCCCTGCACACAGTATTTGTCCCATAGCGGCCCCTGCACACGGTATTATGCTCCATAGTGGCCCCTGCACACGGTATTATGTCCCATAGCGTCCTCTGCACACGGTATTTGTCCCATAGCGGCCCCTGCACACGGTATTATGCTCCATAGTGGCCCCTGCACACGGTATATGTCCCATAGCGGTCCCTGCACACGGTATTATGCTCCATAGTGGCCCCTGCACACGGTATTATGCTCCATAGTGGCCCCTGCACACGGTATTATGCTCCATAGTGGCCCCTGCACACGGTATTATGCTCCATAGTGGCCCCTGCACACGGTATATGTCCCATAGTGGTCCCTGCACACGGTATTATGCTCTATAGTGGCCCCTGCACACGGTATTATGCTTCATAGTGGCCCCTGCACACGGTATTATGCTTCATAGTGGCCCCTGCACACGGTATATGTCCCATAGTGGTCCCTGCACCCGGTATTATGCTCTATAGTGGCCCCTGCACACGGTATTATGCTCCATAGTGGCCCCTGACATGGTATATGTCCCATAGTGGCCCCTGCACACGGTATATGTCCCATAGTGGCCCCTGCACACGGTATATGTCCCATAGCGGTCCCTGCACACGGTATTATGTCCCATAGTGGCCCCTGCACACGGTATTATGCTCCATAGTGGCCCCTGCACACGGTATATGTCCCATAGTGGTCCCTGCACACGGTATTATGCTCTATAGTGGCCCCTGCACACGGTATTATGCTCCATAGTGGCCCCTGCACACGGTATATGTCCCATAGTGGCCCCTGCACACGGTATATGTCCCATAGTGGCCCCTGCACACGGTATATGTCCCATAGTGGCCCCTGCACATGGTATATGTCCCATAGTGGCCCCTGCACACGGTATATGTCCCATAGTGGCCCCTGCACACGGTATATGTCCCATAGTGGTCCCTGCACACGGTATTATGCTCTATAGTGGCCCCTGCAGGCAGAAGCGCCCGAAGAGTACAGAGCGGCTGCGGAGCGTGGAATAGTGAGTACATTGTTTTTTATGTTTGATCATCTCCCCGGGGGCTCCGCTTATTATACTCGGGGGTCTGAAGAGACCCCACAGTATAATAATAGCAGTTTCGTTTCGGCCGTGTTTGGTCCGATCGAAACTGCTGGGTGAGGAGTCCGCTGCCGTGCCAGGGGAATAAGCCTCGCGTGCCAAGAGTGGCACGCGTGCCATAGGTTGCCGACCCCTGGTCTAAGGCCTCAAGCACACTAGCGAAAAAAAATTGTGCGAAAATCGCATCGCAATGCGATGCAATTTTTTTCTGCGATTTGCCAATGTATTTCAATGGCACCAAGCACACCTGCGATTTTTTTTCGTGCGATTTTTTTCATAGGTGCGATTTTCCTGCGATTTTTTTTTTTTGTGCGATTTTTTTCGTGCGAAAAAATCCCAGAGGAGTGATCTATATGACCAATGGGACAGATCACAAAAATATCGCACGTAGCTGTGATTTTTTTTGCGATTTTTTTTTTTTTTTTTTCTGCACCCATTGACTTGAATCTAAATATACAAAAATGTAAATATACAAAAGAACAACTGTTATTTGTTTCTATGCTTTTTATTTTTATGAAAATAATAAAAAAAATACAAGGAATAAAACAATTCCACACATATTTACAATAGGCTGCTGTGGGGGGCTGCGTGTGTGTGTGTGAGTGGCATGTCCTTCTTGTGTGACTAGCATTTCAGCACTCACTCAGCAGTCTGTCTGCACTGTCGGAACATACCTGGCACTGCCTGGGTATGTCCCTGGTACATTTGCCACACGTGTATTTGTAGCAGTAAACACATCTCTCAGTTGCACAATTGTTCGTGCATCGATGGTTGACCTGACACTTCGCCCTTTTGCCAGGGCTGGGTGTGGAAGGTTGTTGCCGAAGGAGTTTCTCCTTGCGTGCCTTCTTTTCAGTCACATGAGAGCCACCTAACTCTTTTGCAAGCTCAACCAGGAAGTCCACCCGTCTCTCCTGCACCCCAGTGCATGCCTGATAAAGAACATGAGCATTCAGTGCTGCCATGTCAATAATGTTGTAGAACACGGCGAATGGCCATCTCCGTGTTCCTGCATGCAGGCTGTACTCCCGCACCATTTGGTCCATTACATCCACACCGCACTTTGTGTGGTTGTATTGTGTGACCGTGTTTGGCTTCCTTTTGTTGGTATCCTTAGTCTCAACCACGCTGTGCATGCTGCTGAGAATGTAGACGGCCTTCTTTCGTTTGGGTGCATACACTGTCAGTGTGGCATCAGTGGTTGAAAACACCTGAGTGGTGAATTCAGTGCGGTCCATCTGTCTAGCGGATTGAGGAATTTCCCGGCGACTCTTGTTGACTGTGCCGAGGATAGTGGTTTTCCGGCTAAGCAGTCATTGTGCAAGTGACAATGATGTAAAGAAATTGTTCGTGGTTACAGTTCTGCCCTTGTCCATGAATGATTCCATCAGCCTCATCACTACAGTTTCGGACAGTCTCTCCCCGCTGGGACGACTGGGGTCCTTGCCAAGATATGGGAGGACATTACAGATGTACTTTGATTTCAAGTCGCAGACTACTTTGAGAAGCAGTCACATCCCCCACAGCACAAAAGGCTGCATGCAAATTTGCTAAGGTGTTAGCAAATATTCCCAGCACAACAATGCAGCTGGGGGGTGGGCAGACACTCAGGAGCAGCTTACATTCTTTTCTTTACACTCTCTTACAAGACCTGAGGTGGATCAACACAATTCCCCCCTGCAGATTCCTCAGACAATGGCCACATTTACAAATGAAAGGAAATGCTAATTGGAGCCATCAGAGTTGTCAGTTTGGACTAAGGGTCATTTGACCCTCTTTCAGGACTTGAAGGGGGAGCTCGAAATTTCTGGGACTTCTAGTGTTAAGAAAGGAGTGAGATGATTTCCCTGTTCCTGTAGCAGGTTGGCGTAGAGCAGGGACAGGAGTTTCTTGGTGGGTGTTTTTAACATTTTTTATTTTTGAAAAATTAAAATTTTACTAATGTAATTTATGCATTACCAAGTATGAGCATATGCAATATAAAGTAAAGATGATAAGCCCACTAAATATTTGCTTTTGACAGTATGTACAGAAATATCACATAGAAAATAAAATGGTATTTAAGTAAACAAAGATAGTATTATACATATCAGTATTATGAAAACGCAATTATCAATAACCTTTATTACAGTTATTTTAAGGACTGAAGTCTTTATTAACATATTTCAAAGAGATAAAAGAAAAATAAATCAAATCCAAAAGATCAGTATACAGTAGATCTTCAGTCAAAACAAGCGTGGTATGCGTATGGGACAAAATTATGCTCATATGTCCTTAGCGTCAGTATTTTCAATTATAGTAATAACAGAAGTATAGTTAAAAAAGAAAAAAAGGAACCAGAATGGGGGCGGGGGGGAGGTTCAGGGACACAGGACTCGACTCGTTAGAGGATCAAAATTAGAGTATTTACAGACTTGAGAGATCAAAGAAAACCAGCGATAAAATCGCTTGCAATAAAGGAATTCCAAAGATCCCAAATTCTGGTATATTGGAATGTCCTATCTGCTCTCTGAAGCCTGAGTTTTTCATAATTGTGCAGGGTGTGCATCTCCTAAAGGAGATCGTATATCGAGGGAGGAGATTTATCTTTCCACAGTCTCCGGATGAATACTTTGACAGCATTAAGAATGTGGAGAGTTAGGGGGTGTCTGATCTTCGAAACGCGGTGGTTGAATATACTAAACAGGAGTAGTTTAGGAGTGAGGGTTACATGTGTTTCAAACATATGGTCAATTATCATTTATATTTTCTTCCAAAAAGGTACAATGTGTTTGCAGTGTAGCCATATATGTAAAAGTGTGCCTAGTTCTTCTTCGCATCGCCAGCACAGAGGTGAAATTGTGGGGAAAATACGGTTGAGTAAAGTTGGGGTCCTATACCAGTGAGAGACAAGTTTATAGTGCATCTCTTGTATTCTAGGAGAAATGGATCTAGATCTGGCATTTAGAATAATATCTTTAGTTTCAGTGGCGTTAAAATTGGTGTTCAATTCAGATGCCCATTTAGCAAGGTACGAGGAGGTGTGGTAGGGTTATTTATGAGGCCATATACTGTTGAATTTACTTTCTTAATAGGGAAGCCTGTTCTAAGATGCTTTTGAATTAAAATAGGGGGAGAGGAGAGGGATTTATAGGCTTTAGATATCATAATATGTTCCCTGAGTTGTGAGTATTCTCTGTCCGAGAGGCCTAGGGTAGGGAAGAGGGAATTTAAATATTTCAGAGAGATTAATGAATCTCCATCAAACAAATTCAGGAAGTGTGTAGACACAAATTCAGGTCTCAATTTATGTTCCAGATAAGTAGGAAAGGCTCAGTTTATTAGTATAGCATCATATGGCAGATTCTTAGCAGCTTTCCGAAGGGCTGGGTGAGAATCCAATGTCTTTCTAGAGAATAAGAGGTCCTGGATGGACACAATTGGAGATGGGCTCGGAGGTATGAGATGTTCAACCATTTGCAAAGTGCTATATACTGCTGAGGGTAGAGGATTTTTAGCCAAGACCAGTTTAGCAGTTCTCTGTGCAAGCCATATAATAGTCAGGGGTATGCCTACAGTAGACTGATGGTTGAATCAAATATGTCCTATTTTTTGATAGCCAGTATTAATGGTAACAAAAAAAATAAAAATACATGTGAATATAACAGTTCTATTTCATTGTTCTTAAAAAAAATCCATAAAACTACATTTTTCACTGTTGTGTGCATGTCACCTAAGCCATTCCAAAGTGGAGTGCCATGGAAACTGTTGGAAAGATGGCCTCACATATCAGCAACTCTAATGCAGAGAGTTGAGTACAATGGTAAAGCAGGACACTCAACGGACTCCATTATAGTCCCTTAGACTCTGTTTGTGTCTGTTGTAGAACAGATCTGTTCTATGACGGACACACCTGAAGCAGGTGTGAACTCAGCGTTAGACAGCATCTAAACTGAAATCTAAACTGCATTAAGAAAAGAAAAAAAAACCGCTTGCAGTTTTCCTTAGTTTTTATCAATTTTACAAGTTAAATAAAATTTATTTAACATGTTTCAACTGTATGCAGGATATTGATTGGAAAAAAAATAAAAAAAAAATTCTGACTTGCAGAAGACGCTCATTTCCCAGGATATTTTCTGTTGAAGATGTTGTTTTCCTTGTGTCCACTAGATGGCATGCTATTCATAGTAAAGTAAACTCAAGTTACAGTAAACTGGGTAAGATATCTCAAAACAAAACTCAGTGTACATCACATTCAGTCTATAAGGTGGAGTTATATACCGGTACATAAAAAAAAAACAAAAAAACACACACTGTGCTGCATACATACATTTGTTGTGCTAACCCGCTGTGTTTTCTTATTCAGTGAAAAATGGTATTCAACACAAACCAGCCAGACAAGTCTTGCATGTTTCGAAAAAAAAAAGAAATGGCACAGACATTAATATTAAGTTGAATCCTTTTTTCTTGCAACAATAACAGCTAACCTGCTAGAAAAGCTTACAAGATTTTGGAAGATTAGGACAAGGGCTCCATGCAGCTATTCTCCACAACATATCAAACCATGTCTTTATGGTGGAATGAGAAAGGGGCCTTTACTAAATTTTTGCCACAAACTTGAATGCATGTCTTTGTATACTGTAACATTAAATGGGTATTCCCATCTTGGTGCTTATGGCTATATCCATAGGATATGCTATAAATGGCTGATAGATGACAGAGCTGCACATGCACTAGTTCATCTATTCACTTGTAAGTGAGTTCCTTACATCTGCCTGCCTGGTTATTTTTTTAATTTATTTACTTTTTTAAGTCCTGTACAACTGAATGGAGAGACATGCGTGACGCTCTCATACTCTTGCGGCCCAAGATAGATTTGGGTCCTAAGTCTGGGAAAAGCAGGCATTTATGGTATATTCTATGGTTATAGCCAAAAAATGCGCAGACGAAAATACACCAACATTAAATTTTACAGTAGGCACCATTCATTTCAGTACATAGCATTTTCCAGACATCTACCAAACTCAGATTCTGCTAGATGCTTAAACATGATTCATCACTCCAGGTTCCAGTGGCTACATGCTTTACACCACTCCAGCCAACACTTGACATTGTGCATGTCAATCTTTTGCGTGTTTGCAGCTGTTTGACCATGGAACCCATTTCGTCAAGTTCCCAACACACATTTATTGTGTTGATACTACTTCCAGTATAGTATAGTGCAATCGCCACAGCACTTGGTAGCCCCATTCCTGCACCTACCCCTAAGAAGACTTACTGGGGTTACTGGAGGCTGCACAAGGGGAGAGATGAAATGTAACAGACAGTGATCTTTGTTCTTGCTGTAACTTCCAGCTTTCCCCTCCCTTGCATACACGTGCAGAACCATGCACTAAAACTTTTCATGCCTCTCCCCAACTTCAAGCTGGTGTGACACCCTAACATGACTCCTCTAAAAACTGCATGTGAGATCCCAACTTTACATGGACATATCTATACTTAAATGTTGCAAAATAATTCCTAGCTATATTTTTCTGCAATTAGATACAATAATGCATTTAATGCACAGGGTTCATGTTTTAACAAAATACAAACAGTATTTATTACACAACATAAAACTGAAGAACAATAATAAGGTATTTTTTATTTTGAATTCAGAAGCCATTACATTGATGTCCTATGTGCTCAATGTATACACAAATATATACAGTTAACAGAGTCCTTAGATTGGCCATTTCCATTGATTTGCAGGAGGTTCTTCAACAAGGGGCTCCCAAGGCTTCCACTCTGCCATTTTTCTCGCTAGATGCAATTCATTTTCTGCCTGTTATGGAATTAAAAATCACAGTTAGCTAAATGTTATATGTAATTCACAATCATATGTATTAACCCCCAAAACAGTCAAATTATATATGGAAAAATCCTTCCAAAAATGTCACATTTTATTATCAAAGATTTTGAATGTATTGCTTCAGTAAACATTGCTGGCACATAACTGTGGTGCCTTAGGTGCATTTTAGCCTTAAACCAGTAACATTTTATGCCTCTCCATGCCAGAATTTTTAATTTTATTTCAAATGTAGCTTTCTGAGACCTTGTATTTTGTGGGTAAATAAGGCTGTTTTTGAGAGGTGACATGATCAGAAAATATTGATTTTGGCACCTGCATTTTATGGTTTAAATAATGTACTAATTTTAGTGTATGAGTTGTTATGGATATAGCAAATAGTGCGTTTACTTTTTCTTCATTAACAAGGTTGTCTATCTTTACTTTTTTCTTAGGTGCTACAGTCAGCATTGATATCATTCTCCTCTCCCTGTACACTGGTTGAAATGAGAACTGAAAGTATATGCAGTTTTATTTCAACCAGAGACAAACTCAGGATCTACTAGAGCTACATTCATGGACTTGGTCTTATTTTAAAGCAAAAATTCTGCAGTTTTCCTGTCCTTCCATTGCTCGGGTAAAACCATTAGTTATTTTGCTCAAAGCCCAAGCAGGAGACAGGGAAAACTGTTAGGCTAAGGCACCACATTGCGGTACAGTACCATCAAAGTGAATGAGATTCTGGCTAATCCCATCCACACACTGCGGGAGAAAAAAACGCAGCATGTCAATTTTACCTACGGAAATTCTTACGTTTAGATAGATATAAGAAAGGCAATGAAAAACGTTACAGAAAAAAACTGACGCATTTCCACTGCATTTTTTTCCGCAGCGTTTTTTTTTAGCTACATTCTGCAGAGTGGAGCTTTAGTCTTAGGTGGTTAATATGCATTTTATATTTACATACAATTCAAAATATCATTAATATGATGTTATGATCAGAATTCCTCAATGTGCAAGAGATAAAATCACTTCCAATTCACTACTGCTGCCGTATTGTAGCACCATTTGTACCAGCCTATATTCTATCACTGTCCAGCTTAGGGCCTCTCTACACGCATGAGGCAGGTGACTATCCATCTCCAGGATACACCATCTTTAAAACGCCCTGGGTGTTTTTTTTTTTTTTTTTTTTTTTTTTATTTTACTGTCCACATTCTAGACTTTCTGTCTGGTTTAACACACTGCAGTACAGCATTTAAAGAGGACCTGTCACCACTTCGGACATGTTTGATTAGTTCAGGGTTTTTCTATTGGGGAACCCCTAAATAATTTTTTGCTAAAAGACAAAAACAGCAGTTTTGATGTGGTTTTAGCCCAGTTGTTGAATTTATAGCTGAAACATGTTAAATTTATTTTACCTGTAAATATCCAAAATACAAACACCCAAAACAACCTCAATACTGCATGTCTTATCCCCAATGCAGTTTTAGCTGCACCAAAACGGAAAAATTAAAAAAAGCCCTGTTCTCACTGAGCTCTCTGTAGCAGACCACCAATCCACAGACATCATTAACAGCCTGGAGAGTCATGGAGAGGAAAGCTAAAAAAGTTTTCTGCTTCCCCATTTTATTCGACTATCTGCATCCTGAGCATGCAGATAGATTTGACATTGAGTCAGAGGTTTACTAATTAGAACTTTATTAATAAAAAAACAACAAAAAAACAAACAAACATGAAAACAGTAATAAAAACTCTTACGCTGCAGTCTACCAATAAATAAGGGCAAGCTATCTACTCCAGCTGGGGCAAAGATGTTTTCAAGGTCATACACCAATACTTAGGGGGCGTTCACACTACCGCTGGTGACCGTTGCTATTGTCTGTTACAAGATTTTAGCAACGGACATTAACTGAACCGTTATAAATCCGTTAAAATTCCCATTCATTTCAATGGGATTTTATCTTATCTTTTATCTTATCTCGTTAGTGTCTCTTATACACCCAATCCGTCACACGTCTGTTTTTTTTGGCGGACAAAAAAAATCCTACATGCAGGACTTTTGTGTCCATTATAAAAAAAAAAAAAAAAAAAAAGGGTTTCATGACGGATGTCCGTTATTTTTTAACATTAAAGTCTACGGTTAATGGACAGTAACGGACGGGTGTCCATTATACTGTCAGTTTTTTCTGCGCATGCTCAGAAAACAAAACAAAACAAACAAAAAAAAATAAAAAAAACGGACAGTAAAAAAAACGGACACTAACTGATGCTAATGTGTTTGTTTTAACTGATTCATCATAACGGATATCCAACGGTAGTGTGAACCCACCCTTACAATAAATATCAGTACACTACACAATAGCTCATATTATTGAATCCCCCCACATAATTAAAAAAACGCAAACAGATATTCATATTATATCAATCAATATAAACATTACATAATACATAAAAATGTATTTTTCTCTGTTTTTTTATACAAAGCTAAACGACTAGACCTATCTGCATCAAATTTGGCATGTACATAAATCAGGAGCTGCCTACAACCTAATGTTCTTGGCAAGTTCGCAAAAGCAAATATAGCACCACTGGCTTCCACTTCAAGGGCCTTCCTTCATATCACATAACTTGCATTAGCCAATAGGCACTCTCAGGTCCTTCACTCTTTGCCTCACTGACCTATACACAGATTCAGATCAGACTTCCATAATGATGTGGGGCCGAGTTTGCAGAGGAATACACTTGGATAACACTTGGAGTGACATCAGAGTGCATTCCGTTATGCATTCACATCTATGGGGACTTCAGATGCATTCTGTTTGTGATGACATGGATGATTATAGAGCAGGTCCTATCCTGCTCCGTTTCATTGAACAGAATGAATCTGAAGTCCCCATAGACATGAATCATTCGGATGTCACTCTGAGTGTCATCCAAGTGCATTCCACTGCAAACTTGGCCCCACATCAGAAGCACACTTGGTCGTGTGCTTGAGGCCTTGGAAGAAAAGAAGCCTTAAAGGGGTATTCCCATCAACATAATCATATCTATATTTGTAGATAATTAAAAGTTAAACATTTTTGCAAATATAAGTAGTTAATAATTCAGCAGAGTTTTAAAGATTTTCTCTAACTATGTTAGTGGTGACAGTCTGTTGTCTTGATCGGTTGCCAATGGATACAACCACTAATGCAGAAACTTTATATGGTCTGGGACTTGACAGGAAACCAGCCATGATTTTCTTATTGTATTGGGCTATCAGACAGGGACACTGCATGTATCAGAAGACATCCTGGTCACAATAAGGAAGTCATGGCTGATTTTCTGACCTTAGAAAGTTCCTGCATTCATGGTCGTATCCCTTGGCAACCGATCAAGACAACAGACTGTGACCACAAGATATTTAGAGAAAATCTTTAAAACTCTGCAAAATGTTTAATTACTTATATTTGCAAAAATGTTTAACTTTTAATTATCTACAAATTTAAAAATGGTTATGTTCATGGGAATACCCCTTTAACCTACTGCCTACCTTAAAGTTTTTTCCTTTTACACAATAGAAACAATTATGACTTATCACCTCATTTCACTTTTTTGGAGGTTATGTGTCGGGACAGTATGTGTTTTTTTTTTATGATTTTATTTAACAAAACAAAAAAGGTCATGGCTCTCATAATATCGTGACACTAAAAAAATTATCCTTTTTAATAAAAAGTAGTAAAACATAAGCAGGGCCGGTTTTCGACAAAGTGGGGCCCTGGGCAAAATTAAAAGCGGGGACCCAAATGCTGATATGCAAACAACACCATTGTCTTCCAGTGGCAACCCCTATAATAACGCCTCCTTTCTGCCAACAAAAAAGTAATAAGCCCCATTTTACCAAACACAATTCAAATGAGCACCTTTGTACCGCCTAATAGATTTTTGCAGCCAGTCATCAGTTATTATAGCGCCTCCTTATAGTAATAGTACCTGTTTATAAATAATATTACACCTTTATCAGTAATAACGCCCTTATAAATGATAAACAGTGCCCTGTATTAGTAATATTCCCCTAAAAATAATACTGCTCCCTTATAAATAATAGCCCTCTCATAAATAATAAACTTATAAATAATAGTCCCCATTATCAGTAATAGCCCCCTTTATAAATAAGCCCACTTAACAATTATACCCCCTTATAAACAGTTCCCCTCTTATAAATAATAGCTCCCCCTTATAATGGATGCCTTATATATAATAGTTCACCCCTTATACTGTAAATAAAATAATAGTTCCCCCTTATAATAGCCCCCTCATATTTAAGTTTCCCAATTATATTTAGTAACCCACCCTTATCTATAATAGTTCTCCGTTATACAGTGTCGGACTGAAGGGCCTTAGGCCCACCACAGGAACTTGTTCTGGGGCCCCACCCAACAGCTTCCTGCTAATAGCCTACACCACGACTCCTTCACTGAAGTCTTACATATGTGCTGACTATCTGGTGTTACTGAGTATGTTCCCAGTATAGTCGACCCCTATAGTACTGTGCAGGCCCAATAGCTCCATGGCCGGTTCATGCACAGTACTGTATGGGGAATGACATGGCCATGGAGCACTACACGTATGTGCAAGATTATAGTGAGGGAGCTGTGATGCAGACATAGCACACAGGGCTGCCAGCAGGAATTTTGAGCCCCCCCATAGTATAATGCTCCACATGATATATAATGCTCCACAGTATAAAATGCTCCCCTGAGCCCGCCACAGTTTCCCCACATGGTAAATAATGCTCCACAGTGGACCCACACAGTATAAAATGCTCCACAGAGTCCCCCATTGTGGCCCCACATGGTATATAAGGCTCCACACAGTATACTACCTCTTAGTTGCCCCAGACAGTACAATATGCTCCCCGGAAGACCCACACAATATAATAAGCTCCATACAGTATAATATGCATACCATAGTGCCCCTTCAGTATAATGCTTCACAGAAGCCTAACACAGTATAACATGCTCCACAATGGCCTCCACAAAGTATAATATACTGCCCAGAGGGGTTCCCCCAGTATAATGCGCCTTAGTGCTAGTATTATATTATACTCTGAGGTCTCTTCAGGCTCCAGAGTATAATTATCGAAGGCCGGGAGAGGTACGGGAAAATAACAAACAGTTATACTCACCTTGCCTTACCTCTCCTGGGCCTCCTCGTGCTGCTCTGCTATCCCCACCGGCGCTGGCTTATTCTTCTCTGTGGCTGACGTCACGCGTTGTGGACGTCACCGCTGCAGCCTGTGATTGGGCCTCAGCGGTTACGTGATCGCTAAGGCTGAGGCCTGGCCTCAGCGGTGATGTCCGGAACGCCAGAAGATGACGTTGGACGCTGAGGACAGGTGAGTAAAAAGTTTGTTATTTTTACTCACCTCGGAAAGGGGCCCTGCGGCACATGACGCTGGGTCCCTTTCTGTTATTGATATGGCCGGTCCTGACTCCGGGATCTGTAATCATCAGGCTCCGGATCCCGGGGGCCCCCTTTGGGGTCGGGGCCCTGGGCAACTGCCCAGTTTGCCCCCCACTAACGCCGTCCTTGAACATAAGAGAAAAAAAAACTGCGTGTTCAGCAATCCATGCACTTTACTGGAGTGGCATATGATGCAGATAGAGCTTGGGAACATTTAAAATAGTGGTAAGCTGGTTTATCTGCATCCTTTAACACCTTAATGATCGGGCCAATTTTCGTTTTTGCATTTCTGTTTTTCCCTCCCCACATTCCAAGAGCCATAACTTTTTCATTTTTCAATTCACAGAGTCACATGATGGCTTATTTTTTGCAAAACAAATTGTACTTTGTGATAGTGCCATTTGTGAATTTCATATGGGTTTAATTCACTGTGTGGTAAAAATGACATGTTACCTGTATTCTGTGGGTCAGTACGATCACGGCAATACCAAATTTGTATAGTATTTGTAATCTTTTGATATCTTATAAAAAAAACTTTGCAAAATAGAAAAAATATTTTTTGTCGCCATGTTCTGACACCTGTAACTTTTTCTTATTTACAAGTATGGAGCTGGGTATGGCGTCTTTTTATGCGTGACAAGATGACATTTTTGTTGATACCATTTGAGGGAAGATCTGATGGTTTGATCAGCTTTCTTATGATACCAGAACCATTTTTCTAGGTGGTTTAAAACCGGAGATACAGCCATTTGAAGTGACTATCCCCCCTTTGGTTAATGCTTCAGCTCTGCATATTTACAATATAACTGTGTACGGACTCTCCTTAACAATAGCTCAGTTATAGGGTTGTGAATGAGAATGTTACAGTATATTTTATAATAAAGAGAAATGTAGATAGGGTAATGAAGTATATTACAAAAATGGTCACCAAGCATCCCCCGACACAATAGTGAATAAATAAATGGGGTGATTTATGGGGGTTTCTAATACAGGGGCTTTTCAAAGCTATTACTGCATAAAGTGCCATGTCAGATTTGAAAAATCTAGTTCTGACGGAAGTCAAAAACTGATTGCAGCTAAGATCTGTAATGTCAGAGGGGCAGTGCCAGGCAGGAGGCGTGATCCAGTCAGAGGCAGCCAGTGTCAGAGCTCAGAATCACACTTATTAAATGATGTAAAGAGCTGAACTTGTTGGAAGTGGTGAAAGGTCCTCTTTTACACCCAACTCTCTGATGTAACAGTATATCATGTGGCGGGAAAGTGTTAAAACCATTAATAAAAAATAGCTAAAAAAAAAAAAAAAAAAACACACACGTACACTATAGTAACATCTGACTGTTAAGTTATTCCTTTAGTGAAAAAAAACCTTGCCATGTGACAACCCAACCTTTTTTATTCTTATAAAACAAATCTAAGCTTGCCTAATGAACACAGTTCAAGTAAGGGTTAAGCCAACACGCCACAAATGCCAGGCATTACTTTCTCTAGATGACAGAGATCACTATGGACAGTTACATGATCTAAACAAGTCCTATCCATATACACTAAACACCATATGTGTATATAAAACAATATACTTTTTTTTCCCTAGAAATAAAGACGCTTGTGTTCATGAGGTGTATCAGGAAGTAAAGCTTATCCTCAATCAAGTGGGTGGAGGTGAACTTCATTAATAGACACAATCCAAGGACAGTTATGATGGTTCCAGAAGAAACAGATCATTTGTTTCTTAATCTTGGACAGCTACTTTAACCAGAGCAGCAAAACTGTTACAAAGAACGCCTCTGCTTTTCAAGAACAGATTTTATCTGTGCATTACATGGGTGGCCTATTGATTTCAACAGCCCACATGTAATATTATATGTCGCTGCTGGGGATGTAAATATTCATTCAGTGCCCAATTATAACAACAGATCACAGGAGGGACTTGGAAGACCTCTTATTTTGTAAAGGAACAGTGAAGTCTGGCACTGTAGACTTCAGACCTTCCATGCCCCAGCAACGCCTTTGGTTTACTCACTGACAAGATGGCTAATACAGGGTAAAAGGAAAAGGTGGATTCAGTTTTATTTACCTGTACAATTATTTCTTCTATTTGGCCACAATTAATCTTCTCCTCCAGTTTTTCAACATTGCTTTCCTACATAGGATGAAACAAAATTGAGAACATTTGAGAACATATCATCATCATGCTGGTTTATGGCAATGTGGTGCAACACAGTCTCCAGGAATTGCTTCTGAAGGAACAACCTAGGTGGAACATTTTTCATTCTGGGCCAATGATATTGCCATAAGGCCCTGGCTGCAGTGCCAGGAGGGGGATGGGCGGGACAGCTAGAGAGACAGGGAGGGGGTGTAACAGAGGAGGGGGGACAGTAAGAGGGAGGTAGTGTGGAAGCTACACCATGTAAACAAATGCAGAAGATGCCAGGAACTCCCACAGAAACCCCAGAATCACTCAAAACACTGCTAAAGGTATATGGGTGTACTTATTAACCCATTAATAGCACTAACAGACCTTTAAAAAAAGAAATATTTTTTTGCCCGGAAAACCCCTTTATAGCTAGAAATGTAATTACAATTTATATTGTCCTAAGTCTTGAGACTGTGATTCAATGTTAATACAGCAACAATATGATAAATTACTTGCAATAGGTTGAATGAAAATAACTGAATTTTCCATCAGTCTAGTCTTCAAAACTTTGCAGTTGGAGGGCAAACCCTAATCACCGCTAGGGGCATCTCAAAGATCTTGGCAATGCAACTTAAGTGATAAAAATCAATCTGTTCTGTGAGGAAATCTTCAACAAAACCCTACTTAAATGTCTAAGTGAAACAATGTGTTTACAGGACGTAAATGTGAAGGTTTCAGAGTAGCCAGTGACATCTCTAGTAAAAGAAATCTCATATACGGTATATACAAATAGGAATGGCTGAAATACTTACAGTTTTAACAACACTGAATCTGTCATTTACAATTTGCTCAGTGTATTTTCGGTATGCTGCATCCTTTGGAATGGTTTGCAATGCGGCGAGGATTTTTGTATATAATATCCTCAAGCGCTATAAATGGAAAAGAACATAATGGACATGTTAACACTTGAAGGGAATCTATCAGGGCAATTTGGGACGCTAAACCGCTCACACGTCCATATGGACCTGGGGTTTAGTGTCCCAAGTCACCCTGTTATAACGCAATCCATTGCCTCATTAAAAATAAAAAAAAGCTTTATACTCGCCCTGCCACTGTATTCCCCGCGCCTGTGCAGTACTTCAATGAAGTCAGAGGAGTACACCTCGTCTTCAGTGCATATGTCCCGCAATTATGCAGTGAAGCTGGGGTGTCCATCTTTGGCTTCACTGAAGAACAGCGCAGGTGCCGGGAGGTGTGCCTCATGAATAAGCCGGACTGTTCTCACCAAACAGCGATCGATCGGACCCTTATCTAGGTAAGTATAAAGTTTTTTTTATTTTTAATGCGCCTGCGGATTGCATTACAACAGGGAGATTTGGGACACTAAACCCCCCGCAGGTCTATAAAGCCCTGTGGGTGGTTTAGTGTCCCAGATTGACCTGACAGATTCCCTTTAACACAATTTATGCACACATTCAAATAAACACATGATTTCTTGATAGAAACACAGAAACTATATGCATTTAAAAGTCCTTATTTTGAAGATGTGCCCTTGAACAAGTTATCTACATTTCCATTGTTCTGCCAAGTTATAAAAACAGAACATTGAAAACGATGGCAGTGCCAGGCCTGTCATATGGTAGATGAAAAACAGTACCCAATAAATTACACACCGACTATATTGAGGTCCCTCAGGGTTTCCATTATTATGTGTGCCGTTTTACTGCTGCTCTATCTTGTCTGTCTTTTTTGATGGAATCTGTGATATAGGCTATTGACCTACAGATGTGAGCATAACCTAATATATCTACAGCAACACACACAAAATATGAACTTACTTCATGTGGGTTTTGGGAAACAGCCAATCCAACTAAGCCAGTGGTCTGAAAGAGAAAAGTACAGGTTTCAGCAAGGAATTATATGCCTTACAAAGTATTTTATTTATTTTATTTAGCTTACTTGTATAGCGCCATCATATTCCGCAGCGCTTTTACAGACATTGTCAGTCACTGTCCCATATAGGGCTCACAATCTACACTTCCCTATCAGTATGTCTTTGGCGTGTGGGAGGAAACAGGAGTACCTGGAGGAAACCCACCCAAACACGGGTAGAACATACAAACTCCTTTCAGATGTTGTCCTTGATTGGATTCGAACCCAGGACTCCAGCGTGAAAAGTTCTACAATTTTCCAATATACTTTCTGTATCAATTCATCATATTTTCCTAGATCTCTGCTTGCTGTCATTCATTCCCTGCTTACTTTCAGTGGATAAAAATCAGTCTATAGTCATATAATGGGTACCTAGTACCCAGCTGTGCGCCTGCGTCCACAACATGACCATGGACTAGATATCACATGAACATGGACTGTTTTAGAGAAATTGAGTGTGGGGGAGGGTCACTTTAAATTGTTGTATCTCAGGCGTGTTGTTGGTGTCATATGAAAAAGGAGATTCTCTTTCATATGGCACAAATTGCAGTGCTATCTATATTATTTCCAGAGAGATCATTGGTTGAAAATACAGTCGATATTAGGGTATTTATATGCAGCTGCATAATATATATGCTAGATAGCACTGCAACCTTAGTGAGAATTTCTTCTTTCATATGACACCAACAGCAAGTTTCTATGTTTTATAACGCCCAAGATATAACTGTTTGAAGTGACCCTCCCATCTAAATTTTCTCTACATTATACACAGCCCTCTACTCCAAACCCCTACTGCATACACAGTTACTCACTGAGAGGCAGGAACAGCTTTAAATACAAAAAAAAAAAAACAGTGAAAGAATAAAGAAATACAGGATTTCTTAGAAAGCAGACAAAATCTGTTAATAAAGTATATTAGAAAATGTATTAATGACACAAATACTGCCAGAAAAATCAATAGTAGTCCGAACGTTTAGTTACGCTTTAAAGAAATCTAAAGGGAACTATTCACTACTACTAGATTCTACTGGATCTCTCAGCAGCATTTGAAACTGTAGACCACAAACTCCTCCTCACTATGCTCCATTCTATTGGCCTCAGGGACATTGCGCTCTCTTGGTTTTCTTCCTCTTTCACTGCTCAGTTTATCATTTGCTGGTGCGATTTCTTCTCTTCTAACCCCTTTCTGTTGGGGTTCCCTAGGGCTCAGTCCTAGGCCTCCTCCTCTTCTCTCTATACAGCTGCTACTGTACAAACCATTAGCAGATTTGGCTTTCAATACCATCTTTATGCTTACGACACCCAGCTACACACGTGGACAAAATTGTTGTTATCCCTCGATTAATGAAAGAAAAACCCACAAAGGTCACAGAAATAACTTGAATCTGACAAAAGTAATTTGCCAAACTACATGTTAACAAGCCACAAAGCTTCTGGGAGAATGTCCTATGGACAGATGAGGCAAAAATCTAAATTTTTGGCAAAGAGCATCAGCTCTATGTTCACAGACAGAAAAATGAAGCATATCGTGAAAAGAACACTGTCCCTACTGTGAAACATGGAGGAGACTCTGTTATGATCTGGGGCTGCTTTGCTGCATCTGGCACAGGGTGTCTTGAAACTGTGCAGGGTACAATGAAATCTCAAGATTATCAAGGGATTGTAGAGAGAAATGTGCTGCCCAGTGTCAGAAAGCTTGGTCTCAGTCACAGCTCATGGGGTCTTGCAACAGGATAATGACCCAAAACACACAGCTAAGAACACCCAAGAATCACTAAGAGGAAAACATTGGACTATTCTGAAGTGGCCTTCTGTGAGCCCTGACCTAAATCCTATTGAGCATCTTTGGAAGGAGATGAAACATGCCGTCTGGAAAAGGCACCCTTCAAACCCGAGACAACTGGAGCAGTTTGCTCATGAGGGGTGGGCCAAAATACCTGTTGAGAGGTGCAGAAGTCTCATTGACAATTACAGGAATCGTTTGATTTCAGTGATTGCCTCAAAAGGTTGTGCAACAAAATATTAACTTAAGGGTACCATCATTTCTGTCCAGGCCTGTTTCATGGGTTTTCTTTTTTAAAAAAAAATCTGTTGAAGCATGGTTGAAAAGCAATGTCTGACTTTCATTTGTTCATTTTCATAGAATTTTTATATATTATTACTTTTGTCAGATTCAAGTTATTTCTGTGACCATTATGGGTTTTTCTTTCATTAAACGAGGGGTACCAACAATTTTGTCCACGTGTGTATATACAGTACAGGCCAAAAGTTTGGACACAGCTTCTCATTCCAAGAAGTTTTCTGTATTTTCATAACTATAAAAATTGTAGATTCACACTGAAGGCATCAAAACTATGAATTAACACATGTGGAATTATATACTTAACAAAAAAGTGTGAAACAACTGAAAATATGTCTTATATTCTAGGTTCTTCAAAGTAGCCACCTTTTGCTTTGATTACTGCTTTGCACACTCTTGGCATTCTCTTGATGAGCTTCAAGAGGTAGTCACCTGAAATGGTCTTCCAACAGTCTTGAAGGAGTTGACAGAGATGCTTAGCACTTGTTGGCCCTTTTGCCTTCACTCTGCGGTCCAGCTCGCCCCAAACCATTTCGGTTGGGTTCAGGTCTGGTGACTGTGGAGGCCAGGTCGTCTGGTGTAGCACCCTATCACTCTCCTTCTTGGTCAAATAGCCCTTACACAGTCTGGAAGTGTGTTTGGGGTCATTGTCCTGTTGAAAAATAAATGATGGTCCAACTAAACGCAAACCGGATGGAATAGCTTGTCGCTGCAAGATGCTGTGGTAACCATGCTGGTTCAGTATTCCTTCAATTTTGAATAAATCCCTAACAGTGTCACCAGCAAAGCACCCCCACACCATCACACCTCCTCCTCCATGCTTCACCGTGGGAACCAGGCATGTAGAGTCCATTCGTTCACCTTTTCTGTGTCGCACAAAGATACGGTGGTTGGAACCAAAAATCTCAAATTTGGACTCATCAGACCAAAGCACAGATTTCCACAGGTCTAATGTCCATTCCTTGTGTTCTTTAGCCCAAACAAGTCTCCTCTGCTTGTTGCCTGTCCTTAGCAATGGTTTTCTAGCAGCTATTTTGCCATGAAGGCCTGCTGCACACAGTCTCCTCTTAACAGTTGTAGAGATGTGTCTGCTGCTAGAACTCTGTGTGGCATTGACCTGGTCTCTAATCTGAGCTGCTGTTAACCTACGATTTCTGAGGTTGGTGACTCGGATGAATTTATCCTCCACAGCAGAGGTGACTCTTTGTCTTCCTTTCCTGGGGCGGTCCTCATGTGAGCCAGTTTCTTTGTAACGCTTGATGGTTTTGGCCACTGCACTTGGGGACACTTTCAAAGTTTTCCCAATTTTTCGGACTGACTGACCTTCATTTCTTAAAGTAATGATGGCCACTCATTTTTCTTTACTTATCTGCTTTTTTCTTGCCATAATACAAATTCTAACACTCCATTCAGTAGGACGATCAGCTGTGTATCCACCTGACTTCTGAACAACACAACTGATGGTCCCAACCCCATTTATAAGGCAAGAAATCCCACTTATTAAACCTGACAGGGTACACCTGTGAAGTGAAAACCATTTCAGGTGACTACCTCTTGAAGCTCATCAAGAGAATGCCAAGAGTGTGCAAAGCAGTAATCAAAGCAAAAGGTGGCTACTTTGAAGAACCTAGAATATAAGACATATTTTCAGTTGTTTCACACTTTTTTGTTAAGTATATAATTCCACATGTGTTAATTCATAGTTTTGATGCCTTCAGTGTGAATCTACAATTTTTATAGTCATGAAAATACAGAAAACTCTTGGAATGAGAAGGTGTGTCCAAACTTTTGGTCTGTACTGTACCTCTTCCTGTGACATCACCCCTGCGCTATTACAGAAAACCAGTGACTGTCTAACATCATGTCTTCTCTTTATCTGAAACTGAATCTATCAAAAACTGAACTTCTTGTGTTCCCTTCATCTACTAACACAGTGGTCCCCAACCTTTTTTTTTTCTTTTTTTTTTTTTTTTGGGGGGGGGGGGGGGGGGGGGCGGGTTTGGATCAGGGGTGGGGCTTTGCTTACATGGGGGCAGGGTTATACAGCAAACAGCACGGTGTACAGCGCTGTAGACCAGGTCCCCGCCATTAGCTACGGTCTACAGTGCTGTACACCGAGGTCCCGTCAGCACACCCTGGTGTACAGCGCTGTTTGATGTACTATAGGGAGCGTAGATGTGGGGGGGGGGGGGGGGAAATCATGCTTAGTATAGAGCTAGGAGCCACAACACTGTGGCCAGATTGCCGACCCGCGGACCGGCAAAAGACCCCCAACGGCCCGGTCCGGTGGTTGGGGACCCCTGTACTAACCCTGATATTTCCATTTCTGTCTGTGGTCTTACTATAACACTGAAGCAGGATGCCCGCTGTCTTGGGGTTGTATTTGATTCAGATCTCACCTTCACCCCACACATTCAGACGCTTGCACGCTCTTGCCACCTGCACCTCAAAAACATCTCTAGAATTAGATCTTTTCTCACTGTGGAAACATCAAAAACCCTCATTGTCGCTCGGATTCTCTCTCGTCTTCACTATTGCAATTCTCTTCTATTTGGGCTTCCTCTTAAAAAAACTCTCCCCACTACAATCTGTCCTGAATGAGGCCGCTGGACTCATCTTTCTGTCAAAACGGTACACAGACGCATCTACCTTGTGCCAGTCACTGCACTGGTTGCCCATCCACCATAGAATACAATATAAAATTATCACAATCACCCACAAATCCATCCATAGTGGTGCAGCTCCCTACATTGCCTCCCTCATCACTGTCTACTGCCAATAAGATTAATACCCAACTACAGCAGCTTCAAAACTACCCTAAAATTACATGTTAGGTAGGCTTATAACATGACCTGATCACATTGCTCTATACCTCCATACACTAGGCTAACACTTCTTATCCTATTCTATCTTTTCTCCTATACTCCAGGCACTTAGTATCTGCATATTCCCAGATACCAGCTGATGACGGGCTCATACAGCTTCAGTTATATGACCTTATTTATTAAAACATGGCTGAACTATTGTACCAAAAATTATATACAGTAGACTCCAAATATATAATCAAAAATAGAAAAATGTTTTATTAATGGAATACTACATACAATAATGGTGTGGTTAAAAATGAGACAAGGGCCAGATGTAGAAAACAGCCCCCAACTCAGGGCACATACACTGGAAATAGCTACAATGCATAGAAATAGACAATTAACACACTATGGTGTTTGCTACAAAGCATGGATAATCCCCAAAAATGTATGTACTAACAGGAAAACATCAACTACAGATAATAAGAGGAACTAACCCCATAAATAACACTGAAAATGGGAATAAATCCTAATACAGTAATAATAAATAATAAACATGATGTGATCCCAAGTCTCTGCGTATAATAAATTCACTGGATCTCAGCCAGTGCAGGGATAATTATCTAGAGAAACACACACTGATCTAATATCAAATCAAAAGTACATTTTGGTTAAAGAGGTTGTCCAGGCATTTTTTTTTTTTTTTTTTTAAATGCCAGGACAACCGGGGGAGGTGGAAAAAAAAATAAATCATACTCACCTGTCCCCGATGCTCAGGTGTCTTCCCAGCACGTTCCGGACCTTCTGCTCCGATGTCTTCTCAAAGTGAAACTGTTCACCAGCTGTGATGTCACGGATCCCTTCCGCTGAAGTTGCCGGTCACAGGTAGTGACATTTCAGGCCCTTTGCTGAGGCCGCTGATTGGCCTCAGCGGTCACGTGTGGCTGGGACTTCCGCCACACATCAGGTAAGTATGATTTTTTTTTTTCACTGCCCCCTGCCTATTTAATACTTAAATGGGTTGTCCATTTTTACCTAGCCAACCCCTTTAAGGACAGAATAAAGAATTCATACCTGTAGCCATAGTGGATACAAAGAAGCAATCGCCAGGGATAAAAGAACCCAGTGTTGAGGAACCACCTTAACCTGTTTCGCCGATAAGGCTTCCTTAGGAGGTATTCCCAGTGTATGTGCCCTGAGTTGGGGGCTGTTTTCTACATCTGTGCCATGTCTTGTTTTTAACCACACCATTATTGTACGTAGTATTAATAAAATATTTTTCTATTTTTGATATATATTTGGAGTCTATATAATTTTTTGTGATCATCTGTTTCTTTTGGGGTAGTGTTGTGATGTTTTGTGTTGTCAGCAGTTTGATATGAAGGTGTTTTTTTGTATCGCTGGACCATTGCACCAAACAAGTTCTCTGACCTCTTGCGCCTTCCTATCTCCTCATAGATTGTAAGCTCTCTCACGCAGGGTCCTCACTCCTATTGTTTGATATATTCATTTTTTGTCACACTGTAGTGTCTAATACCTTCTATTCATATACCTTCTGACTTGTAAAGTGAGTGCTGCGGAATATGTTGACGCTATATAAAGTTATTATTGTTATATGGCACAGCTTTAAAAATGCAGACTGTAGTTCAATTTACATCTGGAAGATTTCTGTGACATGTAGATGAGATTATTTAAAGGTCATCTACTCAGCTGGTAGTGTATTATACTGTTGATTCTAGGCATGCAAATCTCTGTGCATTCAGCCCTAGAAAAATCTGTTTTAGATAACCAATATAGCTTCTACTGTAGCTTCCGTGGCTATTGTGACCCAACTTTGCCACAATCCTGAATGGTAACACACACACTTATTTATTAAGGCAGATTCCAAGGCTAGGAAAGCTAAATGACAGCCACTCAGCTTTCTCAGGCAAGAATACAGCTAAAACATGGCAGCAGAGAAGGTTTTAGCGATGTGACAAATGACGACAAGCTGAATTATATGTAAACAAGTTATGTTATACGAACATAGTCACTACAACGTAATGTGTGCAGAGACACAAGCGCCACACTGTCCCCGTGACCTCCCCAGTCTCACCTTCTTCAGGACGCCGGCCATGGCTGCTTCGCACTGCACTATGGGAAGCAAAAGCTGTAGTTGACACTGCTCTTAGACCCAACCAAGCGATCCCCGAGTAATACAACGATCAGGTCCAGGAACAGTTCTACGCACGCCTGGATTCTGCGTGCTACGTCATCGCGTAGCGTTCCCTTGCTTGTGGCTGGTGTTGTAAACTGTAACTATATCTGTGTGTTGTGTGTAGTCTTGTGCACGTATAACGATAGAGTGCATAATTCATAACGTACCGGAGGCTCATGGCTGGAGTAATCCTTTTGTTTCTGACATTGCCTGGATGTTCTTGAACTGCAGTAAACCAGAGGGTGACTCTGCCGGATATCGGCTGTCATCCCTTTGTATTCCGCAGACTTTTACCCCTTTGTGAAATGTGTAAAGATGTTATTAAAATGAAAACGAGACACAGTATCCATTGACTGATACAGTTTGCCCTAGCAAATAGTGGTGCCCCTTCCCATATGTGTGCCTGTGCCATATAACATATATACTGTATTGTTCCCCCCACAGTTTCATGTCCCCTCCTGGTGCCCACAGTACAATGGTTAAAAAAAAAAAACCTAATACTCACCTTTCCCATTTCCTTCTGTCTCTGCTTCTGGAAGTTTCAGGGAGCAACAGGTGCGATATCAGTGACTCCGCTACATCACACCTACTGCTCCCAAGACAGCGGGAGCAGAGACAGGGACAGAATGGTTAAGCAGACGACTCTCTGCTTTACCGTTGTACTCAACTCGTGCACCTGGAGGAAGCAGATGAGTTGGAATCACAGTTCACACACCGCAAAATGCTGCCACTACTACTGACTTTAGGGTCAGCGGAAAACTCACTCATATATACATGTGTCTCTCCAACAGTCATTTACACTTCAAAAAGGTAATGGGTTCATAGAGCAAACACAAAGTATACTTAAATTTAACACCCAAAGGGTTCAGCGTTATATCTATAAAGAAAAGACAAGTGGAATAAAAATAACAAAACAAGCAAAAGGACTTAAAACAACAGAAGAAAAATATGAAAGTATCGTATACTTAAAGTTCTTTGTTTCCAGGAAGCTTGGAAGAGAAATATGGCTGACACCCCAGCTTGTACACTGACTTCCCCAGATGTGATATAGTGGTAAGGGAAAAACAGTATTTTGTGGCTTGTGCTTAGCCACACCTCCCTGCCAGGATGATCCCTCTCTCACTCCTTGAAGTGGGGGTTGAACAACTCATCTTCATCCGGAAAAGATGAATGTTCTATCTTCGGCTTGAAGCGCTGTGTCTCTGAGGTTAACTCTGATTTATTATTTATTTATTTATTATGTTTACTTGTATAGCGCCATCATATTCCGCACCGCTTTACAAACATACATAGTCACTGTCCCATATAGGGCTCACAATCTACATTTCCTATCATGATCGCAACTTCCCCCTTCCCTCCCCATGCTAAGCAGTTTTGTTAACTACAACTAATCATAAAACAATAAAATCCTCTTCCTTGGACATCATAAAACAATAAAATCCTCTTCCTTGGACATCTGTGTCCCTTATGGGCCATCTTAGCATGTGATGCAGGTGCAGCTGTCAGGGGTCAACTCATTCAATCTTGCATCCTTCACTCAGGCTACAAATTGAGCGCAAATCATACCCCAACACAGTCCACACACCCCAAATGCATAACACCACCACCTATTGTATGCAGAATCAAGGACCAATAGAAATCCCTGACACTCACTACTGCTCCCAGCAGTCAAACGCAAACAAACTTCAAAACCGGTAATGGGTTCATAGGGCAGCACAAAGTAACCTTAAATTTAAAGGTTTAATACCCAAAGGGTTCAGTGCTATATATTAAAGAAAAGATAAATGATATGACCAGCAAACAGCCTTAAAAATAATGGGAGAAAAACAGAATAATACTTAGAGTCTTTGGTTCCAGGAGCTTGGAGGATCTCTCGTGATGGAGTTGGACACACCCAGCATTTTTAGCTGACTTCCACAGGTGTGTTGGTGTTAAAGGGAGTCTATTATTAGAAAAACACATTTTTAACTAACAGCATGTTGGAATAGCCTTTAAAAAGGCCATTTTACTCCTACCTTCCATTCTAAGCTTCTCCCCTTTCTCTGATAAAATCGGTATCTTCTGTTATGCAAATTATGATCATGGAGCACCGGGAGCGTTCCCCCTGTGCCCCGAGCACCCTCCACGTCATAACTCTCCACCGCCTCTTAGCTGCTTATGTTCACTTCCCTCCTCCTCTTCGCTGGAAGTTCTGCCTTTCGCAGACATCGGACTCCACACGTCCGGGTGGCCATTTTCTGGTGGTCTGCTACACCAGCGTACTGCGGCTCAGTACATAAGCATTTCCGGGCGGCCATTTTCCGGTGGTCTGCTACACAGTACGATAGTGTAGCAGACCACCGGAAAATGGCCGTCCGAACGTGCGCAGTCCGATGCCTGTGAAAGGCAGACGTTCTGGCGAAGAGGAGGAGGGCAGTGAACATAAGCAGCTAAGGGGCGGTGGAGAGTTATGAGGCAGTGGGTGCTCGGGACACAGGGGGAACGGCCCCGGTGCTCCGTGATCCTAATTTGCATAACAGAAGAAACCGATTTAATCAGAAACGGCGGGGAGAAGCTTAGAATGGAAGGTAGAAGTAGAATGGCTTTTTTTAAAGGCTATTCCAACATGCCATTAGTTAAAAATGTGTTTTTCTAATGATAGACTCCCTTTATGGTAAAACAATTTCTTATGGCTTGTGCTTAGCTACAACTCTCTGTGAGGGTGCCCCCCTCCTCTTACTCCCTGAGGTGGGAAATCAACAACTCAGCTTCATCTGGGAAAGATGAATGTTTTTTCTTTGCCTTGTAAACCTGTGTCCCTGCTAGTCTCTGAGGCCAACCAAGGGTCACGACTCCCCCTTTCAATCTGCCTGCTTGACTAAGATGTCATAAAACAATAAAACCAGAAACCTAGCGCACAGCTAGGAAAAGCATTTCACCTCTGACCCCCTCCCCTTTGTATACACACATACCAATGAGGTAGATTGATAACACAAACATAAATAAAACATTCACTAAATAAATAACTAATATGATTCAGTAATACTACATACACAATAATGCATAGGCTTTTTACGTCACAATCTGTTTTTGGGCTGCAGGAAGTTAATGGTCTTAATTTTGACACCCCCCTCCCCCTTCCAACCTTGCTTGTATACACACATACCAATTTAGCATACTGATAAGACATGCATAAACAATGCATTCACCAATTATATACAATATACAGCACAGACCAAAAGTTTGGACACACCTTCTCATTCCAAGAGTTTTCTGTATTTTCATGACTATAAAAATTGCAGATTCACACTGAAGGCATCAAAACTATGAATTAACACATGTGGAATTATATACTTAACAAAAAAGTGTGAAACAACTGAAAATATGTCTTATATTCTAGGTTCTTCAAAGGAGCCACCTTTTGCTTTGATTACTGCTTTGCACACTCTTGGCATTCTCTTGATGAGCTTCAAGAGGTAGTCACCTGAAATGGTCTTCCAACAGTCTTGAAGGAGTTGACAGAGATGCTTAGCACTTGTTGGCCCTTTTGCCTTCACTCTGCGGTCCAGCTCACCCCAAACCATTTCGGTTGGGTTCAGGTCTGGTGACTGTGGAGGCCAGGTCGTCTGGTGTAGCACCCTATCACTCTCCTTCTTGGTCAAATAGCCCTTACACAGTCTGGAGGTGTGTTTGGGGTCATTGTCCTGTTGAAAAATAAATGATGGTCCAACTAAACGCAAACCGGATGGAATAGCTTGCCGCTGCAAGATGCTGTGGTAACCATGCTGGTTCAGTATTCCTTCAATTTTGAATAAATCCCAAACAGTGTCACCAGCAAAGCACCCCCACACCATCACACCTCCTCCTCCATGCTTCACCGTGGGAACCAGGCATGTAGAGTCCATTCGTTCACCTTTTCTGCGTCGCACAAAGACACGGTGGTTGGAACCAAAGATCTCAAATTTGGACTCATCAGACCAAAGCACAGATTTCCACAGGTCTAATGTCCATTCCTTGTGTTCTTTAGTCCAAACAAGTCTCTTCTGCTTGTTGCCTGTCCTTAGCAGTGGTTTCCTAGCAGCTATTTTACCATGAAGGCCTGCTGCACACAGTCTCCTCTCAACAGTTGTTGTAGAGATGTGTCTGCTGCTAGAACTCTGTGTGGCATTGACCTGGTCTCTAATCTGAGCTGCTGTTAACCTGCGATTTCTGAGGCTGGTGACTCGGATGAACTTATCCTCCGCAGCAGAGGTGACTCTTGGTCTTCCTTTCCTGGGGCGGTCCTCATGTGAGCCAGTTTCCTTGTAGCGCTTGATGGTTTTGGCCACTGCACTTGGGGACACTTTCAAAGTTTTCCCAATTTTTCAGACTGACTGACCTTCATTTCTTAAAGTAATGTTGGCCACTCATTTTTCTTTACTTAGCTGCTTTTTTTCTTGCCATAAGACAAATTCTAACACTCCATTCAGTAGGACTATCAGCTGTGTATCCACCTGACTTCTGAACAACACAACTGATGGTCCCAACCCCATTTATAAGGCAAGAAATCCCACTTATTAAACCTGACAGGGTACACCTGTGAAGTGAAAACCATTTCAGGTGACTACCTCTTGAAGCTCATCAAGAGAATGCCAAGAGTGTGCAAAGCAGTAATCAAAGCAAAAGGTGGCTACTTTGAAGAACCTAGAATATAAGACATATTTTCAGTTGTTTGTTGTTGTTTTTGTTAAGTATATAATTCCACATGTGTTAATTCATAGTTTTGATGCCTTCAGTGTGAATCTACAATTTTTATAGTCATGAAAATACAGAAAACTCTTGGAATGAGAAGGTGTGTCCAAACTTTTGGTCTGTACTGTATATATATATATATATATATATATATATATATATATATATATATAAAAGTATATATACTGTATAGTGTCTTGCAAAAGTATTCCTACCTCTTGAACTTCTTTTTGGCCTAAATGCAAAGCACTATGTGTGGCGGAAAAGTAACACTGCTCATCACCCTGAACACACCATCCTCACTGTGAAGTGAAACATGGTGGTGGCAGCATCATGCTGTGGAGATGCTTTTCTTCAGCAGGGACAGGGAAGCTGGTCAGAGTTGATGGGAAGATGGATGGAGCTAAATACAGGGCAATCCTGGAAGAAAACCTGTTGGAGGTTGCCAAAGACTTGAGACTGGGAAGGAGATTCACCTTCCAGCAAGACAATGACCCTAAACATACAGCCAGAGCTACAGTGGAATGGTTTATATCAAAGTATATTCATGTGTTAGAATGACCCAGTCAAAGTCCAGACCTAAATCCCATTAAGCATCTGTGGCAAGACATGAAAATTGCTGTTCACAGATGCTCTCCATCCAATCTGGTTGAGCTTGAGCTATTTTGCAGAGAAGAGTGGGCAAAAATCTCAGTCTCTAGATGTGAAAAGCTGGTACAGACATACCCCAAAAGACTTGTAGCTGTAATTGCAGAAAAAGGTGGCTCTACAAAGTATTGATATAGGGGGCAGGATGAATACTTTTGCACATGACACTTTTCAGAATTTTATTTGTTTAAAATTTTGAAAACCATGTATCATTTTCATTCCACTTTACAATTTTCTGCTACTTTGTGTTGATCTATCACATAAAATCTCAATAAAATACATTTAAGTTTGTGGCTGTAAGGTGACAAAATGTGAAAAAGATCAAGGGGTATGAATACTTTTGCAAGCCACTGTATATGTGAATAACATGAGTCAGTAATAATACATACATAAATAGCCTTCTTTCATCACACCAGGCCATTACCAAGACTGTCTATAGCTATATTTGGGGCAGAACTAAGTGGACTGTTAAGAACAAGGAGTCCCATGAAGGTGGAAAAGAAGTTCCTGACTTCCCTACTCTGGTTGGCAAATTTTGTGTGGGACTGCCCCTGTGGGACTTTGAAAAAACTGATTATGGCTAAGTTGACAGATCCATGTCTTACTATTTTCTCCTGCATCTCTAGAGGAGAATGGGAAGGGACAAGTAAGAAAGCTCTGACCCCTACAACTGGGAGATTCCCTGCAACTCCCAGGACCTGCTTAAGTTTGTGAGGGAACACCAGCTAAAGGTAAAACTCAAGCCCATTTGTGGAAATCAAAGATTATGACTTAGGCCCCTTGCAGACGACCGTGGGCGAGATCCATGTGCTATCCGTGTTTTTCGCGGATAGCACACTGACCCATTCATTTGTATAGGCACATGGACATGACCATGTTTTTCACTGATCATTGTGCGAGCCATGATTCCGCGCCGCATCAGATAGAAAATGTCCTATTCTGTTCAGTTTTTGCGGAACGGACTCGCCCCTAGAAGCCTATGGAAGACTAAAAACCTAGGACGGCTCACTGGTGTACTCCGTGTGTCAACAGTGTGCCGTCCGTTTTCACGGATAAACTAGGGATATAATTAGATGTCTCCTCTGTTTTTTTTATGGTGGATCCGCAAACTTGGATCACACACTGATGGCACACTGAAGACACTCTGTCCGTTTTTGCAGACATACTTCACTGATGCTGAAGAAACGCTGATGAAACACTGAAGACACTCTGTACGCAAAAACTGACCACTAATTACTAGTTTGCTGACCTCAAAATAAACACGGTCGTCTGCAACTAGCCTAAGAGTCATAAGTCAAACCTTTGAGACATAGAGCCAGTCAGGGTGCTGCCTCATTGTCCAATCCTGAGCGGAGGGGATATTTAAACCTAATGTAGAGACTTTTCAGAGGCCTGCAATTACTTGGTAATTTAGCTTTATTCTCAGTACTTATCATATTTTCTGCTGTATCCCTGGTTACTGATTTTGGCTTCTGGTGATCCGGTCTCTTGCTGATTTTGCTTTTTCCGTGTTAACTGGACTCAATCTTGGTTTGGACTCTGTTTGCTTTTGCTGTCGTTTTGGATATTCTTGTACTCTCCTGGTTTTGACCCTGCTTGTATGTTGCACTCTTGTCTGCTGTAAGTTAGTTCGTCTGGTTCATAGTGTGCAAGTGCACATATTTTGTGATACCTGCCTGGGCCCCCGGATCTGCAAAGTTCATCCTGCTTTGTGGCGGGCTCTAGTATAAACCACGGTCTCGCCCTAAAATCTGCTAACCAGAATGGTGTTAGATTGGTAGCTTGTTTTGCTTGCTGCCTTTAATCTGTCAGCGCATATTGGAAATAGTTTAAATCGCAATTCCATCACTTGGGAATTGCTAAAGCGGCAATTCTGTAACAGAGTCGCAGGGCTAAAAAGTAATTTTTTCCAACAGGTGCAGATTCTTCAAAATCAAATGCACTCTTCAACAGAGCTAGTTCTAGAACTTACTAAAATACTTCAACATTATGGGTCTGTACAACCCAGAACTCATGTTACTGCCTTAGAACCAAATGTACGTAAGAGTAATCAAATTTCTGCAGTTTTAATGAAAATTGCAAATTGTAATTCCATTTGAGTCCTCACTCGCCAGGGACCAAAGAGTAATGTGTGGACCTCATCATCTCTTTCTCATACCATTTGGATCCCAATGCCCCTGAACTTTTCTCTGTGGATACTTTTTTCATGGCTTAAGGACTCTTATATGATGAGCTTGATTGCGTGGCTGTAGCAAATCTCCATTCTTTTTTGCCCTGTGGAGGACTACTACTCTGAATCTAGAAAATGGTTCATAGTCTCTCAGTGGAACATTGCAGCTATTCACTATATGTTTTGTCAAGGTTTATCAGAGAATTAATTATTAATTAAAGGGGTTTTCTGGGCAAAAAATATTTTAGTTTTTTTTTAAATGCACCCATTTACCTTTAGTCATGTTTTGAGTGATTTCTGGGTGTCTCTGGGAGCTCCTGGTATCTTCTGCATTTGTTTACATGGTTCAGCTTCCTGGTATATAACTTCCACACTAACTCCTCTCACCTCACTACCCCCCTCCTCACTCTCTCCCTCCCATACACCCCTCCCTATCTCTCTAGCTATCCTGCCCACTACTAGCCCTTCCCTACCTACTCAGCCCAACCCCCAACCCCATTATATTCTTACCTCTCTTCCTTCCATGGCTTGTTCCTGCGCGACGGCCCCTCCTTCTTTACTGGTACTGCAGGCGAGCGCTTTTCTCCCAGCGCTGCTGTGTTCTCTGCAGCAACGATCCACCTCTACTGCACATGCATGGGAGCTGCGCAGTAGAGTTGGATTTTCGGCAGCAGTGCGCAGAGCAGCGCAGCGAGAAGAAGCAGCAGTCAGAAAAGAAGGAGGAGCTATCCCACAGGAAGAAGCCATGGAAGGTAAGTATGATGGAGTGGATGGGGGGGAAGGGGAGTAGTAGCCACATGACCGCCCCAGGGATATGGGTAAATATACATTTTTTATTAATTATGTTATTTAGAAAGTAGGAGGGTTTTTAGATTAGTGTAGGGATTTCAATTTATCCTGGACAACCCCTTTAATTATCTTCAAACCATGACTCTAGGCTTCCCACTATATCAAAGCTTTCTCTTATGCTATCTACTCTGCCCTGAATCATTCAATGAACCCATTCTGTGGTCTACTGTGTCTCCACAGAATCAGAAACATTGTGTTGCTATTGTGGAGACAGCAGTCATAGACTCAAGAACTGTCCCAAGCTTCCGAATCCAGAAAGACTTCAATTCCTAGCATTTACTTGTTTATATAAGAAAATTCTTTTTTTCTGCTAATGTGTCTGCTATTGGTAAAATGGATTATTGTAAAGACTTTATTGATTGTGGCTTTGCAGCTAATTTTCTGGATTCTCGGGTTTTCAAGAAGTTGGCAATCCCAATGTTTCCACTTGACAATCTAGTCAATGTAAATGCAGTGGACAGTACCCCTTTGTCTCAAGGTCCAGTTAAATATGCCACTCCTCCAGTGACTCTAAAATTAGATTCAGTGAATTCTGATCTCTTTTCTTGTTCTTGAAAAATTACTTACTAAAATTGTCCTTGGTTACACTCTTGCAATCCAGTAATTGATTAGGAAACTAAATTAAATGATTATTGGTTGTCCTTATCTGTCTCGGGTATCTCATTTGATGCCTCGTCTTAGTCTGAATATATTCAGGATTCTGCGCATATTTTTTCTGAAACTTGTAGTAACTCTAAAGAATTGTTCACGATTAAAGGGAATATGTCAGGGCAATTTGGGACAGTAAAACACCCACAGGTCCTTATAAACCAGGGATTTAGTTTTCCAAATCACTCTGTTGTCAAGCAAACCAGAGGAGTACACCTTGGCTTCAGTGCGCATGCGCTAAACCTCTGGCACATTTGCCGTGAAGCCCAGTTGTACATCTCCAATTTCAGAGAAGAATAGCACAGGCGCTGAGAGCACCAGAGATGTGACTCATCTGTAGTTAAGTATTAAGCTTCTTTTATTTTTTAATGCGGCCGCGGATTGCTATATGACACAGCGATTTGCGACACTAAACCCCAGGTATATAAGGACCCGTGGGTGGTTTAGTGTCCTAAATCGTCCTGACAAGTTCCCTTTAAGCATATCTGAGAGTGCTGTGAATTCTTTTGATGAGGAATTAATGGGGTTTTCTGACCTATCCACGTGATAGGGCACCAGAAGCTAGTGCATTGGAAAAGGAATATCTGCAGACTACTTCTATCCACATAAAAGGAGCGGCGCTGCGGCCCTGCATAATGGTGGTTCCAGGAAATTGCTGAGCAGTCCCTATTACTTGAATAGGAGAAGCCTGCACAAGTTCCCCATCCACTGCTATGCATTCCAGTGCCAAGAGGGTTCCGGAGCAGATGATATATGCGGGATTCAGGTGTCAGACCCCCACAGATCACATACTAATAACCTATTGTGTAGATATGTCACCAGTATGAAAACTTAATTTGGGACCAGAAAACCCTTGATGACTGACTGTACATATATTTAATCAACTTGCTGCATGCTCCAACTAATAAGTAAATGATGCAAGACTGAAATCACTACTGCATGCTGATAGACTTGCTTTGATATCACACATACGCCTAAAGAATGTCCTTTTGGCATAAATTTGGCCAGTATATGTTATTATCAGATGTTTAAAGCTCTACTGAAAAGCACATACACCATAGTGGAGTTTGGAGTGTGACTGTTTGAGGTTGTGGACAGGTGTCTTTTATACTGATAATTTCAAACAGGAGCCATTACTACAGGTAATGAGTGGAGGACAGAGGAGCCTCTTAAAGAAGAAGTTACAGGTCTGTGAGAGCCAGAAATCTTGCTTGTTTGTAGGTGACCAAATACTTATTTTCCACCATAATTTGCAAATAAACTCTTTAAAAAATTAGACAATGATTTTCTGGAATTGTTTTCTCATTTTGTCTCTCATAGTTGAGTTCTACCTATGATGTCAATTACAGGCCTCTCTCATCTTTTTAAGTGGCAGAACTTGCACAATTGGTGGCTGACTAAATACTTTTTTCCCCACTGTATCACATCAACATCATACATTCCAAAGAGTGAGTACAGTATTCTTTCTTTTCACTTATTTCGCTTATAGCAGCATAATTCTTCATGTTGGCTGATAAGACAGGTGGAAATTTTAATGAATGACTAAAAACTATATAAACTGCCCCAATCTCTGCCCTGCCCCTAGTAGGACAGGTGGATGAACAGACAACATATTTCGTTCCATTATTTAGGATAAGACTTTTTAAAGATTTACAAAAGAGATTTACTTTGGTAGTTGATTTTGATATCTATGCATGAGGTTCCATCCTAGGGATTCTACTTGCTACAACTCCATATGTTATGCTGCTGTAAGGGAAGTATTAGATCTAGAACATTAATCTGTTTTCCCTTAGTACTGTCAACAACACAGGGCTCCCTCTTTATGACGTCTTTAGTCAGTCTGCTAATAAAAAAAATTTAAATACACAAAGGAAACTGAATGTGGCGCTCCTTATTTAGTGTCCATGTGTTTACTAAACTGTCCACCTGTCCTATCATGATCCAAAATGATAATCACAATAATACAATAATAAATTAATATATAACTTTTAATAAATAAAATTAAAAATTGTTACAACAACATATAACCACCCTAAAAACAGCACAGTTAATTTGCCCTCAAAATATCAAATATATTATTTCAAGACAAAAAACAGCAAACAAAAAACAGGTACAGCAGCCTGGAATAGGAAAAACCAACCAGACACTTGCCGTGATTCAGATGATGCCTGTGTTGCTGAGTAACAAATACCAGAAGGGAAGAGGGTGTAACATACAGCAAGCATTTCTGCCTCTTTAAGAGGAGGGCACAGGATACAGGAACCAGGAATTGGTACTGCTTGCTGGAGGCTAGTGTTGTGTTGTATATCAGAGTGTGGAGATATGAATAAAAGAAGATGTTGTTGGATTTCATCCCTGAGTTCTAATGTTTCCTGAAGACATTACAACTGGCGACGAGGATGGGATGAGAGTTCTGCTGCTGTGAGTACTGACTGCCATCTGCATAATCCAGATACAAGGAGTGTGCTTACAGATCCACATATAAGGACTGTACCCAGAAACCTGCACATTTATCTCCTATACTGCATTACTGAATACAGGAGGGATGGCAGACTACATGCATGTGTTCCCAAAGTTTGATACAGCTGACAGCCATAACCTGGCTCATAACTGGAAAAAATGGATGCATAGGTTTGAGAACTTTCTGGAAGCAATAGACATAAAAGATGACAAAAGAAAAAAAAGCTCTATTGTTGCACCATGCTGGCACAGAGGTGTATGACATTTACAGCACCCTACCTGCTACAGACACTGACACTTATGGCCGCTGCGCCAAAGCCTTAACAGATTACTTCAACCCTAAGCAAAACATCAGATATGAGAGATACAAGTTCAGGATTGCTAAACAGCTTCTAGAAGAATCCATGGACACATGTCACACGCTTAAGGGAACTGGCACAGAGGTGTGCATTTACTGATGTTGATGATGAAATTATAACGCAAATCATTGTATCTTGCACATCATCCACTATAAGACGCAAAGCGTTGCAGCAGGATTACTCTCTACATGACCTTCTCAAAATGGCCCGTGCCATAGAAATAGCAGATCATCAGGCCACTGTGATGGAAAAGGGGGATGACACCCAGGTGCATAACCTCAAACATAAAGCTACTGCAGACACTCCAACCCAGAAACAAAGGAAATGTTACCGGTGTGGGAAAGACTTTCCTCATGTAAATAAATGTCCAGCGTTAGGACAAACCTGCAGCAAATGCGGTAAAGAGAACCATTTTGCAACAGTGTGCAGATCAGTACTTACCAAACCTCATTACAGTCCAGCAAAAGAGGCTAATGTAAAAGCCATACATCAGACTGCAGAGGAGACATCCACCACAAGTGAGGACTATGTTTACATTACTTCTACACCAAAATCCATGCAGTCTCCAAGTGTTACAATCAATGTTCTCAAAACTGATATTATTTTCACCATCGATACTGGGGCATCAGTGAACATTATAGACAGCGATACATATAAGAAATTGAAGATACAGCCTGTCCTGGAAACTGTTCAGATCAAAATCTTTCCATATGGATCTCAGACCCCATTACCAACTGTGGGAAAATTTGAAGCCGAAATCAGCTACAAGGGTAAGACACAGAAAACAAGTTTTTACATCTTAAAGGGCTCTGGAGGCTGCCTTCTCAGCTACCATACTGCCCTAAATCTGGGTCTCATTCAGATCATCCATACAATAACTGATCCAGCTGACAAGGATGTACAAACTATGATTAATGAATTTTCCTCTTTGTTCAGTGGACTTGGAAAACTGAAGGACTTTCAAGCACATCTTCATGTGGATGAAAATGTTCGCCCAGTCGCACAATCCCACAGGCGCATTCCATTTCATCTGAGAAAGAAGGTGGAAAAAGAACTTCAATCTTTGGAAGATGATGATATTATTGAGACTCTTACAGGCCCCACTCCATCGGTCTCTCCAATTGTTGTTGTTCCAAAACCCAAAAATCCCGACCAGGTGAGACTTTGTGTGGACATGCGCCTGCCAAATGCAGCCATTCAGAGAGAAAGACACATCTCTCCCACAATACATGATATTATTCATCTACTAAATGGAGCAACTATCTTTTCCAAGCTGGACCTTAATAAAGGTTACCATCAGCTAGAACTGAGTCCAGAGTCCAGATACCTAACAACATTCTCTACACATTTAGGCCTCAGGCGGTACAAACGGTTGACATTTGGTGTGTGTTCAGCTGCAGAAATTTTTCAGGATGCTATAAGAAGTGTAATCCAACATATTCCCAATGCTTTCAATCACAGTGATGACATTCTAGTTTATGGCAAAACCCAAGCTGAACACAATAGTGCATTACATGAGGTCTTTCAATGCTTAGCATCTCAGGGACTCACTCTAAACAAAGACAAGTGTGAATTTAACAAAACATCCTTGGAGTTTTATGGTCACATCTTTTCAGCAGCAGGAGTACAGCCTGATCCCAAAAAGGTACAGGTGATAAAAATGGCCTCCGTTCCTCAGAATGTCAGTGAAGTTCGCTCCTTTCTTGGAATGTCCAGTTACTGTGCTAGATATATCCAGAACTTCTCCACCATTAGTGCACCACTGAGGGAACTCACGAAACAAGGCTGTGAATTCAAGTGGTCCCCAGAGTGTCAAACCTCTTTTGATGCAATTAAAAGTGAACTGTGCTCCACAACTACCATGGCTTACTTTGATCCCACTTTACGCACTGAATTGATTGTGGATGCAAGTCCAGTGGGACTGGGGGCTATTCTAACGCAATACTTACCCAATAATCCAGACCCTTCCATCATTGCATATGCCAGCAGAGCATTAACGAATACTAAAAAAAAATACTCTCAGCCTGAAAAGGAGAGCCTAGCTGTTGTCTGGGGATGTGAACACTTTCATCTCTTTCTCTATGGAGCTCCATTCACCATAGTTACAGATCATCAAGCACTCCTCATCATCTTTGGAAACCCCAGAGCCAAGATGCCAGCTAGAATTGAACGGTGGGGTCTGCGACTTCAAGATTATAATTATATAATCGTTCATAGGCCTGGAAAATACAGTAATCCAGCTGACTACATATCCAGACATCCCACAGAAGAAGAAGATCAAATTCTACATCAGGCAACTGAACAGTACATCAACTTTGTTGCAGTTCATGCAGTACCAAAAGCACTTTCAGCTGATCAATTTGTGACGGCAACTGCAAATGACAAGACGCTTTGTGCTTTAATACAAATTATCCGGAATGGAAAATGGCATGAAATCCAGAGAACAAAATTTCCAGATCTTGACATCAACATTAGGGAACTGAAATCGTTCTCAAGTGTCAGAAATGAACTGTCAGTCACTGAGAATCACCTAATTCTGCGAGGAACCAAACTGGTGGTTCCAAAGGCCTTGCGTCCCAAAGTACTACAGATTGCTCATGAAGGTCATTTGGGAATTGTGGGTACCAAAAAACTTCTCAGAGAAAAAGTGTGGTTCCCAAATATGGATTATTTAGTGGAACACAAAGTAAAACACTGCAATACTTGCCAGCTTGTGACTCCTGCAGCGAACCCTGAACCCCTACAAATGTCTCCTCTACCAACGGCTGTCTGGGAGGAAGTAGCGGTTGATATCTATGGGCCACTACCTAATGGACAGTACATCCTAGTGGCAATTGATGAATATTCCAGATATCCTACAATTGCATTTATTTCGTCAACTTCAGCAACCAGTGTCATACCGGAGTTGGATACTATTTTCTCAGCATATGGTATTCCAAAAATAGTCAAAACAGACAATGGACCTCCATTTAATGGGACATACATTTGTACAATTTTCTGAATACCTTGGGTTCACTCACAGGAAGATAACACCTTGCTGGCCACAAGCAAATGGAATTGTGGAAAGATTTATGCACACCTTAGGAAAGAGAGTCAAAGCAGCCGCTCTGGAGCAGATACCACTGAAGCAGGCCCTGAACAAATTCCTACGCAACTACAGAAGTACGCCGCACTCAACGACTAATGTTGCTCCTGCTCATCTACTGTTCAACCGAACTCTTCGCATACGCATTCCTGATGTGACTACCCATGCACTGCCAGCTGAGTCAACTGTTAGACCAACAGACTTACACAACAAGCACAAAATGAAACATTATGCGGACAAGAGAAGACGTGCGGAGCCATCTGCTATTCGGACAGGTGATAAAGTTGTTGTTCGTCGAAAGCCAAACAATAAGACATGTCCAGTGTATGATCCAGCAGGCTATCATGTAACAGCCAAGAAAGGAAGCATGGTCACAGCTGAGCGGGATGGACACTCCATAACCAGGAATGCCTCACATTTCAAAATAATACCAGACAATGACTTTGATGAACTCTCTCAGACTGACGGAGCTGCTGTTGATAGTGGCAACTCTCAACAAGATATAGCCAGCCCATCGGTAAGCAGTGATCCTGGCCATTCTAGACGGTATCCTACCAGAGAAAGAAGAGCCCCATCTAGACTCATTGAGGAGGTTTAGCCAGGATCCTGGAACTTTGATCAGATTATATATACATATGATTGTGAACTGTGTTTTCATGTTCATGTTTTCCCTGTTTGTTTGTTTTTTTGTTTTGTTGTTGTATTTCACCATAACTGTTCAAATGTCAAATGGGAGTTTAAAAAAAAAAAAAAAAAAAAAAAAATGGGGGTGATGTAACATACAGCAAGCATTTCTGCCTCTTTAAGAGGAGGGCACAAGATACAGGAACCAGGAAGTGGTACTGCTTGCTGGAGGCTAGTGTTGTGTTGTATATCAGAGTGTGGGAGACATGAATAAAAGAATATGCTGTTGGATTTCATCCCTGAGTTCTAATGTTTCCTGAAGACATTACAGAGGGGTGACATAGTCCACGGTTCAATAGTAACACCAGTAATAACGGGCTAGATAAGGGAGCATAGTATTATTTTCGGATAATCTATTGTTGTGTACGACCTGTTAGGTCTTGGATTTGGTACCTTTCCTATCAGCCCAAAGGACAGTGAATTTCCATATGTTGTGTAGCTGTCAGGACTAAGGGAAAACAGATTTACATTCTAAATGTAACACTTTTTCAGTGGCAGAAAAATCCAAATTTTATGGAAAATTATGAAGTGCTTAAGAGGCGTATAGCTGTATTTGATTAGCAGATGAGGGTGCATGCTCACGGAACATGCTGCATGTGGCTGAAACCTGCTCACAGTGTCTACTAGACCATGACCATGTACCATAATTGTGTATAAAGACGGGGCAGATTTATTATGCCTGTTTACTAGCATATAAAAGTTGCAAAGATTTTGTGCAAACCAGATTTTTGTGCAAAAATTAGAAACTTTCTTGTTTTTGGCTCTGCCCTTGCCACTTACACTAAAAGGCAGCGTGATGAGGACGTACAGAGAAGTAGCCATTGGTCACAGCAGATTTATTATCATTTAAGCGAGAAATCTGGTTTACATGAGTCTGTAAATCATAGCTAGCATAGATTTTCCTCCAGGCGCACAGGCCAGCCGAGGGTGCACCTCTTTTATGAGGAAGCTTGTGACACGTCCTAAATGAGGCTCACCCTCCATCGGCTATGGGGCTATTAATGCCATTCTTCATATATCTGCCCCAAGTTCTTTATCTACAGCAGGTCTAGCATGTAGGCGGAGATCTTCATGTCATGGATAAAAGTGGGTATGGCATACAGTGACATTTATCCAATTAATCAGTGGGGCTGAATGAAATCCCACTGAACATAAATCACACACACAGTAAATTTAGCTTTACAGGATCATTGGGTACGAACTAGCTTCTTTCAGTTGAATACTTTCTGACAAAGCATTGTAAGAAACTGTGTCTGTTTCCCAACATCACATAACGTGAAGTGAAAGCGTGATTTGGCTACTGATGTGGTGTTTTGGTAGGTGTGCCAGGAGTAGCGGCTTCAGGTTTGGACACTAGTTTTATTTTTTAGTGTTAAAAACAGTAATTATTTAGTAAAAGTTTCAATGGACTACTCTAAATGGATATTATTGAATATAAATGTTTTTTTTACTTTGAACCTAGTTATTCATAGGTTTATTTTTCCTCCCTAAGTTAAAGTTTTTCCAAAGGTATTACTTGCATTCATTCTAATCTACTCCTAAAAATAGTATCATGGTTTTAATCTACCACCCACGCCTCTGGGAGACGTATGGTTCTGTGCACATAAAACTTTTAGTTCTCAATAATATTTCTGCTAAATTATTGCTTGAAAGAATATATATTAATTATATAATGAATTTTCCAATTAATACTCAAAACATCAATAAAAAAATACATAAATAAATAAATAATAATAATAAATAATTATAAAGCATAAAAGCTATAAAAAAATTAAAAAGGAAGAGATATAAATAGAACAAAAGGGGTTGAACAACTGCAAACAAAAAGTCTACCAATTATCACCTTTGCTTAAATGGACAGACATTTATTGCATAACAACAAGAGATTTTATCAATGTCTGGTAGATGTGGGTTCTACCTCTGAGACCACAGTTGAAGGAGTACAGGCACTATAGATGTAGCAGAACTGAATTTGGCACTTAACCTCTTCCTGCACCTTTATGTAATAGTATGTCATAGAGGGGTGTAACTTTCCAGACCATTATGTACTATTACTTCATGGTGACAGCACCCGCTCAGGAGCTTAGTGAATGTTATCTCACCTGTTACACCCACAGTCGGAGCTGAGCTGTGATTGCAGATGTTAACCCCTTAGATGCTGTGGTGTAGATGCCTTTACAGGCCAGGCTGAATAGGCTGACAACCTATATACACTGCAATACTTGTGTATTGCAGTATATATTTGTAGTGTATATAATGTCCTGTTCATCAAACAGTCAAAGCTGCTCACAAGATTGCTGAAGAATACAGGAAGTGAGAAGAAGAGAGAGTAGACAAAGCTGCTGAGACAGGGAGATGGGAAAACCCCTTTAAGGCTGAGGCCCCACATTGCGCCAACTCAGCTTTTTTGTTTTGTTTTTTTGTTGTTTTTTGAGCCAAAGTCAGGACTAGATTGAGCAGAAGGTAGAAGTATAATAGCTTTCTATATATTTCCCATTTCTTTTGTAGCAATTCTTGGCTTTGGCTCAAAAAAACGCAGCAAAATCTGCAACAAAAAAAAGCTGTATTTCCGCAATGTGGGGCCTTAGCCTAAAGGTGTTATGCCACAAGGTGAGAACAGGGGGTGCTTTCCTCGGCTGCACATTCAGCCGGACTGCAGGCTGAATATGGGCATGACTAGTGGTGGATGGCATTCTCATTGTAGCCATTGTGCTGTACTTTGGCTATCTCGGGTGCTCCCATTGAAGTGAATGGGAGCTTCATTCACCACCAATCACACTCACATTCAGCCTGGCTGTGGTCAGGCTTAATGCTCAGTGGGGAAAAAGGACCCCCCCTCCCGCCACCCCCACCATTCTTAGGATTGGTAGGAGCCTCAACAGTCAGGTATTTATCCTCTAATGATAGCATGCCCCCTCCTGTGTGTATATATATATAGAGAGAGAGAGAGAGAGAGAGAGCAAATATCTAGCCCCACAGCTGCAGCAAAGTATAGTCCACCATCCATGGCCTGCTCAAATTGAATAGTCTCCAGTCTTTTTAAACCTGTTTAAATATAGCGCCAAACATACTCAATGAATATGGCTTAACAGCAAATGCAAGTAGTATCAGTGATATTTCCTCCACTCAAGGTGCCACACAAGTGGACAACAATGATTGATTTTCAGCACACAGTGTTTACTCATCAGCAGAAGGCTTACAGGTTGAATTAAGTGCTGACAACATGTGTTACAACTTCAAAGTTTTAACGTGTTTTGTTACCCACAAACTGCAGTATGGGTACATGTCCATCACGTCTCTACAGAGCATAGATAGGTAGCATCACAACCCACACATTTTGCCCAGATTGGACTTCTTCAGGCTATATTCCCCCGGTAGCCACTCCCATATATATACATATAATATATATACCGTCATGGCCCTAAGTGTTGGCACTCCTGAAATTTTTCCAGAAGGAGTATTTCTCCCAGAAAATTATTGCAACTACACATGTTTTGTTATATACATTTTTATTTCCTTTGTGTGTACTGGAGCAACACAAACAAACTGAGAAAAAACAGCAAATTTCACACAAAAATCCAAAAATGGGTCTATTCAAAATTGTGGGTAAATAACTTTGTTTCAAGGATGTGATGCTTGTTCAAACTCACCTTTGGCAAGTAACTCGTGTGGGCAATATAAAAATCACACCTGAAACCAGATAAAAAAGAGAGAAATTGACTCAATCTTTGCATAGTGTGTCTGTGTGTGCCACACTAAGCATGGAGAACAGAAAAAGGAGAATAGAACTGTCTGAGGACTTGAGAACCAAAATTATGGAAAAATATCAACAATCTCAAGGTTACAAGTCCATCTCCAGAGATCTCGATGTTCCTTTGTCCACGGTGCGCAACATAGTCAAGAAGTTTACAACCCATGGCACTGTAACTAACCTCCCTGGACGTGAACAGAAGACAAAATTTGATGAAATGTTGCAACACTGGATAGTCCAGATGTTAGATAAGGAGCCCCAATCAATTTCCTAAGAAGTTCGAGCTGTACTACAGGGTCAGGGTGCATCAGTGTCAGCGTGAACTATCCGTCAACATTTCAATTAAATGAAACGATACGGCAGGAGACCCAGGAGGACCCCACTTCTGACACAGAGACATAAAAAAGCTAGACGCAGATTGCCAAAATGTATATAAGCCAACAAAATTCCTTCTTGGAAAATGTCTATAAGAAGCGGTTGATTTCAATTATTTACCTAGATCAGATATAAAAATAAAGACAAATATAAACATATTACATATCGTCACATGACAAACTACAAAAATAATCAAAAGACTTCAGACATTCCCTAAAATGGTAAACATAAAAGCTAGAACTTCCGGTCTTATGCATCTTCTTACACTAAATAGAAAAAAGTTATGGTATCACAATATCAAAGAAATGCTTTTATTTTTTAAAGTTGAATTTTTGTAAAGTTATAAAAATATAACAAAAACTATATAAATTTTGTGTAGCCATGATTGTACCAATCTGCAAAATATAGAAAACATGTCATTTTTGCTGCACAGTGAACTCTGTAAAAACAAAATCATCAAGAAAATGGCACAATTGTAGTTTTCTTCTAAGTCTATCCCATTCTGAAAATTGTCCAGCTTCTGAAAAAAAAAAAAAAACATCACACAGACAATTTTCACTATCATGTAAATACAATTTAAGCCTGAGGCACCCATGTTGAGGAAATGCAGTTTTTTTTATTTTGTAGCCAAAAAAGACTACAAAAGGAATGGGAGATTGATAGGAAGCTCTTATACCTATCCCTGCTGCTCAATCCACTCCTGGCTTTGGCTCAAAAACCACAGCAAAATCTGCAACAAAAAAAAGCTGTGTTTCAACATGGGGCCTCAGCCTTAAGCCTGGATGTAAAGAGGCTCAGCCATCTGCAATTCCACCCTATTAGCCAGGAAAGGCTAGGCAATAACCAAATCCAGATTCAGTTGTAAGGCTAGGTTCACATGGTGCACTTTTGCCAGATAAACGCATGTGTATTTATATAAAAATGCATGTGTTTTTTCAGAAAAGACACATTATGTAAACCCAGCGTAATGCTCTATTCAGACAAACAATATGAAAAAGGGACATTTTTCACGGCCTTCTGTGGGGCCTCTGTTTTCAAGGATCCCTCATAAATTTGAGTTTATTGAGGGATGTGTGAAAATGGGCAAAAATAAGACGTCCTATTTTTTGAGGGTCTATGCATGATACAGGGCTTTAAAGAGCAAAAACAGAATCGCAAAATACCTAGTCATAATTAGGTACTAGGCATAACACAGTAACAGTGTTGCATAGCTTGCTTCTTAAAGTTGCTTAAAATGTAACGCATACAACCTCACAGTGCCCCCACTGGTTCCAGAAAAACAGTAGCCTCCATTAGAATGCTAGTCACACATTGCCTTTGCAGTACTGCCATCTGCATGCAGCTAATCACTGCCCCTCTTCTTTATAATATGTAAGAAACATATGGGCAGCCACTAGAGGGCCCTAGCATGTATTTTCACATGTAAGATCAGTTCAGGGATGAGAGTTAGAGCAGTGTTCTATTGACATTTGGCATCAGAAGGATGTAACAACTGTTTACAGTATTTTGTGTCTTTCGTAAGTGGAAACAGGCAAGCATGTCAGTATTGAAATGGTTGGGGGCTGCACCTTACTAAAGTTGGAATTTCAAGAGAAATTGGCCTCAGAATATCTTACTTTTAATGATCTTGATTTTATACAGTACAGCTGACTTTTTCCCAGGGGCTTCATTGTCAATTTCAGCTTCTTGGGCCTACCCACCTACATATCCTACCCCTTTTACACTAGCCCACTTGGTGTATATACTCCGTCCCAAGTATTTGTGTGGTTCTGACGGCTTGATCACGTAGCTGTACCTGCTTGGCCTCAATGCATCTACATCTTTGCGTTCTCTCAGTCACTTCAGACTCCTAGCCTCCTCTCTATTAATGGACTAGGCGCAGCTGCCTCCTAAAGACCACAACTGGCAACAGACCCACCATGTCAGCGTCAGCTGTTGTGCAGCACCTCTGCCATTGCAGATCTATCATCAACCAAGAGCCACCATTAACCAGCCCTTTTGTTCTGATGCCCTCTCATGAGATGCTCTTCCCTTGAGACCTCTATTGGCACCATCAGACTGCACTGTACTCCTGTACCTCTACATCCTTCTGGTCCAGTCTCTCCCATGCATTGGGAGCCCTCTCACAGCCAGCGTCCTCTTCTTGGCTATCCCCTCTTTCTCCCATTAGTCAGCTACTGCCTGTCATTATGCTGCCAAAGCCCATGTTCCATGGGAGCTGACCAATATACCCCAAAGCCTTATCAGATCCCAATACCTGGGAGTCTCCTTCCCTGTTGCCAGGAATAATAGGATCCATAGGAGCTTCTTGGCTATCACTTTCTTGGTCAATTATCAACTATGGTGACCTTCTGCAATCCTGCTGTCTACATGTTTTAATCAGGGTCGCAGGTGTGCAGCCACATGCCAGCCTGGGATACCTTGGTTTGCAATGCAGATTCCTCTTCACTGCAGATTAGTTTGGTACAACAGGTCTTACATAAGGTCAGTTCTTACAGTGGAGTAGCAAAGTCATCTGTGCTGACATCAGGGCTGTGGGGGTGAATAACACGATTCTTGTGTCACTGGGGATGCACAGCCCACAGCTGCAGGTCCTGGGCTCCCACTCTCCAGGTGCTCACAAAGATACGCTAGTTCTCTGAGCCAGCTGACATCTTGAACATTGGTGTCCCACTCCTTGCTTGAAACAGATTGTATGGCTCTCCCAGCTCACCTGGCCTTGCTAGTTATTGCCATCTCTAAGTGGCCCCCTATAAGCCTTGACTGAAGCCATTTTTGACCTCCTAAAGAGCATGGGAGCAGCCCTTAAATAAGGAGCCATCTCCTGCTCTGGGTAGCCATGTTAACGCCTGATGTCAAACAGACTGCGTTACAGGAGAGCAAGACACAACTTCTGTGGTACAACTCATGGGCGCAGCGTAATTCCTCCTATAAGGAATCATTGCACAATCCAGTTCCTGAATATTACAGAATACTGACAGTGCAAATACCTAAAACAATTAAAGGCACATTATCCAACACAGTGCAAGAACGGTATGTTATAACACATGATATAACATAACTAGTTGTAATTTATCAGCCTGGTTAACAGCAAGCTCTTGCTATGCTAACAGGCGCAACATTTCAATGGGTTACTATGGCTGGTATTGCCATGTAAGACACTGTTGGTGTCAATGCTATGTAGGACATTGTGGTGGTCTCTGTTATGGAGTGGCACTCTGGATGTCACTGTTATGGGGGTTAGTGTGGCAGACGTTGTTATAGGTGCATTGTAGCTCTCGCTGTAAGTTCACAGGACTTCCATCACAAAAATTCTGGGATTTGAACTTAACCTTATAATGGAAATTGTGGCTTAACCCAGCTGATAATAATGTTATGGCATATTTTACAAGTTAATATTGTGACTTTGTATAAGCTTTGAGTTATAGAAAGCTATAATACAGCACCCAAACAAAGGCTGTGGTGTTCTAATGTATTACTGTATGCTGAAAAATTTCAAATTGTGGCATGCTGCATTAGATTTATTTATTATTTATTTTATTTTGCTTACTTATATGGCGCCAACATAATCCACAGCGCTTTACAGATATTGTCATTACTGGCCCAAGTAGGGCTCACAATCTAAATTCCCTAACAGTAACCTTTGGAGTGTGGGAGAAACTGGAATACCCATAGGAATCCCATGTAAACACAGGGAGAACATACAATCTCCATGCTGGGTTAGAACTCAGGTCCTAGGCTGGGTTAGAACTCAGGTCTCCAACACTGAAAAGCAATGGTGCTAAATTAGATGCAAGGCTGCTTTAACCATGGGGGTGTAGAGTTACTTTGGTTTGTATTCTTTTAAACCTATGATAGTGGGGTCCCCTCAGTCAACTTGGAGAGTCACGTATTTTGAGTGCTGTCCCACTGTTACAGGCAATGGGTAGAGATTTCAACTCTATTTGTGCCCATAGGTATAACAGCCCCTTTACTGGCCCCCACATGATATATTGTTCCCTTTTCTTGCTCCACACAGTATTAAGACCCTCCTTACCCGCCACACTGTATATTGCCTCCTTATTGGCCACTATCATACAGTTTGCTGCCTCCTTTACCGGCCCCCCACACAATATACTGCCCCTTTATTGGCTCCCATGCAGTAAGTGTCCCCTTTACAGGTCTCTATATAGTAAGTTCTAGTGACTTTAGGCTGCCACCTGCCCCAGGCAGTTTGTCCAACCCTTTGGGAATAATGTCCCATAGTGCACAGTATAATGTTCCATAGTGGCCCCTCCACACAGCATAATGACCACAGTGGCGCTTTCACACAGTATAATGTCCCATAGTGACCCCTTCACACTGCATAATGTCCCACAGTGGTCCCTTCACACAGTAAAATGTCCTATAGTGACCCCTTCACACAGTAAAATGTCCAATTGTGACCCCTTCAAACAGTATAATGTCCCTAAGTGGCTCCGTAACAAAGTATAAAGTGACCCCTTTGGACAGTATAATGTTCCATGGAGGCCTCCAAACAGTATATTGTCCCAATGTAGCTCTCCACACAGTATAATGTCCCATAGTGGCCCTTATGGTTTTTATTACGAATTTGGCCAAATCCCAAATTTTGGGGTTTCGATACCCACTAACTATTATTATACTCTGAGGACTATTCAGACGGAGCGGAGGCCCAGAGGATTTGATTAAACATAACTAACAACAGTGTTAGTTCTCCATATCAGTTAGGCTTCGGCAAGGATCTTTGTGCTTCCTGATTGATGTGAGAGACTGCTGAGGCCCAATCATAGGCCTGAGTGAGTTTCGCCCAAAAAATACTCTCAGTCCTGCAGCCCTTCTTACTGATCCCTGATCCTGCCCATGGCCGCCTCCACTTATCTCTTCAGGCTCGAGTTCATGTGCACCACGCTGAATAGAGTCAGCAACATCCTGATGCTGTTCAGTGTCAGCAACGTGATGTTGGACACACAGAGCCCCCTGGAAGGCTGAGTGGAGGAGGAGGCAGCCATAGGCAGGATCGGGGATCGATAAGTAAATACGTAGCGGCCTATTAAAAAAAATAAATAAATAAAGCAGCAGGTGGCTGACCAGGCCTCGTAACAATTGCTACAGCCGCTGCGGCAGTAGTTATGCCACTGCTGATGGCTTCTCAGTACAGATATGCAGGGGTTCTATGTGTCACTCTACAGACTTTGTGTACATGGCTCTGCATTATGCTTGATGCCTTTATGCTGACTTGTATGTTTTTCACTTTCTAATCGTATAATTGAACTGATTTTGTTTTTATTAAAAATAGCCACAATTAAAATTAACCACATGCACACTGCTGGATGACAGGGAGTGTTATACCAGCCGCGTCATCCTAATTTGAATGGCTCCTTCTGAAATCAACGCCCGTTTGTTGTAAAAGTCCTCCCTCCTTGTGGTCTTCTTAGTTGCATCAATAGCAGCTTCTGATGTCAGTGTGATCCAAATCTCATGCATGCGCTGTACGCATGGCCTGAACCCGAAGTGTAGTGCGTGTAAGAAGGTTGTATTCCTTGGCTAATACGTTTCAGGACCAATCAGTACTACAATAAGTTAATGACCTGGATATCATAAAAAGGCTAAAAATACTATATTACAAAGTACATGAAAATAAAGCAGTATGTATTTTCTAAAAAAAAAAAAAAAAAAGGCGTAAAAAATCATGCTATAGCTTTTACAATAACATGTATACAATATGTATACAATGTATAGAATCACATATACTAACAAAGCAGAAAATGCGTCTGGTCATGAATGGCGGAAAATGACCCAGTCTTGAACTGGTTATAGGTAAAAACAGTGTTTATTTTTGACTCATGTAAACAAGTGTTCCTCGAGTTTGCTGCAATTCACATGTAGTTCTTTTCTAAGGGAGTGCATTGTACTTGGTCTGAAGCTTCACAAGGTCATAGCTATATATAACACAGCACTTCATGTTTAATTTTGGAAAGCATGTATGACCTGTGTTCTGCAGGCTTCTGCTCTTGTCACAAATAAAGGCCTCTGTTAAATCATGTTCTAGTGAGGACTGGGAAAGGTGAGAAAAGCTTTATTTGTTGACATATTTATCTAAGACTGGGTTCACATCTGCGCCAGATTCTCTGCTGGAGACTCAGTTGCAGAAACCACAAAAAAATCGGCACAAAGTCCATAGTCAATGGGGCCTGCCGATGACCGTTGTTTTAGTGGTTGAGCTATCTGTTGTTCGGTTACACACTGTAACGCTAAGTTTAAACCTGGATTTTTCCGTTCTTGTGGCCTGTTTGAGAATCAGAAGAACAGAAAAACTGACGCCACCAGTGTCCATTGAATGTCTTTTTTTTTTTTTTTTAAACTGAAACACCTGACAAAATAGTCAGGTTTGCGGGACTTTTTCTTCCAGCATTTTCTGACTGACTCTGACGCAGATATAAACCCAGCCTAACGTATATAGTAGAGTTGTCCCTAAGAGCACCTAGATATGCTTCCTTGTTTTTTGGGCAAGTGTAGTGTAACCGTGCCAGTAAGTCTACTCCTTGAGATCTGCTCTTTCAATACTTTGTGTACATTATAGTGGAGCAGATTTACTGTTGTGATTATAACTAGCCTCTGGCATAAAGTATGCCAAAATGCGCTGCATTTTGTCACATATCTGTGCCCCTTGGTGCATTTTGGAGCATCTAGCTTGAGATAAAATGTTTCTAACTTACTAGACAAGTAGACATGACTTTACAGGAAAATTGTTTACATTTTGGTGTAAAAATATGTCTCAAAGTAACACAACTTAGAGATGATATAAAGTTAGACTAGACAGTTTAAAACTGCACCAGATTTATCCATTATTGTTTGTGGTGGGGATACCGATATTGCAGTGCTGGGTTCAGCCATATACAAGAAATAACTGTAAAGTGTGAGCTTTTCACTTAATGGTTTAATTGATACAGGGCAAATCTTTGAACATTTTGGAACATCTTCAGCTGTGTTATGTTACGTGGAAAGATTACACAGTAAATTCAGCTTAGGACACAACTAAAAAATGATGAATTGATTAAATAGCACCTGTCGGGTCCTCTAACCCCCACAAATTTATATCTTTATATATTTTACACTTATATATTTTACAATTTTATATAATTTTATATATGGAGAACCGCTGCTCTACTGAATCCCCCGCTTTATCTTTTTCATTGCAGACGAAGTTACAGAGATATCTGTGCTGCAAGTTTTGTCTATTGATCAGTGTGCTGTCGGTCTTTACTATACAATGTCATCGTTCAGCAATGGACAACACTCACTTGCAGTCCATTTTTACAGGGAAGGGAGTGGTCACCAGCAAAGACTGCTCACTTGAGTGTTCACTTATATTGGTACCTGAAACTACCGTAATGGCACAGATATCTCTGCAACAGGGGCATTTACTGAAAACAATGAACACAGCGCAGTACTCAGTAGAGCTCAAGCGGTTAGAAGATCATGCAAGTCCACTTCAAGTACTGTTAAAATGATGTTTGAAATCTCACAGGTTATTATACATTTATAAATGTGTCACATGCACACGACTGCAGTGGTTTTTATTGTTTGCAAAAAAAAATAGATCCGTAGTCTTTTTTTGACATCTGTGTGTCATCTGCATCTGTGCTGTTTTGTCTGCAAGAACAGTCTGCTGTGTGTCCATGTATATCAGTATTCATGGAACCACAAAAAAAAAAAAAATGCTAGGCCGAAATAATGTCACTACCTTGTCTCGACCTATTTCAAAGCTATAAAAGACCATATGATGTGACTTAGATGATGTTATACAAGTAAGAAAAATAATAATAATACTAATACCACAGAGGAACATGTTATCTAACATAACACTGTTGAAATTACATTACACAACATTAGATTAAATACATAAAAAATTATAATCCACATTACACAGAAAGATCAACTGCCTGGTTTATATATGTAGACGGTTGGTTTTTTTTTTGGTTTTTTTAGTGTTCATCCCCACATTTGCCATTCTGTGTGAGCTCACAGCAAAACTGGTCAGGACAGGTGTTTCAGCATGTCTTCGATTCAGGAACTGTAAAAAGTAATAAAGCACAATAGCGTAGGAATAATTTTAAAAATCCTGCTAGGAATAAATGGGCAAAACAAAGAGTTGGGTATGTATGAGGCAAAAAGGGTAAAGAGGGAAAGGACTTTGTGAAAAAGGGACATCAGGGTGCTATTTACAAAGTTTTTTGCGCTGATCCTTTTTCCCAATTCTGTGGGTACAGCTTCTGGACCACCTCCAACCATGACTCCTCCTTACAGATCCGGTCATGGGACAGTCATGACCATGCTTATCAGCTGCTCCACCCTATGATACGTCATGGACATTGCAGATGCGCTAGATAGTTAGCAGTTTCTGGCTCTTCTCTTTCCTGTAAGGAAAATAGCCACTAGGCTTCAATCCCCCATGAAGAATTCCCCTGGGTTCCCTAGCAATACATCCACAAAAACATTTGACAACAGATGTAGATCCTTATGTCTTCTGTTATTTTATACTTCTATGAGCAAGCTGTATCCACAAACAGAAACAAGAATTGGACATGCTACATATTTTGTGGATATATTTCTACAGCCCGGACACTCTTGGATCAGTGAACATGCATAACACACAGATAGAAAATGTGGTTGTATTCATGGGACTTAAGACTGCCCAGAATTTTTTTGTTGTTTGTTGCCATGGAGAAACTTAGGTATACAAAGAAACTGTAGTAAAAAATTATGTGATAAAAAGGTTTTTCACTATTAGTGTAAATATAACCTAAATGGGTAGACATGAACCAGTTCAGATGTTTGAACAAATCTTGGAACAAGTAAAACATTGTGTAAACTTTTTAAATGTATGTTTAACTAAAAAAAGATTTGTCACAGTGCTATATGTAAACTGAGTCTTACTCTATGGATCCACCAACATCCAGGGGATAATTTTATAGATAGATTTCACTGCTTATACATTATTTAGAAGGGGACTTACAAATAGCAAATATCTCATTGACTGTTGGCCATTTATGCTACATGGTGGCTGCCACCATCACTAAATCCTGTTGTAAAGACAGAAAACAAGAACTGAATTTTGTTGTAATATTTGCTTTATTAAAATTTACATGTAAAATGGTGGAAACTACATGATATCCAAATATTACCAGCACAACATAACAATTCATGAGAAATTGCATTTATTTTGCTTCTTTTATTCACACAGTTATCGTCTCAATATTAGGTTGCTTTGAGGTATGGAGGAAGCCTATGAAGACCAGTTAGACAGTTACGAAATCCAGCTGGGTATTCAAGAATCCTTACAAACTACTATACGTTCTATTCGTCAAGATGGGTAAGAAACGTGGATACTGTTTCTAAGCATGATACCTATACTTTAACTTAGAATATGTTTGAATGCTTGAAGTTGGTTGTCTTCCTAAGCTATAAGACATTTTTAGGCAGCTCAGTGTTATGGTAAAAGCCCCTTAAAGGGAATATACAGTGGGGAAAAAAAGTATTTAGTCAGCCACCAATTATGCAAGTTCTCCCACTTAAAAAGATGAGAGAGGCCTGTAATTGAGATCATAGGTAGACCTCAACTATAAGAGACAAAATGAGAAAACATATCTAGAAAATCACATTGTCTGATTTTTTAAGAATTTATTTGCAAATTATGGTGGAAAATAAGTATGTGGTCAACTACAAAACAAGCAAGATTTCTGGCTCTCACAGACCTGTAACTTCTTCTTTAAGAGGCTCCTCTGTCCTCCACTCATTACCTGTAGAAATGGCACCTGTTTGAAATTGTTATCAGTATAAAAGACACCTGTCCACAACCTCAAACAGTCACACTCCAAACTCCACACCAAAGAGCTGTGGAAGGACACCAGAAACAAAACTGTAGACCTGCACCAGGCTGGGAAGACTGAATCTGCAATAGGCAAGCAGCTTGGTGTGAAGAAATCAACTGTGGGAGCAATAATTAGAAAATGGAAGACATACAAGACCACTGATCAGGGGCTCCATGCAAGATCTCACTCCATGGGGTCAAAATGATCACAAGAACGGTGAGCAAAAATCTCAAAACCACATGGGGGACCTAGTGAATGACCTGCAGAAAGCTGGGACTAACGTAACAAAGGCTACCGTCAGTAACACACTACGCCGCCAGGGACTCAGATCCTGCAGTGCCAGATGTGTCCCCCTGCTTAAGCCAGTACATATCCGGGACCGTCTGAAGTTTGCTAGAGAGCATTTGGATGTTCCAAAAGAGTATTGGGAGAATGTCATATGATCAGATGAAACCAAAGTAGAACTGTTTGGTAGAAATACAACTCGTCGAGTTTGGAGGAGAGTGAATGCTGAGTTGCATCCAAAGAACAACATACCTACTGTGAAGCATGGGGGTGGCAACATCATGCTTTGGGGCTGTTTCTCTGCAAAGGGACCAGAACGACTAATCCGTGTACATGAAAGAATAAATGGGGCCATATATCGTGAGATTTTGAGTGCAAACCTCCTTCCATCAGCAAGGGCATTGAAGATGAAACGTGGCTGGGTCTTTCAGCATGACAATGATGCCAAGCACTCCACCAGGGCAACGAAGGAGTGGCTTCATAAGAAGCATTTCAAGGTCCTGGAGTGGCCTAGCCAGTCTCCAGATCTCAACCCCATGGAAAACCTTTGGAGGGAGTTGAAAGTCCGTGTTTCCCAGCGACAGCCCCAAAACATCACTGCTCTAGAGGAGATCTGCATGGAGGAATGGGCCAACATACCAACAACAGTGTGTGCCAACCTTGTGAAGACTTACAGAAAACGTTTGACCTCTGTCATTGCCAACAAAGGATATATAACAAAGTATTGAGATGAACTTTTGTTATTGACCAAATACTTATTTTCCACCATAATTTGCAAATAAATTCTTTAAAAATCAGACAATGTGATTTTCTGGATTTGTTTTCTCATTTTGTCTCTCATAGTTGAGGTCTACCTATGATGTCAATTACAGGCCTCTCTCATCTTTTTAATTGGGAGAACTTGCACAATTGGTGGCTGACTAAATATTTTTTTTTTCCCACTGTATCATAAAAAAAAAATCACCTATGATTTAAATGACATTTTTATGTTAAACATAATGGGGAGAAGTTATTAAGACTTGCATTTCCTACACCACTCTTACTAAAGTCCCCAACTGGCGTGCCTGAATGAATCAGGTTCATTGTTGTGTGCTAGAATGGAAATCTACACAAGTCAGGAACTGCTGTGTAACTCACGCCAGTTTACTAGTGTGAGTTGTAATAAATATGTCGAGCTGAGGCATCCCAGTCTGCCCAATTGCTCCCACTTTTGCAAGAAGTGGTGAGTGTGGCACAGAACAAGGGATATGCCACAACTTTGGCAAAGGTAAGGGCCATGTGCTAAACATGCACCACAATTACATCCATCTATGCCAGAAAACTGATGTAGATAGGTTAATAAAATCCCAAATTCTTTAACAAAAATTTATGGTATCTTTTCTAATTATCCATTTCATCATAAATGTAAAAATAATCCTGTACTTTCACAAAGGCCATTGAGCATCATGATAGTCTCAGAATACAACTAGGCACCCAACTAATGCAAAATAAATAGCATAAACTAGGAGAAGCCCCACAGGAAGAATATCTCACACAACAAACCTAAATAGCTGCAAGACAGAGGGCATAACCTTCAATGATAACTACTATAAAACCAGCATAGATGTCGCCAAAACAATATCCACGGTGCTATGTTCAAATATTCCTAAAAGTATTCAAGATCCAGCTGGGATCCAATACACAAGAAAAATCACCTTTATAATCCACATTATGCATAATTGACAACAAATCAGGTCATGCGACGCAATATACATTGGTATGCATAAACTCCAACCTTGTCTGTGTTGGACTAATCTTACTGCGGTTCAGAAAGTTTAGGCCCAGGTACTAAGGTGATGGAGGGTGGATCCAGCACAGGGCCACTTTAACCATATGGCCAATGATGCACTTGCATACTGGCCCTATGGTAGTGCAGGCTCCCTTCGGACAGCAGGACAGTCCTGCATTTCGAGTGTTATTCCACTGTTCCAAGCAGTGGGTCCAGGCTACCCCAATGGTGAAGAAGGGATGAAGTTCCCTTCTTCACTATTGGGGCAGCCTGGACCAATTTGTCCCCTGTCTGCAGTGTCTTGGAGCAGTGGACACAATGTAGTAACGTCACTTACATAGCGTCTGTTGCTCCCTGAATCCTCCGGGACCAGAGACAGGAGAGAACAGGGGAACGGGGAAAGGTTGAGTATTTTTTTTTTTTTCTTTGTTTGATATATACAGTAGGGGCAAATGAAGGGGAGCATGAGACTGTGGGGGCAACCAGGAGGAAGACATGAAACTGTGGGTGCAACTGGGGGAGGGACATGAAACTGTGGGGTCAGCCAGGAGTGGGACTTGAAATTGTGGAGGCAACCTGAATGCGGACATAAAAAGTATGGGAGCAACCTGGAGGGGGGACATGAAACTGTGGTGGCAACCTGGAGGAGGGACATGAAATTCTGGGGGCAACTGGAGGGGGACATGAAACTGTGTGGTAACAGGAGGGGGAAATTATGATATAATGTCTGAGGGGCCACTGGGGTGGGACAGAATAATGTCTGAGGGACCACGGGGGGGGGGGGGGGCAGGTTGAAGCGTGATGCATGCAAGGGCATTTCAATGTGTGATAGGCCACTGAGGGGCATGACATTGTATGGGCCCACTAGGGAAGCATTATATGATGTTAGGGCCACTAAGAGGCATTATGCTATGTGGGTGCCACTGAGGGGGCATTAGAATTTGTATGGGTCAGGTGGTAGTGATGGGGGATACTTATGAAACCTTTGCACTGGGCCCACTAATGTGTTAAAACGGCCCTGATCCAGCATCGGGATAAGTGACCCAGAAGTTCCTGCCTTTGGAGGGTATGTCCCAAAACAAGGCCAAAAAAGTCTAGCCCTATGCTGCTATAGTGTCCCCATAAATGACTCATGTCCAGACAAGGGCAATACCCAGGTTTAGCCCTATAACAAATTATCTAGCTTGTCCCTGTGTACATTTTTTCCTGGGGACACTGTGATTCATCAAGGGACTTCTGAAAGCTAGTTGCTAAGGGAAACTCGTCCCCATTCTACAAAAGTGAACTAAAGCTGGAGGCCATAACCCTAAGGGCAGACTTGATCAGCATGATTATGTTGACAGCGAACTTGGACGTCATAACATTAGAAAAACTATATAAACTTGGTATTGCCATAATCATTTTGACCCACGGAATAAGGGTAACCTGTCATTTTTACCACACAGTTGACACTGAAAAAAACAAAACCTGTAAAAAAGTGACACAACTGCATTTTTTTCCATCTCTCACCCATTATGAAAATTATTGACAGAAAAATAAAAAACGTATGGCTCTGGAAGGTGGGGAAGAAAAACTGAAGCACAACAGTGAAAATTTGGTCCTGAAGGGGTTAAAGAAACATATATTTTTAATTGTCTAATTACAGTGTGTTACATGCTCCAGAATCTTTGTTAGATGAGGTTATCAAAATGGCATCTTGGCTTCACAGATACAGATGATTTTTTTGGTGGCACTGTAACAAAGTAACATGCTGGGAAGGTTTATGTCGAAACTGACAAACAAAATGCTTGCTTCTTCAATAAAAGAGATAATCAGGTTCTATGTACGTTAAGATGTAAGAATGAATTATGATTTCTGTTTGGTGAAGAATATGAGAAGGCTACACTCTATTTTAGTATAACTTAAAGTGATAAGTTGGCCAGAATACAATTGCTAGGGGTCAATTGGAGATCTGTCCCTGAATCTGAGCTGTAGGATTAAAGGCTGGCATGTACATTTCACTATCAGATTCACTCCAATGAGTAGGCGTAAGTAAGTATAAGTGCATTCGTAGAAAGGGAAGACTCAAGAGTAATACATGAGATGTTCTGGCAGAATATTGGACTTAGTACCAAAGCAAATAGATAGTGTTAGAAAAAGATGAGCTAGCAATTTTCTCATGAAGGATGCAAAGATTTTCATAATTAGGAAACCTGTCAGATTTTGTCCCCCTAAACTGATCCCAGTGTGTGCAGCATCAAGTAATGACCTTTCCTATGGTGTTCCTCACTAAGATTTCTGTTGTTGAAAAGTCAAGTTATAAGCTATTAACCCCTTTAAAGATGGGATTCTGCTGCAGCGTGACCACCATAGCTACTGGGTCTCCATTGTATTCTACAGCAGAGACCCGGCACTAATGCGGTGCTGATCGCGTGCATTGCAGGCCAGGATTCTCCCCCCCCCAATAAAAAAATGGCCTCTGGGGCCGGTGGGGGGGGTACCTTGCAGACCAGATCCTGCGTAGCAAGACCGCAGTAGTTGACCTATTCATCTGACAGCCTTATGAAGGCTCCCAGGCTTGTCATTGCATTATAGCTATTGCTATAGCTATGTAGCGAATCTCCCATAGGCTGCAATACAGTTGTTTTGCAGTCTATGGGACTTACAATCAAATGATTGCAGTTTCAAGCCCCCTGGGAGGGGGGGAGGTGGCTAATAAAATAGTAAAAAAAATAATACAAATTAAAAAAAAATAAATACTGTATAGGAAAACAAAAACAAAAAAAAAGTTAAAATCAACCCCCTTTCCTAGAGTACATATAAAAGTAAAATATTACTGTGAAAAACATACACATTAGGTTCGAAAATGCCTCTGTGTTCGAAAATGCCTGGTCTACAAACTTATAAAAATATTTTTCCCGTACGGTGAACGCCGTAGCGGGAAAAAACATTAAAAAATGCCGCTTCTGATAAAAATTTGAATAAAAAGTGATCAACACAATAGACATTTCCCAAAATGGCATAACTAAAGAGTAAACCTGGCCCCGCAAAAAAAGACACCCTATGCATTCCTGTACACAGAAGTATAAAAAAATTACAGGTGTCAGAATATGGCGACTTTTAGAAAAAAACATTTTTTGCAAAGTTTACCCCCTTTACCTAGAACACATATAAAAGTACTTCAATACTGTGAAACTCATACATATTAGGTATCCCTGTGTCCAAAAATGCCGAGTCTACAAACCTATAAAAATATTTTTCCCATATGGTGAACGGCGTAGCAGGAAAAAAAAAATCAAAAGTGCCAAACCACTGTTTATTCGCTGTTTTGCCTCTGATAAAAATTTGAATAAAAAGTGATCAAAGCAATAGACATTCCCCAAAATGGTATAACTAAAAAGTACACCTGGCCCCGCAAAAAAAGTAAATATAAAAAAATGATGGGTGTCAGTGTCAGTATATGGCGACTTTTATAAAAAAATTTTATTTTGCAAAGTTTTAGATTTTTGTTAAGGGGTTAAAATTTAAATAAAACTATATAAATTTGGTACCCCCGAAATAGTACTGAAAATAGAATACAGGTGACATGTCATTTTGGGTGCAGAGTGAACGCCATAAAACCCGTAAGAAAGTTGCACAAATACACTTTTTCTTCAAATCCACCCCATTCTGAATTTCTTTTCAGCTTCCCAGTACATTGTACAGAGTAATAAATGGTAGCATCATGAAGAACAATTTGTCCCGCAAACATTAAGCCCTCATATGGCTCTGTGAATGGAAAAATAAAAAGGTTATGGGGTTTGGAAGGGGGGTAGTCAAAATCGAAAATCGAAAAATTCCTCCAGCGGGAAGGGGTTAAAATTTTAGATTGGCATATGCAAATTTACCTTAACTAAACACAGGGGCCCGGCGAGTAGCTTCATTTAGTCATGCTGTTATTGCCCTAAATCACATCTTGTGCAGTGTGACTGACATGTCCCTCACTGTCAGACGTCAGCCTGATATCCTACATAACTCGGCTTCACAGGGTGTGATTTAGTGCGATGACTGCTTGACTATATAAAGCCGCTTTTTGCCCCCCATGACTAGTTGAAGGGGTTATCCCCACTCATAGGGGGTGTTTAAGCGATCTGACCCCAACTGATCAGGAGAACTTTTATCATGGATCTATACCTGCTATGTAGATACACACATGTCCAATGTGCGGGACAATAAAAAAAAATTCTAGTGTAGTCTTATCATGCAATGAGATACCGCTTCATCAGTGCCCTACTTTTTGGTAATCTCCTGTTGTATATTATGAAGAAGTAGGGGACAGATAGAAAAGAGTGACTGCAGGATTAGACTGCACAGAATATGTTTGTTGTCTATTATCATTGAGGTGCACAGGTCTGCATTGGTGATGTACATGCAAAATGGTAGAATATAGCTGATTCATTTTTCTTTTTCAGATGTAATTGAGAAATTAATCAAAATTGTTTGCAAAGTTAGTTGTCCATAGCCTTTAAAGGGGACTATCACATTGACAATGCAGTTCAGTCTGCATGCATGTTACAGAGCTGAGGAGCTAAGCATATATATCTCTATATGTAAAAAGCTGGTATGTAACATTTATTTAAATCTCTGCTTGGTTTGAGCTTTATTGTCGTGTGATCAGGTCTATTTAGTTATTGACAGCTATCTCCATATACACACTCATGAAGGGAAGGTTTTCAATCACTGAGTAGGACCGCCTCCATGACTACTTAGCTTGAAATTAGGTACCTAACTACCAAAGACTTAGAAGTGGAACCAGTGAAAGCTTACCTAAATACCTTAGCATTACAAGTAGAACCATTGAGCGCTTAACCAACTACCTAAGTGCAACTAGTAAGAACTTACCTAACTGCCTGTGAATTATACAGTAATTGTAGCCAGTGAAAGCTTACCAACTACCAAAGGATTAGAAGTGGAGTAACTGAGAGTCTACCTAACTACCTAAATTTTAGAAGTGGAATCACTGAGAGTCTACCTAACTACTTAAGGTTTAAAAGTGGAGCGAGTAAGACCCTACCCAACTACCTGTATTACAAGTAGAGTTAGTGAGAGTTTAACCAACTACCGTGCTGCAACCGGCCAGCCGTGAATTAAAAGCGTGGGCTGCACATGGGGATGTCACCCGTGTACACACCGTGCTTCCGCGGCTTCTTTCATTAAATGAATAGCCACGGAAGAGTGTCGGCCCACACAAGGGACCGTGAAATTTACGGTCATGTGTACAGGCTCATAGAAATAACTAGATAATAAATAGATAATAAAATCCAGTATGCAGAGTCAGCACGGGCAGTCCAGCATCAGTGAGACTAGAAGGCCATAAGAATATAGAAAAGCTGAAGAAAGCCAGAGGAGACAGAGTCACGGGGAAAAAGTGGCAACAATGGTTACAGGACAGAAGCAACAGTTCCAGCTAAAAGTCAAGATATAGGAAATCACTGGAGAGAGATAGTAAGAGTCTGCCTATCTATGTAAGGCTTACAAGTGGAGCCAGTGAGAATCTACCCAACTACCTGAGTGATACAAGTGAGACCAGTGAGAGATCCTACTACAGTATGTATCGCTAATTGTAGCCAGTGAGAGCCTGTCTAACTACCTAAGGCTTACAAGTGAAACCAGTGAGAGCCAACCTAATTAAGTAAGGCTTACAAGTGGAGCCATTGAGAGTTTACCTAACTAACTAAGGCTTACAAGTGGAGCCATTGAGAATCTACCCAACTATCTGAGTGTTACAAGTGAGACCAGTGAGAGAGCCTACTTAACTACGGTACATATGTGTAACGTCTTTGCCCATTTGGGCCGCTGCGCCATTCTCCGGTCGCAGGCTACGGCACAGGAGGCGTGTCCGGCTATCATTCCTTCTTTTAGGTTCTTGTTGTACTCAGTCTGAACATTGTCCTATTCCCTCACCTCTGTAATTGATTTTCCACCACACCCATCTCTTACACCTTGGTTTCCCTCTGCTCCTCTAATAGTTAATCTTAGCCTTACCTGTGTGATTGACAACCTATCTTCCTATCAAGTCTGGGGCGGGTTCTTCCTTCCTATTTATTGTTTGCTCACATTCACCTTGGCGCCTGCTATTGCCTTGTGCGTGCTGGCTATTTACTCTTTGCTGCTTGTTATCGCTATGCATATTCCTGACCTCTGGCTTTGCTTTTGACTATTCTCTTGGATTTTGACTCTGTACTGTGCTACTCTACTGGTACCGACCCCTTGGCTAGATGACCTCCATTTTGTTGTTGTTTGTCTTGTCTGCGTTATGTGTCATCACTTATATCTAAGAAGGGACTGCCGCGCAGTTGTCTTCTGTCACCTAGGGCAGTTTAGGCAGGTAGGCAGGGACAGGGGGGCGTTCAGCTTAGGGTTCACTGTCTTGACGTGCCCCTCCCCCCAGGGTTCACCAGCAGCGACTGGGGAATTGCACTTCTAGCAATTCTCTTACAGTATGGCTTATAAGTGGAGCTAGTGAGAGCCTACCTAACTACCTAAGGCTTACAAGTGGAACCAGTGAGAGTTTACCTAACTACCTAAGGCTTACAAATGGAACCAGTGAGAGCTTACCTAACTATGTAAGACTTACAAGTGGAGCCATTGACAGCTTACCCATCTACCTGAGGATTAAAATTGGAGCCAGTGAAAACCTACCTAACTGCCTAACGATTACAAGTGGAACCAGTGAGAGAGCCTACCTAACTACAGTACCTATGGATTATAATTGGAGCCAGTGAGAGTCTACCTAAGGCTTGCAAGTGGAACCAGCGAGAGCCTAAGGTACCTAACTACCTGAGGATTATGTAATTGCTGAGACCTATGGTTCTACAAACTATTTGACATAATCTTATTATTATTATTATTATCTTATTATATACAGTGGGGAAAAAAAAAGTATCTAGTCAGCCACCAATTGTGCAAGTTCTCCCACTTAAAAAGATGAGATAGGCCTGTAATTGACATCATAGGTAGACCTCAACTATGAGAGACAAAATGAGAAAACAAATCCAGAAAATCACATTGTCTGATTGGTGGAAAATAAGTATTTCGTCAATAACAAAAGTTCATCTCAATACTTTGTTATATATCCTTTGTTGGCAATGATAGAGGTCAGACGTTTTCTGTAAGTCTTCACAAGCTTGGCACACACTGTTGTTGGTATGTTGGCCCATTCTTCCATGCAGATCTCCTCTAGAGCAGTGATGTTATGGGGCTGTCGCTGGGCAAGGCGGACTTTCAACTCCCTCCAAAGGTTTTCTATGGGGTTGAGATCTGGAGACTAGATAGGCCACGCCAGGACTTTGAAATGCTTCTTACGAAGCCACTCCTTCATTGCCCTGGCGGTGTGCTTGGGATCATTGTCATGTTGAAAGACCCAGCCACGTTTCATCTTCAATGCCCTTGCTGATGGAAGGAGGTTTGCACTCAAAATCTCACAATACATGGCCCCATTCATTCTTTCATGTACACGGACCAGTCGTTCTGGTCCCTTTGCAGAGAAACAGCCCCAAAGCATGATGTTGCCACCCCCATGCTTCACAGTAGGTATGGTGTTCTTTGGATGCAACTCAGCATTCACTCTTCTCCAAACACGACGAGTTGAGTTTCTACCAAACAGTTCTGCTTTGGTTTCATCTGATCATATGACATTGTCCCAATACTCTTCTGAAACATCCAAATGCTCTCTAGCAAACTTCAGACAGGCCTGGATATGTACTGGCTTAAGCAGGGGGACACATCTGGCACTGCAGTCCTTGGCGGTGTAGTGTGTTACTGACGGTAGCCTTTGTTACGTTAGTCCCAGCTTTCTGCAGGTCATTCACTAGGTCCCCCCGTGTGGTTCTGGGATTTTTGCTCACCGTTCTCGTGATCATTTTGACCCCACGGGGTGAGATATTGGGTGGAGCCCCTGATCGAGGGATATTATCAGTGGTCTTGTATGTCTTCCATTTTCTAATTATTGCTCCCACAGTTGATTTCTTCACACCAAGCTGCTTGCCTATTGCAGATTCAGTCTTCCCAGCCTGGTGCAGGTCTACAATTTTGTTTCTGGTGTCCTTCCACAGCTCTTTGGTCTTCACCATAGTGGAGTTTGGAGTGTGACTTTTTGAGGTTGTGGACAGGTGTCTTTTATACTGATAACAATGTCAAACAGGTGCCATTACTACAGGTAATGAGTGGAGGACAAAGGAGCCTCTTAAAGAAGAAGTTACAGGTCTGTAAGAGCCAGAAATCTTGCTTGTTTGTAAGTGACCAAATACTTATTTTCCACCATAATTTGTCTGATTTTTTTAAAGAAATTATTTGCAATGTGATTTTCTAGATATGTTTTCTCATTTTGTCTCTCATAGTTGAGACCTACCTATGATGTCAATTACAGGCCTCTCTCATCTTTTTAAGTGGGAGAACTTGCACAATTGGTGGCTGACTAAATACTTTTTTTCCCCACTGTATATTGATTTATATGAATTCTTTTAAATTCTATGTTCATAACCCATATGCAGCTATATATATTAATCCCTTGCAATCTTGTCTACATTTTTAAGTGCAGTTAAAATTATCTATATACTGTAATTTCAACTATTCTTTTATTTTAGAATAGTTTCACCTGTTCACCCTCCATCTCTAATGTCATAACTTATTTGATCCTGCATTTTCGGTACATTACATCATATAGCGCTTTCTAGATGGGTATTCAGTCTCTCTGGTCAGTATTAGGGGAAGAGTGCCATTTCTGGGCCTGGTCTGAAATAACATATGCACTAAAAATGCTGTTGACATGGTTGATCGCAGATGGGTATGCTTGAATATTTATTATGTTTAGTATATATAACTCTGTGGTTTCAGTTTCATCAAGCCTCTTGAGGAATTATTTCAGTTTTTTTGATCTTTTGATTATGTGTGACTCACAAGTATCCAAGTGGTGTGTGAACTGATCAATGATTTGCACTTTATATTTAGTATGTAATCTCCTCCCTGCCTACAGACATAATACACAATAAGGCTTAGTGTTTAATCAATTTAATTGTTCAACTCAGCATTTCAGTCAAGCACAAGTCTGGATTTGCCCAGAATCGCAAATTTGATATACAAACAGGATAGATAGAAAAAAAGCTTTATTGTCAAGGGCGACAAGGGCAGCACTATTTAATTCTGATTTTATGAGACATAGCATGTAAACCAGGGGAGTGACCAGAAAAAAATTGTGTGCCACTGTCTTTTTTTCTCCCCTTTTACCCAAAAGTATGGATAAGATAAGTGATGCACGCAGTGTAATAATATGAGGCCATGCTTTCATGATGATGTGGGTTAGGAATAAAAGCATGGACTCACATTACATTGTTTGCATCCATTTTATTATATCAGGTCTTGCTTCATAGCGAGTAACTTTAAAAAAAAAAAAAAAATCCAAAATATACATATTGAACAACATTGTTGAGTGATTTTGTGCTTATTTTTGTATTCTATGGAGTTCAGGTAACCAATTTAGTTAATCTATTCTGAGTTAATCTTTTTATTGAGTTGGTTGGTTGCTATATACAACTTTTTCCTCTTTCAATGATTTTGATAAATCTGACTTTGAAGCAACTTCATGGAACAAGCTTTTGCATCAGTATTTCAAACATGGTCAAGCACTTAAGCTTCCAGAGCTCAATAGAAAATACAGGCCTGGTAGGAATTTTGTGTCATAGACCAATAATGTCTGATGACTACATGGTTTACACAGAATTGTCTCAGGTTTAGAAGCTGATTTGTATGTGCCACATGACTGGAATTGTTTTGTCAAGATAAAATTAGAAGAAGAACATCCTGATTAAGCTCATTGTTATACAAACAAAACACCATGTCAAATCCAGTAATTTTAGAGGTTGTTATGGATTAATGGAATTATTGTTTGGTTAGTAGAACATAGTACTTATGGAAGTGTGATAAAGTGGATACTCACATTCCCTGTCTGATATTAGACATAAGGACATCATTGGGGGGAGTCCTCAACTCAAAAGCTCCCCTCTATGAGTCAGAGAAGATACTGCTGAATCACTCTCTCTGATACCCTGTGAAATTATTGCTAGGTAATACTACACTACCCCTGTAGGGGTTGCTGCAGCAGAAATGTATTGCTGGTTGAAAATTTCCCTGGCCATAGCTGGTGATAGGAGAGGACAACTTTAAGTTGGATAGTGCTGAGTTGGCATCTTCTGTTGGTCCTGCAGCTAAGACCCTTAGCTGCAGGACCAACCCCCCCCCCTTCCCCCTCAGGTGCTGAGCTCCTGGGCGGTAGGATGTTCGCATCCTGGAATACCTGACCGGAACCCTGAATAATTTTATCGAGGCATTGCAATCTATTTGGATACCATGTGATACATATTGTATACTGCAGGGACTCTGACCATAACTCCCCTCACTCCCCCACCCCCACCCCCCCAAGGGGGTTTGCCCTAGGATAGGATCCTCCCCATCACTTGTATTTCTCCTTTTGTCTTACCCCTTGTCTCTTGTTTACATATACCTCAAATATCTTCTGTTTGTACTGGTTATCTTTTCAATGGAATTTGGTAATGTTTTGTAATTGTTTCGTTTGTATTTTTCATAAAAATTTAAATAAAAATTACAGTTCTAAATAAAACGGATCAGTGGGTTGGGTCAAAAAAGAAAAAAACTATGAAATTCATCTGTATTATTCACTGACATTTTTTTTACTTCATCAAAAACTGATGCAAAACAGATGATATTTGGCCAACAAAAACAGAAAAATGGAACAGATGCAAAACAGCCATTAAAAACCGACAATGTGTGATAAGACAACCTTTTTAGTACTATTTGTTGCATCTGACATCAAAATCATCTGAATCCACTGAAATATTTCTAAATATTTAACAATTTTGATTGGTTGTTACACTGAGTTAGATAATAAAGCACCACTGTACAGCAGTAGATCAGAATTGGTACTATATTTCATTAACCTCTTTTAGGACCGAGCTACTTTTCCTGATTCAGGACCAAACACATTTTCAGGTTTTTGTACATGCAGTTTTGAGGGAAGAATGTTTTTCGCTGGATTTTTCAAATAATTTTTGCGTCTTAGTGATAAACAGGGCTTTATTTTTATGTTGTTTTTGCTGTTTATGTTGTTGATATTTTATTTTCCCATGTTAATTCTTTATTTTAATATCTGAGAAAATGTAAACAAAAAAGCAGGGGAAATATGTCTGTTTTTCATATTTTTCATGTTTTTTTAATAGCTGCTACTGAAAAAACATTTAGGCTAAGGCCCCACGTAGCAAAACACAGCTAAAAAACCATGCTGAAAACAACGCAGCAGAAACGTACCACGTTTTTTTCTGCAGCATTTTTCATTGCGTTATTGCTGAGTTTTTCTTCCCTTATTAAATCTAAAGGGAAAACGCCAGCGTTTCCACTGGTATAATTGACATGCTGCGATTTTCAAAAACGTGGGTGTTTTTGAGAACGCAGCATTTTTACAGCGGATTTTTTTCTGCAATGTGTGGATGGGATTTGCCAAAATCTCATTCACTTTGCAGGTATTGTAAAACATAGCATTTTTTGCCGCGGTGTTTCCGCAGCAGCAAAAACACTGTGTTTTCACAACTGGGGCTTTAGCCTTAAAGAGGATCTTTCACGTCCTCTGGCACCCACTGTATTATATACCGCTAGAAAATCGACAGTGTGCTGAATTCAGCGCACTGTCGGCTTTCCCAGTATGTGCCTTGGTGGTGGAGATATCGGTGCCGTTAGTTTTGGCACTGATATCTTCCCACTGTCAGAAGGGCATTCCTCATAGCTCAGCGTCACTGTAACATAGCCTTGTACTGTCAGAGGGGGCTTTCCTTACCACACTGTGATGATACTGAGCTGTGAGGAACGCCCCCCCCAGTATAAGTCTATGGAAACTAGGCTGTGAGGAAAGCCCTTCTGACAGTGAGGAGAGATCGGTGCTGAAACTAACGGCACCGATATCTCCAGCACCGGGTCTCATACCAGTTTCTAGCGGTGAAATAAAACCGCACTTTCATGAGGACATGAAAGGTTCTCTTTAAATAGTTTTCTTTCCCCACTATGGTAATTTTTATGTAGGTGAAAAGTATCATTGTGTCGCCAGGGGCGGGGCTAGAACCTGTGACCCAGCAGCTAACACAGTTCCTGGCATCTAGCAGTCATGCACTGTACACAGCGATCAGGAATGCAAGGATTGTAATAAACTGGCCCTACCTTCCCTATGGGAGGTCTGACTGTAGTGACAGCTGGCATCCCCATATTACAGCTGCACAATTTTTTGTCGCTGCTTAACTTATTTGTACAATAGTAGTAATAAAGATTTAATGCTAAAATATTTTGCAGATTTGTACCACCAAGTGATATAAACAGAAAAATTGTAGCTGCTATAAAGCAAGGTAAGCTAAATTCACATGTTAGTACATTGGTTACAGTAGTAATGTTATATTTGAAAGATAAAGAGTTAAAATACATCCTTTTTTAGGGGAAATCACTGAACTGCAGACATATATGCAATCTAAGTATGCACTTGATGAAGCTGATGAAAAAGGTTGGTTTCCTCTACATGAAGCAGTTGTGCAGCCAGTCCGTCAGATAACAGAAATCATCATTGATGGTAAGTTTCTTTGAAATACAGATATCATGAACAGACCTTGCACAAGCATTATTAATTCCTGATATCATACTTATGGTCTGTCCGCCAGTTATACTTCATGGGAGATCAATTATGATTCTGAAATGTGTTACAGTATGCTACTTGGTATGATTTTATTATGAGAAATCATTCATGTAACTAAGACATTAAAATACTTTACTATACAGTATCAGATCAAGTTATACAATTAATACAGTATAATGAGCTTCCCATTATAGTGCATACAGATTCTTATTATATTAATGAACATATAAAATTCTCTTGAATAGATTTGTAGGCGATTGAAAGTTCATGTAAAGTTCAGATGACCTTAGCGCAAGCATTCCCAACCAGGGTGCCATGGCACCTGGGGCGCGTACTACTTTGGTGGGAAGTTCAAGCATGGCTTGAATCAACTCTATTTATGTCCTCAAGACGCAGATGGAGTTGAATACAACAATGAAGCAGGAAGCTTTTAACTTCCTGCCTCACCATTCAGGCGGCTGCTAGTGATGTCTTTGGTTCGGTGCAGACTTGCTGCATGGAGCTGGAGACAAGTTTAGAGAGCTCTTTGTGAATGGTTTTTTTTAAGTTTTACTTTTTTTTTTATTTACATGGCACAACTACTGTGTGAGGCCACTGGGGAGCATTGTACTGTGTGTGATGGCCATTGCAGAGCATTATACTGCATGTGGAAGTCACTGGGGAGCATTATACTATGTGGGGGCTACTAGGGATTATTATATATTGTGAGAGCCATTGGGAAGCATTATACTGGATTTAGGCCATTGGGGAGCATTATACTGGGTGTGGGGTCTAATAGAAAGGATTATGCTGGGTGTAGGGGCCAATGGAGAGCATTATAATGGGTGTAGAAGCCCCCAGGGAGCATTATACTTTGTGTTGGGCCAGTGGGTACCATGGTGATGTTGAATTTACTGAGGTGGGTGATGGTAAAATATGAATTTTGATATGTGCTGGGTGGGAGTAGTTGGTTGGTCCCATTGAAAATGGTGGGCATAGTAGATGTACATATAATGTGTATAGACACCGTTAAACTACTATATATTGGCTTCCTTCTTTGTGTTTTTGTCATTAATAACCTTTAACCAGTTTGTACTATTATTAATTTCATACAGCTATACATAAAACACAGTGTGAACAGAAGACAAATGATGGGGAGACCCCACTGACTCTTGCTGCAAAGTCTGGATTAATTGAAAATGTAACAGCACTTCTAGAGAAGGGAGTCTGGCCAAATACCAAGAACAGTAGGGGGGAATCTCCTCTTCTTATTGGTATGGCTTTTAAACTTACTTTTACAAGCTTCAACTTTTCTTGATTTTCACATATATGTGCCAATTCCATTGATAACACCCTATTATGTTCTTATTACCCAAATTGATCCCTTTACATGAAGGAATATGATTTCTTCTTGCTTTATCTTACCTCAGTTCATATCAGCAGAATACAGTCAACGAAATTATAGGCTGAGGCCCCAGCAGTCAGTAATGTTGCGTTTCCACAACGTGAGACCTAATCCTAAGGCTGGGGCCCCACGTGGCATAAACACCACGGTTTGCCTGTAGCGGAAACACTGTGGAAAAAAAATACAGCTTTTGCAGTCACAGCAAAGTGGATGAGATTCACTAGAATCCCATCCCCACTTTGTGATAAAATATGCACAGTGGACATGCTGCGATTTCCAAAACCGTTGCGGTTTTGGAAATCACAGCATGTGAATTATACCTATGGAAATGCCGGCGGTTTCCCTATAGGTATAATTGAAGCAGAAAGTCAGCAGAGGAAAACTCTGAACTTTCTGTGCAAAGCGCTGCAGGAAGAACCGCAGTGCCTTGCTGCCACGTTTTTTTCCGCAGCACTTTTTTGCTGCGGGACGCCACATGGGGCCTTAGCCAAAAGCTGGTTTCACACAAGGGGATGATTTATTAAGACTAGCGCTTTGTGCATTGGTCTTAATCCATTTGTGCATTGGCACAAGGTGCACCAAAATTATAGTTTTGGCCAAACAGTGTTTTTTTTTCTGAGAAATGGAACATTTTTGTGTAGTTTTTTTCAATGATGTTTTTCATGCAATTTTTTCTTAGACAAAAACTCTGCAGCCAGATATTACATGAAAAACATTAAACAAATGTGTTTATGTTTGTGGTGTTTTGATGGGCTGCTTTTTTTTTTTTTTTTTTTGGTGGTTATTGGTGTTTTTTTTCTTTAAAATTAGTTTATCCATAGGAAAAGGTGAAAAAAATTAAACCAAAAAGACTTGCAATAAAAACACATAACACTGATAAAAGTGAGTGTGTGTGTGTGTGTGTGTGAGTGTGTGAGCGCATGTGAAGGAGTCCTAATAGAGAAAGAAGTGGGGTTATCACAGTGGTTTTCAGGTTTTAACAGTGCCTGGATTCTCCTGAGACACTGAGGAATTAGATTTTCCTACAACTGTTTCCCAATTTATCCTATAAGAGGAAAGAATTGCATATAGTAGTATGTTAAAAGGAACCTGTCGGGTGGTATTTCCACCCGTACCTGGCGCCAACATGTACAGCATCAAGTAATGACCTTTCCTATGATGCCCCTCACTGAGGTTCCTGTTGCTGATAAGTCATATTATGAGCACAATGACTGTATGACTAGATGAAGCTTCTCACTGCCCCCCTGTGACTAGTGTGAATTTGCTTATGCTGATCTAATGTTTTAAAAAGTTAAAACTTGACTCTTTAGAGACAGAAAGCTTAGTGAGGGGCACCATAGGAAAGGTCATTATTTGACCAGTTTAGCGTGGGAGAAACCTAACAGGCTACCTTTAGGTTAAGTCCCCACGTTGCAGAAAACCTGCTTTTTTTATGCTGATTTTAAAAGTTTTTCTGCTGTCAGAAAAGTAAAAAAACATGATGAAAGAAAGCTTCTATCAGGTTTTTTTTTTCACAGGGGGTTCAGCAGATGGACACCAGATGGAGTTAATGTCCATTGTTCTCATCATTAAAAAACAGTAGTGTGAACCCACCCTTAGTTTTTGACTTTGAAAACATGTCACATTTACATGATTTTCTGATGCGGAATTATTCTCCTTTTCAGGTGTAAGGATAGGAAGTTATGACATGGTGTCCCTATTGATCAATTACAACTGTACCATTAACCAGCCCTGTGTGAAGAGATGGTCAGCGATGCATGAAGCTGCAAAACAGGGACGCAAAGATATTATCTCTTTACTCTTGAAAAATGGGGGGAATGTCAGCCTTAGAGATGGTTTTGGTGTCACGCCATTAGGAGTTGCTGCTGAATTTGGTCACTGTGATGTACTGGAACAACTAATACATAAAGGTAAGTAAAAAACTCATATAACATGAACAAGTTATGATGCTAACTATAAAAAAAAGCCTTGGCTGTTTATTGAGGGTCACACTAATATTTTATTATTTTTTTCATGAAATTATAGTAGAGGTTACCCACACCTACTGTATATGGTGTGGTGTCTGGATTAAGATCAGTCTGACTCCCGCGAGGCCTGCCAATGAAGTGACAGAAGTGACTACTTTGTGGTTTACCTGACAGTCCTGTAAATCTGGTAGTGGCTATACCTGGTACTGCAGCTCAGTCACATTTAAATGAATGAGTGCATATTTCTCTGATAAGATACACTACAAAATTTCTTATAATCATCTCTAGTATCTACAAAGCATGTTGAAGCAACAAAGCCTGTTTTTAATCCCTTCACACCGCAGGAAATTTTTTAATTTTAATTTTTGACTTCCCGCCTTCCAAACCCCATAACTTTTACATTTTCCGTTCACAGAGCCATATGAGGGTTTAATATTTGCGGGGCAAATTGTACTTTGTACAGGTACCATTAGATATTCCATATGATGTACAGTATGATGGAGAAAAACTATGGGCTTTGTTTTTACAGCGTTCGCTTTGCAGCCAAAATTACATGTGACCTGTATTACATTGGTCGGTATTATTCCAGGGATACCAAATTTATATGTTTGTTTTTTTTTACATTTTAACCCCTTAAAAAATCCAAAACTTTACAAAAAAAACATTTTCTTGGAGTCACCATATTCTGACACCATAACTTTTTTATATTTCCGTGTACGGGAATGCATAAGGCGTCTTTTTTTTGCGGGGCCAGATGTATTTTATAGTAATAGCATTATGGGTAATGTCTTATCTTTTGATAACTTTTTATTTAAATTTTTAAGGGAAGCAAAAAGGCGAAAGAATAGCAATTCGGCGCTTTTAATTTTTTTGCCACTATGGTATGGAAAAAAAAATTTATTTGTTTGGAGACCGAATACAGGGATTTATAATTTGTTTATTTATCTGTATTTCAAATCTAGGGAAAGGGGGGTGATTTTAATTTTTAGGTTTTTTTTATTGATTTTTTAAATATATTTAATTTATTTATTTATTTATTTTTAATATTTTATTAGCCCCCTCCTTGAACCTGCAATCCTCAACTGTATTGCAGTCTATGGGAGATTTGCTACATAACTGTTATGCTTCCTTACTGCCAGTTTCCTTTCAATGTACTTTTTTCAGTTCTCAGTAATCTAAAAAAATCTTCTAGGTGGAGATATCAACATAGAAGCAGATGATGGCTCCACAGTGCTCTCTGACGCAGCTGTTGGAGGAAATCCAGATTGCATTTCTCTCCTTTTGGAATATGGGGCTAGTGGAAATATGCCAGATAAAGAAGGTTATCTTCCTATACACAAAGCGGCCTATGGAGGACATTATCTGTGAGTATTCTGTTAGGAAACTAGTTTGATAAGATAAACACATGAAAGTGTCAGGGGCACCAAGATGTTGACCCACTGTGCCAACTAACCAGTTGAACTTAGGACCACTCCCAAGGGCATTATCTAAGCAACCCTTCTAGTATTCAACATTTAACCCTATATGAGGACCTGGACTTCTATGTGAGAGCTTACTACCTCTCGGACTAGGTAACTACCTCTTGGACAGGTATCAGGTGAAAGGTTGCAAGGACCAGAGAGACACTGGTGCAGTAAGGTGCAGTAGTCAAAAGATAAGGAAGGTCAGTGAAATGAAGACCACAGGCAGGACCAAGCTCAGGAAAAATCTAGAGGTTAATGCATACATCAGGACATACAAGAAGAAGCACAATGAATGAACACTTACAGGAACAGAGGAAGTCTAATTCCTCAGGTGCCTGTGAGGGGGCTGAACAACTCTAAATAGGATAGGGTGCTCAAGTAGTGGGTGGTATGGGAGCAGGAGGAATCAGTGAGGAAATGGTGCACACAGGAGGCGTGTACACTAGACGGCAACAAGAGGGAAGAGGACCGCAGTGGGGTAAGAACACGCTCTGGCAGCCATAAGTCGCTGGTGTTACAAAAAAGTAAAAAAAAAAAAAAAAAAAAGTAATTCAGACATGAAATTTTAGCAAGTGATCACTTAACTTTTTTTGTCCCAGTATTTACACAAATGATTTTAGAATCATTCCATATGTAAATTTACTTTTAACTACATGACTGCTCTTTTACCTAAATAATATATTGTATTCCAACTGAATTTCATCTGTGTTTTTAAATCAATATGTTTCCTCATGTCTATTCAGAATATCTTAGAATATATAATGTAGTTTTTTTTGTGACCTTTAATTTACTACTGAGCAACAGTAAATCAGATTGGTCAAAGTCTTCAATGAATCTTCAGGTATCTCCAAGGCACTTAAAGAAGACCTTTCATGTCCTCATACACATGCGGTTTTATACACCGCTAGAAAGCCGACAGTGTGCTGAAGTTTTTTTTTTTATCATTCTCCATGGCCTCCCAGCAAACACTCTCGCCCCCCTCCAGTCCACCTTAAACTGTGCTCACTTAATACACCTCTCCCCCTGTTCTTCATCGGCCACTCCCCTCTGCCAATCCCTTCACTGGCTACCCGTTGCCCAGTGAATAGAGTTCAAAATGCTAACACTGACATACAAAGCCATCCACAACCTGTCCCCTCCATATATCTCTCTCCTAATCTCCCACTACCTGCCCACACGTAACCTCTGATCCTCCAAAGACCTCTTACTCTGCTCTGCTCTTATCAGCTCTTCACACAACCGTCTCTAAGATTTCTCCCGTGCATGCCCCATACTCTGGAACTCATTACCAAGACACATAAGACTGTCCCCCACAGTCACAAGCTTCAAGAAGGCCCTGAAGATCACCTATTCAGGAAGGCCTATAACCTCCAATAACGCTACTGTCACCACACCACCACCTGAACAGCCTCTACCCCCACCTTCTGTCTCTATCCTTCTTCACTCATAGATTGTAAGCCCTTGCGGGCAGGGCCCTCTATCCCACTGTACCAGTTGGTCACTGTTAGAATTGTGTTTGTTTTGTATATTTTGTGTACTGTATGTAAACCCTCAAATGTAAAGCACCATGGAGTGCTATATACTGTAAATAAATAATAATAATAATTCTAAAATTGGTAGAAAGTTTTGCCACGAGCTAAATTTAAAATGTAATGAAGATATTAGGATCCGTTTTAAAAGCTTAGACCAGATACTGCACTTGCCAGATCCCTCTAAGAAAGAGATGCACTTTCTAAATTACTAAACTTGACAGTGCAACTTCAAAACATCAACCATATGCAAAGGCATCTCTTCACTAGACACATGGTTTTGTCCACACACACTTTCAGCTTTGAAGCATCATTGCCACAACACTGTGGTTTCTTTCAGCTGGTGCCTTCATTTGCAAAAAACACAAGCATTAATGGGGTTATCCGGCTTCCAAAAATTATCTGCAAATACATCCACAGCAGTGATAAATACTCACTGTTCCCTTGTGTACCCTTTGCTTAGCTTTATTTTACTTGTTACTCCCTGTATCACTGTTATTCACATGCAAAGAATCTGTGGACAAACTACATTTGCCATGATTCATCTGCCTACTCTTACTCTCTGTGTTTGCTGCTCACATGAAAGGGGGGGAGTGAGTTCACAAATGAAACATCATAGCAACATGTGGAAGCCTATAGAAAGTGTCACTTCCCAAAAAAGTATGTCTAAAATACTATCTTTATTAATATAATCTAAAAGATAATGAGTCACAATAATCTCTCATGATAGAAAATTTAAGAGCAAGTAAAGTTGTGCATGGCCAGGGGACTTGAACGTGTGTAACACATATAATATGTCACCCTTAGTCATAAAACAATCCCTCCCCTTTCTCATTAGTGCGTGATAGTAACTTAAATTTGCTCAAAATAGGAAAGCCGAGCCCGAGCAGAATATTTGCAATGCTGTTCAATGGCTATCGGACTATTATATTTATGAGTATTGGAATAGTATATGATATATATTTTTTATTTTTATCATGTGACCTTGGATGTAGGAGGGATTTATTACCTGTGATTTCATCACATTGAAGAGTGGAGAAGGGTACAGATACAGCAGGCAGATGAATCATGGGAAATGTAGTTTGTCCACAGATTCACTGCCTATAAATAATAGTGATACAAAGAGCAGTGAGTAAAATAAATCCAAGCAAAGGCCGCATAAGGGAATAATGAGTATTTAGCACTGCAGTGGATGTATTTGCAGATATTTTTTGGAAGCTGGATAACCCCTTTAAAGCAGTAGCATAAATAATATTTGCTGAAAGACCTTCCATTTTGGGTGGATGATTGTTTTACTGTGTTATGTTTTCCTTTAGTGCACTAAAATATCTTATTCCTGTGACATCACGACATGCAGTTCAAAGAAGCGGATTAAGCCCTATTCATTCTGCAGCAGATGGACAAAGTGTGCAGTGCCTAGAACTACTCATTGAAAATGACTTTGATGTCAACAACCTCTTAGCTGAACATTTATCTGAAAACTATGGTGATAAAAGATTAACCGCATTGTTTTTTGCAGTATCCAATAAAGATGTTTTATGCACAGAGATATTGTTAAAAGCTGGGGCTAATCCAAATTTAGACCCTTTGAACTGTCTCTTAGTGGCTGTACGATCTGGAAGCCATGAAATTGTGAGGCTTCTGCTACTTCATAATGCTAATGTAAACTGCTACTTCATGCTTGTGAATGACACTCATTTTCCAAGTGCAATACAGTATGCCCTCAGTGATGAAATCATGCTACGGATGCTGTTGAATAATGGATACCAGGTTGAGAGGTGCTTTGACTGCATGCATGGGGACATGTATGGTGGATCATTTGTATGGACAACCTCTGAAGAAGTGCTTCCTGGTTGGACATCCACTGTTATAAAGGACACCCATGTGAGTAGTCTTATTGGATAAAATTATTTTTAGATCGTTCCACCAAAGCTGGATGTAATGTACTAATTCACCTTATTTTCATGTCTTTAGAAACAGTTTAGCTCCACCTATAAGATTAATGTTTTGTTCAATTGTACCTATCATTATAACTTTCCAGAAAGAGGGAGGAGGGAATGAAGCTGCAACTTCTCACTCAGTGTTTCAGTAAAACCACATGACAAGCTGAGGAGGAGCAGCAGGGAGGAGGCATCAGAGCAGACAGCACAGATCTGACATACCCCAGAATGCAGGGAGTGAGAGAAAATGTGCATTTACATAGACCAATAAAGGGAGGGATATTGACCCAAAATATATTCAAATCATATCTCCTATTTCTAACCTACAATGATGGTGATACTTACCATATGTCAGTATTAGAACTGGCTTGTATGTTCTATTAATAAAGTATTAAATATCATGTTTTTATTGATCATTATTGTTTAGTACCCTTAATTAAATTCCCCAAGTTTGTTAATAATGAAATTCATAGAAAGTGCATATTTAGAATAAATTTCATATATATATGATTATAACTATAGTAATAATTGCTGACATTTTGCTGTTTTTCGTTCTTTAGTTTTGTGATTTTATCACAGTGTCATGGATGAAGCATTTGGTTGGAAAAGTTATTCGAGTGTTAGTGGATTACATGGATTATGTTCCATTATGTACGAAACTGAAGTCTATTCTTGAAGTACAAAATGAATGGGCAGAGATCCAAGAGATTATAGGTAAATATTATCTCCATGTTTCTAAGCTAAGTAATTAAATTTTTTAAAACAACTGTACCAGTAGGCTAGAAATTGGTCCATTGACAGCAAAAGCTGTATATGCCCTTGGCACATTGCTTTCTTAAAGGGTTTGGCCACTGTCAGACCAATATTTAGAGACAAATATTTTTGTTTGTATAATAAAAATTTATACAATTTTCCAATATACTTTCTGTGTCAATTCTGCACAGTTTTCTAGATCTTTCCTTGCTGTCATTGATTCTGCTTACTCCCAGTGGATAAAAATCAGTCCATGTTCATACGATGTACAGTCCATGGTCATGTGATGGACACACAGGTGCACAGCTCGTTATAGTCACAGCACAGTAATCAGACATCTGCCTAGTAATGAACTGTGCACCTGTGTGTCCATCACATGACCATGGACTGTATATCACATGACTGTGGACAAATTTTTATCCACTGGGAGTAAGCAGAATGAATGACAGCAAGGAAAGATCTAGAAAATTGTGAGGTATTGATACGGAAAGTATATTGGAAAATTGTATATCTTTTTATTATACAAACAATAACATTGGTCTCTCAATATTGGTCTGAAAGTGGACAACCCCTTTAAAAGTGTCAACCATGTTAAAACAGTAAGAGAGTTTATGACATTGCCACCTTCTTTCTGTATAGTCTCTAATCCTGGTTATGGTTTACAAACACTGATGCAAAACACTAACGTAAAAGCTGAATTTTGAATAAGGCTTAAAGCTACAGGCCAAAAGGGAGGGAGATACATTTACAATAAACAGGGTTCTCAGCACTACTGCAACATTATACTGTACATTGTATACACACACAGCATATACATATTTCACATACATATGCACCGTAGAGTTAGAATATTTTTCTGAAAACTATGATTCATTGAACAAACATTTTTTTCCCCTGTTTCTGACAATGTTTCCCCAAATAAGACATACAAAAGGAATTGAGAGCCATTCTAATTTTAAATATTAAAGTATAACTAAACGTTTGAACATCTTTTGATTTTCTGGCAGCATTTGTCTCATTTTATGCATTCTGTATTATACATTTTTAAATACATTTTTGCTCCTTTCTGGGAATTCCTGCACTTATTCTTTCCCTTGTTTCTCTATTCAAAGCTTCTCACTGAAATAAAGGTGTACAGACTGCTGTATGATGCAGAGAAGCTGCATAGTTATATCTCGAACTGATGCTTGGTCTCATATAAAAGAAAATATTCTAAGCTTTCATATGACCTATAGATCACAGTTCTACCTATATTATTTACATAGATATTACCAGTTGAAAACATATTTGTGATTTACTCTTTAAGGACGGGGCCCCAAGTTGCAAAAAAACACTGCGTTTTACATTACCTGCAAAGTGGATGGGATCCAATCCCATCCACACGTTGTAGAGAAAAATCTGCAGCGAAAAAATTATGCTTTCAAAAACGTTTGCGTTTTGGAAATCACAGCATTCTGTAAAAAGCACTGCGGGAAAAACCGCGATGCGTTTCTGCCATGGTTTTTCCCGCAGTGCTTTTTGGCTGTGGCCCACTACATGGGGCCTTAGCCTTAAACAAGTTATGACACAAAAAATATGTATCCTCTAGCTATAGGATAGAGAATACATTGCTGATAGATGGGGGTTTGACTGCAGAGACCCCCACCTATCCTGAAAATAGGGTGTTTTACCCCTGTTGTGAATTTTGCTGCAGTAAATGAAGGTTCACCCCCCACTCCATTCTCTTCAATGGAAGTGCCAGAGACAGATGAGTGCTGTACTTTGGCTATTTCCAGCGCTCCCATTGAAGTGAATGGAGTGGGGGGGGGGTACCTGCAGTCACCAGTGGGGAACCTGCATTCACAGTTGCTACTATACATTCACAATGGGGTAGTATACCCCCTGTTCTCAGGATCGGTGGGCTTCTCAGCAAACAGACACCACCGATAAGCAATTTATTGGATACATATTTTTTTTTTTGTGGCATAACTAATTTAGATCACTAAAGGGTTAAAATACACATACGGTACAAGAGTTATATGCCAGCAATAAAAAATTGACATATTCGTGAGAATAGTTTTTGCAATTTTAATGTGACTGTTAGGGGGTTATTTGATGTTTCTGCTTATAACTGTTATTTATTCTCAGAAAACCCACGTCCACTGAAGCATTTGTGCCGGCTTAAACTACGTAAACTTTTTGGTTTGGAGAAATTACAAAACCTGTCATCTGTGAAAAGAGTTGCTCTGCCTCCTCTCCTGAAGTCCTACTTAATGTACAAAGAATATGATTTATATGGGAAGGGGTTACATTTTGACACATAATGAACTAAGTGTACTTTCATGCCTTAAAGTTATCTCACAGAATTATGCTTTATAACTCCATATAAATATTGTGGAATTTTATTCAATATATTTTACAATCTGCCCGGATCCACATTACCTTCACCTCATGACAGTCATGAGACAGGTTGACACCATTATGTTACATGAGAAGATTAATGCCACCATCTCCAATAGCCGCCCGATCTTTGATAAGATCTGGGTACCTTGGGTCCGCAGGTCTCGCATCCCAGGTCTTCCATACTGTCTTCAGCTTTAGCCATATGACTGGACTGAGTTCCTTATCGCCCGCCCTTCAGGCGACTCCTTGATTTTCACTTCTTGCTACACATGTGCACTATGGCGCTACTTTTCTCCTCTCTTCCCTGACCCAGTTTGGTTTTTACATTTTTATTCTCTCCTCCCCCCCCCTCTAACGTTCTATATTTGCAGATTTTGGATGTATAATGCTATCTTGACACTCACTAGTGTCTCTCCATCAATTTATATCTGTATTTTGTTTATTTTGCTTTTTACAATGTTTTCTGTTGTTGCTATAATTCAATAAATAATTCTAATTACCATTTTTAGCATTTTACATCATGCATAAGTATAGGTTTTAGGGGATATTGTTACACCATAGGAAGAAACACAACGAAGAAAAAACTTTGTTTAGATTTCATTAAGCCGTAACAATCGTGAACTTGTGAATAAGATAGCGTATATGATGATATATTTTCCAAATTTGTGACTGGCAGGAGAATGTTTAGTCAGTATAATCTCATCCATTAGTTTCTGTTATTTAGGCAAAGCCTCCACAAAGCAGAATGCAGCAAAAAATGCTGCGGAAAAAACTTGCGGTGGAAGCGCATCATGTTTTTTTCGTACCGTTTTTCATTGGATTTTTCGCAGTTTATGTCCCTATTATATACAGAAAATGCCAGCGTTTTCGCAGGTATAATTGACATGCTGCAGTTTTGAAAACACAGCTTTGCCGTTGCGGATTATTTTTGTTTTTGCTACGTGTGGATGGGATTAAACAGAATACATGCTGGTACTGTAAAGAGCAGCATTTTTTGCTGTGGTTTTTCTGTCACGCAAAACACTGCGTTTTCACATTGTAGGGTATCAGTCTAAAGAGGTTTTCAGAGGATTGGTTGGAAATACTTCTATCTCTTTGTTCAATCCCAGAGAGACTTGATGATGTTAAATGATGAGGACTAAAATTTATGAGAGCAGGATATGATAGAGGAAGAGAAGATGAGGTCTTTGATATATAGGTTTATATATTGGGAGTAACATTTCTGAGTAAAAAGCAGAGTAAATCCTAGGAGACACAGTGAGAGTCCTGGTTACTCCATCCACACAGGTTGATTGACAGTTCTGCCCGTCTCAGCGTAGGCTGTTGGTCAATGTTTGGGGGAAGGTAAGCAGGAATCCAGCAGAACTGTCAGTCAATCTGTGGGGATGAAGTAACCAGGACTCTCAGTGTGTCTCCTAGGAGTCATGTCAGGATTTTCTCTGCTTTTTACTCAATAAACCCGCTTTAAATCATATAAACCTATATATATCACACCTTCTCACCCTCTACATAATCTTTTATGAAGGATATATGCACTATATGAATATATCAATCTATGTTTTGACTATAGATAAACAGTTTTGTGATACTCACATTGTCAGATGACTTTTGAAACTAAGTAGATTTTGTCAGATTAGCTTTTCATTGGGTAATTGAATCCCTTGTATTTCTGATTGAAATGAATTAAGTTCTACTGCATTAGGCTAGATTCACACTGGTCTGTGTGTTCACCAGATTTACCGGCCTGACCTTCATGCCTGGAGAGGCGCTCCTAGCGTTATAGTTATCTATGGTGCTAGGAGTTCCCTGCCTCCCAGCAACATACTGTCACATACCAATTACAATTTGGACTATTATGTCACTGGGAGGTATAGACTGCTAGCATCATAGATAACTATGATGCTAGGAGTCTCACTCCCAGCATGAAGTTCAGATCGGTAAATCCGGCGAACACACGGACCGAGTTTCAAGTCTAAGTTTGCTTTATTTTATAAGCTACAACACATTCAATAGCAGTAGCACATATTTCCTATTAGAAATGTATATTATTTTCCAAAACCAGAAAATACATGTACAGATAACTAAACACAGGTACATTTGCAAACTTTTTGATGCCTGAAAGGTATTTTACTGTTTGTGTTAGTTTCTTACACATTTTTTTTTTTAAATCGGCCTCTACTTGTTGTGTTATTGCAATAGGTAGCAGCAGATAATTTTTACTCACCTGTCCATGCTCCTATCCAGGCTGACGTCTGCTGCTTCTTCTAGACAGCATTCTGGCCTTTATTGGCGTCGGCTACAGCGCACCACAGAGGCAGCAGCGGAGCCGGCCGGCACAGGTGCGTGGACAGGAGAATAAAAATTATCGGCCGCTACCTATTGCAATACTACAATAGGTAACGGCCTAACATATACTGCGGTGAGGGGGAGGGATGTGTCCTAACTATGGGGGTCCAATCATGTAACCAAAGATAGCTGGGTTGGGCATCTTTTTTTTCTTTTTTGGGGGGGGGGGGCGTCTTTCTATAGTTCACCTCAAGCAGCAGAGAAGCTAGGTTCACCCCTGCATAGATGTGGTTTTAAAGGCATTTTCCAGGGGAATAAATTATACTTAGAGGGGTTGTCAACTTTATATTTTATTTATTTATTTGTTTACGGAATAGGAAATCAGGCAATTTTATAATATACATGTGTTTTTCTGACATTCCCATGCAGTAGCCTCCTGCTTAGAAAAGCATGGTATAGTCCACAGATTAGTCTATAGAAATGCATCCCATGAAATACATAAGCGATGGCGTCAGTCATGTGACCTGGCAATCGGTTACCGCTGTCCATGTATCTCACAAACAGTAGTGTTTTGAGGGGCAGGCCATATACAGTATTACTACAGCAACTCATCATGTCTGTCTGTGGAGAAGCAGCTCCCAAATTCTTCTCCTTGCCTGTTCTCACATTGTTCTCAATGTGTGATTTATCATGGTTTGTGGGCCAGAAAATTAGTATAAAAATGAGAAAAGTCACATTTTTGAGACAAATCTGAATTTTTGAGCAAAAGATGTGACTTTTTAAGTGCCCTGCATGCCACTGTCCTCAAAAGGGTGTAGTTATGTCGGGGTCCTTGCCCCCGTCAGATTTATCATCATTTACGCCAGTTTTCTAGCATAAATGATGTCTGAAATGTATGTCAGTATGGAGCTAGTGTTTGTATTCTTCATTGGATTTTCTCCCGCTGGTATAATTGACATGCTGAGATTTTTGAAAACACAGCTTTTCCGTGCTGGATTTTTTTCTGCAATGTGTGCATGGGATTAACCAGAATCTCATTCACTTTGCAGTGTTTTTTTTTGTTTTTTTTTTTCTTTTTTGCTGCATTTCCACAGTGACAAAAAGCTCTGTTTTCTCAACATGGGGATTTAGTCTTAGGGTCGGGGCCCCACGTGGCGTAAACGCCGTGGAGAAAAATGTGGTGTTTTACAGTCACAGCTAGAGATGAGCAAATCGATTCTGCAGAAGTGGAATTCGATCCAAATTTCAGGAAATCTTTGATTCACCACGATTCCGGATTTCCTGATGCTTCGCGGTAACGAATATTTGGTAAGGACCTTTGTGACATCAGAAGGTAACATGATGTTCTCTAGTGATGTGATTGGGTAGGCATGTCTTTGCTTGTTAGCAGATTCTTCGACATGAATAAAACTTGTCCGCCACTTTGCCGCCCACCCCAGCTCTCTGAAGGCCGGAAATAGCTGTTTATTCGTCACGAAGTAATTCGGATCGAAGAAAAATTTTTTTGAACTTCCAATCGAACTGCTGAATCGAACTTTGGAGAAATTCGCTCATCTCTAGTCACAGCAAAGTATGGTAATGTAGCAGACCACCGGAAAATGGCCGCCCGGTCATGTGCAGTCCGATGCCTGCGAAAGGCAGAAGAGGAGGAGGGGAGTGAACATAAGCAGCTAAGGGGCGGTGGAGAGTTATGACGCGGAGGGTGCTCTGAGCGCAGGGGGAACGCCCCTGGTGCTCTGTGATCCTAATTTGCATAACAGAAGAAACCGATTTTATCAGAAATGGCGTGGAGAAGCTTAGAATGAAAGGTAGGAGTAGAATGGCCTTTTTAAAGGCTATTCCAACATGTCATTCGTTAAAAATGTGTTTTTCTAATAATAGACTCCCTTTAACCCTTTCACTGCCAAGGGTCTCTGGAAATTTTGCACCTCCAGTAGCCAGAGCAACTTTCACAGTTTTGAGATGGACAAATCAAACCTAAATTGCAGCATTAAAAAATCATTCAACTCCCCTTCCCCATACCTATATATTTTCTTAAAGTAGACACCTGCAGCATTGTGAAAATGCCACTTGGTACTGTATGCAAACAAGCACCTTCATGTAATTTTGATTTAAAGTGAATGTTTTATTTTAAAAAATGCAAATAAATGTATATTAGTTGCTAAAAGTGGAAACCAAACAAAAAGTTACATGCACCAAACCTCCTAAAAATAAGAGATCAACATGTGCAGAGTTCATTCAAATCACTAAGAATGAGCAAAAATCTGCTTTGAAGTTGGAAATGTTAAAAAAGTATCATCCTATAAAATGTAGGGATTACACACCGTGGAAAGCAAGTTCACCACTAAACCCTATATATTTTTTGAAAGTAGACAACCTGAAGATTACATGTGTCTCAATGGGTTATCAACAGCCACATCCCCCTTCATGTAACTTTGTGACAAATAATTTTTTTAAAAAAATGCACTAAAACATATATTTGCACTTAAAATTCCTATTTAATCTTACATTCACACACAAAATAAATTTAAAATAAAATATCAAGTTGTACACAATTTATATATACCACAAACATCAGCTACAACAAGAGCTCGTACTCTCAAAAACACTGATACAGAAGACAAGCAAGATTTTGCTGTTATTCACTAATATGTTAAAAAATCTATACTGCACCTAGCAAACTGTGACTGTTATACCAAAATCTAACTTTTTTGTGATTGCACAGCATACCGTATATAAAAACAACTTAATATTTCATGTATAAAACCACCTTCATGCAACTTTGCAGCAAACAGAGATTGTAAGCAAAAATTTAACAAAAATTCAAATTTGCCATTAAAGTGCATGCTCAAGCAGTCCCTTTCTGCAAACAAAATGTACTTTCCAAAAAACTGCAATATGTGAGGAATTCAAACATACCACACATATCTATATTTACGGGTGCGGGTGTTAAAGAAATGCTAAAATCGCAGAAATGCGCCAACCAATTTTGTGCATGCAAATTAAATAGAAGTTTACATGAAAATATAATTTTCTATCCCCCTATAAAAATTGTAGCAATTTATACGTTCATCTCTAGTGATAATCGTTATTGCTATTATTTTAGCGTGTAACAAATATTGCTAGAGGCGGCGTATTTTCCTCTATAATGATCAGGTATGGACAGGACAGGGATTGGGTGCAATGTAAACTATTGATGACTTTGTGCATGTGTTGTGTAAGTTTTTGGTGCAACTCTTTTGGTACTGCAATCTGGACAATGGTAAACATCTGGGTCACAGCGCCAATAAACTTCCTGGTTATGTTCAGAGTGGTATTATATAAGAATACCCCTCTAATAAGGCTCAGAGGGGTATTACATTATCCCTCTATGTGACAATCAAACAGCAAAAGTATAGTATGCTCTCTGACTGATAGGAGAGGGGATAACATGTACAGAAGTCCCTGCTATCCCCCCCTGGGGTCACATACAGGTTATGCACAGATGATGATGATGATTTCTCATCTCTGTGCAGTCTGCAGGACTGCTCTTCCCTCCTCCTCCTTCTACCCGCAGCTCTTAAGATGCTACCTGAGACAGGAGGGGTGAGGACATTTTAGAGCCCCATATCTCAGGATCCGTTAGGAGTATTAAGAAGATCTTGGATTAATTTTAAAGATGAGAATCTCATGATACCAAATGATACCAAGATCTTCACGATAGCCCTTACAAATTCGGAATGAATCGCTCTTAAAAACGCTGTTGAAAATTGAGATCTGCAATGGGATCTCAATGCCGAATAGAGTTTTCAATAGTAAATCGCTCTGGAACTGTAAGGGCGATCATGAAGATCTTGGTATCATTTTAAAGTTGAGATTAAAGATGATCTTCTTAATAGTCCTAACGGATCCTGAGATATCGGCATTAGAAGTAAGGACGTATTAGATATGTGCTCGGCTACAGAAGTGCCACCCTGGGAGGACGTATAAATACATGGCTGGCAGGGAAAGGGTTAAAGCTGCTGTCGAGGATTTGAAAAACATGGGTGCTTTCTTCCCAAAATAGTGCCATACCTGTCTATGTGCTCTGTCTAGTATTGCAGTTCAGCTCCATTCATCTGAATGGGACTGAGATACAATTGTAAAGAAATGGTAATGGGAGACTAATCCTGGAGTATATGCAAAGATATGTGAACAGTCTACCTAGCTAGCCTGCATTTCTCCCTTCTTACAATCTTACTTTTCTGTGATATCTTGTATCAAATGACTGGGACGTTCTACATTTATTTTAAGGACAAGTAATGAAGTTCAGGTTTTAGCGCGTTTCATCAGCCACTTTAAGGTGGCCATTAGGATCCTCAGTGAATTCACCTAATGGCTTTAACAACTATTGCTAAAAGTTTGACCATGACTACTGCTTAGAAAAATTTGGAAATGAAAAATAATTTATTAGGATGTGTAAAAAGTTCTCTAATGAAGAATTACAATGGGAAGGTTTTTGTAATCTTGTCTGTATTCCTGCCTGTGTGTAAAACACACCACTGTGATCATATCAGAAAGGTTCTATAAATTGTTAAATTAGTTTCCAGAAATGAGACTCTTTTCCAGAACAGCCAGTAGCCTTAATGTATTATTAAACTACCTTAAGCCATATGAGATCATTGTGTCCTCAGAATGTAAAGTAACATGGAAGATAAAACATGATGTTCTGCCTGTGTGTACAAAGTACGCATGAAGGTTTAAAGGAGATTCCTATTTACGTGCGAAATAAAGCTTACTTACTGTGTTATAAAATGGTCCTGCAAATATTACATTATATGCTAATACATTTAGCGAACATTGCCATTGTTTGGCTGACTTGCCTTATGTGTCTGGATGTCTTAAAGCCATGTCTTTTAGGTATAATGTTTGCAATTTAAGAACCTTAATATGAGTGGGACTGCTACTGTTCATTTGAAAGTGTCATACAGAGGCATACCCTTTGCCATTGGATCCATGTGCTACTGCCATACACAAGCAGTGCAGGGAATTAGGATTGGTGTCAGAACCTGGCAAACATGGACAAGTGTCATGCTACTGAGAAAGAAAAACTATGGCAGACAAGAGAGCTACTGGCTCCTTGCTCCACCATTTACTCTTGTAGGCCTATGAGACAACAGGATATCAGCAGGCAGGAATAGGCAGAGAACAAAAAATTACCCATGGGAATATTTTAAGTGAGTATTTTTTTTTTTTTTATCAACTCCCGAAAGTTAGTGGAGACATAAAAGAGATCATTATTACAGAGTAGAGGCATAAATGTGGACATTAATAGGATAATTCAAAACAACACAGGAGCACTATTACTGTATGAAGGAACTAAATGGGGTCTAAAGAAAACACTATACTGTTTGGGAGAGTTAAAAATTGCACTTATTGTGCAGATCTTATAGGGGGCAAAAAAGGGTACTATTACTGTGTGTGTGGCTCAAAGGCTGGCATTATTATGATCTAGGACATTATGGTTGGGAGATTTGTATAGGGGTAAAATATGAGTTAGAGCTAGAAAAGCAAGGAACGAAATATATCTGTGTGTCAAATTCTATAGAGACAAGCTGTTTTATTAAGTATGTGTTCAATGACTTTGAGGTGGGCAAAAGTATTGGGACACTAAGACACCATGCACATGACTGAGTGTGCTTCCGATGTGGAGACGAGTTTCTGATGTGGGGTCGCTCGGAGTGACAACTGAGTGCATTCCGTTATGCACTCATGTCTGTAGGGGCTTCTGATTTATTCTCTTCTAATGACACGGAGCAGGATAGGAACTGCTCTATAATCATCTCTGTCATCAGAACAGAATGAATTGGAAGCCCTCATGTATGTCCATATAATGTACAATTTTGAGTGTGGTTGTTTTATGATCAAATATGATAGTGCAGGTTATATCACTGATGGGTCCCAAAATAATGTGTGTTTAGCTGCTATATGTGAGAATAACTGTGTGTGGGTGTTTGTTACAAGGATCTAGGGTGTGGTCTGTATTATTTTGGGGTGTGCTGATTGAGGTCATAGGTATTTGTCAATGACATGTGGTAGGTTGGGATATGTCCTAGAAAAAAAGGGCAGGGCTTAAGAGCAAATAACTTGCCCAGTGCACTATGTGCACAGCCTGCTATCCTTTTTCAAGTATTGCTACACCTCAGACACCTTCTCCCACCTGTCAGCTGCCCTCCAGGTAAAATTCTTGGCTGCCAATAATAGAACATAATTTCCAGACTCACACACTATCCAGATTTTAGCTATACACTACAAATATTCATTGCAATTTCCATTGGTGACACAGTAGATGGTAGGTGGTAGTCCAATTTGTCCAGCAGCATGCCAGCATATATTCGGATATGGACTCCACTGATTCAGTGATGTGTTGTTTCAGGTCATTTAGAGACCCTGTGGTTTGGGAAAGTGGGGAGATACACTTAATGTAGCCCCACAGAAAGAAGTCACAGGGTGTTAAGTCTGGCAGTCCTTGAGGCCAGTGCACCATTGCTGAAATGTTGTATTCGACTGTTGGAGTTGCATTCATGTATCTGTGAACATCCAAATAGAAATATGCCCCAAGATCTTCCTTTATCTGTGGCATAAGCCATTCCTTTAACATGTCAAGTTAGGAGTGGCCAGTGACTGTATCCTTGGCAAAAGAGAAGGAACTGTAGACTTTGCACCTGCTCATTGCACAGAACATGTTTACTTTGGGTGAGTCCCTCATTTGCTCATTAAAGTACATGGATTTTCTGAGCCCCAAATTCTAACATTGACCTTCCCACTAAGGTGAAAGGTAGTCTCTTCCAATCAGCCCTGCCAACTACTGCAAAAGTCCTGGCATTTCGGTTCATTATCTGGCTTCATCTCCTGAACAAGATGGAGTCTGTATGGCTTACAACGCAGATGTTTTCTTAAGATATGTCACACCGTGGTTTATGGCACCTGTACTTAAATACTAGACAGCCTTGTTGACTTTCTATTGCTAGGTTCATGCAGGGCTAGAATCCAGTTCACTGCCTCTTCTGAAATCTTTGAACATTCCAGACTTTTCCCATGACATAAACACCCAGTGGTTTCAAATTGCTTCACCCATCATGAAATGCAGTTTCCATGTGGAGCACATTTACCAAATTTATTCTGAAAGTTTCACTGTCACAACAGACCACTTTCTTTCAAATTCCAACACGCAAAAAGCTTTATCTTGTTTTATTGTCATCATCTTATGTCACACTATGTAAGTACATTTCACATTTGACCCTTGAAAAATGAAAGCTATGCTGTGATTGGTTGCTATGAGCAACTGAGACAGTTTTGCTTTAATTTTCGGTCACTGGCCATTTATCACTGCTGTTACTTTAACTACAAACTTTTGGACTTTCCTTTTTCAATCACCCTTGAGGTCAGTGATTGACTTTGGCTGCCACGTGGAGGGTCATTGATGTCATTACTGGAGTGCCAGAACCAGAGACTCTCATGCTTGCTTGAGGAGGGAACAACAGTTAAGTAACACTTCTTTCTTAATTTACACATTGACACCATTCCATGCTGTCAAAAATCCGTTAAAAATCCCATTGATTTTAATGGGATTTGATCTGTTGTCCATTAGTGTCCGTTTTCACCAAGTCTGTCACAAATCTGTTTTTTTTTGGCAAAGGTTATAACGCAAGGTGCAGGACTTTTGGGTCCATTGAAAATAACAGACTTATGACAGATGTTAAGTGTCCGTTTTTTAACATTAATGTTTATGGCTAGTGGACGTTTGACGGATGGCATGGGACAGTTGTCAGTTATACTGTCCGTTATTTCAGTCCATTTTTTTATGCGCATGGTCAGAAAGCAGAACAAAAAATAAAAAGGGACGGTATAAAAAGGAACAATAACGGACACTAACTGATGTTAATGTGTCCATTTTTTTAAACTGATCCATTAATGTGCATTAATGTCCATTATGATAGACGTACGTTTTTGTATGTATGTACAGTACATATGGTTACCTGAATATTATGTATTTCTGTATTTGAAAGGGTTTTTCTATATAACACCAGCCCTTTTTCACTTGCCAGTGTATTACTTCCTTCAGGAGACATGGCCGCTAGCTTACCTCTGCTACACACTGGGAGGAATTTATTAAAACTGGCAATCCTTCTGCCACCCTTGATTCATTCCCCATCATGACTCACTAGACCTATTAAGATGCTCCGTTTTCTTAGTAATTTTAGCGTACGCAGATGCGCCTGGTCGAAGATCTATGTCAGCCAGGGGATGGTATAGATTTGTGGTATAACTCACACAAGTTTTCGGATGTGAGTTATAGTAAATCTGGTGGACTGGGGCGTCCCTGCCTTGACCCACCCAGATTCATGCCCCACTCTGCCCACTGTCTAAAAAAAGTGGCAAGCAGGCTGCGGAGGCTGAGAGGAACCACAATGCGCCAAAAATGTGCCAAGCTGAGGTGCATTTTTGGCTACTTTCTAGGCACAAATGTAAATGCAAATGTGGGTCACTGTGTGGTTCCTTTCCATGTTGCTAAGCACTTCCTTCTGCTGCTGATGCCGCTGGGCCTGACCATAGGGTGGGTGTGACCATGCTCCATGCAACCTGTTTGGCATCAGAGCAATATAGTATCAATATAGTTATTAGAATGCTCTCCCGCTGTACAGGGGTGAAAGGGGAAATACCAGGGAGGATACTTAGACAATGCCCTTGAGAGTGGACCAAAGTCAAACCAGTCTGTTATATGCCATCACAGAAAGTCTGACTTATAGGAATACAGCTGTGTTGCAAACTAATTTGGCATAATAACACAGCACTGTGGCCCCTTTAATTCTCAACATTGCTTTGGAGTCTCATCAATTGGATCAGATATTAATGGAATACCTGATATAATATCACAGATTTACATTATAGGTTTACCCATACATATACAGTATCTATGTACATACTGTAAAATAGGGCTGGTAGATGTTGTATTTAAAGTATATTCATTTTAGTAACCTAAAGAAGAAAATATATGTAGCTTTTCATAGCTGCTGCTGTGGACAAGACCTGTTATTTCTGTTTGATCAGCCGCTCTTTACAGGATGCATTAGCGTCATAGTGATATCTCCATTCAGAGAAGGAAAACAGCTTTCCAATATACATTACAGTAAGGTGAGAATGCTGATAACTAAATGGTTTAAAAGGCTCCTAGCACTGCATCTTATGAAGTAAATGCTGATACAATATACAGTAAAGTATTTTATATTTGATCTTTGACAACTCATAGGAATTTTAGGTTAAACACTGTACCCTATATAAGGTAACATTTAGTGTGTCAGTAATCCCACAGTCTGCAAGGCTGTAATTCACATGTGATGTCACTTTGTCACTGTCCCTCTATCCAGCTGACGTTTGAGGCTTAAATAGAGTATGGCTTCATCCCTTTTTGTTATAAGGGAACACCCATTGAACTTTTCTTAAAAGGCTGGCTCATCTCATCTAACTTGTCAGTTGTTGCTCACAAAGGACAGAGCAGACAGCTGAATTATCCTGACCTTCCCTCTTGATACTTTTTAGTTGTCTGTATTGACTGGTTGTAGCCTTCTGTGCAGCACCCAAGGGGACCATGTCTGCCTTTGGATACAGAAGAGAGATAAGCAAGTATGAAGATATTGATGAAGATGAGCTACTTGCTTCACTATCACCAGAGGAGCTCCAAGAGCTGGAAAGAGAATTGGAGGACATTGAACCAGACCACAATCTTCCAGTTGGAATGAGGCAAAAAAGTTTAACTGAGAAATCTCCAACAGCTAACTTTAGCAGAGAGGCTCTGATGGCATACTGGGAGAAGGAAACCAAAAAGTTAATGGAAAGAGAAGTTGGTGCAAGTTCTGAGGTAGGTTAACAGAGTTTTTACATCTGACCTTATAGAAACATATACAAGAAACCATCCATGCATTAGTTTTCAGACGGAGTATATACTGTAGCCGGTCGCACCTATTAAGGAACACAATATTACATTTTTACTTATTGTATAAGTAATATACAGTATAATCTGAGAAAAAGTATTTTTCTTTCTGTTTTTCAAATATCTGAGTGATAAATTCAGTTCAGCTTCATATGTACATACTCATAACAGAAAGTATATACACATAGATATTATTGCTAGGAAATAAACATTACTTAAGTATACATGTATATTATGTATAGATGTTTGATAATATAGTTCAAGTTTCAAATGGAATGCTCTTAGATGCAAAATATTACTAATATTATGTAAACAAAAATGTCCAAAGTAATGGGAATGAAATATTTTATAGGAACCATGTTTTTTATTGGGTAATATTTTTACAGGGATACATATATAATCACTTTATTTACATTGTGAGGGAGAAGAAGTCTCTAGTAAAAGGCTTCCAGTTGCCTCTTCACTGGATTCCCCTCTGCTTAGTCAAATCCCTCCACTTGTCTCTGGTATTTGATTGTTTTCCAAACATGGTAGTTATCAGGGGCTATTATATTGCTTCTATATATAACCACCACATAATCTGCTTCTGGTTCTACCTCAGGAGAATGACAATGTGTTGGATGACAGCTAGCCGCATTAGTTATTAGGTGTAGGGTGTTCCTGAAACCCTTCAGTAAAGTATATGAGATAATGCTGTAGTGGCTAAGTACAATGTACTCTATTTTGTGTCTCAAACTGTTGTTAGTAATTTGTAAGAAAAAAAAAAGGAAAACAATGACCAATATCCATAAAAAACCGGAGGATGATTTCATGCACAAGAAAAATGCAGCCCTTTTGTGATATTTTTCATGCCCATTAGACTACATGGTCTAACAATACGCCAGATATATCAAACAGCATCATACACTTTGATAAATTTGGTGCAGCTTAAGACTGTCTAGTCTAAGTTAGAAAACTTAGACAGTATTGGTAAATTCACCCCAATGGCCCAGATTTACTAATACTGTCTAAAAGCTAGACAGTGCAAACTCAGACTAGACAATCTTAAACTGCACCAGATTTACCAGAGTGTCTGATGTTTTATAAATCTGGTGTATTCTTAGATTGTCTAATCTAAGTTTACACCTTCTATTAGTTGGCTTACAAGTTACTGAAGCATTTTTGTTGCCCAAAGGCGCATGTTAGACCATGCCCCTTTTTGTGAAGCCATACCTATTTCCTGCTAGACCACACTCCCTTTCCGGTCTAAAACACTTGATAAATGTGGCACACAACATACTAGACAGTTGTTTGGTGCAAAATATGCCACAATCCTGGCACATTTTGCTTAATAAATCATCCCAGTGTGTTTTTGCTTGTGGCATATCTGGCAGATTTTTTTCCTGGGGCTTCTCTATAGGATAAAAAACATTTTACAAATTGAATCAACTGAAAAAGAAAAAAAAAAAAGGAAGAAAAAAACAAGTGTGCTTGAAGGAAACTAAAGAGCAAAGAGCAAAAACTAAAAATTAGGAAGGCACTATTAGGCCTCATGAACACTATCGTAGTTTTTATCCTCAATTGCGGATCCATAAATAAAAGTACGGTTCCATTAATTTCTATGAGCCCAGGCACAACTGCAATTTTTGCGGTCGTGTGTCCATGCTGTATTCAAGGACCAGAAATTATGAAGCGTGTCCTATATTTGGTCGCATTTGTGGCAAAGACCAGTGTAGGTTATCATACAGGATCCGTGAATGCGGATGACATACTGATGCAATGCAGACGTGTTTTTGTTTGAATTGCAAATCAGTATTTGAGGATAAATTCACATAGCTTTTTCTTGGTGCTGTTCTTTTTTTCCGCCTCATAATCAGCACTGAAAACACCACAAATCTTCCTCCCATTGATTCCCATGAGAATCAGAGGTTGTGTCATTAATGCTGATTTTTTTTTTTTCCTGCTAACCAGGGTAAGCATCATTCCTTTTCTTCTGGCAAAATCAGCCCTCCATTATGAATGTGAAGCAGAAATAAGATGCATCAAAATAAGAAACAAAAACAGCATAAATATGTCTCCAACATCAGCCTGATAAACAAATTGATCTTGGAGGGAGAGTCAGTGACTGATTTATTTTTGCCTGTGTGAGTGTGTGAGCGTACCTTATAATCCCTATTATACCCCAGATCTGATATGCATTGATGCGGGGGAGCGGAGTAATGGATAACTGGATTACTAAATAGATTTCTCGTTCAGGAGTGGCTAAGACCTTTATGAACCTTAGGAGATGCAATATAGGAAAGAACGGGACAACTAACAATTGGCTGAAAAAAATTTCAACAATAGGACAATTCTTACTGCTTTTTGTGTGTGGCACTGTTCTTTAATAGAAATTGTGAACTGTAGCTTTGGCTGTACTGTAAATGTGCCACATTTAACTTATGTAGTGTTGAGTGTTCTCCAAAGAGCTTATTTTGTAGTGTAACTGGCCATCCCTAAATGCCCCTAGTGGGTCACTTTTTAGAATATATATATATTTTTTTTACAAAAATGTGACTACTCAGTGTTATGTATAATTTATTACATTATTGCCCTAAATGCAGCCAAAATTGGTATATAAGTATTTTCAATGACTATAAATTATAAATCTTGTCTGCTGTATTTTAAGTGACTGTAAATGCTGCTACAGGAATCAAACTATATACACATTAATATAGCTCCCATTCTTCAAGAGAGATTTGTTAGGAATCCCAGAAATCCATACATGGGTTACTCAACTCACTCTTAGTAGCAAACAGGAGAAATTCTTTTAGTTGTGGTGTTATGGACACTTTTTCCCTATCTACAGGACAGAGGATAAGTGTCCGACTGCTGGGAGCCTGACTGCTGGGTTCCCCAGTGATCAGGAGGATGGGGGACCAAAAGTCCCCCTAAAGCCTCCTTATGAATAGAGCGCGAGTGCACTTGTGTGACCGGTGCTCCTTTCACTCCAACAGGGCTAAGGGTGCTGCCAGAGTTTACAGTCCTGGAAGATCCATAGCAGTGAATGGAACACTGGTCACACATCTCCACCTACCAATATTTATTTTTTTATTTTTTTTATTTTTCTGTCATCATAGACATAGAGCTTACTCTGCACAATGAGTTGTACATTTAGTTGCCAGCATTTTGGGTCGCATATAATGTTTTTATTAGCCTTTAATATTTTTGGGGGGTGTTTGAGTGATTATTTATTGTTTTGTTTTGTTTTTATGGTGTTTACTCTGCATTAAAAATGATGAGTTAACTTTGTCCAGCAGGTCACTACGATTGCAGCAATACCATATTTTTATTGGTTTTATTATGTTTTACCACTATTACTGAATAAAACACCATTTTCTGAAATTAAGCATATATTTTAATGTTAACAATATATAGTTAGGTTCAGCTTGTACTATATATGTATTCGACAGATACCATTTTGTTAGTATTTCAAAACAAAACAATGATGCACAGCATTTTCACCTTTAACACCTGTTACTTTTGCTCTTCAGAATAACAAGGAAGAGAAGGAGGAGGACAATGAGGGAAGTGAAGACGATGATTTTACAGGAAGCAACAGTGAGATTTCCGAAGAGGTTTATACAGAAGAAGAAGAAGAAGAAGTGGTGGAGGAGGAGGAGGAGGAGGAAGAAGAAGCAGCAACTGAAGAAGAGCAGGAAGTAGAAGAGAGTGAAAAGGAAGATAGTGACAAGGAAGACACCAAAGAAGAGGTTGAGTATATAGAAAAAGATCGTCAAGCCATAAAAATTCCTATTCAGATACCAGAAATAAAGTGCAATGGAGTTACTGCTGACAAATCTACATGCAATGGCTTCAGTGCAAATTATGGAAAACATAACAGACAAGCTGATGAAACAATGAACAATAGGACATCTACAAGCCTTGTGCTGTCAAACCCAACTGTCATTGAGGAAGCTCTAGAAAACATTAAAGTCAATGATCCTGAGACTTTCGAAATCAACCTAAATAACATGGAAAATGCAAAAGCTGACACTTTGGTCGCATTTGCAGAAGCTCTAAAAAACAACACTAATGTTAAGATATTTAGTTTAGCAAACACTCATGCAGATGACAATGTTGCAATGGCTATTGCTAACATGTTGAGGGTTAATAAAAGTATTACATGCCTAAACATTGAGTCAAATTTTATAACAGGGAAGGGAATATTAGCCATCATGAGAGCCCTTCAGTATGCAAATAATTTGCTGACAGAACTACGGTTTCACAATCAAAGACACATCATGGGAAGTCAAGTAGAAATGGAAATAGTAAAACTGCTAAGAGACAATACAAGTATTGTCAAGCTGGGTTACCATTTTGAGCTTCCAGGGCCTCGCATGTCTATGACAGGCATCCTTACTCGAAATATGGATAAACAGAGACAGAAAAGAATGCAGGAACAAAAGGAATCTGGTTATGATCCTGCATCTAACCTGAGGACCAAGACTTTGCAGAGAGGAACTCCAGGGTCCTCGCCTTACCCTTCACCTAAAAGCTCACCCTGGTCATCTCCAAAGGTTACTAGAAAAGTTCAATCTACTGTCACTATCCCTCCGCCACCACCCCCACCTCCACCACCTCCTGCTCCTCCACTACTTCCAATGATTCAAGAGAAAAAAAATGCCATCTAGAAATATAGCTGAAGTTATCAAACAACATGAAAGATCGGCCAAAAAAAATTCAAAACGGACAGAGTAAGACAAAGGGGAAAAAAAACAAAAAAAGAACAAAATAATATTTTGAAAGAAATTAAAAATTCATTAAGATCAATTTCAGAGAAGAAAGATGAAGAAAGTTCAAGACCATCTACACCACAAAGATCTGCACATGATGATCTTATGGAAGCTATAAGAGGCAGCACTATCAGACAGCTTAAAAAGGTAGGTATGATCATGTCTACATAAGTGTATCTGCAAATTTTATAATATGCAGTGTTTCCCTGTCAACCTGTATGCTTAAAACATTTCATGATCCTAATCTGCGGAATTTTGTGGTTATTATGTCTCAGTACAAATAGGCATATAAATCACCATCCACATCTGTAATAGAGTGGGATCTACAGTATTCTAAATGAGTCTGAGTCTATGTTGAAGAACATACACTTTTACTGCAGGATAGCTGAAATCTAAAGATGAACGACAATTTTTGCTGAAAAACTTCTTTATAGGCCATATTACAGCTCTGTACTACAAGTTCTGGAATTGCATGTAGTCTTAAAGGGGTTGTCTAGGGAGTAGTAATTTACTTATCTGATCTGGGAATTACTGATGATGGACCCAGGAGTCCTGCAACATCCCTACCCTGAGGTAATGTGATCTGAAGCAGCGTTCCATCCCCTGGGTTGTTTCACTTGGGGATGGAACACTGCTTTGGATAACATGACGCAGGGGTCGTGACATTGCTGGAACCCCTGGGTCCATCATCAGCGATCCCTGGATCAGGTAAGTAAATTAGAACTCCCCAGACAACCCATTTAATAGGTAAAAAAAAAAAGTTTATTGGTCCATACTGTACTTACATATGGCTTTATATGGATTTTTTTCTTATATAGAGCCAAAAGAAACAAAATTGTCCAATGTCACATTATATGCTGTATTATAGAGATATTTTCCATAAGGATCATTGCTTTTAGGGGAGAATAGTACTGAAATCTAATGCCAACTCACAGTTGCTGTACATCTAGACTTGGAATGCCTACAGCAACATAATATAGAACTGTATGGACAGCGTGTATAGTTGTACCTTAAAGAATATTTTTTAAAAAAACATATGACAAATGGTACAGCTAATGCTTCGCAACAGGACCAATAATAAGATTATGTCGGCCAAACATCCCATACTTCTTCTATCTCAATATGCAGTACATATTATCTGGAAATACAAACTGCATGTCTGCAATCTGTGATGGGCCGATTGTGAAGATTGTGGGCAGTTGAAGCCTGTGATTGGCTGCAGCTGTCATCTGCCAACAAACGGGACATCACTGCTGACAGAAACCCGGGGGGCCATGAAAATAGAAGACAGGACCTTCCTGCAGCTAGAAATGGAGGACCAGGGAAAGCTGAGAAATGCTTTTTATATTATTGGCTTTGTCAGTCAGAATGTTAATTCTTAAAAAAAACAAGTCAGGTAACCCCTTTAAATTTTCCTACATTATGTATCTCACGGTCCATGTAAACTGTAACACAACTACAAAGGCTGTTGATAACTGGTGAGAGGATAGATCAACATAACTGCTCTAAAATAGCTTGTCTGCAATTCGGCTGGTACAACATTCAAGGGGGGAGGGGGGTTTAATTCCATGCAGTCCTGCAGGATATCATCAGAAAGCTCATGTAGGGGTGAATAATAACATATACTGTATTAGATAACTACTGTTTATTACATTAACCAACATATATCATTTTGATTGTCCCTAAAGTGTAAAAATGAATTGTCATCTATTCTATGTTTATTCTCTGTATAATTATTGAGTTGTTTTACATCTGCATTAAACCCATTAACCCATTAAAAGAGAAATATAAACTAACAAAAGGTAAAGATGCCAAATTCCAATAACAGTGTGTTCAAACATTGGCAAATACTTCTATATAATGCTTTGCTACAATGCCAAATCTGAACATTAATGTTTTCTAATAAAAAGAACAAAAAAAAAAAAAACACAAAAAAGTTTTCTTTTATACTTATGAGATGTATGAAACCACTGTGGTTAAGTTTGGTTATATTCCAACAAATAATTCAAAGGAAATGTTTGGAATATTATAACAGTAAAGATTATTAAATTTAAGTCTGCCTAAAAATCTCCCTGATAAAGTTAAAGGTCCAGTAAATACATTACCTATGTTCTAGGAGTTTTTTTTTTTATTAAACAAATAGTATAAAAATGAGAGCTTAAGGCTACCTCCTAAATTAGTTTTACCATGGTGTTTTTTCCTTAAAAAAAGAAGGTATTAAAACACCTGTATTTCTTTGCATTTTTCATGGCTTTTTTTGCCCTTGGTGTTTTCTATGCATATAGAATTTTTCTAACTTTTTTAGCATTTTTTCCTTATAATAAAATCAATAGGAAAGTGGCTTAAAAACACAGTATCCAGTGCTTTCTGTATTTTATGAAAAAAACCTGAGGCAAAAAAAATACAATGAAATATATATATACAGTCATGGCCAAAAGTTTTGAGAATGACACAAATATTATATTTTCACATGATCTGCTGCCCTCTGGTTTTTATGTGTGTTTGTCAGATGTTTTTATCACATACAGAAATATAATTGCATTCATATTATGAGTAACAGAAGCTTATATTGACAGTTAGAATGAGTTAATGCAGCAAGTCAATATTTGCAGTGTTGACCCTTCTTCTTCAGGACCTCTGCAATTCTCCCTGGCATGCTCTCAATCAACTTCTGGACCAAATCCTGACTGATAGCAGACCATTCTTGCAGAATCAATGCTTTAATTTTGTCTGAATTTGTTGGTTTTTGTTTGTCCACCCGTCTCTTGATGATTGACCACAAGTTCTCAATGGGATTAAGATCTGGGAGTTTCCAGGCCATGGACCCAAAATCTCTATGTTTTGTTCCCTGAGCCATTTAGTTATCACCTTTGCTTTATGGCAAGGTGCTCCATCATGCTGGAAAAGGCATTGTTGAGCGCCAAACTGCTCTTGGACGGTTGGGAGAAGTTGCTCTTGGAGGACATTCTGGTACCATTCTTTATTTATGGCTGTGTTTTTAGGCAAGACTGTGAGAGAGCCGATTCCCTTGGCTGAGAAGCAACCCCACACATGAATGGTTTCAGGATGCTTTACAGTTGGCATGAGACAAGACTGGTGGTAGCGCTCACCTCTTCTTCTCCGAATAAGCTGTTTTCCAGATGTTCCAAACAATCGAAAAGGGGATTCATCAGAGAAAATGACTTTACCCCAGTCCTCAGCAGTCCACTCCTTGTACCTTTTGCAGAATATCAGTCTGTCCCTGATGTTTTTTCTGGAGAGAAGTGGCTTCTTTGCTGCCCTCCTTGAGACCAGGCCTTGCTCCAAGAGTCTCCGCCTCACAGTGCGTGCAGATGCACTCACACCTGCCTGCTCCCATTCCTCAGCAAGCTCTGCACTGCTGGTAGCCCGATCCCGCAGCTGAAACACTTTTAAGAGACGGTCCTGCCGCTTGCTGGTCTTTCTTGGGCGCCCTGGAGCCTTTTTGGCACCAATGGAACCTCTCTCCTTGAAGTTCTTGATGATGCGATAGATTATTGACTGAGGTGCAATCTTTCTAGCTGCAATACTCTTCCCAGTTAGGCCATTTTTGTGCAGTGCAATGATGACTGCACGTGTTTCTTTAGAGATAACCATGGTTAACAGAAGAGAAACAATGATGGCAAGCACCAGCCTCCTTTTAAAGTGTCCAGTGGTGTCATTCTTACTTAATCATGACAGATTGATCTCCAGCCCTGTCCTCATCAACACCCACACCTGTGTTAATGCAGCAATCACTGAAACGATGTTAGGTGGTCCTTTTAAGGCAGGGCTGCAATGATGTTGAAATGTGTTTTGGGGGATAAAGTTCATTTTCTAGGCAAATACTGACTTTGCAAGTAATTGCTGTTAAGCTGATCACTCTTTATAACATTCTGGAGTATATGCAAATTGCCATTAGAAAAACTGAAGCAGTAGACTTTGTAAAAATTAATATTTGTATCATTCTCAAAACTTTTGGCCATGACTGTATATATATATATATATATATATATATATATATATATATAATAAAGCTATATATTGAAGGTTATTCATGACTTCTTTGTACATAAACTGTAACATCTGGTCTGTTTTTAACAGCATTTTTTACAGTAAAATACACCATTAAAAATGCATAAATAATGCTTGCGTTAAACCAGCCTTAGGCTAAGACCCTACATAGTGAATCACAGCTGATTTTCACCTGCAATGTGTGGCTGGAATTAGCCAGAATCTCATTCACTGAGCTGGTACTGTAAAATTCAGCATTTTTTTCCGCTGCCTTTCTACAGCAGCCAAAAACGCTATGTTTCCACAATGTGGGATCTTAGCCTTTCACTTACACAAAACTTCCAGACTACAAAAACCATTCTGTGGTTTTGGAAAGAATGCTAAGAATTAAAATCTTCCATTTAACTAGGCCTGCAACTATTTGAAGAGGGTAGTGTAAGCTGCAGAAACTCCAGCTGTCATCACACTTCACCAGTTTAAATGCAAAAAATATGCCCTCGTATTTTTTAGCTCATGGCATACATATCACAGCATATCACAGATGGGTGGGGTTTTGTCCATTTGTAGCTGCCACAACGTCTGTCCCTACCCTTATCTTTCCAGAAAAACATCCACCCAAACCCTTATCTCTCCAGAAAAACTGTCCATCCATACCCTTATATTTTCAGAAAAACAGTCATCCATACACTTATCTCTCCAGAAAAAGTCCATCCATACTCTTATCTGTCCAGAAAACCGTCCATCCATACCCTTATCTGTCCAGAAAAAGTCCATCCATACCCTTATCGGTCCAGAAAAAGTCTATCCATACCCTTATCTGTCCAGAAAGAGATTAGAAAATGAATGAATTAATCTGATTGGTTCTTTTTCTGCACTAGATGTGAAGCACAAGAACCAGTATGTATAACACAATCCTTAACACTTTAATAAGCCTTATTTATCAGACATTTATAAGACATTTTTCTGCCTAGTAACAACATCTTTGTTTTTCAGGTGGATGTCCCAAAGGCACTCCGATAACATTCACTATATAAAAGATAAAAAATAAACAACAATAAAAAAGCTTTGAGTTATCTGCCGTTTATCATTTATATCCCTGAGCTAGCAACGTGCACTCTTACGGATAAGACATACATCTCTAGCATTTTAACCGACTGAAAAGAAATTTTGTGTAAATAATTTTTTTTTTAAATATTTCCTTTTGTTTCATGTAGAATAAACTTCTATTTATGTTGGAAATGGTCACAAGCCTTGTGTTTTGCACTAAAATGTTTTCTTTCTTTGGCTTGTATTTTTTTTATGAATATGCAATAAAAATGATAATATTGTGCTTGAATGTTACTTATCTGAGCAATAACAGTCACAGTAGCAGCATAAAGATATGGACATAATATTTTGATGTGGCATCTCAGGCTAACATCAGCTGGAAGCATCATCTGCAAAAATACTCTCAAGATTTCCAAAAACCACACAGAAAATATATTTTTTTTTTCTAATGACAACACCATGAGTCATACTGCTAATATCCTTTCCTTATCAATTTCCAATAAGGAAAGGATCAACTGTGGTGTGGGAGTCAGACACTGCTAATCTGATATTCATGACCTATTTTAAGGATAGGTCATCAATATTAAAGTCCTGACATGTCTATTTTAATATATTCATATGAAATGCCAGTACATCGTTTCTTAGATCTCTGTATTATGCCATGCCCCTGTTCTTCTTCCTCGAAATATATCAATAAATTACCATGTTACTATTCCAGTTGTCAACAGGTTAAATGTATTCATTATTATTCTCATGGAGAACTAACACATAATAGCATAATCCAGAATTATTTTATGGAGAATGCAAATATGTAGCAAAGTAGCCATGTCATAAATGTTGACAAGTCCCATTTAAATTGGCCACAGATGTAAACATGGAGCAACAATCTGACAAATGTTTTACCTTTTAAAATCAATATTTTCATCTAGAAGGATCATAAATAAACATATAAGGCTAGGTTTAAACTATGTTATTTTAGACTGTTGTTCTGATCCATCATAGGATCAGAACAATGGACTGAATACTAGCAGCATGATGGATATAGATAGATCACTCTACATCTGTCATTCCATTAGTTTTTTTCAGCCTGTTGCTCTTATCATATGACAGATTAGAGCAAGAGACTGAAAAATGGTTGTGTGAACCTAGCTTGATGCCCACTATATGGTAGTTTATATCATAGGAAATATATTTTCTCTATACATTTTCTTGGGTGATCGTGAACTAAATTATTGTTGTTTATCACTACAGAGAAAATTTTTGAAGAAGGACTGATCAAAAATAATGACACTCAGAATCTGTATTATTTCAGTAGATGCAACAACTATTATAAGTGATAGTTTTTTATGGATGACAATTTAAAGGACTATTTGTTAGCAAAGGGCGGGGTCAAATATGTATTATGCCTTAGGATTCCCTAATTGATAATTATAATTGAAAACTCCAATTTCCATACTGCATATTTTTTTAACTTGGTTTATAGAAATATAAGCTGCAGACTGTACATAAATAAACAGAGCAATTAGTGTAAGATTTCTCCATCAGAATGGTCGTGTAGGAGATGCTGTCCATCAGAGTTATATCCTGAAAAGGTCGCTGAAATACAACATTGCGGGGTATAAAAAGTTAAGTGTTGGGGTTGGGTGAGTAGAGATTGACACCATGGGTCTCTGTTTTTATTAAACTTCCTGGACATTTTCTGGGCAATTATATAATCTTCTTATATGGAAGAAAAGGAATCATCTAAGAAAAATTTGTACATGGTGAAATCATTGTTGTTTGACGAGTAGACCGCATAGGCAAACCTCAGAGGTTAAAAGTTGGACATTATTTCATTTCATTTGAAGAAATTAATTCATTTAGAAATTGATGGCAGCAACACATCTCCAAAAAAGTATGTTTACCATTGTGTAGTGCCCCCTCTTCTTTTTACAATAGTCTGTAAACATCTGGGAAGTGAGGAGACCAATACAAAAACAATAACCTAAGAGAAAAAATGTAATATCCAATTATACAATTTTATTAAAGACATACAGTTAGGTCCATAAATATTTGGACAGAGACATCATTTTTCTAATTTTGGTTCTGTACATTACTACAATGAATTTTGAAGAAAACAATTCAGATGCAGTTGAAGTTCAGACTTTCATCTTTAATTCAGTGGGTTGAACAAAATTATTGCATAAAAATGTGAGGAACTAAAGCATTTATTACACACAATCCCTTCATTTCAGAGACTCAAAAGTAATTGGACAAATGAAATAATTGTAAATAAAACGTTAATTTCTAATACTTGGTTGAAAACCCTTTGTTGGCAATGACTGCCTGAAGTCATCAGACGCGGCTGCGTTTCCTCCTTTTTAATGCTCTGCCAGGCCTTTACTGGAGAGGTTTTCAATTGCTGTTTGTTTATGGGCCTTTCTGTATGAAGTTTAGTCTTTAACAAGTGAAATGCTGCTCAATTGGGTTGAGATCAGGTGACTGACTTGGCCATTCAAAAATATTCCACTTCTTTTCTTTAATAAACTCCTGGGTTGCTTTAGCTTTATGCTTTGGGTCATGGTCCATCTGTATTATGAAACGCCGACCAATCAGTTTGGCTGCATTTGGCTGGATTTGAGCACACAATATGTCTCTGAATACCTCAGAATTCTTCCGGCTGCTTCTGTCCTGTGTCACATCATCAACTAACACTAGTGACCCAGTGCCACTGGCAGCCATGCATGTCCAAGCCATCACATTGCCTCTGCCGTGTTTTACAGATGATGTGGTATGCTTTGGATCATGAGCTGTACCATGCCTTCGCCATACTTTTTTCTTTCCATCATTTTGGTAGAGGTTGATCTTGGTTTCATCTGACCATAGAATGTTCTTCCAGAACTGTGCTGGCTTTTTTAGATGTTTTTTTTTTTTTTTTTTAGCAGTCCAATCTAGCCTTCTTATTCTTGAGGTTTATGAGTGACTTGCACCGTTTAGTGAATCCTCTGTATTTACTTTCATGCAGTCTTCTTTTTATGGTAGATTTGGATATTGATACGCCTACATCCTGGAGAGTGTTGTTCACTTGGTTGGCTGTTGTAAAGGTTTTCTTTCCTCACCATGGAAATTATTCTGCGATCATCCACCACCAGGTCTTTTTGCATTGATGAGTTTACCAGTGCTTTCTTTCTTTCTCAGGATGTACAAAACTGTAGATGTTGCCACTCCTAATATTGTAGCAATTTCTCAGATGGGTTTTTTCAGTTTTCGCAGCTTAAGAATGGCTTGTTTCACCTACATGGAGAGCTCCTTTGACCACATGTTTTCTTCACAGCAAAATCTTCCAAATGCAAGCACCACACCTCAAATCAACTCCAGGCCTTTTATCTGCTTAATCGAGAATGACATAACAAAAGAATTTCCTACACCTGCCCATGGAACAGCCTTTGAGTCAATTGTCCAATTACTTTTGGTCCCTTTAAAAACAGGATGGCTCATATTAAGGAGCTGAAACTCTTAAACCATGCATCCAATTTTAATGTGGATACCTTCAAATGAAAGCTGAAAGTCTGTACTTGAGGCCCATGTCCATTATATAACTATAACTTGAATATGTTTCAGTAAACAGGTAAAAAAAAAAAAAAAAAATTGTGTCAGTGTCCAAATATATATGGACCTAACTGTATATTACACATACATACAGCAAAGGCAATAAATTACAGTGCAACAGTGGAGTAAGAGACAAATATATAATTTACCACCACTGCAATGGTGAACACATAAAGAGACACAAAGCTGGTGAAATAGGGGGAAAGAACTCCACTTAAACAGTTACCATGTGGAATAAAAAAATTATATCTAAACCACAATGGAAACAAGGTAATATGCATAAAGCACTAGGGTAAAAGGTACAGCTATCTAAATAAACCAAACAACATTAGATATGCATGTGAAGTGCAAACCTAACATGATATAACAATGGTAATTCTGACTCCACAAATAGCCAAACAATAACAATAACAACCTACAGGTGCCTTGATGTATAGCTAAAGTTTCATAAAATATGCCCACTTCACTCAAAAGATATGGCATACAGATCTAAGAAACAATATCATAGAAAGACAGCTTACCCATAATGATGCTACTAATGAATAAAGTGGGTAACCCCCTCACACCAACCACAGCTGACACCCCGATGCGTGTTTCATCTGTACTCAGACTTTGTCAGGTGAGGAGACCAATTGCTGGAGTTTTGGGAGAGTTGGGTATGTTGTTCCATTTTTGTCTGATGTAGGTGTAACGGGGAGCAGATGTGTGGACCCTCTGTGCCACCTACTGGAGGGATCCGAGTATAGGTGGCTGCTGACCAGGGACAAGACAGACTCTGGTATGAGGATACAGGCAGAGGGATAGTCAGGAACAGGCCTAAGTTCAGTGGCAGGCAGCAGGCAAAGAAGGTTGTGAATAAACCAAAGGTCAGGTCAGGCATCTCAGGTTCAGTAGTTCAGAAAAGGCCAAGATCATACACAGGAAGGCAGTAAAACAGGATCAGAATGGTAGTCACAAACAAGCCAAGGTTAATCAACAACAATCCATAAGCAGTGTAATATGGAACCCTCATAGAAGCAGAATTCAATATTGCTTGGGCATGGTTCAGATGGCTGAGCAGACTAATATAGGCAGGGGCCAGAGATTGGCTCAGTAGCGCTCACAGGTGAACTCATTATGCCTAATTGTGCATACCATGTGTGATGATTCTGCTGAAATATGGCTAAAACTCAAAGCTATATTTTGGTCTCTGGGTAGCGTATTTCTCTCTAGTTCCATTTATTCATACTGTGCGCAGCTATAAGCCTAGGTGTATATTGGCAGTAGTGGCAACACTGGAACAATAGGGCTCCATTGAATTCATACACAGTCCTGGCTGATCAAACAAACATGCATTGTCCAGCTGCACTGGTTGACCAGATATGGCTGATAACATTATATCAGGTCATTTGGTCTCATCTACATACAAAAGATCTGGACTTGATTGCATTAACTCATCAGACGTGCTGCCGCCGGTGACCTCATTCTGGGAGGTGGCATAAAGGGTATATAGGATGAGGTAAGAGGTCTGTGGGAGGAGATTATGCTATGGAGATGATGATATAGAGATTATGCTATGGAGTTGAGACAGACCATCACAGACTTTGACTGAGATGCTACTATGAGCAGGCAGGTTGGAATGCTGCTGCTGACGATGATGAGCCTACAAGAGACTGAGAGAGACTATTGGACTAATGCTGACAGACTGTGTACAGAGCATGCAGGCTGGATTACTGTTGTTGATGCAACATGCTAAACAGCCTCCACTGGTGATCTCACACATACCAGAGCATGTGTGAGTGTTGGACTACAGAACCACATCAAGGACATGTGTGGTAAAGTAATTATTTCACCTTTAATCCCTTTTATTTTATGTGTACTGTATCTTGTAACTAGTAACTGTTAATGCTTGCATATATCTGCATATCTGTTCTGATCTGTATATGTTAGATGTTAATACCGACCCATTTAGGGGTTAATAAATATATAAAATTTAGAAAGCTTGTCTTGTATTTATCTGGTGAACCCGACATTCACTGGCGGTGAGTGTGGTTTTTATATGAAAGAGGACTCAGGGTGTGGCCAAAGCGGTTTGGCGCACGGAGGATCTTTCACACCATGAATTGCTGTGAGGAAGTTATTTATCATCAGGATTGTCCATGTGGATTGATCTACATTGGTCTGATGTCCTTCAAAGTATGGGTGAGAGTTTTGAAACATGTGCGTGACATCTGCAAGGCATTGGAATCCTCGCATCAGATGTTGACATTGAACTTCAAACAAGTTGCACGACACTACAGGGATTTTCACAAACAAGAAAGCATTGAACTTAAAGGGAATCTGTCAGGTCAATCTGGGACACTAAACCACCCACAGGTCCTTATAGACCTGGGGTTTAGTGTCCCAAATCACCCTGTTGTAATGCAATCCGCAGGCGCATTAAAAATAAAAAAAACCTTTATACTTACCTAGAGAAGGGTTCGATGAACGCTGTTTCGCACGAGAACAGTCCGGCTTATTCATGAGCTTCTTTGTTGCCATGTCTTCCGGTGCCTGCACTGTTCTTCAGTGAAGCCGAAGATGGACACCCTGGCTTCACTGCGCAATTGCCGGAGGTATGAGGCATGCACACTGAAGCCGAGGTGTACTCCTCTGGCTTCATTGAAGAACTGCGCAAGTGCGGGGAGTACAGCGGTAGGGTGAGTATAAAGCTTTTTTATTTTTAATGCGGCCATGGATTGCATTATAACAGGGTGATTTGGGACACTAAACCCCAGGTCCATATGGACGTGTGGGTGGTTTATTGTCCCAAATTGCCCTGACAGATTCCCTTTAAGAGTCATTGACCAAGTCCAATTGGGAAGTAGATATGGTGACCTCACGTCTAGATAGTTACAACTTGATTCTAAGTGGATTGTGGTTTTACAGACTTTGACACCCAAAGGTTTTTGGATTCTTCTTATAGACACATCTGTGGGTACTGTAATTGTGGCTAATTCTGGCACTCCATTACAATTGTGGATATTTCTGGCACCCACCCATTATATGGGGTATGTTGTTATTTTCATTCTTTGCCATGTTTTTAATTTGTTTTTTAATCATATGTGTATGGGGGATAGGCATCTAGGACTATTGAGGTGTTCCCTGTTTTTGTTGATATGGGGAGGATGGGGAGTCACTTATAATCGTTGATTATAATTACTTGCTATATCCCCATATTGTGCTGTTGTAGGACATAAGGAAATCGTTGATTATGATGTTAATCTGTTTTCCCTTAGTCCTAACAGCAGCACGATATGGGGTATTCCTTCCCCTGTGTGCTGGTAGGACAAGTGGAACTTCTAATTAACATAAAATATGCATGACTATGCTACCCTATAAGAGGACAAAGAGACCTCCCCCTCTTGTTTAAGTTATAAAGTAAAAATTTCTAAGTTTAGGGAGGGAAGCTTGTGCTGCTGTTAGGACTAAGGGAAAACAGATTAACATCATAATCAACAATTCCCTTACGTCCTACAGCAGCACAATATGGGGATATAGCAACTAATTCCCTTAGGGAGGGTTTCCCTGCTCTACAACACCTAGGACTGACTGTCCAAAGGCAGTCGCCACAGAACTCCGAACATCTAGTCAATAATGTTTTACAAAGGTTAGGTGAGATGACCAAGAAGCAGCTGCACAGATCTGATCCAGTGGTAAGGCCCAGTTCTCAGCCCAAGAGGTTGATACAGCCTAAATGAATGTGCAGTACAAAATTCGGGTGGAGCTAACCCCTGAGCAAAAAAATAGACTTTGATTGCCTCCTTGATCCATCTAGACAAGGTAGGCTTGGAAGCCCTGAGACCTTTGTCTCTACCATACATGTTGACAAGGAGATTCTCGGCTCTCCTAAAGGTATGTGTACATAAGAGGTATATCTGTAGACATCTCACAACATCTAGTGTGTGAAGTTTTTTCTCCTTTTCAGAGGAAGGGCTGGAAAAAACACGGGTAAAGAGACAAATTGGTTAATATTGGCGCGGGAAGGCACCTTAGGGTTAAACCCAGGAAGAAACCTACAGTGGGTACGGAAAGTATTCAGACCCCTTTAAATTTTTCACTCTTTGTTTTATTGCAACCATTTGCTAAAAGCAAAAAAGTTCATTTTATTTCTCATTAATGTACACTCAGCACCCCAAAAACAGAAATGTAGATATTTTTGCAAATTTATTAAAAAGGTTCGACAACTTGGGGGAATTAGTCTCAAATGGCAGCAGACTCCTGGTCCAGAGAGCGGTGGTTCGTAGTACTGGGCGCCGGAAAGATAGCGTTCAGACGGTCCAAGTGTAAATAAAACTGGCTTTATTCAGCTTAACTGCAACATAACAAAACAACAAAAAACCTATGCCACAGTTAGGGCACTCACTGACTCCTTGAGCCCCTAACTAGCCTCTGGGGCACTGCTCAGCTCCAGCAAAAGTCCCCTGTGGACCCCAGCCCTCCTGGCACAGACCGTCTATCTGTCCAGCTGGTTCCACAGTTCCTGCCTCCTGCAGGAGACTCCAGCCTCCTGGAGTTATGCGCCCCCCCCCCAAAGATGTGGCTGAGGGCCTTTTCAGGGCTGGCCTGGGTCGCTCCCTAGCGCCCTCTAGGTTCACATACTCACAAAGGAAAAACTGAAATATCACATTGTCATAAGTATTCAGACCCTTTGCTGTGACACTCATATTTAACTCATATGCTGTCCATTTCCTTCTGATCCTCCTTGAGATGGTTCTACTCCTTCATTGGAGTCCAGCTGTGTTTAATTAAACTGATTGGACTTAATTAGGAAAGGCACACACCTGTCTATATAAGACCTCACAGTGCATGTCAGAACAAATGAGAATCATGAGGTCAAAAGGAACTGCCCAAGGAGCTCAGAGACAGAATTGCGGCAAGGCTCAGATCTGGCCAAGGTTACAAAAGAATTTCTGCAGCACTCAAGGTTCCGAAGAGCACAGTGGCCTCCATAATCCTTAAATGGAAGAAGTTTGGGACGACCAGAACTCTTCCTACACCTGGCCGTCCAGCCAAACTGAGCAATTGTGGGAGAAGAGCCTTGGTGAGAGAGGTAAAGAAGAACCCAAAGATCACTGTGGCTGAGCTCCAGAGATGCAGTAGGGAGATGGGAGAAAGTTCCACAAAGTCAACTATCACTGCAGCCCACCACCAGTTGGGGCTTTATGGCAGAGTGGCCCGAAGGAAGCCTCTTCTCAGTGCAAGACATATGAAAGCCTGCATAGAGTTTGCCAAAAAACACATGAAGGACTCCCAGACTATGAGAAATAAGATTCTCTGGTCTGATGAGACGAAGATTGAACTTATTGGCGTTAATTCTAAGCGGTACGTGTGGAGAAAACCAGACACTGCTCACCACCTGCCCAATACAATCCCAACAGTGAAACATGGTGGTGGCAGCATCATGCTATGGGGGTGTTTTTCAGCTGCAGGGACAGGACGACTGGTTGGAAGTGAAGGAAAGATGAATGCGGCCAAGTACAGAGATATCCTGGAAGAAAACCTCTTCCAGATTGCTTTGGACCTCAGACTGGGCTGAAGGTTCACCTTCCAACAAGACATTGACCCTAAGCACACAGCTAAAATAACAGAAGGAGTGGCTTCAGAACAACTCTGTGACCATTCTTGACTGGCCCAGTCAGAGCCCTGACCTCAACCCAAGTGAGCATCTCTGGAGAGACCTGAAAATGGCTGTCCACTAACGTTCACCATCCAACCTGAGGGAACTGGAGAGGATCTGCAAAGAAGAATGGCAGAGTATCCCCAAATCCAGATGTGAAAAGCTTGTTGCATCATTCCCAAGAAGACTCGTGGCTGTACTAGCTCAAAAGGGTGCTTCTACTCAATACTGAGCAAAGGGTCTGAATACTTATGACCATGTGATATTTCAGTTTTCTTTTTTAATAAATTTGCAAATATATCTACATTTCTGTTTTTTTTTCTGAGTGTACATTAATGAGAAATAAAATGAACTTTTTTGCTTTTAGCAAATGGCTGCAATGAAACAAAGAGTGAAAAATTTAAAGGGGTCTGAATACTTTCCGTACCCACTGTAAGATGGACCCTCTTCGCAAAAAATGATATATAAGGTTCCTTGGAAGAAAAAGCCTGGAGCTCACTCACCCTTTTAGCTGAAGTGATGGCTAATAGAAAGGTGGTTTTAAAGGCAAGAAATTTAAGATCTACGTCCTCCAAAGGCTCAAAAGGAGGACCACAAACACCTGAAAGAACAGTCGAGAGATCCCACTGGGGAACCGAAGCTGAGACCAACAGTCTAAGTCTGGTAACGCCCTTAAGGAATCCAACAATAAGGGAATCCTGGGACAATCATCTGTCTAAACAGGCGGATAAGGCTGAAACCTGTACCCTCAGTGTAGCAGGAGAAAGGCCTGAATCCAAGCCGCTTGGAAGAAAATCCAGAATTTCTGCCGTAGTAGGGTTTGAACTATCAGCTTCTCTTCTGGAGCAGCACTGCTTAAAAATGTTACCTATCCTATGGTAGCTTTTCTTGGTAGACTATGCTCTGGCACAGGAAAGAATCTTCAGGACGGCTTCTGATAGTCCACTAAATCTCCATAGGGACTGATCAACCTCCAGGCTGTCAGGTTGAATCTCCTCAGATCCTGGCACTTCTGAGTTCCTTGGGAAACCAGGTTCTGGGTGGGGGGAAGCCTCCAATATGTCCCTCGACTCATGTACATTAGCTGGGCAAACCAAGTCCTTTTTGGCCAGAATGGTAAGATGGCTATCACAGAGATTTGGTCCTGTCTGACTTTCATCAATACCTTTGGTATCATGGAAACTGGAGGGAAGATGTATGACAGCCTGAACCTCCAAGGGATGGACAGGGCATTTACTGCCAAGAGATAGTCCTCCTGATACAGTGAGCAGAACGTCTCTACCTTGGCATTGAGTCTGGTTGCCATGAGGTCTAATTCTGGGAGACCCCACTTCAGGGTAACCTGATGGAATACATCTGGATTGAGAGACCATTTTACTGATACAATAAGACCCCGACTCAACTGATTCGCTACTATGTTCAGGGAACCTTTGATGTGAACTGAGGATAAGTGGGTCAGATTTTTTTTTTCTGCCAGGTAAAAATCAGATCTGTCTCTCTGAGGAGAAATAATGGTCTGGTGCCTCCCTGTCTGTTCAGGTACATTACGGTCGTCAGGCTGTCTGAACGAACCTTGACCGCTCTCCCTCTGAGGAGAAGAGAAAAATGAAAAAGTGCCAGGTACACGGCTCTGAGCTCCTTCCAATTGGAAGATGTCTTTTCTTCTAGGCTGCTCCAAACTCCTTGTACGGTCTTCTCGTACAGGTGGGCTCCCCATCCTGAGAGGGATGCATCGGTAGTCAACAGGGTCCAACGAGGTTGGACCATGGACATTCCGTCTTTCAGGTGTATCCACCATCTGAGGGAAAGACGGGTACTGGGAGATAGTTTGATCTTCTTGTCGAGATTAAGAGAAGTACGGTTCCAGGCTTTTAGTACTTCCATCTGGAGAGGACACAAATGCCATAAAGCCCAAGGGACTGCAATGGCTGCGGATGACATCAGGTCTAGGACTCTCATGGATGTTCTGATGGATCCCAGACGTGTCTTGAAGAAAAACCGGACCGCTTTGATAAATCTTTCCTTCCTTGCAGGTGTTAAGGAAACCTCCATGCGGTCTGAGTCCAGGAGATACCCCAGGAACTTCCTGCGGGTAGAGGGAACTACTTCTGACTTCTCCCAATTTATTAGTCAACCCAGGTTTTGGAGAAGGAATATGGTTATCAGTAACTGCTGGAGCAAAACAGACTCTGACTAGGCTTTTATTAGCCAGTCGTCCAGGTGTGGTACTACAAAAAGGCCCTGAAGCCTGAGAGAGGCGGCTATAGGAGCCACAACCTTGGTGAAGGAATGAGGAGCTGAAGTGATGCCAAAGGGCAAGGCTGCAAACTGAAGATGCTTCCTGTGGCCGGAAACTGAAATGGCGATTCTGAGAAACCTTCTGTGCGGAGGATATATTTGGACATGCAGATAGGCATCCTGTAGATCTAAGGTGATGAAAACATTGCCCTGTTGAAGAAAGGATGTAATGGATTTTACGGTCTCCGTACGAAAATGTTTTTTCTTTATGAAGCGATTCAGATATCTTAAGTCTATAATCATTCTCCAGCTGCCTGATGGTATTGGCACCAGAAAAACTGGGGAGTAGACACCAAATCCTTCTTCCAAGGGGGGGACCTCTTCCAAGGCCCCCTTGCGGATGTAATCGTGAATGGAGCACTCCATTATATCCTGCTGAACCGCAGAAAGGGAGCGGGTTAAGACGAATCGATCTTGAGGCGGATGAAGAAACTCGATCACATAACCTCGCTGAACAACCTGCAAGACCAAAAGGTCTTGAATTTTTTCCTGCCAGACAATGTAGAACTGGGAAAGTCAACCTCTGACAGGAGTCTCAGCCACAGGAAGAAGGCAGCCGATGTCAAAAGCTAGGCTTCTTTTTGTCCTCATCCTTGGGGAACTTTCGTCCAGAACCCCTAGGCTGATATCTAGGATGTTTCTGGAACTGAGGTCTAGGTTGAGGCTGATAACCTCTAAAGGCCTGAGGCAGAGTCTTACCCTTTTTAATTGGCAAGGTCTTCCATAATCTCATCCAGGCCTCTTCCAAAAAGCTCAAAGGGTAGAGAACAGAGGTTGAACTTGGAGGCATTATCCGTTCTCCAGGGTTTTAACCATAGCGGCCTTCTAGCTGCCATAGAAAGGGCCAAAGATTTGGCCGCCAGCCTTAAATGATGTTGGGAGGCTTCGGCTAAATAATCTGCCAACAAGGAAACTGAGCTCAAAAAAGCTAGGAGATCATCTCTGGAGACTCCAGAGTCAATGTCTCTTGCAAGCTGGGCTAAATCAGCACGTAACTTGCTTGCGACTTCATTAGAGGCAATAGCCACGGAAGTCTGACCAGAGGCCAGAGAATAAACCATTCTGAGAGTACTCTCTATGCGTCTATCCATGCAATGTACAATATATATGGGCTTATACAGTGCTGGCCAAAAGTATTGGCACCCCTGCAATTCTGTCAGATAATACTCAATTTCTTCCAGAAAATGATTGCAATCACAAATGCTTTGGTAATAATATCTTCATTTATTTTGCTTGCAATGAAAAAACACAAAAGAGAATGAAAAAAAAAGTCAAATCATTGATCATTTTACACAAAACTCCAAAAATGGGCCGGACAAAAGTTTTGGCACCCTCAGCCTAATACTTGGTAGCACAACCTTTAGACAAAATAACTGCGAACAACCGCTTCCGGTAACCATCAATGAGTTTCTTACAATGCTCTGCTGGAATTTTAGACCATTCTTCTTTGGCAAATTTCTCCAGGTCCCTGAGATTTGAAGGGTGCCTTCTCCAAACTGCCATTTTGAGATCTCTCCACAGGTGTTCTATGGGATTCAGGTCTGGACTCATTGCTGGCCACTTTAGAAGTCTCCAGTGCTTTCTCTCAAACCATTTTCTAGTGCTTTTTGAAGTATGTTTTGGGTCATTGTCCTGCTGGAAGACCCATGACCTCTGACGGAGACCCAGCTTTCTCACACTGGGCCCTACATTATGCTGCAAAATTTGTTGGTAGTCTTCAGACTTCATAATGCCATGCACACGGTCAAGCAGTCCAGTGCCAGAAGCAGCAAAGCAACCCCAAAACATCAGGGAACCTCCGCCATGTTTGACTGTAGGGACCATGTTCTTTTCTTTGAAGGCCTCTTTTTTTTTCCCTGTAAACTCTATGTTGATGCCTTTTCCCAAAAAGCTCTACTTTTGTCTCATCTGACCAGAGAACATTCTTCCAAAAAGTTTTTGGCTTTCTCAGGTAAGTTTTGGCAAACTCCAGCCTGGCTTTTTTATGTCTCTGGATCAGAAGTGGGGTCTTCCTGGGTATCCTACCATAGAGTCCCTTTTCATTCAGACGCCGACGGATAGTACGGGTTGACACTGTTGTACCCTCGGACTGCAGGGCAGCTAGAACTTGTTTGGATGTTAGTCGAGGTTCTTTAGCCACCATCCGCACAATCTTTCGTTGAAATCTCTCATAAATTTTCCTTTTCCGTCCACATCTAGGGAGGTTAGCCACAGTGCCATGGGCTTTAAACTTCTTGATGACACTGCGCACAGTAGACACAGGAACATTCAGGTCTTTGGAGATGGACTTGTAGCCTTGAGATTGCTCATGCTTCCTCACAATTTTGCTTCTCAAGTCCTCAGACAGTTCTTTGGTCTTCTTTCTATTCTCCATGTTCAATGTGGTACACACAAGGACACAGGACAGAGGTTGAGTCAACTTTAATCCATTTCAACTGGCTGCAAGTGTGATTTAGTTATTGCCACCACCTGTTATGTGCCACAGGTAAGTAACAGGTGCTGTTAATTACACAAATTAGAGAAGCATCACCTGATTTTTCAAAGGGTGTCAATACTTTTGTCCACCCCCTTTTTTATGTTTGGTGTGGAATTATATCCAATTTGGCTTTTTGACAATTCTTTTTGTGGTTTTCCATTTAAGACAAATTAAATGAAGATATTATTACCAAAGCATTTGTGATTGCAATCATTTTCTGGAAGAAATTGAGTATTATCTGACAGAATTGCAGGGGTGCCAATACTTTTGGCCAGCACTGTATTACCTTGATAGTAGTTACTCGTGCACATGGGGGGAGTATGGGGTTTAATATTGTCTTGCTGAAATATGGAATGCCTTCCCTGAAAGAAATGTCTGATAAGAACACATGTCCTGAAACCTCTATATATTGTTCAACATTGATAGTGCCTTTCAAGATGTGTATGATTCCCATGCCATAGGCACTAATACAACCCCATACCATTAGAGATACAGGCTTCTGTGTGCTGATAACAGGATGGTTCCTCTCTTTGAGTCGGCGGGACATGGCATCCAGTTTCATAAAGAATCTCAATTTTTGATTCACCTGACCACAGAACAGATTTCCATTTTGTTTCAGTCCATTGTAACTAAGCTTTGGCCCAGAGAAGACAACGCATTTCTGGATTGTGTTGCTATATGGCTTCGTCTTTGCATGGCACAGCTTTAACTTCCATTTGTCTATTGCACAGTAAACTGTGTACACAGATAATAATTTCTGGAATTATTCCTGTGTGATTTGTGTTAACAATTCGTGTCTGTTTTTAATGCAGTTCTGAGGGCTCATAGATCACGAGCACCCAATACTTACCATTGGCCTTGTCCCTCTTGCACATGAATTATTGTAGAATGCTCAAAATCTTTGATTTTTTTTATTATACAGTCACGTGACTGTGAAAATTGGCCCTCCAGCTGTTTTTCATTCATATCACTTACTTTTCCAGTTTTTTGTTAACCCTGTCACAACTTTTTTAAGATATGTTGCTGCCATTAATTTCCAAATGAGTTAATTTTCTCAATGGAAATGTAAAAATGTCTAACTTTTATCTTGTAATATGTGTTCTATTGAGAATAAAATATGGTTATATGAGATTCCAAATCATTGCATTCTTGTTTTCTTAACATTTTACACAGTGTCCCAACTTTTTTGGAATTGGGGATGTAGATAAATGATGTATAGCTAGAGTATTTCATTATGAATGGTAGGAGAAACAATAAATGTGCTTTCTGCAGACTTGAAAAGGATTCTTCATACAGAGTTGGAATCAAGGGCTTTCCAGGAGTTATCCGTGGAAAGGGCTATTGAAGATTTTTTGCCGTGTATTAGATGAGAGTAGACCAATAATATCAGGCCCCCTGCGCCCTGCAAACGCATTATGTGAATCAGTGTGAACAAGAACAATACTGTCTGTGGGCCAGGAAACTGAAAACTCAGAGCATGCAACAACTGTGGTTATACTGTATGTAAAAGTATTGTTGCAGTTTCTGGTACCTTTCTTTTTACTTGCTCTAATGATAGCATGGACAAAATTGTGGTTACCCCTCGTTTAATGAAAGAAAAAACCCACAATGGACACCGAAATAACTTGAATCTGACAAAAGTAATAATATATAAAAATCCTATGAAAACGAACAAATGAAAGTCAGACATTGCTTTTCAAACATGCTTCAATAGAATTTTTTTTAAAAAGAAAACTCATGAAACAGGCCTGGACAGAAATGATGGTACCCTTAACTTAATATTTTGTTGCACAACCTTTTGAGGCAATCACTGCAATCAAACGATTCCTGTACAGTGCCTTGCGAAAGTATTCGGCCCCCTTGAACTTTTCAACCTTTTGCCACATTTCAGGCTTCAAACATAAAGATATAAAATTTTAATTTTTTGGTGAAGAATCAACAACAAGTGGGACACAATTGTGAAGTGGAACAAAATTTATTGGATATTTTAAACTTTTTGTAAAAAATAAAAAACTGAAAAGTGGGGCGTGCCAAATTATTCGGCCCCCTTAAGTTAATACTTTGTAGCGCCACCTTTTGCTGCGATTACAGCTGCAAGTCGCTTGGGGTATGATGTCTCTATCAGTTTTGCACATCGAGAGACTGAAATTCTTGCCCATTCTTCCTTGGAAAACAGCTTGAGCTCAGTGAGGTTGGATGGAGAGCGTTTGTGAGCAGCAGTTTTCAGCTCTTTCCACAGATTCTCGATTGGATTCAGGTCCTGACTTTGACTTGGCCATTCTAACACCTGGATACGTTTATTTGTGAACCATTCCATTTTAGATTTAGCTTTATGTTTGGGATCATTGTCTTGTTGGAAGATAAATCTCCATCCCAGTCTCAGGTCTTTTGCAGACTCCAACAGGTTTTCTTCCAGAATGGTCCTGTATTTGGCTCCATCCATCTTCCCATCAATTTTAACCATCTTCCCTGTCCCTGCTGAAGAAAAGCAGGCCCAAACCATGGTGCTGCCACCACCATGTTTGACAGTGAGGATGGTGTGTTCAGGGTGATGAGCTGTGTTGCTTTGACGCCAAACATATCGTTTTGCATTGTGGCCAAAAAGTTCGATTTTGGTTTCATCTGACCAGAGCACCTGCTTCCACATGTTTGGTGTGTCACCCAGGTGGCTTGTGACAAACTTTAAACGAGACTTTTTATGGATATCTTTGAGAAATGGCTTTCTTCTTGCCACTCTTCCATAAAGGCCAGATTTGTGCAGTGTACGACTGATTGTTGTCCTATGGACAGACTCTCCCACCTCAGCTGTAGATCTCTGCAGTTCATCCAGAGTGATCATGGGCCTCTTGGCTGCATCTCTGATCAGTCTTCTCCTTGTTTGAGATGAAAGTTTAGAGGGACGGCCAGGTTTTGGTAGATTTGCAGTGGTCTGATACTCCTTCCATTTCAATATGATCGCTTGCACAGTGCTCCTTGGGATGTTTAAAGTTTGGGAAATCTTTTTGTATCCAAATCCGGCTTTAAACTTCTCCACAACAGTAACGGACCTGCCTGGTGTGTTCCTTGGTCTTCTGGATGCTCTCTGCACTTTAAACAGAACCCTGAGACTATCACAGAGCAGGTGCATTTATACGGAGACTTGATTACACACAGGTGGATTATATTTATCATCATCAGTCATTTAGGACAACATTGGATCATTCAGAGATCCTCACTGAACTTCTGGAGTGAGTTTGCTGCACTGAAAGTAAAGGGGACGAATAATATTGCACGCCCCACTTTTCCATTTTTTATTTTTTACAAAAAGTTTAAAATAACCAATACATTTCGTTTCACTTCACAATTGTGTCCCACTTGTTGTTGATTCTTCACCAAAAAATTAAAATTTTATATGTTTATGTTTGAAGCCTAAAATGTGGCAAAAGGTTGAAAAGTTCAAGGGGGCCGAATACTTTCGCAAGGCACTGTAACTGTCAATGAGACGTCTCCACCTCTCAACAGGTATTTTGGCCCACTCCTCATGAGCAAACTGCTCCAGTTGTCTCGGGTTTGAAGGGTGCCTTTTCCAGACGGCATGTTACAGCTCCTTCCAAAGATGATCAATAGGATTTAGGTCAGGGCTCATAGCAGGCCACTTCAGAATAGTCCAATGTTTTCCTCTTAGCCATTCTTGGGTGTTTTTAGCTGTGTGTTTTGGGTCATTATCCTGTTGCAAGATCCATGACCTGCGACTGAGACCAAGCTTTCTGACACTGGGCAGCACATTTCTCTCTAGAATCCCTTGATAGTCTTGCGATTTCATTATACCCTGCACAGATTCAAGACACCCTGTGCAAGATGCAGCAAAGCAGCCCCAGAACATAACAGAGCCTCCTCCATGTTTCACAGTAGGGACGGTGTTTTTTTCAAGATATGCTTCATTTTTCCGTCTGTGAACATAGAGCTGATGTGCCTTGCCAAAAATTTTAATTTTTGTCTCAACTGTCCATAGGACATTCTCCCAGAAGCTTTGTGGCTTGTCAACATGTAGTTTAGCAAATTCCAGTCTGGCTTTTTTATGATTTGTTTTCAACAATGGTGTCCTCCTTGGTCGTCTCCCATGAAGTCCACTTTGGCTTAAACAACGACGGATGGTGCAATCTGACACTGATGTTCCTTGAGCTTGAAGTTCACCTTTAATTTCTTTAGAAGTTTTTCTGGGCTTTACCTTTACTTTTAACATGCTTGTCTATAATTTTCTTTCTAAGCTCCTGAGACAACTCTTTCCTTCGCTTCCTCTGGTCCATGTTGAGTGTGGTACTCATCATGTCACCAAACAGCACAGTGAGTATCTGTAGCCCTATATACAGGCCCACTGACTGATTACAAGATTGTAGACACCTGTGATGCTAATTAGTGGACACACCTTGATTTAACATGTCCCATTGGTCACATTATTTTCAGGGGTTCCATCATTTCTGTCCAGGCCTGTTTCATGAATTTTCTTTTTAAAAATAATTCTGTTGAAGCATGGTTGAAAAGCAATGTCTGACTTTCATTTGTCCATTTTCATAGAATTTTTATATATTATTACTTTTGTCAGATTCAAGTTATTTATGTGATCATTGTGGGTTTTTCTTTCATTAAACGAGGGGTACCAACAATTTTGTCCACGTGTGTAGTACTAGTACATAGTTACAAAGATATCTTTGACTTTACTTATGCTTTATGCTAAAGCATGTTCTACAGGAGGCATCCTGAGAGTCAAATAGCTGGTTTAAGCTGTGGTTATGCCACAATAGGGTCTCAAATGGAATATCAGAGCAGGCTTCTACTTTCATGACTTCAGTCCACACTTTTTGACCCATTTTATGACTAGGCAGGAGCTGTCAATGCACACACATGTGGTTTTCTAGCAACAGCCATTGCCTGAAAAGACAGAATCTGACATGTAACTCTCAGAAGTAGGAGGCACATGCATTTCTGTCCATGAACACAGGTACCTGAGTTCACCTGATAGATAATATAAGTGAAGGTCAGGTAGAGCCATACCAATCAACCGTTTGGGCCTTTGAAGTTTAGCCAGCTGGAGTTTGGATCTGGTTGGACCCCATATGAAGTTGACGGCTGTACTGTCATCTTATTTTTTATAAACTGATTTTTATTAACATTTTGATAAAAGGACAGGAGGTAGCAAGACTTCAGTCGAAAGATAAACCAGAGAGAGATAATTGCTAACCTCCCCTCCCCCCCATCAATTAACAAGGAACAATTATCAGGCAAATACAATAAAATACAAGGAAAAAAGAAAAAAAAAAAAAAAAAAAAAAAAGGGGGGGGGGGAAAGGGGGGGGGGGGGGGGAGACAGACAAGTAGGGAAAAACAAGAGGGAATAATACCGAAAAGGAGAGGAGTAGATGACCTGTCAGCAACCTAAAGACCCCGAAGAGTGCAATACCTTTCCCATTGCGACCAGATAGACTAGAACGCCTCCACAGTGTTATTAATGTTCGCCATCAGGTGTTCAAGGGTGCGAATGTCCTTCATTCTGCCAAGTAAATCCGGCCCTGAGGGCAGGGACACCGACCTCCAATTACGTGCTATAAGAGTCTTCGCAGGCGCACAGAGATGGAGGAAAAGGCGGGATGGCGCCTTGCCAAAGTGTTTAAGAGGGAGCCAAAGGAGATAAATCAGCGGGTCTAACGACACCCTCTGGAGAAAGAGAGCCTCTGTCACTGCCCTGACCTCCCTCCAAAAACCCAAATATGAGTGGGTAAGTCCAAAATATATGATACAAAGAGCCATGACCTGAAAGGCACCGCCAGCACACCGGTGATATAGTAGGGTTAAGGGAGTGGAGAAGAGCGGGGGTATGATACCAGTGCATAAGTAGTTTGTATTTGGTCTCCCTATGAGTTATGCACATAGAGGACTTCACCGCTCGGGACCAAATCACCTGCCATTGACCTAGAGTAATCGTATGACCCAAAGCCTCCTCCCATTTGGTCATGTATCGATGAACCACCGGTGTGCTATTCCCTGGGGCAGAGAGGAGTTGGTATATGTATGAGATAAAACCCCTTGTAGATACGCCAGCTTGGCAAAGCTTCTCAAATGGGGAGGGTCGGGAGACTGTGAGCAAGCCAAATAATGAACGGACTAGATGAACAACCTGGTGATAGTGAAGCCACTCTGTCGATGGGAGACCAAAGGTAGAGGTAAGAAAAGCAAAGGGCCTGAGCTCCAATGTAGAAGGGTCAACCATGTCCGCAATATGATAGAGACCCGCCTCCGACCACACCCAGACCCTGCTAGAGGTCATACCTTCCAGGAGCAGGGGGTTGTACAGAATAGTGACCATAGAGGACCTCTCAGAGGTCAGAGGGAAACGGCGGGTACACTCTAGCCATATCGCTCTTGTAAACCTAATAGTCCCTGCAGGGGACGAATCCCACCTGATCCTTATGAACAAGGGAAGGAAGGCAAGCATTAAGGCGGTTGGCCAAAATTTTGGTAAACAGCTTCAGGTCAGTATTTAGCAAAGCAATCGGACGATAATTAAAGCAATCCTGCAGGTCCTTCCCTGATTTGGGGACTAGGGTGATATGGGAGTGAAGCATAGTGGTAGGAATAGGAGAGCCTGAAAGGAAGGAATTAAATAAATCAACTAGGTAACCTGAGAGTTCATCCTGAAATGATTTATAATACAAGTATGTAAAGACGTCAGGGCCAGGGGCCTTACCATTAGGTAAATCTTTCAAACCCCCTCCAACTCCTCTGCAGTAACAGGGGCATTGAGCGAGGAGACGGCCTCCGGGGAAAGGGTAGGGAGGTGGAAATCGCCTAGGTAAGTGGCTAAAGGGGGGAGGGGATCAGCAGATGACCGTGTGCCAGGTTTAGGGAGGGTTTACAATATAATATGATCTATAGGTAGAAGCGATAACCTCGGGGTGGTGTTGAAGGATGCCGGCGGGGTCACGAACAGCATGAGGGGTCGAGGAAGCCTGATGGTCCCTGACAGTCTTCGCCAAGAGGGAATGCGCCTTGTTTCCTTGTTCATAGTACCTCTGATGAGTGTACAAGAGGAGGCGTTGGACCTGGTGTGTCTCCAGAGATCGGAGATCAGCACGTGCCACTACTAGTTGACGATGGACCCTAAGGGATGGGCGAGCAGATAGAGTATCCGATAACAAGCGAATCTGGGCCAAGAGGCGCCATCTCTGAGCCTGTCTATCATTTTTTAAACACGAAGCCAAGGCAATGCAATGACCACGCACAACCGCCTTGTGGGTCTCCCACACCACCGCAGACGAGGACACTGAACCCATGTTATCCTGGAAATATGCCACTAGATGTGGCCTCAGGGTAGAGAGCGTGGCAGGATTGCGTAGTAGGGATTCGTTAAGGCGCTAGTGGCATTTTCTAGTGGGGACTGGAGCAGGAGACAACGTTACAATAACTGGGGCATGGTTAGACCAGGAGAGGCTCCCAATGTCAGTATCCATCAGCAACCTAAGGGAGGGGGCGCTCCCAAAAAAATAATCTGTGCGCGTGTGGGTGTTATGAGGGTGGGAAAAAAAGGTATAAGAACGTGCCGTAGGGTTATCGACCTGCCACAAGTCATAGAGAGCATACGAGCGCAATAGGCGACGGAACTCCCTTGACAACTGAGCCTGAGCATGGGACGGGGCTTTGGGGGGACTGCAAGTCTATCGACATGTTCTGAAAACACCATATTGAAATCCCCCCAATAACCATGTAGCCGAGGGACAGGAGTGGAGGCGAGACAGCACCCGTCTCAGAAAGCGAATTTGGGAAGAGTTAGGGGCATAAAGATTACAAAGGACAATAGGAGTACCATGGAGGGCGCCCTCAAGTATAATATAGCGGCCCTGCGGGTCGATATGAGACGCCGCAACAGTAATCAGGCACGACCGGGAGAGGAGAATAGCCACTCCAGCTCTGCGCCGATCACCTTTAGCGAAGTATGCCACTGGGTAGTGGTGTCTAGCAAAGTTAAACGATCCAGTGTGATCAAAGTGGGTCTCCTGAAGAAAGGCAACATCAGCGCGAAGGGAGCGCAACTCTCGCAGGACCGTTCGCCGCTTGATGTTGGAGCCCAGGCCCTTCACATTAATGGATACACATCTAACCATTGAAAAAAAACAAAAATATATAATTGCAGTTGACAGTCTGGCTCACCCACAGTCGTACCGATCCGGGAGGCACCCACCCGCAGTTCAAACCAACACCAAGGTCCGTAGGGAGCATTCTCCAAGGAGGCCGCCAGGTCGTGGAGGCGGAGGGGCGGGAAGAGGGGGAGGATGAGAGAAAAAAACAAACAAACAATCATTAGGACAACAAAATACTTAATCAACAAATAAGACATGGGCAGAACTTAACTCCTGCCAAGGATCTGTCGGAGGCCGCCCGTCCAAAAGGAGAAAAACAAGGGGCAGCGTCCACAGCCCCAAAATATGGAGGGCAATGGCTCTCGCAGAGAGCACGGGGAGTCCAATGAGCTCCATTCCCCCCCGCGCACACCGCAAATGGACTAGGAACAAATTTTATCCGTGGACCTAAAGGGAGGAAAAAGAATAAAAACTGCAAAAATACAATATTAACATAAAGAGCATAACTCAAGAGGGTGGGCAAGTCCATTAAGGTGATGAAAGTCAGTCAGCAGGACCTCCTAGCCGGCGCCTCTGGGCAGGTGATAGAGGAGAGCGGAGGGCACGTCTTCTAGGGTGCTGGTGTTGCCACACAGGTGGGGGTGGTGGTGGGGGCTCCGCCAGTTGCCAGTCAGGCAGCTCCGGTACAGAGATCTCCAGCAGGTCGCAGAAGGAGGGCAAATCCAAGTGGAAGCGTAACGTAGCTGAGCGGCCATCTTTACGGGCTATGAGAGCAAATGGAAAGCCCCGCCGATACGGAATCTGGTGATCTCTCAAAATCTGTAGGAGGGGGCGTAGGTGACACCGCTTCTGAAGTGTAAGGAGAGAGAGGTCTTGAAAAAGCCGTATCTTGGTGCCTCCAAAGTCTATATCCATCATGGAGCGGGCCCTTGCCATGATAGCCTCCTTGGTAGCGAAGTCATGTACACAGCAGATCGCATCTCGTGGGGTAGAGGAGAGGTTCTTAGGTCGGAGGGCACGGTGCGCTCTGTCTAGCTTAATCTTGTGAGACAGAGGCTCCTGAAGGACATTGTTAAATATTGCCTCAAGCGTAGCGTGGAGATCTTCATCGTGGGTAGCCTCGGGTAGGCTTTTAATCCTAATATTATTGCGCCTGCCTCTATTATCAATGTCCTCTAAGTGGCGCTGTACCTCATGCAGCGTTGCAGCCTGTGCAGAAGTAGAGTCATGAAGCTGCCCAACATATACACTAGTAGTGTCATGGTCCTCCTCTAGGGTCTCAACTCTAGTAGCAATAGAGTGGAGGTCGGTACGCAAAACAGATATTTCAGAGCCGAAACTCTAAGTCACTTCAGCAATCAATGATTTTGCTTATTGGGGATCTGAGAGAGAAAAGACTGCCACTGCGGAGGAGCTTGTGAGAAATCCAAAGCTGAGGCCTGAGATGCTAGCAGGGGTGGGGTAGGAGGCATGCTGTCACCGTCCTGCGCGGCCAAAGGAAGCAGGGCCTGGGATACCTGGGTCTGAGTCCTCAGCCTCATGGGTCAGCATGAGGTGCTGAGGCTGGGGAGAAGCAGGGGACAGCTGTGGGGGACCCAAGGGAGAGGCAGGATCGGGAGCAGGAGGGGTTGGGGAGGGCCTGCCAGGGGGAGCACCTGAGTTCCTTGTACTCACAGCCGGTGGATCAGGAGAGGCCAAGGGGGTGCTGGGGCCTGTTTCAGGTCCCCACAGCTCCATGGTGTCTGGTTCTGAAGCTGGGGAGCCGGTCGCTGTGGCTTTAATCCTCTTCCCTGAGCGCCCAGCGCCCGAGGGAGCAGATGGAGGAGCCTCCGTTGTGACTGCTGTTGGTGGCTGCGGAGAGGAAGAGAGCCGCGAGGAAAGCCAAGATGGCCGCACCTGTGGGGCAGGCTGAGTGAGCGCGCCGGCCGGTTGCGCTATATAATTATCTAGGGTGGTTCGGACCGGGCGGTCAGCAGGTCCGGTGGTGCTGGAGATCCCCCTCTTTGTTGTCCTCCTAGGCAAGGGCATACTAACGGGATCCAGGGTCCACGGAAAGCAGCACTGGAGCGGAGCAGGAGCAATACACATCCTACTCCATGCACGCGTAGGCCACGCCCCCCCGTACTGTCATCTTGATGTGATTTAAATGTCCTAGGTACTTCAATTGGTGAACTACATTGAGGCTAAGGTCCCACAATGCAGAAAAGCAGCTTTTTTGTTACAGATTCTGTGGTGTTTTTTGAGCCAAGGTCAAGAGTGTCTTGGAAAGGAATGGAAAATATAAAGGAATCACTTATGCTTTTGCCTTCTGTTAAATCCACTCTTTGCTTTGGAACAAAAAACTGCAGCAAAATAAGGCTAAGGCCCCACATTGGATTGAACAGAAGGTAGAAGTATAAAAGCTTCCTATATATTTCCTTTTGTAGCCATTCTTGGCTTTGGCTCAAAAGACCACAGCAAAATCTGTAACTAAAGAAGCTGCGTTTCCGCAACGTGGACACCGCAGATTCTGTAGATTAACGTTTAGAGGGCAAGAGGTACATGAGACATGGTTTTGTCTAATTTATTCAAAGTCTGAAGTAGGAGCAAAATTTGTCAATCTGGCTAGCACAAGGAAGAGAACTGTCTAGGGTAGATAGGAAAAGCATCAAGTAAAGTACATATAGCGCTAGATGGCCTTCACCTAATAGCTGTCTCACGCCCGTGTACCTCCAGACTATATATTTACTACATTCCTTTACTCAATTTAACAGCAGCTAGAATATAATGTCATGCATGAAATGACTGGTATTAAAAAGTCAGCAGCAGCTGCAAGTTCTTGTTATTTGTTAATATCAAGTGAAACCTTATCCTTTGCAGTGTTATGATGGGAAATTGGCTGGAGTGGTGCTAGATAGAAGATCCCAGGCTTATCATTCCCAGGTTAAAGGAAACTCACCCATAAGAGATATGAGAGAGACTCTATTTCCGGTTTCACCCAACCTCCTAAAATAAACTGTTGAGGGATGGCAGAAGAATAGTGTAAGCCATATCACATGGACATACTGTATGTAGCAAATTAATATTATTTCTCTTGTATAGCACCAACATATTCTGCAGCACTTTAAGGACATTGTCAGTCATTGTCCCATATAGGGTTCACAATCAAAATTCCCTATCAGTAGGTCTTTGGTAAAAGTGTATCTGCTCTGGTCTTTTTATTCATATTCCTAAATAATAGCTCAGTATTTCAAATTGTTCACACTTCACCACTATACTCACAAAGGTAGACACCAAGTTTTATTGAAGGATCCTTCATGCAAAGTTCAAAATTATTATATCAGAGAGGCAGGCATTTCACTGGAGTTCATCCTGTTAATATAGTGATCATGCTCCAATAGGAAGAGGAAAATCAGATAGTGGGAACGACAAGTGTGACCTGCAATGACTGAGCTATATTTTATTATTTCAAAGCAGTATGTACCCTTAATAGGTAAACAGAGTCAGTTGACTTTCTGTATACATTCTTTTCTAAGAAAAGAAAAGAAAAAAATACATTTTCCAAGGCAATTTGCCATTTGTCTTATACTGGAACATGTAAAACCAGTCAGTACCAAAATGGCAGTTCACAGTGTATTGGAAAATCTGTGCCAGCCAGATCTTCAGAAGAGACCAATCTAGGAGTCCTGATATCTGACAACCTAAAAATGTGTGCACAGTTCAGCCTGGCAGCAGGGAAGGCAAGTAGGATGCTTGACTGAATAGCTAGAGGAATAACTAGTAGGAAGAGAGAGATTGTGATCCCACTGTATAGAATGCTGGTGACACCACATCTGGAAAACTATGGGAGATTTTTCAAGCAGAATGCACCAGAATTCCCACCCTGGACAACCCCTGATAAACCCCACGCTGAAGAGCAACACTCAACTTCTCCTGTAATGCAGCTCAAAGGTGCAGTATAGATCTGCCTATCAAGAGTCATTTTGCAATCTAGCTTCCAGAAACCTCCAAAGCAACGACCACGTGATGACCTGCACAATGCACTGACAGAAGACTGTGTTGACTATTGATCATGGCATCTCATGGATATACTAGGTAGTACACACAAGATTATGATGGGAACTAGCACCTGCTACAGATGTAGTTAAAATTCCTGAGGGTTTATAAGCAGAAGACATGTATTGTGCAAATATTTGAGGCAAGTGTGGAAAAAATGCTGCAATTAAAAAGTGAATCAAAAAAAGAAAAATCTAAATCAAGTCACGTGTGAACACCATCTGGAGAAGTTCTGGAAGTGATGATATGGAGTCCTGATCTCACCATCATCGAGCCTGTCTGGGACTGCATTAAGAGACAGAAGGATTTGAGCAAGCCTACATCCACAGAAGATCTGTGTTTAGTTCTGCAAGATGTTTGGAACAACCTCCCTGAAAAGTTCTTACAAAAACTGTGTGCAAGTGTACTTAGAAGAATTTATGCGATTTTGAAGATAAAGGGTGGTCCAATAATATTGTTTTTATTTCATTTCTATTTTGTTCAACTTTTAAGTACACTTCTATTTCTGAAAAAATTCTTACTTTGCAGCGTTTTTTCACACCTGCTTTAAACATTTGCACAGTACTGCACTTATCTCCTAAGTGCCCTTATTTTTTGGATGGGGTGCTGATTTAAAAAAAAAAAAAAAAAATCAAAGTTGAAGTAGCCATGCCATGCAATAATTCTAAGGATGCCGACCCCTTACATGAAAGTCATATAACTCAAAGCATAACAGCAGCCGATTAGTCAAATTTGTGATCCTTGTTCATGACTTTTTTTTTTTTAAAGCAAAGATCATCCTTATCTGGTGGATATGATTTATGGCTATACATGAAGTTAACCCATTAAGGACAAAGCCCAAAAGTGCGTTAAGGACCAGGCCCTGTTTTTCAAAACTGACATGTGTCACTTTATATGGCAAGAACTTAGAGACGCTTTAACTTACTCAAGTGATTTTGAGATTGTTTTCTCATGACACATTGTACTTCATGTTAGTGGTAAACACTAATCAATATTTTTGTATTTATTTATAAAAAAAAAAATAGGATATTTGATGGAAATTTGGAAAAAAATCTCAATTTTCAAAATCTGAAATTCTCTGCTTTTCAGACAGATAGTCATACCACCAAAATACATGAATAAATATTATCTACCATATCTCTGCTTTATATCGGCATCATCTTTTAATCGTCCTGTAATTTATTTTGGATGTTAGAAGGCTTACAAGTGTAACAGCGATTTTCCAGATTTACAAGAAAATTTCCCAAACTAATTTTTTAGGGACCACTTCAGTTCTGAAGGGGATTATAAAGGCCTATATATTAGAAACCCCCATAAATCACCCCATTTTCAAAACTGCACCCCTGAAATAATTCAAAACAGCATTGTGGAAGATTGTTAACCCTTTAAGCATTTCACAAGAGTTAAAACGATATCGAGGTGAATTTAGACATTTCATTTTTTTCCACTAATCCCTTCATTTACCCTAAAATTAACACATTCCAAAAGGGTTAAAGGAGAAATTGCATCTCACAGTTTGTTATACTATTTCTCCAGAGCACAGAAATGCCCCACATGTGGGTGTAAACTGATGTTTGGGTATTCGGCAGTAAACAGAAGGGAAGGAGCTGGACGTTTGAAAAGCAGATTTTGCTGGAATAGTTTTCAGGTCCCATGTCTCATTTGTAAAGCCCCTAGAGTACCAAAACAATGGAAACCACCTAAAAGTGATCCCATTTTGGAAACTACACCCCTAATAGAATTCATCAAGGGGTATAATGAGCATTTTGACCCCACAGCTGTTTCACAGATTTTACTAACATTGGGATGTATAAATGAAAAATTACTAAAACGTCACTTTATCCCCAAAGTTTTCATTTTCACAAGGGGTTAAAGGAGAAAAAGGACCCCATAGTTTGTTAAACAATTTCTCCTGAACACGGCAATACCATATATGTGGTCGTAATCTGCTGTTTGGGTGCATGGTGGGGCTCGGAATGGAAAGTGCGCTATTTTGTTTTTGTAGGGCAGATTTTGGTGGAATAGTTTTCAGGTACCATGTTGCATTTTCAGAGCCCCCAAAGTACCAATACAGTGGAAACCCCCTAAAAGTGATCCCATTTTGGAAACCACACCCCTCATAGAAGATGTCAAGGGGTATAGTGAGCATTTTGACCCTACAGCAGTTTCACAGATTTTATTAACATTGGGACATGAAAATGAAAAATTACTTTTTTTTCCAATAAAACATCAGTTTAGCCCCAAATTTTTCATTTTCACAAGAGGACAAAGGAGAAAAAGCTCCCCAAAGTTTGTTACACAATTTCTCCTGAACACAGAAATGCTCCATATGTGGTTGTAATCTGCTGTATGGGTACATGGTGTGGCTCAGACTGGAAAGAGCGCTATTTGGCTTTAGGAGGGCAGTTGTGGCTGGAATAGTTTTCAGGTGCCATGTCGCATTTGCAGAGCCCCAATACAATGGAAACCCCATTTTAGAAACTACACCCCTCAAGGAATGTATCAATGGGTATTAGAGCCTAAAAATGCTTCCCAAAAATTAATGTACAAAGTGAAAATTGAAGTTTTTGAAGAAATATCCAATTTCAGTGCCTAATACGTTGCGGCCACTTTGTGGCATCAGAGACATGCACTCCTAAATCTATTAAGTGGGCTAACCCGGGTGAAAAAAAATTATATATGTGGGTGTAAACTGCAGTTTGGGAACAGCCAGGCACAGAAGGGAAGGAGTGCTATTTTGGTTTTTAGAGCCCAGTTTGGTTTTTGGACACCATGTCATTTTTGCAGAGCCCAAGAATTGCCAGTAAAGTGGAATCCGCAGACATGTCACCCCATTTTGGAAACTACACCCTTCAAGGGATTTATCAAGTGGTGTAGCGAGCATTATTAACCCTTAAGTGTTGCATTCTTTTAATTTCCAGAAATGAATGCGCAGCTGATAATGAAAAGTTAAAAATAACATTTTTCCAGAGATTCGCCATTTCAGAGCCCAATATGTTGTGCCCAGCTTATGTCTGCACAGACACACACTCCAAAAACTGTTAAGTGGGTATCCTGGGTACAACAGCTTTGGGAGCGTTTGCCTCTGATACAAGCCGGGCACAACATATTACGTACTGAAATGACATATTCCTGGAAATATTGTCATTTTCACCTTTCACCATCAGCTGCATATTCATTTATGGATAATAAATTATAGCAATGCTATGGGGTTAAAAATACTCACAGTACCCCTGAATAAAATTCTTCAGGGATGTAGTTTCCAAAATGGGGTCACATGTCAGGGGATTCCACTCTACTGGTGTTTCAGCTCTGCAAAAGTGCAATGACGTCCAAAAGCCAAACCGTCCAAGTCTGTGCTCCAAAAACCAAATTGCGCTCCTTCCCTTCTGTGCCCGGCTGTGCCCAAACAGCAGTTTATACCCACATATGACATTAAGTACACTATCCTGGGTATACCAGTGTCATACATGTGGGCATAAACTGCAGTTTGGACACACAGCAGGGCACAAAAGGGATGGAGCGCTATGTGGCTTTTGGAGTGCAGATTCAGATGTTTGGGATCTGGACGCCATGTCATGTTTGCAGAGCCTGTAAGGTACCATAACAGTGGATTCCCCACAGGAGTAACCCCATTTTGAAAAGTGCATCCCTCAAAGAATTTATCAAGGGGTGTTGTGAGTATTAGTATCCCAGGCGTGAATACACAGCGGATGGGGAAAAGTGAATACGTAAGCTGTGCGGAGTGCATTGGGAACACCAAATTACCTACTATTTCCCCAGTAGTTCCTATTATTGGGGAGGTCACTCTGGGGGTCACTTCTGGTTTATTTTCCCTCGTAAACTCTTAAATCTGGGGTGTCCCCTGATAAACGCTCGCACAGCTTATACATACCCTTCCTGCCGCAGCCAGTTATGTTCTAATGATTTGGCGATTTTTGGGGTTTTTGTCTTCACATTGTACAAGCTATATTTTCTTTATTTTTTTTGTGATGTAGCCATATGAGGGCTTGTTGCTTGTGGGGTGAGATGTATTTTGTAATGACATCATCTTTGGGCGCCTATAACTTATTGAATAAATTTTATTAACCCTTTCTTGGTGGATTAAATAAAAAAAACCCATCAATTCTGGCATTGCGTTTTACCTTTTAGATTTTTCACCATGCAGCGTACAGCATAAGTTACATGTTATCTTTATTCTACGGGTCAGTACGATTACGGCGATACCTCATTTATATTGTTTTTTTTTTATGTGGTACTAATTTTGCAGAACAAAAACCCATTTGGGGACATAAATTAATTGTTTTTGCATCGCCTTCTTCTGAGATGCATAACATTTTTATTTTGCGGTTTACAGAGTTGGTTATGGAGCAGGGTGTTAGCTATCAGTTACAGCCAACACCCAGTTCCGATGCCGCCCACTCAGATAGTGAGCGGACGGCCGCCCTAGGGCATAGTATTATGTCCTGTTGCGCGAAGTACCAAGCGCGCAGGACGTAATAGTACGTCCAATGTCGTTAAGGGGTTAAGAGTAGTCTGTAGAAAGCCTGCTTTGTCGGAGGCAGAGGATGCCCCTCACACAGAATACTCTTTTTGTTGAAGAAAGCCAACCAAATCTTTCCAGCCTTGTTGAAAAGAACAAGGGCAAGTTTAGTTGTCATATTATACATTGCACAGGCAGTTGATATTCTTTGGCTACCTCATGGCCCAGACACTAGTAAATAATACCTCACACTCCCCTCCTCCAGTGTAACCTTCCCTCCGACAGAGAGATTACCACCTAGAGCATCATTAAAGACAGCAGAGAGATCCCTGTACCAGGCAGATAAGCCAGTGCTGGGGGTTGCAAACCCCTGATGTAGAGAATAGGATATTATACATTTTTATAATATACATGTATTTAATTGTTTGCTCATGCATCAGAGCAGTAGTCTGTTTTCAAAGAAAAATAATTGGGATGGTCCGTTTTCAGTCCTGTATACAGTAATATATCCATAGGAGAATATAAATAACTTAAAAATAGCATCAATCATGCAGTCCTCACACATGCCATGTAACCCGTGCCATTCAGTTGACTGTCCAGATCTCATCAAGGGAAGATTGGGTCCTGAAAGTGGCCCTGGCAAAAAAAATTAAAAGTGGCCCCATTTTATAGGCGGGCTCAGTGCAAGTAGGCGGAGTCAATACAAGTAGTCATGGCCAGCGCATGTACATGTGCATCTCAATAAATTAGAATATCTTTGAATCGTTTATTTCTTTCAGTATTTAAATTAAAAAAGTGACCTCCTATATTTTCTAGATTCTTTACACACAGAGTGTTCTATTTCAAGTGTTTTATTTCTGTAAATGTTGAATATGGATTACAGGCAATAAAAACCAAAATCTAAGAAAATTAGAATATTGTGAAAAAGTTCAGTATTGTAAATTCAGTGTGTCACCTGCCAAGGTTTCCTAATCCTTTAAATGGTCCCTCAGTCTGGTTCAGTAGGACACACAATCATGGAAGACTACTGATTATAAATTCAATTACTGAAATGAATGAACATTTCAAAGATATTCTAATTTATTGAGATACACCTGTAGCTCCTCCATGTAAAGGAGTTCTGTGTAAAATAATTTTATCCTGGACAACACCTTTAAGCATATAATGTATTGGCATAGAGCAATATTTCTATATAAAATTAAATTAGAGTACAATACTGGTGCAGCTTGGTATAAGAAAAAAAAATATATTGAAACTAATAGAGCTTGTGGCTTAGTCAGTAGAGTACCTAATAAAAAAAATCAATAAAGTTACATTTTGAACTGTTGTAGGATCTCCCGCCAACCTCTTCATTAATATTCACTGCACTGAGGTGACATCACAGTGCAGTGAATACTAAGGAGCCAGCAGCTGGGTGAAAGAGACTATTCATTTGGGGTGGGGACCTAAAAAACAGAAGATGGGTGAGTTGACATGTCTGTCAGTGTACAGTATATAAAGTATTACTACAGTATTAACTTATCATATCTACCAGTGTGTATAAACTATTACTATTAAAGCATCTCTTCATGACATCTACCACTGTATGTAGTGTATTGCTATAGTAACATCTCATCATCTTGTCTCTCAATGTGTGTGTGTATATACAGTCATATGAAAAAGTTTGGGCACCCCTATTAATCGTAATCATTTTTAGTTCTAAATATTTGGGTGTTTGCAACAGCCATTTCAATTTGATATATCTAATAACTGATGGACACAGTAATATTTCAGGATTGAAATGAGGTTTATTGTACTAACAGAAAATGTGCAATATGCATTAAACCAAAATTTGACCGGTGCAAAAGTATGGGCACCTCAACAGAAAAGTGACATTAATATTTAGTAGATCCTCCTTTTGCAAAAATAACAGCCTCTAGTCGCTTCCTGTAGCTTTTAATCAGTTCCTGGATCCTGGATGAAGGTATTTTTGACCATTCCTCTTTACAAAACAATTCCAGTTCAGTTAAGTTTGATGGTCGCCGAGCATGGACAGCCCGCTTCAAATTATCCCACAGATGTTCAATGATATTCAGGTCTGGGGACTGGGATGGCCATTCCAGAACATTGTAATTGTTCCTCTGCATGAATGCCTGAGTAGATTTGGATCATTGTCTTGCTGAAATATCCATCCCCAGCGTAACTTCAAATTCGTCACTGATTCTTGTACATTATTCTCAAGAATCTGCTGATACTGAGTTGAATCCATGCGACCCTCAACTTTAACAATATTCCCGGTGCCGGCATTGGCCACACAGCCCCAAAGCATGATGGAACCTCCACCAAATTTTACAGTGGGTAGCAAGTGTTTTTCTTGGAATGCTGTGTTTTTTTGACGCCATGCATAACGCCTTTTTGTATGACCAAACAACTCAATCTTTGTTTCATCAGTCCACAGGACCTTCTTCCAAAATGAAGCTGGCTTGTCCAAATGTGCTTTTGCATACCTCAGGCGACTCTGTTTGTGGCGTGCTTTCAGAAACGGCTTCTTTCGCATCACTCTCCCATACAGCTTCTCCTTGTGCAAAGTGTGCTGTATTGTTGACCGATGCACAGTGACACCATCTGCAGCAAGATGATGCTGCAGCTCTTTGGAGGTGGTCTGTGGATTGTCCTTGACTGTTCTCACCATTCTTCTTCTCTGCCTTTCTGATATTTTTCTTGGCCTGCCACTTCTGGGCTTAACAAGAACTGTCCCTGTGGTCTTCCATTTCCTTACTATGTTCCTCACAGTGGAAACTGACAGGTTAAATCTCTGAGACAACTTTTTGTATCCTTCCCCTGAACAACTATGTTGAACAATCTTTGTTTTCAGATCATTTGAGAGTTGTTTTGAGGAGCCCATGATGCCACTCTTCAGAGGAGATTCTAATAGGAGAACAACTTGCAATTGGCCACCTTAAATACCTTTTCTCATGATTGGATACACCTGGCTATGAAGTTCAAAGCTCAGTGAGGTTACAAAACCAATTTTGTGCTTCAGTAAGTCAGTAAAAAGTAGTTCGGAGTATTCAAATCAATAAAATGATAAGGGTACCCAAATTTTTGCACCGGTTAAATTTTGGTTTAATGCATATTGCACATTTTCTGTTAGTACAATAAACCTCATTTCAATCCTGAAATATTACTGTGTCCATCAGTTATTAGATATATCAAATTGAAATGGCTGTTGCAAACACCCAAATATTTAGAACTAAAAATGATTAAGATTAATAGGGGTGCCCAAACTTTTTCATATGACTGTATATATATATATATATATATATATATATATATATATATATAGTATTACTACAGCATCATCTCATCATGTATGTCAGTGTACAGTATATATAGTATTGCTACAGCATTATCTCATCATGTCTGGAGAAGCAGTTACACTAGTCTCCCTGTATCTTCTTAGTTTTTTAATTTTTTTTTTTACAGTTAACTTTATTAACTACATAATGTCATCACCTAGGTAAACACACACAGTGAAGTAGTTATGAAATAGATCTGTTTCCACAAATAGTACTATTTAATTATCCCATGGATGTGACCTGTGTACCAACTAAATGCATGTATGTAACCCATTTTCTTCCTGAATGTCAGAGGTTATATGATGTGTCACATGATTGACAGCATGTGAAGTCCATGGATACATTACTGAGGACCAATTCATGCACTATAACATTTTACTGTGCAGACAGGAATCAGCTGCACAGATACAGTTGAAACCAGAAGATTACACTATATAAAATGACACATATGCATGTTTTTCTCACTATCTGACATGAAATCAGAATAACCCTTTCCCGTTTTATGTCAATTAGGATTACCAAAATTATTTATATTTGCCAAATGATGGAATAATGAGAGAGAGGGAATTTTCTAAAGGCATTTTTATTACTTTCTGCAAAGTCAAAAGTTCACATACACCAGGATTACTATGCATTTAAACAATTTGGGACAGCCCATATGATGATGTGGGAAATGGGGTCAGAAAGACTCAAAATAAATTTGGATGCACAATCACTAGGGAACTGACCAACTCCCAAGTGCAAACCATGTAAAAAAATGTGACGGCACTCAATTTTTTTTCTCTGCAAAAAGTGTTTATTCACAATGTTAACGTTTCAGGAACTTGTCCCTTCATCAGGCATTGGTCCAGAGACGGGTAGGCTAGCCAGGTGATGTTATATGGTGGTATGGAAAGAATCAATGGTGGGTGGTGAGAACTGTATGCACGGCATTAGCCCATGTGATGATGTCATGTCTTTGGAAGCTTCTGATAGGTTTATTGACAACATCTGAGTTCATTACAGACACACCTGTGGATGTATTTAAGGCACACCTGAAACACACTGCTTCTTTGTGTAACATCATGGGAAAGTCTAAAGAAATCAGCCAAGATATCAGGAAGAGAATTGTGGACTTGCACAAGTCTGGTTCATCCTTGGGTACAATTTCCAGATACCTGAAAGTGCCTCGTTCATCTGTTCAAACAATTATATGCAAGTACAAACAAGATGGGAATGTCCAGCTCAGGAATACTGCTGAGGAAGGAGACGGGTTCTGTGTCCCAGAGATGAACGTGTTTTGGTATGTAATGTGCATATCAACCCAAGAACAAAAGGAAAAGACATTGTGAAGATGCTGGCTGAAGTTGGTACGAGTGTGCCATTATCCACAGTGAAACGAGTACTGTATCGACAGGGGCTGAAAGGCCACTCTGCCAGGAAGAAGCCATTACTCCAAAAGAAACATAAAAAAGCCAGATTAATGTTTTCCAATTGGGAGTATGTGAACCTAGAGGGCGCTAGGGAGCTACCCAGGCCAGCCCTGAAAAGGCCCTCAGCCACACCTTTGGGTGTGGCGCGTAACTCTAGAAGGGCTGGAGTATCCTGCAGGGAGCAGGAGATGGTGGACCAGCTAAGGACAGAGAGAGAGGCTCTGTCCCAGAAGGGCTGGGGTCCACAGGGGATTGTTGATGGAGCTGATCAATAGTCAGGACAGTTAGGGGCTCAAGGAGTCAGTTAGTGCCCTAACTGTGGCCTAGGTGTTTGTTGTTTTGTTATGTTGCAGTTAAGCTGAATAAAGCCAGTTTTATTTTACACTTGGACCGTCTGAACGCTATCTTTCCGGCGCCCAGTACCACGAACCACCGCTGTCCGGACCAGGAGTCGGCCGCCATTTTGAGTCTAATTCCCCAAGTTGTCACACAATGCACACAGGAACAAAGACCTTAATTTTTGGAGACGTCCTGTGGTCTGCCGAAACTAAAATTGAACTGTTTCGCCATAATGACCATCGTTACGTTTGGAGGAAAAAGGGAGAAGTTTGCAAGCCTAAGAACACCATCCCAACTGTAAAACATGGAGGTGGCAGCATTATGTTGTGGGGTTGTTTTGCTGCAGGAGGGACTGGCGCACTTCACAAAATAGATGGCATCATGAGGAAAGAACATTATGTGGCAATACTGAAGTAACATCTCAAGACATCAGCCAGGAAGTTCAAGTTTGGGCGCAAATGGATCTTCCAAATGGACAATGACTCGAAGTATACTGCGAAACTGGTTACAAAGTGGCTTAAGGATAACAAAGTCAATGTTTTGGAGTGGCCATCACAAAGCCCTGATCTCAATCCTATTGAAAATTTATGGGCAAAGCTGAAAAGGCAGGTGTGAGCAAGGCAGCCTACAAACATGGCTCAGTTACACCAGTTCTGTCAGGAGGAATGGCCCAAATTCCTACCAGCTATTGTGAGAAGCTTGTGGAAGGATATCCAAAACATTTGACCCAAGTCATACAATTTAAGGGCAATGGTACCAAATACTAATGAAATATATGTAAACTTTTGACTGTAGAAAGTAATAAAAATGCCTTAAAAATTCTCTCATTATTCTGGAATTTGGCAAATATAAATAATTTTGGTAATCCTAATTGACTTAATATAGTGTATGTAAACTTCTGGTTTCAACTGTATAATAAATATACATGAGAAGGATTTTAAATACATATCCTCACTCCAGGATGCAGTTGCCGTTACTGCTTTCTGTAACTTCACACACACCTGACTGATCAACAGGCAACCCTGGCACATGGTCCTAACAAAAAAAAACTGAGATGTGCTTCATGGGTTGCAGAACGCCTCTGGAAGTAAAGTCACTCTCAGGAGGACTTCATCAGGTATAAAGAGGCAATAAAGTTCTCAACTTCAAGAACGCACTCACCTCTGCAAAACAGATCTATTTCACCACACTCATATCTTTCCTATCCCACAACCCCAAACAGCTATTCACTACCTTCAGATTCCTTCTTTGTCCTCCGCTACCCCCTCTGACATCACTTATCTCAGCTGAAGACATTGCCCCCTATTTCAGAAACAAAATTGACACCATCAGAGACACTCTCACCCTATACCCCCCACAACCACTCTGTTCGGTGCTCTTCATCCTTAACCTGTTTCTTCACCATCAACAATGAAAAGCTCTCCACCCCAATTTCAAAATCCCACCTCAGCACCTGTGCACTCGACCTGATCCAGTCGCACCTCATCCCCAACCTCACTGAAGTCTTTACTCCTGCCCTAACCCATCTCTTCAACCTATCTCTAACCAGAGGATCCTTCCGCCTTCAAACACGCTACTGTCACACCTATCCTTAAGAAACCATCCCTCGACCCGTCCTCTCCAGCCAACTATTGGTCTATCTCACTGCCCCCATATGCCTCAAAATTGATAGAACAATACGCCCACTCTGAACTATCCTCCTATCTCTCGTCCAACTAACTCTTTGACAAATTACAGTCATGCTTCAGACCTCATCACTTCACAGAAACTGCACTAACCAAAGTCACAAATGACCTACTAACTGCCAAAGTCAAGTGTAACTACTCTGTTCTCCTCCTCCTTGACCTTTCCTCCACCTTTGACACAGTACAGCACTTGTTCTTATTACAAACTCTCTCACCCTTGGTATCACAGACTTGGCCCTTTCCTGGATCTCCTCATCCCTCTCCTATTGCTTATTCAGCGTCTCTTACTCGCACACCACCTCCTTGCTGCACCCTCTTTCTGAAGGTGTTCCCCAACGCTCTGTCCTAGGATCCCTCACGTTCTCCATCTACACCCTCGGCCTTGGCCAACTCATAGAATCTCACAGTTTTCAATACCATTGCTACGCTGACGACAATCAAATATATGTCTATGGACCAGACATTACCACTCTGTTGTCCAGAGTTCCAGAGCGTCTAGCAGCCGTAGCCTCCTTTCTCTCCTCTCACTTTCTCAAACTCAACATGGGGAATACAGATTTCATTATCTTTGCTCCACCTTGAACACGGCCACTTCCAGATCCACCTATCAAAGTTAACAGGACCACTGTTACCCTAGTCCCACAGGGCCTATCCTTCAAGTCACACATCCAAACCCTCAACACCTCCTGCCACCTCCAACTCTATTGAATCCGCTCCTTTCTCATCTCTGAAACTACAAAAATGCTAGTCTATGCCCTCATAATCTCCCCCTTAGACTACTGTAACATCCTTCTCCATGGCCTACCAGCAAATGCTCTCGCTCTCCCTCCAATCCAACTTAAACTGTGCCGCTCAGTTAATCCACCTCTTCCCCATTCTTCATTGGCTGCTCCCCTCTGCCAATCCCTTCACTGGCTATCCATCGCCCAGCGAATAGAGTTGAAAATGTTAACGCTGACATACAAAGCCATCCATAATCTGTCCCCTCCACAAATCTCTGACCTAACCTCCCGCTATCTGCCCAAACGTGTAACCTCCGATCCTCCCAATACCTCCTACTCTGCTCTTATCCGCTCTTCAATAATAATAATAATAATACATTTTATTTATATAGCGCCAACATATTCCGCAGCACTGTACAACTTGTAGGGTTCTTCACACAACTGTCTCCAAGACTTCTCTCTTGCATCCCCCATACTCTGGAACTCAGTACCACAAAATATAAGACTGTCTCCCACAGTCACAAGCTTCAAGAAAACCTTGAAGACTCACCTATTTAGGAAGGCCTACAACCTCCAATAACGCTACTGTACTGTATTGTTAACGATAGATTAACAAACTTGGGGTTATTCAGTTTAGAGAATAGACGTCTACGGGAAGATCTAATAACAATGTACAAATACATGAAGGGACAGCACAAAGAACTTTCTAATGATCTTTTTACCCCTAGGCCAGTGACAGTGACAAGGGGACATCCTCTACGACTGGAGGAGAGAAAGTTTCACCAGCAACATAGAAGAGGATTCTTTACAGTAAGAACAACAAAGCTATGGAACTCTCTGCCCCAGGAAGTGGTGATGGTGGATTCATTGAACAAGTTCAAAGAGGGCCTGGATGCCTTTCTTGAACAGAACAACATTATGGGTTATGGGTTTTAGAGTTTAAGGGCACGTTGATCCAGTGTTTTATACTGATTGCCAGATTGGAGTCGGGAACAAATTTTTTCCCATGAAATGGGGCAATTGGCATAAGCCTCATGGGGTTTTTTGCCTTCCTCTGGATCAACACTGTAGGGGACTGTAGGGTTATACTTGATGGACTGATGTCTTCATCCAACCTCATCTACTATGTAACTATACTGTATGTCACCACACCACCATCTCAATAGCCTCTACTCTCATCTACTCTCTCTATCCCTCTTCCCTGATAGACTGTAAGTAGTTCCAGGCAGGGCCCTCAATCCCACTGCACCAGTTGGTCACTGTTAGTATTGTATTTGTTTTGTTTATTTTGTGTACTGCATGTAAACCCTCAAATGTACAGCACAATGGAATTAATGGTGATCTATAAATAATAATAATAAATGTATATTTGAAAGTTTTAAGATTTTCCATTCTATAGGCAAATAAAGCAGACATGTCAACTCTCCCATATATTTAAAGAGTCACATGATTTTTGTCCCCCTCACCCGGTGGCCAGCCTTATTTACCTGGTCTGTGACCAAGGTACCTGACAGTCACACATCTTTTTGTTCCATAATCTTTTTTTTTATTTTTTAAAGAGCCCTGTTCTAGCTCTACTTCAAAAGTAGGCACCAAAGGATGAATCTAGTGAGCCACGACCTACCACTTCTTCATGCTAGCAATGGCTCCTCCTCCTCTTAGAGCCAGAGGAAAGAGTCAAATAGCCCTATTATAAGTAGCAGCTGATTCGGACTGAAAAACAAGAGGGAGTTGGGCTGCTGCAGTCAGCCAGGAGCTTTATGGGAAGAAAGTACAACAAGCAAAGATGGAGGAGCATAGAGTGGGGACAGCAGTTGGCTATTTATAGAAATACTGTCTGCAGTTACCTATATGACTGATATAGAGAAAGACTGGTACTGCACCTATATAAAGAGGCTGGTATTAGGGCAAAATCACCCTGTGATGAGCCATTCCACACTGACATCTCTGATAATCTACAAAATAAACTACATACCCCTTTGATGCGAACGCTGAAAAGGTTCTAAGACTATTTAGAGCACTTTCTCCTCATTTCACATATCAATCACATTTTTAGTGGATTTCCTTTAAAAATATATTAAGTTTTTCTTGACATGAAGGGAGCTGTAACACACTTAAAGGGAATGTGCCAGAAAAGTTTTATGTTAAACATATTTTTAAAGTATTTTTGGTCAGGTTTTTAAATTTTTCCATGTTATTATCTATATTTAAGAAAAATTCCTAAAAACCCTGCAGTTCTGACACTGTCCACTAGGTCATATAATATGCTGAGACTTTCTGCTTACTGTAGATTTCTTTGAAGCCCTCTCACTTTTCAGCACACTGATGATCACAGCTATCATGTATATGTAGATAAGACAAAGAATCCACCAGTCACAATAGGCGATTTACAGCTTATCTACTCTACTATCTACACAATGACAGTCATTGAGTATTCCTAGAAAACTCTCCCATTACAAGTGAATAGGGTCTGCTCCAGACAACTGTGTCTATAATCCATAGTCCTTCTATAAGAAACAGGAAGTCACAGCATGTTTTAGGCTTCGTGGCAAAAAGTTGGAATTGCAAGATTTTTATTTTTTTAAATATAGATATTCATTTGGAAAATTAAAAAGGGCATCACCATAAATTCTTAAAAAAATATGTTTAACAATAGGTCACTTACTGGCGACAAATTCTCTTTAACTGACTATTTCTCTCCAGTTACTGATGGTAACATTATATCCTGGAAACTAATAAACAAGAGATGAAAAAGTAAATTCTAGAAGGACTTGAAATGTAATTTTACTTGCAATTTCACATCTCATTTTACAGAGAAGTACAGGTAGCACGTGTGGATTTATAGTTTCTGAGGCAAACATGCAACCACCAATACCTCTTGTTCTGGCACAAATTTTTCGAGATATGACTAGCACAAAATGTGCCAATGTTACATACACACATGGACAAAATTGTTGGCACCCCTCGTTTAATGAAAGAAACCCCCACAATGGTCACAGAAATAACTTAAAAAAGCCAGACAGGATTTTGCCAAACTACATGTTGACAAGCCACAAAGCTTCTGTGAGAATGTCCTATGGACAGATGAGACAAAAATCGAAATTTTTGGCAAGGCACATCAGCTCTATGTTCACAGACGGAAAAATGAAGCATATCTTGAAAAGAACACTGTCCCTACTGTGAAACATGGAGGAGGCTCTGTTATGTTCTGGGGCTGCTTTGCTGCATCTGGCACAGGGTATCTTGAATCTGTGCAGGGTATAATGAAATCTTAAGACTTTCAAGGGATTCTAGAGAGAAATGTGCTGCCCAGCGTCAGAAAGCTTGGTCTCAGTCGCAGGTCATGGATCTTGCAACAGGATAATGACCCAAAACACACAGCTAAAAACACCCAAGAATGGCTAAGACGAAAACTTTGGACTATTCTAAAGTGGCCTTCTATGAGCCCTGACCTAAATCCTATTGAGCATCTTTGGAAGGAGCTGAAACATGCCGTCTGGAGAAGGCACCCTTCAAACCCCAGACAATTCAAGCAGTTTGCTCATGAGGAGTGGCCAAAATATCTGTTGAGAGGTGCAGAAGTCTCATTGACAGTTACAGGAATCGTTTGATTGCAGTGATTGCCTCAAAAGGTTGTGCAACAAAATATTAAATTAAGCGTACCATCATTTCTGTCCAGGCCTGTTTCATGAATTTTCTTTTTTAAAAAATTCTGTTGAAGCATGGTTGAAAAGCAATGTCTGACTTTCTGGTTTTTCTTTCATTAAACGAGGGGTACCAACAATTTTGTCCACGTGTGTATAAAGAGAGACTTGAGAGATTTGCCTATGCTTCCAAGAATCCAGGAGATCACCCCTTTTCTGGAACCCTCCTGAATGTTCTGGGAGAGCTTGCAAGTATAGAACCAATCAAAAAACAATGGCACACACACACAAATATATATATATATATATATATAAAGCCCTCAAGTTCAACGGCAAATAGCCACACAAAACTCTAAATTAAAATAATCAAAATAATCAATGCAACTGTATTATATCACTAGAAGACTGAGTGAGAGCTAAAATTGGCCATACAGTATATTGCCAGTAATCTCAATACAGTAAAATAAAAACAATAGCTAAAATAAAGTAATGCATCTACCCACTGGGTTCAGATAAATTGGAGCATATGTTGCTAACCATACGTGCGTAACAATCAGCAAGTGATGTGAGCCCAACAGATGCTAGGTTCACACTAGCTCTGACTCTCCGTTGTTCTGGTCTGTAAGAGGGTGGAGTTTCTGGCGCAGATGTGAACATAGCCTTAAAAAGTAGCACAATGGCATATACAGACCAATTACCAGGATGTGTTTTTCCTCATTTGGCTTTGTAGCTAGCGTATACTGTGGATGGGCATCATCACATGGTCCTAGACCTTGCGGTTTTAAGTACATTAGCTCTGAGGTAGGATAGATTCTGGGAAGGACTGTAGACTTTCCCAGGGCCATTACTTACATAGTGAGGCAAACTGAATTGCATTCTAGAGACCATTTAGCTATCTCAGATCCAATGGGTTTTAGTAGTTTTTTTTTTTAGTAGGATATAATAAAGATTTCATTTTTATATGTATATAATAGGTTTGTTATAGAAGGTTAATAATTGGGTAATTTTGCCTTGTGCAATTTGTGTGTAAATTAATTGATTCAATGTGCAACCCAGCTGTTAGATGCATTACTTTATTGTATTTTACTCTATTGAGATTGTTGGCAATATATGACCCATTTTAGCACTTTCTTATTTTTGAGACCCCCTCAGTTAGTTTTATGGTTTTATTTCATTGTATTTTAACATATATTGATATAATAAAGTTTTGTGTGGATATTTGGTGTTGAATTAGATTTGGCAAGCAATTATGCCCCTTGAATAATGCCACTTAGTGCCTCCACACAGTATAACTGCCCCCACAAAGTTCCCCCACATCATAGTGCCCCACACACCCAGTATAATGGCACCTTAATAATAATAATAATAATAATAATAATAATAATAGTCCTTTAATAGACCCACAATGGGGAAATTCAGTGTGTTACAGCAGCAAAGATAAGCAGATACAAATACAACATGTACAGGAATGTTCCAAGGTAAGAGGCATTACTTTGATAGCCGACAGACAGATAGGAAGTAGCAGGGGGGGGGGGGGATTTAACAGGCAGAGAGATATTTCAGTTCTCTGTGTGTATTGATCTCCGCTTAGGTCGGTGTTGGTTGTACAGCCTAACCGCGGTGGGGAGGAAAGACTTCCGATAGCGCTCCTTCTCACACCTAGGGTGGAGCAATCGGTCACTGACAGTACTGCTCAGCGCGATCACAGTCTCATGCATGGGATGGGACTTCTTCTTCTGCATGGAGCTCACCACGGACAGTATCCTTTTGTCACCCACCACCTGCACTGGGTCCAGTGGGCTCCCCAGGACAGAGCTGGCCTTTCTAATCAGCTTGTGAAGTTTATTTCTGTCCCTGGTTGATATACTGTTCCCCCAGCAGGCCACTCCAAAGAAGATGGCTGATGCCACTACCGAGTTGAAGAAAGTTCTAAGAAGTGCCCCCCGGATTCCAAAGGCTCTCAGCTTCCTAAGCAGGTAGAGCCTGCTGTGGCCCTTCCTGTACAGGGCCTCCATATGATCTGCCCAGTCCAGCTTATTATTAAGGAGCAAACCCAGGTACTTATAGGTGTTCACAATCTCGATGCCCGTTCCCAGGATGTCCACTGGTTTAGGAGGGCTTCTGCCTTTACGGAAGTCCACCACCATCTCCTTGGTCTTCCCCACGTTAATCTTCAGGTGGTTCCGGTGGCACCAGTCCACAAAATCCTGGTTCAGTTCTCTGTACTCCCTGTCATCATCATCTGTGATGAGGCCTACTATTGCAGAGTTGTCAGAATACTTCTGTAGGTAGCAGCTGGCTGAGTTGCACCTAAAATCTGCAGTGTACAGTGTGAAGAGGAAAGGGGCGAGAACCATACCCTGAGGTGCCCCCGTATTACAGATGACGGTACCTGACACACAGTCTTGGGCTCTCACGTATTGAGGTCGATTTGTGAGGTAGTCTAGGATCCAGTTGGAGAGGTGGTGGTCCACTCCAGCAAGGCCCAGCTTGTCCCTCAATAACCTGGGCTGTATGGTGTTAAAAGCACTGGAGAAGTCAAAGAACATTATTCTCACTGTGTTCCCTGGTTTCTCCAGGTGAGACAGAGCCCTGTGCAGAAGATGGATGATGGCATCATCTACCCCAATGCCCGGCCGATAAGCAAACTGGAGGGGGTCCATAGCGGGGCTCACTAGAGGGCGGAGATGTGTGAGAACCAATCTCTCTAAGATCTTCATCAGGTAGGATGTCAGTGCTACAGGTCTGTAGTCATTGAGGTCCATAGGGTGGGGTTTCTTTGGAACTGGTACCACACAAGATTTCCATAATTCAGGGACTATTTCCTGCCTCAGGCTCATATTATACATATATGTAATTATACCACACAGCTGGTCCCCGCAAGTCTTAATTAGCCTTGCACTGATGTCATCTGGCCTTGCGGCTTTCCTCGCCTTGATCTTTTTCATCTCCTTCCTCACCTGGGCCCGTGTGAAGGTCAGACTGTGGTCAGATAAAGACGGATTTCTGGATTTACTGGTCTGTTGGGAAGTGGCCGCATGGGGTGAAGTCATTGTGGTGGGGGGAGCTGAAGGACATACTGGGGTGGGAGGAGCTGGTGTGTGATCAAATCTGTTGAAGAATAGGTTTAGTTCATTAAGCCAATTAACATCTGCCTCAGTCTGGCAGACAGACTGTTTATGACCCGAAATTGACTTAAGCCCCTCCCAGACCCCCCCTTATGTCTTTTCTTTCCATTTGCTTTTCCATTTTTTCTTTTTCTTAGTACCCCCACATACAGTATAATGACCCTGTCAGTGTCCCTACAACCAATGTAATGGCCCCCTCAGTGCCCCCACATACAGTGATGTCCAAGGAGTTAATTACTCACTGCTCTGCTCCATGCTTCCTCTCTGTGGCGGGGTCTGCGGTGATGTCAGCATTCGACACCCAGAGCAGACAGCAGAGAATTGAGTAATGAATGCAGCTCACCACTCCGCTCGCTTTCTGGGGTGCCCATAACGCCAGTAAGAGCCTCCATCAGCACTAACGGAAGAGCTCATTGTGCTTTGAAAGTAAGGATGGTATCCATGCTCTGTATGGGTGTTCCTCCAGAGCAGAGGGGACAGGGGGACAATGCTTTCAGTTAGCAGGTGTACATCCTGGTTTACGGGTAGGGCAGGGCGATTAATCGAAAAATAACTGAAACCGAACATCAACCCAGATAACTGACATGATTTTGTTCACGTCTGTTATTTCAGTTCAGTTATATATATATTCAATATTTGTGAGGTTCAACCTGCAGTTTCATTCGGACTGAACAGGTCCGAATCAAAACTGCTATTATACTCCGGGGTCTCTTCAGATCCTGGAGTATAATAAGCAGAGGCCCTTGGTAGGTGAGCAAACATAAAAGAACTATGTCACTCACCTCTCCTGGGCTCCAGCGCAGCTCCCTCTTCTCTTCCAGTCTTTTGACTGACATCAGTGACCGCTGCGTCTATATGTCACATCCAATCACAGGAATCAGCTGTCCCTGATAAAGACCGGAAGAAAAGAGGGAGCCATGACAGAGGCCAGGAGTGGCGAGTAACACTGTTTTTTTTTATGTTTGATCGCCTCCCCTGGGCCTCTACTTATACTCTGGGGTCTCTTCAGACCCCAGGTTATAATAATAGCAGTATCTGTTCAGATATGTTTGGTCAAAGCTAAACTATTAGGACAATCTCGCAAGATGAATCTCATGAGGTTCACCTAACATATACTCATACTTTAAAATGGGCGTGGTTTTAAAAGGGATGTGATCTAAATAATTGCTATTAATTGTAATGGAGGTAAAATGCCCGATTAAATGCGATTTTGATTTAGGCCATTATCACCCAGTTCTAGGTGCGGGTACGGCAGGTTGAGAACCACTGACCTAAATTACCTCAATATAATACTACATTTTACCTATAGAGGCTTCTGTAGGTGAAGTGCCTGGCTATTCATGGCTTTCTTTGGTTAAATCATCTATTTGCAGCCGTTCTCATGTTAATGTATATTTTTTAGAGTATTTGGAGCAACCCACATTGTATTTTAGTCTCTATACAATATTCTTGTACACATTCGACAAATGGGGCAGATGCATAGCAGTAGTATGTGAGGATTTACAAATGTTTCAGGCTGATCCTTTTGTACCCTGGAAACAATCCAAGTTAACAAGATATCATGTATTCTCAGGAGGCATGTCTGCTGCTACCACATAATCTCAGACAGTACTAGACTCAGATGCTATACATAGTAAAACATATTATGTTGCAACTGTAAGTTTGCCAGCATTTCCTCCCTCTAACTGAATATATGAACATGCAGGTTTTCTAGACTTGATTGACAACTGTGTATCTGGATTCTTACATAGAGAGACTGAAAATAGGGTATAACACATTTATCCTGTTTTTCAGTCTTCCCAGTGAAGAATGGCCATACAGTCATATAATCTTTGGTAACTTTTGCAAATGCAATAATGCAACCTAGTCACAAGCCAGAGCAGCATACAAAATTTTACTCGCTGCTTCTTAAAATGTCACAGTCTTAAACTTATACACCTCTTTTTGCTTAAGTAAAATCCTGAAAAGCAACATCATCATCAGCTACATCTTCCACAGCAGCTGCTGTGTAGTTACATCCTTATTTGTCAGTAGATATACAGTTTTACTCACAATAGAACACATATCCGAAGTTAGAAATTAGATATTTTTCCATTTAATATATAAAAATATATATATATATATATATATATATATAAAACTAATTTAGAAATTGATGGCAGCGACATATCTCAAAAAAATTGTGACAGGGCCATGTCTACCATTGTGTAGTATCCCCTTTTCTTTTCACAACTGTTTGTAAAGGTCTGGAAAGTAAAGAGAACAATTGCTGGAGTTTTGGGAGAGGAATATTATCCCAATCTTATCTGATGTAGGATTCTAGCTGCTCAACAGCCCTGGGTCTGCTTTGCCAAATTTTTTTTGTTTCATATTGCCCCAAATGTTTTCTATTTGTGAAAGGCCTGGATTGCCTGCAGGTAAGTTCAGCACTTGGACTCTTCTTCTGTGAAGCCATGCTGTTGTGATGGATGGTTTAGGTCTGTGATGGCGAACCTATGGCACGCGTGCCAGAGAGGGCACGCAGAGTCCTCTCAGTTGGCACGCGCGCCGTCACCATGATCGCTCACTAACGGGGAATCCGGTACAGGATTCCTTGTTGGTGAGCGATCGCTTCTTTCAGCTGTATGTGCAGTCCGTGGCCTACACTGACTGTAGTGTGACCTCTGCCCCGACGCAGGCGCTATCACGTAAATCATCAGTACCTGAGATCAGAAGAAGGAGGACGCTCTTCGTGGGACTGCAGCTCTTCGTGGGACAAGGTAAGTAACATAAACTGCTGTGTGGGGGCCTTCTGTGGAGCATATACTACTGTATGGGGGACACTGTGAAGCATCTAATACTGCATGGGGGACAATGAAGCATATACTACTGTATGGAGGACACCGTGAAGCATAAACTACTGTGTGGGGGACACCGTGAAGCATATACTACTGTGTGGGGCCCCACTGTGAAGCATAAACTACTGTGTGGGGGCCCACTCTGAAGCATATACTACTGTGTGAGGGCCCACTCTGAAGCATATACTACTGTGTGGGGGCCCACTGTGAAGCATATACTACTGTGTGGGGGCCCACTGTGAAGCATCTAATACTGTGTGGGGGGCTTACTGTGGAGCATATACTACTGTGTGGGGGCCCACTGTGAAGCATCTAATACTGTGTGGGGGGCTTACTGTGGAGCATATACTACTGTGTGGGGGCACACTGTGAAGCATATACTACTGTGTGGGGGCCCACTGTGAAGCATATACTACTGTGTGGGGGCCCACTGTGAAGCATATACTACTGTGTGGGGCCCCACCACTGTGAAGCATATAATGTGGGTGTGGGCCCAAAGTGGAGCATATAATACTGTGCGGGGGCCTCTGTGGAGCATATACTACTGTGTGGGGGCCATTCTGGAGCTTATAATATTGTCTGGAGACCACTTCGGAGTGAAATGTACTGTCTGGGGGCCACTTCGGAACACATTGTACTGTCTGGGGGCCCTTCACTATTTATATCACACAGTATTTGTTTTTAGCAAACATGTGATATTAGTACAGGCTGCAACAACATTGCTCTTGGCACTTTGCGATAATTTAGTGGGTTTTGGGTTGCAGTTTGGGCACTCGTTCTCTAAAAGGTTCACCATCACTGGTTTAGGTGGTTTACCATAGTCTTGCTGAAATATGGAAGGGCCTTCCCTGAAAGAGACATTGGGGGGGAATTTATCAATGCATCTAAGCCAGTTTTCAGGCATGGTGTTGAATAACGCGGTGCATCCTTGCGTGGTGCCACATCTCCTGTTCTGCACCTCACTTACCACTTTGCACAGATGTGGGTGTGTTATACAGGACTTCTATACCAGCTCCTGACAGGAACAGACTTCAATTTTGGTGCACAGGAGTGTGCCTGATTAATTAGGAGCCTCTTGATTGGCCTTGCATCAATTGGGGTATTTAATAAAAGACTGGCGTACAAAATTTATATTGCCTTTCAAGATGTGTAACCTGCCCATGCCAAAATCATTAACCCCAACTTCATACTATCAGAGATGCAAGCCCATTGAACTGTGCGCTGATAACAAGATGGATAGTTCCTCTCCTCCAGTCTGCAGGAGAAAGCGTCCATGGTTTTCATAAAGAATTTTAAATTTTGATTCAGTTTGATGACAGTTTCCTTTTTTATTCAGTCCATTTTAAATTAACTTTGGCCCTGGGAAGACGCCAGCATTTCCGGATTGTGTTTATATATGGCTTCTTCTTTGCATGATATAGCTTTAACTTGCATTTGAGGATTGCATGGCAATGGCAAACTGCAGAGCCCATGCAGTGATTTGCATTGCCGATTTTATTCAAGAGCATCCAATATTGACCGGGTCCGTCAACCTTGTCCCTTATGCACACGGATTTCTTCACTCTCTGAATCTCTTGATATTATGTTCTGTAGATGCTGGGAAAAACTGCATCTAAAAATTGTGAAGCAATTTCAGAGAAATATTCCTCGATGTAAAATTGCAGACTGCTAAACCTCTGACTATCTTTATTTCTGAGACACTCTGCTCTTTTTATACACAGTCAAGAGACTTAATTGAAAAATGCCCCTCCATCTGTTTTTCATTAGTACCACTTATTTTTCCAGCCTTTTGTTAACCCCGTCTAAACTTTTTTGGAGATATGTTGTTGCCATCAATTTCTAAATGCGTTAATTTTTTTTTAAATGAAATGGAGAAAAGTTGAACTTTCAAACTTTTGATACGTGTTCTAGTGTGAATAAAATACAGTTGTATGAAATTTCCAAACCACTGCATTATTGTTTTATTTACATTTTACACTGTGGCCCAACTCTTTTGTAATAGGGGGAGAACAATTCAGATTTTCCACTGCTTCCAATGATCCATTTAGTTCTGCAAATGAATCATAGTGACTGAAAATTATTCCAACACAATTGGACCACCAAAAGCCTAATGTTGCTTCTCACCTTCTGCATCCTCTTGGGTGCCCAAACAGCACTTTCCATACACATATGAAATATTTCTGTAAAAGAGAGCAAGAAAGTTGTATTGAAGGCAGCACCTTTGTCTGGATTGTTGACATAGAAACTGTGGGAACTGCTCATGGTTGTCAGCAGATCTAACAATTCTCTACTAGTTGTCTTTGTGGGCCCACTGGAGCCTGTTCGCTGGGTTTGTCCTCACGTAACCATTGCTTCCAACATCTCTTTATCCTCTGAGGAAGCCCTTGCATGGGCGATACGTGTGGGTGACTTTTCATGGAGTCTCATATGGGTAGGTTCTAATACCATTTGTGTTATAATGGGTCCTTTTTATTGCTCGGTTGCTATGTAACTCTAAATGTGCATGTATAACATGCACTTTGCCAGATAAAAGTTTTCACTGTTTGTATTTCATTATTGTACTGCCGATATATCTTGTTTCTTCAGCAATATTGGTTATTTCATGCACTATTTATGTGTATTTATTATTATATCCTTTTCTTGTTGTTTTCCCCTTTTTATATTTTTCCGATGGCATATTAGTAATCACTATTATATTATAGGCATAGCACTTGAGGGAGAGCTATATTCACACTTGATCCAGCAAACGGTGCATATTCAGATATATTCATTTTTATAGACCCAAATTTATTTCCCTACCCTAACATGTGCTCCTTTGTTTGTTTTAAATATTTTTAAATTTTTCAAATACATGCTCAATAAAGATTCATTTTTTTCACTATTTGGGTTGTGCGTCCTTTGAAGACCTGCATCTTTTTTTCTTTGGTTTTGTGCATTTACAAAAAGCATGGTCTTGATGCACCCCATAATTTAATTTAGCAGTGGTGCCCACTATCCAATAACAAATTGTGATAATTGTGAAGTGGAACGAAAATGATACATGGTTTTCAAAATTTTAATCAAATAAAAATCTGAAAAGTGTGACGTGCAAAAGTATTCAGCCCCCCTATATCAATACTTTGTAGAGCCACCTTTTGCTGCAATTACAGCTGCAAGTCATTTGGGGTATATCTCTACCATCTTTACACATCTAGAGACTGCCCATTCTTCTTTGCAAAAACTCAAGCTCAGCCAGATTGGATGGAGAGCGTCTGTGAACAGCAATTTTCACGTCTTGCCACAGATGCTCAATGGGATTTAGGTCTGGACTTTGACTGGGCCATTCTAACACATGAATATTCTTTGATCTAAACCATTTCACTGTAGCTCTGGCTGTATGTTTAGGGTCATTGTCTTGCTGGAAGGTGAATCTCCTTTCCAGCCACAAGTCTTTTGCAGCCTCCAAAAGGTTTTCTTCCAGGATTGCCCTGTATTTAGCTCCATCCATCCATCCATCTTCCCATCAGTTCTGACCGGCTTCCCTGTCCCTGCTGAAGAAAAGCATCCCCACAGCATGATGCTGCCTCCACTATATTTCACAGTGGGAGTGGTGTGTTTAGGGTGATGAGCAGTGTTACTTGCCCGCTACACACAGCGCTTCATATTTAGGTCAATAAGTTCAACTTTGGTTTCATCTGAAAAGAACACCTTCTTCCACGTTTGCTGTGTCCCCTATATGGCTTGTTTTAAACTGCACCTCTTATGTCTTTCTTCCAACAATAGTTTTCTTCTTGCCACTCTTCCATAAAGACCAGATTTGTGGCGTGCACGACGTATAGTTGTCCTGTTTACAGATTCTCCTACCTGAGCTGTGGATTTCTGCAGCTCCTCCAGAGTGACCATGGGCCTCTTAGCTGTTTCTCTGACCAGTGCTCTCCTTGCTCGATCTGTCAGTTTAGGTGGACGGCCATGTCTTGGTAGGTTTGCAGTTGTAGAATACTTTTTTCATTTTTGGACGAAGGATTGAACAGTGCTCCTTGGGATGCTCTAAGCTTGGGATATGTTTTTATAACCTAACCCTGCTTTAAACTTCTCCACAACTTTATCTCTGACCTGTTTAGCGAGTTTCTTGGTCTTCATGATGTTGTTTGTTCACTAGTGTTCTCTAACAAACCACTGAGGCCTTCACAGAACAGGTGTATTTATACTGAGACTAAATTACACACAGCTGGACTCAATTAAGTACCTTCTGAAGGCAATTGATTGCACTGGATTTTATTTGGGGGTATCAAAGTACAGGGGGCTGAATACTTTTGCACATCACACTTTTCACATTCTAATTTGATTAACATTTTGAAAACCATGTATCATTTTTCTTCCACTTCTCAATCATGTGTTGCTTTATCTTGGTCTATCACTTAAAATCTCAAAATACATTTAAAGAGGACCTTTCACGTCCTCATGTATATGCTGTTTTACAGACCGCTAGAAAGCCAACAGCACGCTGAATTCAGCACACTGCTGGATTTTCCAGTATGTGCCCCGGGGTTGGAGATATGGGGGGGATCGTAGTGTCACGGTTCACCGTCAGAAGGGCATTCCTGACAGTCTAGCTGGGCTGTGAGGAACACCCCCCGACAGTACTTGTCCATAGACTTGTACTGGGGGGGGGGGGGGGGGTTGGGGAGGAAAGGCGTGCGTTCCTCACAGCTCAGAGTCATCGCTGGGCTGTAAGGAACACAGGAACACCCCCTCTGATAGTACAGCGCTATGGACGAGTACAGAGAGAGGGGGCGTTCCTTACAGGCCAGTGATGACGCTGAGCTGTGAGGTACACCGCCGCGGCCCCCCCTCCCCCTCCCAGGTCAGTGCTTATGGAGGAATACTGTCAGGGAGGGCATTCCTCACAGCACAGCTAGACTGTCAGGAACGCCCTTCTGACAGTGAACCGTGAATTCAGCGCACGGTTGGCTTTCTAGAGGTATGTAAAACAGCATACACATGAGAACGTGAAAGGTCCTCTAAGTTTGCAGCTGTAAGGTGACAAATTGTGAAAAAGTTCAAGGGGTATGAATACTTTTGCAAGCCACTGTAGTTGAGTATTACTAAACAAAGGAGCCATGCAGTATTCCAAGCATTAACTAGTCAGCAGAAGATGTCTGTCATGGTGCCTGTGTGAATTTGGCAGAGAACTACAAATACAAGCTCTAATGGTTGGAGAATAACAAGACAGACCTTCTGTCTCTATCCTTTTTCCCTCATAGATTGCAAGCTCTTGCGGACAGGGCCCTGTATCCCACTGTGCCAGTTGGTCTCTGATAGCATTATCTGTTTTGTACACTGTGTGCAGAATTATTAGGCAAATGAGTATTTTGATCACATCATCCTTTTTATACATGTTGTCCTACTCCAAGCTGTATAGGCTTGAAAGCCAACTACCAATTAAGTAAATCTGGTGATGTGCATCTCTATAATGAGGAGGGGTGTGGTCTAATGACATCAACACCCTATATAAGGTGTGCTTAATTATTTGACAACTTCCTTTCCTTTGGCAAAATGGGCCAGAAGAGAGATTTGACGGACTCTGAAAAGTCAAAAATTGTGAGATGTCTTTCAGAGGGATGCAGCAGTTTTGAAATTGCCAAACTTTTGAAGCGTGATCACCGAACAATCAAGTGTTTCATGGCAAATAGCCAACAGGGTCGCAAGAAGCGTGTTGAAAAAAAAAAAGGCGCAAAATAACTGCTAATGAATTGAGGAAAATCAAGCGTGAAGCTGCCAAGATGCCATTAGCCACCTGTTTAGTCATATTTCAGAGCTGCAACGTTACTGGAGTATCAAAAAGCACAAGGTGTGCGATACTCAGGGACATGGCCAAGGTAAGGAAGGCTGAAAAACGACCACCTTTGATCAAGAAACATAAGATAAAACGTCAAGACTGGGGCAAGAAATATCTTAAGACTGATTTTTCAAAGGTTTTATGGACTGATGAAATGAGAGTGACTCTTGATGGGCCAGATGGATGGGCCCGAGGCTGGATCAGTAAAGGGCAGAGAGCTCCACTCCGACTCAGACGCCAGCAAGGTGGAGGTGGGGTACTGGTATGGGCTGGTATCATCAAAGATGAACTTGTGGGACCTTTTCGGGTGGAGGATGGAGTGAAGCTAAACTCCCAGACCTACTGCCAGTTTCTGGAAGACACCTTCTTCAAGCAGTGGTACAGGAAGAAGTCGGTATCGTTCAAGAAAAACATGATTTTCATGCCGGACAATGCTCCATCACATGCATCCAAATACTCCACAGCGTGGCTGTACAGAAAAAAGGTCTAAAAGAAGAAAAAAATTATGACATGGCCCCCTTGTTCACCTGATCTGAACCCCATAGAGAACATGTGGTCCCTCATAAAGTGTGAGATCTACAGGGAGGGAAAACAGTACACCTCTCTGAACAGTGTCTGGGAGGCTGCGGTGGCTGCTGCATGCAATGTTGATCGTAAACAGATCAAGCAACTGACAGAATCTATGGATGGAAGGCTTTTGAGTGTCATCGTAAAGAAAGGTGGCTATATTGGTCACTGATTTGTTTTTTGGTTTTGTTTTTGAATGTCAGAAATGTTTATTTCTAAATTTTCTGTTATATTGGTTTAACTGGTGAAAATAAACAAGTGAGATGGGTATATATTTGGTTTTTATTAAGTTGCCTAATAATTCTGCACAGTAATAGTTACCTGCACAAACAGATATCCTCCTAAGATAGCCAAATCTAAAAAAAAACCACTCCAACTTCAAAAAATATTAAGCTTTCATATTTATGAGTCTTTTGGGTTGATTGAGAACATAGTTGTTCAATAATAAAAATAATCTCAAATACAACTTGCCTAATAATTCTGCACACAGTGTATATCTGGTGTACCGTATGTAAATTCGCAAATGTAAAGCACCATGGAATTAATGGTGCTATATAAACAATAATAAAAAAAATATCTAAGCTGCGCTTATCTTCTGTTTGGAATGGTTTTCATCACAGTAGGAGGACAACATTTCTGGTCACGCTGCTTATCTTACTACTTTTTATTTAGGAACATAACATCCACAGAATTCTAGGAATTTACTACAGATAAGATTATACATGTTTTGGAACTTTAGTGTTCTCCATCTGCAGGACAATAGTCTACCTGTTCGGCCACTATATTAGACATACAAATGAAACAATCACTCAATAAATCACTTTTAGAAGTGTTCACACAGAACTTACAGTTAATATTCTATCGCCTACTTCCAACCACTACATGTAAGGTCTTTGACACTTCCATCTACCCAGTACAAATTATCCCTTGCTTTCTTGTCTAGCACATGTAACCCAGTACAAATTATCCCTTGCTTTCTTGTCTAGCACATGTATCTGACCTCCAGTTGTCACTTCAGACTGATTGCTCAGGCCAGCACAAGGAAGTCTTTCCTACTACTGTTCTAGTCTGGTCCTATTTTTTGGAACAAATGAAGCAACATCCGTAAAAACCATGTTACTTATGAAGAAAAGGTTACAACAAACTCAAGCTCGCTTTTGTTTCAAATCAGTTTTTGATCAGTCATGTAACTTAGAGGACTGTATGTGTATGTTAGGAAATACATTCCTATGATGTAGCAACTCTGGAGCTTTTTTTCCCCTTCTCCTAGCACTGTTTGCCTGTTTCCTATATTATTCCTTCTGAATAATTAAGAATTAACAACTAGGTCTTACTATCCCTTTACCAAAAGGGTGCCTCCCTACACAGTAAGAACTGATAGGATAGTGTTATAGAGAATAGGCACCCCCCTGTACTTTGTACAGAAGGCACAAAGTAGACTTCTAAAAGAAAGTAGTATTTACTAAAACAGACCTGTCAGTAGAGCAGATAAGACCGATCAAGAACAGGATTTTTTTAAAAGATGGGAAAGGTAATCAAGAAAATGCATATTTAAAAATGATTTTGGCTACTTTTATTAATTATATTATTTTGGGGTAAACATAGTGCTGGACTAACGTGTCTTGGGCTACCAATAAAATTCATTCTGGGGCCCACTATACAGCTATATGCAAAATATTGCCAACATATTTATTTTTCAGTAGCAGCCTGCTGCCTAGGCCCTTACCTCTGATTGTCTGTCCTGAGGTACTGTCAGCCTGCTGTCTTGCCCTTACCTTAAACTAGGGCCCTCAACAGAGCAGCTGATGGCAGGTAGTAAGATGCTACAGGATGACTGGTTATTGAGGCCCCTACAATGTCATGGAGAGGATGGGGTGCAGGGTGGAAGGATACTACTCTGGACCTAGAGGTCATATCAGCAGTCCAGTGTGTATTTAGTACATAAAAATTAACTGGGTAGTTTTTCAAGTCCTCCCAGTATATTATACTGACTCGTAACCTGGTCAAGATGCTATATGGATCTTTATGAAATATATATAAATATAGAGAGTGCACTGTGGCATGCTAGTGTGGTCTGGGGAATTTTTACAATAAAACTTCAACTATTTTTTAACTCTGCAACCTGTACTGTACAATTTCTCATAGCGGTCTTATGGTTCATTCTGCAGACCTTTTCCCTGCTCTTTAAACTCAGTGATCATAAACAATTTAGACTAGGGACTTGCGGGGTGTCCTAAGCAGACATCCCACAGCGGACTTGGCTGAAGCAAATATATAGGCAAAATTGGTTGGTTTTCACCATGAGCTTGGCTTTCAACCTTTGTATTGTAAAGTTTAAAAACTGCGCCTGAACTCTAAGCAATAATTGACATGCTGCAGCTTGAACAGCATATTTCAGCAATGTGTGGACAGGATTTGTAAATATATATATATAAAAAAAAAAAATAATAATTATATATTTTTTTTTAAATCAAGGTTTTATATAAAACATTTAAAAATAATTGTGAGGTTTTTAAAGTTTTTCCATGTGCTCTATAATTTAGGAAAAAAAAAAATCCTGAAGAGAAAAAAAAAATGATGCAGTTCTTTGTCCATTAGGCCATATAATATACTGAGACTTCCTGCTTTGGATAGGGCTAACTTACTGATCGGTGGGTGTCTTACTGCTAAGAGCCGCACTGATCTAGAACCAAGGCATGTTGCACCCCAGCTCTGACCACAATGCCTGGTTGTACAGTACACGTTGCGCCATACATTCGAGTGGGGACCAGCCATGATAGCAGACATCTTACTTCTGCTATCTCCAATAGTTTCCATTCAAATGAAACCACCAATCAGCAAAGTGACCCTAACCATTTGGCTAGGGGGTAACTTGTTCTAACTTGAATATACCTTTAAACTATAATCTTATCAGTCTGATCACAGTTCAGCTTACATGAGAGTTTATGATTCCTTAGGAGTACAGGGAAATGCTAGCAATGAGCTGTACAACAGCTTATTTGATTTCACTGAAAAGGGGTCAGAGCAGCATGCATTTTTTTCATCATATAATACATTCGGCTCTACTCCTGTGTAAAAACAACTTTTGAGAAGTGTTAATAAATTAGGAAAATGTTTTGCAGCCCCTAATAGACCCAATGCATTAACATACAGTATTGCCAATGGACAGTGCTGGGGTCCTCACTTCTGACATTGTACAGTTCACCCAAAGGAAAAAAACACTAATCTTGCTATCAAACAATGGCAATACAAGTTAATAATAACAATAGTCCTTTAATAGTCCCACAATGGGGAAATTCAGTGTGTTACAGCAGCAACGATAAGCAGATACAAATACATGTACAGGAATGTTCCAAGGTAAGAGGCATTACTTTGATAGCCGACAGACAGATAGGAAGTAGCAGGGGGGGGGGGGGGGGGATTTAACAGGCAGAGAGATATTTCAGTTCTCTGTGTGTATTGATCTCCGCTTAGGTCGGTGTTGGTTGTACAGCCTAACCGCGGTGGGGAGGAAAGACTTCCGATAGTGCTCCTTCTCACACCTAGGGTGGAGCAATCGGTCACTGACAGTACTGCTCAGCGCGATCACAGTCTCATGCATGGGATGGGACTTCTTCTTCTGCATGGAGCTCACCACGGACAGTATCCTTTTGTCACCCACCACCTGCACTGGGTCCAGTGGGCTCAGACAGAGGACAGAGCTGGCCTTTCTAATCAGCTTGTCAAGTTTATTTCTGTCCCTGGTTGATATACTGCTCCCCCAGCAGGCCACTCCAAAGAAGATGGCTGATGCCACTACCGAGTTGAAGAAAGTTCTAAGAAGTGCCCCCCAGATTCCAAAGGCTCTCAGCTTCCTAAGCAGGTAGAGCCTGCTGTGGCCCTTCCTGTACAGGGCCTCCATATGATCTGCCCAGTCCAGCTTATTATTAAGGAGCAAATCCAGGTACTTATAGGTGTTCACAATCTCGATGCCCGTCCCCAGGATGTCCACTGGTTTAGGAGGGCTTCTGCCTTTACGGAAGTCCACCACCATCTCCTTGGTCTTCCCCACGTTAATCTTCAGGTGGTTCCGATGGCACCAGTCCACAAACTCCTGGTTCAGTTCTCTGTACTCCCTGTCATCATCATCTGTGATGAGGCCTACTATTGCAGAGTCGTCAGAATACTTCTGTAGGTAGCAGCTGGATGAGTTGCACCTAAAATCTGCAGTGTACAGTGTGAAGAGGAAAGGGGAGAGAACCGTACCCTGAGGTGCCCCCGTATTACAGATCACGGTACCTGACACACAGTCTTGGGCTCTCACGTATTGAGGTCGATTTGTGAGGTAGTCTAGGATCCAGTTGGAGAGGTTGTGGTCCACTCCAGCAAGGCCCAGCTTGTCCCTCAATAACCTGGGCTGTATGGTGTTAAAAGCACTGGAGAAGTCAAAGAACATTATTCTCACTGTGTTCCCTGGTTTCTCCAGGTGAGACAGAGCCCTGGGCAGAAGATGGATGATGGCATCATCTACCCCAATGCCCGGCCGATAAGCAAACTGGAGGGGGTCCATAGCGGGGCTCACTAGAGGGCGGAGATGTGTGAGAACCAATCTCTCTAAGATCTTCATCAGGTAGGATGTCAGTGCTACAGGTCTGTAGTCATTGAGGTCCATAGGGTGGGGTTTCTTTGGAACTGGTACCACACAAGAAGATTTCCATAATTCAGGGACTATTTCCTGCCTCAGGCTCATATTATACATATATGTAATTATACCACACAGCTGGTCCCCGCAAGTCTTAATTAGCCTTGCACTGATATCATCTGGCCCTGCGGCTTTCCTCGCCTTGATCTTTTTCCTCTCCTTCCTCACCTGGGCCCGTGTGAAGGTCAGACTGTGGTCAGATAAAGACGGATTTCTGGATTTACTGGTCTGTTGGGAAGTGGCCGCATGGGGTGAAGTCATTGTGGTGGGGGGAGCTGAAGGACATACTGGGGTGGGAGGAGCTGGTGTGTGATCAAATCTGTTGAAGAATAGGTTTAGTTCATTAAGCCAATTAACATCTGCCTCAGTCTGGCAGACAGACTGTTTATGACCCGAAATTGACTTAAGCCCCTCCCAGACAAGTTGTTAAGAAGATGAAGTTTAAGTTGTATACATATATTCCAATATATTCATTTGACTAGTACAAAAATTGGACATTACAGTAATGGTGGGTTTGTACCAAAATCTTTCATTAGAATACACAAATCATAAGAAATACTGTCCGATTAAACATACTTACTTATGGCTACACGTGGTTTCACTTTGCCGAGTAAAATATATTTTTATTTTAAAAACTTCACAGGAATATTTTACAAAAAAAGTGTATGCACCAATATACAGCAGGCACTTGTTTACAAACACAGGCGCCCAATTATTGTAATACTCTTAGACTTGCACAATAGTTTCTTCCTTAGAAAAATTTTACCACAGAAATTGGAATTTTGTCTATAGCATTTGTGTGTGAAAATGTGTGGACCAAGTTCCTGAGAAGCCAAGGACCATATGCCATTCAAGCAAACAGTAGCATTATGTAACTCACTGACTGCGATAAAATATTTCACCTTCTGATGATCCAGTATAAAATAATTCTCTAACCATGGAGGTCTGAGGTAATGGCTTTCTCTGAATAAAATTTCAGGCAAAATGTGTCACAACAGCATTTTTTTTTTTTTTTTAATAAGATGCCCATAAACAAAGATCATTTTGGAAGGATTGGCCAGCTATTTCAGGTGTATGAGGGTGTGCAGACACAGCAGATGCCTGAAAATGATGGATCGGGCATGTTCATTTGTTTCCTGTGCTTATTGCAAAATTGGCCTCCTACATGAGACCGGTGAGGGTCCAAGGTTGACGGATCCCTACCAATCAGCTCTTCTCCATGCAGTGTTTGGAGTGCTAAGCAGATGCATTGTAGTGCAGATGATTTTGTAGTGACCAATTATAGGTCTTGGATAATCCCTTTAAATTTTGAGCAGAATGACGAGAGCTACAGGTCTAAATCTGGCCATACAATGTAGATTAAATTATACTATATAAGTATAGTTTCTGACTATAGTGATCTTCCATACCCATCCATGTGATGTTTGGGCTGCAGACCATGATCTCTATGATCAAAATGACAGAAGTTGGACTTATTTTTTCTAAAAAGTCATAGGTAATATGGTAGAAAGTAAAACAGGACTGCTGTAATGTCAACTAGGTTAGGGCATAGTGGGAATAAGTATATGTGCTGTTTGAGTTTCTCTTTAAGAACTGCAGGGTAAACGAACACTGGACTTAGACCCACTTTTACGCTTTGCGACTATTAAACCTCTGAATTATACTTTAAGCACATACATCAGTCTAAATAGCAATATACAGTGCCTTGCGAAAGTATTCTGCCCCCTTGAACTTTTCAACATTTTGCCACATTTCAGGCTTCAAAGATAAAGATATAAAATTTTAATTTTTTGGTGAAGAATCAACAACAAGTGGGACACAATCGTGAAGTGGAACGAAATTTATTGGATATTTTAAACTTTTGTAAATAATAAAAAACTGAAACATGGGGCGTGCCAAATTATTCGGCCCCCTTAAGTTAATACTTTGTAGCGCCACCTTTTGCTGCGATTACAGCTGCAAGTCGCTTGGGGTATGTATCAGTTTTGCACATTGAGAGGCTGAAATTCTTGCCCATTCTTCCTTGGAAAACAGCTCGAGCTCAGTGAGGTTGGATGGAGAGCATTTGTGAACAGCAGTTTTCAGCTCTTTCCACAGATTCTCGATTGGATTCAGGTCTGGACTTTGACTTGGCCATTCTAACACCTGGATAGGTTTATTTGTGACCTATTCCATTGTAGATTTTGCTTTATGTTTGGGATCATTGTCTTGTTGGAAGGTAAATCTCCGTCTCAGTCTCAGGTCTTTTGCAGACTCCAACAGGTTTTCTTCCAGAATGGTCCTGTATTTGGCTCCATCCATCTTCCCATCAATTTGAACCATCTTCCCTGTCCCTGCTGAAGAAAAGCAGGCCCAAACCATGATGCTGCCACCACCATGTTTGACAGTGAGGATGGTGTGTTCAGGGTGATGAGCTGTGTTGCTTTTACACCAAACATATCGTTTTGCATTGTGGCCAAAAAGTTCGATTTTGGTTTCATCTGACCAGAGCACCTTCTACCACATGTTTGGTATGTCTCCCAGGTGGCTTGTGGCAAACTTTAAACGAGACTTTTTATGGATACCTTTGAGAAATGGCTTTCTTCTTGCCACTCTTCCATAAAGGCCAGATTTGTGCAGTGTACGACTGATTGTTGTCCTATGGACAGACTCTCCCACCTCAGCTGTAGATCTCTGCAGTTCAACAAGAGTGATCATGGGCCTCTTGGCTGCATCTCTGATCAGTCTTCTCCTTGTTTGAGATGAAAGTTTAGAGGGACGGCCGGGTCTTGGTAGATTTGCAGTGGGTCTGATACTCCTTCCATTTCAATATGATCGCTTGCACAGTGCTCCTTGGGATGTTTAAAGTTTTGGAAATCTTTTTGTATCCAAATCTGGCTTTAAACTTCTCCACAACAGTGCCACAGACCTGCCTGGTGTGTTCCTTGGTCTTCATGATGCTTTCTGCGCTTTAAACAGAACCCTGAGACTATCACAGAGCAGGTGCATTTATACGGAGACTTGATTACACACAGGTGGATTATATTTATCATCATCAGTCATTTAGGACAACATTGGATCATTCAGAGATCTTCACAACTTCTGGAGTGAGTTTGCTGCACTGAAAGTAAAGGGCCCGAATAATATTGCACGCCCCACTTTTCCGTTTTTTATTTTTTACAAAAGTTTAAAATAACCAATAAGTTTTGTTCCACTTCACAATTGTGTCCCACTTGTTGTTGATTCTTCAAAAAAAATTTAAATTTTATATCTTTATGTTTGAAGCCTGAAATGTGGCAAAAGGTTGAAAAGTTCAAGGGGGCCGAATACTTTCGCAAGGCACTGTATCTACAGAAGTTTATCTGCACATGTTTAAGACATTAACAAACCTTTAGAACTACTAAAACAGTATCAAGTCTTAGGGATTGTTCAGATGACGATATCAGCGTTAGACATGAGCTACTTATGTAGCAGCAGAAATATTTCTGTAGCTACTTCCAGTAAATTCTGTCCATTAAGCCTAGTCTTCCATGGTAATTACAATAGTGAGATAGGACTGGCACTACGTCATAATACGGTGAATATGTTCCATGTGGTCAACAGAGGAATAAACACAGTTCTTATTATGCATTAAATACACTATGACGTTTACAGGATCACTTTAATTGCATGGTTATTGATAATTCAATACTTCGGATTTCCAGAATATAAAATGAAACAGGACCAGCCTGTCACACTTAACCTTATATTAGTTATTAACAGCCAGTAAAGTTTACAATGAAAGCTAAACCAACAAGAAAGCAGCAGGAACTCATTTATTGTGACTCCTAATAGCACAGACTGGGAAGCAAGTTCTCATCCCATTATCTTCTCATATCTGAAGACGTGGATAGAAGTAAATATCAGGTATGTATACAAAGTGTGTTCTTTATTTCTTATTAATCCAGCTTCTGTTCCCCCAAACTATACAATAGATAATAGAGCATTGCAATAGGCAGGTTCATAACATATTAGTGTTTATTTGCCATATAGACTAATATTCATTTGCCATTCAAGATAGATTTCCGTATGATTGTGTTGTAGTGTTTGCCATTTCATATACAGGAATGCAGCACAATAAACAGCACTGAATGTGTTCTGGAGCTTCTGCAATGTTGCTTGCGCGCATTCAGAAACTTAGCCCTACAGTAGAGAAGCAAGCAGTTCTTTCAACATAGAGAAGAGTAAGTGTGCAAAACAGGCACCACTGTGGATATTGTCCAATGTGTAGTGTACAGGGTAATAAATGTATCCACATAGTTAATGCAGTTAAGGCCTGTCTTGCAGGTGGCCTCATGTAGCATTGCTATGTCAGTCAGTCTACTCGCAATATAAGTTAAAATGCCACCAATTCTTAGTTGCCATTCTGTCTGTCCTACTTTCAGTTTTGTAAAGTATCGGATATAAAACTGTTTAAGAAAACAGTCAATTAATATTGCTGTAAATAGCAGATGCTATTGCTTGAACTTACTAAAATGGGTTGTTAGTGTTAATGTAGTGTCCAAAACATGAAAAAAAAAGTGAAAAAACAAAAACAAAAACCAAAAAGGAAGTACATATATAAGTAACAAACACTTAGCTCTGAATTCAAAACCAGGGGCGGATTTAGCAAAGATCAGCATGACTTAAAAAAGAATGCAGTGCTATACTAGATTTCAATAAGAAATTTAGATACAGAAAAATCAGGGTAAGAAAATAGTGTTTCTTTTTTTCATTATAACAATTACATTAAAGGTTGTTGTCACTGACTCGCTTAATCTTCCGTAGGGAGATCTTGTCACACCGATGTTGTATATTCACTAATGTGATCTATTATGTAATGTCAGTATGCACACCATTAGCAAGAGGAAGATTTGTGTGCAGCGTTATGACAAACCTTTGCATTTCCAATGAGGTATTGCACAGATTATTAAAAAAGCAAAAAGGCAACAAAAATATACAGCAGATTGGTAAACCATTTACATGATCATTTTACAGAAGTCATAGACAGAAAGTAGTGTTTAGTATTCATTCACCTTAAAAAAAATATATATATTATATATATTTATATAACGTGTAGATCAATCATCCCATTCATCATCATCCTCAAAGTCTTCATCATCATCCTCATCTTCATCAGTATCTAAATTTAAAAAATACACTATTACTAATAAAGCAATGGGCTGTATGCATGAATATAATGGCAATATTCAACACATCCAAAATATAAGATATATACATATATACATACATATACATATATATACATACATACACACACACACACATACATACATATATATATATATATATATATACACATACACACATATATATATATATATATATATATATATATAACATACACACACACACACCAAATGTTGTCTAAAATGTAAGACCTTAAAAAATGGTTTTGGTTGGACAATATTGATGGGATTATTTAGAGTAAGGAACATAAAGAAAAAAAAATTGAAAAGTGAAGAAATTTTTCTACAACGTCATCATTGCAGTTTTTATCACATGCTGTAGATTTTCAAATTCACAGCAAGCCATTTAGGTTTTGGTCTCTGCAATGTAAAGTCTGAATACTGATTTATTTATTTTTCTAACCTGTGGCCAAAGTTTTCTACCTTTGCTAACTATATCCTAACTTGCAGCACTGCCTTCAATTTCTAAAATGTGGAATGGACAAGGGTCTCAGGCATTTATGCTGCGACCACAGGATATGCCATGTCCAATCGATACAGGTCCCAGTACAGCGACCTTTATTTACCCCCCCCCCCAAAACAGGAGTCCTCCGAATATCTGCACTGTGAATGGGAGTGGCTGTTTATACACAACTCTCTTCATTTACTTCTATCAATGTTCCAAAAATAGCCGAGCGACCATCCTTAAAGGGAACCTGTTAGGTGTTTTTTTTCCATACCAGCCCCTTCATGTGCAGGGTCAAGCTTTTCTCTTTGCTTTGGTGCTCCTCTGTAATCTTTCTATAGCAGCAAAGTGAAGCTATAAATATCTTAAAGTATAAAAAGTAATCATAGTGGGAAGGGAGCAGTCAGTTTGTTTTCTCACCTCCTGGACCTGATTGGGGATTGAGGGAACTGTGAGTGTATAAATGTATAAAAAAAAGTTTATATTTTTAATTTAAAAAAAAAAAGTGACACTTTCAGCTTCTAAGGGTGAATGCAAGGTACAACCATACATCCAAGATATTATTTCTGCAAACACACTAGTAAACATTTGCTTTCCAAACCTGAAGAATGAATGGCTTTGCTCCTTTTCTGCATTACTTCCATCAATGCTCCAACTATTCCAGGAGCAGGTGCAGGGGAAGGTGCAACAGCATCTGCCTCATCTGTCACCTGGTAAAAAAAAAAAAAAAAAAAAAAAAAAAATGCAGAAATAATCAGAAGTGGAAAAAAAAACAACAAAAAAAAACAGCGCTACGAAGAAAGTTGAGATTTGCAACGGTTACTCACAGCTTTTAACTGTATTCCCTGTCGTATTTGGTCTAACAGAGCATCTCGTCCAGAGGAAGACACTGGTCGATTTTCCTTATTGTCTACTTTCCTAAGTTGAGCTCCTCCCTTAATCTGCTCAAGAAGTGCTGCCTTGTTGCCAGCAGGAGGTGCAATTTGATGATCATTGTCTGCTGCTGACCCAGGTAGAGGTGGTGGACCAGGTGGAGGAGGAGGACCAGGTGGAGGTGGAGGTGGAGGTGGGGCGGGTGCTCCAAATCCTTGCATTGGCGGAGGCGGTGGGGGAGGTGGACTTGAAGGTGCAGATGAAGAATGACCAGGTGGTGGTGGAGGATGCATTCGATTAGGTGGAGGTGGTGGTGGCCCTGATGCCCCAGGTCTGAAAGGTGGAGGAGGTGGGGGTGCAGCCATAGGAGCTCTGGAAGGAGGTGGAGGAGGTTTTGAAATGCCACCTCTTGCTGGAGGAGGAGGTGGTAGACCTGAGCTGTGTGAAGGTGGTGGTGGAGCTCCACCTCGCGAAGGTGGTGGTGGTGGTGCTGTAAAATAGAAGTCATCAATAGCCATGAGTATTGTAATATCTACAGATGCCAATGTCTTCAAACAACTTTAAATCTTCTTTTAAATGACAGTATAAATCCAGAATCCACACTTCAGGGTGCATGCACTAAACAATGAAAAGATGGCATAAAACACACATAACCCAGGTCCAATGTGTTAATTTGGAATCAATTCTGAAAACAGGACTTGAAGGGAAATCAGAAAACCACACTTTACACTCCATGCTTATCACTTCTCATTTACAACTTTCCATACATACCACTCCAACGTGGAGGACCTACAGAAATAAATGGAGCAGTCCTTTAAAATGGAGTTTATATTAAGACATGAATCATTAAAGAAATCCATGCAGGTGAATGGCAAATGTTTAGACAATGGAAGGTAAAGCACAATGTTTCACCATCAAGGTGATGGGAGCAACACTACCACCACATACTCAGATTTTTCAGATAGGAAATGTAGATGTGAACCCATTATTGGTCCTTTATTTTGGATCCACTCCTGGCCTAGCTAAAGAAACCATCAAACCATAAGAGTAATTCCATCCTTAAAAGAAGTTCTCCCATATTTATCGCTTATCCACAGGATAAAGAATGAATATCTGGCTGCTGCGTGTCTGACCCTTGGGCCCCTAAGTGGTCCATGTGAACAGGGTAGTGCTACATATAGAAGTGGATGGAACACTGGCTGTGCATCTACACCAGTATACCATGCTAATGGGACCCCCAGCAGTCATGAGAACAGACACCTAGTGAGCAGACACTTATCTCCTTTCCACATAATAGCCAAGTGCAAATTGGAGGGAAAACCCTTTAAACATATCTCAAAATCCCAAGACATACCTCCTCTGACTGTATGACATGACACAGACATCAACCCTTGAGAAGCCATTGCATTAACACCTATTTAACTTAGGTCTTTGGAATGGGTCAATGGATTTGGATAAAAAAAAAAAAAAAAAACACAAATAGTTGGCAGGGTGATAGAACTGATGATGAAGATCATTAGACTCTTCAGACATGGTGATAGGTCCTCTTAAAAGTATATATAGAATTCCTTTTAACCAAAGCTTCAAAAAAAAAAAAAAAAAAAATCCACGGTGGACTTATTTCTCTATTTCAAGGGAAAGAACACAGAGCTGTTTACATTCCTATAAACTGACTGCATCATATTAGCAGCCCTTCTCCATTGCTAGAGTCCTCCAGTCAGCTCTCAGTCCAGTGTTGAAGGTAGTACATTGCCTATACTGGAATCTGAAAATCCGTATTTGCAAAACAATTGATGTTGGGCTCATGGGACGATCCAATTCAGAATAACTGGGAGTATATCTACTAAGAAGCACAGGTGATTTATGTTTCTTGGTCTAGGTGTACTCTCAGACTCCTTGCACTGGTATCTATTGGACACAACTGTATGTGGTTTTCATCTGCAAGCTAATGTGAACAATACAAAAAAATGTCTCTCTTTGTAACAAACTATCAGAAATGGTAATGAAGGTTGCCATTAGCCATTTGTATATATCGAAGGAGCACTGTGTGAGTTTAGGATAAAAAAAAAACAAAACGACTGGGCTTTTTTGTTTCTACTTTGTCGGTGCAGTTATCAAAAATGGAACTGTTTTTGCTTCAAGTAGAAGTGATCTGAACAAGCCTTTAAAGAATCACTCCAGCAAAATCTATCCCTGCATCCATCAACTGACACACTCCAGGTTTTTCTGATGTGTACTGCACTCATATCCCTACAATTCAGCTCCTGATCAGACACCATCTTCTTTCAATCCAATGATGTATGAGCAGAACTTCACATGAGCAGTTAAAGTCTGTATTATACTTACCTGCTACAGACAGTGAAATTATCCTTCCCTTTATACTCTCCCAAATAATCTAAGATACTAAAAGAATATAGATAAGGAGGCGGAGCTGTGAGCTCCTTAGCTATGTGGCAGAATTCTTCTTGAGAGCTGGAGCCACATTCTTAAGTCTTTGATTGGAAGAAATGTCTTACTTGAACTAGAATAGAGAGCTCCACCTTATATAGACAGACTCAAAAGGCACCTTCGGGGCCCTAACATTGTCAAATATTACAATATTCTCCCTGGAAGTCTTAGATACAGCCTCACCCTCCACTGATTAGATTTTGAGGATACCTCCAATGTCTCATCCACCTATTTATAATCCAATTGCAAAGTGCTACCTTAGAATCAATTACTCTAAAGTATTTAATTTCCCCTTGCTTGCCTCAGTTACCTTAAGAGGAATCCCATGTTTCCTGCTAGAGGAGATCCCTCTGTGGGAGAACACCCCCTCTCCTCTTGTTTAGCAGCATGCTACCATCTCTGAAGCCACACTGGACATTCCCTCTTCCAGTGCCTATGTTTTTAATTGAGAGGGGGGTGGGGGTTGAGTTTAGCACAATTGCGTCACACTGCTCTCCACTGTATGTAATGAAAACACTCACATTGTTCCACACTAACCACCTGTTTTCTGCATGGTTTTGTCATAATTAAAAACCAAAACGGCAAACAATTGTTAAAAAAAAAAAAAAAAAAAAAAAATTGAAAGAAATTATAGGGAACCTTTGCTTAATGACATTGGAGCGGGGAAAATTACTAGTAGTCTTGTGCTGACATCTAGTGGCCAATATGAAAACTGATTGTTCAAAGCTCAAGTTATCTAAACCTGATAAGGCTGTGTTCACCTCACAGATCTGATCATGAATACTGGAAGAGTAATGCAATTTTCAAATTTCCAAGAAACTTGGCATTTAAGTGGACAGACATTTAATGCATAAAGTAAGCCCTTCAGACTTTGGTGGCTTCCATATATAATCTAAACTACATTAACAATACCCTTATTAAGCTGTCAAAAGCACATACATTCCACTCTGAAAAAGGCCATCACTTTATGACCAACATATCCCATATAGTTAGGCACAACTCACCTTGCCTGCGTAGCTCATTTTTTACAGCTTCAACACCTCCTGTTTTCTCAATGAAGTCATAGATTACTTTTGATGTCTCCTTATCTTTAAGCTGAGCTTCGGAGATCCCACATAGATCAAATAACTTTTTCAGTTCTGGGTCCAAATTATTCACCTAGAATAATATATGTATAAAAAAAAAAAAAGCAAAAAAATTTATATATATTATCTATCTATATCTATCTATCTCATAAATACAGTGGGTACGGAAAGTATTCAGACCCCTTTGAATGTGCACTCAGAACCCCATCTTGACAGAAAAAAAACAGAAATGTAGATATTTTTGCAAATTTATTAAAAAAGAAAAAAACTGAAATATCACAGTCATAAGTATTCAGACCCTTTGCTGTGACACTCATATTTAACTCATATGCTGATCCTCCTTGAGATGGTTCTACTCCTTCATTGGAGTCCAGCTGTGTTTAATTAAACTGATTGGACTTGATTAGGAAAGGCACACACCTGTCTATATAAGACCTCACAGCTCACAGTGCATGTCAGAGAAAATGAGAATCATGAAGTCAAAAGGAACTGCCCAAGGAGCTCAGAGACAGAACTGTGGCAAAGCACAGATCTGGCCAAGGTTACAAAAGAATTTCTGCAGCACTCAACGTTCCTAAGAGCACAGTGGCCTCCATAATCCTTAAATAGAAGAAGTTTGGGACGACCAGAACTCTTCCTAGACCTGGCCATCCAGCCAAACTGAGCAATCGTAGGAGAAGAGCCTTGGTGAGAGAGGTAAAGAACCCAAAGATCACTGTGGCTGAGCTCCAGAGATGCAGTAGGGAGATGGGAGAAAGTTCCACAAAGTCAACTATCACTGCAGCCCTCCACCAGTCCGAGCCCAAAGGAAGCCTCTCCTCAGTGCAAGACATATCAAAGCCCACATAGAGTTTGCCAAACACCACATGAAGGACTCCCAGACGACGAGAAATAAGATTCTCTGGTCTGATGAGACGAAGATTGAACTTTTTGGCGTTAATTCTAAGCATTGTGTGTGGAGAAAACCAGGCACTGCTCATCACCTGCCCAATACATTCCCAACAGTGAAACATGGTGATGGCAGCATCATGCTATGGGGGTGTTTTTCAGCTGCAGGGACAGGACGACTGGTTGCAAGCGAAGGAAAGATGAATGCGGCCAAGTACAGAGATATCCTGGATGAAAACCTCTTCCAGAGTGCTCTGGACCTCAGACTGGGCCGAAGGTTCACCTTCCAACAAGACAATGACCCTAAGCACACAGCTAAAATAACAAAGGAGTGGCTTCGGAACAACTCTGTGACCATTATTGACTGGCCCAGCCAGAGCCCTGACCTCAACCCAATTGAGCATCTCTGGAGAGACCTGAAAATGGCTGTCCACCAACGTTCACCATCCAACCTAACGGAACTGAAGAGGATCTGCAAGGAAGAATGGCAGAGGATCCCCAAATCCAGATGTGAAAAACTTGTTGCATCATTCCCAAGAATACTCATGGCTGTACTAGCTCAAAAGTGTCCTTCTACTCAATACTGAGCAAAAGGGTCTGAATACTTATGACCATGTGATATTTCAGTTTTTCTTTTTTAATAAATTTGCAAAAAAATCTACATTTCTGTTTTTTTTCTGTCAAGATGAGGTGCTGAGTGTACATTAATGAGAAATAAAATGAACATTTTTGCTTTTAGGAAATGGCTGCAATGAAACAAAGATTGAAAAATTTAAAGGGTATATATATATATATATATATATATATATATATATAAACATACACACACACACACACAGTCATATGAAAAAGTTTGGGCACCCCTATTAATCTTAATCATTTTTAGTTCTAAATATTTGGGTGTTTGCAACAGCCATTTCAATTTGATATATCTAATAACTGATGGACACAGTAATATTTCAGGATTGAAATGAGGTTTATTGTACTAACAGAAAATGTGCAATATGCATTAAACCAAAATTTGACCGGTGCAAAAATTTGGGTACCCTTATCATTTTATTGATTTGAATACTCCTAACTACTTTTTACTGACTTACTGAAGCACAAAATTGGTTTTGTAACCTCACTGAGCTTTGAACTTCATAGCCAGGTGTATCCAATCATGAGAAAAGGTATTTAAGGTGGCCAATTGCAAGTTGTTCTCCTATTTGAATCTCCTCTGAAGAGTGGCATCATGGGCTCCTCAAAACAACTCTCAAATGATCTGAAAACAAAGATTGTTCAACATAGTTGTTCAGGGGAAGGATAAAAAAAGTTGTCTCAGAGATTTAACCTGTCAGTTTCCACTGTGAGGAACATAGTAAGGAAATGGAAGACTACAGAGACAGTTCTTGTTAAGCCCAGAAGTGGCAGACCAAGAAAAATATCAGAAAGGCAGAGAAGAAGAATGGTGAGAACAGTCAAGGACAATCCACAGACCACCTCCAAAGAGCTGCAGCATCATCTTGCTGCAGATGGTGTCACTGTGCATCGGTCAACAATACAGCACACTTTGCACAAGGAGAAGCTGTATGGGAGAGTGATGCGAAAGAAGCCGTTTCTGAAAGCACGCCACAAACAGAGTCGCCTGAGGTATGCAAAAGCACATTTGGACAAGCCAGCTTCATTTTGGAAGAAGGTCCTGTGGATTGATGAAACAAAGATTGAGTTGTTTGGTCATACAAAAAGGCGTTATGCATGGCGTCAAAAAAACACAGCATTCCAAGAAAAACACTTGCTACCCACTGTAAAATTTGGTGGAGGTTCCATCATGCTTTGGGGCTGTGTGGCCAATGCCGGCACCGGGAATCTCGTTAAAGTTGAGGGTCGCATGGATTCAACTCAGTATCAGCAGATTCTTGAGAATAATGTACAAGAATCAGTGACGAATTTGAAGCTACACCGGGGATGGATATTTCAGCAAGACAATGATCCAAAACACAGCTCCAAATCTACTCAGGCATTCATGCAGAGGAACAATTACAATGTTCTGGAATGGCCATCCCAGTCCCCAGACCTGAATATCATTGAACATCTGTGGGATAATTTGAAGCGGGCTGTCCATGCTCGGCGACCATCAAACTTAACTGAACTGGAATTGTTTTGTAAAGAGGAATGGTCAAAAATACCTTCATCCAGGATCCAGGAACTGATTAAAAGCTACAGGAAGCGACTAGAGGCTGTTATTTTTGCAAAAGGAGGATCTACTAAATATTAATGTCACTTTTCTGTTGAGGTGCCCATACTTTTGCACCGGTCAAATTTTGGTTTAATGCATATTGCACATTTTCTGTTAGTACAGTAAATCTCATTTCAATCCTGAAATATTATTGTGTCCATCAGTTATTAGATATATCAAATTGAAATGGCTGTTGCAAACACCCAAATATTTAGAACTAAAAATGATTAAGATTAATAGGGGTGCCCAAACTTTTTCACATGACTGTATATATATATATATATACACACACACAGACCTAGGTCCATCAATGAAAGAATGGTCTGTTGGGATGAATAAAGGGGTTGCATTACTCTATTCATAGACTAAGCAAAATGATTTGTAAATTCTGAGGTTTACAGTAATGGCCTATAGAGAATAAACAAATTTCATCCATCCACTGTATTTCATGGACTGTGACTCTGTAAAACAATTCACTCATCCCTGCTAACATGCAGCATCAAAAAGGAATATTACAAAATAGATTGGATACAAAGAAAGCCGCTACCTAGGGGACTACATGGAAATTACATAGGTTCTGCTAGTGCCTAAATGATGTAATTGAAAACTACCCAGTGGTACAAACACTGCCAGCTTAGTATGAGAGTTAAAGCAGGATATAAAAGAGGTTCCTGAGCTCTCCTCCATACTTATTTTGCTGTCCCATCCAAAGTGAATACCGGGGGAATGGATTTAAAAAGTGACAGTGACAGCTACAGAGGCAATACAACCTCTGGGCTCAGCCATGCACATGTCATCAATATAGGCAAAATACACAATTAAAATATTTACACAACATCAGTTGTAAGTATTCCTTGAAATGTTTCACGATTTTTTCACATGGACAGACTTTTTCCATTTTTAACACGGACCTGTATTCCTTAGATTCAGCTTAATAGTCCGTATTTACTACTAATTAGTTTTGTCAATGGCTGAAATTAAACAAGGACAAAGCCATGAAACTGCCATTTTGGCAAATATACTGATGTGACTCATGTGGCAAGTATAGGTGGAAACCAGAACTACTCCATGTTTCATTACTTATGACATTGAGCCAAAACTGGCGGATTACTAGAAGGCAAAACAAAGCAAGTGTCATTATTAGTTACCACAATGTAGCAGCACATGTATCACCATCTTCTAAACAGTGGTTGACACAGCTTTTTTATGACCCATACTTACATCAAAGCCAGTGTTTGGATCCCATCCCACGTGTCCAATGTGCCTAAACAAAACAAATTAAGGTCACAGAGAAACCACTCAAAACGGAATGAGGCAAATACTCAATGTAGACCATGGCACAAAATATAGAATTGTCTAAGAACAATGCACATATTTTATCCAATACAACTATACAGGACAAAGTAGCTCCACATTAAACAGGCTTACTGCAAAATACGGCACAGTTATAACCAAAAGTGACGATGTTGCTCCAATTTAAGAGTTCTTGGGAGTACTTCTCCAAGCAGACACTGAGCAAGTGGGAGCTCTTTTAAACAGACTCATGGACGGACAAGACAAGTCAAGGGTATCTCATAGAAAAACAACCCCATGCCCTGTTGTATTTGAAGGTCTAGCTCTGGCAGACCTGGTTCTGGTACTATATAGAGCAGGGGTAGGCAATCTTTTTTGTTCGGCGTGCTGATTTTAATTAAAAAAATCAAAGATGAGGTACTCGGAGTGCCGGTCAATAATTTTAAGTCTGACGACCCCTAAACTAAAGTCATATACCACAAACCATAACACAGAAGTGCTGCCACAAGATGCTTTAGGACACATGCGTTTACTGCTATTTCCTGGGACGTTCCTGTACTTTCTGATTAGAAGCAATGAAAGTCCATGTGCAGCCCCCAATTAGTGGTAAATGTAAGTGTCCAGGAGCACCATATAGTGGCATCCTTATGGTGAATACACACTATGTATCTGGATGCAGATATAGTCTTAGGCCACTGGAACTTTTACTTCAATGTAAAACTGTGTTCACTTGGTGCATTTTTGCACAAAAAAAAAAAATGCCTGTTTTCTCTGTGCAAAAACATCCTTAATGCAGAAAACACACCGCTATACAGAATAATGTCCCATAGAGGCCCCTGCACAAGGTATCATATCCCATAACAGCCTCTGCACACAGTATTATGTCACATAGCGGCCCCTGCACACGGTATTAGGTCCCATAACAGCCTCTGCACACCGTATTATGTCACATAGTGGCCCCTGCACACAGTATTGTGTCATATAGCGGTCCCTGCACATGGTATTATGTCCCATAGTGGCCCCTGCACACAGTATTAGGACCCATAGCGATCCCTGCACACGGTATTAGGTCACATAGCGGTCCCTGCACACGGTATTAGGTCACATAGTTCTCTTCAGAGGTGACAAACATAAAAAAAACAATGTACTCACCATTCCACGCTCCGCAGCCGCTGTGTTCTCTTCCGCGCTTCTGCTTGTAGTCAGCGACCGCAGATTGAGTCTCTGGGGTCACGTCGCGTGATTATGCGTAATGACGTCAGACGCAGACGTGACCTCTGAGGCCCTGTCAGCTGTCGGAAGCGCTTGCTGATCTCACAGCCGCCGCGGAGCGCAGGGAGCAAGGTGAATATCATTGTTTTTTATGTTTCATCACTTCTCCTGAGTCTCAGCTTATTATACTCAGGGTCTGAAGAGACCCCACAGTATAATAATAGCAGTTTCGTTTCGGCCGTGTTTGGTCCGATCTAATCTGCTGGGTGAGGACTTGGGCTGCCGTGCCAGTGAAATTAGCCTCGCGTGCCAAGAGTGGCACGCGTGCCAGGGGTTGCCGACCCCTGATATAGACTATCATTCAGCAAAAATGGATTTTAGGAAAGCTTGCTACAAAAGATTTATACAAAACTGTAACGTGTAAATATGCCCTAAAAGTTACAGCTCTTTCACATCATCGTTGATCCTTGTTATTACCCTTAGGCCTTACTTACCGGAATGTGGAAAACTGCCTTGTAAGAGTGCTGAATAGTTGTCACAGCAGTTTTCAAAACAGAGGGAATCTATGGGACTATTCACATGTCAGTTTGACTGATGGATTATTTGGACAGTCTAACAGGAAAAAAGCATGTCCTATATTTGCCTATTTTCACTGACCCTTGCAGGGATCTATGACAATGGGTGCCTCACAGGATAAAAATCTGCCTTGAAAAACAGACCACATCATCAGTTTTTCACAGCCATTTTTAACCATGGTTGAGTATATATATTATTAGGGTGAGTTCAGATGTGCCAAATATATATTGCTTTGCATTTTTCAGGGTTCCGGAAATGACATGCCTTGCCCTACCTCACATAGTCACTGCAGCCAATTCATGGCCTTAGCGGTCACATGTGGATGGTCAGGGAAGTCACCGCTACAGAGGTTCAAGTCCCACTGCAAGCAGTGACGTATCTGACCATCCACTATGGCTGCAGCTGCCACATGGACCAGTGGAGTGCTGGATCAGAATATGGGCGCTGTGGACAGGGGTGCATACTTCTTTAATTACTTCCCTAAATTTTGCCTTTGGGCCTGAAAATCCATTTATAGTTTAAAAATAACTTGTCTGATTCTATTCTGATGTAAGCTGACAAGGACCCCAAATTGCTCCTTAGGGTTTATAAGCATACTATTTAATATGTAATAGCAGTTTGCAGGGCATTGGCCTAGTCACCAATCAATCTTAGCCAGGGAAGGTAGTTGACTAGTGATCTCTCATACTAGAAATACTGCATCTTTATTTCACCAAGGCAATGCCTGTCATCTAAAGGCTTACGTTCCAAACTACAATACGACTGTATTCTATAAAACATTGAAAATGGGGAGATTTATCTTCATTACAGTATATTTACGTACTGGAAGTTGCTAGGTGTCCCAATGTCGGCCTTGGTGATTTTTTTTTCTTCTTGTTTTTTCCTTTTTTCTTATCTTTGTTGTAAGGAATGTTATTCACTTGTGTACTGTATCTCGGGGTGGCAATTTCAGGATGTATGATGTCAACCGTTGCCATGGGTAGACTTGGCCCTGGAAAAAGACAGCATAATACAACAGACTGTAAAATCCAACCCTTAGCATCGAGACACAAATTAATATTAAAAGCCATATATATATATATATATATATATATATATATATATATATATAAATGAAACTTTGTAAAGTGACCACCAAAACTAGCTAGTTTGGCCAAACAGCTGCATTTTGAGCACTGATAAATCTAAGGAGTATCTGCAGAGGGCACAGTACCTCCGTCCTGCATAGATGTACAATCAGAGGTGAAGTGCTTGTACCTCAGTCATGGAATATTAAAAGGGGTTGTGCTTTATGGACACTTAGCCCCTGTCCTGTGGATGTCAGTTCCCCCAGTGATCAGGAGGAAGAAGGATCGAGAGTCCCCCTAAAGCCTCCTGGTGAATGGAGCACCAGTCTGCTTGTGCGACTGGTGCCCCATTCACTTCTATGTGGCTGTAGGCAATGCCCGAGATTACAGTCCTGACACTGGCACTGCATTCATAAGGCAGCTTTAGGAGGATTTTCATTCCTCCTGATCACTGGGGGACCAGACCCCAGTGATCGGACACTTACCCCCTATCCACAGGACAGAGAATAAGTGTCAATAACAGCACAACACCTTTAAGTTCAGACAAACTAGTTTGCAGATTAACACTACTTGTTAAAAGGTACACAAAACCCTTAAGCTTACCATTTGGGGGTTCTCGCTTTTTATCTGAAAGAGAAATAAATCTCATTTTAAAACTTTATAGGTATCAAATGTTTTGCAACAGCCTAAACTTGTATTTCAGGTACAGCGTACATCTCATCTCTATGTAACAGCAAACACATATCGCTGTGAATGTGACTTCTATTTGCTTAGGTATACAATAATAAAACAACAAACAAGTCGTAAGCACAGAGGTCCCTCAAATGGAATCAATCATTAGTGTCATGCTCTTGTAACCGCAGGCCGCATGAAATCCCTGCAGGGTCCAATTTTAGAGAGCTAGGTTTAACCCTGTAATGCTGCAGGAGTTTGAAGAAAACAGTTTGAAAAAGGTGCCCAGCACAGTGAGACGATTACAGTGGTTGACTTTCCTCCAGCTTCTCCCAGCAAGGAAGACAAGTTTCCATGGTATAGTATTAATCTGATCTGAAATGATAATTTTAAGTTCAAAATAATAGGAAAACTTTAAACGTTTTTTTTCCCCAGGTAAAAAAGGTCTGTTATTAACCTATTAATAGCACTAAGTGCAACCAAATACCTTTAGTGTTTTGAGTGATATCTTTTGCATTTGTTTACATGGGCATCTTCCTGTTCTGTATTTTCCTACAAATACCATGAATACTTGGGCTTAACTCAGAGCTGATTCACACTACCTCCCTCTCCCTTCCTGTTTCCATAGCTAGCCCGCCCACTACTAGCCCTTCCTAACTAATTCAACCTCCCACACCCCATCATACTTACCTGTCTTCCGATCTGGACCTTTTGGGCACAGGACGTTACATGCCAGCACTCTGGCTCTATTGCACAGGCATGTGCGCCTGGCAGACATCAAGAAGAGAAGGTGTCGGCCGCCCAGAAGAAGTGATGCCCCATGCCCAGAAGATCAGGACCGGAAGACAGGTAAGTATGATGGTGAAGGGGGTGGTTGATAGAACGTCACGTATACTAACCTGTTTCCCCCTTTCCAGGAACAGAACATAAAAAAAAAAAATCGGAAAATGTGCCTGGGGGGAGTCATGTGACCGCCCCAGCAAATATAGACTTTTGGTAACCTAAATAATTTAGAATGTGGGATTGGGGAGAGATGGCGTAGCTTAGATTAGAAAGATAAATTTATCCCAGACAACCTTTTAAAGACCAATAAAAAAAACCAAGTCCTTACATACAAAATTCTGAAATATATACTGTAAAATGTAAAATCACTTTTTCATGGTGCCGTACAATACATATTGGGGAACATTTACTAACATTATCTAAAATTTAGACAGTGCAAAGAGCAAAGAGTCTTAAAAAGCACCAGTTTTATCACAATTTATATGGTGACCCAAAGAATTTTTGTAAATGTATTAAAATAAAATAAAACTTTATAAATTATTGCTGCAACTGTACTGACTCATGGAATATAGATAATATTTTTGATGCACAGTGAACACTGTACAAAACCCATAAGAAAATGTCACAACTGCAAATGCAGTTTCCTCGAATTCCACCCCATTCTGATTTTTTTCCCCCCAAAAAAATAAGTCCTCAGAGTGCTGCGAACAGAAAAATAAATTTTAGTATGGCTTTTGAAATAAAGGGATTTAAAATAAAGACGCAAAAATAAAAAATGGCCACAATAGGAAATGTATTGAACATTTCAGAATATCCATTATCTGTATATTCAGACCATTACTCTTATACAATAACATCTAGCAAGGACAGCCTGCAAACCAAACATACAAGAAATAAAAAACAAGGGAGGGGGGGGGGGGGGGGAAACAAAAAAAAAACACACAACACAACCTCCCTATACAAACCCTTTCCCATGTGTGACCATAAGGCAATATGCACTCATACAAGATTCCCAATAATAAGTAATGCACAAGAGACCTTTAACTGAACCTAAAATATCCTAAGGCATTATGGGAAAGGAGCTGGGGAGCTCATGCGCCCTCTATTGGATGTAACAGATCCTCAATTTGCTTTTGACTCACCGAGCCTTGAGACAGCAAAAGGGATCTTAGCCAAGCCAATTTCACTTATCTGCATACAGCGCTGTTTCCGGATTGTTGGCCTTCATCAGTACAGAGCAAAGTGAATTGGCTGGCTTAGTGGGAGGCAATGAGTGGGTTAGGGACAAGAATCTCTCACATTGAGTACTGCCAGTTTCTCTAGGTTATCCTCAGGTAGCGTCCCAACACACCTCATCTCGGGTTCCATAGGCAGTCAGGTATCAAAGACTATGTATAAGATGCATTATGTGTGCCCAAAGGCCCAGTAACGCCCGGAAAGACCAAAACGTGTAATATATCAGCTCAATCCTGGAAGCACCTGGTGCATCATTCCTTAGGCCATTTTTAATAGGACTCTTTAGACTCTATGAAAAAAAACAGCTGATAACTTTGTTGAACTACACTAACAAACACCACCCCTGGTGACCTCAAGTCGTCTTCTCAATGATCACCATCTAAAGCTCCAACAGCAGACTTCTACTTGGACCTAATACGCCCAATAAGGTCTCCAAGATGTTTAGTGAGCATCTAGTCATACACCAAAAAGATGTCCCGTAATGGTGGATGCTCTTACCGCATAGTCTAGTATTCCTGAGTGACACAGTCAGATCTACCTACCATTCCTGCACCTGCAGAGCATGGCAAGATTGCAAGCACTTCTAAAACTCAAAGTTAAGCAGGTGAAACTCCTCCCTAACTTACTGGAATGTTCTTATACCATTGTGCGCTGGTTTAAAAGTAATTAGTATTCACTGAACATAACGCTTCAATCCCCCTACAGTTCTGAACGAGTAAGACTTGGGGCTTGAGCAAAGTTCATTACAGTTCACAGTAGAACATGTTCAGGGACACTAACTTTAAACAGTTCTAACTGCAAAGCCGCGGGGGTTAGAGCCGCATTCATGGTCTTGTTTCAAGGCTGTGTCTTGGCTTTAAAATAAGACCAAGATCTTGTTTGTGGCTCCCATAGATTTAGAGATCTCACTGGTTAAAGTAGATTTGCATATAATTGCACTTTAACCAGTGCATAGTGGAGAAAACGAACAGCTGACAGTACAGGGAGAGGAGAAAAGGATTTCATTATTCTGCTGTCCCAGTCACTTCAGATAACTCCAGGGTAGGGGACTTTTGTGCATACTATCAACCCCCATTTTCAGTCAGCAGTATACTTGCCATTTAACTCCTTATATGCTGCTGTCAATCCAAGTTGTTTTACATTTAAAAAAAAAAAAAAAAAGCCAGACAATTGGTATCACCACATCCATAACAACCCCTAAAATATAATCAATATGTTATTTATTCTACATGATAAATGCCATTAACCTTAAAATTCAAATTCCAGAATTAATGTTATCTGATCATCTCACTTCTCAAAAAGCAATAAAAAAAACTGATCAAAAAGTCATATGTACCCACAAAATATAAGGTCTCAAAGCTACATTGAAATAAAAATGTAAAGTTATGAATACAGGAATGCAGAGAGTGATAAAATGTTACTGTTTAAGGTTGAAATGTTAGTTCATTAAAGGGTTAAAATAAGGCACCAGAGTTGTGTGTCAGTATTTATTTCAGTCACAAGTCTCAAATCTGCAATAAAATAAAGTAAAATTGCAAAAACATTAACAAATTTGTCAGTGTGACTATTAGGGAGTTAATAGAATTCCATTACAATATCATCAATCTTACCAGGTTTTTTCGGTCTTCTTCCAAGCAATTCAGTTATCGCTTTTCGGAATCTTTTCGCTTCCTCTTCACTTGCAAAGTTTAAACCAATCTGACATGCCTGTTGCCCATAAAATACATACAAATAATTCATATATTGAATGTGAGGTCTTTTCAATATTTAAAAAAAAACCCAAAAAAAAAAAAAAAAAACCCTCGATATGAAAAATCACAGAGAAAACAACCTCACACTGCCAAGGACATATGTAATAAGTTATGAACTTTAACATTTACAAACAAAAACAAAAACTCTAGGTCTTTGTATCATATTCTAGAAGATTTCTCACCACCTTGCAGGTCGGAGGAGGATTGTGGGGACCCCCAGAAAGCCCTGTTATAGGGACTCTTGGGCACCTTAATCCTTTATGGGGATCAAGAGGAACAGAAATGCCAATTATTCACATTTCCCTATACTAGTATTACTTCATAGTTTGGTGGAAGAAAAAGGGACAATTATAGCAGTCACTTAATATGAAGCACTGTGAGAAACCCCTTGCTTACATAACTTGTCCCAGCTAGAGGGCATGAATACAAATAACTTGTCCCAGCTAGAGGGCATGAATACAAAGTTCAGTGGTACAGTGCTACCAGGCTCACATGTTTAAAAGGAACCCATTAGGTGATTACGCCACCCTAGCACAAGCTTTCCTATGGTGCCCTTCTCTAATGGCGAGTGTGGGGGGCAGCTTCATCTAATAAGGCATTCACTGCGCTAATTTGCCCCCTGTGAGGTCGGCGTTTAGGTTGGGTGAGGGATATGTCAAATCACACTGCACAGGGAGAGATTTAACAGGTCATTACTACAGTTTAGGGCAGAATAACTATCTGAATGGTTCAATAACGTCTATAAATATCTTGATATTTGGCATTCTTTTCTGGCTGATCATAGTTATAGTCTTGACTGCACAATAATGATCAATAAAGTGATTCCTGGGACAGAATGAGTGACAACATCCACAATTATTTCTATGTTGTACCAGCAGATTTTGGATAGGATCTTGGCTAACCACCTGGAAAAGATTAGAGATGTAAGGCTGATCTTGGTCCCTTGGAGAAGACACAGTGGGAGGAAATGCCAGAGAGTGTCATTGGATGAGGCTCTCATATTTATACCTGCTATACATAGACACTAGGCCCAATCAAATCAAGTGTGTAAGGGGATCAGTCAACCTCATGCAAATGCTATGATCCTGCCTGAAGCTGGAAAGCTCCTAGTGTAGGCTTGTAAACAGAGTTTATATGATTAATGCTGAGCTGAAGCAGTGTGTGTGTATTCCTGGGATATGTGGCAGATCTACCGACTGAATTTACTTAGTACTTAAACTTATAGAACAGAAACGGTTGGATAACGCAGGCTCAAACAAGAATTTATTGCCAGATTTATCACCAGTGTGCAGTATTGGGCTTGATGGTCAGGTGGTATTCTCCATGGGAAAATTAATTCTTATGTAGGGAGGGAATAAGTGTTCATTTTTTATGTTTTGTAATTCTGACACTGCTATTACACAGGCTGAGAGGCAGAAAAGGAATAGTGTGGCATACAAACTCATATTCTGTACATGCCATTGCTTGGACTGTAATGATATACCTTTGGGAGGTTTACCTCTTTTGGAGAGGAAGACAATTTTTTTTTTTTTTTAAAGATTCTTAGTGTTCAATTATCAAGCTTTTTAAAGTCTAGCTGCAAAATTAGGGGCACAGCATGCATATGGAGTCACAGAGCAGAATGAAAAACTTTGCTCCTGGTTTTGGGTCTCAAAATAGTCACAAAAAGAAAGGAGATGGTTACAGTCATCTCTTCTGCTGTACAGCCTGGGCATAAGTGTTACCCTTGTGAAAGTGGTGTGTCCCTACTCACTGAGTGTCCAATTAATGCTTGCAGTGTCAGATTGTGATGGGACACATAATACTGACGAGGGGAAAGGCAATACCCGCTTGTCACCAAGGATAACAGAAGAATGCTGAAAAAAGATGCTACAGAATTGTTATTAAATCATAGTGAATGCAAGGTTTTAGTAAAATAGGCATAAAGATTTGCAGGTTCTGAAAAATCCTACCTCTGTGTTCTATAGCATGTTTGTATGCAGCGCTTTGTAAGATAGTTATATGGTGTCCGTAGTGAAAAGTTCCAATTCCTAGTCCATTTCTGTTATTAGGACCAGCTTACTCACCGCACCTGCAGCATTTTCATAAGAAAGTGCCTTCACAGGGGTAGAGGAAAGCTCACAGTTTAACAGGATTCTGGAGGAGCCCAGTCTGGGATTTAGTATTGGATGTGTACGGGAGCTCTGTACTCTGTCTGTGAGTGACAATTGACTTATCACTGCTGTGTGTCCAGTGCCTGTTAGAGCGGCATTTGGTATAGACAGGAACGCCTACATTAGTTAGAGCTCAGTCGAGCAGGTTTTGTTTTCTTTATTGCCGGAGAAGGCTGTTCTTTCCTGTTGCTTTTGGACTTTAAAAATAAACACAGGCACCCTACTAGCTGTGCCACTGTCTACCTGTTGTGAACCCACTTTTCCTACCACTACTGATGCTAATCCTCAACACCTGCTAAGTACTATGCTAGGCCAAAGCAATATAATGTTCCAACCATGAACTATATAAAAACTACATTATACAATCACTCAAACATAAGTAAACAACGTATTAAATACTTACATCACCAGCAAATGTGTGAAAATATGATCTTGGACTATTATATACAAAGTTATAATATAGTTCCTGTTCATAGAGTTGTCGACCATCCTGAGAGAGAACAAAAAAAAAAAAAAAAAAAAAGAAACAGTGAACATGCTGACAATTCCCATAGGAAACCTAAAAAAAAAAACAGGTCTCTTCTGGTGTTTTACAGCTTTCAATCCTTGCAATGCAAAGACTGAAAAGCCATAGGTGAAACCCACAGGAATACCAGACATGGTACAGACCCCTTCCCGCCAGTGACATGTATCGATTTTTACTCCCCTCCTTCCAAACCCCATAACTTTTTTTTTTATTATTATTTTTTTCATTCACATAGCCATATGAGGGCATAATATTTGTGGGACAAATTGTTCTTCATAATGGTAACTATTCTGCACAATCTACTGGAAAGCTGGAAAAACAAAAATTCAGAATCAGGTGGAATTGGGAAAAGTGTGCATTTGTGAGACTTTCTTATGGGCTTCGTTTTTACGGCGTTCACTCTGCAGCAAAAATAAGATGTCACTTGTATTCTATGTTTCGGTACGATTCTGGAGATACCAAATTTATATAGTTTTTAGTTACATTTTAACCCCTTCAAAAATGTAAAACATAGCAAAAAAATAATTTTTTGAAAGTTTCCATATTGACACCAGTAACTTTTTTATATTTCTGTGTACAGGGCATTTTTTTTTGCGGGGCCAGGTGTACTTTTTAGTTATACCATTTTGGGGAATGTCTCTTACTTTGATCACTTTTTATTCAAGTTTTTATTCAACTGTATTGCAGTCTACGAGAGTTTCGCTATGTTATAATATTACTATTGCAGGCCTGGAAGCCTTCCTACAGGATCCTGGCTGCCGAAGCAACAGGATGGCTCCCGTGATCTCACAGCGTGGGAGCTGGCCTGCAACCAGAAAGGTACGGGGCCGGTGGGGACCATTTTTGTACTCTAATGGGGTCCGCCGGGTTTCTGACTAAAATCAGCGGAGAGAAAAGTCTTGCTTGCAGACAAAAGCAGTACTCTAGGGAGCTAAGCACCTGCCCCCAATGCCTGAGCTGTATAATATTTGAAAGCAGTTTTTTCTCAAAATCTAGAAAGTGAAATACATAACAAAGGTATGTTGTTTATCACTGTAATGTACTCTAACACAGTGGTAACAGCTGAATATGATTGGGGGAGTTGTTAGTCTCCCTTTATAGGGTATTCCCTCAGACATTTATGGCATATCCTCAAGATATGTCATACGTGTCAGACAGATGCAAATCCAACCCTATTTTAAGAATTGACATCTCCTATACCCAGTTAGGTACATTAAGGCTGCGACAATAAAGAGTTGGCCTGGATTATGTAAACATCTGAGTTTGCTTTGTTGCACAGTTTCTGTAACTTGAATATACTGCTATGAGTTATGGAAACAGGAAGGAAATCTACTTCATCACATAGCTGGCATAGATTTCCAGCATCATTTATGCCAGATTTCTGGCATGAATGACAAACTTGCCACCTGCACAACTTCGGCACTTTTTTTTTTTTTTTTTTTTGGGGGGGGGGGGGGGGAGTGGCGAGGGTGGCGCAAAAAAAGTCTTTTTTTCTCAAAAACCTGATTTGTGGATTTTTTTATATGCCTTTTGGACCAGGAAACTAGTATGCAATGCATAATAATCTGCTCCATTATCTTTAAAGAGGGTTAATTGAGTATTTTGCCATGTTACTGGAGTCTTATTAAAATGGATGCTAAACATGCCTTACCTTTATATCATAAACTCGAACAAAATAGGATCTTTGTGGATTGTCCTTGACTAGGCATACTACTCCACAGCATTTTTTTACCCACATAGAATTACGGTCTGAGGCATATAGCTGAACAACAGCGGAATTAATAGTCTGTGGACAGAAGTGGAGAAAAATGGGTAGTCAATAAACAGAAAAAAAAAAAAAATTTCCCTTTTTTTTTTTTACTTAGTTTTTATATAACATTCATTCATTCCTAAACATGTATATATTTAACAACATTTAAAAAAAAAAAAAAAAAAGCAGCACCACATACAAACACAGGAATTACTTCACTGTATCCAAAACATCTGGGCCAGACAGCGAAAACATAACACAGTAGAAAATGTTCACCCTGAATGTAGAGTTTAAAACTGTAAAATTCAGGGTAAATTCAAGGCAGAATCTGCCTGAAGATAAATCCTGAAGCTTATTTTTATATTCAGCTATTAAAAAAAAAAAAAAAAAAAATCAGCTAGAGGAAATGCCTGACTGGTATTGAAATCAATGGGATGTGTTTTGAAGGTGGATTCTGTGTGAACTAAAGGGTTTTAACAAAAAAAAAAAAAAAAAAAAAAAAAAAAAGACAAAAAAAAAAAACTAAAATTAATAAATCCACCTCAAATATACCAATGTTTTTGCTAGCTTTCCCAAGATATTGTACAGTATGAAAGTCAGCTAGTGTAAATAAGGTACGTGTACTTAGAATATATGTAATTATTAACCACAGTTTACATTACATCAGACAACACAATCCAGAGAGATAACACTCTTATAAACCCCACCACACATTCTGTGGACTAATTCTGTGGTTTAGTAAAATGTTTAACATGGCACAGAAACATGTCAAAAGCTTTCATCAGTCCTATAGTTATGAATCCACGCCGCTGTTAGATTAAAGGGGCTTCAAAGTGCCATTCCAGGGGGTTACTTACTTTCAACAATTAATGGTCTATCCTTAGGATGCACCAAAGCACGTTGGTTATTTCGGTTCGGTTATGGCATTATTTCCGAGCCTTTGCCTGCAGTTTCATTCGTACCAAACCAGAACTGCTTGATCATGCTTACGTTTTTGTGTCAAAACGCAAAGTACCATTAAGACCTAATCACAGGCCTCCCTGATGTTATTCAGGAGCCAGGATGAAGACGAAGACCAATGCCCGATCCCATGGTATGTGAGTAGCCAGAGTAGTACTGTTTTTTATGCTTGCTCATCTCCCATGGACATCCATGTATACTTTGGGGTCTCTTCAGACCCCAGAGTATAACAGTTTTGATTTGGAAAGCATTTGTCAGAACAAAACCACTGGGCGAACCTCGTAAGATGGTGCGGTGCACCAGACTTATTAGGAGGCCAGAGCCTTGCAGCAGGGGAATATGTTAAAACTGGCACAGGAAACACCAGCCTTAGGTGATTCCCCCCCACTGTCTCCAAAACGGCCACCAAGTTTAATAAAAATACAGATAGCAGCAAAAAGTCTTAATATGCACAGTATCACTCTAATGCTTGATTCACATCTGCACTGGAGTCTCCATAGGAGACTCCGTCACAAACTCTGCCTAAAATCGTCGGAGACTTCAGTCCCGCAAGGACTATAATCTAGCGTTATACATACTTAAAATGTACCTCCAGTTCATAATTTTTATAAACCAATGAGAAACCTGCTATTAACTCACAGCACAGACCTGCTGAAGTCTCTGTTATGGGAAGAGCTAAACTAGATGGCATCCTATTCTTTTTGCTAGGCTACCGTCTCCAGTGTAGGAGAGTGTGTCACAGAGATCCAATAGTGTTGCCTGCCAAGCTGAGGACAGTCACCTACAAAGCAGTGCAACAAACAGCAAATACTTCAGGTGGTCTGTGCTGCAAGTCACCAGCAGAATTCCTTATTATGATTTTGCAATAAAGATTATAGAGCAATTCCTAACTTTCTTGTAAAACTGGGAGGTACACTAATTTTAACAAACTAAAATTGAATACATGTTCTAGCTGTGTCATGTGTGTTTGCAGCTACAACCATATATTCCTGGAACTATCACTGCCTCTTTCTTTTTAAGAAATAAGGAGTTAAAGGGTAAGCACACACACCAATAGTACAGTGAATCAGTAAAGTGTAGGCAGCCTTTACATACTCTAGAAGCTCTTCCCACTTCCACAACTGCATTACATAAAGCCCACGGTGAACATACCAAGCGTTCTGTTTGGATAATCTGGAAGGATGCTTCACATAAACAGCTCATTCATTATAACCTTTACAATGTTCACACCAGCGCATTGCAAGCAAATGCCGACAAGAAAAGTTCAGAACAATTCCAGCAAGGGCATAAAATAAGTGCTGCACTGTTCTGTAATCCCCACCCTACTTACAGTGACCATCAAAGCACAGACAAAAGCCCATTAGGTACACTCCCTTTATACATTAATCCCCAATGTGTTAGTTGCCCACCTGCTGCAAAGTATCACTGATACATTTCTTGGTTGTGTTCCTCTATGGTAGAAAATTGCAGTCAACCATTCATCTATCGCAAGACACCACCACAAGCTTGCAGTTTTTATTCCCGTAGACTGCCGCTAACTTGGAATTTTATGGCACTTTGAAGGAAACATTGTGAAGCCCTCATAGCAGCTATTAAGAAGGAAAATTCCTAGAGCATGTTGCAGCCAAATTGCAATTCTAAAATAGCCATGCAACAGCAAGTTGTAAAATTATTTTTGGTTGCTTAACTAGTCTGAAACTTGCTCTCTTAAGACATTGAGTCCTAGATGAAGTCTGAGTAAAGCAGCTCCTGCATATAAACCATGAAGAGGCTCCCACGCAGGCACGAGGCCCCCTCAAAATAGCCAATTGGCGGGGGTCCCAAAAGTCAAACCACCAGCAAACTAAATTTATGGGCTATCTTTAAGGAGATCAGTATACCTGACCGGTGGTGGGCCACTGGGGACAGCTTTATCACTGCACAATCAGCTATTTCAGACAATGGAAACAGAGATGCTTGCTACATCTGTTGTGATTTTTCCTCTTAAATGTATACTTTATTGTAAAATACTTTAATAAAAACTACAGTTCAAAAAAAAAGGGGAACGGAGATGCTGCACTGCCACCCAGCCACTATACAGTGCACATAGCCATCTGCTTCCTGCTCAGTGCACTGCAGTCCTGAACACCTAATACGTATGGAGGGTCAGGTCATGTGCCAACCCTCCAATGATCAGACATTTATGGCCTATCCTAAGATTGGGCCATTAAAAAAAAAAAAAAAAACAGACAACCCCCTTAAGAATAGGTCATATTTTAAAAACCTGGGCAACCCCTAAAGATGCTTACCCTTACCTACAAATTAAAGGAAGCAGAGTTGCTGAGTAGAAGAATCAGAGAAGTTTTTTTGCATGAAAATAATCTTTCGCCTAGGTCAGTAAATCTGGTTGTGCATTCACTGTGTGAACTCTAAACGCTGCAAAAGGGATCCAAATTCCAATCTCCTCTCCCTAAGGAAGAAAGACCAATATTTCCTGTTGCAAATGCTGACTAGCAAGTACATTCCTTCTGACTTTACTGAAGTGATCAGTATTGTTAGACTATAAAGATTCCTTTGCCTGACTATTTGTGCTTTCAAGTAGAAAAAGTGAAGATGCTCAAAAATACAACCACAGAACCTGCCAAAACACAGAAGTCACACTCAAATGGAGCTGGAAAATATTGTACTGTTATCTGTGGCAAGAAAGTCATTTATTCTAGTCCTATGGTCACATCCATTATAACAAGAAGCTATAATGCAAATGTGCACAGAGCCTTGTTCAGTATTTTACAGATGGCTCCTTTATTTCCTCAATTTCAAAAGCCTTCTTCAATGTGTTGCAACTGACATCTGGAAAAGGGATTCTATGGCATTTTATTACAGTGAAGAACATACAGCAACAGCCCGTTTCTTACTAGCCTTACAGGCATGTACTAAGAAGAAATTAAACAACAAATGGAGGGGGTGTACACTAACTGCAAGATCAGACTACATAAGTTTTGTCTGCTGTCTGTTACCATGGAGATGCATTAGCTCTGCATAGGAGTCAGATACTAAAATTGTGAGAAATTTTAATCAAGTACATATGAAAAGTTACTTTTTCTCCAAAAGTTACCTTTTCAATCAAAACCCAAAATTCTATTCAGTTCAGTAATGTTCTAATCGCAATAAGACATATTAGTATGTCCAGAGGATAGCACCGAACAGAAGTTACGCCTGTGCCATCAGCAGTATCTGTATTATACAGAAGATAGCCTATAATAGCCAAGCTCACTTGATCAACATCTTGGTGCCCTGCAACACAATTCCAGGATGCTGATGGGTTACCATGGCACCTGGAAGCCAAATAAAGGCTTCCAAATCTGTCAAAAAAAACAAAAAAAAACCCAAACATAATATATAAAATATATGCACACACACTAAAAAAAAATGCATCCAGTAAGAAATGCTGTAAAGATACATGTGTGGTCTGATTAGATACTGAAGGCCACCAAATTACTTCCCCCACTGTCCTCTAAAAATGCTCTCAGAGGCCACTTTTAGGTAGTCTACCGCTTGGTGAAAGATCTCTGAATGGTAGACATGCTTCTGCAACACGAAGATATTTTGCCCAGTTGACATTCCATTGATGTGCCTCCTTTTGGTTCAGCATAAAAGCACCATGTGAAACCAGCCTGACTGTTCAGGAGGAAAAGTGAGAAGTTGTAATGTAGGTTCAATTTGTGTAGCACAACATTAATTAGATCCAAAGTTATCCGTTATGCTAAGGCCCTACATAACGAAACAGCTAAACGCTACTAGAGCCTCATCTATCAACTATTTCAGGAAAGTTTCAGTACTGGAACCTATACATGGATTGGAGTTGGAATCAGAAGACTGGCCACTGTTTAGAAGTCATGAAGGAATACTGCAGATCTGCTCCTATTCAAGTAAACAAAAAAAGGGCTGCAGTAATCCAGCATGGCCACTATACAGTGAGTGGAGTTTTCCCACTTCCTGCCCCACCCCCTGTATAAGCTCCGGCAACAGAGACTATCTACAACAGCTAATCGGTGCAAGGTTTGGTTGTTGGACTGCTTCAAATTCAGCATCAAAATCCTCGGCAGTTTTGACAAGCAGAAAAAAAAAAAAAAAATCTGCTTCAAATTCATGAAGCGCAAATTTTCTGCTTGACAAATTCCTACGAGTGAACTTCCCTCTAAAAAAAGTAACTGCAGGAAACAAAAAATAAACAAACCATATTCACCAAGCTACCGTTTAGGTCAGTGACTGGCTGCACATACAGAACATCAAGGGACCAGGAAAGTAAATAAAGACTAGTTGTGGAGCTGAGCGATCAATCAAATTTTTTTTTAACAGACAGAATTGTCAAATTGATTCCTGCCCTGCACCTTCTGGTGGATCTTTCAGTATGGCACTCGCTCACAAGCAAAGGTAGTGCCATAACTGCCAGATCTCTGGTGTGTAATACAGCAGATTTCTCTCTGATCACGGACATTAAATGCAGATAGGGCCGCAGATAACCCCCTGCACTGCCTCTAAATTCACTGTGGTGTCCCTGCTCACTTTTTGTTGCCGGTCAGGTTAGTATGTCACCAGGGAACCTTTTGAAGACTCCAAGAGCTGTCATAGGGCTATTGAGTCTAGCAGAAATGCATAGACTACAATACAGTTGTATATAGCAGTCTATAGTACAAGCAATCTCATGATCACAGATTCAAGCACCCACCCCCCAAAATAAAATGTTGATTTAAAAAAAAAAAACAAAAAAAAAAAAAAAAACACACTTTACACAGCTCCATACACTGTCAGAAACATTTGTAAAACAGTGACTAAATGCATCAAATGGGTTGCCTTGGGTTTACTTCAATGGGAGCTGAGTTGAAATACTGTTACCCAGCCACTATATAAGAGATGAGCTATGTGCTTCCAAACCTGTGTAGAGTATGGGCACCAGAACCTGCTTCGTACAGCTGATGAGTGCGGGGGCTGCATCTTGCCATCCCCATGGATCAGATTTAACCAATCCTAAGCATAAGCCATAAAACCCTAAATCCCTGCTAACCCCTTTAATACACTAGGGACCTAAAACCTGGTATGTTAAAGGGCACATTATGACTGTACAGTAAGGATATTATGTGCCATTTTACTTTAGACATTGGACTGATCACTGCAAAGAGAGATTGTGGCTGAGCAGTACCCTGCAACAGACTGAGGTAGCTAATTCATCCAAGTTACCTTTAGGTATGTGGTTAAACTGGTTTCTATCTGGTATTATGAACAAGCCTTCAGCAAAATCTGTTAAAATATGTAAAAATGTGAAAAATGTGTGTTGGTGTCCACATGGTTAAAGGGGACTATACTAGAAGGATTACACTAAAGTTTGGTTATGAAGACACAATGGGATATATATAGGCTAACAGTAGTTACAGCATTGAAGAAGGGAATATATAATTCCAGTTTGCATATTTAGGATCTGTTATTCTTTCCATATAGAATAGGTCCAAAAAGGGAGCTACTATTATACTATGGAATTATCTACACATTTAATGTTTGCATAGCCCTATTTCTGGTTGCAATCCACATTTTCCATGCCTTCTATATTATATTAATTCTGCCTAAAATAATTGATCTATAATGCAGAAAATTATCTTACACCTACATAAAACCAGTATTACAGATGGGTCATTTATATAGCATCAGATCAGTACATGAGAGAACTACAAATCATCTGGATACACATATATAATATACAAGTTTGGATTTTTCACAAGTACACACAAACCATTTAACAGGGTTCCCAAACACAAATCCACATTGTCATAACTATCATATGTTGCTTTTTGGACAGCACTTTGGAGGCAGAAGACCGTCTCAAATTCCTCTCCAAATTATGCCAAGTGAACTTACTCTTACCAAAATGCTATTCAGGCTAGGTTCACACCTGCACCTGCTGTCCGCTGGGAGATTCCGTTCCCCATGCCACTTGAAAAAAGCAGAGAGAAAAGCGCTGCAAGCTGCGTTTTTCTCTCCGCATTTTATGCACTTTTTGGGCGTAAACCCAGCGGACCCCATTATAGTCTATGGGGTCCGTGGGTTTCCACCAGGGCTGTGGAGTCGGTACGCCAAAGCCCCGACTCCGACTCCTCAATTTCCCCTGACTCCGACTCCAACTCCGACTCCACCAAAATAGGCACCGACTCCGACTCCACGACTCCGACTCCACAGCCCTGGACTGCTAAACCTTATAGGTTCACTCAGAACTCAGTCCCATCATTATATGAGGAATAGAACAGACCTTTACAGGACATTTCATCATTTTCAACATTTCATCATTTTCCCAAATTCTTATGAAAATATATTCAGCACATACTACATTGTACTACTAACTGTACCAATTTATTATATATTTTGGGAGTCGGAGTCGGTCCATTTTATACCGACTCCGACTCCACCAAAATAGGCACCGACTCCGACTCCACGACTCCGCCCACAGCCCTGGTTTCCACGTGTAACCGTTTTTTTTTTTTAAAGAGGATTAGGTTTCTGTTCGGGAACCCGAACGCAGGTGTGAACCTAGTGTAAGAAAATTTGTGAGAGTTTGTAAAAAGTCACATTTGATAAATCTGAAGAAATCTGACAATTTCACCACACCCACTTTACCATCCAATTTCAAAAATACAGTGACTGGTGTAAAAATGCAGAATATCTGAAATTTTTTTTTGCACATCTAAGATCACAGAGGCGCCTAACCCTACTTTGAGAATTGTGAGTGCAGAGCTTGATAACTTCAGTTAATTCTTGCTGTGCTGGCAACAGCAGACACCCTGTAAAGATATCTGCTAAACTTAAGTGGGTGCTATACATCCCCACATGACAAGGACATGAATGTCCTTATGTGTGTAGCTGTTAATCCTCAATTACTGCCATGTTGATGAATGTCACAGGTAGTGATATTCAAGCCCTTCGCTGATTGGCCTCAGCGGTCACGACAGGCAAGTATCCTATATGGACAGCGACTGACTATCTGTAAAGCACTGCGGAATCTGATAGCGCCATACAAAACAAACTAAATAAAATAATCCTGACAAAGTTCATATGTGAAGGTATTAATGCTCCACTTAAAAAAAAAAAAAATATATATATATAACCAGCTTTGTTTAATATTACATGTCCATATGAAAAAGTGCTCTCCCTTTAAATAACACTCCTGTTGTCGGTTTACACACCATTGGGACTTATGACTGAACTGCTCCTACTATCCAGAGTTAATCCTTTTACTAAGAGCGGCCATATTAACGTTCTGCATACATACTGCTTTGCCTTTATCTTCTTTGTGTTCCCTCCTCAGATATAAGTTCTTGTACACCTTATTTAAGCTAACTACACCACACCACTAACCAATAATTTTCTTAAGCTGATACTATGAGGAACAACTCCTCTGCTTGGACTTGCTGCTCATCGAAAATGCTGTCTAGCAGTTAGTTAGGTTGTCCCGCCACATCTTGTTGATCATACGTCTTGTGTTTGTATTTGATTTTTTTTTTTTATTTGAAAATTTTCAATAAAGTTATATATATATTACTAGCAGAAGGACCCGGCTTCGCACGGGTATATTTCGTTTTTTGTTTGTGTAGTGGCCCCATAAGAATTGGCCAGTTTTACACTTCACATCCAGTATAGGTACAGTCTATTTATGGCTGTGTTGCTATGGAAACCTGGTAAATGAAATGTGAATTTATATTGACTGATGCACATTATATGACTGTATATTTAAGGACCTGCAAACTGCTATTGACTCATACAGGTCATAAATAGCTTGGTTGGTATGGAAACCTGGTGTAAAGCTGTGTGTATATCAAGACTGAAGAACCTGCAATTTTCCATTGGTCCATAAGCATCATGTGTATCTCAGTTTGGATATCAGTGAAAGACCTGCGATCGGTTGTTATGGAAAACCTGAAGTAAAGCTGTGTGTATGTGACCTTGTGTAACAGTGTCATCCACAGCGCCCTGCCCCTCCTCTTTAAAGCTGACCCACAGCAGTGAAGAAAAATAGCTGGATTTTTATGGAAACATGGAGTGCAGCTGTGTGCATGTGGCTGACAATGCCTTGTCAGATTGGAGACGGGCTTGGGTCTGCTGGGTTGTTTCAGTAGCTCGCTGTTGTCTGTGGCATACCTTGTCAGATTAGAGACAGGCTTGGGTCTGCTGAGAGTTTTCATTAGCTCGAGCAGCAGCCAAGCGTTTTGCTGCAGGGGGTATGAGTAGTTTAAAAACGTTTCAATTTATAAGAATGCTGACATCTAGTATGGCAGTCCAGTCAGTGGCATAAATACCGGGGTAGCAGTGGTAGAGGCTGCCACAGGACTCGGGACATTAGGGGTCCAGGTGGGCCCCTGATTTTTTTTTTTTTTTTTTTTTTAATAGGCCCTATTTACTTACTGATCCCTGCTCCTGCTCACGACCATCTGCGCTTCACCTTCTGCAAAACTTTTGTGCAAATTGAGATTTATTTGCAGTAACAAAAAAGCTTCAGTTTTGCGCCACTCTTGTCATTTTTCTGGAAGGGGGCATGGTGAGGGGGGGGTGGGGGCCACTGATCCCGTTAGTTTTAGGATCATTTATGCTAGTTTACTGTAAATGATTCTTGAAAACACCACCAGGTATGAGCTGGTCCAGATTTCAGTATAGGCATACGGTTTGGTAGAGGGTGTGCCTGAACTATGAGACAGCATACACCCCTTCACAAATGAGGTACAAGTTTCACAAAAACATGGTTGGGCAAGATAGGTGTGGAAGAACTTGTAGGCCCGCACAGGCCCCTGTCCTCAACCCTATCAAAAATCTTTGGGATAAACTAGAACAGAGATTGCAAGCCAGGCCTTCCATCCAATCAGTGACTGACCTCACAAATGCCCTATCGAATGAATGGGAAACAATTCCCATAAGCACACTCCAAAATCCACCACGAACCCTACTAATACATATATAAATGGTCCATAACCCTATACACATCTCTCTGTCCACCATTGTGGAGCAGTAAGATGGCATCCGTGTTCTAGACTCCACTTCCAAAAAACCCTGACGATTCCCTAAAATGAGAATAAAATAACTCGGGATGAAGAGGGACAAATAGCGTGCACACAGGGTTCAGCTTTATGTGGTACTGCCCTTGTAAAGATGGGAGGTATTTAATTGGTATATTTAGGGAGCAGCCTGGGGCTTAGGGTGGGTTCACACTTGCGCTTGAGTCCGTCCGCCGTCAATCCAAGTGAAAATCTCGGGAAACTGGATAAGCACCGGATACCGACAGGTTAGCGACGCATTGCTTAAAAACCCATTCATTTGAATAGGTTTTTAAAGCAATGCGCGGATGTCCGATTGCACCCTCTGCGCTGCGAAACCGTTTTTTTTTTCGTCGGACACAAAATCCTGCATGTCCGACTTTGTTTCCGACAAAAAAAAAAAAAAAAAAGGTTTCACCGCGCAGAGGGTGCAATCGGACACCCGCGCATTGCTTTAAAAACCCATTCAAATTAATGGGTTTTTAAGTGTGTATGCTGTGTATTGCAGTCTATAGTACTGAACCATCAATCAGAGCATTGCTAATTCAGGTGTCCTAATAGGACAAAGTAAAAAAAAAAATTAATAAAAACTTAAAAACTAAATAGAGAATAAAAAAAATTAAAGTTATTTTTCCTATATAAAATGAATATATATATATATATATATATATATATATATATATATATATATATATATGAAAAAACTAAAGATTCATAAAAACAATACATATTTGGTATTGCCGCTTCCATAACAACCTGTACAATAAAACGGAAACAATATTTAACCTACACGGTGAATGTCGGGAAGGGGGGGGGGGGGGGGGGAACGCCAGAAGTAATGATTTTTCACCATCTTACCTCACAAAATATGCTATAAAAAGTGATCAAAAAGTCATATGTACACCAAAACAGTATCAATAAAAAGCACAGGTTGTCCCGCAAAAAATAACCAACTCTGTAAATCAAAAAATAAAAATATTACGCCTCTCAGAAGATGGCGATGCAAAGATAATTGATTTCTTTCCCCAAATGGGTTTTTGCTCTGCAAAAATATAAATGAGGTATCGCTGTAACCGGTTACTTATGCTGTACGCTGCATGGCGAAAACATTAAAAAGGTAAAACGCAATGCCAGAAGGATATTGTTGGGTTTTTTTTAATCCACCAAATGAAGAGTTAATAAAATGTATTCAATAAGTTATAGGCGCCCAAAACTGGTGTCATTACAAAATGCATCTCATCCCGCAAAAAAAACAGCCCTCATATGGCTACATCACCAATGTGAAGACAAAAACCCCCAAAATCGCCAAATCATTAGGACACAACTGGCTGTGTCAGGAAGGGAATGTATATGCTGTGCGAGCGTATATCAGGGTACAAACCAGATTTAGAGCTTACAAGGGAAAATACACCAGAAGCGACCCCCAGAGTGACCTCCCCAATAATAGGAACTACTGGGCAAATAGTAGGGAATTTGGTGTTCCCAATGCACTCTGCAAAGCTTACATATTCACTGTTCAGCATCTGCTGTGCATTCCCGTCTGGAATACTGATGTTCATTACACCCCTTGATAAATTCTTTGAGGGGTTAAGTTTTCACAATGGGGTCACTGCTTAGGGGATTCCACTTTTCTGGCACCTTAGAGGCTCTGCAAACATGACATGGCGTCCAGATACCAAACATCTAAATCTGCACTGCAAAAGTCACACAGCGCCCCTCCCCTTCTGCCCCCTGCTGTGTGCCCAAACTGCAGTTTATGCCCACATGTATGACAATGGTGTACCCAGGATAACATACTTAATGTCATATCTGGGTATAAACTGATATTTGGGCACACAACCAGGCACAGAATGGAGAGAGCATTATTTGGTTTTGGCCGCACAAATTTAGACTGGTTTTTGTACGCCATGACACTTTTGCAGAACTCTTGAAATGCCAGTAAATTGGAATCCCCTGACATATAACCCCATTTTGGAAACTACACCCCTGAAGGGATTTATCTCGGGGTACAGTGAGCATTTTTAACCCCCAACTGATGCTATAATTTCATTTACAGAAATGAATACGCAGCTGACTGTGAAAATGACAGTTTTTCCAGGAATGTGTCATTTCAGGGCGTAATATGTTGTGCCCGGCTTGTATCAGAGAAAAATGCTCCAAAAGCTGTTGTGCCCGGGATTAACAGTTTTTGGAGTGTGTGTCTCTGCTGACACAAGCTGATTACAACATATCGGGCACTGAAATGGCGTATACCTGGAAAAATGGTAATTACTTACCGGTAATTGGATTTTCCAGAACCCACGACCGCACCCAGAGAGAGGATCCGCCCCCAGGGACAGGAAACCTACGGTATAAAAAGGTGGAGCCTCTCCTACCCCCCCTCAGTTGTTTTATAGAAGCGAGAGAGAGACTCCAGTTAACTTGTAACTCATGACCCTAAGGTCAAAACTTTTTTTTTTTTTTTTTTGCTTGCTACACCCAGTGCCAAACAAAAGTCCATCACCAAGAAAAAAAGGGAGGGATAAAGGACGGTGCTGTCGTGGGTTCTGGAAAATCCAATTACCGGTAAGTAATTACCATTTTTCCCATCACCCACAACAGCACCCAGAGAGAATAAAATAGGAAAACACTAGGAAGGGACCCCCACTTGTAAAACTTTCCTTCCAAAAGAAAGATCAGCAGAAGCCCCAATGTCCAGCCTATAATGGCAAAAATAGGTAGAAGGTGAAGACCAGGTTGCTGCTTTGCAGATAGATTCTATGGAAGCATCAGCTCTCTCGGCCCAGGAGGTGGCAATCGCCCTAGTAGAATGTGCCTTGAGCCCCACTGGGGGGGGGGGGGGGGGGCCCAAAGAACTGTAGGCCAGGGAGATTGCTAGTCTCACCCACCTAGCCAGACTACACTTAGAGGCCGCCTTCCCTTTGTTGGGACCTGAAAAGAGAACAAAAAGGGAAGTAGATTTCCTCCAAGAGGAAGTAGAGGACAAATACTGGACTAGGCAACGTCTTACATCCAAACAGTGGTATTCCTGCTCTTTAGCATTACTTGGGTTAGCACAGAGGGAGGGGAGAACTATCTCCTGAGATCTATGAAATTTTGAGGCTACTTTAGGCAAAAAAGCTGGGTCTGGTTTAATTATTACCCTGTCCTCTGTAATAACAGTAAAGGGTGGATTAACTGATAGAGCCTGCAATTCTCCTATGCGACGTGCCGAGGTAAGGGCCACTAAAAGAATCACTTTCAGGGATAAGTTTTTAATAGGGATAGAGTCCAAGGGTTCAAAGGGAGATTTAGTTAATGCAGACAGAACTAGGTTCAAGTCCCAGGGAGGAACTCTGGACCTAACCACCGGTCTACTTCTAGAGGCCGCCTTGATGAACCTAATCACCCAGAGATCGTCAGCCAATTTAACGTTTAGCAGAGCACTAAGGGCTGAAACCTGGACTTTTAAAGTGCTGGTAGAAAGCCCCTTTTCTAGTCCCTTCTGAAGGAACTCTAGAATCTGTTTTTTAGGTATATCCCTAAGCTCCCCCGGAGAACCCCCTAGAAATTAAAAAAACCGGAACCAAGTCCTAGTGTATATTTTAGTAGTGACCGGTTTTCTGCTTTTTAGAAGAGTGGAAATGAGATTCTGAGAAAAACCTTTAGAAGCTAGTAATCTCCGCTCAAATTCCAGGCCGTCAAATGTAAGTGGCTGGACTCCGGATGGAGAATGGGGCCCTGACATAGAAGGTCCTGGCTGACTGGGAGAATCCAAGGGTCCGAAACAGACAGGATCCTTAGCCAGGTAAACCAGGCTCTCCTCGGCCAAAAGGGGGAAATTAGAATAACCCTCGCTCGATCCTCCCTGATTTTCCTCAGAACTGCTGGAATAAGAAAGAAGGGAGGAAAAGCGTAAGCCAGACTGAAATCCCACCTGTGGGACAGAGCATCCACCCCAAAGGGGGATTCCTCTGGGTTTAGGGAAAAAAATCTCTCCACCTTCTTATTTGACCGACTGGCAAAGAGATCTATTTCCGGGACTCCCCAAACCCTGGTGATCTCTAAAAAGATGGATGGTTTCAATTCCCACTCGCTCTGATTCAGACTGTGACGGCTCAAGAAATCTGCCCTGAAATTGTCTGACCCCCTGATATGCAGAGCAGACAAGGAGAGAACCAGAGGCTCTGACAGATGTAGAATCCGCGCCATTATTTTCATAAGGGGAAGGGACCTTGTACCCCCTTGCTTGTTTATATACGAAACTGCTGTCATATTGTCGGACATGATCCCTACATGGCGATTCCGAATACCCTGACCTACGACTTTCAAGGTCTCCAAAATCGCCATTAGTTCCCTCTGATTTGAGGATGCCTGAGAAAGACTCCTTGACCAGCAGCCCTGGAACACCTGATCCCCCATGTGGGCACCCCACCCCCGAGGGCTGGCATCCGTGGTAATAATTAGGGGGTCTGAGATCTTCCATGGAACTCCAATTTCTAGGTGACCCCTGACTAACCACCAACCCAGGGTTTCTCTTGTTGGCTGAGACACCCACATAAATTTGTCGAGAATTTTCTCTTCCTGACGCCAAGCTGCCAGGATTTCCCACTGCAGGTCTCGGGAGTGGCTCTGAGCCCAAGGTACAGCTGGAATACAGGCCGTGAGAGTCCCCAGGATGGACATAGCCTTTCTTATAGTGACCCTGGGGGACTGGATCAGGGTTTTTACTAGGGACAGAACCCTCTCTATTTTCTCTGGAGGGAGAAAAGATCTCTGAGCCGTGGAATCTAAAATGATCCCTAGAAACTTTTTCTGTTGAGAAGGAACTAAACTTGACTTCTCCAGATTCACCATCCAACCTAATTCCTCCAGAATGTTCAGAACTACTTTCTAAACAGTCTATTCTGGATCTTGCCACAATGAGAAAGTCGTCTAGATATGGAATAAACAGAATGTCTTTCTCTCTTACATGTGCCCCCATTTCTGCCACTATTTTGGTAAAGACTCTTGGGGCCATGGAGATTCCAAAGGGAAGAGCCTGATATTGGTAATGCTGAACCACCCCTCCCATCTCTACTGCTACTCGCAAGAACCTCTGGTGACCTGGAAAAATTGGAACATGGTAATAAGCATCTTTCAGGTCTATCACCACCATCCAGCAATTGGGAGTGAACAATCTCACTGCTTACTGCACTGTCTCCATCCGGAATTTCTTGTAAGACAGAAACTGATTTAACCTCCTTAGATTTATTATGGTTCTGTAGGAGCCATCGGGTTTCCTTACCAAGAACAGATGGGAATAAAACCCCTGCCTCTCCTCTTCCTGGGGAACCGGAATCAGCACCCTTTTCAAGATCAGGCTCTTCACTTCCAATTCCAGAGCCCATTGAGAGGTTAGGGAAGTCTGAATTCTGGTAATCTGAAAACTTGAAGGCGGAGGAGAAGAGAACTCCAACTTCAGGCCTACTCCCACTGTATCCAGGATCCAAGGGCTTGATTAAATTTTCCTCCAGGCAGGAAGGAATTTCCTCAGTCTCCCCCCTACCCGGGGCCTGGCGTCATTGCCTATTGGGTCTTGGATCTTTATTACGGTATGAGTTGTTAAATAAGAACCCCTTGTGTTTCTTATTGGATTCTGCCCAGCTATTATCTCTGGACTTGACAATTTTCTGCCCTCTGTATGCTCCAAAGGGACGAAAGGACCTCCGTGTCCGACCAGAGGAAGGCAAAGGAAAAACTCTCTTTTTATCTGCTGCCTTCGCTAAGATGTCATCCAAGGCTGGTCCAAAGAGATATTCACCGTCACAGGGCAGATTGCACAGCCGGGTCTTAGATCCTACATCACCTGTCCAACTCTTCAGCCATATAGCCCTCCTGGCAGAGTTAGTCAGGGCAAGGGAGCGAGCTGATAATCTTACAGCGTCTGCTGAAGCATCTGCCAAAAAATCTGCAGCTTTTCTAATAGTCGGCAGGGCTGACAGAATCTGCTCTCTTGGGGCCTTATCCCTTAATTGATCTTCCAGCTCCCCTAGCCAGATCATAAGGGATCTAGCAGTACAGGTAGCCGCTATATTGGGCTTGAGGGACGCTCCTACTGACTCCCAAGAACGCCTTAGGAAGCTATCTGCTTTCTTGTCCAAGGGATCCTTCAGGGTACCCATGTCCTCGAAAGGCAGTGCTGACTTCCTGGAGGCTCTGGCTATGGCAACATCAATTTTTGGTACATTATCCCAAGAAGAGCAAGCTCCCTCTTCAAACGGGTATTTACGCTTAACTCCTCTAGGGATAAAACCCTTCTTGTCTGGCTTTTTCCATTCCCTCTTGATAAGCGATGAAATATTTTTATGGACTGGAAAGTGTCTCCTTTGACGAACCTCCAAGCCTCCAAACATAATGTCCTAAATAGAACGGGAGGGTCTAGAGTCCTCAATCCCCATAGTCGCTCGAATTGCTTTGAGCAACTTGTCAGTGTCCTCAACTGGAAAACACGACTGTCCTCCCTCTACATCAGATATGGAGGAAGAAGAGGCATCCTCGAATAATTCTCCACTTTCACCTTGAACAGACTCCTCCTCGGAAGAGGAGTCATGACCCCGGGTAGAGGAACTGGACTTCTTTTTCTGGCCACTTTTACCCTTAAGGGAACTCCTGACCTCCTCCTGTATCATAGATCTGATACCCTGTAAGAATGACGGGGACTCCTCAGCAATAGTTCTATTAATGCATGATGGGCAGAGCTTTTTCTCATAAGAAGAAGAAAGTCTAGTTCTACATAAGGCACATTCCTTATTCTTAGATTTCGCCAAGGCCTATCCTACAAAAGACAGGGGAAACCATTAATCAATAAAAAAAAATAAAGGGTTGGCACGCAGCCACTTACATCCCCCTAGAATACCGAGGAAGGTGGAGGTGGACCTTCATCTTGCCCTCCATCCTGGGGTCTTCCTCTTGCCGGTGGCGGCTGCTGTGGCTGCTGCTGCTCCGGCTGCTGCTGCTGTGGCTGCTCCTCCATACTGTACAGACTCTGTGCATGGAGGGCCAGGAACTGCTTAGCAGCTCCACCATCCTTCAATCTGCATTATATGGGCATTCAGCCACTAGACCACACCCCCTTCCACCGGAAGCCACGCCCTCATTACCAGTAAGCCACACCCCTTCCGCCCATCGGAAGCCACGCCCTCATTACCAGTAAGCCACACCCCTTCCGCCCATCGGAAGCCACGCCCACTTCCTTCCGGGCAGGCACCTCCATGTGTCTCCCTGCAGGCCTAAAGCAGCGGAAACACACTCCTTCTGCCTGGATATCGGAACCCCCGCGCCCGGAACACCAGCGGCGCATTGCTGGGGGGATGGCACCTGACTCCAGACTGGGTACAGCTAACAGCCACCCATGGAAGAAGAGAGGCAACCCCTACCAGGACCAACTCTTTCCTATGCCATCAGGTAAGCCTGCCTCAAGCAGGCACGTAGGTCTCCCTCCAGGGACAGGAAACAACTGAGGGGGGTAGGAGAGGCTCCACCTTTTTATACCGTAGGTTTCCTGTCCCTGGGGGCGGATCCTCTCTCTGGGTGCTGTCGTGGGTGATGGGAAAAATTGCAATTTTCAATTTTCATTATGTGCATTCATTTCTGGAAATTAAAGTAATGTAACACTCAAGGGTTAAAAATGCTTGCTACCCCACTTGATATATCCCTTGAGGGGTATAGTTTCCAAAGTGGGGCTACATGTCTACGGATTCCACTTTACTGGCAATTTAGGGGCTCTGCAAAAGTGGCATGACATCCGAAAACCAAAATAGCGCTCCTTCCCGGCTGTGCCCAAATAGCAGTTTATACCCACAGATGACATTAAGTACATTATCCTGGGTACAACAGTGTCTTACTTGTGGGCATAAACTGCTGTTTGGGCACACAACAGGGCACACATGTCAATGAGCCCTGTGTGCTTTTAGACCACTAATTAGATTGTTGGTTTTTAGATGCCATGTAACGTTTGCAGATACCCTAAAATTGCACTACAATATGGGGTCACGTCTTGAGGAATTCCAGTTTACTGGCACCTCTGGGGCTCTGCAAAAAAACACACTGTCCAGAAAATCCCTCTAAAGCTATACACCAAAAACTAAAAAGCGCAGTGCTCATTCCCTTCTGAGTCCTGCTGTGTGCCAAAGCAGCAGTTTACGCCCATATATACAACTTTTATGTCCTCAGGATAGCCCACTTAATAGTTTTAGGAGTGCATGTCTCTGATGACACAAAGTGGACGGAACATATTGGGCACTAAAATTGCATATTTCTATAAAAATTTCAAATTTCACTATGTACATTAATTTTTGGGAAGCAGTCTTGAGCTCAAAAAGGATAATACCCCTTGAGAAATTCCTTGAGGAGTGTAGTTTCTAAAACGGAGTCACTTTTTGGGAGTTTCCATTGTATTGCTACTTTAGGGGCTCTGCAAATGAGACATGGCACCTGAAAACTATTCCAGCAAAATCTGTCCTCCAAAAGTCAAATAGCGCTCTTTCCATTCTGAGCCCCACCATGTACCCATACAGCAGTTTGTAACCACACATGGGGCATTCACATGTTCGGGAGCAATTGTTTAACTAACTGTGGTGTGTTTTTTCTTCATTAACCCCTTGTAAAAATGAAAAATGTGGGGCTAAACTTGACAGTTTATTGGAAAAAAAAGGAATTTTTCATTTTCACGTCCCAATGTTAATAAAATCTGTGAAACAGCTGTAGCATCAAAATGCTCACTATACTCCTTGATATGTTCTGTGAGGGGTGTAGTTTCCAAAACGGGGTTACTTTTGGGGGCTTCTATTGTATTAGTACTCTAGTTGCTCTGCAAATGAGACATGGCACCTGAAAACTATTCCAGCAAAATCTGCTTTTCAAATGCCAAGTGTTGCTCCTTCCAAATTTCCATCAAATTCCCTATTTTTTTTTTTTTTTTTTTTTTTTTTTATTAATAAATAATAAATATTAATCAATGTTTACCACTAACATGAAGTACAATGTGTCACGAATAAACAAACAAGTGATTTTGAGATTAAGTTAAAGCATCTCAAAGTTATTGCCATATAAAGTGACATGTCAGTTTTGAAAAATGAGGGCTGGTCATTAACGTACTTTCAGGCCCGATCCTTAAGGGGTTAAGGAGCGAGGGGTAACTTGCATTCATTACTTAAAAGGGGCGCGTTCCAGTCCTTCTTTTCAACGGGTCTCTTCCAGAGTTCTGCTAAGGCCAATCAGTGAAGGGTTTGCAATGTCACCACCTGCGACATCAATGCAGGAGGAGACTCGGGAAAGGCCGCCAGAACAGAAGAACTGGGACACGCTGGGAGGACACAGAAGCATCGGGAACAAGTGAGTATGCTTTTTTTTTTTTCCCACTGGCTCTAGCTGATTTAAAAGTTTAAAGGGGTTGTCCAATTTTGCCTGGACAACCCTTTTAACTCCAGGGTGGATTAAGAGTACCTTCAAGCTGTTACAAAAGTGCATCCCCCCCCATTCATGACAGAATAACAGAATAATGTTGCACAGTAGCCCCTACATTAAGAAAACTGAAAAATACCACATACAAGGGGATTTTTTTTTAACAATTTTGTTTGGCCAAACCCCAAGTTTTAGGGTTCATCACCAACAAACTATTATTATACTCTGGGGTCTCTTTAGACCCTCGGGTATAATTAATGGAGGACGAATTAGGGGAGGTGAATAAACAATGTTTTATTCACCTCCCCTGGGCTGTTCCACAGATGACATCAGGAACCGCTGAGGTGTTTGATTGGGTCTCAGCGGTCACAAAGCATAATGAGTTTTTCTACTGCTAATATCTCCATTAAGGCTGCTGCACAGTTTACATTTCTCTCTCAGACAGAGAGCATATTTAATAAGGAACTGACTGGCACCTCTTCCCATCCATTACTGTTACTGTTCTGCCATACTGTTATGAGTAACTGTAAAACAAAAGTAGCTGAGAAAAGCCCACGTGATCATAATATAGGAGATCCAGTAAGACTGGATTGCACATACATGCAGGTATAACACAAGAAAAAAAAATAAAGAGGACAGTCAGTAAAGCTGTTTGATTAATATCCTATCTGTAACCATACAGACAGAAGTAGATACAAGTACATAGAAGACTTTTTTTCTTACATTGTAAGTTGTAAGATTTGCAGAATTTTCAGTCCTTTGCACAGAGCAACAGTTCGCTGATGTGTATGTGAAGATTGAGGAGAATCATCTGCATTCACTGTGTGAAGAGAGAAAAGAATCTTCCCCCTTCACTCACTGTAATTCTTTCTTGCTTATCTAATGTATCTATGGACGAACCATGCCTAATAACAGGGAGTAAACCATTAATTAGCTAGCACGGAGACACCTAGTGCCAGGAACTTTAGATAGGTTTTTCAGGCAGAAAACAGCCACATTTTAATAATTGTATAGTTATAATTGTATAGTTAGATGTAAAGTTTATTGCATATTTACTTTCATAAATTTTTGTGAATTAGAGGAGCTTTACTGCTTCTGTCTGACCATGGCTGCCATTTATGAAGGAGTCAAAGCAGGAGTTGGGTCCCTGGTTCAGTTTACCAACTCCACATCCCTGGGTAGCATAACTTAAAGGGGTTATCCAGTTCAACAAATATTTAGAAATAAATATTTGTAAAATGAAAAGTTATACAACTTACCAATATACTTTCTGTATCAATGCCTCAGTTTCCTAGATCTCTGCTTGCTTTCATTCATTTTGCTTACGTCTAATAGATAAAAATCAGTCCATGGTCATGTGATGGACACAGGTGCACGGCTCGTTACCAGGCAGATGTCTGATTACTTTGCTGTGACTATAATGAGCTGCGCACCTGTGTATTTATCACATGACCACGGACTAATTTTGATCCACTGGGAGTAAGCAGAATGAATAAAAGCAAGCAGAGATCTAGAAAAAAAAGTGAGGAATTTATACAGAATGTATACTGGAAATTTGTATAACTTTTTATTATACAAACAATATTTTTTTCTCAATATTTGAAAAAAGTAAGGCGCACATGCATAGCAAACAGCAATGTCCCCACTGAATTACCACATTTCCCAAAAATTTTTGTGTGGACAAAACAGTACCCACAAAAGTGGTGAGGTGCTTCTCCAACAACAAACCATGGATTAACTCTGATATAAAAACACTACTTAAGGAGAAAAAGATGGCATTCAGGACAAGAGATAAGGAGGGGTTGAGGGAAGTACAAAAGGAGCTGAGGCATCTAATCAGGCAAGGAAAAGCCAGTTATAAAGAAAAAATGGAAAAGCAAATGGAAAGAAAAGACATAAGGGGGGTCTGGGAGGGGCTTAAGTCAATTTCGGGTCATAAACAGTCTGTCTGCCAGATTGAGGCAGATGTTAATTGGCTTAATGAACTAAACCTATTCTTCAACAGATTTGATCACACACCAGCTCCTCCCACCCCAGTATGTCCTTCAGCTCCCCCCACCACAATGACTTCTCCCCATGCGGCCACTTCCCAACAGACCAGTAAATCCAGAAATCCGTCTTTATCTGGCCACAGTCTGACCTTCACACGGGCCCAGGTGAGGAAGGAGATGAAAAAGATCAAGGCGAGGAAAGCCGCAGGGCCAGATGATATCAGTGCAAGGCTAATTAAGACTTGCGGGGACCAGCTGTGTGGTATAATTACATATATGTATAATATGAGCCTGAGGCAGGAAATAGTCCCTGAATTATGGAAATCTTCTTGTGTGGTACCAGTTCCAAAGAAACCCCACCCTATGGACCTCAACGACTACAGACCTGTAGCACTGACATCCCACCTGATGAAGATCTTGGCGGAGATGTGTGAGAACCAATCTCTCCCTCTAGTGAGCCCCGCTATGGACCCCCTCCAGTTTGCTTATCGGCCGGGCATTGGGGTAGATGATGCGATCATCCATCTTCTGCACAGGGTTCTGTCTCACCTGGAGAAACCAGGGAACACAGTGAGAATAATGTTCTTTGACTTCTCCAGTGCTTTTAACACCATACAGCCCAGGTTATTGAGGGACAAGCTGGGCCTTGCTGGAGTGGACCACCACCTCTCCAACTGGATCCTAGACTACCTCACAAATCGACCTCAATACGTGAGAGCCCAAGACTGTGTGTCAGGTACCGTGATCTGTAATACGGGGGTACCTCAGGGTACGGTTCTCGCCCCTTTCCTCTTCACACTGTACACTGCAGATTTTAGGTGCAACTCATCCAGCTGCTACCTACAGAAGTATTCTGACGACTCTGCAATAGTAGGCCTCATCACAGATGATGATGACAGGGAGTACAGAGAACTGAACCAGGATTTTGTGGACTGGTGCCACCGGAACCACCTGAAGATTAACGCGGGGAAGACCAAGGAGATGGTGGTGGACTTCCCCAAAGGCAGAAGCCCTCCTAAACCAGTGGACATCCTGGGGACGGGCATCGAGATTGTGAACACCTATAAGTACCTGGGTTTGCTCCTTAATAATAAGCTGGACTGGGCAGATCATATGGAGGCCCTGTACAGGAAGGGCCACAGCAGGCTCTACCTGCTTAGGAAGCTGAGAGCCTTTGGAATCCGGGGGGCACTTCTTAGAACTTTCTTCAACTCGGTAGTGGCATCAGCCATCTTCTTTGGAGTGGCCTGCTGGGGGAGCAGTATATCAACCAGGGACAGAAATAAACTTGACAAGCTGATTCGAAAGGCCAGCTCTGTCCTGGGGAGCCCACTGGACCCAGTGCAGGTGGTGGGTGACAGAAGGATACTGTCCGTGGTGAGCTCCATGAAGAAGAAGTCCCATCGCATGCATGAGACTGATCGCGCTGAGCAGTACTGTCAGTGACCGACTGCTCCACCCTAGGTGTGAGAAGGAGCGCTATCGGAAGTCTTTCCTCCCCACCGCGGTTAGGCTGTACAACCAACACCGACCTAAGCGGAGATCATTACACACAGAGAACTGAAATATCTCTCTGCCTGTTAAATTCCCCCCCCCTCCCCCGCTACTTCCTACCTGTCTGTCGGCTATCAAAGTAATGCCTCTTACCTTGGAACATTCCTGTACATGTTGTATTTGTATTTGTATCTGCTTATCTTTGCTGCTGTAACACACTGAATTTCCCCATTGTGGGACTATTAAAGGACTATTATTATTACTATTATTATTATTAAGACACAATATATCTGCAGCTGCCACCAACCTATTCTATACCATACTTTAGATCCTTTTAGGACAGTGACGGCAAACCTTTTAGAGACCGAATGCCCAAACTGCAACCCAAAACCCACTAATTTATCGCAAAGTGCCAACACGGCAATTTAACCTTAATACTGTGTGGATCCACAATTGTGGACAGTTACGAACCCACAAAATAGTCGAATTTTGTACTAAAAGGTAGAAGTTTGCATTTGGTATACTTCTGAACAATTAATGTTCACTATTTACATCGCACAGGATCTGTTTTATAGTGACCGTGCAATGTTATTACTGCCTGTAATAATATCACGTCTGCTATAAAACAGATACTGTGTGATCTAAATAGTGAAGGGGCCCCCACCGTTCAAGAGCAGCCACCCCCCCCCCCCCCCCCCCCTTTTGGCACCCTGGCCCACGGGCGCCGGCGTCCTTCTTCTGACTGCATGTGCTGATGACTTACGTCATAGGCGCCTGCCTCGGGGCAGAGATAACACTCTGCAGTCAGTATAAGCCATAGTCCCGCGGCCTACACTGACAGCTTTCAGCTGTACCGGATTCCCCGTTAGTGAGTGATCAGGTCGACGGCGCGTGTGCCAACAGAGAGGACATGAGTGCCATAGATTCTCCAACATGGATTTAGGGTATGTTCTCATGGAGAATATGCTGGGGATTTTCTAAAGGATCTGGTGGTGCTGTAGTAGTAGCAGCAAAATGAACTAGATTTTAACTAGAGCTAGGTAATTATGACCTAAATTAAAATTACTATTAAATTGAATATTTTACCTCAATTATGATTAATGAACAATCATTTTAGGACAACCCCTTTTTACATGCTACTGAATTTTGGTTTCAGTTATTCACATACTGGCAAGCCTGACTGCATAACATACAATTAGTAACAATGGCAATGGGATATGGGTTAAGTCCACATTGATTTATTACAGACTTTAGATTTTGGTTATTTGGCCATTAATTGCCCAGCCATAATTTGAACTAATTCCTTCCACATGCTGCAGCAAAAAATCCCCATGGAAATTTCACCCCTTTCAAGGTAGCAGGGCTAACAGATTTTATTTTTTGTTAACATCTGTGTAGGCAACATCTAGTTTAGTGGTATGGTTGTTATACATGGCTTATCTTGTAGGATTATCTGTGTAAATCAAACAGGGCTGCTCTAAGGTGCCTCAAAGCCTTCCATGCATAACAGATAGTAGTGCCCACATACAGAAATATCGTGTGTATATAATTCACCTTCTGGAAATCCTGTTACTGATACACAACAGGGAATCTTCTTATTAGAAGCAGTTATGTAAATGGTATCAGTGATTCACAATGACATCTGAGGTGTCATTTAGCCTAAATATCTTGAGCAATCCATCCCTGTAACCCGGTAGTTCAGTCTACCTCACCCTATAATTCAGGTTTTGGATTGGCAAATACCAGTGATACAGAAAATGTAAGAGAAGAGGCAATTATTTATTGAGCAATTGGGTTATTTCTAAATTTGGGAATTCTTAGTGGACCTCAGAGGTTCTACATACAGTTTCACTTCAGTAAAGATTAACTTTCTGAATTATAAGATACAGGAAAATTAAAACCCGTGGAGCTGCTTTCCTATCACTGTCATTTATAACACCCTCATTGTATACAGGTGCTCTAAACTGGAATCTGCTGACTGCAGCAAGAGCAGTAGCAAGGCATTTACCTCTCCCACTCCTACCCTCCCCATAGGTCAAAATCTTTCAAACTTGATTGATCAGTTTACAATTTGCTCATCATATGTTACATACCAGGTCTTGCTGTTCCAAAACCTTCACTTTCAGTCAAGTTCTGACACTGGGTCACATGACAGATTCCCCTCTCATTCTGTTGTTGGTGACATGATAAAGAGGGGTTTTACATTCAACTTCCTTGGACAACCTCTTTAAGGCTAATGCCCCACGTGGCGTCGAGCAGCAAAAAAGCCCTGCGGGAAAAACCATGGCGGGTAGGCATCGCAGTTCTTCCCGCAGCGCTTTAGACAGAAAGTTCGCAGAGGTTTTCTGTTTCAATTATTCCTATGGTGAAACCACCTATGTTTCCGTAGGTATAATTGACATGCTGCAATTTTCAAAACCGCTCCAGTTTTGGAAATCGCTGCGTGTCTTTACCACAAAGTGGACATGGGATTCTCTAGAATCCCATCCACTTTGCTCTGACTGTAAAACGCCGCATGGGGCCCCTGCCTAAATAGGTTTTCCCCAAACAATTGTTTGAGTCTGGATGCCGGTGGTTCTGATCCAAAATGTATCAAATCTCCAAATTGTGGGAAAGCCTCTGACTACATCGCTGAGGATTTCTTTAAATACAGCGCACACGTGCAACAGCTGCTGCATTGCTATTTAGATGATTTGCAAAGATTAACATTGAAAAGATGCGATAACATGGAGGCTGGATTCTTTCAAAATCTACGGTTGCCACCTGAACTTGTGCTAACAGTAGCTATGCTGGGAAATTTAAAATTAAGATTTATTTACTTTTTTTTTTAAGTCTAAAAGGTAAACAAATATTCATATTTGCATTGGCAAAACTTTCAAAAATATTCTAGTTCATGGAAATCGTCTATAAGAGCTGTCTAAAGGTAGAGCTCTACTGTAGCTCTACCTTTTCAATTGGCAGGAAATGTAACTTTTGTCCTATAGTGAGAGTACTGTCATGAATTTGTCAATATGACCCTTGGAGCATTGCCGCTCAGAAATATCATGTGGTGACACAAGCAATTCTATCTGCCCAGGTACACAGGTGATCTGTGAGCATAGGAAGGAAGTACAGGAGGAATTTTTCTTCCAGGGAGAGAAGAAGCGCGACAGAAAAAAAAAAAAAAAATATACCGTTGCACTGGCACAAAAAAAAAGTTTCTACCCCAGTGTGTGTGTGCGTGTGTAATAGGTTAAACCTTGATTTGCCTTCATTATCATACATATGATACCCACTATATATGGTTTGTAAAATACATAACTCTCCTTCACCATACCAAAATGCATACCAAAAAAAGGACCTGAGACAACCAAAACATACAGGGGAGGGGGACACAGGCGTATACACAATACAGAACATAGATCATACAGGGCAGGAGGGGGCACGGGTGTATACAGAACATAGATCATACAGGGCAGGAGGGAGCACGGGTGTATACAGAACATAGATCATACAGGACAGGAGGGGGACACAGGTGTATACAGAACATAGATCATACAGGACAGGAGGGGGACACAGGTGTATACACAATACAGAACATGCAGGACAGGAGGGGGCACGGGTGTATACAGAATACAGAACATACATTAGGGGACACGGGTGTATACAGAACATAGATCATACAAGGCAGGAGGGGGCACGGGTGTATACAGAACATAGATCATACAGGACAGGAGGGGGCACGGGTGTATACAGAACATAGATCATACAGGGCAGGAGGAGGCACGGGTGTATACAGAACATAGATCATACAGGGCAGGATGGGGAACGGGTGTATACAGAACAGGGGGGGGACACAGATGTATACAGAACATAGATCATACAGAACAGGAGGGGGCACGGGTCTATACAGAACATAGATCATACAGGGCAGGAGGGGGCACGGGTCTATACAGAACATAGATCATACAGGGCAGGAGGGGGCACGGGTCTATACAGAACATAGATCATACAGGGCAGGAGGGGGCACGGGTCTATACAGAACATAGATCATACAGGGCAGGAGGGGGCACGGGTCTATACAGAACATAGATCATAGAGGGCAGGAGGGGGCACGGGTCTATACAGAACATAGATCATACAGGGCAGGAGGGGGCACGGGTCTATACAGAACATAGATCATACAGGGCAGGAGGGGGCACGGGTGTATACAGAACATAGATCATACAGGGCAGGAGGGGGCACGGGTGTATACAGAACATAGATCATACAGGACAGGAGGGGGACACAGGTGTATACACAATACAGAACATGCAGGACAGGAGGGGGCACGGGTGTATACAGAATACAGAACATACATTAGGGGACACGGGTGTATACAGAACATAGATCATACAGGGCAGGAAGGGGCACGGGTGTATACAGAACATAGATCATACAGGGCAGGAGGGGGCACAAGTGTATACAATATAGAATATACAGGGCAGGAGTGGGCACAAGTGTATACAATATAGAACATACAGGGCAGGAGTGGGCACAAGTGTATACAATATAGAACATACAGGGCAGGAGTGGGCACAAGTGTATACAATATAGAACATACAGGGCAGGAGGGGGCACAACTGTAGACAATATAGAACATACAGGGCAGGAGGGGGCACAACTGTAGACAATATAGAACATACAGGGCAGGAGGGAGCACAAGTGTAGACAATATAGAACATACAGGACAGGAGGGGGCACGGGTGTATACAGAACATAGATCATACAAGGCAGGAGGGGGCACAAGTGTAGACAATATAGAACATACAGGACAGGAGGGGGCACGGGTGTATACACTGACACATGGCAGCTGTCATGAAGTAAATGTCGCACAGCTCTACGTAAGGCTGTTCACAATGTATCTACCGTACACAGAACATCCTCCAGGCCTGACATCCCATTAAAGGGCTCTAGCCGGGACTAGGCCCACTGCACTCACCACACACTTCTTGCCCAGGTAGCTGTATAGAGTGTCATTCTCCTGCGCAGTGAGCAGGATGGAGCCGCAGTTGGAGACCCGCTTGGTCTGCCTGTTGTTATTGTTACTCATGTCTGCGTGTCACTGTCCTCCACAGGACGGCAACTCTGCCCCAAAGGTTTGAGTAGTGAATCAGGGCCGCTCCATGTCCCGGGCGCTTGTCGTCGTGTTGTGGGAGGATCCACTGCTGCCGCTTCCTCCCTAGCTGGCTGAACAGGCCGGCGGTGAGGATGTGGTGGGCGGGGCTTAGGAAGCGTGCTCGCTCTGGCCAACAGCGCTAGCGCGTACAAGTAACTGGATGGCGTGAGCGTAACACAAAAGCCGACATACGCAGAATGGCTCGGTGCGTGCTGGGCCGCTTGTGGGCGTTCCCATGTACTTTACTCTTACATTCCAACTTTCAAAGGACTGAGAAAGGGAGAGAATGTGCTACAAGCTATGTGAATTTGGCCACACCCACCTCCAACTTGACTCCGCCTATTCCCACCCATTTGTCTTTGTGCCCCCACATTTTAAAAGGGTTGTCCGGGATAAAAAAAAAAAAATTTACACTAAGCTCACCCCCCCCTAAACTAACTTCTAATTTACTCCCTTTAAAAAAGTGTATATTTACCCATATCCCTGGCACATTTTCTGATTTCCCGGTGACATTCCGTTTCTCCGTTTCCAGAAACGGAATGTCACCAATACTCCTCCCTAGTGACGTAACTAAAGTCTTGTGGTGTTGTGCGATCTTTTGTGTGGGACTCCCTACCTCATCTCTACAGCAAATTCTTGATAGTGATGGTTATGGCTGTTAAGGTTAACTCAACCTTAGTGTGGTTAGCGTAATCTGTGGGTCTCCTTGGCTTATGGGCCAGATAGAAGCTGCAATCTCAATACTGATGCCAGTGCTTATGGGCCCCCTAAAGCTCCTGAGCCCCAGTGCAACTCACCCTCTGCACCCCCTCAAGTTACGCCCCTGCTCCTCCCCCACCCCATTATACCTGTCTCCATGTCCTCTTCTGCTGGGCACGAAGCGTCACTTCTTTCAGGGGAACCGGCGCCTGCGCAATAGAGCACTCCGCAAACGCCGGCAGAAGTGAATAGGAGAAGCAGTGGGTCTCCCACGCATGTGCAATAGAACAGCTCTATTGTGCAAGTGCGTGCAGAAGTCTAGTGAAGAGGAGACAGCGGCACAGAAGAAAATGATCTCCAGGAAAAGAAGACAGGTAAGTATGATGGGGAGGTGGTTGGGGGACTGAGTTAGGTAGGTAGAGCTAGTAGTCCACAGGCTAGCTAGGGAAACATGGAGGCCGTGTGAGCGAGGGAGGGGGAGGGAGTGAGAGGGGGATCTGAGTGAACAGCAATGCATCATGGTAGTTGTAGGCTAAGACAGCAGGAAGCTACCCATTTAAACAAATGCAGAGGATGCCAGGAGCTCCCAGAGAAACCCAGAAATCACTCAAAACACTGCTAAAGGTATTTGGGGGCACTTATTAACCCATTAATAGCACTAAGGCCTTTTTTTTAAAAAAAAAAAATTGCCTGGAAAACCCCTTTAATGTACCCCTTGAGTTACCCCCACAGTTTAATGTCCCCCTCCAGTTATCCTAACAGTTTAATGTTCCTCCTCCAGCTGCCCCCACAGTATTCAGGCCCCCCTTCATAAGCCCCCCAAAGTCCAATGTCCCCTTTAGCTGCCCCACACAGTATAAAGTTCCTCTCTTGGTGCATCCACAGGTTAATGTCCCCCCTCCAATTGCACCCACAGTATTCAGTCCCCCTCTAGTTGTCCACACAGTTTAATGTCCTCCTCCAGCTACCAGCACAGTTTAATGCCCCCTTCCAGCTGCCCCTACAGTATAAATTCCCCCTGCGATTAACCACACAGTATTATGTCCCTCTCCTGGTGCCCCCACAGTATAAAACGTACAAAAAAAACGAATACTCACCTCCCCCATTCCCCTGCTGTTCTTCTCTTCTGCCTCTGATCTCGAAGGCTTCAGAGAGCAGCAGGTGTGATATATGTGACATCACTACTGCTCCCGAAGCAGAGACAGCAGCCAAATGGTGAACTGGAGCGGGCGCTAACTGCTTCACCATTGTATTTAATAGGTTTGTCCACTTTCAATATTGAGAAATCAATGTTATTGTTTGTATAATAAAAAGTTATACAATTTTCCACTATATTTTCTGTATCAGTTCCTCATGGTTTTCTAGACCTCTGCTTCTTATCATTCATTCTGCTTAGTTCCAGTGGATAAAAACCAGTCCATGGTCTTGTGATATACGGTCCATGGTGATGTAACGGACACACAGGTACACAGCTTGTTATATTCACAGCACAGCAATAAGACATCTGCCTGGTAATGAGTTTTCATCACATGACCATGGACTAATTTTTTATCCACTGGGAGTAAGCAGAATGAATGAAAGCAAGCAGAGATCTAGAAAACTGTAAGAATTGATACAGAAAGTATATTGGAAAATTGTACAACTTTTTATTATATAAACTATAACATTAGTCTCTCAATATTGGTCTGAAAGTGGCCACATACAGTGGAAGCAGATGAGTTGAAGCCAGGACATACCTCCTCCCAATCAGGACAGTGGGACAGTACTCAGACTCCAGGACTGTCCCACTGAATCCAGGATAAACCCGAAGGTAATTTTTGTTGTGGGCATTGCAATTACTGTAAACAATTGTGCAATATTAGGTTCCTCAAGTTGGGAGGCAATACTGTACAAAATAGAGAATTTGTTACATGTAGCACCATTTATGTAGTTTATACAGTGATGTGTGATTGTGGACATTACTACATAGGGAAGACTGTAAGACCCATGATCAAGGGGTTTAATGAACATTTACACTCCATAAAAACAGGTCGTGGATCACCCAGGTTACTAGAACATATGCGTGTGAATCATAGAGAAGGTTGTAGTAGTTTACAGTTTATGGGTTTAGTTATGATACATCAGCCTAAATATGGTAGGAATAGATAGTTATAGATTTTATTTATATATTTATACAGTGCCTTGCGAAAGTATTCGGCCCCCTTGAACTTTTCAACCTTTTGCCACATTTCAGGCTTCAAACAGAAGGATATAAAATTAGAATTTTTTGGTGAAGAATCAACAACAAGTGGGACACAATTGTGAAGTGGAACGATATTTATTGGTTATTTTAAACTTTTGTAAAAAATAAAAAACTGAAAAGTGGGGCGTGCAATATTATTCGGCCCCTTTACTTTCAGTGCAGCAAACTCACTCCAGAAGTTCAGTGAGGATCTCTGAATGATCCAATGTTGTCCTAAATGACTGATGATGATAAATATAATCCACCTCTGTGTAATCAAGTCTTCGTATAAATGCACCTGCTCTGTGATAGTCTCAGGGTTCTGTTTAAAGCGCAGAGAGCATCATGAAGACCAAGGAACACACCAGGCAGGTCCGTGATACTGTTGTGGAGAAGTTTAAAGCCGGATTTGGATACAAAAAGATTTCCCAAACTTTAAACATCCCAAGGAGCACTGTTCAAGCGAACATATTAAAATGGAAGGAGTATCAGACCACTGAAAATCTACCAAGACCCGGCCGTCCCTCTAAACTTTCATCTCAAACAAGGAGAAGACGGATCAGAGATGCAGCCAAGAGGCCCATGATCACTCTGGATGAACTGCAGAGATCTACATCTGAGGTGGGAGAGTCTGTCCATAGGACAACAATCAGTTGTACACTGTACAAATCTGGCCTTTATGGAAGAGTGGCAAGAAGAAAGCCATTTCTCAAAGATATCCATAAAAAGTCTTGTTTAAAGTTTGCCACAAGCCACCTGGGAGACACACCAAACATGTGGAAGAAGGTGCTCTGGTCAGATGAAACCAAAATCGAACTTTTTGGACACAATGCAAAACGATATGTTTGGCGTAAAAGCAACACAGCTCATCACCCTGAACACACCATCCCCACTGTCAAACATGGTGGTGGCAGCATCATGGTTTGGGCCTGCTTTTCTTCAGTAGGGACAGGGAAGATGGTTAAAATTGATGGGAAGATGGATGGAGCCAAATACAGGACCATTCTGGAAGAAAACCTGTTGGAGTCTGCAAAAGACCTGAGACTGCGACAGAGATTTATCTCCCAACAAGACAATGATCCCAAACATAAAGCAAAATCTACAATGGAATGGTTCACAAATAAACGTATCCAGGTGTTAGAATAGCCAAGTCAAAGTCCAGACCTGAATCCAATCGAGGATCTGTGGAAAGAGCTGAAAACTGCTGTTCACAAACGCTCTCCATCCAACCTTACTGAGCTCGAGCTGTTTTCCAAGGAAGAATGGGCAAGAATTTCAGTCTCTCGATGTGCAAAACTGATAGAGACATACCCCAAGCGACTTGCAGCTGTAATCGCAGCAAAAGGTGGCGCTACAAAGTATTAACTTAAGAGGGCCGAATAATTTGGCACGCCCCACTTTTCAGTTTTTTTATTTTTTTTGATCTTGTGAAGATAATGAGAAATTGTCTGTTTTGGTGCAAAATAAAGACAAAGAATTGATGTAGATGTCGTCTGTCCATGCTCAGAATTTACAAACCTTACAGGAGAGTCACGAAGAAGTTGAGAAAAACCTGGAATCTGTGCAGATATTGTATGAGGACAAAGCAAATGCCTATGACAAGCTGGAAAAGGCCAAGAGAGAATTGGACCTCCAGATAGAAGACATGAGGATTCAGTTTGAGGAAAATATGTGTAATTTATCTGCTCAGATTGTAGATCTAAAAATGCTTGCTGCTCAACTAAAACTGCAGGTGGACAAACAGGAGAAAGATCTGCAAGTTGCAATAGTAAAAACTGAGATGGAGGCTGTGCAGAAAAATGTGGCAATGAAGAAAGTTCTGGAGCTGGAATCAGAGAATTGTGCGCTACAGAAGGCGTTAGAATCGGAGAAAGCTGCCAGCATAGAGGCAGAGAAAGAAGAACCATTAAGTCAGACAGACATGAGTGACCTGTCCAGTGATGGTGATGGCAAAGATCAAAAGGATAAGAAACGTGGTGTGAAAAGACCACGTGAAGATCATGGCCGTGGCTACTTCGAGTGTATTGAAGAAAATATATACAACAGGTCTAAGTCTCCATAGCCACCGGTGGAAGAGGAAGATGAAAAACTGGATGAAACTAATGTTCTTTTTGACACTTATAATTGTGATCTTCACTTCAAAATTTCACAGGATCGTCTGAGCGCCACTTCTCTCACCATGGAGAGTTTTGCCTTCCTGTGGGCAAGTGGAAGAGCCTCATATGGTGTCTCGAATGGCAAAGTTTGCTTTGAGATGAAGGTTACAGAAAAGGTACCTGTGAAACAGTTATACTCTAAAGACATTGATGTGCATGAAGTACGTGTTGGTTGGTCTCTGAGCTCCTGTGGATTCATGCTAGGTGAAGATGAAAATTCTTACGGCTATTCACTAAAGGGATCAAAGTCATGAAATGGGGTGGCTGAAGACTATGGCGAGAAATATGATGAAAAAGATGTGACACCTGTATGGCAAATTTTGAAGGTGATGAAGTAGAACTTGCTTTTGCAAAGAATGGCCAGGATCTTGGCGTAGCATTTAAAGTGCTGAGAAACCGGAAATCTCGACTGACTGGAACTTGGAGGTTGAGACCGCCAGATGGGGACATCTGGAGAGACACTGGACAAGCGTACATGATTGAAGAGGGACGTCGACATTGTATGTCTTGTCCCATTGTCGCTCACCCCATGGGTGGTGAGCTGAGGGGAGGGAGAGTGTGAACCTAGAGGGCGCTGGTGAGCAAAACAAAAATAGGATTGAAAAGGTCCTCAACCACACCCATAGGTGGGGCGTCACTCCAGAGGGAGTGCTGCTGGTGACCTGCAGAGAGCAGGTAACTGTGGACCAGTTAGAGACAGACAGGTGCTCTGTCCCAAGAGAACTGGGTTCCGCAACGGACTTAGTTAAGCTCAGTGTGAGCCAGACCTCAGTAAAGCTTGCCCTCAGAAGTGAGTCAAGGTTCAAGTAGTGAGGTATTGCCCTGTGTGTGGGCTAGGCTGATTTTTTTGTTTTGTTCCTGTTTTCACTTACAAGCTGAATAAAGCCATTTATTTTGGATTGCCATTACCTGATATGCTGTTTATTTGGCACCCAGTACCACCAACACCTCTGTGAAATCCAGGAAGCTGCCACCTTTGATGCTAAACTACCCCTCAATTGCCACAATATATACACATTTACCATTAAAACGTGAAGCTGAATTGATTTTGCGGACAGAGGCTCTTGGCTCGTTAGGGTTAAATGATCATTATGATCTGAGTGCATTTGTTTCAAAATAAATGATGTATGTATACGGTAGAAAATATAAAAGGGGTTGCTATATTATCAGGAAAATTATTATTATTTTTTTATGTATTTTAATCTTAAAATATTCATTAGTGTTTGTACATTGTTAATAAAGTTGTATAAATAGGGGCAGAGTTTCGCGCAATGCCGAGGCCCGGATGAGGCATCATAGCACGCAAAACGGCCGTAGGCCATATACTTCCGTATCTGTGTTTGCTTGCATGGAATAAATTAAGTGCTTCACATCGGAGAGTGCCACAGTATCTTTTTCTCTCTATTGGACATTTTGGGGAATGTCCGTTGTTTTAATTGCTTTTATATCACAATGCTATACATTGCAGGCAGGCTCTGTGGATTATTTAGTAGGAATTCCATCTTTTTTCCATATGCAAATAAGAGTTGGTTCACACTTGCGCCCAGAGTCCGTCCGCCGTGAATCCGACCTAAATGTCAGAAAAAAGGATTGGGAAAGGTTTGAAACGGTTTGTTTAAAAACCCATTCACTTCAATGTGTTTTTAAAGCAATTTGCAGGTGTGCAATTGCAGCCTCTGCGCCGCGAAGCTACTTTTTTTGGTCGGAAACAAAGTTGGACATGCAGGACTTTGTGTCTGACCAAAAAAAAAAAATCGGCTTTGCGATGCAGAGGCTGCATTCGGACACCTGCGCATTGCTTTAAAAACCTATTGAAGTGAATGGGTTTTTAAACAAACCATTTCAAACCTTTCCCAATCCTTTTTTCTGACATTTAGGTCGGATTCACGGCGGACGGACTCCGGGCGCAAGTGTGAACGAAGCATCAGTCAAGAGTACAACAGGGATGTGTTTATAGCGGTGGTGCATCTCCACTACATCATTCAGTGGCTCACTTCCCCTTTGATGCTGCATGATGCCTGCTCAGCTTCCCACGATTGCTCCTGATGCTGTGAGTCTCCCATGTGCGCTATACTGCACATGTGTGTCTGACTTCATCATACACCTGGAAGAGAAGTACTTTGCTTCATCTGGTTTACCAGCATCACAGCCTAAGCCAGATGAAGCCGAGATACTTTTCTTCCAGGTGTATGATGATGTGAATAGCGCATGCACAGTACAGTGAGCCTTACACTTTAGAGATTTGCAGCTTTGGGAGCAGGTGGGTGAAGCTGAGCAGACGTCATGCGGTGATGCAGTGCTGGCATAGCCAAGTTTTACAAGTAGGAGTTATGGTGCACTTTTACAGTCTATATCCCCAATGACAGGGAACCGTGTTCCACAGTTTTGAGTATGTTAGGGGTGGGGGAGGGGGGATTTATTAAGACTGATGTTTCCTATGTCAATCTTAATAAAGGCCCCCAACTAGTGAAAAGCGTGCCTGAATTATTAAGAGGTTGTAGTATTGATAAATCAGGCGCACAACCGTGCTCCAGAATGGAAATCTATATCAGTCAGCAACTGGCATATATTTCCTACATAACTGACTACAATATTCTGGCCTGAGGTATAATAAATATGTTGGGCCAAGGCATCCCTGGCCCGCTATGCTCTCTGCCCACATTTTCAGAAAGCGGAGAATGAGGGATATAGGAGATAGTTTGTCACAAGAAAGGGCCATGCGCCACATTAACAGATGCGTAGATAGGTTGATAAATTCCCTTGTGTTTTTTAATGTTTTTTTTATTTTGGCTGTTTTTCATGTAGTGTGTTGAAGCAAAGCTAAAAATGGATACTAAAGGAATTTTAAAAAAATATAAGGAAAGGCTTATTCTTCTGATTCCTGCTACTGGCCTTGGCTCAAAGACAAATGCTATATGTGAAAGCACCCTAAGGGTAGGTTCACTAGACAGAATCCACTGCAAAAGATCTTTCTCAAATTTATTTCAGTGGGGAGAATATCATGCTCTCTATTCCAGTGGATTCCACCCACACCTCCCAGTGAACGGGAGTAGGAAATCATTTTGTTGAGGGCAGAAAGATTTCCACTGTGGATTTTGCATGGCATGTCCCAGGGCTGCTTTAACCATAAGGTTAACGGTGCACTTGCACTGGGCCCTATGGTAGCGGGGCCCTGTTGGGATAGCTGGACAGGTCTGCATATTCTGTCCCAATGTTCCGGGCTGAACCAGTTGCTTAAGCTCCCTGAAGACTCCCGGCACAGACAGCAGGAGAGCGAGGAGAAGGTGAGTGTTAATGCTTTTTTTTTTTTTTTTTTTAAACAGTGGAGACAAATGCAGGTCTATGAAGATGACCTTGGACTCATTTTAAAGAGGAGAACCTCATCTTTAAAATGATACCAATATTATCTGGATAGTCCTGAAAACTATGTTTTGAAATCCCAGTGCAATTTCCGACAGCATTTTTAACAGTGAATCACTCCGAATCTGTAAGGGCTATCATGATAATCTTGGTATCATTTTAAAGATGAGATTATCATCTTTAAAATGAATCCAAAGTCATCTTCATGGCCCTAAGGGATCCTATAATATGGGCGTTAAAGTGTCCCCCCTTCCAGCCTCGGGCAGTATTTGTTAAAAGAATTTGGAGGAAGGAGCAGAGCTGCAGACTGCACAGACAATGAGAAATCATCATTGTCTGTGCATAACCTGTATGTAACCCCAGGGGGGTAATACACCTCTGAACATAACCAGGAAGTTTATTGGCGCTGTGATCCAGACGTTTACCATTGTCCACATTGCAGCGCCAAAAGAGTTGCCCCAAACACTTACACAACAATTGCACAAAGTCATCAATAAAGTTTACATTTTTCACTGTCCCAGTCCTGTCCATACCTGATCCTTATAGAGTAAAATACGCCGACCGCCTCTCTAGTGATATCCGTTACACGCTAAAATGATAGCAATAACGATTATTACTAGAGATGAACGTATAAAACATTTCTGACAGGCGGAAGGTTCCATGAGTCAGATAACACATTTTCAACTATTGAAGGTCACCATATAAAATCCCAGTTTTTGACAGCTTTTAGATCGGTATAATAGCAGGTGGTGATGGAGGGGGGGGGGGGGCCACTTATGAAACCTTTGCTTTGGGCCCACCATTGTGTTAAAACGGCCCTGGCATGTCCCACCACAAAATCTGCGGTGTGAACATACCCTATGGCAGTATTCTGCTCAGAATTTGTGTATTGTTAGGTACATTTGTGTCAATAGTGTATTGTAAGTGTGATAAAATTCCCTGTGCTACTTAGACATGGAATGAAGAGAATTTATGTGTATATTATAATGGATTGAATACATACTGTATTTTTTAGACTATAAGCTGCACTATTAGCAAGGAAAAACTTTGCTAAACAGTCCCTGCATCTTATAGTCTGAGGTTTCATTTGTAATGATTGGGAGAAGCGCTGCTATAGTACTTTTCCCGATCACACAGAGAACCGCTCCGCTCCGCTCTCCCTCCCTACCCCACACTTATCTATCAGATATGTGCAAGGCAGGAGAGAGGAAGCTATATTATTCTTAATGCAACTGGTAGACCACGGTCCAGATGTGGACCGTGGCCGCCAGCTGTCTAGACACCTGTCTCCTGACCCTTAATAATGACAGTGACCACAGAAAAACTCATCTCCTGACCACTGTCCCCTAACTCCTAATACCTTAGAATAGCTGTAGCAGGGACTGGTAAGGTATTTTTTCTAGATTATTATGTTTTATGTAGTATAAAGCTTACTGCATGTATTCATGGTGATGTTGTTAATGTGACACATACCTTCCGGTGCTGATTTCGCTTTATGTGATATGGGCTCTTGGCAATTCTATTCATTTCATCTTTTCCTTCTTTTTAATTAATTAATAAATATGCATTATATTCAATATTTTTTGTTGCGTGAGTTTTTTGGTATTGTTATAGAATGAACAGGGTTTATATGTAGTGGACATCTGTTCCTTAGGAGGTCTCAAAATTAAGTAAATATAACCTGAGATGAACAAAAACACTTGACGAATTACTCTTTGTAATTAGTTAACAAAAAGTAGACCAAAATACAGAAGCAGTTTGTGAAAAATTCAGGGGTTGGCCAGTTTCAGACTAATATTGAGAGATCAATGTTATTGTTTATATAATAAAAAGTTGTTCAATTTTCCAATATACTTTATGTATCAGTTCCTCGTGGGTTCCTAGATCTTTCCTTGCTTTCATTCAATCTGCTTACTCTTAGTGAATAAAAATCAGTCTATGGTCATGTGATATATGGTCCATAGTCGTGTGAAATACGGTCCATAGTCATGTGATAAACACACAGATGTACAGCTCATTACCAGGCAGATGTCTGACTACTGTGCTATGACTGGTAATGAGCTGTGCGCCTGTGTGTTCATCACACGACCATGGACTGTATATCAAATGACCATGGACTGATTGTTATCTACTGGGAGTAAGTAGAATGAATGTGTAACGTCTCTGCCTGTTCGGGTCTCTGCACCACCCTCCACTCGCACGCTGTGGTGCAGGAGGCGTGTTCAGTTTGATTCCTTGTTTAAGATTCTTGTTGCTCAGTCTGAACACTGTCTTAGACTATGTAAATGAATTTCAGCCACACCCTTCTCCTGCACCTTGTTTCTTTCGGCTTTTCAATAGTTAATTTTAGCCTTGCCTGTGTGATTGACAGCTTGCCTACCAATCAAGTCTGGGGCAGTTCCTGGACTTGCTATTAACAGGTCATCAGCCCTCAGATGGTCGCTGGCTATTGAGATTCTGTCTTGTGACTTTGTCCCTGCTAGCTCCTTTTCTGTTATTACCTGTATTCTTATTCCTGACCTCTGGCTTTGACTTTGACTATTCTCTTGGATTGTGATTCTGTACTGCATTGCTCGACTGTTACTCACCCCTTGGCTTGCTGACCTACCTTTTGTTGTTGTTTGACCTGTCTGTGTTCTGTGTTGTCACTTATTCAGAGTAGGGACCGGCTCCAAGTTGTTCCTGTCATTAGGACAGTGAGGCAAGTAGGCAGGGACAGGGTCTGGGTCTACTTTAGGGCTCACTGTCTCTGTATTCCCTTCCTCTCAGGTTTCTGCAGCAGCACTGGGGATTTGCTCAACTGGCAATTCCCTTACATAATGACAACAAGCAGAGATCTAGAAAACTGTGGGGAAATGATACAGAAGTATATTGGAAAATTGTAGAAGTTTTTATTATACAAACAATAACAATGGTCTCTCAATATTGGTCTGAAAGTGGACAACCCCTTACCCTTAACGACCGAGGGCGTAATAGTACATCCTGAGTCACATGACGATGTATGGAGAACGCCCAGGAGCTGAGCGCTCTCCATACACCGCGGGTGCCGGCTGTATAATACAGCCAGGACCCGCCGCTAACAGCAGCGATCAGTGCCTGCACCAATCGCGGCTGTTAACCCTTTAGATGTCGCAGTCAAACGGGACCGCGGCGTCTAAATAGCGCAGCCGCCATGGGCGCTGACATTTTTACCTGATCGCCGCCCTCCAGAACGTCATCGGAGGGCGGCGCTTGGTTGCCATGACAGCCGGGAGCCTATTGAAGGCTCCCAGGCCTGTCATTACATTACAGCTATTATGCGATGCCAGAGGCATCGTCTAATAGCAGTAACGGCATTTTTCTATTCACTGCGATACAGTAGTATCACAGTGAATAGTATGAGCGATCAGACCCCCTAGGTTTCAAGGTCCCTAGGGAGTCTGATCATACAAGTAAAAGTATAAAAAAAAAAGTTTTTAAAAGTATGAAAAAATTAAAAAAAAACACAAAAGTTCAAATCACCCCCCCTTTCCCTAGATCAGGTATAAAAGTAAATAAACAAAAGTAAGTATAAACACTTTAGGTATCCCCGCGCTCCAAAATGCCCGAACTATTAAAATATTAAAATATTTATCCCATACGGTGAACAGCGTAGCGGGGAAAAAAATCAAAATGGCCAAATAGCGTATTTTTCAACACTTTGTCTCCTATAAAAAATTGAATAAAAAGTGATCAAACCATCAGATCTTTCCCCAAATGGTATCAATAAAAACGTCATGTTGTCCCGCATAAAAAAGATGCCTTACCCAGCTCCATACGTGTAAATATGAAAAAGTTACAGGTGACACAATATGGCGACGCAAATTTTTTTTTTTCTATTTAGCAAAGTTTTTAATTTTTTAAAAGGTATCAAAACATTACAAATACTATATAAATTTGGTATCGCCGTGTTCGTACTGACCTGCAGAATACAGGTAACATGTCATTTTTACCACACAGTGAATGCTGTAAAAAGTAAACCCATATGAATTTCGCGCAAATGTAGTTTTTCTCCAATTGCACCTCATTCTGAATTTTTTTCCAGCTTCCCAGTACATTGCACAGCATATTGAATAGTGACATTACAAAGTACAATTTGTTTTGCAAACAATAAGCCATCATGTGACTCTGTGAACTGAAAAATGAAAAAGTTATGGCTCTTGGAATGTGGGGAGGGAAAAACGAAAATGCAAAAACAAAAAATGGCCCGGTCATTAAGGGGTTAAGTACACTGTTAATGCTTACATAGGAATGAAGAAGGTAAGAAGCATCAAAGTGCTGCTAATCAAATGCCCTTGATTAACTCCTTCCCAACGTGCGCCATAATAGGCACAGCTGGGAAGGTTTTACCACATTCTGCTGTATTATTATGTTACAAATGGCATACATATGGCTGACACTGTGGCTGACAACTGTGGTCGAAACCGAGCTCACAGCACAGTATATATATATATATTAGGGTGCAAATTTATAAGTCTCACCCCTGGGAATTATTTCCTTTGGTTTGATTGAAACATAATTTTCAAGAATTTCGTATTGCTTACTGGTGGCTCAATCATCACAAAACTAACAATTATTTGTAATGAATGTCTTGCAGTAAAGTAAATGAGCAATTTTAAAGCGGTTTCACAGTTTCACTTTTTTTTTTTTGCGAAACACGCTTTATTTAGTTCAGGATAGTCATGGCGATGCTTCTCTACACACTGGAGAATAAACTGTTTCTGGTCTTCTTGAGTGCTCAGTGACGAATTGAATGTACTCATGAGTGCAGTAGAGCATTCTGCAGCATCATTCACGATTTTCAATCTGGCGACTTTTGAGGATGCATCGATATAACTTGCATTAGTGTGCCACAGACAATGATCTCGATGAAGAAAATCTTGATTTATTTCCAGAGCAACGAACAGTTTTTTTGTGTTGGACGATACGAAGTGATGAAGCTTCTTGTGTGACACAAGGTCTCCGGCAAGCTGCACGTGAATTGAACAGTCATCGTTGCCTTCCTTCTGCAGAGCCAGTACCATCTCAACCTTTTCTGCGGTTGGAACCTCACTGTGAAAAAAATCCAGACCCACCATAATCTCACTGAGGTACCACAGGTGTCTGCTGAAAGTTTTTATTGCTTCCTCAGCAACAGGCGCGTTGATTCCTTTGTATGCTACGAGTTCTTGCAGTAATGTCAAGTCATTTCGCGCCGATGTGGCTGGGATCTGACAAAGGTACCAAGCCTTCAAGTATAAGCGGACAGTAAAAGTGCAAAATTGACGGAGAATTTTTAACTCTGTCACAGTTAAACAAAATTGATGACAAAACATGAAGATCTTCTTGAGAGCGTATATCAGTTTGGCCATCCATCGGGCCTGATGGCAGGCGCCTGTGAGTGTTGATGTGTACATCTGGGCTCTCCGGTGAACCAAGGAACAGGAGTGCCAGTGTTAACAATTCCTTGTAATCATCTCTTGGATGGCATTGTGCAAGCCGGTTGGTGAAAAATTCAACTAGACACTCCTTAAGTGGACCTATCTCAGTTGAAACTATGTTATCTTCCATTCCAGCCGAAAACTTGGTTTTATCCAGTTGATTCCGGGCAGCCGAAAATCTCTCGAACAACTTTATATTTGAGCCAGCTGATGCCAGCCACAATTTATCAAACATGCTTGCAATAATTAGCTCGTGAATGTGGTGCCTGCAGGGCAAACTCAGCAGTTCTTTCTGCAGTTTCTGTTGCAAGAGGACGCACAAACCAGCCTTTCTACCAGTGTTACTACTGGTCGTGTCGAATAACATAAACCTCACTTTATCCAACAGCTGCCAATCCTGCAGAACCTCAAATACAGCTGTAGCTTATGCTGCTCCTGTGCTGTTAGGTATCTCTGGGACTGACAACAACTTCTCAGTTCCTCCTCCTGACACTAGTACTGCCAGTCGCTCAGCAGTTTCATTGCGAGTCTGAGTTGCAAACCTTTTCCCGTCCCAGTGTACAGTCAGTGGACCACTGCTATTGAAGGAAGCTTTGATAGCATTTGCTGCAATCTCTCGATGCTTGCGATGAGACTGTCTTATAGATTCCCTGTTCAGAGTGAGACTGTCTGGATCATGGCCAAGAGACTGAGAAGCAGCAGCAAGCAAGTAGGTCGCTTTTCTATCACTGGTATTAGTTCTGTCTAGAGCTGCAGCAACTTCTGGAGTCACAATGTTGACAGGTCTTACCGACTTACGTTTCTTGGGACTAAAATGCCCTTCGTCCTCATCACTATCATTGTCGGAAGCGCCGTTTCCTTTTTTTCTTCATTTCTCTGCCTGTAATTCTCTCATAAATTTTATTTCCTTGACCTTGGACAGCATTCTGTCTAATGGTCCCATGTTTCCACAACAAACTTTTTCTCTTTGAGCAAGCAAGAAGTCACGGTATTCCTGAAGTTTTATAAGTTTCATGGCATCAGCATGAGCGACATCAAACAAATCTTCAATCTGGATTCTTGGGTTTTGGTTCGCTGTTTAGCATTCTTCTTGAGATTCTTCCATTGACCAAAGAGACTCTTCACCTTACTGATCACGTGATATTGTTGCCTTGTCGGGATTCTCACTTTTTTTCCAGAACCATAGTACTTTGTTGGCTGTGACAGCAGCACTGGTACATGTTGGTTGTGATTCTGTACAGTGCAGGAAATAAAACTGGGCCAACACCTGCCGATTCAACAGCAGTTTACAATCGGTAATACTGTCTGCTGTCCCTCCAATTAACCACATTCCTCTAATGATGCAATTCGAAGACGCCATTTTTTCTGACAACGAGGACTAAACTTGTGGGCAGTCTAAATAGCTGCCATAAACCAACATTTCAATAAATTTTGATACGTTGCTGCAAATCACCCTAATATCGCTCATCAAAACTTGCAAATTACTATTATAAATTAAAGTAAGTGAATTTCAGGCAAAAATTTAAATAGATAGTAAAAGACACATAGTGGGAGTGATGTAGGCTGCTGCATAAAAGTTTAGAGATTAGTGTTACCTAAAACAGTGAATAATACTGAATGTTGTCTGCAATGTAGCAGATTTACGTTGAAACTGGAAAAATAAACTAATATTAATAATATTAAATGTTCTTTACACTTTACAAATAAGTAAATTGGAGAGAGTTTCAAGGAGCTGTGGGGCCCTTATTGCTGCTCAATGTGGAAAATACCCAAATCCTATTTTAACGGCTATTACATGTTCAAAGGCTGACATTGAGCCACCTTTTAAACACAACCAAAAGAAACAATCTTTTAAAGGATATTACAGATCATTATTTTTAACAATTATAGAGGGTGAGACTTTGAATAAAACTAATTTTTATTTTTTCTATAGAATGCATGGTCACCCTGATATATGTGTATATATATATATATATATATATATATATATATATATAAATACATATATACTGTATATACTGGAATCATGTTATATCTCCCTCAGGTTTTTAACCTATGTGTGGTCCAGTTTGGTCTTGAATAGGCCTCAGCCCAGCTGAGAGTCCTATGTTAATTACTGGTCCATAAAAGGCCTCAGACCCTGCACTTCAGGGCAGATCCTGGGAGTGAGAGAAGGTGGCTGGAGCTGTCCCTCTGCTCTAAGTCTCGTGAGACCATTTTGTACTGTGTTGTTCATCGTGTGGCTGGTAGTAAGCCACACGTATAGTTTTGTTCTGTTTAGTTTAGAAGCTCGGACGAGCAGGAGTTTTGTTTTCTTTTTGCCTGAAGTTAAGGCTGTATTTTATTTTGTACCTGAAGTGAAGGTTTATTTATTTTGCTGTTTTTTTAAATAAACCTGTGTTGCACCAGACTTTTTCTGTCCCTGTCTCTGACTGATTTTGGTCCGCACCATTGCTGCTACCGAGCTACCTACCCCACAATACACACACACACAGTACACAGCATATATATACAGCACATATATATTGTGATAAGGTAACTGGTAAGGTTCTGCAAGGTCGCTATGTCTCCCCAAGATTCCTCACTTATATGTGGTAAGTGGGGTTACAACACAGGTAACAAAACCTCAACTGTGAGAAGTCTTTGTTAACCACTTGTTGTCCTACTAGGGAAGGGCCTTCGGGCACAGGTGGGAGCTTGGCCTCATTAAAGGCTGATAAGGCCTCAGTCCTGGGCAGTTCCTGGGGGAGAGGGGAGGTTCTGTCCAAACCTTGTGAAGACTGGTGAGACTCCATTGTGAACTGCTGCCATTGTTTTGCCCTGCATGTTGACCGTTTGGCTGAAGTAAGCCACACGTACAGTTAGTATGTTACCTGTGTTTAGTTAGTAGCTCGGACGAGCAGGAGTTTTTTGTTTTTGCCTTAAAGTTAAGGCTTATTTATTTTCTGCGTCACAGATGGTGAAAGGAATACCCAAATGGGAATATTAGGATCACAAAAGTAGGTTCCTACGATGCTCTCAATAAATTAAAATATAACTTTTATTAACACACAATAAAAACATAGGACAGACGTCAACTAAACATATAGTATACAGTAGGGCAGGGGTAGGCAACCTTTTTTGTTCGGCGTGCCGATTTTAATTAAAAAACAAAGATGAGGTACTCGGAGTGCCGGTCATATACCACAAACCATAACACAGAAGTGCTGCCACCCAATGCTTTAGGGCACATGCGTTTACTGCTATTTCCTGGGATGCTCCTGTACTTTCCGATTAGAAGCAATGAAAGGCCATGTGCAGCCCCCAATTAGTGGTAAATGTAAGTGTCCAGGAGCACCGTATGGTGGCATCCTTATGGTGAATACATACTATGTATCTGGATGCAGATATACTCTTAGGCCACTGGAACTTTTACTTCAAAGTAAAACTGCGTTCACATGTTGCATTTTTGCACAAAAAAAATGCCTGTGTTTTCTGTGCAAAAACACATCCTTAATGCAGAAAACACACCGTTATACAGAATAATGTCCCATAGCGGCCCCTGCACATGGTATTATGTCCCATAGCGGCCCCTGCACAAGGTATTATATCCCATAACAGCCTCTGCACACCGTATTATGTCACATAGTGGCCCCTGCACACGGTATTATGTCATATAGTGGCCCCAGCACACGGTATTATGTCACATAACAGCCTCTGCACACGGTATTATGTCATTTAGTGGCCCCTGCACACGGTATTATGTCACATAGTGGCCCCAGCACACGGTATTATGTCATATAGCGGCCCCAGCGCACGGTATTAGGTCCCATAGTGGCCCCTGCACACGGTATTAGGTCCCATAGCGGTCCCTGCAAACGGTATTAGGTCCCATACCGGTCCCTGCACACGGTATTAGGTCCCATAGCGGTCCCTGCACACGGTATTAGGTCCCATAGTGGTCCCTGCACACGGTATTATGTTCCATAGCTCTCTTCAGACCCCCGAATATAATAAGTGCAGGACCAAGAGAGGTTACAAACATAAAAAAAAATGTACTCACCATTCCACGCTCCGCAGCTGCTCTGTTTTCTTCGGGCTTCTGCCTGTAGTCAGCGACCTCTGATTGGGTCTCTGGGGTCACGTCGCGTCATTATGCCCTGTCAGCTGTCAGAAGTGCTGGCAGATCGCACAGCCGCCACGTAGCGCAGGGAGCAAGGTGAGTATCATTGTTTTTTATGTTTCATTACTTCAAGTTTCTGATGGTGGGCTCCAGTACTTAGAATAGCCGACCTATTAAACCTAGTCAACCTATAGTCGGCTATTCTAAGTACCGGAGCCCACCATCAGGGCTCTGGGAACTGCGGTTGTTACCGCACTATTCCTCACTCATACTGTATATCTACTCCTGATGAACTTGCTGATATTGAGTGCATGGGAAACGCGTTGAGTTTATTTAGGTTACCGATAGATGTACTTTTTTATGGAACACTATGCAGGTTTAGATCCACTATGTTTTACCTATTTAACAAGATCTAGGCTTTGACTTGCTAATATAGTGGACAGTGCAGGTGTGTACTTAGTCTCACCTAGGTCACTGGCAGATATATTTACCTATGGAACACTATGCAGGTTCAGACCCGCCATGCTTTATTTATTTAATATCTATGTAATATCTAGGTATTGACTTGCTAACATAGGGTATGGTGTAGGTGTGTACTTCAGCAGTGGGTGGGGTGGTTTTATGTCCCTAGCTAGTGGGAGAGAGCCGACATAATATCTCCATACTATTTAGCTGTGTTTGGACTACATCTTTCACCTCCTTATGCATTGTTAACTCACTGGCTTTTGGTTACACCATACACCAGGATATATGTTATTTTAGATCTAGTACATCTACTGAGAGGAGAATTATCAGTTCCACATTTTCCTGGCTCAGATAGTGTTTGGAGATGGCATAAACAATCCTATTTTTGATACTCATCCTCTCACAATTTGGATGTATGAGTTTTTCATCAGTTTATATATTGCTGTCTTATCTATCTGGGGTTAGGGATTGGGGGCCTTTTTTATAGGGAAATCCATTTTTTATCTTTGGGATAGATGAGATATTCCCTATACTATATGTTTAGTTGACGTCTGTCCTATGTTTTTATTGTGTGTTAATAAAAGTTATATTTTAACTTATTTATTTTGTGCCTGATTTTTGTGTCCATCTCTGACTGTCTAGGTCTGCTGCTGCTACCACTGGAGTCGTCTTCTTCCTTTGACTACAGAACCTTTTGGTAATGTGATATGATCACATTATGTGCTCTTCATAGGTTCTGCATTCAAAGGTTAAAGAAAACCAGGGACAGAAGGCTCCTGTATACATTGGTGTATGCTTATGTACAGTGTTCCCCACGTGCAGGACAGCAGGCTGAACTGCCACCCCCTGCACTCCAGAGAACATGCCGCCAGAGGCTCACCTCGTCTCATGGAGGGTGCGGCCCTGAATGGTCACTACATCCCTAGATAAAGTCCTTAAGGAGTCTGGTTTTCATATAGGGGTTACTTTCTGGGGGATTCCACTTTACTGGCACCTCAGGGCATCGTAAACATGATATGACATCTAAAAACTAAACCAAAGAGCTAAATCTGCGCTATAAAAGCAAAAGAGTGTTTCTTCTCTTCTGTTTCCTGCTGTGTACCCAAACAGAAGTTTATGCCCACGTATTACACACCCAGGATGACCCACTTAACAATGTCATATGTGGGTATAAACTACTGTTTGGTCACACATCAGAGCACACTATTTGGATTTTGGAGTACAAAATTAGATGCTTTAGTTTTTGGACACCATACCACTTTTAGAAAGTCCCTAAAATGCCAGTAAAATTGAATCCCCTGACATGTGACACAATTTTGGAAACTACACACCTAAAAAATGTATCCAGGAGTGTAGTGTGCATTTTTACCCCACAAGTGTTACATTAATTTATTTTCATGAAATTAATTCACCTTCAGCCTTTATTAGGCCCCTAGTTGCCATTGAAACCCATGTAATTTCAGGGATCTGATGGGGTGAGAGAGGGAGTCCCCTTCCTCTGTCTGTTTATATGCCACATTTATGATTGTCCACAAGCCTCGGCATCTGAAGGTTCAATTGTCTCCAACTCAGAGTACTGCAGCAGAATGTCAGCTGTAATATACAGTTGGCACAGGCTGCAGATGATGCTGCCATAATTCTGATGTACACACCATCCCAGTATCACACAGTTTATTGTTGCAGCGCTGTACATACAGTATATGGTCAGTGTCATCAAGGGCAGTTTCTGAACATCAGGTTCTATGGTCCATAGATCTTCACTATCTTAATACAAGTACTGAAAAACTTAATTCACACAGGGTATGACTTAAAAAATACACTCTTTCTTCTTATACAATGAAAATGTTTGTGTGGAAAAAACTTAGAATGGAGTCTTTGGTCTATTAATGTTTATTTTAGAGTATCTGCACTGATAAATCTCTCAAAATGAGTCATATTGTAATGAAAGTGAGAGTTCTGCAACCACTGGGTGACTGTTGTTATCATTGAACATTTACTGTTTTTTTGGGTCACACCACTGTACAACTCAGTTTTATTTATCTTGCTGTACAGATATATGAAAAAAAATATCTATTAAAATTAGATGATTGGGTACGTCAACATAAAAAGTATAATCAATAATAATAAATAATTATACATTTTATTTATATATTCCAACATATATTATATATGCCAACATATTCCTCAGCACTTTACATTGTATGGTGCAAGTACAGACAAAAAAAGATACATTACAGAGCAATAGTCACTTCACACAATGGGACAGAGGCCCCTGCTCGCAAGAGCTTACAATCTATGAGCTAGAGGGGGTGACACAAGAGGTAGCAGGGGTGGCATTGGAGGTTGCATTGCTTATACCAGGGGTGTCAAACTCATTTTCTCCGGGGGCCACTTCAGCCTCATGGGGTACCTTGAAGGGCCAAGATTATTTTACATATGTATAAAAGTAACTTCTCCTTAACAGATAAGCGAGCTATTAAGCAGTAGTTACATTTGTACATTACTACTGTTACAATCAGCCCTTTGAGGGCAACCAGGAAGGACATAATGTTTTGTTAAAACCTAAGACATTGGCATGTTACATACTATCCTCATCCTTTTCTGAATATATCAAAAATTAAGCACTATACAAATACTGTTTACCCCTGCAAACGGTATTATGCTCTATAGTTGCCTCTGCACACGGTATTACGCCCCACAGTGGCCCCTGCACACGGTATTATGCTCCATAGTTGCCCCTGCACACGGTAATATGGTCAATAGTTGCCCCTGCACACGGTATTATGCTCAATAGTTGCCCCTGCAAATGGTATTATGCTCAATAGTTGCCCCTGCACACGGTATTATGCTCAATAGTTGCCCCTGCACACGGTATTATGCTCCATAGTGGCCACTGCACACGGTATTATGCTCAATAGTGGCCCCTGCACACGTTATTATGCTCCATATTGGCCCCTGCAATCGGTATTATGCTCCTTAGTGGCCCCTGCATTGGTATTATGCCCCATAGTGGCCCCTGCACATGGTATTATGTCCCATAGTGACCCCCCACCCATGAACTATTATTATACTCTGGGGTCTTTTCAGACCCCAGAGTATAATGATCGGAGACCCAGGTGGTGACAAACATAAAAACCAGTGTTACTTACCTGGGCCCCGGTGCACTCCCTGCGTTCGGCCTTCTTCAATGTCGCACAGACCGGCGTCGCGACATAATGACGTCGGCCCGGCTCACGTGACGCCTGGGACGTCACCAAAGAAGGCCGAAGCCGGCTGGGAGCAACATCGGATCACCGGAGAGGTGAGTAACACAGGTTTTTATGTTTATCACCTCCCCTGGGTCTCCGATTATTATACTCCGGGGTCTGAAAAGACCCCGGAGTATAATAGTAGTATTTGATGGGGTTCGCGGGCCGCGGCTTCACTTACCATCCTCGCTCCTGCACACAGCCGCCTCTGCGTCCCATAGCAGAAGGGGAAGCGGGGGGCGGCCACGATCAATAAGTAAATAGGCCGTTACGTGCCGGGGATGCTCCAGCAGGCAACGGCCTATTTATATATATAAAAAAACTTACTTCACCTACCTGCGATGCCTTGATGCAGCCGCGGCCTCCTCCTCTTCTTGTCCAAGACGTCTGCGTGTCAGCGTAGGCGGCGTGATGACATCATTGTATCGCCGCCTGCGCTGACAGGTAGCCCAGGACAGGTATCGCGCAGCTTTGTTTTTTTTTTTTTTTTAAGCGGCCTGTCCTTGGCTGGTTTACATTACATAGTCATAGACAATAAAAAATGCCGCGGCTCTGCGGGCCAGATAAGTGCCGGGCCGGATAACAGAAGGCAGTGGGCCGGATTCGGCCCGCGGGCCTTGTGTTTGACACCTGTGGCTTATACAGTGGTCCAGACATTTTTGTAATAGAGGTTACTTTCATTACACATAAAAAGCTGTATGAGCTGTCACCAGTCAGTGTCCTTTAACGTGCCGATGGTGCCTGGACATATAAAGCTACAGTCCAATACAGCATCATATCCTGTAGGGTAATGTGGGATCGTGAACAGAGGAGGGTTAGTTTTAGGGATTCTAACTGTGGAAGGGTGTGATAGGCCTGTCTGAAAAGATGTGTCTTTTGTTTGCGCTTGAAGCTGTAGAAATTGAGAGTTAATCTGATTGTCCGGGGTAGAGCATTCCAGAGAAGTGGTGCAACTCGGGAGAAGTCTTAGATACAGGAGTGGGATGTACTGATAATAGAGGATGTTAGTCTTAGGTCATTGAGTGAACGGAAAGCACGGGTTGGACGATAGACAGAGATGAGGGAGGAATGGTAGGGATGTGCTGCATTATGGAGAGCCCTGTGGATGAGGGTGATAAGTTTATATTGTATTCTGTATTGAATAGGCAACCAATGTAGTGACTGACACAGACCAGAGGCATTGCTGTAGTGTCTAGACTGATAGATGAGCCTGGCCGCCACATTCAGAATAGATTGTAGAGGGGAGAGTTTAGTAAGGGGAAGACCGATTAGAAGGGAGTTACAGTAGTCAAGGCGACAATAAGTCTCTTTAATGTATCTGTGGTAAGGAAAGGGTGGATTCTGGAGATGTTTTTGAGATGGAGATGACATGAGCATGCGAGTGATTAGATATGGGGGGGGTGAAGGAAAGGTCTGAGTCAAACATAACCCTGAGGACCCTGGGGTTTTTCCTGTATAGCACACAGACCCATTCATTTCCGTCGGCCCATGCACATGACCGTGTATTGCACGGATCAGTATGTGGGACGACAGTCTGGGCTGCAAAACTCAGGACAGGTCCTATTCCTGTCTAGGTTTTCGGCCATGCTTCCGTGTTCCCTAATCATTGAATGAATAGGGCCGCAGAAGCACAGCCAGTGCGCGGGGGGACCACGGAAGACATCCATGTGCTGCCCATGCACTGGCTGTGCCGTCCAATCACGGCCAGTGGCCAGCACACGGCTGTGTGCAATTAGCCTTATACTGAGACTACACTTTTCTATAAAGTTGGGCTGGATTAAGCAGTGCTATAACAGATCAGGCGACACACCGCCAGGGAAGAACGGCTACAGTTTCAAAAGTAAGAGTAATATACAAACTTGTGTAAGCAGAAAGAGAGGTAAAGCAGACAAAAAAAAAATACTCGTACAACCCATATAAAAGTTTGTAAAACTCTGAACAGCATAAAAAGAACCTACAAACGGTAGAAAATCTACTCACTACTGCAAAATGTTCTCCTTATTTTGTATAGCTATGTGCTGACCTGCCACATTTTATATGAAAATTTCTCTGGGGTGAGGATTTGTTATTTTCTAATCTGCAGAACTGCAATGGACTTGAATGTGACCCACCTTCAATATGCAAACAGATGTATGACTTTGAAAAAGAACATGTCTATGCTAATTCACTGTCCACAATATTTGCCATTTTGTTGTTATATTAATGATATTTTTTTGCATATGGGGAGCTGGCCAATATTCTCTAGATAACATAAATAGATACTTAAAGGGGTTTTCTGAGCAAAAAACTAATTTTTAAAAAAGATCTAAGTGATATCAATAAGTAAATAAATGACCCCAAATACTGGTAGCTCCTGGCATCTTCTGCATTTGTTTACATCTTCATCTTCCTGTTCTGTGCCTTTCCTACAACTGTAATGATTCCATGAGCTGCACTCAGAGCTGACTCACTCCCCCTCCCATTCTCACTCACTCCCCCTCCCTGTTTCCCTAGCTAGCCCACCACTACACCCTCAACAGCAATCTTTAGACTCCTAGTTCTCACTCAATAACCTCCTTTGGCTGCAATATTGTAATCACTTCCATATATCATTAACTTCTCCACAGTTTTATCTATGACCTGTCTAGTGAGTTCTTTGGTCTTCATGATGCTGTTTGTTCACTAGTGCACTCTAATAGCGATGAGCGAACCTGAACTGCAAAGGCAGTTAAAAGGTGTGTGGTAGAAGCCCACAGCAGGGAGGTCAGCTGACTAATTAAGGTCTGATATAGGCTGTGTGTCAGAACTAGGGGGTGTGGCACTACACTAAGGAAGCTGATGTGCTAGCTGAACCTGAAACAAGGTAACTCTGTGCCACCCCTGTTTGAAGTAACCAGAGCGAGAGTGTGGCAGCCAGGCTCTTGTATAGATAGGAAACGTTTTTGTAGTAGTTAGTTCGCAGCCAAGAAGGTTTTTGTTTGTGCCTTTGTAAAGGCAACCTGTTTATGCACCTGCAAGTGAATAAATACCAAACTTGAGTGTGATTCAGTCTCTGTGTCCATTTTTCCTGCACTGCTACCAAGTATCTACCTGAGTGGTTCCCCATACCATACTGTCTCCTAGCGCAGTAACAATAATTGCATGTGTACCCATACCGTCTCCTAGCGCAGTAACAATAACTGAGTGTATACCCATACTATCTCCTAGAACAGTAACAATAACTGTGTGTGTACCCATACCATCTCCTAGTGCAGTAACAATAACTGTGTGTATACCCATACTGTCTCCTAGTGCAGTAACAATAACTGCGTGTGTACCATACTGTCTCCTAGCACAGTAACAATAACTGCGTGTATACCCATACCATCTCCTAGCACAGTAACAATAACTGCATGTGTACCCATACAGTCTCCTAGCACAGACTTTGACTCACATGGTGGATGAGTATCTGTCATCACGTCTCCTGGTACTGAGCAATGGGTCCTCCTGATTCAATTTCTGGGTTGGTAAATTGGACACAGGGCCAGAGTTGGCCCTTGGAGGCGCAGGCCTGTCCTGCGGCAAGTGTCCAATCAGAACGTATGTTCAGCACCGCAGGGTGTCATCACCGACAAGAGGATCCACCTATCCACAGCCAACGTGGACATACTTAAGTTCATTAAGATGAACCAGGCATGGATCCCACAGAACTTGGCTATGCCAGTGCCTGAGTGAGTGGTTAAAGTGTTGGCTACCTCCTCCTCCACTTACACCGCCACATCCACCTCCTCCTCCTGGACCTCTACCACCTGTTTCAAAATTAATATTTTATTTGTTATTATTTTTTTTTAGTTAATTTATTTCTTTATTTTATTTTATGTTATTATTAATGTTATTATTTTATTTTTATGTTGTTAAGTACTTTCCCTACCCCATTTTTTGCAGGGCAACACTACGAGTTCACTCAACATTACTCTCTAACAAACCACTGAGGCCTTCACAGAACAGATGTATTTATACTGAGACTAAATTTCACACAGCTGGACTCTATTAACTAATTAAGTGGCTTCTGAAGGCAATTGATTGCACTGGATTTTATTTGGGGGTATCAGAATACAGGGGGCTGAATACTTTTGCACATCACACTTTTCAGATTTTTATTTGATTAAAATTTTGTAAACCATGTATCATTTTTGTTCCACTTCACAATTATGTGCTACTTTGTTTGTCTATCACTTAAACTCTCGATAAAATACAGTGGCTTGCAAAAGTATTCATATCCCTTGAACTTTTTCAAATTTTGTCACCTTACAACCACAAACAGTATAATGCTCCACATGGTATATAATTCTCCACAGTGGCCCTGCACAGAATAATGATCCACATTGGCCCCCACACTGTGTAATATGCTCCACAGTGGTCCCCGCACAGTATAATGCTCCACATTGGCCCCCGCACAGTATAATATCCTCCACATTGGCCCCTTCACAGTATAATGCTCCACAGTGGCTTCTACACAGTATAATATGCTACACGGTGGCCCCCGCACAGTATAATATGCTCCATGATGGCCCCCGCACAGTATAATATGTTCCACAGTGGCCCCCGCACAGTATAATATGGATTGCTAAGGCACAGTCCATATTATATGGCGCTACATGCCAGCAGGTTTCCCTGCCGCCCACTCTACAACCGGCACCTCTTCTTTGTGACGTGTGCTGGCCATCACCTCCTCTTTGACCCGCCTCCTAGCCCCATTATACTTACCTGTTCCTCCTGGCAGCTCCAGACCCGGGACGTCATGCTGGGGCACGTCACAAAGAGGAGGGGCGACCCAGCGATGACGTCCTGGGTCCGGAGCTGCCAGAAGGAACAGGTAAGTATAATAGGGCTGGTCCTTTCCACTGACATTGCGGGTGTGGAAATCGATTAGACTGAGCCCTTGCAACATCAGTGGAAAGGCAAAAAAAATGTAATATATGTAGGTCACATGACCTGCATATATTAAAGTAAAACAAAGTAAAATTGACAATAAATGTAATTTAGAAGATTGGACGGGTGGCATAGGGGCCATTTATCCTGGACAACCCCTTTAACCCTTACGCGCACCATACATGTACATCCTGGTGCATGTGACTAAGTATGGCGGCCACTCTGAAACTAGCTTCCAGGTCTGTGCTGTTTCATACAGCAGGGACCCGGCAGCATTGCCTGTGCTCACACCCATAAAAACCAGTGTTACTTACCTGGGCTCCGATGTGCTCCCTGCTTTCGGCACTCTTCAATGTCGCACAGACCAGCGTCGCAACATAATGACATCTGCCTGACTCACATGACGCCTGGGACGTCACCAAAGAAGGCCGAAGCCTGCTCGGAGTAACATCTGAAAAGACCCCGGAGTATAATAATAGTAGTATTTGGCCTCACTTACTGATACCCGCTGCCGCTCACAGCCGCTTCTGATTCCCCCTTCTGCGTCCGATAGCAGAAGGGGAAGCGGAGGCGGCCACAGCAGGCGCGGGGATTGATAAGTAAATAGGCCGTTACCTGCCGGGGATACTCCAGCAGGTTACGGACTATTTATATATAAAAAAAAAGTTTTTGTCACCTACCTGCAATCCCATGATGGAGCCGCTGCCACCGCCTCTACTTGTCCACGACGTCTGCGTGTCAGCATAGGAGGCGCGATGATGTCATTATATCGCCGCCTGCGCTGACATGCAGAGGTCTCGTAAACCAGCCCAGGACAGGCCCTGCTCAGCTTTGTTTTTTTTTAAAGCGGTCTTTCCTGGGCTGGTTTACATTAAATAAATGGTAAAAATGCCGCCCCCCAGACAGTGACGGACAGTGCCGCCTGAGGCGGCCGCCTCACTTCGCCTCATTAGCGGTGCGCCCCTGCTTACAGGGCAGATCAGAAACAGGATAATAATAGCAGCTAAATTGAAAATCCTGACAGTCTGACTCTCACCCTGCCCCACCATCTCTGACCTCGGCCTGTTTCCTGACCATGTCTCTTTCTGATCCTAAGGTACCTCACGTCCTGCCAAGGCTTCTGTGTTCATGCTACCTGTCTACCCATATTTGCCTTATCATTGGATACCCAAATCAGAATCTGCCACCTGCCCTTACTTCTGCTTGGAGTACTGATTTTGTACTTAAGCCATCTGCCTGTACACTTGACTTTTACCTTGCCTCTACATTTGGTGCAATGCATCAGTGTTTCCACTGGGAATACTGATATAGGTAGCAACCTGGCGGTCTCCTGCAGCAGTAACAAGATCACTGTATAATCAATGTAGGGAAAAAAAGAAAAACACTGTACACTGTGTGGATAATGTGAAAACACAAACAGCTGGTGATTTTCTCACATGGTTAAATTGTGTAGCACAATGAATATACCACTGTATAGCCCACTGTCCAGATCAGTAATGGAATACGCCAGTAATTTTACCCCATTGGCTTAATCTAGAATGCTTTTAAAGAGGCCAGTAATTTGACCCAGGGACAATACCTTCAGAAGTCTTGTAGGGTAGATACTGATAACGCTAGCAGATATAATTATACTACTTTGAACACCGGAAAACTAGAAATATCTGAAACCAACATTGGGGCATTCTTCTTAGTGATTCCTTTTGGAAAAAAAATCTGTACTTGAGAAACCTAAGATCACTAACAGAAGGACCACATCTCTGCACAATATTCTAGCCCCAAGTAGACTGTAAAAAAGTTCAGTAAAAACAGGTGACTTTGTTCCCTTCCTTCTCAGGGCTCTTTAGAAGTGGAAAGAGTTGTAGATGTGTTTGTTGTAGGGACTTCACACATAGATGCAACTGTTTTACTTCCACTGTCACAAAGGAGACTTTTAACATCTTCATGTTTCTGAAGATGGGGACCCGAATGACAGAGATCCCATCCGCTAAACAAGGGGTTACCTGCGAACACCCACGAATCCCATAGACTATAATGGAGTCCGCCAGGTGTCCGTTCGATATCCACCAGTTTAAACTGTTGAAACTGGCGGAGAGAAAAGTCCTCCGTTCAGGACTTTTCTCTCCGACGATTTTGGGTGGTATCTACAGTGGAGTCTCCTACGAAGACTTCAATGCAGATGTGAACCTAACCTTAGACTGTCTAGTCTAACTTTACATCTCCTATTAATGGGCTTAGTTTCTGCCAGAAAAATGCACCAAAATTTTACATAAGTGTACCACTACGTCGTTGCCAGGAGCAGTGTTGGAACCTCCGCAGCAGCATGTGGGGGTTTCCGGCTCCCTCCTTTTGCGGTTCGCGGCCTTTGCCTGCTGTCAGGAGTTGGGCCGGAACCTCTGCGGTGGCGTGCGGGGGTTTCCGGCTTCCCTGACTACTCTTCTGGAATTACCCTTGGTACTGCGCTGACCTCACGGTAACGACCCGGCTTCCCTGACAACTCTTCTGGACATCTCTTGGTACTGCGCTGACCTCACGGTAATGACCCGTAGACGACTACTCTCATACCTCTGCTGCCATCTCCTGGCTCCTGCCCACATCAGCCTTCTACATCTTCAGTACCTCCGCCTGACCCTTCGACATCTTCTGGTAAGTGATTTCAGTGTCTGGGTGTGCTGAGACTTGTGGTGCGTTGTGCGTCCTGCGCCCTCCAACTTGTAATCACCTTGGCCGGCAGTAGTATCCGGTGAAGACCTCTGCAGGTCAGGAGCGGTGCGGTGGGAGGATGCCAGACGCCCGGCTCTGTTCATGCCATTTGAATCGGTCTGTCTGGTGCTCGGATTCACTGAATAGCCTAAGAACTGCATCTGATACCATAACAGTTGCACACGTATCACGCCCTATTTCCACATCCCTTTTGTTGTCTTACCACTGCACTCTTATGCAGAATCATTTTAGTGATATTGTGTTTACCCCAAGGTTCCTGCTGACACACCTAATAGATGTTGGGTTTTTAATTAACATGTATTTATGCACTTTTGCCCCATTGAGCGAAATGTGTTGATATTTATTTTTTTATTTACTTGTGATGATTCTTCCACTTATCCACATATATATCTATTTATTTATTTATTTATTTATTAATCTTAGACTTGCATCACTACTTATTAATTATACTTATTAGTTATGTTTTTATCACCTTATGTTATTTATCTGAATTATTGTTTATAAGACATTCTATATTATCAGCATCCTTTTGATCTTCCTCTGGCATTTGTTTCCTTTTGACCTTCTTCCTGTTGGTACCTGTTTCTTTCTATTCGACCCTCTTCCTGTGGGTATTGGCTTTCTTCCCATTATCACCAGCTCAACATGACCTTCTTCGTGTTGTAATAAGCTTTGTTTTGACCTTCTTCCTGTTATCATCAGTTTCCATTTGCCCCTTCTCCTGTTGGTATGAACTTCCTTTTGACTTACTTCCTGTGTTTTAATCCCAACGAAACATGTATTTAAATTTTTAATTTTTCTTGATTGTATATACCTGATGAAGGTTCAGATTCAGTGCTATAAGGCATAGTAACCAATAAAAAATTTAAATGCACTACTTGGCACATGCATCTACTGTATATCCATCTGTACCAGAGGCCTGTAAATTCCAGATCCCTTTATTGGTGTTGAAGGGTGAAAACTAGAGGACCACCTAGATAATGCCCACAGAAGTAGACTAGAGATGGGCGAACCTCTCAAGATTTGTTTCGTTTCGGGTTCGGGTGGTTCAGGTCCAAGATTTGTTTCAGGTCGAACAAGTTCAGTACAAACCAAACTTTAAATTGGCTTAAAGCATAGTGAATAACACTGGCGGATCTCCTAGGAACCTATCTATCCGATTTCTAGTTCTCTAAGGCAAACACAGTTGAAGTAATGTCAGTGTGAAAGTAATGTGTATGTTTATGGAAAAACAGATGGTAAGCAATAGATACAAACTCCAAGTTTAGCCATACACTGTGCTGACACTCGATTTTACAGATATTATCTTTTAAAATGCTCCAAAAATAACCCTTTTTTGGGGGAAAGGTACTTTCCCATGCCTTTTAGACACACATGGCGGTTATATGGCAATAAGTAAAGGTTTTATAGAAAAATTAGCCCCTTTTGATGACTTGTTTTATACCTGACTTACTGTATATCTCCTCTCTTGCTTGACCTTTCAGTGCATGCACTGGTATTTCTCAGTCCACCTGGATCAGCTGTCACCTACAGTGGGACTAGTCCTAGATGTAGAAACTTGTTGTTCCCCTGCACCTAAGACCAAATCCCTGTATAAAGAGTAAAGGGTGGAAACCAGGGAACCATTTAGACAAGGCCCTCAGTAGTAGCCCAAAGTCAAACTGTTTAGGTGACACAGTGGGTTATACGAGGCAATATATACAATTACAATATATGTATATACAATATATACAATATACAATTTTACCGCTCAAGGATACAACTCCTATCCCTGTCCTCTGCATTTTATCTGTCGTAGGACTCATACCACAGTAATTTATGTCAAACTCTACCTCCCATACAAATTAACACTACCACGCTCTCCAGTTTTCTATCATCTTATCCTACTCCTCCATCTAGATTGTCAGACAATCTAAGTACCTGATTCCAGAATAACAAATGGGAAATGCGTTGAGAGTAGTTAAGCAGTTAATGGCTATTGAAGAAAACAATTGTAATGTCTCTGCCTGTTCGGGTCTCTGCACCACCCTACGCTTGTACGCTGCAGCGCAGGAGGCGTGTTCAGTTTGATTCCATATTCCCACAAACATAAATATTTTTAGATTTGTAGATAATTAAAAGTTAAACATTTTTGCAAATATAAGTAATTAAACAATTTGCAGAATTTTAAAGATGTTTTTTTAAATATCTTGTGGTCACAGTCTTGTTGTCTTGATTGGTTGCCAATGGATAAGATCTTGAATGCAGGAACTTTCTAAGGTCAGAAAATCAGCCATGATGTCCTTATTGTGGCGGGGATATCTTTCGATACATGTAGTGTTCCTGCCTGATAACCCAGTTACAATAATAAAATCATGGCTGGGTTTTTGACAAGTCGCAGACCATAGAAAGTTTCTGCATTTGTGGTTGTATCCATTGGCAACCGATCAAGGCACTACTAAGATGGTTAGAGAAAATCTTTAAAATGATACAGAATTTTTAACTACTTATATTTGCAAAAATGTTTTTTTTTATTACCTACAACTATAGATATGGTTATGTTCATGGGAATACCCCTTTAAGGTTCTTGTTGCTCAGTCTGAACACTGTCCTAGTACTTCTTCTATGTAATTGAATTTCAGCCACACCCGTCTCCTGCACCTTGCTTCTCTGTGCTCTCTAACAGTTAATTTTAGCCTTGCCTGTGTGATTGACAGCCTGTCTACCAATCTAGTCTGGGGCAGGTCCTGGACTTCCCATATACAGGTCATCAGCCCACACAGGTTTGCTGGCTATTGCGATTTTGTCCTGAGACTTTGTCACTGCTAGCTCCTCTTCTGTTATTATTATGACTTCTGACCTTTGGCTTTTCTTGTGACTACTCTTTTGGATTGTGATTTGGTACTGCTTTGTCTCTCTGGCTTTGACCCTTGGCTTGCTGACTCCACTTCTGTGTTGTTTGTCTTGTCTTGTTCTATGCTACACTTATTCAGAGTAGGGATCGCCGCCAAGTTGTTCTTGTCATTAGGACAGTGAGACAAGTAGGCAGGGACAGGGCCTGGGTTGAGTTTAGGGCACACTGTCTCTGTCATTCCCTTCCTCCCAGATTTCAGCAGCAGCACTAAGGTATTGCTCAACTGGCAACCCCCTTACAACAATATATAGCCACTGAGGGCTATGGTGTTTAAATGACTGGGGGATATTTCCTGGCCATTTTGGGAGTGATAGAGTATTGAAAGTACATGTGAAGCTTTCCCAGTGCACACCTGTATCTATCCCTGTCTAATGGCATGCATCTGTTACCGTTAAAGTGCGAACTTAGTGAATGTGCACATTACCTAGGTAGTGTGCAGATTAACTGATTTGCTCCGTTAAAGTGCGGAATCAGGAGTTTTCCGCACTTTACCTAGGTAATTTGCACATTCACGGCTTGCGGATTGTTAAAGTTCGGAAGTTTGTTCCTCTCGTAGTCCTGCTGTCCCTACTCCGTCCCCCCTTCTTCTTCCTCCACTGTTAAACAGTTTTCTTTTGCCAGCAGAAAAGAAAACGGGCGGGTGTGTGTGCGCGCTTACACCCTCTGCGCCGCGAAGCAGACGGCTTTTTTTTTTTTTTTTCAGACACGAAGGACTTTGTTTCCGACGAAAAAAAAAAAAAATTAAGATCCGGCTTTTCGCGGTGCAGAGGGTGTAAGCGCGCACACAGACCCACCTGTTTGCTTTCAAAACCCATTCAAGTTGAATGGGTTTTGAAAGCAAACCGTCTTCAACCTTTCCCTATACTGTCCCCAATCCTGCTGTTGTTCCGGCAAAACATGTCGTTATATCTGCACTTTAACGAGTGCCTAGTAGGTCATGTGCACATTAGCTAGGTAATGTGCAGATTACCTACGTAATGTCAGAAATGAAAGCAGTTTTCCGCACTTTAACGGATCGCCCTAGTGAATCTGCACATTACCTAGTTAATCTGCAAATTAACTGATTTCTACACTTTAATGGTAACACATCAACCACATTTAGATGCTGATATTTAGAGTAATATCATTCGCATGCAGCACCTTATTTGGGATCCACCTATGGAATATTCTGTTTTTATTTTGAGGCCTATTTTAGAATATATTTAAATAAAAGTTATGTTTTAATCTCAACCTTCTGTAAATAAGTTGTGCCAAAGGTTTTAGATATTTTTGATTTGCCAAACATTCAGTAAGCAGTATTCGATGTGTATAGACATATATGATAAGCAGTACAAGGAATAATGAAACAGAAAATTATATACGTCAATAATAGTTAATGTACTAAATATATATTATTGGCTATTTTTGCAATGCAATGTTTTAAAATTAAAATACACCTAAAATTAAAACTTAGCTGTGATTTCTGTTACATCTCACTGTTTTATGCTTTGTAATTAGTTTACTCATGATTTATTCTTCCTCTTTCAGCTGTGTGCTGTAAGTCCTAACATCAAGTTTCCACAGCTTTGGAACAGATGGTACACAGAAATACTGTAGAAATGGTACATAAAAAGGACAAATAGACATACTTACTAATACAAAGTCATGATAAATCTGGTGCATCTTTAAATACTTTACACTACATGTTTATTAGCTTAGTTCATGCCCACTCAGTGGCAGAACTACCCAGTGGGTCTCTGCTTTTTTTTTTTTTAATTTTTTTAAATAGGCCGTTATCTGCTGAAGTAGGCCCTGCAGGTAGCAGGCCCTATTTAATTATTGGTCCCTGCTACTGCCGCCGCTTCTGCTTCCCCTTCAGCACTCCAAGCGGCCCCTGTACATCCCATATCACATCACTGACAGGTGACATCAGACCCCAGGGTATAATGATTGGACGCCCAGAGGAAGTAATCAAACATAAAAAAACAGTGTTACTCACCTCTCCTGGGCTCCAGTGCGAGTCTTTGGGCCTCTAAAATTACATCACAGACATCATGTGGTTCAGGCCGGCACCACAACGCATAATGATGCATGTGTAACCCAGGGGTTTGAAGAGACGCCCGGGTATAATAATAGTTTGTGGTTTGGTGAACCTCAAAAATTTCAGAACCTGAATTTTTTTTAATATTTGGAATGAACACCAGAGGGGCCACTGTGGGACATTATACTGTGTGGAGGCCACTATGGGACATTCTGCTTTGTGAAGGGACCTGTTTGACATTATACTTGTAAGGAAATGAAAAGACAGTCTCTAAAGGTTGTAGTTTTTTAATTTATATGGGGATACGACTGGCTAAGATGCTTCTCCTTGTCATCACAGCACCAGCACAGAGCTGAAAGAAAACACTAGCCAGAAACTGCAGCCTGTAGCTGGTTAATAAATAAAACATGCTACACCATTTGTTTCCTGTTTTGTCATTACTGCTAGCCACCACACATTCTAGATGTGTCTAGCAGCTAGCTGTCCAGACACAAACACAGAACTATACATCCATGCAAGCGGACTTTGACCTGTATACTTTGAATGCAGAGCTAGTTTACATATAATCTTCCTGGGGTCTTATCTTTTGAACTAGTGAACAGATTAAAAAACATTAACACCAAAACTGATCAGGGCACAGCAACAATAAAATGTTGTATCACATTTAGCATTTTGCGCTTGGTAACAGGTCCTCTTTAGCTTGGCAGACAGAAAATGTTAAGAAGCTTAATAGAAAGTTCACAAAATAAGATATTTAGACTTGAATGAGAATTAGTAGCATGTCCCTTTCAGGGTTTCTTTCCCCAGAGAGACTTCATGGTAACTTCATAATAAAATAAATAAAATTGTACTCACCTTTCTAATCACTTCCTGATCCTGCACCAATCTTTTCTTGGGGTCCCACCAGTGTTGTCTGGACTTATGACCAATCACTGGTGTTGTGTGACTTCGGTAAATGTGACACATCACAGTTTTAAAACTTCTTTAAGTATTACAGACCAAAGAGTCATAGTCTGAGATGAGAGTAATGCTTTCCCATCAGTACTTCTCTGGATCCTAGAATCCCAAAACTACAAAAATAATAATAAAATAAAAAATAACATAAGACATAATCAGAAGCGATTGCATTAATGACCAGTTTATCATATAACAATTCTTACTGACTGGTGGAGATCTTTTCCTTAGCTTTTGAAACATCATTTGGTTTTCTGAGTTACTGGTTATTGTGCCACATACATGCTGTTATGCGTTTTGACATCAACTATGCGCAGCAATCGTGTCACTGACCTGAGCAGATTGCCCATGTCCTTTATTGCATACTGCCTCTAGCCTGTTGTCATGTCTTGCCTGTCTGTGTTTCAGTCTCAGCTAACATATTTGACTGTCTTGACTATTCAATGCCTTCCATGTTGTCCCTCTGCTTTTGAACTTTGGTGATGACTACCATGTCTTGCTGCCAGTCGGTGACAATTCTGTTGATCACAACCTGAGAATTTCAGTGGTTAAAGAGGTTGTCTGTTAATATTTTTATTTACATTTTGTTGCCACTGTAAACTAACGAAATAAGAAATTATCACTCCTCTTAGCCACTTCCAATCCAACCCTACACCCACTCCTTGGAGAGACTGAAGCTCAACAGGGGATGGAGCAGGGCTGGAGCAGGGGCAGCTTAGAGGGATATGTAAACTATGACCCCTTCAAGTCTAAACCTTCTTGCTGGGGTTGCCTGGTAAAACCTCACATTAGTTAATGTCTGACTGACTGTAGCACCGAGTTCCCAGTTATCATGGTATACCTACAGTACGGACCAAAAGTTTGGACACACCTTCTCATTGCAAGAGTTTTCTGTATTTTCATGACTATAAAAATTGTAGGCTCACACTAAAGGCATCAAAACTATGAATTAACACATGTGGAATTATATACTTAACAAAAAAGTGTGAAACAACTGAAAATATGTCTTATATTCTAGGTTCTTCAAAGTAGCCACCTTTTGCTTTGATTACTGCTTTGCACACTCTTGGCATTCTCTTGATGAGCTTCAAGAGGTAGTCACCTGAAATGGTCTTCCAACAATCTTGAAGGAGTTCCCAGAGATGCTTAGCACTTGTTGGCCCTTTTGCCTTCACTCTGCGGTCCAGCTCACCCCAAACCATCTCGATTGGGTTCAGGTCTGGTAACTGTGGAGGCCAGGTCATCTGGCGTAACACCCCATCACTCTCCTTCTTGGTCAAATAACCCTTACACAGTCTGGAGGTGTGTTTGGGGTCATTGTCCTGTTGAAAAATAAATGATGGTCCAACTAAACGCAATTTTGAATACATTTTGAATAAATCCCCAACAGTGTCACCAGCAAAGCACCCCCATACCATCACACCTCCTCCTCCATGCTTTACGGTGGGAACCAGGCATGTAGAGTCCATTCGTTCACCTCTTCTGCGTCGCACAAAGACACGGTGGTTGGAACCAAAGATCTCAAATTTGGACTCATCAGACCAAAGCACAGATTTCCACAGGTCTAATGTCCATTCCTTGTGTTCTTTAGACCAAACAAGTCTCTTCTGCTTGTTGCCTGTCCTTAGCAGTGGTTTCCTAGCAGCTATTTTACCATGAAGGCCTGCTGCACACAGTCTCCTCTTAACAGTTGTTGTAGAGATGTGTCTGCTGCTAGAACTCTGTGTGGCGTTGACCTGGTCTCTAATCTGAGCTGCTGTTAATCTGCGATTTCTGAGGCTGGTGACTCGGATGAACTTATCCTCCGCAGCAGAGGTGACTCTTGGTCTTCCTTTCCTGGGGCGGTTCTCATGTGAGCCAGTTTCTTTGTAGCGCTTGATGGTTTTGTCCACTGCACTTGGGGACACTTTCAAAGTTTTCCCAATTTTTCGGACTGACTGACCTTCATTTCTTAAAGTAATGATGGCCACTCGTTTTTCTTTACTTAGCTGCTTTTTTCTTGCCATAATACAAATTCTAACATTCCATTCAGTAGGACTATCAGCTGTGTATCCACCTGACTTCTGAACAACACAACTGATGGTCCCAACCCCATTTATAAGGCAAGAAATCCCACTTATTAAACCTGACAGGGCACACCTGTGAAGTGAAAACCATTTCAGGTAACTACCTCTTGAAGCTCATCAAGAGAATGCCAAGAGTGTAACAAAGCAGTAATCAAAGCAAAATGTGGCTACTTTGAAGAACCTAGAATATAAGACATATTTTCAGTTGTTTCACACTTTTTTGTTAAGTATATAATTCCACATGTGTTAATTAATAGTTTTGATGCCTTCAGTGTGAATCTACAATTTTTATAGTCATGAAAATACAGAAAACTCTTGGAATGAGAAGGTGTGTCCAAACTTTTGGTCTGTACTCATGACTACTATTGTTAAACATATTGCTATTTATTTATATACAGTAGCACTAATATGTTTCTGGATGGGTGGATGGTATTCTTAAAACCTTGGTGAAGGATACATTCAGCTATATTAAAAACACTGCAGATCTATTAAATAAATCATATGCCTCAACCCAGATGGAGGGAACTGGAGGATGGGAGTACTGTAGTAGTGGCAATAACTATGTCACCGGATAGGCTAAGTGATGAGGCGGGTCTGCGTGCTACCTTATGGTGGTAGTAGTTCCTCCAGAGCACTTCCAGTTGGAGAGGTGTCCTCTCTTACCCTGACCCATGTGATGGTGTTCAGAAGGGCCTTGATGGTAATCACATGAAGTGGTGCAGTTGAAACAGGATAAACTTTATTGAGGCAAACCGTAAAACTGTGAACAGGTGCAGACTCCCAATGGGGATAGTAGTCTCCCAACTATTAGGTTCACCCAGACTTGGGGAAGAGGGATGCCCAGACTCAATGGTAGGTAGGTGCCTTGTTCTCCACTACAACAACTCTATTGTAAGATGGGGAAACAGCCCTCATGTTATGAATGTAACTGTTTCTGTAGATAAGTTTATTTTTTTTATAAACTGACATTTGTTTATTTGACCACAAGAAGCCACTGTTACCTCAGAAATAGAAGAGACTGTAATTCTGTAACTCTGTAATTCCCTGGAGTAGTGATGTGGAGACCCTGTTCTGCAGAGGAGGAACAAGAAGAGAGAGAGTGTGTCTGGCAGCCATCTTAGCTGTGTGTGCTTCTGAGCTTTTAGAAGAAGGGCTGAAGTGAGAGGAAAAGACATTCTTAAAGGATTACAGACCTATAACAAGAGTTCGCTGAAGCAGAGACTGTTTGTTCAGACAGCATCCTAAGGTGAAGATTGCTATCAAGGACCGGCTGAGAAGTGGCCCAGTCAGTGAGACCGCATGTTTGGATGAGCCCTGCTTTCAGAGATTCCAGAGAGAAACTACAAGGTACCCAACAAAACTGAATCAATAAAAGAAGTAATCGTGCACGCACCGCATTAGATTTTTGGCGCAAATTGCTTGGGACTGAATAAGGGCCTGTAGTTAGATTAGTTAGGCATACTCATCTTCACAGGCCACACTACTGGTGAATTATCTACCTATTCGGTAGTAAGAACTCAGAGAATTCTATTGAGTTGTAACTCCCAGAGAGGAGCTTCTGAGGAAGTCTAGAAGCGACATTTTATACGTTGTCATATTTCTTTGGCTTGCAAGCTGACCTACTATGATATTTACTCGGTTATACTTTGTTTGTGGGGAATAGGGGTATTTTGATAAGTTTGTAAGCTCTTGTGATATACCGCCGGTGCCTCTATCACACTCATTGAATTGTTCCTGTGACTAGGGTGATAAAAAGGTAACAAGTGGCTGGTTAGTTGCAGCCTGCAGATAGGTAAAAGCTTGGAGACTTTTGAAGCTGCACATTAGAGGGCACCGCGCTATACAACACCATGCACAGCAAGAGTTATCAGCCCCAGTACCAGTCATGCCAGCCCAAGTAGGGTACTTATCAGCCGGGGCACTAATGCAGCATTTGCCAAAGTTTGACGGTAATAATTTGACGTTGCAGGACTCGACCGAAAGGGTACGAAGCGTAGTTAAATTGAGTAACCTTATTCCGGGGCTGCATGCAGAGATAGCATTGGGGGCCCTAGAAGGTGACGCTAGACGGACAGTGATGGTACGGCCCAAATCAGAGAGAGACACCTTGGAAAAAATATTCTCCCTGCTAGAGGGAGCTCAGGGAGGGAGTACCAAAGTAGCACAGTTGTGAAGCAACTTCTTTAATCGGTCACAGCGAGAGGGTGAGGCTTTAATGCAATACTCTAACGCTTTACAGGAGATACTGAATGAAGTGCGGCGGCGAGATTCGGAGGCTATGGGAGCCTTCAAAGACGTGGACCGACTACTATGAGACCAATTCATTTTAGGATTATCCAATAAGTTTTTACAGGATAAACTGCAAGAGATGACTCGGGCAGATGCCAACCTGACATTCTATAATGTTTACATGGCTGCTGTAGAGAGGGAAGAAGAGCCCATGGCTGTAAGTGTGAAGGCAGCGAGTAGCACCCAAGCGACAGGGGCCCGAGTGGGTCCTGAAGACGCGGGGTCCTTGAAGGATGTAGTCCAGGCTCTACAGGCGGAAATGAGAGAACTCCGCCTCGAGGTGTCCCAGATGAAAGCAGGTTCATCCATGGCTCCGGAGAGGGTCACATCATCCTGCCCTCCTCCACCGAGAGTACCTCGGGTGCGAGGGCCCACCAACCAAGGCCCATCTGTTGTGCGGGGATCGAGGGGACCTCTCTGCTGGAGCTGCCGACAGTATGGCCATATCGCCAGAGAGTGCCAGGGACAGATGGAACCCGAGCCAGCTTTAAACTTCCGACCAGCGTAGTAATGGGGTGTCCTGTGGCGGTTCACCAAAAACTAAGCTCCATACGCGATGAACGCGACTTATATGCTAGCAGCCCCGTTATGGAAGCCGAGCTGGAGGGTCAGAAGGTACACTGCCTAGTTGACACTGGATCAGAGTGCACCCTGATGCCTCTGGAGTTCTTCGAGAGACACTTCGGACATATGATGGAGCCGCAAGATGGAAGTGTCATCAGGTTGACAGCTGCCAATAATGGTGCAATGGACGTACAAGGGATCGTCTGGATGCGGGTCCGGCTGTTTGGGCAAGACATTGGCAAAAAGGGGATCGTGCTGGTAGACCATCCGTCCAGAAGAGGATTAAAAGTAACGCTGGGCATGAACGTGCTGAGAGACCTAGATCATCACCTTTATGCCAAGGAAGGTCCTAAATACTGGCAGCGGGCCACCACACACCGGCCAACTCAGAAGGTCCTACAGCAGATGGTGAGGAGCTGTAGTTTGCAAAAGAGCATCATTTCAGGGCGCTCTATTGGGAATGTGAAGGTACCACTGAGTGCTCCAGTGAAGATTCCGCCGCGACAGGAGAAAATTTTGATGCTTCCAGTGGGGGCTGGACGACCACTGAATGGACTAGAGGTCCTGATAGAGCCTGCTCCGCAGGGAGAAACGCAGACCTGCCCTCTGGTAGCCCGAGCACTCGCCACGGTGAAAGATGGCTGCGTGCCTATACGCTGTCTCAATGTCTTGGACAGTGAGTTGATCGTTCTTGGGAATACCCTGCTGGCTGAAGTTTATGTGCCCGAGGGCGACGTCCTTCGCCGGAAGAGCTTCACGCTACAGCCTGATGGGAGGTCGGCTTGGACCTATGCTGTGGAGGTCCAGCAAAAACAGACCCCTACAGCAGAATGGAACGGTCGAGTGATCATGTCTCTGATGGGAGTGGACCCCCGGTCTCTGACCCCGGGGCAATAGAAACTTCTGGAAGACACTCTGTGGGAGTTCCAGGAGGCATTCTCAAGACATGATGAAGACTTCGGGTGTGCTACTGCCATTGAGCATGAAATCCCTACCGGCGACGCTGCGTCAATTCGGAAGCAGTACAGGCAAATCCCACCCAAGATGTATCAGGAGGTGAAAGATATGGTGTCCAGCATGCTGGAGAATCAGGTGATACAGGAGAGTAAAAGCCCGTGGGCTGTTCCGGTGGTCCTGGTGCGGAAGAAGGACGGAAGTTTCAGGTTCTGTGTAGATTACCGGAAACTGAATGCTCAGACCATCCGCGATGCCTATCCTCTTCCATGGATCGAAGAGACACTATCCTCCCTGGGTCGTGCCAAGTATTTCTCCACACTTGATCTGGCCAGTGGATATTGGCAAGTGCCAGTGGCCGAAAAGGACAAGGCGAAGACAGCCTTTATCTTACCCATGGGACTCTATGAGTTCAACAGAATGGCGTTTGGTCTGTCCAACGCTCCAAGGACATTTCAGTGGTTGATGGAGCTCTGTCTGGGTGACCTAAACTTTGAGTCCATATTGATATATCTGGATGACGATGTGATGTTTGGGACCTCATTCGAAGATCATCTTCAAAAGCTGTGGCAGGTCCTAGAACGACTGCGAGACCATGGGCTAAAAATCAAGCCCAAGAAGTACCAACTGTTTCGGCAGCAAATAGAGTACTTGGGACATGTGGTCACTCCGGAAGGGGTACAACCAGCCCCCAGCAAGGTGGAAGCCGTCCAGAAGTGGCCCCAGCCAAGAACCCTACAGGAAGTTCAGGCCTTTCTAGGATTGGCCGGTTATTATAGGAGATTTATACCCAAGTTCGCACATCTCACTGGTCCACTAAATGAGCTGCTGAGAGGCACAGCTGGAGGACCCAAGAATCGCCCCACTGAGTGGGGGCCAAGACAGCAAGAAGCCTTTGAGGCGTTGAAAAGAACTCTGACCAGTGTCCCGATCCTGGCCTATGCACGGTTTGATATTCCGTTCTTGTTGTACACGGATGGAAGTCTACATGGTCTTGGAGCCGTGCTGTCTCAAGTTCAAGACGGACGAGAGAGGGTGATTGCCTATGGCAGTCGGTCTCTAAGGAAGTCGGAGCGCAACCCTGACAACTATAGCTCCTTTAAGTTGGAGCTTTTGGCGCTGTATGGGCCATGACTGAAAGATTTGCAGAGTATCTGACGGGTGCAGAAGTGATTGTGATGACGGACAATAACCCGTTAGCGCACTTGGAAAATGCCAAGCTAGGTGCCCTTGAGCAGAGATGGATGGCTCGGCTTTCCAAGTACCAATACCGCATCCAGTTCCGGTCAGGAAGGGAGAACGGCAACGCTGATGCCCTCTCCCGAGTCCCTGTAGGATTGCCGACCAAGAGTGGGGACGAAGGGCTAGAAGACATTGAAATCCCACACCTCGGCAGAGTACCGCCATTCCAGAACATAACACATTCAAGTGGGGTGGCTTCAGGGATGCCGATGGTGTTGGGGAAGACATTGGAAGATTGGGAAAGGGTTCAAAATAGCTGCCCGGACCTCTGGAAAGTGAAAGAGTGGGTTCGGACTAACATCTGGCCCCGCCCGGATGAGCGGGCCAGCCTAACTCAAGAAGGTCAGAAGTTACTGAGACAGTGGGATAAGTTGAGTGTTACCCAGGGGCTCCTGTGCCAGACCTTATACGTACAGTCAGAGCTGCAGTACCGTCAACAGGTTGTCATCACTATGTCATTGGGACCAGCGGCCGCTCAGGAAGCCCATGAGAGGGGGGCTCATTATTGTCCTGATTTGGGAGAAATGGTAACCGAGGTATGCCTCAAGTGTCGATCATGTGGGCTGAGTAAAAGCCCCGAGCAACGGGCCCCTGTACAAACTATTCGAACATCTGCCCCCCTAGAACCCCTAGAAATCTTAATGATTGACTACGTACAGATTGGGTACTCTACCTCAGGACACTCTTACTGTTTGGTCATGACGGACCACTTTACAAAGTATGCAGTGGCTGTACCCACCAGGGATCAGACAGCTGAATCAGCTGCTGAGGCAGTCTGTAAGCACTTTATACAAGTGTTTGGGTGTCCGCAGAGAATCCATTCAGATCAGGGAGCATGTTTTCAGGGTGCTTTGATGAGTGAGCTGTATCAGCTCTATGGTATTGAACGTTCCCGCTATGATATTTACTCAGTTATACTTTGTTTGTGGGGAATAGGGGTATTTTGATAAGTTTGTAAGCTCTTGTGTTATACTACCGGTGCCTCTATCACACTCATTGAATTGTTCCTGTGACTAGGGTGATAAAAAGGTAACAAGCGGCTGGTTAGTTGCAGCCTGCAGATAGGTAAAAGCTTGGAGTGTTTTGAAGCTGCACATTAGAAGGCACCGCGCTGTACAACTCCAGGGTCTCAGCTTACTGGCTGAGTGTATGTAAATAGTTGGGAGTGTTTTTCTGGTAAATAGGTGTTACTACACAAAGTAAAATCTTGTTTTTTTTTCTAAATTGATTTGGAGTCGCTTCCTTTGTTCATGTCTTCGCTGTATCCTGGGGATCCCTCCCCGGGACACGACTTACACTATAGCAAGCCTAGCCTCAGCCAGTAGATGGTTCTGAAGCCTGGCAGCAAGGAAGTCCCTTGGGCCCAGATACCTTATGAGGTGGGTCCTGGAATACAGGTCCTGGAAATGGGACTCCTCTCCTCCAGGCATAAGATCTGTACAGCAGACACACTGATGATACCTGTCTCAGGGCTGTCTCTGACAGAGCATTGGGATGTATATCTCTTCTCCCTTGGGGGCTGTTAACTGCAGGGCAAAGTATCACAGTGCTAACACTCACTGCTGAAACCCTAACAGTTCTCTGGAGACTTTTGTCTCCCAAACCCCTCCCAATGGCCTGAGATTGGTCAGGGGTGTACCAAGTGATGGGATGACCAACAGTGGAGTAAACCATGGGGAACAATACATAAAGGAAGCTGCAGAACATACAAAACACATAATACATACACATAACACAACCAGAGGCACATAAAATAAAGACAGTAAAAGCAGTAACACTCTGGGATGCTGAACATAGGCAATAAGTTCCATACCAGAGGGAACCATCCTGGCAACCATGGATATAGAATCTTTGTATTCCAACATCCCACAAAAGGATGGTTTAAAAGACTGCCAGGTTTTCATGAAAAATCAAGGTATGAACGCTGAACCTGTGGTGAAACTCACTAAATTCATTCTCACCCACAATTGCTTTACCTTTGGTAACAACATATATCTAGAGAAGACCGGTACAGCATTGGGAAATAAAATAGCTTCACAGTTTGCAAATCATTTCAAGACTGAGAGTGACTTCTTGTCTATCTTTACCACCAGGCTTCTGGTCTACTATCGTTTCACCGATGATATAAATACAAAATACAGGACAACAAAATTGAGGCATCAATGCACCAGAAGCCAACTGACTGCTCAACATACCTCAGATGGGACAGTTTTCAGCCGAAACACAAAAATAAATCCTGTGTCTCGCACCATTCTTGACAAAGGTATTTCATTTGTATCTATGTATTCTACCACCATTGGCAATTTGGTGTCACCAAATATGTTTCAGCAATGCACATCTTCTACAATGAGTCTTGCTGAATATATAGCATGTACTGATCCCATGTTGCATTGTTTGTTTGTTTGTTTGTTTGTTTGAGTTGGAAGGGACCTCAAGGGCCATCGAGTCCAACCCCCTGCAAAGCAGGAATTCCTAAAACATCCCAGCTATATACCTATCCAGTTTCCGCTTGAAGATTTCAATTGATGGAGAACTCACCACCTCCCGTGGCAGCCTATTCCACTCTCTCACTACCCTTACTGTTAGAAAGTTTTTCCTAATGTCTAATCTGAATCTCCTTCCCCTTAGTTTCATCCCATTACTTCTCGTGCTTCCTTCTGCTAATGAGAAAAGGGTAGATCCCTCTGCACTGTGACAACCTTTCAGATATTTAAATACCGCTATTAAGTCTCCCCTTAGCCTTCTCTTCTGCAAACTAAGCAGTCCCAATTCTTTTAGCCTTTCCTCGTAGGACATGGTTTGTAGACCTTCCACCATTTTGGTTGCTCTTCTCTGGACCTGCTCCAATAAATCGATGTCTTTCTTAAACTGGGGAGCCCAGAACTGTACACAGTATTCCAGGTGGGGTCTGACCAGGGCAGAGTACAGTGGAATAATTACCTCTCTTGATCTAGCTTCAATGCTCGTCTTGATACATCCTAGAATTTTATTAGCCTTTTTAGCCACCGCACCGCACTGTTGACTCATGTTGAATTTGCGATCTATTATTATGCCCAGATCCTTTTCCCCTGTACTCTCACTTAGTACTATTCCTCCCATACTATATATGCTTCTTGCATTTCTGTTACCCAGATGTAGAACTTTGCATTTGTCCCTGTTGAATACCATTTTGTTCACCTCAGCCCATTGTTCCAGTGTGTCCAAGTCCTTTTGGATGCATTCTCTCTCCTCTCTAGTGTTGGCCATTCCTCCTAGCTTTGTATCGTCTGCAAATTTTATTAGTCCCCCATTAATCCCATCATCCAGATCATTTATAAAAATATTAAAAAGTACTGGGCCCAGGACAGAGCCCTGCGGCACCCCGCTTTTTACTTTCTTCCAGTTTGATGTATAGCCATTTAGAATTACTCGTTGTGCCCGATCATTAAGCCAATTGTGAACCCACCTCACTGATATTTTATCAAAGCCATACTTGATCATTTTTTCAATAAGAATGTTATGTGATACTTTATCAAAGGCCTTACTAAAGTCAAGATATACTATGTCCACTGCATTCCCCTGGTCCAACCATTCAGTGACTTTATTATAGAAGGAAATAAGATTAGTCTGACAAGATTTATTAGGCATAAAGCCGTGCTGGCTCTGATTAATTAAAGCCTTCCCATCCAGGTACCTAATTAAATGTTCTTTAACGATTTGTTCAAAGATTTTTCCTACTATAGAGGTCAGACTTACCGGCCTATAATTTCCTGGGTCGTCCCTATTCCCCTTTTTGTAGATGGGGACCACATTTGCCCTTTTCCAATCTAGAGGGACCACTCCTGTTTCCCATGACTTATTAAAGATTATTGCAAGGGGTTCTGTTGGCAATCGAAGCTTATCGGGGATTTCCTGTCATTTCAGGAATGTTCATAGTGGTTCAATGAAATGTCTGTGTGCTATTGATAAAGTTCCCTGTCCTAGACATGGCAGAGATTGGAGCAGAGCTCTTTTAAGATGTGAATCATTCTGGATATTAACTCTAGACACTCATTACCCTAATGGTCTGAATTGTCAACAGGATCTTATGTTGTAATATAACATTTCCTTGTTATTTTTGATCATCTGATGGAACCATGTGACCTGAGAGGCAGGCATCACAAAGGTGTTTGTGGCTATTTGTACTTGTGAATATCATGTGTGCAGGCAGCTATGAGTAAGGACTCAGCTGTTTAGTCTGAAACATGTCAGAGGATTTTATTTTTATTCCATGATATGCATACATTGTTTCTTTAAAGCAAAGGTCCCACATAAAATGCAGCAAAAAATGCTGCAGAAAAAAAAACGCAGCAGAAACACAGTTTTTCTTTGCAAACTTTCTACCCATATTATACCTATACGAAGAACGCCAGAGTTTCCGCAGGTATAATAGACATGCTGCTATTTTTAAAAACACAGGTGTTTTTGAAAAGGCAGCTTTTCCTCTGTGGTTTTTTTCTGCAATGTGTGGATGGAATTAGCCAGAATCCCATTCACTTTGCAGGTACTGTAAAATGCAAACATTTTTTCCGGCGGCATTTCTGTAGCAGCAAAAATGCTGCGTTTTCACAATGTAGGGATTCAGCCTTAAATGGATCTTCAATAAAGCTTTGGATTTTATTAGTTTGGTCTGGCTGCTGGAATTCCACTGCAACATTTGGAATGTTTACATCACTACATGTAGGAGGGGCTTTCATTAAAGATTTCCCCTGACCCACTTCCTGTGGACTGAGAGCAATGAAAATTGACACAGTTATTAGTCCTTCTCTACATAGGTGCCATCTAGGGACGCACACTTCTCCCATCTCTTTAAGCAACTGTAAACATCTCGCTTGTAGAAGTCGACAGGTTGTTCCAAAAGTCACGTTGTGACTTCGGAAATCAGAGTCTCATCATCTGGAAAATGCTTTCCCTTCAAAAATAATTTCATTGTTGGAAAGAGGTGGAAGTCCGATGGTGCAAGGTCGGGTGAATAAGGGGGATGCGGTAGAATTTCAAAGCCACAGGAGCATGCTTCCATTTGGGCAACATGTGAGTTAAGAACTGGTACATTGTCTTGCAGAAGGCGGACGCCTTTGGTGAGCATGCCACGTTTCTTGGTTTTGATGGCCTCCCGTAATTTCCACAGCAGTGAAGCATAGTATGCCCCAGTGATCATGGTACCCTTTGCTAGGAAATCGATCAATACTACTCCATGCTGGTCCCAAAATACTGTGAACATGACCTTGCCTGTTGACGGTTGGACACATGCCTTCTTTGGAGGCGGTGAGTCATGATGCTTCCATTGCATCGACTAGACTTTAGTCTCAGGATCATAGTGATGGACCCAGCTTTCATCCTGTGCGATCAGTCTGTTGAAAAAGTGAAAAAGTCCTCCTGGTTTCCATGGCACATCGTCAATAGAGCCTGAGAGCATTCGACTCGTTCCTACTTCTGGAAAGGTGTGAGCAGCCAGGGACCCCAGTGAGCAGATACCTTATGCATGGTCTTGGATGATTTTTTTCACTGGACCCCACACTAATCTTGACATTTTCAGCTAGGTGGCAAATGGTTACGCGGCGATTTTCCAAAATGGCGACCTCCACTTGCTGGATGGTGTTTTCATCAAAAGCAGAGTGGGGTCGCCCTGGAATTGGAGTTGTTTCCACAGTTCTTGACTACATCATATGATGGGGAATAATCACCATAAACCTCTTTCATCTCATCGAACATCTCCTTTGTAAAGGAACTTAAAGGAATTTGATGACTGATCTGTATTCCACTGGGTCCATTATCAAACCTCACACCAGCACCTGTAAAATCAAGATCCGCTACAACTCAGCCCAGAATCTGCCTCCCATTGTTTTCAATGCTTTCAATTGTTTTCAATGTTATCAATTGTTTTCAATGACCGGGCCCGCCAGGCCCAGTCGCACCCCCTGCAACCGCGATCATTACGCCACTGGGTGTATGCCATCTGGACCCGGCGATTTCTCTATTTTAGTGTTTTGAAGGCGGCGCCACACTTCCTCCTGTGAACTGGTATGCATAGGTATTCTTTTTTTTCACTACATGGAAAAGGGTTATATGTTACACTTTATTATGCAGAGGAACAACACGGCAATTTAACCTTAATACGGTGTGGATCCACCATTACGGACAGTTACGGATCGCAAAATATGGTCGTGTGAATGGGGTTTTACAGAGCTTTCCATGATACAAACAACTTTGTACTGTATTTAGTATACCTTTGAACAATTAATGTTCACTATTTACATTGCACAGGATCTGTTTTATAGTGATCGTGCAATGTTATTAAGGTCTGCTATAAAACAGATACTGTGTGACATAAATAGTGAAGGGCGGTACAATGTGCTCCACAGTGGCCCCCAGACAGTACAATGTGCTCCACAGTGGCCCCAGACGGTACAATGTGCTCCACAGTAGCCTCCAGACAGTACAATGTGCTCCACAGTGGCCCCACACAGTACAATATGCTCCACAATGGCCACCAAACAGTAAATTATGCTCAACAATGGCCCCCACGTAGTATAATATGCTTCACAGTGGCCATCACGCATTATAATATGCTCCTCAGTGGGACCCCACACAGTATTATATGCTGCACAGTGGGCCCCTATACAGTATTATACACTCCACAGTGGGCCCCACACAGTATTATACACTACACAGTGGGCCCCACACAGTATTATACACTCCACAGTGGGCCCCACACAGTATTATAGACTCCACAGTGGTCTCACACAGTATTATACGCTCCACAGGGGCCCCACACAGTATTATATGCTCCACAATGGGCCCCCACACAGTATTACAGGTGCATCTCAATAAATTTGAATATTTTTGGAACGTTGGTTCATTTCAATAATTCAGTAATTCAATTCATAATGAGCAGTCTTCCATGATTGTGAGTCCTACTGAACCAGGCTGAGGGAACATTTAAAGGCTTAGGAAACCTTGGCAGGTGACACACTGAATTTACAATACTGAACTTTTTTATGATATTCAAATTTTCTTACATTTTGGTTTTCATTACCTGTAATCCATAATCAACATTTACAGAAATAAAACAATTGGAATAGAACACTCTGTGTGTAAAGAATCTAGAAAATATAGGAGGTCACTTTTTTAATTTAATTACTGAAAGAAATAAACGTTTCAAAGATATTCTAACTTATTGAGATGCACCTGTATATGCTTTACAATGGGCCCCCACACAGTATTATATGCTCCACAATGGACCCCACACAATAGTATATGCTCCACAGTGGGACCCCACACAGTATTATATGCTACTTACCAGCACTCCCACGAAGAGCAGGTAAGTAGCGTCCTTCTTCTTCTATCATGGTGCAGGCGCAGATGAATGACATCATCACGCCTGCATTGAGGCAGAGGTCACATTCTTCTGTCAGTGTAAGCCATGGTCACGCGGACCTGCGGCCTACACTGACAGTTTGCAGCATTTGCACATACAGCTGAAAGAAGCGCTCGCTCACTAACGGGGAATCCTGTATCGGTTTCCCCGTTACTGAGTAATCAGGGTGACGGCACGCATGCCAACAGAGAGGGCTCTGATTGTCCCTTCTGGCATGCATGCCATAGGTTCACCAACACGGCGCTAGAAGACCACTCTTTAATTCATTTGTGGTGGTTGCCTCAGGCCGGAGGCCCCATGTGGCGTAACTGCGGCGTTTTTACAGTCACTGCATAGTGGATGGGATTCTAGCAAATCCCATCCACACACTGCAGAAAATACACGCAGTGTACACGCTGCGATTTCCAAAACTGTTGTGGTTTGAGGAAATCGCAGCATGTCAATTATAACTATGGAAACAGTTTCCCTTTAGGTATTATGGAAGCAGAAAGTCCGCAGAGGAAACCTCTGCAAGCTTTCTGTGAAAAGTGCTGCAGATAAAACTGCGATGCGTTGCTGCGGCGGTTTTTCCCGTAGTGCTTTTATACTGCGGCCTGCTACGTAGAGCCTTAGCCACAAAGAGCTTTCACTGTCAACAACTTACAGTCTAGTCTGTAAAGAAGCCTTTAGTAAATAGCCCTTTAGGTGGGGTCACTTCATACATTAGCAAATGTCCTTTTATCAAAGAGCAAAGTCCACTTCCAGCAAAGGATTCATGAATGCTTTGAAACCTGATCTTGAAACTTTAGTTTTTCCTCACCAGTTGGATTTCATTAACTGGACACACCCATTATGACAAAAAGAGGCAGACCACAAGACCAGTGTTACTACAGAGGGGACAAGCTCTGCCATCTTCTCCATCACTTATAGGGAAGGTAAGCTCTATTCACATTCATTTATTTATAAATACAGATTCTTAGACATATACAACATGCAATATATAGGCACAGATACTAAAACAATAAGTATAACAATTATGTATATACTATAATGTATCTCTAAATGCAACATTTCAATGAACTGTATAGGTATTCTCTTCATATGTAGTTTTATTACCAGAGTGACCAGATGCTTAAAAGAATAATAAAGAGTACTAAACAGTCTTCAGTTCAGTAAGTGCTAAGTGGAATATAAAGGTTTGTGGGAAAACTTTGACCTTGACAAGTCCATTAGTGGTGCTTCTTAACCCAAATCTGCTGATTGTTTTTGAACATGTAGGCATGAAGATAGATAAGTCCAACGATACCAAATAGTCTTAGGTTCAGGTATGTTAATGATGAAATCAGAGGTGCACAAGAATCAGTGTTGGCTCTTTATATAAGATTTTATTGTGACCTCAATCCACTTCATAACCTATTTTGTATTGTATTGAAATCATTTGCATATTTAAATGTTACCTATGTAATGTTGGTAAATGTAGATTATCATTTATTTTTTAAACATATCTTTTTTTTGTTTCTGTATTTTTCTTTTAAGCATTTTTCAATGCATAGATTTCTGTGTCTCTCTTTAGTACACTCACTAATGATTCCAGCATGGCTTTAACCAGAAGGTCATATATTTCTTGGGAATTTCTGTTACCCCCTGTAACTGTTAACTGCCATATGTTGAGCAATTGTATTAGGCAATCTTCTGTTTTTTTAAGTTGTCAAAAAATATATACACATTAGGACAAAATTGAATCCAGGTTGAAGCCCTCCCACAGACTTATGTATGCAGTATATGTTGTTTAGGGCACAAAACATTCCTGCTGTGTCTTGTGAATTGTACTGTAACTCACACACTTAGCTCAGTAGGCATATATTTGTTTATGCATAGTCATTATTGACATAACAATTAGTAATGTAGGAAGTTAGAATTCTAGACTACTTGGTTTAACCCTCATCTTTTTATGCAGTAATATGTACAATAACTACATACCGTTATGCATACCTCCCAACTTTCAAAGAACAGCAAAAAGGACAAAATGTGCGGTGCGCTGTGGCAAATTTAGCTCCACCCACTTCAATGTTGACTCCGCCCATACTCATCCATTTTTCTTTGTGCCCCCACACAGTATAATGCTCCTACAGTCACCCTAACATATGCCCCCACATTATAATGTTCCCCTCCAATTGCCCCACAGTATTAAGTCCCTCTTCTGGTGCCCCAGTTCTGGTGGACCATGAAACTGGGGCAGCTGGAGGGTCACATTAAACAGTGCGGGTAGTTGCAGGGGGACAATAAATTAATGACAGCTGGAGGGGGTCATTAAACCATAGGGGTAGCTGGAGGGTTACGTTAAACTGGGGGCAACTAGAGGCGGACATGTCCCCCTCCAGCTACTCCCACAGTTTTAATGTCCCTTTCCAGTTGCCTCCAGTTTAATATCCCTCTTAATCCCCCCCCCCAGTTTAATGCCCACCCCTTCATCTGCCCCTAGTTTCATGTCTCCCCTTCATCTGCCCCCAGTTTAATGTCCCCCCTTCATCTTTCCCGCTTAATGTCCCCCTTCATCTGCCACGAGTTTCATGTTCCTCCTCAATTTGCCCCCAAAGTTTAACATAAAAAACACTAATACTCGCTCCCCTTCTGCTCAGTCTGCGGTCTCAGTCACGGATTGTTCTGGGAGCTGCAGACACAATGTGAGTGACGTCATCACATTCCGCCTACAGCTCCTGGGGCTAGAGCACACGGGGAGCACAGTGGTGAAGCAGGAGCTGTCTGTGGATGGCTCCTGCTTCATTCACCATTGTATTCAACTCATCTGTGTCCTACGGACGCAGATGAGTTGAATCCGGAACATATATCCCGCCGACCGGGACAGGACCCACAATCTGGGACTGTCCCGCAGAATCCGGGAGAGTTGGGAGGTATGCCATTGTGGAAAGGTTCAAGTATGTCATTCACATCTTCATTGGAAGCATGATAGAGAAAATGTAACACTTGCAAATGGTGAATCTTTAACTACATATTTACAGTATCTATTAAGATATCATATTATATGCCATAGTAAGGCCTCATGCAGTGTATCCATGTGTCATCCATGGTTTTCACTGACCCATACATTAAAATTAATGGACCCAGCTGTAAATACAGACTTTGGCCTGGACACACAGCAACAAAAACTACGGCTGTGTGCATGGGCCCATATTAATATATGGATCAATATTTTAATTTAATCTAATGTGTATGGTGAATTGTACATATCAAATGTTGCTAGGTTACTGTTAGGCTCCATGCACACAACCATAGTTTTTATCCACAATTGTGAGTCAATTTGTTCCATCAGCTGGTAATAAAATATATATGGGAGCAGCTTAAAAGTTCCCCCAAAGAGGTGTCAGGAAAAAGAACAGATGTGAATTTTTTTTTTTTTTTTCCAATAAACCGTCAATTTAGCCCCAAATATTTCATTTCCACAAAAGAATGAAGGAGAAAAAGCACCCCACAGTTTGTTACACAATTTCTCCTGAACACGGCAATACCCCATATGTGGTTGTAAACTGCTGTATGGGTACATGGTGGAGCCCAGAATGGAAACAGCGCTATTTGGCTTTTGGAGGGCAGATTTTGCTGGAATAGTTTTTGGGTGCCATGTCATATTTACAAAGTCCCTAAAGTACCAGTACAATTTAAACCCCCAAAAAGTGACTCCATTTTAGAAACTACACCCCTCACAGAATTTATCAAGGGGTATAGTGAGCATTTAGACCTCACCGCTGTTTCACAGATTTTATTAGCATTAGGGCATAACAATTAAAAATTACTTTTTTTTTTTTTACAATAAATCATCCTTTTAACCCCAAATTTTTCATTTTTAAAAAGGTTAAAGAAGAAAAAAACACCCCACAGTTTGTTGCACTATTTCTCCTGAACATGGCAATACCCCATATGTGGTTGTAAAATTTTGTATGGGTGCATGGCGGGGCTCGGAATGGAAAGAGCGCTATTGGCTTTTCAAGGCCAGATTTTGCTGGAATAATTTTTTAGTGCCATGTCACATGCAGGACTATCTTCCGTTATAAAAGTAAACAAACATGATGGAACCAAGCGTTCCCATTCACATTAGTGTCAACTGGAACGGACACAGAATCAGTCTGTGTCCGATCTCTGCAAAAGTTTAATGTCTGATGCTGTCTTTCGTCATAGGACATTAATAATGGTAGTGTGAACTACCCCTTAAAGAAATGCATCATTTTGGTGCCCAATACATTGTTCCCACTTTATCTCATCAGAGACATGCGCTCCTAAAACTTTTAGGCCAGATCCCCACGTGGCGTAAACACTGCAGCGTTTTACAGTCCCTTTTAGCGAATCCCATCCACACATTGCAGAAAAATATGCGTAGCAGAAATGCTGTGATTTCCAAAACGTTTTGTTTTTGGAAATCGCTGCATGTCAGATATACCTACGGAAACGCTGGTGGTTTCCATATAGGTATAATTGAAGCAGAAAATCAACAGAGGAAAACTCTGTGGTCCTTCTGTGAAAAGCAGTGCAGGAAAAACCACAATGCGTTTCCACCGTGGTTTATCCCACATCGTTTTTTCGCTGTGGACTGCTACATGGGGCCTTAGCCTTCAGTGGGTTATCCTGGGTACATAAAAGTTGTATATGTGGGTATAAACTGCTCAGAAGGGAATCAGCACTGCGCTTTGTAGATTTAAGAGTATGGATTTAGAGGGACTTTCTGGACACCATGTTGTTTTTGCAGAACCCTGGAGGTGCCAGTAAAGTGACCCCATTTTGTAGGAGCAAGTTTAGGGTTTCTGCAAACGTAACATGCCGTTCAAAAACGAACAATCTAAATCTGCGCTCCAAAAGCACATAACACTCCTTTACATCTGTGCCCTGCCCACCAGTATGACCCTGTAGTAAAGTACTTAACAATGCCATATGTGGAAAGGAAGGGAAGGAGCACTATTTTGATTTTTGGAGCACAGTTTGTGACGTCATGCCACTTTTGCAGAGTCATTGACTTGCCAGTAAAGTGTAATCTGCAGACACATGATCCCATTTTGGAAACTGCACCCCTCAAGGCATCTTTAAGGTCGGGCCCCCAGGTGGCGTAAATGCTGTAATTTACCTGTGGCAAAGTGGATGGGATTCTAGCGAATCCCATCCCCACTTTGCATTAAAATGCGCACTGTGGACACGCGGCAATTTCCAAAACCGTAGAGGTTTCCCTATAGGTATAATTGAAGCAGAAAGTTCGGAGAGGAAAACTCTGCGAACTTTCTGTCAAAAGCGCTGTGGGAAGAACCATGATGTGTTGCCAACGCTTTTTTTCCCGCATCGCTTTTTTGCTGCAGGACGCCATGTGGGGCCTTAGCCTAACCCTTGAGTGTTGCATTGATTTCCAGAAATGAATGCGCAGCTGATAATGAAGTGAAAATTGCAATATTTCCAGAGATACGCCATTTCAGTGCACAATATGTTGCACCCTGCTTGTGTCAGCAGAGACACACACTACAAAACTGGTAATTGGGGATTCTGAGCACAACAGCCTTTGGAGCATTCGTCTCTGATACAAGCTGGGCAAAACATATTGCTTTCTGAAATTTATGTGTTCCTGAAAAAATTGCCATTTTCTCTTTTCACCATCAGCTGCACATTCATGTCTGGAAAATAAATTAATGCAAAATTTGCAGGTTAAAAATGCTCACTGTACCTCTAGATAAATTAAGGGTTTATTGTTTCCAAAATGGTGTCACGTGTCAGCGGATTAAGGATAAGGCCCCACGTAGCGGGCTGCAGCAAAAAAGTGCTATGGAAAAACTGCAGCGGCAATGAGTTGTGTTTTTTCCCACATCACTTTTCACAGAAAGTCCATAGAGGTTTCCCCTCCAGACTTTCTGCTTCCATTATACCTATAGGGAAACCACCAGCATTTCTGTAAGTATAATTGACATGCTGCGATTTCCAAAACTGCAACAATTTTGAAAATTGCAGCATTTCTGCTGCGTGTATTTTTCTATAATGTGTGGATGGGATTCACTAGAATCCCATCCACTTTGCAGTGACTGTAAAACGCCAGATAGTGGGCTTATTCACCTTGATCAATATGTTACTAAGAGCCTTGTGTTCAGTATTGTAGATTTTGATGAGAAGGACAAGATCAATGTATAAGGCTGGGATGTGCGGTCCATGTGGTTTTTTTTTTTCTTAAAATTTTTGGTGCATAGTAATTCTGTCTTCTTAATTGTTTTGTTTTACCTTGGTACCAGCGCTCCTCCCATTTGGCCCAGGTGTTTTTAATTATGGGAGACTTCTAATGGTTCAGTCCTCTGACTAAGACCATATGGTAAGGTGAATTTTTTGAGATCTGTTCACATGGTGCAGTACAGTGCGGTGTATGCCATTGCTGTGGTGCAGTGGCAGTGAGGTGATGTGGCTCAGAGTCTGGAGGCTTAGCCTGGCAGCAGGGGTGTTGCTAGGCTTCTTGGTCGCTCTCTCTGTGGGTGCTGTGTTGCGGTGATGGTGGTTGCTGTGCAGTGCCACACCCAGTAGAGTTGGCTCTCACAATATAGAGGTTGCCGTTGAAACGGCTAGTGGGTTGATACACCTTCATCAATATGTATACTAAGAACTTCGTGTTCAGTTTTGTAGATTTTGCTAAAAAGCACAAAATGAATGTGTAAGGCTGAGATGTGCGGTCCATGTCATCTTGTTTTTTTTTTTTTGTTTTTTTTTAATTTTGGTAAATACTGTTTCAGTTTTATTTTAAGGGTTGTTATGGATGCAGCAATAACATATGTATTGTTTTTATTAATTTTTTATAGATTTGATTTTGCTTTATCTGTGACCTCCTCAACGTGACCATAGCCTGGACTTCTAATATTCCTCTGCTTTTGTTTTGACTATTCTCATAATCTCCTGGTTTTTGACTCTGGTATGTGTATTACTTTCTCAGCCTGCCATAGTATTTCTGGTTGAGTCCTTAACCCTTTCCCAATATCCGACCATAATAGTATGGCGGATGCCGGGTGCTTAAATATGGCGGCCGCTCAGGACCCGAGCAGCCGCCATAGCCGCCGGGTTTCTGCTGTATTATACAGTAGACACCTGGCGCTAATGCCTGCGATCAGTGCCCACAATGATTGCAGGCATTAACCCTTCTGGCGCCTCGGTCAGCTTTTTACCGGCGGCGCGCGGGCGCCGCCATTTTGCCGTGGATCGCTGGCACCCGGAGCAATCTCTGGGTCTGGCGTCCCATTGCTATGATAGCCGGGAGTCTTGTGAAGGCTCCCAGGCCTGTCTTTCATTAACTTCTATTGTGGGCTAGTCTATGTAGCCTGCAATAGAAGTGCCGTTTTTTTGCAATGTATTAGCATTGTAATGCATTGTATTAGTGATCAGACCTCCTGGGGTTCAAGACCCCTAGGCGGTCTAATAAATGCAAAATAAAAAATAAAAAAAAAGTACAAAAAAATATAAAAAATGTAAAAGTTCAAATTACGCCCCTTTCCCTAGAACACATATAAAGGTAGTTAAATACTGTAAAACACATACAAATTAGGTGTATGAAAATGCACAGTTATTGGGTTTGGAAGGAGGAGGGGGGGGAGTCAAAATCGAAAAATGTCACCAGCGGGAAGGGGTTAACCTGCAAGTGTACCTGTTTTCTGGTACCTTAAGCAGCAATATCATAACAGAAAGGTTAAAGGTTATTAGAAATTAAATATATGTACAATACACTGCAATACAGAAATATTGCAGAATACTGTGATGCAAGGCAAATTTTTTTTAAGCTTTTTTGGTTTTATCTTTAATTCCTTCCTGCCGGAGGCATTTTTCGACTTTTTCGTTTTTGACTACCCACCTTCCAAACCCCCCCGGCATATACGAAATATATAACTGTTACAGCAGTTTAAGTCCAGCAGGGCAGATTCTTCTTGCACTCCATCAGCAAAAGCTTGCTTCTAGTACCATCTTGATTGTTCAACTAGTAGGCCACTACCTGGTTGTCTGTCTGGTTTAGGACAGATTTGTTCTGGATCAACAATTTGAAGTGTAGCATTGCCATCATGACCGTTTTCATCTCTTGAAAATTTGAAGACTGTTCAATTTGTCCCAAAGGCCTTTCACCCATATGGTTTGTAGATGAGCAACCCAATCTTTCTTAGAAGCATCTGTGGTTATGATAAGTGATTCCTTGAACTGGAAACTCTTTCCTTTCTTTAGGTTGCATGGATTGAATGGAATTTTCTTTTTTAAACATGTCTGAATATGATTCTAATGTCTGAAGATCACTCTCTGCATGAATTAGAGGACTCAAACAACTCAGCAAATTCCTGTTAGAATTTTTTTTTATTTTTCTTTTGCTAGACATACAATTTAAAATACCAAAATAATTTTTTAGCCTCCGCACCAGTCATCTGTTCATCTCCAGAAACATGCATGCAAACACTGCATAATTGTTGGATAATCCTCAGGAAGATGTTGGAGACAGCTAATCCAGCGTTCAGACTTTGTCTACTGCTTGGTTTTAGAAGATGCCTGAGGACTGGTAGGAAAGACTTGACTCTGAGTACAAACTATACATAGGTCAGGCACATGGTCATCAGGTAACAACTGCTGACATTCAATACAACTCCTATCTTTCCTCTTAGAGAATTTTTTTTTTACCACAGGACAACTGCAACACATAGAAGTGGACTCTCTTTAGTATATAGACAAGAGGAGACATAGTGCAGGAAGAGCTCCTGCCACCCAGGGCATGTGCATTTTGTGCTCGGGAAAGCTGAAACCGACGGACCTGAACCAGAATGGCAGCTATAGCCACATGATACAAATACCATGGCACACTTCTTCTTAGGTTCGCTTGCTAGCGCTATGGTATACTTACAGCAGCTCACGCTTACTCAGAGGAGCCTACAGGCATGTACAAACACTATCTGAAACTTCAGACATAGCCTGGGAATCTCCTTTGGAGAGAAAATAAAAAGAGCCTGTCTTTAAAGAAAAAAATGAGGACAAATGAAAACACAAGGAAGTAGTGAGAAAGGGGGGGTTCTTAGTCCATGAATTTTGCTAATTAACTGTTTCATAGCTACCTAGGGCTGGTCCTAGAGGAAAAGAAGGCGGGGCTACTTATCCACCTGTGCTTCTGCAGGATGAAAAGAAATATAAATTTGTTATCACAGTCGTCGTACTGGTTCACAGAATGTCATTTCTACCACACAATGAATGCTATAAAATCAAAACACAATGTCGGAATAGCATTGTTTTCCATTCTACCCCCAAAGACAGGGAGAAAAAAAATAAATAAGGGGAAAAAAAGTGGCATGTCCTCAAAGGGTTAAAGATATCTGTAATTTAGTTGTACAACCACTAACATCAAGTTCTTATCAGAATCCCTATTTAGGCTCTCTAGTCATTTGGGCAGTGTCCGGCAGGAACAGAAAATGAGTGTGATTCTGAGCTCTGACAGTGTCCACCACTGACTGGAGCTCTGAATCACGCCCCCTTGCCTGAATGCAAGCTCAGTAGCATTCAACTCGAGGGGTGCAGAGTGGGGCTTATTTGATCCAAAGCATTGAGGAAACATATTGGGACTTTTAGGACCATTGTATATTTCTTTTCATGGGTCACTATATAACAGTGAATAACAAATTTATTACCTGAATAATCAAGACAGCCCCTTGGTGGACTTCAAGATCTGTTTGCTTGATTCATTTATATATAGCCATATCTGCTGAGCTTGTTTCACAAGTAATATTATTATTTCTCTGCAGTAAGTTATGATTGTACAACATTGGATAGGATATTACACTGACGAGCAAAAAGGTAACAATGTTTTGAAATTTTGACTTTCAGGCTCCATATCTCACCATCCACTACAGTACAGCTTCTAACGTGAGACTACCATAATTTTATAGACAATTATCTTGGCTATCTCATACATCAATTTCACTTGGAACTATTTAGCATATGATTAGTTATGCAGATTCTTGTCATGTAACTGCATTCTAAAAATCTAAATTTTAATTATTTTCTTAGTGTTTTCTAAATCCACCTTTGGCTTTCAACACTGCCTGAATCCTTCTGCGCATGCTCTTGACTATATTCAAGCATTTGTCAACTAAAATCTGGTTCCTGGTCTCTTCTACACGTTTCCAATGTAGGTATGTACTGGTCGACTCACTTGGGTACGAATGCAGCTTTTTCTTCAACTATACCCACAAGTGTTCAATTGGGTTGAGGACTGTGGGGGCCAATCCAGCACCTCTACTTCATTGTCATTCAACCATTTCTTCGCTAATCTCGACATATGCTTCGGGTCATTGTCCTGCTGGAACATTGATAGTACATGAGTGTACGAAGTAACTCGTTTTGTAGAATATTCATATTTAGCTCAGCATTAAGACCACCATCGATCCTGGTCAAATATCCAATGCCTTTGGCTCTGAAACATCCCCATATCAGGCTTCCTTCACCAAACTTGACAGTTCCTACAATTTCTCGATCAGTTAGCCCTCTTTTCCCTTGTTCTTACAGGCCCATTTGCACCCATCACAGCCCAGTCTATTGACTTTCGTCTCATTGCTCCAAATCACCCGTTTCCAATTTTCTACTGTCCACTTTTCATACTTTATTTGCAAACTCGAGCCAACGCTTCTTATGACGACGTTGAAGTAGAGGCTTCTTTACTTTTTTTTTTTTTTTGGGCCACGATTCCAGAGTTGTGTAATGCGTGTCGCTCAGAGCTTGCACGAAGCATACCAGCCACCTATACAGGTTGGATTTTGTTGCGCCAGAACTGTGACTTTGTGATAAGCTGATTTGTTGACTCCGATATTTTGCCTGGACGTCCACCTCTTGGTTTCTGAATGGATAGACAGACTTCATTTAATATTCTTCCAACTGTCATGGAACTCACATGATGCAGTTTGGCAATTTTCTTGGCCGGGAGACCGCTTTTGATGAGCAGGATGATGCTGTTTCTCTTTTCTTGGGAAATCTTCATGGCTGATCTTCAATATGAACCAGTGACATTTCACTTCGGAATCAACCTAACAACACACTGAGCTATTAGGGAATGTGACAACAGGTTGTAATTTGTACTATACAAGAAGAAGATTTTTCCACCACCAGAAGCAAAGGAGTAACAATGCAATTACATGACAAGAATCAGCATAACTAATCATATGCTAAATAGTTGCAAGTCAACTTTATGTATGAGATAGCCAAGATGATTGTCTATAAAATGGAGGTAGTCTCACAATCGAAGCTGTAGTGGATGGTAAGATATGAAGCCTGAAAGTCAAAAGTTCAAAACATTGTTACCCTTTTGCTTGTCAGTGTATATCACTTTTCAAAACTGATATATCCCACAGCCTTGTGTTAACTTTTGAAAGAGCTTGTCTAATATCTGTGCACTTTTGGCCTTTTTGCACTGTGAGTCAAGGACATTTGCTTTTAAGTCTCCGTTTCTTTTGTTCTATGTGTAATATGAAGTAATGGTGTTTTGCTAACCAGTGATTCTCCTTCCATTTTCAGGAAATATTGTAATTAACATTTGAGTCTGGGATGATGTTGACGTCCAGCAGCCAGTTGTGCCTATTATGGCTTTCTACAGCAATACTTGTTAGCATTATCACTAGCCAGAGATTTAAACCAGCAAAATCACCTCTTTTGCATAACAGGCCTTTTATTGCAATTTGGAATGCGCCTACACAGCAATGTAAACAACGCTATAAAATTGATTTGGATCTCAGTGTTTTTGATATAGCTGCTAACCCCAATGAAACTTTAAGTGGTCAAGATGTAACAATATTTTATCACACTCACTTTGGATACTACCCCTATGTTAGTGATGATGGGGAGTCTGTACATGGTGGTGTGCCACAAAATGTAAGCTTCGAGAAGCACTTTAGTAAGGCCACAAAAGATATTATAACTCGTATACCAGATAAAGGTTTCCAAGGCCTTGGGGTCATTGACTGGGAAAACTGGAGACCACAGTGGGATAGAAACTGGGGAAATAAAAGCATTTACAGAGATAAATCAATATTGTTGGTAAAGGAACGCCATCCTGACTGGCCTATAAACTTGATCACAAAAAAGGCCAAGGAAGAATTTGACTCTGCAGGAAGAAGTTTCATGAGAGACTCTGTTCTTCTAGCTCGGGAGATTAGACCACAAGGCCTTTGGGGCTACTACCTGTTTCCTGATTGCTACAATTATGATTATAAGCAGGATCCTCATTCATATACAGGAAAATGTCCAACAATTGAAATAAAGCGCAATGACTACCTGCAGTGGATGTGGGAGTACAGTAGTGCTCTCTTCCCATCCATCTATTTAGACTATGTTCTTAAGTCAAGCTCCAATGCTGAAAAATTTGTTTATCATCGTCTTAAAGAAGCAACAAGAGTTGCCTCCATGTCAAAACGACCATATGAACTGCCAGTTTATGCATATGCAAGGCCTTTTTACTCACTTACTCTTCATACTTTATCTCAGGTAAGTAGATATCTCTCTTATTAGTTTGGTGGAAAATGCACATGAACATCAACCTCCTATCATAGCTAAAACTTTATTATTATCAATTATAAGGGGGCAGTATGTATGTTTGTGGAAGCAGCTATGCAAAGTATACATGTTAAATGGATTGTATTTTTTTTTTTGTGACACGTACATCAGGTCAGTGGTAAACTTTGATCAATATTTATTTATAAAAAAATTTGGAAATTTGGAAAAAAAAATGGCAATTTTCAAAATGTGAAATGCTCTGCTTTTCAAACAGTCGTATTACACAAATACATTAATAAATATCTACCATATCTCTGCTTTATATTGGCATTATCTTTTAATCGTCCTTTAATTTATTTTCTCCGTTAGAAAGCTTACAAGTGTAACAGCAATTTTACAGATTTACAAGAAAATTTCTCAAACTAATTTTTTAGGGACCACTTCAGTTCTGTAGGGGATTATAAAGGCCTATATATTAGAAGCTCCCCATAAATCAAAACTGCACCCCTGAAATAATTCAAAACAGCATTTGGGAAGTTTGTTAACCCTTTAAGCAGTTCTCGGGAATTAAAACAATATGCAGGTGAAATTTAGACATTTAATATATTTTTTTTCAATAATACATTCATTTAGCCCTAAAATTAACACATTCACAAAGGGTTAAAGGAGAAAATGCATCTCACAGTTGGTTATGCAGTTTCTCCCGAACACAGAAATACCCCATGTGTGGGTGTAAACTGATGTTTGGGCGAATGGCAGTGCGCAGAAGGGAAATAGTGACACTGGGTGTTTGAAAAGCAGATTTTTCTGGAATAGTTTTCAGGTGCCATGTTGCATTTGCAGAGCCCCTAGCTTACCAATATAATGGAAACCCCCCAAAAGGGCCCCCCTTTTAGAAACTACATCCCTGACAGAATTTATCAAGGGGTATGTGATGATTCCACTTAAATATGGCTATAACTCAAAGATGTATTCTGATCTCTGGGTAGCGTATCTCTTTCTTACTTCCATTTACTCATAATGTGCGTAGCTCTAATCCTAGGTGTACAGTCATGGCCAAAAGTTTTGAGAATGACACAAATATTATATTTTCACATGATCTGCTGCCCTCTGGATTTTTTGTGTGTTTGTCAGATGTTTTTATCACATACAGAAATATAATTGCATTCATATTATGAGTAACAGAAGCTTATATTGACAGTTAGAATGAGTTAATGCAGCAAGTCAATATTTGCAGTGTTGACCCTTCTTCTTCAGGACCTCTGCAATTCTCCCTGGCATGCTCTCAATCAACTTCTGGACCAAATCCTGACTGATAGCAGTCCATTCTTGCAGAATCAATGCTTTAATTTTGTCTGAATTTGTTGGTTTTTGTTTGTCCACCCGTCTCTTGATGATTGACCACAAGTTCTCAATGGGATTAAGATCTGGGGAGTTTCCAGGCCATGGACCCAAAATCTCTATGTTTTGTTCCCTGAGCCATTTAGTTATCACCTTTTCTTTATGGCAAGGTGCTCCATCATGCTGGAAAAGGCATTGTTGAGCGCCAAACTGCTCTTGGACGGTTGGGAGAAGTTGCTCTTGGAGGACATTCTGGTACCATTCTTTATTCATGGCTGTGTTTTTAGGCAAGACTGTGAGAGAGCCGATTCCCTTGGCTGAGAAGCAACCCCACACATGAATGGTTTCAGGATGCTTTACAGTTGGCATGAGACAAGACTGGTGGTAGCGCTCACCTCTTCTTCTCCGAATAAGCTGTTTTCCAGATGTTCCAAACAATCGAAAAGGGGATTCATCAGAGAAAATGACTTTACCCCAGTCCTCAGCAGTCCACTCCTTGTACCTTTTGCAGAATATCAGTCTGTCCCTGATGTTTTTTCTGGAGAGAAGTGGCTTCTTTGCTGCCCTCCTTGAGACCAGGCCTTGCTCCAAGAGTCTCCGCCTCACAGTGCGTGCAGATGCACTCACACCTGCCTGCTGCCATTCCTCAGCAATCTCTGCACTGCTGGTAGCCCGATCCCGCAGCTGAAACACTTTTAAGAGACGGTCCTGCCGCTTGCTGGTCTTTCTTGGGCACCCTGGAGCCTTTTTGGCACCAATGGAACCTCTCTCCTTGAAGTTCTTGATGATGCGATAGATTGTTGACTGAGGTGCAATCTTTCTAGCTGCAATACTCTTCCCAGTTAGGCCATTTTTGTGCAGTGCAATGATGACTGTACGTGTTTCTTTAGAGATAACCATGGTTAACAGAAGAGAAACCATGACGGCAAGCACCATCCTCCTTTTAAAGTGTCCAGTGGTGTCATTCTTACTTAATCATGACAGATTGATCTCCAGCCCTGTCCTCATCAACACCCACACCTGTGTTAATGGAGCAATCACTGAAACGATGTTAGGTGGTCCTTTTAAGGCAGGGCTGCAATGATGTTGAAATGTGTTTTGTGGGATAAAGTTCATTTTCTAGGCAAATATTGACTTTGCAAGTAATTGCTGTTAAGCTGATCACTCTTTATAACATTCTGGAGTATATGCAAATTGCCATTAGAAAAACTGAAGCAGTAGACTTTGTAAAAATTAATATTTGTATCATTCTCAAAACTTTTGGCCATGACTGTATGTTGTTAGTAGTGGCAACAATGTAACAATAGGGCTTTGTACTCATCCCAGAATGGCTCCATTGAATTCCTACATAGCCCTGGGTGATCAAATACACATGTATTGTTCGGCCTGGGCTGTTGATCAGACATGGTTGATAACATATAGACGGCATTGTGTCCTTCCACTTGGTCCCATCTCCTTACAAAGAATCTTGACTTGAGTGCGTTAATCAATCAGACTTGCCGTCGCTGGTGACCTCATTCTGGGTGGTGTAATCAAGGGTATAAAAGATGAGGTAAGAGGTCAGTGAGGGAGACTACTGAGAATACTGTGATGAGCATGCAGGCTGGAATGCTGTGATGCTGCTGCTAGAAGCTTCCACTAGTTATTCACACATGCCAGAGCATGTGTGAGTGTTGGACTACAGAGCCACATCAAGGATATGTGTGGTAAAGTAATTATTTCACTTTTATTCCCTTTTTATTTTATGTACTGTATATTGTAACTAGTAACTATTAATGCTTGTATACATCTGCATATCTGTTCTGAACTGCATGTGTTAGATGTTAATACCGACCCATTTAGGGTTTAATAAATATACAAAATTTAGAAAACTTGTCTTGTATTTATCTTGTGAACCCAGCACTCACTGGCGGTGAGTGTGGTTTTTATGAAAGAAGTCTCAGGTGTGGGCCAAAGAGGTGTTGGCGCACTGAGGATCTTTCACAGGGTATAGTGAGCATTTTGACCCAACAGCCTTTTCACAGATTTTATTAACATTGGGATGTGTAAATGAAAAATTACTAAAATGTCACTTTATCCCCAATGTTTTCATTTTCACAAGGGTTCGAAGGAGAAAAAGCACCCCACAGTTTGTTAAACAATTGCTCCTAAACACAGCAGTACCCCATATGTGGTCATAATCTGCTGTTTGGGTACAAGGGGGGGGGCTCGGAATGGAAAGAGCGCTATTTGGCTTTCAGAGGGCAGATCTTGCTGGAATAGTTTTCAGGTGCCATGTCCCATTTGCAGAGCCCCTAAAGTACCAATACAATGGAAACCCACAAAAAGTGACCCCATTTTAGAAACTAAACCCCTCACAGAACATATCAAGGGGTATAGTGAGCATTTTTACCCTACAGCTGTTTAACAGAGTATATTAGCATTAGGGCGTAACAATGAAAAATTACTTTTCTCCAATAAACCATCCATTTAGCACCATGTTTTTTAATTTTTTGCAAGGGGTTAAAGAAATAAAAACACAACACAGTTTGTTACACAATTTCTCCTGAACACGGCAATACCCCATATGTGGTTGTAATCTGCTGTATGGGTACTTGGGCTCGAAATGGAAAGAGCGCTATTTGGTTTTGGAGGGCAGATTTTCAGGTGCCATGTAGCATCTGCAGAGCCCCTAAAGTACCAATACAATGGAAACCCCATTTTAGAAACTACACCCCTCTAGGAATTTATCAAGGGGTATTCTCATTTTGAGCCCAAGAGTGCTTCTCGAAAATTAATGTACAAAGTGAACATTTTAATTTTTAAAGAAATATGCCATTTTGGTGCCCAATACGTTGCACCCAGTTTTTGTCAGAGACATACACTCTAAAACTATTAATTGGGCTATGCCAGGTACAAATAAGTTGTATATGTAGGTGTAAACTGCTGCTTGGGCACACAACAGGGCTAGGAAGGGAAGGAGCAATGCGCTGCTTAGCTTTTGGTGTACAGATTTAGAGGGACTTTCTGAACGCCATGTTTTTGCAGAGCCCTGGAGGTAAATTGGAATTCCCCACGAAGTGACCCCATTTTATAGGGGCAATTTTAGAGTCTCTGCAAATGTGACACGGCGTCCAAAAACCAACAATCTAAATCAGCGGTCCAAAAGCAAAGCACATAGTACTCCTTCACATCTACACCCTGCTGTGTGCCCAAGCGGCAGTTTATGCCAACATGTATGACACTGTTGTACCCAGGATAACGTACTTAATAGTGTCATATGTGGGTATAAACTGCTGTTTGGGCACAGCCGGGCACAGAAGGGAAGGAGTGCTATTTTGTTTTTTGGAGCAAAGTTTGTTTTTTGGACGTCATGACACTTTTGCAGAGCCCCTGAATTGCCACTAAAGTAAAACCTGCAGACACACAACCTCATTTTGGAAAGTACTTCCCTCAAGGGATTTCTCAAGTGCACTTTATACCCGCATGTGACATTAAGTACGTTATTCTGGGTAGACCAGTCTCTTACATGTGTGCATAAACTGCAGTTTGGGCACACAGCAGGGCGCAGAAAGAAAGGAGCGTTATGTGACTTTTGGAGAGCAGATTTAGATGTTTGTGATAGGGACACCATGTCATGTTTGCAGAGCCCTTAAGATGCCAGAAAAGTGGAACCCCCTAAGGAATGATCCCATTTTGAAAAGTGCACCCCTCAAAGAATTTATGAAGGGGTGTAGTGAGCATTAGTATCCCAGACGTGAATGCACAGCGGATGGTGAAGAGTGAATATGTAAGCTGTGCGGAGTACATTGTGAACACCAAATTACCTCCTATTTCCCCAGTAGTTCCTATGATTAGGGGGGTCACTCTGGGGGTCAATTCTGGTGTCTTTTTCCTTGTAAGCTCTAAATTTTGGGTGTACCCTGATATACACTCGCACAGCTTATACATTCCCTTCCTGCTGCAGCCAGTTGTGTTCTAATGATTTGGCGATTTTTTTTTTTTTTTTTTTTTTTTTTTTTTTTTTTTTAATCTGGTGATGTAGCCATATGAGGGCTTGTTTTTTTGCGGTATGAGATGTATTTTGTAATTAGAACATTTTTGGGTGCTTATAAGTTATAGAATAAATTTTATTAACTCTTTCTTGGTGGATTAAAAAAAATCCCATCAATTCTGGTATTGCCTTTTACCTTTTACATTTTTTTTCCATGCAGCGTACAGGATAAGTAATATGTTACCTTTATTCTGCAGGTCAGTAATATTATGGTGATACCCTATTTATATTGTTTTTTTATGCATTACTAGTTTTGCAGAGCAAAAAACTATTGGGGAAAGCAATCAATTATTTTTGCATCGCCATTTTGAGATGTGCAGCAAAATATATATATATATATATATATATATATATATATATATATAAATAAATATTTTGGTTGAGGGTTTATTTTTTGCCGGACAACTTGTGCTTTTTATTGGTACTGTTTTGGGGTACAAATGACTTTTTGATCACTTTTTATAGCAACAAACTTTCCCTCATATACCCATTTACATGATCGGGACGTGAACCGATCAGGTTCTGATCATGTCTCTGTGAACACCAGCAGCTATTAGCGCTGTGTTCACGGAATTCCTGACCCTTGGGGAGACCCGATCCCCAATTTAGCAGGGGATTTAGAAATACAGCAGGCCATTGTGAAGCGGTTAAACTATTTTCATAAGTAAACAGAAGTATCTGTTTTTCCTATACACTTAAATAGGACCTTTCACGTCCTCATGTATATGTGGCTTTACATACCGCTAGAAAGCTGACAGCGCGCTGAATTCAGCACACTGTCGGCTTTCCCGTTTTATGCCCCGGGGCTGGAGATATGAGGGGTCTAAATTTCACCGTTCACTGTCAGAACGGCGTTCCTGACAGTCTAGCTGCGCTGTGAGGAACGCCATCCCTGACAGTATTCCTCCATAGCACTGTACTGGGGGGGGCATTCCTCACAGTTCAGCGTCATCACTGGGCAGTAAGGAACGCCCCCTCTCTCTGTCGTCATCCATAGCCGAGTACTGTCAGAGGGGGCTTTCCTTACAGCCCAGTGATGACGCTGAGCTGTAAGGAACGCCCCCCCCAGTACAAGTCTATGGACTAATACTGTCATGGAGGCAGGGCCGGTTTTAGACAAAGTGGGGCCCTGGGCAAAATTAAAAGCGGGGCCCCAAATGCTGATATGCAAACAACACCATCGTCTTCCAGTGACAACCCCTATAATAACGCCTCCTTTCTGCCAACACAAAGTAATAACACGCCCCATTTTACCACACACAATTCAAATGAGCACCTTTGTACCACCTAATAGATTTTTGCACCCAGTTATTATAGCGCCTACTTATAAATAATATTACACCTTTATCAGTAATAGCTCCCTTATAAATGATGAATAGTGCCGTGTATCAGTAATATTCCCCTTATCAGTAACAGACACCCCGTAAAAATAATACTGCTCCCTTATAAATAATAGCCCCCTCATAAATAATAGTTACCCTTATAAATAATAGTCCCAATTATCACTAATAGCCCCCTTTATAAATAAGCCCACTTAACAATTATACCCCCCTTATAAAAAGTTCCCCTCTTATAAATAATAGCTCCCCCTTATAATGGATGCCTTATATATACTAGTTCCCCCCTTATAAATAATAGCCCATCTTATAAATAATAGTTCCGCCTTATAATAGCCCCCCTCATATTTAAGTTTCCCAATTCTATATAGTAACCCACGCTTATATATAATAGTTCTCCGTTATACAGTGTCGGACTGAAGGGCCTTAGGCCCACCACAGGATCTTGTTCTGGGGCCCCACCCAACAGCTTCCTGCTAATAGCCTACACCACGGCTCCTTCACTGAAGTCTTACATATGTGCTCACTATCTGGTGTTACTGAGTATGTTCCCAGTATAGTCAGCCCCTATAGTACTGTGCAGGCCCCAATAACTCCATGGCGAGCTCATGCACAGTACTGTATGGGGAATGACATGGCCATGGAGCACTACACGTATGTGCAAGATTATAGTGAGGGAGCTGTGATGCAGACATAGCACACAGGGCTGCCAGCAGGAATTGTGAGCCCCCCCCCACAGTATAATGCTCCACATGGTATATAATGCTCCACAGTATAAAATGCTCCCCTGAGCCCCCCATAGTGGCCCCACATGGTATGTAAGGCTCCACACAGTATAATACTCCACAGTGACCCACACAGTATACTGCCCCTTAGTGGCCCCAGACATTGCAATATGCTCCCCAGCAGCCCCACACAATATAATATGCTCCATACAGTATAATATGCACCCCACAATGCCCCCCCAGTATAATGCTCCAGTAGCCTAACACAGTATAACATGCTCCATAATGACCTCAAGACAGTATAATATACTCCCCCAGAGGGGTTCCCCCAGTATAATGCTCCACAGTGGTCCCCCACAGTATGTGTTCCCCCACAGTCCCCCCCAGTATAATGCTCTACAATGGCCCCACAGAGTATCATATGCTCTCGAAAAGCCCCACACAATATAATACACTCCACAGTGGCCCCACACAGTATAACAGGCTCCCCACACTGTCCCTTCCCCCAGTATAAAGCTCCACAGTGGCCCATAGAATAATATGCTCCCCAGAGGGCCCCCGCTAGTATAATGCTCCACAGTGCCCCCTCCAGTATAAAGCTCCACAGTGGCCACACGCAATATATTATGCTCCCCAGAGCGTCCCCCCAGTATAATGTTCTACAGTAGGCCCCACGCAGTATAATATGCTCCCCAGAGGGCCCCCTAGTATAATGCTCATTAGTCCCCCCCAAATAATGCCCCACAGTGGCGCCACGCAATATAATATGCTCTGCTAATGGCCCCACCCCAGAATAATGCTCCACAGTGAACCGACTCAGTATAACATGCTCCAGAAATGGCCTCCACACAGTATAATATACTGCCCAGAGAGGTTTCCCCAGTATAATACTCCACAGCGGCCCAAAACAGTATAATATGCTCTCCAGAGCCCCCCCCCAGTATAATGCTCCACAGTGGCCCAAAACAGTATAATATACTGGGGGGCCCCTCTGGAGAGCATATTATACTGTGTGGGGCCACTGTGGAGCATTATACTGGGGAGGGGGCCTTCTGGAGAACATGTTATATTCTGTGGGGCCTCTATGGAGTATTATAAAGTGGGGAGCTCTGGAGAGCATGTTATATTCTGTGGGGCCACTTTGGAGCATTATACTGGGGGGCCCCTCTGGAGAGGATAATGCTCCAAAGTGGCCCCATATAATATAACATTATCTCCAGAGCCCCCCCCCACATTATAATTTTCCACAGAGGCCCCACAGAATATAACATGCTATCCAGAGGGCCCCTTCCCCAGTATAATGTTCCACAGTGGCCCCACACAGTATAATATGCTATCCAGAGGGGCCCCCCAGTATAATGCTCCACAGGGGCCCTACAGTGCTATTATATTATATTCTGGAGTCTCTTCAGACCCCAGAGTATAATTATGGAAGGTCCGGGGAAGGTAAGGGAAAATAACAAACAGTTATACTCACCTTGTCTTACCTCTGCTGAGCCTCCTCGCGCTGCTCCGCTATCCCCGCCGGCGACCGCTTCCTCTTCTCTGCGGCTGATGTCACGCGTTGTGGACGTCATCGCTGAGGGCCTCAGCGATTACGTGAGGCACGCTATCAGCACGCCCCACGTGATCTCTAAGGCTGAGGCCTGGCCTCAGCGGTGATGTCCGGGACGCCAGAAGATGACGTCGGACGCCAGGGCAGGTGAGTAAAAATGTTTGTTATTTTTACTCACCTCAGGTTCTGGATCCCGGGGGCCCCTCTGGGGACGGGGCCCTGGGCAATTGCTCAGTTTGCCCCCCCCTAACGCCGTCCCTGCATGGAGGGCGTTCCTCACAGCGCAGCTAGACTGTCAGGAACGCCCTTCTGACAGTGAACTGTGAAATTTAGACCCCTGATATCTCCAGCCCCGGGGCATATAACGGGAAAGCCGACAGTGTGCTGAATTCAGCACGCTGTCAGCTTCCTAGCGGTATGTAAAACCGCATATACATGAGGATGTGAAAGGTTCTCTTTAACCTACTTTTGGTAAGAGCTCTTGGCTTAAAAACAGCATCAATGTTTGCACTGAAAAATGTATGAAAAGCTGCTTCAGTGAATCCAGCCTAGGACTAAGCTTTTTTTTTTTTTGCAGATTTTCTTTGGTTTATTAAACCAAAGCCAAGAGTGGATTGAGCAGAAGGGAGAAGTATGAGATTCTTATATATTTCCCATTCCTTTTGTAGCCAGTCTTGGGTTTAGCTCAAAAATCGCAGCAAAATCTGCAACAAAAAAATCAGCTTTTCCGCAACGTGGGGCCTTAACCTAAAGCATGATATCCCCACTTAAGAGGTTAAATTTAACACTCTGCACCATAAATGAATAGCACAGAGTGAAGTTACTTAAGACTCAACGCTGTACATGTAGCAGATATCTCCAATCACAGTTGTTTACTATAATGGCCCCCCTCATCAGTGCTTCATGCTGTGATAAGGGGGCAGTTCTCCTGCTATGGCAACCCCGGGCTTGATCAAGGCTCCTGGATCTGCTCTCTTTACTTGTGTATCAGATTCTGCCCGAGGCAGGAATCAACTGGCTGGCTATCAGCCACAAAAAAAAAATTAAATGTTAAAAAATAAAACCTTTAAAATAAACACAATATACAGTTATAAACATGCTCACATTCTTTATTATCTAAACAATTAACCAAAAAAAAAGTCCTTAATCAGCTCCACGGATAGAAAAATAAAAAATATATAACTCTCAGAACATGGTGTCATAACACTGATTGATTTTTTTTTTTTTTTTTTTTTCTAAAAGGGATTATATTGTACAAAATGAGTAATACACCAAAAAACTATATACACTACCATTCAAAAGTTTGGGGTCACCCAGACAATTTTGTGTTTTCCATGAAAACTCACACTTTTATTTATTAAATGAATAGAAAATATAGTCAAGACATTGACAAGGTTAGAAATAATGATTTTTATTTGAAATAATAATTTTCTCCTTCAAACTTTGCTTTCGTCAAAGAATGCTCCATTTGCAGCAATTACAGCATTTCAGACCTTTGGCATTCTAGCTGTTAATTTGCTGAGGTAATCTGGAGAAATTTCACCCCATGCTTCCAGAAGCCCCTCCCACAAGTCGGATTGGCTTGATGGGCACTTTTTGCGTACCATACGGTAAAGCTGCTCCCACAACAGCTCAATGGGGTTGAGATCTGGTGACTGCGCTGGCCACTCCATTACAGATAGAATACCAGCTGCCTGCTTCTTCCCTAAATAGTTCTTGCATAATTTGGAGGTGTGCTTTGGGTCATTGTCCTGTTGTAGGATAAAATTGGCTCCAATCAAGCGCTGTCCACAGGGTATGGCATGGCGTTGCAAAATGGAGTGATAGCTTCCTTATTCAAAATCCCTTTTACCGTGTACAAATCTCCCACTTTACCAGCACCAAAGCAACCCCAGACCATCACATTACCTCCACCATGCTTGACAGATAGCGTCAGGCACTCTACCAGCATCTTTTCAGTTGTTCTGCGACTCACAAATGTTCTTCTGTGTGATCCAAACACCTCAAACTTCGCTTCGTCTGTCCATAACACTTTTTTCCAATCTTCCTCTGTCCAATGTCTGTGTTCTTTTGCCCATATTAATCTTTTCCTTTTATTAGCCAGTCTCAGATATGGCTTTTTCTTGGCCACTCTGCCCTGAAGGCCAACATCCCTGAGTCACCTTTTCACTGTAGACGTTGACACTGGCGTTTTGCGGGTACTATTTAATGAAACTGCCAGTTGAGGACCTGTGAGGCATCGATTTCTCAAACTAGAGACTCTAATGTACTTGTCTTGTTGCTCAGTTATGCAGTGGGGCTTCCCACTTCTCTTTCTAGTCTGGTTAGAGCCTGTTTGTGCTGTCCTCTGAAGGGAGTAGTACACACCGTTGTAGGAAATCTTCAGTTTCTTGGCAATTTCTCGCATGGAATAGCCTTCATTTCTAAGAACAAGAATAGACTGTCGAGTTTCACATGAAAGTTCTCTTTTTCTGGCCATTTTGAGAGTTTAATCGAACCAACAGATGTAATGCTCCAGATTCTCAACTAGCTCAAAGGAAGGTCAGTTTTATAGGTTCTCTAACCAGCAAAACTGTTTTCAGCTGTGCTAACATGCTTGCACAAGGGTTTTCAAGGTTTTTCTAAACATCCATTAGCCTTCTTACACAGTTAACAAACACAAAGTACCATTAGAACACTGGAGTGATGGTTGCTGGAAATGGGCCTCTATACACCTATGTAGATATTGCATTAAAAACCAGATGTTTGCAGCTAGAATAGTCATTTACCACATTAACAATGTATAATGTATACAATGAGTGTATTTCTGATTCATTTAATGTTATTTTCATTGAAAAAAACTGCTTTTCTTTCAAAAATAAGGAAATTTCTAAGTGACCCTAACTTTTGAACGGTAGTGTGTGTTTGTTATTGCTGTAATCAAATTGACCCATAGAATAACAATGATATGTTATTTATGCTGTACAGCGAATGGTGCAAAATTTGATGAAAAAAGTGTCAATTTGTGTTTTGTTTTTTTAGATCCCTCTCAAAAAAGGGTTAAAATTAAGTCAAAAAGTTATACAGTGCTGGCCAAAAGTATTGGCACCCCTGCAATTCTTTCAGATAATACTCAATTTCTTCCAGAAAATGATTGCAATCACAAATGCTTTGGTAATACTATCTTCATTTAATTTGTCGTCAATGGAAAAACCACAAAAAGAATTGTCAAAAAGCCAAATTGGATATAATTCCACACCAAACATAAAAAAGGGGGTGGACAAAAGTATTGGCACCCTTTGAAAAATCATGTGATGCTTCTCTAATTTGTGTAATTAACAGCACCTGTTACTTACCTGTGGCACATAACAGGTGGTGGCAATAACTAAATCACACTTGCAGCCAGTTGAAATGGATTAAAGCTGACTCAACCTGTGTCCTTGTGTGTATCACATTGGTCTTCTTTCTTTTCTCCATGCCTCAAAGAACTGTCTGAGGACTTGAGAAGCAAAATTGTGAGGAAGCATGAGCAATCTCAAGGCTACAAGTCCATCTCCAAAGACCTGAATGTTCCTGTGTCTACCGTGTGCAGTGTCATCAAGAAGTTTAAAGCCCATGGCACTGTGGCTAATCTCCCTAGATGTGGACGGAAAAGAAAAATTGACGAGAGATTTCAACGAAAGATTGTGCGGATGGTGGCTAAAGAACCTCGACTAACATCCAAACAAGTTCTAGCTGCCCTGCAGTCTGAGGGTACAACAGTGTCAACCCGTACTATCCGTCGGCGTCTGAATGAAAAGGGACTCATGGTAGGATACCCAGGAAGACCCCATTTCTGACCCAGAGACATAAAAAAGCCAGGCTGGAGTTTGCCAAAACTTACCTGAGAAAGCCAAAAACTTTTTGGAAGAATGTTCTCTGGTCAGATGAGACAAAAGTAGAGCTTTTTGGGAAAAGGCATCAACATAGAGTTTACAGGAAAAAAAAAGAAGCCTTCACAGAAAAGAACACGGTCCCTACAGTCAAACATGGCGGAGGTTCCCTGATGTTTTGGGGTTGCTTTGCTGCCTCTGGCACTGGACTGCTTGACCGTGTGCATGGCATTAGGAAGTCTGAAGACTACCAACAAATTTTGCAGCATAATATAGGGCCCAGTGTGAGAAAGCTGGGTCTCCCTCAGAGGTCATGGGTCTTCCAGCAGGACAATGACCCAAAACACACTTCAAAAAGCACTAGAAAATGGTTTGAGAGACTGGAGACTTCTAAAGTGGCCAGCAATGAGTCCAGACCTGAATCCCATAGAACACCTGTGGAGAGATCTCAAAATGGCAGTTTGGAGAAGGCACCCTTCAAATCTCAGGGACCTGGACAAATTTGCCAAAGACAAAAATGGAGAGTATCCAAAAAAAGTGAGGTATGGAGACCGCGCTTCGCTAAGAATGCTTTTTAAACTCAATTACACAACGCGTTTCGAGGAATGAGTCCTCTTTATCAAGTGTACTATGAACAGCCTGAAGCTATGGGCTGAAAGAGCTGACACTTCAGCTCTTTCAGCCCATAGCTTCAGGCTGTTCATAGTACACTTGATAAAGAGGACTCATTCCTCGAAACACGTTGTGTAATTGAGTTTAATAAAAAACATTCTTAGCGAAGCGCGGTCTCCATACCTCACTTTTTTGGATACTCTCCATTTTTGTACATGATATGCCGCCTGGATCCGGGAGATCCTGACGCCCAGAGGTTCCGCAGCTCGCACATACTGTGACATATACTGGACAAGTCCACAATACCATTTGTGATCACACGGAAACTATATAAGATGAGAGTACATCGATACTGGTGTCACCATGCACAAGAGTGTTACCATATGAACTGACCAATTGAGGGGACATTGGTTCACACCAAACCCTGTCGGTTGCACATTCACATACTGTATACCCACACTCTGTGCTCACCTACCTACTCTCAACCTTTATTAGTGGGCACGTCCTGGTCACCCTGTACAAACTACTTTCATAACACAATTTATATTGTGTAATATATTACTATCATACGATAATTTTTTAAAAAAACAGTATTACCCTATGTGCCGCTCGGCGTTGTTGTTTTTTTTTTGTCTTTCTACTAAAGCAAATTTGCCAAAGAGGAATGGTCTAAAATTCCAGCAGAGCATTGTAAGAAACTCATTGATGGTTACCGGAAGCGGTTGTTCGCAGTTATTTTGTCTAAAGGTTGTGCTACCAAGTATTAGGCTGAGGGTGCCAATACTTTTGTCCGGCCCATTTTTGGGGTTTTGTGTAAAATGATCAATGATTTGACTTTATTTTCATTCTCTTTTGTGTTTTTTCATTGCAAGTGAAATAAATGAAGATATTATTACCAAAGCATTTGTGATTGCAATCATTTTCTGGAAGAAATTGAGTATTATCTGACAGAATTGCAGGGGTGCCAATACTTTTGGCCAGCACTGTAGGTATCCCAAAAAGGTGGCAAGCCCTCAAACAACTGTAGCTTTCTCCGCTTTGCAAAGAAACATTGACATGGGAAAAACATAGTCTTAAAGGGTACCTGAGTTTTCATAAAAAGTTGAAATATGTACAGGGACTGTTAAATGACTGTATAAACCTTCATACATGGTGACCTATCAGTTTTTATGCTGCTAATATCCCCAATATGGCTGAAGCACATTTTGCATTTGTCTCTGAGGTCGTGGACAATAGGGATCAGTCTGCCTCCTCCCCTATCCTGATTTCTTTATATGTAATTATGCCAGGAGTAACAGTACAAAAGCAAAAAAAGCTTAGTACTGCAAATACAGGGTAAATGCATGCAGGCATGTATAAAACACATGAAAAAAAAAAACTGTGAGCACAGACAGAGGTGTGCTGTCTGGATATTATTCCCCATCTGTAATCACATAAGCAGCCAGAAGTAGATACAAGTATATAGAAGACTTTTCTTATATTGTAAGATGCAATATCTGCAGAATGCTCAGTCCTTTGCACAGAACAAACAGTTTGCAGACGTGTATATATATATGTGTGTGTGTGTGTGTGTGTGTGTGTGTGTGTGCGTGTAGACTGTGAGAAAATTAACCCCACCTCTCTCCATTCACTGTGTGAAGATAGAACAGAACCTCCACTCACTGTGAAGATGTCTTGCTTTTGGATGTTATCTATGGACAGGAAGTGAACTGCAAATTAACTAGAAGGGAGGCAGGAACTTTAGAGTTCCAGACACATTTTTTAATTCAATTAAATTACATACTGGTCTAGAATCACATGATCTATGAAATGAGACTAAGTTGTCTGAAAAGTTAGTGACCATTTAAGGGGTTAAAAACATTACTGTCATTTCAATTTCTTTTGCAAATGAATAGTTCAGGTGAATATAAAAAAACTTTGTAATACATCTTATCAGAAGAAAATGCTCCTGTTATCAGCTCCTCTCCTGGATGTTAAATTCCTCAGTTCACTGCTCAGTCCTATCTTTACTAAAGAGACTGCAATTCATAGATATCTATTGAGAGGGGGTAGGAGGAAGAGGAGTGAGTGAAAAGCAATGAACCACAAAAGCAGAACTCCTAGAGAAGATAAAAGTAAGATCTCACAATTTTTTATTCCCATCTATATTGCTCAGTCCTAATAAAACCTGCTGAAAAATATCAAGAAGTCTGCTATAAAAGTGGTTGAAATTGTGCTGTGTCTGTTTCTTCCTCACTTGGCTCCTCCTTCCACTCACACATCTTTTTCCATAGATTTCTATGTAACCTGATCTGATTGAGAGTCTTCAGTGTGCAATGCCAGTGAGTTGAGCACTTTAGCAGGCAGGAGAGGAGCTGACAACAACTGATAACATTTTCCTCTGGTAATAATATATATTACACAGATTATTCTATTCATTCACAAAAAATAAAACTACAGTTATGCTTTAAATAAATGAAATGTAAACAGGATGGCAATTCATATAGCCTTTGACTCCTTAGCAGCCAATGAACCAACAAGCATAACTACAATACTGTACGCATCACAGTGTATACATACAGTATATGTGTGTGTGTGTGTGTGTGTGTGTGTGTGTGTGTGTGTGTGTGTATATATAAAATATATTACCATTTAATCAGTGCTTTATATTGTAATAGCAATCCAAATAACTTTTTCACATGTCATTATTTTGGTTATTGTAGATTGATTTAGTGCATACGATTGGAGAAAGTGCAGCAATGGGTGCAGCTGGTGTTGTACTGTGGGGAGGCAGTGAATACTCCAGTACACCGGTAAGATTATTTCTCTTAACAGAAAATCCTAAAAATGCGCCAAAGAGATTTTTTTTTTTTTTTTTAATTTGTTCAGTGTTTGTCATCTGGTTTCCCTTTCCAGGACAGTTGCAATTTAGTGAAGAAATACATTGATGGAACATTTGGACATTACATAGTGAATGTGACTAAAGCTGCTAAACTTTGCAGCAAGGTCTTATGCAACAAAAATGGGAGATGCATAAGGAAAAATGACAAGTCAGCAGCTTACCTGCACTTGAATCCAAATAATTTTAAGATCAAGTCCCATTTGTCTGGTAAAGGTCACTATGTGACTGGGCAGCATGGAAAGGAAGATGTTCAATACATGAAGAAGAAGTTTGTGTGCCAGTGCTTTGAAGGTTGGACTGGAATGTTCTGTGAATTCCCACAAGAAGGCATCCATTGGAAATCAGATATCTTACATAATGGATCAGACTTAATGTTCCATTCTTTCTGCTTTTTGTTCAGGGATGTTCTACAAATGATTGTATTACTCAAACTACATTTAATTTTATAAACGCTGTATGTGCCTGACAGGACTGTGATCACAACATTTGTTCTGAAAAACAAGCTGGTAAATGTTAAATGGCAGGTAAAGAAAATTACTCAACAGGGGAAAATACATTATAATATTAAAGAGGACCTGTTGCCATGTATAAAATGCTATATGACATACATCATTTGATTGTTGAATTGCCCTTTAAAATGTTTTTAAATCAGTCCATCCATTCATTCAAAAGATATGGCCTCCCACTTGGAGAATGAGAGCTAATTTACATGTAACCTTGCATGGGCCATATATTTTGCATAGATAGATGGATTTTGCTTTAACCCCCTCCCATCACAGACAGCCCCCAGCTAGATCGTCCAAACCAGGGAGAAGGTCATGGGCTGCAGATTTCAGACTATCAAGCTACATGTTTGAGACCGCTGTATTAGATAAACCTTGGTTAAGCACTAAATGTGTATGTCTGTGTCCTGAGTCGTCTTAGGGGAAAGGAGGATCAGGCATGTTACATTTAAAATAAATTGAATGTCCACCTTTAAAGGGAACCTTTCAGGTAATTTCAGCAGGGTATTCCTGGATAGGAAGTACAGCGATGAAGCTGGGCACAGTGCACCTCTGCACTATACATGCCCAAAATCTGAAGAGAGTCATGACTGGATTGTCTGACTCTTCTTGAAGGCAGCAATGCAAAGAAGATTCTTTACTGGTAATTAGCATACAGATGACCTAATTTCCAAATATGATTTTATTGATTTTTGCAGTATAAAACAAAAAAAGATACAGGGACACGTTTAACAACACTGTCAGATTATTGATTATGGCATGTTGATGGTAGTTAAAGCAACCCGACAGGTAACTTCATATCATGTATTGGCCATCCATTCACAGCATGTTAAACGGATCCACTAAAATCAGATGCAAACAGATACCAATCAGTGGCGTAGCTATAGAGGGTACATAAGTAGCAGTGGGTCCCAGAGGTCCCTCTACCACATAAAATAACCACTTAGAACCACTATTCTAAGGTAGGTAGGTGCCTCATTACAGATCATGCATTGGGGCCCAAGAGCTTCACCTACAGAGCTACACCTCTGATGCCAATAAAAGGGCATGTTTTATAAAAATTGATCAGTTGTGTTTTTTTTTTTTTTTTTTAATTGAACACAAAAGAATGATACACTGTGCTTTTGTGTCTGATAAAAAAAAAAATAGAAAGCAACAGATTCTGTTCTTCAAAATCATAACTCAAGTCTCACATTAAGTTATAACATATCATAACATTAAGTCTCATTGGAATAAAACAAATACAAAATTACAAAGCATCATAGCAACAGTCAAACATGGTAATGTTAGAGAAGCACTTTTTTTTTTCCCCTTTCGTTCTTTACGTATTTTCCCATATATATGTATATGTGTATATGTGTGTGTGTGTAATATATATATATTAGCTAATATTACCTTATTTAGTTATTGCTTTCTATCTGAAAATTAACGGGATCTTTCTCCCCATTTGGATCATGTAGTCCTGGTTGATGCTAGAATGGAATGATTAGAAATAGGTTCTCCCTGGAGTGGCATGATCCAATAGATGGTTGGCTCTGGTGTGTTAGCAGGCAACTACAACTCGCCTGGTTTGACATGGACACAGGAGGTATTGCCTAATATTCACAGTAACAGGAGGTCAATGGTCAGAGTCGAGGCAGTCACACCTACCGGATCCACTACAGAGCAGAAAAAACTTCTATCTGCTATCAATCTGATGATGCTTCAACACCGCATCAAATTGGTAACTACAAGACTAAATAATCTAACGGACCATAAGTATACAGTGATGACAGTTGAGCTGCCAGCCCCTTCATTAAAACTGTGTGAAAGTAGCTGTCTTATATCAGCAGTAGCTAGTGATAGCTGTTTGTGTCCCCCTATGAAAAGCTTGTGTGGTACTGCCCAACCAATTTGAATTACACAGGAAGGTCTGCTGTATAAGATCACATGACCCAAAATGAAGAGAAAGAGCCATGAATTTTTGTTCAAACCCCATCCACTACACTGCTACTATACTTCACAGCAGGTTAGCCAGCAGCGATTTTGCAGCAGCTATTTGCCTGTGAGTACGCAACATGCGTCCCTGGTTTAAAGGTGAGTAGATATTTTTTTGTGTCTCAAGTCAGAAAAAAACATATCCACTAGTGTGTGTTTGTCTGTAATAATCCTTCAAAGTTAGCAGCATCCATAGACAGTTGTGAATTTGGGTCTATAGGGTATAGGATGGGTATGGGTTTGACTAATGTTTTCTACACACCTATGAAAACTATGGTACTTGTAAATATTTTTTTACATAATGTATATTTATATTCTACAATTATGATATTTGAGAAAAGTTACATTCATAGAATAGAAAATGTAAAGATCTTTATTACATAAATGTTCAAAGGAATGCATCTATAAGTAAGGCTATATTCACATGCTAGTAATCTGCGTATTTTTATGCCAAACTCAGAAATAGATTCAACAAATGTAAAGTATAATGGAAAGATTGGTACATTTTTGTACATCTTATGAGTTTTGGACCAACTGGTTTTGGCTTATTAATGCTGATGCAAAATATTTAGCAGAATACTGTTGTCTATATGAGGCCTTATTTTGTACAGAGAACATATGTGCATGCAGTAGTTGCATGTTGGGTCTGACTCACTATTAGCCATGCTATTAAAGTTTTAGAAAACTACTTATAGCACTGAACAGAATTTTCTGTTCTACTGCAAAATATTATTGTTGTTATGTTGTTATATTTTGAAATAATAAAAATATTTGTAAACTGAGTGTGCCCCTCAGTGTGTTTGTCATTTTTTTTTTGGTCAAATCTTGCTTGTAAACCCATAATATGGTATAGGTAAAAAATGGCAAAATAAAAACTTGGGACTCAAAGGTAAAATATTTTTCGTAGAAGAGTTAAAGGGAGTCTGTCACCAGGAAAGTGCTTATTCAAACTTTATATGGGGCCATGTGCTGTCTTTTTAAAAAAATGCCTATTGTGTGAATAAACAGATGATAAAAAGAAAAAAAGAAAAAAAACAGCCACTGTGTATTGTTGGAAACATTATACTGTTAACCCCTTCCTGCCGGTGATGATTTTCGTTTTTGACTCCCCTCTTTCCAAATCCCATAACTTTTTTTTTTTTTTTTTTTTTTTTTTCGGTTCATAGAGCCATATGAGAGCTTAATGTTTGTGGGACAAATTATTCGTCATAATGGTACCATTTACTATTCTGTACAATGTACTGGGAAGCTGGAAAAAAAAAATTCAGAATTGGGTGAAATTGGAGAAAAAGTGCATTTGTGCGACTTTCTTACGGGCTTTGTTTTTAAGGCGTTCACTCTGCAGCCAAAATAACATGTCACCTGTATTCTATGTTTTGATACAATTCGGAGGATACTAAATTTATATAATTTTATTTACATTTTAACCCCTTAACAAAAATCTAAAACTTTACAAAATTAATTTTTTTTTTCTAAAAGTCGCCATATTCTGACAGCCATCACTTTTTTTATATTTACTTTTTTGTGGGGCCAGGAGTACTTTTTAGTTATAACATTTTTGGGAATGTCTATTGCTTTGATCACTTTTTGTTCAAAATTTTTATCAGAGGCAAAACAGTGAAAAAAAAAACAGAGTTTGGCACTTTTTTTTTTTTTTTTTTTTCCCCCGCTACACCGTTCACCAAACAGGAAAAATATTTTTATAGGTTTGTAGACTAGGCATTTTCGGATACAGAGATACCTAATGTGTATGTGTTTCACAGTATTGAAGTACTTTTATATGTGTTCTAGGTAAAGGAGGTTGATTTTAAATTTTTTAAATTTTTTTTATTGCATTTATTAGACCCCCCTATGGGTCTTGAACCCCAGGAGGTCTGATCACTACTGCAATGTAATTACAATGCTAATGTATTGCAAAATATCAGCACTTCTATTACAGGCTGCAGGCTCGCTCCAGGTGCCGGCGATCCCCTGCAAAATGGTGGCACCGGTGCGCCGCCAGAAAATTTGGTGCCTTGGTCAGCTTTTGACCGAGGCACCAGGGGCCTTAATGCCCACGATCAGCTCCTGAGTAGCGGCCATATTTAAATACCCGACATCCGCTGTACTATTATGGCGGATGTCGGGAAGGGGTTAAATATTCACTTTAATAGATGCATTGTTTTCATCATTGAACCCTGTTTTAAGAAATATGCAAATGAGACTGGCACACCACAATGCACTTGACCCTCATTTGCATATTTTTTTAAAACAGTTTTTCAAGGAAATAGTCCAATAGATGCATCTAAAGATATGATAGTGCTCACATAATGTCCTCTCCAATACCCTGTGGCTGGTTTGATACCAACTTTCCTTGTATCAGACTCTCTTTTAGTGAATTTGTTAGTGTCTCTGGAGTAAATATCAGAAATTGCAGGAACTGGCTGACAACAGAGAGCAGTAGAACTAGCTGTTTAAATCTCACACAGCGCTAAGAGATAAATCTGAACAGTGTCGGACTGAATGTTCTAACAGTTCCTGCTAATAGCCTACACCACGGCTCCTTCACTAAAATCTTACATACCTGCTGACTATCTGACGCTACTGAGTATTTCCGTGGTATAGTCATCCCCAGTGCACAGTACTGTATGGGGAATGATACGGCCATGGTGCACTTCACGTATGTTCTAGACTATAGTGAGTGAGTTGTGATGTAGACATAGCACACAACATGGCTGCCAGGATTTTTGCGGTTCCCCCCACAGTAAAATGCTCCACATGCCCTCCAAAGTATAAAATTCTCCCCTGAGCCCCCCAACAGTGGACCCACATGGTATAATATGCTCCTCAGCAGCTCCACACAGTATAAAAGACTCCCCACAGTGTCCCCCCCAATATAATGCGCCACAGTAGCCCCACACAGTATAATATGCTATCCAGAGCCTGCCCCCAAACCAGTATAATGCTCCTCAGTGGCCCCCAGAGTATAATATGCTCCCCAGAAGCCCCATACAATCTAATATGCACCCACACTGGCCCCACACAGTATAATATTCTCCACAGTGGTCCCACAGAATATAATATTCTCCCCAGGGGACCCCTAGTATAATGCTCCACTGTGGCCCCACACAATATAATATGCTCCCCAGAGGCCCCCCAGTATAATGCTCCAAAGTGGCCCCACACAATATAATATGCTCTTCAGAGGGACTCCCCAGTATAATGCTCCAAAGTAGCCCCAGACAGCATAATATAATCCCCAGAACCTGAAGCCGTTTCAGGAGAACCCCTCATTTTGATGAATATCGAGAGGTTTGCCCGTTCGTTTCAGTGATATTACTATGAAGAATATAACAATCGGAGGCCAAGGGGAGGTGAGGGAAAATAAACAGTTATACTCACCTTGCCTTAACTCTCCTGGGCATCCTCATGTTGCTCCTGGTCCCACCATCATCTTCAGGTCTGCAGCTGACAACACACGTTCTGGGCGTCACCACAAAAGCCTGTGAAAGGTGAGTAAAAATGTTTATTTTCACAGACCTACCCTGGGCAGGCTTTTATTGGAAAGGGGCCCTGCACCACATGACGCTGGGCCCCTTTCCATTAATCATGTGGTTTAGCCTGACTCCAAGGCCCCTTTGGCCCCCGCCTAGTACATCTCCGCCTAGTACAACCTAGTACAGCTCCGACCTGTGTACAAGCCACTTGTACGTAGAAAACCAGCTGTCACCCGCACAGTGAGGATATGGTCCGAGGAGAGTGATGAGGCTCTGAGGGATTGTTTTGACACAACCGCATGGGAAGTTCTGCAGGATTCTTATGGGGAAGACATAGAAGGACTCACACACTGCATAACGGACTACATTAATTTTTGTGTGGACAACACAGTACCCACAAAAGTGGTGAGGTGCTTCTCCAACAACAAACCATGGATTAACTCTGATATAAAAACACTACTTAAGGAGAAAAAGATGGCATTCAGGACAAGAGATAAGGAGGGGTTGAGGGAAGTACAAAAGGAGCTGAGGCATCAAATCAGGCAAGGAAAAGCCAGTTCTAAGGAAAAAATGGAAAAGCAAATGGAAAGAAAAGACATAAGGGGGGTCTGGGAGGGGCTTAAGTCAATTTCGGGTCATAAACAGTCTGTCTGCCAGATTGAGGCAGATGTTAATTGGCTTAATGAACTAAACCTATTCTTCAACAGATTTGATCACACACCAGCTCCTCCCACCCCAGCATGTCCTTCAGCTTCCCCCACCACAATGACTTCACCCCATTCTCCCCATGCGGCCACTTCCCAACAGACCAGTAAATCCAGAAATCCATCTTTATCTGGCCACAGTCTGACCTTCACACGGGCCCAGGTGAGGAAGGAGATGAAAAAGATCAAGGCGAGGAAAGCCGCAGGGCCAGATGACATCAGTGCAAGGCTAATTAAGACTTGCGGGGACCAGCTGTGTGGTATAATTACCTATATGTATAATATGAGCCTGAGGCAGGAAATAGTCCCTGAATTATGGAAATCTTCTTGTGTGGTACCAGTTCCAAAGAAACCCCACCCTATGGACCTCAACGACTACAGACCTGTAGCACTGACATCCCACCTGATGAAGATCTTGGAGAGATTGGTTCTCACACATCTCCGCCCTCTAGTGAGCCCCGCTATGGACCCACTCCAGTTTGCTTATCGGCCGGGCATTGGGGTAGATGATGCCATCATCCATCTTCTGCACAGGGCTCTGTCTCACCTGGAGAAACCAGGGAACACGGTGAGAATAATGTTCTTTGATTTCTCCAGTGCTTTTAACACCATACAGCCCAGGTTACTGAGAGACAAGCTGGGCCTTGCTGGAGTGGACCACCACCTCTCCAACTGGATCCTAGACTACCTCACAAATCGACCTCAATACGTGAGAGCCCAAGACTGTGTGTCAGGTACCGTTATCTGTAATACGGGGGCACCTCAGGGTACGGTTCTCACCCCTTTCCTCTTCACACTGTACACTGCAGATTTTAGGTGCAACTCATCCAGCTGCTACCTACAGAAGTATTCTGACGACTCTGCAATAGTGGGTCTCATCACAGATGATGATGACAGGGAGTACAGAGAACTGAACCAGAATTTTGTGGACTGGTGCCACCGGAACCACCTGAAGATTAACGCGGGGAAGACCAAGGAGATGGTGGTGGACTTCCGCAAAGGCAGAAGCCCTCCTAAACCAGTGGACATCCTGGGGACGGGCATCGAGATTGTGAACACCTATAAGTACCTGGGTTTGCTCCTTAATAATAAGCTGGACTGGGCAGATCATATGGAGGCCCTGTACAGGAAGGGCCACAGCAGGCTCTACCTGCTTAGGAAGCTGAGAGCCTTTGGAATCCGGGGGGCACTTCTTAGAACTTTCTTCAACTCGGTAGTGGCATCAGCCATCTTCTTTGGAGTGGCCTGCTGGGGGAGCAGTATATCAACCAGGGACAGAAATAAACTTGACAAGCTGATTAGAAGGGCCAGCTCTGTCCTGGGGAGCCCACTGGACCCAGTGCAGGTGGTGGGTGACAGAAGGATACTGTCCGTGGTGAGCTCCATGCGGGAGAATAACTCCCATCCCATGCATGAGACTGTGATCACGCTGAGCAGTACTGTCAGTGACCGACTGCTCCACCCTAGGTGTGAGAAGGAGCGCTATCGGAAGTCTTTCCTCCCCACCGCGGTTAGGCTGTACAACCAACACCGACCTAAGCGGAGATCATTACACACAGAGAACTGAAATATCTCTCTGCCTGTTAAATCCCCCCCCCCTCCTCTGCTACGTCCTATCTGTCTGTCTGCTATCAATGTAATGCCTCTCACCTTGGAACATTCCTGTACATGTTGTATTTGTATTTGTATCTGCTTATCTTTGCTGCTGTAACACACTGAATTTCCCCATTGTGGGACTATTAAAGGACTATTATTATTATTATTATTATTATTAAAGGCATGGGTGAATACCTCAATGTGCCATTCCAAGCCTGGATCTGAATCACCCAAACCTGGACCAGGTTTTGATGGAAACTTCCTGTGAAAATTTCTAACTAGTATATCTGCATGAACAGAATGAGCTGATACCCAAGTACGTTCTACTGGTCCATACATCTTCTGATGTACTAAGTATTGGAGTGCACCTCTAACTCTATGCAAGTCAATGATTCTATGAATCTCAAATACTAGGTCCCCTTCCACTTGAACGGTGGGAGGGGGTAGTAGGACAGAATAACAGGTGCCATACATTTCTTTAAGGAGAAGTTTATGGAAAACATTTATGTATTTTGAGACAGAGATAAACATAAATAAAAACATACAGGATTAACAACCTCACAAATTTCGTATGAACCAATAAACCTAGGACCCAACTTATGAAATGGAATCTTAAGACATAGATTTTTAAAAGAGAGCCATTTTTTCCCCACAGCAAAAACAGGACCTTCTGACCATCTTTAGTCACCATGTTTCTTAGAAATTAATTGGGATTTTTTTCGGGCTCAACAGATCCTGAGCCCAAACAGTGCACAGTTTATCTGATTCCACATTAACTTCTGGACTTTAAGTAGTTGAGGACAACAAATTAAACCAAGAATTAATCCCATAATTACATAAAAATGGCAAAGTATTCAGAGACACATGATATTGATTATTAATGGCAAATTCTGCTAAAGGTAAAAACCACTCAGACTTAACATACAGGTGCATCTCAATAAATTAGAATATCTTTGAAACGTTTATTTCTTTCAGTAATTAAATTTAAAAAGTGACTTCCTATATTTTCTAGATTCTTTACACACAGAGTGTTCTATTTCAAGTGTTTTATTTCTGTAAATGTTGATTATGGATTACAGGTAAGGAAAACCAAAATCTAAGAAAATTTGAATATTGTAAAAAAGTTCATTATTGTAAATTCAGTGTGTCACCTGCCAAGGTTTCCTAAGCCTTTGAATGGTCCCTCAGTCTGGTTCAGTAGGACACACAATCATGGAAGACGCTGATTATGAATTAAATTACTGAAATGAATGAACGTTTCAAAAATATTCTAATTTATTGAGATGCACCTGTAACACCTAAGGTATTGTTCAAGTGTTGGGTTAAAATGTTGGTCTCAGGATGAAAAGTAGAGGAAAAAGATAATTATATCCCCAATTTGGTACAAAAAGCTTTCCAAAATTTAGAGAAAAATTGAATACCTCTTTCAGAAACTATATTATCTGGAATGACATGTAAACGAACAATATTATCAATGAATAATCTGGACAGAACTTTGGCATTGGAGAGTTGAGATGATGGAATAAAATGAAACATTTTACTGAAATGATCTACAACTACCCAAATGACAGACTTCCCCCCTGAGGGGTCTCGGTCTGGGGACAAGTATCACAGGCTATGATATCACGAGACGAGAAACTAGTCTTTTAGTACCAGTAATCCCCAGATGACCACACAAAAGTGAATCATGTAATTTGTTCAACAATCTCGATCTAAATTGGAAGGGTTAATTGCTGGTTCTCTTTGATCTCGGAAGCGAGATCAAAAGAAACGGCAGAAATAATGATGCCTTCTGAAAGGATTGGTTCAGCCTCAGGATCATAGGGTTTGAGAGTAACAAAAACTTCAAGACAAGGCATCAGCCTTAACATTTTTAGACCCAGGTCTATAGGTTACCACAAAATCAAACCTGGTAAAAAATAATGCCCACTTAGCCTGTCTTGGCATGAGTCTCTTAGTTGACTCTAAAAGGTGAGATTCTTATGCTCTGTGAGAACTATAATTTTATGTTTAGCTCCCTCCAAAAATGACGCCATTCTTCAAAAGTCCATCTCTCTCTCTCTCTCTCTCTCTCTCATCTCTCTCTCTCTCTCCATAACGGACAAGTTTTATTCATGTGGAAGGATCTGCTAACAAGCAAAGACATGCCTACCCAATCACATTACTAGGGAACATCATATGACCGTCTGATGTCACAAAGGTCCTTAATAAATATTCATTACCGCGAAGCATCAGGAAATCCGGAATCGTAGTGAATCAAAGATTTCCTGAAATTCGGATCGAATTCCACTTCTGCAGAATCGATTCACTCATCTCTAATTATAATTCTTCTCTGCAGGAGAGAATTTGTGAGAGAAGAAGGCACAAGGATGTAAGTTAGTCATGGAGGCAGGACCATGGGGAGGAATGCAAGAGGTATCAAAGGTATGGCTAACATCCAAGCAACCCCCAAGTCCAGAAAGTTAGCTACTAAACGAGTGGTGTAACAAAAATCTTGTGGGCCCAGGTGAAAACTTTTGTCCGGGGCCCCCTACCCCCCTCCCTACAGCAAATTTTTGACAGTGACGGTTACTGGTGCTGCAGTGGTTCCTCAGATACTTGAAAGGGATACAGCTGTAATACACACAACTGCAGTTATCAAGAATATGATGAGATAGCAGCGCAACGCCTGGCATATCAAAACAATACTGGGAGCTGCGTGGGAAATAGCTGAGCTACAGGGTCCTAACAGTCTAAGAGAAATAAAGATAAGTGGGGGTTCAACACCTGGGGCTCCTGCTGATTAATTCTTTAAAGTTACTGTGGTGCTTTTGTGAGCGCTGTGGCTCCTTCCCTATTTACATTGCACAGCATCAGTTTTATAATCACCAAACAATGTTATTACAAACTGTAATAATAGTGCACGGCTGCTATAAAACAGATGGCGTGTGATGTGAATAGTGAAGGGGCCTCACACAGTATTATATGCTCCAGAGTGGCCCCCACACAGTATTATATGCTCCACAGTGGCCCCCACACAGTATTATATGCTCCACAGTGGCTCCCACACAGTATTATAAGCCCAGCAGTGTCCCACACACAGTATTATATGCCCCGCAGTGGACCCCACACAGTATTACATGCTCATCAGTGGCCCCCACACAGTATTATATTCTCCTTAGACCCCAGAGTACAATAATCAGAGGCCCAGGGAAGGTGAATAAAAATAACAAACACTGATACTCACCTTGCCTCACCTTTCCTGGGCATCCTGGCTTCAGCATCTTCGGCCATCTTCAGACGTCCCTGCTGAGGGGCCTGTGATTGGTCCACAGGGGTCACGTGGGGGCGCACTGAGGTCATTACGCCGCTGCGCCCCCATGTGACCGTTGAGGCCTAATCACAGGCCTCAGGGTGGCCTCAGTCACATGATGGAACGGCCCCGGAAAAGATGCTGAGCTCAGGAGAGGTGAGTATAAGTATTTATTATTTTAAGTCACCTCCCCTGGGCTAGCATCCATTGTAAAGGGTCCCGGCAACATGCCGGGGCCCCTTTTCATTTACAATATGTATAGCGGTTAGGGAACCAGGCTTTCCCCGACCGCTATCATAGTGGTCCAGGACCCTGACCATCTCCAGCGGGCCCCGTACCTAGCCGGGCCTGGTCGCGGTCACACCCCCTGCGAACACGATCATTATGCCACTGTGCTAAACCAAAGTCAACAAAAGTGTTACCAGAAATTACATTATCATGGAAAAGAATTTTAACTGGTAAGATCATTTTCTTTTTTGGAGATGATGGGAAATAACTGATCACCTAGATGGTCCTCCTGAAAACCACCTAGGCATTGGAGTTTTCCGGAACTAGACACTTGGGACAGTCTTTAAGAACATGACCAGCATCTCCTCAGTCTCTGAGATAATATTCTGTCACAATCCACATAGTGGATCCTAGCTGGATAGACTCTGGGCATGACTCTGGAGTGGACTTGAGTGGTGGGAGAGGAGCGGAAGCCAAAGATAATTCCTTCCTGATTTCATGTAAATGCTGGTCTAAACAAATTGCAAGTGTCATGGTTTCGTCCAAAGATCAGGGTTGCGGTTGTTTTTTATAGAGTCAAATAGGCCTTGAAGAAACCAACAGAGGAGACTTGGATCATTCCACTGAGACTGAACCGACCACCTTCTGAATTCACAACAGTAATCTTCAACAGGACGGCGGCTTTAGCGGTGGAAAAGCAGATTAGATTCAGCTGTTTGTAAGATCAGGTTTGCCATAGAGTAGACCCCGAGCAGCGAAGAAATGGTGCACACAAAATAATTCAGGAGCTTGGGTTTTAATTAAAAGGCCAATGCTTGAAAGTCTCCCTGCAGAAGAGAAGTATTAATGCCAACCCGTTATTGTAACGACCTGAATAATATGGTTGTAGACCAAAATACAATTTGCAACTATCCTGAAAGGTGGCAAAAGATTTTCGATCACCAGAAAAACAGTCAGGAAGATTTATTTTTGGTTCTATGGGAATAGCAAATGCAAATGGAACTTGAGGTTGTGATCTTTCCTGCTGTTGAACCCTCTCAGTCAAATCTGGGATCAGATGGGTAATATCCTGCATCTGGTCTACAAGTTTTTGCATTTGTTCCATAATGGAAAAAAATTATAGGCTTGCTATTCTGTTATGATAGTGTTTCTGGAGTCAGGAATTTGCTAACAATAGATAGCAGTAGAACTAGCTGTTTAAATCTCACACAGTGCTGAGAGATAGATCCCGAGCACCCAAACGCCTTTACCAGCTGCAGCCGCATAGCCAGATTGACTTGTGCTGAATTTGGGGTCCAAGTTATCATCACAGAAAATGGTATAAGAAATAAATGCTCCACAAAGTGTAGTCTAACCATAACCCACAATAAACTTACAAGGCAGATCAAAACACAGAGGATGAATAAGGAGAGTGAACATGTACAAGTCAAAAGTCAGTCCAAAAGGTAACATCAGAGCCAAAATCAGTAGACAAGCAGATTTCCAGTTACAAGCCAAAGGTCAATATAGAGCAATCCAGCACAAATGATCAGGATTTGGAAGCCTCACTAGGTAAAATCAAATAGCAGACACCGGGATGAGCAGGAACAGGGTTTAAATATCTCTCCTCAGCTGGTAATTGGATCAGTATATGAGAGTCCTGAAGACTGCAGAAGCTTCACAGGTTGGCACAGAATCCTTAAAGCAACAGCAGCTAAACTGAGATTCCTGACAGGATTATCATGGTGATTACCTTGCTTTTTCTTTTCCTGGGTGTGATGTTTGTTACCTAAGGCTGGGAACACACAGTGTGAATATGCTGCTGAATTTGTATCAGGGAAATTTAGCAGAATGTTTTCCTGCAGGCACCCCTGAAGATGTTTTTGTAGGAATTGCTGTAGGTCTCCCACAACCTTCAGCCTTGAATTGCAAAGCTTGGAAGCCCTGGGTGAAACTTACAGCAATGCTGTGGGTTTAACTCCTATGTTGCAGGTCATTTTAGAAAGTGGGTTTTAGTCACAGCATAGGATGAGTCAGCTAACCCTCTGCTATCCTTCTTTATACCTCAGTGTCCCCAGCCACAAAGGGGTGGTCCAGTTACCATTTGTAACCCTAGCAAAGGTTTAAAATAACAAACACTGTATACTCACATATCTGTTAGACTGAGGATCCAGTGGAGACTCTCTGTTTGGGTCCTCAGTGTTCCTGACCTCTGGCCTACAAGTGAGTTATACAGCCAATCAGTGGCTGAGCAGTGATGCTCTGTTCCAAGGGCATAACTGACGCTTTAGCAGGTGCTATGGGGCCCACAACCTTAGAGGGATCAGCCGGGACTTATTCTATGGGGGCCTGTAGCATGGGCCCTTACTGTATGGGGGTCTGTAACAGTGGCCTGTACTGAATGGGGGTTTGTAACAGGGACCCTTACTGTATGGGGAGCTGTAATGGGGACAGTATACTGTTTGAGGGCTAATAAAGGAGGCAATATATTGTATGGGGGCCGATAAAGGGGCAATATATCATGTGGGCAGATCAGTAAAGGGAGCGTTAAATCATGTGAGCGCCAGTAAAGAGGGCATTATACTGTGTGGGAGTTGGGAGTCCAGTCAGAATTTTGCTATGGGGACCTGTCTTTTCTAGTTATGCCCCTGCTCTGTTCAAACATTTGAATGGTGCATCACAGCTCAGCCAACATTAACTGGCTTTTTCTCCCAGACAGGTTGGCGGGATATGGGTAAATGGCACCGGCAGGCATGATCTGTTCTCATTGGCACTCCCTAATGAAGGCCTCCAATGACCTCATTGGCTCATATCTGACAGGAGGGCGGGCATGGCAAAATCTGTATATAAGCAGCGCTATAGTCTCAATATGAGAGCTGATGGAAGGTCATGTGACCCGCCATGTCCATCAATGCACTAAAGACTGTTTAACCACTTCTGCACTGGGCCAATTTCTGGTCCAGGACCAGACACATTTTTGTTTTTTTGTATGTGCGGGTTTGAGGGCTGTAACATTTTTATCATATGCGTTATTCAACTAATTTCTGCGTCTTTTTTCTGTGACAAATAGGGCTTTATTTTTACGTTGTTTTTATTTTTGCATGTGTTTTCATTTTTTTTTTTATATCCGAGAAAATAGAAACAAAAGAGGAGTGAAAACGTGTGTTTTTCACTTTTCATTTTGTTTTTATTTAATAACACAAAGTGCTACTAAAAAACGTTATAAAATAGTTTTTCCTCTCCGTTACGGTAATTTTTATTTTTTATGGTGTCGTCGGAGGTGTGGCTATAACCTGTAATAAGGGCATTTTATTGGCATATTATTTTATTTATTTTTTAACTATTTTATTTACATTTTTTTTTAACTTTTCTATTAATTTTTTATTTTTTATTTTTTTTTTTACATTGTGTCCCCATAAGGTCATAACATACATTTAGCCCCAGTTACAGGAGGAATACAGCCTCCTGCACGTTACTACAGAGCCGATCTGGGTTCTGTAGGACCCAGCAGTTCTTACAGACGCTGTTCCCGGCGGATCATGTGACCGCCAGCTCAGAGGGGAGCCGCAAGATGGCGGCGCCCATAGCGCTGTATACACAGCAATCGGGAAGGTAATAAACCTTCCCTGTCTTCTCTCTGGGAGCTCCAGATGAAATTTCAGCCAGCTCCCCGTTTCAGCAACTGCACAATTTCGTGCAGCTGCTGAGTTCTGCTTGGATGTACCGGTACGTTCTTGCAGAACAATGCAACCACCTTTCGGACGTATATACTCTATGGGTGGTCCGGAAGTGGTTAATTAAGGACAAGGTTTGAACGAAACCGTCAACGAATAAAACAAGCAATGTAAAAATGATTTATTAGGACAATAAATAACTACTTAATGAAGGTTTACAAGATTTCCAGGAAATAAGCTAATTTACAATATAACAGTTACTTAGCAATTCAATATCTTTAGTTCTTATCATTTTCTGTTTCCTTTAGTTGATTTGGTTTCCTTTAGCCAACTTTAGTTGGCCTCATATATGCATTAAAAGCAGAATGAAAAACTCACTAGCCCCATCTAGTGTCAAAACGTGTAACAATTTGTTAAAAAAAATTCCAACACTGTTGATGCAGAAGACGATACTGCTGGTATTAAAGGGGTTGTCCTACCAAAGCAACTTATTAACTATCCACAGTGATGGTCAAAAAGGAACGCCCCTGCTCTATTTCAATTTTTATCTCAATTCAATGGGACACAAGAGATGGCTGAGAGCTATCTCCAGCGTTGAGAACAGGGACTAGTTGACAGGCCTCTCCAAATAGAAAATTAAAACATAACCTTTATTAGAATAAAAATAAAATAATATGTGATAAATCCGGATAACAGCTGCAAATAATGTTATGTTAAGACTGTCTTTGCGGCTCCGTGTGTTTGACAACAGTAGAAAGTGTGTATTATAGGATCGCCCAGGATTCCACAAGGAATAAAACACTATTCCAGAGTATCCCGGAGTAGCATAAATATTATAACTAAATGTTGAAGATGTCAAATCCTTGTAAAAAATATACTTGGGCTATATGCTACTTGTGGAAAGGCAGATCCTTAAATATGACCAGTATAGAGTGGATATCTGTCAGCCTAACAAATTCTATAGATAGTGTGCTGAGGAAAATGATAAATGTCAGCTAGTCATGTGCAAATATAAAGGGTGATTCATCTGCAGATATCAACAAAATGGACCCCTAACAGTGCACAGCAATACTGGCAAAAAAAGATTCCAAATTTACGAAGAGGATCTCAGATGCACTTGACAAATTGGTTTTCCCTCAACTGTTCTATGCATAGGATCAGTGGCGTAGTGGTATCCCCATAGGAGACGTGCCCTAACAAGGGCATACCACTGTCCTCTAGTTCAGAAAATGTTTAGAAGGTATGACCATTGACTGGCTAGAATCTGGTCATAAGAACCACACACATAAGGTTCTCAGCTATTCTACACATAGGAACAGTGATGTAGTAACATCTCCATGGATATGTGCTCTAACAAGGGCATACCTTAGTCTTATATATTTGGACTGGTAGCTAGTAGGTATAGATGAGGCTAACTATAAGCTGGTCATGGAACCACACACATAGCGTTCCCCTGGTCATAAGAACCACACACATAAGGTTCTCAGCTATTTAACATATAGGAACAGTGATGTAGTGACATTCCATGGAGTTATGCCCTAGCAAGGGCATACCACAGTCCTATATATTTTGGCTGATAGCTAGTAGGTATAGATGAGGCTAGCTATAAGCTGGTCATGGAATGTAAAATACTCTATACTCTGGTGAATTCTTACTCACATGTTGACCCATAAGGTAACATTATTGGAGGACTCGGCTTCTTTTAAAAACATTGAAATTTATTACAGTCTTCATGGAAAATAGATACAGGAAAAGCTTCCAGAATAACAGAAATATCAGTCAATGTCTTATTAGCTTACATCATGGGAGAAGCTCATAGTTAGGTTTCTTTAATCTGGATCTCTTGCAGTTCCATCATGGTTCATGTTTGTTCATCTATATGTTGGCCAATCCCGACATCTCTCCAGGTGTCAGAGAAAGACAGACAGGCTCAGACATGTGTGTCTGTCAATCATTTACAGTGGGGAAAAAAGTATTTAGTCAGCCACCAATTGTGCAAGTTCTCCCACTTAAAAAGATGAGGCCGGCCTGTAATTGACATCATAGGTAGGCCTCAACTATGAGAGACAAAATGAGAAAACATCTAGAAAATCACATTGTCTGATTTTTTAAGAATTTATTTGCAAATTATGGTGGAAAATAAGTATTTGGTCACCTACAAACAAGCAAGATTTCCGGCTCTCACAGGCCTGTAACTTCTTCTTTAAGAGGCTCCTCTGTCCTCCACTCATTACCTGTAGTAATGGCACCTGTTTGACATTGTTATCAGTATAAAAGATACCTGTCCACAACCTCAAACAGTCACACTCCAAACTCCACTATGGTGAAGACCAAAGAGCTGTGGAAGGACACCATAAACAAAATTGTAGACCTGCACCAGGCTGAGAAGACTGAATCTGCAATAGGCAAGCAGCTTGGTGTGAAGAAATCAACTGTGGGAGCAATAATTAGAAAATGGAAGACATACAAGACCATTGATAATCTCCCTCGATCAGGGGCTCCACGCAAGATCTCACCCCGTGGGGTCAAAATGATCACAAGAATGGTGAGCAAAACTCCCAGAACCACACGGGGGGACCTAGTGAATGACCTGCAGAAATCTGGGACTAACGTAACAAAGGCTACCGTCAGTAACACACTACGCCGCCAGGGACTCAGATCCTGCAGTGCCAGACGTGTCCCCCTGCTTAAGCCAGTACATATCCAAGCCCGTCTGAAGTTTGCTAGAGAGCATTTGGATGTTTCAGAAGAGTATTGGGAGAATGTCATATGGTCAGATGAAACCAAAGTAGAACTGTTTGGTAGAAACACAACTCGTCGTGTTTGGAGGAGAGTGAATGCTGAGTTGCATCCAAAGAACACCATACCTACTGTGAAGCATGGGGGTGGCAATATCATGCTTTGGGGCTTTTTCTCTGCAAAGGGACCAGGACGACTGATCCGTGTACATGAAAGAATGAATGGGGCCATGTATCATGAAAATGATCCCAAGCACACCGCCAGGGCAACGAAGGAGTGGCTTCATAAGAAGCAATTCAAGGTCCTGGAGTGGCCTAGCCAGTCTCCAGATCTCAACCCCATAGAAAACCTTTGGAGGGAGTTGAAAGTCCATGTTGCCCAGCGACAGCCCCAAAATATCACTGCTCTAGAGGAGATCTGCATGGAGGAATGGGCCAACATACCAGCAACAGTGTGTGCCAACCTTGTGAAGACTTACACAAAACATTTGACCTCTGTCATTGCCAACAAAGGATGTATAACAAAGTATTGAGATGAACTTTTGTTATTGACCAAATACTTATTTTCAACCATAATTTGCAAATAAATTCTTGAAAAATCAGACAATGTGATTTTCTGGATTTGTTTTCTCATTTTGTCTCTCATAGTTGAGGTCTACCTATGATGTCAATTACAGGCCTCTCTCATCTTTTTAAGTGGGAGAACTTGCACAATTGGTGGCTGACTAAATCCTTTTTTTCCCCCACTGTATATTCATGAGAAGGGGCGTTCCCCAGCATCCTCTAACTCTTTTTAACTTTATTTGGAAAACACTAAAATAAATGTACCCAAACCACACCCATGTAACGTAAAATAGAAGAGTGTTGTCAGCAACTCTTACAGGTCATGAATATTGTAATCTAATAATATTTAACATGGAACCACACACAGAGTTCCTGATGCGGACATGATTCTCCTATCCTATGCGAATCGGATCATCAGGGAAAGAGAAAGCAGCAGCATGTGCTGCTACAAGCAGTCAAAGAGCCAGTGGCGCTGACGGCTCAAAAGCTCTGGGTATATAAATGCATAGCTCTGCCTCTCCAAGGTGACACCTATCAGCCAGTCCAATCAAAGAGCAGGATGGGCAGACCCCAAGTCGGCATCCCTCCCACCGTGACACCCCACTCGAGCTTGTCATGAAGGGGGCTGGGCAGCTGTCAGATTAAATGTCAGTGAGACAAATCCACGTGTCTCAATGGCAAAAGGTAAACAGAACCCAGCACATCGCATGGGAGTGCGTAGCATATTAGAACAATGATCATAACAGGTCGCTCAAATGATTCAAGCAGATTTCAATTATACCTACGGAAATGCCAGTGGTTTCACTATAAGTATAATGGAAGCAGAAAGTCCGCAGAGGAAACCTCTGCAGACTTTCTGTGAAAAGCGATGTGGGAAAAACCGCAATGCATTTCCGCCACGTTTTTTCCTGCAGCAGTTTTAGATGTGGCCTGGTACGTGGGGCCTTAGCCTAAAGTAGTTTTACCATCTTAGGGTTTCATCTGCCCTCCTGTCTCCTCTCCCTTTTACTTCCTGATTTCTTCTCAGTGTAGTTGTTCTTGTTATTTCTGCATTTACACATAGAGATAATATGGACACTGACAGTGGTGAACCTAGCCCCTTTGCTGCCTGAGGCGGACTATCGAAAGACGCCCCCCCCCCAAAAAAAAAAAATATAAAATTGAGTTTCCATGCTACTAGCTTCACACGCTGTTATTGTCGTACAATAAACATACAGAAACTTATGAAACAGTTTTTAAGAATTCTTTTTACTGCATTTCTTCAGTATCAGATCAACAACACGGCATTAACAATGAAAATAACTTCACACATCTTCTGCTTGTTGGATGGACGAGCCCGCATGGCCCCCATTCTCTATAATAGGAGCCCTGCAGATAGCTGAGTACTGGACTTCGGGTATCTTTGGCACTCCCATCGAAGTTGAATGAGAGCCATGCGGGTTCGTCCATCCACCAAGCGGTCAGGCTGAATTCCCACCCAATGGGGGGAAAAAACAATTCTCAGGCTCAGTGGGGGTCTCAGCAGACAGACCCCCATCAATCAGGTATTTATCCTCCATCATTTACGTGAATACAGGGCAGTAAAATTTTGTGACTTACAGGTGACATCTCTGACTAATCCTTCACATTACCCTTCTCTTCCCTTTGGACCGCCACGACCACTTCTTCAAGCTGTGAATTGTCTCTTTAAAGTTTGCTACACAGATATCTTTAGCTCCTCACTTTTCCAGGCATCCAACCCACAATGTCCTCACCTACACACCCATCCTGCTGCTACCCCAATTATAAAATACTGTAATTGATATAACCCCCCCCCATAATGAATAATACCCCCAAGTGCATCTTTATATTAATAATGTCTGTGTGTACCCTGTATAAATAGTGCCCCTTATTAATAATGCCCCAGGTGCTAACTAATTAAAAGGTTTTCCAGGTCATTAATAAACTAATCAGTGGGGCTCAAAAACCCAGGACCCCCACTCATCAGCTGTTTGAATGAACCGTGGTACCTGTGTAAGTGCCGTGATCACTTCTCTGTTTACATAGTGTCATTCATCTCATAGCGGCCATGTAATGTAACTACAGCCTTGTCCTATACACGTACATGTGACAAGGCTGTAATTACTGTACATCACACGGTCACTATAAACAGACAGCGTGTGATATAAACAGACGCCATAGCCCCCCATACAACTGATCAGAGGTGGGGTCCACTGATCTCTTATTGATAAGCTGTCCTAAGGATAGAACAGCAATAAAAATGAGCTGGCCTCCTCTTCTTCACCCGCGTCCGCGTCTCAGCTTAGGAGGCGCGATGACGTCATTGTATCGCCGCCTGCGCTGAGATGCGGAGATCTCATAAACCAGCCCAGGACAGGTACTGCGCATCTTGTTTTTTTTTTTTAAGCGGCCTGTCCTGGGCTGGTTTACGGTGAATAGAAAGTAAAAAATGCCACCCCCCAGACAGTGACGGCTGAGGTGGCCGCCCCACTTCGCCTCATTAGCCGTGCGCCCCTGGACACTGATCAAGGAACTGTTCTACTCTTTAGGAGAGAGAGAGAGAGAGAGAGCAGAGACAGAGAGAATATAGGTGGCCAGGAACAGGGAATGAGTCATCAGCCTATCACTAGACCTAGACAAGAGAGGTGGTCTGAAACCTAGGCAACAAGCTGCAAACACTAAGGAGGAATATTAAGCTGTATATGACAAACAGAGCAATATAGATAAAGCATACAGTGCCTTGCGAAAGTATTCGGCCCCCTTCAACTTTTCAACCTTTTGCCACATTTCAGGCTTCAAACATAAGGTTATAAAATTTTACTTTTTTGGTGAAGAATCAACAACAAGTAGGACACAATTGTGAAGTGGAACGAAATTTATTGGTTATTTTAAACTTTTGTAAAAAATAAAAAATTGAAAAGTGGGGCGTGCAATATTATTCGGCCCCCTTAAGTTAATACTTTGTCCCATAAAGTTAAAGGAGTTTTCCCATCTACACGATTACTGTTGCTCCCCTGTCTTCTCTCCCCTCCACTTCCTGGTTTTCACCTCAGTACAGTAGCTTGCTAGTGCTTGTTGTAAACTGCACAATTATCTTTGAATTTACATACAGAATTATCAGAGGCAGTGATCAAGAAACTTTTCTAGAATTGATTAGAATTCAGGAAATAAAAGGATTATGAAGTGAGGAGCAGAGAACAGAATATAAATAGTCGGAAGCAGGGAGTCATCAGTCCGACCAGAGAGATTATCTGTATGGATCTGCCTGGATAGTCCTTGGCCAGAGCAGACAAGGGGGAGTGATTTTGAGCATTCTGTTTCTGTCCTCCTTTTATTGGAATCGACCCTTCTTGTTTGCTCAAGACTACCACTTGACAGAAGAGAGCCTAATTATCATATCAGACACCAAAACTAACTGCACTGATTTCTCGGGAACAGTGGGGAGTAGAGAAAAAATTCCAACTGTGCCAGAATCAGTGGATCTGCGCTAATCAAAAGATGCAAAAAAACTGGAGTTGGTGGAGGTGGGGAAAGGTCCTCTTTAAACATCATAAAAAACATAAGTATGAACTACATTATCTATACAAGTGTAAACAATTATATTAAGCCCTTCCTGCCGGTGACAATTTTCGATTTTGACTACCCCCCTTCCAAACCCAATAACTTTTTTATTTTTCCGTTCTCAGAGCCATATGAGGTCTTAATTTTTGCGGGACAAATTTTTTTTCATGATGCTACCATTTATTATTCTGTACCATGTACTGGAAAGCTGGAAAAAAATTCAGAATGGAGTGGATTTGAAGAAAAAGTGCATTTGTGTGACATTCTTATGGGCTTCGTTTTTATGACATTTGCTCTACAGGCAAAATGACATGTCATCTGTATTCTATGTTTCGGTACGATTCCAGGAATACCATAATTTATATGGTTTTATTTACATTTTAACCCCTTAGCAAAAATCCAAAACTGTGCAAAAATATATTTTTTTAAAAGTCGCCATATTGTATAGGGCGTCTTTTTTTGCGGGGCCAGGTGTACTTTTTAGTTATAGCATTTTGGGGAATGTCTATTGCTTTGATTACTTTTAATTCAAATTTTTATCAGAGGCAAAACAGTGAAATAATGGCGGTTTGGCACTTTTTATTTTTTTTTCCCCTCTACGGCATTTACCGTACGGGAAAAATATTTTTAGAGATTTGTAGGCCGGGCGTTTTCGGACACAGGGATACCTAATGTGTTTGTTTCACAGTATTTAACTACTTTTATATGTGTTCTAGGGAAAGGGGGTTGATTTGAACTTTTAATATTTTTATATTTTTTTGTACTTTTTTTTTTTTTTATTTTGCATTTATTAGAGCCCCTAGGGGTCTTGAACCCCAGAAGGTCTGGTCAATAATGCAATGCGGCCGCCATATTTAAGCACAGATGTGTTAGTGTCCAAACTCAGGAACTCTACAAGATGTCAATGGAACTCCAGGACACAGGTGTGTTAGTGTCCATTCCTGTAATATGGGGACAGGCGAAAACAGGGTAAACTGGGGAAATGTCCCAAAAGTTTGGCACCAATACAAGGGGGCAAAAAAACTGTGCTATGTACAATGGTAGGAGTTCAAGGGAGTCACTTCAGGGAGCCACCCTAGAGGGCACAAAGCTTAGAAGATCTCTCCAGCCAGGAGGGCTCGACGGCACAAAACTTACTGGGGGCAACCTCTCACTACTCAGCTTCTGCAGGTGAAGGTCCTGATGACTTGGGAGGTGAAGCTGTAGTGGATGACAAAGGTGCAGCCTCGGGCAACCCGGACAGGCATTGAAGCTCCAGGTCCTTCTTCTCCATGGCCTGGTAGAAGGCAGTGACGGTGGCTGGGTTCATGATGCATTTGTAGACAGGTGGCTCGGCCTGCTGTACAGTTGCGGGTGTTGCAGAGTGACCTCCCACAGAGATGTGGTCACCCCCTGAGATGATGATGGTACTCAGGACAGCAGGCGGCGATGCAGCAGGAGCAGGCCATGGTGGTGACACAGGTGCTGCGGGTGCAGCCCCGGAGGGAAATGGACAATAGGCCAGGCCTGCGGCTGTTGGGAGCAGGCGACCAGGGGTGGCTGTGGCAGAGTATTCCCAGACCTCGTGTTGTGGTGGTGACATAGGGACTTGGTCAACGTCAGCTGCCCAGAATCTCTTAGGGCCAACTTTAAGGGTGAACTCGACTCTCTCACCTGGGTGCAGATTATGTAGATGTTCCGGCAGCCCAGGCCTTTTCACTGACCTCCGGTTGACAAACACGTTGATCCGCTCAGAATCCTCCGCGATGAACCCACAGCTATTATGTCGGTCAAAGTCAATAACAATACCTCTCCTCCGGTCAGGCACCTCGCCCTCCACAGGTGGTTCCAGACCAGCCCGTCTACGGGAATACGCCTTCTCTTGCTCCACTTTCAACTGTTGGCACCTGGCAATAGTAGTAGGCCTTCAGGCATGAACGACAGGTGGCGTGACAGCAACAGGTGTACTGGGGGCTCCAGCTGGAGTCCCGGTAGTGGCTAGCACCACAGCTACTGGAATTTTTTCCAATGCCTCCTCAGCCTCCATATCTTCTCCCCAGGTCCAAGCATCCGGGTATGGGTTAATACCTCGGACTGATGGGGGACGTGACATTATGCAGCAGGATAACGTGGCTCTGCTTGCAGGCAATACACAATCTCTCAATGCGTGGACTCTCTTGAACTTTCCAGGCACTAAAGTGGTCATGGATGCTGGTGGGCGGTGCTACTACACATAGGACAGTTTGCGGATGAGACTCACCCAAGATGGCGGCGCCCATGAGGCACCGCCAGGGCTTTCCCGCTGACTTCAGCGGCTGCTGATTCGTCCCTTTTGAGAAGGTAGGAGGAGCTTGACTGAGGCCACTCTGACGCAGGTCTTTCCCGCCCAAGCGCTGGTTTGGTGGGCTGGCGATTAACCTCTGCAGAGCTGTAGACTTCCAAGCGATGCAGCTCCGGCTTGAGGCTGTAGTTAACCCCTTGCGGGCTGGGCTCACGTGCACTGGTGATGTCACAGCACAATACACAGTCCGGTAATGGCTGACAGTCCTCTGGCATGCAAAAAGTGGTTTAACTTGGCAACAGTGCAACTGTCCACAGTCTTTGCAAATATAATCCAGGCAGGCTAGTGACAGGTAATCCAGGTACAATATAGAGTCCACAGTACAAATCCACAGGGGAAAAGTCTTTCACACAGCCAATAAAGGATTTGCTCACCAGTAAACAAAGTTCCTCTAGGGTCTTGACACCATAGTCTGTGATGTTATAAGGACACGGGAGTCTCGATCCTGCCGACTATGCCAAAAATGACTTGCCGCAACCCAGATGAAGCAGACCAGAGGATGAGAGTTGTAGTGGCTGAGGCTGTGCCACCTACTAGGCCGAGCACACTCATCAACCACTTCAGCCCCACTCCTGGGCCGGACAGAGTCGAGGGGGGACCTGCAGCACTACCGGATGGTGGTGACAGTAGTTGTTTCCCCCAGGGCACTTACAGTTGGAGAGGGGCCCTCTCCTCTCTGAACCAGTGTGATGGAAGTCAGAAGGGCCCTGATGTTGTAGCAGGCACGACTCAGGCAGCCAGTGGTAACAGTTGTTACAGGTTCCACAAAATAATCCACCACCACTCCTCAACTTATGCCTCTCCCAGCCAGGTATACTGGGGATGGAGTCACAGGGAGTCCTGACAGGGATCTAGTTACCTGAAGTCTAGGCCCGAACATGGAACTCCTGTCAGGGTCCTCTCCTGCTCCTCCTGGCACGGCACCGCAAAAGTCCAACAGCTTAGACAGCTTCTCTCCCTTGCTCAGGGCTGTCTCTGGATGAACCTGGGTCTGATGTTATTCCTCCTTGAGGCTGTAGGCTGACCGTTGGGCCTCAGTCCAGAAGCTGGTGGCAGGGAAACTCTGTACACCTTCTCCAGCTAACTGCACACACTTGACTGAAGACCAACCGTCGCTGGGGAGACTAGGTCTCCTTACAACCCCTCCCAGTGGGCTGTGATAGGCCAGGACTGACCAAGGCAAGGTTTGAACAATGCAAAGGGGAAAATACAGAGGATAGCTGCATAACAATTGCATTTAACATAGAACGGAACATACCAACACAATCCCAGAGGCACAAAAGACAAACAATTAAAAGCAGCAGCCTCTGGGATGCTGCAATATGAAGTGGTATTAACTATTTTTCAAAAATCTATCATCACTTTAGGCTGCTAAAAGCTAGACTCTTTTGTTTCTGTATAAATAATGCTGTTATATATAACTATTCTATTTCCTACAGCATTCAATACTTAGGTACATTAAGCCACAAGATGCTATTTTCCTTGCGGATTCATAGAACCTTTAACGTTTTGCTAATGTTTTCTATAATTAATTATATTGTGACAATTTGGAGAATTAGACTCAAAATGGCGGCTTTTCCTGGTCCGGACAGCGGTGGTTCATGGTACTGGGCGCCGGAAAGATAGCTTTCAGACGGTCCAAGTGTAAAATAAAAGTGGCTTTATTCAGCTTAACTGCAACATAGCAAAACAACAAAAAACCTAGACCACAGTTAGGGTCCTAACTCACTCCTTGAGCCCCTAACTGTCCTGACTATTGCTCAGCTCCAGCAACAGTCCCCTGTGGACCCCAGCCCTTCTGGGACAGAGCCTCTCTCTCTGTCCTTAGCTGGTCCACCATTTCCTGCTTCCTGCAGGAGACTCCAGCCCCTCTGGAGTTACGCGCCACGCCCAAAGGTGTGGCTGAGGGCCTTTTCAGGGTTGGCCTGGGTCGCTCCCTAGCGCCCTCTAGGTTCACATACACTCACTATATTTAGACTCTGATTGGGGTATATAGGTTATTTTTATTCTACATACTGTTAAAAATACCAACATCTTTTATGTCACAATTGTCTTTTATGAGTCAAAATATTGTAATGTGTTGAGTAATTCATTAGGAGTATTAAAGGAAGTAACAGGTAATTTAAGTAGTTTAGACATACTAATCTTTGTCACACCCTAAACTTATGTACTGTATAGCCATTTTATGCACACAGATGATGTGTTACTGCCCTGTTAATAGTCATAAGTAGTAAAATGTCGCTATTATATTAAAGCATAGTTTGGAATTCAGGATATAAAACCGTCATCTAGTTTTATTTCAACCACAGACGTGCATTGAGCAATTGTTACAATTTCATGTTGTGTGAGAAACTGCTAAGATACTGGAAACACTATGTAATATACATCTGTCAGCAGACAGCACAAATCTGCATCTTGTGCACTATAAAATTAATCCATAAAGGAGCAGAAGAAAAATTAAATAAATATAAGGAATGCCATTAGCCAATACTGTCCTAACTAAGAACAGTAGATATATACAATAAATAGATATGGAACCCTTTGCTACTAAAAACCATTTATCATGTAATAGAACAGTACTTTTAAAAGGAATATAACACTTATATTTTTTATATGTAGAACCAGATAGTGAAACTTTTTTTTCTGAATCAGATAGTGAAACTTTTTTTTCAGTTCCTGATAGTAGATTTTTTTTTCTTTTTTTTTGTACTTGTTTATGGGGGGGGGGGGGGTGGTTGCGATCTTGCCTGAGCTGCTGATGAGCATATGCTTTACGATATGGACCATAGACACAACAGTTTGGAGATGTTCATTGAGATCCACTGTATGGAAGAGATTTCTAGAGTAGACATTGCCTGTGACCTGTGTAGAGGTCATTGTGGAGTGAAGGGGTGTAGCTAAAGTGTGTCCATCACCTATTTTGAATGGAGGTCTCTATATTCTCGTTTAGTTTGATGGGGTTGAGGTCAGGACTCTGTATGGGCCAGTCAAGTTCTTGCACATCAAACTCATCCAACTACTGTTTTATGAAACTTGCTTTGTGCACTGGGACAAGTTGAAATATGCCTGCAGCCTTACAATATAATAAATTAATAGATTTAATTTAAAAAACTTGAATTAGGCTGTGGCTCCATGTTGTGGAAACGCAGAAAGCACTTATACTTCTACCTTCTGCTCAAGCCACTACTGACTTTGGCTCAAAAAACAGCAGCAAAATCTGCAACAAAAAAGCTGTGTTTCCACAATGTGGGGTGTCAGCCTAAAAAAAAAGGTTTTCTGAAGACAGTTTTCATTCAAAGGGGTTGCCAAGGATAAATAGAAACATGTCTGCTTTCAAAAACAGTGCCAGACTTAATCACAGAATACAAGCCAGACACAATCCATGAACAAGAGTTGCTCTGTTTCTGACATAGTAGTTATGCTAATCTTGAACTACCCCTTTAATGCTAAATTATCTGAGCTAATATCAATGGATAGCTCACTGTGCTACATGACTCCTCTATTTTTCCACAGCCTGACTCTAACTCCTTCATAAATGGCTGACAGCCACAAGAAGTAAATCCCTTCTAATTCAGTAAAACACTAGTATTTGAGTTCCTAATATGGTAAATATGCACCGAGCTATACTATATGCTATAATTAATTATACAGTATAGATAATTGCATAATATAATTTAAAATGATCATTTTATTTTGAAACTTGAGGTTTCAAAGCTGGTCCCGACTCTGACTCCAGGCCTGCATATTTCCATGATTTAGTAGAAATGTGAAACATATGGGGGTAACTAATAAAGGACCTCAATAATGAATATGCTTAATTAGTACCTCCATGTCTCTCACATATCAGTAACTCTTATGTAAAGCACACAGGGGTTAATGTGAGGGACATGATGGGGTTAATTGCTATTAAAATGAGACACACGGCAGTACTTTTTAACTGCATTTGTGGATAGAAGTAGGGAGCCATACATTTCGTCTGTGTGTCTGGGCCAAATTGAAGAGCTGCAAAATATAGAACAACTCCTATATCTGTCTGCATTTGCGGACCTGTCATTTAATTTTTAATGTATGGGCCAGTGAAAACCACATCCAAGCTGTTTGTGTGCAGGAGGCTGTCATAGCAATTTGATGCGCAGACGAAATTCTGCTGAATACCTTCTATGAACACATAATTAATAAAACAAACATAGATCACGGGTCCCGGGAGACAGTCATACAACCTAATGGCTTATTTAAGTGTCACAATTTATTGTAATTCCGTTCACCTTATATACCATTTTACACATTAAGACAACACAATACATTGACTCAAAAAAAAAAATGTGAACACAGCCCAACTCACGATTACTGAATAATCCAGCCTCAGTTATACCCCAGATCCAATTTCCGATGCAAGAAGTCAATCTCCTCAGTTGGAGACAATTTATATGCAAAAATAAGAAACACCTGTGGAATCCAGCAATCCAAGAAGAAGTCTGAGGTTGATATAAAACTTAACTTTTAATCACTCCATGGCAAAGTTATAGCCATATAAAAACATGTTGCAATACAAGAAATTCATCCCAATTGCTTACGCGTTTTGTAACTTAAAGTTTCTTTCTTCTTTTTGCAAACATCATACATTGACCAAACTTCAAGGTTGTGCAATGTCTACAATGAGCAAGCCAGGGTTTCTTGGCTGAGTCATCAAGCTAGCCAAAAATATATACATTTGGTCTTTCACATAATATTATAGTTTAACCCTTCATTAAAAATTCCATCCTCTTGTAAATTATATAAACCATAACTGGAGTACATTAGCAAATGCAAATCATCTCCTGAGGACTTCATAACTGTTCACCTCATTCCTCACAGATATGTTATACCATTTACACACAGGACAACCAAAAATAAAATCTTATAGGGTTAAACATTAGTGACTATGTATACATATGTATTCATTTATATTAGTAGTTCATGCTCATAGGATAGGCCTCATCATATGGCCTGCTTCTTGGTGTTACTTTGCTAACTGTTCTTTCTTATTTTTGCACCTTCTCATAAAAACATTTATAGACCAAATAAAAATGTAAAACGCATAAACACATAAACACAACAGCACAATCTGGAATAAGGTTTGCAATATTCTCATAAACCACCCGCTTAGGCCCTAGAACCAATACATAAAGTTAAAAATAGAAAAGGTATTTCCGCATCAACTATCCTTATTGATCTAAAGATTACCAGCAGGTTCTATATAGTGGCAACAGAGGCGTAGCTAGGGGTTCAGCACAGAGGGGGCGAATATGTCCAAATGGGCCCCCAATTTAGGTATACCGATATTATCACTATACGGTGATCGTATAGTGGTATAAATCAGCTCTACACAAGGCTCTGCAGATGATTTAGGCGAATACAGGGCAGTAACATTTAGTGACTTACCGGTGACGTCTCTGCCTAATCATTCATATTCCCCGTATCTTTCATTTGGACCGCCATGACCATTTCTTCCAGTCTCTGTAAAGTTTGCAGCACAGACATCTTTGGCTCCTTACTTTTCCAGGCACCTAACCCACATTGTCCTCACCTGCACACCCATCCTGCTGCTACCTCCAATTATAAAATATATAATATAACCCGTCATAATGAATAATACCCCCAAGTGCATCTTTAAATTAATAACTACCCTGTGTACCCCCTGTAAATAGTGGCCATTATTAATAATGCCCCCTGTGTACCCCCATAAATAGTGCCCCTTATTAATAATGCCCAAGGTGCTTCCTAATTAAAAAGTAAACAAAAGGTAAAAATAATTAGTGGGGTTCCAATACCCTGGACATGTCTATGTGACAAGACTGGAATTACATCACATGGTCACTATAAACAGACAGCATCTGATATAAACAGGCGCCATAGCCCCTTCATACAGCTGATCAGTGGGGAATCACTTATCTCTTATTGATGATCTATTCTGAGGATAGATCATCAATAAAAATGAGCTGGAAAACTCTTTAAGGCTAAGGCCCCACGTGGCGTCCCACAGCAAAAAAGCGCTGTTATTCCTGCTGCGCTATGCACAGAAAGTTCGCAGAGGTTTCCTCTGCGGACTTTCTGCTTGAATTATATCTATAGGGAAACCTCCAGCGTTTCCATAGGTATGCTTTAGTCGTGGTTTTGGAAATTGCAGCGTGTCCGCTACACATATTTTACCGCAAAGTGGGGATGGGATGGAGCCCCACGTGGCAAAAACGCCACGGGAAAAAATATGCGGCATTTTACAGCTCCTTCAAAGTGGATGGGATTCTAGCAAATCCCATCCACACATTGCGGAAAAATATGTGCAACGGATTCTCTGCGATTTCCAAAACCATTGCGGTTTTGGAAATCACAGCATGTCAATTATACCTACGGAAACGCTGGCGGTTTCCCTATAGGTATAATGGAAGCAGAAAGTCCGCAGAAGAAACCTCTGCGGACCTTCTGTGAAAAGCACTGCGGGAAAAACGCCAATGCGTTACTGCCGCGGTTTTTCGTGCAGTGCTTTTTTGCTGCGGCCCACTACGTGGGGTTTTAGTCCTAATAAAGCCCAAGTGTCACCTTAATTAAATTAATTGCCCCCTCATATTATACCCCTGATTCCCCCTGACATAAATACTTCACCTCTAATGACCCCTTATATCAATGACCACCCCCTTATGTTCATAATGCCTCCTAATATAAATGATGCCCCCTAATGGCCCCTTATATAAATAACCACCCTCCTTGTGTTCATAATACCCTGTAATAACCCTTATATAAATGAACCCCTTATGTTCATAATGCCCCCTCTCTTATAGTTATAATTCCCTCTTCTAACAACCTCTTATACTATTAAAATACCCACAACTAAGCTAAAACAAAACAAATATAAATTATACTCACCTATCTGCGATCATGACAAATGGAGCCGCCGCTTTCTCTTCTTGACCCGCGCTCTGTGCGCAGGGTCCACACACAGGAAGTCAGCGTCTCAGCGTAGGAGGCACGATGTTGTGACATCATCGCGCCGCCTGTGCCGAGAACCAGACGTCTAACTGTGTTCTCATTGTCATGTAAACCGCAGACCTTAAGTGGCTTTCGGTTTACAAGACAGCCAAGTTGCAGGAAGCGTTTTAACTAAAAGTAAAAGATGTATTAATGGCAGCCCCGGGGTGGGCCCTACAATGTCAGTGGGCTCGAGGCAGCAGCCCCCTCTGCCCCCCCCCCCCCCTAGCTACGCCTCTGAGTGGCCACAAGTTGGGCCTATAATGTGACACAGACCTCTTAGTGTTGCAGTGAGGTAGACTAATACCATAGTGTAGTCATTACTATTCTAAATTATATTAGTTTAGCCCCAGTACTCTATGAATAGTCATCTAAATAACTGTTAACTCTGCAAACTTATAGCACATCTGTATTAGCATTAGATATAATAATGCCTCTTCTGTGACTCCTACTGACACTACATGTGGCTTATTATCTACAGCTCTACAATAAAAGGCTTTGTTTGGGGATAACACTCACATCATTTTTTTATAGTGTGTCTGCTCTATTCCCTTTACTACCTGAAGTATTCAATCACAATACTGCTGTCCACATACCTTACCTGTCCTTCCCCCATGAGCTATTGGTATAGGGAGGGGTGGTGCTATAGCACCAGCCTTGCAATCATTATAACACTGGTAATAACATTTGTCTCTCATCTTAGTCTCTCTGTACCTTCCTCTTTCTACTTTATCTGCTGCCTTTTTCAAACTTTCCTTTAGTGCATATTTACCTTCTCTAGCTTTTACTGCCTGCTGAGTTGTTTCTACCGCTACAGGTGGGTTATTTTTGCCCAATAGAGCACCCATTGCTCTTGACTAGGCTATCACCACAGGTCTGGGCAACACAATGTACTGCTGTCCCTGTCTGACTACCCTACCACGGTCAGATTTATCTCAACAAAATCTGCGTTATGCCCTGTCAGGACATATAGTATAAGGGAAGGCTCCAAATAGCACTCTCACCCTTTATACTTGGCTAGGCTATCACCACAGGTCTGGGCAACATAACGTACTGCTGTCCCTGTCTGACTAGGCCAGATTTATCGCAACAAGATCTGCCTTATGGTATAAGAGAAGGCTCCAAATAGCACTGTCACCCTCTATACTTGGCTAGGCTATCACCACAGATCTGGGTAACACAACGTACTGCCGTCCATGTCTGACTAGCCTATCATGGCCAGATTTTTCACAACAAAATCTACCTTATGCCTGTCAAGACATAAAGTATAAGGGAAAGCTCCACATAGCACTCTTATCCTCTATATTATATGGGCAATCAAATAACCCCCCCTTTCAGTTCTCACATAACAAATAGCACATAGAATGAGATACACACAACAATAACACTGTTTCCAATGAAACTTCCTTTCTAAGAGACATGCATACTGATATTGCAATGCTAAATAACCACTGGTAACCAAATTACTATATATTAGCATATATAGCTTCATTATGTGCGTATTTCCTGTATAGTGCTCAGGGCAAAGTCTAATAACACCAGCATTTATTGGACCATCATTTGCCGTCCCCTTACCAAAACATACAGGAGAATACCGCCAAGAGTTTGGCGTGGACACTACTTAGCCCTTTTTGCTCACAGCAAATCTGTATCGGCACCTCACTCTTTACGGGGCTGAGTCTGCTTACCAAAACAAGGACCTTTCTGTCTCTCTCTCTCTCACATAAGCATGGTTAGTACATTTTTCAACAGAAGGTATCAATAGGTTATTGGAAAGCCCATACAGCCTTACCAAGAAAACTAGGGAAACCGCCTAGAGAGTGAAACTTAGTCATTGTAAGAATGAAGCATTCTCACCATGCTGCAGCATTTGGTTTGGTCGTGGAGTCTCTCTAGCTCCAACTACCGAATAAGGCTGTATTCTGACTTTTTCCTGGTTGAAAACGCACCAAGTTCTGTCGTAGCAATTTGATATGCAGACCAAATTCTGCTGAATACCTTCTGTGAAAACCTAATAAATAAAACAAACATAGATCACGGGTCCCCAGAGACAGTCATACAGTCCAATGGCATGTATAAGTGTCCCAATTTATTGTTATTCTGTTCACCTTATATACCATTTTACAGATAAGACAACACATTACATTGACCAAACTTCAAAGTTGTGCAATGTCTACATTGAGCATAATATTATAGTTTAACCCTTCATTAACAAGGCCTAAGGGAGCTTCTTTTCGGGTGGTGACACACTCAGTACCCAGATATGGCTATAGCCAAATCCAGTTCCCAGGCACCAGTGCTGTCACTTTGGGATAAGTGTGACACCCATTAATTCCTGGCTGTGGTTTTGCTGTTACTGCACTGCCAGGAATTAAATGCGGCTAAAATTAATCAGCATTTCACTTACAGAAAAGTGAAAGTACCGGCGGCTGGGGATACAGCATCCAGGTACATAGTGTGTCCCCATCCTACAGGTGTTACCTCACTGCTCCCAGTCATATACATTTACCACTAATTGTGGGTTATACATGTACTTACGTTGCTTCTAATGGAAAAGTACAGGTGTATCCAGGCAAATATTGGTAAACACATGTGACTGGGAGCACAATGTGACAATGTTATATGCTATATGACTTTAGTTTAGGGGTCGTCAGCCTTACAATTATTCACCGACACTCCAAGTACTTCATCTTTGATTTTTTAATTTAAATCAGCACGCCGAACAAAAATGGTTGCCTACCCCTGGTCTAGATCATCACCCACGCTCTTAGTTACTAGGCAAAATAAGAAATATATATGTCCAGAGGCTACACATAGGACTATTTCAACCTCTAAAATTTGTTAGGAGGAAGAACTAAAATAAAACCTCTTCCTAAACATATGCCCAGAGCTCAGACAGAGGGTGATTCAAAAGATCCACTGCAAACATAAGACTAAACTCCCCAAGAATAAACAGGGGAGGATAGATGGGATGCTAAACATGCAGTCAGCTGATACTGACGTGTCAGAGCCCCAATATGCTAGCACAGGAGGCATTCAGTGTGCACTCGCACTAAGGGTGCTCTTAAAAGAGTGTTAACCAACCCCCTCATAGCTATGCAGATAATATACAACCAAGAAAAAGAAATGGGATTGGCACTAGAAGTCAACAGTAAGGTAGAATAAAAATATATTTTTTTATTGATAAATATTAAAATAAATATCAAAAAAGATGAGACACACAGAATAAATACATGACAGACAACGGACAGAGGCCAACCAGGGCCGGCGTTGGGGGGGGCAAATTGGGCAATTGCCCAGGGCCCCGACCCCAAAGGGGCCCCCGGGATCCGGAGCCTGATGACTCTGGATCCCGGAGTCAGGCCCGGCCATATCAATAACAGAAAGGGACCCAGCGTCATGTACCGCAGGGCCCCTTTCCGAGGTGAGTAAAAATAACAAACATTTTTACTCACCTGTCCTCAGCTTCCGACGTCATCTTCTGGCCTGGCCTCAGCCTTAGCAATCACGTGGGGCGTGCTCACGTAACCGCTGAAGCCCAATCACAGGCTTCAGCGGTGACGTCCACAACGCGTGACGTCAGCCGCAGAGAAGAGGAAGCCTGGCGGCGGCGGGGATAGCAGAGCAGCGCGAGGAGGCACAGGAGAGGTAAGGCAAGGTAAGTATAACTGTTTGTTATTTTCCCTCACCTTCCCTGAGCCTTCGATTATTATACTCTGGGGTCTGAAGAGACCCCAGAGTATAATATAATGATAGCACTGACGGAGTCTGTAGGGCCACTGTGGAGCATTATACTGGGGAGGGAGCCCTCTGGATAGCATATTATACAGTGTGGGGCCCCTGTGGAGCATTATACTGGGGAGGGGGCCCTCTGGATAGCATATTATACTGTATGGAGCCCCTGTGGAGCATTATACTGGGGAGGGGGCCCTATGGATAGCATATTATACTGTGTGGGGCCACTGTGGAGTTTATTAAATTGTGTGGGGCTTCTCGGGAGCATATTATACTCTGTGGGGCCATTGTAGAGCATTATACTGGGGGGGGGACTGGGGGGAGCACATTATACTGTGGGGGACCACTGTGGAGCATTATACTGGGGGAACCCCTCCGGGCAGTATACTATACTGTGTGGAGGCCATTGTGGGCATGTTATACTGTTTTAGGCCACTGTGGAGCATTATACTGGGGGGGCACTGTGGGATGCATATTATACTGTATGGAGCATATTATATTGTGTGGGGCTGCTGGGGAGCAAATTGTACTGTCTGGGGCCACTAAGAGGTAGTATACTGTGTGGAGCCTTATATACCATGTGGGGCCACTATGGGGGGCTTAGGGGAGCATTTTATACTGTGTGGGTCCACTGTGGAGCATTATCTACCATGTGGGGAAACTGTGGAGGGCTCAGGGGAGCATTTTATACCGTGGATCATTATATACCATGTGGAGCATTATACTATGGGGGGGCTCAAAATTCCTGCTGGCAGGCCTGTGTGCTATTTCTGCATCACAGCTCCCTCACTATAATCTTGCACATACATGTAGTGCTCCATGGCCATGTCATCCCCCCATACAGTACTGTGCATGAACCGGTCATGGAGTTATTGGGGCCTGCACAGTACTATAGGGGCTGACTATACTGGGAACATACTCAGTAACACCAGATAGTCAGCACATATGTAAGACTTCAGTGAAGGAGTCGTGGTGTAGGCTATTAGCAGGAAGCTGTTGGGTGGGGCCCCAGAACAAGTTCCTGTGGTGGGCCTAAGGCCCTTCAGTCCGACACTGTATAACGGAGAACTATTATATATCAGGGTGGATTACTACTGTATATATAATTGTGAAACTTAAATATGAGGGGGCTATTATAAGGGGGAACTATTATTTATAAGACGGGCTATTATTTATAAGGGGGGAACTATTATATATAAGGCATCCATTATAAGGGGGAGCCTATTATTTATAAGAGGGGAACTATTTATAAGGGGGTATAATTGTTAAGTTGGCTTATTTATAAAGGGGGCTATTAGTGATAATGGGGACTATTATTTATAAGGGTAACTATTATTTATGAGGGGGCTATTATTAATACGGGAGCAGTATTATTTTTACGGGGTGACTGTTACTGATAAGGGGGAATATTACTGATACAGGGCACTATTTATCATTTATAAGGGCACTATTACTGATAAAGGTGTAATATTATTTATAAGCAGGGACTATTATTTATAAGGAGGCGCTATAACTGATGACTGCGTGCAAAAATCTATTGGGTGGTACAAAGGTGCTCATCTGAATTGTGTGTGGTAAAATGGGGCTTGTTATTACTTTTTTGTTGGCAGAAAGGAGGCGTTATTATAGTGGCTGCCACTGGAAGACGATGGTGTTTGCATATCAGCATTTGGGGCCCCTCTTTGAATTTTACCCAGGGCCCCACTTTGTCTAAAACCGGCCCTGAGGCCAACCATAATCCTAAGTATACAAAATGTTTTTTTTGTATCAAATAAAGTGATACATAGAGTATAGATAACATGGAATATCATTGTGAAGTTAATTAACAATTCAAAAACTCCACATACGGAGTACCCTATTAAATTGTAGGCTATGTACCAAATACAGGTATGTTAAAGTATAGCACAACATCAAACATTGATACATCCAAAATACAAGCACCTACCCATGTTGTTGTGTGTGTAGGAATGAGGACCTCCGTCCTGCTGACACTCCCTAGTCTACAATTGTGTGTCTCATCTTTTTTTATATTTATTTTAATGATATTTATCAATAAATAAATATATTTATATTCTACCTTACGGTTGACTTTTAGTGCCAATCCCATTTTTTTTTTCTTGGTTGTATATTATCTGTTTAGGTGTATTGGTATGAGCTATTAGGGCTATTTATTAATCACTAGGGTATGACAGTATTTGGGGGGATTGTATTACACTCCCCCACCCTATTGTGAAAATTGGTGCCATGTTTTTTGTTTTACCCTCACAGTAGAATAATGTTGTTCCCTGTTAGACCTGTTGTAAATAACTTCACTTATATTGCATTTTGTTATTCCAAGATCCTTTGAAGATCCATGTCTTATATGTGTATAAAGAGTGTGAATTTTCAGTTCTTGTATTACACCATGCCTGAAGAAGAGAGCTAGCACTCTTGAAAGCTTACTATCAAATATACTCAGTTAGCCTCTAAAAGGTATCGCCTGATTCCTTCACTCTTCCACAGTTATACAGTAGATCCATCCTAGACTTACACCTATAAGGAGTAGAGAAATTATCCCTCACATAGGGTAGTTAAAATAAAAAAGGGTTCCTACACATTTCACTAGCACATTAAATGGTGCTAGATCATCAGGGGAACAAACAGAGTAACCTCTTAGTCTGAGAGGTATAAGATAGTGGCATCGGGATCCCGTTTCTGCCTTCTATTTAACAGACAGCCCCGCCCATTGGGAGGGATCCATTTTAGATTCCTTGCAAAGGCATGCCTGTAGCCATCTTAAATTCCTTTTCTTTGTTCTGTCCAGATATCTCAATCCCCCCCCTTAGAAGCCATAATTAGATGTGACTCCTATTCTGCCTTACTCAATAGCTATCTGCCAGAACTAGTTACAACTTTATAGACAATCATGTTATGATAATTATACTAATCCCATATGTGTGTTTCTCTGAGTCGGCTTATATACCAATTGTACTAATTTGGACTTCAATACCATGATACATAGAGCGGATTGTGCTCACACCCCTAAAGCCCTTTTCTGCTCATTTGCATAAGGATTAAAGGACAATTTTTACAAGAATGGAGCAGCGGTCCTGAATAAGAAATACATCATTGTAAACTGTGCTGACAGCCCTGTAAGGTACTGTGATTAGTTTATATCTCAATTTTGTGTTGACAGACTCCCTTTAAAGACAGTAGTGTTAAATAAAGTCTAGGTCTATTCCTGAACTAGGGTTAAAGGGGTATACCAGGCAAAAATTTTATTTTAGGGGGGTGAATAAAATAAAATAAAACATACTCACCTGTCATTGCTCCTGTGCCTCCCAGCGCGATCTGGCAGAAGTTCCCGATGCACGTGACCGCTCAGGCCAATCAGCAGCCTCAGCGGAAGAGACCTGGGATATCACAGCTGGTGAGGAATTCCACTCCAAGAAGGTAGCCATGCAGCAGGACTAGACCACTCTGGGAGGACACCGGAGCACTGGGGACAGGTGAATATGTTTTTTTTCACCTTCCCTGGCCTAATTAAAAATTTATATTTTAGCCTGGACAACCTCTTTAAGGCCAGTCTACACAGTGCTTACAATGCTTGGTCTGATGAGAGCTGATTTGATGATACAATAAGCTCTCATTTGGATCAGCCTTTTACACAAGTCAATGCAACTGCTACTGCGATCCCTCCTCCCCTATACAGTTTGGACTTTTCTCTCTTTTTTAAGCGGATTAGATTTCCGTTCGGGGGGTCTCCAAGTGGAAGTGTGAACCTAGCATTACTGGGCAAATACCAAAAAATTCACACTTGGTATACGGAGAAAGTAACAATACAATGAATAAACAAAACATGCCCATAATAGAGTAAAAATATCTTTTAGAGTAAAAATACAATTAAATGAAGACATACAAATGTATAAACATTGGGATTAACCACTTCCGTACCACCCATAGACTATAAAAGTCCAAGGGGTGGTTGTCTAGTTCTGCAAGGATGTACCGGTACGTCCAAGCAGAACTCAGTAGCTACTGAAACTGGGAGCCAGCTGTAACTGCAGCCGGAGCCCCGAGAGAGAAGACAGGGAAGGTTTATTACCTTCCCTGCCTTCCCGATCGCTGTGTATACAGTGTTCAATGAGCGCTGTATACAGCGCTATGGGCTCCGCCATCTTTCGGTCACGTGATCTGCCAGATGCAGCGTCTACAAGAGCTGCTGGGTCCTACAGGACCCAGATCAGCTCTATAGTATTGTTCAAGTAACGTGCAGGAGGCTGTATTCCTCCTGCAACTGGGGCTAAATGTACCAACCCCAGTTACAGGGGAAATCAGCCTCCACAACAAAAAAAAAAAAAGTAATCAGATGTCCTCAAAGGTCTATTATGACCTTATAGGAACACAATGTAAAAAAAAAAAATAAAAATAATAGAAAAGTAAAAAAAAAATTAAATAAAATAATACACCAATAAAATGTCCTTATTACAGGTTATGGCCCCACCCAAAAATAAAAATTAGCGTAATGAAGAGTAAAAACTATTTTATAAAGTTTTTTTAGTAGCACTTTGTTTTATTAAATAAAAAAAAAATTAAAAGTGAAAAACAGACACGTTTTCCCTCCTCTTTTGTTTATATTTTCCCAGATATAAAAAAATTAAAACACATGCAAAAATAAAAACAACAAAAAAATAAAGCCCTATGTGTCACCAAAAAAAGACGCAGAAATTAGTTGAATAACGCATATGATAAAAAATGTTATAGCCCTCAAAACCGCACATACAAAAAAACCTGAAAATGAGTCTGGTCTGGAATGGGGATAAAGCATCTGGTATGGAAGTAGTTAAATAGATAAAGGGAATATCAAATAAATAACAACCAGGTTAAGTGTACTATAGGGAAGCAACGATTAACATATATGGTTGGCAAAGGATATACTAGCAATACATATAGATCCCATAGCAGCAGCCATGATAAATATAAATATACAGTATATGCAAACAAGAAAATAAAGTTTTTGAAAGAAAAACAAAAACTATATAAGGTGCCACAGGTACTACAAATACATTAGGTTAAAGACAACCACCATAAGTAAAAAAAATGGAAAAAATTGTCCCTAAAGTAACCCACCTGGTTAACAAACCCCTCGACGTACATATCGCCGCAGACTTCGTCCGGAGTTATGAAACCTGCGGCAATACATACTTCGAGGGGTTTGTTAACCAGGTGGGTTATGCAGTAGTTCTACTGACTGGCATAGACTTCCAATCTGGCACATGGGTATGTACCTGAATTATTAAGAGGCCAGAGCCTCTTGATAACTCAGGCGTGCCTTTATTAAGACTGGCTTACGCCATTCCAAAAATCTGCCCTAATGTGTGAAAGATGTGGAATCTAATCTGTGTGGCTGTAGTGCTTGTCACTGTCTATATATACAGTGCCTTGCGAAAGTATTCGGCCCCCTTGAACTTTTCAACCTTTTGCCACATTTCAGGCTTCAAACATAAAGATATAAAATTTTAATTTTTTGGTGAAGAATCAACAACAAGTGGGACACAATTGTGAAGTGGAACAAAATTTATTGGTTACTTTAAACTTTTGTAAAAAATAAAAAACTGAAAAGTGGGGCGTGCAATATTATTCGGCCCCTTTACTTTCAGTGCAGCAAACTCACTCCAGAAGTTCAGTGAGGATCTCTGAATGATCCAATGTTGTCCTAAATGACTGATGATGATAAATATAATCCACCTGTGTGTAATCAAGTCTCCGTATAATTGCACCTGCTCTGTGATAGTCTCAGGGTTCTGTTTAAAGCGCAGAGAGCATCATGAAGACCAAGGAACACACCAGGCAGGTCTGTGATACTGTTGTGGAGAAGTTTAAAGCCGGATTTGGATACAAAAAGATTTCCCAAACTTTAAACATCCCAAGGGGCACTGTGCAAGCGATCATATTGAAATGGAAGGAGTATCAGACGACTGCAAATCTACCAAGACCCGGCCGTCCCTCTAAACTTTCATCTGAAACAAGGAGAAGACTGATCAGAGATGCAGTCAAGATCACTCTGGATGAACTGCAGAGATCTACAGCTGAGGTGGGAGAGTCTGTCCATAGGACAACAATCAGTCGTAAACTGCACAAATCAGGCCTTTATGGAAGAGTGGCAAGAAGAAAGCCATTTCTCAAAGATATCCATAAAAAGTCTTGTTTAAAGTTTGCCACAAGCCACCTGGGAGACACACCAAACATGTGGAAGAAGGTGCTCTGGTCAGATGAAACCAAAATCGAACTTTTTGGCCGCAATACAAAACGATATGTTTGCCGTAAAAGCAACACAGCTCATCACCCTGAACACACCATCCCCACTGTCAAACATGGTAGTGACAGCATCATGGTTTGGGCCTGCTTTTCTTCAGCAGGGACAGGGAAGATGGTTAAAATTGATGGGAAGATGGATGGAGCCAAATACAGGACCATTCTGGAAGAAAACCTGTTGGAGTCTGCAAAAGACCTGAGACTGGGACGGAGATTTATCTTCCAACAAGACAATGATCCCAAACATAAAGCAAAATCTACAATGGAATGGTTCACAAATAAACGTATCCAGGTGTTAGAATGGCCAAGTCAAAGTCCAGACCTGAATCCAATCGAGAATCTGTGGAAAGAGCTGAAAACTGCTGTTCACAAACGCTCTCCATCCAACCTCACAGAGCTCCAGCTGTTTTCCAAGGAAGAATGGGCAAGAATTTCAGTCTCTCGATGTGCAAAACTGATAGAGACATACCCCAAGCGACTTGCAGCTGTAATCGCAGCAAAAGGTGGCGCTACAAAGTATTAACTTGAGGGGGCCGAATAATTTGGCACGTCCCACTTTTCAGTTTTTTATTTTTTACAAAAGTTTAAAATATCCAATAAATTTCGTTCCACTTCACGATTGTTTCCCACTTGTTGTTGATTCTTCACCAAAAAATAAAAATTTTATATCCTTATGTTTGAAGCCTGAAATGTGGCAAAAGGTTGAAAAGTTCAAGGGGGCCGAATACTTTCGCAAGGCACTGTATATATATATATATATATATATATATATATATATATATATATATATATTTATTTATTATAGACATACTGATAGGGAATGTAGATTGTGAGCCCTATATGGGACAGTGACTGTCAATGTCTGTAAAGCGCTGCGGAATATGATGGCGCTATACAAGTAACCATAATAAATAAATAATAATAAATAATATTTTTGGGAAAGCTCAGAACATCATTTTCGTTTGGACAAAACCACATAGTTCAATGATATAGATTTAGAGTTATTTTTGCATAGGAGGAGGTGCTCTGCTACCCAGCTATAATAGTATCTTAACATAGCTGTAGCATGAGTGATGTGGGTGTAGTAAGACATGATGCAAGCTCATCAAATTCAGCATTTGCTTACAGTCAACAAGGAGAGAAAAAAAAAAATAAAACCAATGACGTAAATCTTCAATGAAATGTGCTGCATAATTAATAAATCTTATTACTTGTAGACAGGAAATACTTATAAATAAGGTTTACAAGAACATAACACTGTTCTCACAGTAACAGAAAGAAATGCCATCTTTCTCATGATGCTTTCACCATACTGCCATACGCAGGTATAATCATGCTAACCACATTGCTATTTTCAACATGAACAGTTCCAGTGTTCCCCTACAGAGAAAATTATTAGTAAATGCTCATGTCCAAATCACAATTTAATTGGAAACATTGGGGCACATTTATTAAGCAACTCGCATCTTTTTCGTAAATTGCACGTTTTTGGGGATTTGTATGCTTGTTGTACTTTATTTATTACGCATTTCTACCTTTTTCCAGATGTTTTTCTTCCATCACCACTTTTGCTTTTTGGAGGAATGATGCTTTGGCCAAAGTGGAGTTTCTTTAATCTCTGTATTAATAACTTGCATCTGTTTAAAAAGGAGAAAAAAATGGCGCAAATGCACTCCAGTAGCATAAAAAAGCCTCTCATGTCACACAGCACAGGAATCACAACTCCATGTGTTACATTTTGCACAAAATAGCAGGGGTGAACCTAGCCTCTCAACTGCCGGAGGCGAATGATAGAAAAGTGCCCCCCACCACCAAAAAAAAAAAAAGATACCCACATATCTATCATGGGGTTGCGTGATAGGACCCCCTAATTAGGATACGCGCCCTCCCCCATTGACAGATCTAAAGATCCCCTTTTTGGCCCCCACATAGTATAATACCCCCTTTTTTTTGGCCCCCACACGATATACAGTACGACCTCCTTTTTTTAGTCCCACCACACGATACATGATCCCCTTTTTCTGGCCCACCATATGGTATATGACCCCCTTTTTTTGTGCCTCACACGGTGTATGATTCCCTTTTTTTTACCCCCCCACATGGTATATGACCCCTTTTTTTTGCAACCCCACACAGTATACGACCCCGCTTTTTATGGCTCCCTTCACAGTATATGACCCTTTTTATGCTACCCCCAAATTATATGACCCATTACTCCCTTCACAGTATATGACCCCTTTTTATGGCCCCAACACAGTATATGACCCCCTTTTTTTACCCTACACACACACTATATGACCCCTTTTTTAAAGTCTACATGTAGTAGATGGCCCTTTTTTTTTTTTTTTTTTTACACACGCTCCACCGCCACTAAGTTTAGGAACCCCTTTTCCCCCCCACCTCCACAACAGTGGCCAATAATTTTTACTCACCTGACCACGCTCCTGTCCTGGCTACCCTCTGCTGCCGACTCCAGGGTGTGCTGTAGCCAATGCTGAAGAACATCCTGGTGTTCTTCAGTGTTGTGACGTAACTGTAGAGCCACCTAGAAGCGGCAGCAGAGGGCGGTCAGGACAGGAGTGTGGACAGGGGAGAAAGAAATGATCAGCCACTGCTTATTGCAATAACACAGTAGCAGCCGATTAAAAAAAAAAAAAAAATTTCCACCCCCCAAGTTTATTCCATGAGAAGATGCACCATATCTCATAGAAGATGCGTCGATGCGTATTTTTAAAAAAAATAGGTGCAAAGTGCACATGGCCAAAATAAAGGCGCATCTAAAAGAACATGCACTCAACATTTACCAAGGAATTCTGCCTATTTAATAAATATCCACTTCCAATAAAGCTGAGGGAAAAAAAAGCGCAACTGTGAAATTTTCAGATAAAAAAGGCTCAGTTAATAAATAACTCCCATTGGCTCCACTACGAAAATGTATGTTTGACTCTACAATTATGGGGGATTTCACTACTTATTTACCCATTAATATTAATTGGGAAAAACTAACTGCAGATATAATAATAATAATAATAATAATAATAATAATAGTCCTTTAATAGTCCCACAATGGGGAAATTCAGTGTGTTACAGCAGCAAAGATAAGCAGATACAAATACAAATACAACATGTACAGGAATGTACCAAGGTAAGAGGCATTACATTGATAGTAGACAGACAGGTAGGAATTTGCAGAGGTTGGGGGGGGGGATTTAACAGGCAGAGAGATATTTCAGTTCTCTGTGTGTAATGATCTCCGCTTAGGTCGGTGTTGGTTGTACAGCCTAACCGCGGTGGGGAGGAAAGACTTCCGATAGCGCTCCTTCTCACACCTAGGGTGGAGCAGTCGGTCACTGACAGTACTGCCCAGCGCGATCACAGTCTCATGCATGGGATGGGACTTCTTCTTCTGCATGGAGCTCACCACGGACAGTATCCTTTTGTCACATACACGGGTACAGAAAGTATTCAGACCCCTTTACATTTTTCACTCTTTGTTTCATTGCAGCCATTTGCTAAAAGCAAAAAAGTTCATTATATTTGTACACTCAGCACCCCATCTTTACAGAAAAAAAACAGAAATGTAGATATTTTTGCAAATTTATTAAAAAAAAACAACTGAAATATCACATGGTCATACAGTGGGGAAAAAAAGTATTTAGTCAGCCACCAATTGTGCAAGTTCTCCCACTTAAAAAGATGAGAGAGGCCTGTAATTGACATCATAGGTAAAGCTCAACTATGAGAGACAAAATGAGAAAACAAATCCAGAAAATCACATTGTCTGATTTTTTTAAGAATTTATTTGCAAATTAGGGTGGAAAATAAGTATTTGGTCACCTACAAACAAGCAAGATTTCTGGCTCTCACAGACCTGTAACTTCTTCTTTAAGAGGCTCCTCTGTCCTCCACTCATTACCTGTAGTAATGGCTCCTGTTTGAAACTGTTATCAGTATAAGACACCTGTCCACAACCTCAAACAGTCACACTCCAAACTCCACTATGGTGAAGACCAAAGAGCTGTGGAAGGACACCAGAAACAAAATTGTAGACCTGCACCAGGCTGGGAAGCCTGAATCTGCAATAGGCAAGCAGCTTGGTGTGAAGAAATCAACTGTGGGAGCAATTAGAAAATGGAAGACATACAAGACCACTGATAATCTCCCTCGATCAGGGGCTTCACGCAAGATCTCACCCCGTGGGGTCAAAATGATCACAACAACGGTGAGCAAAAATCTCAGAACCACACGGGGGGACCTAGTGAATGACCTGCAGAAATCTGGGACTAACGTAAGAAAGGCTACTGTCATTAACACACTACGCCGCCAGGGACTCAGATCCTGCAGTGCCAGACGTGTCCCCCTGCTTAATCCAGTACATATCCGGGCCCGTCTGAAGTTTGCTAGAGAGCATTTGGATGTTCCAGAAGAGTATTGGGAGAATGTCATATGGTCAGATGAAACTAAAGTAGAACTGTTGGTAGAAACACAACTCGTCGTGTTTGGAGGAGAGTGAATGCTGACTTGCATCCAAAGAACACCATACCTACTGTGAAGCATGGGGGTGGAAACATCATGCTTTGGGGCTGTTTCTCTGCAAAGGGACCAGGACGACTGATCCGTGTACATGAAAGAATGAATGGGGCCATGTATCGTGAGATTTTGAGTGCAAACCTCCTTCCATCAGCAAGGGCATTGAAGATGAAACGTGGCTGGGTCTTTCAGCATGACAATGATCCCAAGCACACCACCAGGGCAACAAAGGAGTGGCTTTGTAAGAAGCATTTTAAGGTCCTGGAGTGGCCTAGCCAGTCTCCAGATCTCAACCCCATAGAAAACCTTTGGAGGGAGTTGAAAGTCCGTGTTGCCCAGCGACAGCCCCAAAACATCACTGCTCTAGAGGAGATCTGCATGGAGGAATGGGCCAACATACCAGCAACAGTGTGTGCCAACCTTGTGAAGACTTACAGAAAACATTTGACCTCTGTCATTGCCAACAAAAGATATCTAACAAAGTATTGAGATGAACTTTTGTTATTGACCAAATACTTATTTTCCACCATAATTTGCAAATAAATTCTTTAAAAATCAGACAAATTTGTTTTTGGATTTCTTTTCTCATTTTGTCTCTAATAGTTGAGGTCTACCTATGATGTCAATTATAGGCCTCTCTCATCTTTTTAAGTGGGAGAACTTGCACAATTGGTGGCTGACTAAATACTTTTTTTTCCCCACTGTAAGTATTCAGACCCTTTGCTCAGTATTGAATAGAATCACCCTTTTGAGCTAGTACAGCCATGAGTCTTCTTGGGAATGATGCAACAAGTTTTTCACATCTGGATTTGGGGGTCCTCTGACATTCTTCCTTGCAGATCCTCTCCAGTTCCGTTAGGTTGGATGGTGAACGTTAGTGGACAGCCATTTTCAGGTCTCTCCAGAGATGCTCAATTAGGTTGAGGTCAGGGCTCTGGCTGGGCCAGTCAAGAATGGTCACAGAGTTGTTCCGAAGCCACTTCTTTGTTATTTTAGCTGTGTGCTTAGGGTCATTGTCTTGTTGGAAAGTGAACCTTCGGCCCAGTCTGAGGTCCAGAGCACTCTGGAAGAGGTTTTCTTCCAGGATATATCTGTACTTGGCCGCATTCATCTTTCCTTCAATTGCAACCAGTCATCCTGTCCCTGCAGCTGAAAAACACCCCCATAGCATGAAGCTGCCACCACCATGTTTCACTGTTGGGATTGTATTGGAAGAGTGAAGAAATCAGGCGATACCTTTTAGAGGCTAACTTGGGTAGGTGATGAGCAGTGCCTGGTTTTCTCCACACATACCGCTTAGAATTAACATCAAAAAGTTCAATCTTTGTCTCATCAGACCAGAGAATCTTATTTCTCATAGTCTGGGAGTCCTTCATGTGTTTTTTGGCAAACTCTATGCGGGCTTTCATATGTCTTGCACTGAGGAGAGGCTTCGTTTGGGCCACTCTGCCATAAAGCCCCGACTGGTGGAGGGCTGCAGTGATAGTTGACTTTGTGGAAATTTCTCCCATCTCCCTACTGCATCTCTGGAGGTCAGCCACAGTGATCTTTGGGTTCTTCTTTACCTCTCTCACCAAGGCTCTTCTCCTACGATTGGTCAGTTTGGCTGGACGGCCAGGTCTAGTAAGAGTTCTGGTCATCCCAAACTTCTTCCATTTAAAGATTATGGAGGCCACTGTGCTCTTAGGAACCTTGAGTGCTGCATACATTTTTTTGTAACCTTGGCCAGATCTGTGCCTTGCCACAATTCTGTCTCTGAGCTCTTTGGGCAGTTCCTTTGACCTCATAATTCTCATTTGCTCTGACATGCACTGTGAGGTCTTATATAGACAAATGTGTGCCTTTCCTAATCAAGTCCAATCAGTTTAATTAAACACAGCTGGACTCCAATGAAGGAGTAGAACCATCTCAAGGAGGATCAGAAGAAAATGGACAGCATGTGAGTTAAATATGAGTGTCACAGCAAAGGGTCTGAATACTTATGACCATGTGATATTTCAGTTTTTCTTTTTTAATAAATTTGCAAAAATATCTACATTTCTGTTTTTTTTCTGTCAAGATGGGGTGCTGAGTGTACATTAATGAGAAATAAAATGAACTTTTTTGCTTTTAGCAAATGGCTACAATGAAACAAAGAGTGAAAAATTTAAAGGGGTCTGAATACTTTCCGTACCCACTGTACATCAGGATAAATTCCTGGTCCATATTTCCAACATATGCCGCTGAATAGCCTTACAGTGCCATACATTGTCCATTGGCCACAGTGTTAAAAAACATCTACACAGCGGTATAGTTTTGTTTTTTGTAGTGACACACTGTAAGGACAGTACAGTCTGCTGCGCTTTCCTATATGACTAAGAAACTGTATAGAAATCAGGCGATACCTTTTAGAGGCTAACTGAGTATATTTGATGGTAAGCTTTCGAGAGTACTAGCTCTCTTCTTCAGACATGGTGTTATACAAGAAACTGAAAATTTACAGACTTTTTATACACAAAAGAAATGGACCTGCAAATGATCTTAGAATCTTTAAAAATAACAAAATGCAATATTAGTAGATAAGCTATTTACAACAGGTCAAGAAATAAACAATCTGGAAACTTGTGGGGCATGACGGAGGGATCAGTAATTCTTGCTGTTATCTGTTTGCTATCAGGTGTTGATTTGTGGCCCTCACAGTTCATACATAGTGTGACATGAAACTGGCAGGACTATTAAGTCCAAATTGCAGACTTTGAAAGTTTTGCATTAACTTATATTCCCATTCCTTTCTCTCCCTCTGCATCTTAAAATGTCCCATTAAAACCACAACCCACAAATTTTCAATAGAATGGTCTTCTCCGGAGAAATGTGTGGCTTCTGGGAGATCTGTTCTCTGCCCTGTTTCCCCCACATAGAGGCCTGTGGTGGGACATTGCACACACATTATGAGATACACCACATTGGAAGACCTGCAGGAAAATGTCCCCCTAATTCTGTGCACCTGTTGTGACTGTGGGACAGGTACACTGTCAGTGTTGTGGATGTGCCTGCAGGTCTTGCACCTGTTTTGCAAGCAAGGTGAGGTGCCATTTTCAGTTGGGGCCTTCAGGGCACTCCGGACAATAATACGCCGCAGGTTTGTGATTGCCGAAAGGAAAGGAGAGGGGGGACTGGAAATATGTAAGCACCTCCTGGATCTGAGGATGAAATTTCTCCGATTGGGATACGCAGTACGGCTCTTGTATGAGGCCATATGAAAATATCGGATGGACATGTGCAGTTTCCGGCGAATGATGCAGAGCGGCGTCAGAAGGCGACGAGAGTGGTGGGACTGGAGTTTGAAATCTGCGTGTGATGGATGCACATGGGACGCCCCATGTGCATTTTGCAGACCGGTGGAGCACCCCCTGTGCATCCAGAAGACTGATTAGCATAATCAGAAAATATGAAAAATGAAGAAAGAGGCGGCGCGGATGAAGAAAAGAAAGGTAGGAGACCAATAGACTTTTTAAAAGCTATTACAACGTGCTGTTAGCTAAAAATCGATTTTCCCAATGATAGAATCCCTTTAAGTAGATTAGGTTTCCGTTCTTCGGGTCCGCTTTGGGAGAGTTGAAAGCTAGTGTGAACCTAGCGTAAAATGTTTGGGAGGCTCCTGCATAACGGGGTGACCTCCCAGCATCCCAGAAGAGTGGCCAAATTTGTCACAAATGTGTGTTCAGCACATTTTGTCGCAGATTTACTAATAGTTAGACAGTGTAGACGTAGACAGGCAGTGTGAAAATTTGCCAGATTTATCACAGTGGCTGATGTTTGATGATAAATTTGGTGTAACTATACTCTGTCTAGTCTAAGTTTATACCACTGTTTAGGTGGCTCAATTTGAGATAGAATTTTACAACACAATCTTGGCGCATTTTCCTTACGCTGCACCACATATACGCCTGTGTTTACTTGTAACCATCATAGTAAATCTGAGATTTTGTGCCCACATCACAAAAAGGGGCATGGCATGCACTAAAAAGAGACGTGTTACGTAAAAAAGTGGCATAAACACCTGGAAACTTACAGACCTCCCAGATCATGTTCCAAAATATGATGTAAATCCTTTTTTTGAAATTACATATTTTGCATTTTTCTCGTATTAAACTGTAAAGGAACCACGTTGACAGCTGGCGAGAAAGTAGGAGCAGAGTGTTGATAATGTGAGTGACATTGCCATTTCCACATAACGTGACCACAGAGTATGTGTAACCATTATCCTCTCACATGACTCACTGGGGCGCTACATCACACAGAGCTCCGCCCTTTCTCGGTACTTGAGGTAAACTTAGCATCATGTGATGTGACAGTCACGTGATGGAATCATGTGCCTCCCAGGACTCCTTACTTCCCATTACGAAGCCGGTGCTGTATGGTGTGACGTCACGCTAGTCATATGACTTGCGGCCGCTCAACACTGTGCAGTGCAGTAGCCGTCGGGTTCCTGGAGTCGGAGCGGCTGCATTTAGCTGACCTCGCTAGTGTACTGCTCTTCTACCTCCGCGTCCCACGGCGGCACCATGCTGGCCCTTATTAACAAGCTGCTTGACTGGTTCAAGTCTCTCTTCTGGAAGGAGGAGATGGAGCTGACGCTGGTCGGGCTGCAATACTCCGGGAAAACCACCTTCGTTAACGTCATAGCGGTAAAAGCAGTGTTGTCACTTGTCATATAGCGGCCCCTGTTGTAACCCGGTGTGTGCCTGTAGTACATGAAGATAGACATTGGCAGCCCACGCCCAGCCTGAACACTCTGCACACCCTGCACTGTGGTCTGGACTCAGCCCTCATGTGGCTGCTAACATTATATGTGAATCTACCAGAAGACTAGAGGCATTTGTCTCATCCTCACTGTACAGTGTGGACTGTGAGCCATCATAGATTTTATATATATATATGTATTACTCTATCATGACAGTACTGTAATATTGGTATAATAGACTGTCTTCACTGCAGGTTAATACCCTGGTATCACATGGCATGTGCAGCTAATTCTTGTGAAATGCTAACGTCTGTCTGTCTTCCTCTTTTCCTTCAGTCTGGTCAGTTCACAGAAGACATGATTCCTACTGTGGGCTTCAATATGAGAAAAGTTACTAAAGGCAATGTTACCATTAAGGTAAATCTGTGTGCTTTTCCTCTCATTTATAGCACTTATTTCCTGTATTAATGCAGCTGTGTTTTCAATACTCTTGTAAAGGGCTACTCTGCCCAGACTCTTCTTCGAGATATGCTTAGAAACATCAAATAGGCAGGATCCCTTCCCTAGGAATGAAGCTTGCCTTATTCCCTGCTCTCACCAGTCAGTTTGGATGGAAATATGAATCATAAGACCTCTCTTCCCCAGATAGAAGTGGATCTCAGCGGTCCAAACCCCAGCTATCAATCTGATCTGATCGCTGCTCCCTGTTAAGGCCCTCTACACTTATGTTTCCAAGTTTGTGTAAAGCTACTGCTCATCAGTGGTAGTTTTGTGTATACTGTTCGTTACTTATGTTATACAGGTTCTGGTTTATAGATTGTGTTAAAGCTTAGACTTTCTACTGGAAACCTTTGCAATTGTGAGTGTACCATACTTAATATAAAATTGTAACTGTAAAATTGTGTATTTGCAAACTTTTTTTTTTTTTTTTTTTATGTAGACTTTTTATAGTTCTATATAAATGATACATAAAGATGGACATCACCTTTTTATGGAAGGTACCCCAAGACTATCTTACTGAGAATCATTTTCTCAGTATATATGTGACTATAAGCATCATGCACACAGGGTAAGCTGAGGAGTGGAGGCGGCATGGTGATCAAAGACTTGCAGAATTGACAAAGATCCCCTGGATTACAGAAGACCAACAGTGTGTTATGTTATGTAATGGAAAGGTACAGTGGGGTACAGTGTCCATATTAGGACATCCTCAGATATCAGAGTCAAACATCAGATTAATAGCAGTTTACAACAGTGATACCTGACTTTGACTCTGACACCTGACTTATTATACCTGACACCTGACTATATGCAGTTTTTGGGCTGGTTGTAAAATTTAGATAAGGGTGGGTTCACACCTGCGCTTGGTGTCCGTCCGTCGCCAATCCAGTGAAAATCTCGGCGAACTGGATTGGCGTCGGATACAGACCGGTCAGCGGCGCATTGGTTAAAAACCCATTCATTTGGGTTTTTAAAGCAGTGCGCGGGTGTGCGCTTACACCCTCTGCGCTGCGAATCCTTTTTTTTTCGTCGGAAACAAAGTCGGACACGCAGGACTTCGTGTTTGACGAAGAAAAAAGGATTCGCAGCGCAGAGGGTGTAAGCGCACACCCGCGCACTGCTTTAAAAACCCATTCAAATGAATGGGTTTTTAACCAATGCGCCGCTGACCGGTCTGTATCCGACGCCAATCCAGTTCGCCGAGATTTTCACTGGATTGGCAACGGACGGACAGCAAGCGCTGGTGTGAACGAAGCATAACTTCTGACTTTCATATCTGATTGAGTCAGCAGTCAGCTATGAAGCACATACAATGTTACACTGTGATTGGCCAGGATGACTGACCTCTGAGTGAACTCACTGCTCACACTCAGGAGTAGAAGATATATTGTATAAGGCTGCAGGCTGAGAGCTCCATGAACTCTGATAAAAAGTTGTCTGATACCTGACTCAGAGATCAGACTCACACATCATCTGAGTTTTTCATATACATACAAGCCAGCCAGCACATACAATGGTAGAGATTTATCAAGTAAAATTCTCCATAATTCTGGTATAATTTTTACCAAAGAACCTCTCTAACATGTTGTGCGCAACATTCGTCAAGTGTTTTAAATACTTTTATTACTTGTACAAAAAGGGGTGTGGATTCATAGTAAAGGGGCGTGACCTACAACACTGTGCTGCAAAAATACATCCAAATAACCTCTCTAACATGTTGTGCTCCACATTTAATCAAGTGTTTTAGGCTGAGGCCCCACGTACCAGGCTGCAGCAAAAAAGCGCTGTGGGAAAAACCTTGGCAGAAATGCATCACAGTTTTTCCCTCAGAGATTTTCGCAGAAAGTCTGGCAAGGTTTCTTCTGCGGACTTTCTGCTTCCATTATACCTATAGTGAAACCGCCGGCATTTCCGTAAATATAATTGACTTGCTATGATCTCCAAAACCGCAACTGTTTTGGAAATTGCAGCATTTCCACTGCGTGTATTTTTCTGCAATGCGTGGATTGTAGGGGTTGTAAAACAAACCAATTGCAGCAATGGCGTGAGGTTCAAATTACCAGTACCAGTTCAACCCCTACAATCCACGCATTGCAGAAAAATACACTGAAGCATCTAATACTGTATGTGGGGGACACTGAAGCATCTAATACTGTATGGGGGGACACAGATGCTTCAGTGTCCCCCATACAGTATTAGATGCTTCAGTGTCCCCCATACAGTATTAGATGCTTCACTGTGGCCACCACAGTGTTAGATGCTTCAGTGTCCCCCATACAGTGGTATATGCTTCACAGTGGCCCCCACACAGTTTTAAATGCTTCAGTGTCCCCCATACAGTATTAGATGCTTCAAATACTGTATGGAGGACACTGAAACATCTAATTCTGTGTGGGGGCCCACTGTGGTGCATATACTACTGTGTGGGGGCCACTGTGAAGCATATAATACCGAGTGGGGGCAATTCTGGAGCATATAATACTGTCTGGGGGCCACAGTGGCGCGCATTGTACTGTCTGGGGGCCACTGTGGAGCGCATTGTACTGTATGGGGGCCCTTCACTATTTATATCACACAGTATCTGTTTTATAGCAGACATGTGATATTATTACAGGCTGTAATAACATTGCACGGTCAATATAAAAAAGATCTTGGTTAATTTAAGGTTAAATTGCCGTTTTGGCACTTTGCGATAAAGTGTCGTCCCCCCCCCCCCCCCCCCTGTGCTCCAAGCACACCATCGTCATCCCCTGTTTGCTGCCTCCAGCGCTGCTTCTTCACGCCCCCTGCAACTTCTGCTTTTCCTTTTCACAGCGTGCATGCGCTGTCGGCCCTGCCACTTCGGGTTCAGTAAGAGCTGAAAGCACATGCTCCGTCAGCCATTTTTTTCTTTTGTTTCCTACATGAACGTGCTGCGCAGTACGCTCATGTAAGAAACGAAAGAGAAAAGTGTCAGAGGCGTCAGTTAAAAAACATGTTTCCCCCATGATAGACTCCGTTTAATGACGCACTACAACAAAAACTCTTATGTTCATCCCGGCACCCATCACCTGATTTAGTAATTCTCCAGGCTTCTTTAGTATATACTACCCTCACATCCCTTAAATTCAAGTTCATCTCTGTTTCTGATTAGGCAATGTCTTTTATTTATTTTATTTATTTTTCCCCTCATGCTCTCTCTCATAGATGGAGATATTATATTTATATATATATATATATATATATATATATATATATATATATATATACAGTACAGACCAAAAGTTTGGACACACCTTCTCATTCCAAGAGTTTTCTGTATTTTCATGACTATAAAAATTGTAGATTCACACTGAAGGCATCAAAACTATGAATTAACACATGTGGAATTATATACTTAACAAAAAAGTGTGAAACAACTGAAAATATGTCTTATATTCTAGGTTCTTCAAAGTAGCCACCTTTTGCTTTGATTACTGCTTTGCACACTCTTGGCATTCTCTTGATAAGCTTCAAGAGCTAGTCACCTGAAATGGTTTTCACTTCACAGGTGTGCCCTGTCAGGTTTAATAAGTGGGATTTCTTGCCTTATAAATGGGGTTGGGACCATCAGTTGTGTTGTTCAGAAGTCAGGTGGATACACAGCTGATAGTCCTACTGAATGGAGTGGTAGAATTTGTATTATGGCAAGAAAAAAGCAGCTAAGTAAAGAAAAACGAGTGGCCATCATTACTTTAAGAAATGAAGGTCAGTCAGTCCGAAAAATTGGGAAAACTTTGAAAGTGTCCCCAAGTGCAGGGGCCAAAACCATCAAGCGCTACAAAGAAACTGGCTCACATGAGGACCGCCCCAGGAAAGGAAGACCAAGAGTCACCTCTGCTGCGGAGGATAAGTTCATCCGAGTCACCAGCCTCAGAAATCGCAGGTTAACAGCAGCTCAGATTAGAGACCAGGTCAATGCCACACAGAGTTGTAGCAGCAGACACATCTCTACAACAACTGTTAAGAGGAGACTGTGTGCAGCAGGCCTTCATGGTAAAATAGCTTCTAGGAAACCACTGCTAAGGACAAGCAACAAGCAGAAGAGACTTGTTTGGTCTAAAGAACACAAGGAATGGACATTAGACCTGTTGAAATCTGTGCTTTGGTCTGATGAGTCCAAATTTGAGATCTTTGGTTCCAACCACCGTGTCTTTGTGCGACGCAGAAAAGGTGAACGAATGGACTCTACATGCCTGGTTCCCACCGTGAAGCATGGAGGAGGAGGTGTGATGGTGTGGGGGGGCTTTGCTGGTGACACTTTTGGGGATTTATTCAAAATTGAAGGAATACTGAACCAGCATGGTTACCACAGCATCTTGCAGCGGCATGCTATTCCATCCGGTTTGCGTTTAGTTGGACCATCATTTATTTTTCAACAGGACAATGACCCCAAACACACCTCCAGACTGTGTAAGGGCTATTTGACCAAGAAGGAGAGTGATGGGGTGCTACGCCAGATGACCTGGCCTCCACAGTCACCAGACCTGAACCCAATCGAGATGGTTTGGGGTGAGCTGGACCGCAGAGTGAAGGCAAAAGGGCCAACAAGTGCTAAGCATCTCTGGGAACTCCTTCAAGACTGTTGGAAGACCATTTCAGGTGACTACCTCTTGAAGCTCATCAAGAGAATGCCAAGAGTAGTGCAAAGCAGTAATCAAAGCAAAAGGTGGCTACTTTGAAGAACCTAGAATATAAGACATATTTTCAGTTGTTTCACACTTTTTTGTTAAGTATACAATTCCACATGTGTAAATTCATAGTTTTGATGCCTTCAGTGTGAATCTGCAATTTTTATAGTCATGAAAATACAGAAAACTCTTGGAATGAGAAGGTGTGTCCAAACTTTTGTTCTGTACTGTGTGTGTGTGTGTGTGTGTGTATATGTATGTATATATATATAGATAGATATAATCTTTACTATATTTTCCTCCTGGGAGGTAGTATAATTATCCTTCTCTTTATATTCCAAGTTAGTGATTCCCAAATGGGGAAGCCACAGAGACCCGTCAGTACGGTGGTAATCTGGAGGAAAATGGGCGCATGTCCTCTTCAACTACATCAGCATCCTTACAATGCCAATGTTGTTGAATAGAATGGTGTGGAAACAGACATTAAAGAGGACCTTTCATGTCCTCTCAGATGGCCAGTATTATATACCGCTAGAAAGATGACACTGTGCTGAATTCAGGGCACTGTCAGCTTTGGCGGTATGTGCCTGGAAGCCAGAGGTATCCCCACTGTCAGAAGGGCAGGTCTTAAAGTACAAGGCTATGGAAGAGAACTGTTAGGGGGGCCGTTAGTTTTGACACCGATATCTCCTGCAACTGGGCGCATACGGCAAAGCTGACAGCTTTCTAGCGGTATATAATACCACCCATATAAGAGGACATAAAAGGTCCTCTTCTATGTGAGTGAGGTGTCTGTAAACTGTACACTTTGTGGTCAGTAGGATCACATGACCTTTCATATAGCAGTATCTAAGGTAATATACTCGGGGAAGGGCAGAGTACTTAATTTTTATGCTTTATATGTGTCACTTTTATTGCATCATGTTTTGTAACCTATTTAGCAGTGTGTGCCTTGTGTTACCAGGAGTAGGCTCCTGTTGGTGTAATGATACAGCATGTGATGTCAGCGTCTTGTATAAATGTGTAGAAAATGTGTTTCCCCATCTTTATAGTCACATCCTTAGCAACAGTGTCATTTTCTCTGACAATGCTTTTTTTTACATTTATATTTGCAACCTACTGCTTGGATTGAATTGAATCTCTTTGTATCTGATATGTTAAGCTTCATATGATTTCAGTGCAGTCTAAAAATTCCTAGCCAAGTGCAAGGTCTAAAGCTCTTCTCATAATCAGTCATATGATTGTGATCTCTGATCATGTGCAAGTTTCAGATGTCCCTTGCATCACATAATCTTCATGTTAGTGAACTGAACTAGCTATCCTAGAAATCCATTTTAATTTTCAATCTAAGTAATGCATTGTAGCAATGGACCTTTTTTCTGGTGGCTGAAGTGTCCCAAAAAAGATGACTAGATCAAAATAGCATACACTAACTGTAAATAAGCGTATGTATTATATTTTTAGAATTATTTGTATCTGTCATCCAAGCCCTATATACATCAGTAGCTGCTGGTGTCAGGTTTATTTATTTTTTTTTAAATATTTTCTCTAGTGGTCTCTCTTTTCTCAATTGATACATAATGTATATTGGAAAACTGTATAACTTTTCATTATACAAGCAATAATTTAGTTTCTTGCTGAAACTGGACAACCCCTTTTAATAAGCTTAGTCCAGACATGGCATCACCAGTAATGTATACTTTGATTTTATTTAAATTTTCAGCCTTTTGCGGTTTACAACTGCTGAAAGCTGCAGCCCAATTTTTGTCTGCTGGTTTGCAACCTAATATAAGCTGTATCCTTCTATTAACAGAATATCTGTGCTCTTACATACTGTGCTCCCTCTTTGATGTAGTAATTGAGGAGGAAGATGTTTTCTTCCCTAGTAGCTGACAGAATCCCTGCATATGTGGAGCAGGTCATTTTTCTTGTGCTTCACTAAGGATGTGTTCACATATGTCCTGTGCGCTCATTAGCACACAGGCCAGAGAAACTGATGCCAGGACAGATCCCATAGTTTTTTTTATGGGATCAGTTCTGGCACAAGAGGCATCAGTTCTAGCGCTGTATAGGCTCTTACAGATTCAGAGCAATTTGCTGGTGAAAACAATGTTCGTCATTGAAATCCCAATGCAGGTCTCAATTCCCGACATCGTTTTAACAGCAAATCTGTAAGGGCTATCATGATGGTATTCTCATTTTTGAGGTTCTCATCTTTAAAATGAATCCAAACTCATCTTCGTAGCCCTAACAGATCTATAGATATGGGGCTCTAAAGTGTCCTCCCCCTCAGGCAGCATCTTAGAACTACTGAAGGAGTGGAGCTGCAGACTGCAGAGACAATGATAACTCTCTGATTGTCACAAAGAGGGATAACGTAATACCCCACTGAGCCTAATCAGAGGGGTATTCTTATGTAATACCCCTCTGAACATAACTTGGAAATGTATTGGCGCTGTGACCCAGACGTTTACCATCATCCAGGTCGCAGCACCAAAAGAGTTGCACTAAACACATACTCAAAGTCATCAATAAAGCATTTTTCATTGTCCCGTCCATACCTGATCTTTATAGAATAAAATACGCCGACTACCTCTATAGCAATATTATTACACGCTAAAATAATAGCAATAACGATTATTACTAGAGTTGAACATATAAAACATTTCTGACAGGTGGCGAAGTTCCGTCAGTCAGATGATACATTTTCACCTATTAAATGTCACAAAAAAATTCAGTCTTGCAGTTTTGGAAAGTACATTTTGTTTGCAGAAAGTGATTGCTTGAGCTGGCACTTTAGTAGCAAATTTGAGTGCAATTTTTGCTTATAATCTCTATTTGCTACAAAGTTGCATGAAGGTTGTTGCATATATGAAATATTGTGTTTTTATTTACGGTATGCTGTGCAGTCTCAAAAGCGTTAGATTTTGGTATCACAGTTAGTTTGCTTTGTGCAGTATAGATTTTTAACAGTGAATGACAGCAAAATCTTGATTGACTTCTGTATCAGTGTTGTGGTGTGTGTGTGTGTGTTTTTTTTTTTTTCTTTTTTTTTTCTTTTAGTACAAGCTTTTGTTGTAGTTGATGTTTGCGGTATATATAAATTGTGTACACCTTGATCTATTATTTTATGTGTGAATGTATGATTGAATAGGAGTTTTAGGTGCAATATGTTTTAGTGCATTTTTTTCAAAAAATAGTTTTTGTCAGAGTTACATGAAGGTGGACATGGATATTGATAACCCATTGAGACACATGTAATTTTCATGTTTATCTACTTTCAAGAAATATATAAGGTTTAGGGGTGCACTTGCTTTTCACGGTGTGTAATGCTTACATTTTATAGGATGATACACTTTTTTTATTTTATTATTTATTTATTTTTTTAACCCTTCCAGCTTCCAAGCAGGTTTTTCTTCCTTCCAGTTCTGATGATTTTTCTAAAGATATGTGCATGAAGGTGTAGACCTTCGTGTTGAACTATTATGTATTAGGAGGTTTGGTGCATGTAACTTTTTGTTTGTTTTCCACTTTTAGCAAATAGTATACTGTATTTTTTGGACTATAAGACGCACCTAGGTTTTAGAGGAGGAAAATAGGGAAAAAAAACTTTGAAGCAAAAAAAAAGTGGTAAAATATTTAATATATGGGAGTTGCAGTTTTGCAACAGCTGCAAGGCCACATTGACAGGTGTCCCTGCAGCTGTACGGGGATGCATAGGGCATCTTTTTTTTTCCGGGGCCAGGTGTACTTTTTAGTTGTACCATTTTGGGGAATGTCTATCACTTTTTATTCAAATCAGAGGCAAAACAGCGGTCCAGCATTTTTGAATTTTTTTTTTCCCCCGCTATGACGTTCACCCTACGGGAAAAATATTTCTCAAATGCCCTCCATGACAGCACCACAGGAGGTTGTATCTCCTCCCAATATTAGGGACAGGAAAAGCACACAAGAGGTTAAATACCCTCTCCCCTTCCTCCCTCTTCAGTGTTTTTTCCTGTCCCTATTAGGGTGTGTTCACACGGCGGAAAATGAAAATCATTTTCCTCTGCAGGAATTTTCGCCGCGGTCAGCCGCGACGGGATGCCGATGCAGTGCATCAGCATTCCGTCGTGGCATCCCGCTCCTGATTAGGCCCGGATGAATGGGCCTAATCAGGAGTGCTTCTTGAGCCGTGAACACCGTGGGTAGAATCCGCGGCAAGATGGGTCATGTTGCTTTTTTTTTTTTTTTCCGCTAGAGGAAAAAAAAGCTACTGACTCCCATTGAAACGAATGGGAGGAGTCTTTTCAGGTGGCTTTTGAGGCAGATTCCGTGTCAAAATCCGCTACCAAAAAACTCCATGTGAACACCGCCTTAGTGGGCAGACAAGAGGTTTGGAGCATACTTACCCGGCAGAGTGGGGTCCAGTGTGGCTGTTCCTGCAGATCTGCGCCATCTCTCTGCGGACACTCGCTGGGTCCATCTTCTCCTGCACCATCCTGGGACAGTGGAGATGTGTAACGCGGGCCTCGGTCCCTCTTCGGAGGCTACCTGGCCTGTAGAGTCCCCTGCCTGTTCTCAAAGCCGGCGTTCCCGGCTGGGATGCACGCCGATGCCGCTTCCGGTTGTGGTGACATCACTTCCGGTTGCAGAGAAAGACGCTAAAGGAGGGAAATTTGAAAAGTTTAGTGTTCTGAACAGGTGCAGGTGGACCGGAAGCGTTCCTATTCGTGGAATGGAGTACGCAGGTAGTCGGTGGCTGGTTTAAAAAGCCTCCCAGACCAAGAGGCTTTCTCCTCAAGGTAGGACCATCTGTGTCTGTTTGTTATAATGCCTGGAGATGAGTCCTCTAGAATGGTGTATGAGCCTGGCGTAACCCCAGCCCCAGTGAGTAATCTGGTAATGGGATGTTACATGGTATGATTAGGGGAGTTCTCATGTCCCTTTATTGTCATGTATTTGTTTAGGAAAAAGAAGCTAAAGATGTGTCTTCTAAATCTAAGAAAGTGGCTGTATTTAAAAAATGTGCCATCTGTGAGAAAAAGCTTTCTTCCACGTCTAAAAAATCTTTGTCAGTCTTACACTGAAAAGATAATTAAAGAGGAACAGCCGTCTTTAATGGAGGAAATTAAAGGGATGGTTCGGTATGAGATCCAGTCCTCCCTAGCTTCTTTTTCCCATGCCTTTTCCTCTGCTGAGCCACAACCTGCGGCCAAAAAGAGGAAATTTAATTACTGATCCAGATTCGGATAATAGTGATGTTTACGTCCCATCTGGGTCCGAAGATTTCCTGGAGGAAGGGGAATTACTTGGGCCTTCAGATATTGAGGATAAGAAGATATTACTTCTCATCTGCATTTACCCAGGAGCTTCTTTCTGCCGCTAAAAGCGCCATGAATATAGAGGATGTTCAGGAGAAGCAAACTATTCAGGATGAAATGTTTGCAGGGCTTAGGCCAAAGAAAAAAATTAGCTTTTCCCATTCATGAGAATTTAGTGTCTAATTGGATGAATGGCTACATCCGGAGAAAAGGCTTGGTCTCAAGAAATTAAGGACAGATTTCCTTTTGATGAATCTAAAATCAAAGGTTGGGCAGAAGTGCCAAAAATTGATATATAGGTGGCTAAAGTGGGGAAAAAGACGACGCTTCCTTTTGAAGACTCGTTGCAGCTTAAAGACCCGCTAGATAGGAAAGCTGACAGCCTCCTTAAGAAATCCTGGGAGTGCTCTTCAGCCCTGTTACAAGTTAATATTGGATCAACTTGTGTGGCAAGGTCTATGTATAGATGGCTAGACCAACTTGAGATCCATCTTAGAGAAGGCACCTCAAGGGAAGATATCTTATCCTCCATTCCGCTGCTACAGAAGGCCACTGGCTTTCTTGCAGACGCTTTGGCACAGTCAGTAAGATTGCCTCCAGATCTGGGGTCCTCGCTAATACAACTCGCCGAGCATTATGGCTGAAAATGTGGGCCGGTGACCCAATATCTAAACAGAAGCTCTGTGCTATTCCCTTCCAGAGAGAGTATGTTTTTGGTCTGGAATTAAATATGTTGCTTGAAAAGGCAACGGATAAAAAGAAGTCTCTTCCAGAGCCAAAACCTTCTAAAAGAAAACAGCCATTTCGTCTTTTTCAAGGATACAATTCTGAATATAAATCCAAGGGTGAAACAGGAAGATGAAGCTACCCTTAGGGGAGGCAGGGGGAAAAATTTCATCTTTAACCCCAATAAGCAATCCCGGGACAAACAATGACACCAGGAGGATAGGGGGCAGGTTGTACAGGTATGCCGTACCCTGGAAGGAAATAACATGGAACCTGTACATCCTAAATTCTATAGCAAACGGCTTCAAAATAGAATTTTCAACCTATCCCCCCAAAAGAGTAGGGTTTACATCCATACCATCTCGTACGCTTCACCTGGCTTTCATGGAAGGTGTCCAGAAACTTCTGGAAATGGAAGTAATTTGTCCTGTTCCCTCCCCCCCCCCCCCTTAGAGAGAGGGGAAGGTCATTATTCACACTTGTTCATGGTAACAAAAAAAAAAAAACAGGTACAGAATAATAATAAATTTGAAGCCACTAAACATTTACATAGTTTATCATCGTTTCAAGATGGAATCCGTAAAGTCCACAATTTCCCTGGTAGGGCAGGACCATTTTATGGCCACCATCGACCTTCAGGATGCATACTATCACATCCCTATTCATCCTCTCTACCAAAAATTTAAGGTTTTGCAGTCCAGCATGTGGGTGGGTGGGGGGGGTGGAGACACTCCACTTTCACTTTCGGGCTCTCCCCTTGGGAATATCATCAGCTGTTTACGACGGTGATGGTGAAAGAAGTAGCTTTTCTAAGGAAACAAAATCTGATAGTGGTCCCTTATCTAGACGACCTCTTAGTGGTAGCTCAGTCTTCTCCAGTATCGCGTTCAGATAGTGTGTCCGACTTTACAAAAAAATAGGATGGGTAATAAATTGGGAGATCTAATCTAGTCCCAAGGTATTTGCAAGATTTTTCTGTGTATCCTGCTCAATTCCCATCTGCAGATGTCCTTTCTCCCCCCAGACAAGATAGTGGCTCTAAAGTCCAAAGTTGCTACCTTTCAAAGGAAGACACAGGTATCTATAAGGGAGGCAATGTCTGTGCTGGGGTCTATGACTAGTATCCAGGCGGTTCCCTGGGTTCAAGCTCATTCAAGAGCTCTTCAGTCCTTGATACTATCAAGTTGGGATAAGAGTCAGCTGTCATTAGACAAGACGATCTTTGTGTCTCACAGTGTAAAAGTCTCCCTACAATGGTGGAGGAAGAGCTCAAATTTACAGCAGGGAATTCCTTGGAACCCTTCCCCAGTAATTCAGATTACTACAGATGCAAGAAGATTCGGTTGGGGAGCAACCCTTTCTCAGAGATCATTTCAAAGGGCATGGCCTGCAGCTTTCCACAGGCATTCCATGAACTTCCTGGAGCTTCAGGCATTTTGGGAAGCCCTAAAAGCAACCAGACCATTGATAAAAGACTCTCATGTCAGGATATTGTCAGACAACATGACAGCAGTGGCATTCCTGCGTCACCAGGCAGGTACTCAATGGCAGAACAGCCCTTAGCAGTTATTTTGATTCTGACTTAGCTAACCATTGCTGGGTTAAGAGATGTTGTTTTTTTTTTTTTTTGTTGTTTTTTTTTCTGGGACCTGCAGGCTTCTCCCAGGGAGAAAAGTTTTACTTCCACAGTGGGATCTCAATATAGTCCTTAAGGGCCTGACGCTGCATCCCTTTGAGCCAATCGTTGAGGCTAATATAAAAGAACTGTCCTGGAAAGCATCTTTTCTGGTTGCCATAACATCTGACAGAAGAGTTAATGAAGTTCAGGCTCTCTCGATCAGAGAACCTTTACTAAAAATTTTAAAGGATAGAATAGTTTTTTGGCCTGACCCTACTCTTTTTCCAAAAGTGGTTTCCGATTTTCATGTCTCAGGAGATCATTCTTCCTTCCTTTTGTCAACATCTGTGTAATAGGAGGGAAGAATTATTTCATAGGCTAGATGTCTGTAGAACTATCCTTTCTTCAGACTGGAGAAAGGATGAGAATCTTTTTATTCAGTTTTGTGGCCCTAACAAGGGGAAGAAACTGTCAAGGAAATCCCTTGCTAGTTGGATTAAAAATGCAATATGTAAGGCCTATCTGTGTCAGGGTTTATCTCCCCCCCCCGAAACACCTTAAAGCTCATTCTACCAGAGCCATGTCCGTTTCTTGGGCTGAAAGGACTGATGCCTCCTTAGACCAAATCTGTAGAGCCGCTACTTGGTCTTCGGTCCATACATTTACTAAACATTATAGATTGGACCTTTATCGCACGTCGGACCTCTCCTTTGGAAGGAAGGTCCTGCAGGCGATGGTCTCTCTCCCCTTCCCTCAAAGTAGTTATCTGGCATTCCTCCTGTGGTGCTGTCATGAAGGGCATTTGAGAGAATAGAATTAGTACTTACCGGTAATTCGGTTTCTGGTAAGCCCTCCATGACAGCACCCTGATTTCCCTCCCAGTAGCTAGACTATATTTGGTTTAGGATATATTAATAGTGGTCATCTGGAATACACTGAAGAGGGAAGAAGGGGAGGGGCTATTTAACCTCTTGTGTGCTTTTCCTGTCCCTAATAGTGGGAGGAGATACAACCTCCTGTGGTGCTGGCATGGAGGGCTTACCAGAAACCGAATTACCAGTAAGTACTAATTCTATTTTTTATAAGTTTGTAGACCAGGCATTTTCAGACACAGGGATTCCTAATGTGTATGTGTTTCACAGTAACTTTCTATTTTTATATGTATTCTAGGGAAAGGGGTGATTTAGAACTTTTTTATTAGACCCCCAGGGGACCAGCTGCAATAGTAATATTCCTTTTACAGGCCTGGGAGCCTTCATTAGGCTCCTGCCTGTCACAGGAACAGGACGGCTCCCGCAACAAGAAAGGTACGGGGCCGGTGGGTACTAGCCCCGGGGGAAGCTTTACTACGTTTAGGGGGTCTCACATGTAGTATTGCCGTCGATCAGAGTCTGATCGCAGACATTAGCTCCGGGTCTGCGCATTACAGCGGAGACTTGGTAGCTAGGGCGACCGCTCTACAGCCGAGCGGCTGCCATCATCTTCACAGGCCTAGCATCCGCCGTACTGTTACACTGCTGGGACGCCCTCCTGGCCCAGGGTCCGCAGCATCGCCCCACTACTCCCACGGCAGGAAGCCAGCAGTGGCAGGAGTGGGGGCGATGCTGCGATCCTGCTCCTCCACCCCCCCACAACACCCACATTTGGACCATAAGACGCACCCCCATTTTCCTCCCTAATTTGGGGGGGAAAAGTGCGTCTTATAGTCCGAAAAATACAGTAAATTTTATTTAATCTTATTTATGTCCCTCCTCCTCCTCCTCCTCCTCCTCCTCCTCCTTCTCCTTCTTTTTTGTATAAAACACACTTTCAATCAAAATTGCATGAAGGTGTCTGTTCATATACAGTACCAAGTGGCATTTTGACAATGCTGCAGGTGTCTACTTTCAGAAAATATATAGGTGTGGGGGGGTAGTATAATTTTTTTTTTTTTTTTTTTTAATGCTGCAATTTAGATTTTATTTGTCCATCTAAAAATTATGAAAATTTCCCTGGCCACCAGTGGTATAATGCCAAGTTAGTCACTTCCCGTACAGTATAATGGCACATTAGTCGCCCTCCGCCTTATCCTTATTTTTCTTGTTTAAACCTGGGGTGCGTCTTATAGATGTTTCTTTTTGTCTGAAAAATAATGTAAATACTGGACGTGTTCAGCTTGGACCTTTACATGATGGCGGATCTCGGTCAATGGAAATTTAGTAAAAGTAGTTGAGTACCCCTACTCTATTGGCCTCGGCAGCCCATCATGCCTTGTGGACCATCAAGGTAAAAACTGATGACAACTTATGGTTTTGGAGTAGAAATGAGTAAAAAAAAAAAAAAAACCTGATGACCACTGATGCATTTTCGAATCAGTTGTAATCACTAAGGGACAAAAAAAATTATACTGATGCAACTGATTTATGTGAACCTACCCTAAGATTGAAAAGTTGTAGAAATAGTAGAGTAATGGACTCTTCAGGCAAAAGCTCTGTAGGCAACATTTACTTGCTTGGACTACCACAAAAAAAGGTGCAACTGACAAATGTTGGGTTTAGGCAGGTCTTGTTGGTGAACTGGGTTAAATGTGTTATTCCTAAATTAATCCTTTGTCATTATTATATTCGTTTAAATTTATTTTTTTTGTGCAGGTTTGGGACATTGGAGGTCAGCCGAGGTTTCGTAGTATGTGGGAGCGCTACTGTAGAGGTGTTAATGCAGTTGTGTAAGTAAGACTGTCTGTAAGCTTGTCTTTGATTTTTATATATAATATATATATATATATATATATATATATATATATATATTACTCTGATTATGTAAAGGGTTTTGCCATAAAACAACCAATCCCCTAGCCCCACAGGTTTGGCATAAATGTCTGAGTGAGGGTTCACAATTAGGATCACATTCATGAAAACTGGATCACTTATACCTTTGTCTGAATGGAGAAGTGAGTTGTGCAGGTACTGTGGGACTGCCAGATATACATCCTTCAGTAGTCACATGGAGAGAGCAGATACATATACTTTTTCAGGACAGCAAACGGCTTTATGCCTGCTATGTCCTAAGCATGTGCTTGTTCTGCCCATCAGATGAAGATCTCATCCTGAATTTCTTTTGATAAAAATAATTGTAGCTGCATCTTCTGAATTTTTTTTTTATTTTTTTCACCAGGTACATGGTAGATGCAGCAGACTTGGATAAAGTGGAAGCATCAAAATATGAATTGCACAACTTGCTTGACAAGCCACAGTTGCATGGCATCCCTGTAAGTGTGTGTGTATATATGTAATGGAGATAATGGTTTGTGTTCTCAGGATTGCAGTGCAGCTGTTAGGCTACATGTTTTAAAGGGACCTGTAACTATTGCACAGTTTTGATATGTCTTGTGAAAATACCATAAATGTTTGAGAATGATATACCCCCTGTAACAGTGTCATGGAACATGGCTGACAATCACTGATGGCAGTTCAGTGTGTTCTGCCTCCTACCTTCTCTGTGAGGTTTCGTTTATTTAGGACTTACTGGCTAAAAAGCAATTCTCCAGGGGAAAAACTTGCTGCAAAAATGTGTATCTAAATGTGCTCTGTATCTTTTTAAAACTTGTAACATGCTTGTAATTTCCTGCAGATTTATTCTATCTGTGAATGGATTCTAAAAATCCCTATTCATTACAATTGTACTATTTGTTGCATATTTTCGGTTCTTGCTCCTCACTGAAAATCCACATTTTCAGTGAGGTGCAGCTCACCATCCGCATTCCCATTTTATGCGTCACGGTGCTGGAGATATTAGTGTGGTTAATTTTGGCACCGATCTCTCCCTACTGTCAGAAGGGTGGGCCTTACCAATATGTACCGCACTGGGGTGCATACTGGGAAAGCAGACTGTGCGCTGAATTCAGCACACTGTCAGCTTTCTAGCAGTATATAATACCGCACATCTGTGAGCACGTGAAAGGTCCTCTTTAAAGGGAATCTGTCAGGTCAATCTGGGACACTAAACCAACCACAGGTCCTTATAGACCTGGGGTTTAGTGTCCCAAATCGCCCTGTTGTAATGCAATCCGCAGGCGTATTAAAAACCTTTATACTTGCCTAGAGAAGGGTCCGATGAACACTGTTCGGCTAGAACAGCCTGGCTTATTAATGAGCTTCTTTGTTGGCACGCCTCCCGGCGTCTGCACTGTTCTTCAGTGAAGCCGAAGGTGGACAGCCGGCTTCACTGCGCAATTGCCGGAGGTATGGGGCATGCGCACTGAAGCCAAGGTGTACTCCTCTGACTTCATTGAAGAACTGCGCAGGCGCGGGGAGTACAGCGGCAGGGTGAGTATAAAGATTTTTTATTTTTAATGAGGCCATGGATTGCGTTATAACAGGGTGATTTGGGACACTAAACCCTTGGGCCATATGGACGTGTGGGTGATTTAGCGTCCCGAATTGCCCTGACAAGTTCCCTTTTAAACCTCTTATTTGATATTCTGAGTAACTTTAATCTGAAAATCTCCATTATCACTATAAATAGGAGGTTGAAGAAAGGTCAAGAAGCCAACTGTTATGAGAAAAATTAGGGGTTTATTTTGTGAAGATCAGAACCAAATTTTTTTTTTTTTTTTTTTTATTAGTAGTTATTCTATCCAAACAAAATGTGTGTTTATACACCCAACTCCTTCATGCTTCAACAGAATTGCAAGAGAAATAACTCAACACTCTTCATATGGAAAAATACATCTTTACATTTGTGCAATCTTAGAGAACCTGTACTCTTCTGACTTGTCTATTTAAAGAGGTTGTCCAGGCACATTTTTTTATATTTTTAATATGTTGGGGGGAAAAAAAAAAAAAAAATCATACTCTCCTGTCCCTAGTGCTCTGGTGTCCTCCAGCGCGGTCCAGTCCTTCTGCTCTGGCATCTTCTCAAAGTGAAACTGCTCACTGGCCTCAATCAGCGGCCCCAGGAAGAGACCCGGATGTCACAGGTGACATCGATGCCCTTCCCTGAGGTTGCTGGTTGGCCTCAGCAGTCAAGTGTGGGGGGGTTTCCGCCAGAAGATAAGACCAAGAGGCCTGGACTGTGCTGGGAGGCAGCGGAGCACCATGGAAAGGTGAGCATGAATATTTATTGAGGGTTTGTTTTTGTTTTTCATTGCCCCCCTGGCTGATTTTAAAAAATAACTTGTCCATTTTTGCCTGGACAACCCCATTTTAAATAAATCCTTGTGTTCGAATTTTGTTTTATCATATACTCCATTATTTTCCTCAGCTATTCCTCATAGAAATGTATGAATAATTGGATCCTACCAGTTTGGGGCGGGGGGATGGGAATCTGACATTGAACAATCGGTGTGGACAGTACTGTGTACGGCCACGTGATCAGGGTTATTTGCAGATTGTCTGGATGGATTTCAATTCAGAAAATCTGCCCTGTAATTCATTATCCATTAAGTTGATGAGAAATTGTTCCTCAAGCATATGATGCTATGTGTTTTTTCCTCCCCCTTCTCTAAACCAGCATTGTATGAGGCCAATTGTATGTGCAGCCTCTTTCTGCTGCGGATTCCACGGGGGAGTTTTGAGGTAGTCAATCGCAAAGCTATGTGTGCATGCCCTCGAATTAAATCTAAAAGTCAAGAGTAGTCCTGTAGGGGTATATTCACACAGAGTATTTTGTAGGCTGAAAAAAATCTGCTTCTGGAATTAAACTTTTTTTTTTTTTTTTTTTTTTTTTTTTGCTTTAGCAGACTGTATAGACCTGGAAACTTCTCTTTAAAAACCGCAAGCTTTTTTTTTTTTTTTAAAGTGGCTTTTGCAAAAAAATGCTGAAAAAAAATCAGCTAGAGGGGAAAAAACTGACTCCCATTGAAATGAATGGGAGGCATTTTTTTTTAGGTTGATTCCACCTCAAAATCAGCCTGCACAAGAACTGTGTGAACATACCCTAATATATGTTGTGGCTAAATAGAGTACTGTTCTGCCATGGGTAGAATTCTAGAGAATAAAACATGTCACTGTCATGATTCGCTGTACCCTTTCAAGACTTATTCTTACTACAGTGTGTTTATTTCTAGGCTTTGCATTTTGCTTGTGGTTGTAAAGGAACGAAGGTTAGATTCTTCTGTTCCTTGTGTATAATATGATGATTTCATGAAACATTTATTTTCTCGGCAAATATGTAATTATTAGGATGTAGCCATAACAATGGTGTGTGAATGGCTGTGAAGTGTTTGTAAGATCTTGGGGCTCTTTATCAAAATCAGCATTTGCCACGCCGATCTTGATAGCCTTGGCATCGGTGGACTCTGCACCTAATTTATGATACTGTGCATTCCTCATCGTAAATTCAGCACAACCTCCAGGGTCTGTGTAACAAAACGGAAATCAATGCCAGATCCTTGCCAGAAAAGTGGTATAAATGAGAAGTCAAATGGTTGTCTTACCCCTCCACCTTTCCCATTCATGCCCTCTTTGAGAAAAGTAATGTGCGTGGTGCAGAATTCAAAGTTGAAATTTTTGCTCAAAAATTCTGTTGCACAAAATTTGCAACTTTTTACCTGGCTTATCCTTTAGTTAATGGCAGTGTGAGACAGGATGACATGAATACATAATTGAAATAATCGATGTGAGCAAGTTCTCTTCATTAACTGAGCCAACTTTTGATTTTGGTTATTTTTCGATTAATTGCCCAGCCCTAGATAACTTTTTAACCTTAAAAAGGTTACCACCCACTTGGAGCAACAGACCTAGCTTATGTATGACCTTCCAGGAGCCATATCTTTTGAACAGGTGGATGGATTTAAAAAAAAAAAAAAAAAGCCACATTTTTCAGGGGTATAGGAGGAATCAAATGATGTAAGGCATTTTGTACTTGATGATCTTCCAGTGTATTCAGTTACTTAAACATTTTGATCTATCTATAGGGATAATTATTATTTTTTACCTGGCCTTGGAAGGTTTTATATAAATTAGCTTTTACAGTGAATAAAAGCTCATTTACAAATAGCCTTCCAGGGGGGCATCAAATAATGTATGTCACTTTAGCTTTTTGAGCTTGCTAATAGGTCCTAGTCAGGAGTTAAAAATATGAGCTAGCACACCCCTTTAAATCTATGTAATCTATCCTCCTCTCACTGTTCACAATCTAATTGTTTCTGTAATAATGCAATGTTTTCTTCATTATTGCATTGTCCCTGCTGGCTGTAGTCTTTCTCTGCCTCCCTTCTCCATAAAATAGATATTCTCTGGTATAGTGCCTATGACATCATCCATCTATTTCACTGAGAAATATTTCTTAGACTGCATAGAATAGCGCAGCTTTTTGATTTTTAACAAAACTGATGTGTGTGGTGTGTGTTTTTTTTTTTTTTTTTTTTTTTTTTTTTTTTTTTTGACTGTTGGGTGAATGGAGGTCTATAGATGGATTTACTGTATGTGTGCAGAGCTTTCACAATGCATATGATAAACTTAAATGTATGTTTAAACACTGCGTTATTGCTTTCAATTTGTATTGACCTATTTCCAGATTTCTCTTTGTGTTCTGTTACTATAAAACCTATTATGACCTCTGCTAATGCTCCATGTAGTCATTTCTATTTTAGAAGTAACAGAACGTTCAGCATTATGCCACTACTGTTCTAAAGTCTGGGATCACCCAGACAATTTTGTGTTTTCCGTGAAAATTCACACTTTTATTTATCCAATGAGTTGCAAAATGAATAGAAAATATAGTCAAGACATTGACAAGGTTAGAAATAATGATTTTTATTTGAAATAATAATTTTCTTCTTCAAACTTTGCTTTCGTCAAAGAATGCTCCATTTGGAGCAATTACAGCATTGCAGATCTTTGGCATTCTAGCTGTTAATTTGCTGACGTAATCTGGAGAAATTTCACCCCATGCTTCCAGAAGCCCCTCCCACACGTTGGATTGGCTTGATGGGCACTTTTTGCGTACCATACGGTCAAGCTGCTCCCACAACAGCTCAATGGGGTTGAGATCTGGTGACTGCGCTGGCCACTCCATTACAGATAGAATACCAGCTGCCTGCTTCTTCCCTAAATAGTTCTTGCATAATTTGGAGGTGTGCTTTGGGTCATTGTCCTGTTGTAGGATGAAATTGGTTTCAATCAAGCGCTGTCCATAGGGTATGGCATGGCGTTGCATAATGGAGTGATAGCCTTCCTTATTCAAAATCCCTTTTACCTTGTACAAATCTCCCACTTTACCAGCACCAAAGCAACCCCAGACCATCACATTACCTCCACCATGCTTGACAGATAGCGTCAGGCACTCTACCAGCATCTTTTCAGTTGTTCTGCGACTCACAAATGTTCTTCTGTGTGATCCAAACACCTCAAACTTCGATTCGTCTGTCCATAACACTTTTTTCCAATCTTCCTCTGTCCAATGTCTGTGTTCTTTTGCCCATATAAATCTTTTCCTTTTGTTAGCCAGTCTCAGATATTGCTTTTTCTTGGCCACTCTGCCCTGAAGTCGCCTCTTCACTGTAGACATTGACACTGGCGTTTTGCGGGTACTATTTAATGAAGCTGCCAGTTGAGGACCTGTGAGGCGTCGACTTCTCAAACTAGAGACTCTAATGTACTTGTGTTGTTTCTCAGTTGTGCAGCGGGGCCTCCCACTTCTCTTTCTACTCTGGTTAGAGCCTGTTTGTGCTGTCCTCTGAAGGGAGTAGTACACACCGTTGTAGGAAATCTTCAGTTTCTTGGCAATTTCTCGCATGGAATAGCCTTCATTTCTAAGAATAAAAATAGACTGTCGAGTTTCACATGAAAGTTCACTTTTTCTGGCCATTTTGAGAGTTTAATCGAACCAACAAATGTAATGCTCCAGATTCTCAACTAGCTCAAAGGAAGGTCAGTTTTATAGCTTCTCTAACCAGCAAAACTGTTTTCAGCTGTACTAACACACTTGCACACGGGTTTTCTAAACATCCATTAGCCTTCTTACACAGTTAGCAAACACAAAGTACCATTAGAACACTGGAGTGATGGTTGCTGGAAATGGTCCTCTATACACCTATGTAGATATTGCATTAAAAACCAGATGTTTGCAGCTAGAATAGTCATTTACCACATTAACAATGTATAGAGTGTATTTCTGATTCATTTAATGTTATCTTCATTGAAAAAAAACTGTGCTTTTCTTTCAAAAATAAGGAAATTTCTAAGTGACCCTAAACTTTTGAACAGGTGTGTGTGTGTGTGTGTGTATATATATATATATATATATATATATATATATATATATATATATATATATATATATAAATATATATATATATAATTAGAATATATATATTTTTTTTTTTCCACTATGGTAACTCTGAATTACAGAAATCTGATTGTATACACACACTCCTTGTGATTAAAACTTGGAGAGTGGATTGTATCTTGTGTATGTTATATGATCTCTAAAGCTGTATCATTTCTCCACCCCAACCCTCCAGTGGTTTTTCAAAACCATTAATATGAGAGAATAAAACAGCAGATGGCACGAATGAGTAGACTTGTTGCAGTTTTGTATATGGCAATATTGACTCTACTGCTCATCAATCAGTCACTTACTGTTATGTTCCCCTAAGCCATATGACTAGGAAAATAATATAAAATATGTTTTCTAAAGAAATGTGTAATAAGTGACAAATGAACTTTTTGGCGCAATGAGAGCGTTGTTGCTTAACTCTGAGGCTCCATTTTTACAAGGAGGGGGGGACCCTTTGGCTAAGGTCTCACATTGCAGAAACACAGTATTTTTGGCTGCTGAAATGCAGTGGATATAAAAAAAAATCCACTGCGTTTTACAGTACCAGAAAAATATTTCATTAATCTCATCCACACATTATGTGGGTAAAAATGAGCTGCGGAAAAGCTGCATTTTCAAAAACAGAGTATGGTAATTCTAGATGCAGATTTGTAAGCTGTTTTTCCCCACATATTTAATGGTGAAAGAAACAAAATTCAGAGATTAACGCTGCAAAGACTCAATGGAAAAGAAAGCAATACGCTTAACTGTATTTCGCTTTTTAGAGCTTTAGCCATAGTCTGATTCACTGCTCCAAAGAGCAATATCTCTGCAGAGGTGGCACTGTTTCAGTCAACAGTTAGCGTATCAACCACTGATTGATAGGCTAGGGTGGCACATGAGTCAGACTCCCCTTAAGGCTGGTTTCACACTACCAAGTCTTGTACGTGAGACTTGATCCATGGGTGCATTGGATTTACCAGTCTGTATGCTATGCCAGGAGACTGCTTCCTAGCATTATAATTATCTATATTGACAGGAGTACCTGCCTTTCTGCTACATACAGTACAATTCACATGGATAACTATAATTCTAGGAGGCAGTCTCCTGGCATAGTGCACAGGTTGGTGATTCCAGTGCACACAAAGTCTCGCATATAAGACTCGGTTGTGTGAAACCAGCCTAAACCTTTCCTACCACTTTATATTATGCACCTTTTTTAATTGTACATACTTTAAATGTCCAGAGTATAATATGATTATTAACAGATGACTGTACTTAGTAAGGCCTCTATATTAAAATAAATAAATACTTCAGTTCTGACTATGGCCATTGAGCCAAATAAATATACTGACCCCTCATCAGCGCACTGATAACCCCAGCTGTTGCGTGTGTGTACATACGTGTGTGTGTGTGTGTGTGTGTGTGTGTGTGTGTGTGTACACACACACACACACACACACACACACACACACACACACACACACACACACACACACACACGAGAGAGAAAGAGATATATCTATCTTCACAATAGGTACTGACCTCTGCACAGGTCACAGAGAATGCCTAGAATATACTCATAGAAGTTGGTTTTGCTCCAGACCTTTGTGTCTATGGCCTATGATCCATCTCCAGGAAACAGGAAGTAAGATTATTTTTAGGCTTTGTGGTGAGAGTTGGACCTACAAGAGTTTTTTTTTTTTTTTTTTTTTTTTTATGATTTAAAAAAAAAAAAAAAAATCCCCATAACCAGTTTAATTGCCAGTCAGTTAATAAAGCTAATCTCCCTTTTGATCCCTCTAAACGCATCAAAAGATCAACTGTTATCGATTGCACTCATCTAGGGACACTTTTTTTTATTTGTATTATGTAACTTTTGTTTTTAATAGTAAGTTGATTTCTCCTCCTTTTTTCCCTTAACAGGTTTTGGTACTGGGAAACAAGAGAGACCTACCGGGTGCACTGGATGAGAAACAACTTATTGAGAAACTGTAAGTTCTTACTGTGGTACTAAGTGTAGTCACCCTGCACACGACAGTGTGCGAGTTCAATGTGCTATTTGGGTTTTTCCTGGATTGCACACTGACCCATTCATTTCTGTTGGCCCATGCACATGACCGTGTATTACACAGATCCGTGTGTGGGCCGACAATTTGGGCCACAAAACTCAGGACAGGTCCTATTTCTGTCCGGTTTTACAGCCCTACTTCCACGACCCCCACTCATTGAATGAATGTGGCGGCAGACGGATGACATCCATGTGCAAGGGGTCTCAATGCTCAGCAGACTGATTTAGTTTTTAACTGGTACCTCTTGTTTTTTGCTTATTTTTGTGGGATGACATTTCCTTTTCAGTACCCCCATTTTAAGGTATATGTGATTTAACATTTAATGCATACTTCTAGTTATAAACAACTTTTCATGAATGAACCATGCAGGTAAATATAAGAAGCTTTATAATATATTTTACTAAGGAAATATGTTTTCTCCTCCCACTTTTCATGCTGAGTTACTTTTTACATATTAGTCTACGAAGAGGGGAGGGGGGAGAAGATGATAAATCTAGAAAAGACGCTTATATTTCTGCTGCTATTCTGTGCTATTTTAACACTGGTATGCTTGTGGATAAAAGCTTACCAGAGCAAAGAATGGGCCAATACACCAATTAACTTAACAGCAACCTCCTACTCTACTACACCCTTCCCTTCTCCATAGAGTTATATGTGTGAGACTGAATATGGAGACGAATCTTATCTAAACAAGCAGTCAGAGTGAAGATGAGGAGGAAAGCAGCTTAATAAGGCTATGTTCACATCTGTGCCGGAGTCTCCGTTGTGTAACTGTTGTTTTAGTGGTACGCCTCTCCTTGGTTCAGGTTTCCTGACAGACCCGAACAATGGACAGCCAGTACTAATGTGAACCTAGCTAGGTGTAGGAAACAGATCCTTAGTAAGATATATTGCAAAGTTTCTTTTATTCAAATGCACGATTCATTCATGAAAGTTGTTTATAACTAGAGGTACGCTTAAGAGAGGAATTGCAGAAAAAGTTACTTTGGTTAAAAAAAAAAAAAAAATTACAGTTTACTGTAAAGTATAAACGAGGTGTTCACTTTATTATTGTGGGTTGTTAATTTGCAATCCCTTCTCACAATATATAAATTTTGTGTTACTGAATCATGTTTTCCTAATAAAAAAAATGTATTGGTTAAATGTGCATTCATGTGCTTTTTAAGTTTAGGGTTTCTTTTTCTCTGTACCATGCCATATATTAGAGAGATTTTTTTTTAAGTTTGCTGCTGCTCTTGTTTGGGATACTAATCATTCTGTATTATGTTTTCTTGTCAGAAACCTTTCGGCAATTCAGGATCGAGAAATCTGTTGTTATTCTATTTCCTGTAAAGAGAAAGATAATATAGGTATTTTTCTTATAACCTTTTATTTGGTCATCCTGTTCTTACAGAATAGGGCTTATTTAAATCTTTTGCATTTGCAACTACAACCTTAAGGGGTACTAGGGGATATGGCAACAAAGGTGATTTTCAAAGTTGATCGATACTGGATGCACAATTTTACTGGTAAACAGCAGTTTTACACATAAAACTGTGCGGTCATAAACAATTTATGTGAAAGTTGCACACTTTTGTAGTAAAACCAGATGTCACAGGTTACAGTCAGTGAACAGCTAAAAACCACTAAGTGTTTTCATTTGGGCCTTTGACTTCTCAGATGTGAAGGGGTGATCTGTCTATCATGGCAACATTGTTCTTAGCATATTCAGTGGTTTGTATACATGCAGGAACCAAGCAGCTGAATTCCTTCTGGGTTTTTGTTTTCCTATTTTCTTTAGCAATGTTACTGAAGTCTTTGACTATATTTTTATTCGGGTACCAGGATCTTCATGCATAGTATGCAGCTACAAGAAACAGCCAGTTGTAAATTTAAGAACATTCACTTCCACACCTTGAGCAGCAAAGTGTCTTGACAAGACATTACTGATAAATTTTTCTCATTTTAAAGGGGTTGTCTGGGATGAAATAAAAATTAACCCCTAAACTAAATGCCCTCCTCCTGCCTATCTTCTAACTTACTTACATAAAAAAAAAAAATAAAAATCTATAATTACCCATATCCCTGGGGCGGTCATGTGACTGTCCCAGGCAAACTTTCTGATAATCCGGTGACGTTCCTTTTCCCCGTTTCCAAAACAGAACATCACCATTACTGTCCCCCCACCCCCCCACCCTCCAGCCCATCATACTTGCGTGTCTTCCTCTCTGGGAACGGCTCCTCCTCTCTTTCTCTCTGCTAGCGCTTGCGCAGTCCTGAGGTGTCTGCGACACATGCGCAGCCGTCAGAGGCACTTCCGGTCTCTGCATGCGTCATCAGAGGTGCCGTCTCTACTGTGCAGGCGTCTCCAGCTTGAAGCTACACAGGAAGCTACACCATGTAACAAATGCAGAGTATGCCGGGAGCTCCCAGAAATCACTCCAAATACTGCTAAAGGTATATGGGTATACTTATTAACCCATTAATAGCACTAACAGACCTTTTTTTAAAAAAAATATTTTTTTTTTGGCCGGAAAAACCCCTTTAATACTTCATCGGTTCCCTGATAGTTGTGTACCTTGTGAGAAGTTAGTGTCTTTATCTTGGGTATGATATGTTGGACTCCTGAATACATAGACTTTATTTCTGTTTCAGACATCACATTGCAGTGGCTTATTCAGCATTCCAAGTCCAGACATTACTGAAGTTCCACCACCATACTATGTTTCCCAGTATCTTTTCTATTCTGCCTGTTGCATATTGGCAGATGAAAATCAAAACCAAGACGGCTGCTACTGGAATTCGCACATCATTTGGAGCAGTTTATGCAAGGTTCAACTGCTGGTTTTTGATGCTTTGTTTTTGTTTCTCCTTTGCAAAATTGGAAATGTGGTTTGTTGACATTTTTAGAGTCTGCATTTCTGACACTTTTAGCACTTGAATATAGGATGACCTAAACAGAATTTTCTTTTGGTAATATTTGATGCACATTTAAATTTAACCATATATATTCCATATTATGCAGATGGTAAAAGGGCCCTGTTGCGATATGGGTTAACACAGAAGTGCATTTTCCTGCCAGTGCAAACATAATTTACCTTCTGTGCAATTACAGCTGTATCTCAACCATGTATACTGGATTTATGTATTGCATATATATATATATATAAGCTACATGTGACACTGCTTCAATTTACCAAATCCATATATCTATCTTTGTAGTGAAAACAATGATGAGAAGAATATGAATGTGTATGTAATTTGCCTTGGATACTTTTTAATTAAGTTGCTGTAAATATTACTAGAACTCATCAGGGTTGCCTTAAATATATTATGCATAATGGTGTGTGTCTGCCAAAGGTATTTTCTTAATGTGTTCAATCATTGTTGGTAATTCTACAATAAATTGAGTTTACAGCCTATATAATTTATCACTCTCTACAATTTGCATTTCTGTATTGAAATGTAAGACGAAAAAAAGGAAAAAACACATTGCAAGTGAAATGTTTAATACCTTTTTATACCCTATGCAAATGTTGTAGCTATTAGTTTATGTTCTTTCTTTCTTTCTTTCTTATTTCAGAGTTGAGCACTTGGAAAGCCCTTATTCTTGATATCACATTCTTTTTCACTACCCCAAATTATTCCCCATTTATATATATATATTCAATCAATAGGAATCAATCCACACTGTTTGCAAATTTTTACTGCAGATTGTGTTAAATTCAAATAAAAACACATATGGGCTATACAAGGTGATGTGTATGTTGGGGTCTATTCATAATACATTAATGGACGCAAAAAACTGATGCAAAATGACCATCTGTTTACATAGAGATTAGTGTATACTATGTTTTTGAATTCCTGTGTGGTGTGTGTGTGTTTTTTTTTTTTTTTTTTTTTTTTTTTTGCATCTGTTAGATGTTAAAAACATGATGTGAATGGAGCCTTAGTTTGCCAGACATGCCACCAATATGGAATAAGCACTTTCGGAGGGCCATGTTCCCTGTCCCCATGATTTCCAGGCGGCAATTAAAATCCAGCCTGGAAACTCTTACAAGACAGTGCATTCTTTAGTTTATTATTTGTGGTATTGCTGTTGTAGTACAGTATGTGAATGTAGTGAAAATGACTGTCTGTGCCTATAACTTTCTGCTCTATCACAAGCTGCCCTAAGGCACAAAATTCAGCTGTATTATACCATGGTAATAAATTATTAAGAATCTCTTATTAAGTATTGATGTTTGTCCATGCATGTTAACATCTATAGGTTGTTACATTTGGATGAACTTTTGTTTCAATAAAAAGGTGGAGAGATTTTCTGTGATCTTTAGTGATAATTCTGTTTCTTTATTACTGCTCTTGAATAGTTTTAAGGGGTAAGTCCACACCGGAGATATAGGCTGCTTTTCTCTAGCATAGCAGCAAAGCCTCATTCACATGGTGTACAAAAAAATATGCATTGTAAATTGAACTGTGATGTTGATTTTAAAGGAAATCTGTCACATTGAAAATGCAGGGTATTTTCTCTAGACAACATGGTTTAGAGCTAAGCAAATTGATATACAATGTTATAGTAGTATAGCAGTATAACTTAAATTGATTGAGGTAAACCTTTGCTCTTTTTGGCTTTTAGGGGCCATTTACATGGCAGAAAGTGAAGAATTTGAGGCATTCTTTAGGTTTCTCTCCAGTTCCGACTTGTGCATCCTGTGGCAGTAAGCCAAAGCAGAGCAGGTTTACGCACTGATTAAGCACAGACACAATTGGAGGAATTGATAGGAATCTACCTCAAAATCATCTCTATGTGAACATACCCTAAGGCTGGGACCCACATTGCGAAAACGCGGTGTTTTGGCAAAAAAAAAAAAGCCGCATTTCTGCAGTGCCTGCAAAGCGGATGTGATTCTGGCTAATTCCATCCACACATTGCAGAAAAAAAAAAAATTGTGGTGTCAGTTATGCCAGCGTTTCCATAAGTAAAATAGAAGCAGAAAGTCTGCAGACTCTGAAAAAGCTGCAGAAAAACTGTGGTGCATTTCAGCTGCAGTCTTCTCCACAGCGTTTTTCAATTGCATCTTGCTATATAACCTAAAAATCTGTTTGGTATCTCTACTTACTGAGTGACAGACTTCTTTGTATGAGTTAATTGCAGAGACTGCCATTAGTCACAGAGTACGCCTGATGATCAGAAAGAACTGATCTTTAGATCAATAAATTACAAGTTATACTGGGTCTTTTCCATCAAAACTGTACAACAATCTGCTCAGCAACCCTGAATATACAGGTGAAAATAAGATGCTTTGTAATATAACTGGAGGTATTAAGTGTGTGTGGTGTGGTTTTTTTGTTGTCTTGGCACTGCAGATTTTCCATTCCCTAAAACGTGTATTTATATGACCCATCTGTGACTGTAAGTTTTACACTTCATTTAAAGACATAAAGAGGTTCTCCAGTCAGTATCAGATTGGTGGGGGTCCAACACCCAGACCCTGTGTTGATCAGCTGTACTAGCCAGAGTCCAGCACTGGACAATCTACAGTGGACAGCCAGTAGCAGATGTCTCAACCTGTGGTAAAGCTGAGGCGCTCTGCTACGATGTACTTGAACCCACTGTGTTCAGTGATACTGACAAGAAGCTGCTTCTAATGCTCAGACCAAATTCTTATTAGGTGTCCTCCACATAACAGTATAAGGCTTAAGGCAACCTGTAGCAAATCACAGCTAAAAAGTGAATCAAAAAACGCTTGCATTTTTTATTCCCACTCCCTTCAATGAGATTTTATTTAATCTCTCACTTTACATGGACTATGAATCATTTAAAGAAATTTAAATTAACAGGATTTTCCAATCTTCTCACTGTACGCAGAAGATACATTTTGGAGACACCATACTATATCCAGAATATGGAGTTTCCCTCCTTCCTTGGAGGAAGGAGCTGGGAAAGAAAACTGGTAAGGACACCACCTGGTTAATATTAGCCTGAGAGGGCACCTTAGGGTTAAACCTAGGAAGAAATCTGAGCTGGATCCTAATGAAAAAAAAAAAAAAATGTGGCTTTTTAGAAAAAAAAGCCTGCAACTCTCGTATTCTTTTAGCTGAAGTGATAGTTAGCAAAAAGGTGGTTTGCAAGCCAGAAACTTAAGATCCACCTTCTCAATGGTTCCAATGTTGGGCTGCAAAGGCCTGATAGATCCCAGAGTGAAACGGGAGCTGCAACCACTTACCCAAGTCTCATAGCACCCTTAAGAAATTCTGGGAATTAAGGGGTTCTGAGACAATCTTTTGCTTAAGCAGGTGGATAGGGCTGAAACCTGTACCTTCAGTGTGGCAGGGGAAAGGCCCTTATCCAAGAGGTCCTGAAGAAAATTCTGAATCATTCTCGTAGAAGGATTCAAATTATTCACTTCCTGTCTGGAGAACCACTCCTTGAAGACAATACCTATCCTTAGGTATCTTTTATTGGTGGATTCTGCTCTTGTGCAGAAAAAAGGCCTTTAGGATGACTTCTGACAGTCCACTAGGGACTGAGAAACCTTCAGGCTGTCAGGGTGAATCTCCTCAGATCCTGGCACTTCTGAGTTCCTTGGGAAACCAGGTTCTGGATTGGGGGAAGCCTCTAATAGATCCCTTGACTCATGAGCATGATTTGGGAACACCAAGCTCTTTTTGGTTATCACAGAGGCTTGGTCCTGTCTGACTTTCATCAATACCCTTGGTATCCTGGAAAGTGGAGGGAAGATGTACGCCAGCCTGAACCTCCAAGGGATGGACAGGGCATCCACTGCCAAGGGATAGTCCTCCTGATGCAGTGAGCAGAACTTCTCTACCTTGGCATTGAGTCTGGTCACCATAAGGTCTACTTCTGGAAGACCCCACTTCAGGGTGATATGGTGGAACACTCTTGATTGATAGACCATTCTCCTGATTTGGTAAGACCCCTGACTCAACTGATCCGCTACTATGTTCAAGGAGCCCTTGATGTGAACTGCGGAGAGAGTGGTCAGATCTTTCTCTGCCCAGGTGAAAATCAGACCTGCCTCCCTGAGGAGGGAGAATTATCTGATGCCTTCCTGTTTATTATAGTCACCATGTTTACGGACCGGATCTTGACAGCTCTTCCTCTGAGAAGAATGGAGGAGTGCCAGGTAAACTGCTCTGAGTTCCCTCCAGATGGATGATGTCATCCTTTCTAGCCTGCTCGAGACTCCTTGTACGCTTTTCTCGTACAGATGGGCTCCTCATCCTGAAAAGGATGCATCGGTCAACAGGGTCCAAAGAGGTTGGACCTTGGACATCCAACTTTCAGGTGTATCACCAATTGAGAGAAAGACGGGTTCTGGGAGAAAGTCTGATCCTCTTGTCAAGACTCAGAGGGCTATGATTTCAGACCCCTAGTACTTCCGACTGGAGGGGACGCATATGCCATAAAGTCCAAGGGACTGAATTGGCTAAGACTGACATGAGGCCAGGACTCTCATAATTGTTCTGATGAACATCCGACGCGCCTTGAGAAGATATTATTTATTATGGTAACCTGTATAGCGCCATCATATTCTGCTGCGCCTTCACGGACATTGACAGATATAGGGCACTGTCCCATATAGGACTTACAATCTACATTCCCTATCAGAATGTTTTAAGAGTGTGGGAGGAATCTGGAGACCCCGGAGGAAACCCATGCAAACATGGGGGGAAAATACAGTCTCTTTGCAGATGCTGTCCTTGGCAGGATATGAACCAAGGCTGCAGTGCTAACCACTGAGCTACCGTATCGGAAGTGCTCTGATTATCTTTTCACTCCTTATTGGAGTTAAATTTCTAGACAGAGTTAGAATGAGCCTTCTTCCGTGTGGAAGGAATCACCTCTGACTTCTCCCGGTTATTAGTCTGGATGCTGGAAAAAAGACACAGTTGTCTGCAGGTGCTGGAGCAGGATGGTTTCTGACTAGGCTTTTATTAGCCAGTAGTCCAAATATGGCACTGTGAACAGACCTTGAAGTCTGAGTGCGGTTCTTACTGGAGCCATCACCTAGGTAAAGGTGTGGGGAGCCGAGGAAATGCTGAAGGGCAGGTCTGCAAACTGGAAATGTCTCCTGTGGGCGGCAATTGATACAGCAATTCTCAGATACCTTCTGTGAGGAGGATAACTGGAACTTGTAAGTACGCATCCTCTAGGTCGAGAGTGACAAGAACATTGCTTTGGAGCAAGGATGTGACCAACTTACCGGTGTCCCTTTGGAAACACACTTCCTTATGGAGAGACTTAGATATATTAGGACTATAACATATATTGGTAGCGGGAAGTCTGGAGAGTAGACCTCAAACCTTCTTCTGAGGGGGGACCTTTCCCATGGTCCCCCTGCCCAGGTATTCCAGAATGGAATTTTCCAGTATAACCTACTCCAGTGCAGGAAGAGAACAGGTTGCGAGAATCTGTCTTGTGGCGGGCGAAGAATTTGTCCGCATAACCCCGCTGTACTTACCTGCAAGACCAAAGTTCTTGGATCTTCTCCTGCCAGGAGAGAAAAAATGGGAGACACATCCCCCAACAGGAGCACTTGCCGCCACAGGAGGCAAAAAGTTGGCATCAAAGCCAGGCTTCTTTCTGTCCCCTTCCTTGGGGAACTTATGTCCAGCCCCTCTAGGCTGATATCTAGCACGCCTCTGATATTGGAACGTAGATTAAGGCGGCTGCACTGATAACTTCTGCCCTGGCCAGAAGGTCTTGCTTTCCCTTTAAAGGACTGCGGAAGGCACTTATCCTTTTAATCACAAGACCTTCCATGATGTCGTCCAGGCCTCTGCTAAAATGTTTACCCAGCTCAAGGGTAGGGAACATACGTTATACTTGGACGCATTGTCCGCTTCCCAAGGTTTCAACCATAATGCCTTCTAGCAGCTGTAGAGAAGGCCCTAGATTTGGCAAGCATCTTGACCTGGTATACGGAAACTTCTGCTACATACTCTCTTATTCGCTACCTCATTGGAGGCGATGTCCACTGAAGCCTGAGCAGAGGCCAAGGATTAAGCCTTCCTAAGGGTACACTCCAAGTGACTATGTATAGAGATCTGGAGATTGCCTGTCAAAACTTTATCCAGTGTCGCGTCCACTTGGAAGGCCCTTGGCCCCCTATAGGTGGAACTAGAGGCTTCCCCAAGTTCAACATCACGGTCGCTGACCAGATGGACTTCAGCAGCCTAGGCATCCTTACCAAGAGGCCTGCTGGGATTTAGTGAAGTGTTTTCATCACACGAGTGCATCACATTAAGTATGTGAAATTCCTCTTCTGATGGAACTGACTGAGGATGTCTCTCAGTACGAAGCACCTTGACCCACACAATTACATCACGAATGGACGAATCCTCAGATGGGGTCCTACAGCATTGGCGAAAGCGAGTGTAATCGTACCATCAGGCAGAGGGAAGTTTCAGCTTAGAGGACCTTTCCCTCATTAAGTCGCTGCTGCCACCGAAAGCAGTCAGAACAGTATCAAACAAAAATGTACAGCTTATCAGAGAGACAAACTTAGTAAGAAGGTTTAAATAAGTAGGGAGAAGACCATACTTACCCATAAAACTTATATACACAACTTTTTAAGAGACCCTTAACAACTGTGTCTTTAATACCACTACAGCGGTAAAGAGAATGGCCTAAACTAGTCCGACAGCGCACTCCAGCACTACTGGGAGAAGGCTACAGAAGTGTAACAGAAAAAAAGGGATCCAGGAAAACAGGACCTGCAAAAAAGGCTCCGGAACCTGAAGTGACAAAATCACTTCCCCAAGATTAAAAAAACCTTTCTCTCCCTCTTCGCTTTAATTCCACTGCTATAGGAAGTACGGTGTGTCTTTGTGGCAGACTGGAATAGAACCATAACTGCAACAGAAAGGCAGTGTAGGGAACTTGTGTCTGAGACGCTGTCATCAGTTGAAACTGAGCACAAACACCTGAAGCATAAGGTCTGCTGAAGAGCTCAGCCAGGCAGGAGATGCATAGAGATTTATATTAACCCTGCAATACAGCCTCCAAGTTCAGAAACCGACACATAATGAATGCACAGCCTGCCCAGCCGCAAACCTCTCACCTGAGATAAGACAAGGGCAGGCACACCCAGTCCAGAATGGCCGCAGACAGAGAGCGCAGCAGGGAGAAACAAGGAAGCCTTAGGAGTAAAAAGCTGTCCACTTAATAGATTTACATCTGTAAGAAATGGGCTCCTGTCCTGTTAGATGCAGTCCCATATTTCTGTATATGTGGAATTTAGAGGATGAATAACTAAGGTGTAACATGTATAGCAAAAAATTATTCTGTGAAACTTATACATTTTAAATTTATCAATGTTGATTAAAGGCTAGTAGTAGTAGAATGTCTGTTGTAAATTTTTGCTGTGAATAACTTAACACTGCTATTAACCCCTTCATATCACAGCCATTTTTCGTTTTTGCATTTCCATTTTTCATCCCCCCCCCCCATTCCAAGAGCCATAACTTTTTTTCATTTTTCAGTTCACAAAGTCATATAATGGCTTATTGTTTGCGGAACAAATTGTACTTTGTAATGGCACCCTTCAATATCCTGTACAATGTACTGTGAAGCTGGAAAAAATTCAGAATAAGGTGGAATTGGAAAAAAATTTACACCATTTTTACGCATTTACACCAATTTCTTTACTGCATTCACTATATGGTAAAAATGACCAGTTACAAAGTATTCTGCAGGTCAGTACGATCGCAGCGATACCAAATTTATATAGTATTTGTAATGTTTTGATACCTTTTTAAAACTTTGCAAAATAGAAAAAAAAATTTTGTGTCGCCATATCGTGACACTTTTAGCTTTTTTTATATTTGTGTATGGAGCTGGGTAAGGCGTCTTTTTATGTGGGACAAGAGAGCATTTTTAATGATACCATTTTGGGGATGGTCTGATGGTTTGATCACTTTTTATTCCATTTTTTTTGTAGGAGGCAAAAAGTTGAAAAAACAGCCATTTGGCCATTTTGATTTTTTTTTTCCCGCTATGCTGTTCACCGTATGGGAGAAATATTTTAATAGTTCAGACATTTTGAAGCGTGGCGATACCTAATGTGTTTGTTTACGTTTTGTTTATTTTTATATGTGATCTAGGGAAAGGGGGGGATTTTAACTTCTATATATATATTTATTATTATTATTTTTTTTTTTTTTTTACTTTTATGATCAGACCCCTTAGGGACCTTGAACCCTAGGGGGTCTGATCGCTCACACTATACACTGCAATACTAATGTATTGCAGTGTATAGCGAAATTCATTCTCTTCTATTACACGATGCCTCTGGTTTCGTGTAATAGATCTAATGTAATGACATGCCTGGGAGCCTTCAATAGGCTCCCGGCTGTCATAACAACCAATCACCACCCTTCAATAACGTTCAGGAGGGTGGCTATCGGTGAAGGATGGCAGCTGCGCACTTTAGATGCTGCGGTCACGTTTGACCGTGGCATCTAGTGTCAACAGCTGCGATCGGTGTCGGCACCGATCGCCGCTGTTAGCGGCGGGTGCTGGCTGTGTATGGAGAGCGCTCAGCTCCTGAGCGCTCTCCATACAACCCATCACACCCAATCACGTACATGTACGTGATTTTGTGTGAAGGGGTTAAAGGAACAATAAACCTAGAAATGAATGATAAAAATAAATTGAACTTTAGCTTAACTATAGATGGCACTAAGAGAATTTTTTTTTTCTCCTCCTCCTCCTTTACTCTCTATCTCAAAAGGTCAGATTCCCTCCCTCTTCCCCACTATGGAAGAGAGTGAAAGTAAGGGTAGGTTTACACCACCTTTAATTAATGTCTATAGCTCTCATCTGTCATAGATGGCAACAGACATTAACCATAGAATGCACACAGAGCCACCTCTGTCTGGTGTCTGTCTGTATTCCCTCTGCTGTGATGTATTTTACTTTTCTGACAGAAGAAAATGTTGTGCATGCAGAAGTAAGCAGACATGGTGGAAAAAAGCTTTTATCATGTTTATATTATTCAATGGGAACAGACACCGATGGAGTGGGCTCCTTCCATGTCCTTCACTCTATCCTGAAGTCCTATGACGGATGACAGAAAAGTATTATATATAAGATTGGTGACTTTAATGCCATTTTTTTTAAAAAAACATTTTTTTTTTTGTTCACATGGCTTATTTTTTGCAGGACAGATTGCACAAAATATTAAAAGGTACCACTATGAAGTACAAAGTACTGGCAAGCTTGAAAAAAATTCAGAACTGGAGGGTTTGGGGGAAAAAAAACGCATTTGCACGTTTGTTTTTGTTTTTTTTGTTTTTTTTTTATAGCATTCATAGTGCAGCCAAAGTGAAATGTTGCCTATATTCATTACAATTGTAGCAATACCATATTTATAATTTTTATTTTGTATTAACACCTTAACCAAAATCCACAACTTCAAGAAATTTTTTTATTTTTCTAAGTAACCATATTCTGACACTAGTAACTTTCTTAGGCCCGGTTCACATCCCCAAGTGGACTCCCCGAATGGAAACCTATATGCATAAAAAAGCGGTTTACCTGGGAAAACTGCGGACCCCATAGACTATAATGGGGTCCGTGTGGTTTCCGCACGAAGCAAGCAGAGAGGAAAGTGCTGCTATGGGGTCTGCGGGTTTCCCAGGTAAACCGCTTTTTTATGCATATAGGTTTCCGTTCGGGGGGTCCCCAAGCAGACTCCCAGAACGGAAACCCGAATGCAGATATGAACCGGGCCTAATATTTCCTAATAACACAGCTGCATAAACCATCTTTTTTGTGGGACTAGTTGTACTTTCATGTATATTGCCCTCATATTCCTACAATCCAGCTTCTCAGCTCCTGATCAGACACCATCTTGGCTTTTAGATTTCTCTTTCCTGTGTTATCAATCCCATGATGCCTCAGCACAGCATCAAATGGGCAGCTGTAGACTATACTATATCTACCTGCAGGGGGTAGTTGAATTATATTTTTCTATATTCAACTAAATAATCTGAGAATATAAGTATATAGTTAGGAAGGTTGTGCTGTGAGCTCCTTCACAGTTGTCACAGGTTTTGGGTGAGGGGGTAGTTATTTCCATAATTATTATTTTATTTTATTTTTTGTTCCATGCCCCTTCTCCACTTTTTTTTTTTTTTTTTTTTAAACTTCCTTTGCTCCTCTCCTAGTCCTAATCCCAGTTTCTCTAGTTTCATATTATAAAATATGTAGTTATCAAATATCTGATTTAATGTTTGTATGACTGTTCCATTTAAGTATATTATTCATCACGTCACAATTAATAAAAGCTATTTACAAAAAGAAAAGAAAAAAAAGGGGGATCACAGAGACTGTGATTATGTACAAAGTTATGTAATCATTTTTTTCCACAATTACAGTATCTTAATAATCATGGAAGGCCATTGCATGTGTCTTCACCTCTTTACATTGTGTAATGTCCACTGCCGCTCTCTTTCCGTGGTGGCAGTGATTGTCTGTGTGATTTGCTACTCAACTCCTGGATCTAAGGAATCTGCTTAGTTTGATGGTGTGCTGTAGCTCCAGACCAGACAACCTCACTGCCACTTTATAGAGCTAAATAGGATGGCTTCCAGGCATGCACTGTTGAGGGTGGAGCTGTGCTACTCTAGCCCCAAAACTATAAGGGCTTATTTACATTTTTTTTTTTTTGTAAATATATATCTCTTACGTGGTGCATCTACAAGCCAAGGACAATAAATATGTACAATTGTGTGTGCAGTTGGGCTGCGTATTGATAGACTATTCTGGTCTGCATGAAAAAAAAAAAGTTATGTACAGCCTTGTTCACTACAGTGGGTCCATGTGCTGTCTGAGTCTAGTCCTTGCTGACTTTGTCTGAATGAGCCCCAAAGATGGACAATTTATTTTTACCATTTTGAGGTACATACCACTGTTTGATCACTTTTAAAGCAGTTGTGATATGTGTGACACGATCTTGAAGTACCAAACGGTTGTCATGGCAGCCAAAGGCCTATACACCATCCTATTACACCTTACCAGTAACAGGGTGTAATAGTATGATGTGCATAATACAGAAGTATTGCAGTGTATTGTAAAAGCACTCAAGCAACTGCATCTTAAACTACTTTCAGTCCCATAAAAAAAAAAAAAAAAATTCCAAAAAATTTAATAAAGCTTTTAAAAATATGTCCAAAACATCTTATTTTATCACATAAAAATCTGAATAATAAAAAAAAAAATCCATATCAAAGTACAGAGATGTCTGAACTATTAAGTTATATTAAAATAATTATTAAATATCTGTTATACAGTGCACTTATTGTTAACTGCATGGTGAATAGCACAAAAGTACATTAGCAAATTAGGTTAATATTATATATATATATGCCAAAATATAGGTTGACACCTACATTAATACAACATGACAACACAAAGCAGTTAAAAAAAAAAAAAAAAAAAGTATCTTATTGTACTTATTCACTGATAAAGTTAAAGGGAGTCTGTCACCAGGTTAAACTGGCATGTTAAACTGGCAATGCAGAAAGGTTAGGCTCATCTGAATATAACTCCTTTTTATTCATACAAATGAATGTGTTTCTGTGTATGAGATATTCATTTAGTTTGCAATATGCAAATGAGCAGTATGGAGCACTGAGGGTGCCAAACTGATATGCTGCACACTACTCTATTGGGGTTGTGGGTAAAGGTATATATTATTTTTTTACACCAATGCAAATGTGGAGTGGAATGCAATGCAAATTATTTTGCATTGCAGCTCAATTTTCATGGAAATAAGTGTTTTATTCTGAAAATTAGCTGAAAAGGACTTTTCTTTCTGCTCTAGATCACTGCCCCTAACTGCAAAAAACAGTGTGAAAGTGGGAGATGTCACTCAAGCAGGGGGGGGGGGAGGATTGTTCATCAGTTAGGGACAGTTATAAAGCAGAGAGTGAAGACTCGGCAAGAGAAGAAACACCCCATTACAGATAATTTGCATAGGATTAAATGCAGATTTTCATGAAAATGGCACTGCAATGCAGAATAAGAAATGCATCTTTGGAAAGTGTAGAAGCTGCTCTACAAGGTACGGTCATTAGTTTGAAACCTATTTTCCTGCTGCCAGACTCCCTTTCAGGTATTAATTTTACCACTCAGTGCCATAAAAAGGGAAATCCAAAAACTATGGCAGAATTTTTTTTTTTTTTTACTTTTGGCCAACAAATAGTAACAGCTTCTTAGTACATTATATGGAACATTTAAAAGGTGCCACTAAAAAAAATGCATCTTACACACACACACACACACACACACACACACACACAAACAAAAAAAAAAAAAGTCTTCATGCAGCTATGTCACAATAAAAATAAAAAGGTTCTGGCTCTTGGGCAGGCATAAACAATAGCAGAAAGAATCAGCGAAGTAGTGGCACTGGCTGTGGAGGATCCGTTCTGTCTACATGATACAGTTTTGCCCAATTCGCTTTGATCGGACAACGTTGCAATACCCTGCACCCGGCACTACTAGTGGACTATCTGCAGGTAGACAGTGTGATGGAAATACTGAAGAAGCCATGGCACCCTCAAACACCGAGGTGGAGAGTTGGACACGTCCCCCCCCCATAGATCTGATTTTGAAGGATTACCCTAAGGATCGGTTATTTGAATAGTGTAATTTGTAAAATCAATTTAATTCTGCATCTTTATAGAAAATCAGTTCTGTGTAAAGTAGCTTCTTTAATTTCAGTAAATTGTGACCTCTGACCTTGTGCAGCACATTCTAAACCTCAAAGCCCCCCTTTCTGTTTTGGTTATATACAGTCATGGCCAAAAGTTTTGAGAATGATACAAATATTAATTTTTACAAAGTCTACTGCTTCAGTTTTTCTAATGGCAATTTGCATATACTCCAGAATGTTATAAAGAGTGATCAGCTTAACAGCAATTACTTGCAAAGTCAATATTTGCCTAGAAAATGAACTTTATCCCCCAAAGCACATTTCAACATCATTGCAGCCCTGCCTTAAAAGGACCACCTAACATCGTTTCAGTGATTGCTGCATTAACACAGGTGTGGGTGTTGATGAGGACAGGGCTGGAGATCAATTTGTCATGATTAAGTAAGAATGACACCACTGGACACTTTAAAAGGAGGCTGGTGCTTGCCATCATTGTTTCTCTTCTGTTAACCATGGTTATCTCTAAAGAAACACGTGCAGTCATCATTGCACTGCACAAAAATGGCCTAACTGGGAAGAGTATTGCAGCTAGAAAGATTGCACCTCAGTCAACAATCTATTGCATCATCAAGAACTTCAAGAAGAGAGGTTCCATTGGTGCCAAAAAGGCTCCAGGGCGCCCAAGAAAGACCAGCAAGTGGCAGGACCGTCTCTTAAAAGTGTTTCAGCTGCAGGATCGGGCTACCAGCAGTGCAGAGCTTGCTGAGGAATGGCAGCAGGCAGGTGTGAGTGCATCTGCACGCACTGTGAGGCGGAGACTCTTGGAGCAAGGCCTGGTCTCAAGGAGGGCAGCAAAGAAGCCACTTCTCTCCAGAAAAAACATCAGGGACAGACTGATATTCTGCAAAAGGTACAGGGAGTGGACTGCTGAGGACTGGGGTAAAGTCATTTTCTCTGATGAATCTCCTTTTCGATTGTTTGGAACATCTGGAAAACAGCTTATTCGGAGAAGAAAAGGTGAGCGCTACCACCAGTCTTGTCTCATGCCAACTGTAAAGCATCCTGAAACCATTCATGTGTGGGGTTGCTTCTCAGCCAAGGGAATCGGCTCTCTCACAGTCTTGCCTAAAAACACAGCCATGAATAAAGAATGGTACCAGAATGTCCTCCAAGAGCAACTTCTCCCAACCGTCCAAGAGCAGTTTGGCGCTCAACAATGCTTTTTCCAGCATGATGGAGCACCTTGCCATAAAGCAAAGGTGATAACTAAATGGCTCAGGGAACAAAACATAGAGATTTTGGGTCCATGGCCTGGAAACTTCCCAGATCTTAATCCCATTGAGAACTTGTGGTCAATCATCAAGAGACGGGTGGACAAACAAAAACCAACAAATTCAGACAAAATTAAAGCATTGATTCTGCAAGAATGGACTGCTATCAGTCAGGATTTGGTCCAGAAGTTGATTGAGAGCATGCCAGGGAGAATTGCAGAGGTCCTGAAGAAGAAGGGTCAACACTGCAAATATTGACTTGCTGCATTAACTCATTCTAACTGTCAATATAAGCTTCTGTTACTCATAATATGAATGCAATTATATTTCTGTATGTGATAAAAACATCTGACAAACACACATAAAAACCAGAGGGCAGCAGATCATGTGAAAATATAATATTTGTGTCATTCTCAAAACTTTTGGCCATGACTGTATATATATATTAGTCCAATCCTGCAATAATGTTTGCAGGTATCATTGATTTTGACACAATGAAACTTTGAGGACAAGATACTTGTATTTAAAAATTCTATAACTTTTTATTATACAAATACTAAGCTCTTAAAAATCACAACTCCCATTATAACTGAATGGACCACAAACAAAAAGAAAATCACCTTTAGAATTGGTCCACTTTTAATTTAGGAGGAAAAAATTTCCTTGATTTCTTATAAAGTAGTTTCATGATTTACAGTGTAAGAAAATAGGAATCGGTAGATCACAAAGCTTGTAAAATGTATACGGACCCAGCAGACAAAAGGTAAGCATTGTCTTTTACAACTGTTAAGAATTAGAAAACAGCTTGTCGCACTAGGGGTTACCTAAAACCTTGCTGTGAAAATGGAGAAGTTTCCTAAGTCCATAGTTTCAATACTCTCATACCATCACTCCTTGAAAGTTCATGCAACTTATTTTCAAGTAGTCTTGTAAACTAGATGTCTCCAGTTTCGGCTGGAGCTCCAGGCTGGAAACTCCTCAATATCTCTGTAGGCTTCACTATTATACATAACTTATCCGAAGCAGCACCTTGGACAGCAGGTCCTGGTAGAAACTTAGAAATATCCATCCTGGTAAGTACATGAGGGTCACCAGGCCCATGAAGTTCAGAGGGTAATGAGAATAATCCCAGGAACAAGCATTACATGTGCGGAGTCCTAAACCCCCAGGAAAACTCCCAGGTGTAGACGAAGAGGATGTAGACAGGGAGTCTCCTCCAAGCTCCCCAGCCTCGTCCATAGCATAGGTAGAAGAAGAGCTTCTCCACTATCAGACTACAGCTCCCATACATGAAGAAAGACCACAGGGACGTGTGCCCGCTCACCAGGCTCCCTGGCTTCTCCAGCAGGTTGAAAGCGGACGTGAAGAAGACTTCATCCATGAAGCCCTGCATGCCAAAGAAGACGAAGCGCAGGCTGAGCGGCAGCCGGTGCCTAGCATTCGCCCACACACCTCCCTGCCCCTCCCAGCTGTGGTACTGCAACCTCAAGAAGCTCCGGAGGAAGACTTGTGAGTAGTAAATTGCCAGGGCATACTGCAGCCCCAGCTCTGCCGCACTCAGTGCCCGTTCCTGGGGACAGCACTGCAGCAGCGTTTTCCGGAGCAGGATCTGCAGGCCCACATACACCGAGGGGTAGAAGACGAAGTGGAACGCCAGGGCATTGTCCGGAAAGCTCTTCCTCTGCAGGTAGATCTTCTCCAGTGCGAGGTGGGCGAGGGCATGGAGCAGGCAGCGGTATGGGGAAGAGAAGCCCAGCAGCTTGTAGTCCAGGCTGTGCGGGAAGCGCCGTATGCAGGAGCTCAGCACATCCAGGGTCAGGCCGTGCATGCCGTAGAAATACAGCCTCATCCACACCGGCAGGGGTTGGGAGATGGCCACTGCAGGAGCCTTGACTCTGGCTCTGACCACCTGCCGCCTCCAGGCTCCCTGGTTCCTACCCATACTGCCAAGTGTCAGAGCCGCATAGTGATACCCTGTGTTCTAGTCCGGAGCGGGACCAAGCGCCTGGCACCGCATTCAGCGCCCCTCCTCGTGTGCACCGTACCTCTCCTCTGTACTTGTCATAGGAAGCCAACACCCCCCACCTCATTCACCTCCAGCCCTGGCTCCTCTGGCTTCATACCACAAGCCTCATGCCCCTGCTTTGTCCACACTTCTGCACTGACTCTATGGACTCTGCTCTGATTCCTGCCGTGTATTGCATCTGAGATCATATGACAGTTTGACCTACAGCAGCATCACAGTGCTACAATATAGGGAATTCCTGCCCCTATTTATAATATAATGCTATCACCCAATTAGTCCTCACTGCACATACTCTATACCAGTGATGGCAAACCTTTAGGAGATCGAGTACCCAAACTGCAACCCAAAACCCACAAATTTATTACAAAATGCCAACACGGCAATTTAACCTTAATACTGAGGTTTTATTTAGGAAAAAAGCAACTCATACATTAACATCTTTTGTCTTAAAAGAAAAACACACAGTGGCCCCCACACAAAGTATTATATGCTCCACGGTGGGTCCTCATACAGTATTATATGCTTCACAGTGGGCCCCCACATACTATTATATGCTCCACAGTGCATTATATGTACTTACCTTACCTCTCACGAAGAGCAACCAGGCAACCTCCTTCTTCAACCACGGTGTAGGCACAGATGAATGACGTCATCGCGCCTGCATCGGGGCAGAGGTCACAATCTATCAGTGTAAGCCGCCGTCCTATGGCCTACACTGACAGTTTTCAGCTGTATGTACGTTTGCACATACAGCTAAAAGAGCGCTCGCTCACTAATGGGGAATCCTGTCCTGGATTCGCCGTTAGTGAGCAATCGCGAGGCCGGCATGGGACGACGACGCTCGTGCCAAGAGAGAGGGCTCTGAGTGCCCCCTCTGGCACGCATGCCATAGGTTCGCCAGCACTGCTCTATGTCAGTCATACCTAGCGTTACATTGTTATACTATTAAATTCACCTGGATCAATCACTGATAAAAAAAATATTTATTACTATAGATATAAGACCAATAAAGGAAAAGTACTATTATAAAACCTATGAAAGCCATATGTCATCCATAGCCTAAACCAATAAAGAAGTGAAATAAAGATCCGCAAATGTATGTGATTCATACAAAGGGAACATATAATAGTTTGCACACTTTAAACATCATATATAATTGTCTAAAAAGGGGCCATACAGTCAAATGACACATTTAGTGCAAAATTAAAAATGAATTCTCAAACAAAAACTTTAAAATTCTCAGGAACCCTTGATAGCAGCCAGGGGCGTAGCTATAGGGGGTGCAGCGACAGCAGTCGCCACCGGGACCTGGACCCTAAGGGGGTCCAAAACAGGCCATAAGGATAAATTCATATGACCAAAACTCAGTCCATGTGTTTGCTAGATTTACTGACCTGACCTGTGTTGGGAGCAGGACTCCTAACATCATAGTTATGATATTAGGAGTCCCTGCTTTTCAGCAACGGACAGTATGTTGCTGGGAGGCAGAGACTCCTAGTATCATAGATACCTCGATGCTAGGAGTCCCTTCCGCTCCCAGCTTGAAGGTCAGGCCTGTAAATCTGACGAACACATCCAGTGTGTGAATCTCTCATATACTACAATGGAGAAAGTCTCACTTATGAATGTTTACTTCAATTCCTTTTCTCTGGAGTGACAATTCAGGTAGCAGATGACCCTCATTATCTTGATAATTGTAAGTTCCAGAAATGTCATCAGATATTTATGGCATATACAGTGAAACCTCTCCAGAAGACCGCTTCGGAGAAGATCTTCCCCTTAAAGACCGATGTTTTCAGTAACCAATTTACCTCTTATTATACTCTATGGAAACTGCCTATCTATAATGCCTCTTATGCAACCAAAAACCACTTTTTTGAGCACATTTTTCAGTGGGAACCCCTTTGAAAAGAACACACATTAGACTTACATGCACTGTGAGACAAATATGGATGCAGGTCTGTACTTTGCCAAATCACTGGACTGCAGCAAGAACAAGAGTCTTACTAGGAATATCAGGGGTGAAAAGTCACCATTATTACATTAGAGCAGAGAGCCAATGTCATAGTTAATGCAATCTGCCACTGAGGTGCCAGCCATACATACCATCCCAATTGTGCCAGGAACATCTGAGGAACTGGGCCAAGAAAGGGACAGGTTTTATGTATACCCCACACTAAAACAGGCATTCTTGTGATGTCCCCAGGTGGGCTATAAAGTTGGATTTTGGTCCATGAAATGTCAGCAAATATAGAAGTGAAGTGAAGTTAGAAGTGAAGGAGTAGAATGGGAAGGGGAGCTATGCTTGGGTCTAGGAACAAGAGGAAAGTCATGCTAGAAACCATAAATAAAAGGGATAGCCATGTTGGGGTTCAGGAGGGGGACCTTGCTGAGGAACATAAATTACCATTTATCTATATATGTGACTATGCATTGTGTATATGCTTGTATATATTTGTACATATTTACCAGCATTTATGCTGGTCTTCGTTTAACACTTGTATTTATACTTACCGTAGAGTCTGAGGAAGGTCGCGAAGTTGACTGAAACATCACTCTAAATTTACTCTCCAATCACGTGTGATGAATAAAACGCAATATTATATACCAATTTGGTTTGGAGTGTAACAACTTCTCCTACTAATGGTTGTTTTATCAGTCCCAGTCCAAGCCTAGTTCTGTGTAATATACTGATGTGATAACTGGGTCTGTGTAATATACTGTAATATATACCTTCTGTCTTCTACCATCAGTACTTTTTCTCTTTCACAGAAAACACAAACCCATCATACATATAAGACCTATATGAAAAAAAATCAAACAGCGCGCTTCCTTGTATGGAACCTTTAAAGGTATAAAAATTATTAATATAAATAGCCTTCCCCTTGAGGGTGGAACTGTGCCAGCCACAACAACTTCAATAACAGGCTTTTATTACTCAGAACACAGATGACATGTTTTGGAGTATAAACGCCTTCATCAGACCTCAGTGACTGTCATGTCTTCACTCTATCTGAAACTGAATCTTTCAAGGCTAAACTACTGCTGTTTCCATCATCTGCTAACTAACCTATCCCTGATATTTCCATTTCAGTCTGCAGTCTTAACATAACACTGAGGCAGTATACCCGCTGCACTGGGGTTATGTTTCACTCAGACTTTTCCTTTACCACCCATATTCAATCACTTGCACGTTCATGTCACCTGCACCTCAAAAACATCTCCAGAATCCATTCTTCCTTACCATGGAAACATGAATAACCTTATTGTTCCCCTGATTTACCCTAGACTTGACTACTGTAACTCCTTACTAATCGGTCTTCCCTGCACTAAACTCTTCCCTCTACAATCTAATCTGAATGCAGCAACCAGGCTCATCTATCAGTTTAAACACTACACAAATGCTTCTGGTCTGTGTCAGTCACTGCACTGGCTGCCTATTCACTATAGAATACAATACTGTATAAAGTTATCACCCTCATGTACAAATCTCTCCATAATGCAGCACCTCCCTACATTTCCTCCCTCATCTCTGTCTATCCAACCTATGCCAATGACCTAAGACTAACATCCTCTATTATCAGAATGTCACACTCCCGCCTCCAATTTTTCTCCCAAGTTGCACCACTTCTCTGGAATGCACTATCCCAGACAATCAGATTAACTCCCAACTTCTATAGCTTCAAACACATCCTAAAATCACATCTCTCAGGCAGACCGATCACATTTCCTAATCTAAATCCTGCATTTACACTCCACAAAACGAATCCTCCTTTGTTCATGAACTATAAAACGCCGCTACATGGGGTCCCGACCTTAAGGAGTTTTCCAGCTCATTTTTATTGATGATCTATCCTCAGAATAAATTATCAATAAGAGATAAGTGAATCCGCACTCATGTAGTTATAGTCTTGTCACATGCACATGTATAGGACGAGGCTGTAGTTACGTGACATGGCCACTATGAAATGAATGACACTATGTAAACAGATAAGGGGTCACGGCGCTTACACAGGTACCACGGTTCATTCAAACAGCTGATCCTGGGGGTCCCAAATATTGGAACTCCACTAATTTTTTTTTTACCTTTTAATTAGGAAACACCTGGGGCATTATTAATAAGGGGCACTATTTAAAGGGGGTACACAGGGAAGTTATTAATTTAAAGATGCACTTGTGGGTATTATTCATTATAGGGGGTTATATTATATATATTATAATTGGGGTAGCAGCAGGATGGGTGTGCAGGTAAAGACAATATGGGTCAGGTGCCTGGAAAAGTGAGGAGCCAAAGATGTCTGTGCTGCAAACTTTACAGAGATTGAAAGAAGTGGTCATGGCGTTCCAGATGGAAGAGATGGGAAATGGGAACGATTAGTCAGAGACGCCACCTGTAAGTCACTAAATGTTACTGCACTGTGTTCACCTAAATGGTCTGCAAAGCACTGTATAGAGCTGATATATACCACTATACGGTCACCGTCTAATGATAATATCGGTATACCTAAGTCGGGGGCCACTTGGACAAGTTCTCTCCCCCCTGTGCTGAACTCCTAGCTACGCCTCTGCTTGGACCATAAAGTTTGTGCACCCCTGATATAGAGGTAAGTAAACATTAAACCTCTTCTAAACAATCCACTAGAAAGGAAACCACAGTTACCAGCTCTACTTTGTCCACCTCTGATAAATGGATCATGTGACTCGTGTTTTTTGGCTACATCCACAAATTCTAAAACTTAAAATACATCATATACAATCCCTGATGTGTTTTGGGCATAGCACCCTTAGTCATAGTGTATGAAAAAGAGCACTAAATCTAAATCGCATCAGTGATTGTCTGCACAAGTTTTTTATTTTTTTCATTCACAGATAAGTATGAAGGCTTAAAGGGATCCTATCATTCAGAAAGGCCAATTTTAGTAAGACCACGTCGTAATAGCCTTTATAAAGGCTATTCTTCTCCTACCTTTCTTGTTTCACTCCTCACCGCCATTTAGAAGAAATGTTGATTTTTATCTTTATGCTAATGTGTCTTCAGAATGTACAGGGGGCGTTCCCCCAGTGCTGAAACTGCACAGGGGGTGTCCCCTGTGCTCTCCTCAGACGCATTTTTTAATTTACTGTGCCGCCTCTCTTCTTAAGCAGACGCCTCTTCTTGACGTCATCCTTTGTTCGGGAGACATGCGCCGACTGTGCATGTCCATTCTGCTATTTTCCTGTGGCCTATTATACAAGCGTACTGCATGTCGGAGTATGTCTTTTGAACGAAGACTCGTACAAAGATGACGTCAAGAAGAGGCGTCTGCTAAAGAAGAAGAGAGACAGCGCAGTAAGTTCAAAAATGCGTCTGAGGAGAGCACAGGGGACACCCCCTGTGCAGTTTCAGCACTGGGGGAACGCCCCTGTACATTCTGAAGACACATTAGCATAAAGATAAAAGTCAACATTTCTTTCTAAATGGCAGCGAGAAGCGAAACAACAAAGGTAGAAGAAGAATAGCCTTTATAAAGGCTATTATGATGTGGTCTTACTAAAATTGACCTTTCTGAATGATAGGATCCCTTTAACTTAGGGGGATAAATTGTACTACATAAGGTAAAATGCAATATTCTGTATGATGTATTGGGAAGATAGAAAAAAATTCTGCTCTCCACTTCTTCTTCATCTTCCTTAATCAATGTTTTTGTTGCCTTGTTGATTATGGCCATTCTGGGATTCCATGGTGGCTCCGATCCGCATTGTTTGTATCTCTGTGTTTATGGTCTGTTTTGATCTTTGATCTTTGTTGTTAATTGTGAAAATTCGATAAAATATTTGAATTGAAATAAAAAAAATTCTGAATGACTTCCTTATAGGCTTTTGTTTTTACGGAGTTCATTGCGCAGCCAAAGTGACTTGTTACCTGTATTCTAGGGGTCAGCATGATTATGGTGAAACCAAATTTATATAGTTTTTGTTTATGTTTTAACACCAAACAATCCAAAACTTTGAAAAAAAAAAATCTCGGAGTCGCCATATTCTGACACCTGTAACCTTTTTATATTTCCATATTCAGGTCTTCATAAGGCATTTTTTTTATTTTTTTTTGCAGGGTCAGATGTACTCTTTATTCCATTTGGGGGAATGTCTTTTTTAATTTAAATTTTTATAGGCGGTGTAATAGAAAAAAAAAAAAAAAACAGGTGCCCAGCTCGTTAGATTTTTTTCTCAGTACAGCGTTTACCATATGAGAAAAATATTTTTGTACGTTTGTAGCCCAGGCATTTTCGAATGCAGGGATACCAATATGGTGATTTAAATGGGTTGTCCGGGATAAAACAAAAATTAAGCACTAAACTAAACCCCCTCCCCTCAACTAGCTTATAATTTACTTAATTAAAAAAAATATCTATAATTTACTCATGTCATATGACCACCCCAGGCACTCTTTATGATAATCTGGTGACGTTCTGTTTCGCCGTTTCCAGAAACGGAGCGTCACCAATACTCTCCCCCCCCCCCCCGTCATACTTACCTGTCTTCAGGCACGAAACGTCATTTCCTTCGTTTCTGGCGGCGCCTGCGCATTAGAGCCAGTGATTCTAGCTCTATTGTACAATCACCAGCAGAAGTGAAGATCACTTACCACACATGCACAAGAAGTCCAAAGAAGAAGGAGCCGGCCAGGAGCCTCAATAGCTATGTAGCGAATCTCCCATAGACTGCAATACAGTTGTATTCCAGTCTATGGGACTTGTAATTAAATGATTGCAGGTTCAAGCCCCCCTGGGTGGGCTAATAAAACAGTAAAAAAAATTTATAGTATATAAAAAAAAAAAAGTTCAAATCACCCCTCTTTCCCTAGACTACATATAAAAGTAAAATATTACTGTGAAACACATACACATTAGGTATTCCTGTGTCCGAAAACGCCCAGTCTATAAACATACAAAAATAAATTTCCTGTATGGTAAACGGCGTAGCAGGAAAAAAAAAATCTAAAGTGCTAAGCCACCATTTTTTCACTATTTCGTCTCTGATAAAAATTTGAATAAAAAGTGATCAAAGCAATAGACATTCCCCAAAATAGTATAACTAAAAAGTACACCTGGCCCCTCAAAAAAAAAAAAAAAATTCCCTATGCATCGCCGTACATGGAAATATAAAAAATTTACAGGTGTCAGAATATGGCAACTTTTAGAAACATTTTTTCTTGCAAACTTTTAGATTTTTGTTAAGGGGTTAAAATGTAAATAAAACCATATAAATTTGGTATCCCTGGAATCGTACTGAAACATAGAATACAGGTGACATGTCATTTTGACTGCAGACTGAACACCGTAAAAATGAAGCCTGTAAGAACACAATTGCACTTTTTCTTCAACTCCACTCCATTCTGAATTTGTTTCCAGCTTCCCAGTACATTGTACAGAATAATAAATGATAGCCTCATGAAGAACAATTTGTCCTGCAAACACTAAGCCCTCATATGGCTCTGAGAACAGAAAACTAAAAAAGTTATGGCGTTTGGAAGGTGGGGAGTCAAAAACAAAAATTGAAAGTCAAAAAATGTCACTGGCAGGAAGGGGTTAATAGTAGTAGAGTAATGGACACTGTGAAGGATATCGTCTTGCCAAACCGCTTGGCACACCTGCGATCGACCTTCTTACCTCCTACTCACACGACGTGAGGCTAGGATGATATGAAACAAGCTTTATAAATTTTATATATTTATTAACCCGAGTGGGTCGGGACTAACCACTAACATATACAGAAATACATATCAATAGATTATCAAGCAAATACAGGTAAAAGCACAATACAGTACAGAAAATAAAACGGGAAATAAAAGATAGGAAAATACCAGAACAAGGTTGTAGTCTGATTCACTAGGCCTCAGCAGATTGGCCTAGGGCGCCTTCTTTAGTCCAAAATAGAGCATGTGTCTGTTCACATGTCTTCCAGCTTCAGATCTCTAAGGCCTCACTTCTAGGCCTCAGGACACTCGCTTAAGTCCACAGCACGACATGCCCTCACATCTTTCCAGGAAGAGAACTCCCCCTGTTCCCCAGGTGAGACCATATAACTATCCTAGTCTCCTCCCTAAGTGATGTCACTAGGAAGTCCCGCCCTCCATCCTTGAAACAAAATAACCATGCTTCGTCATATTTCCTTGCCTGATGACCGTAGGGTAAAGCAAGAGTAATGATGGGGTTCGTGACGAGATCCTCATCGTGTAGACACAAAGAATGACACCCCAATCCCCTTTGGGTAATGAGTTCAGTGTCTGGACCTTTTCCCGGCAGTCCCTTGTGTGGACTTAGAGCAGTCATCTTCGTTTGGCGCACCCGAGGAATTTATCGGGGCGACTGTAAGAGGTTCTCCGGAGGAGATATTGTCATAACACCATATTTCCTTTGTAGTCCTGGCTGTAGACAAGAAGTCTGGGTTTTGTGTGCTAAGCAGGGTTACAACACACATAGTCCCAGGGATCTCCTGCTGTGATAACGAGATTAGCACGGGTATGCTAATGGAACAACAGAAGGGTCTTGGTGCAGAGCAGAATCACTGCATTCTTGGAGCCAAACTGGTTTTGACAACAATCACACTGTGTAGGAGTAATCTGAGCAGGTGATAACACACTAAAGCAAAACTCATATCTGGAAAATACATAGCTAGGGGTCTCTCATCATCACAGACACAAAGCCCCCTCTGTTTGTGTCCATTCCCATTGACTCATTGACTATAATATAAAAAGCATGACGGACACTTTCTTCTGTCATGTTTATTTATTTTTGGAAGATAAAGTCCTGCATGTACGAATGTATTCCGTCAGAAAAGTAAAAAAACACGACGGAAGAAAGATTCATGTTTTTTAAATGGCTGTGAATACACACAAATAGAAAAAAAACAGTTGCCTGTATATAAAAAATGTGTAATACATCAGAGATGCCCAAACACACTATAATTCATAGTGTGCCTGAGTCTGAAAACTGAGTAGGATATGGAGAAAAAACATTTATATGACCAATATATATCAAAAATCCACGTGAATAGTTTATGGGGTTACTACTGTAAGAAGGCAACACTTTACTTATTTACATATTTGTAGCTATACAAGCCAGATATTTTCTCTTCTCTCCACAGTACAGAAGATGTAGGTCATAAATTGAACCTTTTCTTTAAAACACTGTGTTCATAGTAAATGTCTGTGAGCTCCATATACAGGGTTATTAGGGTGTGTATTGATTGAGCATAGGAACATAAAGGAGCTGGCAGATGGCCTGCACAGTTGGCTAACCTTACTACCAGAGACCTTATGGGTGCTACTCTTTGTCTTAAACTTATCCCTGTAAATTTGTATCAGGATATAGCTCTTATGGTGTTTCATGGAGCCTATATTATACCACAGTTGCAATCCACAATGTCTTTGATAAGTTTATTCCTGTGCCAAATGTGACCAAAATGATGTTGATATTTTTCATAATTTCAGCTAGTGGTCACAAGTACAAATATTAAGGTTTTTAGTCAATGAACATATCTCTCAGACGTTCCAAATAATCTTTGATCTAACCACTGTATGTTGATTTTTGATATCCTGCCACCACTATACAATAATTTAGGCTAGCATCACATGGAAGAGTATTTTTCAGTACTGGACAAACTAAGCCCCAGTATCTTTTTCTTTAGTGACTGGGAAGGCGAAATATTTTTTCCCATGGACTGGCTCTATATGACACTACAAATAGAAAAGCTGACAAAACACTTTTTCTGCGAGGTTCACACTACTATATTTTAGACTCTTGTTCTGAGGCATCATAGGGCCACAACACTGGACTCAGAAAGGATCTGGACCAGTCAGCAAGAGAGAGGCACAACTGCAAGTCATGACAGCAATAAATGCAGCTCTCCAAATGGGGATAGTAGTACAACAGGAGTTCCACTGTAGATGACGGTACTTGAGCCTGGTAACAGATTTTAGCAACAGGGGGCTGCCAATCAATAGATGCTAAGTCCAGTGCCTCATAACTCCACTCTGATAATACTATACTCCTGCCTCTCCCACTATAGATCTCCCGATAGAGCTGTAAATAAGTAAATCTCAAAGGTACCTTGACTACCCTTGTAATGCTAGATCCAGACTGTGAGTCTCTGGTAAACCTTAACTTCATCATTTTGGCACTTTCTTACCTCTCGGGAGGCTGACAGCAACTTTCTTCCCTGCAGCAATGATTTTGCGGGGATAAGGCCCTGAAAAGAACCCCACTACACCGCTGCCCTCAGGGGCTACAAGGGGCTCTCTCTCAATGGCCTGTTCTGCTTACCACTGACTCAACTCAATGTAACACCGCTTTGGGCCGACCTAAGCTCAGTACACACTAATGTTGAGGGTAAAACTACTTAACCAGTTTATTATGGGAAGGGTAAACAAGGGCAAACTTGATAAAATGCAAACAGAGAAATGTTTCAGTGATTCACATGACAATGCACAGGTACATCCTATAGTATTAACCCCCTAGTGGTAGGAATGGACTATGTGCCAGGCCTGGCGGGTATAATAAACTATAGGGAATAGCACAGGGTTAAGATAGTGACCCACAGATGATAGTCATCACACACATGCAATCATACTGCAGGTAACAGCTTGCACTCCTAAATAACAGAACACAATGCAGAATTACTAATGGCTGCAGCAATGAAAAGAACAGTCCAGCCGTTGGGGCCCAGTTGCCGCGGACAGTGGCGCGCATTCAGGAAAGGTTGGTGCACTATAAACAAAGCAGATCCTTTCTACAACAGTTCTCAGAAACTTTCTAACAGCAGTACAGCAAATTCCAGCAAAGTCTACTCACTAACTCATGCAGGGAATCTGGTGCCAGTCTGGAGTCTCACAGGGTGCTGTAGCTTTCAGATGACAGGATACTAATGGAGTATGAGGCAGGAGTCTTCTTGGATGGAGCCCTGGGAACCTTTTGGGAGTCTGGTCAATCTGGACAGGTGGTACTGCTGCTACTGCAGGGATGCTGCTTCTTCCCTCAGAGTGAGCTGGTGGGCTGGCAGGACTGTCTCTATGTCCTGGGTTACCCAGTGCCAAGCTATGTGCCCCCTGGCAGTTGCTGTAAGAAGCCTTTTCTGCAGCCCATGTGGTTGTCCTCTCTCTTTCCTTTGCAGACCTTTCTCATAATTTTCTGCTCAGCCAATCAATCCCTTTCTCTGATACTCCTCCCCCTGGAGTACGGGGTGTAGGGAAATGTAATCCACTGTCCCTCAGCATAAAATGGCTGATGTCTGCTGTAATGGATCCTAGTTTGGCATTAACTGCAGCATCTTCTGTATGCAAAGTACCCCTTGCAGGGGTTACATCAAAATAACTTACTAACTGACAGAAGACCTTTAGTCTTCTCCCATTACAAAAGCCAACAGTTGGTTGGGCTGGACCAAACTCCCCTCAAAAAGGAGAAAAGGAGGAGTGTACCTAACTCACACTGGAATGTCCCCGAACAGGAATAAAAAAAGACATAGGGAACCTACAGAACATACACATGATATATAGTACATACAGACAAAGTGGCACAGACAATATAAAACAATGCAAGCAATATATAAAACAACAGTGTCCACTGGAATGATGCAATTGCTACATTCAGAACAGGGTTGAAACCATATCTCCCAACTTCCAAAGAACAGATAGAGGGACCGAATGTGCGTCACCATGACAAATGTAGCCCAACCCACTTCTACTTTGACTCCGCCCATTTCCATCAATTTCTCTGTGTGTCCCCAAACAGTATAATGCCCCTACAGTCACCCTAACATGATATGCTCCCAAATTATAATGTCATCCTCCTGGTGCCCCCACAGTTTAATGTCCCCCTTCATCTACCCACACAGTCTAATGTCCCCCTCCAGCTGCTCCCAGTTTAATGTCCCCATTCATCTTCCCCCAAGTTAATGTCCCTACAGTTTATTGTCCCCCTTATCTGCCCCCCCAGTTTAATGTTCCCCTCCATCTGCCCCCACAGTTTATTGTCCCCCTTATCTGGCCCCACAGTTTGTCCCCCTCATCTGACCCCCTAGTTTAATATTCCCCTCATCTGACCCCCCAGTTTAATGACCCCCTTATGTGGCCCCCCAGTTTAATGTCCCCCTCATGTGGCCACAGAGTTTAATGTTCCTCTCATTTGGCCACCCAGTTTAATGTCCCCCTCATCTGGCCCCCCAGTTTAATGTCCCCCTCATCTGGCCCCAGAGTTTAATGTCCCCCTCATCTGGCCCCACAGTTTAATATTCCCCTCATCCAGTCCCAGAGTTTAATGTCCCTCTCATCTGCCCCCCCTCCCAGTTTAATGTTCCACTCATCTGGCCCCACAGTTTAATATTCCCCTCATCCAGTCCCAGAGTTTCATGTCCCCCTCATCTGCCCCCCCCAGTTTAATGTTCCACTCATCTGGCCCCACAGTTTAATTCCCCTCATCCAGTCCCAGAGTTTAATGTCCCATCTGGCCCCACAGTTTAATGTCTTCCTCCTGGTAACAAACAAACACAAATAAACACTGATACTCACCTCTCCTCGCTCCCATGCTGCTCTCTCAGCAGTCTTTTATCCCAGAGTCTTCAGGGAGCAGCAGGCGCAATGTGAGTGACGTCATCACTTCGCTCCTACAGCTCCTGTAGCCGAAGCACACATAGGGCAGAGTGGTGAGGCAGGAGCTGTCTGCAGACGGCTCCTGCTTCACTATTGTATTCAACTCATCTAATCTACGTCCTCAGACGCAGATGATTTGAAACCGGGACATACCTCCTACCAACTGGGACAGATATGGGACTGTCCCTCTGAATCCAGGATGGTTGGGAGGTATGTTAAAACATCTCTGTTCCCAGGATTCATGAGGGCCACACTCATCAGGCCTCTACCAATCAGCAATTTATCCCATACACTATAAATAGGAAATAAAGAAATAATTTTTGTGGTTTAACCAACAGGTGCAATTAAAATAGGTAAAAAGCCCTACTCACCTCTCACAAATCCCCTGCTGTTCAGATTCCAAAAGTACTCAGGTCCCTGAAGGTCTGTACTTCCTAGTATGTCAACAAAGACAGTAAATGCTTACAGAAGGCTGCTGAGCCAACAATTGACTAAAGCGGGTCACCAGATATTTCATATAGTACAGGTAAACTAGACATACCAGGAGTAAAATAAAAAGTAAGAGGATGGATCAAGAATTGGCTTCTTAAGGAAGAAAAGTAAACAGTTTATGTATAAAAAAGAGAGAGAACTTCAAGATACACTTTCTTTTAGATAAAGCAAAAAAAAAGAAAAAAAAATGCACACAGCCCACTTACTTCAATGGGGCCATACACAAAGCCGTAGTTTTTTGCGACAGTGTGTCTGGGCCATATTGAAGAGATGCAAAATCTGGAGGAGGTCCTATACATGTCTGTACTTGCGGCTTTGTGAATTAATTTTCAATCTATGGGTCATGGAAAACTACGGATGACACACTATATGGACCTGGAAACTTCCCTTTTTGCAAAAACCGCATCAAAATTCCATTTTTCAAGATGGAATCCACCTGAAGATAGGTCATGTTGATTTTTTTACCTCTAGCTGAGAATATCAGCTAGAGGAAAAAAACTGCTACTAAGGCCGGTTGCACACGACCATGTGCTTACCGCTGGCCATGAATTAAAGACACGGTTGGCGTACGGGGGACATGCGGATGTCACCCGTGTGCTGCCCGTGCACCGGCCGTGCTTCTGCGGCCCCTTTCATTAAATGCATGTGAATAAATAGAGATGCAAAATGCAAAACAGTTCAAAATTAACACTTGCCACTCCCTACAGTTAACCACTCAATGCCCATGTGATTCAGTGCAAGGAACCTCTCTGGAAAAATCTAATGAAGTCCAGCAGTTGTATCATAAAATTTATTTTATTTGTTAGTCCAATAAAACATGGTGCATATAAAACCAGGCAGGTCTGCCTACACATTTCAAACTAAATAGTTCTTACTTATGGCATGTCTAATATCACCTGATCATGTACAGTCATGGTCAAAAGTTTTGAGAATGACACAAATATTATATTTTCACATGATCTGCTGCCCTCTGGTTTTTATGTGTGTTTGTCAGATGTTATTATCACATACAGAAATATAATTGCATTCATATTATGAGTAACAGAAGCTTATATTGACAGTTAGAATGAGTTAATGCAGCAAGTCAATATTTGCAGTGTTGACCCTTCTTCTTCAGGACCTCTGCAATTCTCCCTGGCATGCTCTCAATCAACTTCTGGACCAAATCCTGACTGATAGCAGTCCATTCTTGCAGAATCAATGCTTTAATTTTGTCTGAATTTGTTGGTTTTTGTTTGTCCACCCGTCTCTTGATGATTGACCACAAGTTCTCAATGGGATTAAGATCTGGGGAGTTTCCAGGCCATGGACCCAAAATCTCTATGCTTTGTTCCCTGAGCCATTTAGTTATCACCTTTGCTTTATGGCAAGGTGCTCCATCATGCTGGAAAAAGCATTGTTGAGCGCCAAACTGCTCTTGGACGGTTGGGAGAAGTTGCTCTTGGAGGACATTCTGGTACCATTCTTTATTCATGGCTGTGTTTTTAGGCAAGACTGTGAGAGAGCCGATTCCCTTGGCTGAGAAGCAACCCCACACATGAATGGTTTCAGGATGCTTTACAGTTGGCATGAGACAAGACTGGTGGTAGCGCTCACCTCTTCTTCTCCGAATAAGCTGTTTTCCAGATGTTCCAAACAATCGAAAAGGGGATTCATCAGAGAAAATGACTTTACCCCAGTCCTCAGCAGTCCACTCCCTGTACCTTTTGCAGAATATCAGTCTGTCCCTGATGTTTTTCTGGAGAGAAGTGGCTTCTTTGCTGCCCTCCTTGAGACCAGCCCTTGCTCCAAGAGTCTCCGCCTCACAGTGCGTGCAGATGCACTCACACCTGCCTGCTGCCATTCCTCAGCAAGCTCTGCACTGCTGGTAGCCCGATCCCGCAGCTGAAACACTTTTAAGAGACGGTCCTGCCGCTTGCTGGTCTTTCTTGGGCGCCCTGGAGCCTTTTTGGCACCAATGGAACCTCTCTCCTTGAAGTTCTTGATGATGCGATAGATTGTTGACTGAGGTGCAATCTTTCTAGCTGCAATACTCTTCCCAGTTAGGCCATTTTTGTGCAGTGCAATGATGACTGCACGTGTTTCTTTAGAGATAACCATGGTTAACAGAAGAGAAACAATGATGGCAAGCACCAGCCTCCTTTTAAAGTGTCCAGTGGTGTCATTCTTACTTAATCATGACAGATTGATCTCCAGCCCTGTCCTCATCAACACCCACACCTGTGTTAATGGAGCAATCACTGAAACGATGTTAGGTGGTCCTTTTAAGGCAGGGCTGCAATGATGTTGAAATGTGCTTTGGGGGATAAAATTCATTTTCTAGGCAAATATTGACTTTGCAAGTAATTGCTGTTAAGCTGATCACTCTTTATAACATTCTGGAGTATATGCAAATTGCCATTAGAAAAACTGAAGCAGTAGACTTTGTAAAAATTAATATTTGTATCATTCTCAAAACTTTTGGCCATGACTGTATATTTAAAGGGAATCTATCATTCGCAAAAACACTTTTAAGCTAATGGCACGTTGGAATGGCCTTTAAAAAGGCCATTCTTCTCCTGCATTTCCTTGTTTTCTTCTCCCAGCCGATTCCAAGATAGTTTGTTTCTTCATGTATGTAAATGAGTACCACAGAGCACCCGGGGCGTACCTTCTCTTCTGCGAGCATCCATCACGTCATCGCTTCTCATCGCCGCTTCAGCCATTGCGGTGATTCCCCTCTTGCCCCTCTTCTTTCTTCTCAGTTCTCAATGGCAGCAAATTCTCGCGACTGCGCATGCGCAATCGGGCCGCCATTTTCCAGTGGTCTGTCACAAGAGTGTGGCGTCATGAGGGGAGTCACTGCAATGGCCGAAGGGGCGGTGAGAAGCGATGACACGATGGGCGCTCACAGAAGAGGAGGAACGCCCCCGGTGCTCCGTGGTGCTCATTTACATAATGAAGAAACAAATTATCTTGCAATCGGCTGGGAGAAGAAAACAAAGAAAGGTAGGAGAAGATTGGCCTTTTTAAAGGCCATTCCAACATGCAATTAGCTTAAAAGTGTTTTTGCGAATGATAGACTCCCTTTAAGTTTACATTAGATCAATCAGCTATGCATGTAATGGAAATAAACCATTTGAAATCCATGTAAATGACAGGCGCAAGCATTACAGCACTAATGTAGCAGTCTCTTCTGTCAATCACATGTTTTACAGGTGGTTTCAAGTGGCACCCCTAAGCACCATTATGCACTTCATATAGTCACATAAAAAGTTCAGAAACTTTATAATTATATTGCATTTATTATCTTTTACAGTAGAATAGTATAATGTCAAAGCCTGCCTTATACTGTACATCAGAGCTGTAATTACAGTTATGCTGGTTGTCATTGGAGTCATTTAACAAGTTTGTAAGACAGATTTCACATATTAGCTGTCTTTTTATTCTATAGAAGATTATTATTAATAATAATAATAATAATAATCTTTATCTATATAGCGCCAACATATTCTGGAGCACTTTACAATTACAATGAGACAAAGAAATAAACATATCAAACAATAGTAGTGAGGTCCCTTCTCGCAAGAGCTTACATTCTATGAGTAGATATGGAGACACAAGAGGTCAGAGGGCTTGTTTGCTATTATGGAAGATTAACATACAGACTACACTATCTACACTGTAAATCATAAAAGAGTTCCTTCCAGAATGTGCAAGCATGCAAGGAATACTGGCAGATTTCAGCACTGAAGTTACAAAATTGTCAAGGCTGCTCTAAAATATTATATGAGCTGTTAAACACAATCTCTACAAGATAAGTAGGAATACACTGGGGATACTTATGAAGACTGGTCTTTTCAATGTCAGTCTTCATATCCCTTTCACTGGAGGAGGGTGCACCACATTTATGAGAAGGTGCATGCCTCCTCATAAATCAGGTGCACCCTCCACCTGGTTGTTGGCCTGCTTGTAGCTGGAATAGATTTCTGAGATCATTTACATCAGTAAACTAGCATAAATGATCATAATTTGATGGGTGCCGGTGACTCCACGAGCACCATGCCCTCACCATACCCCCTTTCAGTAAAGTGGGCAGTGTGCAAAGCACAAACATTTGTGACTTTTTCATGCTTTGTACTCCAAAAAACTGGTGTACAAGGCATGATAAATCTGCTCCAATAACTTTCATCTTTTTGTGTGGATTCTCTAGATTAAATGCAAAATTATATTCAAAAGTACATGTAGTTATGCTTAAGTCACTAAAGTAAAAAATATATTGGATTCAGTGAATTTTGTAACAGTGATTTTGCAATAGAAAATGTGGCTATAATCATAGAAAAGACAAATTATGAAAAAAAGGTTGGTGTTGGAAACTAGGCTACATTTTTCAGAAGTACTTTAGAGACTGAAGATGTGTATAGGTTGACCTGGTTCAGGGATCACTCGTTGTAGTTTGAGGATGTAGGTTAGTCTTAAGACAACTAATATTAAAGGTGTGGGTAAGGAATAGGAAGGTAATCCCTGAATAACTACAAACACTGACTTCTACTGCATTTTTTACATGCAGTGAATGCATTGGGAGATTTATGAAACTGTCAAAAAGAAAACTATCTGTTGGCCCTAGCAACTAATCACAGTGCAGCATTTCTTACAATGCTCTTGAAAAATGAATGCTGAGCTATGACTGGTTGCTATGTGCAGTGAAGACAATTTTCTTTAAGGCTGAGGCCCCACGTTGCGGAAATGCAGCTTTTTTTGTTGCAGATTTTATTGCGTTTTTTTTGAGCCAAAGCCAAGACTGTCTACAAAAGGAATGGGAACTATATAGGAAGCTCTTATACTTCTACCTTCTACTTATTCCACTCCTGGCTTTGGCTCAAAAAACCTCAACAAAATCTGCAACAAAAAATGCTGCGTTTCCGCAACGTAGGGCTTCAGCCTTAGATAGCTTTTGTAAATTTGCCCCAATGTGTTCTTACATTCTTATGTGCATTATAGCTGTACAGCATTCAGTTTTCCTTGTTCTCTGCCAAGACGTTAATATCATTGTTTGTCATGGATATAGTATAGCTGAGCCCAGTCATGGTCACTGCCTCTACAAGCCTAAACAGCTCATAATACACTTTCTACTCCTTCCCCTTCCCTCTCCTCTGTTAGTATACTTCAACTTACAGCTTGATTTAATATAGCGACAGACATCATCATAAGACTTTATTAGCTAGTTAGTTCCAAATACAGACACACAAATAGCTTGTAAGCTTCGATATTCACATTATTTTATCTCTCTCTGACAGCAGGGAGGAAGTAGGAGGTCAGAGTAATTCAAAACTCTTTCTATTCTTCCCTATTAAAATAAAAGCTGTGTGTGACATACGACTAAGGTACCAAACAGCATAGGGAGCTAAGATATAATTTCCCTTATGCCCTAAGTAGCATATACTAACAGGTTTGCAAGTGAGTCACTGGTAGTACACTTTTAGGCTCTTTTTAACCACTTCCTCATATAAAGAATGTTAATTTTTCGTTTTCGTTATTTCCTCACCAACTTCCAAAAAACAGAGCTTTTATATATTTCAGTTCCCATAGCTGTAGGAGGGCTTGTTTTCTGTCGGACAAATTATACTATTGGCATTATTTTATATTGCATATGGAGTATGAAGCCAAAAAAACCCTGGCGATGTGAGCATATTTCTTTTTTTTTTTCTTTTTACAACTTTCACCATACAGGATAAATACTTTATTGTTTATTTAGTTTTATGTTTTTTGTTTATTTAGTTTTGTCCTGTATGTGATCTAGTCAGAGGAGAGTAATTTGAGTTTTTATACTTTTTGCTTTTATTTTTAGTCCCCTGTTCTGTATTGCGGTGTATTGCATGACTACTGCAGACAGGGTATAGTGCAAAGTGAAAGCTTATAGACTATGGTAGACTGACAGCTGTTGTGACAATAGATTCCTTCCACTTTGATGTTCTGGGGGTGGTGAGGCTTCCATAATGGCAATAGGCAATTGTAGTGGTTGAAAGTTGCAGTGGGTGCTGCCACCGATCATGGTGGTTAGAAGCAGATGCCTTTGTGTATGGACTGGGCTCATGATAGTACATCCTGATATATTTGATGGGAAGGGGCTTTTATAGTGTATGTGTTTATATAGAATGCCCAGAGAATATGCCAGGTGATGCAAACTTTTCTTAATAAAAAAGTCCAAGAAATGATGTTTGGTTTGTTTAGTTGCTATGAAATTTAGGAAGTTAGATGTCTGCAAACTTGTTTTTTTTTTTACCGAAAAGGGCTTTAGCGGGGGCCCCACATTGTAGAAACGCAGATTTTTTTTAATGCAAATTTTGCTACACAACTCCAACGCATAAACAAACTGAAATGATCTTCATGCTTACAAGTTGGCAAGATGTTTATCAAAAATAAGTTTCCTTTTTTATCTACACATACCTATTGTATCTATATAGCTTCATCATAAATTGCATTTGGACCATTTGAACTTGTATAGGCACAGAGTGCTCTAGTGTAGGAGCTGCAGTTCATATTTGGACAACCGCTTTAATTTTTGTGAAAAGATTGTTGAGGTTTTCTTCTTTTAGCTCTTGCATGCAGATAACCTTCACTAGACCTGTTGAGGGCTACATGTATCTGTATGTGTTTTGCTGTGATGTGGGGGATTTCTTTGTAGACCTGTAAACAAGAATTTTTAGAGACCAAGAAAAATATTGTTTACAGATTAGATTTTCAAAGCAAATCTCCCACATCACTGCCAAACACATGCAGGGAAATTTGGCCTTAAGAGAACTAGTGAAGGGTATCTGGATGCAAAGTCTTTCAAAAGGAAACCTCAACAATCGTACAAAAATTAAAGGGGTTGTCTTTAAATTGTATCTTGACTTTAACTGTTTTGTATACCTTACATTTTTTACAACATTATTTTATAGTCTTGTCCTGACTTGTAAGCTTCACTTATCTATATTATTAGATATTTACACAGCTGTTGTGTTTTTAAGCCTTAACAATATATGTACATGTGGAAAATTCACTGTGAAATCTGCAGCAGCAAAAACAAATTAAATAAAAGTTAATTGATGCAAAACTTATAGTGTTATCACTGTGAGATTTCATCCTATACATTGCAATGGGTAAAACCCACCAGGGTCTGACAGTTGGGAACCTCACAGATAAGCTGTTTGAAGAGTCTGTGGTGCTCTTGAATGCTGTGGCCTCTTCCATGTGTGATGACATCACATTCATTGATCACATGATACCACAGTGGCTCATTTCCTTTCAAGTGAATGGGGATGAGCTGCAATATGTAGCACAGCCGCTCTACATTGTACAATTCTGTGCTTGGCATTGAGTGAAGAGGTTGCAGCACTCATTCTAATGCTGGGACCTCTTCATCCAGCTGATCTGTTGGGGTACCAGGAGTCAGACTCTCAACGATTATGCAGTGATATCTTATCCTATGCAAATGTCATTAATATGTAAGTCCCAGAAAAACTTCTTTAAAAATTACACAAGACCATCCTATTATATTTTTTCAAAGCTTTATCTAGGGAATGACAAAGCCAAATCTGCATGATGATCAGTCTTTATATATTTATATTACACCTGTATTAATTCATCAAATGTGTAAATCTCCTTGGTGCTCTATTTTATTATGCATGCAATCTGACATGCATGTTTTATGTAAGCCATATACTAAAACAGTAATATTTTCCTATGGAAAATGCCACTGGATAAGATGATTTCAGATGAGTTACTTTAAAGTACAGTGACAACCAATGTGCTGTTTGTTTCCCATTCATTGGCATGTGAGAGCAGTGGCCTAGATTTATAAAATCATGCTAAATCTAGGCACTCAGTTGCTTTCCTTTGGGGAATAAGGAGTGTTAATGCTGACTCTTTGATGAAACTAGGCCAATATCTTTTGCACAGAAGATTAACAAACAGAGCATTGACTGTATTCTAGCAATTTATTCTAGAGATGAATACATTCAGGATTTTCTTTAGTTCCATTCCAACAAAACCATATCCATTGCAACAAAACTGAACTTACATTACTGATGCATTAAGAAATGTATCATTGTTTAAAAATTATGTTATATAGAATGTTTGGATTTTTTTAAGTATGAACGCAGTCTCATACATCATAAAATTATACAATAAACTGAATCACCAATGAGGTGCAGAGCATATAGATGTATAAGGCTCTCCTTGTGTAGTCAGCATAAACATGAATGAAAAATACACCATATTTAAAACAGTTTATAAATAAAACAGACTTTAATATTAAAGGTTTTTTCCGGCCCCTAATGGATTTTCTGCTCCTATTTAAGTAATTGGTGCAGAGCTGCATCCCTGTCCACTGTATAGCGGTAATTCTGGGGGAACAGCAGTGCCGCTCCTATTACTTGAATAGGAGCAGACTGCATGTGCTTCCTATCCACTGCAGCAGCTTCTGACGTCTGGAGGCTGCCAGAACAGTCAGACCCCCTCAGACTGGGTGGTGGACCCCCACATATCACATACTGATTGACCTTTCCTGTGGATACAGTGGGGAAAAAAAAGTATTTAGTTAGCCACCAATTGTGCAAGTTCTCCCACTTAAAAAGATGAGAGAGGCCTTTAATTGACATCATAGGTAGACCTCAACTATGAGAGACAACATGAGAAAACATATCTAGAAAATCACATTGTCTGATTTTTTAAGAATTTATTTGCACATTATGGTGGAAAATAAGTATTTTGTCACCTACAAACAAGCAAGATTTTTGACTCTCACAGACCTGTAACTTCTTCTTTAAGAGGCTCCTCTGTCCTCCACTCATTACCTGTAGTAATGGAACCTGATTGACATTGTTATCAGTATAAAAGACACCTGTCCATAACCTCAAACAGTCACACTCCAAACTCCACTATGGGGAAGACCAAAGAGCTGTGGATGGACACCAGAAACAAAATTGTAGACCTGTACCAGGCTGGGAAGACTGAATCTGCAATAGGCAAGCAGCTTGGTGTAAAGAAATCAACGTTGGGAGCAATAATTAAAAAATGGAAGACATACAAGACCACTGATAATCTCCCTCGATCAGGGGCTCCATGCAAGATCTCACCTCGTGGGGTCAAAATGATCACAAGAACGGTGAGCGAAAATCCCAAAACCACAAGGGGGGACCTAGTGAATGACCTGCAGAAAACTGGGACTAACATAACAAAGGCTGTCTGTAACACACTACGCTGCCAGGGATTCAGATCCTGCAGTGCCAGACGTGTCCCCCTGCTTAAGCCAGTACATATCCGGGCCTGTCTGAAGTTTGCTAGAGAGCATTTGGATGTTCCAGAAGAGTATTGGGAGAATATCATATGGTCAGATGAAACCAAAGTAGAACTGTTTGGTAGAAACACAACTCGTCGTGTTTGGAGGAGAGTGAATGCTGAGTTGCATCCAACGAACACCATACCTACTGTGAAGCATGGGGGTGGCAACATCATGCTTTGGGGCTGTTTCTCTGCAAAGGGACCAGGACAACTGATCCGTGTACATGAAAGAATGAATGGGGCCATGTATCGTGAGATTTTGAGTGCAAACCTCCTTCCATCAGCAAGGGCATTGAAAATGAAACGTGGCTGGGTCTTTCAGCATGACAATGATCCCAAGCACACCACCAGGGCAACGAAGGAGTGGCTTCGTAAGAAGCATTTCAAGGTCCTGGAGTGGCCTAGCCAGTCTCCAGATCTCAACCCCATAGAAAACCTTTGGAGGGAGTTGAAAGTCCGTGTTGCCCAGCGACAGCCCCAAAACATCACTGCTCTAGAGGAGATCTGCATGGAGGAATGGGTCAACATACCAGCACCAGTGTGTGCCAACCTTGTGAAGACTTACAGAAAACGTTTGACCTCTGTCATTGCCGACAAAGGATATATAACAAAGTATTGAGATGAACTTTTGTTATTGACCAAATACTTATTTTCTACCATAATTTGCAAATAAATTCTTTAAAAATCAGACAATGTGATTTTCTGGATTTGTTTTCTCATTTTGTCTCTCATAGTTGAGGTCTACCTATGATGTCAATTACAGGCCTCTCTCATCTTTTTAAGTGGGAGAACTTGCACAATTGGTGGCTGACTAAATACTTTTTTTCCCCACTGTATCCTATGTTTTAGAGCACCTTTAAAATCTGAAGAAGAAAAATAAATTGTACAAATGAGTTTAAAGTTGTTCCCCAGTGGTTTAACTGTATTCTATCCTATCTATCAGTATTTGCATCAATATTTGTTATCCAAATCCAGAAGTCCAAAATATAGAAAATATACAAATCTTTCCATTATACATTTTGTCTATAGAATCCATTACTGGTTTGAAAAAAAAAAATGCAAATACTGAGCAGTATACTGCCATGTGAACATACCCTTCAGGCTATAGCCACATGGGCATTTCTTGCAATAAAAACTTAGGCCACTTTCACAAAGCAGTATCTGATCAGTATTTTACTTCAGTATTTGTAAGCCAGAACCAAACGTAGAAACTACAAGGAGTAAACGTTTTATTGAAAAAGTTGTACCTGTTTGGTATTTTGGACCCCCTAGTGTTGGCTTCTAAACACTGATGTCAAACACTGACCATGTAAAAGTGGCCTTAGTGCAAAAAGACCTACACTGCAGGTTTTAAGACCACAGTATGTCAATTATTGCTATCAGTTTTACTCAGCATGCCTGTTTGTCCAGTGTGTCCCTAGCCAACCACCTGTTGACTATGTACGTTCATCTATGTCCACAAGGACGGCATCTATCTGCACAAGGACTTGTACAAGTACTTGTAAGTCCTACGCGCACTTTTTCTTCCACTGCTTTCACTTTATAAAAAAAGGACACCCAACGAACCCCATTATAGTCAATGGCATCCATTGGGCTCCATATGTAATCACTATTTTAGCAGTCCATCTGTCCATTGTTCTGGTCCTCTGAACCTAGCTAATCCTAACTGACGTAGATTTCCATTCTGGCACTCGGACAACGCCAGTCTTAATAAATCTACCCCTATGTGTCACCTACAAAAAAATTCTATAACAGACAGAGAAAAATTTTTTAAAAAAATTGTATTCCCAGATATTATAAAAAGATAAAAAATAAAGCCCTATGTGTCATCGAAAAAAAGATGCAAAAATTATTTGAATAATCCAAATGAAAAAAATACTATAGCCCTCAAAACCGCATGTACAAAAAAACTAAAAATGTGTCCAGTCCTGAACCTGGGAAAATATCCCTGTCCTGAAATGGTTAGAGATTTTCCAAGACTGAAATATCAATCCCTAGCCTTATGATATTGATACATTTTTTATCTATGGGGATTTGACCCCCAGAAACCAGTGCTTCATGGTTTACACAGGCTCAGCACTGTACATACAGTGCCTTGCAAAAGTATTCATACCCCTTGAACTTTTTCACATTTTGTCACCTTACAACCACAAACTTAAATGTATTTTATTAAGACTTTAAGTGATAGCTGTAAGGGAATTGCTCAAGGAGTGATTCCCCAGTAGCTGCTGGTGAACGCTGTGGGAAGGGGCACAACAAGATAGTGAACCCTAAGCTGAACCCCCCCTCGGTCCCTGGCTACTTGCTTGATCTGTCCTAGGTGACAGCCAGCAACTGGTCGACAGTCCCTTCTTAATATAAGTGACAACACAGAACGCAGACAGGGCAAACAACAAAAAAAGGGAGGTCAGCTAGACAAGGGCTCAGTAACAGTCGAGCAATGCAGTACAGAATCAAAATCCAAGAGAATAGTCAAAGGTAAGCCAGAGGTCAGGAATAAGAATACATGTAACAAAACAGCAAGGAGTAATACCCATTACGCACGAGGCAATAGCAAGCGCCAATGTGAATGTGAGCAAACAATAAATAGGAAGGAAGAACCGGCCCCAGACTTGATAGGAGGATAGGCTGTCAATCACACAGGTAAGGCTAAAATTAACCATTAGTGGAGCAGAGGGAAACAAATGTAAAAGAATCTGTGGCAGCTTTTTCTGCAATTTGGAGCAGCTTTAAAAGCTAAGTATAAAGTGAGTGTGTGAGCTGGTGAGTGTGATTTGATTCCAAGTGTGTTTGATCTAAGATTAAGTGACTTTAGATTCAGGGACTTTACAAAAAAAAAAAAACATCCCCATCAGGTAAGATGTGCTCCATGCTTACCAATGTAGTCCAGTGTACATCTTGCAGCATGTATTCTCTGCTTGAGCAGCCGCTTGAGGGGGCATACTGCTGTGCAAGATGTAAGCACGTTGCACATTTGGAAGCCCAGATCATGGATCTAAATGAGCAAATTGCAAGACTGAGATCCATTGATAACGTGGAAAGGAGTTTGTTGCTCACAGAGCAGGAACTCGCTGGGGTAAGTGCAGAGGGGGATGGTAGCATGGAGGTGTAGGAACTGGAGGCAGCTAGCTGGGTGACAGTTAGAAAGCAGCGAGGTAGAGAGAAGAGTGCCAGGGAGGTTAGTCCTGAATTGGCACACCCCAACAAGTTTGCTAGATTGGCAGATGAGGGGGATGTTAGTACAGGGGTAACACTGCTGCAGCAAGACACTTCCTCTGACCGCCAGGGGAATGTCTGCTCCAGTAAGAAGGGGGATAGGAGTGCAGAGAAGCCTAGACTGGTGCTGATAGTGGGGGATTCAATTATTAGGGGAACAAACAGGGCAATCTATCACAAAGACCGGGATCGTCGTACGGTGTGTTGACTTCCTGGCGCTCGAGTTCAACACATTGCGGATCAGGTTGATAGATTACTGGGTGGGGCTGGTGTGGATCCAGCGGTCATGGTGCACGTTGGCACAAATGACAAAGCTAGTGGTAGGTGGAAGGTCCTTAAAAATGATTTCAGGGATCTAGGGAGAAAGCTGAAGGCAAGGACCTCCAAGGTAGTATTTTCAGAAATACTACCTGTACCACGAGCCACACAGGAAAGGCAGCGGGAGATTAGGGAGGTAAACGAGTGGCTCAAGAGCTGGTGTAGGAAGGATGGGTTTGGGTTCCTGGAGAACTGGGCCGACTTTTCTGTGGGCTACAGGTTCTATGGTAGGGATGGGCTGCATCTCAATGGGGAGGGTGCAGCTGTGCTGGGGGAGAAGATGGCTAGATGGTTGGAGGAGTGTTTAAACTAAGGACTGGGGGGAGGGTAACAGATGTAGAGGGCAAGATAGTGTAGAAATGGAAAGAGGGCTAAATAATGTAATTGGGGGTGGGGTTAGAACAGTCAGTAGGCAGTGGAAGAGTAGGGATAATGATAAATCCTTGAAATGTATGTATACTAACGCCAGAAGTCTCACTAACAAGATGGAGGAGCTAGAAGTGATAATGTTGGAAGAGAAATATGACATGGTGGGGATAAGTGAGACATGGCTGGACTCTAGCTATGACTGGGCTGTAAATAAACAGGGATACAGTATGTTTATAAAGGAGCGTACCAATAGGAAAGGGGGAAGGGTTTGCTTATATGTAAAATCCAGTCTTAAGCCAGTTCTGCGAGAGGACATCTGGGAGGAAAATGAATACATGGCGTCCTTATGGGTGGAAATTAAGGGAGGAACAAAGAATAATAAAATACTGATAGGAGTTTGTTATACATCTCCAAATATAATGGAAGAAGCTGAAAATGTACTAATAAAACAAATAGATGAGGCCACAAAGCATAATAAAGTCATTATTATGGGGGATTTCAACTACCCAGATATCAACTGGGAGGCAGAAACCTGCAGGTCCAACAAAGGGAACAGGTTTTTGTCAGTAATAAAAGACAATTACCTATCACAACTAGTGCAGGACCCAACAAGAGGCGAGGCGCTTTTAGACCTAATTTTAACAAATGAACCTGACACATTGTCAAAAGTGGAGGTTGGGGGTAATCTTGGTAATAGTGACCACAACATAATAAGTTTTCTTGTACACATTAAGAAAATGTTCAGTAGAGGGGGAACAAAAACACTAAACTTCAGGAAGGCCAATTTTAACCAGCTGAGAGAGGAGCTTAGCAGCATAAACTGGGACAATGTCCTCAAAGTGACTGGAACACAAACAAAATGGGACATTTTCAAAACCCTTCTAAATAGGACCACTAAAAAACATATCCCTTATGGAAATAAGGGGGCCAGAAATCATAGAAAACCAATATGGCTAACTAAAACGGTAAGGAGTGCAATGAGGGATAAAAAGGAAGCATTTAAAGTGCTAAAAAAAGAAAGTAGTGACACATCATTAAACAACTATAAAGAGAAAAATAAATTGTGTAAAAGACAAATAAAGGAGGCAAAGATTGAGGCTAAGAGAAAAATTGCCAAGGAAAGTAAAAATAATCCAAAAGTATTCTTCAATTACATAAATAACAAGAGAATAAAAACTGACAATGTGGGCCCTCTCAAAAATAATCTGGGTGTAATGGTGGAGGAGGATGAGGAAAAAGCACAACTATTAAATGCCTTCTTCTCTATGGTGTTTAGACAAGAAAACCCAATGGCCAGCAACATGATTAGGGGTAATGTTAACTCTCCATTGAATGTTATCTGTTTAACTCAGGAGGAAGTGCGGTGCCGCCTTCAAAACACTAAAATAGATAAATCGCCAGGTCCAGATGGCATACACCCCCGAGTTCTGAGGGTATTATGCATGATGATAGACAGATTATTATATCTAATATTTAAGGATTCAGTAAAGACTGGGTCTGTTCCACTTGATTGGCGCATAGCAAATGTGGTGCCAATTTTCAAAAAGGGGTCTAAAAGTGAGCCTGGGAACTACAGGGCAGTAAGTTTGACTTCTGTGGTGGGTAAGACATTTGAGAGCTTTCTAAGAGATGCTATCCTGGAGTACCTCAATGTAAATAATCTTATAACACCCAATCAGTATGGTTTTATGAGGAATCGGTCCTGTCAGACTAATCTGATCAGCTCCTAAGAAGAGGTCAGTTCAAGACTAGACATGGGTAATGCAGTGGATGTGGTGTATCTGGACTTTTCAAAGGCTTTTAATACTGTACCACATAAAAGGTTGGTATGCAAAATGAGAATGTTGGGACTGGGGGAAAACATATGCATTTGGGTTCGCAACTGGCTCACTGATAGGAAACAGAGGCTGCTTATTAATGGTAAATATTCAGACTGGGTCAGAGTCACCAGTGGGGTGCAACAGGGGTCAGTGCTGGGCCCTCTCCTGTTTAATATCTTTATTAATGACCTGGTAGACGGTTTGCATAGCAGGGTGTCCATATTTGCAGATGATACTAAACTTTGCAAGGTAATCAAAAATGAGGAGGATAATAGAATATTACAAGGGGATCTAAGGAAGCTGGAAGCATGGACCGAGACTTGGCAAATGAAGTTTAATATTGACAAATGTAAGGTTATGCATGTTGGTCGACGAAATAAAATGTACGATTATGTACTTAATAGTAAATTACTGGGTAAGACTGCCAATAAAAAAGACTTGAGGATTTTGGTGGACAGTAAGTTTACCTTTAGTGACCAGTGCCAGGCAGCTGCTGCCAAGGCAAATAAAATTATGGGATGCAGCAAAAGAGGTATAGATTCTCATGACAAGAACATAGTTATGCCTCTATACAAATCACTGGTACGGCCACACTTAGACTATTGTGCACAATTCTGGGCCCCAGTATACAAGAAAGACATAACCGAACTAGAAAGAGTGCAAAGAAGGGCAACCAAAATTATTAGAGGAATGGGTGGATTGGAGTACTGTACAACGATAGATTAATAAATTTGGGGTTATTCAGTTTAGAGAAAAGACGTCTACGGGAAGATCTAATAACAATGTACAAATACATGAAGGGACAGCACAAAGAACTTTCTAATGATCCTAGGCCAGTGACAGTGACAAGGGGACATCCTCTACGACTGGAGGAGAGAAAGTTTCACCAGCAACATAGAAGAGGATTCTTTACAGTAAGAACAGCGAGGCTATGGAATTCTCTGCCCCAGGAACTGGTGATGATGGATTCATTGAACAAGTTCAAAGAGGGCCTGGATGCCTTTCTCGAACAGAACAACATTATGGGTTATGGGTTCTAGATTTTAAGGGCACGTTGATCCAGGGTTTTATACTGATTGCCAGATTGGAGTCGGGAAGGAATTTTTTCCCATGATATGGGGCAATTGGCATAAGCCTTAAGGGGTTTTTTTTTGCCTACCTCTGGATCAACACTATAGGGGACTGTAGGGTTATAGGTTGGACTTGATGGACTGATGTCTTCATCCAACCTCATCTACTATGTAACTATGTAAAGGAGATGGGTGTGGTGGAAAATAAATTAAGGAGATGAGGGAATAGGACAGTGTTCAGACAATACAAGAAAAACCCAAAGGAAAGAATCACAGCCGGACCCGCCTCCTGCGTCGCTGCATGCGGCTGGATGGCGCAGAAGTTCTTACGGGTGCAGACGTAACAATAGCCCAACACAAGGTAGCACATAATTGTGAAGTGAAATGAAAATGATACATGGTTTTCAAAATTTTAATCAAATAAAAATCTGAATAGTGTGACGTGCAAAAGTATTCAGCCCCCCTATAGCAATACTTTGTACAGCCATGGTCTTTTGCTGCGAGTCTTTTGGTGGATGTCTCTGCTAGCTTTGTGCATCCAGAGACTTAGACTTTTGCCCATTCTTCTTTGCAAAATAGCTCAAGCTCAGCCAGATTGGATGGAGAGCGTCTGTGAACAGCAATTTTCATGTATTGTGACAGATGCTCAATGGGATTTAGGTCTGAACTTTGACTGGACCATTCTAACACATGAATATTCTTTGATATAAACCATTCCACTGTAGCTCTGGCTGTAGGTTTAGGGTCATTGTCTTGCTGGATGGTGAATCTCCTTCCCAGTCTCAAGTCTTTTGCAGCCTCCAACAAGTTTTCTTCCAGGATTGCCCTGTATTTGGCTCCATCCATCTTCCCATCAACTCTGACCAGCTTCCCTGTCCCTGCTGAAGAAAATCAACCCACAGCATGATGCTGCCACCGCCATGTTTCACAGTGGGGATGGAGTGTTCAGGGTGATTAGCAGTGTTACTTTTCCGCCACAGATAACGCTTTGCATTTAGCCCAAAAAGTTCAACTTTGGTCTCATCTGACCAGAGCACCTTCTTCCACATGTTTGCTGTGTCCCCTATATGGCTTGTGGCAAACTGCAATGGCACTTCTTATGTCTTCCTTTCAACAATGGTTTTCTTCTTGCCACTCTTCCATAAAGGCCAGATTTGTGGCGAGCACGACTTATAGTTGTCCTGTGGATGGATTCTCCCACCTGAGCTGTGGATTTCTGCAGTGCTCCTTGGGATGCTCATAGTTTGGGATATGTTTTTATAACCTAACCCTACTTTAAACTTCTCCACAACTTTATCTCTGACCTGTCTGGTGAGTTCCTTGGTCTTCATGATGCTGTTTGTTCACTAGTGTTCTCTAACAAACCACTGAGGCCTTCACAGAATAGGTGTATTTATACTGAGATTAAATTACACACAGCTGGACTCTATTAACTAATTAAGTGACTTCTGAAGCAATTGATTGCACAGGATTTTATTTAGGGGTATCAGAGTTCAAGGGGCTGAATACTTTTGCATGTCACACTTTTCAGATTTTTATTTGATTAAAATTTTGAAAACCATGTATCATTTTTGTTCCACTTCACAATTATGTTCTATTTTGTGTTGGTCTATCACTTAAAATCTCAATAAAATGCATTTAAATTTGTGGCTGTAAGGTGAAAAAATGTGAAAAAGTTCAAGGGGTATGAATACTTTTGCAAGCAACTGTACAGGTGTGACAGCAGCTCAGTCCCATTGAATTGATTGTTGTTAAGATGCTCTACCAGGTGCAGAGACGTGTACACACAAACTATTGTATCTGTGTTGTAAACACAAAATAAATAATCTTGATATATTGCAAAAATATCTATGTACAGTGGGGAAAAAAAGTATTTATTCAGCTACCAATTGTGCAAGTTCTCCCACTTAAAAAGATGAGGCTGGCTTGTAATTGTCATCCTAGGTAGACCTCAACTATGAGAGACAAAATGAGAAAACAAATCCAGAAAATCACATTGTCTGATTTTTTAAGAATTTATTTGCAAATTATGGTGGAAAATAAGTATTAGGTCAATAACAAAAGTTCATCTCAATACTTTGTTATATATCCTTTGTTGGCAATGATAGAGGTCAAACGTTTTCTGTAAGTCTTCACAAGGTTGGCACACACTGTTGCTGATATGTTGGCCCATTCCAGGACCTTGAAATGGTTCTTACGAAGCCACTCCTTCGTTGCCCTGGCGATGTGCTTGGGATCATTGTCATGCTGAAAGGCCCAGCCACGTTTCATCTTCAATGCCCTTGCTGATGGAAGGAGGTTTGCACTCAAAATCTCACAATACATGGCCCCATTCATTCTTTCATATACACGGATCAGTCGTCCTGGTCCCTTTGCAGAGAAACAGCCCCAAAGCATGATGTTGCCACCCCCATGCTTCACAGTAGGTATGGTGTTCTTTGGATTCAACTCAGCATTCACTCTCCTCCAAACATGACGAGTTGTGTTTCTACCAAACAGTTCTACTTTGGTTTCATCTGACCATATGACATTCTCCCAATACTCTTCTGGAACATCCAAATGCTCTCTAGCAAACTTCAGACGGGTCCGGATATGTACTGGCTTAAGCAGGGGGACATGTCTGGCACAGCAGGATCTGAGTCTCTGGCGGCGTAGTGTGTTACAGACGGTAGCCTTTGTTACGTTAGTCCCAGCTTTCTGCAGGTCATTCACTAGGTCCCCCTGTGTGGTTCTGGGATTTTTGCTCACTGTTCTTGTGATCATTTTGACCCCACGGAGTGAGATCTTGCATGGAGCCCCTGATCGAGGGAGATTATCAGTGGTCTTGTATGTCTTCCATTTTCTAATTATTGCTCCCACAGTTGATTTCTTCACACCAAGCTGCTTGCCTATTGCAGATTCAGTCTTCCCAGCCTGGTGCAGGTCTACAATTTTGTTTCTGGTTTCCTTCCACAGCTCTTTGTTCTTCACCATAGTGGAGTTTGGAGTGTGACTGTTTGAGGTTGTGGACAGGTGTCTTTTATACTGATAACAATTTCAAACAGGTGCCATTACTACAGGTAATGAGTGGAGGACAGAGGAGCCTCTTAAAGAAGAAGTTACAGGTCTGTGACAGCCAGAAATCTTGCTTGTTTGTAGGTGACCAAATACTTATTTTCCACCATAATTTGCAAATAAATTCTTAAAAAAATCAGACAATGTGATTTTCTAGATTTGTTTTCTCATTTTGTCTCTCATAGTTGAGGTCTACCTTTGATGACAATTACAGGCCTCTCTCATCTTTTTAAGTGGGAGAACTTGCACAATTGGTGGCTGACTAAATACTTTTTTCCCCACTGTATCTATGGTTGACATTGCAAAAATATTGTTCTTGATTTACTTAAAAAACGTTAACCTTTATTGCCACATAAAATAGGAAGTGAGCAGTATAAAAAAAAAATTCTGTAACTATAAACAGCCTGATGATGCCATATCAACATTACTGTCGTAAAGTAAACAGACACCTTGTTGAACTAGGATATGCTAGGAATATGTAATTGGAGCTTGCTTTGCATAGCACTTGTATTTTGTATATTGTTTTCCATAACACTCTTGTTTTACATTAAGAAAAAAAAGAGAATGCATGCCTTGATATATTAAGAGAGATTGTGAATTATTTACTTAAAGAGGATCTTTCACCACCAACAACAATACAAATTCGTAGCATATGTTAAAGGGTGCCTCTTCACTGATTCCAGTGCATTGGAATTTTTTTCTCTAGCCCTCACCATTCCAGAACAACAAGCAAAGTTAGTTTTGATGCCTGATATGCTATTTCAGCTCTATAATATCAGAAGGACAGTGTCAGGCAGGGGGTGTGTGATTCAGAGCTCCAATCACAGGCAGCCAGTGTCAGAGCTCAGAGTCACACCCTTGCCTGCTCCTGCCTGACACTGCCGTCTTGATATTGTAGAGCCTAAATAGCTTATCAGGCACCAAAATTAACAGCACTTATTGCTTAGATATGGAGGGGGCTAGAGAAAAAAATTCCAGCTATGCCAGAATCAGTGGGGCAGATCCTATGATGAATAAAGTTGGACTTGTTGGAGGTGATGCAAGGTCCTCCTTAAAGATAGATTCACAACACTTTTTGCATGCTGCAAAGGTACTGTTTTTAACCCCTTTCCGCTCTGCACCATAATAGTAGATAGCAGCACAGCGGAAAGATAGATAATTCTTGCTGCCATAATACTGTATATTCATACCATTTATAGCTGGTACATACAGGGGAATATCAAACTATGTAATTGGGCATTATTCTCCCTTGACCACCTTAAGCAGCAAATTCACTCCTTTACACACAGGGATAATGCACACACACCGATATCAAAGTATTGGGATAATGCACACCCTAATGCCACAGTATTGGGATACTAAAAACAGTAAAGTAATGGTACAAGGATAATGCTCACTATGACATCATAGTATAAGAATATTGCACACACCAAATTATCACTGTGTACAATGTGGCATCACAGCATATGAAGAAAGAAATTATAATGATGTTACATGCAGACATTATGATGTTCCATGAACATAATGAAGGTGCCGGTGGTACAAAAGGTGAGTTTATTACCACAAGTGCGTGTTTTAGGAATTCAATCCTCTTCATCCCAAGGCGGTCTTCTCTGAAGTATCACAAAGTGAGAGCAGCAGCTGGTAACTTCATTTACTGACGTGTGCTCTATATTCAGTGGATTCAGTGAGAGCCACTCCCTCCTATCCCTGTAACACACATGTTTTATCAATATTATGCCGGGGAGTGCCACTGTCATTGTGTTTTATTGTTATAGTAAAGTAATTGAGGAGCATCTAGTTTTTCACATCCCCTTCCATCATCCATAATGATCAGAAGTTATACCCTAGGCCTCAGTGGAAATGGGTCCCGACAGTTGTTGGGCCCCATAGTAATTACTATGTCTGCTACTCTGGTAGTTATACTCATGGGGTACTTGGCCCTAATGCCCAGAGGCAGAAATAGCTCCGGTCCTGGTCATTTAAAGATAGTTGGTCACCAGGAAACATGTCCAACCAGCCACAGTGCATTGTAGAAGACATTATACTGAGTACCATCATATCTTTAGATATGCAGTATTAGAAATGCACCATTTTTTGTTTTAAAATCATTTTTATAAATATGCAAATGAGGCTTTGCATAAACAACCCTTGGGGGTCTGACATGCCCCCTTTGCACTTGAACTTTATTTGTATATTTTTAACAACTGCTTTTTCAAGGAAATGATGCATCTGTCTAAAGGTATGATGATGCTCAGCATAATGTCCCCTATAATGCAATGTGACTGGTTTGATATGCATGTGACAAACTCCCTTTATCTCCTTACTTGCTGGTGTCACAGACCTCAGAGGGGCAAACAAAGACAGTTGAACTGCACTCCAAAAAGGTTAAGCTTCTAGATAGTTTAATAGTGTTATGATTACAACGTTTCGGGTTAGATACAATTCCTTCGGTGTGCCAACAAGTACTTCATGCCACAGAGAAACCGGGCCTGAACCAACAAACCATCCATTTACCCATTACGGATTGTCATCTGCAATTTTTAACTTGGTATGCCTTTCAATGACTTTAGCATTGTTTTCTTGTTGGGGGACTGTGACAATATTTGATACTACATTATGCGTTTATATGGATTATTGAATATTGTACCTATTGATATTTTTGACCTTTGTATATTTCTACAGCCTGACGAAGGGTGTCTAACTTGAAACATTGTAATCATAACACTATTAAACTATCTAGAACAGGGGTCGGCAACCGAGGACAAGCGTGCCAAGAGGCCGCTATGTGACATAATACCGTGTGCAGGGGCCACTATGGAACATTATTCTGTATAATGGTGTGTTTTCTGTACTAAGGATGTGTTTTTGCACAGAAAACTCACCATGTGAATGCAGTTTTACATCGAATTAAAAGTTCCAGTGGCCTAGGAATATAGCTGCATCCAGATACATAGTGTGTTTTCACATTAAGGATGCTGCCATACTGTGCTCGTGGACACATACATTTACCACTAATTGGTGGCTACACATGTACTTTCATTGCTTCTAATCGGAAAGTACAGGTGCATCCCAGGAAATAGCAGTAAGCGCATGCGTCCTAAAGCATCTGGTGGCAGCGCTTCTGTGTTATGGTTTGTGGTATATGACTTTAGTTTAGAGGTCTTCAGACTTACAATTATTGACCGGCATCTTTGATTTTTTAATTAAAATTGGCATGCCGAACAAAAAAGGTTGCCTACCCCTGATCTAGAAGCTTAACCTTTTTGGAGTTCGGTTCAACTTTCTTTGTTTGCTGAATCAATTAGGGGAGGTGGTCAGCCCCCATTAGAACATGCACCCATCTATGATTCACTACCCAAGTGCTGCCAGACCTACACTTCTGGATAGACAGGGCTCATAGAGATTGACATGACTTCCAGGCTTGCCAAGTACAGATCCTTATTAAGTACTGCAATATGGTAGCATAGCAGTGTATTATACGCTCAATCAGATTTAGCAAAACTAGTGCAAAGTGTAAGTAGTTGCCTGTGGAAGACCGTCAAATTCCTATTCTCGTGTTCCAAACGTGTGAAAAATGAAAACAGCATCCTAAATGATTGTTAGATAAATATTCTCTAATAGTTTTTGTCTTTGATAAATCTTGGCATGGGTATATAAACTGAACTATTTAAATCTGCCACCATGTGTGGTTTTTACCACTTTTTGGCATACTTTGGACTTCACTTGTTCTTCAGTTATATGTAATATTTTCTTTAGATTATCATAGAGTCCTATGTTCTTAGATTTTGGCAGTGATCAGGGGCATAACTAGCAAAGACTGGGCCCCCCTGCAAACTTTTGACTTAAAGCCCCCTCACAGCATAGAGCTCACATAATGATGCCAGCCTGGGCCGCATGATATCTAGGACATCACTAAAGAGGCCCAAAGATTGCAGGGAGTCATGCTGGAGTGCAGGAGAGGTACCACAGGTTTTTATGTTTTCTCACCTCCACTGAATCTCTGATCATTATACTCTGGGGTCTGAAGAGACTCCAGCGTATAATAATAGAAGTATTTGTTGGGGTTCGTCCAGCAAATACTCTTGCCGCGGGCTCGCGGCCTCACTTACCAATCCCCCTCCAGGGGGCCCAAGCAACATGATATGGGATTCAGAAGGGGAAGCGGTGGTGGCCGTGAGCAGAAGCAGCCTGTGGCAGCCTCTACGGCTGCTAACCTGGTACTTACACCACTGACAGTCATCCCAAGGTCAATTTGAAATTTGAATTTGTCTTCTAGCATAAAAGTTCCTGTGGTCTGGTAAATTAAATAAAAAAATGTTGGTGCATCGAGACCACTATTTTATTACTACTTCACTTAATTGTAATAACAGTAAATTGTTACAGTTTGAGCATTTATTTGATTTTGTCATTCTTCACCTGTGCCTTAATAGGAATAGACATGAATCAACAGTAAAATTGGTAATATAACAAATCACTTTTTTAAAGTTCCGAAGTGGCTACTAATACAAAGCTTAGAACAAAATAATAACTCTAGTGTTAGCAATAGGTGGAGTAGGCCATGCTTTATTTATTTTGGTGTTTAAAGGGGTTGTCCACTTTCAGACCAATATTGAAAAACAAATGTTATTGTTTGTAAAATAAAACATTATGCAATGTTGCAATATACTTTATGTACCAATGCCTCACAGTTTTCTAGATCTCTGTTTACTGTCATTCATTCTGCTTACTCCCAGTGGATAAAAATCAGTTCATGGTCATGTGATATACAGTCCGTGGTCATGTGATTAACACTCAGGTGACAATAAACAAAAAGGCAAAGTGACATGAAAGAAAACGCACATCAAATATCTTTATTGTATAAAAAGACACAGCATTAAAAACATTAAAATTACTCAATGGACTACAGAACCTCAGGCTGATAAAATTGGTATTCTTCAACATTGCCTGCACCCTCTGCCTGGTTGACAGAACACCCGAACATGACCTAAACCGAACATGATATAGCCTAAAGTAGGCTAAATAATCATGCTGCAGTTAAAGTTTGAGCTTATCAACTATTTATTTATTTTACATACTTATATAGCGCCAACTAGAGATGAGCGAATCGATTCTGCAGAAGTGGAATTCGATCCGAATTTCAGGAAATCTTCAATTTTCCACGATTCCGGATTTCCTGATGCCTCGCGGTAACGAATATTTATTAAGGACCTTTGTGACATCAGACAGTCATAAGATGTTCTCTAGTGATGTGATTAGGTAGGCGTGTCTTTGCTTGTTAGCAGATCCTTCTACATGAATAAAATAAGAGAGAGAGAGAGAGAGAACGAACTGTGGCATCCAAGGGCTTCTGCAATTTTGCCGCCCGCCCCGGCTCTCTGAAGACCACAAATAGCTGTTTATTCGCCGCGAGGTAGTTTGGATCGAAGCTAATTTTTTTGGAACTTCGAATCAAACTGCCGAATCAAAATTTTGAGAAATTCGCTCATCTGTAGTGCCAACATATTCTGCAGCACTTTACAGACATTGTCAGTCACTGTGCCATAGAGGGCTCACAATCTATATTCCCTATCAGTATGTCTTTAGAGTGTGGGAGGAAACCACACAAACACAGGGAGAACATACAAACTCCTTGCAGATGTTGTGTTTAGCTAGATTGAAACCCAGGACTACAGGACAACTGTGCTCACCACTGAGCTACGGTGACTATAGAACATTTTACCACAGTATGGGACATACACACAACAGTTTTAGGTTATGGTCACACGGAGGAATCTGCCGCTGATTTTGAGACAGATTTTGCCCCAAATTTAGTGGCATATTCCTGTCTGATTCTGTCTCCCAGTGTATTAAACGGGAGGAAGAGATCAGAGAAGGACACTGAAAAAATAAGCGCTCAGGCATGCCGTCTGATACAGATCCGTTAGAAGTCGCTGGATGACAAAGTGTTGCAAGCCTGAATTGGCACCAAGGCTTTAGGGGCAAGAGTTTTCCACAATGTGGGCTAATTTTGACACTAATGACCTATTCTACATTCTCCAATGTCACCTAACACAATTAGGTCACATGACAACATGATTCATACTGCCTAGGCAACATGCGCCATGTCCTTACATGTACCATTCCTTGTTTGTTGCTATCATTTTCCAAAGAAGGTGACTGGAGGCGTAACATGAAGCTCCTGGGCCCCAGTGCAAAATTTGTTCCAGGCCACCAAATTATAATTTATTGTGTACAGGTCTCCTCATTTGGGAAGGGCCATTTTATTGGCTCTGTAAGGGTCCCGGGATCAGGTGCTACTGCACCCTCTTTACCCCTCTTAAGTTATGCCTCTGAGAGTGATTATTTGTGGAGCTTGTAGACATTTCATCAGCTAGCTGCCCCAAATCAGAGGCCGTGAGAGACACACCATCTATTCTATTAGATGGATGGAAAATACAGTAACTGTTGTATTCCAGGGGCCCACCAACTCAAAAGTACAATAATGCCCTTTGTGATGATTCCACTTAAATATGGCTATAACTCAAAGATGTATTTTGATCTCTGGGTATCGTATCTCCCTCTTAATTCTATTTAATTTAACTGTACGTAGCTCTAATCCTAGGTGTATGTTGTCAATAGTGGTAACAGTGTAACAATAGGGCTTTGTACTCATCCCAGAATGGCTCCATTGAATTCCTACCTAGCCCTGGGTGATCAAATACACATTTATTGTTTGGCCTGGGATGCTGATCCGACCTGGTTGATAACATATAGAAGACATTGTATCATTCCACTTGGTCCCATCTCCTTACAAAGAATCTTGACTTGAGTGCGTTAGTCAATCAGACTTGCTGTCGCCGGTGACCTCATTCTGGGTGGTGTAATCAAGGGTATAGAAGATGAGGTAAGAGGTCAGTGAGGGAGACTTGGCTGAGACTACTGAGGATATACTGTGATGAGCATGCAGGCTGGAATGCTGTGATGCTGCTGCTAGGAGCCTCCACTGGTTATCTCCACATGCTATGTGTGAGTGTTGGACTATAGAGCCACATCAAGGATATGTGTGGTAAAGTAATTATTTCACTTTTATTCCCTTTTTATTTTATCTACTGTATATTGTAACTAGTAACTGTTAATGCTTGCATACATCTGCATACCTGTTCTGAACTGCATGTGTTAGATGTTAATACCGACCCATTTAGGGGTTAATAAATATATAAAATTTAGAAAGCTTGTCTTGTATTTATCTTGTGGACCCAGCACTCACTGGCGGTGAGTGTGGTTTTTTAGCAAAGAAGTCTCAGGTGTGGGCCAAGGCGGTGTTGGCGCACAGAGGATCTTTCACATTGGTGGCAGCGTAGTGGGATCCTTAAGATAAACAGCGTGTGTTGGTGACCTTTATCACTCAGACGCTGGGGATTGTGGTAATCCTATGAGACAAGCTCGGTATTAAAGCAAGCATTAAGATACAGTGAAAGTTTGATACAGTGCTGTTCCCCTCCCTTACTCTTTGTATTCTATCCTATCTTTTATTTGGCAAATACCAGTGGATGGCTAGTGGACTCAGAAGCAGAGCTCAAGAATTGCTGAACCAGGCTTTTGGAGATCCTGAGCGTATGGCTGAAATGGAGGCAGCCACAGCTATGCAGAGAATCGAGCAGAGTCCTGAATTTGGGGCTAGGCCAGGAAGTGCGGCAAGTAGCCCGGTCCCAAGGATTACTTCACCAGGAGGGACCAGTAGCCCCAGCCATGTGGGGGGAATGGCTTCATACTGGCAAACGGCCCTGCAGCAAGTAGGCACCAGTGACCCTAACATATACCTGCAGGTGATGTGCCGTTTTCAGGAAGCTGCAGAACGAGAACGGCAGGCTGAGCAGCAGTATCAGCTTGAGCTGAAGAGGCTGGAAATCTCCCAGCAGGCACCGTCTGTCACTGCTTGCACTCCAGAAGCTCAAGTACCAAGGCTTCGATCCGAGGACTTTCCAATCCTTGAAACAAACGGGGATTTGGACTCGTTCTTGCGGGCCTTTGAGAAAGTGTGTAAGCAGTATCAGCTACCACAGACGGATTGGGTCCGTTACCTGGCTCCCCGATTGAGGGGAAAAGCCCTGGACACTTACGCCAATTTGCCAGTTGACCAGGACTATGAGTCCGTTAAAGCAGCGCTGATCCGGAGATATCAACTCACGCCGGAGCTGTACCGTCGAAGGTTCCGAGGCCTGCAGAAAAAGCCTTCAGAGAGCCATAGGATACAGCGGCCCAGCTGCGTGTGTGGTTCCAGGAGTGGACGGAGGGCAAGTCCGTCACCTCGCAAGAAAGCCTTGCAGACCTCATGCTTCAAGAGCAGTTCTTTACCATTTGTACCGAGGAAGTGCAAAAATACCTCCTGGACCGAGAGCCCAAGGACCTTGAAACAGCCGCAGCAATGGCGGATCGTTATGTTGCCAACCAGTTGCCGTGGAAACCTGCCAGCGACGGCTGGAAGAGGGGTAAGACACAATCTGTCCTGGGGAATCCTGAACCAAGCTGGAGGTCACCACAGCCCTCTGCTTCCAGGTGGGGTAGGACAAACTCTGTCCCGGGTGGTTCCTATACGTCCCCTGCCCCTCGAGCTCTGAGCTCCCCGGCGACCTCTCTCATACCCCAGGGAGAGATCAGGCGGTGCCACGCCTGTAATCAAACGGGACATTTACAACGAGACTGCCCCAACCGCCCTAGGAACCCCCCTGCTCCCCAAACTACAGCGGCCGGCCCATCTGTGTATCTGGTTGCGAGGGAGGGGCCCCAGCTTAATGCTAACCATCAACAGGTCACTGTGGGGGACAAAGTGGTGATGGGATTCCGGGACACTGGGGCAGATGTTACGCTGGTACAACCAGATTTGGTCCCCCCAGGCAGTATTATTCCCGGGAAAACTCTGACCCTACGGGGTATTGGAATGGAACGTTTTACTGTACCCATGACTTGTGTTCATTTAGACTGGGGTGCAGGGAAAGGAATGCGGGATGTGGGAGTGATGTCTGGGTTGCCTGCCAATGTACTGTTGGGGACAGATTTGGGGCCTATGATGTGCCAATATGGGGTGGGGGCCACCCCAGCTCCCTGGGATCAGCTGTCTGTCCATGCTGATATGTCTGATAGTGTACCTGTGGGACTACCTGCAGAGGGGGCTGGTAACCCGCCCTCTGAAATGTCTCCTCATACAGTTTGTGAAAATGCTAATTTAATTGTACCTGTGGGAATACCTGCAGGGGGGGCTGGTAACCCTCCCTCGGAAATGTCTCCGCATACATTCTGTGAAAATGCTGCTTTAACTGTACCTGTGAATGTTTTAGATGAACTTGCCATGTCCAAAGGGAAGGCTAAACCCCTTACTGAGTTCTTTCCTACAGGCTGTGAAAATGCTAATTCTACTGTCTCTGGGATTAATGTAGGTGTAAAGGAGCTGAGTGAGGACTGGGCTGTAGACCCGCCCACATCTGTGGGGGCCTCACCACCCCAGTCTGTGTCCCTATGTCCGCCAGTCCTCCCTCCAGCTCAGTGTGATAGAACCAATGCTGTTAATGATATTGCAAATGTCTGCCATGAAACTGTGGATGTTGTACCAGGTGGTTTGGTGTCTCTCTGGGCTCTCCGTGACAGTCCGGATGTAGGGCAGACTGCTGGTATTGCGGTGGTTACCCGCAGTCAAAGTGCCAAAGGGGTGGAAAGCATTCCAGCCTCTGCACCGGTCCCTCCGTCACTCGGACACATTACTGAGACTGCCTTGAGAAATTCCCCCACCCTAGAGCCTATACTTCAAAACAAAAATAAAAACAACAACGCCGAGCGGCACATAGCGTAATATTGCTTGAAAAATAGGTTGTACATAGATAATTGTGTTGAGAACAGGAGGTAGTCAAATGATTGGAGAAACAACAAGGATCATCCACTGAAAGTATGGTAGAAAGCCACTAAGTAACACAAAAGCACTGGTCTGTATTATAGTGAGTGTTCAACTGGCTTAGTCTGATGGTAAACAGTACCCCTTCAATTGGTGATCTCACAACCAGGATAGTTAGATATTATGGATGTTTGTATAGGTGGGTTCTCACCTTTTCAAGTTGTGCTGGCCCACAACTAATACAGTGGATGGATCCAGAGTATGTTTTGGTATATGTGAGCTGCGGAACCTCTAGGCGTCAGAATCTCCTGGATCCAGACGGTATACAGGTAATGGATTGGTAGGAGAATCTCCCAAAAAATGAGGGGGTGGGGACCGCGCTTCACCAAAGATGCTTTATTATACTCAAATAACACAACGCGTTTCGGGGAAATCAGATCCCCTTTATCAAGTGTACAAGAGACAGCCTGAGGAGGTAGGCTGTGAGATCTGAAGTGAATGAGAAGTTTTTTACTTCTCATTCACTTCAGATCTCACAGCCTACCTTCTCAGGCTGTCTCTTGTACACTTGGATCTGATTTCCCCGAAACGCGTTGTGTTATTTGAGTATAATAAAGCATCTTTGGTGAAGCGCGGTCCCCACACCTCATTTTTTGGGAGTTTCTCCTACCAATCCATTACCCACCCTAGAGCCGGAAGGGTCCGGCAGCTTTGTAACATGCACCTCTCTTTTGTCTCACTTCAGCCAAGAGTTCAGAGATGCTGTCCAAGCTGACCCTAGTCTGGACATATTGAAGGCTCAACCACCCTCGGAGTCTGACAAGGCCCGAGTCTGCGGGGACCCCGGGGGAGGTGGGGGGAGCCTTGTGGCCAGAGCCTGAGAAGCTGGAGGCGGAGGTGCTCTCAGAAGAGGGGCACAGGCCCCTACTTCCTACAAGCCCCATCTAAAAGGGGGAGGTGTGATGATTCCACTTAAATATGGCTATAACTCAAAGATGTATTTTGATCTCTGGGTATCGTATCTCCCTCTTAATTCTATTTAATTTAACTGTGTGTAGCACTAATCCTAGGTCTATGTTGTCAGTAGTGGTAACAATGTAACAATAGGGCTTTGTACTCATCCCAGAATGGCTCCATTGAATTCCTACCTAGCCCTGGGTGATCAAATACACATGTATTGTTTGGCCTGGGCTGCTGATCCGACCTGGTTGATAACATATAGAAGGCATTGTATCATTCCACTTGGTCCCATCTCCTTACAAAGAATCTTGACTTGAGTGCGTTAGTCAATCAGACTTGCCGTCGCTGGTGACCTCATTCTGGGTGGTGTAATCAAGGGTATAAAAGATGAGGTAAGAGGTCAGTGAGGGAGACTGGGCTGAGACTACTGAGGATATACTGTGATGAGCATGCAGGCTGGAATGCTGTGATGCTGCTGCTAGGAGCCTCCACTGGTTATCTCCACATGCTATGTGTGAGTGTTGGACTATAGAGCCACATCAAGGATATGTGTGGTAAAGTAATTATTTCACTTCTATTCCCTTTTTATTTTATGCGCTGTATATTGTAACTAGTAACTGTTAATGCTTGCATACATCTGCATATCTGTTCTGAACTGCATGTGTTAGATGTTAATACCGACCCATTTAGGGGTTAATAAATATACAAAATTTAGAAAGCTTGTCTTGTATTTATCTTGTGGACCCAGCACTCACTGGCGGTGAGTGTGGTTTTTTAGTAAAGAAGTCTCAGGTGTGGGCCAATGCGGTATTGGCGCACTGAGGATCTTTCACACCCTTGAACCTCTTATTCGCTATCATCAGAATATACACAATTACACCATTATTTGAGTAATGTGTGTAAAAAATCATATATTGTCCAGAATGTATTGTGCAGATTGCTCCATATATCATTATGCCTATTAACAGTCAGTACCAAAGGGGGAGATATCTTGTTTCAAAATAAGTCTTATAGAATATAACCAAAATTCAGTTGTTTGCTGAGTCTGTGCAGTGCCATTGTAGAAAATATCTCATGTGTCTCTCGTTGAAGGGTCATTTGTTCTCAGTTTCCTCCTTTCCCATAATGCTTTACAATGTTAATATGTTTGAATGTAACACAATTTAATACACCATTGTATTGTTGGTTCATGTGTCTGGCCACCGTTGTGTCTCATCTATAATATGTCCCAGGTCATCCCCCAACCCTTTGGAAGAATCCATGATTAGTATTACCTATATATTTGATGCCACAGTCACAGGTGACTTTATAAATCATTCCTTTTGTTTTGCAGATGTTAAAATCCCTAATTTTGTAGGTGACTCCTGTGATACCAGATCTCAATCCAGTCTGTATACATGGAAATGCCACACAACGCTACATTAAACACAGCCATTACCGAGCAATGTAGTTTTCTTTGATGGTGTAAAGTGACTGCAGACCAGTCTGTCACCTAGTGACCTACCCATCCTGAATGTTTTCCGTGGAAGCTGACCCACTTCACCACTTACATCAGGGTCCATAGCTTGTATCTCCCAGTCTCTCTCAATCTTTTGACAAGCAGCTTTTGCCCCACTGTCGTCAAATATAGTTAATAACACCTTCCTAAATTTGTTTTTTTTTTTTTTTTTTTGGCTTAGTCTGTATGTTCCCTAACTAATGCATCTTAGTATGCCCATCTTAGTATTTCGTGGAGTATCTTCCTTCACAGAATCAAATTTCTCTGGTCCTGCTACTGTGTGTGACAAATTCACTCCTCTATGTGCAATTTCTCTGCAGCCTCAAATACTGTCCCTTAGAAATCCCCCTTTTCAGTAGGAAGGGATGGCCATTGTCCCATCTGAGAAAAAAAGTTTTGTCATAGTAGGCGTTCTGTTTAGTCTGGTTGTCAGTTTTCCTGATTACTCCTCCTTGATATCCTTGACAAGAAAAGGCAGAGTATTTTCTTAAGGTAAAACTTAGAGGAGTTGTGCTGTTGTGGACACTTATCCCCTATCCCCATGGTCCCCCAGTTATCAGAATGATGGGAGACCGAAAGTCCCCTGAAAGCCTCCTTGTGAATGGAGTGCCAGTGCGCTTGTATGACCGGTGTTCTTTTAACCTCTATGGGGTTGCAGGAATTGTAATCTCTGGCAGCTCCAATAGACTTGTACAAGTAAATGAAGTATTGGTAGCACTGGCACTCCATTCACATGGAGGCTTTAGAGGGACTTTCTGTCCCCTGTCCTCCTGATTATTGGGGAATCTGGCATTTGGGCCCCAAGGGAGTGGTCACATATCCCTTGTCTCTGTCCATATCAGTAAAACCTCTTTAAGCCAATTTGAATCGTGTTCAGGCAACCTATATAATCTTTGAAGAAGTTTTTATACCTCTGCCAGATGACCAGAATATCATCAATGTATTGTTTTCATATGTCCACTTCCTCTGTGTTTGGCAAGATCACCTATGTGGTCTCTTGTCACCTGAGCAGTAGCAAATTGGAATAAGTTGGTGGCGAACATGGATTACCAGTGCAGTACCCCTGTGCTGGTGGTAATGTTTTCCATTGAACAGAAAAAGGTTTCTGGTGAGGGAGAATTGGAACTTACTACATGCCTCTGAAAAATAAAAAGTAGTCAACTGCCTGTACCCCATCTGAGTGTGGTATAGGGAAATATGGTGCCTCTATGCCTATGGAACTCAATATTGCATCCTTAGTCACTGTCAAACCTTCTAATTGTTTTCAGAGATCACTTATAATATATCTTGTAGGTAAGAAGGCTGGGACATTACAAATGGATGACCTTTTTTTCTAGATAGACCACTCCACTCCACACACAATAAGCCTGCCTTTAAAGGGAGTCTGTCAGCAGTAAATCAATTATAAACCTAATGACAGTACCTCTTAGAGGTGATTCTATAGTTTCCAAATATACCTCTGTTATTCACCTTTAAAGCTCCATTTCCATGTAAATTGCTGTTTTATTTATATGCAGATAAGGTGAAAGTGCTTTGGGGGCTTGTCTTGACTTGATAGGCTTTTGTGTCAGCCCTAAATTCCCAGACAAAGCACTTTTCCCCTCATTTGCACATGAAAAACAGTGATTTACATGAAAATGGGTCTCCAAAGCTGAATAACAGAACCATATATGGAAACTGTAGAAATCACCTCTACAAGGCACTGGGATTAGGTTTATAACCTATTTATTACTTGGTATCTTCGTTAGATAGTAAAATGTAGCTTCCAGTGGTGCTGTTGGGAAGACAAATTCTGAGTCACCAGGAAAAACCTCCAAAAATATTCAATTCAATTAGGCTTACTCAATGCTTTAAGAGCTTATGCAACTATGTACTCAAAGATATGAATCATGGATCTCCCTGTGGGCAATTTTTCTTTTTTTTTTTCCATAAGTCTTCTAAATGGACCTAACCCCAACATAGATTAAGGGTAGTTCCCACCACCAGGTTACTGTGTGCCGTCACTGGCTGGTCACTTCCCTCTGTCAATAGGCTGCAGGGATCTCTCAGCTGTCCTCTTCGTTATCTCTCCTTCTCCTCTGCTCTGGCTTTCACAGAGTGTGCTCAGCAGGCTTCTCAGTCTTGCAAAAGGGTATGGTCAAGCACCAGGAATTTCATCTCCATCCAATCCCTGACAAATAATCTCCATACTGTATATACAAATCTCCTCAGTCCCTGGTCAGGTGTCTGAGCAATATAGGTGCACAGTTTAGCTCATTACTGCTGATTTATTCTGTATTCTGACTTTCTCTGTGCATTGACTATTGGCCTGTTTTCCAACTTCGTATATGCCTGCTCATCCTGTTCTGCTTGACACCAGTTACAAACTTTGGCTCATTTCAGATCTACAGACCTCTGCTGCCTACCTCGACACTTGGCCGATACATGTCTACGCTTTTGCCTGACCCTTTTTTGTGCTGTGTACTGGTGTCTCTTTGGCCCCTGGCCAGAGCCACATATACTGGGACCACTCCGAGAGGTAGTGAACTGATAGCCTCCCAGCAGAGAAGGCTACATTCCTGTACAGGAGTTATAGGGTTAATGCTTACACAATGTCCTTGGGAGTGGCACAATAACAAACTAGTCAAATGGCACACAGGTAAGTCCATACCCTGTTCATCAGAGTGTGTAAATATTTTATTCAGATAAAAACTGAATGTTAGCACTAGGTACAAAGGAGAGACCTTAATTTAAAACCATCATTTTGATTTAAAGGCTAATGGTCACACAGAAACTGCCCAACTCTGCCTCCTGCCTATAGTGTTCTATGTTAGCCTAGTGTCAGGATTTGAATCCAGAACCTCCTGTGTCCTAGGCAGTAGCTCTTCTCACTGAACTACTGGGAATTCTGGACAGATTCTTGTTTCAAGTAACCTTACCTTGATTGCCTGATTAGCTCCTGCCGCAACCCAGATGGAGGGAACCGGAGGATGGAAGTAGTAGTGGTGGATGGTGTGCCACCTGCTAGGTCGAGCACACTCAACCAAGCATCCAGCCCTGCTCCTGGGCCAGACACCGCTGAGGGAGGTCCTGCAGCACTACCTGGATGGTGGTAGTAGTTTTCCCCAGGGCGCTTCCAGTTGGAGAGGGGACCTCTCCTTTCTGAGCTGGTGTGATTGTGTTCGGAAGAGCCCTGATGGTAAGGCAAGCACGACTCAGGAAGTCAGTGGTTACAGTTGAACTGGAAACAGCTTTATTCAGCAACTGGAACAGGTAAAAATGGCAGCTTCCCAAATGGGGGTAGTAGTACCACAATATCCAATCCCCAGCCTTGGTTATAGGAGGGTGCCCAAGGATAATACAGGCTCTATGGCAGACTTCTCTAACTACTCCTTCTCTCATGCCACTCCCAGGTAAGGATGCTGGGAAAAGTGGTGCAGGGAGTCCTGACGGGGACCTGGTTACCTTCACAAATACGTTCCTCCTGTCAGGGACTTCTCCTGCTCCTCCTGGCACAGTGTCCAAACAGCTGCAAATCCCTTCGCAGGGCTGTCTCTAATTGAGCCTGGGGGTAGTAATAATTATCCTAGAGGCTGTATGGGTAGCCATTGATTCCCAGTCCCAGTGCTGCCATGCATTCCTGCAGACTGAACTAACTGCTCTCTCACTCTGCACTGCACACACTGAACTGAGGCCTCGACAGACACCCTGAAGACCTAGGTCTCCTACAACCCTGCCTAGTGGCCTGTGGTTGGCTAGGGCTGAACCAAGGATAATGGTTTGAAACACTAGGGGTAAACACAGGAAAGCTGCATAACCGTGTATATATGTAAGATGGGGAAACAGCCCCCATGTTGTGAATGTACCTGTTTGTATAAAGAAGTTTATTTTTTTTTTTTTTAAACTGACATTTGGTTGTTTGGCCACAAGAGGCCACTGTTACCTCAGAAATGGGAAAAGACTAATTCTGTAATTCCCTGGAGTAGTGACGTTGAGACCCTGTTCTGCAGAGGTGGAACTAGAAGGAGGAGCAGAGTGTGTGTGGCAGACATCTTGGGAGTGTGCATTGAGCTGTAGAAGGAGGACTGGTGTAAGAAGGAGGATTCCTAAGGGATTGGAAATGTAGCAAGGTGGAGCTGAAGCAGAGACTGTGCCAGGGTTTGTTCAGACAGCATCCTATGGAGAAGATTACTATCAAGGACCTGGCTGAGAAGTGGCCCTGTCAGTGAGACCGCAGGTTTTCTGGATGAGACCCGCTTTCAACTGTTCCAGACAAAGCCTAAAGGAACCCAACAGACCCGGGTCAGTAAGAGGAGCAATTGTGCACGCACCACATTACATTTTGTGCGCCAAATTGCTTGGGACTGAGTAAGGGCCTGTAGTTAGACTAGTTAGGCACTCATCTTCACAGGTCACACTACTGGTGAATTATCTACCTATACGATAGTAAGGACAAAGACTCAGAGAATTCTATTGAGTTGTAACTCTCAGAGAGGAGCTTCTAAGCAAGTCTAGAAGCGACATTTTATACATTGTCACATTTCTTTGGCTTGCAAGCTGACCTACTATTATATTTACTTGGTTGTACTTTGGGGAGAATAGGGGTATTTTGATAAGTTTGTAAGCTCTTGTGTTATACCGTCGGTGCCCCTATCACACTAACTGAATTGTTCCTGTGACTAGGGTGATAAAAAGTTAACAAGCGGCTGGTTAGTTGTAGTCTGCAGATAGGTAAAAGCTTGGAGTGTCTTGGAGGCACACAGAGGGCACCACGCTGTACAACACCAGGGCCTCAGCTTACTGGCTGAGTATGTAAATATTTGGGAGTGTTCTTTTTGGTAAAGGGGTGTTACTACACTAAGTAAAATCTTGTTTTTACTAAATTGAGTTTGAGTCGCTTCCTTTGTTCGTGACTTCGCTGTATCCTGGGGAGCCCACCCCGGTACACGGCTTACATATACATGACACATAACATATAACATAAAAGACGGGACATACCAACACAACCCATAGGCACAAAAGACAAACACTTAAAGCAGTAGCACTCTGGGATGCTGCACTCCCTCCTTGGACCTCCTATTTAAGCCAAGCTTCACCACTTCCTACTTCCCAGATTATTGTGCTACCCAGCCTTTAGTCCAGCTACTGCTCCTGCCTCACCTAACATATATTGCCTTACCTGTGTACTGAACCTCGGATTGTTACTGACAACTACTTCTGCCTCACATTACAACTGTTGCCTTAACCTGTGTACCGAACTCGGACTGTTATTTGAGCACGCCTACTCCAATCATCTGGATTGACAGCCACAGGACTACTACCTCACCTTGACGATTCCACATACCAGGTGAGAAATCTTATTATTACCTTACACCTAGACTGTAGTGTGTGCATTCCACCACTGTGGGTGAGCCTCAGTGTAATAGGGTACAATTAGACCATAGGGTAACACCTATTTGACAGCTACTGCAAAGCTTCTTCAGAAAGATTTCTTGGTTCCCTTTCATCTCATAGGTTGGGTTCCCCTGAGGCGTCATGCCCAAGAATGAGCAATAATTTACTATTGGGTGTGAAAAGGTGACAGGAAAAGTGCTGGAATCACAGTATATCTCCCCCAGGTTTTTGACATACGTCTGGTCCAAAGCGGGTCTTGCGTAGGCTTCAGCCCAAGTGTGAGTCCTGGCCTCATTACTGGGCCATAAAAGGCTATGGAGCCTACACTTCAGGGCAGATCCTGGGAGTGAAAGGGACAGAACTGGTACTGCCCTTGTAAGAGTGGGCACTCTGTCGGCAGGGCTGGATTAATGGTGTGGCACCCAGAATGGACACCCTGTGTCCTTCACCACCAGAGGAAAAGAAGAGAGCCTTCATCCCATGGTGGTGGAGGGCACAGTCTTCAATTTCAATCTGCAGTATTCATTGCTACTTTCAACTGTATGTGCATCTACAGGACACTCATACAGTTGAACACAATAGCAGAGCTTAGAGCTTTTTTGCTTCCTCCTCTGCCACTTACTCTGATAAGTCACAGGCTTCATAAGGTCAACATCATCATGCCATCTGATGTTCTCTGCATTGGGTCACTGTCAGCAGGGAAGAGGACTCTGCTGGTGTTGCTTGGACCAAGGTTAGATAAATTTCTGTTACTATATGAGGGCATGGAGAGTTAATATATAGGGACACATAGCGCATTATTAATATATGGGGGCATTATCAATATATGGGGCATTATCAATATATGGGGCACAGAGGCGACATTAATATATGTGGGCAAAGAGGGGAACTATTAATATATAGAGGCACAAATGGGGACCTATCAAGCCACAATAAAGCAAGCCCTCATATCCCTACACCAATAGAAAAAAAAAAAAAAAAAAAAAAAGTATAGCTTGTGCAATGGGATAGCGAAAAACTGAAAAATCTTTGCACACTTTAAGACAAAGCAGGCTGTGGCATGAAGAGAATGTATAAGCTATGGAAAAATATGTCAGGGTACACCCCAGGTTAAGAAGTAAGAAAAAGGACACCAGAAATGACCCTGTTAGAACACCCCCTCCCATCCTAAGAGCTAGAGGGAAAATAGTATGGGATTTGGTGTATCCAGTGTACTCCACACATCTTACATACTCACTTCAGACTATCTGCCATGCATTACATCTGGAAAACTGATGCTCATTACATCTCATTGATAAATTTCTTGAGGGCTATAGTTTCTGAAATGTGGTCACTTCCTGGTGGATTTCAATTTACTGGCACCTCAGGACTTTGCAAATGTGACAATGTGCCAAAAAACAAACCATCTAAATCTGCGCTCTAAAAGCTATATAGCCCCTTCTCTTTGGAGCCCTACTGTGTGCCCAAAACAGTGTCATATATGAGGGCATAAATTTCGGTTGCGCTCTGGATACCCCACTTAAAGAGGTGCTCGCATTACAGACACTTATCCCCAATCCACAGGATTCATGAGAATGGGGGACTAGAAGTCCACCTGAATTCTCCCTGTGAATAAAGCACCAACTTAGTCTCATTTAATAGAGGATGTGATTCTGTACCAAAATGTAGTGTATTTAAAAATGTTGCTGCTATATACTTGAAAAAGCTTCCAAAGTAGTTGTCACTTGGTGTCTCACTTCTAGCTAATTTGCTGTTCACTCCCTGTAACTAGGGAAGTTCCATCCTTAGAAACCTTCAGAAAACAAGACAGGTTCACAGTGAGTGGAGGGAGGAAAGTCTACTATATACTGTACTTTTAAATATGTATAATATTGTATCTCCAATATTATGGTCACTTGGGCTTTTCTAAGCTATTTGTTTGCTATTTTACAGTTACCCCTGGCTGAATTACATGTAATGAAAACACTAGTAGTAGTAATGAATAGTGAATGAGGGTCTGACTGCTCCTTACTGTACATGCTCCAAGCCAGTGGCGTAAATAGCAGGGTAGCAGCAGCAGCTGCCACAGGGCCCGGGACTTTAGGGGATGCTTTTTTTTTTTTTTTTTTCAAATAATATACTTACCGATCCCCCCTCCTGCTCACGACCACCTCCACTTCTGCGTCTATATCAGGTCGCTTGGGCCCCCTGGAATGCAGAATGAGAAGCAGAGGCGGCTGTGAGCAGGAGTGGGGATTGGTAAGTGAAGCCGTGGGCCTGCAAACCCCAACAAATACTACTATTATACTCGGGGGTCATTCCTGTGTGCAGGGCCCCGCTGCGGGACGTATTCCTGTGTGCAGGGCCCTGCTGCGGGACGTATTCCTGTGTGCAGGGCCCCGCTGCGGGACGTATTCCTGTGTGCAGGGCCCCACTGCGGGACATTACACCGTGTGGAGGGGCTGCTAAGGGACATTATACTATCTGGAGGCCACTTTGGGACATTATAGTGTGTGTCAATGGGGCGGTATACTGTGTGGGGGCCAGGAAAGGGAGCACTATGCTATGGGGGCCCAAGTCAAAAGTTTGCTGGAGGGACAGTCTTTGCTAGTTACGCCCCTGCTCCAAGCCTTATGGAGAAAAGTAAAATACCCTTTAACAGCTGTTTGGGAAATTTTCTTGTAAATTTGAAAGATTGCTGATTAACATATAAGCCTTCTTGCATTCAAAATAAATTCAAGGGTGTTTAAAAGATGATGCCAACATAAAACACAAATATTGTAAATATTTATTAACTCATTTGGGTGGAATGACTGTCTGAGAAACAGAGCATTTCACATTTTGAAAATTGCTAATTGTTTTCGAATTTTCACCAAGATTCCTAGTCTTTCATAAATAAAATTAAAAAATATTGACCAAAGTTTACCACTAACATGAAGTGAAATGTGTCACAAAAAAGCAGCCTCGAATAAGTTTTATCCTTCTCCCATTGCTTGGGTATGTAATTTAGGTTACTGCATTTACCATATTATTCACTGTATCAAAATTCCAGTGACGTTTACATACACAGTTGACTGTCTTTAAATAGCTCAGAAAATTCCATTAAATTACAGTATGTCATGGCTTTAGAAGCTTCTGATTGGTCAATTGATGTAATTTGAGTTAATTGGCTTAAGCCAAACCACTGTACTGTTACCTTGCAGCTAACACTCTTCTCCAACACTCCTGGTTGGAGGGGTTTCATGCTTATAGTGGCCCACCTGCAGTGAGCTTGGGAAGGGGGTATGGTCAGGTGCCAAGACCAAAAGATCGCTGGTTCAAGTCCCCTAGTGGAACATGTAAAAAAAAAAAAAAAAAAGTGTAAAGAAAATTGAAAGTGTTAAAAAAAATTGATAAGTAAAGCCAAAAAATGCCACTTTCCTGTATAAAATGAATTATGTAAAAAAACAAAACAAAATAAAACCCTAAAACAGTCAATAAATTTGCATTCGTATCGCCGCATCACTAATACATATTAAAAATGTAATGATCCTGCATACTATAGTGAGCCTTTAAAAAAGTAATGACTTTTTGGCATCTCGTCTCACAAGATATGTTATAAAAAGTGATCAAAATGTCGTTTGTACCCCAAAACATTACCAATAAAAACACAATTTGTCCTGCAAAAAATAAGCTGTCAACCATTTCTGCAAAATTACTAACACATAAAAAAAGAATATAAATTAGGTATTGCCGTAATCATACTGACCAATAGAGTAAAGGTAATGTTACCTATGTTGTTCGCTGGATGGAAATAAATTTAAATGACTTTTTTTTTTTAATCCACCAAGTTAATAAAATGTAGTCAATAACTTATAGGCACCCCAAAATGGTGTCATTATAAAATGCATTTCTTCCCACAAAAACGCCTCACTTTGCTACATCACAAGAAAAATAAAAAATATAGCTTGCACAATGTGAAGTCAATACTGGCTGCAGCAGGAAGGGAATGTGTAGGCTGTAAACGTGTATATAAGGGTACACCCCAGATTTAGAACTTACAAGGGACAAGACACCAGAAGTGACCTCCAGAGTGACCCCACAATCATAAGAGCTACTGGGGAAATAGTAGTGAATTTGGTGTTCCCAATGAAACTCTGCACAGCTTACATATTCACTTTTCAGCATCTGCTGTGTATTCATGTCTGGGAAAACTAAATGCTCACTATACCCCTTGATAAATTCTTTGAGGGATTCAATTTTAAAAATTGGCACCTAAGGGGTTCTGCAAACATGACATGGTGTTCAAATATCAAACATCTAAATCTGCACTCTAAAGGCCACATAGTACTCCTTCACATCTGCGCCCTGCTGTGTGCCCAAACTGCAGTTTCTGCCCTCATGTATGACACTGTTGTACCCAGAATAATGTACTTAATGTCATATGTGGGTATAAATGCTGTGTGTGCACACAGCTAGGTACAGAAGTGAAAGAGTACTATTTGGTTATTGGAGCACAGATTTAGATGGTTTGGTTTCTCAACGCCATGCCATTTTGCAGAGCCTCTGAAATGCCAGTTAAATTGGAATCCCACTTGACCCCATTTTGGAAACAACACCCCTGTTGGAATTTATCCAGGGATGCAGAAAATATTTTTAACCCCCAAGTGTTGCATTAACTTACTCTCCAGAAATGAATGCTCAGCTGATGGTAAAAAGTAAAAATGGCAATTTTTCAAGAAATATGTCATTTCAGGTTGCAATATCTTGTTCCCAGACAAATGCTTCAAAAGCTGTTGTACCCGGTATAACTGCTTAATAGATTTTGGGGTGCGTGTCTCTGCTGACACAAGCTGAGCACAACATATCTGGCACTGAAATGGCATTTTTTCACTTTTCACTATCAGGTGCGCATTTACTTCTGGAAACTACACTGCTTAATAAATCCCATGTAGGGTGTAGTTTTCAAAATGGGGTTCCACTTTACTGGTAATTTAGGGGCTCTGCAAAAGTGCTATGGCTTTCAAAAACCAAACTGTGCTCCAAAAACCAAATAGTGCTCTTTCCCTTCTGTGCCCAAACAGCAGTTTATACCCACATATAATGAATGTTCTTAAGTATGTTATGCTGGGTAGAACAGTATCATACATGTGGGCAGAAACTGCTGTTTGGGCACAAAGTAGGGCGCAGATGTGAAGGAACTCTGTGTGACTTTTGGAGCGCAGATTTAGATTGTTGAGTTTTGGACGCCATGTCACTTCTGCAGAGAAACTAAAATTGCCCCTGCAAAATGGGGTCACTTCTCAGGGAATTCAAATTTACTGGCACCTCTGGGGCTCTGCAAAAACAATATGGCGTCTAGAAACCAGTGCCTCTAATTCTATACTATTTTCGTTCTGAGCCCTGCTGTGTGCGCAAACAGCAGTTTACACCCACATATACAACTTTGTATCCAGGATAACCTACTTAAAAGTTTTAGGAGTGCATGTCTCTGTTGACACAAAGTGGGCACAACATATTGGGCACTGAAATTGCATATTTCTTTAAAAATTAAAATTTTCACTATCAACATACATTTTTGGGAATCACTATTGGACTCAAAATGATAACACCACTTTCTTTGAAGAGTGTAGTTTCCAAAACAAAATCACGTTTGGAAATTTCCATTGTACTTGTACTTTAGGGGGTCTACAAATACGACATGGCACCCAAAAACTATTCCAGCAAAATCTGCCCTCCAAAAGCCAAATAGCGTTCTTTCCATTCCAGGCCCTGCCAGGTACCCATACAGCAGTTCACCACCACATTTGGGTTATAGCCGTGTTGAGGAGAAATTGTGTAATGAACTGTGGGGTGCTTTTTTTTCCTTTAACCCAATGTAAAAATGAAAAATTTGTGGCTAAATGGATGGCTTATTGGAAAAAGTTAAATTCATTCCCATGTCCCAATGTTAAAATCTGTGAAACAGCTGTGGGGTCAAAATAATCACTATACCCCTTTATAAATTCCTTGAGGGGTATAGTTTCCAAAATGGGGTCATTTTTGGAGAGTTTCCATTTTACTGCTACTTTAGGGACTCTGCAAACGAGGCATGACACCTGAAAACTATTCCATCAAAATCTGCTTTTCAAATGCCCAGAGCTGATCCTTTCTTTCGGCGCACTGCAGTGTGCCCAAACATAAGTTTACATTCACATGTAGGGGGATTTCCATACTCAGGAGAACTTGATTAACAAACTGTGGGATTTTTTTTTCTCCTTTTATCCCTTGTGAATGTGTAAATTTTAGGGCTAAATAAAACAGATTGAAATTTCACCTTCATATTGTTTTAATTCCTGTGAAATGCTTAGAGAGTTAAACTTCCCAAATTGACTGATGCTGGGTTTCTAATATAGAGGTCTTGAAAATCCCTTTCAGAACTGAAGTGGTCCCTAACAAATGTGTTTGGGAAATTTTCTTGTAAATCTGGAAAATCACTGTTAGATTAAGCCTTCTAATGTCCAAAAGAAAATGAAGGATGAACAAAAGAGGATACCAATTAAAAGCAGATATATAGTAGATCAGATGTAGGCAACCTTTTTTGTTCGGCGTGCCGATTTTTATTAAAAAATCCAAGTTGAGGTACTTGGAGTGTCGGTCAATAATTGTAAGTCTGAAGACCCCTGCACACGGTATTATGTCCCATAGCGGCCCCTGCACACGGTATTATGTCCCATAGCGGCCCCCGCACACGGTATAATATTCTAACTTTTATAATATTCCAATTGTCGCCACTCACTAGCTACTATTATACTGTGGGGTCTCTTCAGACCCCAGAGTATAATAAGCGGAGGGCCAAGAGAGGTGACAAACAAACAAACAAACAAACAAAAAAAAAAAAAAAAAAACAACACTCACCTTCTTAACTCACCTTCCCTGGAACCGCAGCTGCTCTGTTCTCTTCGGGCGCTTCTACCTGTAGTCAGTGACCGCTTATTGAGTCTCAGGGGTCACGTCGCATCTTTATGCGTAATGACGTCGGACATGACCCCTGAGGCGCTGTCAGCGGTCTCTTACGTCAGGCAGAAGTGCCCGAAGAGCACAGAGTGGCTGCGGATCCAGGGAGGGGCGAGTTAACATTGTTTTTTTGTGTTTGATCATCTCCCCGTGGGCTCTGCTTATTATACTCTGGGGTCTGAAGAGACCCCACAGTATAATAGCAGTTTCGTTTCGGCCATCTTTGGTCCAATCGAAACTGCTGGGTGAGGACTCCGCTGCCATGCCAGGGAAATAAGCCTCGCGTGCCACTCTTGGCAGGTGTGGCGGTGGTTGCTGACCCCTGTAGTAGATAATATTCATTAATGTATTTTTATGGTATGACTATCTGTCTGAAACACAGAGCATATCACATTTTGAAAATTGCGAATTTTTACAAATTTCCATCAAATCTCCTATTTTTTATATAGGGGAATGCAAAAAATATCGATCAGTGTTTACCACTAAGTACAATATGTTACGAATCTCAAAAATCACTTGGGTAAAGCGTCTCAAAGCTATTGCCATATAAAGTGACATGTCAGTTTTGTTAAATATAGCTGTGTCCTTAAGGATAGGGCCCCATGCTGCGAATACACAGTGTTTTGGATAATCCCATCCACACATTGCAGAAAAGAGTCTGCAGCAGAAATGCTGCGATTTCAAAAAAAACTTGTGTTTTTGTAAATCGCAGCATGTCACTTATACCTATAGAACGCTGACATAATAATAGGGGCAGAACGTCCGCAGAGAGAAACTCTACAAAAATGCAATGAAAAATGTTGCAGAAAAAAAAAAAATAAATAAAAAAATAAAAAAAAGCAGCTTTTCAGCTGCATTTTTTTCTTTTTTTGCTGCGTTTCACTACATGGGGCCTTAGCCTAAAGGGTTAAGGCCTATCTTCAAGGCCCACTTGCCTCTTTGCTTGACACCAGGGGAAAATGAAAAGAACTCAGATGTCAGAAAATGAATTAGGGACCTTCACAAGTCTTTTATATTTTGGTAACATTTTCTGAACATCTGAAGGTACCATGTTCATGTGTTTAAACAATAATGAGACCATGCAGTCATCATACAGTTCAGAAAGAAGTTGCATTCTGTCTCAATGTACTTTGATGTGAAAAATACAAATTAAACCAATACAATAAAAGAACTGGACAACTCCTGCAGCTGTTTGGAGCTGACCCTTTGGTTTGCTGGCAACTCAGACAACAAGGACTTATCCCCTTGGCAACTGAGACAATAAAAGACATTGACCTGCCACTGAGATTTTACTGAGCTCTGATCAGAAGCTGAAAACTCATCCTAGGATTCTGGACATGTAAGTGGACTTGCATTACACAACAACTACTAGCAGATGTTAGTACATTAACGTAGCTCCTAACTGTCCCTTTTCCAGCAGGACAGTCACAATTTTACACTGCTTTCCCACTGTCCAGGATAGCTTATGGTTTGTCCCGCTATGCCCCTGAAGTGTTTTGTTAACAAATTTTGTTAGCGTAGGGTAAAGGCTAAGTGGTAGATACTAAATCCTTGTGGGCTAAAGAACCTTTGATGACGTCACAACCAAGTGATCAAACTCTTAGGTGGACAGAGCTATTCTGGGCACTACAGGACAGTGCAGTGTTACACAGAAAGAGGAAGCTGCTGGGAACTGTTACTGATGGAGGGTAAGGAGGAGACAAGAGACTGCATGTGTGAGAAAGAGGGGGGAACTGGTGGCAGATGAAAGGGGACATTAAACTGGTGGTAGATGCATGAGGGCAATTAAACTGGGGCAGATGAAAGGAGGACAGTAAACTGGGTGCAGATTGAGGGGGACATTAAAATGGGGGCAACTGGAGGACATTAAACTGTGGGGGGGGGGGGTAGCTGGAGGGGGACATGTCTGCCTCTAATTGCCCCCAGTTTAATGTCCCCTTCCAACTACCCCCCTGTATAACGTCCCCCTCCAGCTGCCCCAGTTTAATGTCCCCCTCTAGTTTCCGCCAGTTTAAACTGGGGCACGAGGAGAGGAACTTAATACTGTGGGGCAATTGGAGGAGGAACATTATAATGTGGGGGCATATAACGTTAGGGTGACTGTAGGAGCATTATACTGTGTGGAGGCACATGGAAAAATGGGCGAATGGGCGAAATCAACATAGAATGGGTGGAGCTAAACTTGCCACAGCGCACTGCACATTTTATCCCTCTTTCTGTCCTTTGAAAGTTGGGAGGTATGTATTAAGGTTGTTTATTGATTATAATTGTTTGTCTGATCCACAGGGAAGCAGGATATGCATATCCAACCGCTCAACTTTTTTCTCTGTTTTTAAATGTGATGTGAATTGTTTGCAACATGTTTTTATAATTTGATGACTGAGGAAGTTTTCCTCCATAATATGTAATACCTATTAACGGAATAAATGCTACAATTTTATCTATTGAAGTTGGCAGTTCTTCCAACATGGCAATATTTACCCATACATTGACTTGGCAAAGAACCAACTTTTTTTTTCTTTTTTTTTTTTTTAACCAGGGTTAAATTACTGCCAGTTGGATGCAAGGTATACTAGTATTCTACTGCAACTACTGGCTTGCTTTCTTCCCATAGTGCATTTTGGTGCCATCTCTTCCCCAGGTAATTAACACACATGCACCTGCCTGCTCATCCACTTGATTTAAAAGAAATTGTGATTTATCCACATTCTTTCATTGCCTATGGACTTGTAGTTCATGTACCCATTATACTGTAGGTGCTCTTGCTAGTTGACATGTGTCAGCATGGGCACTGTGATCTGCAGCATTCAGGTTCATATGCAGCTCATGTGCACTGTGTTTCTTTCATTAACTTTCTTTCAGCAATTTGTGCTACAGTGTTTTCTTGGCTTTCACCAGATTGTCTAACTTTACTTCTCCATAAGCCTTGACCACCGAAGACCCTCATGCTTGTTCACCAGTTGCTGGTATACCAATTTTGCTATTTACCAACTACTACACATTGTGTTACTCCAAAACATCTGCCCTTTTGGAGATGCCCGTTTCAGTCATGTAGCCATTGCAATTTGGTCTCAGCTTCCAATATATAATCTTCAAGAACTAACTGTTCATTTGCTGGGTAACATATCCCACCCCTTCATCATCATTATAATTCAACTACAACTTCCAGTGGGTGTAATGTTATATGTGATGCGTGTATGTAACATTTGGACTGCTATAATTATAAAATGTGGAATCTTTTATAGAGGGCACTTTTTGTATGCATCTTTAGTCTACTTCAATTGTGTCTCAGTAATTCAAAGTCACTCAGTTTAGGAGGGAGTTAAATGGCTGCACTCCAAGTTCCAAGCTTTCATTTCTTTTCACTCTCGATTTGTTCTTGGAGCCATTTTTTGTTTTCGGTCCCAGTGGATGGTATTGAAATTAAACAAGTCAGGTCACAACACAAGTGGATAAGTGTTTTCATTAAGATTCAGTTTCTTGTTGAACAGGACACTGAATTCTGTATTCTCAGCTTATTAGGCATTTGTTGACATTCAACCACCACCATTGGTTACCATAATCACTGAATTTATGGCTTAGGCAAATATTTGTATGCAGTAATCAAGTTGATCCAGCTACTATTACATGAAAGAATATTGCTATAATAAATGTATTTATGAATATATCCCTAAATTAAAACATAAAAACAACATATTGTGGTAGAAGAAAATGCCAAGAAGCTGTAGAACATTTATCTAACCCTACTTACTGAAGAAAATATATAGACAAAGATCAATTGGAATTGATAATAGTATGACTATTTGTTTTTTATTGGTAACATACAAAAAGTAAAAAATATCAGTAGACAAGGACATAAATCCCCTGTTGTAGAAGGGATTTATGCAGAATATGTTGGTGCTATATACACTAACTATACGATCCACGAAAGTCCTAGTTATTACACTCAATCTGTTATGACATATTATATTGATAGCTCAGAAATATTATAGTGACAAAGCCCTCTTTTTAAACCATACAGTATATTTAAGATTGTTGGAGAGGCAACAGCTTAGCTTTGTCTCTATATTTCCTAGATTGACTTCAGTTCACATTTATGACACTATATGTAAATGTTACCAAATGTTTATCTGTAGACACTCTGTACTTTGTTGTTTTAATGCTGTTGGTACACTTCCTGTTTTAGTGTGTGCTGTACTAGATCTGTTATTCACCATGTGAGGTGAACTTCTCTTACTGCACTCATGTTCCAGTAAAGTCTGTTCCTGATATATATACAAATGTCTATTTGTTTTTGACTCTGCCACATCCAGCATTCACACTCTGAAGCAGGTTGTGGGCCCAGTGATGAAATAAAGCCCCAGTAACTGGATAAAGCCCAGTGACCAGAAGCGGCCCAGGCAGAGCGAAGTCCAGAACGGAAGACAGTGCTGCAGATATGGAGATTGACATAAGGAAGCTTCCACAGAGACATCTCCTGCACAGAAGTAAGACTGTTCCTATATATAAAGGAGGGAGAATGGCCTGTAGTTCAGAACCTAAACTATCAGTGGCCAAGCTGAACCATGACAATTATCAGCTATGGAAATTTAAAGTGGAAATGCTATTATCCAGGAATGACTTGTGGGAAGGTATCACTACAGAGAGACCACAGGATGATTATCAGGACTGGGACAGGAAAAACAGACGGGCCACTATAAGCTTACTAGTAGTAGATGATCAGCTTATTCACATACGCAGTGAGAATACAGCGAAAGGCATGTGGGATCTACTGAAAATACTGCATGAGTGATCTAGTTTAAACAGCAAATTGTTTCTGCTGAGGAAACTCTACAAAATGAGGTTTAGCAGAGAGCAGGACATGCAGGAGCATATAAATGCCATGCTGGAAGTGATCACTCAACTCAGATCAGTCGGTGAGAATATAACAGACAGTCACGCCGCAGCCATTTTATTATGCAGTTTACCCAACACATACACTGCACTGATCAATGCGCTAGAGACATGGCCTGAGACAGATCTGACACTAACATTTGTAAAGACCAGGCTCATAGATCGGAGTTTGTACATGAGTACACAGAAACTGACTCCAAAACCGCTCTTAAGGCTACAGACACAAGGTCACACAGGAAGGAAACCAGAGTCTGCTTTAGATGCTGCAGACAAGGACACAAAGAAAGACTGCACTATATGGAAAGTAGAGCAGATCAGGCAGCATCCCTCTTATACTAAGCAGAAAGTCAAAGCCACAATTTCTGTGAAGGGAAGTGGAATGCCACATTTAAAGTGACAGACAACCATAAATTGCAAGGCTGGTGCATTGACTCTGGAGCAACCAGTCACATGACAAGTGATAGAAGTTTTTTTCACAGAACTTGATCTGAATAACAAAGACTATTTACCTCGCAGATGGAAGTAAAATATGTGCAGAAGGATGTGGGCATGGAACCCTTGTATGCCCCAATGATGCGGGACACAATTTAGCAATACCAGTAAAATATGTACTTTATGTTCCTGATCTAGAAGGAGGACTCTTATCTGTGAAGCGTCTGACAACCAAAGGACTCACTGTAAAATTCCAAGGTGACAAGTGTTCTATCCTAGATGGCAAGCAGATGATAGCAAGTGCCAAGTTGGATGATTATCTATATCACCTCAACGCAGTGAAGGAGCAGGTGAGACTATGCACACATAAGCACAATGACTGTATACACGTGTGGAACAGGCGTTTAGGTCACAGACACCCAGAATGCATACAGGAACTACAAAAGAGGAATCTGACAAAGGATCTAACAGTATCCCCCTGTTCAGTTATCGTTAAATGTGACCGCTGCATCAAATCCAAAGCTACAAGAGCAACACTTCCTAAAGTAAGTCACAATAGAGCTTCAAGACCTCTTGACCTAGTTCACAGTGAAGTATGTGGTCCCCTAAGCCCACCTACACCTGGAGGCAACAGGTACATAGTGACTTTCATAGATACACAATCACTTACCTAATGCAATACAAGAGTGAATATTTTGACAAATTATAGGACTATGTCGTAAGGGCAAGTAACAAGTTTCAGAGAAAATCTCTCATACTTCAGAGTGACAATGGAGGTTAATTCACAGGACATAAAATACAAGAGTACTTAAAGCAGAATGGAATAGAGCATCAAAAGACAGTCCCATACACACCAGAGCAAAACGGGGTAGCTGAAAGAAAGAACAGAACTCTAACTGAAATGATCAGATGCATGCTGACAGACTCTGGACTACCACACAAATATTGGGGTGAAGCAGCAATGACAGCCACTTATTTGCAAAACAGACTTTTCTAGAACAATGGAGAAAACTCCATATGAACTGTGGCACAATGAGAAGCCGAGTGTAAAACATCTAAGAGTTTTTGGATGCAAGGCGTTCATCTACATTCCAGAAGAAAAAAAGCACCAAATGCCAAAACAAAGCATTTGAAGGCATCTTTGTTGGATACAGTGACAATGTTAAGGGTTACAGAATCCTAAATCCCAAAACTGACAAGGTTACCATTAGCAACAGCATAACTTTTGTTGAAGATCTGAGAGACAATGTAATGACAACAGAGGAAGTAACAGAAGAGAAAACTGACACTCATCAGCCAACATCTGTAACTTCTGAACAGTTGAAGTGAGCGCAGAATCCATCAGTAATGAAGAACAGACACAACCAAGCTCACACACAGAACCAAGACGCTCGATGAGAGAGAATAAAGGTAAACCACCTGTACGTCTCTCATACAAGGCAAACACTGCCAGTGCTAATGAACCTGCAACTTGGGAAGACATATCTCAGCTTTCAGAAAGGAAAGCCAGTAAATGGATAAAGGCTGTAAAGGAAGAGATAAAATCCATGCATGACACTAAAACATGGACACTTAGAGAACTACAACCTGGAAGGAAATCCATAGGTTATAAATGGACTTTAAAAGTAAAATACAATGCAGATGGCACAGTGGAGCGATACAAAACAAGGCTCGTAGCCAAGGGATATTCTCAAAAATATGGAGAGGAATATGATGAGACATTTGCGCCAGTAGTCAAACATGCTACAATAAGAACTTTGCTGACAGTAGCCGCAATAAGGAAAATGCAAGCAAGACACTTTGATGTAAAAAACAGCGTTTCTACATGGCGAGTTAGCAGAAGATATCTACAAGGAACAACGACCAGGATTCAAAGATGAGCAAAGGCCAGACCTGGTATGCAAACTACAGAGGAGTATATATGGTGTAAAGCAAGCCGCCAGAGCATGGAATATGAGAATAAATGAAGTGCTTACACAGGAGGACTTTCAGAGGAGTAAAGCAGACCCCTATTTATACACAAAGAAATTGCTAGACAGGTGGATCTATGTACTTATTTATGTGGACGATATTCTGATTTGTTTCAAGCAAGAGGGAATGAAGGAGAAATACTCCAAACCCTAAATCAGCGCTTTGAGACCAAAGATTTCGGCAACATAAATAATTATCTGGGCATTCAGATTGAGAGAGAGGAAGATGGCAGCTTCCTTCTGAACACAAAGCACAAAATACAAGAAATAGTTGAGACATTTGGAATGGAAGACGCCAAACCAGTAAAATCTCCTATGGAAAGCAACTACCTGAAGAAGAGACAGCCAAGATACACCACTACCAACTAACACGCAGTACAGGAAAGCAATAGGGAAATTGCTGTATATTAGCACCGCTACAAGGCCTGACATTGCAGCAGCAGTTGGAATCCTATGCAGAAAGACTTCAACACCATGTCAGATGGACTGGAATGCTGTGAAGCGAGTCATTCGCTATCTTAAAAGGGACTTTACACTACAAGCTAAAGTTACTAGCAGGTGATGAAAGCACCCTGACAGGATATGTGGATGCTGATTGGGCCGGAGATACCAGTGACAGAAAATCTACAAGTGGGTACCTGTTTCTACTATCAGGAGGCGCTATCTGTTGGACTAGTAGAAAGCAGATTTCTGTTACACTATCATCTACTGAAGCAGAATATGTTGCAGCAGCGCAGGCAAGTCAAGAAGTCATTTGGTTGAGACAACTGTTAAGAGACTTGGATCAACCACAGTTGAAGCCAACGAGAATCTTTGAAGACAATCAAGGATGCCTTGCACTTGCGCAGATGGAAAGAGTTAGCTCGAGAACCAAGCATATCGATGTGAAGTTCCACTTTGAGGGATCTTCAAGAGCACGGACGTCTTGAGTTACTTTATTGCCCCACTGAAGATATGACAGCAGATATTCTTACCAAGCCCCTCACTGCTGAAAGACACTCAAGGCTTACAAAGAAGATGGGCCTAACAGACTAAGTCTTAGTTGTTGAGAAGGGGTGATGGAGAGGCAACAGCTTAGCTTTGTCTCTATATTTCCTGGACTGCAGTTCACATTTATGACACTAGATGTAGATGTTACCAAATGTTTATCTGTAGACACTCTGTACTTTGTTGTTTTGATGCTGTTGATACACTTCCTGTTTTAGTGTGTGCTATACTAAATCTGTTATTCACCATGTGAGGTGGACCTTCTCTTACTGCACTCATGTTCCAGTAAAGTCTGTTCCTGTTATATACATATGTCTATCTGGTTTTGACTCTGCCACAAAGATAAGTCATTCTGCCAACCCAGGTGGTGCAATTACTCCAGTTATCTAGTATAATTGGACTAAAAAAAACATAATAGGGGTGTGAAGAATATCGCCTTGCCAAGCCTCTTAGCGTACCTGCGATCACCCTTCTAACCTTCCACTCACCACCCGTGCGCGGACAGAGTTCGTAGGATAGAATGAAACGAGCTGTATAAATTTTATATATTTAATAACCCAAGTGGGTCGGTACTAATCAATAGCATATACAGAAATATACAATATTAATATGATCAAGCATAAACATACAAGCAAAAGAGCTATGATACAGCACACAAATTAAAAAGGGAAATAAAAGATAGAGAAAATACCGGCATAGGCTCGTAGTCCGTTTCTCTAGGCCACAACAGGGTTTTGGGCCTAGGGCGCAAGCTTAAGCAAGTTGCATAAAACAATTCTTCTACATGTTGTCCAGAACAAAGGGAAAGGCTTCAGGCCTCAATGCTAGGCCCTCAATGCATTCCTCAGTAGGGCAAGCTCTCTCATCTTCTCCCAGATCAGAGCTCCTTACTGCCTCTTTGCTGAATGACCAAAGAATCCAGGTCTCCCCACAGCATATGGCTAGTGCCCCACCCACCCCTTCCACCCAGGCAGCCCCCCTTCTCCCTCCTTTGCAGAACCCTCGGAGAGATGGGTGTCTTCCTAGGTGCTGGGAGGGATGGGTGAAGTTAAGGTCACTGGCTTGCTATCCCCCATCGCCATCTGGCCAGGGATAATAAAAGTGCCTGGCTATAGAAAGCCATCTCCCATGAACACACATAAAACCAGTGAAGCGTATCGTCCAGCAATGTAAACCCAACTTAAACACAACATTCCAACAAGTGGGGTGAGGACTGACATGAGCAAGTAAAAATACATTTCTAAGAAAGATGTACAACTGAGGGTCAGTTCATCACACCACCCCCTTTTAAAGCGTGTCTGGAGGAAGGACGATTCTAAGATCACCTTCCACGGACACCTTGGCGGCCTCACCCTGCCAGGACCTGCGCTGGTCCCTGACCATATTCCTGGCGTACTGATACCCTCTTCCTCTCCTGTCTGAATGGAGACTCTTCTAAGGCTCAGGCTCTGAATTAAGTAGACCTGGCTACCTCCTGCTTGCTCTGGGTCCCTCCCCCGAGTGCTGGTGTCCCTCAGACCCACACTCACAACCCCAGGCCCTTGTGGTACCGGTGCTGAGACCCCATCCCGGCAGTCTCTCAGGGTCTCTCCCACACTATCCGCTAGTTGGGAGAGTTCTAGGGGATTCTGCACCTCCCCCTTTGCTTCCAAACCTACATCCTGTTCCTCCTGTACTTGGGTGGGTGATGGTGATACCTTGGGCAAATGACTGAGATCATGCTTCCCCAAACCATCCCTCCACAATACATTGACAGGTAATACATTTGACATACCCTCTTCTTGGGTCCCACCTCCAGCACCCCATGCCGTCTGCACTTGGGCCATGGGCACTCCTGGAATAGAACTAGACAGAAGAGACGTGCATGTCTCGTACCCGCCGGACTCCTCCGGCTTCAAGGGAGTGAGGCTAGTCATGGCAGTCTCAGCACCGACTCCAGGTGGTGTAGGCAACGGTTCAAGGGTCGGAACGCTCTCCACCCTTGTAGCACTCTGGCTGCGGGCTAGCACCGCACTACCAGCAGTCCGTCCCTCACCTGGATCGGCCATGAGATCCCCATAGACTACCTGACCACCTGGCACATGGTCAGCAGTTGGGTGCTTATCGGATGCACTGGGCGAAATAGTAGAAGTCGCTTCCAGTGACTCAGAATAGCTACCCTGTACACTTTCACAACAAGCATTGGCAATTACATTGACAGTACATTCATTCATTGATTCACAGTGAACTGCATGGGTGAATGGCTCAGCCAGGGTCACACTGAGGGGGCTATCACCACCCGCAGATGTGGGCGGGGCTACAGCCAGGTTAACATTCCACAGTCCCTCATTTACATGCTCACTAATTCCTTTAGCTGGGCACACATCAGGGGGAAGCTGGCTGCAGACCCCTCCCTCTGCCTGTGTGACAGGCTTCAACACCACATTAAAATCATCCTTCAGTACAGACATTTTGTCACAGCGAGGTGGGGCTACTCCCGTCCCATATTGGGACACCAAGGGCCCCAAATCTGTTCCCAATAGTACATTGGCAGGCAGATCAGACATTAGCCCCACATCACACATTCCTTTTCCCACACCCCAGTCCAAATGGACGCAAGCCATGGGCACAGTTAAGCGTTCTTGTCCAATACCCCTCAGGGTCAGAGTTTTTCCAGGGATAATACTGTCCGCAGGGACCAAGTCAGGTTGCACCAGAGTAACATTCGCCCCAGTGTCCCGAAATCCCATGACCACTTTATCCCCCACAATGACCTGTTGACGGTTGGCATTAGATTGCAACCCCTCCCTCCCCACCAAGTATACAGATGAGCCAGCTGCTGTGGCTGGGGAAACAGGGGGGGTTCTTTGAGCGGTTGGGGCACTCCGCCTTGAAATGTCCTGGCTGGTTACAGGCATAACACCGCCGGGCCTCTCCTTGGGACTTGGAGGAGGTCCCCGGGCGCCCAGAGTACTTGGGACAGGGGAAGTAGAGGGGGCACCCGGGACAGAGTTTGTCTTACCCCACTTGGAGACTGCAGGCTGTGGTGAACTCCAGCTTTGCCCCTCCTTCCAGCTTGAGGGTCTCTGCAGTGTGGCTCCTCTCTTGGTCCCTTGCTCCCTGGTGGACACATAGTCATCAGCAATCTCTGCAGCCTTGTCTGCTGTCTTGGGTTTCCGATCACACACGAACTGGCGGACCTCCAAAGGGCACACCTGGAGAAATTGTTCCTTTATCATAAGATCCCCAAGTCCCTCAAACGTGGTGACAGTAAGTCCCTTGATCCACTGCCAAAATGTGGCCTGTAAGTGGTGCAGAACATCCGCATAGCTCTCTGTGGGACCCCGCTGTATATTCCGGAACTTTTTGCGGTACACCTCCGGCGTGAGCCGGTATCTCCGGATCAGCGCCGCTTTGATGGTCTCATTGTCCGCGTCCTCTGGTAAGCTCATGGAAACATCTAGGCCTTTCCCCTTCAGCCGGGGAGACAGGTAACGAGCCCATTCTGCCTGGGGAATATGATGCTGCTTACACGCCCTCTCAAATCCCCGCAAGAACGAGTCCAAGTCCCCGTTATCTTCCAAGATTGGAAAGTCCTCGGATCGGATCTTTAGTGCTTGGACTCCTGGAGTTTGTGCAGGAGAAGGTTGCACCTGCCGGGGAAGTTCCAGTTTTTTTAGCTCAAGCTGATGCTCCCTCTCCGCCTGGCGTTCACGGGCCTCTCACTCAGCCTCTCTCTCAGCCTGACGCTCTGCAGCAGCGTTAGCGGCCTCTCTCTCCGCCCGGCGCTCTGCAGCTTCTTTCTCCGCCCGGCGCTCTGCAGCAGCAGCAGCAGCTTGGTACTGGTGAATCACCTTCAGACGGGTGCTATAGTCACTGGCGTCTATCTGCTGTAAGGCCATTTGCAAGTATAAGTCTGTTACCCCCACAGAACTGGGGCTACTGGTCCCTCCAGGCACAGTTACCTCTGGGGTCAGGGCACCTGCTGAACCGTCTGGCATGGTGATGTTTTCTTGTGCCAGCCCCTCAGGACTTTGCTCCTCGTCCTGCCCAGCTGCAGCACATTCCATATCAGCCATCTGCTCAGCGTTTGTATCAGTCAGTTGCTGACGTCCCCTGGCTCCACTTCTCAGAGTCCGAGACATCCACTGGAAGTTGTTGCCAAATAAAAGATAGGACAGAAAAAAGAAGAAGGGAGGGAACAGTACTGTACCAAACTTTCACCGTATTTTAAGCTTGATCTCATACCGTGCTCGTTCCATAGAATTGCCACAATCCTCAGCGTCTGAGTGATACCACACCCACACACTGTTATCCTAAGATCCCACAATGCTGCCACCACTGTGAAGAATATCGCCTTGCCAAGCCTCTTGGCGTACCTGCGATCACCCTTTTAACCTTCCACTCACCACCCGTGAGCGGACAGAGTTCGTAGGATAGAATGAAACGAGCTGTATAAATTTTATATATTTACTAACTCAAGTGGGTCGGTACTAATCAATAGCATATACAGAAATATACAATATTAATATGATCAAGCATAAACATACAAGCAAAAGAGCTATGATACAGCACACAAATTAAAAAGGGAAATAAAAGATAGAGAAAATACCGGCATAGGCTCGTAGTCCGTTTCTCTAGGCCACAACAGGGTTTTGGGCCTAGGGTGCAAGCTTAAGCAAGTTGCATAAAACAATTCTTCTACATGTTGTCCAGAACAAAGGGAAAGGCTTCAGGCCTCAATGCTAGGCCCTCAATGCATTCCTCAGTAGGGCAAGCTCTCTCATCTTCTCCCAGATCAGAGCTCCTTACTGCCTCTTTGCTGAATGACCAAAGAATCCAGGTCTCCCCACAGCATATGGCTAGTGCCCCACCCACCCCTTCCACCCAGGCAGCCCCCTTTCTCCCTCCTTTGCAGAACCCTCGGAGAGATGGGTGTCTTCCTAGGTGCTGGGAGGGATGGGTGAAGTTAAGGTCACTGGCTTGCTATCCCCCATCGCCGTCTGGCCAGGGATAATAAAAGTGCCTGGCTATAGCAAGCCATCTCCCATGAACACACATAAAACCAGTGAAGCGTATCGTCCAGCAATGTAAACCCAAATTAAACACAACATTCCAACAAGTGGGGGGAGGACTGACATGAGCAAGTAAAAATACATTTCTAAGAAAGATGTACAACTGAGGGTCGGTTCATCACAAGGGGGTTCATCCTAGGTATATTTTACTCTTGCAACACTGCCAGAAGTGGAAGTTCTTAATTCATAATGAGGCTGCTCTTGTTTCTAGCTGCAAATGTCCTGAAGCCCCAAGGCTGCTGTATATTCAGACATCATTTATGCCCTGCTCACACCATGCCCCAACCCCACTCACTTTCGCACAAGTGGTGAGGCTGGTGTGGCGAGGCAGGCTATGTTAGTGTCACTTTCATATACCTTGCTTTCCAGAAGATTTTTGTTTCAGTTTATATCTGCACTGTGAATACTGTTTTTCTGTTACATCAGAGGAGCAGAAGAACAGAATTTAAAGGGCTATTCTTGGAATAAACTATTACCAACCAATCCATAGGGGCAGTCCTGGCCAGGTATACCTATATAAACCCCCAAGTAAATGGTCCTACCACACACTTCTGCTTTTTACAGCTAACCCCTCCAGGCTGGTAAGTTCCAAACACTACTTTCCCAGTCTTTGTTTTCCTTCATGTTACCCGCATTTACAAATACAGCTAACCCTTTGAGGCTGGTAAGTTCCAAACACTACTTTCCCAGCCTTTATTTTATTTTTTTTTTTTTTTTTTGTACCAGCCTCCACAACTCCTCACACACACTTTTACCCATGATTTAATAATCTCCAAGTACCAGATTCTATTACCATTAGCAATTCATGATTTATTTATTTTCCGTATCTATTATCTATGTATCTCTTTTGATATTTATTCATATCTTTGTTACTTATTAACATTCCTTTATACTCAATATTGTTAATGTTACCCGCATTTATAAATATTTCTCCTAATTGTTTTCATTTTTTATACGATTTTAATTGTTAATTTATTGTCCACCTTATTTATTACACATAGCCTTTAAATAATTCATATTGTGGTTGCTACACATTCATAGCCACTTTTCTCAGTTTTAATCAATTTATAAGTACTGTATATGTGTATTATTATTATTATTTTATTTATTTTATTTCACATTGATTATTTGATGAACATTATGTTTTTCTATTCTTATTTGTTCATGTTTATTTCCTTTTTTAACCAGTCTCTTGTACACTTGATAAAGGGGACCATTGATCCTCGAAACACGTTGTGTTTGTGTTGTTTGGTTGTTAAAGCAACCTTGGTGAAGCGCGGTCCCCTACCTCTCTTTTTTTTGGAGTCACTCCTACCATTTCTACAAATCCATAGGATAGGTCATCGATATCAAATTGGTGGGGGTCCAACAGCTGGCTCCCCAATGATCAGCTGTTGAAGAGGCTGCAGTGTTCAGACAAGCTTTAATGGGACTGTGCTGAAAACAGTTCATGTAACTGATAAACATGACATCACATGGCCTGTGAAGCGGAAGCAGTACTTTCACCTTGATAAGCTATTTTAAGGATAGTATTAATATCCTAGAAAATCCCTTTAAGTTGGGAAGGATCTGCCACACTACAAATGTCTGATAGGACCACTTATTTATAATGATTCAGTCATGGTATCTATCATTTTGCTAAAAGAAAAACAGGTTATATCCTGCCACAAATATGGCATAACCTGTGATTCTCTGAACACAGTCTTAGTCAATTTGCTAGTCTGTATCTATGATCCTTAAATGCAGTTTACTACCTCCCTCTGCTATCACCGCATTACAGAGCACTTTATGGATACAAAATACATTTGTTAAGTATGTCACTTTTGAAGATTTGTAGAACAACAACTTTGATGCCTTATATCCGTGATGACGAACCTATGGCACGTGTGCCAGAGAGGGCACGCAGAGCCCTCTCAGTTGGCACGTGCACTGTCGTCATGATCGCTCACTAACAGGGAATCCGGTACTGGATTCCCCGTTGGTGAGCGATCGCTTCTTTCAGCTGTATGTGCAAATGCACATACAGCTGAAAGTTGTCAGTGTAGGCCGCGGTCCGCAGAACCGCGGCCTACACTGACTGCAGAGTGTGACCTCTGCCCCGACACAGGCACAATGACTTAAATCATCAGTGCCTGCGATCAGAAGAAGAAGAAGGACGCACTCCGTGGGACTGCAGCTCTTTGTGGGACAAGGTAAGTAACAAACTACTGTGTAGGGGCCTACTGTGGTGCATATACTACTGTATGGGGGACACTGAAGCATAAACTACTGTGTGTGGGGGCTTATTGTGAAGCATAAACTACTGTGTGGGGGGGCTTATTGTGAAGTATAAACTACTGTGTGGGGGGGGGCCTCTGAAACATAAACTACTGTGTTGGGGGGCCTCTGTGGAGCATATAATACTGTGCGGGGGCCTCTGTGGAGCATATAATACTGTGTGGGGACCTCTGTGGAGCATATAATACTGTGCGGGGGGCCTCTGTGGAGCATATAATACTGTGCGGGGACCTCTGTGGAGCATATAATATTGTCTGGAGGCCATTTCAGAGCGCATTGTACTGTCTGTGGCCCTTCACCATTTATATCACACAGTATCTGTTTTGCAGCAGACGTGATATTACAGGCTGTAATAACATTGCACGGTCACTATAAAACAGATCCTGGTTAATTTAAGGTTAAACTGCCGTGTTGGCACTTTGCGATAATTTATTGAGTTTTGGGTTGCAGTTTGGGCACTTAGTCTCTAAAAGGTTCGCCATCACTGCCTTATATAAATGAGCCAGTTGGTGCACTGGAGGCGGGTCTTCAGCCCGCAAGCACTGTTTTGGCTGCTCAAGTAGGAAGGGTGAGGTCATAGCAGTGGAAGAATCAACTCTAAGTCCAGGGGGTGGCATAGGCAGGAGATGGTAGGGGCCTGAGTGGCAAGAGCATTGTTCCCTGGGCTAAAAGCCTGCCCCCGTTCACCATCTGTTTCATTTGCATTACACTTCAAGGTTTTTTTTTTGTTTTGTTTTTTACAAATCTACAAACGTGACATAAAGGTATTATGTTTATCGCTGTAATATACTCTAACATGTTACCAATAAGTCACTGAAGGTGTGAAATCTATTAATAAATAAAATGTAACTTATTTGGTAGGCCTTAAGATGCTAAATACAAAAATGTCACTTTGGCATGGACTATTAAGTAAGTGTGGTACAATGAGGTAACATATTAGTGTAGCCAAGCTGCATAATACTGAAAGGCTCTGACCACATTGATCAATAATAGATATTCCCACTTATAGTTAGGTATCACGCTATATAGAAATACCAAACTATGAGCTCGTAAGTGGAATAACGTTGCTTGATTCAATAATTAATGCAACTGTCAATGATCACGCCGAATCTTCTTACCTATGTGTGTGTCATCCCTCAGTGAGTGTGCACACTGAGCCAGATGGAACAACGACACACTTGACAGTAATTATTGTATCATGCATCGATATTCCACTTAGCTTAGTATACACCTCTAAGTGTATTTATATGTAGGGTAATACCTAGTTACAAGTAGTAATATCTATTATGGACCATTGTGGTCAGAGTTGTTTAGTATTATGAGGCTTGGCAACACTACTTAATATGTGACCTCATCGTACCACACTTACTTTATAGACCATGCCAAAGTGACTTATTTTTATCATTTTAAGACATGCCAAGCAAAAGTTACATTTTATTTCTTCATAGATTTCACACCTTCAGTGACTTATTGGTTAACTAGTTTGAATCACAACTTTCAGTGAATGGGTGTTTGGTGGCAGTAGAATATACGTAGAGGAGGTGGTAGACTGTAATATGTAGTTGTATATGTACTGTATATGCTCAACTTCAACTACAAATATGCAAATTCACTACTATTTTTTTTATCATGAGAGGTTGGCGCTAAACCTCTATTGTGTTAAAATAGCTAAACATATAAATAAAAATATTCAGGAAGTGGAATAAAAAAATAATCTTTCTTCTCATGAACCACAATATAAAGAATGGATATCACAAACAAGTGTAAATCTGAAATACAAGCCGGCAAAGAGAACAATGATCATAGTGTTTGCTTCAGTCTCTGATCATGTATCCACATTTCATTCCAAACACAATATACACAATATAATCCTACAAAGAGATTATACAACATGTTTAATCTTTTGCAGTGGCTAATATCTGGTTCTGCAATAACAATGACATAATGAAGCAAAGTGTCATTCTTAGGTTATGTGAGTTGTTTCATAAAGTGGAAAGGAAATACTCTGAGCATGATCTGATTCAAGGAGCCCTGAATTCATTATCTTACTTGATCTGTGGATAAAGGTTGATCGCTTACACGGCACAGGGTATTTATTAGGGTATGTTCACATGACTGAATCTGGAGCTGAATATGAGTCAAATTCCACCTCAAAATCTGTTCCAAATTTGCCTAAAATCTGCCTCCCTTTCATTTGAAGGTAGACGCTGATTTTTTTTTTTCCTCTAGCTGATTTTTTAAACATCATTCTTGATCTTCATGTGGATTCTGTCTGATCCTTTCAATTCAGTTGAAGTTGAGGTAGAAATTCTGGTACAGAATTTGCAAATTCTGTGGTGGAATTTGGTCAAGCAGAAAAATTCAGCTTCAAATTCCTGAAGCTGAATTTTTCAGCTTTTACAAATTCTGCCATGTGAACATACCCTTATTAGTCAACTATTTTCTAAAGGATCCAACTCCATTTAAAAAGTCTTTGTATTAGAAAGACTTTAGAAAGACTAAATCAATCCATGGTCATCTGATTTACAGTCCATGGTCATGTGATGGACACAGGTGCACAGCTCGTTACCAGGCAGATGGCTGATTACTGTACTGTGACTATAACGAGCTGTGCACCTGTGTGTTCACATGACCATGGACTGATTTTTATCCACTGGGAATAAACAGAATGATTGACAGCAAGCAGAGATCTAGAAATCTGATGAATTGATACAGAAAGTACATTGGAAAATTGTACAACTTTGTATTATACAAACAATAACATTTGTCTCTCACTATTGATCTGAAAGTGGATAACCCCTTTAAGGCTATGTTTGTGCCTGTGTGGAATCTCCTGAAATCGGCTGACGAAAAATTCATCCCACTGTCAACTTTGCTGGTATCTGCCCTGGTTTCAGAAATATCAGTGCTGAGAGTTTTCCTAGAAGCCCAATTAAAAAATTACACTACCATTGGTGACCGTCACTAGTGTCCGTAGCTATTGTCCATTACAAGATTTTAGCATCGGACACTAGCTGAACCGTCAGAAATCCGTTAAAATTTCCATTCATTTCAATGGGTTTTTATATTGTGTCAGTTAGTGTCCGTTTGTGTCCGTTTACACCCAATCCATCAGAAGTCCGTTTTTTTCTGCGGACAAAAAGATATCCTACATGCAGGACTTTTTTGTCCGTTTGGAAAAACAGATTCTTGACTGACAGCAAGTGTCCATTATTTTTTTAACATTGAAGTCTATGGGTAACGGACTTATAACGGACAGTAACTGATAGCCATCAGTTACTGTCCATTATTTTATGTCTGTTTTGTTTCTGCACATGCTCAGAAAGCAGAAACAGGAAAAAAAAAAAACGGACAGTGTTAAAAAACGGACACTAACTGATGCTAATGTGTCCATTTTTTAACTGATCCATTAATTGGATCAGTTAAAAAAAAATGGACACATTAACATCAGTTAGTGTCTGTTAATGTCTGTTATGATAGGTGTCCATTTTTTTCTTTGTTAATGGACACCTTCATAACGGAATCCAACGCAAGTGTGAACCCTGCCTTACTCACGTGATCCTCACCCCTCTGTTCCATCATCACTACTTTGGTGCTTCCTATTGATTTCTGTGCCCAGTGCTTCAGGGGTGGTGATGTCACTGACCACTTTGTGTAATCACTGCAGACAAAAAAGAAAATAAAAAATGGCCTCACTGGTCATGTTTGGTATTCAGGGACATTATCACTCCAGAGAGACTTTCCCTGACTATCCCACTGGAAGCCAAGATCAGCAGGAGACACCCGAGCCACAGTATTGGAAAGGTTGGAGCAACAGTTCAGTATGCGTCATCACCCTCTCCCTGCATCACAGACCCCTTCTTCCTTCTTGTTAACGCCTCCTCCTCTTCTTTGCTTCTTCCTCCCGTCGGCGTGAATGAAATCTCGCACATGACAGGAGAAAGAAGCAAAGAGACAGAGGAGGCGTTAACAAGAAGGAAGAAGGGGGCAGCAATGCAGGGAGAGGGTGATGATGCAGGGGGTGCTCGGAGCACAGGGGGAACGCCGCCTGTGCTCTGTGGAAGCTAATTTACATATCAAGAAAAAAAGGCTTTTTCTGAAAAATGCCAGCAAGAGTCAGGAAATAAAAGGTATTCCTACAATAGCCTTTATAAGGGCTACATGAATATAGCCTTAGCTAAAAATTGAAAATCTCAATGATAGACTCCCTTTAAAATCATCTAAAAAATATTTTACTTGAGAGTGGAGGTCGCAGGGCAGTCCACAAAGCATACCAACAGGATCAGTGATCCATATAGTGTAAGGTCAATCAATAAAATAAAGATATAGTGCATGTCACACCTGATATCAATGCAGCAGTTAAAAGACATGCCTATATCACCATATACCACACATATGTCAAGCACCTATATGCTCAAAATACAGGAGCAATCATAAACAGTAAATATCGCTGTGTCTGAACAAAGTACAAGTATAGGAGCAGTCACTATTAATGCATGTCACTATGTAAAGTACAAGTAGTGCACAGAAATAATTTGAATAATAAATACCAGTTACCTACTACCCGTGTTTCTCCGAAAATAAGACAGGGTCTTATATTTTTTTTTCTCCGAAAAAAGAGCTAGGGCTTATTTTCGGGGGAGGTATTAATTTTTTTCCCATGAACAACAGTCACACATTTGATCATTTTTTATTTCAATTTTTATCAGAGGTGAAACAGCGAAAAAACGGCAGTTTGGCACTTTTGATTTTTTTTTTCCCCCCGCTACGGTGTTCACCATACAGGACAAATATTTTTATAACTTCGTAGACCGGGCGTTTCCTGACACAGGGATACCTCATGTGTATGTGCGTCACAGTAATTTTTTAGTGTTAAATGTATTCTAGTGAAAGTAGGGGGACTTGAACTTTTTTTTTTTTTTTTTTTTTTCCTCTCTCCTTACTATTAATCCCTCCTAGGGGGTTTGAACCTGCAATCATCCCATAGACTATGGGAGATTCTCCACATTACTATTGAGGCTGGTCATAGGAATATTACTATTGAGGCTGGTCTATGACAGGCCTGGAAACCTTCATAAGGCTCCTGGCTGTCAAAGGAACAGGTCGGCCTGCAACTAGAAAGATACTGCTTTGGAAGGTGGGTTGTTCTGATTTGCTGGTGGGGGGAGGTGTCACGGACTGGCTCTGATCGCGGACACCATCTTTAAGGACCCGGCATCTGCCATAATCCCACGGCAGATGTCGGGAAGGGTTTAAACTAGCTAGGGCTTATTTTTGGAGTAGGGCTTATATTTCAAGCCTACTCCAAAAAAATCCTGGAAAACCTAGCTAGGGCTTATTTTTGGGGTAGGTCTTATTTTAGGAGAAACACGGTAGCAATGCATATGGGAAAACACTGCGACCTCCACTCTGAGCCCCAATGTACTTATTGCATCCCACTTCTTCAGGGGGCGACCTCCACTCAAGGAAAATATTTTTTTGATGATTTTAATATTTTGTTTTTTCCTTTTTTTCATTAACCAATTCCATACCAGATGCTTTACCCCCCTTCCATACCAGGCACATTTTCAGTTTTTTTGTATGTGCGGTTTTGAGGGCTATAACATTTTTATCATTTACGTTAATTAATTTCTGCGTCCTTTTTCGGTGACACATAGGGCTTTATTTTTATGTTGTTTTTATTTTTCCATGTGTTTTCATTTTTTTTTATATCTGGGAAAATATAAACAAGAGGAGGGAAAACTTGTCTGTTTTTCACTTTTCATTTTTTTATTTTTATTTTTTTTAAATAACACAAAGTGCTACTAAAAAACTTTATAAAATAGTTTTTCCTCTCTGTTACGGTAATTTTTATTTTTTATGGTGTCGTCAGGGGTGGGGCTATAACCTGTAATAAGGGCATGTTATTTTATTTATTTTTTTAAATTATTTTATATACATTTTTTTTTCCACTTTTCTATTAATTTTTTATTTTTTTATTTTTTTTTTTTACATTGTGTCCCCATAAGGTCATAATAGACCTTTGGGGACATCTGATCACTGTTTTTTTTTAGTTGGGGGAGGCTGATTTTCCCTGTAACTGGGGCTGGTACACTTAGCCCCAGTTGCAGGAGGAATACAGCCTCCTGCACGTTACTTACACAATACTATAGAGCTGATCTGGGTCCTGTAGGACCCAGCAGCTCTTGCAGACGATGCACCCGGCGGATCATGTGACCGCCGGGTCAGAGGGTGGCCGCAAGATGGCGGCACCCATAGCGCTGTATACACAGCGATCGGGAAGGCAGGGAAGGTAATAAACCTTCCCTGTCTTCTCTCTGGGAGCTCTGGCTGAAGTTACAGCTGGCTCCCCGTTTCAGTAGCTGCACGATCTCGTGCAGCTGCTGATTTCTATTGGACGTACCGGTACGTCCTTGCAGAACTAGACAACCACCACTTGGACGTATATACTCTATGGGCGGTACGGAAGTGGTTAATAAAAATTTATTGGTATATTTGTAATTGTGTCTTGGTATATTGTTTATTTATTGAGCATTGATACCAGATAGGATATTTGGTTATTAGAGGGGTTATCTATCGCTAACTTATTGCATAATGTAGAGAAATTTGTAGGATTTCATATCCTAGGGCTAGCCTAGCTTAGTAATAAGCAAAGACACCAGTATTCTAAATCCCCCCTTTGAGATTAAACTAAGTACACGCTAAGTCACACTAGCGTTCAGGGACTCCATCCCCCATTCTGCTTAAAATATGCAGAGAGAAAAGTCCTACAAGAACTGAAACCTGGCGGACCCCTTTTTAGTCTATAGTCCCCAAGTGGACCCAAAGAATGGAAACCCGAACGCTAGTGTGAATCTAACGTAGATAAAAGCAATTTTTAAAATATCAATATTCATTTTTTTTTTTTTTTTTAACTATGTAACAAATATAAGTTCTTTGCCCCATCTTTAGTATTTTCACAACTGCAACAACCAGTGCAATAAATGTTATGGTGATTAGAAGAATGTCATAAAAGAAAATAAAAACTGTAGAGGAATTCCCCAAACAAATTGTGTATGCACAAAAAAATGTTCTGTTAGTAGAATCTAATGGGGCCCTGATGTTGGAGCCATAATTTAGATCTTAAAGTGAGGCCATAAACAGCTTTGACTTTACTAATCAGTAGCATTTTAATCTTTCACTTAAGCGCCACCTACTGGCACAATACAGAACTGCTTTGGTTTAAAGAATCAATACAATACATAAAAAAATAATAATGACTTTATATAGTGTCAACATATTTTACAGTACTTTACAAGTCAGGATACATGAACAGACAGCATTTTACATTACAATGTGACAAGAATTAACATAACAAACAATAGGAATGAGGGCCCTGCCCGCAAGAGCTTAGAATTTAAATAAAAGTTATCCTCACCTTGCCTTGTTCTGTCTGCAGACTCCAGCAGTATTGATGTCTCTGGCTCTGTGCTAATCACCCCTCCCTACCACATACATCATTTGAACTCTGAATGGTGGAGCACAGAGATCCACCATTGTATTCATTTTTATCTGCATCCTAATGATGCATGTAGTGTTCAAATAGGGGCCTAATACCCAGAACAGTGGGACAGCACCCAAAACATGGTATTTTCTCACTTGGCTGAAGGGGCCCCTGCGGTCATAAGGCCCAGTGAAGGTGCAACATTTGCTCTATGGTTAAAGTGGCCTTGCACAAGTCCAACCTATAAACCCACCAAGTTGATCCAAGGAAGGCAAAAAACCCTCAGGAAGCTGATGCTAATTACCCCATCTGAAGAAAAACTTTCTTCCATCTCCAAATATGGCAATGGACTAAGTACTTGGATCAACACCCTATCCCAAAAATGTTTAGTTCCTGTAACGTAATGATATTATTACTAACAAGAAAGGTGTCCCAGCCCCTCTTGAACTGGCACAAGTTATTAGTCATCACCATATCTTGTGGAAGTGAGTTCCATAGTCTCACTGTTCTTACTGGAAAGAAGCCCTGCCAAAGGCTATAGTAAAACCTTGTCTCCACTGTCAATGCAGGCCTGGTTACCAGGCAAGTAAGACACTGGAGGAGTGTGTGCAAGTTCACACTAGTGTTTTATTAGGAGGAGTTCACAGAGTCCATAACATAAATGGCTTTCAACAGCATAAGGCAATACAAAACAAAACGGCTTGTTTCAGCCAAGTGGAAGAAAGTCCAGCAACACAAATTAGTCTTTAGGACAGAAACAGTCCTGCAGGCTCACCAAGTTAGCAGTTTTGTCTCCATGTTCTGTGTTCCACACAGGCAGTGTGTTTGTGGCTCAGAGCCACCATCAGAACAGCCACACCCTCCTACCTGGTCAGCGTTAAGGCTTCAACTTGGCTCTAACAAAACCCAGGACTAGAGCTTTGAGCCCGGGTCTGTAATCACACCCAAAACCCCGGACATAGATTCTAGTCCATTACCTACTGGAGAGGAGCCACCTTTGTGGGAGGTATCTTCCCTCCACAATCTTTCCCTCTGCCTGCCTACATATCCTCCCCCTCTGCCCAAAGCCGTAGGGCTGGGCACCTTTAGAAAAAAAACAGTGAATTCTAGACAAGGCATCCGCATTTGTTTAGGCCCTCCCCGGTCTATGCTCGACTATAAAGTCAAAGCCTTGCAACGTCAAGAACCAGCATGTCACTCTCACATTATTTCCCTTATTTTTACTCATCAACTTTAGTGGGGCATGATCCAAAATAAGCCTAAATCTTCTGCCTAACAGGTAATACCTTAGTGAGTCAAGGGCCCATTTGACTGCCAGACTCTCTCTTTCTACAATGGAGTAGTTCTTTTCAGAAGAATTTAATTTCTGGCTTAAATACATCACCTGATGTTCTTCCCCATTGACCTCTTGTGACAATACAGCTCCTAAGCCGATCTCTGAGGCATCTGTTTGTACTATCAAATCTTTTGAGAAGTCTGGGGCTATTAAGACTGGTTGTCTACAGAGAGCTGTTTTAAGACTCTGAAAAGCCGTCTCTGCCTCGGGTGACCACTGTTGGTTTCCTAGGCCCCATTGTGACTGCTATTTCCGCACTCTATTCCAGTCCGTCCGCGCGAGTGCTGGTGAATGGAGTGCTGTTCTGTCCCTTTTCAATTTCGAATGGTACGAGACAGGGGTGCCCTTTGTGCCCTTTAATATTTTCCCTAGTGATGGAGCCCTTAGCTGAAAAAATTAGATCACACCCTGATATCACTGGTGTCAGGTTGGGGCAAACAGATCACAGAATTAATCTGTTCGCAGACGATGTGATACTGTCCCTCTCTTATACTGACTCTGCGCTACATGCGGTGTCCCAGACCTTGTCTGATTTTGGTGCATTATCGTACTATAAGGTCAACGAATCCAAATACCATATTTTGGGGATTGGCCTGACACCAACTAATATACGCCATATTAAAGACTCCTCGCCCTATCAATGGTGCCCACAATCAATGCCCTATCTGGGAATTCAGCTGACATCGAATCCAAAAGACCTAGTTAAGGCCACCTTTCCGGGTCTGCTGGCTTCCCTACAGAAGGAACTTGATGCTCTTATTAAATTTGAGCATAGTTGGATGGGGAGAATAGTGCTATACAAAATGTTGATTGTTCCTCGAATATTGTACTATTTGAGGACACTGGTGATCCCGATACCCAGGAGTGTTTACCAAGATTTACAAAAACAGATGATTTCTTTTGTATGGAATGGCTGTAAGCCTAGGGTGGCCCTGCACATGCTCATCAAGGCTAGGGACAACGGCGGAATGGGAATACCAAATTTGTATCACTACCACTTGGCAACCACCTTGGGTCAGATTAAATTCTGGTTTACACCAAACCATGATAAACTATAGCTGGCTATGGAGGCTCAAATGTCCCAGGTTAAGAGCTGGGAGGGTTTCCTGTTGGCTTTAAGACCCTCCATGCGTTTGCCCCCCTCTACGCCGCCAGCTGTAAAGGCTACTGGCGAGGCCTGGAGCGCCCTTTGCGCTGTTTCAGACAGTACTATCCCTAGGGTCTCCCTAAACTCGCCTCTCACTTTGCTCTCACACATGGTCCCACTTCTGTCCTTAGATGTTTGGAGTGGCTGTGGGATTAGGAATTTATCTGACCTGTATAGTGGCGACAGCATTGTATCCTTATAAGAAGTATAGCCTACCTGCTCATGAGAAGTTTACTTATACTCGGTTGGTTTCGTACTTGTTGGAATTTCCCTTGATCCAGGTTCAGGTGCCGCAGCCGGCTGCGGACCTGTTACACTCATTAACTTCTCTAGCTGCATATCATACTAAAACTTCGTACCATGCTTTAAACTTAGATTGTACTTTTCAGAAAACCTGGGTGGTAGATTTGAGGCCAACTGGTGGCGGGAGGCGATCAGATGGGCTAAGAAGTCCACAGTGTGTGCTTCACATTGGGAGCAATATAGTAAGTTACTCCTGCGCTGGTACTACCCTCCCCTTCGATTGGCTAAGTTTTTTCCCACGTGTCCTTCTGTCTGCCAGTTTGAACAAATTTATACCTGTGGGGGTGGCAATCCGCACAAGTTCCGGGATAACTGGGAGATTTGGTTGGCATCGTTCCCCTCTCTAAATGCTTATATATATATTGTTGTTGTTTATCACTGGTAGCGGGAGAATCTGTGCACTCACCCGAGTGACAGACCAATCAGTCCTATTAGATGTCATAGAGTGGCCCGACTCTCCTATGTTCTTTAGGCCTTTTATATGTCCGTTGGTTCTTTTCTGTTCTACCTTTCCTGCCCATTGCGAACTCTTCCCTTCCCCCATGGCCTCAACTTGAAGACTGGATTTATCCTATCTATTTTACAACTGTGGAATACCTCTAGTATTAAATGTTACTGGAGTCCGTCTTAATGTGTATTCCTCTAAATACTTTGTCTTTCACGATCATTTTGTATTCTGTATATATGTAGATTGTGTTGCCATGACTGTACCCTATGTTTTGCTTTACCTTTGTATTGTATTTACGTAAAATTTAATAAAAACTATTGATATAAAAAAAAAAAAAAATACACCTTTTGCAGCTCGCCGGTCAGGTAGGGAACCAGTACCTCCGCCCACTGCTCCCTAGGCAACTTATCCCTATCTGCAATGCATTCAAATATGATCAAGTAGGCCTCCACATTATCATCAGCAGTCATTTTCTATAACGAGGCATGTATTTTTTCCCGGACATCACTGACAGGAGCAGCTACAGGTACACTTTGCCGTGCTGCCACCATTTTGCTGAGTGCTGCCATTTGCTCCACCAGCAAGTGATTCATCTCTTGCTGCTGCACATTAGAGCACACCAACTGCCGGACCAACTCGTCCATAGCTCCGGTATCGTCCTTTAGTGCTGTAGCAGCCTTCACCCAAGACATAGACAGCTGAAAACTGTTAACTTTGAAGGCTGTTGCTCCTAGCAACGACAGTCCTGCCCACATCCTCTACCATATGTCAGGACCTTCCAGGGGCTGGTTACCAGGCAAGTAAGACATTGGAGGAGTGTGTACAAGTTCACACTAGTGCTTTATTAGGAGGAGTTCACAGAGTCCATAACATAAATGGCTTTCAACAGCATAAGGCAATACAAAACAGAACGGCTTGTTTCAGCCAAGTGGTAGAAAGTCCAGCAACATAAATTAGTCTTTAAGACAGAAACAGTCCAGCAGGCTCACAAAGTTAGCAGTTTTGTCTCCACTTTCTGTCCTCCGCACAGGCAGTGTGTTTGTGGCTCAGAGCCACCATCAGAAGAGACACACCCTCCTACCTGGTCAGCGTTAAGGCTTCAACTTGGCTCTAACAAAACCCAGGACTAGAGCTTTGAGCCCGGGTCTGTAATCACACCCAAAACCCTGGACATAGATTCTAGTCCATTAACTACTGGAGAGGAACCACCTTAGTGGGAGGTATCTTCCTACACCTCTAAGATCTATGTACAGTCCATTCCATCTGTGAGACAGTAACCCAGTTACAAATATGTTGCCCTAATCCCAGTATTCTCATTTTGTATATCAACCTTTTATGTGGTACAGTATCAAATGCCTTTGAAATGTCCAGATATACTACATCTACCACATTACCCATGTCCAGTCTAGAATTTACCTCCTAATAAAAACTGATCAGATTAATCTGACAGGACCGACCCCTCATAATCAATGTTCTATGTTATAAATTAATCACCAAAGCATATACCAGTAGCAAGGTTATTAAAAAGCCTTCATGATCTGGCAATGATTAGTTACTACAAGCAAAGGACCAGTAACTAAATAAAACTTTTAATAAATTATAATCAAAATAGTATTAAGACGATCACAGAAATCACCAAAATAGTGCACGTCAAACCGTGCTCTAGATAGGAATGGAACGGTCTTACCTGGACTAATTGAGTTGCGATGGGGACTCAATGGGGACTTATGGTGGGGGCCTGAGGTCTTATAGCCCTATCTCACACCTATGTCCCAACTTAGCTCTCATCCTGACAAGGACAGTCCCCAAAGCTCTCCCTATATTTCCCTATCAGGTTAAATCTTTACCCAATGCCTTTCATGTCCCAATAATGTGGAGGGACAATCCTCAGGGAAGTTATAAAGTATACCCAGTGGGGATAAAAGCCCATTCAGCTCCTCAATTATGCATATTTTTGCTGAGCACAGGGCTATGTAGCAATGCTCAACCCTGAGTGCAGGGGAACTCTTGTGTCAGCGGCGGTCCTGTAACTGAGTTAAGCGAGGATAAGTGAGACATGACTAGACTCTAGCTATGACTGGGCTGTAAATTTACATGGTTACAGTCTGTTTAGAAAAGAGCGCACAAATAAGTAAAGAGATTTGCTTTACTTAAAATCCTGCCTTTGTGAACCGAGAGCAAGGCAGGTGGTTTGGACTCCGCAACCAGAAATGAACGCACACGCGGTAGTTCAAGAAAAAAAATATATATTTACTATAAGTTAATAAAGGCTAGTTAAAGGTAAAATGACAGGGCTAAAGACAAGCAAAATATACAATATAGCATGAACAATTTCAAGGCAAATTCTGCAATGGTTTCTACTTTTACTCTGTCCACTTCTGCAGTATGGACACTGAATGAACAATATACTCAAAACTATCCCTAACTGACCCTGACTTCACATTTGGGTGCACCCCCTTTTCCCCAGTGGTCCAGGTGGACCGCTTACAGTCCGTAGAAGCGCGCGGTGGGGCCCAAAGTCGGTCCTTTCTTTTATAGTGAAGCGTCCTCTCCTCACGGTTATCAGGATCTTGGGAGAAATGAAGTCCTCTTTAACAGGGAAACCAAATGAATGCAATGTAATCCAACAGCAGATTCCACTCAGCACACTGACAGTCCTGCCGAATCCATACACTGAGCTGGGATGTAAGCCGGGATTTAGCAGGTGCCGTCCAGTACATCAACAGCACTGCGAGTCTCTATCTGTGGTATCCATATACACAGTCACAATGTCAGTCTCACTGATCAGCCACTGAGCACAGTTCCTTTCACGTGGACTCACTAGTCCTGTTGTCTCTTTACACTCTGTTTGTCTCTGGACCAAGATACAGCTTAGCTGTACAGAAAAATCTCCACACCAGTTCAATACAACACTTGCCAAGATGGCTGCTGCTCTCTGTCTCGTCACTTCCTGCTTCTCTGCTCACACTCTGTCTGCAGAACAGGCAGGCTGACATAAAAGGGGGGGGGGTCTCACTCCAGCATCATGTCACAATTACAATGGCTGCTGTCTTAAAGGAACAGAATCACAGAAATACATTCAACATTAACAGTTTATACAGACAAATGAAGCTTAAGACAACATTGGCTGTCTCTTACATATTCCCCCCACTTTAAGAGTGGCAGTCCCTGCCTATGACTGTATATCCAGAGGGTTGTACTTTTATGCACAGGGTGGTAGTATACCGATGTATGGCAGGCCAAACAAACTCATCCTGCGCATACCGAACAGGGGGAATACCAGCATTTGGCCTAGTGGTCCGTCTGAGGACCGGTGGTATATTATGGGGTGCTGCAGCTATGGGCTGAGAAGGACCAGCGGATTCCGCACCAGAGGGGGCACAGGCCGGAGATACAGTAGTCACAGGTGGAACATCCCCAGGAGCAGGGATCGGCCAACAATCATCCTCCTCGTCGGAGGCCCATTCCGCACCTCCATTCTCTGACTGTGGGAGCTCATTCACATTGGCAGGCCCATCGTGATTTGTCCCTTCAGAATGACACAGGCGCAACATATTTCGGTGAAGTACTCGAACACAATCAGTTCCTTCTTTCTGGACCTGGTACACTGGCCCATTCGCATACTTGCGGCCAACAACACGATACGGCAAAGCCTCCCATCTGCTTTCCAATTTCCCTTGGGGTTTCTTGACACGAACTAGCACCAGGTCGCCTGGTTGCAATGGTGCTTCTTGCACTGGGGTCTTATCAGGATGGGGATGTTCTTGCAGGCGCTGCCGCACCAATCGATGGATTGTCTCAAGTCTCTGCCGATGCGCCCGCACCCAAGAGGTTGGATCCCTCGGAGGGAACCCATCCACATCATTCAACTGTAATTCTCCTATACTTCGCCCAGACCGCCCAAAGAGAAGTGTATAAGGAGAGTACCCCGTTGTAGAATGGACCTGATTGTTATAGGCCCACACCATTTCAGACAAGAACTGAGGCCACTGTAACTTCTTGTCTTCCTCCAGAGTCCGCAGCATCTGTAGCAGAGTTCTGTTGAATCTTTCACAGGCCCCATTTCCCTGAGGGTGGTATGGAGTCGTGTGCGACTTCTTTATCCCGTAGATACGTTGAACTTCTTTCATTACGTGTCCCTCAAAGCAGGCGCCCTGGTCGGAGTGGATGCGTTGGGGGCACCCATATACTCGAATGAAATCTTGGCACAGAGCACGAGCTGCTGACTCAGCTGTCTGGTCCTTGGTGGCGGTTACCACCGCAAATTTGGTGAAGTGATCCACCATTACGAGGCAATACTGGTGTCCGCTATTGGATGGGCCCACCATTAGATAGTCTATCATGACGATTTCTAAAGGTTCCTGGGTCACGATGGTTTGCAGGGGAGCTCTCTGTTCTATTGCCTTATGGATCTCACAAGTTCGACAGCTGCGGCATACTTCTTCGACCATTTGACGAAGACCAGGGCAGTAAATCAGTCGCTGTAACCAACGAAAGGTCTTCTCATGACCAAAATGTCCATTCTTATTATGAGCCTCAACTGCCAAGGAGCGAGCCAGTTCACTAGGCACCACAATTTGGTATCGAATGTCGATCTCAGAAGGTAAATAGACCTTTCGGCATAGCACTCCATTTTTCATCTCCAACTTTTCCCACTGACTCAAAACAGATAATATCTCACGTGTCAGTCATTCTCTTTCCTCTCTACAGGGCTTCTGGCCTTTCTCAACACACTTGATCATCTGCGCCAGCCCCTCATGGGTCTGTTGTATCTGTGCCCATTCCTGTCGTGAGGGACCAAAGAAAGGAGCCATTTCAGTCCCCTCCATCTCAAACTGATTAGTGGCGGTCAAGGCCTGTGAAAATCTGCTGAAATCGGGCACCTCCACATGCTCCAACTCATGATCCACGTCTTCTGTGGGGGTCTGGGCAGTTACCCTAGAAAGTCCGTCAGCATTCTGGTTCTCTGTCTTGGACCGATACTTAATGCGGTAATTGAATGTAGACATTCGGGCTATCCACCTCTGCTCTAACGCCCCGAGCTTGGCATTTTCCAGGTGAGCTAGTGGGTTGTTGTCAGTCAGTACTAAAACTTCAGCACCGGTCAAATATTCAGAGAATTTCTCGGTCATGGCCCATACCAGTGCCAACAGCTCCAATTTAAATGAACTATAATTCTCGGGGTTTCTTTCAGAATCTCTCAAAGACCGGCTGCCGTACGCTATGACCCTCTCCTGGCCATCCTGAAGCTGGGAAAGCACTGCTCCAAGACCATACAGGCTTGCATCTGTATATAGCTGGAACGGCAAGTGGTAATCAGCATATGCCAAGATTGGGGCTGTTGTCAGTGCATCCTTCAATGCCTGGAAGGCTTGTTCCTGTTCAGGTCCCCACTTCACGGACCGGTTCTTTGGACCACCGGATGTGCCTCGTAGGAGAGCATTAAGTGGTGCTGCTACCTTGGCGAAATCCTTAATAAACCGTCGATAGTAACCGGCTACTCCAAGGAACGCCCTCACTTCTCGCAGGGTAGTCGGTATCGGCCAATCTTGAACAGCCGCTATCTTGTCTCTTGATGGTCTCACCCCTTCTCCTGATACGCGGTGACCCAAGTAATCAATTTCAGATTGGAACAACCGACATTTACTGGGTTTCAATTTGAGCCCATGTTCCCGCAATCTTCGAAATACTTGCCCCAACTGGTGGAGATGGTCTTCAAAGGTCGCAGAATACACTATAATGTCATCCAAGTAGATGAGAGTGAACTCGAAGTTGAAGTCACCGAGACATTTCTCCATCAACCGCTGAAACGTTCCGGGTGCATTTGTCAACCCGAAGGGCATCCGGTTAAATTCGTATAGTCCCATGGGCAAGATGAATGCCGTCTTCTCCTTGTCTTTTGTGGCCATCGGCACCTGCCAATACCCACTAGCCAGATCTAGTGAGGAGAAGTACCGGGCTCTCCCTAGCGCTGAGAGGGACTCCTCAATCCGTGGCAAGGGGTAGGAATCTCGTACGGTGCAAGCGTTTAACTTCCGATAGTCTACGCAAAATCGGATGGACCCATCTTTTTTTCTTACTAACACCACAGGAGCCGCCCAGGGACTCTGGCTTTCTTGGATGATCCCACCCTGTAGCATCTTAGCTAACAGTTCTTTCACTTCCTGATACAACTGTGGAGGAATTTGTCGGTAGCGCTCTCTAATTGGAGGGGTGTCTCCTGTGGGAATCTCATGGTAGATCCCTGTGGTACATCCAAAATCTTCAGCATACCGTGCAAAGGTGGCTTGGTTCTCCCACAACAGCTCATCTACCTTCTGCACCCATTCCAGAGAACATGAACTTACATCCATCTTCATCTGTTCTCGAATTGCACAGCCATTCTATTCAGAGGTGGGTTCCTCATCTTCTCCCATGGACACAGTTACGGTCCACTCATCCCTTTCAGTCGGCTTCAGCTGCATTGGAGTTACTTTCCTTACTTCCTCCGGAGTCACATAGATGTTAGCCAGCAGCCTCCCTGGGGTCAGGTCCACACTCTGGTCCTGAGTGTTTACACATCGAAGTGGTACTCTTCCATTGCGAACTATTGCCAAGGAACGGGCCACTAGCGGATCAACACCTCCTTCGGCTGCCTGCAGTGGTTCTACCAACACAGCTATGCCCTCTAGTTTCCGACAGGTGCCTACGGGCATGGACACTATTGTCTCCCGACTGGGTGGCAGTGTAACTTTTGTATGCAAAGGAACTGAAATTCGAGCCAGAGGACGCTGTGCATCTGAACTTTTCTGTAAGCCACATGTCCGGATCAGCCGCTGGAAAGCTGTTTGAGTAGGCCGATGGGTGGTGGTTTCTTTCCAATAACCGTGACCTTTCTTTTCAAAGAGGATCTGATCTAATTCTTTTAACACATTCATCCCCAAAATGACAGGGACCTTTACTTCATGTGACTCCTGTACCACCACAATGCCTTTCCTACCTAGATCTTGGCCACATACCCGGACATTCATCCAGGCCACTCCCACGACCGGAACTGGTAACTGGTTAGCTGCGACCACTCGTACGAATGTATGGGGATCATATTTCACATGTTGCCGGAAGTACCGTTCATAACAGTCTCTACTCAAGGTCGTTACTTGGGAACCCGTGTCAATCATCCCGGTAACCGGAATACCCTCCATTTCCACCTGTATGACAGGACTTGCAGCGATCAGGTCATCATCAGGGCATTCTCCCCACATAGTCTCCTTGTCAGTCTCCCCTACTACACGCCCTTCAGCAGCAGGGGACTTCAGTTTAACGGCGGTCTCTCATAAGTTTGTCGCTGCTCTGGACATCTAGCAGCAACGTGGCCCATCCGTCCACACTCCCAGCAGCGTATCCCCCGTCGTTCTGGCCATCTGTTTGGGCCCCTTCGGTAAGCCCCTTCGATTTCTCCTGAGCACTGCACTAAATGATTTGGACCCCTTCGGTAGGTCCTATCCTCACCCCTCCAGCGGGGTGGTGGGTGATTCTGACTTGCTGGGTGTGGATGGCTCACCCTTTCATCTCCAGTCTTCTGGAAGTCTGCAATTTTCATAGACTGCTCATCACAACGAGTGTGCAAGTGTTCCATTTGTTCTTGCAGTTTCTGCATTACTGTGAGAATTTCTTTAACCGTCCCTTTTTCTACTGTGTCTGAGCCAGAACTAGCCCCCTGTGACAAAGTAACTCCAACTGCGGTCTGCGGCCTCGGGACCATACTATTGGCACGGGAGATGGCCTCTACCTGTACATCATGGAATTTAGCATCAGTCTCTCGTCGTATAAAATCCTGCATAGTCACAGTTAAACTGCCGTCACGTATCCCCAGGACAAACTGGTCACGGAGAGTCCGATCAGGGTTACAGAAGGCTGGCGAGCCCCCTCTTTCCTTCCTTTGAATATCTCGGAGCAGTTCTTGTAGGGCATTTGCATATTGGGGAAGGCTTTCATTCTCCTGTTGTACCCTCTGGAAGAACCGAGCCTGCAGAGACCCCAGCAATGCAGTTTCTCCATAGATGGTTTCTAGAATCTGGACTACTTGCTCAAATGTCTGCCTTTGTTCAAATGGCCTCAGTATCACCGTGGTCTTAGCATCCCCTTGTAATGTCAATATTGCTAGCTCTACTAGTACTTCTGGTGCAGTCTGGTACATTCGCTGTATCATTCGTATCTGTTCCACCCACATACTCACTGACATATTATTGCCATCAAATTTAGCTAACTGACTCATTATAGCCCCTGCTGGCATTCTTCCTCCAGCACCATTCTCCCGAACGGGTGCGTCACCGTCCATTCTGGTAAGCGGATCCTGCCGACTACGCCAATTTGTGAACCGAGAGCAAGGCAGGTGGTTTGGACTCCGCAACCAGAAATGAACGCACACGCGGTAGTTCAAGAAAAAAATATATATTTACTATAAGTTAATAAAGGCTAGTTAAAGGTAAAATGACAGGGCTAAAGACAAGCAAAATATACAATATAGCATGAACAATTTCAAGGCAAATTCTGCAATGGTTTCTACTTTTACTCTGTCCACTTCTGCAGTATGGACACTGAATGAACAATATACTCAAAACTATCCCTAACTGACCCTGACTTCACATTTGGGTGCACCCCCTTTTCCCCAGTGGTCCAGGTGGACCGCTTACAGTCCGTAGAAGCGCGCGGTGGGGCCCAAAGTCGGTCCTTTCTTTTATAGTGAAGCGTCCTCTCCTCACGGTTATCAGGATCTTGGGAGAAATGAAGTCCTCTTTAACAGGGAAACCAAATGAATGCAATGTAATCCAACAGCAGATTCCACTCAGCACACTGACAGTCCTGCCGAATCCATACACTGAGCTGGGATGTAAGCCGGGATTTAGCAGGTGCCGTCCAGTACATCAACAGCACTGCGAGTCTCTATCTGTGGTATCCATATACACAGTCACAATGTCAGTCTCACTGATCAGCCACTGAGCACAGTTCCTTTCACGTGGACTCACTAGTCCTGTTGTCTCTTTACACTCTGTTTGTCTCTGGACCAAGATACAGCTTAGCTGTACAGAAAAATCTCCACACCAGTTCAATACAACACTTGCCAAGATGGCTGCTGCTCTCTGTCTCGTCACTTCCTGCTTCTCTGCTCACACTCTGTCTGCAGAACAGGCAGGCTGACATAAAAGGGGGGGGGGTCTCACTCCAGCATCATGTCACAATTACAATGGCTGCTGTCTTAAAGGAACAGAATCACAGAAATACATTCAACATTAACAGTTTATACAGACAAATGAAGCTTAAGACAACATTGGCTGTCTCTTACACCTTAAAGGGGTTTTCCGGGCAAAAAAACTTTTTTTAACCACTTCCATACCAGATGCTTTACCCCCATTCCAGACCAGACTCATTTTCGTTTTTTTTTTGTATGTGCGGTTTTGAGGGCTGTAACATTTTTATCATTTGCATTATTCAATTAATTTCTGCGTCTTTTTTCGGTGACACATAGGGCTTTATTTTTATGTTGTTTTTATTTTTGCATGTGTTTTCATTTTTTTTTATATCCGGGAAAATATAAACAAAAGAGGAGGAAAAACGTGTCTGTTTTTCACTTTTCTTTTTTTTTTTTTATTTAATAACACAAAGTGCTACTAAAAAACTTTATAAAATAGTTTTTACTCTCCGTTACGGTAATTTTTATTTTTTATGTGTAGTCGGGGGTGGGGCTATAACCTGTAAAAAAGGTGTTTTATTGCCGTATTATTTTATTTTACTTTTTTAACTATTTTATTTACATTTTTTTTTTACTTTTCTATTAATTTTATTTTTTTACATTGTGTCCCCATAAGGTCATAATAGACCTTTGGGGACATCTAATTACCTTTGTTTTTGTGGGGAGCCTGATTTCCCCTGTAACTGGGGCTGGTACATTTAGCCCCAGTTGCAGGAGTAATACAGCCTCCTGTGCATAACTATAGGACTTATAGAGCTGATCTGGTTCCTGTAGGACCCAGCAGCTCTTACAGACGCTGCACCCGGTGAAGGCAGCGAAGGTAATAAACCTTCTCTGTCTTCTCTCTGGGAGCTCCGGCTGAAGTTACAGCCGGCTCCCCATCGTGCAGCTGCTGAGTTCTGCTTGGACGTACCGGTACGTCCTTGCAGAACTAGACAACCACCTTCCGGACGTATATACCCAATGGGCGGTCCGGAAGTGGTTAAAAAAGGTATTTTAGTGCTATTAATGGGTTAATAATTGCACCAAAATACCTTTAGCAGTGTTTTGAGTGATTTCTGGCTCTCTCTGGGAGCTCTTAGCATCCTCTGCATTTGTTTATGCGGTGACCAGATGGAAGGTAACGCTGCAGTTGGGATTGCGGGGTGCAAACAGCGCAGACTTGTCACGGTCTCTGGGCACGAGGGCGCAGCGCTGGTGCTGTCCCACGTTACCACCACTGGTACCGGTGATGAGGGGCCTGCACAAATGTTGGTGGTGATTGTTCCCCCAGGGCGCTTCCCCTATACTATGCCGACTGGTGGTGTTTGGGGCGCCCTGATGTTGTCGGTGCAGAGTCAGACACAGAAACGGTTGTAAAGTTGAACTTTTACTTCCATGGGTGTGGAGGCACAAATGCTTAAACAGTTTCTTCAATACAAAACAACGGGGTACGCCTGGTGACACAGCAAAGTCCTGGGGTGCAGGGTAGACTTGATGAAAGGTGTTCCTAGCCCCTTATACTTCAGTGTTACAGCCCTAAGGTGCGTCTGGGCTCCTATTTGGCTCATAGGAGGATGCCCACCATGATACTAGTACATAATATTCCCCACTCACGTTATGTGGTCCTGATAGCTCAGAGTTTCGGGGTGCAATAGTCAGGGTGGCAGGATATTCCACAGGTCTGGCCTTGGCCCCTGGATCCTGTGATACTTGCTATGGAGCACGTGTTCCAGAATGTTCTCTCCACAGTCTCATGCTGACAAGATAATGATGCTTGACTTCCTTCAGGGCGATGGCTAGGCAGACAGGGGACAGGATCTTCTGAATAGCTGGAGTATGTCAGCTCTCCAACCTTCCTGGGCCTGTCTAGGACTTGAGATTCCTGCACTAAACTCACTGCTTTCTTCACAGGACATCACACTTATCTCCTCACCTCCTCCTCCTAACACTCCACACTTCTAACTCCTCACACGCAGGACCTTCCTGCAGGGGTGTTACCATGGGGACCCAGTGATCAGCTGACTCCTCCCCTTTTCCCAGGCGATGTCCTCCCATTGGACATTTGGTTACTATTCAATCCTATGGGAGGTGTAATGCATGTGTGAGGCTCACTAGGTGGCGCTGTGTTGTGTGAGACTCAGGACCCCCTGCTATGTCACACAGGCTATGAAGCAACAGGAAATAATACAATGACTACAGAGGTCACCCTCAGCCCAGCCATAGCCAGCTGTGGGATGCCACATTTACATGGCTATCTTCCTGCTTCCCTAGCCTACAACTCCCATGAACCCCCACTCACTCCCTCTCCCTGATTCTCTAGCTAGCCCGCGGACTACTAGCTCTACCTAACTCAGCCCCAGCCCCAGCCCCCCCCCCCCCCCAATCATACTTATCTATCTTCTGTGTCCTGAAGTTCATTTTCTTCAGTCCCCCTGGCATCTTCTTCTGTGGACTTCTTGTGCATGCGTGGTATGCGCTCTTCGCTTCTGCCGGCAACTGTACAATAAAGCTCTAGAAGCTGAGGAAGTGACACTTTATGCTAGAAGACTGAAGATGGATAAGTATGAGGGGGATGGGGATGGGGGGAGTATTGGTGATGCTTCGTTTACGGAAATGGAATGTCACCGGATCATCAGAAAATGTGCCTGGGGCGGTCACGTGGCTGCCCCCATGTATATAGGTAAATACACATTTTTTTAAAATTAAGTCAATTAGCAGTTAGGTGGGGTGAGGGGGGTAAGTTTAGGGTTTGAGTTTCAATTTATCTCAGACAACCCCTTTAAGTTTGTTCTAAGTGATGACATGTCATATTCCTATTTCAACATTATCGCTTGTAATTCCTTGATCTTGTTAGTTAAACTTCAGGCATTGGTACACATGCATTTTGTGTATTTATCCTTATCCCTATTCCTCCTCTCCCTACTACCTATTATCACGCCATTACCTATTCCACCCCCAGTTAAATTACTTATACCCAGTTCCCTGTCTATACTATCTTGCCACCTACATCTGTTATTACCCTCCCTCCAGTTCCTAGTTTAAACACTCTTCCAGCTATCTAGCCATCTTCTCTCCCAGCACAGCTGCACCCTCCACAGTGAGGTGCAGCCCATCCCTACTATAGAACCTGAAGCCCACAGCAAAGTCAGCCAAATTCTCCTAAAACACAAACCCTTCCTTCCTAGACCAGCTCTTTAGCCACTTGTTTACCTCCTTAATCTCCCCCTGCCTTTCCTGTGTGACCCTTGGTACAGATAGTATTCCAAAAAATACCACCATTGAGGTCCTTGTCTTCATCTTGCTCTCTAGGTCCCTGAAATAATTTTTAGGATCTTCCACTTTCCTCTAGCTTTTTATTTTGTAACAATGGATCCTCACTGGCCCCTCCCAATAATCTATCACCTGGGATATGTTAAACTGAAGCACAAGGAAGGTAACACACGTTTAGGAATCCCAGTCTTTGTGACAGATTGCCCTGTACGTTCCCCTAAGGGGGGTGTTCACACAGTATCCATCATAAAATGATAACAGACACGAAGAGATCCATCAAACATCCGTTAAAAATCCTATTGACTTCCATGGGATTTGATCTGTTGTCTGTAAGTGTCCGTTTTCACAAAATCCATCACAGGTCCGTTATTTTTCTGGAGATAATAAAACAGGGTACAGGACATTTTGGTCCGTTGAAAATAATGGATGTTCAGTGTCCGTTATTTTTTAATAATGTCTATGGCTAACAGACATATGACGGATGGCAATGGATGATCGTCAGTTATATTTATATTGTCTGTTATTGCTGGGTTTTTTTTCTGCACATGCTCACAAAGCAGCACACAAAAACACAAAATGGACTGTATAAAAACGGACACTAATTGATGTTAATGTGTCAGGTTTTTTTTAACTGACTCGTTTAAGAGAGAGTTAACATGTTGAATTTTGACACAGAAAATTTCTGCTTCAGGAATTTGTAGCAGATTTTTTTCTGCTTGTGAAAAACCAACGTGGATTTTGACACTGAATTTGAAGTGGACTATGACACTGAATTTCAAGGGAATTGCCAGCTGAGCAAATCCCCAGTGCTGCTACAGAACCCTGGGGGGAGGGGCACAACAAGACAGTGAGCCCTAAAGCTGACACCCCCCCCACTGTCCCTGGCTTGCCTGATCTGTCCTAGGCAACAGCCAGCAACTGGTCGACAATCCCTTCTTAATATAAGTAACAGCACAGCTCCTTTCTCCTACTATGGCCCATGTCTTCAATAGTGTCAACAAGGCCACTCCGTTCGCCTCCCAATCCCTGTCGGCCCTTATCACAGTCCTTCAAACCTGTCCTGTTGCGCCAGTTATTGTCCAATCTTCCTACTCAACATTGATATCAAACTGTTCGCCAAATTGTTGGCTAATCGCCTGTCCCCACTAATGCCGGGCCTGGTCCACACTGACCAGGTTGGCTTCATATTAGGTCGCGAGGCCAGAGACAATGTCTGCAAGACGCTCCTGGCGATCTCAGTGTCCCGCACTAATGGCTCCCCCATGTGCTTGCTCTCTGTGGATGCTGAGAAAGCGTTCGACCGAGTGCACTGAGGCTTTCTACGGGCTATGCTCCAACAAGTTGGGGTCGGGCCGGGGTATTTGGGCAAGGTGTTCTCTCTCTATGGCGATGCGTCGGCACGGGTGTGGGTCAACGGGCTCCTCTCTGATCCTTTTCCAGTTCGGAACGGCACGTGACAGGGTTGTCCCTTGTCCCCCCTCCTGTACGCACTGGTTATGGAATACCTAGCGATGGCAATAAGGCGCTGCCCTAGCATCCATGGCCTCCAGATGGGCAGCCGCCAGGTCAAAACAGCCCTATATGCCAACGACCTTCTCCTATATGTTTCCCAACCACGTGTCTCTTTCTCGTCTATTCTGCGTGAATTCCGTCGCTTTGGAAATTTAAGCAATTTCAAGGTGAATCTGTCTAAAGAGAGAGACCCTCAATATCACCCTGCCCCATGCGGAGGCCACTCTCCTTGCAGATTGCTTCCCCTTTAAATGGCATGCTACCTCTATTAAGTATTTTGGGGTCCATATCCCCTCTGACCCCTCCCTCCTTTACCGCCTTAATTACCTAACGTTACTTGAAATCACTTTTGTCTGACCTCCGGAAATATGGCGCTCTTAAGCTCACCTGGTTTGGTCGCATTAACGCCCTGAAGATGGACGTTGTGCCCCGCCTACTATACATGTTCCAGGCTCTCCCCATTCCACTCCCACGTACTTTCTTCACTCACGTTCAAACTCTGTTTGGGAAGTTTGTATGGGGAGCGGCACGGAGCAGACTGCTGTTTCGGACGCTGACACGCCGTAAATGCAATGGAGGCGCCTGTCTACCAGACCCTAGATTGTACTACTGCGCGGCTGTGCTGTTGCGCCTTTTCGATTGGCGTTATCGTGGAGCGGATAAGCAGTGGGTCTCTATAGAGGCCGAACTGCTTTCAGCTCACCTTCCCTCTCTGCCCTGGATCCCGTCCCACTTCTGCTCCAGTGCTGTTAGGCATTCTGTGCTGTCATCCCATTTCCTAAGGACCTGGGATGCGGTGTGTGTCGGCGGTGACATTGCCAGGGTCCCGGGCCCCCACATTCCTCTCTTCAACAATCCCATGTTCCCCCCCGGGTTGTTCTGCAGATAAATTCCTTTGCTAGCTAGGTAGGGATGACGTTCGCTTGCACCAAGTTGCAGGTAGTACACCTCTCCCCTCCCTGATACAATTACGCACCTCCTACTCCGATCTCCAGTTATCTTGGTTGGAATATGGTCAGCTCACTGCCTTCCTCCGTAAGTTCTCCTTACTTCCCATGCTCTCATCCCCCTTGACTGACTTGGAGTCTGCTCTTTCTCACGCTGACACCACCCCACGTGTCCTCTCTGTTCTCTATGGCATTCTCCTCAAGGATGCGGAAACAGAGCGGAAACCAAATGGACCCCACAGACTGGAGGCATCGCTGTAGCGTCTAGACTGATAGATGAGCCTGGCCGCCGCATTCAGAATAGATTGTAGAGGGGAGAGTTTAGTAAGGGGAAGACCGATAAGTAAGGAGTTACAGTAGTCAAGGAGAGAGTGAATCAGGGCAACAATAAGTGTCTTTAGTGTATCTGTGGTAAGGAAAGGACAGATTCTGGAGATGTTTTTGAGGTGGAGATGACATGAGCGTGTGAGTGATTGGATATGGGGGGGTGAAAGAAAGGTCTGAGTCAAACAAAACCCCGAGGTAGCGGGCATACTGCCTAGGAGTTATGGTAGGGCCAGAGACTGCAATGGAGATATCAGGGACAGATCTACAGTGCCTTGCGAAAGTATTCGGCCCCCTTGAACTTTTCAACCTTTTGCCACATTTCAGGCTTCAAACATAAAAATATAAAATTTTAATTTTTTGGTGAAGAATCAACAACAAGTGGTTCACAATTGTGAAGTGGAACGAAATTTATTGGTTATTTTAAACTTTTGTAAAAAATAAAAAACTGAAAAGTAGGGCGTGCAATATTATTCGGCCCCTTTACTTTCAGTGCAGCAAACTCACTCCAGAAGTTCAGTGAGGATCTCTGAATGATCCAATGTTGTCCTAAATGACTGATGATGATAAATATAATCTACCTGTGTGTAATCAAGTCTCCGTATAAATGCACCTGCTCTGTGATAGTCTCAGGGTTCTGTTTAAAGTGCTGAGAGCATCATGAAGAACAAGGAACACACCAGGCAGGTCCGTGATACTGTTGTGGAGAAGTTTAAAGCCGGATTTGGATAAAAAAAGATTTCCCAAACTTTAAACATGCCAAGGAGCACTGTGCAAGCGATCATATTGAAATGGAGTATCAGACCACTGCAAATCTACCAAGACCCGGCCGTCCCTCTAAAATTTCATCTCAAACAAGGAGAAGACTGATCAGAGATGCAGCCAAGAGGCCCATGATCACTCTGGATGAACTGAAGAGATCTACAGCTGAGGCAGTCGTACACTGCACAAATCTGGCCTTTATGGAAGAGTGGTAAGAAGAAAGCTATTTCTCAAAGTTATCCATAAAAAGTCTCATTTAAAGTTTGCCACAAGCCACCTGGGAGACACACCAAACATGTGGAAGAAGGTGCTCTGGTCAGATGAAACCAAAATCAAACTTTTTGGCCACAATGCAAAACGATATGTTTGGCGTAAAAGCAACACAGCTCATCACCCTGAACACACCATCCCCACTGTCAAACATGGTGGTGGCAGCATCATGGATTGGGCCTGCTTTTCTTCAGCAGGGACAGGGAAGATGGTTAAAATTGATGGGAAGATGGATGGAGCCAAATACAGGACCATTCTGGAAGAAAACCTGTTGGAGTCTGCAAAAGACCTGAGACTGGGACGGAGATTTATCTTCCAACAAGACAATGATCCCAAACATAAAGCAAAATCTACAATGGAATGGTTCACAAATAAACGTATCCAGGTGTTAGAATGGCCAAGTCAAAGTCCAGACCTGAATCCAATCGAGAATCTGTGGAAAGAGCTGAAAACTGCTGTTCACAAACGCTCTCCATCCAACCTCACTGAGCTCCAGCTGTTTTCCAAGGTAGAATGGGCAAGAATTTCAGTCTCTCGATGTGCAAAACTGATAGAGACATACCCCAAGCGACTTGCAGCTGTAATTGCAGCAAAAGGTGGCGCTACAAAGTATTAACTTAAGGGGGCCAAATAATTTGGCACGTCCCACTTTTCAGTTTTTTATTTTTTACAAAAGTTTAAAATATACAATAAATTTCGTTCCACTTCACAATTGTGTCCCACTTGTTATTGATTCTTCACCAAAAAATTTAAATTTTATATCCTTATGTTTGAAGCCTGAAATGTGGCAAAAGGTTGAAAAGTTCAAGGGGGCCAATTACTTTTGCAAGGCACTGTATTAGATGGTGGAAACAGCAGTAATTCAGTCTTTAACAGATTCAGTTTCAGATAGAGTGAAGACATGATATTTGAGACAGCAGAGAAACAGTCACTGGTGTTATGTATTAGTGCAGGGGTGATGTCACGGGATGACATATATAATTGGCTATCATCAGCATAAAGATGGTACCGGAAGCCAAATCTAGTGATGGTTTGTCCAATGGGGGCTGTGTAGAGGGAGAAGAGCAGGGGACCTAGGACCGAGCCCTGAGGAACCCCAACGGCAAGGGGAAGAAACAGAAAGTGTGGTCAGAGAGATAAGAGGAGAACCAGGAGAGAGCGGTGTCCGTGAGGCCGACAGAACGGAGCATATTGAGGAGGAGTTGATGGTCAACAGTGTCAAATGCTGCTGAGAGATCTAGAAGAATAAGAAGAGAGTAGTCACCTTTGGATTTAGCCATCAGGAGATCATTGGAGACTTTTGTCAGGGCCGTTTCAGTAGAGTGCAGAGTGCGGAAGCCAGATTATAGGGGGTCAAGAAGAGAGTTAGCAGAAAGATAGCGGGTTAAACGAGAATAGACTAAGTGTTCCAAGATTTTGGAGATGAAGGGGAGGTTAGAGACAGGTCGATAGTTAACAGCACAGGACGGGTCAAGGGAGGATTTCTTCAGTAGTGGGGTTATAACAGCATGTTTGAAAGAGGATGGGAAAATTCCAGAAGAGAGAGAGAGGTTAAATATTTTAGTAAAGTAAGATGGAAGGTCTCTGGATAATTAAACCTGAAGACATGAAAATAGGGCTTGGTAAAGTAAAAATCTTAAAATCAGCTTGGCTTGACCTGAAATGCTGCAAAGTGTAACTTTGAGGGGTTCTCACAGATCTGTTCAATATGAACAGACCCAAGAGTATAACAATCGGAGACCCAGGGGAGGATACAAACATAACAAACAATGTTACTTACCTTTCCCTGGCTCCGATGCACTACTTCGGTCATCTTCAATGTTGGACCAGATCTCGCGTGAGCCATGCCGGCGTCACGACACATAATGACGTCGGCTGACGTCTGGGACATCACCAAACAGGCCCAAAGCCTGCGGAATACAGGAGAGGTGAGTTACAGTGTTTTTTATGTTCCCCCACCTCCCCTTGGCCCCTGATCGTCATACTCTGGGGTCTGAAAAGACCCCAGAGTATAATGATAGCAGTGTTTGTGGGGTTCGCGGTAGCGGCTGCCACAGGGCTCTGGGCCCCTTAATGTCCTGGGCCCTGTGGCAGTCGCTACTTCTGCTACCCCGGTATTTACGCCCCTTAGCTCAGTGTAATGTCCAGGACATCCTGCAACCACATGTGTTGCCTCTCATGGCATGATTTCCAACTGGTATTTTTCAGCAGGAAATTGCTTACCCAGACACAGCAGGGTTTCCCAGGAATGCCTTTGCCAGACTGCAATACTAACTTGACCTGCCTGGCTGCCAGGTTTATTGCCTATCGAGTACTTATGGAACCAGTTGGAAAAAACCATAAAGGCAAGCTGCAAATGTGCAGGATCTACAGGCCTAGCTGCAACATCTTTGGGAAATGTATTGTAGAATACCGTAAAAAATCTGTATGCCTGCAAGCCCAACTATATCTTACCGTGTGTCCAGGCAACAGGCATCCCAACAGGGTACTAGAGTCTCCTTTCAATTGTACAGTTTCCCCCAATATACATATCCTTTCGATGTAATATTGTAATCACTTACATATAACATCACTACAAACACACAAAGTTCCAACAACTCCTACTGGTGCATTATCTTTTTTCAATGAGTGTATAAATCTCTGACGTTTTACACAGATTTGCACTAAATAAGGGATCCATACATAGCCTATGTGTTTGAGACTGTGTAAAAAGCTCAGAGATTGGCCACATGAGGTCACCATAGTACAGTCTTGTCATCGACCACGTCCAGGCTTCTTGCTGATTATTTGAAACAGCATGACATATGACAGCTTCAATTCACATTTTAGACAGGCCATACTGAATGTCAGATTTGACATAAGATGACAGGAGCTTTTGTAGGTCATAATTATCATAAAAATATGGTTGCATTCCAACCCAAGTATTAATGAGAGTGCATGGACTCTGCAAGTCTATAAGGAGTGCATTTCAGTGCATATTAAGTTATTATATGCTCTCCCATATGTAAGCAAAGGAGAGTATGTGGGTGCTGCAAAAAGCATACATGTTTTATATGATACATTCAGAATGTAAATACCATATACTGTACAATGAATGTTCCTAGTATTTGCTAAGCAATACCAAAACTCCCTTCAGTATTGCAGTATGTGAGATGAAAAAGACATGATGAAGGATGATAAGTCACTAGACTGGAATGACAGCAAACACAATGAGACACTGTGTGAAGAGGGAGACATGTAAAGGAAGTATTATAATAATGCCTATGATAAAATAGGAAAAAGAAAGCAGGGGTAACACTTGAAGGAAAGACTTTATGTCATCTCCAGCTATGTCTGCATCACCTCGTGGAAGAAATTATATTATTAATATTGCAATTATATTCTATCATTTCTCAAGGTACAGAAATATATTAGGTTTATCTAGTGTAATTTAGTATGTTGCTGAAGCATAACAAATCCCAAATTAATTTCCTGCAAAGGCATTTATATGATTTTCAACCTAAGAAAGCATAAAATTGACTTTAAAAGATTTCTTAATGGGGCTCAGTTGTAAATACTAGAAAATAAGCCTATGAGTAGTCGTTAATAAATTTTCCCCAGAATTTCTTATGAGATGTGAAAATGTATGAATTTGCATTATTCTATTTTCTAGTGTAAACCAATTATTTACTTAGTGTTAGTTAACAATGAAGACAACTTTCTAACAATGTCTACACGGCAACCTGGTAGTAATGCAGCTCTTTTTTTACTTTCAATATTTTTTTTTATTAAGGGAATATAAAGAACATATAATAAATGTCCATATGTTACTGAAAGACATGGGGAACCTTCAAGATTCGTTTTGTGTTCCATGGCTCGGGTCCCCAGTTTGTTTTAGGACAAACAAGTTTGGTATGAACCACACTTTAAATTGGCTTCAAATATAGTGTAGAATACTCTAAGGGTTGTTAGGAACCTATCTATCCAATTTCTAGCTCTCTTCAGACCCCAGAGTATAATAGATGAAGGCTCAGGGGAGATGTAAAAAAAAAACAAAAAAAAACCACATTCATACCACTTTCCGTTACCTCTCTTGGGTCTCCTCACAGCATCCAGCGCTCTTTTGTGACGTAATCGGCCCGGGGGTCACAGCTGAAGTTTGGGCCACCAGTGGTCACATGGGCAGCTGAGCTTTATGACGTCATGGCGCACAATCTTCCCAGGTCACCCCTGAGCTCCAATCACAGGCCTCAGTGCTGAACCCGGGCAGATAATGTCACAGAAGAGCACCAGACGTCACGGGAAGGCCCAAGAGAGGTAACGGAAAGTGAGTGTTTTTTTTATTTTTGTCACCTTCCCTGGGTTTCCACCTATTATACTCTGAGGTTTGAAGAAACCCCAGCGTTTAATGCAGCAGCCATTTTAGTTAGTCCGAGATGAATCTCCATTTGTTCAGTTTTGTGAAACAACAATCAATTTGGAATATTCTATTATAAGCCAATTCGGCCATCTCTAGTTACTGAAAAGCAAGATACAGTTTTAGTAGAATGAACATTATGCAAAAGTTTACAAGTAGTAAAAAGGGCCTAAGCAATACTGACTTTCAGTGAATTATGTACAGTAACAAGAAGTCTCAAATAAAATGAGAGCTAATAACAATGGCAATGGAGCTACCATAACAATTAGTTTTTCTTGGTTTCTTAACGGAGGGAAGTAGGGGAAAGAATGGAGAAAAAAATAAAAGAGGGGGATAGGTTTGGGGATGAGGAGAGAAGGATCCTCATTATGTGCATTCTTTGAGCCGACTGATTGACTCTACCCTCAGTATGCAATCCACATGGACCATAAAGCTTGCATATATAAAACTTATACAATGGGGGAAAAAAATATTTAGTCAACCACCAATTGTGTAAGTTCTCCCACTTAAAAAGATGAGAGAGGCCTGTAATTGACATCAACTATGAGAGACCAAATGAGAAAACATATCAAGAAAATCACATTGTCTAATTTTTTAAAGAATTTATTTGCAGATTATGGTGGAAAATAAGTATTTGGTCAACTACAAACAAGCAAGATTTCTGGCTCTCACAGACCTGTAACTTCTTCTTTAAGAGGCTCCTCTGTCCTCCACTCATTAGTAATGGCACCTGTTTGACATTGTTATCAGTGAGGATATGGTCCGAGGAGAGTGATGAGGCTCTGAGGGATTGTTTTGACACAACCGCATGGGAAGTGCTGCAGGATTCTTATGGAGAAGATATAGAAGGACTCACACACTGCATAACAGACTACATTAATTTTTGTGTGGACAACACAGTACCCACAAAAGTGGTGAGGTGCTTCTCCAACAACAAACCATGGATTAACTCTGATATAAAAACACTACTTAAGGAGAAAAAGATGGCATTCAGGACAAGAGATAAGGTGGGGTTGAGGGAAGTACAAAAGGAGCTGAGGCATCTAATCAGGCAAGGAAAAGCCAGTTATAAGGAAAAAATGGAAAAGCAAATGGAAAGAAAAGACATAAGGGGGGTCTGGGAGGGGCTTAAGTCAATTTCGGGTCATAAACAGTCTGTCTGCCAGATTGAAGCAGATGTTAACTGGCTTAATGAACTAAACCTATTCTTCAACAGATTTGATCACACACCTGCTCCTCCCACCCCAGCATGTCCTTCAGCTCCCCTCACCACAATGACTTCACCCCATTCACCCCATGTGGCTACTTCCCAACAGACCAGTAAATCCAGAAATCTGTCTTTATCTGACCTCAGTCTGACCTTCACACGGGCCCAGGTGAGGAAGGAGATGAAAAAGATCAATGCGAGGAAAGCCGCAGGGCCAGATGACATCAGTGCAAGACTAATTAAGACTTGTGGGGACCAGCTGTGTGGTATAATTACATATATGTATAATATGAGCCTGAGGCAGGAAATAGTCCCTGAATTATGGAAATCTTCTTGTGTGGTACCAGTTCCAAAGAAACCTCACCCTATGGACCTCAACGACTACAGACCTGTAGCACTGACATCCCACTTGATGAAGATCTTAGAGAGATTGGGTCTCACACATCTTCGCCCTCTAGTGAGCCCCGCTATGGACCCTCTCCAGTTTGCTTATCGACCGGGCATTGGGGTAGATGATGCCATCATCCACCTTCTGCACAGGGCTCTGTCTCACCTGGAAAAACCAGGGAACACGGTGAGAATAATGTTCTTTGATTTCTCCAGTGCTTTTAACACCATACAGCCCAGGTTACTGAGAGACAAGCTGGGCCTTGCTGGAGTGGACCACCACCTCTCCAACTGGATCCTAGACTACCTCTCAAATCGACCTCAATACGTGAGAGCCCAAGACTGTGTGTCAGGTACCGTGATCTGTAATACGGGGGCACCACAGGGTACGGTTCTCGCCCCTTTCCTCTTCACACTGTACACTGCTGATTTTAGGTGCAACTCATCTAGCTGTTACCTACAGAAGTATTCTGACGACTCTGCAATAGTAGGCCTCATCACAGACGATGATGACAGGGAGTACAGAGAACTGAACCGGTTTTCGTGGACTGGTGCCACCAGAACCACCTGAAGATTAACGCGGGGAAGACCAAGGAGATGGTGGTGGACTTCCGTAAAGGCAGATGCCCTCCAAAACCAGTGGACATCCTGGGGACGGGCATCGAGATTGTGAACACCTATAAGTACCTGTGTTTGCTCCTTAATAATAAGCTGGACTGGGCAGATCATATGGAGGCCCTGTACAGGAATGGCCACAGCAGGCTCTACCTGCTTAGGAAGCTGAGAGCCTTTGGAATCCTGGGGGCACTTCTTAGGACTTTCTTCAACTCGGTAGTGGCATCAGCCATCTTCTTTGGAGTGGCCTGCTGGGGGAGCAGCATATCAACCAGGGACAGAAATAAACTTGACAAGCTGATTAGAAGGGCCAGCTCTGTCCTGGGGAGCCCACTGGACCCAGTGCAGGTGGTGGGTGACAGAAGGATACTGTCCGTGGTGAGCTCCATGCAGAAGAAGAAGTCCCATCCCATGCATGAGACTGGGATTGCGCTGGGCAGTACTGTCAGTGACCGACTGCTCCACCCTAGGTGTGAGAAGGAGCGCTATCGGAAGTCTTTCCTCCCCACCGCGGTTAGGCTGTACAACCAACACCGACCTAAGCGGAGATCATTACATACAGAGAACTGAAATATCTCTCTGGCTGTTAAATTCCCCCCCCCCCCCCGCTACGTCCTATCTGTCTGTCTGCTATTAATGTAATGCCTCTCACCTTGGAACATTCCTGTACATGTTGTATTTGTATTTGTATCTGCTTATCTTATCTTTGCTGCTGTAACACACTGAATTTCCCCATTGTGGGACTATTAAAGGACTATTATTATTATTATTATTATTATTATTATTATTATTATTAAAAGACACCTGTCCACAACCTCAAACAGTCACACTCCAAACTCCACTATGGTGAAGACCAAAGAGCTGTGGAAGGACACCAGAAACAAAATTGTAGACCTGCACCAGGCTGGGAAGGCTGAATCTGCAATAGACAAGCAGCTTGGTGTGAAGAAATCAACTGTGGGAGCAATAATTAGAAAATAGAAGACATACAAGACCACTGATAATCTCCCTCGATCAGGGGCTCCACGCAAGATCTCACCCCGTGGGGTCAAAATGATCACAGGAACGGTGAGCAAAAATCCCAGAACCACATGGGGGGACCTAGTGAATGACCTGCAGAAAGCTGGGACTAACGAAACAAAGGCTACCGTCAGTAACACACTACGCCGCCAGGGACTCAGATCCTGCAGTGCCAGACGTGTCCCCCTGCTTAAGCCAGTACATATCCGGGCCCGTCTGAAGTTTGCTAGAGAGCATTTGGATGTTCCAGAAGAGTATTGGGAGAATGTCATATGGTCAGATGAAACCAAATACAACTCGTCGTGTTTGGAGGAGAGTGAAAGCTGAGTTGCATCCAAAGAACACCATACCTACTGTGAAGCATGGGGGTGGCAACATCATGCTTTGGGGCTGTTTCTCTGCAAAGGGACCAGGACAACTGATCCGTGTACATGAAAGAATGAATTGGGCCATGTATCGTGAGATTTTGAGTGCAAACCTCCTTCCATCAGCAAGGGCATTGAAGATGAAACGTGGCTGGGTCTTTCAGCATGACAATGATCCCAAGCACACCACCAGGGCAACGAAGGAGTGGCTTCGTAAGAAGCATTTCAAGGTCCTGGAGTGGCCTAGCCAGTCTCCAGATCTCAACCCCATAGAAAACCTTTGGAGGGAGTTGAAAGTCGGTGTTGCCCAGCGACAGCCCAAAAACATCACTGCTCTAGAGGAGATCTGCATGGAGGAATGGGACAACATACCAGCAACAGTGTGTGCCAACCTTCTGAAGACTTAAAGAAAACGTTTGACCTCTGTCATTGCCAACAAAGGATATACAACAAAGTATTGAGATGAACTTTTGTTATTGACCAAATACTTATTTTCCACCATAATTTGCAAATAAATTCTTAAAAAATCAGACAATTTGATTTTCTGGATTTGTTTTCTCATTTTGTCTCTCATAGTTGAGGTCTACCTATGATGACAATTATAGGCCGGCCTCATATTTTTAAGTGGGAGAACTTGCACAATTGGTGGCTGACTAAATACTTTTTTTCCCCACTGTATCTAGGATTAGGGCATTTAAGAGAGCCTATATGAAAGCTTGCTTGGAGGGGCATTTAGAATGCTGTAGGTGAAGGAAATAAGACCCCTCTGAGAGACTAGTCTAGAGCAAGGAGATTCAAACATAGTGCATTTGGTAATGTCTTCCCCATCAGTTTAACCCCTTCACGCATTCTTACGTACATGTACGTGGGAGAATGTGGTTAGTTACCGCATCCCCATGTACAGGTACATGATGGTGATCGAGCGGGCTCAGAAGCAGAGCTTGTGCGATCACCGCGGGAGCCCGGCTGTATTTGACAGCCAGGCTCCCACTGCAACAGCAGGGACCAGTGGTAACACCGATCCCTGCTGTTTAACCCTTAAGATGCCGTGGTCAATAGCGACCGCGGCATTTTAAGTGTTTGCTAGCGGCACTGAGTGCCGCAGGCGGCATCAGGAGAGGGTGTTAGCTGTAACTGACAGCTAACACCCTGCTCCTTAACCTCCGATCGGCGCTCAACGCCGATCGGGGTTTTTAACCCCTTGGATGCCGCGGTCAAACATAGTGATCGGAATCGGAACCGGGTGTTAGCTGTAACTGACAGCTAACACCCTACTCCATAACCCCCGGTCAGAACTGAGTTCCGATCGGAGGTTTTAACCCCTTGGATGCCGTGGTAAAACATGACCGCGGCATCCAAGGGGTTCCGCCATCTTGCCGCCCCCCGGCACCCCCCCGCGGCGAGATGGGGGGGGGTGCCGATATCTATAATCTGCAGCCTGGGGTCTGCCAAGTGACCCCAGGCTGCCTGGAGATCCCACTACCTGATTGATCCTGCAGAGACCTGCGGAAGTAAGGCTATGCGTCTGCATAGCCTCACTTCCTGTATAGACTGCAAGACACTTGCATGCTTGTGTCTTGCAGTCTATAGTACTGAGCCAGAGATCAAAGCATCTCTGGCTCAGGTGTCCTAATGGGACGCATGAAAAAGTAAAAAAAGTGAAAAAATAAATAAATAATGTGAAAAAAATTAATAAAAGAATAAAGCCCCAAAAATTCCCTTTTCCTATATAAAATGAATTATATAAAAAATAAACCTAAAAATTAATAAAAACAATACATATTTGGTATCGCCGCATCCGTAACAGCCTGTACAATAAAACTGAAACCATATTTAATGTACACAGTGAACGTCGGGGAAAAAAAACGCCAAAAGTAATGATTTTTCGCCATCTCACCTTACAAAATATGCCATAAAAAGTGATCAAAAAGTCATATGTACCCCAAAACAGTACCAATAAAAAGCACAGGTTGTCCCGCAAAAAATAAGCCCTAAACCAACTCTCTAAACTGAAAAATAAAAATGCTACGCATCTTAGAAGATGGCGATGCAAAAAAAAAATTGATTTATGTCCCCAAATGGGTTTTTGTATTGCAAAATTGGTATTGCATAAAAAACAGTATAAATGAGGTATCGCCGTAATCGTACTGACCCGCAGAATAAAGATAACATGTTACTTACGCTCTATGCTGCATGGTGAAAAATTTAAACGGTAAAACGCAGTGCCAGAATTGATGGGGTTGTTTTTTAATCCACCAAGAAAGAGTTAATAAAATTTATTTAATAAGTTGTAAGCACCTAAAAATCTCATACTGCAAACAACAAGCCCTCATATGGCTACATCACCAGAGAAATAAAGAAAATATAGCTCGTACAATGTGAAGACAAAAACCCCCAAAAATCGGCAAATCATTAGAACATAACTGGCTGCGGCAGGAAGGGAATGTATAAACTGTGCGAGCATATATGATAGTACAAACCAGATTTAGAGCTTACGAGGGATAATAAACCAGAAGTGACCCCCAGAGTGACCTCCCCAATAATAGGAACTACTGGGGAAATAGTAGGGAATTTAGTGTACCCAATGTTCTACGCACAGCTTACATATTCATTTTTCCCCATCCGCTGTGCAGTCACGTCTGGGATACTAATGCTCATTACACCCCTTGATAAATTCTTTGAGGGGTGCACTTTTCAAAATGGGGTCATTCCCTAGGGGATTCCACTTTACTGGTACTTTAGAGGCTCTGCAAACATGACATGGCATCCAGATCCCAAACATCTGAATCTGCGCTCCAAAAGCCACATAGCGCTCCTTCCCTTCTGTGCCCTACTGTGTTCCCAAACTGCAGTTTATACCCACATGTATTACACTTGTCGTACCCAGAATAACGTACTTAATGTCATATGTGGATATAAACTGCTGTTTGGGCACAGCCGAGCACAGAAGGGAAGGAGCGCTATTTGGTTTTTGGACGCCATTGCATTTTTGCAGAGCTGAAATGCCAGTACAGTGGAATCCCCTGACATGTCACCCCATTTTGGAAACTACACCCCTGAAGGAATTTATCCTGGGGTACAGTGAGCATTTTTAACCCCCAAGTGTTGCTATAATTTATTATCCATAAATTAATATGCAGCTGATGGTGAAAGGTGAAAATGACAATTTATCCAGGAATACGACATTTCAGTGCATAATATGTTGTGCCCGGCTTGTATCAGAGATGAACGCTCCAAAAAGCTGTTGTGCCCGGGATCCCAGCTCACCAGTTTTTGGAGTGTGTGTCTGTGCAGACATAAACTGGGCACAACATATTGGGCACTGAAATGGCGTATCTATAGAAAAATTTCATTTTTAACTTTTCATTATCAGCTGTGCATTCATTTCTGGAAATTAAAAGAATGCAACACTTAAGGGTTAATAATGCTCGCTACCCCACTTGATAAATCCCTTGAAGGGTATAGTTTCCAAAATGGGGTGACATGTCTGCGGATTCCACTTTACTGGCAATTCATGGGCTCTGCAAAAGTGGCATGGTGTCCAAAAAGCAAACTGCTCCAAAAACCAAAATAGCGCTCCTTCCCTTCTGTGCCCGGCTGTGCCCAAACAGCAGTTTATACCCACATATGGCATTGTTAAGTACGTTATCCTGGGCACACCAGTGTCATACATGTGGGCATAAACTGTCATTTGGGCACACAGCAGGGCGCAAATGTGAAGGAGTGCTATGTGCTTTTGGAGCGCATATTTAGATTGTTGTTTTTTTGGACACCATGTCACATTTGCAGAGACCCTAAAATTGCCCCTACAAAATGGGGGTCACTTCTTGGGGAATTCCAATTTACTGGCACCTCCAGGGCTCTGCAACATGGCGACGAGAAAGTACTCCAAAAGCTAAAAAAACACAGTGCTCCTTCCCTTCTGAGCCCTGCTGTGTGCCCAAGCAGCAGTTTATACCCACATATTTAATTTTTTTTGTCCCCGGGATAGCCCACTTAATAGTTTTAGGAGTTCATGTCTCTGATGTCACAAAGTGGCCGCAACGTATTAAGCACTGAAATTGGATATTTCTTTAAAAACTTTAATTTTCACTTTGTACATTAATTTTTGTGAATCATTTTTAGGCTCAAAATCATAATATCCCTTGATACATTCCTTGAGGAGAGTAGTTTCTAAAATGGGGTCACTTTTAGGGGGTTTCCATTGTACTGGTACTTTAGGGGCTCTGCAAATGCGACATGGCACCTGAAAACTATTCCAGCCACATCTGCCCTCCAAAAGCCAAACAGCGCTCTTTCCATTCTGAGCCCCACCATGTACCCATACAGCAGATTATAACCACATATGGGGCATTTCTGTGTTCAGAAGAAATTGTGTAACAAACTGTGGGGTATTTTTTCTTCTTTAACCACTTGCAAAAATTAAAAATATGTCGCTAAATGGACGGTTTATTGGAAAAAAGTAATTTTACATTTTTACGTCCCTAAGTCAATAAAATCTGTGAAACAGCTGTGAGGTCAAAATGCTCACTATACCCCTAGATAAATTCTATGAGGGGTGTAGTTTTCAAAATGGGGTCACTTTTTGGGGGTTTGTATTGTATTGGTACTTTAGGGGCTCTGCAAATGCGACATGGCACCTGAAAACTATTCCAGCAAAATCTGCCCTCCAAAAGCTAAATAGCGCTCTTTCCATTTTGAGCCCTGCCATGTACCTATGCAGCAGATTACAACCACATATGGGGCATTTCTGTGTTCAGGAGAAATTGTGTAACGAACTTTGGGGAGCTTTTTCTCCTTTGTCCTCTTGTGAAAATGAAAAATTTGGGGCTAAATTGACGGTTTATTGGAAAAAAAGTAATTTTTCATTTTAATGTCCCAATGTTAATAAAATTTGTGAAACAGCTATAGGGTCAAAATGCTCACTATACCCCTTGATATGTTCTGTGAGGGGTGTAGTTTTCAAAATGGGGTCACTTTTAGGGGGCTTCCACTGTATTGGTACTTTGGGGGCTCTGCATATGCGACATGGTACCTGAAAACTATTCCACCAAAATCTGCCTTCCAAAAGCCAAATAGCACTCTTTCCATTCTGAGCCCTGCCATGTACCCATACCCCCCAGTTCCCACCACCTATGGGGTTTTCCCCCTTTCCGGGGCAATTGTTTTGCAAACTGTGGGGTGCTTTTTCTCCTTCCAACCCCTTGTGAAAATGAAAACTTTGGGGATGAAGTAACATTTTAGTAATGTTTCATTTATACATCCCAGTGTTAGCAAAATCTGTGAAACGGCTGTAAGGGTGCAAAATGCTCACTATACCCCTTGATGAATTCTGTGACGTTTTTTTTTTTCCAAAATGGCCCCCCTTTTTGGGGTTTTCCTTTTTTTTTTTCTCCCCGGGCCTTCCCAAAAAAACCCCCCCCCCCAAAACTTTTCCCCCAAAATCTCCTTTTCCCCCCCCCCGTGCCCCCCCTTCCCTTCCGTGCGCTGCCTGCCCCCCCCCCCCCCCCGTTCTGCCCAATGGATCAGAATCTGATGTTAAAAGTGTATAATCTCATTTTACATACTTGTGTTAATGTATAGTCTAATTAGGTTATAGCACCATGTAGTGGTCTTTCAGTTACATTACCTGTTGAATTCTCCTTATGAAGCTATTGCATTATGGGAGCTACAATGCACTCTGGGTAAAGCAAGGCATTCTGGGAGCAAGAAACCTGCCCACAAGACATTGGGATGCCATCTCTTGCACTACTCCACACTTGAGCTCCATTATCCTTGTGCAAGCATATCTGGTAGGAATTGTCTTATTCCTATGTGAATGTATGTAGTGTTCAGGACTGTTAGTGAGCCATGTATAGCTTAATCAGGATGTATTACTGTTAGTTATATGTGTATATGTATAGGCTTCCATCTTACCATGTGCTTTCACTGTTGATTTTAAGTGTCATGGCCATGTATTCATGCTCAATACTTATACCTATACTTTTGTATTCTTATAGTTTTACCACAACATATCATATATCAATATCATCATCACATTACCATATTTACAACCTGTTGACCAATAAATTCTTAGACTACAGAAAAAACAGTCTGTTTATTTGGAAGACAGAGAAGGTTTATGCTGTATGTCAGACTGCACACTGAGAGAACGTGTAAGAAGACAGAACAGTAAAACAGATGCTAGTCACAAGCAATAGTGGATTAGACTATACGGAGCCGCTATCACCCACATGGTCGTACATACGGGTATTGCAGCAGCCGCCATACAGTCACAAGTAACGAGTGTGCAACCCTCCAACACAATTCAGACCACGCTGAAATCTGTTTCTATCTGATTGAGGTGCACACAGAGACATTCAGTGGTCAGCAAGCAGACACGCAATGTCTATCAGCAGGGCATCTTCACTCAGGACGAGGTCCCGAACAAGCTGTTCCAGCAAGTCTTCAATAAAAGAATCTGCTGCTCTCGCTCGTGCAGAAGCTGAGGCGGCAAAAGTAAGATTGTCCTTTGCTTCACAAGAAATGCAACTGAAGCTAAGACAAGCAGATCAAGAAGCAGAGAAATCACGCTTGCAAGCAGATCAAGAAGCAGAGAAAGCGCGTTTGCAAGCAGATCAAGAAGCAGAGAAAGCGCGTTTGCAAGCAGATCAAGAAGCAGAGAAAGCGCGTTTGCAAGCAGAAGGCGCACGCTTGCAAGCAGATCAAGAAGCAGAGAGAGCACGCTTGCAAGCAGATCGGGAGGCAGAGAGAGCACGCCTGCAGGCGACTCTGGAAAAACTGGCCGCAGAGAAAGAGGCAGCAGCCGCAATAGCCAAAGCAGAGTTCCTGGAAACCGTGGAGTTCCCCAAATCTGAGAAACACAGCAGTGTACTGGGGCCAGACCTAGATCAACAAGATCCAGCATGGCGCGTCTCAGAATACGTCCACCAGCATTCCGGAACAGGCAACAACCATGATTCACTTCATCAACCAGCCTATGCAGATTACAAGAGATCCAACCCTGATGAACTGCAGTACCGCAAACAGGAAAGTATGCTACAAAGCGATGTCGACCACAACTACCGATCTACAGAGCAGAAGACACAGCCTCAGCTACAATTAAAAGGATCACCCTTCGCTTCAGAACGATATTATACAGACTATCCTAGGCCAGAAGCTCCCAAAAGGTATGGTGATACACCTCACTCACACCACATCAGCACACCAGCTCATATTGGCAATAACCAAGCCTCCATGGACTTTGCTAAGTTCTTTGCTAAACGAGAGCTGGTTACCAAAGGACTTGTAAAGTTCACTGACCGCGCTGAGAGCTACAGGTCATGGCGAGCCTCTTTCCAGAACGCCATCAAAGACTTGGATCTTTCTTGTAGTGAGGAGTTAGATCTCATGATAAAGTGGCTTGGGAGTGAGTCTGCTGAACATGCCAAAAGAATAAGAGACATTAACATAAATTATCCTGACACGGGCCTAAAGATGGTATGGGAAAGGCTTGATGAGTGTTATGGGTCAATAGAAGCTATAGAAAATGCTTTATTTAAGAGAATTGATAATTTTCCCAGAATAGTGAGTAAAGGAGGTTACCAGAAGCTCAGGGAGCTGAGTGACTTGTTAATGGAGGTATGGGTTGCTCAAGCAGAAGGAGATCTACCAGGCCTGGCATTTCTGAACACTGCCAGGGGTGTCAATCCAATTGTTCAGAAGCTCCCATATAACCTACAGGAGAAGTGGATCATGCATGGATCCAGTTATAAACAGGTTAACAATGTACCATTCCCTCCTTTCTCTGTGTTTGTAGACTTTGTCAGACAACAGGCGAGAATTAGGAATGATCCTAGCTTTGATTTTACTTTGTCATGTTCCACTGCCCCTGGTGTCAAATCTTATAAAACACCGGTGGCAGTTCACAAAACTAATGTTACCTCCACAGGTTCTTCTTACAGAACGTTCAAGTCTTCTCAAGAAGAGAATAGACCTAAGGATCTCAGCAAGCAGTGTCCCTTACATAAGAAACCACATCCTCTACTAAAATGCAGAGCCTTCAGGGAGAAGTCTCTGGAGGACCGGAAGAGTTTCCTCAAGGAAAACAACATCTGCTTCAGATGCTGCGCTACAACGTCACACTTCGCCAGGAACTGTGAGGTCTGTGTCAAATGCACAGAATGTGGTAGCACAGAACACAACACGGCTTTACACCCTGGACCACCCTCACAGATGTCATCGCAAGCTGAGGAGCCATTAGTACAGCAGATGGACACTGACGCAATAGACACCCCGATAGTCAGCTCTCATTGTACAGAGATCTGTAAAGGATTTGTAGGAGGAAAGTCCTGCTCAAAAATCTGCCTTGTGAGAGTCTATCCGGCAGGTCACCGAGATAAGGCTATTAAGATATATGCAATCTTGGATGACCAAAGCAATAGGTCTTTAGCTAAGTCCACCTTCTTTGACACCTTTAACATAGTAGGCCCCGGTTCTCCCTACTCCTTAAGGACATGCGCAGGTACTGTCGAGACGGCGGGGAGAAAGGCGACTGGATACAAAGTAGAATCCATGGACGGTCAGACCTGTTTATCTCTGCCAACCATACTGGAGTGCAACCAGATTCCCGACAACAGGTCAGAGATACCTATATCGGAGGTAGCAGCACACCACCCTCATTTGAAGCGTATAGCTCACCTGATACCACAACTGGACCCAGAGGCTCCAATAGTCCTACTCCTCGGAAGAGACATACTACGAGTCCACAAGGTTAGGGGACTAATTAACGGTCCCCAGAACGCTCCATATGCCCAGAGACTGGACCTAGGGTGGGTCATTGTAGGAGATGTCTGTCTAGGAGGAGCACACAAGCCAACTTCAGTCAACAGTATGCTCACTTGCACACTTGAAAAGGGACGTCCTTCTCTCTTCCAGCCTTGTCCGAGTAGTTTCCTGGTAAAAGAGTTGCCACACAGTGCTCCCCTGCCTTGTCCTTTCGCAGACCTTTCCTGTGAAGGCCATGCCTGTGATGGTGAGCCAGATCACATAGGGTGTACAGTTTTCCATAGGACAAGAGAAGACAACAGGGTCACAATGTCCATAGAAGACAGGCTGTTCTTGGACATAATGGATCAGGAAATGGTGAAAGACCAGTCAAAAAGTTGGGTCGCACCTTTACCATTTAAGCCCCAGAGACGACGCTTACCCAACAACAGGGAACTTGTCTACAATCGATTTGTCTCTCTCAAACAGAAACTTCAGAGGTCACCAGAGACAAGACAACATTTCTTTTCCTTCATGGAGAAGATATTTAAGAACAACCATGCAGAAATCGCACCTGCGCTTCAGGATTCTGAGGAGTGTTGGTACTTGCCCATATTCGGTGTGTATCATCCAAAGAAACCAGGTCAGATAAGAGTAGTATTTGACTCAAGTGCCAGGTGTGACAGTATCTCGCTAAATGATGTCCTACTATCAGGTCCAGACCTTAACAACAGACTTCTGGGAGTGCTTCTCCGCTTCCGCAGAGATTCGGTGGCATTTATGGCTGACATACAACAGATGTTTTACTGCTTTCTTGTCAAGGAGGAACACAGAAACTTCTTGAGGTTCTTTTGGTACCGTGACAATGACCCTTGTAAAGACATTGTGGAGTATCGAATGAGAGTGCACATCTTTGGAAACAGTCCTTCCCCTGCAGTTGCGATCTATGGTCTCAGACATTCAGCCCGAGAGGGTGAAACAAGGTATGGGTCGGACATCAGATCCTTTGTGGAAAGAGATTTTTATGTGGACGACTGCCTGAAATCCACACCCACAAGTGAGTCTGCAATCAGTCTCCTCAAAAGGGCTCAGGAAATGCTTGCTCTGTCTAATTTGAGGTTGCACAAGATTGCTTCCAACAGCCACGAATTAATGGAGGCCTTTCCCTCTCAAGATCACTCAAGTGACCTAAAGGACTTAGATCTAAGCACTGATTCCCTTCCCATGCAGCGGAGCCTTGGATTACTCTGGGATTTAAAGGTAGATGCATTCACCTTCCAAATCAGCAAGGAAGAAAAGCCTTTCACACGCAGAGGTGTCTTGTCTATCATAAACAGCTTATATGACCCTCTGGGATTTGTAGCTCCTGTTACTATCCAAGGTAAATGGATGTTAAGAGACTTCACCCAAGAGAAATCTGATTGGGATGATCCTCTTCCTGTAGGAAAAAGAGACCTGTGGGCAGATTGGAGGAAGTCTCTGGAAGCTTTGTCCAGCCTTCATGTGACACGACCTTATGCTTCCGTACCATCAACAGAAGTCAAAATACAAAGACTCTGCATCTTCTGCGATGCTTCAGTCAAAGCGATTGCAGCAGTGGCATACCTAAAAACTATAGACGTTGAAGATCAATGCCATATAGGATTTGTCATGAGCCGGACAAAACTGGCGCCACTCCGTGAACACACAATACCCAGGCTAGAACTCTGTGCTGCTGTGCTTGCAGTGGAGTTGGCTGAACTCGTAACGACAGCAATGAACTTGGAAATCAAGGAAGTTGAGTTCTACACGGACAGCAAGGTAGTCCTAGGGTATATCTGCAACGAAACCCGACGCTTTTATGTCTATGTCAGCAATCGGGTTCTAAGGATCAGGAGATCCACTTGTCCTAAGCAGTGGCATTATGTGCCTACACATCATAATCCAGCGGACCACGCGACCAGATCTGTCACGCCAAGCCACCTTAAAGACACAACATGGTTTACGGGTCCTAGATTCTTATACCATCCAACATCCTGCGTTGCCAGATCAGATGCATTTGAACTAATAGAGCCAGACGCCGATGAGGAAATCCGCCCTCAGGTATCCGTTTTGCGCACAGTGACTTTGGACAAACACTTCAAATCCCATCGTTTCAGCAAGTTCTCAACTTGGAAGTCACTTGTTCGTGCGGTTGCTTGTTTAGTTCATATAGCTGAGTCTTACAAGTCGACCTTACCTACGGGACAGAAACCCTGCAAAGGTTGGCATCACTGTAGACATGCTTTTACTGCTCCCAACTTAGAGAGGTCCAAGAACTTGATAATTCGCACAGTACAACGTGAGTGTTATGCCAAAGAAATAGACCACCTCAATAAAAAGCAATCCATTCCTAAGGACAGTGCTTTGAAGAAGCTTGATCCAATCATCGACCAAGATGGGTTGCTCAGGATAGGAGGCCGTCTTCATGAAGCCAAAGTGGAATTTATGGAAAAACATCCACTAATAATTCATGGACATCATCATGTCACAACGTTGCTTGTGCAACACCACCACATTCAAGTGAAGCACCAGGGCCGATTGTTTACTGAAGGGAATCTACGAGCTGCTGGACTGTGGATAGTTGGAGCAAAGAGATGTGTGAGCAAACTTATCTTCAACTGTGTTACTTGTCGCAAACTTCGTGGCAAGTTTCAGAATCCGAAGATGGCCAATTTCCCACCTGACAGACTCAGTACAGATCCTCCTTTCACTAACGTAGGTCTGGATGTATTCGGTCCTTGGTCTGTAGCTACACGGCATACTAGAGGAATCCATGTCAGTGCGAAACGCTGGGCAGTTCTATTTACTTGTATGTCCAGCAGAGCTGTCCATATAGAAGTGATTGAATCGATGGACACTTCAAGTTTCATAAACGCACTTCGACGGTTTATCGCCATCAGAGGGCCTGTAAAGCATATTCGTTCTGACAGAGGTACAAATTTTGTTGGTGCAGTGAAAGAACTTCAAATTCCCTCCAACTTAGACACTACTAATGTGGAGAGATACTTAAGTGAGCAAGGATGCACCTGGACTTTCAATCCACCACATTCTTCTCACATGGGAGGTGCCTGGGAGAGAATGATAGGGATAGCACGCAGAATCTTGGACTCAATCTTCTTGCAAGTGGGGAGTACAAGACTCACCCATGAGAGTTTAATGACATTCTTGGCAGAAGTTTCAGCCATCATGAATGCCAGACCATTAACTACGCTATCTAGCGGCTCTGGAGATTTGACTATTCTCACTCCTGCCATGTTGTTGACCCAGAAAACCAGTGTTCTGAGTGCACCATCTGGAGATTTTGGTGACAAAGACCTTTACAGACGACAATGGAGGCAAGTGCAAAGTCTCTCCAATGCTTTCTGGGACAGATGGAGGAAGCAGTACATCTCTACCTTACAACCAAGGAGGAAGTGGCAGACTAACAAGCCAAACATTAGACCTGGAGACGTCGTGCTCATGAAAGACAGCCAGTTGCACCGGAATGAGTGGCCACTGGGCCTCATCACTCAAACGTTCCCAAGCAAAGATGGGAATGTACGTAAAGCCGAGGTCAAAGTGTGGAAGCTTGGCGAGAGTAAGCTATTCCTCAGGCCAGCAGCTGAGCTTGTTGTATTGTTTTCACAAGAGGAGCCTAATAGTGGCATCTCTTGATACCAGACGGGGAGTGTTCTGCCCAATGGATCAGAATCTGATGTTAAAAGTGTATAATCTCATTTTACATACTTGTGTTAATGTATAGTCTAATTAGGTTATAGCACCATGTAGTGGTCTTTCAGTTACATTACCTGTTGAATTCTCCTTATGAAGCTATTGCATTATGGGAGCTACAATGCACTCTGGGTAAAGCAAGGCATTCTGGGAGCAAGAAACCTGCCCACAAGACATTGGGATGCCATCTCTTGCACTACTCCACACTTGAGCTCCATTATCCTTGTGCAAGCATATCTGGTAGGAATTGTCTTATTCCTATGTGAATGTATGTAGTGTTCAGGACTGTTAGTGAGCCATGTATAGCTTAATCAGGATGTATTACTGTTAGTTATATGTGTATATGTATAGGCTTCCATCTTACCATGTGCTTTCACTGTTGATTTTAAGTGTCATGGCCATGTATTCATGCTCAATACTTATACCTATACTTTTGTATTCTTATAGTTTTACCACAACATATCATATATCAATATCATCATCACATTACCATATTTACAACCTGTTGACCAATAAATTCTTAGACTACAGAAAAAACAGTCTGTTTATTTGGAAGACAGAGAAGGTTTATGCTGTATGTCAGACTGCACACTGAAAGAACGTGTAAGAAGACAGAACACCCCCCCCCAATTTAAAAAAAAAAAAATATAAACAGAGGGGTGATTTTTTTTGTTAAAAAAAAAAAAAAAAAAAAAAAAAAAATGAAATATATTTTTTTATTTTTAAAAAATTTAAAAAATATAAAAAAAAAAAAAAAAAAAAAAAAAAAAAAAAAATAATTATATAAAATTTAATTATATTATTTTTATAATAAAAAAAAAAAAAAAAAAAAAAAAAAAAAAAAAAAATTTTTTTTTTTTTTTATAGAGGGGGGGGGGAAAAAAAAAAATGTGATTAATTTTGTTTTTTTATAAAAAATAAATTTTATTTTTTTAAAAAAAAAGGGGGGCCAAAAAAATTTTTTTGGGAATTTTTTTTTTTTTTTTGAAAATTTTGGTTTTACTTTTGTACCCCCTCAAAACCAAAAAAAAATTAAAGGGGGATTAAAAGATGATGCCGATATATAGCAGAGATATGGTAGATAATATGTATTAATGTATTTGGGTGGTATGACTATCTGTCTGAAAAGCAGAGCATTTCACATTTTGAAAATTGCGATTTTTTTTTCCAAATTTCCATCAAATTTCCTATTTTTTTATAAATAAATACAAAAATATTCATTAGTGTTTACCACTAACATGAAGTACAATGTGTCATGAAAAAACAATCTCAAAATCACTTGTGTAAGTTAAGTCGTCTCAAAGTTATTGCCATATAAAGTGACACATGTCAGTTTTGAAAAACGAGGCCTGGTCCTTAACGCATTTTTGGGCTCGGTCTTGAAGGGGTTAAAGACTTATAAAGTAGCCGATTTGATGGAATTAGAAATATTCCAAAGTTTGTAAGTAATGCGTTAGTTTCAAATATTCAAGAGGTTTCACACTACTCCCCCTGATCCAAATACGATCAATAATCAAATCTAGTACTGTATATGAGACGATGATATCTCGTGGTAATTCACCTTGTCAGGGCCCAGTAAGGGCATAATGAATGTAATTTGTTTCTTAGTATATGTTAGCCATTCCTGGGATAAAGCTCTTATATAATTCTTGCAAAGCCACCTCTACATTACTAACTGACTCCGGTAATTCCTGAATTCATAAGTATTCTATCCACTTTCTGATTCACCTTCGCCACCATCCAGATAGCTTACAGTAGGCATTTTCATATTTCTTGCTGGAGTTGAGAAAAATGGGCAGTGAAAACTGCCGGATGCAACTGTCTGTTGCAATAGCAATAACGTGTGACTGACATTTTGACTCCAAATGACACAGCATCTTATGTGTGGACAGAAAAGCAGTTTCTCTATTCATTCCTATGAGACTAACACTGAGGCTCTAATAGGAATGAATAGAGAAACTGACTTTCCATCCACACATGAGAAGCTGTGTCATTCAGAAGGGTCCTCAGCTGGGCCAAATACAGTCATTGGTGGGACTAGTTTACCTTTCTAATGGCCAGACTATAAATATTTTTGTGGGGGTGCTACTTTAAGCAGACCATACACTTGCTCTTGCTTGGCTGAAAGCTTGCATGACATCCCCCACACACATACAGCAAGTGAGAGAGGAAAAACCTGGTGCCAGACTCCTCTGCCATCAGATTATCTCCTTGAGAAGAAAAGCATTAGGCAGTTGAAATCTAGTCTGCTACTTATCTGGCTCAACATTTGTTGTTGGGGGAATGTCGGAAGACCCCCATACACTTTAGATGCAAGTTCAATGCACATCTAATCTGCATGGTCAGCTTTACTGGCTTGTTAATAATGCCTTAGTATCCACAACCAAGGGCATTTGCCATGCTAGCTCTCCGCCTGATGGTGGTGGTGGTAGTTTCCATGGGGCACTTCCAGTTGTGATGAGTCCTCGACTCTCACTGAGCCAGGTGATGGTGGTTGGAAAGCCCCTTAATGGTACAGGAATGACTGAGGAGACAGCAGTTGCAGTCCAACAGAATGATGTAACTTTACTGAGGTAAAAGAAGCAGATGCAGCTTCCAGATGGGTGTAGAAGTGCAACAGTAATTCCACTGCAGAGATGGTACTGAGCCAGGTAACAGTTTTCTCAGCAAGGAGATGCAAGATGTTAGTCTGTCAGCAGGTATCTTCCCTGTCCCAGGGGTGCAGCAATGGTATCTCTGGACTAATGCTCTAACAAAAGCCCTAACACCACTTTCCTCATCTGAGGCTGTAATGGGTTCTCTCTCGGAGGTTAGCTCCGCTTCTCACGGAAGACTCAGAGTCTTCTCCACTTACCTCAATCAATTGTTGTTTGGGCTGGACCAAGCTCTTCAAAAGCAGGGATGTGCCATTCCCACTGTGGAACACTCCCTAAAAGGGAGAAAAACATACATGGAAGTGGAAGAACATATGCAGTATATACAGTACACTGTGGCACAGACATAATATGGAACAGTGCATAACAGTGCAAAACATGTTTTAGCAGCATCTACTGGGATGATGCATTTATAAGAATATACACGCGGACTGTCTATGTAGTAACGCATCACTGTTTTTAAGACCATGTTGCAAGATTAAAATTTTTGTGTGGCACTGAGAGTACTGCCTTAGGAAGTACTGCTGGAGAATTCTATTATTATTATGCTATTATAGTCACAATTTGGCAGAATGTTTTTATGTTAATAATTGGAAAGCTAAATCCAATGATCCAAAGACTCAGCACTCCTCCAGACTGACATTACAGATGTAGCACTCTATTATCTAGTAATCTGCTGCAGCGTTATATCACACAACAAAAGTCATTGTCTTAAAGTGTGCTGTATTAATAGTAATGTTAAAATTTGCTGCATCCGTACCTCCATAGCAGACTCCCTCCAGAGCTAGCCCCCACCCAAGCTGACAGCAAACTCACCCTATACTGCTTCACCAGTGGCCTGCATGCTACACTGTAAACCACTCTGCTCCATGGCTAATCTCCCTAACCCCAGTCTCACAGCCGTTAACTCCATTAGCTCCTTGGGATCAAGTACTTGCTAAGTGAGACAGTCAAAATTCTTTCCTCTAGAAGTTAACCCAGATGTACCAGGTAACCCTCTATTCAGCTCTCTTCATCCTGCATTTCCTGGCCTCCAGTCCACAACTGTTACAAATGGCACATTTTACAACAGCTTTTAGTATGATGCAATACTCTCAGTTGGAAACAGACCCCATGTTTTCTTGTTTCACAGATCAACAGCAACTCTAATAGGTGCTGCTCATGGGTCATCTGTACACTGCCCTATTGTTGCCAAATCCTTCCTTTTGTTCATGCCTCACTACTCCTTCCAGCAGCTATCTATCACAATGCAGTGGTGCAGCGCATCAGTATCATTACATACATCATCAGGACAAGGCTATATTTACCTGCTCCACTATCTCTACCTATCCTTATATCTAACAGCCAGGAAGACAGCCACCCACCCACCCACAGCGGCTTATCATATATATACAGCACAGACCAAAAGTTTGGACACACCTTCTCATTCCAAGAGTTTTCTGTATTTTCATGACTATAAAAATTGTAGATTCACACTGAAGGCATCAAAACTATGAATTAACACATGTGGAATTATATACTTAACAAAAAAGTGTGAAACAACTGAAAATATGTCTTATATTTTAGGTTCTTCAAAGTAGCCACCTTTTGCTTTGATTACTGCTTTGCACACTCTTGATGAACTTCAAGAGGTAGTCACCTGAAATAGTTTTCACTTCACAGGTGTGCCCTCTCAGGTTTAATAAGTGGGATTTCTTGCCTTATAAATGGGGTTGGGACCATCAGTTGTGTTGTTCAGAAGTCAGGTACACAGCTGATAGTCCTACTGAATGGAGTGTTAGAATTTGTATTACGGCAAGAAAAAAGCAGCTAAGTAAAGAAAAATGAGTGGCCATCATTACTTCATTAAGAAATGAAGGTCAGTTAGTCCGAAAAATTGGGAAAACTTTGAAAGTGTCCCCAAGTGCAGTGGCCAAAACCATCAAGTGCTACAAATAAACTGGCTCACATGAGGACCGCCCCAGGAAAGGAAGACCAAGAGTCACCTCTGCTGCGGAGGATAAGTTCATCCGAGTCATCAGCCTCAGAAATCACAGGTTAACAGCAGCTCAGATTAGAGACCAGGTCAATACCACACAGAGTTCTAGCAGCAGACACATCTCTACAACTGTTAAGAGGAGACTATGTGCAGCAGGCCTTCATGGTAAAATAGCTGCTAGGAAACCACTGCTAAGGACAGGCAACAAGCAGAAGAGACTTGTTTGGGCTAAAGAACACAAGGAATGGACATTAGACCTGTGGAAATCTGTGCTTTGGTCTGATTAGTCCAAATTTGAGATCTTTAGTTCCAACCACCGTGTCTTTGTGCGACGCAGAAAAGGTGAACGAATGGACTCTACATGCCTGGTTCCCACCGTGAAGCATGGAGGAGGAGCTTTGATGGTGTGGTGGTGCTTTGCTGGTGACACGGTTGGGGATTTATTCAAAATTGAAGGAATACTGAACCAGCATGGTTACCACAGCATCTTGCAGCGGCAAGCTATTCCATCCGGTTTGCTTTTAGTTGGACCATCATTTATTTTTCAACAGGACAATGACCCCAAACACACCTCCAGACTGTGTAAGGGCTATTTGACCAAGAAGGCGAGTGATGGGGTGCTACGCCAGATGACCTGGCCTCCACAGTCACCAGACCTGAACCCAATCGAGATGGTTTGGGGTGAGCTGGACCGCAGAGTGAAGGCAAAAGGGCCAACAAGTGCTAAGCATCTCTGGGAACTCCTTCAAGACTGTTGGAAGACCATTTCAGGTGACTACCTCTTGAAGCTCATCAAGAGAATGCCAAAAGTGTGCAAAGCAGTAATCAAAGCAAAAGGTGGCTACTTTGAAGAACCTAGAATGTAAGACATATTTTCAGTTGTTTCACACTTTTTTGTGAAGTATATAATTCCACATGTGTTAATTCATAGTTTTAATGCCTTCAGTGTGAATCTACAATTTTTATATATCACAAGGCATTATGGGAAAGGAGCTGGGGAGCTCATGCGCCCTCTGTTGGATGTAACAGATCCTCAATTTGCTTTTGACTCACCGAGTCTTGAGACAGCAAACAGGATTTTAGCCAAGCCAACTTCACTTATCTGCATACAGCGCCGTTTCGGGATTTTTGTCCCTCATCAGTGCAGAGCAAAGTGAGTTGGCTGTCCCTAAGCCACTCATTGCCTCCCACAAAACCAGCCAACTCACTTTGCTCCGTACTGATGAGGGACAAAAATCCCGAAATGGCGCTGTATGCAGATCAGTAAACAGACCAGTAAATCCAGAAATCCGTCTTTATCTGGCCACAGTCTGACCTTCACACGGGCCCAGGTGAGGAAGGAGATGAAAAAGATCAAGGCGAGGAAAGCCGCAGGGCCAGATGATATCAGTGCAAGGCTAATTAAGACTTGCGGGGACCAGCTGTGTGGTATAATTACATATATGTATAATATGAGCCTGAGGCAGGAAATAGTCCCTGAATTATGGAAATCTTCTTGTGTGGTACCAGTTCCAAAGAAACCCCACCCTATGGACCTCAACGACTACAGACCTGTAGCACTGACATCCCACCTGATGAAGATCTTGGAGAGATTGGTTCTCACACATCTCCGCCCTCTAGTGAGCCCCGCTATGGACCCCCTCCAGTTTGCTTATCGGCCGGGCATTGGGGTAGATGATGCCATCATCCATCTTCTGCACAGGGCTCTGTCTCACCTGGAGAAACCAGGGAACACAGTGAGAATAATGTTCTTTGACTTCTCCAGTGCTTTTAACACCATACAGCCCAGGTTATTGAGGGACAAGCTGGGCCTTGCTGGAGTGGACCACCACCTCTCCAACTGGATCCTAGACTACCTCACAAATCGACCTCAATACGTGAGAGCCCAAGACTGTGTGTCAGGTACCGTGATCTGTAATACGGGGGGCACCTCAGGGTACGGTTCTCGCCTCTTTCCTCTTCACACTGTACACTGCAGATTTTAGGTGCAACTCATCCAGCTGCTACCTACAGAAGTATTCTGACGACTTTGCAATAGTGGGTCTCATCACAGATGATGACAGGGAGTACAGAGAACTGAACCAGGATTTTGTGGACTGGTGCCACCGGAACCACCTGAATATTAACGCGGGGAAGACCAAGGAGATGGTGGTGGACTTCCGCAAAGGCAGAAGCCCTCCTAAACCAGTGGACATCCTGGGGACGGGCATCGAGTTTGTGAACACCTATAAGTACCTGGGTTTGCTCCTTAATAATAAGCTGGACTGGGCAGATCATATGGAGGCCCTGTACAGGAAGGGCCACAGCAGGCTCTACTTGCTTAGGAAACTGAGAGCCTTTGGAATCCGGGGGGCACTTCTTAGGACCTTCTTCAACTCGGTAGTGGCATCAGCCATCTTCTTTGGAGTGGCCTGCTGGGGGAGCAGCATATCAACCAGGGACAGAAATAAACTTGACAAGCTGATTAGAAAGGCCAGCTCTGTCCTGGGGAGCCCACTGGACCCAGTGCAGGTGGTGGGTGACAGAAGGATACTGTCCATGGTGAGCTCCATGCAGAAGAAGAAGTCCCATCCCATGCATGAGACTGTGATCGCGCTGAGCAGTACTGTCAGTGACCGACTGCTCCACCCTAGGTGTGAGAAGGAGCGCTATCGGAAGTCTTTCCTCCCCACCGCGGTTAGGCTGTACAACCAACACCGACCTAAGCGGAGATCATTACACACAGAGAACTGAAATATCTCTCTGCCTGTTAAATCTCCCCCCCCCCCCTGCTACTTCCTATCTGTCTGTCTGCTATTAATGTAATGCCTCTCACCTTGGAACATTCCTGTACATGTTGTATTTGTATTTGTATCTGCTTATCTTTGCTGCTGTAACACACTGAATTTCCCCATTGTGGGACTATTAAAGGACTATTATTATTATTATTAAGTGAAGTTGGCTTGGCTAAAATCCTGTTTGCTGTCTCAAGACTCGGTGAGTCAAAAGCAAATTGAGGATCTGTTACATCCAACAGAGGGCGCATGAGCTCCCCAGCTCTTTTCCCATAATGCCTTGTGATATGTACAATTTTTATAGTCATGAAAATACAGAAAACTCTTGGAATGAGAAGGTGTGTCCAAACTTTTGGTCTGTACTGTATATATATATATATATATATATATATATATATATATAAGATCTCAATCTATCTATAGTGTATATATATATATATATATATATATATATATATATATAACAGTACAGACCAAAAGTTTGGACACACCTTCTCATTCCAAGAGTTTTCTGTATTTTCATGACTATAAAAATTGTAGATTCACACTGAAGGCATCAAAATGATGAATTAACACATGTGGAATTATATACTTAACAAAAAAGTGTGAAACAACTGAAAATATGTCTTATATTCTAGGTTCTTCAAAGTAGCCACCTTTTGCTTTGATTACTGCTTCACGGTGGGAACCAGGCATGTAGAGTCCATTCGTTCACCTTTCCTGCGTCGCACAAAGACACGGTGGTTGGAACCAAAGATCTCAAATTTGGACTCATCAGACCAAAGCACAGATTTCCACAGGTCTAATGTCCATTCCTTGTGTTCTTTAGCCCAAACAAGTTTCTTCTGCTTGTTGCCTGTCCTTAGCAGTGGTTTCCTAGCAGCTATTTTACCATGAAGGCCTGCTGCACACAGTCTCCTCTTAACAGTTGTTGTAGAGATGTGTCTGCTGCTAGAACTCTGTGTGGTATTGACCTGGTCTCTAATCTCAGCTGCTGTTAACCTGCGATTTCTGAGGCTGGTGACTCGGATGAACTTATTCTCCGCAGTAGAGGTGACTCTTGGTCTTCCTTTCCTGGGGCAGTCCTCATGTGAGCCAGTTTCTTTGTAGTGCTTGATGGTTTTGGCCACTAAACTTGGGGACACTTTCAAAGTTTTCCCAATTTTTCGGACTGACTGACCTTCATTTCTTAAAGTAATGATGGCCACTTGTTTTTCTTTACTTAGCTGCTTTTTTCTTGCCATAATACAAATTCTAACACTCCATTTAGTAGGACTATCAGCTGTGTATCCACCTGACTTCGGAACAACACAACTGATGGTCCCAACCCCATTTATAAGGCAAGAAATCCCTCTTATTAAACCTGAGAGGGCACACCTGTGAAGTGAAAACCATTTCAAGTGACTACCTCTTGAAGCTCATCAAGAGAATGTCAAGAGTGTGCAAAGCAGTAATCAAAGCAAAAGGTGGCTACTTTGAAGAACCTAGAATATAAGACATATTTTCAGTTGTTTCACACTTTTTTGTTAAGTATATAATTCCACATGTGTTAATTCATAGTTTTGATGCCTTCAGTGTGAATCTACATTTTTTATAGTCATGAAAATACAGAAAACTCTTGGAATGAGGTGTGTCCAAACTTTTGGTCTGTACTGTATATATATATGTACAGATGTAGCAAAGGTTAACATGACTGTTAAAGAGGACCTTTCAGCACCTCCGACAAGTGCAGCTCTTTACATCAATTATTAGCTGCTGTTTAACTGATTCTGGCATAGTTGGAATTTTTTCTCTAGCCCCCCACCATGTCTGAGCAATCAATGTTGTTATCTTTGGTGCCAGATGTACTATATAGGTTCTGTACTGTCAGAAGGGAGTGTCAGGAGGAGTAGACAAGGGGTGTGATTCTGAGCTCTGACACTGGCTGCCTCTAATTGGACCTCTGAATCACACCCTCTGCCTGACTCCGCCCTTCTGACATTACAGAGCTTAATAGCACATCAGGCACCAAAACTAACTACACTTATTGCTCATGGTGGAGACTAGAGAGAAGTTGAAACTGGAATAAGTGGAGCAATACCTATTAACAGATCCTATGAACTTGAATTAGTGGAGGTGGTAAAAAAATCGTCTTTAACAAGTCTGTGCACACACTTTCCATCATTCCCTTCCCCTTTCACTGCCACCCACACAATAATTGTTCCCCCTTTTGGAACACAGACAGGAGAAAATTAACTTTTTAATACCAAAAGTAGCATATAGTCGAGACAGGATTCTGACAGTGGAAGGCTATGTATCATAAATCTTCTTAACCCACTCCAGGCAACCAGAGGGCAGGGGTAATAAATTTTAAAAACACAGACTTACAGCCATGAAAGGAAATTAGAAAGGATGTCAAAGATGTTATATCACTCTTGTTGGGCCCAATTACAGTTGCAATCACTATAATTACACCAGTGCTCTCAGGTAGCTATTCAGTCCATTAAAGTAACTGACAACCAGCTGTAAAGGACACAACTGCAGTCCAGCTGCAGAGTATATGGTTCTTTCTACTTACTTATATGCAGAAACTAGGCAAGACAACCAGGCTGCTGGTGTGGTATGTTCTGTCCATAATATTTCAGGGCTTGCTCTCTAATCCATTCTGTGTAACTATATTAGTGACATGATTATATCGATATGTGGCCCTAGACTTAAAAGCATAATTTACTACATTGTATGATAAATTGGTACATTACATTTTTAATGCTTACTATGTATATATTATATTTTTTGCATAACTGTCCAATGCATAATCTCAAATGGCAATTCAGATATTTTTATATTAGAAGAAAATTATATTTGTATGAATAATTTTACTAATGAATAATCTCAAATGACAGTTTGACTGATTTTTATTTTTTTTTTACATTAGAAGCAAATGAATTTTTGGTTAGAATTAACCTTTTGACCCATTTGTTTTATAAGCCATATAAAGCCATTTGTTGTTAATCATTTTGCCTGTAATTTTCACAAAACAAATTTGTGAAATAATCCAGATACTGGTAAAATATTTATACAATGTGAATGGAAACTGACAAATGAGAATCTACTTTTGATATGATGCTACATTTCCTATCTATGTCAAGGCTCAGGAGGTATTTGAATGCCTGAAATATAGTGATAGATTTTAACATATAATAATTTGAAATGATAATGAGATTGTGTCGAGCCAGAACTTCTAATCACTCTTTGCCTATTAAGTAATATGGTTTCACTTAAATATGTGTGCACATGAAAAGATCTATTTATATGCAAATCCAAACCGGGTAATGTTGCGGCTGTTAGCTGTCCAGCAAAACATGCTTTAGTCTTCACTAGTCTTCATGACAATTTTGAAGACACTATTTTAAAATGATTATTGGCATAAATATTCATTTTCTCTATTTCAGCTCCTGCTTATAAAAGATTACATTCCTGTATTAAAGAAGAAACCTCTGAAACACACGCCTATAAATGGTCACAGGCAAGGTCATATGCTTATGTGGAGTTTGGTTAGATGTGGTTTTAGTGGTATCTGCTTGGAACCTATTAAAGATAAACAAACCTGTGTGTGTGTGTGTGTATATATATATATATATATATATATATATATATATATATATATATATATATATATCACACACACACACACACAGTGGATACGAAAAGTATTCAGACCCCTTTAAATTTTTCAGTCTTTGTTTCATTGCAGCCATTTGCTAAAAGCAAAAAAGTTCATTTTATTTCTCATTAATGTAGACTCAGCACCCCATCTTGACAGAAAAAAACAGAAATGTAGATATTTGCAAATGTATTAAAAAAGAAAAACTGAAATATCACATGGTCATAAGTATTCAGACCCTTTGCTGTTACACACATATTTAACTCACATGCTGTCCATTTCCTTCTGATCCTCCTTGAGATGGTTCTACTCCTTCATTGAAGTCCAGCAGTGTTTAATTAAACTGATTGGACTTGATTAGGAAAGGCACACATCTGTCTGTATAAGACCTCATAGCTCACAGTGCATGTCAGAACAAATGAAAATCATGAGGTCAAAGGAACTGCCCAAGATGCTCAGAGACAGAATTTTGGCAAGGCACAGATCTGGCCAAGATTACAAAAGAATTTCTGCAGCACTCAAGGTTCCTAAGAGGACAGTGGCCTCCATAATCCTTAAATGGAAGAAGTCATGTGCAGTATAGAACTCTTTCTATACCTGGCCATCCAGCCAAAATGAGCAATCGTGGGAAAAGAGCCTTGGTGAGAGAGGTAAAGAAGAACCCAAAGATCACTGGGGCTGAGCTCCAGAGATGCAGTAGGGAGATGGGAGAAAGTTCCACAAAGTCAACTATCACTGCAGCCCTCCACCAGTCGGGGCTTTATGGCATAGTGGCCCGAAGGAAGCCTCTCCACAGGGCAAGACATATGAAAGCCTGCATAGAGTTTGCCAAAAAACACATAAAGGACTCCCAGACTATGAGAAATAAGATTCTCTGGTTTGATGAGATGAAGATTGAACTTTTTGGCGTTAATTCTAAGCGGTATATGTGGAGAAAACCAGGCACTGCTCATCACCTGCCCAATACAATCCCAACAGTGAAACATGGTGGTGGCAGCATTATGCTATGGGGGTGTTTTTCAGCTGTAGCGACAGGACGACTGGTTGCAATTGAAGGAAATACGAATGCGGCCAAGTACAGAGATATCTTGGAAGAAAACCTCTTCCAGAGTGCTTTGGACCTCAGACTGGGCCAAAGGTTCACCTTCCAACAAGACAATGACCCTAAGCACACAGCTAAAATAACAAAGGAGTGGCTTCGGAACAACTCTGTGACCATTCTTGACTGGCCCAGCCAGAGCCCTGACCTCAACCCAATTGAGCATCTCTGGAGAGACCTGAAAATAGCTGTCCACCAACGTTCACCATCCAACCTGACGGAACTGGAGAGGATCTGCAAGGAAGAATGGCAGAGGATCCCCAAATCCAGATGTGATATACTTGTTGCATCATTCCCAAGAATACTCATGGCTGTACTAGCTGAAAAGGGTGCTTCTACTCAATACTGAGCAAAGGGTCTGAATACTTATGACCATGTGATATTTCAGTTTTTCTTTTTTAATAAATTAGCAAAAATATCTACATTTCTGTTTTTTTTCTGTCAAGATGGGGTGCTGAGTGTTTATTAATGAGAAATAAAATGAACTTTTTTGCTTTTAGCAAATGGCTGCAATGAAACAAAGATTGAAAAATTTAAAGGGGTTTGAATACTTTCCATACCCACTGTATATATATATATATATATATATATATATATATATATATAAAGTCATTGCCGTAAGTGTTGGCAATCCTGAAATTTTTCCAGAAAATGTAGTATTTCTCCCAGAAAATTATTGCAATTACACATGTTTTGTTATACATATGTTTATTTCCTTTGTGTGTATTGGAACAACACAAAAAAACTGAGAAAAAATGGCAAATTGGACAGAATTTTACACAAAACTCCAAAAATGAACTTGACATAATTGTTGGCAAAATTTTTCTAAATTGTGGGTAAATAACTTTGTTTCAAGCATGTGATGCTTGTTCAAACTCACCTGTGACAAGTAACAGGTGTGGGCAATATAAAAATCACACCTGAAACCAGATAAAAAGGAAAGAAGTTGAATCAATCTTTTCATTGTGTATCTGTGTGCCACACTTGGCATGGAGAACAGAAAGAGGAGAAGACAACTGTCTTTGAGAACCAAGATTTCAGAACCAAAATTGTGGAAAAACATCAACAATCTCAAGGTTACAAGTCCATCTTCATGTTCCTTTGTATAGGTACATAACATAATCAAGAAGTTTACAACCCATGGCACTGTAACTAATCTCCCTGGATGTGGACAGAAGAGAAAAATTGATGAAAGATTGCAACACAGGATAGTTCAGATGGTGGATAAGCAGACCCACTCAAGTTCCAAAGAAATTCAAGCTGTTCTGCAGGCCCAGGGTGCATAAGTGCATCCTTTGACATTTAAATGAAATGAAATGCTATGGCAGGTGACATGGGAGGACCCCACTGCTGACTCAGAGACATAAAAAAGTTAGACTGCAGTTTGCCAAAATGTACGTAAGTTAAAATTCTTGACAGATGAGACCAAAACTTTTGGTAAAGCACATCATTCTACTGTTTACCAAAAACGGTCTACAAAGAAAAGAACACAGTACCAACAGTCAAATATGGTGGGGGTTCAAAGATGTTTTTCTGATACTGGGTGCCATGACTGTGTGCAAGGCATCATGAATTCTGAAGATTACCAAAGGATTTTGGGTTGCAATGTAGGACCCACTGTCAGAAAGTTGGGTTTGTGTCCTAGGTCATGGGTCTTCCAGCAGGACAATGACCCCATAAATACTTCAAAAAGCACTCAGAAATGGATGGAAATAAAGCACTGGAAAGTTCTGATGTGGCCAGCAATGAGTCCGGATCTAAATCCCATTGAACACCTTTTGGTGATCTTAAAATTGCTGTTGGGAGAAGGCACCCTTCAAATATGAGAGGCCTGGAGCAGTTCGCAAAAGAAGAGTAGTCCAAAATTCCAGTTGAGAGGTGTAAGAAGCTTGTTGATGGTTATAGGAAGCAATTGATTTCAGGTATTTTTTCCGAAGGGTGTGTAACCAAATATTAAGCTGAGGGTGCTAGTAATTTTGTCCGGCCCATTTTTTGAGTTTTGCTCAATATTATATCATTTTTGGATTAAAAAAATAGGGCATGAATCAAGTGCTCATATTTAGAAAGTAAACCCAATAGCACAAAAATGAAAAAAATAAAATATAGCTTTTATTAATATAAACGAAAAGGTCCAGGTCAGAACAGAAACACACATTAAAATAGTATGTGTATATATAAGGTGGTCTTGTTACAGCCAGGTCTTCCAGGAATCGTTATCTATAAAGGGTAATGATACAAAACACCCCAATATAGAAGAATCAGTAAAGAAAACACAGGAAAACCTCAGACCACATAATCTAACTAATCAGCTTAGCCCTCTGACAAAGGGAGAGCTATTATATACTTGAACAAGTGAAAGGCAAATTACCACTTGAACATACACACTGTGCAGGACACTTGCCCATTCAAATAAAGTGAGCTAGACAGGGTAGCAAACACTAAAGAGTAGCCCAGCTAGCCCTCTCACTAAAGCCCCTCAACGCATTTCCCCCTACGGGTTCATCAGGAGAACATAGATTTAATAAAACATGCCTATATGTATTATGTTAGCAGCCACAGTTATATAGTATGCCAGTACTAATAAGCAATAGAGGCTGTTTAGCTGATGCCCTGATGGTGGACAGCAGCATATAATTAGCCTCTATGCCGATATGCAAGGAGCAGTAACAGCCACGGTTAGTTAATATACCAATGCACAAGTGCAGTAAAATCTGCAGTTGAGCTGGTGCCCTGATGGTGGACAGCAGCATGTGAAGATAGCCAACCTGAACACAGCCAGAAGCCTAGCTCATATAGCGCTAACCCCCGCCCCTTTAGCATGCCCCTATCTGTGACATCAAAAGACCCAACCAATGACATGGTGAGTCCCTCCCACCAAGGACGGAGGCTCGTACTAGTGGGCGTGCCCATTGGTATGGAGACGGGAAACGCTGTGCTGCTGGCATTGAATCAAAAGAAAGGTAAGGAGAAGGTGAAGTAAACAAATCAGCTCCGTGAATGTCCCAAATTAAATAAAATATAAAAAACAAAAAACAAAAGCGCTACAGGATGTCAGACATACAAGCCTCTTTGCAACAACAAAAGATGAAAGCCTGCACACTTATTCAAACTAGATAAAAAAATGAAATCGAAAAACTGGCAAACTACACATTGAAGCACAAACAAGGCTAACAGCGATGTCATGATAAGATGAAACATACAGCGCTAAAATAAGAAACAACACACCTGACACAGTAAAGCCCCCTATATGAAGGGGAGAAATATTGATATAGATTTAAATAGCTTAAGAATGGTGTGAGGGGAAAAAAAAAAAAAAAAAAATGTAATTAAAAAAAATAAATAAATAAATTGAAAGACAAAACACGAGGCATACATACCATAATAGTGAAGATCAGTCACATGAAATGGGTATGTAATGTATATGCAGATTAACCAGACTCCATAAGAGTCGTAAATGTACTCGTAATTATTTTCTATTTGATGGGCACTTCTTCCACCAGCTGCGCGGACCCGCCATGGGCAGTTCCACTGCGCCAACTTACGCAAATTTGTTTCTCAGCTGGTGGGAGGAGCGCCTCGTCTTTACCGAGCTTTTTGAGAGATGGACTGGTTGGATTTCATTGTGGCTTAGATACATAGATGACTTTTGATATTATGGACGGGCCCTGAGGACGAGTTCTGGAACTTTGTGGGAGACCTTAACCATAATCAGATCAACCTACATCTTACGGCATCTATTAGCCTGAGATCTATCACTTTTTTGGATTTATTCATATCTATTGATGAACAGGGTGGTCTAACGACTACATTTTTTCGCAAGGAAACGGCAACCAATTGCCTGCTCAAGTGGGATAGCTATCATCCTTCCCCTTTGAGGCGTGGGATCCCCAAGGGACAATATTTGAGAGTTCGGAGGAACTGCTCGGACCATGGGGATTTCCACGCCAAGATTCTATATTTATGAATCTTATGAAGTCTGGTTAATCTGCATATACATTACATACCCATTTCATGTGACTGATCTTCACTCTCATGGGATGTATGCCTTCTGTTTGTCTTTCAATGTATTTATTTATTTTTTTTAATTTAAATATTTTTTTTTTCCCCTCACACCATTCTTAAGCTATTTAAATCTATATCAATATTTCTCCCCTTCATATAGGGGGCTTTACTGTGTTAGGTGTGTTGTTTCTTTATTTTAGCGCTGTATGTTTCATCTTATCATGACATCGCTGTTAGCCTTGTTTGTGCTTCAATGTGTAGTTTGCCAGTTTTTCGATTTCATTTTTTCATCTAGTTTGAATAAGTGTGCGGGCTTTCATCTTTTGTTGTTGCAAAGATGCTTGTATGTCTGGCATCCTATAGCGCTTTTGTTTGTTTTTTTTTATTTTATTTAATTTGGGACATTCACGGAGCTGATTTGTTTACTTCACCTTCTCCTTACTTTCTTTTGATTCAATGCCAGCAGAACAGCGTTTTCCGTGTCCATACTAACGGGCACGCCCACTAGTACGAGCCTCCGTCCTTGGTGGGAGGGACTCACCATGTCATTGGTTGGGTATTTTGATGTTACAGATAGGGGCGTGCTAAAGGGGCGGGGTTAGCGCTATATGAGCTAGGCTTCTGGCTGTGTTCAGGTTGGCTATCTTCACATGCTGCTGTCCACCATCAGGGCACCAGCTCAACTGCAGTTTTTACTGCACTTGTGCATTGGTATATTAACTAACCGTGGCTGTTACTGATCAGTGCATATCGGCATAGAGGCTAATTATATGCTGCTGTCCACCATCAGGGCATCAGCTAAACAGCCTCTATTGCATATTATTACTGGCATACTATACAACTGCGGTGACTAACATAATACATATAGCCCTCCTAAACCAGTGGACATCCTGGGGACGGGCATCGAGATTGTGAACACCTATAAGTACCTGGGTTTGCTCCTTAACACTAGAAGTCCCAGAGAGGGGTCATTTAACATTTCTACCTTTGGAACCCAGAGACGGGTCGAATGATCTGAAGGATTTTATCTAACATCCTATAATCACCGTCTTTTGTTCTGTAATTAAGGCCATTACTGTCACACCACAGGAGGTTGTTGTTTTCCATTGAGTTTAGCTATTTAGTGTCTAGTTAGTTCTATTCAGTTTATTGTATTTGATAATATAAAGACTATACATATTGTATTAAGTTTAGTTTTATTTGAGCAAAAAAGCACTGAAACAATTAATCATTTTTTATATATTTTAAATAGAATTAGAAATTTTAGAGCAAGGTACAGTTGTGAGTAATGACCAGAAGCATTTGTCTAAGGCAGGGATAGGCAACCTTTTTTGTTCGGCGTGCCGATTTTAATAAAAAAATCAAAGATGGAGGTACTCGGAGTGCCGGTCAATAATTGTAAGTCTGACGACCCCTAAACTAAAGTCATATACCACAAACCATAACACAGAAGTGCTGCCACCAGATGCTTTAGGACACATGCGTTTACTGCTATTTCCTGGGACACTCCTGTACTTTCTGATTAGAAGCAATGAAAGTCCATGTGCAGCCCCCAATTAGTGGTAAATTTATTGTGTCCAGGAGCCCCGTATGGCGGCATCCTTATGGTGAATACACACTATGTATCTGGATGCAGCTATATTTGGAACTTTTCATTCAATGTAAAACTGGTGCATTTTTGCACAAAAAAAAACAAAGCCGGAGTTTTCTTTGCAAAAACACATCCTTAATATAGAAAACACACCGTTATACAGAATAATGTCCCATAGTGGTCCCTGCACACGGTATTATGTCCCATAGCGGCCCCTTCAACATGGTATATGTCCCATAGCTGCCTCTGCACACGGCATTTGTCCCATAGCTCCCTCTGCACACAGTATTTGTCCCATAGCAGTCCCTGCACACAGTATTTGTCCCATAGCGGCCCCTGCACACAGCAATATGTCCCATAACGGCCCCTACACACCGTATATGTCCCATAGCAGACCCTGCACACGGTATATGTCCCATAGCGGCCCCTGCACACGGTATTATGCTCTATAGTGGCCCCTGCACACAGTATTATGTCCCATAGCAGCCTCTGCATACGGTATTTGTCCCATAGCGGCCCCTGCACACGGTATTATGTCCCATAGCGGCCCCTACACACAGTATTTGTCCCATAGCTGCCCCTGCACACAATATTTGTCCCATAGCGGCCCCTGCACACGGTATTATGCTCCATAGTGGCCCCTGCACACGGTATTATGTCCCATAGCGTCCTCTGCACACGGTATTTGTCCCATAGCGGCCCCTGCACACGGTATTATGCTCCATAGTGGCCCCTGCACACGGTATATGTCCCATAGCGGTCCCTGCACACGGTATTATGCTCCATAGTGGCCCCTGCACACGGTATTATGCTCCATAGTGGCCCCTGCACACGGTATTATGCTCCATAGTGGCCCCTGCACACGGTATATGTCCCATAGTGGTCCCTGCACACGGTATTATGCTCTATAGTGGCCCCTGCACACGGTATTATGCTTCATAGTGGCCCCTGCACACGGTATTATGCTTCATAGTGGCCCCTGCACACGGTATATGTCCCATAGTGGTCCCTGCACCCGGTATTATGCTCTATAGTGGCCCCTGCACACGGTATTATGCTCCATAGTGGCCCCTGCACATGGTATATGTCCCATAGTGGCCCCTGCACACGGTATATGTCCCATAGTGGCCCCTGCACACGGTATTATGTCCCATAGTGGTCCCTGCACACGGTATTATGCTCCATAGTGGCCCCTGCACACGGTATATGTCCCATAGTGGCCCCTGCACACGGTATATGTCCCATAGTGGCCCCTGCACACGGTATTATGTCCCATAGTGGTCCCTGCACACGGTATTATGCTCCATAGTGGCCCCTGCACACGGTATATGTCCCATAGTGGTCCCTGCACACGGTATTATGCTCTATAGTGGCCCCTGCACACGGTATTATGCTCCATAGTGGCCCCTGCACACGGTATATGTCCCATAGTGGCCCCTGCACATGGTATATGTCCCATAGTGGCCCCTGCACACGGTATATGTCCCATAGTGGCCCCTGCACACGGTATATGTCCCATAGTGGCCCCTGCACACGGTATATGTCCCATAGTGGCCCCTGCACACGGTATATGTCCCATAGTGGTCCCTGCACACGGTATTATGCTCCATAGTGGCCCCTGCACACGGTATTATGCTCCATAGTGGCCCCTGCACACGGTATATGTCCCATAGTGGCCCCTGCACACGGTATATGTCCCATAGTGGCCCCTGCACATGGTATATGTCCCATAGTGGCCCCTGCACACGGTATATGTCCCATAGTGGCCCCTGCACACGGTATATGTCCCATAGTGGCCCCTGCACACGGTATATGTCCCATAGTGGTCCCTGCACACGGTATTATGCTCTATAGTGGCCCCTGCAGGCAGAAGCGCCCGAAGAGTACAGAGCGGCTGCGGAGCGTGGAATAGTGAGTACATTGTTTTTTATGTTTGATCATCTCCCCGGGGGCTCCGCTTATTATACTCGGGGGTCTGAAGAGACCCCACAGTATAATAATAGCAGTTTCGTTTCGGCCGTGTTTGGTCCGATCGAAACTGCTGGGTGAGGAGTCCGCTGCCGTGCCAGGGGAATAAGCCTCGCATGCCAAGAGTGGCACGCGTGCCATAGGTTGCCGACCCCTGGTCTAAGGCCTCAAGCACACTAGCGAAAAAAAATTGTGCGAAAATCGCATCGCAATGCGATGCAATTTTTTTCTGCGATTTGCCAATGTATTTCAATGGCACCAAGCACACCTGCGATTTTTTTTTCGTGCGATTTTTTTCATAGGTGCGATTTTCCTGCGACTTTTTTTTTTTTTTGTGCGATTTTTTTCGTGCGAAAAAATCCCAGAGGAGTGATCTATATGACCAATGGGACAGATCACAAAAATATCGCACGTAGCTGTGATTTTTTTTGCGATTTTTTTTTTTTTTTTTTTTCTGCACCCATTGACTTGAATCTAAATATACAAAAATGTAAATATACAAAAGAACAACTGTTATTTGTTTCTATGCTTTTTATTTTTGTTATGAAAATAATAAAAAAAATACAAGGAATAAAACAATTCCACACATATTTACAATAGGCTGCTGTGGGGGGCTGCGTGTGTGTGTGTGAGTGGCATGTCCTTCTTGTGTGACTAGCATTTCAGCACTCACTCAGCAGTCTGTCTGCACTGTCGGAACATACCTGGCACTGCCTGGGTATGTCCCTGGTACATTTGCCACACGTGTATTTGTAGCAGTAAACACATCTCTCAGTTGCACAATTGTTCGTGCATCGATGGTTGACCTGACACTTCGCCCTTTTGCCAGGGCTGGGTGTGGAAGGTTGTTGCCGAAGGAGTTTCTCCTTGCGTGCCTTCTTTTCAGTCACATGAGAGCCACCTAACTCTTTTGCAAGCTCAACCAGGAAGTCCACCCGTCTCTCCTGCACCCCAGTGCATGCCTGATAAAGAACATGAGCATTCAGTGCTGCCATGTCAATAATGTTGTAGAACACGGCGAATGGCCATCTCCGTGTTCCTGCATGCAGGCTGTACTCCCGCACCATTTGGTCCATTACATCCACACCGCACTTTGTGTGGTTGTATTGTGTGACCGTGTTTGGCTTCCTTTTGTTGGTATCCTTAGTCTCAACCACGCTGTGCATGCTGCTGAGAATGTAGACGGCCTTCTTTCGTTTGGGTGCATACACTGTCAGTGTGGCATCAGTGGTTGAAAACACCTGAGTGGTGAATTCAGTGCGGTCCATCTGTCTAGCGGATTGAGGAATTTCCCGGCGACTCTTGTTGACTGTGCCGAGGATAGTGGTTTTCCGGCTAAGCAGTCATTGTGCAAGTGACAATGATGTAAAGAAATTGTTCGTGGTTACAGTTCTGCCATTGTCCATGAATGATTCCATCAGCCTCATCACTACAGTTTCGGACAGTCTCTCCCCGCTGGGACGACTGGGGTCCTTGCCAAGATATGGGAGGACATTACAGATGTACTTTGATTTCAAGTCGCAGACTACTTTGAGAAGCAGTCACATCCCCCACAGCACAAAAGGCTGCATGCAAATTTGCTAAGGTGTTAGCAAATATTCCCAGCACAACAATGCAGCTGGGGGGTGGGCAGACACTCAGGAGCAGCTTACATTCTTTTCTTTACACTCTCTTACAAGACCTGAGGTGGATCAACACAATTTCCCCCTGCAGATTCCTCAGACAATGGCCACATTTACAAATGAAAGGAAATGCTAATTGGAGCCATCAGAGTTGTCAGTTTGGACTAAGGGTCATTTGACCCTCTTTCAGGACTTGAAGGGGGAGCTCGAAATTTCTGGGACTTCTAGTGTTAATAATAAGCTTGACTGGGCAGATCATATGGAGGCCCTGTACAGGAAGGGCCACAGCAGGCTCTACCTGCTTAGGAAACTGAGAGCCTTTGGAATCCGGGGGGCACTTCTTAGAACTTTCTTCAACTCGGTAGTGGCATCAGCCATCTTCTTTGGAGTGACCTGCTGGGGGAGCAGTATATCAACCAGGGACAGAAATAAACTTGACAAGCTAATTAGAAAGGCCAGCTCTGTCCTGGGGAGCCCACTGGACCCAGTGCAGGTGGTGGGTGACAGAAGGATACTGTCCGTGGTGAGCTCCATGCAGAAGAAGAAGTCCCATCCCATGCATGAGACTGTGATCGCGCTGAGCAGTACTGTCAGTGACCGACTGCTCCACCCTAGGTGTGAGAAGGAGCGCTATCGGAAGTCTTTTCTCCCCACCGCGGTTAGGCTGTACAACCAACACCGACCTAAGCGGAGATCATTACACACAGAGAACTGAAATATCTCTCTGCCTGTTAAATCCCCCCCCCTCCTCTGCTACGTCCTATCTGTCTGTCTGCTATTAATGTAATGCCTCTCACCTTGGAACATTCCTGTATATGTTGTATTTGTATTTGTATCTGCTTATCTTTGCTGCTGTAACACACTGAATTTCCCCATTGTGGGACTATTAAAGGACTATTATTATTATTATTATATAGGGATGTTTTTTTAAATCTATGTCCTCCTGATGAACCCGTAGGGGGAAACGCGTTGAGGGGCTTCAGTGAGGGGGGCTAGCTGGTCTACCCTTTTTAGAGTTTGCTACCCTGTCTAGCTCAATTTATTTGAATGGGCAAGTGTCCTGCTCAGTGTGTATGTTCAGGTGGTAATTTGCCTTTCACCTGTTCGAGTATATGTAAGCCATGTACTGGGGTGAGCTTCCCAGGATACAGAGAAGTCACGAACAAAGGAAGCGACTCCAAATCAATTTAGAAGAAACAAGATTTTACTTTGTGTAGTAACACGCCTTTACCAAAAAAAAAAAAACACTCCCAACTATTTACATACACTCAGCCAGGAAGCTGAGACCCTGGTGTTGTACAGCGCGGTGCCCTCTCATGTGCAGCTCCAAAACACTCCAAGCTTTTACCTATCTGCAGGCTGCAACCAGCCGCTTGTTACCTTTTTATCACCCTAGTCAAAGGAACAATTCAGTGAGTGTGATAGGGGCACCGGCGGTATAACACAAGAGCTTACAAACTTATCAAAATACCCATATTCCCCACAAACAAATTACAACCAAGTAAATATAATAGTAGTTCAGCTTGCAAGCCAAAGAAATATGACAATGTATAAAATGTCGCTTCTAGACTTCCTCAGAAGCTCCTGTCTGGTAGTTACAACTCAGTAGAATTCTCTGAGTCTTAGTCCTTACTACCGTTTAGGTAGATAATTCACCAGTAGTGTGGCCTGTGAAGATGAGTATGCCTAACTAGTCTAACTACAGGCCCTTACTCAGTCCCAAGCAAAACATTGTAATGCGGTGCGTGCACGATTACTTCTCTTACTGATCCAGATTTGTTTGGTACCTTTTAGCTTTTGTCTGTAACAGCTGAAAACAGGGCTCATCCAAACATGCGGCCTGACTGACAGGGCCACTTCTCAGCCGGGTCCTTGATAGCAATCTTCAACTTAGGATGCTGTCTGAACAAACCCTGGAACAGTCTCTGCTTCAGCATCCCCTTGTTATATCTCCGATCCCTTAGGAATCCTTTTCCTCTCACTTCAGTCCTTCTTCTTCTAAAAGTTCAAAAGCACACTCCTAAGATGGCTGCTACACACACTCTGCTCCTTCTTGTCCCACCTCTGCAGAACAGGGTCTCCACGTCACTACTCCAGGGAATTACAGAATTACAGTCTTTTCTATTTCTGAGGTAACAGTGGCCTCTTGTGGTCAAACAAACAAATGTCAGTTTATAAAAAAAAAATAACCTTATTTATAGAAACAGTTACATTCATAACATGAGGGTTGTTTCCCCATCTTACATATATAATAGCTCTCCCATAGTCTGAGGGCTAAGCTGATTAGTTAGATTATGTGGTCTGAGGTTTTCCTGTGTTTTCTTTACTGATTCCTTTATATTGGGGTGTTTTGTATCATTACCCTTTATATATGAGGATTCCTGGAAGACCTGGCTGTAACAAGACCACCTTATACTGTATATACATATACTATTTTAATGCGTGTTTCTGGTCTGACCTGGACCTTTTAGTTTATATTAATAAAAGTTATATTTTAGTTTTTTCATTTTTGTGCTATTGGGTTTACTTTATATCATTTTTGGTTTTTTTTTCTCTGTTTTTTTTTGTGTTCTTCCAATACACATAAAGGAGATAAAGATGTGTATAACAAAATGTGTAATTTCAATAATTTTCTGGAAGAAATACTTTATTTTCTGGAAAAAAAATAAAAAAAATAAAAAAATATATATATCGGTATATATGTAGAAGTCCAAACAAAAAGACAGCAACAGCAAAGGTATGGGTGCCAGCCCAAGGATACTTGCAGGTCCAGTATAAAAATACAAAAATAGGTGGCACTACAATGAAGTAGTAAAAAAAGTGGGTTTTATTTCCCCAAATACACAAGCAACTTTACGTGCCCAGCATTTAAAGGGCATGCTGGTTTGGGAATGATCCAATGGTGCTAGTGCCCTCCTTTTTTGTCTTTGGGGTTGGCCATAGACTTGGACAGCCTCATTCTCAGTTTTTATAATATAATATATAAGGTGCCTGGAATGGACTATTGGATACAGTACATATAGTGTGACCAAAAATATATGCATTTATTCACACTATGATGCAGTTTCTATGCAGTTATTACAGCTCTAATATTACCCCTGTCCATATTTATATGTTGTTGTTCATAGATCTGAGTCATGGACATGGGGAGTGAATAATATTTACAGGTATACAGTGTTTTGACAAGTTTTTTTTATATTTAAATAGTCCATGAGCGTGAGTTTAGGGTTTTAACTGTTATAAGATGGCTGCTGCAACTTCTAAATACATAGTGCATATGCTTGAGCAAGTGTTTCATTATACTATAGTAAGATGGCGCCTATCAACTTCAGAATGGCTTATGAGCATGCTCTCTTGGTCATGTGATCATGTGGACCGATGATAACTATACACTGCCTGCACATGTGTAGATGGTGTTTTGAGATCCATGAGATTGTTTGCACTTTATACTGGATCCGTACAGATATTCAAATGTCCTTAGTAATGCTGCACCTGTGTTTAATTTCACATTAATGGTACTTATGTACTTTTATGGAGTTTTGATACTTTTACATGTGATGTTTTGTGCACGGATTGTATGACATATATTACACTCATTGCACTTTCATACTATGGTTGCAATTACCTTACACTGTATATGTGATTTTGAGATTAGTCACTTTTGTACATGATTGTTAATTAAGCATCAATTTATCTTGCCCACTATATAAAACTGATTGTATATACCATTCACTGGTTGAAAAAGGCTCAGGTATGAGCTGAAACGTCGCTTGTGTATTTGGGGAAATAAAACATACTTTTTTTCACTACTTCATTGGAATTCCGCCTATATATATATATATATATATATATATATATATATATATATACACTGTATATATAGAGCGAGAGAGCGAGAGCGAGAAGGGTGTGTTTTGGGAGAACAGGTATTTTCCAGCCAGGCAGTTACAGGGTGTGTGGTAGAAGCCCACAGCAGGGAGGTCAGGTGACTAATTAAGGCCTGATATAGGTTGTGTGTCAGAACTAGGATGTGTGGCACTACACTGAGGAAACTGACCTGTGTATCTGAACCTGCATGAAGGTAACTCTGTGACACCCGTTTATAGTAACCAGAGCGGGAGTCTGGTAGCCAGGCTCCTGTACAGAAAGGGAACGTTTCTGTGTTAGTTAGTTCTCAGCCGAGAAGGTTTTTTTTTGTTGTTTTCTGTTCATGTCTTTTAAGTGAATAAACTCCATACTTGAGTGTGATCCAGCGTCTGTGTCCCTGTTTCCTGCACTGCTACCAAACTTCTATCTGAGGTGTTCCCCACATATGGTGCTTTGGATGCGGGCATAAGTGCAGTGAGACATACACGGGCTGCATGTTCTGGTAGCTGACGGCGCTGAGATAGAGAGCTACAGCCATGGAGGAGGTTGTGAAGCAGCTGATACAGGATAATGCAGCACAACAGGAGACCAACCAACTTCTGGCCAAGCAGATGTCGATATTGCTGGCTGCTCACCAAAAGGCCGACCCACCAAAACCAGTACGGGACGTTAGGAAAGAGGTCCGTAAAGCGTTGACCAAGATGACGACAGAGGACGACGTAGAGGCCTATCTGACTGGGTTTGAAAGAATGGCCATCCGTGTTGGCACCTTTTCTAGTCACAGAGCCCCAGAAAGCCTATTTTGACCTGAGTGAACAGGATGCATGCGACTACCAGCGGGTGAAGGGTGACTGGGTGTGGACCAGCACATTTGGGCTCAAAGAGTCCACAATTGGGAATACCAGGAGGCATTACCACCGAGGTCACAAATGCACCACCTTGTACAGCTTGTCCGTAAGTGGCTCCAGCCGGAGACGCTGACCCCAGCCCAGATGGTGGAGCAGATCGTCATAGACCAGTACCTGAGGATAAGATCCAGCAGTGGGTGGGGCATGGAGACCCGACTAACGCCAATGAATTAGTGGGGTTGGTGGAACACTACTGGGCTACACAGTCCCTCAGGAAGGAGCCCCCCCAGATCCCTCAAGTCCCCAAGGCCTGGAGGGCCAACATTCCTTGAGCTCCCCAGTATAAGATAGTGACCCAGGGGAGGAGGAGGTGAGAGACTGTCATCTGCTGGGATTGCCATGAGCCAGGCCATATTGTGGCTAGTTGTCCCCATGCCTTGGAGCCCATAGACTGCAGCCTGGGTCAGAGGGTGTCCCTCTACGCTGCCCCAGCCTATGCTGCTGCCACCGCGGACACTGCTGATGGGCGCCGCCTATGCCAAGTGACCGTAACTGGGTGCCCAGTGGTGGCACTACTGGACTGTGGCAGTCGGGTGACCCTCGTTAATGGGTTCTGTGTCGACCCCGGGACTGTCACCGGACGCACAGTTGGGGTCCTGTGCATACATGGTGATATAAGAGACTACCCGACTGTGATTGTCGGCATCCAGACCCCCTGTGGGGAGAGCCGACACGAGGTAGGGGTTGTCAAGAACTTAGCCCATGACCTCATTCTGGGACGGGACTTTCCCCTGTTTTGGACTCTGTGGCGGGGAAAGCAAAGGTCTGAAAACACACCCCCAGGAATACCACAAGTATTGTCTGGTCAGGTCCTGGAGCCTGAACCCAATGACCGGGACTCTAGGGTTCCTGCTGTAGGGGTGACCATTTTAGGAGAAAATGGTAGCTCTGTGTTTCCCCTGGAGGTAATGGCAGGCGAAGCCGAGGAGGCTGGTACCAAACCTCAGATGTTGGACTTGGAGGTGTCCCGTGATAACTTTAGTTCTGCACAACTTCAGGACCCCACCTGGTAAGGGCCTGGGAAGTGTTCACCCGCATGGCTGTCAACCAGGAGTTGTTATACCGAGTTGACAGGGTGCAAAGTGAGACCTTAGAGCAGTTACTGGTACCCCAGTCTTATCGCCGGACGGTGCTGGAGTTAGCACATAAACATGTGCTAGAGGGACACATAGGTGCCACAAAAACACTGGACTGCATATTGCAGCGTTTTTATTGCCCGGGATATCATGAGGTTAAAGTGTTTTGTGAAACATGTCCGGAGTGTCAGTTGCATGCCCCCATGGCACATTTTCGAAGTCCCCTGGTACCTCTGCCCATTTTGAGGTGCCCTTTGAAAGGATTGCCATGGACTTGGTAGTCCCTTTAGTTAAGTCCGCTCGGGGGCATCAGCATATTTTGGTAGTCATGGATTACGCTACCCGATATCCTGAAGCCATCCCACTATGGCACACGTTGGCGAAGTTGATTGCCAAAGAGTTGTTTGCCATGTTTTGTCGAGTGGGTCTACCCAAGAAGATCCTCACTGATCAGGGTACCCCGTTTATGTCTAAAGTCACCAAGGAACTGTGTAAACTCTTTAATATCAAACAGTTATGTACATCTGTTTACCATCCCCAGACAGACGGGTTAGTAGAATGGTTTAACAAAACCTTAAAAACCATGTTAAAAAAGGCGGTAAACAAGGATAGAAAGGACTGGGATGTTCTGTTACTGTATTTGATGTTGGCCATCCGTGAAGTTCCACAAGCTTCCACTGGGTTTTCTCCCTTTGAGTTGTTCTACAGCAGATATCCTAGGGGTCTGTTGGACATTGCCAGAGAAATGTGGGAGCAAGAACCCACCCCCCACAAAAGTGTTATTGAACACATCACTGGTATGCAGGACAGGGTGGCGGCTGTTATGCCCATAGTTAGAGAGCAACTGGAGGAGACCCAAAAGGCTCAAAGCCAGGTTTACAATAGGTCGGCGAAGGTAAGCACCTTTAAACCTGGTGACCGAGTACTCATACTAATTCCCACAGTGGAGAGTAAGTTCCTTGCCAAATGGCAAGGACCCTATGAGGTGAAGGAGAAAATAGGGGAATAGGCAACCCTGGCACGCTGACATGATTAAAAAACTGAGACGTGCCTCACGGGTTGCAGAACGCCTCTGGAAGAAAAGCCACTCCCAGGAGGACTTCCTTAGGTACAAAGAGGCAGTTCTCACATTCAAGAACACAATCACCTCTGCAAAGCAGGTCTACTTCACCACACTAATATCTGCCCTATCCCGCAACCCCAAACAGCTATTCACTACCTTCAACTCCCTTCTCCGTCCTCCTGTGCCCCCTCCGACATCACTTATCACAGCTGATGACTTTGCCTCTTATTTCAAAAGCAAAATCGACACCATCAGAGACAGTCTCACCCTACACCCCCATCAACCACTCTACCCAACTGTCCTGTGCTCTTCATCTTTAACCTGCTTCTCCACCATCACCACTCTCCACTCTAATATCTAAATCCCACCTCACCTCCTGCGCGCTTGACCCCATCCAGTCACATCTCATCCCCAAACTCTCTGAAGTCATTACTCCAGCCCTAACTCATCTCTTCAACCTATCCCTAACCAAGGGATCCTTCCCTACCGCCTTCAAACATGCTACCATCACCCCTATACTTAAGAAACCCTCCCTCGACCCGTCCTCTCCAGCCAACTATCGCCCCATCTCACTGCTCCCGTACGCCTCTAAACTGCTGGAGCAACGCGTCCACTCCGAACTGTCCTCCTATCTCTCGTCCAATGTGCTCTTTGATAGACTACAGTCAGGTTTCAGACCCCATCACTCCACAGAAACTGCTCTAACCAAGGTCACTAACGACCTCCTAACTGCCAAAGCCAAACGTCACTATTCTGTCCTCCTCCTCCTCGATCTCTCCTCTGCCTTTGACACAGTTGACCATTCCCTCCTGTTATAAATGCTTTCATCGCTTGGCATCTCTGACCTGGCCCTTTCCTGGATCTCCTCATACCTCACCAACCGCACATTCAGTGTCTCCCACTTGCACACCACCTCCCCGCCACGCCATCTTTCTGTAGGTGTCCCCCAAGGCTCCGTCCTAGGACCCCTCCTGTTCTCCATCTACACCCTAGGCCTTGGCCAACTCATAGAATCCCATGGCTTCCATTACCATTGCTATGCTGACGACACTCAAATATATCTCTGGACCAGACATTACCTCCCTGTTGTCCAGAATCCCAGAATGTCTAGCAGCTGTAGCCTCCTTTCTCTCCTCCTGCTTTCTCAAACTCAACATGGAGAAAACGGAGTTCATAATCTTCACCCCTCCACGCACGACCCCCTTACCTGACCCATCTATCAAAATTAATGGAACCACTCTCACCCCAGTCCCACAGGCCCGCTGCCTTGGGATAACCTTAGACTCTGACCTATCCTTCAAGCCGCACATTCAAACCCTCAACACCTCCTGCCGCCTACAACTCAAGAACATCCACCGAATCTGCTCCTTCCTCACCCCCGAAACTACAAAGATGCTAGTTCACGCCGTCATAATCTTCCGCTTAGACTACTGTAACACTCTTCTCCATGGCCTCCCAGCAAACTCTCGCCCCCCCTCCAGTCCACCTTAAACTGTGCTGCTCGCTTAATACACCTCTCCCCCCGTTCTTTATCGACCGCTCCCCTCTGCCAATCCCTTCACTGGCTACCCATCGCCCAGCGAATAGAGTTCAAACTACTAACACTGACATACAAAGTCATCCACAATCTGTCCCCTCCATATATCTCTGACTTAATCTCCCGCTACCTGCCCACACGTAACCTCCGATCCTCCAAAGACCTCCTACTCCGCTCTGCTCTTATCCGCTCTTCATACAATCATCTCCAAGACTTCTCCCGTGCATCCACCATACTCTGGAACTCACTACCAAGACACATAAGACTGTCCCCCACCCTCACAAGCTTCAAGAAGGCCCTGAAGACTCACCTATTCAGGAAGGCCTACAACCTCCAATAACGCTACTGTCACCACACCACCACCTGAACAGCCTCTACCCCCACCTTCTGTCTCTCTCCCTCTTCCCTCATAGATTGTAAGCCCTTGCGGGCAGGGCCCTCTATCCTACTGTGCCAGTTGGTCAATGTTTGCATTATATGTTTTGTATATCTTGTGTACCATATGTAAATCCTCATATGTAAAGCACCATGGAATTAATGGTGCTATATAAATAAACAATAATAATAATAATAATAATAATACTACTAATAATAATAATAAAAGTAAACTACAAGGTTTGTCAGCCTGCTCTGGAGAAAACCAGAGCAGATTTATCATGTAAACCTGTTATAGGCGTGGAAAGACCGAGAGAGTCTGCTTACGGAAAAATCTCCAGCTAAACTGCCTCCTGTACTATCCCCACAGGCTGCAGTTAGGACTACCGTGGAAGCAGTAGGGGTAACAAAAGCAGAGTCCCTGACGAAAAGCCAACAGCAAGAATCCAGAGAGTTTGTAGCAAGGAATACAGATGTGTTCTCCAAGCTACCTGGGTGTACATTCATAATCAAACATGATATTGTTACCGAGCCCCAGGTATAAGTATGGTCGAGACCGTACCGGGTCCCTGAGGCTCGTCAACAAGCCATTTTGGAGGAAGTGCAGAAAATGTTACAATTACGTGTCTTTGAGGAATCCAAAAGTGAATGGGCCAGTCCCATTGTCCTAGTTCCCAAACCAGATTGGACGTTGCGTTTCTGCAATGACTTCAGGAAACTGAATGAGAGACTGGGATGGGCCCGGTACTTCACTACACTCGATCTCACTAAGGGATACTGGCAGGTACCCCTGACGGATAGCGCCAAAGAAAAAAAACTGCCTTTATCACCAATGAGGGACTTTTTCATTATCTCGTGTTACCGTTTGGGCTCCATGGGGTCCCAGCCACATTCCAACGCTTAATGGACAAAGTGTTAAAACCTCATAGAAGATACACTTCAGCATATCTGGATGATATCATGATTTTCAACAATGACTGGGAGAGTCACTTGCCCAAGTTACAAGCTGTAGTGAATTCTTTGAGAGCAGCTGGCCTGACCGCTCACCCCAAGAAGTGTGCTTTGGGGATGGAGGAAACACGTTATTTGGGGTATGTAATCGGCCATGGTATAATCAAACCCCAGGTCAACAAGGTCAACTCTATTCAGAAATGGCCTCGACCTGTGAGCACCAAACAAGTTAGGTCATTCCTGGGCATTGTTGGGTATTAGACGCTTTATGCCCAACTTTGCACAGTATCTGCTCCCCTGACGGACCTTCTAAAGCAGGGGTGTCAAACTCATTTTGACCTGGGGCCACTTCAGCCTCACTGGGTACCTTGAAGGGCCAAGATTATTTTACACGTGTATAAAAGTAACTTCTCCTTAACAGTTAAGCGAACTATTAGACAGCGTATAATATAAACAGGCGCCATAGCCCCTATTTATAGCGCCCCATTTACACACACTATAATGTTCCACAGCAGTCCCTGCACACTGTATTATGACTCGCAGTTGCCCCTGCACACGGTCTGATGCTCCATATTGGCCCCTGCACACGGTATTATGCTCCACAGTGGCCACTGCACACGGTATTATGCTCCATAATGGCCCCTGCACTGGTATTATGCTCTATAGTGGCCCCTGCACTTGTATTATGCTCCATAGTGGCCCCTGTACTGGAATTATGCTCCATAGTGGCCCCTGCACAGGGTATTATAATACTCTTATTATACTCTGGGGTCTTTTCAGACCCCAGAGTATAATGATCGGAGACCCAGGGGAGGATAGAAACATAAAAATCAGTGTTACTTACCTATCCTGGACACCGGTGCACTCCTTGCAGCTTTCGGCCCTGTTTAATTGCGCACAGACGTCACGTGATCAGGCCGGCGACGCGGCCTGATGACGTCACCAGAGGCCTCAAGCCTGCTCGGAGTTACATCGGATCGCAGGAGGTGAGTAACATTGGTTTTTATGTTCCCTCACCTGCCCTAAGCCTCCGATTATTATACTCCGGGGTCTTTAATAATAGTAGTGTTTGAGGCCCGCGGCCTCACTTACTGATGCCCGCAGATGCTCACAGCAGCATCCACTTGCCTTTCTGCGTCCCATAGCAGAAGGGGAAGCGGAGGCGGCCACGAGCAGACGTGGGGTAGGTAAATAAATAGGCCGTGACCTGCCAGGGATACTCCAGCAGGTCACGGCCTATTTATATATAAAAAAAGTTATACTCACCTTCGATGCCTTGATGCAGCCGCCGCCTCCTCTTCTTGTCCGCGACATCTGTGTCTCAGCGTAGGCGGCGCGATGATGTCATTGTATCGCGACGTCTCTTAAACCAGCCCAGGACAGGCCCCGCTCAGCTCTGTTTTTTTTTTTAAAGCGGCCTGTCCTGGGCTGGTTTACATTGAATAGAAAAATGCCGCCCCCAAACAGTGAGGGACAGTGCCGGGCCGGATAACAGAAGGCAGCGGGCCGGATTCAGCCCGCGGGCCTTGTGTTTGACACCTGTGTTCTAAAGGGTAAAAAGTCCGTTATGGTGCAGTGGAATGACCAGGCTGAAAGCGCTTTTCAGGCGTTAAAGGTGGCCTTGTGTCGTTCTCCTGCCCTCATTACGCCCGACTTCAGCAGAGAGTTTGTGGTACAGACAGATGCAACAAATGTAGGGCTGGGAGCTGTCCTATCTCAGGAGGTGAATGGAAAAGAGCATCCAGTCACTTACCAGAGCAGGAAACTCACACCAGCAGAGAAAAACTACAGCATAGTAGAGAGAGTGTCTGGTGATAAAATGGGTGTTAGAGGCCCTGAGGTACTACTTGCTGGGGAGGCAGTTCCGTCTAGTGACCGACCACTCACCCCTCACTTGTAATTTCCCCACAAAAAAAAAAAAAAAAAAAATTAAAAACCATGTCAAATGTTCGCCTTGGGGCCCAGCCATTCCTAGTTACGCCACTGATTGCAAAGCTCACCGATGGCGTACGGTAGAGAAATTTATTTATTGAATGTCTAAGATAACTCATTTCAGAATGTACTGCACTACACAGAGTGCTCCCCTTCCTCCGATCAAGTAGACATAAACAGTCCTTGCTACAAAACACATCTATATAAATGAACCCACCTGTCACTATTCAGTCACCTGACTGGTTGGGGGGAGTGGACTTGAACCACTCTACATAATTAACACAAAAAGGAATGCATAGAAACCAACATCATAAAAATAAAATACATGTGTAAAGAAATAAATTTCTTTACCGTATGCCATTGGTGAACTTATGAATATTTACATCCTGTGAGGAGTGCGGATCCTGGTGTTTTTTTAGTTATCCAAGGATATACTGCATATCTAAGAGGATTTATCTACATACGAACCTGGTGATACCAGATAGCTTTTTGCCAGTGAAAGCTGCCCTCAATTTGAGGAATACATTTACATAGTAGTTGTGGCTCGACGCAACTCACACAGATGAGCATCCAATCTTCAAGGGCTTGAAGGGCTTTCTGTGGTCTTTTTGTTTTTTGTTTTCTACTAGCTATTTCATAGGGAAATGGTGCTATGTATCACAGTCCTAGATCTCTTTGGTATTGAAGAAGTTAAAAAGCACAGGGAGCATTGAAAAAACTTTGAGACATTTGACACAAAAATATTTCATTTCCATTTATCCTGTCAGGGAACTTAATGGAAAGCACTATGGGGAATCTGACAGAGCTCAGGGCGGTTAATGTCAGAAGAAAATAACTCTGGCATAGATACTGTTGTTACTGTATATATTGTCAGATTTGTAACACTTGCTCTGTGGATTTATAACACTAGAATGTATGACGGAACAGAGCCAAATCTTTTTTTTTTTTTTTTGCTGTGAAATACTTAATAAGGTTCACACTTCCTTCATTTGTGATCGTCTTAATTAACAAGGACGACCGAAATCTTTCTAGCCAATAATAAATGGGGTGGGGTACTGGGTTCATATTCTTTTATGGGTACCATATAGTAGTTTCTCTGTAAAGTGCACCTCTGTCATGAAAGATTGACTCTAACATGTGACAAGGATATAAAAAAAACAACAACTATAGTATCAGTAATACATTTAGTTTATTGGTACCACTGTGTAATCTTATTATATGAATGACATATTACAAAATGCAACTGTTCAATGCCTGGTTGCTTAATATGAAACTCCACAAAATGAAATCTGGACAGATGGCTCCAAATATTTTGATTAAGACACGAGGTTAATACTAGAAGAGTAACAGTGGTCCCCAGAAGCCCCGTCTTCCATCTCATTTACAACCACCTGCTACTTAGCTAATTAATGAATTTCCCTCCAGGGTACTATATGATGGATCCTAAATATATTTACTTTTCTGATGTTTTAACTAAAATAAATTGTGTCATGCTACAATTTCCATGTTCTTATTTAAACTAAGTAGCCATTTTAGAATTTTATTTGAAAACTTTGTATAATTTTATTTAAAAAATCTACTACTTTCCCCAGATGGACTGCATATGTGATATACTGTATTTTACTGAAATCTCTTTATTTGCCTACATAAAACATTTTAAAAATTACATTTATACTTCAGATACAAAAAGTACAATCTCATATTATTCTAAAATGTAGCCACTTTACATTAACTACACTTTTTATATATACAAAATCTAAAACATTTCCATATAGGGTCTTCTCAGAGGCATAACTTGATGCTCCTGGACCCTAGTGCAAAAAAATGCAATGGGGCCCCCACTTACCATGTGCTATCTATAATACTTTTTTATATTGTAGTGAGGTTCCTCTTTGGGCCCCCTGAAGCTCCAGGGCCCAGTAGCAATTGCTACCGCTGAACCTCCTACAGCTATGCCCTGGGTCTTATTATTATTATGATTAATATTAGGGTCTTATATTATTGTTATTATTATTACTAGTAGGATCACCCATAGCAAACGGACACCACACATCCAGCCCACCACAGGTGATCCTGCCAACAGACTCCCCAAAGTGTAGATTCCAATTAGTCTTCAGAAAAGACCTCTTTTGACAACCACTTCCTGGCTATTATTAGCCTGGCCAAGGAAAATAGATTATAAATGTGTTCTAGTTTGACTGCATCTTTCTGAAATCTACAAATATCTCCCAGAATTACACATTCAAATGTATTGACTATTTGCAACTTATATTACCTTTATTTTCTTAATTATTTCTTTCCAATATTTACACACCTACCATTCATGTTCTATTTATGATCCAAATCCACTTTATATACTGAACACCTATGAATACAACAAAAAATGGGAATGGCACACCCAATTAATTAACAAAATATATCCTTTATTTAGAATAAATACATATATATAATTAAAAAATTGATGATACAAACAGCAAAGATAGTGTCAGATAGGTAGCGGAGGTCAGATATACATTACAAAATCTATAATAAGTAACCACCACATGCGTAAGTACGAATGTATACGGGTAAGTATATCACAAAATGTAATAATGAAGCCATAGATATGTAACCCTCAAAAACGGGGAAAATTACCCATCTATACAGAAAGACCAATTCATATAAATATATAAATAGCAGTAAAAAAGTCAAATAGAAATGGCCAATAAATAAATGTAAACATACCCATAATAATTTCAAAACACCTCCGCAACCGCTGACACACATCCGACGCGTGTTTCAGCATAATGCCTTCATCCAGTGGTGGTGTCAGTGGACACAAATCACAGTATATAAGGAGTACTAGATCACGATCAGGTGTGTATGGGCTGTCCAAATCCATAATTAATAACTAAAACACCCCAGAAAGAACACTTACCCCCTGTACATGGCGCATGTCCAGCCGACGAGAACGCCAAGTCACATGACCGCATCCGCATCACAAACGCAATGTAAGAAGAGGGAAAACGTGTCTGTTTTTCACTTTTCTTTTTTTTTTTTTTTTGTATTTAATAACACAATGTGCTACTAAAAAACTTTATAAAATAGTTTTTCCTCTTCATTACGGTAATTTTTATCTTTTATGGTGTCATCGGGGGTGGGGATATAACCCAGAGCATAATGATCGGAGGCCCAGGGGAGGTGAGGGAACATAAAAAACAATGTTACTTACCTCTCCTGCGCTCAAGCAGGCTTCGGGCCTCCTTGGTAATGTTCAAGACGTCGGTGGGCCAGTTTGATGTCACTATGCGTCACGATGCATGCCTGGCTCACATTCCATCTGGAACCAACATTGAAGAGGTAGCAGGGAGTGCGCCGGAGCCAGGGAGAGGTAAGTAACAGTGTTTGTATCCTCCCCGGGTCTTTGATCATTATACTCTGGGGTCTGAAAAGACCCCATAGTATAATAATTGTTCATGGGTAGTCCACAATGGGGCATAATACTGTGTGCAGGGGCCACTATGGGGCATAATACTGTGTAGAGGGGCCACTATGGAGCATAGTACTGGGTGCAGGGGCCAATATGAGGCATAATAGTGTGTGTAGGGGCCACTATGGGGCATAATAGTGTGTGCAGGAATGCGGTTTTGTGCGGGGGGGCGGTTGCCGCGGTGGCGGTTGCCGGGGGGGCTATGTCAAATGTTCGCTTTGGGGCCCAGCCATTCCTAGTTATGCCACTGAGTCCAGTATAGGTACAGTCTATTTATGGCTGTGTTGTTATAGAAACCTGGAAAATTATATGTGAACTTACACACATGGACAAAATTGTTGGTACCCCTCGTTTAATGAAAGAAAAACCCACAATGGTCACAGAAATAACTTAAAAGCGCCAGACTGGAATTTGCCAAACTACATGTTGACAAGCCACAAAGATTCTGGGAGAATGTCCTATGGACAGATGAGACAAAAATCTAAACTTTTGGCAAGCCACATCAGCTCTATGTTCACAGACGGAACAATGAAGCATATCTTGAAAAGACCACTGTCCCTACTGTGAAACATGGAGGAGGCTCTGTTACGTTCTGGGGCTGCTTTGCTGTATCTGGCACAGGGTGTCTTGAATCTGTGCAGGGTACAATGAAATCTCAAGACTATCAAGGGATTCTAGAGAGAAATGTGCTGCCCAGTGTCAGAAAGCTTGGTCTCTGTCGCAGGTCATGGGTCTTGCAACAGGATAATGACTAAAAACACCCAAGAATGGCTAAGAGGAAAACATTGGACTATTCTGAAGTGGCCTTCTATGAGCCCTGACCTAAATCCTATTGACCGTCTTTGGAAGGAGCTGAAACATGCCGTCTGGGAAAGGCACCCTTCAAACCCGAGACAACTGTAGCAGTTTGCTCATGAGGAGTGGGCCAAAATACCTGTTGAGAGGTGCAGAACTCTCATTGACAGTTACAGGAATCGTTTGATTGCAGAGATTGCCTCAAAAGGTTGTGCAACAAAATATTAAGTTAAGGGTACCATCATTTCTGTCCAGGTCTATTTCATGAGTTTTCTTTTTTAAAAAATTCTGTTGAAGCATGGTTGAAAAGCAATGTCTGACTTTCATTTGTTCATTATCATAGAATTTTTAAATATTATTACTTTTGTCAGATTCAAGTTATTTCTGTGACCATTGTGGGTTTTTCTTTCATTAAACGAGGGGTACCAACAATTTTGTCCATGTGTGTATATTGACTGATATATTTAAGGACCTGCGAACTGCTATTGACTAATACAAGTCATAAATAGCTTGGTTGCTATGGAAACCTGGTGTAAACCTGTCTGCCTGTGGAGAGTAAGCGTCTGCGAGCTTCTATTGGCTGATAAGGGACATGTGACCGCGTGTATGGCAGTTGGAATATGAGTGAAAGACTTGCAGGCTTGTATTGGCTAATGGAGGTAATTTTTTGGGAATACTGTATCTCAGGAATGGTACATCCTAGAGAGCTGAGACCTGGTCTGAAATCTTCCTGGACACCTGATGTACCTGTGTGCCAAATTTTCTGAGGAGACCCCAGAGTATAATAATAGCACTGGCTCTGGAATGGGGGGGGGGCTCTTGGGAGCATATAATATAATACTGTCCCAGTATTGTTTACATGCACTGCTCACTCACCGTATTCTTGATAACTGCAGTTGTGGGTACTAAAGCTGTATGCCTTTTAAGTATCTGAGATATCTCTGCATCACCCGCAACCGCCACTATCAAGAATTCACTCTAGGGAAGGGGTAGGGGGCCCAAGACAAAAGTGTGCACCAGGGCCCACAAGGCTTTAGTTACACCACTGTTCTCAGGGTTTGGTTATCTGACATTAACAATAAACTAAGTACTTCACTGCATTAAAGGAGCTCAGCTGAGCTTTTAACCATATGTCTGACAACAAGCATGTCAGAACAGGGTCCGACAGAACCTATAATATCAAGTAATATTTAATATGTTATTTATAAATCATCCAATGAGAATTATACCTAAGTAGTTGTCTCCAAAGTCTGCAGCTGGATCACTGGGGTTCATTACTATGGGCATTTGCACACTGGGTAATTCCTTAGTACATTGGAGGGCCAGTTAAAACCTGGTGTCGGAATTGTGAATACAGATAAGTAATGCCATATATTCACAAAGTTAATACTGATTTTTTATGTGCATTTATTTTATATGTAAACTGTAAAAGTAGTGATTGCTATATAACAATTCTACAAAGAACAGTTTTGTTTTCCTACATTCTGTGGAAAAGACTACCTAGATTCATAGATGTTATGCCTATTTCATAAAGTGCCTTGTGCTGGGAAAGATCATCAATTATGCGGGTGTTACAGACATTTGCTGCTGGTTTATTTTCCAGGTCATAGGATTCATCATTTTTTAACTTGATTTCTGGTGCCTTCTAGAAAGGGAAAGTGTTAAATGTTACTTTCACAACAACATTACATAGCATAGCATTCAGACACATTTCCTAAATAATTGCTGTGCACTGCTGAAAATGGAACTTTATGGAAGCCCCTGCTGGGAAGGATTGAAGGGCTGCTGAAAGCACCTTTACTGTCAGTACAACATATTGCTTGCTGCAGCAAAATAAGCTGAAGAGTGTACAGCTATATACTGTATATTAAACTAAACAGACTGTAGCCTCAGTGTTTTATATATATTGTAAATGTACCACACTTTGTATTGTTGTGTAGCTTTGTCACTCATCATTGACTTCTGGGACAATAACAAGCTAGCATTAACATTTTATTTAGGAAACAAATCCATGTTTTATGAGCAGAATATTTAATCCTTTTCCTTTTCCATGGGGATTTCAGCCATTTTATTACAGACTAATCTACTGTAGATATTACAGTCTGCTCTTCATCCCTGTTATTTTTGTATAATCTCTGGCCATTAAAACACTAAAGGATTTTGAGTTTTGTAGATAGATAAAGACTGAATAATAGCACTGAACTAATGATATTGAAAGGAATATATGTGGCCATAAAATGACTACAGTCAGGCACAATATTCTGCCTCTTTCCTTCAATTGTATTTTTTAAAGCGCAGTGACAAAACATATGATTTATGTAACAGATATAATATACCATTGCCATTGATAGGGTATCCTCGCTTTCCAGATAGTTGAATGTCTCACCTGTGAGAACTCCACCTATCAGACAGACATTTATGGCATATGCTATGTACAGTTCCTTGCTAAAGTATTCACACCCCTTGAACTTTTTCACAATTTGTCACCTTACAACCACAAACTTAAATGTATTGTATTTTATTGAGATTTTAAGTGATAGACCAACACAAAGTAGCAGATAATTGTAAAGTGGAACAAAAATGATACATGGTTTTCAAAATTTTAATCAAATAAAAATCTGAAAAGTGTGACGTGCGAAAGTATTCAGTCCCCTGTACCCCTAAATAAAATCCAGTGCAATCAATTGCCTTCAGAAGTTAAAGGTCATGAATCGTTGATTATGATGTTAATCTGTTTTCCCTTAGTCATAACAGCAGCACAATATGGGGTATTTCTGTCCCTGTGTGCTACTAGGACAGTTGGAATTTTTAATTAGCATAATTAATTGCAGGACATCACCCCTATAAGAGGACAAAAGACATCTTCTCCCCTTGTGTCAATTATAAAGAAAACAATATTACCTGAGGGGGGGAAGCTTGTGCTGCTGTTAGGACTAAGGGAAAACAGATTAACATCATAATCAATGGTTCCGTCCTACAGCAGAACAATATGGGAACGTAGCAAGCAGATCCCCTAAGGAGGGTTCTTTTGCACTACAGTGCTTAAGACAGTATGATTGTCCAAAGGCAGTAACCTCTGAACTACGGACATCTAACCGATAGTGTTTAACAAATGTTAGTTGGGATGACCAAAAAGCGGCTGCACAAATCTGCTCAAAAGGCAAGACCGACTCTCAGCCCAGGAGGCTGACACAGCCCTGGTTGAATGGGCTCTCAGTTGGTGTTAACCCGAGCAAAAAGAAGTTTTAATTGCTTCCTTAATGCATCTTGATAAAGAGAGTTTGGAAGCCTTGAGACCTTTGTCTCTACCATATATATTATTTAAGAGGTTCTCTGATCTTCTGAAGGGCTGTGTACGCAGAAGATAAATTTGGAGACACCTTACTACATCCAGTGTATGGAGTTTTCCCTCCTCCTTGGTAGATGGAGCTGGGAAATAAAACTGGTAAGGCGACCACCTGGTTGATATTAGCCCGAAAGGTTACCTTAGGGTTAAACCCAGGAATAAAATATATGGCTCTTCAGAAGAAATGCCTGCAACTCTCATACTCTTTTTACTGAGGTGATAGCTAGCAAAGAGGTGGTTTGGAAAGCCAGAAACTTAAGATCCACCTCCTCCAATGGTTCAAGTGATGGGCAGCAGAGGCCAGAAAGAACTGTGGATAGATCCCATTGTGGAACGGGAGCTGCCATACTGGCCTAAGTCTCATAGCACCCTTAAGAAATCTGGGAATAAAGGGCTTCTGAGACAATCATATGCTTAAGCAGGGGATAGGGCTGAAACCTGTACCTTAAGTGTGGCAGGGGAAAAGCCCTTATCCAAGCCGTCCTGAAGAAAATTTAGAATCATTCTCGTAGAAGGATTCGAACTATTCACTTCCTGTCTGGAGCACCACTCCTTGAAGACATTACCTATCCTTAAGTAGCTTTTGTTGGTGGATTCTGCACTTGCGCAGGAAAGGGTGTTCAGGACGACTTCTGACAGTCCTCTAGATTTCCATAGGGACTGACCAACCTTCAGGCTGTCAGGTTGAATCTCCTCAGATTCTGGCACTTCTGAGTTCCTTGGGAAACCAGGTTCTGGATTGGGAGAAGGCTCTAATAGATCCCTTGACTCATGAGCATGAGTTGGGAACACAAAGCTCTTTTTGACCAGAATAGCAGAATGGCTATCACAGGGGCTTGGTCCTGTCTGACTTTCATCAATACCCCTGGTATCATGGAAAGTGGAGGAAAGATGTACGCCAGCCTGAACCTCCAGGGGATGGATAGGGCATCCACTGCCAAAGGATAGTCCTCCTGATACATTGAGCAGAACATCTCTGCCTTGGCATTGAGTTTGGTCACCATAAGGTCTACTTTTGGAAGACCCCACTTCAGGGTGATCTGGTGGCACTCTCTTGATTGAGAGACCATTCTCCTGATATGGTAAGATCCCAACTCAACTGATCTGCTACTATGTTCAAGGACCCCTTGATGTGAACTGCGGAGAGATGGGTCAGAATTTTCTCTGCCCAGGTGAAAATCAGACCTGCCTCCCTGAGGAGGGAAAACGCTCTGGTGCCTCCCTGTTTATTACGGTTGCCATGTTGTCGGACCGGATCTTGACAGCTCTTCCTCTGAGAAGAGGAGAGGAATGGAGGAGTGCCAGGTAAACTGCTTTGAGTTCCCTCCAGATGGATGATGTCATCCTTTCTAGCCTGCTCCAGACTCCTTGTACGGTCTTCTTGTACAGATGGGCTCCTCATCCTGAAAAGGATGCAGCGGTCAACAGGGTCCAACGAGGTTGGACTGTGGACATCAGACTTTCAGGTGTATCCACCAGTTGAGAGAAAGACGGTTTCTGGGAGAAAGTCTGATCCTCTTGTTAAGACTCAGAGGGCCATGATTTCAGACACCTAGTACTTCCGACTGGAAGGGACACATATGCCATAAAGCGCAAGGGACTGCATCGGCTGAGGCTGACATGAGGCCTAGGACTCTCATAGTTGTTCTGATGAACACCCGACATGTCTTGAGAAGATACTGAAGCGCTTTGATTATCTTTTCTCTCCTTGTCAGAGGTAAAGAAATTTCTAGGCACACAGTCAGACTGAACCTCAGAAACTTCTTCCGTGTGGAAGGAATCACCTCTCACATCTCCCAGTTATTAGCCTAGATGCTGGAGAAAAGACACAGTTGTCTGCAGGTGCTGGAGCAGGATGGTTTCTGACTAGGCTTTTATTAGCCAGTCGTTCAAATATGGCACTATGATCAGACCTTGAAGTCTGAGTGCGGCTGTTACTGGAGCCACCACCTAGGTAAAGGTGTGGGGAGCCAATAAAATGCGAAGGGCAGAGCTGCAAACTGGAAATGAATCATGTGGCCGGCAATTGATACAGCAATTCTCATATACCTTCTGTGAGGAGGATAACTGGAACATGTAAATATACATCCTTTAGGTCAAGAGTGACAAGAACATCGCTCTCCAGAAAGGATGTGACCGACTTCACGGTCTCCATTCGGAAATGCTCTTCCCTATGAAGAGACTTAGATATGTTAGGACTATAATCATAGATTATATTGGTAGCAGGAAGTCTGGAGAGAAGACCCCAAACCTTCTTCTGAGGGGGGAACTTTTTTCAAGGCTCTCTTGCCAGGTATTCCAGAATGGAATTTTCCAGTATAACCTGCTTGAGTGCATGAAGAAAGTGGGTTGCGATGAATCTGTCTTGTGACGGGATAAGAAAATCGTCCCCACAACCCCGCTGTATTACCTGTAAGACCAAAGGTCTTGGATCTTCTCCTGCCAGAAGGAGAGAAAAAAGGGGAGAGGCATTCCCAAAAGGAGTATTTGCAGCTACAGGAGGCGAGAAGCTGGCGTCAAAAGCCAGGCCTCTTACTCTCCCCTTCCTTGGGGAACTTACGTTCTAGCATGCCTCCGATATTGAAGTGTAGATTGAGGCGGCTGCTGATAACTTCTGCCCCGGCCAAAAGGTCCTGCTTTTCCTCTAAAAGACTGCGGAAGGCACTTATCCTTTTTATCACAAGACCTTCCAAGATGTTGTCCAGGCCTCTTCTAAAATGTTTACCCAGCTCAAAGGGTAGGGTGCATAAGTTATACTTGGACGCATTGTTCGCTCTCCTAGGCTTCAACCATAATGGCCTTCTACCAGCTGTAGAGAGGGCCATAGATTTGGCGGCCATCTTGACTTGGTGTATGGAAGCTTCCACTAGATAGTCTGAAGCCAAGAAAACCTCACCCATAAAGGATAATAGATTGTCTGGAGACTCCGGAGTCAATGTCCCACTCCAGTTGAGCCAGGTCGGAGCAAAGCTTATTCACTACCTCGTTGCAGTCGATGCCCACAGAAGCCTGAGCAGAGGCCGAGGAATAAACCCTCCTAAGGGTGCACTCCATGCATCTCTGTATAGAGACTTGGAGATTGGAGCCATCTTCTGCCACATGGTGGGACAATTTAGCTACCGCCATATCCACCTCAGGCAGTGGATCCCAATGATCCTGATGAGACTCAGCGATGGGAAATGGAGTCCTAAACGTCTTGGATAAAATAGGTTGCTTTTCTTGGGATGTCTCAACTCCCCTGTCATAGTTTATCCAGTGTCATGTCCACTTGGAAGGCCCTAGGCACCAGGACAGGACTGGTACAGAAGCAGACACCACTTCTAACTTAGATTTAAAAAATGCACCAAAAATCCTTACTAAAATCTAGTGCACTAGAGAACTGTGAGAAATCTATTAACCAGCATGGACATTTTGATAGATGTAATGCAAAAAAATTGTTTTTTTTTTTTGTCGCAGATTTTTCTGCGTTTTTTTTTTAAGCCAAAGCTGGGAGTTGACTGAGCAGAAGAGAGAAGTATAAGTGCTACCTTTATATTTTCCATTTCTTTTACAGACACTCCTGCATACCTCCCAACTTTCAAAGGACTTAAAGATGAACAGAATTTAGACCCATCTCCAGCCCCACCCACTTCCACTTTGGCTCTGCCCATTCCCATCAATGGCTCTTTTGTGCCCCTATAGTGGCCCTGACAGCGTGTGGCCTTAGCCTAAATGTTATTTAGAAATGTTTCATTTCCACAGCCACTTAGCATAAGAATTACTTTGCATTCTGATCACTTCTTTTTGCTTTTCCTTTCCCCTATCATAAATTGACTTTTTTCAGACAAATACAGAATATTATAGGCACAAGTTTTACATCTGAATGGGAAAAAGAAATTTCTGAGTGCTATCATAATTCAGACACAGAGGTAACTTTGTTCATGTATTTGTGCTGAATAATAATCTGTGTTCCTTCTAAACTGCACAAAGAATCAGAAGAAAAGAAAGGAAGTAGAATTACTGAAGAAATCATTCTAATGTATTTTATGAATAGGGTGATTGGTGCTTGGAAGATTAAAATTTCTACTTGTCTTTTGCCCATCAATCCTAGAGGCAAAGAAGTACAAGCTATACAAATTGTAAGAGCAGAAATATTGTGGCAATGCAATGGAATAGTTTCCAATGGATGTAACCAGTAAACGGTGTCGGGCTGGCCCACCAGAATATCCGACAGAGGGCCCAGACTCTAAAACAATAATGGTCCATTAGACACACATTTGAAGGGAACTGTGCTCTATTATCATTAGTTTGAAGCTCTAAGAGAGAAATAACTATATATCAATGTATAGGTTCATATGATACCTCAGCAAAAATAATAGACTGGATGGTGGAAATCATCCATATTAAAATATGCAATCAAAAACATTTTACAGAAAGACATCCAGGAAGCTGTTTATTGGCTGGCTGATATGGTTACCACTCAGAACCCCATGATCTCACCACACTTGATCCAAAGGGGTGAAAAGGGGGTACTCTTACCTCCTAACCACCCAGATGTCTTGATCGCTATTGATCATGGCTTCTGGGGGTGTTAAGCTGCTGGATTTTTAGCATTTTCCAACTCCTGCAGCTGGTCCTGGCTGTATAATACAACCAAAACCCAGAAACAGTGTAATAGTACAGTGCTGAGTGAGAAAGGGTTAATAGGATCTTTCTATCACAAACTACTAGTCTTCACATACGCGCTCTATTCCAGACTCTGCATTGGGATTCACCCATTTTGACCATGGACTGTCAAAATAACGGTCATATGAGTAGCCTCCATTCACTGACTTTGAATTTAATACTGTCATTTTTTTTAACAGATGTCAAATATGTGAATGTAGCTTAAGGCCTCACATTACAAATGAAAGTGAAAAATGGACATGTGACAGCTGTTTTTGCAGCATCTGTCACAAGTCCCTTTTGAATTCAATGTGTCCATTCACATGTCCATTTTTTTTAACAGTCCGTTTTTAAGATAAAAAAAAACTGACCTGAACTATCTTTGTCTATTTTCACAGATACACGAACTCAATAGAAATCAATGGATCCGTTTTAAAACGGATTCACATCTGTTTCATGTCAGTTAAAAACGGATTAGTGGGTTGAGTCAAAAAAGAAAGACCAATCTAATTTATCCGTTGTTTTCACTGAAATTTAAAACTAATGCAAAACTGATGACACTTAACCATCAAAAACGGAAAAACAGAAAGGAACACAAGCAAAACTGTTGCAAAACAGATGTCAAAAATGGACATTAATGCCAGTTTTTAACAGACGTTAGATCTATCAAAAAATTTCAATGTCGTGTGCAAGAGTCCTAAGCCTAAACACTCTAATGTTAAAAACCTGCTGCTTTTGACTCCATTTGATCAACTGTCTGTCCATGTCTGTATTTTTTGACAGACAGAGAAGCATATTCTACCATGCTTTTCTGTCCTCCAAAAAATAATGGATCCATTACAAATGAGATTTTTTAACATTAGAGTCAATATATTACAGCTGCACACATCATCCGCCTGCAGCCGTGTTTTTTTTTGTATCCGAAACACCATTACACTCTGGGTATCCTGAGACCTCAGAGTATAATAAACAGAGGTCAGAGGTAGGTTAGTTAAAATAACAAACAGGTATACTCACCTCTCCTGGGCATTCTGCAGTTCACTGGCATCTTCTTCTGGCCTCTTCTGGGACCCTGGATGATGTTATGTGACCACTGTCACCACTGAGGCCTGTGATTAGAGCATGCTGAGGTCCAGGGGCTGTAAGAGTCCAGAAGAAGATGCCAAGAGACCACTGGACGCCAAAAAGAGGGGAGGAAAGGTGAGTATACCTGTTTGTTATTTTCACTCACCTCCTCTGGGCCTCCACACCTCCACATCTTAGACTGTGTCCAAAATGGAGGAAATCAAACCCCATGAATACAAAAAAAAACAGATCCATTATATAGACCTGCTGAGTGGACAGAAGAAATGTGACATGTGAGAGGCAGGCAAAATACACCACACTTGCCCATGTTTGACAACCTATATATTCTGAATGAGTACCCTGGAGTTTGTCATGAGCTGTACGGTTGTATATAGTTGCATATTGTATGCTCATAACATTATAATGTATGGACTAATGCCCACAGTATTTCCCTTTGGTCACAAGATGCCACCGCTCCCCCCTATTGTTCCTCCACAGACTTTGTTAGAGATTTGTTGGTAGGAGGAAATCCTTCACAGGAAGCTCTGATGTGGCCATTTTAGTTAGTCTACAAGCATCTGTGAAAGGTAGAGATGCTGGGATAGGATCTGTCGCCATCAGCACTAGAGAACTTTCTGCCAGAACAGAGTAGCATTGGGTGAACAGAGGCGACCACTTCTACACTCCTCACCTTAGATGGGAGAAGATCGCGCAGGAGGGCGCCACTGGGGAGCAATGAAAGCCTTGCCTTGTGAGGAGCCGCATCGGGATCTGCGACTGAACGTATGACAGTCCAGAGGCAGTGTCGCTCGCAGTGGAGTAGATACCGCATCAACAGCAGCTATTTCAGTCGGAAAGGTCCACGACCCGGGTCGGTAAGCCTGAGCTCAGGTCCACCAGGCGGCGGTGGTCTACAACGTGCATGCAACAATAGCTAGCTTTGGCGCCAAAGTGTAGGATTAGGGTGTTAACACCTTCTATTGACACTCAGTTCAGCCTGTTGCTATTAGTTAAAGACAGCGTCTTCAGTTAATTATTATTTGTATTAAGGACGCTGTTGCAACCTAACCTCAGAGAATCCTGTGCACTTCTGAAATATTACCAAGCCCATCAAATTGCCTGTTTCTACTTGCTCAGGACTGGATACTGATATTCACTAGGAGTGACCAGGGAGGTCTGGGTTTAGAGCTTTCTATAAGTTTGTTAGCCCCTGTGCTGCATCACCGGTAAGCCGGCTTTACACACAAAACACTTCCTTCTTTATCAGTGGTATTAATAGGTAATTAGGGTGGCCGTCCTAGACGGGCCTGTCAGTAGGCAAACTATAGTGAAGTAGTTTGGACATATAGAGCCTACCAGGTTATGCAGCACAGGGGTCTCGGCTATCCAGTCGAGTGTGTGTGAAATTCTGTGTAGATCTTTTACCTTAGCCTTAGTAACAATACATTTTTAGCCGAACTGGTATTGGGTTGTCCTTCTTGTCTGCCTTCGCTGTATTCTGGGGAGCCCACCCCTGTCACGGCTTACACATGAATGGACCATAACATATATAGCAAACAAGTTTTACTCATCTTTACCACATGTGTACTGGTGTAAGGTAGCTTATCATACCACTATTAAGAACCTGGCCTGTTCAGATCAACATAAGCATACTTTAAAGGTGTTCCAATCTATTTTTTGGCCCCTGCAGAGGCTGAAAATAATATGTGCATATTCACCTCTGCATTTGGCTAAGGGTCCAGCAGAGATCTTTCTATCGTAGTCAAACCACTTTACTCACATCAGGCACTGCTGGCCTGCTTCTTCAGCTGAAGTAGCTGAAGTAAGTGTTTTATATTAATGAAATATTGCTTTTCAAAGTATTTAGCCCCTATCCATAGGATAGAGGATAAATACCATATTGATGATGGGTGGGGGGGCTGGATTGCGTGGCGCAGTGGGGGAAAGTGTGTGTTATGTGTTTTGGGTGTCTGTCTGCTTAGACCTCCACTGGGTTTTTTTTTCCCTCACATGGAATTCAGCCTGACCACAGCCAGGCTGAATATAGGTTATCTGCGGAGTTCCTATTAAAGAGAATGGTAGTGTGTCTTCAATCATCCACCAAGCGACACATCTATATTAAGCCTGGCTGCGGTCAGGCTGAATTCCATGTGGGAGGAAAGAGACCCAATTCTCAGGCTCAGTGGGAGTTTCAGCAGATGCCTGATCTGCAAACGTATAAAAATATTTTTATTTTTATATGTTTTTAAAAAAAAATTATATCCAGGAAAATGTAAACAAAAGAGGAGGGAAAACGTGTCTGTTTTTCACTTTTCATTTCTTTTTTTATTTAATAACACAAAGTGATACTAAAAACTTTTTAAAATAGTTTTTCCTCTCCATTACGGTAATTTTTATTTTGTATAGTGTCGTCTGGGGTGGGGCTAGAACCTGTAATAAGGGCGTGTTTTTGGCATATTAATTTATTATTTTTTTTATTTAAATTTTTTATTTCTTTTTAACTTTTCTATTCATTTTATTTATTAATTTTTTTTACATTGTGTCCCCATAAGATCATAATAGACCTTTGGGGACATCTAATCACAGTTTTTCCTTTTTGTGGGTGTGATGATTCTGCTTAAATATGGCTATAATTCAGAGCGGTATTTTGGTCTCTGGGTAGCGTATTTCTCTCTAGTTCCATTTATTCATACTGTGCGCAGCTATAAGCCTAGGTGTATATTGGCAGTAGTAGCAGCACTGGAACAATAGGGCTTTGTATCCATCACAGCAGGGCTCCATTGTATTCCTACACAGCTCTGAGTGATCAAAGAAACATGCATTGTGCAGGGAGATCAGATATGGCTGATAACATTGTATCATTCCACTTGGTCTCAGCTCTTTGCAAAGAATCTGGACTTGAGTGCATGATTCAATCAGACTTGCTGCCGCCGGTGACCTCATTCTGGGAGGTGGCATAAAGGGTATAAAAGATGAGGTAAGAGGCCAGTGGGGGAGTTTTTTTTTTACAGACAGATTACCCCTGAGAGGATACTATGATGAACCTACCACTGAGAATACAGTGCAGAGACTATCATTGAGATACTACTATGAGATTATGCTATGGAGACTGTGCTGAGACTACAGAGTTTTACAGACAGACCACTGTGAAGAGCATGCAGGCTGGATTATTGTATTAATGCCACATGCTAACAAGCCTCCACTGGTTATTCACACATGACAGAGCATGTGTGAGTGTTGGACTATAGAGCCACATCAAGGAGATGCATGGTAAAGTAATCATTTCACCTTTATTCCCTTTTATTTTAATTGCACTGTATCTTGTAACTAGTAACTGTTAATGCTTGTATATATCTGCATATCTGTTCTGAACTGTATATGTTAGATGTTAATACCGACCCATTTAGGGGTTAATAAATATATAAAATTCAGAAAGCTTGTCTTGTATTTATCTTGTGGACCCAACATTCACTGGCGGTGAGTGTGGTTTATATGAAAGAAGACTCAGGTGTGGCCAAAACAGTGTTGGCGCACTGAGGATCTTTCACATTGGTGGCAGCGTAGTGGGATCTTAGGATAAACGGCGTGTGTTGGTGACCTTTATCACCCACATGCTGGGGATTATGGTAATCCTATGAGACAAGCTCAGTATTAAAGCAAGCATTAAGATACAGTGAAAGTTTGATACAGTGCTGTTCCCCTCCCTTACTCTTTGTATTCTATCCTATCTTTTATTTGGCAAATACCAGTGGATGGCTAGTGGGCTCAGAAGCAGAGCTCAAGAATTGTTGAACCAGGCTTTTTGAGATCCTGAGCGTATGGCTGAAATGGAGGCAGCCACAGCCATGCAGAGAATCGAGCAGAGTCCTGATTTTGGGGCTAGGCCAGGAAGTGCAGCAAGCAGCCTGGTCCCAAGGATTACTTCACCAAGAGAGACCAGTAACCCCAGCCTTGCTATGGGAACGGTTTCATACTGGCAAATGGCCCTACAGCAAGTAGGTACCAGTGACCCTAACACATACCTGCAGGTGTTGGACCATTTTCTGGAAGCTGTAGAACAAGAACAAGAATGACAGGCAGCAGAGAGAGAGAGGGAGGCTCCTGAGCGACAGGCCGAGATAGAGAGGAAGGCTGCTGAGCGACAGGCCGAGAGAGAGAGGGAAGGATGCTGAATGACAGGCTGCTGAGCAACAGGCCGAGAGGGAGTTTCAGCTTGAGCTCAAAAGGATGGAGCTCTCCCAGCAAGCGCAAACTCCAACAACCCTGCACAGACCCTCAAGTTGGAAGGAGAGGCCAGGCCGGAGTTCACCACAGCCGTCTGTCAGGTCGGGTGAGACAAACTATGCCCCGGGTGGTCCCTCCCCTGTCCCAAGAACTCTGGGCACCCTAGTGACCTTTCCCAAACCCCAAGGGGAGGTGCGGCGGGGCCATGCCTGTAACCAGACAGGACATTTCAAGGAGGAGTGCCCCAACCGCCCTGAGAACTTTCCTGCTTCCCAAACCACAGCAGGTGGCCCATCTGTGTATCTGGACTGGGGTGCAGGAAAAGGAATGCAGACTGTGGGACTATTGACTGATTTGCCTGCTAATGTACTGTTGGGAACTGATTTAGGACCTATGATGTCCCAATATGGGGTGTGGAGCACCCCAATTTACTGTGATAAACTGTCTATGACTAATGTTGATAATGTGTCTGTCATATCTGCAGAGAGGGCCCGTAACCCCCCCTCTGAAATACTTCCCATGGCAGTAAGTGTAAATGCTAATGAGTTGCCTTCAGCTGAGAGCAGGGAAGATGCAAACGAGCTTCCTGCAACCCAGCTCAGCAAAAATGTTATTGATGCTTTGTTCACCCCCGTGCTAAGAGCCAATGAGACCTTGTCTGTAGACACACCCACATCTGCGGGGGCGTCTCCCTCCCAGCTTGTTAATATGTCTACTGCAGATCTCATTGAGGCCCGGTGTGAATTAACAATTGCTAATGAAGGTACTGTCAATGTAATTGCCAATGCTTGTTGTGAAAGTGTACAGGGTAGCTCTTCTGAGTCACTGGAAGCGACTTCTACTATTTCGCCTCAGTGCATCCGATAAGCACCCAACTGCTGACCATGTACCAGGTGGTCAGGTAGGCTATGGGGATCTTATGGCCGATCCAGGTGAGGGACGGACTGCTGGTAGTGTGGTGTTAGCCCACAGCCAGAGAGCTACAAGGGTGGAGGGCGTTCCGACCCTTGAACCGTTGCCTACACCACCTGGAGTCGGTGCTGAGACCGCCATGACTAGCCTCACCCCCTTGAAGCCGGAGGAGTCCGGCCGGTATGAGACATACACGTCTCTTCTGTCCAGTTCTATTCCAGGAGTGCCCATGGCCCAAGTGTAGATGGCATGGGGTACTGGAGGTATGATCCAAGAAGGGGGTATGTCAAATGCATTACCTGTCAATGTATTGTGGGGGGATGTTTTGGGGAAGCATGATCTCAGTCATTTGCCCAAGGTATCACCATCACTCACCCAAGTACAGGAGGAACAGGACGTAGGCCCAAAGGGGCAAGGCGTCTGGGAAGGAGGACAGGGTCCAAACATGTCTGTGCCAGAACCAGAGGTGCCCCTAGGTTTGGAAGAAAAGGGGGAGGTGCAGAATCCCCTAGAACTCTCCCAGCTAACAGCTAGTGTGAGAGAGACCCTGAGAGACCGCCGGGATGGGGTCTCTAAAATGGTACCCCAAGGGCCTGAGGTCATGAGTGTAAAGCTACGGGATGCCCGCACTCAGAAAGCGGACCCAGAACAGGCAGGAGGTAGCCAAGTGTACGTGGCTCAGAGCCTGGGCCTTAGAAGTGTCCCTAGTCAGACTAGAGAGACAGAAGGGGCCGGCAGCTATGTAACATGCACCTCTCTTTTGTCTCACTCCAGCCAAGAGTTCAGAGAGGCTGTCCAAGCTGACCCTAGTCTGGACATATTGAAGGCGCATGGCGCTCAACCACCCTCGGAGTCTGACAAGGCCCGAGTCTGCTGGGACCCCGGGGGGGAAGGTGAGGGAGCCTTGAGGCCAGAGCCTGAAAAGCTGGAGGTGGAGGTGCTTTCAGAAGAGGGGCACAGGCCCCTACTTCCTGCAAGCCCCATCTAAAGGGGGAGGTGTGATGATTCTGCTTAAATATGGCTATAATTCAGAGTGGTATTTTGGTCTCTGTGTAGCGTATTTCTCTCTAGTTCCATTTATTCATACTGTGCGCAGCTATAAGCCTAGGTGTATATTGGCAGTAGTAGCAGCACTGGAACAATAGGGCTTTGTATCCATCACAGCAGGGCTCCATTGTATTCCTACACAGCTCTGAGTGATCAAAGAAACATGCATTGTGCAGGGAGATCAGATATGGCTGATAACATTGTATCATTCCACTTGGTCTCAGCTCTTTGCAAAGAATCTGGACTTGAGTGCATGATTCAATCAGACTTGCTGCCGCCGGTGACCTCTTTCTGGGAGGTGGCATAAAGGGTATAAAAGATGAGGTAAGAGGCCAGTGGGGGAGTTTTTTTTACAGACAGATTACCCCTGAGAGGATACTATGATGAACCTACCACTGAGAATACAGTGCAGAGACTATCATTGAGATGCTACTATGAGATTATGCTATGGAGACTGTGCTGAGACTACAGAGTTTTACAGACAGACCACTGTGAAGAGCATGCAGGCTGGATTATTGTATTAATGCCACATACTAACAAGCCTCCACTGGTTATTCACACATGACAGAGCATGTGTGAGTGGTGGACTATAGAGCCACATCAAGGAGATGCGTGGTAAAGTAATCATTTCACCTTTATTCCCTTTTATTTTAATTGCACTGTATCTTGTAACTAGTAACTGTTAATGCTTGTATACATCTGCATATCTGTTCTGAACTGTATATGTTAGATGTTAATACCGACCCATTTAGGGGTTAATAAATATATAAAATTTAGAAAGCTTGTCTTGTATTTATCTTGTGGACCCAACATTCACTGGCGGTGAGTGTGGTTTATATGAAAGAAGACTCAGGTGTGGCCAAAACGGTGTTGGCGCACTGAGGATCTTTCACAGTGGGGGAGGCTGATTTCCCCTGTATCTGGGGCTGGTACATTTAGCCTCAGTTGCAGGAGGAATACAGCCTCCTACCCGTTGCTATAGAGCTGATCTGGGTCCTGTAGGACCCAGCAGCTCTTAAAGACTCTAATCCCGGCGGATCACTTGACCAACTGATGCAGAGATCATGGCCACAGCAAATCTGTTGAGTTGCGACATCATCATCTACACTAACATCGGTGGTTGACATATCCTGCAAGCTTCAGTCTGCAGTCAACAACAGAACATGCACTTTATCTTGAAAACAAGCATCATCATTTTAATGTTGTTATCAGTGTTTCCCTTTAACCGGTTAAGGACTGGGCCTAAAAGTGCCTTATGGACCAGGCCTCATTTTTCAAAACTGACATGTGTCACTTTATATGGCAATACCTTTGAGATGCTATAACTTACACAAGTGATTTTGAGATTGTTTTTTCATGACACATTGTACTTCATGTTAGTGGTAAACATTGATCAATATTTTTGTATTTATTTATAAAAAATTAGGAAATTTGAGTGAAATTTTGAAAAAAATAGCAATTTTCAAAATGTAAAATTCTCTGCTTTTCAGACAGATAGTCATACCACCCAAATACATGAATAAATATTATCTACCATATCTCTGCTTTATATCGGCATCATCTTTTAATCATCCTTTAATTTATTTTGGATGTTAGAAGGTTTACAAGTGTAACAGTGATTTTCCAGATTTACAAGAAAATTTCCCAAACTCATTTCTTAGGGACCACTTCAGTTCTGAAGGGGATTATAAAGGCCTATATATTAGAAACCCACATAAATCACCCCATTTTCAAAACTGCACCCCTCAAATAATTCAAAACAGCATTTGGGAAGTTTGTTAACCCTTTAAGCATTTCACAAGAATTAAGACAATATGGAGGTGAAATTTAGACATTTCATTTTTATCCAATAATACATTAATTTATCCCTAAAATTAACACATTCACAAAGGGTTAAAGGAGAAAATGCATCTCACAGTTTGTTGTGCAATTTCTCCCGAGCACAGAAATACCCCACATGTGGGTGTAAAATGATTTTTGGGCACACGGCAGTGCACGGAAAAGAAAGAGTGACACTTGGCATTTGAAAAGCAGACTTTGCTGGAATAGTTTTCAGGTGCCATGTCTCATTTGCAGAGCCCCTAGAGTACCAATACAATGGAAACCCCCTAAAAGTGACCCCATTTTGGAAACTACACCCCTGACAGAATTTATCAAGAGGTATACTGAGCATTTTGACCCCACAGCCGTTTCACAGATTTTATTAACATTGGGATGTGTAAATGAAAAATTACTAAAACATCACTTTATCCCCAAAGTTTTCATTTTCACAAGGGGTTAAAGGAGAAAAAGCCGCCCACAGTTTGTTACACAATTGCTCCTGAACACAGCAATACCCCATATGCGATCGTAATTTGCTTCATGGGTACATGGCGGGGCTCGAAATGGAAAGAGCACTATTTGGCTTTTGAAGGGCAGATTTTGCTGGAATAGTTTTCAGGTGTCATGTCCCATTTGCAGAGCCCCTAGAGTACCAATATAATGGAAACCCCCAAAAGTGACCCCATTTTGGAAACTACACCCCTCACAGAACATATCAAGGGGTATAGTGAGCATTTTGACCCCACAGCCGTTTCACAGATTTTATTAACATTGGAACATGAAAATGAAAAATTACTTTCTTTCCAATAAACCATCAATTTAGCCCCAAATTTTTCATTTTCACAAGAGGATAAAGGAGAAAAAGCTTTCCAAAGTTTGTTACACAATTTCTCCTGAATACAGGAATGCTCCCCTTGTGGTTGTAATCTGCTGTATGGGTACATGGTGGGGCTCAGAATAGAAAGAGCGCTATTTAGCTTTTGGAGCGCAGATTTTGCTGGAATAGTTTTCGGGTGCCATGTCGCATTTGCAGAGCCCCTAAAGTACCAATACAATGTAAACCCCTCAAAAGTGACACCATTTTAGAAACTACACCCCTCAAGGAATGTATCAAGGGGTATTATCATTTTGAGCCTAAAAATGCTTCCCAAAAATTAATATACAAAGTGAAAATTGACAATTTTAAATAAATATGCCATTTTGGTGCCCAATATGTTGTACCCACTTTGTGGCATCAGAGACATGCACTCCTAAAACTATTATGTGGGCTATCCCGGGGGAAAAAAAATTATATATGTGGGTGTAACCTGCTACTTGGGCAAACAGCAGGGCTCAGACAGGAAGGAGCACTGCGCTTTTTAGCTTTTGGAGTACAGATCTACAGTAGAGGGACTTTCTGGACGCCATGTTGTTTTTGCAGAGGTGCCAGTAAATTGGAATTCCCCAAGAAGTGACCCCATTTTGTAGGGGCAATTTTAGGGTTTTTGCCAATTTGACACGGTGTCCAAAATCCAACAATCTAAATCTATGCTCCAAAAGCCACATAGCATTCCTTCACCTCTGCCCCCTGCTGTGTACCCAAACTGCAGTTTACGCCCACATGTATGACACTGGTGTACCCAGGATAACGTACTTGGTATAAACTGCTGCTTGGGCACAGAAGGGAAGGAGCGCTATTTTGGTTTTTGAAGGACAGTTTGGTTTTTGGACGTCATGCCTCTTTTGCAGAGCCCCTGGATTGCCAGTAAAATGGAATCCGCAGACTTGTGACCCCATTTTGGGAACTACACCCCTGAAGGGATTTATCAAGTGGGGTAGCGAGTATTCTTAACCCTTAAGTGTTGCATTCATTTAATTTCAATAAATTAATGCGCAGCTGATAATGAAAAGGGAAAATTGCAATTTTTCAAGAGATACGCCATTTCAGTGCCCAATATTTTGTGCCCAGCTTATGTCAGCAGGCACAAACACTCTAAAAACTGTTAAGTGGGTATCCCGGGCACAACATCTTTTGGAGCGTTTACATCTGATACAAGCCGGACACAACGTATTATGCATTGAAATAAAATATTCCTGGAAAAATTGTCATTTTCACCTTTCACAATCATCTGTGTATTCATTTCTGGAAAATAAATTATAGCAACACTTTGAGGTAAAAAAATGCTCACTGTACCTCTGGATAAATTCCTTCAGGGGTGCAGTTTCCAAAATAGGGTCACGTATCAGGGGATTCCACTTTACTGGCATTTCAGGAGCTCTGCAAATGTGTCATGGTGTCCAAAAGCTAAACTGTCTAAATCTGTGCTCCAAAAACCTAATAGTGCTCCTTCCCTTCTGTGCCTGGCTGTGCCCAAACAGCAGTTTATACCCACATATGACATTATGTACGTTATTCTGGGTACACCAGTGTCATACATGTGGGTATAATCTGCAGTTTGCGCACACAGCAGGGCACAAAAGGGAAGGAGTGCTATGTGGCTTTTGGAGTGCAGATTCAGATGTTTGGTATCTGGACGCAATGTCATGTTTGCAGAGCCTCTAATGTACCAGTAAAGTGGAATCTCCTAGGGAGTGACCATTTTGAAAACTGCACCCCTCAAAGAATTTATCAGAGGGTGTAATAAGCATTAGTATACCAGACGTGAATGCACAGCGGATGGTGAAGAGTGAATATGTAAGCTGTGCGGAGTACATGGGGAACACGACATTCCCTACTATATCCCCAGTAGCTCCTATGATTGGGGGAGGGGGTCACTCTGGGGGTCACTTCTGGTTTATTATCCCTTGTAAGCTCTAAATCTGGTTTGTACCCTGATATAGGCTCACACAGCTTATACATTCCATCCCTACCGCAGCCAGTTGTGTTCTAATGATTTGGTGATTTTTGGGGTTTTTGTCTTCACATTGTACAAGCTATATTCTTTATTTTTCGGATGATGTAGCCATATGAGGGCTGATTTTTTGCGGTATGATATGCATTTTTTAATGACACCATTTTTTGGGGTGTCTATAGCTTATTGAATAAATTATATTAACTCTTTCTGGGTGGATTAAAAAAAAATATCAATTCTGGAATTGGTTTTTGCCTTTTAATTTTTTTGCCGTGTGGCATACAGCATAAGTCACATGTTACCTTTATTCTGCAGGTCGGTACGATTATGGCGATACCTCATTTATATTGTTTTTTTATGCGTTACTAATTCTGCAGAACAAAAACCCATTTGTGGACATAAATCAATTGTTTTTGCATCATCATCTCCTGAGAGGCGTAACATTTTTATTTTTCGGTTGACAGACTTGGTTTAGGGCTTATTTTTTGCGGGAGGACATGCGCTTTTTATTGGTATTGTTTGGAGGTACATATGAGTTTTTGATCACTTTTTATAGTATTTTTTTGTAAGCGAGAGTCAAAAATCATTACTTTCAGCGTTTTTTTTCTGGTTTTTTTTTTTTCGACGTTCACCGTGTATGTTAAATATTGTTTCAGCTTTATTGTACAGGTTGTTACGGATGCGGCGATACCAAATATGTGTTGTTTTTATTATTATTTTTATATATATATATATATATATATATATATATATATATAAATTCATTTTATGTAGGAAAAAGGATTTTTGGGGGCTTTATAACTTTTAATTGTTTTTTTTTTTTTTTTTTTTTTACACACTTAATTTTTTTTTTAAACTTTATTTTACATTTTTAACTTGTCCTATAAGGACACCAGAGCCAGCGATGCTCTGATCTTGGCTCAATATTATAGACTGCAATACACTAGCATACTCTTGTATTGCAGTCTATACAAGAATGTCAGCCGATGTAGACGCATCAGCTGACTTCTTCACATCCCGGCAGGATCAGCCAGGTAGTGGGGGCTTCAGGTAGCCTGGGGTCACTGGCCAGACCCTGGGCTACAGAAAATAGACATCGGCAACCCCCGATCTCGCCGCGTGGGTTGCCGGTGGGGGCGGTAACATGGCGGAACCCCTTGGATGCCGCGGTCATGTTTGACCGCGGCATCCAAGGGGTTAAAACCTTCGATCGGAACTAAATTCCGACCGGGGGTTATGGAGCAGGGTGTTAGCTGTCAGTTACAGCTAACACCCGCTCCCGATCCCGGTCACAGGGTCTCTGAAGTGCAGGCCGTAAATTTACTATTGGCCGGACTTCAGAGACCAGGTCCGCAGGCCGTAAATTTACGGCCGGTGGTCGTCAACCGGTTAAACATTTATATTGTAGCAAGGACTTGCTAGTATAAAGGTCCCGATACACGCTAACAAGAAATTGCTGGAAAAAAAAAAAATTACATACTCACTGCCAGCATGTCCTGACCTTCCTCCGTCCCTCCTCCATGTCTCTGCCAGCAGCCATTTCTTGCTTCTCTGGCTGCAGCTTTTGAATTTCGCGCTGTCTCCTATCCCCCGGGACACGACATGCACTGATCAGGTGACCCATAATCAGCTGATAATCGCCCCATGTAAAGCCACCTTTATAAGTTGAAGTTTCAAGACATTAAGACTTGTATTATATTATGAACAGTCAAGTTTTTCTGGTTGAAGTAATAAAAGTCTATGTGTTTAGAGTTTTAACATTTAAGTCAGCTTTCTCACTTAATTTTTCAACATTTTATTGGGGATTCAGCTTTGTCTGGTAAGTTAGTAATTTTTGTGTATATCACTCAATGCTAGTGATGGGGGTATAATATGGCCTGAGGGGTATGAATTGGCCTAGGCCAATTTATACCCTGGAGTATAACCTAGCCTAAGCCACTTTAACCCCAGGTATAGTCTGGACTGAGGGTATACTCTGGCCTGTTACACCGGACAACCCCTTTAAGCCCTAATATGGCTAGTAGCATGCAAACTCAACTTTTTTTTTTTTTTTGGGGGGGGGGGGGTGGCGGCGCCTTTCTATAGTCTGCCTCAGGCAGTAAATAGGCTAAGTTCACTCCTGTATACATATATATTTATGTATATAGCTCACAGGACATATATACAGCACACACATATACAGCACTTATGCCGTCTGAGGCCAAAGGCTCATCTGGCCTCATAGATAGTGTGACCCTGACTGGCATGTAATGCTACACTTTCCCTTGCAATAATAGATGATCACTGGAGGTTAGAGTAGCTGAACCCTCAGCAATCAGCTGATGTTTTAGGCTACATATAGTATCTACATGTAACATGTGGTATAGTGTTGGAAGGTGGGTATTTTCTTTAGCAATTAAACTTGTTTAAGTATACCAATACAATTGAATACATTTTACCCAGATGAATATTGCTTTGTTGCTTGTACTCCAAAGATAAACTATTCCTTACATACATTTTACCTTGTTTGACTTGAGCAATGACAATGGGCTTTCACAGACTGGTACCCTTGACACTGAAGATTAAGAGAAAATGCTACCGTGGAGCTTTTGTATTCTCTCCAAGAACGTCATTTGTTCTTTCTTCCAGTCTTTTCTCTAAGCCATTAGAAATAGCAGCAGAATTCTGGAAGAAGCTCTCTATAAATCAATGCACAGCGAGACAGCAGTAATCACTTTCTGGTATCTTTCAGCCATCTTTTAAAAGAGCACCCCACTAAACATCTTGCATTTGTGACTCATGCCTGTGAAGTGATAGATGTGAAAGGATCGGCACAGCTGGAGAGCTAGAAAAAGCCTTAATGAATATGTGACTTTCACATGATTGTTGGTTGAGATGCACGCACTGCTGGCTTTGGAAATGAAACTTCAACAGACCAGATTTCAATATTGAAATGACAGGATAAATTGTGTACTTATACCAAGTTTACATTGGTAATTAGAAAAGCCATTTAACTGCATTCTTGTCACAACCACAACTTTACTGTGCATGGAGACATTGTTAAGTACTAATTAGCAATGTAAGATATTCTTAAGAGAAGAAAGAAGAACTGCACGATTTAGCTAAAGGGAAATTATACCCCAAGGATAATATTTGTGTGGAAATAATAAAGTCGCAGAGCAGGATGTTTTTAAATGAAGCTTAACAAATGCTGTGTTTATTCTGGATTATATGTTTTCTGACAATTTTGCGCCTTGCCTTTTCCTTGAAGGTTACTTGGAGAAGCAGTGAAAAGCAGGTATTCCTAGAATAGGATTTGTCTTTAGGAAATGATACTGTAGGTTAAGTGAGCAATGTTCCCATGTACATTAATAAAGAAAAACAGCAAATAATGGGTTGATCCTATTATGAGAAACTCATGAAATGTGGATAAAGTTAAATTAGTAAATTAGTATATATAAATATATATCTTATCACACACACACACATATATATATATAATATACATAGATATATTCTCTATTTATCTATCTATCTACATATATATTTACAGTATATGTATCACAAATATAAAGTACCATGTTGAGGCTTGTTGGTGTGCAGCCTGCAAGATGGATTTTAACTGTGAAAAGAATACAAGTTAATTTAAATTTTTTTGAGTGGTCCTGTATTTTTATCTAATTTTGGATGGTAGCAACCAGTCTAAGGCTAAGGCCCCACGTTGTGGAAATGCTGCTTTTTTTTGTTGCAGATTTTGTTGCGATTTTTTGAGCCAAAGCCAGGAGTGAATTGAGCAGAAGGTAGAAGTATAAGAACTTCCTTTATATTTCCCATTCCTTTTGTAGCCATTCTTGGCTTTGGCTCAAAAAACCGCAATAAAATCTGCAACAAAAAAAAGCTGCGTTTTCGCAACATGGGGCCTCAGCCTAAGGCTCTTTAATCTGCTGCACCTGGAATACACCCAATGTCAGGATCTTAATTTGATGAACTCTTTGTTTTGCCAGTACTAGTGCCTTAGTAAGATGGCGTTTTGTGTGTTTCCTGTCCGTTGCCATCTTGGTTCTTGCCTGTTGATTATTTGAACTCTTGCACCTGATCACTCAGTGCCTGAGTATTGTGTTTTTCTTTTTTAATAACTTTGCAAAAATATCTACTTTTCTGGGGGTTTTTTCTGTCAAGATGGGGTGCTGAGTGTACATTAATGAGAACAATCTTAAGGAGGATCAGAAGGAAATGGACAGCATGTGAGTTAAATATGAGTGTCACAGCAAAGGCTCTGAATACTTATGACCATGTGATATTTCAGTTTTTCTTTTTTAATTTTGCAAAAATATCTAAATTTTTGTTTTTTTCTGTCAAGATGGGGTGCTGAGTCTACATTAATGAGAAATAGCAAATGGCTGCAATGAAACAGAGTGAAAAATTTAAAGGGGTCTGAATACTTTCCATTCCCACTGTATGTCTTTTCCACTGTGGAATCACATACTTTACATATATTGGTGGATCAGCAGCTCCTTATAAACTGAAACTTATTTGTTGAAAGGCTCATGTACATGTCTGAATTATTGCTCTTCTGAATTACATGTAGCTGTATTGTCATATCTACCAATTTATATGTGGCCTGCTTTGTATGTCTGTGTGCCTCCAATTTGATATGAAAGCATACAGGGTTTTTTGTTTTTTTTTAATTTCTGTCCAGGTCTAGGGTAAAATTGGGACTTGTTCACATGGCAGTGCTGTTTTACACAGATGAAACATCCATGAAAAATGGCTGTGTTGGTCTGTTGAAGTCCATTGAAAGGGCTTATTCACATAGCAGTGAATATGTGTAATGGATGTTTTTGAGGGCACCTTGATTTCAATGTGCCTATTCACATGGCCATTTTTTGAAAGACCATTTTTAATGCAGTCAAAAAAACTGACATGCTGTATCTTTGTCCGTCACAAAAGATATGGATAGAGCCTTGTTAATACAACCACCAACATTCATACGAATAAACCCCTTCCTTAGACTTCAAGGGGACAACACAGTTGTTTTTCACAGACATTAGGTTCATGAAAAACAGCACTGTTTGTCTAAGCTGGGTCGGACACGACCATTTGGTGAATGAATGGCACGGGCAGCGCTCGTGTGCCGCCCATGCAGCGGCCGTGCTTCCACAGCCCTTTTCATTCAAAATCGGACAGGAATAGGACCTGTTGGCTGGCACACAGGACCGTGTAATTCACGGTCATGTGTACGGGCCCATAGAAATGAATGGGTCAGTATGCTATCCGGGAAAAACCTGGATAGCATACTGATCTTTCATACGGTCATCTGCAAGGGGCTTTAGTCTAGATTCACATGAAAGAGGCGAAAAATGGCGAAAAATCAACTTTTCATGGCCATCTTGCACTGGAGGGGCAATTCAGTGTATGGAGGATCAATGAAAAAGTCCAAAAATAGGACATGACCTAAAATAACAATCATGTGTATAGCCCCCATTCACTGACAGTGAAATTAATGCTGCTGTGATGTCCATTAAAAAAAACGGACGTCAAACGGCCAGTATTCACTGTTGTGTGAATATAGCCTAAGGTCTTATGCATATGACAGTGATGTTTTTTGATTAATCTAATGACCATTAAAAACGGACATAAGTGTCCGTTTTTAACAGCCATTTTGTATCTGTTCAATTATAATGGCCGAGTGCCATCTGTTTTGCATCAGTGACACTGATCTCAGTGAAAAAAAACAGATGAATTTCATTGGTCTTTCTTTTTTGCTGAAACCCACTGATCCGTTTTTAATGGACATAAAATGACCATCAGTTAAAAACGGATCATTTGATTTCTATTGGGTTTGAGTGTCCATGAAAACAGGCAAAGATAGAGCATTTCAGTTTTTTTGATGGTCAGTCTAAAAAAAATGGACATATGAAAAAACACATTGATATCAATGTGTTCTCAAAATGGACGTGTGATAAACATTGTAAAAACTGCTGCGAGTCCGGCGTTTTTTCAGTTATGTGAATAAGGACTGAAGTGTGAATAATGGCCATCTCACAGACTTTTTTCAGTTGTTTGTAAGATGAGGGTCCTAAGTTGCGATAATTCTGTGATTTGGCTGTGGCGGAAAAAAAAATTCGGCATTTTACAGTACCTGCAATGTGAATGGGATTCTGGCTAATTCTATCCACACATTGCAGAAAAATGTCCGCAGTGGAAATGCTGCGATTTTGAAACCGCTGCGTTTTTGTAAATCACAGCATATCAATTATAACTACAGAAACACTGGCGTTTTCCAGACGGTGTAAAAGCGGCAGAAAGTCTACAGACAAACTCTGCGGACTTTCTGTGAAAAGCACTACAGAAAAAAAAATGATCTGTTTCCACCACAGTCTTTTCCGCAGTGCTTTTTAGCTGCAGCTCCCTACATGGGGCCTTAGCCTAAAACCATAAGTGTCTATGGGTCTATTTACATATCCATTTTTTGATGGACTGTTTTTCATGGCTGTCAAAAAAAAATGTCATGCTCTGTTAAATAGGTCCATAAACTTTCATGGATTTTAAAACAGCCATGTTATGGCCATTATGCACTGTCATGTATAGGCCCCTTCAATGGGCTTCAATAGACCACCTGGCCTTTTTTTTACGGACATTAGGTCGGTGATAAATGGCACTGTTGCTTCTATAAGGCCTGTATACAGCGACATACAGAGGCACCCGTAATAAGTGCACGTGCCACTGAATGCACTATATTACAGTACCAAAAGCTGCTGTTTTATGTAGCCATTTTTGTGCTCTGCAACTCTTTATGCTCAGACTGGCTCCGATGAATAACCAGAGCTCAACAGGAACTTGGTGTATAGAGGGACAATTTTCATTAAAACAAAGACAGTGATTGTAACCACGAGCAACTAAACCAGGGGTCAGCAACCTTCGGCACGCCAGCTGTTGTGAAACTACAACTCCCAACATGCTCCATTTACTTCCATGGGAGTTCCAAGGACAGCAGAGCAAGAAAGCATTCTGGGAGTTCTAGTTTTACAACAGCTGGAGTGTCAAAGTAAACCATCGATGCGAATGCATAACATAAAAGTGAGGACTCATGACTTATTTTGTAGTAAGAAAACGTTTGGAAGGGCATCAGAATTATCTAGCTGTTTACTAGCACACTGGCATTTCAGATCTAAACTGTCATTAAATAAAGTTTAAAACCCTCTGCAAAATGTAATATCCTAATAAATAATGATTGCAACAGACATATAAATAAGCCAGGACAGAACATTGAAGAGAACAGGACATCAACTGTCTAGAGTATAAATAATGGGCCAGTCAGAGGCAATAAGTAAACTGCATAGTAAATGTTTTATTTGATTAAAAACACTTTAAGGCTTTCTTCAGAATAAGTGATTTAGAATCTGGTATCATTGAGAATGTAATTACCTTAAGACATAAATAAATGCTGCATCTTAATGATCTTGGCTGCACATTACCTTTTTAATTCTGGCCAAGGCACAAAAGTACAATCTTTGGATGCTGTTTTATTGCTACATGCTGTTAACGTCTGTTCTTTATTAAAATAATTTACATAATGTGTTTTTGATAGCAATTCTTACAGCGTCAAATATTGTGCTTTAAACTTCATAAATTTCATTAATCATCTCAGCCTATGGGCTCTTTCACGCTCACTGTTTTTCTGTCTGTGAAAAAACAGACAGCAGACTGACCCATTACAGTAACAGGAGCCATTCAATTGTTTGTTTGTTTTTTTGGACCTAAAGACACTGAAAAAATATTTGTGGCATGCACTACTTTTCAGTTTTCCCTATTCACCTCAGGTTCAGTGCCTTGCAAAAGTATTCATACCCCTTTTGAACTTTTTCACATTTTGTCACCTTACAATCACAAACTTAAATGTATTTTATTGATACTTTAAGTGATAGACCAACACAAAGTAGCAGATAATTGTGAAGTGGAACCAAAATGATACATGGCTTTCAAAATTTTAATCAAATAAAAATCTGAAAAGTGTGACGTGCAAAAGTATTCAGCCCCCTGTACCCTGATACCCCTAAATAAAATCCAGTGCAATCAGAAGTCACTTAGTTAATAGAGTCCAGCTGTGTGTAATTTAGTCCCAGTATAAATACACCTGTTCTGTGAAGGCCTTAGTGGTTTGTTAGAGAACACTAGTGAAGAAACAGCACCATGAATACCAAGGAACTCACCAGACAGGTCAGAGATAAAGTTGTGGAGAAGTTTAAAGTAGGGTTAGGTTATAAAAACGTATCCCAAACTATGAGCATCCCAAGGAGCACTGTTCAATCCATCATCCAAAAATGGAAAAAGTATTCTACAACTGCAAACCTACCAAGACATGGCCGTCCGCCTAAACTAACAGATTGAGCAAGGAGAGCACTGGTCAGAGAAGCAGGCAAGAGGCCCATGGTCACTCTGGAGGAGCTGCAGAAATCCACAGCTCAGGTGGGAGAATCTGTCCACAGGACAACTATAAGTCATGCACTCTACAAATCTGGCCTTTATGGAAGAGTGGCAAGAAGAAAACTATTGTTGAAAGAAGGACACTAGAAGTGCCGTTGCAATTTGCCACAAGCCATATAGGGGACACAGTAAACATGTGGAAGAAGGTGCTCTGGTCAGATGAGTCCAAAGTTGAACTTTTTGGCTTAAATGCAAAGCGCTATGTGTGGAGGAAAAGTAACAATGCTCATCACCCTGAACACACCATCCCTACTGTGAAACATGGTGGTGCCAGCATTATGCTGTGGGGATGCTTTTCTTCAGCAGGGACAAGAAAGCTGGTCAGAGTTGATGGGAAGATGGATGGAGCTAAATACAGGGAAATCCTGGAAGAAAACCTATTGGAGGCTGCAAAAGACTTGAGACTGGGAAGGAGATTCACCTTCCAGCAAACAATGACCCTAAACATACAGCCAGAGCTACAGTGGAATGGTTTATATCAAAGAATATTCATGTGTTAGAATGGCCTAGTCGGAGTCCAGACCTAAAAACCATTGGGCATCTGTGGCAAGACATGAAAATTGCGGTTCACAGACGCTCTCCATCCAGTCTGGCTGAGCTTGAGCTGTTTTGCAAAGAAGAATTAGCAAAAATCTCAGTCTCTAGATGTGCAAAGCTAGTAGAGACATACCCCAAAAGACTTGCTGCTGTAATTGCAGCAAAAGGTGGCTCTATCAAGTATTGATATAGGGGGCTGAATACTTTTGCACATTACACTTTCAGATTTTTATTTGATTCAAATTTTGAAAACCATGTATCATTTTCGTTCCACTTCACAATTATCTGTTACTTTGTGTTGGTCTGTCTCTTAAAATCTCAATAAAATACATTTAAGTTTGTAATTGTAAGGTGACAAAATGTGAAAAGGGGTATGAATACTTTTGCAAGGCACTGTAGGTGATTTCTGAAAAACAAAGAAGACCACATAAATAAAAAAATGTAAAAAAATGGATGACACATGGATGGCACACTGATCTGTCATGGACACAACTCAGAAACACACTAGGATGTACAAAATCTGATATTTTATAGTTCATAAAATGAATAGTTAGTGTGAAATCAGCCTCAATCTAGTTCTGAGACACTATCATTTGGACCTGAATGCCTTAATATGCCACAAATTTTCAGAGTGACTGATGGAGGATGATAAATCTGGTGCATGTTTAGATTTAGTACAAGTTTATACCATCTAATAGTTGTGTTACTTTGCACCAGAATTTTGTAATACCTTGTTACATCATAAACTAAACTCCCTTTCAGCCACTCATACAAGAGGCCAAATTCACTATAAGCACAGATTCATCACACGGTGGCAAATTTTAACTTGTTGCTGCTGGGTTAAAATGTAACACTTATGTTTTCCACTTTGCATCTTTGATATAAGGGTCCCCTACAATTAAATGAGTACAGAATGCCTTCTGTTGTGACCCCTAGCAAGCAGCTGTAATATGCATGGGATGCCAGCAACAAGCTTTCAATACTGCCATAGCACACTCTATCAATCACAGCTGCTATAAAATTTATGATGCTGTTCTTGGTAACTAGTGAAAAGGCTGCAGCACTTGCCTGAACACTGCAGTCTAGCAGTCCATTCAAACAGCTGATCAATGGGGGTGCAAGGTGTTGGACCCCCACATTCTAATATTGATGACCTACCCAAAGAATGGACAAGATGTGATTATTGCTGGTGTTCCCAATTTTCCACCTTGCCAACTACTGTACAGTATCCTCCTTACTACATGGGAATAGTATATCATTAAATGGTATACATACCGTCATCATACATACATCATTTAATAGGCTCTGCCTACTCTGGCACAGTTGAATTTTTTTTTCTCTAGCCCTAACTATTCCAAAGCTGTTTTTTTCTTTAATGTGCCTTTATATTCTATTTAGGTTTGTACTGTCAGGTGGGTGGTGTCAGGCAGGAGCAGGCAAAGGGTGTGACTGTCAGCTCTGACACTGTAAACCTCTGATTGGAGCTCTGAATCACACTCATATTCTTGCTCCTGCCTCACGTTGCCCACCTGTCAGTACAGTCAAGTAGCATAGCAGGCACCAAATCTAACTGCATTGATTGCTTGGTATCGGTGGGGGCTAGAGGTAAAATTCCAACTGCACTAAAATCAGTGGAGTTGCGCTTTAACAGATGCTAAAAATTGAAGTTGATGGAGGTGGTGAAAATTCAACTTTAACCATGTCAGATCCATAAACTGACATGAATGCGTCACATATTCATAAATGGGATAGAGATTTTCACATCCCATCAATGACAGGTAGTGACAGGTTCAGCATAACAGAGCACTGACAGGTCTATCAACAGTTCAGTGATATGAGTTTAAGGGATATTTAAGTCCTGTTCTCTATGCCCCAGGTGCCTGCTATAAGTTGGCATGTATTTTTTAACAGAAGTCACTGGGATCACACTCAAATGACATCTGAGTATCTTCTGTGATTCATTAATTTCTATGGGGGTCTCGTTCATCAGTTTGTTGCTGTTATACTGACCTTGTCTTGTTTTACCGAATATTTTCTTGTCTTCTGATTTTGGCATTGCATCTGACATCTTGGATTGTCCCCGGCCTGGATATGTTTACTATTTTGATTCAACTCTTCTGTTCTGATCTGCCTAGTAAGTAGTACTGTTGAACTTTGTTCATATTCAGATTGCAGAGCATCTATTTTTTGCAATAAGCTACTGGGACGATAACCTGGATCCAAATTCAACATAAGCCCGCTTCGCAGTGGGCTATGGGGAAGAACACTTGGGGTGCTTTAAATCTATCTCCCAGTGCAGTGTGAGATTTAGGTTGATTGTTCTATTGATCAGTGGTATCTGCCATTTCCTGCATTTCTTGGAAATTGCTCCAGTGGCAATTCCTTAACAGGTAGCTTATCAAACCACTGTTAAGAGTTTGCCCTGTTCAGATTAAACATATTTTAAAGGACTGTTCCAAACAATTTTTTTGTCCCCTGCAGTACAATATACATACTTTCCTCTCTGTTTGACCTGAGATTCAGTAGACAGTCTCTGTTCATGTCCCCTGTCTTTGTGTGTTGGCAATAGATCAACAATCAGTGGCTAAGCAGGGATGCTCCTTTTGAATGGAATATCACTGCTCAACCACTTATTGACTGACCATAATTCTGCTGCATTTTCATTAGTAAATCTGCCCCATTAAGTGTTTGGCAGTATTATACTTACATGTAGATTATGTGGGAGCCCAGGTTACCTTCAGAAATATTTTGGCCCCACTTTTAGAAGCAAACATATGATCAATTCACCTCAGTCCATGCATGGGTTTCCTGGATTAGAAGCTATTATGATCTCTTAAGTAAAATTTGTCCTTTATTCTGTATTCCTAAATTTAGCATCCACAAAAGCCCCTAACAGGTTACTATTATGTGTATCAACCTCCATCATGTAACCCACTGGGTAAGTTTTCTGGGCACATGAAAAATGACATGTTATGTCCGTGTCATATGCTTAGTGGCTCCATATGGAGTGGGAACAGAATATTAACTGGGACCTATGCATTTACAATTAAGGTATATAAATAACTGATGTCTGTGGGGAACCTGATTTAGTTATCATTGCCTATTAAAGATCACCTGTTGACTCTCCAGACATTTGTATTCACTATAAAATAATGTTGGAGCATCTTTCCTTATAATTCTGTGTGCCATTCATATGTTGTTCTTGATGGAAATTCATGTATAGCTGGATGTTACCAGTTGGGGGGTCCCTAAACACGTTGACACTGTAGACACATCCCTTTGAAAAAAAATAGTAACATCCAGTTAGCAATATATTCATCAGTTTCTATGAGTAATAACAGAGGAACAGCACAATGCAGAGTTATAGGTAAAGATGCCCCAGAATTATTTCAAGGGGAATGCAATAAAGCTTAAAATAAAAAGAACAGAAGAGGTGACCAGTCTTCCTTAAATGGGTCACAGGTGAGTTTGGTTCCTTTATTTGTCTGGGCTTCAGGCAGCAGTACCTGTGCTGTCCTAACAGCAGCCCTGAGAGATGCACCTGTCTTCAGTCTTCAATACTCTCTTCCTATGAATTTCATTTTATTAATTTAAATAAATGTATAACTACCCCATAAGGATGAGAACATGTTTCAATATGAGGTAGGAAAATGCTTCACAACCTTCAGTTTCTTGATGGTTTAGGTTGCACTCTGCTTTGCCAACTCCACTTTTACTTAGTATTATCTTGAAAAGTCCTGTGCAATGTTCTGCTGGGAAATGTAGGAAGAGATGTTTGGTTCGGGAATATAAATCTAGGTTCCCTTTAAGGGAACCTATCCTATTGAAAATGTTGTTCAGTTGGCAGACAGCATGCTACAGAACAGAAGGAGCTGAGTAGATTGATACATCATTTTGTGTTAAAAGATTCAGTATAACCTGTCATTTATAATTTGAAATCTATGGTAAGAAGTCTTGGAGGCGGTTCTAACAGTCATCTCTCACTGTGCATACAGAACGAGCTGTCAATCACTGATAGGACCGCCTCCTTGACCTCTCAAAATAGAAAGGACAGAGATTTCAATGGATAAATGACTAATTATACTAAATCTTTTCTCACAAACCAATATATCAATCTGCTCAGCTCCTTCTGCTCTGTAATATGATGGCAACGGACTGGACAACATTTTTCATGACACTGGCAGAAAAGATGCCCACAGAAAAAAAAATCAACCTCCATAGTGCTCTGCTGAAATATTATATAGACATTTTACTTGTGTTTCCCTGCAACACAACTATAGAAAAAATAAGCAGAATACTACAGCAGCTACTCAAATCTATAGATACAAAATAGTCAAGTACTCCAAAGACAACTTTGATAATTTACCAATCTTCTTCAATGTTGCTGATATATTTTTTAAATGACCAATAATTTATGTAAACATTTGATTTGTGACTACATCACTCAAGATAAATGAATAGTTGCAATAAATGTCTATGTACACATGGTACACTGGGTATTGTAATATGTAACATCTGCAATCTAAAAATAGCATTAGAAATCGGCATGTTCAGGAAAAGAGCAAGAAGCTGGCCTGTCTATGCACAAGGGCTTACTCCAAGAGCTTCTACATGAATGTCTTCATTATTCATGAATTTTATGCACAGTGCTTGAAACAACTTTTCCTTGACCTCAGACGAACATCAACAGAGGACACTAAAGCGCATTTATTTTTTAATAAGAAGCCCATTTAATTTTCAGCTATAAAACAGCCATGCAAATGTCAACATTAATACAGTACAGAAACAGAATACACTACAGAGTAAATGCTCTCTGAAATTTCACCACCCATACTGTACTCAGAAGGTCAGTGGGTACTCTTTAATTATACATGGCATGAAGTGTTGTGATCATTGTAACTACCAGAGTCACTAACATGCAGGTATCTTGCCAATGCTGGACTTCTACTGGTTCTTATTCAGTGTTTTAGGTAAGAAACTTTAATAAGGCTTATAGACTAAATTTAGAAGGATTCACTAAATATGCAGTTAATAAGGTTCTTCTGATCCTTCCATTAGCAACAGAAATAATATAATAATAATAATAATAATAATAATAATAAAAAGTCCCACAATGGGGAAATTCAGTGTGTTACAGCATCAAAGATAAGCAGATACAAATACAAATACAACATGAACAGGAATGTTCCAAGTTAAGAGGCATTACATTGAGAGTAGACAGACAGATAGGAAGTAGAAGAAGAAGGGGGGGGGGATTTAACAGGCAGAAAGATATTTCAGTTCTCTGTGTGTATTGATCTCCGCTTAGGTCGGTGTTGGTTGTACAGCCTAACCGCAGTGGGGAGGAAAGACTTCCGATAGCGCTCCTTCTCACACTTAGGGTGGAGCAGTCGGTCACTGACAGTACTACCCAGCGCGATCACGGTCTCATGCATGGGATGGGACTTCTTCTCCCGCATGGAGCTCACCACGGACAGTATCCTTCTGTCACTCACCACCTGCACTGGGTCCAGGGGGCTCCCCAGGACAGAGCTGGCCCTTCTAATCAGCTTGTCAAGTTTCTTTCTGTCCCTGGTTTATATACTGCTCCCCCAGCAGGCCACTCCGAAGAAGATGGCTGATGCCACTACCGAGTTGAAGAAGGTCCTAAGAAGTGGCCCCCGGATTCCAAAGGTTCTCAGCCTCCTAAGCAGGTAGAGCTTGCTGTGGCCCTTCCTGTACAGGACCTCCATGTGATCTGCCCAGTCCAGCTTATTATTAAGGAGCAAACCCAGATACTTATAGGTGTTCACAATCTCGATGCCCGTCCCCAGGATGTCCACTAGTTTAGGAGGGCATCTGCATTTACGGAAGTCCACCACCATCTCCTTGGTCTTCCCCGCGTTAATCTTCAGGTGGTTCCGCTGGCACCAGTCCACAAAATCCCGGTTCAGTTCCCTGTACTCCCTGTCATCATCATCTGTGATGAGACCTACTATTGCAGAGTCGTCAGAATACTTCTGTAGGTAGCAGCTAGATGAGTTGCACCTAAAATCTGCAGTGTACAGTGTGAAGAGGGAAGGGGCAAGAACTGTACCCTGAGGTGCCCCCGTATTACATATCACAGTATCTGACACACAGTCTCGGGCTCTCACGTATTGAGGTCGATTTGTGAAGTAGTCTAGGATCCAGTTGGAGAGGTGGTGGCCCACTCCAGCAAGACCCAGCTTGTCTCTCAGTAACCTGGGCTGTATGGTGTTAAAAGCACTGGAGAAATCAAAGAACATTATTCTCACAGTGTTCCCTCGTTTTTCCAGGTGAGACAGAGCCCTGTGCAGAAGGTGGATGATGGCATCATCTACCCCAATGCCCGGCCAATAAGCAAACTGGAGAGGGTCCATAGCGGGGCTCACTAGAGGGCGGAGATGTGTGAGAACCAATCTCTCTAAGATCTTCATCAAGTGGGATGTCAGTGCTACAGGTCTGTAGTCGTTGTGGTCCATAGGGTGAGTTTCTTTGGAACTGGTACCACACAAGAAGATTTCCATAATTCAGGGACTATTTCCTGCCTCAGGCTCATATTAAACATATATGTAATCATACCACACAGCTGGTCCCCACAAGTCTTAATTAGCCTTGCACTGATGTCATCCGGCCCTGCGGCTTTCCTCGCCTTGATCTTTTTCATCTCCTTCCTCACCTGGGCCCTTGTGAAGGTCAGACTGTGGTCAGATATAGGCGGATTTCTGGATTTACTGGTCTGTTGGGGAGTAGCCACGTGGGGTGAAGTCATTGTGGTGGGGAGAACTGAAGGACATGCTGGGGTAGGAGGAGCTGGTGTGTGATCAAATCTGTTGAAGAATAGGTTTAGTTCATTAAGCCAATTAACATCTGCCTCAATCTGGCAGACAGACTGTTTATGACCCGAAATTGACTTAAGCCCCTCCCAACCCCCCTTATGTCTTTCCTTTCCATTTGCTTTTCCATTTTTTCCTTATAACTGGCTTTTCCCTGCCTGATTTGATGCCTCAGCTCCTTTTGTACTTCCCTCAGCCCCTCCTTATCTCTTGTCCTGAATGCCATCTTTTTCTCCTTAAGTAGTGTTTTTATATCAGAGTTAATCCATGGTTTGTTGTTGGAAAAGCACCTCACTACTTTTGTGGGTACTGTGTTGTCCACACAAAAATTAATGTAGTCCGTTATGCAGTGTGTGAGTCCTATTATATCTTCTCCATAAGAATCCTGCAGAACTTCCCATGCGGTTGTGTCAAAACAATCCCTCAGAGCCTCATCACTCTCCTCAGACCATATCCTCACTGTGCGGGTGACAGCTGGTTCTCTACGTACAAGTGCTTGTACACAGGTCGGAGATGCACTAGGTTGTGATCCGATCTTCCCAGGGGCGGTAGGGCTGATGCGTTATATGCCTCCCTCGCGTTGGCAAAGAACAAGTCCAGTGTTTTGTTGTCTCTTGTGTGGCAGGTTACATACTGTGTGAAACTGGGCAGTATGGATGATGGAGAGACATGGTTGAAGTCACCCGACACAAGAAGGAGGCCCTGGGGGTGTCGCAACTGCAGCTGGCTCACCATGGCTTGTAGGACCTCGCAGGCAGCGTCAGCTTTCACAGAGGGGGGGGACATATGCAGCTATCACGATGACATGTGATAGTTCCCTTGGTAGATAGAAAGGTCTCATGCTCACAGCTAATAGTTCAATGTCCTTACAGCAAGTTTGCTCCTTAATCACAATTTGCCTAGGATTACACCATCTATCATTCACAAATATTGCCAGCCCTCCTCCTTTCCTCTTACCGCTCTCCCTTGTCCTGTCCGCTCGAAGGAGTTTAAAGTCATCCAAGGAGACAAGAGTGTCCGGAGTAACTTCAGTGAGCCAAGTCTCTGTAAGCAGCATCATGCTGCACACCTGAAACTCCTGATGATGCCTGGTGAGCGCCGTTTTTTGATCAGGTGATGTTTTTCCACTGCGTAATGATCAATTTTTGTGCTATTTTACCCACTAGAGTCTTCTAGGTTTCCCTTAAAATGCAATTTGCTTGACTATATACTGCCCGCCATCAGTGCCACTCTCTGGTCAATTTCATCACTGAGTTTTTTGTCTAAAGGATCCCTTTTCTCTAATCCATTCTTGGTATATTGTACTCTTGATACCATTGCATGAGAAAACCCAACAAGTTTCACAGTGTTTGTAATACTGGCCCTGGCTGGTCTAACACCAATGGCCATACCTTGTTTGAAGTTGCTCAAATCACTCAATTCCTTAGGGACCTTTTAGACAGGGTTATTTAATAGCCAATTGTCAGGAATTAATATTTGTACAAGGGTTCGTTGTCAAAAATTGATCTGTCTTATGCTGAGGCCCCACGTTGCGGAAAAGCATCTTTTTTTTTTTTTTGTTGCAGATTTTGCTGTGGTTTTTTTGAGCCAAAGCCAGAAGTTTGAATTAAGCAGAAGGGAGAAGTATAGATACTTCCTATATATTTCCCATTTCTTTTGTAGTCAAACCTGGGTTTGGCTAAAAAAAACACAGCAAAATCTGCAACAAAAAAAAACAGCTTTTCCACAACATGGGGCCACAGCCGAATAGTTCCAGCAATTACCAGATGAGCGAGCTGGTAACAGGACAACAGGACAAAAAAAAAAAAATTGTCTGTTGACAGCACATCAACCCGTCTAACAAGGGCTCTGCTGTCGGCAGACATTGAAAGTAAATGCTGGGGAATGATCGCTTTGCCCTATGCATTGGTCTGTGTAATCAGGCCGAAGCAGAATGAACACTGATCAATATGTTTTGTAGCCGATCAGTGCTTGCTCAGAAATATCTGCTAGTCTAATCCTTATTCTAATGTAGATACACATTGAAAACCTGCTCACTTGATTTTATGCTGCACTCTAGGCTCACAAGTTTAATTTCCAGAAAAATTCCAATTGTGAAAATGAAGGTGTATCTAATAAAGTGGCCATTCTGCATATACTATTGTGAAAATACTGAATTGTAAGTGTTCAGAGGAACTAACACTTTATAATTAATAATTATAATTAAATTTATATAAATTTATATTAGCTCCTACAGTATATAACAGACTTGTACGTACAAATCACATTACTTCTATCATATTTCGTCATCTAGAACATGTTGACATAATTCATATACATTTTTAACACACAATACATTTTCCAAGCACGTTTACTGTAAATTTTCCAAACTGGAAAATTATATAAACTTTACAATATGGAATGTAGTTGCCTGCTACCTGTTATAAGTGATGACATGTCATCTATATTGAGGTACGCTTTGCTTACATGTGGTGTACAGTCACATCAGTAGGGCCTGATTGGCTGGCTGCAGCCTGGACATATGTGTCCTCTCTTCTAATATAGGTTCTTCAAATATTTTGACATGAGTGTGTGGTGAGTGTTTTTTTTAAAACAGTCTTAACCTTTGGAATTCCGTAGAGGTGTATGTAACCTTCAAAATATTTTAGTCCTGTGTAAATATATGACTTTTAAGATCTGAGGTATTTCAAAGTCAGTATTTCACCACCGTATCCCCATTTATGAGACACACAAGTATTTTATCTGCCTATATCAAGGGTTTACTGAGACTGCAAAGAATTCTTATGTGTACAGATATGTTCCATCTACAATGAGTTGCTGCCTACACTGTAAACTGTGACAATACAGAATATGGATGCCGCTGAACAACTTCTTAAAGGGTTTCTATTCTTGAAAAGACATAACAAAACATAATTTCCTCTCCTCAAGTATTTATAGAGTTCACCTAAGAAAGTGTAACATGTCTACAAGAAGTGAGGTAAGCTTCATTTATCGATGACAAAGTAGGTTGGTGGTAGAATTTGGCTCTGCAGTAAATGAATACCACTCCACTTACTAAAAGCATAGCTCCAAATGGCAGTATGTCATGCTTAAAATATAGACATATAAAGTACTGCAGCCAAGGTCACATCTACCATGAGGTGAGATGATCATTTAGCCTCAGGCCGCAGATCAGAGTCCCAGAGTGGGATGGCGACAGTAAGTGGTTTGGATGCAGACAGGGGCAGCCAGTGGTGAAACTTGGCACTCGTGGCCTGCACATCTCCACTGGCACCACTGTTACCCCAACAGTATTAGGGGCAATTTCATGTACCCTTACCCCTGTACACTGTATAATTATATTGTACTTACAGAGCAGTGATGCGCAGGTCAGAGGTGCACTGGCAAACAGCCTGTGTGATTCTTCTATTCTCCTCCTGGCTCCCAGCGGTACCATAGAGAAGGTTGGTAGGTATGGAAGTTTCCATAGAGTCAGGGTGCCAGGAGGAGAAGAGAAAATGCGCACACAATCTGTGTGCTAGTGCAGCTCCTGCCCACCTGCTGCATCATTGTTCTAAGTACAATATAATTATACACTTCAACTGAGCAGACTGAACAGTATGTGGTGGTAGGATGACTATTACCTGGGGGGGGGGGGGAATTATTAGGCCACAATTACAGTAATAGTGCTCCCCACAGGTAATAGCATTACTTATGGGGGGGTGCAATTACTGCAATAGTACTCCCCACAGTTAATAAAGCTACTTGTGTGTGGGTGGAGCAAATTACCTGTGGGGGAGCTATTAGACCACTTTTTTTTTTTTTTTTTTTTTTTTTTAGGTCTCAAAGCTGTGCCAACAAAAACACCAGTGCACGACAAAAAAGTGATGGGTGCCACTGAAAAAAAACGTGCAAAGGATGCTGTCTATCGCAAAACCCATCTCAAAAGAGAATGGGTCCTCCGAAACTGTCCCCAAACTCAAAGCCAAAAGGCACAAGAGTAAGGGGGCTGTACCAACCCAACTGCTTAGACAGGAGGATCAGTGACTTACTTGGTTTCCTCCATGGGCTGCCACCACCAGGAGTACCGCCAAGCCAGCTACTTGCATCAGTCCCCTCAAGGGCTGCCACCCCAAGAGTACGATTGAGCCTGCAACTATTGTCTATCTCCACAAAAGCAGAGACAGACACTGGAGAGCAAAGAAGGAGGGAACCCGAGGGCCACACACTCCAACTCCTAGACTTCGGGTAGGACCCAAAAGGGTTTCTGCACCCCTACATCCACACAAAAACAGTGACAAAGCAGGTGACAAAACGTGATAAACAAAAAGAATAAATAAGTGAATAGAGTGCCAGTGTACTGGCCCGGTCTATCCGCCGGATCTATAAAAAATTACCCATGCTGGATAAACCAAGCAATAGGGTGAGTGTTTCTTAGATGTGATCAAGTGCTTGTGCAATGTGCCAAATTCAGTGGGTTTCCCAGGCCCAGTGAAATAAGGCACCTCTGGAGTCACCGTCCCCAGAGACACTTGCACCATGAGACCTTCGAAGGCATTCCCAGCCTCTTGGCTTTGATCCCAGGGCCCCCTCCAAACCCTGGTGTGGTTCTCTGCCCCATATTTCACAGTTTTCAGTTGGTCCCCTACAGGAGAATTTGTGCCTCCCCCTGGCAGAACCAACCTACTGGCTGTGATAAGAACAGATACTACACTTGATCTTAGCCAAAAGGCCGAGAAGCTTTACTTCTGAACACTTGACCTTAGCTATTAGACCACTATTACAATAACAGTGATCCCACCCAGGTTTATTTATGCGGAAGGAACTATTATCTGAGGGGGGAAAAATATCTGTTGGTGAGCACTATTACTGTAATAGTGTCCCCTCAACAATTAATAGCATTACTTATGTAGAAGGGATTATGACCTGTGGGGTTGCTATTAGGGCAGTATTACACTAATAGTGCCCCTTCACTTAGATTTATAGTCCCTCCCTTTAAAGTATATATTGCTGTGTCAGTACCACAGAATCAGTCTGCCTGAAGTATATGACAGAAGCACAGCCTGGGAAAGACACACATGCAGTACTTCCTAGACCAGTGATGAGTTCAGATATATCGTGCTCTGAAAGGTATTATATGTGAACATTTTGTGCTGAGTTTTTTCTTAAAAAAAAAAAACTTTTCAAATATTTTGTCTCTTCAGTCATAACCAAGACTACTAGCAGTGTTTTACTTCTGACATAAAATGCTAAAACTGTCAAAATGGTCTTTGAAATTAACCTGCTACATTGAGATTGTCAAAGATTTCTTTCCTTGTTTTTTTTTTTCGAACCAAAAAAGTAATCTTGTTTTCTTCTACCATTTATGACTTTGGGAAGGTCAAACACAAAATGAAAAGCAGCTAAGCTGAAAAATGCTATTCTTCAGTGTGACAGACATTTTTCTTGCTCTGTAGCATGTTTGATTGTTTTCCTTTAACTTAAATGACCTCTCCTTTTTCAAACCAAGGAAAGTCTGACAGTGTTTGTGTGTCCAAAAATATATGGGTGATAACTAAATAGAACATTGGCATTGTCACACTGGCAATAAAGCAGCCTGGAAACTATGTCTCAGCTATGCTCGACACATAGTATGTGCGTAGACGAAGTCACCTAGGGCAGCATCAAATAGGGAGCAGAAGATTGTTCATTATTTGTATAATGTACTTGAATAAAGCCTAAATCATACATAGCTGTTTGAGATTTCTAACAAAAGGCTATTGAACTAGGCAAAACCCAGTAGCATGTATAAATGTCACATATGTTATGTATGAACATATACCAGTATAAGTGCTGGTAATTCACATAAAAAACATCACTAGTATTTTTTTTCTCTAGTGCCACAGAGAGAGCACCACTTCTTGCCACTACAAGCATATAATATAAATCAGAGGTATATAACTAACTTTTTGTGGCGCAAAGAACCATATTGTTAGCTTTTTACTACTTAAACAAACCACGTAAGAGTTCAATAAAATAGGGACATCATATATATTACCAACGTAACTATGTACTAAATGCAATATACATTATCTTCATTTCTATACACTTATATGGATGGCATTCTACTGTGAATCTCTAAACAAGGTTAGATCTGCATGCCTATGTAGGTCTAGCTTATATGCCATATCAAGACTATTGCCCTGCCTTTTTATTAAGTCTATGCCTAGACTTAAAGAAGTAGTACATCAAAAACACACTTTTCCATCCTGGCACCCCACACCAGTATCTATCACATTCTCCACTTATTTTATGTATATTGCACTCATATCCCCGCAGTTCAGCTTTTCTGCTGCTTTGAGACACCATGTTGGTTTTTAGGTTTTTATTTCTCTATAGTTTGCCATCCCATGGTGCCGCAGAACAGCATCATATGGGCAGGTAGATGCAGTACCATATCTGCCTGGCAGGGGACAGTGAAATTACCCTTCTCTCTATATTCTTTTATCTAATCTAAAAGACTTTAAGTATACAGTCAGAGAGGCTGAAAAAAACACAATAAAAACCTAAAAATTCAAATCACCCCCTTTCTCTAGATTTAAAATAAAAATAAACATAAACAAGCATAAAAAAATTAAACATCCCCATGTCCAAAAATGCTCGGTCTACAAACATATAAAAATATTTTTTCCATATGGAGAACGATGTAATGGGGAAAAAAAAAAATCAAGAGCCCAACTGCAGTATTTTTTGCCATTTCTCCTGCCAGAAAAATTTGAATAAAACATCAAAACATCTGACATTCCCCAAAATGATATAACTAAAAAGTACATCTGGCCCTGCAAAAAAGACGCCTTATGCATCCCTGTACATGAAAAAATTAAAAAGTGACGGGTGTCAGAATAAGGCGACTCCAATACATTTTTTTTTTTTTTTTTTTTCTTTTAGGATTTAAAATGTAAAAAATAGCTATATAAATTTGGTATAATCAAATGTACCATATCATGGAATACAGGTGAACATTTTTTTGAAATGGTCACACAATTTTTAGACAGTTTTTCACAGATTGGTGAATCTCTGACCATCTCTGCTTTTGAGAGACTTGCCACTTTAACACACACTTTTTATCCACAGTTGTGTGAAAATAGGCCCTCCAACTGTTTTTCGTTACTACCACCTACTTTTCTAGCCCTTTGTTAACCCTTTCTCAACTTATTTGAGATGTGTTTCTGCCATTAATTTCTAAATGCTAATTTTTTTCAAATGAAATGCCTAAGTTTCAAAATCTGATATTTTCTATTGTGAATAAAATATGATTAGATGAGGTTTTTCCAAATTATTGTATTCTTGTTTTCTTTACATTTTCTAACAGTGTCACATACACCATGTATGAAGGCTTACATAGCCAGCGCACAGATTGCCAGCAAAACGCTGCAGATTTTTCACCTTTTGATGAAAACTCATGTTTCTTTTAGGCTAAGGCCCCAGGTTACTGAATGCAGCTAATAAATGCTGTGGAAAAAAAACACAGCGGAAATGTATTGTTTTTTTTTTTTTTTTTTTTTTTTCTCTCAGTGTTTTGCAATGTGGGGCCTTAGCCTTAGGCTGGTTGCAGACAACCATGCTGCAACCAGCCTGCCATGAATTAAAAGCACGGGCTGCACACGGGGGACACGCAAAATAGGAATAGGACATGTCCTATCTGATGCGGCCCGGACTGCCAGCCTGCACACGGGACCATGAAAACCATTTTTATATTTGTAGATAATTAAAAGTTAAACAATTTTGCAAATATAAGTAATTTAACATTTTGCAGAGTTTTACAGATTTTCTCTAAATATCTTGTGGCCGCAAGTTTTTGTTTTGATCGGTTGCCAAAGGATACCAACATCAAGGCAGGACCTTTCTATGGTCAGAAAATCAGCTATGATTTGCTTATTTTGGCCGGGATATCTTCTTATACATGTAGTGTTCCTGCCTGATAATCCAGCTACAATAAGAAAATCATGACTGAGTTCCTGACAAGTCCCAGACTATAGAAAGTTTCTGCATTTGTGGTCGTATCCATTGGCAACCGATCAAGACAACAGACTGTCACCACTAAGATGGATAGAGAAAATCTTTAAAACACTGCAGAATTTTTAACTACTTATATCTGCAAAAATGTTTAATTATCTACAAATATAAATATGATTATGTTCATGGGAATACCCATTTAAGGATTAAATTATAACATATGTAATAACCTCAAAGGAGAAGCATGAAAAGAAAGATGAAGTGTTGTGTCCCTTTCACTGATTTTTAACTGCATCTTTCAACTTGTAATAAAACTTTAAAGTCTAAGTCTTTCCTTTTTACAATCTGTTGGGTCTTCAGGCATGTAATAATCAGGAATGTCAGCACAGAAACACTCTGTTCTTCATGGAAATTAGAAGGGCATAATAACCCTTTCATTAGCATAATTGAAAGAGTATTTCTTATGCACAATTATATTGTCTGTGACTATCATCTTCAGTTGGACTGCTAATTTCATCTGACTTTTTTGTGATTATTTGAAAAAGTGAAAAATATTACACATTCTTTTTTAACTCACCATTGGAGAAGTTTATAACAGATCTCTGATAAAATATAAAGAAATAAATAATAACAGAAATTCTCACTGGTATTTGACAACAGCAGAGAGTCTTTAGATATTTGCCCATGCTTGTCTCTCATATGTTAACTTAAATATTCTAAAAATGTGGCTGGCGTGTTAGAAATCATTTACATGGCATAATATTCTACCTTTGTAAGGTGATAATTGTTAATTTTGGTGTGGCAATACTCAATTCCAAAGAAGTCCAAATGTAGGCTTGTTAATACAGATTAAAATAATGGTTTACTATTGAACATGCAAAACCTTCTACAGGTGATAACAAGTGAGTGAGAGGAGTATTTCTGCAACACTTCACATGTTTTAGCTTGAAGTAATGTTTCATAACGCAGTGACTATGACTTTATGGTATAAAAAAATGTCAGACATTATATGCAGTTGCTAGATCTCAGTTTATTCTCACATAGAAAATGCTTTGTTTTATAGGCACTGCAGTGAATGCTGCAAAAGGTTTTACAACAGAGAGGCATATTTACTATTGAAAATGCACCAAATAACTGTTGTTAATACTTTACACCACATATATTTACTGTTTTAGGCTAAGGCCGCACATTGCGAGCTGCAGCCAAAAAGCGTTGTGAAAAAGACCACGGTGGAAATGCATCGCATTTTTTTTTTTGCAGCGATTTTCAGAAAGTACAGTTTCTATCCATATTATACCTACACAGAACAATACCAGCGTTTCCGTAGGTATAATTAACATGCTGCGATTTACAAAAATACAATGGTTTTTGAAATCGCAGCATTTGTGCATTTTACTGCAATGTGTGGATGGGATTAGCCATAATCGACATCTAATTTTCAGGTACTGTAAAATACCTCAAGGCCTTACAAAAAAAGAGGGGGGAGGGGGTTGGCAGGAAATGTGTGTGGTTTAAGATTAAACATTTTTGGAGCATTTTTTATCATAAAATAAATCAACTCGTAGGTGGTGTAGATAGTCTAACAATGTGCCAAATTTATCATCCAATATCAATCACTGTGACAAACTGGTGCACTTTAAAACTGTCTAGTCTAAATTTATGCTGTCTAAAACTATTATAGTTAATACTATATATAGAAAATATTACTAATATCTACTATTTAAAGGCAATCTGCTGACAGAAAATGACTTATTTTCTTAGTAAGACGGGCTATACTAGGTTCATATTTATGTTGGAGGGAACTTTCTGTTTAAGAGCCTTTGATGCAAATTAAAAAAAACAAAAAACAAAAAAAACAAAACAATGCAGCATGCTGCATTATTGTATCAAATAAAATGACAGCGATCATGACTGAAAGTGAACCCCTTTATGCTAAAGCCCCACGTTGCGAAAATGCTGCGGCAAAAAAAGCAAGAATCTCATTCAATTTGCAGGTATTGTAAAATGCAGCTAATTGTTGTCATTTGCCTATACATGCATCTGCCTCTCTCCCACACTACAGCACGCTGTGTTTTTATGGGCATTTCTTGAATAAAGATATCTTGTTTTAGGACTTGTTGACTGGTGAGTGTCCCCTTCTTTTTGCGGAGAGATTCTTGCTAATCCCAACTACACGTTGCAGAAAAAAATCCACTGCAGAAAATCTGCGTTTTCAAAAAACGCCCGCACTTTTGAAAGTCGCAGCATGTCAATCATACCAGCAGAAATGCAAAAACACAATGAAAAACACTGTGGGAAAAAAAACATGATTTGGCGTTTTTTTTCTTCTGCAGCCTTTTTTTTAAACTGCATTTTGCTATGTGGTGCCTTAGCCTTATAGTCAATATAAACAAATTTATCTGGTAGCCACATCTGCAGGACTTCATACATGTGTGTGAGACAATGAAAGACTTTTCCTATTTTAAATTATGGTTATGAAATTATGCATTGCTCTTATTCCTGCAATTTTTTTATTTTATTTTTAGGAAGGGTCAAAGGGGAAAAAGCAATCGCAATTTTTCCTTACTTTTGTAAATATCCCACATGTGTATGTAAACTAATCTATGGGCACACAGCAGAGCACAGAAGGGAAAGAGAGCTATTGGGCTTTTGGTGTGCAGATTTTGCTGGCATCAGTTTCAGGCACAATGTCATATTTGAGAGCCTCTGAGGTGTGAGAAAGTGGAAACCCCAAAAAGTGGCATTTTAGAAACTAGACCACTCAAGGAATTTATCAAGGGGTATAGTGAGTATTTTACCCCCACAGGTGTTACACAGAATTTTATTACTGTTGTAATATGAAAATGAAAAATTACATTTTGTTGCTTCAGCCTGAATTTTTTATTTTTTTTTCCACAGGGGATTAAAGGAAAAAAAAGTGCCACAATTTGTTACATAATGTCTCCTGAACACGGCAAAACCCTGTATGTGGTGGTAAACTTCTGTATGAGCACAAAGAGGGATTTAAAAAAGACAGAACACTATCTGGAGGGCAGATTTTGATAAAATTGTATTCAAATGCAATGTTGCATTTGCAGAGCCCCTGACATACCAGAAGAAGGGGAAACCCCCAAAATGTAACCCATTTTGGAAACCACACCCATCAAGCAATTTAACAGAATTTATTAACATTGAGTTGTGAAAATTAAAAATGACATTTTTCCAATAAAATATTGCTTTTGCTTTAATCCCACTTTTTTTTTTTATTTTCACAAGGGGTTAAAGGAAAAATAACATCCCAGAATTTGTTACACAATTTCTCCAGATTATGAAAATACCCTATTTATGGTTGTAAACTGCTATATGAATACATAAGGGACTGAATTGAAAGGCAGATTTTGCTGAAATAGTTTTTAGGTGCCTTTTCAGCATTTGCAGAGCCCCTGGTGCACCTGACCAGAGGAAACCTCCGAAAAGTGACCCCATTTTGGAAACTACACCCATAAAGAACGTTATTGTTAGGGTGGGGACTAAGACCCCTGGGTTATGTTGCCGTAGTCCTAATTGATAAGAAGTTACGAGCTCGGGAAACAGACAAGCTGACACAGAGCATCATGTTTTGAATGCTTCGCTTTATTGGTTGGCAGAACAAGTTTATATAGGAAACACAATAATCTATATTTAGTCTTCTATTACGCTGTTCTATACATCCAAAAACCGGTTTAGACCAATCTCAGGGTTGTGCGTCAAACAGGGACATTTCTTAAGGTCAGCAAAAGGCCACATGACATCTGGGGTCAGAGATTAGTTTCTTTGCAACATAAATATAAGCATGTCTGCATCCTGTGCAGACATGTGATCCGGAACTCATAATGAGCTTACTACATTCTTTTGTTCCCTATGTCTTCCTTATCAATATATATATAAATATATACATTTTAGCAAGTAAAACATGTTTAACCCTTACATTCTCCCCCATTTTAGACATCTAATAACTTTTCCAATGAGTACATTCACCTTTAGGTGCCAGTCCAGCTGGATTCCCCATTGGAGTTGTCATTAGGTGTCTACCACTTATATTTGTTTCGATTACAGTGATTAATACAAATAAAAACGATTTTTACAAAGCAATATATCAGTAATATAATCATTGCTATTTGTATGACCATCTGGATCAATCCTGCCACCCACCCACCTATAACTTTAAACTAATTGACTGGATTTAAGAATGAAAATGTTTCAGACCACCAACTGTCTTTGTTCTGAACATTCATCCTCTCATACTCTTCTCTTAGTCTGTATACTTCCTCCAATTTTCGTTTTTCTTTGATGTTGCCTTCTGGGTCAATGTAGTGGCACTATCTGGCACATTCCTCCCTTAGCTGCAGTTATATAGTCTAATAATAGTGTGTTGATTAGTGACTATTATCAATTGATTCTGTACTGCAATAGTGGTATTACGTATCCCCAGAATTTCCCATATTTGATCATCGAGATAGTCAGTACTTTGCACTAGCTTGTCCCACATCTGCATTATCATAGGATATATGAGTATTGTGCTTACTATCTTATTCCCAGTGCTTGACTGTACCAAGTGAGGTCTCGATTTCCACAAACAAATGAAAAGTTCTTTTTCCTTTTTTCAGTTTCCACACTGGTTACATTAGAGTACAGCCCCTTGGTGTCTGCTAGGTCAATGTCCATTTTGCTCACCTGGTTGAGACCCTTCCATGGCAGCAGTGCTGCTGCTTTGGCTGCTGTGTCAGCCTTCTCATTTCCAAGACTTTCAGGGTCCATTCCTTTTGTGTGAGCTCTGACTTTCACAATTGCCAACTGCTTAGGGAGCAATATGGCCTCCATCAATCGACTTACCGAATCTCCATTTTTGATTGGCTTGCCCTGTGCCGTCAGGAAGTTCCTAGATCTCCATATAGGACCATAATCATGCGCAATGCCAAAAGCATACCTGGAGTCAGTGTAAATGTTTGTTGTGCTATCTTTAGCTATTTTGCAAGCCTCTGTAAGGGCTTTCAAGTCAGCTTCTTGAGCTGACATGTGTGGTGGAAGGGCTTCTAGGTACTATGATGTCGTGTGTAGTGACTACAGCATACCCTGTAACAAATTTGCCTTCATCTGTTAAGTACCTAGAACCATCCACAAACATCTCATAGTCAGGGTTCTGTAATGGGATATCCGTGACATGGCTGAAGCCCACCGTCTCTTGAGACATTAGGACCACATAGTCATGCTCATGTTGACTGTCAAACAAGTCATCTTCTGAGAGGGAGTTTAAAAATATCTCATCATCTACTCCCCCCTTTGAATCATGAACTCCTACTGGTAGAAGAGTTGCAGGATTCAAGGTCAAACAACGCTGAAATGAGATGTTGAAGGAGGATTGCAGAGCAAATTCCATTTTGCTCTGTCTTGCCAAAGAAAGATGACGTCTGTCTACCTGTGTGAGGATTGCATGGATATCATGTGGTGTATATACCACCAAGGTGTGGTCTAGGACAATGTCTGAGCTCTTTTCAAGCAGGGCTTGTACTGAAAGTACAACCCTTACACAAGAGGGTGTTCCTCTGGCTATGACATCTAAACGTGCACTATAGGATACCACGGGACGCTTTCTATCCCCATGTTGTTGTGTGAGAACTGCAGTAACCTATCCCATCATCTTAGTGACATAAATTTGAAAGGGCTTCTGATAGTCAGGCAGGCCTAGGGCAGGTGCACTGACTATCTGGAGCTTAAGTTGATAAAATGCATCCAAAGCTTCTGGTGTCAGACTGAATGGTTTAGCATACAAGGGCTGCATGGTCAGAGATGCAGATCTGATCCATGGCCTACAGTATGACACTAAACCTAAGAAGGTACGCAACTGAGCATGGGATGTTGGTACTTGCATTTCTCTTACCACTTTGGTTCGTTCATCTGAAAGATGTTTGGTACCTTGGCTGAGACAGTGACCCAAAAATACCACCTTTTGCTTGCAAAATTGCAGCTTGTCTTTACTGGCCTTGCAACCGCTCTGGCAGAGGAAACACAACAGGCTTATGATAGCAGCTTCACATGTCTGTTTATCTGGGGCACAAAGAAGAAGGTCATCAACATATTGCAACAATACAACATCATCAGAGGGAGGGCCCCAGGCATTCATGATCATCTCATAAATTAATTTGGCCTAGATCTGTTTTACTTGTTGCCCAGAGAGTTTCTGGGACCTGTGACTATAGTATACTCCCTTCTTCAGTGAGGGTGAACACAGAATGTGGAGTATTCACTATAGCAGATACTAGGCAAAGTATCTCATGGTTTGTGTGTGTGGTCCGCACATAAGCTTCACCAGAGGGATGTAACATGATGTCACAACCTAGGACCCCCATCACATCCGTACCCAATATATTATCTAAGGTATCAGAGACAAGGTATCTAGTTAGAATTCTACATCCTTGAAATGATGTCTCTATGGGGTCTGTTTGGTCAAGGGTAACAGGGAGACCTGACACTCCCTGAACCATCTGGCTATCTCCTGACAATGGTAGGTTAAATTTGTTAACAATGTCCTTACTGACACAAGATTTTGTGGCCCCAGTGTCTATTAGAAACGGCACCTCCTTTCCATTAATCAATACAGGTTGAAAAATTTGTATACCTCTCTCTGCTGAAGATAAGAGGGACACTGGGGCGGGAGGGCCTAACCTTCATTGTGAATTATCCTGGCCTTGCTCGGGACCAGGTGGGCAGTTTCTAGACTGTCCTCTATTATTGTTATTCTGTTTGGGACACCAGCAATCTCTGGCTATGTGTCCTTGTTTTCCACAATTGAAACACTTCCTATTTTCCCTCTGTCCCTACCTTCAATTAGAGCAAATATTCCCCTTTGTAATTTGTGCCCCTGGATTTGTCCTGCATGGTCTAATCTCCATTGATCCCAAAAGTTACTATCAAACAGTCCTGTCTTGTGAACCCCTGCTCTTTTAAAGATCATTTTTACTTGGGCGGCAACTTCTTTCCCTTCCCCTATCTCTATTAGTTCATATGGGGTGTACCATATCTTAGAGGGTCCCTTCCCCATACTGGCTGGTAGCTAATCAGCCGTGAATTCCCACTCCTCTAGGGCAATGAAGACAATAGAGGGTCACTTTGACTTCTCTAGTGGGAACTCCCAAACAGACACTCTGTTTTCCTTGAACTAATTCTTAATGTGCAAGTTCTGGTGTAGTGCTCAGGGCAAAACCTCAATTGGTTTCCACAGACTGAACTTTCTGCCTGTGTCCCCTTACCGAAACACACCTGAATTATTGCACGTACCTGCGCGGATTCTACTCACTCCTTCGTGCTACTACTCGGGTCTCATTCGACCCTGACCGTCCAGGCACAGCTGGAGGCTAGTGTTCCAAAACAAGGACTTTTCAATCACTCAGTACTTTTCTTTCCGGACCTTGTCTGCAACTCTAAGGGTTAAGGATGGAGAATGTCTCTCCCTTCTTGTGCCGCCTTATACACTTTATAACAGATGTAACAACTAAATGACAGTATGATCAATAGACAAAGACTGATGTATACTATCTCCCACTCCACTACAGACAACATACCCTTTAGTTAAGGTTCTTCCGTACTATATAACATGGCATCAAGTGTCACAAAAACATGCAGCAACTAACCTCACTCATCGACACACAGGATCAAAGAAACGTAGGAGCTCAGATAAGTTATTTGGCAAGACAAAGGCTTACCTTACAGCGCTGTCTTATTTATCTGAGGTCCTCCGGTCCTGTCTCCAAATCGGTCGGTGAGTGGATTGGCACGCTATCGGCTGCACATCGGACGATCCTTGATGCCCCACGTTTCTGGGCGATCAGTTGTTAGGGTGGGGACTAAGACCCCTGGGTTATGTTGCCGTAGTCCTAATTGATAAGAAGTTACGAGCTCGGGAAACAGACAAGCTGACACAGAGTATCATGTTTTGAATGCTTCGCTTTATTGGTTGGCAGAACAAGTTTATATAGGAAACACAATAATCTATATTTAGTCTACTATTACGCTGTTCTATACATCCAAAAACCGGTTTAGAACAATCTCAGGGTTGTGCGTCAAACAGGGACATTTCTTAAGGTCAGCAAAAGGCCACATGACATCTGGGGTCAGAGATTAGTTTCTTTGCAACATAAACATAAGCATGTCTGCATCTTGTACAGACATGTGATCCGGAACTCATAATGAGCTTACTACACTCTTTTTTTCCCTATGTCTTCCTTATCAATATATATATATATATAAATATATACATTTTAGCAAGTAAAACATGTTTAACCCTTACATTATCTAGGAGGGTATTGAGCATTTGGATCCCACAGGTCCAGAAATTAATGCAAAGCGGAGATTGAAAAGTAAATATGTAAAATGTGTGGGATACATAATACATAAAATCAGTAATCCAAGGGTGTGTGGTACGTTTTGAAGCAATCCTTTATGCAGGGACCCTTTTTTGGGGATAGGTTTCACAGTGGTAAATGGTATCCTTTCTTATCTCCCTTTTGTAACACACTCTGCAGCTCTTTTGGGTCATTCCCTTCTTTGCAGTTTGGGCCATATCATTGGGAAAATGCTGCAATGGTACAATGCAGGAACCCTTCCCTCTAGAAGTACTGGGTCCTTCCCATTCCTGATTCCCAAATATTAGAGTTTTAATCACTACCTTGCCAAAATTAAAGGGGTTATCTAATTTCCAAAACTTATCTGCAAATACATCCACAGCAGTGCTAAATACTTACTGTTCTGTTGTGCACCCCTTGCTTGGCTTTATTTTACTTGCTGCTGCTTGTATCACTATTATTTAAATGCAGTGAATCTGTGGACAAACTACATTTCACATGAATCATCTTCCTGCTCTCACTATCTGTGTACTCCTCTGTTTTCAATTCTCCCCTGGAATGAAATTACAGGGGACACACATTGCCTGTGTGCAAACTCCCTCCCTGTGGTCTGTGGTGTCACAGTTCTTATTCAATCCATGCAGCCCTGCATATCTGACCAGGCAATATGTCACTCCCACATCCGAGGTTTGTATGGTTGGGTTCAAGCAGCAAGGAGGTCACATGCTGCTGTGACTTTTCATTTGCTGGCTGAACTGCTCCCTGGGAGGGGTAGTGAGCTTGTAAACGAAACGTTATAGCTGTCGTAAGTGACATGAAAATAAATCACATAAATAGTGCAGCATTTAAACAGTATATATATTAGGAAGTATTTTGTATTGATGCATCCTGTTATTTGGCCCATATTAAAAAAAAAAAAAAAAAAAAAAAAAATATATATATATATATATATATATATATATATATATATATATACATACAGTGGGGAAAAAAAGTATTTAGTCAGCCACCAATTGTGCAAGTTCTCCCACTTAAAAAGATGAGGCCGGCCTGTAATTGACATCATAGGTAGACCTCAACTATGAGAGACAAAATGAGAAAACAAATCCAGAAAATCACATTGTCTGATTTTTTAACAATTTATTTGCAAATTATGGTGGAAAATAAGTATTTGGTCAATAACAAAAGTTCATCTCAATACTTTGTTATATATCCTTTGTTGGCAATGACAGAGGTCAAATGTTTTCTGTAAGTCTTCACAAGGTTGGCACACACTGTTGCTGGTATGTTGGCCCATTCCACCATGCAGATCTCCTCTAGAGCAGTGATGTTTTGGGGCTGTCGCTGGGCAACACGGACTTTCAACTCCCTCCAAAGGTTTTCTATGGGATTGAGATCTGGAGACTGGCTAGGCCACTCCAGGACCTTGAAATGCTTCTTACGAAGCCACTCCTCCGTTGCCCTGGCGCTGTGCTTGGGATCATTGTCATGATGAAAGACCCAGCCACGTTTCATCTTCAATGCCCTTGCTGATGGAAGGAGGTTTGCACTCAAAATCTCACGTTCCATGGCCCCATTCATTCTTTCATGTACACGGATCAGTCGTCCTGGTCCCTTTGCAGAGAAACAGCCCCAAAGCATGATGTTGCCACCCCCATGCTTCACAGTAGGTATGGTGTTCTTTGGATGCAACTCAGCATTCACTCTCCTCCAAACACGGCGAGTTGTGTTTCTACCAAACAGTTCTACTTTGGTTTCATCTGACCATATGACATTCTCCCAATACTCTTCTGGAACATCCAAATGCTCTCTAGCAAACTTCAGACGGGCCCAGATATGTACTGGCTTAAGCAGGGGGACACATCTGGCACTGCAGGATCTGAGTCTCTGGCAGCGTAGTGTGTTAATAACGGTAGCCTTTGTTATGTTAGTCCCAGCTTTCTGCAGGTCATTCACTAGGTTCCCCCGCGTGGTTCTGTGATTTTTGCTCACTGTTCTTGTGATCATTTTGACCCCACGGGGTGAAATCTTGCGAGGAGCCCCTGATCGAGGGAGATTATCAGTGGTCTTGTATGTCTTCCATTTTCTAATTATTGCTCTCACAGTTGATTTCTTCACACCAAGCTGCTTGCCTATTGCAGATTCAGTCTTCCCAGCCTGGTGCAGGTCTACAATTTTGTTTCTGGTGTCCTTCCACAGCTCTTTTGTCTTCACCATAGTGGAGTTTGGAGTGTGACTGTTTGAGGTTGTGGACAGGTGTCTTTTATACTGATAACAATTTCAAACAGGTGCCATTACTACAGGTAATGAGTGGAGGACAGAGGAGTCTCTTAACCCCTTAATGACCCGGCCATTTTTTGTTTTTGCATTTTCGTTTTTCCTTCCCCACATTCCAAGAGCCATAACTTTTTCATTTTTCAGTTCACAGAGTCACATGATGGCTTATTGTTTGCGAAACAAATTGTACTTTGTAATGTCACTATTCAATATTCTGTGCAATGTACTGGGAAGCTGGAAAAAAATTCAGAATGAGGTGCAATTGGAGAAAAACTGCATTTGCGCCAAATTCATATGGGTTTAATTTTTACACCATTCACTGTGTGGTAAAAATGACATGTTACCTGTATTCTGTGGGTCAGTACGAACACGGCGATACCAAATTTATATAGTATTTGTAATGTTTTGATACCTTTTAAAAAATTAAAAACTTTGCTAAATAGAAAAAAAAATTTTGCGTCGCCATATTGTGTCACCTGTAACTTTTTCATATGTACATGTATGGAGCTGGGTAAGGCGTCTTTTTATGCGGGACAACATGACGTTTTTATTGATACCACTTGGGGAAAGATCTGATGGTTTGATCACTTTTTATTCAATTTTTTATAGGAGACAAAGTGTTGAAAAAAACGCTATTTGGCCATTTTGATTTTTTTTTCCCCGCTACGCCGTTCACCGTATGGGATAAATATTTTAATATTTTAATAGTTCGGGCATTTTGGAGCGCGGGGATACCTAATGTGTTTATGTTTACTTTTGTTTATTTACTTTTATATCTGATCTAGGGAAAGGGGGGTGATTTGAACTTTTGTGTTTTTTTTTAAATTTTTACATACTTTTAAAAACTTTTTTTTTAATACTTTTACTTGTATGATCAGACTCCCTAGGGACCTTGAAACCTAGGGAGTCTGATCGCTCATACTATTCACTGGGATACTACTGTATCGCAGTGAATAGCAAAATGCCTTCACTGCTATTAGATGATGCCTCTGGCACCGTGTAATAGCTATACTGAAATGACAGTATAGCCTTCAATAGGCTCCCGGCTGTCATGGCAACCAAGCGGCGCCCTCCGATGACGTTCCGGAGGGCGGCGATGAGGTAAAAATGGCGGCGCCCTTGTCGGCTCCGCAATTTAGACGCCGCGGGCGCGTTTGACCGCGGCATCTAAAGGGTTAACAGCCGCGATCGGTGCAGGCACCGATTGCTGCTGTTAGCTGCGGGTCCTGGCTGTATTATACAGCCGGCACCCGCGGTGTATGGAGAGCGCTCAGCTCCTGAGCACTCTCCATACATCGTCATGCGACTCAGGACGTACTATTACGTCCTGGGTCGTTAAGGGGTTAAAGAAGAAGTTACAGGTCTGAGAGAGCCAGAAATCTTGCTTGTTTGTAGGTGACCAAATACTTATTTTCCACCATAATTTGCAAATAAATTCTTAAAAAATCAGACAATATGATTTTCTAGATATGTTTTCTCATTTTGTCTCTCATAGTTGAGGTCTACCTATGATGTCAATTACAGGCCGGCCTCATCTTTTTAAATGGGAGAACTTACACAATTGGTGGCTGACTAAATACTTTTTTTTCCCCACTGTGTATATATATATATATATATATATATATATATATATATATATATACAGTCATATGAAAAAGTTTGGGCACCCCTATTAATCTTAATCATTTTTAGTTCTAAATATTTGGGTGTTTGCAACAGCCATTTCAATTTGATATATCTAATAACTGATGGACACAGTAATATTTCAGGATTGAAATGAGGTTTATTGTACTAACAGAAAATGTGCAATATGCATTAAACCAAAATTTGACCGGTGCAAAAGTATGGGCACCTCAACAGAAAAGTGACATTAATATTTAGTAGATCCTCCTTTTGCAAAAATAACAGCCTCTAGTCGCTTCCTGTAGCTTTTAATCACCTTCATCCAGGATCCAGGAACTATTTTTGACCATTCCTCTTTACAAAACAATTCCAGTTCAGTTAAGTTTGATGATCGCCGAGCATGGACAGCCCGCTTCAAATTATCCCACAGATGTTCAATGATATTCAGGTCTGGGGACTGGGATGGCCATTCCAGAACATTGTAATTGTTCCTCTGCATGAATGCCTGAGTAGATTTGGAGGGGATCATTGTCTTGCTGAAATATCCATCCCCGGCGTAACTTCAAATTCGTCACTGATTCTTGTACATTATTCTCAAGAATCTGCTGATACTGAGTTGAATCCATGCGACCCTCAACTTTAACAAGATTCCCGGTGCCGGCATTGGCCACACAGCCCCAAAGCATGATGGAACCTCCACCAAATTTTACAGTGGGTAGCAAGTGTTTTTCTTGGAATGCTGTGTTTTTTTGACGCCATGCATAACGCCTTTTTGTATGACCAAACAACTCAATCTTTGTTTCATCAGTCCACAGGACCTTCTTCCAAAATGAAGCTGGCTTGTCCAAATGTGCTTTTGCATACCTCAGGCGACTCTTTTTATGGCATGCTTTCAGAAACGGCTTCTTTTGCATCACTCTCCCATACAGCTTCTCCTTGTGCAAAGTGTGCTGTATTGTTGACCGATGCACAGTGACACCATCTGCAGCAAGATGATGCTGCAGCTCTTTGGAGGTGGTCTGTGGATTGTCCTTCACTGTTCTCACCATTCTTCTTCTCTGCCTTTCTGATATTTTTCTTGGCCTGCCACTTCTGGGCTTAACAAGAACTGACCCTGTGGTCTTCCATTTCCTTACTATGTTCCTCACAGTGGAAACTGACAGGTTAAATCTCTGAGACAACTTTTTGTATCCTTCCCCTGAACAACTATGTTGAACAATCTTTGTTTTCAGATCATTTGAGAGTTGTTTTGAGGAGCCCATGATGCCACTCTTCAGAGGAGATTCAAATAGGAGAACAACTTGCAATTGGCCACCTTAAATACCTTTTCTCATGATTGGATACACCTGGCTATGAAGTTCAAAGCTCAGTGAGTTTACAAAACCAATTTTGTGCTTCAGTAAGTCAGTAAAAAGTAGTTAGGAGTATTCAAATCAATAAAATGATAAGGGTACCCAAATTTTTGCACCGGTCAAATTTTGGTTTAATGCATATTGCACATTTTCTGTTAGTACAATAAACCTCATTTCAATCCTGAAATATTACTGTGTCCATCAGTTATTAGATAGATAAAATTGAAATGGCTGTTGCAAACACCCAAATATTTAGAACTAAAAATGATTAAGATTAATAGGGGTGCCCAAACTTTTTCATATGACTGAGTATATATACTTGCTAAACCCCTTTTAAGTTAGGTCTCCATTTAGACTGTACTTTAGAACAAAAAGTATACATTGTACAGCCAATTGAAACAGCTTTTTTGTACCACACTTTTTTGTTTTCCTCATGGCACTATACAGCTTCAGCACTTAGTCAGATAGATCAATCCCTCCCATGTATTATAGGACAGAATGCATTCTGGTTTGGGGTGGTGTTATCAGTACCTTGTATGGGGACAAGGGTGGTACTGTTATCATGAACTGTGGTCAACATACGGACATCCCTCTTGTGCTCATAGTTGAACAACAACACGTTCTCACTACATAGTGCCCTGCTTTTGCCCTTTCTGAGGGATTGCACCTGTGACCTAGAGAGGCCTCTCTGAATTTTGTTAATTGCTCCACAAGCTACAGTTCCTCTGGAACTGAGGCACTGAAAGAGTGGGATGCTGGTGTAGAAGTTATCCACATAGAAGTGATAACCCTGGTCCAGCAGTGGGTGCAACAAATCCCACACTATTTCCCCACTAAATCCTAGGATAGGAGCATTCTGTTGTCCTTTACCTCATGAACCCTAAATTTGTGGGTGTACCCTCAGCTACTCTTGCACAGTTTGTACATTTTAATGCCATACCTTGCCCTCTTACTAGGCATATATTGACAAAATTTAGGCCTCCCTTTGAAATGGATCAGGGACAATTGTAATGCAATCTTTGGGAGTGTATGTTTCTGCAAATTTCCAACAAAAAATTATCAATGACTGGCCTGATTTTGAAGAGGCTGATAAATGTGGGTTCATTTTGAGGTGGGCGTTGTGCACTACAGCGCATAAATTTCATGATAGCTTCAAAGTGTGTCCTTTTCATGGTCGCATGGAATAATGGGGTTTTGTACAGATTATCTGTACCCCATTAATGTCTAATTTCTGCTTTTTTTTTTCATTATGCACTTATGCACCACCAGGCCCCAAAATCTCATCATCTCTACTGAATTCACAGGGGTCCACTTAGCATTTTGGTCTAAAAACTGCTACGTGTATAGATTTAAAAAAGTCTATTTCTGTGAGGCCAGCAATCTAAAACTAGACTCCTGACTTCTGAGTTGGCACTGATCTCAGAAATATGAGTCTCATAGTCCTCAGGGGGTGTGGTACATAAAGGCTCTGTCATTTTGGGGGCTGTGTCAGTTGCTGTCCTAGAGCTCCTTCGCTGGGGTTCCGAATCACTGGATGAACATGGGTAGGTCAAGAGGAATAGGGAATATTTCCCTTACCTCTAACACTGATATGGCCAGCGAGAGGGAAGGAAAGCATATGTCCCTTCTGCCGAATACGTTCTCTCGGATGACTAGGACTAGAGATGGGCTAACCGCTCTGGCATGAGCTGGGTTCGACCCAAATATCCCAAAGAGTATAATTGGTGGAGGCCCAGGGGAGGTAAAAAAAAAAAATTACCCTCACCTCTTTTGGGCCTCCTCACTGCATCTGGAGTTCTCCTAATAATGTAATGCGCCCAAGGTCACTGCTGAGCCTGTGATTGGGCCACAGTGGTCACATGGGCATGCCAAGCATCATGTACCTCTGACCCCAGAACTGAGTGCAGGTATATCTAAAGCCAGGTATATAGTGTCACCCCTCTCAGTAATGAGAAATATCCTGGAATTAATCAGTATGTCACTTACTTATAAGAGAAAGCACCTGTGACCCCAGAACTGAGTGCAGTTATAACTACATCCAGGTACATAGTGTGTTACCCCTCTCAGTAATGAGAAATAGCCTGGAATTAATCAGTGTGTCACTTACTTATTAGTGACAGCCCCTGTGACCCCAGGACTGAGTGAAGGTATAACTACATCCAGGTACATAGTGTGTCTCTACCCTTAGAAAAAAACAGCTTCAGTCCCAGAACTGAGTGCAGTTATAACTGCTTTTGTTACATAGTGTGTCACCACCCTTATCCTGATGGGATGCTTATGTGTCATTTGAAAAACTTTTCAATGTCAACAAGTGACAATGGCCAAAAGATTGTAATACAGCACATCAAAGTTCCACAGTTATCTGTTTTTCTATTGAATCTAGTTGCTTCAGAATTTTAGCCAAGATCTCTTGTGTATAACTATACATGACCAGAACAGGGTCCAGAAGATCCTAATAAACACAAACCATTTACTGCTGTGGTTTATCATGTTCTTAGTTAATTTTACAATAGCCTATTAATGAATATTGAGAATATTTGACTCATTGTGGGCAATAGTAAACTCATAGCAAAGAGGCATGTTTCCCAAATGTCCCAGTTTCTGCATAATGTTTTTGAGTCTTGATTCTCAGCAGGGGCAGTACTTTCTTTATGCTGCCAGCTGGATTCCAGTGTACTCATTTCCATCTATTTCATCTTATCCACATCTAGAAATACTATGACTAGGACAGATTTTTATTATTTATTTGTATTCCAATATTTTGTATTCCTATTGTATTTTTTATGTTAGGTTCAGCTATTTATAATTGAAATGTATGAACCGAGATAAATATCCTAAAGCACAAATGCCAGTACAGTGCCTTTTATGTGTGATATTTTATGTGAATCCTTTTATTTGAGAAATAGGAACTCTCCACAGGCCTATGCTCCCTGTGGCATTTGTCTGTAAAGTGTTGTTCTGCATTGTATGTCTCCAGTCTTCCACTTCATCACTTTCAATTAAGCTGCAATTTGAGCAGTGGGTTAGCTGCTTTTAGCTAGACACGACGTTGGGAAAATACAGAACTGTACCTCTGGTAAATATTCAAGATAGTGGGATTAATTTACTTACTACATCTATGAACACATTTTTTTACTATACCATAGCAACAAATTATTACAATATTTAAATTAAGCAGATAAATGCTTCTGAATAGTAGATGGTATATGTGAAAATGTGCATAGAACTAGATATTATTCATTATATTATGTACCAATTACTGATCCCAACAATACATTTATTGGTGTACAGTGTCAGTTAAAGACTACAATTAAGAAATAGAGAGGTTACCAAACCTACTGTATTGTTTGTACATACTTTATATGCAGAAATGAGCAAACTTGTTTGGAATAGACCAGATTTGATTTAAATTTTCCAAAAGTTTCAGGTTCTGCCCTAAACCTGAAACTTTGGGGGTTTGTCCAGCATGCAGTACTCTTCCAGCCTCTTGTGTCGCATCACTCACCCCGGGGAACTGCTGAGAACTGTAATTGGACCTCAGCAGTCACATGCAGGGGTGCTGATGTACTGTAGGTGATTGGCCTCAGCAGTCACATGGAAGGTGGTGATGTATTGTAGGGATCCACTTATTATCCTCTGAGAGCTGAAAAGACCCCAGACTATAATAATAGCACTTCCGCTTCATCCTGAAACAGATGGACAAAGTTTGTGAATATTCATGAAACAAATTTAGCGAGGTTCACCCATTTTCACTTACATGCCAAATTATTGAAGTGTAAGTACATTTTTATTTATTTTTATCTTTTAATAGTGCAGGTAAAGAAAACAAACTTTGCAATATACTTCACTGAAAAAAGTAGCTGTGTCTTTAAGTATTACTTCTGTTTTTACTTTGTATCTGAGTGATTTCGATCCGTACTTTGTACACAAGCAGATAAGTTTACAATGCAGTCTATGGAGAGGGGATGGGGGGAGGAGACAGAGATACAGCCATCTACAGAATTAATTTAGTCATTTTTGTCACTAGAAAGCTATATAGTAGTTCCTGTTGTGTTGTGAAAGTGCAGATGTCTCTTTGCTTTCAGGAGCTCTCCATAGACATGTATTGTATTGATTTGATAAGTCCAGAAAAAGGCAAATAAGTGAAGAAACAGGCACTTTCTTTAACCCCTTAATGACACAACCAAAAACTGCCTTAGGCTGAGGCCCCACGTTGCGGAAACGCAACTTTTTGTTGCGTTTTTTTTTTTTAGCCAAAGCCAGGATTGGATTGAGCAAAAGGGAGAAGTATAAGTACTTCCTATATATTTCCATTCTTGGATTTGACACAAAAAGAGCAGCAAAATCTGCAACAAAAAAAGCTGTGTTTCCGCAACGTGGGGCCTCAGCCTAAGGCCCCACTTTGCGGAAATGCAGCTTTTTTTGTTGCAGAATTTGTTGCGGTTTTTTGAGCCAAAACCAGGAATGGCTACAAAAGGAGTGGGAAATATATAAAAAGTACTTATACTTCTACCTTTTGCTCAATCGACTCCTGGCTTTGGCTCAAAAAACCACAACAAAATCTGCAACAAAAAATGCTGCGTTTCTGCAGCGTGGGGCCTTAGCCTAAGCGTGTCACAGGAATTAAAACGATAAGGAGGCAAAATTTAGAATTTTTTTTTTTTAATACGTTAATTTAGCCCTAAAATTTATACACTCTCAAGGGGTTAAAGGAGAAAATGTGTCCCACATATTGTTATGCAAGTTCTCCATTGCATATGCATGTGAATGTAAACTGTTGGAATAGTTTTCAAGTGCCATGCATCATTTGCAGAGCCCCTACTACCCTATTACTTTTTCCAATAAATGCCACTTTAGCCCCAGAGTTTTCATTTTCACAAGAGGTTAAAGGAGAAAAAGCTCCCGACAGTTTGTTAAACAATTTCTCCTGAAAACGGCAATACCTCATATGCGATCGTATAGGACTTGGAATGGAAAAAGTGTAATTTAACTTTTGGAGGACACATTTTAGTGGAATAGTTTTGGGGTGCTATGTCGCATTTGTAGAGTTCCTAAAGTACCAGTACAATGGGATCTCCAAAAAGTGATCATATTTTAGAAACTACACCCCTCATAAACTTTATCTAGGGGTATAATGAGCATTTTGACGCAAGAGATGGTTTCCAAATAGAAATTTGCAGTGAATGATGCAAAGTGAAAATTTTAATTTTTAAAGTAATATGCCAGCTCAGTGTCCCATATGTTGTGCCCACTTTGTGCCAACAGAGATATGCAATCCTAAAACTTTTAAGTGGGTTATCCCAGGTGCATAATAGTTATATACAGTACAGACCAAAAGTTTGGACACACCTTCTCATTGCAAGAGTTTTCTGTATTTTCATGACTATAAAAATTGTAGATTCACACTGAAGGCATCAAAACTATGAATTAACACATGTGGAATTATATACTTAACAAAAAAGTGCGAAACAACTGAAAATATGTCTTATATTCTAGGTTCTTCAAAGTAGCCACCTTTTGCTTTGATTACTGCTTTGCACACTCTTGGCATTCTCTTGATGAGCTTCAAGAGGTAGTCACCTGAAATGGTCTTCCAACAGTCTTGAAGGAGTTCCCAGAGATGCTTAGCAATTGTTGGCCCTTTTGCCTTCACTCTGCGGTCCAGCTCACCCCAAACCATCTCGATTGGGTTCAGGTCTGATTACTGTGGAGGCCAGGTCATCTGACGTAGCACCCCATCACTCTCCTTCTTGGTCAAATAGCCCTCACACAGTCTGGAGGTGTGTTTGGGGTCATTGTCCTGTTGAAAAATAAATGATGGTCCAACTAAACGCAAATCGAATGGAATAGCATGCCGCTGCAAGATGCTGTGGTAACCATGCTGGTTCAGTATTCCTTCAATTTTGAATAAATCCCCAACAGTGTCACCAGCAAAGCACCCCCACACCATCACACCTCTTCCTCCATGCTTCACGGTGGGAACCAGGCATGTAGAGTCCATTCGTTCACCTTTTCTGCGTCGCACAAAGACACAGTGGTTGGAACCAAAGATCTCAAATTTGGACTCATCAGACCAAAGCACAGATTTCCACAGGTCTAATGTCCATTCCTTGTGTTCTTTAGCCCAAACAAGTCTCTTCTGCTTGTTGCCTGTCCTTAGCAGTGGTTTCCTAGCAGCTATTTTACCATGAAGGCCTGCTGCACACAGTCTCCTCTTAACAGTTGTTATAGAGATGTGTCTGCTGCTAGAACTCTGTGTGGCATTGACCTGGTCTCTAATCTGAGCTGCTATTAATCTGCAATTTCTGAGGCTGGTGACTTGGATGAACTTATCCTCCGCAGCAGAGGTGACTCTTGGTCTTCCTTTCCTGGGGCGGTCTTCATGTGAGCCAGTTTCTTTGTAGCGCTTGATGGTTTTGGCCACTGCACTTGGGGACAATTTCAAAGTTTTCCCAATTTTTCGGACTGACTGACCTTCATTTTCTAAAGTAATGATGGCCACTCGTTTTTCTTTACTTAGCTGCTTTTTTTTCTTGCCATAATACAAATTCTAACACTCCATTCAGTAGGACTATCAGCTGTGTATCCACCTGACTTCTGAACAACAAAACTGATCCCAACTGGTCCCAACCCCATTTATAAGGCAAGAAATCCCACTTATTAAACCTGACAGGGCACACCTGTGAAGTGAAAACCATTTCAGGTGACTACCTCTTGAAGCTCATCAAGAGAATGCCAAGAGAATTCCCACCGTGAAGCATGGAGGAGGAGGTGTAATGGTGTGGGGGTGCTTTGCTGGTGACACTGTTGGGGATTTATTCAAAATTGAAGGAATACTGAACCAGCATGGTTACCATAGTTGGACCATCATTTATTTTTCAACAGGACAATGACCCCAAACACACCTCCAGACTGTGTGAGGGCTATTTGACCAAGAAGGAGAGTGATGGGGTGCTACGTCAGATGACCTGGCCTCCACAGTAATCAGACCTGAACCCAATCGAGATGGTTTGGGGTGAGCTGGACCGCAGAGTGAAGGCAAAAGGGCCAACAATTGCTAAGCATCTCTGGGAACTCCTTCACGACTGTTGGAAGACCATTTCAGGTGACTACCTCTTGAAGCTCATCAAGAGAATGCCAAGAGTGTGCAAAGCAGTAATCAAAGCAAAAGGTGGCTACTTTGAAGAACCTAGAATATAAGACATATTTTCAGTTGTTTCACACTTTTTTGTTAAGTATATAATTCCACATGTGTTAATTCATAGTTTTGATGCCTTCAGTGTGAATCTACAATTTTTATAGTCATGAAAATACAGAAAACTCTTGGAATGAGAAGGTGTGTCCAAACTTTTGGTCTGTACTGTGTGTGTGTATATATGTATATGTATATATAATATATTTTCTAATGACACCATTCTGAGGTGCCGATAACTTTTTGACTAAATTTATTAACATTTATTGCTTTTTACCTTTTAAATTTTTTGCCATTCAGCATACAGCATAAGTAGCATGTTGGCTTTAAAATTACAACGATACCTAATTTATATTGTTTATTTTTTTTTTATGTGTGTTACTAATTTTACAGAAAATAAACCCATTTGGAGATTGAAAACAATTGTTTATGCATCATCCTCTAAGAGGCGTAACCAGGTATAAGACTCTGTCAGTCTGGGTCACTGATCATACCCCGGGCTGCCAAAAATACATATTGGCAGCTACACCCCCCCCCCCCCCCAAACACACCCGGGGGAGGGGGGAGAATAATGATGAAAGCCGTTAGTTCCTTAGTTGCCACAGTCATGTTTCCAGTGGTCATAAGATTATGAGACACTGTTTAAGTATGCTCTAGCAATATGACAGCCTTACTTTCTATGGACCATTCATGCATAGAAACCTTGGCATTGTATCACTTTATGACATTATGGCATTCACCTTTGTAATGATTATGGCATTTAAAGGGTTTAGGTTTAGCCTCAGGTGATTACCGTGATGTAAATGTACATCAACAATATGTATTAACATTCACTATGGCTGTTTAGGCTGCATTTACATAACGTTATTTTGCTGAAGAACTGTGATTGTTTTTATATTGCAGTAATGGATAGTACATCTTACTATACATGTCTCCTGAATTATACTGAAAACCTCTGGTTTACTGGCTGTAAGCATACTGGTAAGAGGTGCAGTAGCATGTACTACTAGGCATTATTGCAATGAAAAACTGTATGTATTTATTCACTAAAAAGCATAATGTAAACTCTGCAAAGCAGGAAGGGAATTAAATGTTGTTTATTTGCACCCTATATCAACACTGGGTATTACTAGTTCATTGCAACCAATACCTAGCAACCTATAGATGTAGCAAAGTTTAATTTAAATTTGTCAATTTAAAGGGGTTGTTCACGATCAGATATAGATGGTGTATCCTTAGGATAGGTCATTAATATCACCCAGCACCCTCACCAATCAGCTGATATCTGAACAATGTATGGAGCCAGAAAAGGATAGCTCTATACATCAGGATGTGTAGTAATGGCAGCTCAGCTTCTATTTACTTGAATGGAAGCTGAGCTGCACAGTGAATTGAGCTGTCTGCTTAAGGCTCCATAAACTGTACCGAGAAGATCAGATTGGTTAGGGTGCTGGTTTGTAGGACCCCAACAATCTGATATTGATGACATATCCTAAAGAGAGGCCATCAATAACTGGTCTTGAACCATCTCCTTAAACGTTGCTACGTCTGTTTGGCATTTATACCATCCTTTCTGACCTGCACTCTATAAGCCCTCTCCCAATACGGTTCGTCTTTTGACCTGCTAGATTCTGACATTATATAACATTCACCAATGGAACACTAGTCTTGTGAAGAAATGATGTATGATGATTTTTACAAGATGGTGTTGTAGGATCAGAGCTAGCTGTGCTATGTAAAGTACTAGGGCAATAAGCTCCCACAGCCGTAATTTTCATCTGTGCTGGAGAAGACCTGTCAGAACATAAATGCTTTATTATCTGTGAGCTCCTTCTAATTACCCGAGTACCATAGCAACCTTGTCGTGGGTATTGTCTGAATCCGGCAAAGAACAAGGGACCAGGCTCTAATTGATCTTGCGTGAATTAAATCTTAAAAAAAGGTCATTTTTTTCTTGTTCACACTTGATTCCCTTGAGGCAACAAAATCTTGGATGAAGATTCAACACATTATTAAGGTTTTTGTGTGGTTTTATGAAAGAGCTTGACAGTAATTGTACAGTGACTTTCTATGTGATTGTTTAGTGTTCATGACATATTTAGATCATCTCTTCCTCACTTAAAATTAATTGGATTGAAATCCTGTGTGATAAAATTTTGTGATGTATGAAGATTTCCCTTTTCTTAAGGTCATCATTCATCCCTTTTAATGAGAGCGCTTACAGGGGTTGTCATCAGAGACAACTCTTTCCAAAAACCATCTCCCAACGCTCCAGCAAACACTTGGTTTTGCTGGGAAAAATTGTAGCCAGCAAGGCATTTTCCCTGGTTGCCATTCTGAGAAATGGTAGTCCTTGTAATACAAAGATAGCTTCAACCCATCCAGAATGGGAACTAGTCTTACAGAGCAGTGATTCCTGAACGGGGACTCCCAATCTAGGATGTTATTATGTTCATATGAACCAATAGGATATGAGACAATCACTCAACAACCAGTAGTAGTTCTACCAGGAAGGAGGCCAAAGAACATTTTCAGCATCTCTTGTTTTTCCCACCTTAGGCCACTTGCAGACGACTGTGTATGAGTTCAGGGTGCTATCCAGGTTTTTCCCAGATAGCACACTGACCCATTAATTTGTATCGGCCCACGCACATGACTGTGTATTACATGGATCAGTGTGTGGGCCGACAGTTCGGGGCGCAAAACTAAGGACAGGTCCTATTCCTGTCTGGTTTTGCGGCCATGCTTCTGTGGCTCCTATTCATTTAGTGCCGTTCATTCACGGCCAGTGGCCAGCCCACCGTCATCTGCAAGGGTTCTTAGGCTGAGGCCCCACATTGCGATAACACAGCTTTTTTTGTAGCAGATTTTGCTGCATTTTTTGAGCCAAAGCTAGGAGTGGATTATGCAGAAGGTAGAAGTGTAAGTACTTCCTATATATCTCCAATTTTCTTTTTTAGCCATTCTAGACTTTGGCTCAAACTCCGCAACAAAAAAAGCTGTGTTTCTGCAATGTAGAGCCTTAGGGTACTTTTTGTATATTCACAGTATTATGAGCTCATCAATAAACATGGCATGCGAAGTGTTGGCCCAGCCCTGGGTTTCGCCCTTTCAGTTTCTTCTGAGGCATACATATTTATTATGTGGTTGTTAAACACTTTCTGTACCTACCTTGATAATGTAAAGATACATTAGCCATGAGAGGGCATAATGAAGTGAAAGGTATCTAACAAACCTTGCCAAGTTGATCTTGAAATTTAGGCAATGTGCTCCACAGTGGCATCCAGATGATACAATGTGCTCCACAGTGGCCACCAAACAGTAAATTATGCTCCACAGTGGCTCTCATGCAGTATAATATGACCCACAGTGGCCCCCACGCATTATAATGTGCTCCACAGTGGGCCCCACAAGGTATTATATGCTCCACAGTGGGCCCCCACACAGAATAATATGCTACTTACTTTCATTCCCACGAAGAGCAGGTAAATTGCGTCCTCCTTCTTCTATCACTGCAGGCGCTGATGAAAGCCTATACTGACAGTTTTCACATACAGTTGAAAGAAGCGCTCCTGTAGCGGATTCCCCATTAGCGAGCGATCAAGGAGCCTGGATAGGGCAACAGCATGCGTTCCAATAGAGAGAGCTCTGAGTGCCCCCTCTGGCACCCGTGCCATAGGTTTGCCAACACGGCCCTAAGGTGTGTAGCTTGATATGTATATAACTGGTGTTTAAACTAATGCCGGTAGGGAGATAAAAGTATATTCAATGTGATTCATTACTGCTGTACTTTGACCCTGCATCAGAAAGGTACATGGCGAACTACATTATCATCTATCCACAGGTCAGTGTAAGCTTCCCAGAAATCCAGCTATCCAGAAATGATTATATCAGCAAATCCATCCAACTAAAAACAAATGCTGTTCATGTGAACAAATGGGATACTGAGATATGTGCATACATCTATTGTATATCGCCAGTTTGTTGTATATAAATATAGTAAGGTTGAAAAAAGTAAATTTACTTTAACAACTTTTTGCTATCGTGATCCAGAATATGGCAATTATAAACAACTAAGTAGTGCTAAAAACCATCCAAATAAAATAATGTGTGATGAAGATCTTTTGTTGATATGGTACTATGCAGGGTAGTAGCATGGTTATAGTACAGGGGTAGGCAACCTTTTTTGTTTGGCGTGACGATTTTAATTAAAAAATCAAAGATGATGTACTCGGAGCACTGGTCAATAATTGTAAGTCTGACGACCCCTAAACTAAAATCATGTACCACAAACCATAACACAGAAGCGCTGCCACCAGATGCTTCAGGACGCATGCGCTTACTGCGATTTCCTGGGACGGACCTGTACTTTCCGATTAGAAGCAATGAAAGTACATGTGCAGCCTCCAATTAGGGGTAAATGTAAGTGTCCAGGAGCACCGTATGGCAGCAGCCTTATGGTGGAAACACACTATGTATATGGATGCAGTTATATTCTTAGGCCACTGAAACTTTTACTTAGATGTAAAACTGCGTTCGAATGGTGCATTTTTGCACAAAATGCCTGAGTTTTCTGTGCAAAAACACATCCTTAATATAGAAAACACACCGTTGTGTCCCATAGCGACCCCTGCACACGATATTGTGTCCCATAGCGGCCTCTGCACATGGTATTGTGTCCCATAGCGGCCCCTGCACACGGTATAATATTCCAACTTTTATAATATTCCAATTTTCGCCACTCACTAGCTATTATTATACTATGGGGTCCTTCAGACCCCAGAGTATAATAAGTGGTGGGTCAAGAGACGTAACAAACATAAAAAAACAATGTTAACTCACCTTCCCTGCGCTCCGTGGCGGCTCTGTTCTTTTCCGGCACTTCTGCCTGTAGTCAGTGACCGCTGATTGGGTCTCAGGGGTCACGTCGTGTCATTATTCGTAATGACACTGGACGTGACCCCTGAGGCCCTGTCAGCAGTCTCTTACTTCAGGCAGAAGCACCTGCAGAGCACAGAGCCGATGCAGAGCTCAGGGAAGGTAAGTAACATTTTTTTTTGTTGTTTGATCACCTCTCCTGAGCTTCCGCTTATTATACTCTGGGGTTTGAAGAGACCCCACCGTATAATAATAGCAGTTTTGTTTCGGCCGTGTTTGGTCCGATCAAAACTGCTGGGTGAGGACTCAGGCTGCCCGTGCCAGGTAAATATGCCTTGTTTATGTTACACATTTTGCATCAAAATCCTGGGTTTTTATACTTTGGCGGGGGGGGTTCACACTTAGAAATGCCCACGATGAGAGTGGATTTTGATCACGGGCATTAGCTCCAGGTCGCCGCAGTTCATTACGACGGGGATCCGGTAGCTATGGCGACTGCTCTGCAGCAGAGCGGCCACCATCTTTAAAGACCGTGCATCCGCCGTAATAGTACGGCGGATGTCGTGAAGGGGTTAAAAGTTGGTTTAGTACACCTACAGTAGAGTAATACTGGAAAATCTAAACATCCAATCCATTTTCTAAAACAACTCCAGCAAAACATATTTGGAAAAAAAAATACACAATAAATAAATATATATGCTCTTACTGACAAAAAAAATGATGCATCCAGATAGAAATGTTGGATACAGTTATGTCTCAGGCAGATATGTAAATGATTACAGGTGTGGTCTGATTAGACAATGGGATTTGTCACAAGAGGGTGTAAAAGTGCTTCCCCCCCATTGCCCTAGTTGACAGACTATGAGAAAGGGCACATCATTGAGACAAATTGCTACCATCTAGGCCGTTCTGACTTAGTTGTTAGGAGATGTTTCAACTACTTCTTGCATAAGAGCATACACAAAGTGAACAGGGTCCAGAGACCCCAGACAGACCACCAGTATCATTTGATCCACCGACAAAATGAACAGCTTCCACAGTTTCCTTGTCTAAAATACAGACACAAGGTGACATCTTCATTGAACATCCCTGTCTCTGCTTAGACCATTTCAGGCATTTAGCAGAAGGAAATATTTTTTCCATAATGCCCATTACATGTCCTGCCATTGGCAGCCAACCACTGCCGCCTTCATTTGAAGTGGTGTTGTGAATGACAAACCTGGGATGCTATGAACTGAAATCATATTGACTTTAGTGATGAATCTATGTTCTGTTTGGCATCCAATGACAGTTAGGTTTCAGTATGGAGGTTTTGTGGCTAACACCTCAATCCTGCCTTTGCTGTGGACTGACACACTGCCCAAACTGCTGGTGTGACATCTGGGGAGCCATCACATATGATAGTCAGTCATCCATATGCCGCAACCCAGATGGAGGGAACCAGAGGATGGGAGTAGAGTGGCGGATGATGTGCCACCTGCTAGGCCGAGCACACTCAACCAAGTCCCCAGCCCGACTCCTGGGCTGGACACCGCTGAGGGGGGTCCTGCAGCACTACCAGGGTGGTGGTGGTAGTAGTTTCCCCCGGGGCGCTTCCAGTTGTAGAGGGGACCTGTCTTCTCTGAGTCGATATGATGGTGTTCGGAAGAGCCCTGATGGTAAGGCGGGCACAACTCAGGAAACTAGTGGTTGCAGTTGAACAAGGAACAGTTTTTATTGCAGCAACTGGAACAGGTACAATGGCAACTTCCCAAATGGGGGTGCCCAGGAATTTTACAGGCTCTATGGCAGACTTCTCCAACTACTCCTCCTCTCGTGCCACTCCCAGATAAGGATGCTGGGGACAGTAGTGCAGGGAGTGCTGACAGGGATCTGGTTACCTTCTGGTTAGACCTGAATGAGTTCCTCCTGGCATGGTGACCAATAGTCCAGACAACAATTCTCCCTTTCTCAGGGCTGTTTCTAGATGAGCCTGGGGCAATGTTCTCTCCTCCTAGAGGCTGTATGTGTAGCCGTTTGAGGTCCAGAGTTGGTGTCCTCTCTGTACAGTCCAGCATAGACTGCACAGGATCACTGCTACTACTGAACTGAGGCCTGAACAGACACCCAGAAGACCTAGGTCCCCTACAACCCCGCCCAGTGGCCTAATTGGCCAGGGCTGAACCAAGGGAAAGAATTTGAAACACTGGGAGAAAACAATAGGAAAGCTGCACAACAGTGAAATACAAGACACATAACATAGAACATAAAGGACGGCACATCCCAACACAACCCAGAGGCACAAAAGACAAACACTTAAAGCAGTAGAACTCTGGGATGCTGCACATAGTAGTAGTAGTAGTAGTAGTAATAAGATGGACATTTAACAGTTTAGCAATGTGTGCAAGATATCCTGTTGCCTCTCATGGCATGATTTCCAACTGGCATTTTCCAGCATGATAATCCACACACAGGAAAGGTTTCCCAGGAAAGTCTCCACCCGATTTATCACCATTTGTGCGTTTATGGGACCAGCTGAGACCACAGCTTCGGCAACCTCAGGGTGTGCAAGATCTATGGACTGAGCTGCAACATCTGTGGGCAAATGTGCCACAGGATACCATGTGGAGCCTGTATGCCTCCCCGAGCAACCATATCTCAGACCCCGAGTATAATTATCGGAGGGCCAGGGGAGGTGAGGGAACATAAAAAACACTGTTACTTACCTCTCCTATGCTCCGTAGGAGACCCCAGAGTATAATAATTGTTCATGGGTGGTCCATAATGGGGCATAATACTGTGTGCAGGTGCCACTATGGGGCATAATACTGTGTGCAGGGGCCACTATGGGGCATAATACTGTGTGCAGGGGCCACTATGGGGCATAATACTGTGTGCAGGGGCCACTATGGGGCATAATACTGTGTGCAGGGGGCCACTATGGCGCATAATAGTGTGCGCAGGAATGCATTTTGTGCGGGGGGGGTTGGAGGGGCAACGCTTTGGGGGGGCCCCATGTCAAATGTTCGCCTTGGGGCCCAGCCATTCCTAGTTACGCCACTGATCAAAGGGTATAGTGAGCATTTTGACCTCACAACTGTTTCAAAGATTTTATTAACATTGGGCTGTGCAAATGAAAAATTACTGAAACGTCACTTTATCTCCAAAGTTTTCATTTTCACAAGGGGTTAAGGGAGAAAAAGCACCCCACAGTTTGTTAAACAATTGCTCTTAAACATAGCAATACCTCATATGTGGTCGTAATCTGCTGTATGGGTACATGGGGGGGGGGGGGCTTGAAATGGAGAGGGGGCTATTTGGCTTTTGGAGGGCAGATTTTGCTGGAATACATGTACATCTCAATAAATTTGAATATCTTTGAAACGTTCATTCATTTCAGTAATTCAATAACTCAATTCATAATCGGCAGTCTTGTGTGTCCTACTGAACCAGACTGAGGAACCATTTAAAGGCGTAGGAAACCTAGTCAGGTGACACACTGAATTTACAATACTGAATTTTTTTACAATATTCAAATTTTCTTAGATTTGGGTTAACATTACCTTTAATCCATAATCAACATTTACAGAAATAAAACACTTGAAATAGAACACTCTGTGTGTAAAGAATCTAGAAAATATAGGAGGTCACTTTTTTTATGTAATTACTGAAAGAAATAAACGTTTCAAAGATATTCTAATTTATTGAGATGCACCTGTAGTTTTCAAGTGCCATGTCGCATTTGCAGAGGCGCTAAAATACCAGTACAATGAAAACCCCCAAAAAGTGACCCTATTTTGGAAACGACACCCCTCACAGCACAAATCAAGGGGTATAGTGAGCATTTTGGCCCCACAGCTGTTTTACAGATTTTATTAACATTGGGACGTGAAAATGAAAAATTACTTTCTTTCCAATAAACCGTCAATTTAGCCCCAAGTTTTTCATTTTCACAAGAGGACAAAGGAGAAAAAGCTCCTCAAAGTTTGTTACTCAATATCTCCTGAAAACGGCAATAACCCATATGTGGTCGTAATCAGCTGTATGGGCACATGGTGAGTTTCAGAATATAAAGAGCGCTATTTGGCTTTCAGAGAGCAGATTTTGCTAGAATAGTTTTCAGGTGCCACATCTTATTTGCAGAGCCCCTAAAGTACCAGTACAATGGAAACCAACAAAAATTGACTTCATTTTGGAAACTACATACCTCAAGGAATGTATAAGGGAATATAGTGAGCATTTTGACCTCACAACTGTTTCACAGATTTTTTCCAATAAAACGACCATTTAGCCCCAAAATTTTCATTTTCATTTTTACAAGAGGTTAAAGAAGAAAAAACACCCCACAGTTTGTTAAACAATTTCTTCCGAACATAGGAATACCACATATGTTATCGTATTGTCCACCATAATTTGCAAATAAATTCTTTAAAAATCAGACAATGTGATTTTCTGGATTTGTTTTCTCATTTTGTCTCTCATAGTTGAGGTCTACCTATGATGTCAATTACAGGCCTCTCTCATCTTTTTAAGTGGGAGAACTTGCACAATTGGTGGCTGACTAAATACTTTTTTCCTCACTGTATGGGTACATTGTGGACCTCAGAATGGAAAGAGCGCTATTTGGCTTTTGGAGGGCAGAGACCCTAAAGTACCAGTACAATGGAGACCCCACAAAAGTGATCCCGTTTTAGAAACTACACCCCTCAAGGAATTTCTCAAGGGGTATTATCATTTTGAGCCCAAGACTGCTTCACAAAAATTAAGATACAAAGTGAAAAAATAAATTTTTATACAAATATGCCATTTCAGTGCCCAATACCTTATACCCACTTTGTGTCATCAGAGAAATGCAATTCTGAAACTATTAAGTGGGCTATACCGGGTACAAAGTTGCATATGTGGGTGTAAGCTGCTGATTTTGCCATAGAGGTGCCATTAAATTGGAATTCCACAAGAAGTGACCCAATTTTGTAGGTGCAATTTTAAGGTCTCTGCAAACGTGACATGGCATCCAAAAACCAACAATCTAAATTCTGTGCTCCAAAAGCACATAGCACTCCTTAACATCTGCACTCTCCTGTGCGCCCATACTGCAGTTTATGTTCACATGTATGACACTGTTGTACCCAGGATAACATACTTAACAATGCCACATATGGGTATAAACTGCTGTTTGGGCACAGCTGGACACAGAAATGAAGGAGTGCTATTTTGGTTTTTGGAGCACAGTTTGGTTTTTAGGCATTTAGACGACATGCCACTTTTTGCAGAGCCACTGAATTGTCAGTAAAGTGGAAACTGCAGATATGTGAACCTCGCTGTGGAACCTACACCCCTGAAGGTTCTTAAGTGGTGTAGTGAGCATTGTTAACCCTTGAGCGTTGCATTAATTTCATTTCCAGTAATTAATGCACAGCTAATAATGAAAAGTGAAAATTGCAATTTTTTCAGAGATTTCAGTGCCCAATATATTGCACCCAGCTTGCATCAGCAGAGACACACACTACAAAAACTGCTAAGTGGGTATTGGGTACTGTTAAGGGCACAACAGCTTTTGGAGCATGACGCATTTATAGAAAAATTTCCATTTTCACTTTCCACCATAAGCCGCGTATTAATTTCTAGAAAATAAATTATAGCAACACTTGGGGGTTAAACATTCTCACTGTACCCCTGGATAAATTCCTTCAGGGTTGTAGTTTCCAAAATGGGGTCATGTGTCAGGGGATTCCACTTAACTGGCATTGCAAGAGCTCTACAAAAGTGTCATGGCATCCAAAAACCAAACTGTTTAAATACAGTGGGTACGGCAAGTATTCAGACCCATTTAAATTTTTCACTCTTTGTTTCATTGCAGCCATTTGCTAAAAGCAAAAAAGTTCATTTTATTTCTCATTAATGTACACTCAGCACCCCATCTTGACAGAAAAAAAACAGAAATGTAGATATTTTTGCAAATTTATTTTAAAAAGAAAAACTGAAATATCACATGGTCATAAGTATTCAGACCCTTTGCTCAGTACTGAGTAGATGCACACTTTTGAGCTAGTACAGCCATGAGTCTTCTTGGGAATGATGCAACAAGTTTTTCACATCTGGATTTGGGGATCCTCTGCCATTCTTCCTTGCAGATCCTCTCCAGTTCCATCAGGTTGGATGGTGAACGTTGGTGGACAGCCATTTTCAGGTCTCTCCAGAGATGCTCAATTGGGTTGAGGTCAGGGCTCTGGCTGGGTCAGTCAAGAATGGTCACAGAGTTGTTCCAAAGCCACTCCTTTGTTATTTTAGCTGTGTGCTTAGGGTCATTGTCTTGTTGGAAGGTGAACCTTTGGCCGAGTCTGAGGTCCAGAGCACTCTGGAAGAGGTTTTCTTCCAGGATATCTCTGTACTTGGCCGCATTCATCTTTCCTTCAATTTCAACCAGTCATCCTGTCCCTGCAGCTGAGAAACACCCCCATAGCATGATGCTGCCACCATCATGTTTCACTGTTTGGATTGTATTGGGTAGGTCATGAGCAGTGCCTGGTTTTCTCCACGCATACCACTTAGAATTAATGCGAAAAAGTTCAATCTTCATCTCATCAGACCAAAGAATCTTATTTCTCATAGTCTGGGAGTCCTTCATGTGTTTTTTGGCAAACTCTATGCGGGCTTTCATATATCTTGCACTGAGGAGAGGCTTCCTTCGGGCCACTCTACCATAAAGCCCCGACTGGTGGAGGGCTGCAGTGATAGTTGACTTTGTGGAACTTTCTACCATCTACCTACTGCATCTCTGGAGCTCAGCCACAGTGATCTTTGGGTTCTTTACCTCTCTCACCAAGGCTCTTCTCCAGTTTGGCTGGACAACCAGGTCTAGGAAGAGTTCTGGTCGTCCCAAACTTCTTCCATTTAAGGATTATGGAGGCCACTGTGTTCTTAGGAACCTTAAGTGCTGCAGAAATTCTTTTGTAACCTTAGCCAGATCTGTGCCTTGCCACAATTCTGTCTCTGGGCTCCTTGGGCAGTTCCTTTTGACCTCATGATTCTCATTTGCTCTGACATGCACTGTGAGCTGTGAGTTCTTATATAGACAGGTGTGTGCCTTTCCTACTCAAGTCCAATCAGTTTAATGAAATGGAGCTGGACTCCAATGAAGGAGTAGAACCATCTTAAGGAGGATCAGAAGGAAAGGGACAGCATGTGAGTTAAATATGAGTGTCACAGCAAAGGGTCTGAATACTTATGACCATGTGATATTTCAGTTTTTCTTTTTTAAAACATTTGCAAAAATATCTACATTTCTGTTTTTTTTTCTGTCAAGATGGGGTGCTGAGTGTACATTAATGAGAAATAAAATTAACGTTTTTGCTTTTAGCAAATGGCTGCAATGAAGCAAAGAGTGAAAAATTTAAAGGGGTCTGAATACTTTCCGTACCCACTGTATGTGCCGAAAAAAACAAATAGCGCTCCTTCCCTTCTGTGCCCGGCTGTGCCCAAATAGCAGTTTATACCCACATATGACATTATGTATGTTATCCTAGGTACAACAGTGTCATACATGTGGGCATAAACTTTATTATGTGCACACAGCAGGGCACAGATGTGAAGGAGCGTTTTGTGGCTTTTGGAGTGCAGATTTAGATGTTTTGTATCTGGACACCATGTCATGTTTGCAGAGCCTCTAACATACCAGTAAAGTGGAATCCCCTAAGGAGTGACCCTATTTTAAATACTGCACTGCTGAAAGAATTTATCAAGGGTTGAAGTGAGTATTAGTATCCCAGATGTGAATGCACAATGGATGGTGAAAAGTGAGTATGTAAGCTATGCGGAGTACATTGGGAACACCAAATTCCGTATTATTTTCCCAGTAGTTCCTATGATTGAGGGGGACACTCTGAGGGTCACTTGTGGTGTCTTTTTCCTTGGAATCTCTATGGAATCTCTAAATTTAGGGTGTACCTTGATATACACTCAAACAGCTTATACATTCTCCTCATGCTACAGCCAGTTTTGTTCTAATGATTTGGCTATTTTGTGTTTTTTTTGTCTTCACATCAATTCTGGCATTTACTTTTAACCTTTTAATTTTTTTCCCATGCAGTGTACAGCATAAGTAACATGTTACCTTTATTCTGCAGATTGGTATGTTTATAGCGATACCTAATTTATATAGTTTTTTTCTGCGCTACTAATTTTGAAGAACAAAAACTCATTTTAGAAACAAAAACTCAATTATCTTTGCATCGCCATCTTCTGAGATGCGTAACATTTTTATTTTCGGTTGACAGAGTTGGTTGATAGCTTATTTTTTTCGGGACAACCTGTGCTTTTTATATTCTAAGAGCCATAACTTTTACATTTTTCAATTGATTGAGCTGTGTATGGACATATTTTTTGCAGGATGAGCTGTAGATTTCATCTGTACACTTTTGGGGTGCATTCAACTTTTTGATCACTTTTTATTCCATTTTTAGGAGACGAGATATACAAATATAATTTTTGTTTTGTTTTTTTATTTATTTTTATTACGGTGTTATTACTATGTGTGTTAAATAACATACTAAACTTAAAATGTGAGTTTTGATACCATTTAATTGCTGATTTGTTTATTATTTAAATTTGAACACAATAAAGGTATGTGTTTATTGGAAATTTGTGAGACCTGTTGTGCTTTTTTTTACTTTTTTAAAATATTTTTTAACATTTTATTACTTTTTTATATATTTTTCTTTAGTACCATTAGGAGACTTGAACCATCTCTTGATTACTTGTATAATACTTCTGTATTGCAGGGTATTAAACATGTAACACTGACATTCTTTATGTGCCCATTTTACCCTGAATTAGTTGACACTGTAATGCAGTGCCATACTGGCGGTACTATTCTACTGCCTTGTTGCCCTACCTTAAAGGGCTTGACTTTACTAGTAAGCACTGATGAGATAAAATATGTAAACCTCTGGTCTGGTGGGATCACTGTAAATGGTTATTTTAACTTACAAATTGTAAATGATCCTTTTTACATTTCTTCAGCTTTAAATGAAAATTGCCTTTAGCCCAGTAAGAATGCTAGCTAGAGCTTGATATGACCTCTTGGTAGTGACTAAAGGTCGTAAAATGAGGCAGACAGAATGGAAACATAGTCTAATTTCCTTTCTCATAAAACATATTTTGAAATGGCATTTTACAGGTTTGTGGAGTAAAAATGAATACAGTACTTTATAAGTTTGCGGAGAACACAGTAACAATTCCGTACAATTCTAATTAAACAGTTCAGCATCTGCCACTACATTTAATTCTCTTTGCTCATGGATAAAAAGTACTAAGTCCAGTTCCATATGTCCTCTTAAAATGTAGATGAACAATGCCATGAACTACAAATAGAAAGGATTTCTTATGTTCTTCCTAAAACTCTGTTTATTTGAATGTGTTGTTTAGCCACTTAAAATAAAAATAAAAATGTAAAAATGATTAAAAAAAAAAAAATTAAAGGAGTTGTCCAGTTCATACCAATGTTGAGAGACAAATGCTATTGTTTGTATAATGAAAACATATACAATTTTCCAATATACTTTTTGTAGGAATTTCTCAAAGTTTTCTAGATCTCTGCTTGCTGCCATTCATTTTGCTTACTCCCAGTTGATAAAAATTAGTCCATGGTCAAGTGATGTATGGTCCATGGTCATGTGATGTATGGTCCATGGTCATGTGATGAACACATAGGTGCACAGCTCATTACTAGGCAGAAGTTTGATTATTGTGCTGTGAATATAATGACCTGTGCATCTGTATCTCCATCACATAACCATGGACTGTATATCACACGATCATGGACTAATTTTTATCCACTGGAAGCAAGCAGAATGGATGACATCAAGCAGAGATCTAGAAAACCATGAGGATTTAATACAGAAAGTATATTGCAAATTCTATAACTTTATTATACAAATATTAATATTTGTCTCTCAATATTGGCCTGAACTGGACAGCCCCTTTAATAATACTCACCTCTCTGATCCCAACCACTCTAACGCTTCTTGGGTTCCCTTGACGCCAACCTGGTCTCTTGATTTCCTGGTCCTGTTATCACAGGTATGTGATTGGCTAAGCAGTCACATTTCTGTGTCTCCCTTGGTAATAGCCTTCCTGCATGACTGCAACATATTGTGTAAGACATGCTGGAGCAGATTTACCAAACTGTGCAAACTTAGATTAAACAGTTTTAAAATGCAACAGATTTATCACAGTGACTGATGCTGGATGATAAATGTAGCACATTGCTAGACTGGCAAGTCCAAGATTACACCAGCTATGAGTAGTTTCCAACAATAGATGCATTCAATTCTGGCACAATTTTGGCGCACAGTGTACATTTTTAAGCCACAGCCCATTTTCCCTAGAAATCACACCAATTTTGGCAAACCCCACCCAAAGAATATATAATATTTTTTTGGGCACAAATTGTGCCAGAATTCTGGTGCATTTAAACCTACACTCTGTCTGCTATTTCTGGTAGTGATCAATGGTTTGATCATGGATCCACTGTCCTTTAGTTGTATTTCGCTAGGTTCACATGTGCGTTCTGGTTTCCGTTCTTTGGGTACACTTGGGGATCTGAAAAAAAAATGGAAACCCGCTCCACTTAAAAAACGGTTACCTGCAGAAACCCTCAGATCTCATAAGCTATAATAGTGTCCACCCAGCTTCTGCACGAAAAATGCAGAGAGAAAAATCCTACTTGCAGGACTGGAGAACAGGTGCAAGTGTGAACCTAGACTTAGCAAGTACTAGAATAGGGGTCAGCAACCTTCGGCACTCCAGATGCTGTGAAACTACAACTCCCAACATGCTCCATTCACTTACATGGGGGTTCCAACAACAGCAGAGCAAGTATGCATGCTGGGAGTTGTAGTTTTACAACAGCTGGAGTGCCGAAGGTTGCTTACCCCTGTACTAGAACATAGTAAAATTTCCTTTTATTTGGAGGTACACTTTAAAATGTCATGTTTTGCTGTTTTAGGATTGTGAAGAGCAATTGCTGTCTTTGGATTCAAGGAGTTAAGATTGCGTAGGTAAGTGTATGTGTGTGTGTATATATATATATATATATATATATATATATAAATACTATTTATCAGCATGTAAAGGAAAGAAGTATGTTATAGCAAGACACACATATTGCACATTTCTTTACCACCTTTACCTCCCCACAAACACTGTTATTATTATACTCCGGGGTCTTTTGAGACCCCTGAGTATAACGATCAGAGGCCCAGGGGAGGTGAGGCAACATAAAAAACACTGTAACTCACCTCTCCTACGCTCCGCAGGTTTCGGGCCTGTTTGGTGACGTCCCAGACGTCAGCTGACGTCATTATGCGTCACGATGTCGGCCTCACTCACGCGAGATCTGCTCCAACATCGAAGATGGCCGAAGTAGCACACGGGAGTGCACCGGAACCAGGAAGAGGTAAGTAGCATTGTTTTATGTTTGTATCCTCCCCTGGATCTCCGATCATTATACTCTGGGGTCTGAAAAGACCCCAGAGTATAATAATCGTTCATGCGTGGTCCACTATGGGGCATAATACTGTGTGCAGTGGCCACTGTGGGACATATTACTGTGTGTAGGAGCCACTATGGGGCATACTACTGTGGGCAGGGGCCACTATGGAGCATAATACTGTGTGCAGTGGCCACTATGGGGCATAATTCTGTGTGCAGGGGCCACTATGGGGCATAATTCTGTGTGCAGGGGCCACTATGGGGCATAATACAGTTTGCAGGGGCCGCTATGGGGCATAACACCGTGTACAGGGGCCGCTATGGGGCATAATACTGTGCGCAGGGGCCACTATGGAGCATAATACTGTGTGCAGGGGCCACTATGGGGCATAATACTGTGTGCAGGGGCCACTATGGGGCATAATATTGTGTGCAGGGGCCACTATGGGGCATTATACTGTGTGCAGGGGCCACTATGGGGCATTATACTGTGTGCAGGGGCCACTATGGCGCATAATAGTGTGTGCAGAGGCCACTATGGGGCATAATACTGTGTGCAGGGGCCACTATGGGACATAATACTGCGTGCAGGGGCCACTATGGAGCATTATACTGTGTGCAGGGGGCTACTATGGCGCATAATAGTGTGTGCAGGAATGCGGTTTATGCGGGGGGGGGGTTGGGGAGGCGGTTTGTGCGGGGGGGGGGGGGTTGGGGGCTGCGGTTTGGGGGCGGGGCCCATGTCAAATGTTCGCCTTGGGGCCCAGCCATACCTAGTTACGCCACTGGCCACAACCATGTTACAAAGCACATTACAGTGATAAATAACAAATCTTTGTTATATATGTCACTTTTGTAGAAAAACAACTTTAAAGTCTTATGCAAATGAGGCAGCTGCTGCATTAGGAACATTAGTCCCTGCCTCACAGCGACATACTGTCCCATACCAATTACAGTATGAGACAGTATGTCGCTGGGAGGCAGGAACTCCTAGCATCGTAGATAACTAGGATGCTAGGAGTCCTGCACCCAGCACGAAGTTCAAGCCAGTAAGTCTGGCTGACATACGGACCGTGTTTCACAGGTGAATCACGGTCGTATGTTGCTCCCCTAAGTGTGGGAAAGCATCTTATATATTTTGAAATTAGTTATATATTTACTGTATATGATCTTTATTTTCTCTTATTTTTTAGATCACTGAAATTGATTAACCACAAAAATAACCTCAGGTGCAACAGTCTGGTTGAGAACCAGTCAAAATCCATCGGATGGCTGCAGGATCATCTACGCCGATGATGGACGTCTGCGTATGAACTATAAATGGACCGGCTCCAAACAAGATGTCAAAAACAAATTTTAATCATCATCATCCTTCACTGGATAAGGCGCGGATCCTTCTTTTTGTTTTTGGCATCTTGTTTGGAGTCTGTCCATTTTTCGCTCAAAATTCTGATGATGTCACTCAAGCAAGCACGGTGACATACTAGACATGCCGCAGGTTTGTGCGGAATGAAGCCAAGGTGCATTGCATAGAAGCACTGATGACATCACTTGCGCATGAGCAGTGACATGGGGAATGACAAGTGAGATGGGTGGAATGGCTGCACACCATCCCTTTCTTTCCTCCCCCTTGATGACTAGCAGGTGAGCCTTATGATGAATGGGTGTGTTATAAAGGACTCCAGTTTTAAATAATATGTGCATACTGCCAGATCCCTGTTGAAAACTCTGCAGGAGGCTCCCCCACCTGTAATTTGGACATGTTTTTTCCACAAAATCATAGTGTCTTATTGATGTGATATGTCAGGGTTAATGTCTTACTGCTCAGTCTATATGTATTTCTTGTACATCTATAGGAAGTTGACTCTGTAGCTTTTGTCTGTATTTCTGTATACTAAGACTGGTCACTCTATATTACTCAGTAGATAAGCATTTCTTCACCTTCTCCAGCTCACTGCACACCTTCACTGTCCCACTGCACTGACTAGCCCCTTAAGGACCCAGCCCAAAAGTGCGTTAAGGACCAGGCCTCGTTTTTCAAAACTGACATGTGTCACTTTATATGGCAATAACTTTGAGACGTCTTAACTTACACAAGTGATTTTGAGATTGTTTTTTCGTGACACATTGTACTTCATGTTAGTGGTAAACACTAATGAATATTTTTGTATTTATTTATAAAAAAAATAGGAAATTTGATGGAAATTTGGAAAAAAATCGCAATTTTCAAAATGTGAAATGCTCTGCTTTTCAGACAGATAGTCATACCACCCAAATACATTAATATATATTATCTACCATATCTCTGCTATATATCAGCATCATCTTTTAATCGTCCTGTAACTTATTTTGGATGTTAGAAGGCTTACAAGTGTAACAGCGATTTTGCAGATTTACAAGAAAATTTCCCAAACTAATTTTTTAGGGACCACTTCAGTTCTGCACCCCTCAAATAATTCAAAATAACATTTGGGAAGTTTGTTAACCCTTTAAGCATTTCACTGGAATTAAAACAATATGGAGGTGAAATTTAGACATTTAATTTTTTCCCACTAATTCCTTAATTTAGCCCTAAAATTAACACATTCACAAAGGGTTAAAGGAGAAAATGCATCTCACAGTTTGTTATGCAATTTCTCCTGAGCCCGGAAATACCCCACAAGTGGGTGTAAACTGATGTTTGGGCGAATGGCAGCGCACGGAAGGGAAGGAGTGACACTGGGCGTCTGAAAAGCAGATTTTGCTGGAATAGTTTTCAGGTGCCATGTCTCATTTGCAAAGCCCCTAGAGTACCAATACAAAGGAAAACCCCAAAAAGTGACCCCATTTTGGAAACTACACCCCTCACAGAATTCATCAAGCGGTATAGTGAGCATTTTGACCTTCCAGTCGTTTCACAGATTTTGCTAACACTGGAATGTATGAATGAAACATTACTAAAATGTCACTTTATCCCCAAAGTTTTCATTTTCACAAGGGGTTAAAGGAGAAAAAGGACCCCATAGTTTGTTAAACAATTTCTCCTGAACACAGCAATATCCCATATGTGGTCGTAATCTGCTGTATGGGTACATGGCAGGGCTCAGAATGGAAAGAGTGCTATTTGGCTTTTGGAGGGCAGATTTTGGTGGAATAGTTTTCAGGTGCTATGTCGCATTTGCAGAGCCCCCAATGTACCAATACAGTGGAAGCCCCCTAAAAGTGACCCCTTTTTGAAAACTACACCCCTCACAGAACATATCAAGGGGTATAGTGAGCATTTTGACCCTACAGCTGTTTCACAGATTTTATTTACATTGGGATATTAAAATGAAAAATTACTTTTTTTTTACAATAAACCGTCAATTTAGCCCCAAATTTTTCATTTTCACAACAGGACAAAGGAGAAAAAGCTCCCCAAAGTTCGTTACACAACTTCTCCTGAACACAGAAATGCCCCATATGTGGTTGTAATCTGCTGCATGGGTACATGGCAGGGCTCAAAATGGAAAGAGCGCTATTTAGCTTTTGGAGGGCAGATTTTGCTGGAATAGTTTTCAGGTGCCTTGTCGCATTTGCAGAGCCCCTAAAGTACCAATACAATACAAACCCCCAAAAAGTGACCCCATTTTGAAAACTACACCCCTCGTAGAATTTATCTAGGGGTATAGTGAGCATTTTGACCTCACAGCTGTTTCACAGATTTTATTGACTTAGGGACGTAAAATTGAAAAATTACTTTTTTCCAATAAACTGTCCATTTAGCGACATATTTTTAATTTTTGAAAGTGGTTAAAGAAGAAAAAAAACACCCCACAGTTTGTTACACAATTTCTTCTGAACACAGAAATGCCCCATATGTGGTCATAAACTGCTGTAGGGGTACATGGTGGGGCTCAGAATGGAAAGAGCGCTATTTGGCTTTTGGAGGGCAGATTTTGCTGGAATAGTTTTCAGGTGCCATGTCGCATTTGCAGAGCCCCTAAAGTACCAATAAAATGGAAACCTCTCAAAAGTGACCCCATTTTAGAAACTACACCTCTCAAGGAATGTATCAAGGGGTATTATCATTTTGAGCCTAAAAATGCTTCCCAAAAATTAATGTACAAAGTGAAAATTAAAGTTTTTAAAGAAATATCCAATTTCAGTGCCTAATATTTTGCGGCCACTTTATGGCATCAGAGACATGCACTCCTAAAACTATTAAGTGGGCTATCCCGGGGACAAAAAAATTAAATATGTGGGTATAAACTGCTGCTTGGGCACACAGCAGGGCTCAGAAGGGAAGGAGCACTGTGTTTTTTTTAGCTTTTGGAGTACTTTCTGGTCGCCATGTTATTTTTGCAGAGCCCTGGAGGTTCCAGTAAATTGGAATTCCCCAAGAAGTGACCCCCATTTTATAGGGGCAATTTTAGGGTCTCTGCAAATGTGATATGGCGTCCAAAAAAACAACAATCTAAATATGCGCTCCAAAAGCACATAGCGCTCCTTCACATTTGCGCCCTGCTGTGTGCCCAAATGACAGTTTATGCCCACATGTATGACACTGGTGTACCCAGGATAATGTACTTAACAATGCCATATGTGGGTATAAACTGCTGTTTGGGCACAGCCGGGCACAGAAGGGAAGGAGCGCTATTTTGGGTTTTGGAGCACAGTTTGCTTTTTGGACACCATGCCACTTTTGCAGAGCCCATGAATTGCCAGTAAAGTGGAATCCGCAGACATGTCACCCTATTTTGGAAACTACACCCTTCAAGGGATTTATCAAGTGGGGTAGCGAGCATTATTAACCCTTAAGTGTTGCATTCTTTTAATTTCCAGAAATGAATGCACAGCTGATAATGAAAAGTAAAAAATGAAATTTTTCTATAGATACGCCATTTCAGTGCCCAATATGTTGTGCCCAGTTTATGTCTGCACAGACACACACTCCAAAAACTGTTGAGCAGGGATCCCAGGCACAACAGCTTTTGGAGCGTTCATCTCTGATACAAGCCGGGCACAACATATTACGCACTGAAATGTCGTATTCCTGGATAAATTGTCATTTTCACCTTTCACCATCAGCTGCGTATTAATTTATGGATAATAAATTATAGCAACACTTGGGGGTTAAAAATGCTCACTGTACCCCAGGATAAATTCCTTCAGGGGTGTAGTTTCCAAAATGGGGTCACATGTCAGGGGATTCCACTGTACTGGCATTTCAGCTCTGCAAAAGTGCAATGGCGTCCAAAAACCAAACCGTCCAAGTCTGTGCTCCAAAAACCAAATAGCGCTCCTTCCCTTCTGTGCTCGGCTGTGCCCAAACAGCAGTTTATACCCACATATGACATTAAGTATGTTATTCTGGGTACAACAAGTGTAATACATGTGGGTATAAACTGCAGTTTGGGCACACAGCAGGGCGCAGAAGGGAAGGAGCGCTATGTGGCTTTTGGAGCGCAGATTCAGATGTTTGGGATCTGGATGCTATGTCATGTTTGCAGAGCCTCTAAAGTACCAGTAAAGTGGAATCCCCTAGGGAATGACCCCATTTTGAAAAGTGCACCCCTCAAATAATTTATCAAGGGGTGTAGCGAGCATTAGTATCCCAGACGTGACTGCACAGTGGATGGGGAAAAGTGAATGAATATGTAAGCTGTGCGTAGTACATTGGGTATACTAAATTCCCTACTATATCCCCAGTAGTTCCTATTATTGGGGAGATCATTCTGGGGGTCACTTCTGTTTTATTATCCCTCGATAGCTCTAAATCTGGTTTGTACCCTAATATACGCTCGCACAGCTTATACATTCCCTTCCTGCCGCAGCCAGTTATGTTCTTATGATTTGGCGATTTTTGGAGTTTTTGTCTTCACATTGTACAAGCTATATTTTCTTTATTTCTCTGGTGATGTAGCCATATGAGGGCTTGTTGTTTGCAGTATGAGATGTATTTTTTAATGACATCATTTTTAGGTGCCTACAATTTATTAAATAAATTTTATTAACTCTTTCTTGGTGGATTAAAAAACAACCCCATCAATTCTGGCACTGCGTTTTACCTTTTACATTTTTCACCATGCAGCATAGAGCATAAGTAACATGTTATCTTTATTCTGCGGGTCGGTATGATTACGGCGATACCTCATTTATACTATTTTTTTATGCGATACCAATTTTGCAGAACAAAAACCCATTTGGGGACATAAATCAATTTTTTTTGCATCGCCATCTTCTAAGATGCGTAGCATTTTTATTTTTCAGTTTAGAGAGTTGGTTTAGGGCTTATTTTTTGCGGGACAACCTGTGCTTTTTATTGGTACTGTTTTGGGGTACATATGACTTTTTGATCACTTTTTATGGCATATTTTGTAAGGTGAGATGGCGAAAAATCATTTTGGCGGGTTTTTTCGGTTCCGATGCCGCCCGCTCAGATAGTGAGCTGCTCCCCAGAGGCATAGCTAGTGGGGGGGGGGGGGGGAGATAGGGCAGAGGTGGTTTCCCCAGGCCTACTGACTCTGTAGGGGCCCACCCCGGGGCCGCCATTAATGATTTACTTTTAACTAGAGCGGTGTCCGCAGACACCTATCTAGTTAAAACCCATCATGTTTTGTAAACCGCAAGCCACTTCAGGCCTGTAGTTTACAAGACACTGAGACCAGGCCCTGTGCATCATAGAGCAGAGGAGGCAGCGGCAGCTCCATTCACCAAAGGATCGCAGGTAGGTGAGTATAACTTTTTTTTAGCGCAGTTGTGGGTGTTTTAATAGTATAAGGAGTTGTTAGTAGGGGGAAATATAAGGGAGGATTCATTAGGGGGCTTTATGATGATAGTGGGTTCATTTATAAGGACTATTAGGAGGCATTACAAGGGGGGAGGTCATTTATATAAGGGGTCATTAGGGGCACAGTATTTATGTCAGGGGGAATCAGAGCCATAAAATAAGGGGGCAATTCATTTAATTAAGGTGGCACTTGGGCTTTATTAAAGCTAAGGCCCCACGTAGCGGGCAGCAGCAAAAAAGCGCTGCAGGAAAAACCGCAGCGGTAATGAATCACAGTTTTTCCCGCAGCGCTTTTCAAAGAAAGTCCGCAGAGGTTTCCTCTGTGGACTTTCTGCGTCCATTATACCTATTGGGAAACTGCCAGTGTTTCCGTAGGTATAATTGACATGCTGCGATTTCCAAAACCGCAACAGTTTTGGAAATTACAGCATGTCCACTGTTTGTATTTTTGCAGGAACTGTAATTCGCTGCATTTTTTCCACGACGTTTTAACCGTGGCCACACCACGGTATTTCTCCCACGTGAGGCCAGGGCCTTAAGGAGTTTTCCACCTCTTTTTTATTGATGATCTATCCTCAGAATAAATCATCAATAAGAGATCAGTGAATCCCCGCTGATCAGTTGTATAAAGGGGCCATGGCGCAGTCGGTTTATAGTGTCCGTGTGATGTAATTACAGCCTTGTCACATAGACATGTATAGGATGAGGCTGTAGGTACATTACATGGCCGCTATGAGATGTATGATACTACATAAACAGAGAAGCGGTCACGGCGCTTACACAGATACCACGGTTCATTCAAATAGCTGATCCTGGGGGTCCCGGGTATTGGAACCCCACTCATTTTTTTTTTTTTACTTTTTAATAAGGAAATGCCTGGGGCATTAATAATAAGGGGCACTATTTAAAGGGGGTACACAGGGAAGTTATTAATATAAAGATGCACTTGGGGGTATTATTCATTATGGGGGGTTATATCACATATTTTATAATTGGGGTAGCAGCAGGATGGGTGTGCAGGTGAGGACAATGTGGGTCAGGTGCCTGGAAAAGTGAGGAGCCAAAGATGTCTGTGTTGCAAACTTTACAGAGACAAGTCACAGCTGGAAGAAGTGGTCACGGCGGTCCAGATAGAAGAGAATGGAAATGTGAAAGATTAGTCAGAGACGTCACCTGTAAGTCACAAAATGTTACTGCACTGAATTCACCTAAATGATAGAGGATAAATACCTGATTTATGGGGGTCTGTCTGCTGAGACCCCCACTGGGCCTGAGAATTGGTTTTTTTCCCCCACTGGGTGGGAATTCAGCCTGACCAGCCAGGATGAATATAGGCGTGTAGCTTGGTGGATGGACGAACCCGCGTGGCTCTTATTCACTTCAATGGGAGTGCCAAAGATAGCCGAAGTACAGTACTCAGCTATCTGCGGCACTCCTATTATAGAGAATGGGGGCCATGTGGGCTCGTCCATCCACCAAGCAGTTATTTTCATTGTTAATGCCGTGATGTTGATCTCTGACACTGAAGTAATATAGGAAGAAGAATTCTTTTATAAACTGTTTTATAACTTTGTGTATATTGTGCAATAATAGCAGTGTGTGAAGCTAGTAGCATGTAAACTCAATTATTTATTTTTTTTTTTTTTGGGGGGGGGGGGGTGTCTTTCCATAGTCCGCCTCAGGCAGCAAAGAGGCTAGGTTCACCACAGTTTGGGGGCTAGGGATAACTTTAACAGGGGCATTCTAGGGATTGAGATATGCCATGGAATGATCTTTTCCCTAGTTTGTGACGCGCATATCTGTAGGAACGCCCCCTCTGACAGTACAGCACTATAGATAAGTACAGAGAGAGGGGGCGTTCCTTACAGCGCAGCGATGATGCTGAGCTGTGAGGAATGCCCCCCTAGTGCAAGTCTATGAACGAGAACTGTCAGGGAGGGCGTTCCTCACAGCGCAGCTACAGTCATGGCCAAAAGTTTTGAGAATGATACAAATATTAATTTTTACAAAGTCTACTGCTTCAGTTTTTCTAATGGCAATTTGCATATACTCCAGAATGTTATAAAGAGTGATCAGCTTAACAGCAATTACTTGCAAAGTCAATATTTGCCTAGAAAATGAACTTTATCCCCCAAAACACATTTCAACATCATTGCAGCCCTGCCTTAAAAGGACCACCTAACATCGTTTCAGTGATTGCTCCATTAACACAGGTGTGGGTGTTGATGAGGACAGGGCTGGAGATCAATCTGTCATGATTAAGTAAGAATGACACCACTGGACACTTTAAAAGGAGGCTGGTGCTTGCCATCATTGTTTCTCTTCTGTTAACCATGGTTATCTCTAAAAAAACACGTGCAGTCATCATTGCACTGCACAAAAATGGCCTAACTGGGAAGAGTATTGCAGCTAGAAAGATTGCACCTCAGTCAACAATCTATCGCATCATCAAGAACTTCAAGGAGAGAGGTTCCATTGGTGCCAAAAAGGCTCCAGGGCGCCCAAGAAAGACCAGCAAGCGGCAGGACCGTCTCTTAAAAGTGTTTCAGCTGCGGGATCGGGCTACCAGCAGTGCAGAGCTTGCTGAGGAATGGCAGAAGGCAGGTGTGAGTGCATCTGCACGCACTGTGAGGCGGAGACTCTTGGAGCAAGGCCTGGTCTCAAGGAGGGCAGCAAAGAAGCCACTTCTCTCCAGAAAAAACATCAGGGACAGACTGATATTCTGCAAAAGGTACAGGGAGTGGACTGCTGAGGACTGGGGTAAAGTCATTTTCTCTGATGAATCCCCTTTTCGATTGTTTGGAACATCTGGAAAACAGCTTATTCGGAGAAGAAGAGGTGAGCGCTACCACCAGTCTTGTCTCATGCCAACTGTAAAGCATCCTGAAACCATTCATGTGTGGGGTTGCTTCTCAGCCAAGGGAATCGGCTCTCTCACAGTCTTGCCTAAAAACTCAGCCATGAATAAAGAATGGTACCAGAATGTCCTCCAAGAGAAACTTCTCCCAACCGTCCAAGAGCAGTTTGGCGCTCAACAATGCCTTTTCCAGCATGATGGAGCACCTTGCCATAAAGCAAAGGTGATAACTAAATGGCTCAGGGAACAAAACATAGAGATTTTGGGTCCATGGCCTGGAAACTCCCCAGATCTTAATCCCATTGAGAACTTGTGGTCAATCATCAAGAGACGGGTGGACAAACAAAAACCAACAAATTCAGACAAAATTAAAGCATTGATTCTGCAAGAATGGACTGCTATCAGTCAGGATTTGGTCCAGAAGTTGATTGAGAGCATGCCAGGGAGAATTGCAGAGGTCCTGAAGAAGAAGGGTCAACACTGCAAATATTGACTTGCTGCATTAACTCATTCTAACTGTCAATATAAGCTTCTGTTACTCATAATATGAATGCAATTATATTTCTGTATGTGATTAAAACATCTGACAAAAACACATAAAAACCAGAGGGCAGCAGATCATGTGAAAATATAATATTTGTGTCATTCTCAAAACTTTTGGCCATGACTGTAGACTGTCAGAAACGCCCTTCTGACAGTAAACTGTGAAACTTACACCACTGATATCTCCAGCCCTGGGGCACATACCGTGAAAGCCGGCAGTGCGCTGAATTCAGCGTGCTGTCGGCTTTCTAGCAGTATGTAAAACCGCATATGCCTGAGGACATGAAAGGTCCTCTTTAAGGGATTAAGTCAGGCCTCTTGTTGCATATGATGGGAATAGCCTTTTTGGTGACTCTTCTTGCCTCATCTATGAATAAGTTTCTTCTAGTTTCGGATCATATACAGTAAATCAGTTCTATATACTTGACCTAAAAGTGATGCTGTAGTAGATTTGTACTATATTTAAAATACGGTATTGAATGTGAACAATAGAACTGCAGCATTAGCATGTGATGTTAAATGTTACAGTGAGCAGGTGGCTGAACAGCAGCTTCTCTGCAGAGCCAAGGAGTCACACTGATGAAAAGTGGTGGGGGCTGGATTGTAATATGCAAAAATACCTCCTCTAATACATGTGCTTTAAGAGAAAACGAAACTATTAAGAAAATAACAACAATTTAGATTAAACATGTGTAGCCCTATTTGGGGGGGGGGTATGAGTATTATCCCTCCCGCAACAGACTCTGGCGCTGACCTGTGTGTATAATGGGACCTGAAGCCTTCGCTGAAGGGAAGAGTGGGAACATATATGAAATATATCAGTGCCTCCACCCAGGATAGAGCCTCTGTATTACAGGGAGAATCTCTTCCTGGGACTTACCCATGAAGTACAGTTAGTAGCCTTAACAAGGATCACTGTACTAATCTCACAGTCTGAAGAATACATACAGATACCACATAAGGTTATAACAGTAGCTTTATAAGAATCAACAGGGTAATAATACATACATAAAATATACTCAGAACACAGCAATACTACAACAACCAGCAAGTCCTCAACCGTCTTTGGTTATATACCCGGGTATATATATAGATATATAGCAAGAGTCCAGTGCACAATACCTCCAGGCAACAGAAGAGATGCAGGGGCCCCTGTGGATGACTGTGGATCCTCGGATTCTTCCAGGAGATGACAGACAGCCGATCAGGAGATGATGATGATGGTGAGATTCTTCACAGGCAGCAAACAGGGCGACGGTGACGGCAGTAGATGCAGGCCTGACTACCCTAACACTGAGTCCTTAACCTGCCAGCTAAACTACTAGTGCCACCGGGCCTCTAACTAGCTAGTTGGCCTTCGGAAGCCTAACCTATCACTGCCCTGAACTATATATATATATATATGGATCCCTAACTACGGTTACTAGCTAGGTCCTGTGAGTATATAGGAGGTAACACATACCTAACTATATACTGTGAAGTAAAGAGGAACAAGTGGCTCTTAGACTCCCCCAGACATAACATGTCTGTCTCAGCAGCTCTGCTCACATCTCTCCCCCCAGCAGCTCTGCCTCACATGTGTCTGACTCACTGTATTTACAAAACAAAACTTGCACTGAATGCCTGGGGTCTCTGAAGCCAAACTGCAGGGGCAAAGAAGCCAGATACATTATATACTAGTAGAAATGGCAGTTCCCTACACATGAATTTTCACTAGAGGTCTATAGGAACATAAACCTAAGCCAAATTTATAGGTCCTATAGTCAATCTCCTATAAAAAAAAACAAAAAAAAAACAAACATACATACATTTCAGGAGAAGAAACTGCTTCCATTAAGTTTGGTTACCTGTCTTCATGCAGTATGACAAATAGAAGATAAAGTGTATGGCCAAATGTATTAGAAGATGTTACCATGACTCCTGTATTAGCTTGTTGGACATTCCAAGCCATGACTCCTGTATAAGCTTGTTGGACTTTCCAAACCATGAATATTTATATGGCGTTGGGCCACCTTTTGCAGCTAAGGCAGCTCCATTCTTCTGGAAAGGCTTAATACAAAATCTTGCATTGTGTACATAGGAATTTATGTTAATAGACCAGTTGTGATGTCAGATACTGGTGCTCATATTCATCCCTTAGAGTATGTTCAAAAAGCGTAACATGGTGCTGATTTTTACAGGGATTCTGCCTCAAAATAAGTCCCGAATAAGCCTAAAATTCTGCCCTGAATCTGCCTCCTTTTGCTTTCAGTGGGAGACAGAAACTGAAGCAGGACTCTAAAAAAAAAAATAAGTGTCCTCCTCAATCTTGCTGTGGATTCCACGGCTGATTCATCCGCAGAACCATGGCACAAGCCACTCTGCTGATTAGCTCCATTCATGTGAGGCTAACCAGCGAGTACAAGTCTCAGTGAAAAATCAGAGGGCCAGAAAGTGAAGAGGAATTTGAGGCAGAAGTCTTCCTCAAATTTCTGATCATTTCCACCATGTGAACATATCCTAAGGTGTTCAATACGCTTGAGGTCAGGACTCCATGCAGGTCCCGCAAGTATCTTTACACCAATCATTGATGGAATAAGAAAGGAACTTCCTCAAATTGTTCCACAGCTGTATTTATATGCTGAAGCATTGAAATTTCCATTACTGGAGATAAGGCATATAGCCTAAAGCATGAAAAACAGTCCTATAACGTTATTTCTCTTCAACCATATTTTTATATAGGCACTGTGCATTCTGGTAGGTATTGCTCTCCAGGCAATTCCCAAATCCAGATGTGTCCATTAGAGTGCCAAATAGTGAAATGTGAAAACAAATCCAGTGGCCCCATAAGATACACCACTCTAACCAGTGTTTGACATTGTGTATAGTAATTTTAGGCTTGTGAGCAACTGCTCAACAATGGAAACCCATTTCATGAAGCTCCTCATGCACAGTTCTTGGGCTTATTTCACATTGAGAGGCACTTCCTTAAACCATGTAATGAGTAAATGACCACTTACTTCAGAACTTAGCGGCACCCATTCCCCTACAAGTTTGTATTGTCTACTTCATAGCTGAGCTGTTACTTCTAGATGCTTACACATAACAGATGTCTAGTGCAAATCTAGCAGTTCATATTTTCTCAAACTCACCAATGACAAAGGTGGAATGCTATGACAATGCCAAGTTAAAAAAGTCACCAAACTTTTCAGTTTCATCTATACTACCAATGTTTTTCTATGGATTAGGTTAGTGGGATTAGAAGTATAGTTTATATTGACTAAAGTGATTGCTGTAAATTCAATTCCAATCTTGCACTCATCCTGTCTTCCACTTCTTGGAAAGGCATCAGAAAGTGCTTTGTCAGTTGCAACTCTACCTACAAATTGATAATACATTATCATACTTGACCTGACTCATCATTTTCCAATAACTGGTTTTACTAAATGCATTTCAATCATTGCTTCTACTCCTGCTAAGCCTAGCTAAAACAACAATCTATTTGATCTTCCAACTTTTCCTATTTGGGGAACTGTGTTTTTATGTAATTCATCTACTGTATGTTTTAGATTAAACCCATTCATTGCATGTATTCTTAAAGGTGACTGGTATAAGTTATTGAATCTATGGTTTGTGAATGCATAAAGATGGTAGCTTAACAATTAAATGTCAGATCTCTAGATGAAGGGTACACAAAAGTATAATCCTGACAGAAAAATGAGCTCCCAGCTAACTAAAAGCTGAAGGCTTTTCATTACATAAATGATAATGATGTGACTTGCTGAATCAAGGCCCATATAAATCCACAAAAACAATTTACAGACTGCATTTTGCAAGTAAGTACAATTTAGAATAGTCCCAGGGGATTAGTTCAACTGAAGGGAATGGAGCACCATACAGTAAGCCTTGTTCACACAGTGCAGGTCAGATTCAATTTTTAATGTATTATGCAAGTACGGATATAGCAAATATGATTCTGTCATTTAACTACATATATCGTATATCATAGTTCACAGAGCTTACAAAAAGCAGTAGATTTTCCTAATAAGAAAATTACTCATCATGATATGAAGAGTTGTGCAAATGTCAGAAACAATGTGACATACACCAATTAGCCATAACATTAACAGACCCTTGAGAAAATCCTGTAGTATCTGGCACCAAGACATTAGCAGCAGATCTTTTAAGTCCTGAAAGTAACAATATAGGGCCTCCATAGATCACACTAATTGTTTCAGCATATCCCATAAAGGTTTGATAAGATAAAAATCTAGGAAATTTGGACCACCTTGAACTTTTTGTTATGTTCCTCAAATCATTCTTGCACAACTTTTGTAGTGTAGCAGGTGGTATCCTGTTCATAGAGTTTGCTGTTATTAGAGAATATCATTACCATGATAGCGTGTTATTGGTCAGCAACATTGTTTAAATAAGTTGTACTTGTCAAAATAACATATGAATGACAGAATCCAAGGTTTTCCAGCAGAACATTACTCACTGCATCACAATGCCTCTGCAACTTGCCTTTTTTTCCTATTGTGCATCCTGGTACCACCTGTTCCCCAGTTAAGCAATGCACATATTCCAGGTCATCCACCTTATGTAATTGAGAATATGAGAAATCAGACCAGACCTTTTTCTTGCACTGTTCAATGGTCCAGTTCTGACTGCTTTTGCAAATTGACAGGGGTCAGCTTATAAACTCTTACATGTCTATATCTATGCATAGTCATACAAATCAAGCTGCGATGCACTGTGTATTCTGACACCTTTCTATCATAGTCAGTATTAACCCTAATTCGCAATTTGTGCTACTGTACTGTGGGGTTGGATCTGATTGGGCAGATGTCACACTCAACATGCATCAATAAGCCTTTGACTCTCAAGACCGGTTCACCGACCATTCTTCTTTGAACTACTTTTATTTAGATACAAACCTGTGCTGTGACATGTTTACAAATCATACCTTCATTATGTCTCACAGTCCTGTGGATGCAGAGAAAAAGATGTTTTATTCATCATACAAATTAGGTACCAGGGAGCACAGGGGGCATACCCAGGGATCCTCGAGCAGCTTTGTTCCACCCCCTGGCCATTGGAAAACGATAGTCCCACTATTGCAATGTCATCATCTGCTTGGCAAAATCACATGCATGCGCAGTATGCACTTGTAGTGTTCAGTGTGTACGAGCATATGGCACATATGTGGCTATGCATGTACGAATGTTCGTGGCACATACTGCGCATGTGCGAAACTTCACGGGGAAGATGATGATGGTGCAGCAGTAGGGCTATAATTTCCCAATTTCCATATACTATTCAGTGTTCCATGACATGATCAAAAATATATTGAAGGAACCTGGTAATGAAGCATAAGTATTACTGATATATGATCCAGACAGTATTTTATACTATACAGAGTCTTATGGTGAAGTTTGACAAAATAAAAACAGACAAGTTTATTTCATAAAAACAAAATAAAATTTATTCAACAGCTAATTTTGGAAATGTTAAAGTAAACAAAACATTACAATATTTCATTTCAGTGCAAACCACCTTGGAGTATAATAATTTTACCTAATTTTATATATATATAATATATTAAAAAGTTACCAGTTGTGATTATCAAAAAAGCTAACAACTACCTAATTAAGGTGCAGAAACATGTTAATAGTTTCTCGGAAACATACCCTGTTAGGAGACCTAGAACATAATAAATATACAGAAGATACCAAAATTGTTCTTACACAAGTTGAATGTTTCATTAAAAAATCAAGAACTAAAAATCATTTAAAATGTATATCACAGAGTATTTACAAATAAAGAGAAAACTGACAATTTCAGTTCAGCAGTGAGTTCCAACTGAAGCAAATGTGGACATTTCACGACGTATAGTACTGAAAGGGGAAAGTTCTAGCTCTGTTGTATACTCATTGTCATTATCATCGCTGGTTGCAGTTGAGGACTTCTGAATGCATTCATCACAACAGCAACAACAGCATTCCATGAAAGCTCTGCTAAATGGCTTGCAAAGGCAAAACAGAAGGACAGGGGTAACACATGATTTAAAGAACAAAAGAAACTGACTGATCAGATGAAGAAGATCCAAAGTCTGCCTGGAGACACTAGTGGACATATAAGCGGTTACAATGTTACAGATATTTTCAGGGATTATACAAAAACCATACAAAATTGTAAGGGCTACTACAGTACAGTTCATTTGGCTTTCAAGTTGAATCTGACGTTTGTTACCTCTCGTGCAGGCTTTCTCGGCTCTTCTGATTTTTCTTGCGGTCACCAAAGAACAGGTTATTGTGAAAAGGGTAGGCAAACAAAAATAACAACCAAAGTACCACCATAGCCTTGCACCATCATAGGTAAGGGCTAAAACATAGATGGTATCAGGAAGATCTGTGGAAATCTTGACAACACAGCGCTCACTGAGTGTGTTGACACTCACTGCTGACTCATCCTTGGTTAACTGCCGGAGGACAACCTCAGGCAATGCCAACAGAAGAGCACCTACCCAAATAACAGCTAGCTTGGCAGTTGTTGATGTGCAATTCTCAATCATTTCATAATACATCTGTACATTAGTGGCTGCACGGAAGCGGTCAATGCAAAGAGCACACAATGTAAATGTAGTAACTCCAAGTGAGGCCACCTGAAAAAAAAAAGCAGATGTAGATGTCAACTTGTACCTGGTGTTAAAGCATAATTCATATCTTACATTTAAATAAAACAAATGAATTCTGTGCAAATATAAGGAAAGAGGACTCTAAGAAATGGCTATGTGCAGTATTCTTCATTCTTCTTTAAATCTTAAAGACAACCTTTCACCACTTACATCAAATGCAACTCTTTGTATTCTTCAATAGCTCCTCTGATTCTGGCCCCCACCATTCTTGAGGAATCAGTTCTGTTATTTTCAGCACACATTTATTAGGTTCTCTACTGTCAGGTAGGTGGTCCTGGGCTGGAGTAGACAGACAAGGACCACCCATCTGACAGTAGAGAGCCTAATTACCATATTGGTTGCTGAAAGCAACAGCACTAATTGCTCATGATAGAGGCTAGAAAAAAAAATCTCAACTATGAACAAATGTTCTAAATTGTTAATACATCATACAATGTATATTGCCTGTGTATTATAAAGATAATATAATACACAAAAGTAATTAGCATATGCATACCATTAGAAATATCATATAACATTTCATAATCTACTATAGCAAGGCTAAGGCATTGCAAAAATAAGTCATAGGTTTTGTGTCTGAAATGCTGTACAGCTGATGTACTGTAGAAGGTTTTCAAAGGTTAGAATTTTATTATGTATCTATGACTAACTATACTTCATGTATCCTGTATATATGGATGTGACTTTACTTTTGAAAAATATGACCATAGAAAGATCTAATGTATTTTCACTTTCCAAGTCAGGCAGTGAAAAGGTGATAAAATAAAGGGTAAATGGTAACATTTACATGCAGTGAAGTAACAATGTTTGTATTATTACTCCACATCATGTATTTATTGATTTGAATTTCCCATTATATTTCTTTGTCAGTGGATCAACATATTCTTCAAAAAATATTCTATCTATAAGTACAACCCAACAATAAGTCCTGTTTTTAAACAGTAATACGACTGGAAATCACCTTTGTAACAGAGAGGACATGACTAGTCAGAAAGAACATATTCAGAGAAGCATAAAAACATGCAATCAGAAGGGTCCTATCAAAGTTTGGTCAGGCTATATAATCCTTACTGTGGATAAACAATCATAGGACAATCTACAACCTCACAGAGTCTATCTCCATATATACATTACGTTGACTAAGGGCTTGTAAAGAGTGTTTCAATGTTCTCTGCATTATATCAATATGGTAGAAGATGATGTCATTTATCAGTGGTACCACATGATTAGTGTAAGGGATTTATGGGCACAATGTTGATAATAACATGGTATATAATACAGTCATAAAATGTGCATCTCAGGGATTCAAGGATGTCAAAAGGTTAAAAAAAATTGGGATCAAGGGGAATAAGGGTAACATTAGAATCTGTAATCAGAAGATACCAGTTAAATATTTTTGATAGTAGCTGGAACTGTAAACCATCATACACTAGTTTGGTATATTTCCTGAAGAGCAACTGGGGCCACTGCAACAATAACATAACAGAACTAGAGTTTAAGCAAGTCCCAAATTTATTCCTAAAAATGGCTTCAAAGTAAAGTGAAGCCTTTGCCTGCATCAGCTAAGCAATCTGTCCCTCTCAGAATTTAAAGTACTGTAGTTGCTCATTGGAATATTCTATTTAAAAATATGCCCTTTTAAGGCATCTGGAAGGATGGTCCCTTCTGTATGAGCCTGAGAGGAGAGCCAATATAAGCAGAGAATCTTACACACACATTTACCCAGCAGATGGTCCACATCAAAATCAGATGTTTTGATCAGTTGATCTGTAGAGGCACCCATTTTATATGATGCAAAAAAAGGCTACTCTCACATCTGCATTGGGTGTCCATCTGGCATAGATATGTCAGAAATTGCCAGGATAGAAGTGCTGCAAGCCTGACATTTTTTTGTCTGGAAATAAAAAATGGACCTCTGATGGACACTTGATGAACCACATTACTATATAGTCAATAGGATCCCTTGGGATCTTGGATCCATTCGTGTCTGACAAAGCAGAAGAATCTACTTCCTAGCATAGATGTGAATGTAGCTTAATGAATAATTACATTTTCTTCATAAATATGTACCACGATATGTCATACTTTTATCTGTAGTAAAACAAAGTTGAATAGTTTTGGTTAAGACTAGTTTAGTACAAATATTTGCCACTTTTTAATGTAGCCTTCACCACTTTTCTGAAAAGAGAGTTGGGTATGGCTTAATGTAGAGGGTGAGGCCTCCACCCTGCACATTCACTATGATTAGTGCCAGAAAATGGCATAAATTATAGTTCAAATTTATAATAGCCCTTAGCTGGTGAGGCTTGACTTCCTGGCACACAGGAGGCTGAAGATATGCATCTCACTCCTGCACACAGTAGTTCAAGACTGGTGCATGTAAGGCCAGTCTTGGTGAAATCCTTTTGTTTAAATGAGAATGCTTCCATAGAAACATGCATTTTCCTTACTCTGTACTTTGGCATTACACCTCCTGTCCCAATTAATGTTCATAACCAATTAACACTAAGTATTAACATGTTAATGAATACACTGTAAATTATTCTGCTACTATTGTGTGAGACGGTGAGTGTGTGTTTTGAAAGTGCAACCAGTTTTATCAGTTTTCTGGAGCGGCAACAGTACATACATCAAAATTTCGATTTCCTGAGCATGATAGTTTATGAAAATATATCTAGTAGGGTATAGAGGAGGGTAAGTGTGTTAGAAGTGTCTCATAAAAGAACCAAACTTATTCCTTTATGAGCAGGAGTTACTAGGGACATAGGGAAGAAGAGCTGTGAACAAGTCTCTACCAGTAGCAGAATGCAGCTCCTCATTACATCTGTAGCATGGATAAATAAGCTAATGGAGGAAAGTGAGTTTTTTTTTTTTCAAACTCTGCTTGTAAAAGGAGCATTCCAGAAAATGTTGTCAGATTACATATTACAGTGAATAAATCCTAAACTATTTATTGTGCTTATCTGCCCTAACCATGACAACTATTTTATATAAAGCCAGCTAACATTTCTTGCCATTCTCTAAAGATGATGTTTTATAGAAACTTTACTTATACATTTCTATATTTCAAAAAAGGAAAACACAAGTTTAATATTATATGCATTTATACCTTCGTGGTTTAGGTGTAACCTCATGTATAAGGAATCCACCTTTGAACTGTTTGTTGAAGTCTTTGATGCATAGATCAGACCCTACAAATGCTGAAACTGTGATTTGTAACACTGGCTTAGAGTTACTATTGTGGTACGACTAGGATATGGTGTAATTGAACTCGGTGCATATTGTTTGAGCTAAAAAATTTTAGCATAGATTTTGGCACAAAGTAAGTCAACTAAAAGGTGGTATAAACTTACAAAAATACACAGTCTAAAGATATGACAGATATATCATTCCATATCAGTCACAGTGATAAATCCCTGTCTAAGTTTTTAGGTGAGGATTCACCAAGAAGTACTAGGCAATATGCTCACCTTGAGGAATTATGTGAAACAGACAACTCCAGTAAATGTACAGTGGGGGAAATAGTATTTAGTCAGCCACCAATTGTGCAAGTTCTCCCACTTAAAAAGATGAGAGGCCTATAATTGACATCATAGGTAGACCTCAACTATGAGAGACAAAATGAGAAAACATATCTAGAAAATCACATTGATTTTTTTAAGAATTTATTTGCAAATTATGGTGGAAAATAAGTATTTGGTCACCTACAAACGAGCAAGATTTCTTGCTCTCACAGACCTGTAACTTCTTCTTGAAGAGGCTCTTCTCTCCTCCACTCATTACCTGTAGTAATGGCTCCTGTTTGAAATTGTTATCAGTATAAAAGACACCTGTCCACAACCTCAAACAGTCACACTCCAAACTCCACTATGGTGAAGACCAAAGAGCTGTGGAAGGACACCAGAAACAAAATTGTAGACCTGCACCAGGCTGGGAAGACTGAGTCTGCAATAGGCAAGCAGCTTGGTGTGAAATCATCAACTGTGGGAGCAACAATTAGAAAATGGAAGACATACAAGACCACTGATAATCTCCCTCGATCAGGGGCTCCACGCAAGATCTCACCCCGTGGGGTCAAAATGATCACAAGAACGGTGAGCAAAAATCCCAGAACCACACGGGGGGACCCAGTGAATGACCTGCAGAAAGCTGGGACTAATGTAACAAAGGCTACCGTCAGTAACACACTACACTGCCAGGGGCTCAGATCCTGTATTGCCAGACATGTTCCCCTGTTTAAGCCAGTACATATCTGGGCCCGTATGAAGTTTGCTAGAGAGCATTTGGATGTTCCAGAAGAGTATTGGGAGGATGTCATATGGTCAGATGAAACCAAAGTAGAACTGTTTGGTAGAAACACAACTCGTAGTGTTTGGAGGAGAGTGAATGCTGAGTTGCATCCAAATAACACCATACCTACTGTGAAGCATGGGGGTGGCAACATCATGCTTTGGGGCTGTTTCTCTGCAAAGGGACCAGGACAACTGATCCGTTTACATGAAAGAATGAATGGGGCCATGTATTGTGCGATTTTGAGTGCAAACCTCCTTCCATCAGCAAGAGCACTGAAGATGAAACGTGGCTGGGTCTTTCAGCATGACAATGATCCCAAGCACACCACCAGGGCAATGAAGGAGTGGCTTCGTAAGAAGCATTTCAAGGTCCTGGAGTGGCCTAGCCAGTCTCCAGATCTCAACCCCATAGAAAAACCTTTGGAGGGAGTTGAAAGTCCGTGTTGCCCAGCGACAGCCCCAAAACATCACTGCTCTAGAGGAGATCTGCATGGAGGAATGGGCCAACATACCAGCAACAGTGTGTGCCAACCTAGTGAAGTCTTATAGAAAACGTTTGACCTCTGTCATTGCCAACAAAGGATATATAACAAAGTATTGAGATGAACTTTTGTTATTGACCAAATACTTATTTTCCACCATAATTTGCAAATAAATTCTTAAAAAAATCAGACAATGTGATTTTCTGGATTTGTTTTCTCATTTTATCTCTCATAGTTGAGTTGTACCTATGATGACAATTACAGGCCTCTCTCATCTTTTTAAGTGGGATAACTTGCACAATTGGTGACTGACTAAATACTTTTTTTCCCCACTGTACATTGCAATAAGGTTCCTTAGGATCGTGGGGTCTGCATAAAATTGCCCAGAAAATTAAATGGGTAGCACTAATGAAAAGCAAAGATTCTCATTTGCTGAGATAGACCAGTCAGAGGACAAATGCAAAAAGGAAACTTTATTATTTACAGGTGGCAATACATTTCAACACTGAATTGGTCTTCATCAGGTCAGATAATATAAAAAATACATGTGTGTACATATAAGAAATTCAAATTACAAAATAAAGAAACATATCAGCAAAGAACTGTGAAATAAATTTACAATCATATATAATATAATATATATAAAGAATAAATATATAAATATAAAAATGTATATACACACACACGTAAATGTGAACAATACATAAACATATATACTTATGAGATATGACAAAAAATACATTGGCAGAAATATACAGTTAAACCTAATGAATGCATGAATAAATAAATATCTAACCAAGGAACAGGTCAGAGTGAGGGACTGGAACGCAAATATCCACAGAAAAGGTCCTTCCCAATAGTCTCACAAACCCCAATTCAACAAAAAAAAAATCAATACTACCCCTCACCTCCAACATTCCTAGGTACCTTTGCCCTATGTCATGATCACAAACATTATCTGAAATCAACCCTATAATCCATTGCTCCACCTACCAATACCCATGCTGCCTTCCACATTGGGCCCAATTGCTCACAATGCATTAAGATCATCTGAACTACGGTACCCGAATACCTTTTTAAACTTAGCGACACCCCTCATACAATCATCCTCTCTGGGCCAGCAATTCATTGTATAAATCTTTCCCAACTATCCACTTATGGGGACCCAACATCTCCCTTGAAGGATCCCATGGGCATTTGTCTATTATTCCTCTTGACTCACCAGTTTTAGAGCCCCATTATGATGTTCTGTTCTCCTGCAGTAACATCTCTACTACGTTTTTTAGGCCTCTCCTCTTTACTCAAACAGTCACAAAGTGTCCACAAAAAGAAAAGTAGACCCAGGGGATGTCAAACAGGAACCAAACATAAGCACAAATAAAGAAAGGAACATAAATTCAAGGGTTCTGTCGAATCTGTAAAACTCTTCAACCTTTAACACTACCTGTTACAAGAAGAGACCATACTGCTATCCGAGGGACTCTCTTGTACCACCTCCTCTCCTGATGGTTTTTAACATTTTTAAGATCTTAACACATTTACCAGATGCCAAACTCATCCCATTACTACTTCAACCAGCCCTCAGCTCACTCTACCAATTACAGTCGATGTTCATTTTATGTCCTACTTTAAACCCACACAGCACATAGGCCCAACTATTGACACTTTATTCTCTTTGGTCAATATAAATTTTAGAAAACTAAAAAAAACATTTCAACTTAAACTTAACCTCATACATCCAGAACTGGCTGCCATCAATCTCCTTAAGGACAGTAACATAGTGATAAACTTCGCCGACAAAAGCAGGTGTATCATTATGCAAGAACGAAGTCTATATAGTGGAAGCTATCCGCTTTCTAACTGACACAGAATTCTACAGTGGGGAAAAAAAGTATTTAGTCAGCCACCAATTGTGCACGTTCTCCCAATTAAAAAGATGAGAGAGGCCTGTAATTGACATCATGGTAGACCTCAACTATGTGAGACAAAATGAGAAAACAAATCCAGAAAATCACATTGTCTGATTTTTCAAGAATTTATTTGCAAATTATGGAGGAAAATAAGTATTTGGTCAATAACAAAATTTTATCTCAATACTTTGTTATATATCCTTTGTTGGCAATGACAGAGATCAAACGTCTTCTGTAAGTCTTCACAAGGTTGGAACACATTGTTGCTGGTATGTTGGCCCATTCCTCCATGCAGATCTCTAGAGTAGTGATGTTTTGGGGCTGTCTCTGGGCAACATGGACTTTCAATTCCCTTCAAAGGTTTTCTATGGAGTTGAGATCTGGAGACTGGCTAGGCCACACCAGGACCTTGAAATGCTTCTTACGAAGCCACTCCTTCGTTGCCCTGGCAGTGTACTTGGAATCATTGTCATGCTGAAAGACCCAGCCACGTTTCATCTTCAATGCCCTTGCTGATGGAAGGAGGTTTGCATTCAAAATCTCACGATACACGGTCCCATTCATTCTTTCATGTACACGGATCAATCGTCCTGGTCCCTTTACAGAGAAACAGCCCCAAAGCATGATGTTGCTGCCCCCATGCTTCACAGTAGGTATGGTGTTCTTTGGATGCAACTCAGCATTCACTCTCCTCCAAACACGACGAGTTGTGTTTCTACCAAACAGTTCTACTTTGGTCTCATCTGACCATATGACATTCTCCCAATACTCTTCTGGAACATTCAAATGCTCTCTAGCAAACTTCAGATTGGCCCGGATATGTACTGGCTTAAGCAGGGTGACAAATCTGGCACTGCAGGATCTGAGTCCCTTGCGGCGTAGTGTGTTACGTTAGTCCCAGCTTTCTGCAGGTCATTCACTGGGTCCCCTCATGTGGTTCTGGGATTTTTGCTCACCGTTCTTGTGATCATTTTGACCCCACGTGGAGCCCCTGATCGAGGGAGATTATCAGTGGTCTTGTATATCTTCCATTTTCTAATTATTGCTCCCACAGTTGATTTCTTCACACCAAACTGCTTGCCTATTGCATATTCAGTCTTCTCAGCCTGGTGTAGGTCTACAATTTTGTTTCTGGTGTCCTTCCACAGCTCTTTGGTCTTCACCATAGTGGAGTTTGGAGTGTGACTGTTTGAGGTTGTGGACAGGTGTCTTTTATACTGACAACAATGACAAACAGGAGCCATTACTGCAGGTAATGAGTGGAGGACAGAGGAGCCTCTTAAAGAAGAAGTTACAGGTCTGTGAGAGCAAGAAATCTTGCTCGTTTGTAGGTGACCAAATACTTATTTTCCACCATAATTTGCAAATAAATTCTTAAAAAATCAGACAATGCGATTTTCTAGGTATGTTTTCTCATTTTGTCTCCCATAGTTGAGGTCTACCTATGATGACAATTACAGGCCTCTCTCATCTTTTTAAGTGGGAGAACTTGCACAATTGATGGCTGACTAAATACTTTTTTCCCAACTGTATAAAATTCTCTCCACAATTCTGTTGCCCACATACATTTAGCAATATAAGCAGCTGCTTAACAATAGCAATCATCAACTCATTAAGAAGGAAAAAAAAAAGATTCTGGAAATCACAGAACTCAGTCTGTCATTCTACCATTTACAAAGTACACAAATCTTTAGAAGACCCAATGGAATGTCCAATTATTTTTGGCATCAACTCTCTTACCAATAATCTATTTAATTTCATATACCTTCATCTGCAAAAACTGGTTCTCCACCTTCTTTCCTACCTCAAGAGCTCTACTCAAGCATTTAGGAAACCTCTCAGTTTGCGCCATGGACAATTACTCCTTTCTCACAACAGATGTATCAGCATTCTAATATTTCTCAAACCAGTGGAATTTAGGCTATGAACACTTTCTCATGAAAAACTCCCATAAGCCTAGCCTTTGGAGAAAACACATTCTCTAAGACATCTGATTTATTCTGGACCATAACATTTTTCTATTTTAAAGCTCCATTTACAAGCAAAGTAAAAACTGCCTAATGGACACACACTTTGCTCCTTCATACAGATATATAACCAACAAAGCTATAGTGCTAATATTTTATTCTTCTGCAGATATATCAATGACTTGTTCTTCATCTGGGATGGCAATGAAAACATAAGTAATAATTTCTTCTGAATAATCCATAACAACAACATGGGTATTTCTTTCACATACCAGTACTCTCACAATGAGATTCTAGACCTGGTCATTTCTAAGACTGCCCAAGGTACCTTCTGCACCTGTACATTTATTAAAATGGTTGACATCAACAGTTATTTGGATTTCAATTATGGTCACTATGCCCCTGGTTCCAAACTATTCCTTAAGGACAATTTAACATGTATTTGCAAACACTGTTCAAGCAATACTACTTTCACCCTACAAGCCAAAATTCCTGCCTAAAAGTTTAAAGAAAAACACTAATCACAAATCTATAGCCGAAAATGCCTACAAAAGAGTATTGACACTTTCACAGAAACAATGCTTAGAAGCTACAACAAAAAATGCATAAGTAATGCCTCAAATCACACATTTAATTGCAAATCTAGTTATAAGGAAATCAAAATCATGTTCTCAAAACACTGGAGCATCCAATAATCCTCAACTACAAGAGTTTTCCAGATGAGACGATCACATGGATTTATGAATGTTGTGTTTTTTCTGTGCCAACATAACCCATAATGGGTTACCAATATAACCAACATAACCCATAATGGTTACCTGTTATGTTTCTTTTGTTTGAAATGTAAATTCCTTGTATGAACACATATATATATATATATTTTTTCTCAGAAACCTGGCCTGCTGAAGACACCAATACAGTTTTAAAACAAGTTTCCACCTGTAATCATGAAAATGTATGTACCTTTTTGCATCTGTCCTGTGAAGGACCCATCTCAGAAGGGCCTATGAATCCCTGCTTTGCACAGTTGCCAATTACTGAAAAGTGTTACATTATTTTGAGCATGTAGAACACTATTAGAATAATGTACAGTAAGATTCCCATATAGTTAGGTTTTATATCTGACCAAAAAGAACTGCAGTTGATTTTGACATTGCCAGAATTTCTTGTCCTGAACTATGTAGCTCAGCCTCAAATGAAAAATAACCAGCCATTGTAGCACCAAAAGACTTATCTGTATGGATGACTCCTCTGATCAGCTGAGCTCCACCAATTTACCAACTCTTATCTAAATAAATAACACAAGACAGGAGGGGGGTTAAGGGGTTTAAAACTGTATTGGGTTTAGTTTGCCTACCAAACCCTCCACTGAGCAGATCACCTCAAACTCTTCTATCTTATTCAATAGAGCCATCAAATATTCCATATTTCAAACTTCTTTAATTCTGGAGAGCCAGCAGGGGTGTAGACTGCTTCCAATATTTAGCTATCAAGCATCTCTCAGCAGTGAGTATATGAAGAAGGAGCCTAGTGGTTCGCTGCCCTAACTTAAAGGGAGGGCAGAATCTTTACTTTTAGAACCTTTCAGCTTATTAAGAAATAATCTTCAGACCTGATCATTCTGCCTTGTAGATTTCTTTCCCAAACCAGATGGTAACTATACTGTGTATTATTGTGCAACATTGCAGGACTACTATACACAGCACAAACAACACGATGGCCATATATTCCCGAATTGATGTAAAACACTGCAATACATCATTACAAGTACAAATATTTGGCAAGTGTCAGCTGGAAAGTTGATACCTATTACATCAGTGTGAGACTGATAGAAACAATACAATTGTCACTCTTCTGTCTATACAAAAGAAAAAAAGAAAACCCAAGTGAGGCAATTGCAAATACAATTTTATGCTGTTTAAATCCCTAACTAACTACAAGAAATGGATAAGATCAAATGAGTTCCCTGGATAACACATTGCTTGTTAGAATTCTGAACGCTGTTATATTAGCCCAAAGCATTTCTCTTACTGAAGTAAAATCCCTTTCCATTGGTGGTAGTGAAAACAAGGATTCTTCAGTCACAATGGGTTCTCTGGTGTGAATATATAATTAAAATTGTGTTACAATAAGGTCATTGTGGAGCCAATATATTTCAGTACTGGAAATACATGTGGAGATTAATACATACCTAAGATTAATAAAGAGGAGACAAAAAAGGAAAGTAATCATGAAAAAAAAATCTAAGAAAACAATACTTTTCAGTTTTCTCTTGGGTAAAATATAAGTGATAGTCAAGCGAGTCAGCAATTCCCAGCATAGTACTAGGGCATAAATGGTAATGTTGATGACCTGTATCTCTTTGATATGCAATCAGTATTTCTAGGGGGAAAGCTAGCTAGGTACCTTAAGCCCATATGCCCCATTAAACATGGTATTCACAGTCAACTTTGTATACACCTGAATCTTATATGGTCAATAATGACTGAATGAAATGTCTAAATTTTCCCTCTCTTTCCTTCCATTTAACACTCCTCATGTTCTCTCTAGCTCCTGTCCTCTCTAGCTTCAGCTAATGGCATTGGACATCATCCCACATAGTTGGATGCCCTGAAAAGATTCTGCGAAATCTGGGAACCTGGACTTTCCCTCCTTCCATGCAATCACCTCCTTTCATGGAGCCTTATATCTTTCTTCCTAACTTGGGTGTGTGAGGTGAAGGGTCCCACAAACACAGCAAGCTTCCTGACCATGCAACAATGACACAATGCCTGGGCATGCTCCTGATGAGGTGACAGATGTTCTCCTGAGGGATCTCCTCCCAGACATGGATTAAAGCATCAGTCAACTCCTGGACAGTCTGTGATGCAACGTGGCATTGGTGGATGGAACAAGACATGATGTCCTAGATGTTCTCTGTTGGATTCAGGTCTCGGGAGCAGGCAGGTCAGTCCATAGCATCAGTTCCTTCATCATGCAGGAACCGCTGACACACTTCAGCCACAAGACGCCTAGCATTGTCATGCATCAGAAGGAACCTAGTGCCCATTGCACCAGAATATGGTCTCAAAATGGGTCTGAGGATCTCATCTCTGTACCTAATGGCAGTAAGGGTACCTCTGGCTAGCACATGGAGGGCTGTGCAACCCTTCAAAGAAATGCCTCCCCACACCATTACTGACCCACTTCCAAATCGGTCATGCTGGAGGATGTTGCAGACAGTAGAACATTCTCCATGGCATCTCCAGACTCTGTCAAGTCTGTCACACGGGCTCATTGTGAACCAGCTCTCATTTGTGAAGAGCACAGGGCGCCAATGTCGAATCTGCCAATCTTGGCGTTCTCTGGAAAATGCCAATTGCCCTGCACTTGTGGATGTTGGGCCCTCATACCACTCTCATGGAGCCTGTTTCTGACAGTTTGAGCAGACACATGGATGTTAGTTACCTGCTGGAGGTCATTTTGCAGGACTCTGGCACTGCTCCTCCTTGCACAAAGGAGGAGGTAGCAGTCCTGATGCTGGGTTGTTGTCCTCCTACGGCCCCCTCCACGTCTCCTGGTGTACTGGCCTGTTTCCTGGTATCTGCTCCATGTTCTGGACACTGTGCTGACAGACACAGTTAGCCTTCTTGCCACAGCTCGCATTGATGTGCCATCTTGGATGAGCTGCACTACCTGAGCAACTTCTATGGGTTGTAGACACCACCTCACGCTACCTCCAGGAGTGACAGCAACGACAAAATGCAAAAGTGAACAAAACGACAGCCAAGTGGTCTGTGGTCACCACTTCCAGAACCACTCCTTTATAGGGGTGGTCTTTCTAATTGCCTATCATTTCTACCTGTTGTCTGTTCCATTTGCACAACAGCAGGAGAAATTGATTCACATTCAGTGTTGCTTCATAACCGGACAGGAGGATTTTACAGAAGTGTTATTGACTTGGAGTTACATTGTGTTGTTTAAGTGTTCCCTTTATTTTTTTGAGCAGTAGACATTATATATACACACACACACACACACACACACACACACACACACACACATATATATACACACACTACCATTCAAAAGTTTAGGGTCACTTACAAATTTCCTTATTTTTGAAAGAAAAGCACAGTTTTTTTTCAATGAAGATAACATTAAATGAATCAGAAATACACTCTATACATTGTTAATGTGGTAAATGACTATTCTAGCTGAAAACGTCTGGTTTTTAATGCAATATCTACATAGTTGTATAGAAGCCAATTTCCAGCAACCATCACTCCAGTGTTCTAATGGTACATTGTGTTTGCTAACTGTGTAAGAAGGCTAATGGACGTTTAGAAAAGCCTTGTGCAAGTATGTTAGCACAGCTGAAAACAGTTTTGCTGGTTAGAGAAGCTATAAAACTGACCTTCCTTTGAGCTAGTTGAGAATATGGAGCAATACATTTGTTGGTTCGATTAAACTCTCAAAATGGCCAGAAAAAGAGAACTTTCATGTGAAACTCGACAGTATATTCTTGTTCTTAGAAATGAATGCTATTACATGCGAGAAATTGCTAAGAAACTGAAGATTTCCTATAACAGTGTGTACTACTCTCTTCAGGAGGACAGCACAAACAGGCTCTAACCAGAGCAGAAAGAGAAATGGGAGGCCCCGCTGCACAACTGAGCAACAACACAAGTACATTAGAGTCTCTAGTTTGAGAAATCAATGCCTCATAGGTCCTCAATTGGCAGCTTCATTAAATAGTACCCGCAAAACGCCAGTGTCAATGTCTACAGTGAAGAGGCGACTCAGGGATGCTGGCCTTCAGGGCAGAGTGGCCAAGAAAAAGCCATATCTGAGACTGGCTAATAAAAGGAAAAGATTAATATGGGCAAAAGAACACAGACATCGGACAGAGGAAGATTGGAAAAAAGTGTTATGGACAGACGAATCGAAGTTTGAGGTGTTTGGATCACATAGAACATTTGTGAGACGCAGAACAACTGAAAAGTTGCTGGAAGAGTGCCTGACGCTACCTGTCAAGCATGGTGGAGGTAATGTGATGGTCTGGGGTTGCTTTGGTGCTGGTAAAGTGGGAGATTTGTACAAGGTGAAAGGGATTTTGAATAAGGAAGGCTATCACTCCATTTTGCAACGCCATGCCATACCCTGTGGACAGCGCTTTGGAGCCAATTTCATTCTACAACAGGACAATGACTCAAAGCACACCTCCAAATTATGTAAGAACTATTTAGGGAAGAAGCAGGCAGCTGGTATTCTATCTGTAATGGAGTGGCCAGCGCAGTCACCAAATCTCAACCCCATTGAGCTGTTGTGGGAGCAGCTTGACCGTATGGTACACAAAAAGTGCCCATCAAGCCAATCCAACTTGTGGGAGGGGCTTCTGGAAGCATGGGGTGAAATTTCTCCAGATTACTTCAGCAAATTAACAGCTAGAATGCCAAAGGTCTGCAATGCTGTAATTGCTGCAAATGGAGCATTCTTTGACGAAAGCAAAGTTTGAAAGAGAAAATTATTATTTCAAATAAAAATCATTATTTCTAACCTTGTCAATGTCTTGACTATATTTTCTATTCATTTTGCAAATCATTTGATAAATAAAAGTGTGAGTTTTCATGGAAAACACTAAATTGTCTGGGTGACCCCAAACTTTTGAACGACAGTATATATATATTATTTTGAGAGTGTGAACCTAGAGGGCGCTGGAGAGCGACCCAAAAACAGGATTGAAAAGGTCCTTGACCACATCCATACCTGGGGTCTTCACTCCAGAGGGAGTACACACAGCAGGAGAGTGCTGCTGGTAACCTGCAGGGAGCAGGTGGACGGTGGACCAGTTGGAGACAGAGAGGTGGTCTGTCCCAAGAGGACGGGATTCCACAACGGACTTGGTTAAGCTCAGTGTGAGCCAGACTGCTGATGAGAAAGCTCAACAAAGCATCTAGCCCTCAGAAATTAGTCAGGGTTCAAGACTATATATATATATATATATATATATATATATATATATAACACACACATACAGTGCTGGACAAAAGTATTGGCACCCCTGCAATTCTGTCAGATAATACTCAATTTCTTCCAGAAAATGATTGCAATCACAAATGCTTTGGTAATAATATCTTCATTTAATTTGTCTTCAATGAAAAAACACAAAAGAGAATGGAAAAAAAAAAGTCAAATCATTGATCATTTTACACAAAACTCCAAAAATGGGCTGGACAAAAGTATTGGCACCCTCAGCCTAGAAAATGGTTTGAGAGAAAGCACTGGAGACTTCTAAAGTGGCCAGCAATGAGTCCAGACCTGAATCCCATAGAACACCTGTGGAGAGATCTCAAAATGGCAGTTTGGAGAAGGCACCCTTCAAATCTCAGGGACCTGGAGAAATTTGCCAAAGAAGAATGGTCTAAAATTCCAGCAGAGCATTGTAAGAAACTCATTGATGGTTACCAGAAGCGGTTGTTCGCAGTTATTTTGTCTAAAGGTTGTGCTACCAAGTATTAGGCTGAGGGTGCCAATACTTTTGTCCGGCCCATTTTTGGAGTTGTGTGTAAAATAATCAATGATTTGACTTTTTTTTTCCATTCTCTTTTGTGTTTTTTCATTGCAAGCAAAATAAATGAAGATCTTATTACCAAAGCATTTGTGATTGCAATCATTTTCTGGAAGAAATTGAGTATTATCTGACAGAATTGCAGGGGTGCCAATACTTTTGGCCAGCACTGTGTATATATATATATATATATATATATATATATATATATATATATATCTTTTAATGTAATCACTTCCTTCCAGTATTTTTGATCAAAAAAGGAAGCAATTCATACAAGTTGGCTTTTCATCTTGACCAAGTACTTAGTCTTATGCATCTCCAAAAGATTTTAACAATTTGGAATTTTTATGCTTACCCTTCATAATCAGAGTATTAACATTAAATTAAAAGCACAAACCTGGCAGGTCACAGTTTTCAGGGAGATAAGCTGCTGTCAGACTCCTCTCACCTCTCCTTGTTGATTGCATATGTACACATGAGAGTGTGCCTAAGTGGGGGAATGTTGGGCGAGATAGCTGTTTGACCAACAGCTATCTAAAGTGGATGGGCTGCCTAAGGGGAAGCTCATAAAGAGGAATTTGCCACAGATTTGCGGGTGGATTCGCCTCTGAATCCGAAGCACATTCTACCCAGATTCTGCTTCCCATTTTTTTCAATGGGAGGCAGAGATCACAGCAGGACACTGAAAAAAATAAACGTCTTACTTGATTTTGTCGTGGATTCCGTGGCTCGAGACTCCCTGCTGATTAGGCCCATTCATCTGGACCTAATCAGCAGTGGAAAGCCGAGACAGAATGTCATTACGCTGCATCATCCCACTCCCACTGTATAAAGATGCTAAAGTGCTGGTTAAAACCTTTCCCTGCCTTATACCAGGGGTCAAATGCTCACCAATTCAGAGTAAAGGAGGGAGTAGCAGACCATAACCCAAGCTGTAATGTGCTCCAATAACTGCTTTGTAAGACTCATTCTAGTAAACATTGGTGTTCTATAGATGGATTCACACATTGCGTACTTGGTGTAGATTATTGGTTATGCAATTTGCACCAAATTTCCACAACAAAAGTGCAGTATAAAGTTAGTGAAGAGAATTCTAACAAACCTCACTCACTTCATGCTGTAAATTCTAGCCATACTGTGGATTTTGAGATTCACAGAAAGCTCTATATTTTGTGGTAACGCCATAGCGAAATCAATCCGTACCAAAATCAACAAGATCAGCATGTAACACATGCAGAATTCACTTCATTTTACACTCTAAAACAAATTATTTAAATATTAGTACTTCAACTATTACATTTATATCTGACCCACGTCTCATCCTGAAAGATGTGTTGTATGACAAGATAAGAAACAACCTCCCCCATGCAATTAGTTTTTGGATGCTTACTAAAAGATTAACGGTTTGACAAAGCGTGTGTACTTTCCCACCAGTTCTATAACAAAGTGCATTGTTACTTGACATAGTGCGGTGAAACAGAGGGCATTTGCTGAGCCATTCATTAGAACAATTCATTAATAAATGCACATCTTGACCACAAGCAAAATGCTTTACTCTGCATTATTTATGAAGTTCGTTAAACTAATTTTTATAAAGCATTTCTGCCCAAGCATAAACCGGCATAGTAAAGCATAATGCATTCCATAGCGGTATTTTCCATATGAATTTTAATGAGTTGTAACCTCATAACTTGCATTTATAACATTCAGGAATAAAATTTACTAGCTTTAAAGCTGAGGCACTAAACTATAGAGATGCCTGCCTACAATACAGCCAGAACACTGCATAGTTTGATGGTTTGAAGTCAAAAGTATTCTGAATTATGCAAATCTTCCACCTCTTTATGACACAATTATTGACTTTGTGGTCCTATGCCAAAAACACGCTTACCATTCAGCAATGTCATCACTATCCTAATACTCGGAAAACAAATATTTCTTCATCATTAAGTTATTCATACTAAATGTCAGGGTAAGAGTATTATAAATTTATTACTACATACATGTATGTGTGCATTGAACTGAATAGGCCCTGAAAGGATAGCAACAAGATGAAGAGATGGGGGTGTAGTAGAATCACATTGTCAGCCTATATGTATGTAATATTTGTGCATACACAGACTATGATTATATACAGTCAGGGTCGGACTGGCCCACCGGGGAACCGGTGAATCCCTCGGTGGGCCTCGTGCCTTTAGCGGGCCCTACTGGACCACTACTGCTTTTTTTAATAGGCAGTGGAGGCCTGGTAACGGGTGGCATAACAATCGTGGTCGCAGCACCGTGATAGCGATCAGGGAAAGCCTGGTTCCCCTACTGCTATACATATTGTTAATGGAAAGGGCCTCGGTGTTATGTCGGCCCCTTTCCAATAGTGCTATTATTATACTATGTGGTCACCTCAGACCCCAGAGAATAATAATCGGAGGCCCAGGTGAGATGATTAAATAAAACAAGTACTTATACTCACCTCTCCTGGGACTCCGACGGCACTCAGCATCTTCTTTGGGGCCCTTCCAGCCGGCATAATGACATTAGCACGCCCCACTTGACCGCTGAGGCCCAATCACAGGCCCCAGCAGTGACGCTGGGGCGTGTGACCCCAGTCGCAGGCAGAAGACGACTGAAGAGGATGCTGAAGACAGCCGGATGGAGAGAGGATTCCCAGGAGAAGTTAGACAAGCTGAGTATAAGTGTTTATTATTTTCCATCACCTCCCCATGGCCTCTGATTATTATACTATGAGGTCTCAGGCAACCTCAGTGTATAATTATAGCACTAAAACTAATCGGAGTGCCGAGTGTCATGAATATTCGTCGGATTTTGTGGGGTTCGCCTGAAGCAGCTTAAGGGGGACTCTTGGGAGCATATTATACTGTATGGGGCCACTGTGGAGCATATTATACCAAGAAGATACACAAACTCATTTCAGGTCCTATAATTACCAGTACTTTAGCGTTGTTTTTCAGCCAAAGTAGAAGTTACCAGCAGTTGCTCAGATATAACAAAAGTTGCTCAAGTACAGTAAAGTTCAACAGCAATCTCTCCATGGTGTAGTAAAATGCCCTTTAACATGGCAGCATTTTGTGCCGATTTTGAGGTGAATTCCGCCTCAAAATCAGCATTTAAATCCATTTTTGCCTCCCATTGAAAACAAGATATCTGAAAAAAAATAGCACAGCAGCATGCTGGAGGGAAAGAAATGTAAGAGGTATTTGAAGCAGAATTCCACTCAAATTCATTGTTCATTTTCTCCATGTGAGAATACCCGAACAGTGTGAGAAGAGTTGCCCTGTGACAAAACACAGGAGTCTTTCAAATGGGTTCCACTTCTCTAGATGCACACCAAGGTTCGCAACGCTAGCTTTAGGTAAAGGCTGGGCTACAAACCTGGACTAACATGAACAATCTGCACTGATGGGAGGCCACAATGGTCAGAACAGAAATCTGGATGGAAATACTGAAAGACGTTGGGAAACCTCTTGTCATATGAGATTTTCTTGCTTGAAATGACTACAAGGCATCAGTTGTAGTGTGCAAAGGCAACACTGTGAGCAGTAAGAAAATTATACCTTTGGCTGGATGTAATATTATTCCAACCATTTGAAAGAAGCATCACACTGCACTCTTTTCAGAAAATTCTTTATCAAATATGGTGCAACGACTCAGCAACAAAATACTTAAAATGGCGTTGGCACAAAATAACTAAAGTCATCACAATCAAAGAAAATATACAAATATGCATTGCAAATACTGAAATTCCTTGTAGTTGCAATGTGCAAACAGAAAATATGCGCATAAACTGTACATAAAGTGCACATAGCCTCGTAAGTGAGGAATCTACTACCTTAGGCCATGCTTAGCTTAGCCGTAGATCCTAAAACCTTACAAGGCTACAACTGTGGAAGTCGAAGACTGCAGTTTCACCACAGGTCTTCATGTCTCCACCACCAGTGGACAATGTACACACCTCCCCATAAATCAGGCTCAACCTCCACCGGGCCATGTGCCTGCATTCAAATCTACACCAGCTCATAGCTGGAATAGATATCAGGCACCATTCACAACAGTTTCTGTAAATGATAAATGTTGCAGGATTGGTTGACACATCCCCAGCATACACCTACCAAGTCACAAAAGCGCTGTCCAACATTAATAAATGTTCCCCATAGTTTCAGCAATTCTGATGCAGAGGAACTTAATGCCAAAGAGGTTGTTTCAACACACTGCATAACTACTTACTGAAACCCCAAGTAGCAGATGTTATTGTCAGGGAAGGTTTTCCAAACTTACCAATACAATTGGGAGGGGAAGGAATACACTACCAAGTGGGCAACCCATCATGATATCCACATCCTCAATTAAGATGACCCCTTTAACTTTGACTAGAGCTGCAAGTAGTCGAGATCTTTTAAGTTTAACTAATGGAGCCGTCAAAAATAAACATCTAGCAAAAAGGTTTGCTATATAGTGATTTTTACAGTGACAGCCCTTACCATGCTATATAGTCAAGTAATGTAAAAATTACAGATGCTGGAAAGTTGAACGTGACTTTTAGTTTCAATAATTTTTATTTGGTTTTCACAATAAGTGTAAGAAACAATATTGACATACATTGCACTATACATTTTGTTTTGGATTCGTCCATGGTATATTCTTTGAATTGTACATCAATGAGACAAAGATAAAGATTGTATAAATGTTAAACAATAACAATAACATGTAGGCACTTTGTTAAGGTTAGCGTGAGATACCTCAGAGACCTTCTTCCATGTTTTCTACCCCTTCTCCATTCCCTCCATCTCCACACCCACTGCGATGTATAAGAGCGGATTCCGTATAACTCCGTGGTTCCCGCTATGCGACAAATCGAGAATTAATCCACGCGTCCCAGACCCTTTCAAAGCTATGATATGAGTCATTTCCCAGTGCAATTACCCTCTTGTAGGTATATGTATTGTTAATGGCTAGCAACAATGCGGAGTCAGACGGAGGGGTCACTGATCTCCAATTTTGTACCAACATTAATTTGGCTATAGTCAAGATTTTACATAGGAGTTTTTTATAGTTATTCCATTCCTCGGGAATTCCAATTAATAGGATGGCCAGAGGTGAGGTGTAGGGGAGGTGGAAATTGAATATTTCTGATAGCATGTCAAAGACTCTATTCCAGTATCCACGAATTATGGGGCATTGTCCCAAAATATGGAGAAGGGTTCCTCTCCCTCCACATCCTCTCCAGCAACTCCCAGAGACGGAAGGGTATATCATTTGTAAAGTGGATGGGGTTCGGTACCACCGTAAAGTAATTTTCATCGCTGTTTCTATGTGGGTGCTACATTTTAAGGATGAGTGATTTAGTTTGATTGCTTGTTCCCACTCAGTTAAAGTAATGACTCTTTCCAAATCCCTCTCCCAACAACGGAATGGTATAGATCTAGTAAAAGTCGCTACTCCATCCATCTTGTCATATAGAAACCGTAGTCCCCTCATCTTAGTCGACAACCAGGTGAATATCGTACTACTGTGGGGTAATTTCGATACCGGGTTCTTAGATATAAAGTGACATATTTGAGAGTATTTGAGGAAGTCACCACCATGAATTCCAAATTTCTGTGTTATATCTTTAAATGGTAAAAATTGTGTGGTATCGGACTGTAAATGGGAGACCTGTGTAATTCCCTTCGCCTCCCATCCCGAAGTTACCAGGTCCTCTATTGCCCAGGCCAGAAGTGACAAAGGCATCTCTGAGGCACAAAACTGACTTGTAGGGTTTGCTTTCTCGTGAAGCAGCTTCCATGCGGTCACTGCTGCTTGCATGACTGGGGATAAGGACTCAGGCATAGGAATGCTCCAAAAGGGTGCTCACAGGGCATCCGCCAATTTTAAGGGATACATAAACGATTGCTCTATGTGTATCCATGGAACCGAGGTGTCTGCTAATCTCCATCTAGCACATTGCGTAACCAAGGATGCTCTATAGTAATTCTTTACCACTGGTACTCCTAGTCCTCCCGCCTCTTTTTGTTTAAATAGGAAACTTTTATTGATTCTAGGTCTCTTTCCACTCCATATGTATTTTGAAATCATCCTTTGCATGGTTTCGAAAAACGCAACCGGGATGGATATCGGGAGTGTGCGAAACAGGTACAGGAGTCTAGGCAATAATAACATTTTGAAAGCTGCGACCCGTCCCATCCAAGACACGTCTATTTTGGACATTCGCTCATCCTGCATTATTTTCAACATGGGTGTATAGTTATTTCTATATAGGGCCCCTGTGGAAGGTGTCACCTGTATTCCCAGATATTGAACGCCCTCTTTCCTCCAGTCAAAATCATATTGCGATTGTAGGGGTTGAAGCAACGGGGGAGGAATATGTAAAGGTAGGGCTTGTGAGTTGGCCATGTTTAGTTTATAAAATGATAAACGTCCGAAATTGGCAATAATCTCCATAAGTCACGGAATAGATTTTTGTGGTTTGGACAAAGTAAGAATAATATCATCTGCATAAAGTGATATAAGATGAGTTTTGTCCCGTATATTAATGCCACCTACTTCTGGGCCCAGTCTAAGTATCTGGGCCAATGGTTCCATCGAGAGAACAAATATCAACGGCGAGAAGGGGCACCCCTGTCTAGTCCCGTTCGTTATTAAAAAGGGATCCGATACTACCCCATTAGTGAATACTCTAGCAGATGGTGCAGAGTACAGCGCCTCAATTGCTCTTAAAATAGCTCCAGTGAACCCCATGCTCCTGAGCACCAAGAAGGCATACGACCAGCAAATGCGGTCAAACGCCTTCTCGGCGTCCAATGCGAGAATCACCGCCTCCATTTTTCTAGAATTGATGTGGTGTATAATATTCAAAATGCGTCTAGTATTGTCGTATGATTGCCTCCCCTTCACGAATCCCACTTGATCGTGGTTTATTAGGCTCGGAAGACAAGCAGCTACTCTATTCGCTATAATTTTGGCGTAAATTTTTAAATCTGAGTTTAATACGGATATTGGTCGAAAATTTTGGGGGCTGATGGCAGGCTTGCCCGGTTTAGGCAGCGTCACCACCAGGGCCTCCTGATTCTCCCTCGGAATAGTTCCAGAGTCCACCGCAGCTGTTAAAAAGGACAGCAGCGGTTTTAGCAGGATTGGAGAAAACTTTTTGTAATATTCGTTAGTAAGGCCATCTGGGCCCGGGGATTTTCGAGGTGGCAGCGACTTGACTACTGACATCAATTCTGATGGCGAGATGGGCTCATTCAAAGAGTTCAATTGTATTTCTGTGAGTGTTGGTAATTGAGTGCTTGCGAGAAACTTGGCAATTTCTTGTTTCGTTGGATGTGTTACAGAGGAGTCCTCTCTAATGTTGTATAAGCCTTCATAGAAAGCTTTAAAGGCATTGGCGATGCCACTAGGGTCATAGATTTTGTGGTTGCCATCTTTACTCTGGAGAAACGGGATTTTAGACTTTGCATGTTTTTGCTTAAGTTTGGACGCTAGAAGCTTGCCTGCCTTGTTAGATTGAGAGTAATAAGTCGCTTTCGCCCTTTTCAAGTTTTTCTCATAGTTATGCAGTAGACAGGCTGTCAGTTGATGGCGTAGTGTCACCAACTTTGCTGCATTGGAGGGGGAAGGAGACTTTTTGTTACTATTATCTATAGATTTTATTTGGTGCAGTAGTCGATCAATTTCTGCTAACCTAGTTTTCTTTTCAATGTGTCCTAGGCAAATAAATGTTCCTCTGATAAAAGCTTTGTGCGAATTCCACAATATGTCAGGGCTAGGGGCAGAGGGAGCGTTGATCCGAAAGAATTCCTTCAGATCATTTTCCAAAATTGCTTTATATTTTGGCTGTGACATTAAGAATTCATTGCACCTCCATACGTATGCTCTGGGGCATTCATATTTTTCTCAGAGTCAAGGTTGTTGCCGCATGGTCTGACCATGTTATTTGTGAAATATCTGATTTCACGGCAAGGGGAATACTAGCTTGTTCTATTAAGAATAGGTCTATTCGTGAATAGCTATTATGTACAGTAGAATAGTAGGTATAATCTTTTTCAGTATTATGAAGGATGCGCCATATATCAAATAAGTCATGGCGCCATACAGCCTGCGAAAATGAAGGATGACGTGTCGTTATGCCAGAAGTAGTGTCTACCACTGGGTCCGGAGCCATGTTAAAGTCTCCCATTAATACTAGGCATCCTTGCTTTCTTTTCTCCACTACTTTCATAAGTCTCCCCAAGAAAGACACCTGCCTTCTGTTTGGGGCGTAAACCGAAACCAATGTGTATGTGACGTTGTTAAGGATACAGACTAATATGACAAATCGTCCTCCAGGGTCAGCATGATGGGACACCAACTGAAATGCTACTGAATCTCTGATCCCAATTAGTGTTCCCCTGCGCTTGGAGAAGCAATGAGCGTGAAATAAATGTGGGTATGAGGAATGTCTAATACGAGTGGCATCTATCTTTAAAAGATGTGTTTCTTGAACTGCAAGAATGTCACAGCCTCGAGCTCGGGCCTCTCGCCATAAATTGGCTCTCTTTTGAGGGGGAGTTCAAACCTCTGACATTCATTGATATGATATTAAGTACCATACTTTACAGTTAGTAATGCTGCAATGGTCTTACCACAACCACCCACATCAGAAGTTGTCAGTAGCAATAGGAAGCAGGTTCGTCTCTGCCTTGTGTACTCACGTCGTCACAAGTGCCAAAACCGAGGAGAGAACAAACTATGGAAACATTGAAACCCGTGGTTAAGCCACCTAAATAAAACAAAAAGAAGAAATGTGGTACAGCGGACCAGCGGCTGTTGTAATCCTGGGGGGATAAGTTCAGCAGTAGTGGACATGTGAATTCCCTTGTAATGTGAGTCTCTAGCTGTGCAGCCCTTTTGGTGGACGTCTAGGGGTTTTCGTTCGATGCCATCCGTCAGACACTGGGCCAGGTGGTGGTTTGAGCGTCGGGTCAAGGATCGGAATGTCCCATTTATTTAGCAGCTTCTTGCCGTCTTCCAGAGATTTGATAACATGAGTAAGGTTGTCCCGGGATACGATCACTCGGACCGGGAATCCCCATTTATATAGGATGTTATGGTGGCGTAGTGCTGTAGTGATAGGGATGAATTGCCTTCTCAATTGTAGCGTTGCGGCCGAAAGATCGGAGTAGATGGAAATTTTATGGTATGGGTCAGGTAGACGGCCAATTTTCCGTGAGGTCAGCAGCACCAGTTCTTTAGTGCGGTAAAAATGGATCTTTGCTAAGACATCTCTGGGTACAGATTCATCCAGGTGTGAAGGCCTTGGGACTCTATGCGCTCTATCAATGGTTAAATCCATTATCGTGAGATTTGGTAGTAGCGTGCGTATCAGGTCTTGAAGGAAAACTGTCAGATTACTTGCAGATACTGACTCTGGAATCCCTCTAAACTTCAAGTTGTTGCACCGCGAGCGATCCTCCAGGTATGCTATTTTAGCTTTTAGAAACGACACGTCTTTTTCCACCTTACAGTGAGCATCTATAAGAACATTGTGGGATGCAGCAAATTCCGCCATTTTAGATTCCACATGAACAGTGCGTTTTTGCAATTCTTGGAGGTCTCTATCTAGTGGTTTAACCATTAAGGACATATCAGTTGTCAGTGATTTACAAAAGGCCATTAGCATCTTTTTCATGGAGGCCTCAGTAAGTAAACTTTCTGTAGCTGGAATATCTGCAAAAAAGTCGGTAGATGGCACATACTGTGTGGTATTGCTCACCTCCCCTTCTGGAGACTCAGTATGCTGGAGCCTGGGCTTCTGTTTGACCGGGCTAGCGGTGGGCGAGTGGGGTGTATCCACGTTGTTCAGGCCTGTAGGCCTCGGTGTGTCGGCAGGAGAAGGCCCCGGAACCGCGCTTGCCCCGGCCCCCCGCACTCCAACAGCTGCGGTATCGACAGTGCTGAAAACGTTCTCCGCTGAGCGGAGAGGGTGAGCGGCTCCTCCGGAGGGTCCCGAGACGGAGTAGAGGCCCCGGAGACAGCGCTGGATCCCGGACCATCGCCATTTTGATCTTCCCCTCCTCCGTGGGGGAAGTAAAAATCTGAGATTTTCTGCGGTTTTACCGCAGATTTTCTCTTTCTCGGCATCCCCGAAGGTAGGAAGCGTTCCCGATGTCGTTTGGGTAAGAGCAGTCCACGGGCACGTCGCTATGTCTGTCGCTGTACGAGACTCAAGCCTGGAGCTGTACAATTATGCGGCCATTTCACTCCACGGTAGGCTACGCCCCCTGAACGTGACTTTTAAAACAAACTACGCAGTGGCACAAAACTTCATCTAGGTTCTTTCAAAGGCTTAGTGTGATGATGAGAGACCCTCAGTTATGTATCATTCTTTGATATGTATCATTCCTGATTCATATTAGTCTTACATACTTTTAGGAATGTCATGTTTAAGCTGTGTTTACATTGGTGGTCAATTTGCTTCAGTGGTTTTATGTGCATACCATGGGAGAGGGCCTTTCTGAGCAGCCAGTTTATTATCCCTGGACAGCAGATGTCCAAGGAGGGAGAGAGGACTAGTGACCCTGCGTTCAACCCCAGACACACATCTTTCCTGCAAATAGGAAAATATACCTCTTTCCACAGGTCCTTCACCATAAGTAGAAATCTGCACTGCAGTTAAAGAGGCCCTTCCATGTCCTCTGACACCAGCTGTGTTATATGCTGCTAAAAAGCTGACAGTCCACTGAATTCGGCAGAGATATCCCTCTACTGACAGAAGGGCTGGCCTTACAGCTCAGCGTCATTCAGCTGACAGTATAAGGCTATGGAAGAGTACTGTTGGGGGGGGGGGGTGTTCCTCAGAACCCAGCAATGACGCTGAGTTGTAAGGCCAGTACTTCTGAAAGCGGAGGGAAATCGGTGCCAAAACTAATGGCACCAATATCTATGGCACCAGAGCACAAACTGGCAAAGCTGAAAGTCCACTGAATTCAATTCACTGTCATACCAAGCACTACCGCTGTAAAATTTACGACTGTGCCACTGTACTTGGTTTTGTGTGGTACAACCACAGCTCTTCCAAATTCTGTGGTCTCTTTGAACAGTTGATAGGATAGGTTATCGTTGATTATGATGTTAATCTGTTTTCCCTTAGTCCTAACAGCAGCACAATATGGGGTATTGCTGCCCCTGTGCTGATAGGACAGGCGGAACTTTTAATTAACATAAAATATGCATGACTACACTACCCTATAAGAGGGCAAAGGGACCTCCCCCTTGTGTTTTTTTCTGTCCTGTGTGGTGGGACAGGTGGAGGGAGGTCTTTTGTCCTCTCATAATTTGTTTTTTCCCCTAAAGTTTATTAACTTCCTTTGGGGAGTCATCTTTACACCTCTCTTCTCTTCTTTCTTCCACTGGACGCTTCTGTGGAAAAGAAGGGGGGGTTTTTATTTAGGCAGTTTTTTTGTGCTAGCCAAGCTTTCAACCTTTGCTCTGAAAAGGTTGATTTCAGTAGTTAATGCAGCTGTTGCATGCTGCATGTTTTAAGACCTGTAAAACATTATCAACTAGATGTTAGGAGTTCTGTGGCGACTGCCGTTGGACAGTCAGTCCTAGGTGTTGTAAAGCAGGGAAACCCTCCCTAAGGGAATTACTTGCTATATCCCCATATTGTGCTGCTGTAGGACGTAAGGGAATTGTTGATTATGATTTTAATCTGTTTTCCCTTAGTCCTAACAGCAGCACAAGCTTCCCTCCCTTAACTTAGAAATTTTTACTTCATAACTTACACAAGGGGGGGGGGGAGGTCCCTTTGCCCTCTTATACGGTAGCGTAGTCATGCATATTTTATGTTAATTAAAAGTTCCGCCTGTTCTACCAGCACACAGGGGAAGGAATACCCCATATTGTGCTGCTGTTAGGACTAAGGGAAAACAGATTAACATCATAATCAACAATAACCTATCCTATCAACTGTTCAAAGAGACCACAGAATTTGGAAGAGCTGTGGTTGTACCACACAAAACCAAGTACAGTGGCACAGTCGTAAATTTTACAGCAGTAGTGCTTGGTATCACAGCTCATGTGATCGATGAACGTGATGACAATTGGACTGTAAGGTGGAAGCTCACGGTGCAGTTGATCCATAGGAGTCCCAGGTGCCGATCTCCAATTGATGACCTATCCTAAAGTGTGGATGCTTTGTATGGTCTGTAAAATTAATAAAGCAACACTGGTTATTACTTCTGGAAAAAGGGTTGTATAAAAAAGAGAAGCCATTGAAAAGTTTGTAAGTATGAGATCATGGAGTCCATGGTCAACAAGTCTTTACTTGGTCTCTTTCTCTGGGATTCTGACTTACTCTTATTAGATGTAAAATCTCCCCACATGAGAAGGGCTAGCTCATCTCTTGGGTGATGGTGATCAGAACAGACTCAGAAATGAAGGGTATATGGACACTTAAAACTGTACAAAAATATGCACAATGTTCTGTTGTGGTTACTAATAGGAGAGGGTCTTTTCTTTGTTTTTTAACTTAACTTTTAAAAAAAACTTTACTGGAAATGTACAATTAAAAAAATATATGAACACCTTCCTAACCCTGCAGCTTAACTAATTCTCAAAATACTGAAAGAAAATATTAGGTATTCACAGGGCTACTTTAACTTTAGGTAGTGGGGACAGTCCAGCATTTTCTGTCCCACTGTCCAGGGCAGTGGGTCCAGTCTGCACCAACTTATCGGCATTCGGAGGACGCCAATGAGTTGCAGACATTAATGAAGTAGGGAGCTGTCTGCTTGGCCACTGTCTTCACTTTCGGTGTCCTGGGAGCAGGAGGTGCGATGTAGTGACGCCACTTACATCGCGCCTGTTGCTCCTTGTAGACTCTGGGACCAGAGACAAGAGTGAACGGGGAAAAGTGACTTATAAGGTTTGTTTTTTTTTCTTTGATTATATACAGTGGGGAACATGAAACTGTGAAAGCAATCTGGGGGGACATGATACTGTGGGGGACAAACTGGGAGATGGGGGGGACATGATACTGTGGGGCCAACCAGGGGGGTGGGGGATATGAATCTGTGGGGGCAACCTGGAGGGGGACATGACAGTGTGAGGGCAACTTGGGGGGGGGGGTACATGACACTGTGGGTCCAACCAGGGGGGTGAGGGATCTGAATCTATGGGGGCAACCTGGAGGGGGACATTATGAGGGGCATTATGGGGCCACTAGGGAGGCATTAGCCACTAAGGGGCGTTATACTATGTGGGGGCCATTGAGGTGGCGTTAGAATTTGTGCAGGCCAGTTATTTCTAGGTGGTGGTGATGGGGGGGCCACCAATGTCTTAAAACGGCACTGGGTATTCATAACTATGATCCTTTATTTAAAAAAAAAAAAAAAGTGCATTACAGTTTATGTCCTGACAATGTCTCACCACAATGAAGTTAATGAAGGGCTAAAGAGGATTCTATTATAAGTGTCATAGTAACTTAATTCTAGCTAGTGAAAGAGGTCACAGTGCCTAGGCTGTGTCACACATCTGTACTATTGTCTTACATGTCATACAGATAAATTTTGTGAACAAAAACAGACAGACTATAAAACCAGTGTTAAATAAGAGGACCTGTCAGCCATTCTTACATTGCAAAGGACACAGTTATGCTAGGTTCACACTTGCGTTCGGGTTTCCGTTAGGGGGGAGAGTCCCCAAGTGGAAACCTAATCCACTTAAAAAAACGGTTACCCTCAAAAAACCACAGACCCCATAGACTATAACGGGGTCTGCTGGGTCTCTGCCCGAAAAGGGCAGAAAAATACAAGAGAAAAACCAGGAATCCACCAGCGGAGACCAAGCGCAGGTGTGAAACTAGCCTTAGTTAGCACCTCCTACCTATGGGCAGGCGCAAATCTGCTGTGAATGCAGTTGCGGTCACGCTATACCACCAACGTACTATGGTGTTTTCTATTGTCTGTAATATCGCCAGCAGTTTTTTCTCCTATTGTAATTGTGACCCCTTAGGAATTTTTTTTTTTTTTAAAGGAAACGCGTAGGGTCCACCGTGATAGTTTAGGAGCATCTCTCCTTCTCCAGAAGCATTGACCCAGAGCTGTTGTGAGGTTCCAGGTGCTGTTGGTAATAGGCCAGTAACCTCGGCACCTGGTCCTCTGTATGCATGTTCCGCAGCCTGGTTTATTGGAGAGACTACCATGAATTTGTATTGAGGGAGTCTAGTTTTCAGGCAGTGGTGCTACTCTCTTATATGTGCAGCTTCTACAATGTCCCAGCTGTGCATTCAAGTATCATCCGCTTTTAGCCGGGTTATTATGTGACTTCTTTGTATTCAGTATCTACACAAATAGACACACGAAGTTTTATTTATTGATCATTAAAAGTTATATTTTAACTTTACATTTTTTTTTGGAAGAACAGTTGGCCTACTGTAATATATATTGAGTCTGTGAGCTTTAGAGTTCTGAAGTGGCCAGCAACGAGTCCGGATATAAATCCCATTGAACACCTGAGATTACACATGTGTAATTGCAAAAACTTTTTGGGAGAAATACTTTATTCTCTGGAAAAATTTCAGGGGTGCCAACACTTACGGCCATGACTGATCTAAAAATAAATAGATATATAGATATGTGTGTCAGGTGCATGAGTTCTAAATAGAAAATAGTGCCCTCCTGTTGCATGGAGAAATGTGGCAAGGTCAGGACCTTCACCCCCCCCCCAAAAAAAACAAACAAAAAAAAAAAACACCTTTCCAGACAACTATGGATTGCCTTTAGAGGACAAACAGGCATCCAGTTTTATAATATAGATAAAGGTGGTTCATTCCTGTTTTGAGTTCAGCTTATGTGCCTACCCACAAGAGAGGCAAGTTTCTTATTGCATTGGGTATACGGTTTGTAGGGCCTATCTGGGATAGGTCCCCTTGTTATGGCAGTTCTCCACACGTTTGTTTTTGTAAAATTGTGTACTTTTCATTTAGTAACAATTCTGGAGTATCTTTTCTCTGAACTTTGTTTTATGCCATTCCTTAAAAACAAAGCCCATAAGAAAGTTGCACAAATTCAGTTTTTCTCCAATTTTCTTCTGCTGACGCCTCTCCGCCGCCTCATCAGCCGCCGAGTCTCTGTTCAAGATTCAAATACTGCGCATGCTAAGTCGGCTCTGCCATTTCGCATTAGACAGAGCCAGCTGCGCATGTTCAGTCAGCCATTTTCATGTGGATTTGGAGTCCGAACAGAGACTCGGCGGCTGATGACGTGGCGGAGACGCATCAGGAGAAGAAGAGAGAGGCGGCGCTGGATCATCAGAAGAGCGTCTTCTTTGAGCACAGGGGACACACCCTGTGCTATCTGTAGATTCATTTGCATAAAGAAGAAATATGAAAATTCTCAAAAACGGCTGCACAGAGAAGAAAAATAAAGGTAGGAGAAGAATAGTCTTTCTAAAGGCTATTCCGACGTGGTGTTAGTGAAAAATGGGTTTCCCAATTATAGAATCCCTTTAAAAGTGTCTAGAAAAGGGGTCATGGCTTTTTCGAGTAAAAGAGAACAAAAAATAGCATGCTTCAGTAATAGCTTTAGCCTTACTAGGTTTAGACTTTCTTCATTTAAGTCAAGGATATATTACATATTATATCTGCCCCACTGTGTTCTGTGAAAGTCAAATACACATGCAATTTTTAGGCAGTAAACACAACTACGTGAATAAATGACAAAGTGCAAGATACATGACTGATACTGTCAACAGTTGCTATTTAAGTCATTGTAGTCCCAAACTAGTTTGGTCTGAATTCAAAGGTGTTTGTAATAATTATAATCTCCAAATGTATGGAAATCTATTGCTAGAATACTGTTTGGAATGGCTGTTTGTACAGTGCTGGCCAAAAGTATTGGCACCCCTGCAATTCTGTCAGATAATACTCAATTTCTTCCAGAAAATGATTGCAATCACAAATGCTTTGGTAATAATATCTTTATTTAATTTGTCGTCAATGGAAAACCACAAAAAGAATTGTTAAAAAGCCAAATTGGATATAATTCCACACCAAACATAAAAAAGGGGGTGGACAAAAGTATTGGCACCCTTTGAAAAATCATGTGATGCTTCTCTAATTTGTGTAATTAACAGCACCTGTTACTTACCTGTGGCACATAACAGGTAGTAGCAATAACTAAATCACACTTGCAGCCAGTTGAAATGGATTAAAGTTGACTCAACCTCTGTCCTGTGTCCTTGTGTGTACCACATTGAGCATGGAGAAAAGAAAGAAGACCAAAGAACTGTCTGAGGACTTGAGAAGCAAAATTGTGAGGAAGCATGAGTAATCTCAAGGCTACAAGTCCATCTCCAAAGACCTGAATGTTCCTGTGTCTACCGTGCGCAGTGTCATCAAGAAGTTTAAAGCCCATGGCACTGTGGCTAACCTCCCTAGATGTGGACGGAAAAGAAAAATTGACGAGAGATTTCAACGAAAGATTGTGCGGATGGTGGCTAAAGAACCTCGACTAACATCCAAACAAGTTCTAGCTGCCCTGCAGTCCAAGGGTACAACAGTGTCAACCCGTACTATCCGTCGGCGTCTGAATGAAAAGGGACTCTATGGTAGGATACCCAGGAAGACCCCACTTCTGACCCAGAGACATAAAAAAGCCAGGCTGGAGTTTGCCAAAACTTACCTGAGAAAGCCAAAAACTCTTTGGAAGAATGTTCTCTGGTCAGATGAGACAAAAGTAGAGCTTTTTGGGAAAAGGCATCAACATAGAGTTTACAGGAAAAAAAAAGAAAAAAAGAGGCCTTCAAAGAAAAGAACACGGTCCCTACAGTCAAACATGGCGGAGGTTCCCTGATGTTTTGGGGTTGCTTTGCTGCCTCTGGCACTGGACTGCTTGACCGTGTGCATGGCATTATGAAGTCTGAAGACTACCAAGAAATTTTGCAGCATAATGTAGGGCCCAGTGTGAGAAAGCTGGGTCTCCCTCAGAGGTCATGGGTCTTCCAGCAGGACAATGACCCAAAACACACTTCAAAAAGCACTAGAAAATGGTTTGAGAGAAAGCACTGGAGACTTCTAAAGTGGCCAGCAATGAGTCCAGACCTGAATCCCATAGAACACCTGTGGAGAGATCTCAAAATGGCAGTTTGGAGAAGGCACCCTTCAAATCTCAGGGACCTGGAGAAATTTGCCAAAGAAGAATGGTCTAAAATTCCAGCAGAGCATTGTAAGAAACTCATTGATGGTTACCGGAAGCGGTTGTTCGCAGTTATTTTGTCTAAAGGTTGTGCTACCAAGTATTAGGCTGAGGGTGCCAATACTTTTGTTCGGCCCATTTTTGGAGTTTTGTGTAAAATGATCAATGATTTGACTTTTTTTTTCATTCTCTTTTGTGTTTTTTCATTGTAAGCAAAATAAATGAAGATATTATTACCAAAGCATTTGTGATTGCAATCATTTTCTGGAAAAAATTGAGTATTATCTGACAGAATTGCAGGGGTGCCAATACTTTTGGCCAGCACTGTACACTTAAACAGTCAGGAAAGCATGATACACTAATACCAGATGCAACCAGGCTTGATGAAAGCTCTAGGGGTCGAAACGTTTTATTGTATAAGTTCGGTGAATATAGAAATATCTTTTTTGTGCATTATATTTTTGTGGATGCTGCAGTCTCACTTTCTTTGATTGAGGGAATGTCATGACTCACCGAGTTGATAGTAGTATAATGTTGTACCGTGTTAGCCATTGAAAGTAGTGGAAGAGGTATCGCCTGATTTCTTCACTCTTCCATGACTCACCAAGGGCAGCCACTGCATTTATTTAATGGACAAGTAAAACAAATATAGTTCATTGCCACCATTAGCTACCTTTATGTTGGAATCTAATGTGACTAGTTCTTTATGTATTATGCATAAAAGATTTGACTTCTATAAATTCTAATTCAGAACTGGACATATATGAACAGTATTAAATATGTAGGAAACATGAAGGTCTGTTATAACAGAAAACCCCTACTTGTTTAACCCCTTCATGCCACAACCAATTTTCATTTTTGCATTTCCACTTTTCCCTCCCCCCATTCCAAGAGCCATCATTTTTTGATTTTTCAGTTCACAGTCATATAATGGCTTATTGTTTGCGAAACAAATTGTGCTTTGTAATGGCACTATTCAATATCCTGTACAATGTACTGGGAAGCTGGAAAAAAAATTCAGAATGAGAAGGAAATGACATGTTACCTGTATTCTGCGGGTCAGTACGTTCATGGCAATACCAAATGCATATAGTATTTGTAATGTTTTGATACTTTTTAAAAAAATTAAAAGTTTGCAAATTAGAAATATTGTGACATCTGTAACTTTTTTATATTTACGTGTATGGAGTTGGGTAAGGCGTCTTTTTATGTGGGACAAGATGGCGTTTTTACTTATACCATTTTGGGGAAGGTCTGATGGTATGATCACTTTTTATTCCATTTTTTTCACAGAATGCCAAGCTCTGTGCTTGGTAGTGCTCAGCTCCATTCACTTGATCACCAATCAGGTTGTAAATAGTTAACTCTTGGAATGCCTTTAAAGAGGTTTTCCTAGAAGGGAATCATTACTTTTGGATCTGTTTACAATAAGGTTAACTAAGTAATATGGGCTGTGTATAAAACAGTGTCATATTTTTTTCTTTGTTCTCTAATATCATTTGTTTCAAAAGTACATGAAATTGCTATTAAAGTGATTAAAGACCTTTATATGGATGGCCGACTCCCTTTAAGTTTGAAAAGTTACCACTAAACAAACCACAAGACTTCTAGAACAATGACCAAAGTGGAAATATTTAGCCTCCTATATGAGAAAAGTATTCTTCAGTCAAATAGGAGGCCATCTAATGACTTTCCATTGCATTAGTCGAAGTCCAGACCTCATCCCAGTTGAAATGCTGTCACGGGACCTTAAGTGAGCTGTGCATAAACAAATGCCAACAAACACCAATGAGCTTAGACAACATTCCTCTAGAACAAGAAGACAGGCTGATTAAGTCATGTAGAAAATGATTCCTTGAGAGTTATTTCTGCTAAAGGTAGATTTACAAGCAGTGATTCATGGGGTGTACTTAGTTTTTAACAACTGGCTTTTTCATATTGGCTTCATTTCTAAATAAATAATGAAACAGTGGAAACTGTAGTTGTGTCTTATTCTTCATCTGAGGATGTATTCACCTAATTCTAAAAGGACCAGATGTTTGTTATCAAGTCCTAAAATAATTCAAGTAGGGTATACTATTTTTTTTGCTATATATATTCATTCTCACACACACACACACTATATGGGACACCTACACATTACACCTACATGAACTTTAATTACATTCTACTCTAAAAATGTAGGCATTAATATGGAGTTCATCTGTCTTCTGCTGCTAAAATAGCTCCCATTCTTCTGGGAAGTAGTGTGCCTGTGAGAGTTTAATATTTACCCAAAGTGCCTGGCTCACAATTTTTGTTCTAGTTTATCCCAAAGCTTTTCAATGGGGTTGAGGAAAGGGCAGTGTGTGAACCAGTCAAGTTCCTCCACACCAAACTTGCCCAACCATGGACCTTCGGACAGTCATGCTGGAACAGAAAAGGGCCTTCCACAAACTCCCCCAACCATGCCTTTAAAGACCTTGTCACGGTGAAACAAAAAGGACCGTTCTCAAACTGTTCCCACAAACTCTGATATACAACCCTATAGCATTATCCTTCCTCCACTAAAATGAAAAGTTGGCACAGTGCAGTCAGCCAGGGGCTGGTGTTAGCCAACCCCACATATCCATCAAACTACCAGAACCATTATTTGTCACTCCAAAGGGACATGTTTCCAATGCACCAGTCTCTAGTGGTGGTTCTACTTTACACCACTCCAGCCCACACTTGGCATTGTGCATGGTGATGTAAGATTTGCATGCAGTTTCACAGCATGATGCTCCTTGCACACAGTATATTTGCTGATTATGTTAATGCCAGAGGAGGTTTGGAACTCTGCAGTTGACTCGGCAGTCTTTTTCTTTTAATGGACTATGCAACTCAGCACCCAATGATCCGCTCTGTAACATCTAAGTGGTCAGCCACTTTGAAGCAGAGTTGCTGTAGTTCCTAAATGCTTTCAGTTTTCAATACCACCACTCACAGTTGATTGTGGAATATCTAGGAGGGAAGAAATTTCACAAACTGACTTATCACAACAGTGGCATCCTATCACAGTACCATGCTCAAATTCCATGAGTTCTTCAGTACAACCCATTCTTTCCTACTGCACTATTAGCTCTTTAGAACAAATCATTCTTTCATAAATGTATGTAAAGGCTGGCTACATGGAGGTGCTGTACTTTATAGACCTGTGGCAATGGGACTGAATGAAACTCCTGAATTCAACAATTACGATCTGTGCCTCAACATGAAAATAAACATAATAAAAACATCATACGTTTAAGTCATTTTGGATGCTACAAATTGTCTTTTGTGATATTATGAGGGAACCTACTCTGGCAGTCATTTGAAATTCATCTGCAACAGAGCCCTGTTCTTATGTTTTCTCCAGACCATCATAAATCACCATAACTAAAAAGGATGTTTATGCAAATTACTGCATTGTATATATCCATAACCCTTGTTATGTTACTAATCCAGCTGAACAGATGCCATCTTTTGGACAGAAATTGAAAAATATAAACATTTTTATTTATAGTGGAAAAAAATTGAATCATAACAATTACTTAATGCACAAGTGCTTACTTGTGCTTGTTAATCTAATAAACACTTTTTTGCCTTTAAATTATTTTCTTCTAACCTGCTTGTTAAAAACAAATTTTTTTAAATTTGATACTCTTGGTTATGAAAATCACAATATGTGCTTTACATTTCTGATATGTGACTTACGATAGATTCAGAGGTTAGAATAACAGACAGGCAGACCGCTGTAAGCGATTACACACAAAGCCTGGTGGACCCCATTCATTACAATGAGGTCCATTGGGTGTCTGTCGCAATATCCTGTTTTATCAGTTTTAAAATAAGAGTCTCAAAAGGAGAATGCAGTGCAGATGTGAACTAAACCTTAAAAGAGGTCCTTTCACCACCCCAGGGCTGTGCAGTGGTTTGTACCTTGTTATAGGCGCTGCTGCACAGACCCTGGGGCACTTTGAATTTTGTTCCTGCCCCCCACCGTTGCGGAGTTATGAACCCCATTATTAAAGCTCTTCACTGTCAGAAGGGCGTTCCCTGACTAAGTGAAGGGCTTCGTCATTTGCATCGCTCTGACACTGTCCAATTAGCAGAGGACAGTGTCAGAGCCATTTTGGCTGTGTGAGCTCATGAAAAGTTGCGAGGTCACACAGCCAAAGCTGCTCTAATACAGTCCTCTGTAGGTGAAGGGCTATGTCATTTGCATTCCAATTAGCAGAGGTCTGTATTAGAACAGCTTTGGATGTGTGATCTCGCAACTTCTCATGAGATCATACAGCCAAAGCTGCTCTGACACTGTCCTCTGCTATTTGGACAGTATCAGAGCGATGCAAATGACGTAGCCCTTCGCTTAGTCAGGGAACGCCCTGAAAGGTCACTTTCCATTTTGATGGTCCAATTCTGTCAAACACATAAAAGGTCAAAGTACTCACTATACCCCTTTGATAAATTCCTTGATAGGTCTAGTTTATAAAATGGGGTCACATTTTTGGGGTTTCCACTGTTTTGGCACCTTTGGGGACTCTTTTAAATGGGACTTGGTGTCTGAAAACTACAGTGGGTACGGAAAGTATTCAGACCGCTTTAAATTTTTCACTCTGTTTCATTTGCTAAAAGCAAAAAAGTTCATTTTATTTCTCATTAATGTACACTCAGCACCCCATCTTGACAGAAAAAACTGAAATGTAGATATTTTTGCAAATTTATTAAAAAAATTAAATATCACATGGTCATAAGTATTCAGACCCATTGCTCAGTATTGAGTAGAAGCACCCTTTTGAGCTAGTACAGCCATGAGTCTTCTTGGGAATGATGCAACAAGTTTTTCACATCTGGATTTGGGGATCCTCTGCCATTCTTCCTTGCAGATCCTCTCCAGTTCCATCAGGTTGGATGGTGAACAATAGTGGACAGCCATTTTCAGGTCTCTCCAGAGATGCTCTATTGGGTTGAGGTCAGGGCTGTGGCTGGGCCAGTCAAGAATGGTCACAGAGTTGTTCCGAAGCCACTCCTTTGTTATTTTAGCTGTGTGCTTAGGGTCATTGTCTTGTTGGAAGGTGAACCTTCGGCCCAGTCTGAGGTCCAGAGCACTCTGGAAGATGTTTTCTTCCAGGATATCTCTGTACTTGGCCACATTCATCTTTCCTTCAATTGCAACCAGTCGTCCTTTCCCTGCAGCTGAAAAATACCCCCATAGCATGATGCTGCCACCACCATGTTTCACTGTTGGGATTGTATTGGGCAGGTGATGAGCAGTGCCTGGTTTTCTCCACACATACCGCTTAGAATTAATGCCAAAAAGTTCAATCTTCGTCTCATCAGACCAGAGAATCTTATTTCTCAGTCTGGGAGTCCTTCATGTGTTTTTTGGCAAACTCTATGCGGGCTTTCATATGTCTTGCACTGAGGAGAGGCTTCCTTCGGGCCACTCTGCCATAACGCCCCGACTGGTGGAGGGCTGCAGTGATAGTTGACTTTGTAGAACTTTCTCCCATCTCCCTACTGCATCTCTGGAGCTCAGCCACAGGGATCTTTGGGTTCTTCTTTACCTCTCTCACCAAGGCTCTTCTCCTACGATTGCTCAATTTGGCTGGACGGCCAGGTCTAGGAAGAGTTCTGGTTGTCCCAAACTTCTTCCATTTAAGGATTATGGAGGCCACTGTGATCTTAGGAACCTTGAGAGCTGCAGAAATTCTTTTGTAACTTTGGCCAGATCTGTGCTTTTCCACAATTCTGTCTCGGAGCTCCTTGGGCAGTTCCTTTGACCTCATGATTCTCATTTGCTCTGACATGCGCTGTGAGTTCTTATATAGACAGGTGTGTGCCTTTCCTATTCAAGTCCAATCAGTTTAATGAAACGCAACTGGACTCCAATGAAGGAGTAGAGAACCATCTCAAGGAGGATCAGAAGGAAATGGACAGCATGTGAGTTAAATGAGTGTCACAGCAAAGGGTCTGAATACTTATGACCATGTGATATTTCAGTTTTTCTTTAATAAATTTGCAAAAATATCTACATTTGTTTTTTTTTTCTGTCAAGATGGGGTGCTGAGTGTACATTAATGAGAAATAAAATGAACTTTTTTGCTTTTAGCAAATGGCTGCAATGAAACAAAGAGTGAAAAATTTAAAGGGGTCTGAATACTTTCCGTACCCACTGTATTCCAGCAAAATCTGTCCTCCAAAAGTCAATTAGCGCTCTTTCCATTTCAAGCACTGCTATTTGCCTGTACACCAGTGTATCATCACATATGGGGAAGAGTCGTGTTCAGGAGAAATTGTGTAATAGATGCATTTGGTCGAATAGGACAATGCATAGATGGGTAAACCTCACGAGATTTGTTTTACAAAATATTCATGAGGTTTTTCCTCCTGGTTTGTTACCTAATGTGCTCAGGGGAGGTGAGAGAAAAATAACAAACAGCTATACCCACCTTGCCTCACATTTCCTGGTGTCTGGCGGTCCCCTGCATCTTCTGGTTTCTTCAGGCCCCTGGATGACAATCCCGTGATGGATGAGTCACCTGTGATTGAGCCTCAGCAGTCACGTGGAGGCACGCTGGGATCAGAACGCTTTGATCCAGCATTGTCAGTGTGCCCCCAAGTGACCACTAAGGGCCGTGTTTGACCTGGGGGTGCGTGATGTCATTCATTGGCCAGAAGAGGCCAGGGGATGGCTTTCTATCCATTAAATGCTACAGATTAGGATGTCATGGAGGTAAACTGGAGTCAAAACTTTGCACTTTTGACATCCGTTTTTTCAAACAAAAGTCTATGGGGATGTTGAGCAACACGTTTTAACAGGTCTGCTTGGAAATATAAAAAAAAAAAAAAAAAAAAAAAGTGATTTGAATGACACCTAACAGGCAAGATTGCTGGATCAAGTCCCTCAGTGGGACCATATAAAAAGTATTTTAGAGTGCATTTCCTGATGGACTAGCGCTGTATTACAGACCCAAGGGTGACTTACTCAATATTAGGCAGGTGCTTTTAATGTTATGGCTAATCAAATGTACCTGGCATATGCACTCATGCCTTGGCTAGCATCAGCATCTGGTCTGAGCATTTGCTGGGTTCATTCTTAAAGGCACAAGACACAATACTTCTGCCATATGAGTCAACCATGTGATAATTGGGGAAGGGGTAGATTTTGTTGTCAGATTCCTTTTAAATGCAAAGTGCCAAAATTATGTAATGTGGTCTGCGACATGGCTTAAAAACACCTTAAGGCCGGGGCCTCATGTGGTGTAAACACCGCCTATTTGCCTGTGGCGGAAACACCGCTGAAAAAAATTGCTATTCTAGCGAATCCCATGCCCACTTTGCAGTTTTGGAAATTGCAGCATGTCAATTATACCTATAGAAATCCCAACGGTTTCCCTATAGGTATAATAGAAACAAAGTCTGCAGAGGAAACCTCTGCAAACTTTCTGTCTAAAGTGCTGTGGGAAGAACTGTAATGTGTTGCCACTGTGGTTTTTACGCAGCGCTTTTTTGATGTGGGACGCCACATGGGGCCTTAGCCTAAAGGGGTTTTCCCACAAATATAACCATATTTAAATTTAAAGATAATACAACGCTAAACATTTTTGCAAATACAAATAAAAATTTTGCTGAGTTTTAAAGATTTTCTTTAACCATCTTAGTGGTGACAGTCTGTTGTCTTGATCGGTTGCCAAGGGATACAACCATAAATGCAGGAACTTTCTATGGTCTGAAATCCAGCCATGATTTCCATATTGTAGCTGAATTATCTTCTTGTGCATGTAGTGTCTCTCCTTGATAATCTGGCTACAATAAGGAAATCATGGATGGGTTTCTGACAAGTACCAGACCACAGAAAGTTCCTGCATTCATGTTCGTATCCCTTGGCAACCAATCTAGACTACAGACTATCACCACTAAAATTTAAAAAAAATAAAGAAAAAAAAAAAATCTTTAAAACTCTGCAAAATGTTTAATTATATTTGTAAAAATTTTTAACAGTTCATAGCGAGCCACAGCAGAAAAGCATTGTGTTTATTCCGCTGCGCTTTTCACAGGAAAACTCTGCAGACTTTCTGTCCCTATTATACTTATACAGAAACTGCCATAGGTATAATTTAAACGGGGATTGTTTTTAAAATTGAAGTATGTCCATTGCGGATATTTTTATATAATGTGTGGATGGAATTAGCCAGAATCCCATCCACTTTGCGGATACTGTAAAACGCAGTTTTTTTTGCTGCGGAATTTACACAGCGTTTTTTTGCTGCGGATTTTTGAGCCAAATCAGGAATGGCTTAAAAAGCAGCATTTCCTCACCGTTAAATCCACTCCTGATTTTTCCTCAAAAAACCACAGCAAAATCTGCAACAAAAAACGCTGTGCTTCTGTAATGTGGGGCCTTAGCCTAAGGTTTCATACTGCTTTTTTGTTGCAGAATTTGCTGTGCTTTTGTAAGCCAAACCTAGGAGTGGCTATAAAAGGAATGGGAAATATCAAAGAAGCGCTTATACTTCTGCTCAACGCATTCCTGACTTTGGCTCAACAAACCACGTAAATCTCCAATTAAAAAAAGGTAGCTTTTCTGCAATAACGTGGGGCAATAAATAGCCTATAAGGACACAGCCCCATTTTTCAAAAATGACATGGGTCAATTTTTGTGGAAATAAATTTGGGCTTTAACTGATTTTGAGAATGTTTTTTTTGTGACAGCGTCATCACTGGGCTGTAAGGAAAGCCCCCTCTGACAGTACTCGACTATGGATGGGACAGAGAGAGGGGGCGTTCCTTACTGCCCAGTGATGACGCTGAGCTGTGAGGAACACCCCCCACAGTACAGGGCTATGGAGGAATACTGTCAGGGAGGCCGTTCCTCACAGCGCAGCTAGACTGTCAGGAATGCCCTTCTGACAGTAAACGGTGAAATTTAGACCCCCCGATATCTCCAGCCCCGGGGCATATAACGGGAAAGCCAACAGTGCGCTGAATTCAGCGCACTGTCAGCTTTCTAGCGGTATGTAAAACCGCATATCCATGAGGACGTGAAAGGTCCTCTTTAAAACATCACTTAAACTCCTTGTGAAAATGAAAAATTTGAGGCTAAAAGGAGAAAATGCACCCACAATTTCATACACAATATCTTCCAAGAAAGAACATACCTCACATGTGGATGAAAACTGCTGTTTGGGCACACAGCAGGACACAGAAGAAAAGGAGTGCCATAAGGCTTTTGGAGGGCAGAATCATTTTCAAGAGTCATGAAGCATTTACAGAGCCCCTAAGTTGCCAATGCAGTGGCGAGTACAAAGATCTTATTTTAGAAACTGTACCCTTCAAGAAATGTATCAATGAATATAGTGACTTTGATCCCAGACATGTTTTCCAAAAAGAAATGTGCAACGGATGATGCAAAATGAAAATTGACGGTTTCCCTATTTCAGTGCCCAATATCTCATGCCCCACGTGTGGCACTGTGAAAAGTCAGCTCTCCAGTTGTTATGCTCAGTTTCCTGGTCTTACAAATACTCTATATGCGGCCCTAAGCCTTTGCCTGGAAAAAAAGGCATGAAAGAGCGTCATGTGTATTTGGGGCCTAACTTGTCTATTTACACTGCATTGGAGGGCATTTGCAGAAGCCCTGACATAAAATAAATTAACACCATTTTAGAAACTACTCCCCTCAAGAAATTTCTCAAGGGGTATTATCATTTTCAGTCTTCCGAAAAATGAATGTGCAATGCGAAAGTTAAAATTTTAAAGATATATGCCAGTTCAGTGCCCAATATGTAGCATCCACACTCCCAAAACTTTTATGTAGGTTATCCCACATAAACCCCCCCCCCAAAAAAAACTATATATGTGGATGTAAAACTGTTTGCACACACAGCAGGGTTCAGGAGGGAAGGAGCACTGCACTTTTTACATTTAGATGGACTGGTTTTTGTAAACCATGTTGTTTTTGAAGAGCCTAGAGGAGCCAATAAAGTGGAATTACGGAATATGTGACCCCATTTAGTAGGGGCCATTTTAGGAGCTCTGCAAACATGACATGGCCTCCAAAAAACTAATGTAAATCTGCACTCGGCTGTGTGCCCAAACAGCAGTTTATGCCCACATGTATGACAATGTTTTACCCAGGATAATGTACTTAATTTCATACGTGGGTATAAACTGCTGTTTGGGTGCACAGCCATGAAAAGAAGAGAAGGGCCACTATTTGATTTTCAGAGCACAGATTGGTTTTTGGACACCATACCACTTTTGCTGAGACCTTAAATACCAATAAAGGGGAATCCCCTGACACATTATCCCCCATTTTGGAAACTACACCCCTTAAGGGATTTATCAAGGGGCATAGTAAGGCTTTTCTAAACAGTGTTGTGTTAATTTAGTTTCCAGTAGCTCCTATGATTGAGGGTTACTTATAGTATCTTTTCTCTTGTAAGCTCTAAATCTGGGGTGTATTGTGATATACGCTTACACAGCTTATACATTCCCTTCCTGCCAGTCATTTTTGTCCAAAAGATTTGGCGATTTTTGTTTTTTTGTTGCTGCATTGCACAAGTTTTTTAAAATTTTTCTTGTGATGTAGACGGTATGAAGGTTTGTTTTTTTGCGGAAAGATATGTATTTTCTCCAATTTATTATGTCTATAACTTACTGCCTAATTTTTTTTTCAAAAAAAAAAAAATTGTTTTTGTATCGCAATCTTCTGAGAGACATTATTTTTCAGCAGATTGAGCTGGTTGGGGGCTTCTTTATTGCAGGATGATATGTTTTTATTTGTATCATTTTGGGCTATATATGACTTTTTGATCACTTTATTCCATATTTCGTGATGTAAGACGGCAAAAAATTGTTACTTCTGGAGTTTTTTTTTTTCTTTCTCTCTGAGCGGCCTGACATACACCGTATTAAGGGGTTAATATTTTTTTCTCATTTTTGTGACATTTTGAAGTCTTCAGAACCGATTACTAAATTTTCCAGAGTTATGGTCTCAAACTACAATGGTCACCACATAACCAATTAATATTGTTACTTGAGAGACCACTATATCCTAACTATGCATTATGTATTTATTCTGACTTATTTTTTTTTTATTGTGAACTAGAAGGTTGTTTTATGGCAATCTGTATACAAAGAATACTAATTGGCTGAGACTGGTTATCTAAAAAGTATTTGCTATAAGGTTATGAAACAGGTTGGGCTTTATAAACTAGTTTAACTATACAGATCCTTTGTGGGTCAAGTGTCCCCACACTACAGTCAACATAATAAATTATTCAATATTTTTTTCATACAAGTTGAATAATTACAACAGTCACTCCTATTAAGTTCTATCATGGTATACTGTATGTTGTATTTTTTTGTAAACAAAATGAAAGTGAATATCATTCCTATCATTTATATGGAATTACTGCAGTTGTTGGTCATTGTAAAGGATTGTGTTCTTTTCAAGATTATATAAAGTACCAAATACTAAATTAACTATAAAATGTTGCTTCAATGTGTGACTCCATAATTCAATGAAAAAAAAAAACAACAAAAGTTGAAACAAGTAATAAAAATGTGCTTTCCAGCAACCTATAGTTGCTACTAAACCACTACAAAAATTGAGAAATAATTTATATAATATTTTATGACAAAAAAATCTTTACTATATACTCTTCTAAATAAAGAAATTCAGCATTAATGGATAGCTTAATGGATGTTTAATATCCACTGTTTTTTTCTTTTGTTTTCCAATCATGCATAATGTGACTTATATTGGACCATAGCCAGTTAACTGTGAGGCTGGCAAGGATATAGACTGAATAGCACAAAACTGGCACTGATATAAAGCTGGTCACTTTTAAATAAGGAACAAAAATGCAAGGCAATTGGAGACAAGCACAACAGCTTAAGGAATCCATATTTAACGCCAAAGCTCAGATGAAAACTTGGCATATTTTGTCTCCTGTTCATCCATTTCTAGATAATGTGCCAGTTGTTAGGTGAAATCCTATGCTAGTGGATATTAGTGTACTATTTACACATACATAGAAAGCTAGCACATAAAATAAAGTGAACAAACGGAATCAGTTATACGCTTATACTGATAAAGTAGTTGCATAGGATTAGAAAAAAGGCTTCTGCCTTTTTATTCCAGAAGCAGCACCACATTGGTACACAGGTTGTGTCTAGTATTGCAGATCAGCCTTATTCACTTGTATGAGGATGACTTGTCATACACTATGCATGGACAGGAGTGGCACTGTTTCTAGAGAAAAAAAAAAATGTAAACCAGGAATCTTTAAGTGTGTAGACACACACTATAGAAGATGCTACACATCTGAGGTCCTGCCCACCTACAGTCATATGTCCAAAGTGTCCCTCTCTTGGAAGGACAGCCCCTACTTTTGACTCAAGTCCCTCTTTACTCCTCAAATGTCCATCTTTTTAATACTGGAAATAGATGTGCATTAATGACCTTAACTATATTGTTCCAGAAACTACTTAAAATACCTATATTCATATATTGTTAGTGGTAATATTTTAATAAAAACCTGTTGAGGCATATAGCTTTGCCAACAAATGTTAAGCTTTCACCCACTGAACTATAACTGCCCCTCTTTGGCCAGCCAAAAAGTTAGGCAGTATGTCCATAGTGGCCAATAGCCAAATGATGCTGTGGGTAAAAATTAAGCTTGACCCACAACATTGTTTAACCATCTAATAGAGCCATTCCAATCATAGCAAAGCAAATGGTCCGCGGACTTATCGACTGTGGGGGTATGCAAGAGAAAGCACATGCTGCATAAAACACTTCCTTCCTGTTTTGGTAAGGGAGGTCACCTGACTGTTTTACAAAGTGCTGGTGATTACCGCCTTTCCCACCTAGGTACTCATTTGGTACTACTGTATGTACTATTACTACACTATTTGTGAACTGAATAGCAGCTTACTCCAAACAATATATTAAATATTATAACCATTAAAATATTGTCAAAACACTTTTCAATACTTAATCTGGGGTTAAACACAACTAGTGCACTATAAATGTCTATCAGTTTATAGGCTGGCTTAGTATTGAATAATATATACATTTCAAAAATATTACCTCAATATACGGAATGATTTTGCAAGAGAAATCTTCCAGCAGCCACTTTTTTGTTAGTTCATGAAATATTACCAATGGGAGGCAGAAGAAAATGATCAAAAAATCCCAGAATGCCAAATTTGCCAGAAGTGAATTGGATATGCTTCTCATATAGTAATTATGACAGACTATGCACATTACAGCCATATTACCCATAATCCCAATAACAAATATAATGATGGATAAGCACATGACTGCATATGCTCCATATGAATCTTCTGTTAAAGGGTAAAATGGATTCTTTATGTGAAGCTTTTTATTTGTTGTGTTTTTTGGTATTAAAGCTTGGTTAACTTCCATGTTATCGGAGAACATCTTTAAATCATTGGTAGCAAAGGGTACCGATCCATTCAAGGACAACGCTTGAGGTTCTGTCTCTTTTCCAACATTAGAACTCTGCAAAGTTTCATTCAAATCCATTAAGAATTTTTTTTCGCTGTTGGTTTTGTTTGAGCTGTTATTTCCCTTCTTCCACTGATGTTCATACGTTTCCCTTTTATTTCTAGCATGGATATATACCATGGCATTATGGTTCTTAGGATGCGGTTCAGGTGTTTCTGCCTTATACCTGGTTTCCATGACTGTGTTTCTATGCTCCACGGGAAAGGTTTCAGACTGCATACTTGGTGCAGGTGTCCTCTGTTCTTGTTTGCCATTTTGCTGATGTGAATCCTGTTCAATCAATGCAGAGTCTATAGGCTTGCTTAAGCCTGGATGTAAAATTTTACAAAGAATGTTCCTTAAAACACTGTCTGGGGTAGACTTCTCATCAACAGTTGGACTACTTGTCCTTTTAGGATAAACTTTATCTGGAAAAGGAGAAAGATCATGGCACCAGGTTGTGTCATTTTCATATTCTGCCTTGTTTATATCATCTTGCAGTTTTTGATTACTCACTATCGATGCTCCAACAAAGACAAAAAATATTGTGTAAAATTGTAACTGCATATTTAAAAGGAAACATTCAGTTACAAAGCAAGAAATAAATAGCTGGTTCCGTGCATGTCACTTGATTCCAGGGTGCCAGACAAAAGCAGTGAGAACAGACAGAGAAATAATATGGTGTAAATAAATTACACACTTCTTGGAGTAAAGTTTCACCTTTGCAACATAGTGTAAATGACACTGCAGTTCAATGAGTGGGAGTCATTCCAGCATCACTGCACAAGCTGTTGGTAGAAAAAGTTCAGGTTGCCAATGCTGTACATTCATACAAATACCAGGGCTCCACCCTTTTTGTGCCACTGTCTTTGTAAGAACTGTTAGCTTTCCCCTGGCTGCTCATTTAAATTTTCTTTCAGTGCTTCATTGCAAAGACATCAAGGGACAGATTTTCCTCGTCCTAATAATCACAAATGAAAATAATCCCTCCCAGGCTCAGAGTAAACAGGTTGCAGAGATGTCATCAGATCAGATTAAAGGCTGGACATAAAAAGACAGACAACAGGCTTTCATGGACGGAAGAGAGACCAGACTTGGCAATTTCCTTCAATTTTCCTTTGTCTGAGTTCTAGGTAGTGTAGCTGAGGATTAGGTGAAGCAGCCCTGTTGGTTGTCAAGGTGCAGGAGAAGAAGGACCTCTCTTTCTGAAGGCTTCTCCCTGGTTGTACTGCTGCTGTCACTGAAGAGAGCCCCGCCTGCAGGGTTTACAAGCCTATTCTCTGCGCCTGTGTGTGCCTGTAAACGAGACAGCCTCTCTCCTCCCTTCTATAGACTATCTCTCCATCTAGTGTCACTCTGAACAATTATCACACCTTGCTGTGTGCCCTCACATGTATCTGCATGCATCTCCAACAAGAAGGGAGGCTGCTTAAAATCAAGACTGGCATTTTTAAGGCAGGATCACATGCTCTATTGGATTTTTCAAACAAAGAAAAGATAATCCTTTACCTCACTACATTGTAGTAGTACTTGCGGCAGCGGTGCCATTCTCTGTCTGGGCAAAGCAGAGCTAGTTCTCTTAGCACTAAAGCTGACACAAAGGCTGTGCAGGAGGGGGAGTGGGGGAATGAACAGAAGCTGTTAATGCTGCAAGTAAGATCTAGAAGCAGCTGGCTGAATTCTTTCCATGTAATACAGAATCTCTGCAGTAAAGCCAAAATGGTGATACCTTAATTTTATAATCTATGGCTTGTTACACATTTGCAAATGTCTCTTTGTTCCATATTTTCAATGCAAGTTTGGGTAGAGGAAATCCCATTGTTGACATTGGTGTTAAAATATTTAAAAAAATATCAAACCAATTAAGAAAAACTAGCAAAAATGTTTCATTAAAACACATAGCTTCTGGTCAGGATTATTTAGCACAGGGTGGCAAAAAACATCAATTACTACAGGAGGAGCTAAAATCCAAACTTTACATAGCCTGCAGCGCCGCAGGTCTACAGAGGTGAAAACACACTGCAAGTCATATCCAGTACATGTTCTTGGAATGTAAAAAAAACCAAAAAAAACCCCAGAATATTGTATATCTGGCAGCACAGGTTTCAAAATATAATTTGTTAGATAGACAGATAATTCTATCTATACATACTTACACACGCACGCACGCACACACATATAGATTTATTATACACACACACACACACACACACACACGTACATATATATATATATATATATATATATATATATATATATATATACACATACACAGTGTATATTACAACATATATCTATACATACACACACACACACACACATTATTTAAATGCATAACACTAGAAATAAAGTCCTTTATAGAGTCCTTTATGGTACTTTGAATTAATATTAAAGTTATATTATGGCACTTTTAAATTTATTTATACAAATAAATTTCACACATTTTTACATAAAATGTATACACAAACAGAAAGGCTATGTTTACATTTACAATTTTGCAAGCAGTTTTGTCAAGTGTGTTGATAATATGATAAAATAAATATTAGCATGCAGCAGTACTTACCACATAAACTGTTGTATTCATTTTCTGTTGATGGGATTTGGTAGGTGATTTGGGGAATTATAACAGATACATCATACAGTTCCATCATATCTCTTTAAATCACCCTTTAATATAGTGCCAAAAGGGTCTCATGCTCCCCTGTCATTCCTGGTTTACACTGCAACAGCAATGACTCGAGTAGTGAGGAATTTAAAGGTGTATATGTACAGGGTTATAATCTGTATGTTGACTGTAAACAGCAGCTGTTTTTATGCTGGAAAACTTCAGGCTGAAGTCACAGAGTTTGAAAAAACTTTGTTTTTGTTGCATCTTTTTGATCCAAAGCCAAGAGTGGCTTTAAAAGGAATGAGAAATATAAAAAAGCACTTATACTTCCTCACTCTACTCATTGCACTCTTAGCTATGGCCCAAAAAAGCAGGAAAATCTGCATTTTTTTTTTACAATGTGTGGCCTCAGCCGTAAAGGGGTTTTTCAAGACTTATTAATTGTTGAGCTATCTCTAGGATAGATCAATTAAAGATAGTCAGAGGTCCAACAACCAGGTCCTCAGCCGGTCAGCTGTTTGAGCCTCGGCACTTATGGTGAAAGCTGCAGCCTTTTCAGTACTTACCAAGCACAGAGACCTGCATTTGTGCAGTGGCTGTGCTTGATATCATAGCTCAGTCACTTGAATGGAAGTGAGCTATAATAAGGCCTTGTGACTGATGAAAGTGAAGTCAATTTAATAGTCCCAGAAAACCCCTTTTGGCTGAGGACGCACATTGCGGAAACACAGCTTTTTTTTGTTGTTGCAGGTTTAGTTTTTTTGAGCCGAAGCCAATAGTAGCTACAAAAGGAATGGGAAAAATAGAGGAAGTACTTATACCTTCTGCTCAATCCATTCCTGGCTTTGGTTCAAAAAAAGCCACAACAAAATCTGTAACAAAAAAAAAAAAAAGCTGTGTTTCTACAATGTGGGGCCTTTGCCTAAAGGAACCTGTTTGGGGGTTTATGCTGTCTAAATCACGGCCAGCACAAAATACAGTAGCTACAGATTTCTTGGTTACAAATATGACCCATATTTTTTAATAGTTAGACTTTGGCAGATTCAAAAACATGCCCATTCATGGCCTATCTTCAGACAAGATGTGTGCGTCCCAGAGGCGGGACCCAAACCTATTGGACATTTATGGCATATCTTGTGGAATTTGTCGTTAATGTCTCAGATGGGAATACCTCTTTAGTTTTACATTTGCAAATTGACCTAAGATGTCAGCCTTCAAAAAAACATAACGCTGATAATATGGATTTTTATAAGTTATGAAGACGTGCCAAAAATATACACATAATTATATAAAGTATGAAATAGAATCATAAACGTAACCAAAATGGAAACAAATCTTTTGTTTGATAGTACTAAACATATAAACAAGCCATGATGATTCCCCAATAGTGTTTTTACCCTGCAATGTCTTTAGGCGTTAGACACAAGCGACAGCTGAGCTTAACAAGCAGAGTTCTGAACTGATTGAAGTGGACAGTGAAGAAGCCAGAGTACGTGGATGTTTCACAGAGAGAATATACACCTGCAGCAATAAAGATAGCAATGGGTGAAACGGAAAAGATCAAATATGTTATGCTTAATGCAAGCAGTCATTTAGAGTGCATGAAGAAAGGCTTATGAGATGTAAAAAAAAAAACCAAAAAACAAAAAAAAGACAAAGGGGCATGTGAAATTACTTCAAATGTGAAAAATAATAGTCTACATCAGGGGTAGGCAACATTTTATGTACGACGTGCCAATAATTAATGTCGTTAAACCCTATACAAGTTATTATAAACACAACTTGCAGCTGTAATACAGACAAGTTGAATACCTACCAGTATTACAGCTGTGTGAACCTGAAAAAATTCTAACAAAATAGTGCAGCAGAATGCCAGGGCCCCCTACATACAGTATAATGCTCCAAACCTTATACACAGTATAATGCACCTTATTGGGCCCCTATACACAGTATAATGCTCCATATTGGCCCCCTATACACAGTATAATGCTCCATATTGGCCCCCTATACACAGTATAATGCTCCATATTGGCCCCCTATGCACAGTATTTCCTACCTACCTTGTGCTTTATTCCTGATTACCACTTTGCTCCCATTTTCTTAGCATCCGGCACCCACACATAGCAATCCCATCCATAGCTTGGCAGCGAGTGGAGGACTTTGTGACTCTATATGTCAATAAGCCTCTATAGTATTCCACTGTGCTCTGCAAACTACTGGAGGAGGCTGAGTGACGTGTACAGTCACATGCCAAGCTATGACACCTGGCACTCCCCTCGATCAGTTGTACAGCATACATTGTATATGAACTGTGCCTGATATCGTATTAAGTCCCATTAACTTGAACGGGACTGAGCTGCAAACAGACCATTTGACTGATCAAGTGAAATTTGCTGTTTTAGTGGCTTTCGCTAGAGTTGCCATTTTTGTTGGTGGTTGCATTATGTAGGTTACGGTGAATGTTGACATTAGGAGGTCAGTATTGGATTGAGACCATAGATGAAATTGGGTGCTCTGGCAGATGCAACTATGCCTTAAGTGCAATATGAGTATGTGTTGGGTGAAAACATCCGAACCGAAAACTGCTATTAATATACTCTGGGGTCTCTTCAGGTCCCAGAGTATAAAAAGCGGAGGCCCACGGGAGGAAATCAAACATAAAAAAACTCTGTTACTCACCTCTCCTACGCTCCGGCACAACTCCCTGCCGTCTTCCGGACGTCAGTAGAAAACCCAAAGACAGCAGGGAGTTGCTCCGCAGCCCAGGAGAAGTGAGTAACATTGTTTTTAAATTTAATCACATCACCGGGCCTCCAATTATACCATGTAACAATTTTCAAAAAAATATTTGTTCCCAGTTGTCTCTTCATAGACAGCTCATGCAAGATCCTCAAAGCCGTGCTGCTTCACAATGGGAACAAGTATCCGTCTCTTCCTGTAGCTCACTCGGTGCACCTGAAAGAGGAATACACCAGTGTCAAGATGTTGCTAGGTGCCTTGAAGTATGATGAGCACGGCTGGGAAGTTATTGGAGATTTCAAAATGGTGTCATTCCTGATGGGCCTCCAAGGTGGTATCCTTGCTTTATTTGCCTTTGGGACAGCCGGGATACTGAAGCGCACTACCACAGGCGGGACTGGCCTCAGCGGACAGAGTTCACTGTGGGGAAGAACAATGTAAAGTGGGAGCCACTGGTGGACCCACGCAAGGTGCTGATGCCACCACTACACATCAAGTTGGGGCTCATAAAACAATTTGTCAGGGCTCTAGATAAGGAGTCAAGAGCTTTCAATTACCTCCAAGATCTTTTACCTAGGATGTCTGAAGCAAAGATCAAAGCTGGTGTCTTCGTCGGACCACAAATCAAGAAGATGATAGACTGCAGTGAATTTCCCAAGAAGCTGAATAGGAAGGAGAGAGCAGCTTGGAACAGTTTTGTCGCAGTGGTTCGCGGCTTCCTAGGCAATCATAAAGATGAAAACTATGTAGAACTGGTTCAGACTCTGATAAAGAACTATGCTGCAATGGGCTGCAGGATGTCACTCCAAATCCATATCCTTGATGCTCATCTTGATAAGTTCAAAGAGAATATGGGAGCTTATTCAGAGGAGCAAGGCGAGCGCTTTCACGAGGACATTATGAACTTTGAACGCCGTTACCAAGGACAATATAACGAAAACATGATGGGCGACTATATTTGGGGATTGATTCGTGAAACTGATTTGCAGTATAGTCGTAAATCTCGGAAAACCGCACACTTCTGAACAATTTTTGGTAATCTGTGTAAATTTGCAATGCATATAGTGTTCTTAGTCTGACTGTATAAATGAGAAGATGCAAAATTGTCTGTTTCTATAGTAAAAATGCATAATTTTCATTGCCGTGGTCACAAAAGCGAAGTTTATGATGAATGTAAGCAATTTTTAATTTGTTTTAGACATAAGCAATTGGAATATAACATTTAAAAGCTGGGAACAAAATTTGTGTTACATAGTGTTATTATACTCTGGAGGCTGAAGAAACCCCAGAGTATAATGATAGCAATTTTGGTTCGGATGTGTTAGGTCTGAACAAAACTGCAGGTTGAACCTTGCAAATATTGTAATAACCTTTAAAATCCATTCATACCTACTGTACAAGATCACTTTATTTTACAAGCTTCCAAAGTAAAAACGTAAACTTCAGGACACATCATAAAAGTGCATTATCGGGTTGAAAAGGGAATGCCCTAGAAGAGTCAATCTTATAAGTAAAACGATAAATAATGGCAGAATTGTTAGCACTGTTACAATTGAAAATGGACAATGCATCTAAAAGCAACATCCTCAAGATACGTCATTATTAGTGGATGACTAATTAGGACAATAGATGCATTCATACCACATACTGTAGGCAATAGAAAGAATAGAAAAATACTTGCAAATAAACCATTGTAACAAAAGCATCAGACATGCATACTTGAACTGAGTAATTTGCCTTTAATTCTAAAATGTGATTAATTAATGTTGGCACTAAATATATTAATCTTTTGAGAATACATATAACTTATAAAAAAGGTTTCATCTGGTAATTGAGGGAAGATATAAACACCAAACAGTATATTGGAGTAGTATGCATAGCTGAAAGTACAGGAAATGTGAAATAAAAGTTAAGTTGGAAACCAGTTCAGCACCACATTAAAGGAAGTCTGTCAACAGGAAAATTGTAATCAAAGTAATCTCAGTACCTTTTAGAGCTCTTTACACACTATCCACATTTGCCTGTTATTCAGTATTGCAGCTCCATTATTGAGAAAAATTGCTGTTTTATTGATATGCAGATTAGGTGAAAAGGACTTTTGGGCCGTTTTTCATCTTCCCAGGCTTCAATCAGTGCCGTAGATTTTACCTTCCCTAACTGTCGCCTAGTAATCTCCCAGGGATGAGCTGTCAATCAAAGCATGGTGGGTTGTGCTGGGCAGCAGTTATGGAAGGTAATCTGCAGCACAGAACGAAGCCCAGGGAAGATCAGAAATGTCCCAAATGTGAAATCCTGTGCTGAAATCCATTCTAACTCCAGTGAATTCTTACCCCTGTAATTGTCCCCCTGTTATCCTCACTGCTTCTGACTGGGTATAACACAGTGAAGCTGAGGCAGGGATTTGGAGCAGACGCAGCTGAATATTAATATGCCAATCCCAATAGTGTCTATAACTGGGGATATTTCCGTAAAAAATATAAGCAGAACTGCGCCCCTGTAGACTAAATTTATAATGCCAGAAATTGATATCTACATTTAGAATGCCAGGTTTGAACTGACCCCCCCTCCCCTCCAGCTCATCTTTCTTACATTATATAAGAGACAGTCCACCTGTACACAATTAGAAGCAATGAGAGAAACAGAAGAAGAAATACAGAAGGGACATAAAGTGGGTTTCAGTGCAGGAGTTCAAAGAAAGTATCCAAAATATGTTAAGGTATATTACATAAATTACTACAAAAATTTAAAATTTTAGGTACACCTTAAGGGTGCTGCTAATTGTGGCCTTTAGGGTGTGGCTTTTTTTCTTAGGTGTATTAATATTGTTATTTGGGGGAGCAGTTTTTTTTTTTGTTTTATGGCAGGGAGCCTTCTACCTCTATCTAGTCACTTAGAGCAATAAGGATAGGACAGTAGGATATGGATTGTTGCAATAGGAATTCTGGTGTGGATGGCGAACCTGCATGTACCATTACATATGTTAGTGCAATAGTACAGTTCCCATGATGCAGTAGTGTGTTGTGGAATGCTGATGGGTTAATAGTGCTAATGACTTGTTTTAGGTTTTTTTTTACCCACAAAAGGTCATGAAATGTAATTTAACGAACACTTATATAAGGAGTAAACAGCTTCTTCTAATATGGTTTAGAGACACATAATTACACAAAAAGTAACGTGAAGTATTTAACAAAGAAATGTATAAGAGTTTAATTGTGCAAACCAAGATACATACACTAAATATGTTTTGAGCATTTCTCTCTTTTCAGCTTCTCCTGTAAATACAGATGAATCCACAACCGATTTTTAGCTCAAGCTCTGGTTATACTACCAACATGGTTTACATTTTTACCAAAGCCATACCAGCATACCAATGTATTCTGACAAATCCCACCAACTTACTACAGGGTCTACTATAAGGATTCTGGTGTCATGAAAACATCTGAATGAGTAAATTGTAAATAGGGCCCAACAGATGCAGTAAATGGAAAATAGTACATTATAGTGATCTGTTCATATCTGGTTCTGAAATTATTGTGTCAAATATTTCATAACATATTTTTTCTCTGCCTCCATTACAAGAATTGTATGATCTTATGCAACAATTCATCCAGGGATATTCACCTAAAAAGAAAAAACAAAAAGTATATAAATTCAAAACCACCCACAATACTTATAACACGCATACGGTGTAATGTAATAATTGATTTTTATATGTACACATAAATACACTTACTATACACTATATCAGTGATGGCGAACCTTTTAGAGACTGAGTGCCCAAACTGCAACCCAAAACCCACTAATTTATCGTAAAGTGCCAACACGGCTATTTAACCTTAAATTAACCAGGATCTGTTTTATAGTGACAGTGAAATGTTATTACAGCCTGTAATAATATCACATGTCTGCTATAAAACAGATACTGTGTGATATAAATAGTGAAGGGCCCCACACAGTACAATGTGCTCCACAGTGGCCCCCAAACAGTATTATATGCTCCAGAATGGCCTCCAGACAGTATTATATGCTCCAGAGTGGCCCCCACTCAGTATTATATGCTCCAGAGTGGCCCCCTTACAGGATTATATGCCCACAGTAGCTACCACACAGTTTTACTGTATATGCTCCACAGTGCCCCCCACACAGTATTATATGCTCCACTTTTGGCCCCCCCACAGTATTATATGCTTGAAAGTAGGCCCACACACAGTAATTTATGCTTCACAGTGGGACCCCACACAGTAATTTATGCTTCGCAGTGGGACCCCACACAGTAGTTTATGCTTCATAGTGGGACCCCACACAGTAGTTTATGCTTCACAGTGGCCCCCACACAGTAGTTTATGCTTCACAGTGGCCCCCACACAGTAGTTTATGCTTCACAACGGGGCCCCACACAGTAGTATATGCTTCACAATGGGCCCCCACACAGTAGTATATGCTTCACAGTAGGCCCCCAGACAGTAGTTTATACTACTTTCCTAGTCCCACGAAGAGCTGCAGACCCACGAAGAGCATCCTTCTTCTGATCGCGCGCAATGATGATTTACGTCACCAGGCCTGCGTCGGGGCAGAGGTTACACTCTGCAATCAGTGTAAGCCGCAGTCCGATGGACCGCTCAGCTGACAGCTCAGCTGTATGTGCAAGCATTTGCACATACAGCTGAAAGAAGCGATCGCCGTTAGTAAGCGATCATGGCGACGGCGTGCGTGCCAACTGAGAGGGCTCTGCATGCCCTCACTGGCATGCGTTCCATAGGTTTGCCATCACGGCACTATATGGACAAAAGTATTGGGACACAATTTTAAAGCCAAGCAACTAGTCATGCAGCCTGCCTTAAAGGGGTTGTCCAACCTAAAATGTATCTATTAATTAGGCCAGGGGAGGTGAAACAAAAATAAAAGAAAACCATACTCACCTGTCCCTGGTGCCTCCCCGCACGGTCTGGTCCTGCAGCTCCGTTGCTGCCTTCCAGCGGAAGTACCGGCCCTGCGTGACGGCTGCCTTCCTTATCCATGAATTTCTCGCCAGCTGTGACGTTCTGAATCCCTCAGCAGTCACGTGACCGCTGAGGCCAATCAGCAACATCAAGAAGGGAACCGGAGACGTCACTACTTATGACGTCCCCAGTTCCTTTCCTTAGGCCGCTGAATGGCCACAGCAGTCACGTGACTGCTGAGACCAAACAGCGGCCTCAAAAAGGGAATGGGGGACATCACTACCTGTGACGCCCTAGGCTCCCTTACTGAAACCACTGATTGACCTCTGCGGTGACGTGAATGCTGAAAGATTAGGAACATCACAACCAGTGAGAAATTGGAACATGAACAGGAAGGCAGCCGACCGGATCAACCTGGGAGGACACCGAAGCATCGGGGACAAGCGAGTAGGTTTTTTTTTTTTTTTCCCCCACCTCCCACGGTCTAATTAGAAAATATTATTTAGCCCAGACAACCTCTTTAATCACTTCCTGCTCAGAGCTGTACTATTACATCACGCTGAGAGTATAATTAAAGCTCAGCACCATAATAGTACAGCGTTCTCATGCCACAGGCACAGGAATTGTGCTCGATGCATTACTTGCAGTTTGCTGCTGTATTACAAAGCCAAAACCTGGGACTAGCTGCCCGGAGTTAGAAAATACTCAAACAGGGTCTGAGAGATTGCCATTGATTGGCCTCCTGGCACTTTTAACAAATGCTGAGAACTTGAATTTGTGGAGATGGTGAAAGGTAGGCAGATGCTGGGTCTTTAAAGATGGCGACCACTCGGCTGCAGAGTGGATGCCATAGCTTCCGGGTCTCTGCTATGCCCTACAGACGTCTACAAACATATAAAAATATTTTTCCCATATGGAGAACACCGTAGCAGGGACATTTTGCTTCTACATCTGGTCCCTCCCCCCCCCCCAAAAAAAAAAAGAAAAAAAAAAAGAAAAGACTCCTCATGCAGCCCTGTACACAGATAAAAAAAAAAAAAAAAAAAAAAAGTTACGGGTGTCAGAATATGGTGACTCCACAAGAAATTTTTTTGGGAAAGTTTTGTATTTTTCTTAAGGGGTTAAAACGTAAAAAAAAAAAAAAAAAACTATATAAGAACGAGGGCCCACGTGACGTAAACGCCGCCGAAAAAAAACCACGGTGTTTTACAGTCACATCTTGTGAAGAAATACATGCTGTGGACACAACGGTTCTAGAAATCACAGCATGTAAATTATACCTATGGAAACGCTGGCGGTTTCCCTATAGGTATAATGGAAGCAGAAAGTCTGTGAAAATCGCTGCGGGAAGAACCGAGATGAGTTGCCGCCGTGGTTAATCCAGCAGTGCTTTTTTGCTGCGGCCCACCACATAGGGCCTTAGCCTCAATTTGGTATCCTTGGAATCTTACTGGCTCATAGAATAAAGGTGGTATGTCATTTTGGCTGCACAGTGAATGCCGTAAAAACAAAGCCTGTAAGAAATTCGAACAAACTAATATTTCTCCAAATCCACCCCATTCTGAATTTTTTCCAGCTTCCCAGTACATTGTAAAGAATAATAAATGGTACCATTACCAAGTACGATTTGTCCCGCAAACATTAAAGAGGTTGTCCAGGATAATTTTTTTTTCTTTTTATATTAAGCAGGTGAAGGTGAAACATACTCACCTCTCCCTGGTGCTCCGATGTCTTCCAGCGAGGTCCAGTCCAGCTGCTCCACTGTTTTGCCGGAAGTCCTCGCAGGCTGTGATGTCACGGGTCCCTTTCTTTAGGCCACTGATTGGCCTTATTGGTCAGTGGTCACCTATACTTAAGAAACCCTCCCTTGACCCGTCCTCTCCAGCCAACTACTGTATCGCCCCATCTCACTGCTCCCATACGCCTCAAAATTGCTGGAGCAGCACGTCCACTCCGAACTGTCCTCCTATCTCTCATCCAATATGCTCTTTGACAGACTACAGTCAGGCTTCAGACCCCATCACTCCACAGAAACTGCCCTAACCAAGGTCACAAATGACCTTCTAACAGCCAAAGCCAAATGTCACTACTCTGTCCTCCTCCTCCTCTCCTCTGCCTTTGACACAGTCAACCATTCCCTCCTGTTACAAACGCTCTCATCCCTTGGCATCTCAGACCTAGCCCTTTCCTGGATCTCCTCATACCTCACCAACCGCACATTCAGCGCCTCCCACTCACACACCACCTCCTTGCCATGCCCTCTTTCTTTAGGCGTCCCCCAAGGCTCTGTCCTAGGACCCCTCCTGTTCTCCATCTACACCCTAGGCCTTGGCCAACTCATAGAATCCCATGGTTTCCGTTACCATTTCTATGCTGACGACACCCAAATATATCTCTCTGGACCAGACATTACCTCTCTGTTGTCTAGAGGTCCCAGAATGTCTAGCAGCTGTAGCCTCCTTTCTCTCCTCCCGCTTTCTCAAACTCAACATGAAGAAAACGGAGTTAATAATCTTCACCCCTCCATACACGACCCCCCTACCTGACCCATCTATCAGAATGAATGTAACCACTCTCACCCCAGTCCCACAGGCCCGCTGCCTTGGGATAACATTAGACTCTGACCTATCCTTCAAGCCGCATATTCAAACCCTCAACACATATTGCTGCCTCCAACTCAAGAACATCCATCGAATCCACTCCTTCCTCTCCTCTGAAACTACAAAGATGCTAGTCCACGCCCTCATAATCTCCCGCTTAGACTACTATAACACCCTTCCCCATGGCCTCCCAGCTAACACTCTTGCCCCCTCCAGTCCACCTTAAATTGTGCTGCTCACGTAATACACCTCTTCCCCCGTTCTTCTTCGGCCGCTCCCCTCTGCCAATCCCTTCACTGGCTACCCAATGCCCAGCGAATAGAGTTCAAATTACTAACACTGACATACAAAGCCATCCACAACCTGTCCCCTCCATATATCTCCGACCTAATCTCCCGCTACCTGCCCGCACGTAACCTCCGATCCTCTGCTCTGCTCTTATCCGCTTTTCACACAATTGTCTCCAAGATTTCCATACTCTGGAACTCATTACCAAGACACATAAGACTGTCCCCCACAATCACAAGCTTCAAGAGGGCCCTGAAGTCTTACCTATTCAGGAAGGCTTACAACCTTCAATAACACTACTGTCACCACACAACCATCTGTACAGCCTCTCCCCTCATCTTCTGTCTCTAGCCCTCTTCCCTCATAGATTGTAAGCCCCTGCGGGCAGGACCCTCTATCCCACTGTGCCAGTTGGACACTGTTAGTATTATCTGTTTTGTATATCTTGTGTACCGTATGTAAACCCTCAAATGTAAACCACCATGGAATTAATGGTGCTATATAAATAAATAATAATAATAATAACGTGCGGCTAGAGAAAGAGAGACCCGCTAGAGAAAGCTGCCAGTTCATTTTTAATGCAGAGTGAACGCTGTAAAAACAAAATGCAAAAACTAAAAAAACAGTAGAAAATATGTACTCTAAAATGCAAGAATGCAAAGAATATAGCCCTCACTAAGCTATATTGACAGAAAAATAAAGTTATGAATTTTGGAAGGCAGAGATGTAAAATATGAAAAAAAAAACAACATAGAGCACCTATCCTTTTATAGGTTCTCTGTCTTTATTATACACACCTGGTTTTGGCTTCAGAAACTGCATGCAAAAACTTGAACTTGGGAACTACAAACATTTGGGAAAGAATAGGTCACATAATTCCAATGTGAGATTGTAAACAAGATGCCACCACTGCCAAAAGTCAGGGGTGCGGGGGTAAGGTGGGCAAAGCTAAAACCATGGCTCTCTAGGAGCAGGATATGGGACTTTGATGGACACAGTTACCATGGGTTTTCTCAACCTCTGTGCGTATGTTGCATTGTCCATTGATTCCAACCAGGGACAACAACAAAGGTTGTTACTTTGCACAAGGGTGGGAAGGATACACAGAACAATAAAAAAAAAAAACAATAACAAAACAGGGCTGTTGAAGGTAGTGGCAGATCTATAGTTATATAATGTTAACAGAGATGGAGATTGAATAAAGAAAATGAAAAGGAAACATCCAGTTTCATCTTGAGGTATGAATTGTTACATAAAATACTTACTAATTTGTTTTGTTGATGGATACAATACACTCATGATCCTATGAAGTTTTTCCTGGAGATCTCTATCCATAAGAACCGCAGAAGGAGGAATCTGAAAAAATTGTTCCTATGTGCACATAAAAAAAATTATTTAGTAGTTAACAATGGAAGAGAATTATCTGTACACTAGATAATATTTAAAGATATTACTCAAATTAACAGACAAACATGTTTTTGTCAGGGAAGGGAAGGGATGACTAGACGGTTCGTGTCACATGTCAACAACATTTCAGCGTCCATGGTTCTATACTTTTGATTTATACTTAAACTTTTTGTTTTTTTTAACATCCTGCCTTCCAAAGTCCACAGAACTGTATACAGATAGGTCCAGAAATATTTGGACAGACAACATTTCTCTAATTTTGGTTCTGTACATTACCACAATGAATTTTGAACAAAACAATTCAGATGCAGTTGAAGTTCAGACTTTCAGCTTTAATTCAGTGGGTTGAACAAAATGATTGCATAAAAATGTGAGGAACTAAAGCATTTATTACACACAATCCCTTCATTTCAGGGACTCAAAAGTAATTGGACAAATGAAACAATTGTAAATAAAATGTTAATTTCTAATACTTGGTTGAAAACACTTTGTTGGCAATGACTGCCTGAAGGCTTGAACTCATGGACATCACCAGACGCCGCAGCGTTTCCTCCTTTTTAATGCTCTGCCAGGCCTTTACTGCAGCGGTTTTCAGTTGCTGTTTGTTTGTGGGCCTGTCTGTCTGAAGATCTGTCTTTAACAAGTGAAATACTGCTCAATTGGGTTGAGATCAGGTGACTGACTTGGCCATTCAAGAATATTCCACTTCTTTGCTTTAATAAACTCCTGGGTTGCTTTGGCTTTATGTTTTGGGTCATTGTCCATCTGTATTATGAAACGCCGACCAATCAGTTTGGCTGCATTTCAGCACACAGTATGTCTCTGAATAACTCAGAATTCTTCCGGCTGCTTCTGTCCTGTGTCACATTATCAATGAACACTAGTGACCCAGTGCCACTGGCAGCCATGCATGTCCAAGCCATCACACTGCATTCGCCATGTTTTACAGATGATGTGGTATGCTTTGGATCATGAGCTGTACCACGCCTTCGCCATACTTTTTTATTTCCATCCTTCTAGTAGAGGTTGATCTTGGTTTCATCTGTCCAAAGACTTTCATGCAGTCTTCTCTTTATGGTAGATTTGGATATTGATACACCTACATGCTGGAGAGTGTTGTTCACTTGGTTGTTGTGAAGGGTTTTCTCTTCACCATGGAAATTATTCTGTGATCATCCACCACTGTTGTCTTCTGTGGGCGTCCAGGTCTTTTTGCATTGATGAGTTCACCAGTGCTCTCTTTCTTTATCAGGATGTACCAAACTGTAGATTTTGCCACTGCTAATATTGTAGCAATTTCTCAGATGGGATTTTTCTGTTTTAACAGCTTAAGGATGGCTTGTTTCACCTGCATGGAGAGCTCCTTTGACCACATGTTTTCTTCACAGCAAAATCTTCCAAATGCAAGCAACACGCCTCAACTCAACTCCAGGCCTTTTATCTGGTTAAATGAGAATGACATAATGAAGGAATTTCCCACATCTGACCATGAAACAGCCTTTGAGTCAATTGTCCAATTACTTTTGGTCCCTTTAAAAACAGGGTGGCACATGTTAAGGAGCTGAAACTCCTAAACCATTCATCCAATTTTAATGTGGATACCCTCAAATGAAAGCTGAAAAAAATTAACAAGGAGTTGGAATTTGAAAAAGAAAGCAAGCAGTTGCACCATTTTAATACAAGTTTTGTTTTTACAGTGTTTACGGAGCTAAAAAAAGACACGCAACATATATTCTGCTGTTCAGTACAGTCACAATGTTAACATATTTATATAGCTTTTGATAGGTTTTAATACCTTTAAAAAAACTATAAATTTAAAAATTCTATGCATTGCCATATTCTAACACTCAAATTTTTCATATTTCCGTACATAGAGCAGAAAGCAGTATTTTTTGTGAAGGAAGTTGTATGCTATTACTGGGGGGGTAGTGTCACTTATGCACTGTTCTAGCATATGCGGTAGGTGTAAATGCAAGGGGTTCATATTTTCCACTCACTCAATCTTGTTCTCACCTTTCACTCAGGCTGCAAACGGAGCATAAATCACACCCCAGATCCACACTGACACCACCTATGGAATTCCAGACCAATAGGTACCTACCACACACGCATTCACAGATCTCCAGCAGTCAGATGGCTAACCACAATTTAAAGGGCTATTGTAGAGCATACAGGGACTAACATTAAAGGGGTGATCAAAGTCCTTTTTCTACTTTAGCGGGGCTTAAAACAAACAGTATATACTCACCTGTCCCGCAGTCTCCCCTGTTCAGGTCCCCTGTGTTCCTGACCTTCGGCTTGCCCATGAGCTTGTCAGCCAATCAGCGGATGAGCAGTGATGCTCTGTTTAAATGGAACATTAATGCTTAGCCACTGATTGGTTGATATGATTATGTAAAGGAAAATCAGGGACCCAAGTGAACACTTTCCACAGGATCATCGGCCGAACAGAGACGAGTATCTAGGGTTTGTTATTTTAAACCTAAAAAAAGAGGCTTGGGACATCCCCTTAAAGTAAACACTTTAAATGGGTTTTCCAAGCAAAGATTTTGAAGACCTGTCATCAATATCAGACGGGTGGGAGTCTAAGACCTAGCAGCTCCACTGATCAGCTGAAATCAGTAACCGCAGAGCTGTTAAAACACTAGTGTTGGAATCAGACAGCTACATCCACTGTCTCATAGTAATTAGTTATTATTGCAGCCCAGGACCCACTCACTCTACGAGAAGCGGAGATGCACCAATCACTGCCACAACATAGTGGATGGACCTGGCTGCTTCCAGCTCTGTACACTAGGTCATTAATATTTTTTGCCTGGAAAATGCCTTTAATACAAAAGGGTTCAGTACTTAAACAAAAATACAAAGAGATAAAATAAAATGACAAACAAGAATCAAGAGAGTTACAAAATAAATGGGAGGAAAATAACAGAAAAACTCAACCTACAATCCTTTTGATTCCTGGGGCTAGGAGGAAATAGGGAAACACAATTTATGAAAACTAGGTTAGACTAGCCAAGATGGCAATAGCACAGTAATACATACCACAAAGGGACCCCCATCCCCAAATAAACCACGGAGTTAATGTTTACTTGGCTAGTATATTGTCATTTTCATCAACAGTAAAAGCGCTGAACAAACTTGAATAAACCAAACACCAAAATGCTCAGGGTGACAGCACCTATCAGATGATGTAAGTCATTGGGCTTTTCAGACCTGGTAACTATTCCTGTGTAAGTGAAAGTTACTACAGATGCTGCAGTTGCTACAGAAACCATGGCAGTAAAGCAGATTGTATTAAGAAACTGTAGTCAGCAGGTTTGTTTGAAACCTCATATGGAAAGAAGCAAATACATGAGGTGCAGAATAAAAGATAATCATACTAGATTGCAGACTGAATTACATTTTTTAGGGTAAAGAATGTCATACTCACAGAATGCCGCCACAAATAAGCATTTACAGATCCAGTTTCATCTTCAAGGGTGAGATTCATAACAAACATATGTGTTAAGAGCTCAACACCCAAAACTAGATCAAAACAAGAATTATACATGTTTTCAAGCCATATGCAAACCATGCGATATTTAATTCAACATCAACAAAACAAAAACAATTGTCATATATTAAACATTTGTAGTTATTTTCAAGACCCTCTTTCCACTATGTGACGCTAGGTTCACACTAGCGCCGGTCTCTCAGTTGTTCAGGTCCGTCAGGGAAACCTAACGACAGAGTTGGACTGCTACAACAGCAGTTAAAGGCGGACCCTATAGACTATAATGGGGTCTGCCGATTCTCGGTGGTCTCTGCGACATTGTCTCCAGCAGGGACTCCGACGCAGATGTGAATCCAGCCTTACTTCTGTTGTTCTACTAGGCTGTCATCCAACAACAACATACAGTGAAACCTCTCCAAAAGTCCACTCCTTTACCCAGACCACATATTCTGTGATGGATTTTCAGTTTTCCATATGAACAAATCTTCTTTGAGTAGACCACTCCCCCAAACCACTTTTTAATGCAATTTTGGGTGGGTGTCTCAAAGAGGTTTCACTATGTGTGTTGTCTAGTTCCTCAACCAAAGGAGCTACAAAACATGTTGGTGCTATATTGGCTAGACAATGTGTCAGACACATAGGTTATTCTGCTGACTGCCAATTAGAATATAGAAGGGCATGTTAGGGAATGGGGGTGTGAAATATTGTAAAAGCTTTAGACTACAGACCCATATCATTGTAAAACTTATTATTTCTAACACACAACAAAGTCAACTTACTACAACTGAATATAGCATGAGAATGCTGGAGAAATCCAGTAAAGTTGTATTTTATGCATTATTAAATGCATACTCTGGGATTTGAAGAACCAACTTTAGTGGAATTGAAGAAAGGAAGTAATAATAGTTTGTTAAGTGTGTAGTGCAGTCCCCAAGAGCAACTTTTGGGGGCCTCAGCAATACATACTAAATAGTGCATTCAGGAGTAAATATGCATATTGGAGTGAACAGACAATGCTGTCCAGGTGAATGTGGTCCAACTGTTTTGCAGTTCTGTTTTTAAGTACACTGAAGTATGAACATTATTATTTTTTTTTTTTTTTCAATTCAAATTTTTTATGCAATTTTCTATTACAACAAGGTCTGAAACAGACCAATAGTACAAAAAGAAAAAATACAAGCATACAAACAAAACAAAGCAGGCCGGAGCCACCTAAGGAGACCAGACGGACCCAGCCAACAAGGTTGAACATTATATTCTTGCTTTGTGTAAGTGAGAGCCCGTGGTTGTGGATGGCTTTACAGCAGACAGTGATATAGTAACAAATTTTGAGCCATTCTTAGGGGACAATATAAGAATATAGAAAAAACATAAACCTAGGGTTAGAAGTTTGTCTTTTACCTTTTGCTATTTCTGTAGCATTCCATCCTCCTTCTAGTGATAAGGACTTCAGTTCCTCTAATGACTTCAAGTTGGAACACTTCATACACCTATAAGAAATACTGGCATCTTAATAATAAAAGTAATATATGTCTTGATCAATTCTCATGCATTTGCCAAACACTAGTCATTTATTAAACATTATTAACTATGAGTAACATCCTGGCTTTTACAAATGAAATATACATCAAGAAGGTAGCTTGCAATTCACTCAATAAGATCTACATACCCATAAAGCCACTTCTTGCCTTGGATGAGAAATGGAGCTGAGAGGTCTACCTCCAAGTGTTCCTCTTTCGATTTCACAGGTATTATAGTGTTAAAATGACCTGACAGCTTACAAAGCTCCTTAAAAGAGCCACCTAGAATAATCACAAGATAGTTTCTATGTAAATGTAAAAATACAAGATTCCTAAACAGAAATCTGTCACCTTCCATTTTATTATTCCTTAAAGTTTAGCTTATTTCTTTCAGTGACATCCATAGCAGTCAGAAATAAGCAACACTTTAAATGACAGACTAATTTACACCTTCAGCACATAGCCCTATTTCCAAGCATGACAAGTCACCACTTAAAATGACACATCAACTTTGGAATGCCAATGTCTTCTTGCGGCAGAAGCCCTCGCCAGCTGTGACGTCCCATGTCCTTTCTGCTGAGGCCGCTGACTGGCCTCAGTGGTCACGTGAGGCGGGGGCTTCCGCAAGAAGAAAACAACTGAACTGCAGGACCGGATGGCATCAGAGCATCTGGGACAGGAGAGTATGTTTTTTTTTTTTCTTTTTCCCATTCCCCGGCCTAATTTTCCATATGGTTTACATTTATTTGCTAAAAAATCCAAAGTTTACAGAATTTTTTTTTAAACTTGCAACTTTAAAAAAAATGGAATTTCCATAGTTTTAAGAGATAGCCATACCACACAAAATTGTTAATATTTACAATTTTTTATATCCTTTTATATTGTAGGATGTTAGAAGGCTTATAAATTTAGTAGAAAAATTTGAAATCTTCAATAAATTTTCAAAATGCAAATTTTTAGGAACCAATTCAGTTCTGAAGTGATTTTAGGGTGCTTATATAATTGAAACCCCCCATTAAATGACCCTATTTTAGACTATGTACCCCACAAAGTAATTAAAACTACATTTAGGAACTTTGTTAATTTTTTAGGTGTACCACAGCAACTATACCAAAATGGAGGTTAAACCCCCCCCCCCAAAAAAAAAAAAACAAAAACATTTTTTTACATTGTTAGTCAAGCATGGCAGAGATACGAGGGGCTTTTGGAAGCATGGCTTAAATACCATGCAGCTCGTTATTCTGCTTATTAGATGGGGTGTTTTATATAATTAAGAGTTGTGCTTCAGAACGTGTGGTACGTGTAACCAGCTAATCTTTTTTTTTTTTTTTTACTAAAACTACTACTAGTAATATTAAATTTGATGGTTTGGACAAAATTTTGGTAAAATTTTGAAAAAGTTTGATTCAAGTCAGTGAACAGCCACAGGAATCAAGACAAATATGTGCAGCTGTGTTCAGGTAGTCTTTTGGGGCATGGCCTGGGCATATAGCAGAGTTAGGCTGCGGCCCTATGTTGCGGAAATGCAGCTTTTTCTGTTGCAGATTTTGCTGCGTTTTTTTGAGCCAAAGTCAGGAGTGGATCGAGCAGAAGTTAGAAGTATAAGTACTTCCTATATATTTCCCATTCCTTTGTAGACATTCTTAGCTTTGGCTAAAAAAAAACAAAACAAAAAAAAACAGCAAAATCAATCTGCAGCAAATAAAGCTGCGTTTTTGCAACGTGAGTCCTCAGCCTTAAGAAGGAAAATTTTAAAAAGTTTGGACAGAATTTGGATAAAATCTGAATAAAGTTTGGATGAAATTTTGATAAAGTTTAGAAAAAGTCACTGGTCTGCAACAGCCATGCATTTAGCTGGTCTTTCAGTATTGCCTGGGCAGATGGGCCAAAAATGGAAAGAATGCCATAAAGCATCATTTTTATGTAGCTGTCAGTAGTACATCAATATAAATAAAAAAGCTGTCCAAAAACAAATATACATTGAGTGCAGCTAATGCTACTGAAGATAACTCCCATGGAATGCGTTCAGCTGGTCCTTCCGGGTATGTCAGTACCCATAAGGTGGCTGTCTGCTGCCTAGGCACATGGCCGAGCTAAGAAGGGAAAGAGTGGCATGTGGAATAATGTTACTGAAGCTGTGCTGAGCAGATCAGGGTAAGAAAAACAAAACAAACCAACAGTATAAAAATTCCAGTGATTTATGATAAATTTTAAAAACACTCCTTCATATAGTCATGGCTTCTCAGGGCATATATCACACTGATAGAAAGTATCATTTCCTATGTCCCGTTTAAATCATGCATTGCACTTGAACTTCACTGGTGAAATGTTTCCCAAGTACAATGTGAGTGGCCTCACTTCCAGAAGTACTTGTGCCCTCCCCTTCCTAATCTCCAAACATAAGTACCTTTATAACCACCTCTTGAAATTCCAAGAAAGTTCCCCTCTGGCACGCATATCTGAATAGCACATACACATTATACAGTGTCATCTGTACAATGTACATGGCCAGTTTCTTGTACCACACCCTCAATTTCCATTTGTCATTGTATGGCTGCAATATTCTGAGAAATCAACCCGTTTTATGTACTTGTTGTACAGAGCACTGTGCCCTTCTCTCATCCATTCTGAGTGTCTGCCTGAGCAGTGAAACTCTGTCCGTGTGTTAGCCGGATTTACCAGCTTAAACAGTTTGCCGGGAACGGGACTCCTAGCATTATAGTTATCTATGATGCTAGGAGTCTCTGCCTCCCAGCAAAATATTGTCCCATAGTGTAATCGATACGGGACAGTATGTTGCATACTGTTCAGGCCGGTAAAACCAGCGAACAAAACTCGGTCGTGTGAATCTAGCCTTAGGGAAGCTTCTCTGGTTTTTGTGGTTCTGGTATAGTAATTGTTGAGGCAGAGGTGGTACCCTATTTCCAGTAGTGGGTGCACCAACTCCCATACTATTCCACAGAATTGCCTCAAAACGACTTTAACCATTGATGCATGATACAACATATCTTTTGTAGTATTTTCTTATTTAAAAGACCCATACTGAGCACAATACCCCAGAACTTCCTTATTTCTACTGTGTCTACAGTGGTCCATCTAAGGGGTAAGGCTCAAATAGATGAGCTTTTAGTGGCAATGAACTATTGCTCATATAGATTACTTTGGGCCACCATCAATTCAATAAGTTTAATCAGTCAAACAGACTTTAAAAAATATTATATTTCTGTAAGCCCTGATGTTTCAAAGTGGATGCCTGGGGTGCACGTAAACTCAGGGACCTGTGTCTTGTAGCTCTCCGAAAGGTGGGGTCTGCATGGAGTCACTACTCTTTGGGGTGGTGTAGCAGAAGTCCAGGGGTAGCATCTTGGCAGTTCCTCATCTTCACTTTATGAGGAAGAGGGTCTCTACATTACTTCCAGACTCAATGTTCAAAACAAGAAAGGCATATGCCTCGTCAGGTGTAAATACTGCACAAGTCATTACTCATGTTATTAGATGTGGAGTTTTGTGTGAGTTGTGCTTCAACACATGTAGCATTTGTAAACAGAATATTTTTGTACAAAAAAAAACTACTAATAGTACTAGTAGGTTTGTAGTAGTAGTTTAAAAAAACAAAAACAAAAAACAGCAGTATCTGTATAATAGATCAGTGATAGTGACATCACAAGGGACACAAATGTGATAATATTCCTGGTCTAAAAGGTACAAAAAAAAATGGAGCTAAGAAAAAGAAAAGAATCCCCCCCCCCCAAAAAAAACAAAACAAAACACAACACAGGTGTGATCAGCCAAACAAAGGATGTGGGGGCAGATAATCCACAGGTAAACAATGGGGGTAGTGATCGAAATAAGCTCCTATTCTCCCAGCTCTTCAGTTAACGACAGAGACCAATTGTAGCAATTGCTGAAGTGGGACCAATCACAATGTCCACTGGGCCCAAATGCCACAGCAAACATGGTGACAGGTGTGTCACTACTGACTGATTTAGCGCCATGATCAACAGTGAGGGACTGCTACAGTGGGTCCCTCACTATTCAGTAGTGGTAGTCTGCTGTCCTGGACAGCAGGCTCTCTTTGATTTACAATAGTGCTTCCAGGAACAGCAGCCTGATTGCCTCCTGCAAGATGGCGACTGGTCAATCATTACTGACTGACACGTTGCTAATACCTACAGTGAGGCAAAGCTGTATTGGATCACTCACTGTTCAGAGGTGATAATCTACTTTCCAGAAAAGTAGACTATCACTGCTTTATGTGTCTTATTGCAGGCATAGCAGCCCGAATGCCGTATCCAAAATGGGGATAGATCAGTCAGTAATCACTGACATGTTGCAAAGATTTCTGCTGAGGTATTGCTGCAATGGGTCACTGTGTTGAGGAGAGATAAGCTGCTGCCCATGACATCAGCTGTCACTATTCATATCCTATGCATTTGGAGACAGGTTCCACTTAAAGTAATATCATAATAGTATGGTAGTTCACATTAACAGGTACCTGCCCCTGATGTAATAGTAAACCATGGGGAGGGAAGCGGTTAATTAAAACTTCTATATATGATAATTCTTCCACTTTTTTGCACCATTTACCCCAAATATAGAAAAAAATCTAAAAGCCATCATTCTGTTACTAGGGAAAGTTTGTACACAGTTGTATTGTAAACATGTAGAGCTGAGTAGTACAATGTTGTACACTGTTAGCCATAGAAAGTAGTGGAAGAGTGAAGAAATCAGGCGATACCTTTTAGAGGCTAACTGAGTATATTTGATAGTAAGCTTTAGAGAGTCTAGCTCTCTTCTTCAGACACACAAGAAACTGAAAATTCACACACTCATTAGACACACAAGACCTGGATCTTCAAAGGGTCTTAGAATCTTTAAAAAAAATCAAAATGCACTATAAGTAGAGAAGTTATTTACAACAGGTCAAGAAATAAACAAACAATCTGGAAACTTGTGGGGCGTGACGGAGGGATCAGTAATTCTTGCTGTTATCCGTTTGCTATCAGGTGGTGATTTGTGACCCTCACAGTTCATACATAGTGTGACATGAAACTGGAATGAATATTAAGTCCAAATTGCAGAGTTTGAAATTTTTGCATTAACTTATATTCCCATTCTTTCCTCTCCCTCTGCGTCTTAAAATGTCCCATTAAAACCGCAACCCGCAAATCTTCAATAGAATGGTCTTCTCCGGAGAAATGTGTGGCCACTGGGAGATCTGTTCTGCTGTTATTAATGGTGAATCTGTGTGAGTTCATGCGCTGACTAAGTCTATTCCCTGTTTCCCTTACATAGAGGCCTGTGGTGGGACATTGCACTTCTTCACTCTTCCACATGTAGAGCTGAAGTATTTACCAAAGGGGGGTCACTTCAAATGGCTGTATCTTTATTTTTATACCACCTACAAAAATGGTTCTGGAATTATAAGAAAGCTGAATTTCTCGAAGTACTAGCTATAAAAGAATTAGAGATATCACGAGTTAACAACACAGTTGGGAATGGGATTTTGTATGCAGCATGAACTGCTGCACATTAGGTTCAAATTCCCGACTGTTTTTTCAACTAGTGATATCTCCAATTCTTTTACTTGAATAAAAGTACTTGAATCTTGGCATAATATGAAAGCTGGTCAAATAAAAATGAAGATACAGCCATTTGAAGTAACAAAAGCCTGCTCTATGTACTGCAATGAGTACACATTTACGGACAGAGCCTCCCTGGCAATGCTTAGTTAGATCATTGCTAATGGGAACTTTACAGCCTGTTCTCTATTAAAAGGAAGTTTGATAGATTAATAAACTATATTACAAAAATGTTCACCCACCCCGACACAATCTTAAAAAAAAAAAAAAAAAAGTAAAATGAAATGGAGTTAAACTTTAAAATGTACATTACATTTCATTTGACTTCAGAACAAGCTGCTGTGTGTGTGTGTGTGTGTGTGTGTGTGTGTGTGTGTGTGTGAATGAGGAGTAACACCATTTCTGGTCATTATATTAAATATTCTGTAGTTTTTACCAGTTTCCCACTCTATATGCTATATCTGGATATTGTAGTTCTCTCTGAGCTGATGGGTGGAAACTAGCCACCATACACTTCACACAGTACTAAAAAATCTGCTCTATAACTGTTTCTCACTCCCTCAGAAATAATCCCAGGACCATGCAGTACATATCTAGAGAAGCACTGACTTTTCTGCTATTATTTGCATGCCCCCTCTATGTACACTGATCAGTTTCTGAATTAATTGCTCAAATCTGTACTCCACTTCGTAACACAGCTTAGGGTGGGTTCACACCTGCGCTTGAGTCCGTCCGCTGCCAATCCGAGTGAAAATCTCGGGGAACGGGATTGGCATCGGATACCGACAGGTTAGCGACGCATTGGTTAAAAATCCATTCATTTGAATGGGTTTTTAAAGCAATGCGCGGGTGTCCGGATTGCACCCTCTGCGCTGCAAATCCTTTTTTTCGTCGGAAACAAAGTCGGACATGCAGGACTTCGTGTCCAACGAAAAAAAACGGCTTTGCAGCGCAGAGGGTGCAATCGGACACCCGTGCGCATTGCTTTAAAAACCCATTCAAATGAATGGGTTTTTAACCAATGCGTCGCTAACCTGTCGGTATCTGATGCTAATCCCGTTCCCCGAGATTTTCACTCGAATTGGCAGCGGACGGACTCAAGCGCAGGTGTGAACCCACCCTTACAGCTGTAGCGCACTACTGTAAAGTCTATGGTGAGGGGGATCTGACAGAACTAAGCAGATTCAGCTCCAGCCTCTAGTGAGCATTTTAACTGCACACTGAGCTACATAATATTTCACCTGACAATCCACCTTTGAGGTAGGGCTGGGCAATTAATCACAAAAATAAGCAAAATTGAACATCGGCTCAATCATTGTGAACTTGCTCATATTGATTTCAATTATTTTTCATCCATGCCATCCGTCTCACACTGATAAAGCATAGGTCACTAATAGTGCATATATGTGCCAATATGTGAATAAATGAAACGAAAATTCAGTGACACGGTGTGGCATATAAATAAGGGGTGTAATATGTAAAAAGGGGTGTCCTAAAATAAATGTTGATTAATCATAATTGGGGAAAGAAGTCAATTAATCTTGATTTTGATCATAATCGCCCACTCCTACTCATCTGTGTGAGATTTTGACAGTATTGTACTGTATAATAAAAATACAACTTTCTAAATTATTTTTCCAGTTCACAATTTCTACTTGCAGACAATGAATGCAATAGTTCTTTTTTATCTTCAGTGGAAGTAAATCTGTCCTGATCAAGTGTGTGTGTGTGTGTATATATGTATATATATATATATATATATATATATATATATATATGATGTATATATATATATATATATATATATATATATATATATATACACAGTCATGGCCAAAAGTTTTGAGAATGATACAAATATTAATTTTTACAAAGTCTACTGCTTCAGTTTTTCTAATGGCAATTTGCATATACTCCAGAATGTTATAAAGAGTGATCAGCTTAACAGCAATTACTTGCAAAGTCAATATTTGCCTAGAAAATGAACTTTATCCCCCAAAACACATTTCAACATCATTGCAGCCCTGCCTTAAAAGGACCACCTAACATCGTTTCTGTGATTGCTCCATTAACACAGGTGTGGGTGTTGATGAGGACAGGGCTGGAGATCAATCTGTCATGATTAAGTAAGAATGACACCACTGGACACTTTAAAAGGAGGCTGGTGCTTGCCATCATTGTTTCTCTTCTGTTAACCATGGTTATCTCTAAAGAAACACGTGCAGCCATCATTGCACTGCACAAAAATGGCCTAACTGGGAAGAGTATTGCAGCTAGAAAGATTGCACCTCAGTCAACAATCTATCGCATCATCAAGAACTTCAAGGAGAGAGGTTCCATTGGTGCCAAAAAGGCTCCAGGGCGCCCAAGAAAGACCAGCAAGCGGCAGGACCATCTCTTAAAAGTGTTTCAGCTGCGGGATCGGGCTACCAGCAGTGCAGAGCTTGCTGAGGAATGGCAGCAGGCAGGTGTGAGTGCATCTGCACGCACTGTGAGGCGGAGATTCTTGGAGCAAGGCCTGGTCTCAAGGAGGGCAGCAAAGAAGCCACTTCTCTCCAGAAAAAACATCAGGGACAGACTGATATTCTGCAAAAGGTACAGGGAGTGGACTGCTGAGGACTGGGGTAAAGTCATTTTCTCTGATGAATCCCCTTTTCGATTGTTTGGAACATCTGGAAAACAGCTTATTCGGAGAAGAAGAGGTGAGCGCTACCACCAGTCTTGTCTCATGCCAACTGTAAAGCATCCTGAAAAAATTCATGTGTGGGGTTGCTTCTCAGCCAAGGGAATCGGCTCTCTCACAGTCTTGCCTAAAAACACAGCCATAAATAAAGAATGGTACCAGAATGTCCTCCAAGAGCAATGTCTCCCAACCGTCCAAGAGCAGTTTGGCGCTCAACAATGCCTTTTCCAGCATGATGGAGCACCTTGCCATAAAGCAAAGGTGATAACTAAATGGCTCAGGGAACAAAACATAGAGATTTTGGGTCCATGGCCTGGAAACTCCCCAGATCTTAATCCCATTGAGAACTTGTGGTCAATCATCAAGAGACGGGTGGACAAACAAAAACCAACAAATTCAGACAAAATTAAAGCATTGATTCTGCAAGAATGGACTGCTATCAGTCAGGATTTGGTCCAGAAGTTGATTGAGAGCATGCCAGGGAGAATTGCAGAGGTCCTGAAGAAGAAGGGTCAACACTGCAAATATTGACTTGCTGCATTAACTCATTCTAACTGTCAATATAAGCTTCTGTTACTCATAATATGAATGCAATTATATTTCTGTATGTGATAAAAACATCTGACAAACACACATAAAAACCAGAGGGCAGCAGATCATGTGAAAATATAACATTTGTGTCATTCTCAAAACTTTTGGCCATGACTGTATATATATATATATATATATATATATATATATATATATATATATTAAGCATCTTGAGGTGATCAGGCTCTAAGTAATAATCAATAACCACTGACAACAAGAAAAAAAAAAATTGTAAAATTGATGATTACAAAAATATAAATTATCAAATGAATATGCATTATTTACACGTGTACTGTCGAACAAACCTTCACCCCTTATCAAATTCAAAGTAAAGGCCTATTCAGTAGGATTATTGAGATTATGGTGTGGTCATTCATGCTAGCTAAAAAAGTACAATCAATCCTAGGGTTCAGTGAAAACTAAAAGCAACTGATGCAAGCAAAAAAAGAACATTTCATTAGCCTTCTGTATAACGAAATCAGAGAATATAATATTTCCATGTAATGATGCTGCCACCCAGAGGCCTCCATTGTGAACTACAAGTCTAGCTTTCAATACAGGGTTCTTACCTTCTACCATGATTAGAGAGTCTTCAGGACTTTGCAAAATATCATATTTTTTCAGAAAATGAATAGCTACAGCCCGGTTATCAAGATTTACTGTGTTCCATACTGCTGACCGATACCAAAATGTATCTGGGGTATTTGTATTTGGACTGCTGGTAAAGCGATCTTCAAAAATTTTGTTCAGGTTTTCTTCATCTGGAGTATCCAGTCTAAACAAGAGGATAGTCAGTATAAAATAATTATGTTAATGACAAGGTGGTTAATAAGTAAACAACTCAAACATAATCATTAATAAATCTGGCAACGGTCTATCAGAAAGGTTGATAATCCGGTACCTGTTTTCAGCCCTTCGTTTAATGAAAGAAATTACAATACCAACAATTTTGTCCATGTGTGTACAAACCACAATATAATGTGAAATATCACAAGAACAGAAACCAATGATTAAGCTTATGAGAAATTATGATATTCCTCTTATTATTAAATGGCGTGTCTAACTTATATTTTCTTCTAAGAATTAATGAGACAAGCAAATGATTTTTTTTTTTCTTGAGTCATATTGCCTGAAAGACCAGCCCTTTATTAGTTGTCTATTGCTGCGGTGCATTTCCTTACCCTGCTTTCAACTTCTTCAGTAAATCACTGTGCAATAACACAGTCACAATATCACAGTATGAACTCTTTTTCGACCAAGGGTTTACTGTATAAACAGGAGGTTTCTCTCTGAAGCTGCAGATTCTGTTTGGAGCTACAGTGTGACTTTAAAGTCCCATCCCCTATGCTTCTGCTATATCTGTTCTGTCAAAATATCCCTCTATCATCATATAATCTGCTCCCTATAGTCCCCCATCATTTACAGTCAAGACTCCATGCCCCCATTACTTTAAACATACTGTAAAGTATGTGAGCCAGAGGGCGCTGTTGAGCGACCCAGGCCAGCCCAGAAAAGGCTCTCAGCCACGCCTTTGGGTGGTGGCACGTAACTCCAGAGGGGCTGGAGCATCCTGCAGGAAGCAGGAAATGGTAGTGGACCAGCGAGGACAGAGAGAGCGGCTCTGTCCCACAGGGCTGGCGTCCACGGAGGACTGTTGCTAGAGTTGAGTAACAGTCAGGACAGTTAGGGGCTCAAGGAGTGAGTTAGGCCCTAACTGTGGCATAGGTTTTTTGTTGTTTTGCTGTGTTGCAGTTAAGCTGAATAAAGCCACTTTTATTTACACTTGGACCGTCTGAAAGCTATCTTTCCGGTGCCCAGTACCATGAACCACCGCTGTCCGGACTAGGAAAAGCCGCCATTTTGAGTCTAATTCCCCCAAGCTGTCACATATGGTGGATAAAGCGCGCATAAAGAGATCCACGCAAGTCCTGGAAGACAAGTGTTTGGTGACTGCAGTAGTGCTAAGTGTGCATTGTGGCCTACAGCTGGAAGAAATCTGTGATTTCAACTGAGGAAACCCAGGAAGGGGTGAGTGAATTGCAACATAGCAATGTGTGTGAAAAAAATTGGTGAAAGTAAAACTCTGGAAGAGGAATCCAGGGAATGGACTTTGTGTATACTGTGGCACAGAAGTCTATAAAGTGCTTGCTGATGGCAAGAAAATAAGCAATGTGTGTAGAAGCTGGATAATGCAAACAGTCTATGTGAAAGGCTATGGAGCCATGTTGATGTTTTCTGTGGAAGACAGAAGAAAATGCTGGTTGTTGTAGTGCCACATAAGTTAACTGTTTGAATACATGTGACTGCAGAAGATAGCAAAAAGTTGCTGCCGGTTGAACCCAAGGTTGCTGTGGAATATTGTGTAATCTTGTTAGTAAACCATGGGCAAAAAAAAGAGAATTTCAGCTTGTAAAAAAGCAGAGAAGTTATGCACAGGTTTATTAGTGCAGCAGTCTGAATGCAGAGAGACACAAAACCCGGAGCAGATCAGGTGGAGTGCAAGTAAGGATAAAGGGTTGCATGATGGTGACTCAATTTTTCTAAAGCACCTCTGTTCTATGATGGAATATGTCCCTGCTGAGTGTGTGTCTCATAATGGAGTGCATGGAAGCACCAAAGATGAAAATGTTATGGTGCAGCAGCTTCAAGATGAGAATAAAACCATCAGGTGCATTGATGAGGATAAAATATCTGATTGGAAATGGCAACTTGAGGTATTAGAAAAAGAGAACCTTAAGTTGAACTTGAAGTTAAAGAAAGATCTTGAATCTATGAGGAGTTCATATTCTAGTCATTGTGAAAATGTGGTACTGGGTTTGCCTGGAATGGACTGTGTCACTGAGAAGGAGTTTGCTGAAATGAAATGTGCTCTATCTAATGAAGTTATACAGAGTGTAGAGCAAAAGCAAGTGCTTGAGAAGCAATTGCAGAATTTAAAGGAGCAGCATGTTCAAGACTCCATTGTCAAAGAGAGTGTCATTGAAAAATTAAGATATGAGCTTGAAACTGCTAAACAAAGAGAAAGGGAACTCAAAGCTAGAATATGTAGCCTGGAGAGGGTGCTGTCAGGATCTTGTGAAGATAATGAGAAGTTGTCTGTTTTGGTGCAAAATAAAGACAAAGAATTGATGGAGATGTCGTCTGTCCATGCTCAGAAAGTGCAAACCTTACAGGAGAGTCATAAAAAAGTAGAGACTCAACTTCAAGTGATGCAACTAAAAGTCACAGAAGGGGACAGGTTTCAAGCAGAGCTGCTAGACAAGGCAAACAGACTACAGGCTCAGGCGACTGATATGAAGAAAAAAATGGAGGATTTGGTTAGCTCCAAGGATGAAGTTGAGACAAACCTGGAATCTGTGCAGATATTGTATGAGAACAAAGCTAATGCTTATGAGATGCTGGAAAAGGCCAAGAGAGAATTGGACCTCCAGACAGAAGACATGAGGATTCAGTTTGAAGGAAACCGGTCTAATTTATCTGCTAAGATTGTAGATCTAAAAATGCTTGTTGCTAAATTAAAGGTGCAAGTGAACAAGCAGGAGGAAATCAAGAAACAGCTGGAGTTTCAGATGGATCACGTGAAGCGCGAGTCAGAAATAAAGTTGGAAGAGCGCACTGTTCAGATTGAACAGTTAAAAACCGAAGTGGAATCTAAAGAGAAGAATTGGATCAATTGCAGCAGTCTCTATCCAATACTGAACAGTCGGCATCTGCCCTATCTTCAAAGCTGTCAGCACTAGAAGCTGAGAAGGATTCGCTGCAGAACTTGTTAACCTCTAAAGAATCAGAGCTGCAAGGTGCACTAGTAAAGACTGAGATGGAAGCGGCACAGAAAAATGTCGCAGTGAAGAAGGTTCTGGAGCTGGAATCAGAGATTTGTGCGCTACAGAAGGCGCTAGAATTGGAAAAAGCTGCCAGCCTAGAGGGCTGTGAGATGGTAAATAAGGTGAAGGGTCACCAAAAGTGTGGAACAAGAGTCCGTGAGAAGACTGACCACGCATATGTTGTCCCAACAGCTAAAGTGTCTGAAGCCATTGTGGATAAAGGTGTTGCTGTGCCTGTCTCTAGCCAAATGTCTGGTGGACAAACGGTGAATAATGACTCCATGTTGTCTGTGAAAGGGGAGTCAGGAAGTAAGAGATGGTTACATGTCACCAATGATGTGACAGTTGTTAAAGACATGCCAGAAAATGTAGTTCAGCGTGATCTATTATGTGAGGGTGTACAGTATGGCCCTCGTGCAGAAGGCGAAGATATTGCGGTACAGAGCTTGTGTATCTCAAAGAAAGAGGAGAGCAAGCGGCCTATGTCTCCTAAACTTCTAAGCCTTGATGGTGATGGCAAAGTTTGCTTTGAGATGAAGGTTACGGAAAAAGTTCCCGTGATACAGTTATACTCTAAAGACATTGATGTGCATGAAGTACATGTTAGTTGGTCTCTGAGCTCCTGTGAATTCATGATAGGTGAAGATGAAGATTCTTACGGCTATTCACTAAAGGAATTAAAGTCCTGCAATGGGATAGCTGAAGACTATGGCGAGAAATGTGATGAAAATGATGTGATCCCCTGTATGGCGAATTGTGAAGGTGATGTAGAAAAACTTGCCTTTGCACAGAATGGCCAGGATCTTGACGTAGCAGTTAAAGTGATGAGAAACCGGAAGTGTCGAGTAATAGGAATCTGGAAGAAGAGACCGCCAGATTGGGACTTCTGGAGAGACACTGGACAGGCATGCAGAGTTGAAGAGGGACTTCATCATAGGATGTCTCGTCCCATTGTAGCTCACCCCATGGGTAGTGAGCTGAGGGGGAGGGTATGTAAGTATGTGAGCCAGAGGGCGCTGTTGAGCGACCCAGGCCAGACCAGAAAAGGCTCTCAGCCACGCCTTTGGGTGGTGGCACGTAACTCCAGAGGGGCTGGAGCATCCTGCAGGAAGCAGGAAATGGTAGTGGACCAGCGAGAACAGAGAGAGAGGCTCTGTCCCACAAGGCTGGCGTCCACAGGAGTGGACCAGCGAGGACAGAGAGAGTGGCTCTGTCCCAAAAGGGCTGGCGTCCACAGGAGTGGACCAGCTAGGACAGAGAGAAAGGCTGTCCCACAGAGCTGGCGTCCACGGAGGACTGTTGCTAGAGTTGAGTAACAGTCAGGACAGTTAGGGGCTCAAGGAGTGAGTTAGGCCCTAACTGTGGCATAGGTTTTTTGTTGTTTTGCTGTGTTGCAGTTAAGCTGAATAAAGCCACTTTTATTTACACTTGGACCGTCTGAAAGCTATCTTTCCGGCGCCCAGTACCATGAACCACCGCTGTCCGGACGAGGAAAAGCCACCATTTTGAGTCTAATTCCCCCCAAGCTGTCACAATACCTTTCCATAACGAAGCACTCTGGGCAACACCCTTTTTTCCATCCCTGCCTCCCTCACCTGACTGTAGCCCTCCAGGCTTCTTTCATGTATACTGCCCTCATATCCCTACAATTCAGCTTCTCTTCATTCCAAGTCTCCAACTTAACTTTTCTATTTCGCTCTCTGTACGGTGTTATCCACCCTATGATGCATCAGCACAGCATGACATGGGCAACTAGAGGATTGTACTATCATTGTACTATCACCTTTTCTTTACACATTCTCCCAAAACCATACAGTCTGGGAGGCTACACTGTGATCTCCTTCATTATAGGTGTATGGCTTGAGCTTTCTTATATCAGCAGTAGCTAGTGAAAGCAGATTTAGGCACCCGTGGAAAGCCTATGTTGTACAATCCCTGCTGTATCATACAGAAAGGTCTGGTTCTTGAGATGGTGACCCCCTTAAGAGAACAGAAATCCAAGTTATTGTCAGAAGTTCACCCTGAGATCATATGCCCCAAATGAGGAGAAGACCCTGAATTTTCAGATGTAAAGGAATAACTAAATAAGCTAATACTAGCCGAGTTATATATATTGGGTGAATAGGTGCATAATGAATGAACAAAAAAAATTCCAGAGTGTTCCTTTAACATAAGAAAACATTACTCGCCTCTTCTTGGTTCTCCATGGCCAGCAGCGGAAGGTCCGGTCTTCCATTTACAGGTAACCCCAGCTAACCTCAGAAATGTCAGGTGACCGCTTTAAACAAATGCCTCAGTGGTGACCTCTTCACAAATGGCACATGACCACTGTGAAGTACCGTTTGTAAAGAGGTCACTGTTAAGGTCTGTGATTGACCTGTAATCAGAAGACCGGATATGCAGAGGCCGGAAATGGAGGACCCGGGAGAGGAGAGTAATGTGTTTTTTTTTGTTACTGGCTTCATCAGCAGTACTGTTAATTCTTAAAGAAAAATAAGTCAGACAACCCTTTGAAAGTTATTATATTTGTACTATATGGTCATGCAATTAATTTAAATTTGATTAAATTTGCTATTTTAAAGAATGATGAAACTGATTTTTTGGAGAATTGTGAAATCACTGTTATCCCCATCCCAGAGTCTGATATCTTCCATGCAGGCTTTGTCCTCCAGCTGCAGGCTATGATCAACAGCTTCTTCATTGTAGTCAATAGTTGGGAGGTAGGACAAGGAAGCCTGCATCAAATATATCTGACTCCTCCTCCTGGTGCCGACTCACTGAACTTTTTAAATAAAAAATAAATGAATGAATAAATAAATAAATAAATAAATAAATAAATAGGGCTTAAAATCAAGATTTAATGTCACACTTCTTCCAACCAGGGAATATATCTTAAGATGGCATTACACACATTACATAATGGTAAGTGGTTTGATGGATCTTACTAACAATATAATGTGCATGGGAAATCAGGCAAGTTGCACAGGATTTTAACCTTACTACTAAATTCACTTATAAGGAAAACATTACTTAAGGAGTCCGGCGGTGGCTTGTCTAAGGTTGGGGAAACAAAGCATCACAAAATCAATAAGATTTTGGAGATTTCAGTTCTGAGGACTGCAGACAGGTTGGGAAATATAGACGATAAAAGGACTGCATTTCTTAGCCCAAAAAGTGTCATGTGTGTTTGCGTAACTGGATGATCTAAACATGTAAGTTTATGGATATCAAGAGCAGTTAGTTGCACAGGCATTATGCCAACAATTATTGTACGTGTATGGCCGGCTTCCCAATTTGCAACATATAAATTGTACTTACAAAGAATTACATTTAGTGCAGTGAAGCTTAACAGACTGATACAGGTGAAGGGGTTGAAAGCTTTTCAGTTTTGCCCTTATACGAAATTTCTGTGGAGCCTTGTTTTTAATGATATTGGCGAGAGGTGTTATTTGCCATTGATGACGAGCTGGAAGCACTACAAAAAGACATTTCAGATTAAAAGTCATATAAACCATATTTTGCAGAAATATTTCATTTCACTGCAACATTCATACTCATTACTCCAAATTGCAGTACATGCAGTATTCACAAATAAGGCTACAATTCATAGTTCATACCTAAACATACATTACTTCTGATAAAGTAGGGGAAACAATTTTTCTCCCAATATGGGGTAATTGGTGTCTGCCTCATAGGGGTTTTTGCCTTCCTCTGGATCAGTGCTCTAAGATTATAGTTTCAACTTGAAGGACTTGCGTCTTTTTTCAACCATAGTAACTATACAATGACACAGCTCTATGGTGAAAGAGCATGCAACTTGACTATTTTACCAAAACTGAGCATTACAAGTAATATACAGGTGCATCTCAAAAAATTACAATATCTTTGAAACGTTTATTTCTTTCAGTAACTGAATTAAAAAAGTGACCTCCTATATTTTCTAGATTCTTTACACACAGAGTGTTCTATTTCAAGTGTTTTATTTCTGTAAATGTTGATTATGGATTACAGGTAATGAAAACCCAAACCTAAGAAAATCTGAATATTGTAAAAAAGTTCAGTATTGTATTGTATTTAGTCACCTGCTAAGGTTTCCTAAGCCTTTAAATGGTCCCTCAGTCTGGTTCAGTAGGACACACAATCATGGAAGACGCTGATTATGAATTGTATTACTGAATCACTGAAATAAATGAACGTTTCAAAAATATTCTAATTTATTGAGATTCACCTGTACAATAGCTTGAACACTGATTGAATCAGCTCATAGCAGCGTGCTAACAGAAAGTGTAAAGTGTAATGCGAGTAAGCACACTTAGGGTACGTTCACACTCCTATGTAACGCCGACAGAATGACTGATACAGACAGTGGCATAAGTACTGCGGTAGCTTAGGGGCCCCATTTTATTACCATTTTTTACTCACTTCTCCTGCGCCCCAGCATGTCTTCAGCCTCTTTAGTGACATCACAGACGTCACGTGGGTCACGACGCATTAGAATGCCGGCGTAACCCAAGCCTGTGACGTTATTGAAGAGGACCACTACGGAGCCCAGGAAAGGGGAGTACCACTGGTTTTTATTTTTATCACCTCCCCTGGGCCTCCGATCATTATACTCTGGGGGCCGATGGGGCTGCTATAGGACATTATACCGTGAGGAGGGGCCGCTATGGGACATTATACCACGTGGAGGGGCCGCTACTGGACATTATACCACGAAGAGGGGCCGCTACGGGACATTATAAAACGAGGAGGGGCCGCTACGGGACATTATACCATGAAAAGGGGCCACTATGGGACATTATACCATGAGGAGAGGCTGCTATGGGACATTATCGTGTGTCTAAATGGGTGTTATAAAGTGTAGAGGCCAGGAAAGGGGGTGCTATGCTGTGGGGGGGGGGGGCATGTCAAATATTTTTTTTTTTTTACAAGACAATCCCTGTCAGTGACCATCTTATTTTTTACATTCCAGTGAATGGGAATGGACGCAAACGGAGAGTGTCATTCTGTCAGCATGGTTGAGGGCAAGGTTGGCACAGAAATGAACAGACTCCACAAAAGTACTGAACGTAAGGAACTGAGACATTTTAATTGTTTTTCTAGGTAGAATTAAATATTTTCTTTATTTCAGCTGCTCACGTTCACGATAGGTAAAAAAAAAAAGGGTTAAACAAGTGTTGTATGAGTTTTGTTTTTATACTCTCTGATTATTACTTTCCTTTATCCAAAACCTAGTTTGATAGGAGCCCCACAACAAGAGAACTGCTCATTGCAGATAACTATACAACCTACTGTGCAGGAAGCTTTTCTCACTGTGATCTTCAAATCCATTAATGGTTTTATACCTGTCACAGAAAGCTGCTGGCATCTCTCCAGAGCATCAAAGGGTGGCGACATCTGACCTGCATGTAAGATAAAAGAAAAGAAAAGAACTTACTGTATGATTGTATCTCAACAACAGTCCTTGATACTACTCTGGATCTCTTGATATTAAACATACTTGGTTTACCACAAAACAAGAGAAAAAACAAACAAAAAAAAAAACACAAAACATTTCCAGCTGACACACAGAATCAGAATTATTTCTGGAGAAAACATCCTCGGTGCATTTGAGCTTACTATGTAAACTTGTTTTATGCAGGTGTAAATAAATTAAATGTTAAAACATTTTTCGCTAGCAAGACTCCACTGAATATAAATCTATCATGTTAACATAACGGAGATCCACGGACCGATCTCACCCCCAGATGAGAGTCGTCGTTGATCTTCCCCATATTCCTCTCCTGTTATTCATACTACAATTTTTCTACTGCAAGCTCGCTCTGCTTGCCATGTTTTGCGTATAGCTTTCATATAAATCTTATATGTATATGTATAATCTAAAAATCTTATACATAAAAAAACAAAAACAAAAAAAACAAAATAGTCTGGTCTTGATAGGTTGCCAACTGATACAACTATAAATGCAGAAACTTTTTATGGGCTGCTACCGGTCAGAAAACCAGCCATGATAATCTTATTGTGGCGAGTTGCCTTCTTGCACATGCACTGTCCCTGCCCGTTTTTATGTTCCTGCATGAGAAGTTAACCCATATGCCCATAAGAAACTCATGGCTGACAAGTGGAAGACCATAGAAAGTTCCTGCGTTCATGGCTGTATCCACTGGCAATAGACCATTAACACAGTTAGAGAAAATCTTTAAAACTTTGCAAAACTTTTAATAGTTTATAGTTAGAAAAATGTTTACATTTTGAAATCGCCTACAAATGTTAAAACGGTTATGTTCCAGTCCATAAAGAGTATAACAACAGTTGGATGTCAGTGCTTGTCCGCAGATGTTTTGGACTTAGTAACAAATGACTGTAAATTTTTATGGACCTCTGTCCAAATATTCTGAGGTTTTCTACAGACATCTGCAACAGCTGGTACCTGAAAGTGCACCATGAAAGGAAGAGGAATGACTGAACATCAGCAAATGACTGGCTCAAAGACAGATTTACCTGAGGACTCAAATATTAGATTTTTATAGCAAACCGTGGCCCAAAAGTAAAAGTTCTTAATATCCTGGTGTGCACTGGCGTAACTTTGAAGAAAATCCTGAAAAATCTGGTTGATCCTTTCTACCGAACTATCATGACTCTAGGGGTAAAGAAAAGGAAGTTCTCCCAGCTTTGTACAGGACTCTACAAAACCTAGAAACTAACTACACTATGCCATTAGAGACAATGAATATATGGGTATATGTATATGGGTGTGTGTGTGTGTGGGGGGGGGGGGGTAGCTCTCTTTGAAGATAATCTGAGCAAACTATAGGTGCCAATGGTAATACAGGAATCTGTATAAAGAGAGTACAAACCACCCAGATAGTTATACTGAGATGGGTAATCGGTGGAGGAGACCCAGGAGTGTCACACTGAATAAGTCAGAGAGAATATGTTGCCGGTAAATAACCTATTGTTTAAATCATATTTATGTTAAAACATATTTTTAAGAATTTTTTTGATGTTTTTATTTTTTCAGGTTATCATCAGAATTTAAAAAAAATCCTAAAAATCTTGCAATTCCAACACTTTCAACTAAAATGCCTAAAATACTCCGTCACGTACTGTTTCCTGAAGATGTCAGACACACAGTTATCTAGAGAATACCCTATTGAGTCCTTACAGAAGAGTGTTCTAGGCATGCTCTGTCATCTGTGTAGAGATGGGAGTACATAAACTCTGAAATTACCTATTGTAACTAGTGGATTCTGTGTCTTATCTGCAAACACATGATAGCTGTGATCATCAGTGTGCTGGTAAATGAGATGGCTGCTGCAAAAAAATCTCCTACAGAAAACAGGAAGTGTCAGTATATTATTCGGTTTAGTGGTCAGAGTCAGAACTACAGGATTTTTAGGACCATTTAAAAAATAGAAAACATTGAAATCAGAAATGTTTCAAAATATGTTTAACATTAAACTTGATTTAAAACTGGTTATTTTCTTGTGACACATTCCCTTCAAAACTAAATGCATATAGTGCAAGAAGAAACACATTTCTTGACAAGTTTCCACGATGGCACAATAGTTTCAGCAAAATAAGTTCACAACTGCGTTTAACTCTAGGATTACCTGGAAGCAGTGAGGAATGCGCAAAATAACTATGGCATAGCTCAGGAGACACAGGAGACACCTCTTGAGTAGCCTCAGGCTAAACATTGGAAACATGGAAAATATACAGTACGGGTTTCATTAAATGTGCTGGGTCCTCAGAAATAGGAGTTGAACATATCAAATGATCTGGAAAGTGACCAAACTATGAGTTTTATGAGGTCGGCAGTAAGTCAAGATGAACTCCAATAGTAAAAAAACCAAATACCCAGTGTGCTCAACATGGATTTATTCTGAAGGCAGACTGGAAATATTCCAGATTGATTTGGTCAGTGAAGGTTGCAACAGGACATTTTGTAGCCTCCATGAAATGTGCCATTCCTCTAAAGAACTTCTCTGGCAACGACTTACAGCTACATTGGATATGTATATACTCTGACTGCGTGAAAAGAACTGAACCAACTGAAATTGTGGAGTCCTTAACTTCTAGGTACTTCAGATGGTAAAGAGCTGCAACCATAAAAATGAGTCAGTCTCAAGAATGAGAGGTGACACACCCCGAGAAAAGTTCCAGATGATGTTAGAAAATTGCAAAACTAAGTCATCTTTGACAGGTCTTGATATCCACAGCACGAGGCATGTTATGTAGTGCAGAGACCATAACTGTATCCATATGAAAACCCCTTGAAGACATGATGTAGCCAATTAGTTCTCGTTTATCAGACATTTCTCCAATTTGGAACAGAAGAAATTCTAAAGGCACACAGAGAACATACAGACGATGAATTCAAACCTTTGGCAGTATATGAGGAGAACCAAAAAACATCTTGCTACAGAACACCTCTGAAGTTGTTGTGACTGCAGATCCCAAGTTTTTAAAATAGCTTTCCCTTGATCTCATTTCTTGAGCCAAATTAGATTGTGTGTCTCACGACGGCCTACTGTTGAGAAGCAGCAAACTCCCTTAGGCTACTTCCATATGACATTTTCACATATGATTTACTAGCCTGAACACATGCTGGGAGAGGGGTCTTGTAGTATTATAGTTATCTATTTTGCTAGGAGTCCATGCCTCCTGGTGAGATACTGTCCTCGTTTTAAAATCATTATAGCAAAGTATTTCGCTGGGAGGCAGGGACTATAACTAGAATACTTGTAGTCCCTGGGGACTCAATGCAGGAGCTTGGTGCAAACCAAATCTTGGAAACCGTGCTAGAAGCAGAATGACCAAACAGATAACTGATTAACAGATGAAAGGTGTAACAAAAGCCAAGACATTGGACTGCTTCAATGATTAAGAACCAGGAAAGAATCTGCTCAGTATGAAGAACTCCCACATGAAGCTGCTCAGAATGAATTGGTGAACTTGCGAGAGGAGCAATCCATTGAGAGAGATAAAGTGGTTCTCAGAGTAGCCACTGTTTGAGACTATCAACTGAACATCTTTTTACAGCCTGTGCACTTCCAGGTGCTTGTAGAAAAATGTAGCAAGTCAGGTTTGCCCCCATTGCACTTGCAGGCTTATTTGCATATACATAAAAAGATGATTTTCTCTGCACTGCTTCATCAGTTTGTTGCCACAAAGGCAAGTTTCTGCTCCTACAAAAGGCCCTACACAGCGCTTTTATTTACTTAGGAAGTATTTGGACCTGGCAGACTCCTTATAAACACTATATTATGACAAAACTTAGGTTATTTCATTAAATGCCCAAAACAATGCAAGCATATAAATTTGTATACATACTTTGTTGTGTATCTGACGTGGTTACATCAAACACTGGATCTAAGGGTTGATTTGATTGTAGCTTGACAGCACCTAGGACCCTTACAGAAAAACAAAAATGAAGCCCAATAATGAACACAGTATACCTGGAGGAAGGCTCAAAAGCAATTGATATACAGACGTCCATTCCAAAGTACTTTGCAAAGTTAGCCACATTCGGAAAAAAAAAAAATGTGCACAAAAAGGAAGTTCATTTTCTGACATATAAAAAGGGACTTCATGTGACCACCCCAGGGACACTTTGATAATCCGGTGATGTTCCGTTTGACGTTAACAGCAAAAAAGATTTTTTGCCCGGAAAACCCCCTTTAAGTTGGACCGGGACACATTTGTTCTCAAAATCTACAAGTAGTAATCACTTTCTTGTTCTGAAGACAATAAGGTTAGGTTCACACTTGCGCTGGGCACCCCATCGTTCGAATATACCAATGGACCCGAACGATGTAGAGCCAGTCTGCTAAAACAGTGGTTACCCGCGGACACCCGCTGACCCCATAAATATCTGCGGACACCCGCAGACCCCAGGTTTCCGTCAATTTTATACTGAAATCGGTGGAGAGAAAAGTCCCGTCTCCGACGCAGATATTAATGTAGCCTTAAAGGAAGCCTGTCCCCAGAACCTAGAATATCAGTTCAGCCCCACATACAGATAATTGGCTAGGATCACTTGAATCAAAGTGTTTTCCCCTTTTGAATCAGTGTCCCTTGTGATATTGCCTTTTTTGTCAATATGCAAATGAGCCCTTTGGAGCAATAATGACATTGTTGCCTACCCCCTTAAAGACACTGCCCTCATTGCTCCAAAGAGTTAATTTGCATATTGACCAAAACAGCAAAATCTTGACAATGGAGGCAAGGGGAAAACACGGTGATCCTAACATCTACATCTGTAAGGCTGGCTTTATATGTTGAGTTCTGTGGACAGTCTTCCTTTAACCAGGAAACCGCCTTAAACTATTTGATTGAAACACATACAAAATCAAACCCTGTGTAACAAAATTACACTAACATGTTAGAATTCGATAACTGCAAGAGTTACACATGCAGAAATTTAGCTTTACTTGATGGAATTTGGTGGTCATGTAAAAGGTATCCACCAATGCTGAACTTACTTTTGCAATTCTTTAACATCTGAATCATCTTCTGGAAGCACTGAGATTCCTCGCCCATAGCATGTTCCCCCATGAAGGTGAAATTCCACATATGTATCATGTCCTTGGTTTTCATTGGCTGAGCTGTGTACCTTTGCGTGCACATTTTGAATTACAATGTAACTTCCAATCTGAAATATTTAAAGTTCTTAATAAATGGCATCTAAAAGTTCATACTGTAAACACTGTTTGGCTAGTGTGAGTGCTCTAAATAAATGTAGTATAATGTTGTACCGTGTTAGCCATTGAAAGTGGTGGAAGAGTGAAGAAATCAGGCGATACCTTTTAGAGGCTAACTGAGTATATTTATAATTAAGCTTTCAGGAGTACTAGCTTTCTTCATCAGACATGGTGTTATACAAGAACTGAAAATTCACAGATTTTTATACACATTATCTTCAAAGGATTTTAGAGTCCTTAAAAAAACTAAAACAAAATGCAATCTAAGTAGAGAAGTAATTTACAACCGGTCAAAAAACAATCTGGAAAGTTGTGGTGCGTGACAGAGGGATCTGTTATCTGTTTGCTATCAGACCCTCACAGTTCATACATAGTGTGACATGAAGCTGGCATGAATATTAAGTACAAATTGCAGAGTTTTAAATTTTTGCATAAATTTATACTCCCATTCTTTCCTCTCCTCTTGTGTCTTAAACTGTCCCATTAAAACCACAACCCGCAAATCTTCAATAGAGTGGTTTTCTCCAAAGAAATGTGCGGCCACTGGGAGATCTATTCTGCTGTTATTAATGGTGAATCTGTGTGAGTTCATGTGTTGACTAAGTCTCTGCCCTGTTTCCCCCACATAGAGGCCTGTGGTGGGACATTGCACACACATTATGAGGTACACCACATTGGAAGACCTGCAGGAGAATGTCCCCCTAATTCTGTGCACCTGTTGTGACTGTGGGATAGGTACACTGTCAGCGGTGTGGATGTGCTTGCAGGTCATGCACCTTTTTTGTAGGCAAGGTGAGGTGCCATTTTTAGTTGGGGCCTTCAGGGCACTCCGGACAATAATACGCCTCAGGTTTGGTGGTTGTCGAAAGGAGAGGGGGACTGGAAATATGTCCTTGAGTCTGTTGTCCCTATGTAGCACAGGTTGGAGCTCCTTGGCAATCCTATGTAGGATTTCCAGTTGTGGGTTGTAGGTGACAACTAGGGGCACTCGGGCATCTTTCTGGGTCTCTCTATATGTGAGCAGACTGTCTCTGTTTATGGCTGCTGCTTTGTTTAATTGGTTGTCCGTCACTTTTGGTTTGTATCCCAATCGGAGAAATTTTGTCCTCAGATCCTGGAGGTGCTTGTCCAGGTCTGCTTTGTAGGAGCAAATACGATTGTATCGTATAGCCTGGCTGTAAATAATAGATTGTCTTGTGTGCTTGGGGTGGAAGCTGTCGTTTCTCAGGTAGGCTGTTTGGGTTTGTGTGTTAGGCTGTCTGTAGTCTGTCTGTGGGTTTGTGGTATATTGATGTGAGTAGTCGGTGGTCTTTAATGTATATTGTGGTGTCCAGAAAGTGGATTTCACTCTCTGAATAGCTAAGTTTGAGGTTGATGGTAGGGTGAAAGTCATGGAAGTCATTATGGGATTGAAGTAGGACCTCCTCACATGCAGTCCAGATGACAAGGATATCATTATCTTACCACATGAGCATGAAAAGAAAAATAGTCTACTATCTATCTGTTAACTTAAATACGCTAACCTATTTTTAGCTAGCATGTACCTTGCATAAATGACTGGTTTGTTCATAAAGAAGTAGTGCCATTACTTGAAAGGAGATGGAAAAGATGACTGGTTGGAGTGGGAAGTACAGATCTTCCTGAATGACACAGATCTGCTGCTGTCACCCATGTGTACATGTACTGTTGACTGGAGTTAATGCTTATCACGGAGGTTAATGCCGATTTGGAAGAGAAAGGGAGCTCTCAGAGATACCCTATGAGCTCCCCATTACTGCAATATGAAAGTGGGGTGCCAATGAGTGGTTATTGCAGCTGAAAGACCATCATTGTTATTTAATATACATGGTGAATGGTCAGCAGAATAGTCTTCTTTACCCTTTCGTGCCACCCCCCAAAAATATAATTTTTCATACATTTTTTGTATGTACTGCAAATGGCTAGTGTGACGGAAAAATAAAAAAATGGCCCTTGGACAGTAGGGATTAAAAAAAAAAAAAAAAACCCTCGTAGTGGAAACGCAACTTTTTTCCTGTTACAGGAACACAGCAGAAAAAAAAAAATGCCACGGAAACACAGCAGAAAAAAAAAAATGCTGCGCTTTACAGTACCAGCAAAGTGAATCAAAGTATGGCTAATCCAATCCACACATTTTTGAAAAAACACAGCAAGTAACTTTTGCAGATTTTGCTGCGTTTTTTTCGTGCCAAAGTCAGAAGTGGCTTGAAAAGGAATGGAAAATATAAAAAGGAAGCACTTAGACGTTTCCCTTCTGCTAAATACACTCCTTGCTTTGGCTCAAAAACCCGCAGTAAAATCTGCAGCAAAAAATGCTGCGTTTCCACAACGTAGGGCCTCAGCCTAAGGCCAGGGCCCCACACCGTAGAAAAAAAATGCGGCACTTTATAGTCACTGTAAGGATGCCATTCTAGCAACTCCCATCCACACCTTGAGGAAAAATACGTGCAGTGGATATGCTGCGATTTCAACAACCACTGCGGTTTTGGAAATTGCAGCATGTCAATTATACCTACGGAAAAAACGGCGGTTTCCCTATAGGTATTATGGAAGCAGAAAGTCCACAGAGGTTTCCTTTCTGTGAAAAGCGCTATGGGAAAAACGGCAATGAGTTTCTGCCGCGCTTTTTCCCGCAGCGCTTTTTTGCTGTGGCCCGCTATGTGGGGCCTTAGCTTTATGGTGTTTTCCAACTAATTAAACATATCCCCTTATCCAGTGGTCATGAAAAACATGGGTCTACAAGTAGCAAGTAATATGACTACAAGAAACAGTTTTCTTTCAAAACCAAATTTGCATTTGAAGTATGCTTTGGGAGAATAGCATTGTGTTTTATTTTATGTATGATAGAAGCCTTCTGTAATCAACATTATTATAATATTCAGTTTATTTACAGGTACAGGCACTACATCTGCAGTATTGGGGCACAATGAGAAGCAAATAAAAGGCTTGCAATTATCTAAACTAAAAGTTTATTTCAGTGTTCTGTGCTGCAGAAAAGCCTTTAACCCTTTAATGATGCAGGGTAGTTTGTATGTTACTGCTTGGCTACTTAATTCATATTTTCCTTCTCTGCCTTCCAAAATTCATAATTTTTTTATTTTTCTGTTGACATAGTTAAGTGAGGGCTTATTCTTTGTGTGATGAATTGTACTATCCTTTTGCACTATTTTGGGCTAAATATAATGTTATGATAAGCTTTAATTAACATTTTTTGGGGTCCATGTTAAAATCCTACAATGCTATCATAATTTTTTGCATTTTGTTTTTACAGTGTTCACTCTGGCATCTTTGTCCGGCAGGTCAATATGATTATGCGATACAATATTTATATTGCTTTTATTAGGTTTTACCGTTTTTACAAATCGAATTGGAAAGCGAAGTGACCAAAATATGTTAATTTGCGCACTGCGCTATATGTATATATTTTTTTTTACGGCTTTCAATGTATGGGTTAAGTAACGCTATTTTTGGATTGTAGGGACTTATATGCACATGGGTATACTTAATATGTTTGCTTATTTTTTTTGTTTACGTTTTTTTTTTTTTTAATGTAAGGTGCGTTTTTTGAACTTTTTAAATTATTTTTAATCTCATCGCAGGGAAAGCGATATTGCCCCTGGTACCCGCTATTGATGATGGCATTCGTGGTGGTTAATTTTAATAGTTGTCATGTCATTTTTAATGAAGAGTGAACGCCATAAAAACAAAACGCAATAAATAATGCTAGAATTGTAGGTTTTTTCACATGGGTCCATCTACAAATGTTAATAAAAGATAATGAAACTAGTATATGTACCCCAAAAATGGCGCCAAAATAAAGAACAACTTCTTGCACAAAGAATAAGCTCTCACATACAATTGAAAAAGACAAAAAAGTTATACATTTTGAAGGCAGAGATGGAAAATATGTAAAAAGTTGCTGCGCATTAATGCCTGAACTACCCTGCAATGCCTTTAAACCCTTGAGAATCAAGCCAATTTTGGCCTTAGGATCAGAAGATTTTCTTTTTTAGCTTATTGTGACAGGACAAGAGGAAAAGTGGTAAAAGGAGTATACATTTCCCCCGGGTTCCTGTCATATACGTTCTAAAAGCAGCTTGGGAAAACTTGTAACAAGAAAAGCTGTATTTTACCAAAATCCTGGTAAAAGCTCTGGCTGCTGGAGTAGGGAGAGTTGGATGTGTCTCTTAATTCCTTGCAATCCTTAAGTGTGTACAGTCATGGCCAAAAGTTTTGAGAATGACACAAATATTATATTTTCACATGATCTGCTGCCCTCTGGTTTTTATGTGTGTTTGTCAGATGTTTTTATCACATACAGAAATATAATTGCATTCATATTATGAGTAACAGAAGCTTATATTGACAGTTAGAATGAGTTAATGCAGCAAGTCAATATTTGCAGTGTTGACCCTTCTTCTTCAGGACCTCTGCAATTCTCCCTGGCATGCTCTCAATCAACTTCTGGACCAAATCCTGACTGATAGCAGTCCATTCTTGCAGAATCAATGCTTTAATTTTGTCTGAATTTATTGGTTTTTGTTTATCCACCCGTCTCTTGATGATTGACCACAAGTTCTCAATGGGATTAAGATCTGGGGAGTTTCCAGGCCATGGACCCAAAATCTCTATGTTTTGTTCCCTGAGCCATTTAGTTATCACCTTTGCTTTATGGCAAGGTGCTCCATCATGCTGGAAAAGGCATTGTTGAGCTCCAAACTGCTCTTGGACGGTTGGGAGAAGTTGCTCTTGGAGGACATTCTGGTACCATTCTTTATTCATGGCTGTGTTTTTAGGCAAGACTGTGAGAGAGCCGATTCCCTTGGCTGAGAAGCAACCCCACTCATGAATGGTTTCAGGATGCTTTACAGTTGGCATGAGACAAGACTGGTGGTAGCGCTCACCTCTTCTTCTCCGAATAAGCTGTTTTCCAGATGTTCCAAACAATCGAAAAGGGGATTCATCAGAGAAAATGACTTTACCCCAGTCCTCAGAAGTCCACTCCCTGTACCTTTTGCAGAATATCAGTCTGTCCCTGATGTTTTTTCTGGAGAGAAGTGGCTTCTTTGCTGCCCTCCTTGAGACCAGGCCTTGCTCCAAGAGTCTCTGCCTCACAGTGCGTGCAGATGCACTCACACCTGCCTGCTGCCATTCCTCAGCAAGCTCTGCACTGCTGGTAGCCCGATCCCGCAGCTGAAACACTTTTAAGAGACGGTCCTGCCGCATGCTGGTCTTTCTTGGGCGCCCTGGAGCCTTTTTGACACCAATGGAACCTCTCTCCTTGAAGTTCTTGATGATGCGATAGATTGTTGACTGAGGTGCAATCTTTCTAGCTGCAATACTCTTCCCAGTTAGGCCATTTTTGTGCAGTGCAATGATGACTGCACGTGTTTCTTTAGAGATAACCATGGTTAACAGAAGAGAAACAATGATGGCAAGCACCAGCCTCCTTTTAAAGTGTTCAGTGGTGTCATTCTTACTTAATCATGACAGATTGATCTCCAGCCCTGTCCTCATCAACACCCACACCTGTGTTAATGGAGCAATCACTGAAACGATGATAGGTGGTCCTTTTAAGGCAGGGCTGCAATGATGTTGAAATGTGTTTTGGGGGATAAAGTTCATTTTCTAAAAAGAAAATGAAGCATAGGTGATAACTAAATGGCTCAGGGAACAAAACATAGAGATTTTGGGTCCATGGCCTGGAAACTCCCCAGATCTTAATCCCATTGAGAACTTGTGGTCAATCATCAAGAGACGGGTGGACAAACAAAAACCAACAAATTCAGACAAAATTAAAGCATTGATTCTGCAAGAATGGACTGCTATCAGTCAGGATTTGGTCCAGAAGTTGATTGAGAGCATGCCAGGGAGAATTGCAGAGGTCCTGAAGAAGAAGGGTCAACACTGCAAATATTGACTTGCTGCATTAACTCATTCTAACTGTCAATATAAGCTTCTGTTACTCATAATATGAATGCAATTATATTTCTGTATGTGATAAAAACATCTGACAAACACACATAAAAACCAGAGGGCAGCAGATCATGTGAAAATATAATATTTGTGTCATTCTCAAAACTTTTGGCCATGACTGTACTGCCATCCATATAGTCCAAAATAACTAAATTCAGAATGAGTCAGTCCCTTCCCACCAGTGGCATTTTTCAATTTTGACTTCCCGCCTTCCAAACCCAATAACTTTTTATTTTTCTGCTTACAGAGCCACATGAGGGCTTAATGTTTGTGCAACAAATTGTTCTTCATAATGTTACCATTTATTATTCTGTACAATGTACTGGGAAACTGGAAAAACAAAAAAATTAGAATGGGGTGGAATTGGAGAAAAGGTGATTTGTGTAACTTTCTTAAAGGCTTCATTTTTATGGCGTTCACTGTGTAGCCAAAATGACATGTCACCTGTTTTGTATGTTTCGTTACATTTCCGGGGATACCAAATTTATACAGTTTTATTTACATTTTTAACCCCTTAACAAAAATCCAAAACTTTGCAAAAAAAATAAAAAATTTTCGCCAGATTCTGACACCTGTAACTTTGGGCGTTTTTTTTTTTTTTTTCTTTAAAGTCGCCATATTCTGACACCTGTAACTTTTTTTTATGTTTCATCTACGGGGATGCATAGGGCGTGTTTTTTTTTTTTTTTTGCCAGATGTACTTTTTTAGTTATACCATTTGGGGAATGTCTACTGCTGTGATCACTTTTTCTTCAAATCAGAAGCAAAACAGTGAAAAAATGGCAGTTTGGCACCTAAATATTTTTTCTGGCTACAGCATTCACCATACGGGAAAAATTGTAGACCCGATGTTTTCAAATACAGTGATACCTAATGTGTGTGTTTCACAGTAATTTTTTAGCTTTTGAACTTTAATTTTTTGGGGTTTTTTTTATGTTTTTTTTAAAAACATTTTTATTTATTTATTAACTATTTTATTATTCCCCTAGGGGGCTTGAACCTGCAATCGTTTGATTCGCTACATAGACCTCATAGCCTCAATAGCAATATTGCTATAACAGGCCTAGGAGCCTTATAGCTGTCATAGGAATAGGTCTGCTCCCGTGATTTCGACATGTGGGAGCTGGCCCACAACAGTAACAGTGAACTCTGATCATAGTCATTAGCTCTGGGTCTCCACTGTACATTACAATGGAGATCCGGTAGTTCTGGCGGCCATGCTGTAGCAGAGCGACCACCATTTTTAAAGACTCGGCATCTGCCGTACTATTTCGGCAGATATCGGGAATGGGTTAAGTTATTTCTAAAGGCAACAGTTTGACAGTTTCTTTCTAATTGTTATCTTTACTAAGGGCAGGCTGTACATGTCAACAGAGCCCAAAGATAAGCATTTCCAATAGTGCCCCAGTACTGCTCCAGATAAACAGAAGACTCCAGCATTAACAAAGTGTGCCTCACAAGACCTGCACTGTATACCAGACTACTGCTTGCACTGCATATAGGGGGTGGTTTCCCATCCTAAGAGTTGTCTGCCAAATGGCTCTCTGAGTTGAGTCTGCCATCTGTAGTAGCATGCCAGTGTGTCGTATTATGACCTCACACCACAAGCGTGTGGAGCATAGCTTGAGTTCAGTAGTTCCTTCCGTGAGCCACATAGGTGGCCCCATTGTGACTTCCCAGGTGTATCAACTTCCCAGGAGGGAGTCCTGTGTGGTTGATGACCCCAGCTATGGTTTAGATCAGATTCTACAGTGCGTTTGTAAACAAAGTTTGCCCCATTACAAAGGATCCAGGGGTGGAGGTGCTCTTGTAAGATTTCCAGCAGTAAAACAATAACCGCCATGACTGCTGACAAGTGGGGAGGATCTTATATCAAATGCTCCTCCGTAAAAAACAGAGGGTAATGGACACTTGTGAACAGCCATAGGTACTACAAAAAAGGGGCTCTATATACCTGCACTTACAGTCATGGATACAGCTGTATTCCCCTCACTCAAAAAAAAAAAAAAAAAAAAAAGTGGTAGAAGACTGCAAAAAAACATTTGGTACGTAATGAGGACTGATTTTTAACTTGGCCAAGTGGCAAAATGACGTCAAACTGTTTTCCTGTACCAGAGACTTGTGGTCTTCATAGGAGAAATGCAAAAATAAAACTTAACATTTAATATTATAAATAGCTAAAAAATACCTCTAACCAAGGCAGAATCAAAAGCACCAATAATCACCACTGTAAGGTAAAAATGGATAGATCTTACCCACACTGCAGGATACAGGGAAGTCGCCCAAAGGAGATGGCTTTTGCAGGGCAGGATAAACGGTCCCTATCCAAACCCTTACACACTCTCCCTAGTTCCCCGTATTGACTCCCGCCCTAACAAGGGCAGTACCAAACTGTACCTTTAACTGTCTCTATTAGTCTCTACGCGTTTCATGGCACGTCCTGCGACACTCCTCAGGAGACCTTCGCTATCACACTATCCAAAAAAGTGCTTCACAGGGTACAAAAATAATAAACCAGAGAACCCACAGTGGTGGGACTAATCCTCACTAGTCTAAGCACAAAATGGCAGTGGCCAGCAAATGTGCATCATAGGGTAATTTAAATACATGCCGCCTCCGTAATCAGGTCCAAATCACTACAGCTGCTTGAACCAACGCTGTCAGAGGGGAGACGTGTAAGCAATCCAACGTGCGCCTGTGGGCGCCTTCTAATGACGGTAACGGCGTCACTTCCGGTTAAATGTCAACTAGCGTACGGACAAAGCGGCAGATGTCAATTGGCATGAATAACCGCCGATTTGACTGTACCTAAGCTTACAAAGTGATCATCTACGTGGGGGAGATAATATCAACAAATTACCATAGCTCCTCAGATAAACCACGTTCAGTAATATGTTAATATGATGTAGGAACAAAACCCATTTGCATTTCTGTACCAGTGCTCCATAGCCACTGGGTCTTTGTTGTTTTATACAGCAGGGACCTAGCAGCAGTATCCATGATTGGAGACAGCTCCAATGGACAATTAACCCCTTAAATGTTGTGGTCAAATGCAACCACATATAAAAGTGAACAAAAGCAAACAAATTGGGTATCAACACATCTGAAATTGCCCACACTATGAAAATATAAAAATATGTTATTCCACTCAGTGAACACCACAACAGGAAAGAAAATTAAAATGGCAGATACTTTTTTTTTTGTTTTTGAGCCTTTTGGCTGGCAAAACAAGAATTAACAAAAAGTGATCAAAACATCACACATTCTCCAAAAGGAACCACTAAAAACTACATCTTGTCTTGCAAAAAAAAAAAAAAAAAAAAAAGAACACCAAACTCTACAAAACTGTACACAGGACTATATATAAAAAAAAAAAAAGTTACTGGTGTCACAATATGACAATGCAACATAATTTTTGATTTTTCCAAAGTTTTAAAATTGTTTAAAAGTTATTAAAACAAATTATATAAATTTGTTATTGGTGTGATGGCAGTGACCTGGACAGTGCACACCATTAAAACAAAACCAGAAAGAAAGTCATCTACATTTTTTTCCCCAAATTTACCACTTTGTGAAGTTTTTTTGTCAGGTTCCCATGACGTTGTACAGACTACTAAATAGTGCCAATTTGTCCTGCAAAAAATAAGCCATCATACAACTATGTATGGAAAAATAAAAAAGGTATGGCTTTTGGTAGGATGGAAGTAAAAGACAAAAGCACAAAACTGAGAAATTTCATGGTCATGAACTGGTTAAATGTATTGGAACAAATGCTTGAAAAGGCACTGTTAACTGCACCTTGCTCCATTTAATCATACATTTGTTCATTGAAATCTTCAGATCATAAGAATAAAAAAATCCTTTTGCATAATAACAATGTCTGGCTTTTCTAGAAGTGCCAGATTAAATTATTTCTTTTAGGTAGTACCAACATAGTATAAGGTAAATAAACGTTCTCCTAAGAGAAGAAGTATTTCACTATTACAAGGAGTATTACAGTGTATATTCTAAACAGTTTACCTTTAAAGACTTTGCAAGTTCCACATGATTATCATAAACCAAAATGTCTACAGTAATGCCTTGTAACCGACTACTAGAACCTCGATCTCCTTTGAGTGCTTCATCTTCTACAAAAATCTTCCATGGTAGGAAGGTACATTTAGTACCATCCCAAACCTGAAATGAGAAGAGATAAGATAAGATGATGCATAACTTCCAATACTAACAGAATCCACACAAGAAGGGCTGTGGTGTTGAAAAAGTCAAACTACCAACTCCCACTTCTCCATAAATGGTTCATAATAGTCATGACACATTTCCGATGATAGCATGTAGGCTAAGGTTGGAGGAGAGAACATGAGCGAAGTGGACAAGTGATTTTCAGAATTTTTTTCTTATTTATAAATAAGGGCATTAGCTTGATGTAAGAGAATTTAATTTTAGATAATCAAAGGGGTCATTCGGTTTTTTTAGTATTGATTGTCTATCCTATTGTCTATCTCAGTAAGAGACCCGTGATATCACAGGTAGTGACATTGCATACTCTTCTGCCACACGTCAACACTGGACTGAGAAGACCAGACCACGCAGGGAGGCATCAGAGCATGGAAAGGTGAGTATGAAGTTTTAATATAATAATATTTTTTATATATTTTTAGTATAATTCTTTAATTTTTTTTTTCACTGCTCCTGGCTGATTTAAAAATTAAATGGGTTATCCATTTTTGGCTGGACAACCCCTTTACGTGCCTGAAATCAGAGACATCTCTGATCACAGACACTTCCACCCAGTCTCTGCTGTGTAAAACAGCAGAGAACCTGCAGATATGGCACCCACTCACCTCACAGCTGCTGATGTGGACGCCACTGTATAATTACAGTGTATGTAGGGAAAATCAAATTAGAAAATTCTGTTAAAAAAACAAAATTGTCTAACAGTGGACGAATTAATTTCATTACAACGCTCTAGTACAAACGTGTTATTAATTTCTTATGACGAATGAAAGCTACGGACATTAATTGCAGGATGCAGACTAGACTCCCTTCATCTGGTGTCTGCATTCTCACATGGTAAAAAAATATAGTGGAAGCTTTCTTCTGTCAAGATTTTTAACTTTTCCCAAAAGAAAAAAAAAGAAAAAAAAGTCCTGCATGCAGGACATTTTCTTCCATTACAGAAATAACAGAAGAAAGCATCCATCATTTACGTTAAGAAGCAATGGGAATGGACACAGACAGAGGGGACTCTGTATCCATCACTGTATTGCTGTAAATGTCCGTTGCTCTCATCCTATGATGAACATTTACAATTGTAGAGTGAACACCCCTTTACTAGGGGAGGCAGAGAAGAGAGACTTCCGGTCTCCCCTGCTGTGTTCCGCAAATGGACCACCTGCACCTATGTATATATAAAGTAAGAAAGCTTATCCACTGCAGAGACCGCACAAATAAGCTTCCCCCCTTGCCCAGTAACCCTATAACACTTGAGAAAAATCCTGAGTAGTCGCACATGTATAATGATGAAATCTGCAACAACACTGATGTGAACAACACTGAACTCTTAAAGTACAGCCTCCCACTGCATTCAAAAGAATTCAGTATTTATAGGGTTTTTCTACAGAATATTTTTGTTTAAAATGTCACTGTAAAGACTAAATGTATAATAGCATAAAACAAAGCAAAAAGTCATGCTTACAGGCGATTTTATTTCATGGTTTCATCAGCGCTGCAGCACATATGGTTTCAAAGATCACCTACTGAGTTAAGATCTTACAGAAGAAAATCTTAAAGACAGCACTACAGAGTGCATGCTGCAGTATTGTGTGAGACTTAAATAGTAGCAAATCAAAGTCAGCATTAAAAACTTTCAACTTTGTAAAGAAACCAATCAGAAAAATACCTTGCAACCTAGATAGCACAAACATAACAGAATAGAAAAAGACCAAGCACACTAAGGTCACAAAACAGACCAAATTGTGGCATTTTATACGCCCATTAACCCCTTAAGGACTGGGTCATTTTTTTGTTTTTTGCATTTTCGTTTTTCTCTCCCCACATTCCAAGAGCCATAACTTCTTCATTTTTCAGTTCACAGACTCACATGATGGCTTATTGTTTGTGAAACAAATTATACTTTGTAATGTCACTATTCAATATGCTGTGCAATGTACTGGGAAGCTGGAAAAAAATTCAGAATGAGGTGCAATTGGAGAAAAAATGCATTTGCGCCAATTTCTTATGGGTTTAATTTTTACGGCATTCACTGTGTGGTAAAAGTGACGAACACGGCGATACCAAATTTATATAGTATTTGCAATGTTTTGATACCTTTTAAAAAAAATGAAAAACTTTGCAAAATAGAAAAAAAAATTGTGTGTCGCCAGATTGTGACACCTATAACTTTTTCATATTTACATGTAGGGAGCTGGGTAAGGCGTATTTTTATGTGGGACAAGATGACGTTTTTACTGATATCATTTGGGGAAAGATCTAATGGTTTGATCACTTTTTATTCATTTTTTTATAGCAGGCAAAGTGTTGAAAAAAAATGCTATTTGGCTATTTTGATTTTTTTTTGCTGCTACACCGTTCACCGTATGGGATAAATATTTTAATAGTTCGGGCATTTAGGAGTGCGGGGATACCTAATGTGTTTATGTTTACTTTTGTTTATTTACTTTTATATCTGATCTAGGGAAAGGGGGGTGATTTGAACTTGTGTTTTTTTATTATTTTTTATACTTTTAAAAACTTTTTTCTTCTTTTTACTTTTATGATCAGACCACCTAGGGACCTTGAAACCTTGAAAGTATGATCGGTCATACTATTCACAGCAATATTACTGTATCGCAGTGAATAGCAAAATGCCTACCTCTCTATTACACGCTGCCTCTGGCAGTGTGCAATAGATATAATGCAATGACAAGCCTGGGAGCCTTCAATAGGCCACCCTTCGATGACGTTCAGGGGGGCAGTAATCGGTGAAAAATAGCGGTGCCTGCGCAGTTTAGACACCTCGGTCCCGTTTCACCGCGGCATCTAAACTGTTAACAACTGCGATCGGTGAAGACACCGATCGCTGCTGTTAGCGACGGGTCCTGGCTGTATTATATAGCCAGCATCCGCCCTGTATGGAGAGAGCTCAGCTCCTGAGCCCTCTCCATACATCCCCATATCAGCAATGACGTACAGGTATGTCATTGGTCTTTAAGGGGTTAATTAAATAAGTGTGTGTGTGTGTGCCCCCTTTACTACAGCACTAAGTTCTTATTGAAGTTATTCTATTATCATTTATTCCCCACTATACTTGTCTCTAGGGCTGTGTAAAAAAAAAAAATATATATATATACAGTGGGGAAAAAAAGTATTTAGTCAGCCACCAATTGTGCAAGTTCTTGAACTTAAGAAGATGAGACCGGCCTGTAATTGTCATCATAGGTAGACCTCAACTATGAGAGACAAAATGAGAAAACAAATCCAGAAAATCACATTGTCTGATTTTTTAAGAATTTATTTGCAAATTATGGTGGAAAATAAGAGCCTTAGGAACTGTAAGGAAAGGATAGGGAGGAATTGAAAGAAGAATCTGGGGTGGTTGCAGCATCATTTACAGCAAGAATTTTAATATACATTGCAGCACTCACTGCCGTTATACTGCTGCCCATTACTCATACCTGTGTCTTTAAGGTGGAACACAACAAGCCTTTCGCAGTGCAGTACAGCACAATGAATTCATACACTAATATCTGCACGTATCTGTTCTAACGCCATTTCTCAATACAGTAGTGGCAAAAATCAATAATAGCCACTGATTTGTGCAGTTAGCTGTTATTCTAACACTTATTTAACCCCTTAAAGACCCAGCCATTTTTCGTTTTTGCATTTTCGTTTTTCCCTCCCCACATTTCAAGAGCCATAACTTTTTCATTTCTCAGTTCACAGAGTCACATGATGGCTTATTGTTTGTGAAACAAATTGTACTTTGTAATGGCACCATTCAATATGCTGTGCAATGTACTGGGAAGCTGTAAAAAAATTCAGAATGAGGTGCAATTGGAGAAAACTGCATTTGCGCCAATTTCATATGGGTTTAATTTTTACAGGGTTCACTGTGTGGTAAAAATAACATGTTACCTGTATTCCGCAGGTCACTACGAACACAGCGATACCAAATTTATATAGTATTTGTAATGTTTTGATACCTTTTAAAAAATTAAAAATAGAAAAAAAAAAAATTTGTGTCGCCATATTGTGACACCTGTAACTTTTTCATATTTAAAGTATGGATCTGGGTAAGGCATATTTTAATGCGGGACAACTTTACATTTTTATGTACATCATTTGAGGAAAGATCTGATGGTTTGATCACTTTTTATTCAATTTTTTATAGGAGGCAAAGTGTTGAAAAAAATGCTATTTGGCTATTTTGATTTTTTTTTTCGCCGCTACGCCGTTCACCGTATGGGATAAATATTTTAATAGTTCGGGCATTTTGGAGCGCAGGGATACCTAATGTGTTTATGTTTACTTTTGTTTATTTACTTTTATATCTGATCTAGGGAAAGGGGGGTGATTTGAACTTGTGTTTTTTTTATTTTTTTCATACTTTTAAAAACTTTTTTTTTTCTACTTTTACTTGTATGATCAGACCCCCTAGGGACCTTGAAAACTAAGGGGTCTGATCGCTCATACTATTCATGCCTTCACTTGTATTAGACGATGCCTCTGGCATCATGTAATAGAGCTAATGTAATGTCATGGCAACCGATCGCCGCCCTCCAATGACATTCTGGAGGGTGGCGATCAGTGAAAAATGGTGGTGCCCGTGGCACCTGTGCAATTTAGACGCCGCGGTCCCGTTTGACCGTGACATCTAAAGGGTTAACAGTAGCGATCGGTGCAGCACCGATCGCTGCTGTTAGCGGCGGGTCCTGGCTGCATTATACAGCCAGCATCCGCCCTGTATGCAGAGAGCTCAGCTCCTGAGCTCTCTTCATACATCGTCATGCGACTCAGGACATACTATTACGGCCTGGGTCGCTAAGGGGTTAAAGGTGTTTTTTAGTGTGGAAACAAATAAGGGGCATATTTGCCATTTTGTTCCAAGTATAAAATTAAAGGCCATTTTGCAGTACAGTACCGCCAAAAAAATCATAATTCTTATCCAGTAATCTCTGCCTTTATCACACTTTTAAAGGTCTTCATTAGTGGGTTAAGAAATAAGGGGCATATTCACCGTTCTCTTCAAAGTAGAAAATTTTTGCCCTTTGCAATTACGTTTTTTTTCATCTAACAATATGTCAGACAGAGAAGCGAGAGGCTATGCACAGGGGAGGGCCACAGGCCTAAATGTTTCTGGCACAGGCATAGGTCGCAGCAGAGTAAGGGGGCGTGGCAGCAGGGGTCACTTACAGAGCTTTCAGTGCCAGATAGCAGTCGCGTCTCGACCAGCAACCCAATGGTTGTAGAATGGTTGACTCTGTCATCCACTTCATCCCAAGTCACATCAGACACCCCCAGCCAAGAGTCGGTGGGTTCGTCAGACACAACCCATAGTTGGCATGGCCCGGCAGCAGGCCCTGTGCCCTCACCTGTCCTTAACCTGTCTCTGTTCTTTTCTGTTCCCTCAGCCAAAGAAGTATTCTATGCTGTGGGCTCAGATCCACTACATAGTGAGGAGGAGCTACTAGAGGACAGTCAGCATATAGTGCCCAGCCAAGATGTGGAGGAGACATCTGCTGCTTCCTCCGGTAGGCGGGCAAGTAGTGATGAGGAGAGTGGCGTGGGAGCTAGTGTTGCGAGCGGTCAGGCTCCTGGCTTAGAGACAGTTGATGAGGACATCAGTGACCTACAGACATTAGTGGATGACGATGTAGCCGATCGCAATTGGGAGCCGGGTGACGAAGGGGCTTCATCGTCATCAAGAGAATAGAATGGCAGCTTGCGCACGAGGAGGCGGCAGAGTCAGCCAGGTGGCAGCAGTGGGAGTTTGGGAGCCAAACGTGCCAGGGGTAGAGCTCCTGCTTCGCAGCAGCCTACCTGCCCGGATAGCAGTGGCGCAGGGGTTCACGGAGGCAGTGGCGGTAGCAGTCAGTGTGGAGTGTTGGGGGTAAAATCACCTACTCGGCGGTGTGGCAGTTTTTTGTTAAGCCGCAAAGGGAGGTGAACATGGCCATATGTTCAATCTGTGGGCAGAAGGTGAAGCGTGGCCAGGGTGCCAATGTTGACACCACAGCCCTGCGTCAACATATGTAGTGTCACCATAAAGTGGCCTGAAGAGAGCTGTGGCGGTCCAGCCTGCCGCAGGAACAGTTGCATTACCCAGTGGCACGCACCACATTTCAGGCAGTCAAGGTTCCACTACCTCAGCCAAAGGAAGCTGTGTGTCATTCCCATCATCTGCTGGTCATGATGCTCCTGCTCCTTCTCCTTCTAGTCAGTCAATGCTTCAGCAATCGATCACAGAATCTATATTTAAGAGAGACAACAGTATGCGTGCACTCATCCAACGGTGCAGAAGCTGAACGGGCTCCTGCCCAAGTTGCTGGTGCTGTAGTCACTCCCTTTCCAATTGGTGGACTCTGCACCTTTCAGAGAACTGATGGCTTGCGCCGAGTCGATGTGGAGAGTCCCAAGTCGTCAATTCTTTGCCAAGAAGGCAGTACCAGCCCTGCACAAATACGTAGAACAGAAGGTGGGCCAGTCCCTGAGCCTGTCGGTGTCTGCCAAAGTGCACGGCGGCACCGTCGTGTGGAGCTGTAACTACGGTCAAGAGTTAATGTGGTGCCTGCCCAGGCATACCAGCAACTTGGACAGGTGACGCAGCTTCTGCCTCCACATTTTTACGCTGTTGGTCCTGCAACAATGTCCACCTCATCCTCCACTGTGTCCTCAGCCTCCACCTCCAGGGACAATTCCCAGTGCTCCTCCATACCGCATACCACATGTGCAGGGCACAGCGGTGTCATGCTGTTCTACACCTTGTTTGCCTGGGCGAATGAAGTCACACAGGGGAGGAACTGCTCCGTGTTCTCAATCAAGAAATCGAATCCTGGCTTTCTCCAAGAAAACTTAAAATCGGAACAATGGTGACCGACAACAATAAGAACATGGTGTTGGCGCTGCATCACGGAGGGCTGAGCCATGCGCTCTGCATGGCGTACGTGTTCAATCTGGTTGTCAAGCGTTTCCTTAAGTGTTCCACCCATCTGCAAGACATCCTAAAAATGTCAAGGAAACTTTGCATGCACTTCAGCCACTCGTACAAAGCCAATCACACCCTCCTTGAGCTGCAGCGGCAGAAGGGCCTCCCACAACATAGGATGATATGCAATGTTTCCACCCGTCGGAATTCACCCCTCCATATGTTGGATCGACTACATGAACAGAGAAAAGCAATAAACAATTTCTTGATGATCCAAGCAGACAGAGGTACTCCCCTGTGTAACTTTAACGTTAGCCAGTGGCAGCTCATGTGTGACACCTGCCGTTTGCTCGTTCCCTTTGAGGAGGCCACTTTGTTAGTCAGTTGCCAGGACTACAGGATGAACAACGTCATTCCACTAATTCACGTCCTGGAAAAGATGCTTTTCAATCTGGCTGGTCAGGTGACTGGAGATGTGGCGTCTACATCTCAAGACCACATGAGCCCTGTGGGGGCTGAACTGGAGGAGGAGGATAAGGAGGACATTGGAGCACAAGAAATGTGTAGCCAAATGTGTGGAGAGGAGGAGCAGGAGCAACCAGAACAGCCAGAGGAAGATGAGGAGGACGAGGCAGATGACCCAGACATACCATGGCAGTATGCAGTGGAGATAGATGCAGGGAGTCCCTCGGTGTCACTTGCACAAATGGCCCATTGCATGCTCACTTCCTTGCGCATTGACAGCCGAATTGTCACCATTCGGCAGAGAGATGACTACTGTACTGGGGCTCTCCACCATGTTAGACCCTCGCTACCGGGGAAAAATGGGGGCCTTTTTTTTTTTTTCTTTACACCCGCTGAGAGGGAGGACAAACTGAACTACTGGCCACTGCCTATCTGCGCCATCAACCATCCTCTCGCATGTCCGACCGGGAGGCCCTAAGTGCTCAACTTGCACTGGCATTGAAGCTGTAGGAGGGGGTGGGTCTGGCAGGAGCAGTATCGGCTCCATCAACAGCAGCCTGAGCCTAGAGTCGCTCATGAGCACTTTCTTCAGCCACATAGTGAAGAAGGTGCTAGACACAGAGGAACCTGAACCAGCAGGTGGTGGCATACTTAGAGTGCACCCTGCCACCCGTCATCGAAGATCCGTTGGACTACTGGGCAGCCAAAGTGGATTTGTGGCCGCAACTGGCCGAGTTTGCCCTGGAAAAGCTGTCCTGCCTGGCCAGTATTGTGGCATCAGATCGGGTGTTTAGTACAGCAGGGGCCATAGTTACCCCAAGGAGAACTCGCCTGTCCACCCAAAATTTGGAGAGACTGACCTTTGTGAAGATGAATCAGGCGTGGCTCAGCCAGGATTTCCACCCACCAATGCCTGATGCAGCAGATTAAATGATCCATGCTGCCACACCACACTGCCACTGGTTCACTGTATGGCCTCCTAAGGCTGTTGCTACCTACACATTATATCACCTTGCCACTCTGTGGCCTATTCACACTACTGCCACCTTTGCACTCTGCCACTGGATGACTGTATGGCCTCCACATGCCGCAGCCACTGGGTCACTGTATGGCCTCCTCATGCAGCTTCCACTGGGTCACTGCATGCCCTCCTCATGCTGCTGCCACTGCTGGGTCATTGTATGTCCTCCTCATGCCGCTGCCACTGGGTCACTGTATGGCCTCCTCATGCTGCTGCCACTAGGTCACTGTATGGCCTCCTCATGCTGCTGCCACCTCCACATTATGTCGTCTTGCCACTCTGTAGACATCTATGTGGAATCGGCAGACGGCGGTGTAAAAGGAGTGCGCTCTTTAACGCTACAGTAGGATGTTGGGTCTCTGCACGGTTCTTTGTACCTAGCACTAACATGTACCTGTAAGGCTGAGTTCACACTTGAGTTAGTTGGTCAGTTTTGGCCCTGTAACTGGCCAAATAAGTGAAGTGTGCAGTGGTTCTAAGACTGACACCTGTCGTGTGTGTCATACTGACTCACAGTATTGTTTCACTACCACAGTAGGCTCCCTATACGTGTTACTGCAAGGCACAGTGTTCTACACCACTATACAGGCTCTCTGAAGCCAGAAAATAGGTGTTTTTTAACAATTCGCCGCAAATTAATCTGGATCGAAGCAAATATTTTTGGAAATTCAAGCTGAACTGCAGAATTGAACTTTTGAGAAATTCGCTCATCTCTAGAGGTAACCATAGATCAGGATGGATGAAGTAATCTGGAAACCTTCTTAACAAATCTCCTAAAGATAGGCAATTCTGCCAATCTGATGTCAAAGAAGGCACTTAAACCTGTAATCTGAATTTTAATAGTATTTGGACTTAAACCCATGTCTAAACCCAACTGAAAAATTCTAATTTAGAGTAGATTTTCGAATTCCAGCAAAGAAAGAAGAGATTCTTGACCAGATGTCCATGAAGAATTTTAGCCTCCCCCTACAGGGGCCCTAGGCATCACTGGGCTGGTTTGCAATCTGAAACCTCATCTTCTTGCAGGAGATAGGGAAAAATATTTTTCCCTCGAACCTGGGTCACCAGATCAGGACCTCAGCCAGACCGTACTAGTCTAGCTGCATTTGAGAGAGCTACAGATCTTTGTGGACATCTTGACCAGATCCCCCAGGCATCTGCCAAAAAATTTGAGACTCGCTTGAGGAATGAAGGTGAGGACGTCCTCCCTCGCCATACCTGCAAAAAGGAGGATCTGGCTGTGCAAGCTGCAGCAATACTGAGTCTAAGCATTGCCACTGAAGTGTGCCGTGTTCGGGAGCAATTGTTTAACCAACTTTGGGGAGCTTTTTCTCCTTTATCCTCTTGTGAAAAAGAAAAAGTTGGGGCAACATTGACAGTTTATTGGAAAAAAAAAAAGTAATTTTTCATTTTCACGTCTCAGTGTTAATAAAATCTGTGAAACAGCTGTGGTGTCAAAATGTTCACTATACCCCTAGATATGTTCTGTGAGGGGTGTCGTTTCCAAAATGGGGTCACTTTTGGGGGTTTCCATTGTATTGGTACATTAGGGGCTCTGCAAATGCAACATGGCACCTGAAAACTATTCCAGCAAAATCTGCCCTCCAAAAGCCAAATAGTGCTCTTTCCATTCTGAGCCCCACCATGTACCCATACAGCAGATTATGACCACATATGGGGTATTGCCGTGTTCAGGAGCAATTGTTTAACAAACTATGGGGTGCTTTTTTCTCCTTTAACCCCTTGTGAAAATGAAAACTTTGGGGATAGTGACATTTTAGTAATTTTTCATTTACACATCCCAATGTTAATAAAATCTGTGAAATGGCTTTGGAGTCAAAATGCTCACTATACCCCTTGATAAATTCTGTCAGGGGTAGAGTTTACAAAATGGGATCACTTTTAGGGAGTTTCCATTATTTTGGTACTCTAGGGGCTATGCAAATGAGACATGGTACCCAAAAACTGTTCCAGCAAAACTTCTTTCCAAATGCCAAGTGTCGTTCCTTCCCTTCCACACACTGCTGTGCGCCCAAAGTTCAGTTTACACCCACCTGTGGGTTATTTCTGTGCTCAGGAGAAATTGCATAACAGACTGTGAGATGCATTTTCTCCTTTAACCTTTTGTGAATGTGTTAATTTTAGGGCTAAATGCATATATTATTGAAAAAAAATTAAATGTCTAAATTTCACCTCCATATTGTTTTAATTCCTGTGAAATGCTAAAAGGGTTTACAAACTTACGAAATGCTGTTTTGAATTATTTTAGGGGTGCAGTTTTGAAAATGGGGTGATTTATTGGGGATTCTAATATATAGGCCTTTATAATCCCATTCAGAACTTAAGTGGTACCTAAGAAATTAGTTTGGGAAATTTTCTTGTACACACGTGGACAAAATTGTTGGTACCCCTCGTTAAATGAAAGAAAAACCCACAATGGTCACAGAAATAACTTGAATATGACAAAAGTAGTAATATATAAAAATTCTATGAAAATGAACAAATGAAAGTCAGACATTGCTTTTCAACCATGCTTCAACAAAATTTAAAAAAAAAAGAAAACTCATGAAACAGGCCTGGACAGAAATGATGGTACCCTTAATTTTTTTTGAAGAAATCACTTCAATTAAACAATTCCTGTAACTGTCAATGAGACTTCTGCACCTCTCAACAGGTATTTTGGCCCACTCCTCATGAGCAAACTTCTCCAGTTGTCTCGGGTTTGAAGGGTGCCTTTTCCAGATGGTATGTTTCAGCTCCTTCCAAAGATGCTCAATAGCATTTAGGTCAGGGTTCATAGAAGGCCACTTCAGAATAGTCCAATGTTTTCCTCTTAGCCATTCTTGGGTGTTTTTAGCTGTGTGTTTTGGGTCATTATCCTGTTGCAAGACCCATGACCTGCGACTGAGACCAAGCTTTCTGACACTGGGCAGCACATTTCTCTCTAGAATCCCTTGATAGTTTTCAGCTTTCATTGTACCCTGCACAGATTCAAGACACCCTGTGCCAGATGCAGCAAAGCAGCCCCAAAACATAACAGAGCCTCCTCCATGTTTCACAGTAGGTACAGTGTTCTTTTCAAGATATGCTTCATTTTTCCGTCTGTGAACATAGAGCTGATGTGCCTTGCCAAAAATTTCGATTTTTGTCTCATCTGTCCATAGGACATTCTCCCAGAAGCTTTGTGGCTTGTCAACATGTAGTTTGGCAGATTACTTTTGTCAGATTCAAGTTAGTTCTGTGACCACTGTAGGTTTTTCTTTCATTAAACCAGGAGTACCAACAATTTTGTCCACGTGTGTAAATCTGGAAAATCACTGTTACATTTGTAAGCCTTCTAACATCCAAAATAAATTATAGGACGATTAAAAGATGATGCCAATATAAAGCAGAGATATGGTAGATATTTATTCATGTATTTGGGTGGTATGACTCTCATAAACAGAGCATTACACATTTAAAAAATTGTGTTTTTTTTTCCCAAATATCCATCAAATTTCCTATTTATTTTTTTCATAAATAAATACCAAAATATTGATCAATGTTTACCACTAACACGAAGTACAATATGTCACGAAAAACAATCTCAAAACCACTTGCGTAAGTTAAAGCATCTCAAAGTTATTGCCATATAAAGTGACGTCAGTTTTGAAAAATGAGGCCGTTTCCTTAATGCACTTTTGGGCTGCGTCATTAAAGGGGTATTCCCATGACTATAACCATATCTATATTTGTAGATAATTAAAAGTTAAACATTTTTGCAAATATAAGTAGTTAGAGAAAATCTAGTTTTAGAGAAAATCTTTAACAATCTTAGTGATAACAGCCTGCTGTCTTGATCGGTTGCCAATGGATACGACCACAAATGCAAAAATTTTGTATGGTCCAGGACTTGACAAAAACCCAGCCATTATTTTCTTACTGTAGCTGGGTTATCAGACAGGGGCACTACATGTATCAGGAGATATCCCAGCCTCAATAAGGAAATCATGGCTGATTTTCTGACCTTAGAAAGGACCTTCATTCATGGTCGTATCCATTGGCAACCGATCAAGACAACAAGACGGTGACCACAAGATATTTAGAGAAAATCTTTAAAACTCTGCAAAATGTTTAATTACTTATATTTGCAAAAATGTTTAACTTTTAATTATCTACAAATTTAAAAATGGTTATGTTCGTGGGAATACCCCTTTAAGGGGTTAAAAGGGGTCTTTCAGCCCCAAATGGAGTTTTCATACTGATCACTTATCCACAGAATATGTCATCAGTATGTGATCAGTGGGGGTCCGACATCTGGACCCCACACAGATCAGCTGTTCCAACAGCCTATGCGCTGTCTAGTGTAGAGGATGGAGAGTGGGCGCAAGCGTGCACTTAGGCGTGTGCACATTGTCTAGTGTATAGCAGAGATTCAGGGGAATTGCAGCACCACTCCTATTACTTGAATAAAAACAGCCTGCGCATGCACCAGCTTCTGGCATCTAGAGGATGCTGGAACAGCTGATCTGTGCTAATCTTTATTAAAAGATAGTCAGGACAGAAACACTTTGCCAGTGCCTTTTTCAGTTGATACCGTATCTGAAATATTTGAGAAAGGAGACTCTCAACCCCTTCCCGCCGATTTTTAAATTTTCATTTTTGATTCCCTGACTTCCAAACCCCATAACTTTTTTTATTTTTACATTCACAGAGCCATATGCGGGCTTAATTTTTGCGAGACAAATTGTACTTCATAAATGGTACAATTTATTATTCTGTACAATGTACTGGGAAGATAGAAAAAAAAAATTCAGAATGGAGTGGAATTGGAGAAAAAGTGCATTTGTGAAACTTTCTTATGGGCTTAGTTTTTACAGCGTTCACTGTTCAGCCAAAATGACATGTCACCTGTATTCTATGTTTCGGTACAACTCCCGGGATACCAAAGTTAGTTAGTTTTATAGATTTATTTACATTTTAACCCCCTTAACAAAAATCCAAAACATTGAAAAAATGTTTTTAACGTAAAGTCATATTCTGACACCTATAATTTTTCTTATATTTCCGTGTATGGGGATGCATAGGGCGTTTTTTTTTTTTTTTTGTGGGGCCAGGTGTACTTTTTAGTTATACCATTTTGGGGAATGTCTATTACTTTGATCACTTTTTATCCATATTTTTATCAGAGGCTCTTTTGTTTTGTTTCCCCCCCCACCCCACCCCACCCCGGCATTCACTGTATGGGAAAAATATTTTAATAGACACAGAAGTTTTTACAACGGGACTTTTTGAACACAGGTATGCTCTGCTGCAGAGCGGCCTCCATCTTTAAAGACCCAGCAAGGAAGGAGTTAAACTACAGGCCTGAATATAATTCTTGAAATGAGAATACCACTTATTTGTTGTGATTGGGTCTTTATTTTGATATACATACAGTATATCTTATTATGAGTATGTGCTATTAGGTGGACTTCTGTTATTTCAGTCATCCTATGTATTTTTGTATTGTTTTAACTCCATTTAATAGGCATGTGACTTTATAAATAAAATGTATGTCTTCAGAGAGACTTAAATGTGTTTTCCTGGACTCTGATGACCTATTCAACAATATATGATCAGTGGGGTTAAAACACCCAAGACCAATCAGGTGTTTAAATAGGCTGCAGCACTGACTAATGCTTTGGCATCTTCTCTGTGCTGAAAACGTTATGTTCATTAGTCATATAGAATACAGGCAGCTTAGCCCCTTTCAAGTGAAAGTGGCCAAGCAGCTATACCAAACACAGCCCCTACAAAATGTATGACACGGTGCTTCTTATTAGGGTGAGCACTGTGGTCTCTTCAACCTGCTGATCTTTGGGGGTCCTGGGTGTTGGACCCCCACTGATCACATACTGATGACCTATCCTAAGGATAGGCCAATCAACAAAACAATTCCAGAAAACCCCTTTAAAGTGGTCCTTTCACCACCTCCACCAATTCTAGTTCTTAGGAGCTGTTAATAGGTGCTGTTCCACTGATTCAAGCACAGTTGGATTTTTTTTTTCTAGCCCCTACTGTTTCCGTACAACAAGTGCAATTCATTTTGGTGCCCAATATGCTAATAAAGCTCTGTAATGTCATGTGGGGGGCTTCAAGCAGAGGCAGCCACTGTCAGAGCTCAGAATCACACCTCCTGCCTGACACCACCCTCCAGACAGTACAGACCCTAAATAGCATATCAGTCATCAAAAAGATGATAATTACTCATACCGGTAACTGGATTTCCCTGAACCTCCACAACGGCACCGACAGGAGGAATTCCATGCCCCCAGGGAGAGAAAATAACAGGAAGTCATCACTTTAAAAAGGTCCCTCCTTCACTCACACTCCAGTAATATCAGAGGACATGAAATCATAAAAATATAAACACACATGAAAAACACACTGTGAAAACAAACAAAAAAAAAAAACATACATAATTAAAGGTGGGAAAAATCCCGTGCCGTTGTGGAAGTTCAGGGAAATCCAATTACCGGTAAGAGTAATCATCATCTTTCCCCTTTCTCCTCCACAACGGCACCAACAGGAGGAATGACAGGAGCATCAAGTGGGGGCCATAGCAGACAGTACTTTGTGGCCAAAAGCTAAATCTCGATTTGAAATCACAACCAATTTATAATGTTTATAGAATGTGCAAGGATTTGCCCAAGTAGCTGCTTGACAAATCTGCTCAATTGAAGCCGAGGCCCCCTCAGCCCAAGAGGAGGCTCTGCATCAGTAGAATGAGCCTGGAGACCAGACGGAACTGGAATCTGCTTCAAGTCATAACAGGAAGAAATGCCTAGACGAATCCATCGGACAATCGAACTTTTACTAGCAGCAGCCCCTTTATTCTTCCCTTGGTATTGCACCAAAAGATGATCCAAGCACCTAAATCCCTCAGTGCGCTGGAGGTAGAGCAAAAGACATCTTCTGACATCAATGTTATGAAACTCCTGTTCTTTACTAGATGAAGGATTCTGACAGAATGATGAAAGGATCACCTCCTGAAAGCAATGAAACTTGGAGACTACCTTGGGAAGAAAAAGAGGGTGATGCTTAAGGATAATACGGTCATTCAAGATGGTCAAAAAAGGGGCCTTACAGGAGAAGGCCTGAATCTCCCCCACACGCCTGGCCGTGGTTATAGCCAACAGGAAGGTAGTCTTAAAAGTCAACCACCGGAGAGCAATGTCAGAGACGCTCAAAGGGAGGACCAGATAAAAGAGATAACACTAGATTGAGGTCCCAGGGTGGTACAGATGGACAAACAAAGGGACGTAACCCAGAAGCCCCTTTAATGAGTCTCTTGAACACCGGAAGCTCTGCCAGTCTAAAATCCAAGTGGGCACTGAGAGCAGCAATCTGAACCTTGATGGTGCTGATTTTTAGACCTTTATCCAGACCTAACTGAAGAAAGTCCAGAATCAATGAGGCAGGGGTTCAGAGAAGATAGATCCCATTTATCTTTAGAATATGACAGGAAGGCATTCCAGGTCCTGAGATAAATCTTAGCGGTAACAGTCTTTCTAGACAGGAGGAGAGTGGAGATAACCCTGTCAGAGAACCCTCTGCCATAAAGTGTAGGTGACTGACTTCTGGATGCAGGACTGGCCCCTGGGAGAGAAGATCTGGTAAGACAAACAGTCCAGTATTGTCCTCTGGAGATCTGTAGGAGTAGAGGAAACCAGGCTCTTCTGGGGTAAAAGGATGCAATTAGAATTACCCTTTCTTCTTCCCGGATCTTCACCAATATTCTGGGAATGAGAGGATATGGAGGGAAGGCATACAAGAGACGATGAGGCCAAGGCTTGAAGTGTCCCTCCTGAAAAGGGAGAAGTAATCTGGCAGCAGACAATTCAGGCTGGAGGCAAAAAGGTCTAGGTAGGGCATGCCCCATCTGGCTACCAGACTCTGGAAGATCTTGGAGTTCAGTTTCCATTTGCTTAGGAAGTCGGCCACGGTATTCTCGCTCCCTTTTAAATGTACTGCTGAGAGAGAAGCCAGATTCCACTCGGCCCAACCAAGGATCCGGGAGGGGTCCTGAGACAGGGAAAGGCTTCTTGTTCCCCCCTGCCTGTTCACGTAGGCCACGGCTGTTGTGTTGTCTGGGTGGATCCTTACATGGCAACCTTGCAAGAAGGGAGTTAAGGCCCAAAGAGCCTTTTGGATAGATGACAGTTTCCTCAGGTTGGAAGATGCCTCCCTCACGAGGGGATTCCAGTGGCCCTGCACGCAAGATATTGAGTGAAAATGCCCCAGCCATGACGACTGGCATCCGTGGTGACTATTATAGGGTTGTGGGGTCGCCACAGAACCCCTCTCTCGAGATTCTCCCGTACCAGCCACCAACAGAGAGAGTTCTTGATTCTCTGGGGAATCACAATCCTCTTGTCCAGGGAACAGAGCTTCTTGTTCCATACAGATAGAAGGAACCTCTGCAGAATCCTTGTATGGGTCTGAACCCATAGGAAGGCCGGGATAGTAGCTGTCAAGGAACCCAGGAGATGCATTATTTCTCTTACTTAACTTGATCGTGCCAAACGAAAGGAGGAGATCCTTACTTGAAGGGTGTCCCTTTTCTCTTGGGGAAGAAATGAAGTCTCCAGCTGAGAATCCAGGAGGATACCCAAGAAGATCTTCTGCCTGCTGAGAACCAAACTGGACTTCTGCCGGTTTATTAACCACCCTAGTTCTGTAAAAGTTTGTCTTATCCGATCCAGATGAGTGAGTAGCTGGATCTCTGATGGAGCGGATATCAAAAAATCGTCCAGATAAGGGATAATCTGGATTCCCTCTAGATGCAGAAAGGAGCATACCTCTGCCATGATCTTTGCAAAAACACTAGGTGCTGATGAGAGGCCAAACGGAAGGGCATGAAACTGAAAATGGACCAGACGACCTCCTCTGGTAAAGGCAATCCTGAGGAACTTCTGTGAATCAGGATGGATCGGAACATGATAATATGCATCCGTCAAGCAGAGGGAAACCATCCAGCAGTACTTGGTAAGGAGATTTATGGTGGATTGAATAGTCTCCATTTTTAACCTCTTGTATTCCAAGTAACGGTTGAGAGATTTTAAATTCAGAATTGCTCTGAAGGAACCATTTGGTTTCTGGACCAGAAATACAAGAGAATAATAACCCTCCCCGACCTGGGATGAGGGGACCGGAATAATGACTCCCTTCCTCTGAAGTAAATCCAGCTCTTGATGCAAAGCTATACCCGCTATAGGGGAGGAGAATCTTATAATGCTAAATCTTGTTGGAGGGGAGAAGATTTGAATTCCAGCTTGTAACCCAGAAGAATTATGCTGAGTATCCAAGGAGAAGCTGTTATCCTCTACCAGGCCAGATAGAACTCCTTCAGCCTCCCCCCACTTGAAGGCTGGCATCATGGCTGTATTTGTGGTCGGAAGCAGGGGTGGGTGAATATAAACCCTTTCCTTTACCTCTTGTTGCTGGGTTCTATCACCACTTCCTTTAAACCTCTGGTCAGGACGCCCTCTTTTCTGGTTCTGAAAGGAACGCCTCTGATGGTAAAATCTGGACTCAGAAGGGAACCCTTTCTTCTTGTCCGAGGCTTTTTCCAGAATGTCGTCTAGACCAGAACCAAACAGACGGCCACCTTCACATGGAATTTGACAAAGCTTGCTCTTTGAGCTCGCATCACCTGACCAAGATCTCAACCAGACAGTCGTCCTTATAGCATTAGCCAGAGCAGCAGATCTGACCAACAGTTTAACAAGGAATCAGCCAAAAAATTTGAGGTTTGCTGCAGCGTCCTCTTCTGAAAATGGATACTTCCTCTTGAACATCTTGGAAGAGGAGGCCCTCTTGTCTGGATCCCGCCATTCCTTGTCAATGATCCACTTCACATTTTCATGGACCGGAAACACTGAGTTTGGTCAGAGATGGAAAGGAGTTCTCTAGGCTCCTGTAGACCTATAGTGGAGCGGACAGCCTTAAGGAGGGAATCCATATCCTCAGCAAGACAGAAAAGACGCCCTGCTGTATCATGAGAGGAGTCTGAGTCTTCCAGTTCCCTCTCTTTTTCGCCACTATCCGACATTTGAGCAGGAGGATAAAGATGAGCGGCTGAGTTAGAAGGAAATACCGGACCGAAAGTCATCAGGATCATCAGGCACTTGTCCACAGCGGCATTAACCACATCCCTGATTACAGTCTTATGGGAATCTAAAAGGGAGGATGATTCTTCCGCCACAATTTTATCTGCGCATTTCTGGCAAACTTATCTCTTGCCCGAAGGCGGCAGATTCTTTTTACACAAAGCCCACTTCCATGCAGGAGGCCTGACTCGTTCTTTAGCCTATACAAAAAAAACCACAAGAATCATTGTTATAAAAAGCTGGCCCCTGACCAAAACCTAAAAAGACTCAGGAAGGGGCCCCGGAGGGACCTACCAGCTAGGGGTTACATCTCAGGGCTTACGAGGCGCAATAAAATCCGTAGGGGCTGACATGATAGAAGAGAGTCAGCAAACAAAATAATATCAAACCAACACTGCTACCAACAGAGGCAAGCAGCAGGAGCAGCAAAAACCACAATATAGATGGCTACAGCTGTCCCAGAAGGAAGCCAGGTCCAAAGGATGCTGCAGCTTTAAAAAAAAATAGAATTTGGCGCCAAAAGAAGTGGGGGAAGCCGGCCGGCAGAACACATCTGCGGCCACTTCCCCTCCTGCCTACACGGGTGGAGGCAGGGAAACAGGAGGCTGCCAACCCCCAGGGAACCTCCAACAGAGAAAACAAGCCCCACAGAAGCTCCACAGAGGGAGAAAGCACGGGGTAGCCGCACCTGCGTGCTTACACCTAGGGACAGGTAACACTGCAACAGCAGCCCAGACCACCTGTCCCCTATGCAGCCCTCCTAGCAGGGTTAGGGAGGATGACAGACTGCACGAACAGCATCAAACAGAACGAGTAAAGGAGGGACCTTTTACAGTGAGGACTTCCTGTTGTTTCCTGACCCTGGGGGAGTGGAATTCCTCCTGTCGTTGCCATTGTGGAGGAGAAAGGGAAATAACTTATTAATTGCTCTGGAATGGTGAGGGATAGCGAAAAAAATTCCAGCTGCGTAAGAATAAGGAGAAGCACCTATTAACAGATATAAAAAAAAAAAAAAGTCCTTTTTAAGCAGTGTTCACACATTTGCTTTAGTGGTGGCGTCAAGAGCCTCTGTTACAGATTCTGTGAAAAATGCCTGAAAAAACTCTGAAAAAAACAAAAAGCCCCCTCATTATAAGTAAATAAAGTATGTCAGGCCATGGGATAGATCAGTTCCCATCTTGCATTCCATTTTTCTGTTCCTATAATAGTATAATGTTGTACCGTGTTAGCCATTTGAAGACCATGTGTATAAAAAAATCTGTGAATTTTCAGTTCTTGTATAACACCATGTCTGATGAAGGAAGCTAGGCTTCTGAAAGTTTACTTATCAAATATACTCAGTTAGCCTCTAAAAGGTATCACCTGGGGCGGTCCTCATGTGAGCCAGTTTCTTTGTAGCGCTTGATGGTTTTGGCCACTGCACTTGGGGACACTTTCAAAGTTTTCCCAATTTTTCGGACTGACCGACCTTCATTTCTTAAAGTAATGATGGCCACTCGTTTTTCTTTACTTAGCTGCTTTTTTCTTGCCATAATACAAATTCTAACACTCCATTCGGTAGGACTATCAGCTGTGTATCCACCTGACTTCTGAACAACACAACTGATGGTCCCAACACCATTTATAAGGCAAGAAATCCCACTTATTAAACCTGACAGGGCACACCTGTGAAGTGAAAACCATTTCAGGTGACTACCTCTTGAAGCTCATCAAGAGAATGCCAAGAGTGTGTAAAGCAGTAATCAAAGCAAAAGGTGGCTACTTTGAAGAACCTAGAATATAAGACATATTTTCAGTTGTTTCGCACTTTTTTAAGTATATAATTCCACATGTGTTCATTCATAGTTTTGATGCCTTCAGTGTGAATCTACAATTTTTATAGTCATGAAAATACAGAAAACTCTTGGAATGAGAAGGGGTGTCCAAACTTTTGGTCTGTACTGTATATATATATATATATATATATATATATATATATACACATACACACACATATATATACATACACACATTTTAATTTATTTTTAAATAGGCCGGGGGATGTGGAAAAAAAAAAAAAAAAAAAAAACACACACACACACACCATCATCACACTCACATTTCCCCAATGCCTCCCAGTGCAGTCCGGTCCTCTCGGTCAGTGTTGACTTGTGGCGGAAGTCCCAGCCACACATGACCACTGAGGCCAAATCAGTGGCCTCAGTGAAGGGCATGGGATGTCCCAACCTGTGACATCCTGGGTCTCTTCCTGAAGCCGCTGATTGGCCTCAGTGGTCACGTGACCACTGAGGCCAATCACTGGCTTCAGCGGAAGGGATCCAGTTTCACTCTGAGAAGACGCTGGAGCAGCAGGACCGGACCGCGCTGGGATTTTTTTTCACCTCCCCACAGCTTATATAAAATATTAAACATATGGCTGGACAAACTCTTTAACCCCTTAAGGACACAACCCAAAAGTACGTTAAGGACCAGGCCTCGTTTTTCAAAACTTACATGTGTCACTTTATATGGCAATAACTTTGAGACATTTTAACTTACATAAGTGATTTTGAGATTGTTTTTTCCTCACACATTGTACTTTATGTTAGTGGTAAACATTGATCAATATTTTTGTATTTATTTATAAACAAAATATGAAATTTGATGGGGAAAAAAAAAAAAACGCAATTTCAAAATGTGAAATGGTCTGTTTTTCCAAACAGATAGTCATATCACACAAATACATTAATAAATATTATCTACCATATCTCTGCTTTATATCGGCATCATATTTTAATCGTCCTTTAATGCATTTTGGACATTATAAAGCTTATAAGTGTAACAATGATTTTCCAGATTTACAAGAAAATTTCCCAAACTAATTTTTTAGGGACCACTTCAGTTCTGAAGGGGATTATAAAGGCCTATATATTAGAAACCTCCCATAAATCACCCAATTTTCAAAACTGCACCCCTGAAATAATTCAAAACAGCATTTGAGAAGTTTGTTAACCCTTTAAGCATTTCACGGAAATTAAAATAGTATGGAGGTGAAATTTAAATATTTCATTTTTTTTCAATAATACATTCATTTAACCCTAAAATTAACACATTCACAAAAGGTTATAAAGGAGAAAATGCATCTCACAGTTTGTTATGCAATTTCTCCCGAGCACAGAAATACCCCACATGTGAGTGTAAACTGATGTTTGGGCACACGGCAATGCTCGGAAAAGAAAGGGCAACACTGGACGTTTGAAAAGCAGATTTTGCTGGAATAGTTTTCAGGTACCATGTCTCATTTGCAGAGCCCCCTAGAGTATCAATACAAAGGAAACCCCCAAAAAGTGACCCCATTTTGGAAACTACACCCCTCTCAGAATTTATCAAGGGGTATAATGAGCATTTTGACTAAACTGCCTTTTCACAGATATTATTGACATCGGGATGTGTAAATGAAAAATTACTAAAATGTCACTTCCCCAAAGTTTTCATTTCCACAAGGGGTTAAAAGAGAAAAAGCACCCCACAGTTTGTTACACAATTTCTCCTGAAAACGACAGTACCCCATATGTGGTCATGATCTGCTGTATGGGTACATGGTGGGGCTTGGAATAGAAAGAGCGCTATTTGGCTTTTGGAGGGCATATTTTGCTGGAAATTTTTCGGGTGCCATGTCGCATTTGCAGAGCCCCTAAAGTATCAATACAATGGGAAACCCCAAAAAGTGACCCCATTTTAGAAACTACACCCCTCACAGAACTTATCAAGGGATATAGTGAGCAGTTTGACAATACAGCTGTTTCACAGATTTTATTAACATTGGGACATGAAAATGAAAGTACTTTTTTTTTTTCCAATAAACCGTCAATATAGGCCCAATTTTTTTATTTTCACAAGAGGATAAAAGGAGAAAAAGCTCCCCAGAGTTTGTTACACAATTTCTCCTGACCACGGCAATACCCCATATGTAAATTAATCCAAAAGGAATCTCAGGTCTCATAATAATAAATATAAATCAAATATTGTAGAGAATACCAGAGCCAAACTCAGAACAAAGAACCAACAAAAATTCTCCACTACAACAAGTCATTTACAATCAAAAATTCATCTTTATTAAAAAAATACATATAACCAATTCATTATGTTGCAAGAATTAAAAACAATTAAAAACAAGTCAAAGAGCAAAAAGCATGGTCCAATGTGGTACACAGAAATGGCAGACAATTTTGTAGATGACATAAATTATGCAGTACAATTCACAGGTAAATAAATATAAGTACCCAAATTATATATATATATATATATATTATCAGAAATACAGTGCCTTGCGAAAGTATTCGGCCCTCTTGAACTTTTCAACCTTTTGCCACATTTCAGGCTTCAAACAAAGATATAAAATTTTAATTTTTTTGGTAAAGAATCAACAACAAGTGGGACACAATTGTGAAGTGTAACAAAATTTATTGGTTATTTTAAACTTTTGTAAAAAATAAACTGAAAAGTGGGGCGTGCAATATTATTCGGCCCCCTTAAGTTAATACTTTGTAGTGCCACCTTTTGCTGTGATTACAGCTGCAAGTCGCTTGGGGTACGTCTCTATCAGTTTTGCACATCGAGAGACTGAAATTCTTGTCCATTCTTCCTTGGAAAACAGCTTGAGCTCAGTGAGGTTGGATGGAGAGAGTTTGTGAACAGCAGTTTTCAGCTCTTTCCACAGATTCTCGATTGGATTCAGGTCTGGCCTTTGACTTGGCCATTCTAACACCTGGATACATTTATTTGTGAACCATTCCATTGTAGATTTTGCTTTATGTTTGGGATCATTGCCTTGTTGGAAGATAAATCTCAGTCCCAGGCTCAGGTCTTTTGCAGACTCCAACAGGTTTTCTTCCAGAATGGTCCTGTATTTGGCTCCATCCATCTTCCCATCCCATCCATCCATCTTGGGGTTAGTGTGTTCAGGGTGATGAGCTGTGTTGCTTTTACGCCAAACATATCGTTTTGCATTGTGGCCAAAAAGTTCGATTTTGGTTTCATCTGACCAGAGCACCTTCTTCCACATGTTTGGTGTGTCTCCCAGGTGGCTTGTGGCAAACTTTAAACAAGACTTTTTAAGGATATCTTTGAGAAATGGCTTTCTTCTTGCCACTCTTTCATAAAGGCCAGATTTGTGCAGTGTACTACTGATTGTTGTCCTATGGACAGACTCTCCCACCTCAGCTGTAGATCTCTGCAGTTCATCCAGAGTGATCATGGGCCTCTTGGTTGCATCTCTTATCAGTCTTCTCCTTGTTTGGGATGAAAGTATAGAGGGACGGACGGGTCTTAGTAGATTTGCAGTGGTCTGAAACTCCTTCCATTTCAATATGATCGCTTGCACAGTGCTCCTTGGGATGTTTAAAGTTTGGGAAATCTTTTTGTATCCAAATCCGGCTTTAAACTTCTCCACAACAGTATCACGGACCTGCCTGGTGAGTTCCTTGGTCTTCATGATTCTCTCTGCGCTTTAAACAGAACCCTGAGACTATCACAGAGCAGGTGCATTTATACGGAGACTTGATTACACACAGGTGGATTATATTTATCATCAGTCATTTAGGACAACATTGGATCATTCAGAGATCCTCACTGAACTTCTGGAGTGAGTTTGCTGCACTGAATGTAAAGGGGCCGAATAATATTGCACGCCCCACTTTTCAGTTTTTTTATTTTTTACAAAAGTTTAAAATAACCAATAAATTTCGTTCCACTTCACAATTGTGTCCCACTTGTTGTTGATTCTTCACCAAAAAACAGAGCGCTGTTCGCGTTGCTATGGGGATCTAGATCTAGCTCATGTGCCCTGTAACATAACACAGGTGAGCTCTATTCTGATTTAATTTAGTTTGCCAGCGCTTCTACCTATATAAACCTCCACAGCACACTGAACCAGCACCCCCTGAGGAAGCTATCGCGAAACGTGGGTTGGGGTTGCTGGTCCATGTGGTCGCAGATGGTATAATGGCTGGTTGGTATTGTTCATGAATTTGGGAGCTAGTTACAATTCCTTGGTTGTACACATTTGCACTTGGCAATGATGCACTTTGATTAATTTATTACTTGGTGTGATATTTATTTCTGATTATATATATTTGGGTATTTATATATGTATTTACCTGTGAATTGTACTGCATAATTTATGTCATCTACAAAATTATATGTCTGCCATTTTTGTGTACCACACTGGACCATGCTTTTTGCTCTTTTACTTGTTTTAATTGTTTTTAATTCTTGCAACATAATGAATTGGTTATATGTATATTTTTTGTTAATAAAGATGAATTTTTCATTGTATATGACTTGTTGTAGTGGAGAATTCTTGTTGGTTCTTTAATACCCCATATGTGTTTGTAATCTGCTGTATGTGTACATAGTGGGGCTCGGAATGCAAAGAGCGCTCTTTGGCTTTTGGAGGGCAGATTTTGCTGGAATAGTTTTATGGTGCCATGTTGCATTAGCAGAGCCCCTAAAGTACCAATGCAATGGGATCCCCCAAAAAGTGACCCCATTTTAGAAACTACACCTCTCAAGGAATGTATCAAGGGGTATTACTTTGAGCCCAGGAGTGCTTTCCGCAAATAATGTACAAAGTGAAAATTTTAATTTTTAAAGAAATATGCCATTTCGGTGCCCAATATGCTGCGCCCAGTTTGTCTCATCAGAGACATGAATTCCTAAAACTATTAAGTGGGTTATCCCAGGTAGAAAGAAGTTGTATATGTGGGTGCAAACTGCTGCTTTGGCACACAGCAGGGCTCAGAAGCGAAGGAGCAGTGCGCTTTTTAGCTTTTGGAGTACAGATTTAGAGGGATTTTCTGGACGCCATGTTTTTGCAGAGCCCTGGAGGTGCCAGTAAATTGGAATTCCCCAATAAATGACCCCATTTTGTAGGGGCATTTTTAGAGTCTCTACAAATGTGACAAGGTGTCCAAAAACCAATCATCTAAATCTGCGCTCCAAAACAAATATCGCTCCTTGACATCTGCGCCCTCTTGTGTGCCTAAACAGCAGTTTATGCCCACATGTATGACACCGGTGTACCCAGGATAACGTACTTAATGCCATATGTGGGTATAAACTGCTGTTTGGGAACAGCCGGACACAGAAGGGACGGAGCGCTATTTTGGTTTTTGGAGAACAGTTTGCTTTTTAGATGTTATTGCACTTTTGCAGAGCCCCTGAATTGGCAGTAAAGTGGAACCCGCAGACACATAACCCCACTTTGGAAAGTACACCCTTCAAGGGATTTATCAAGTGGCGTAGCTAGCATTTTTAACCCTTGAGCGTTGCATTAATTTAATTTCCAGAAAGGAATGCGCAGCTGATAATGAAAAGTGAAAATTGCAATTTTTCCAGAGACTCGCCATTTCAGTGCCCGATATGCTGTGCTCAACTTGTGTCCGCAGAGACACACACTTCAAAAACTTAAGCAGGTATCCCGGGCACAACAGCTTTTGGATCATTCGTCTCTGATACAAGCCGGGCATAAAATATTACACACTGAAATTAAGTATTCCTGGAAAAATTGTCATTTTCACCTTTCATCATCAGCTGCGTATTCATTTCTGGAAAATTAATTAACGCAACACTTGGGGGTTAAACATGCTTACTGTATAAATTCCTTCAGGGGTGTAGTTTACAAAATGGGGTCACGTCAAGGGATTCCACTTTATTGGCGTTTCAGGGTTCTGAAAAAGCGTACTGGTGTCCAAAAACCAAAGTGCCTAAATCTGTGCTCCAAAAAACAAAATAACGCACCTTCCCTTCTGTTCCCCGCTGTGCCCAAACAGCAGTTGATACCACATATGACATTAAGTACGTTATCCTGAGTACACCAGCGTCATACATGTGGGCATATACTGCACTTTGGGCACACAGTAGGGCTCAGAAGGGAAGGAGCTCTATTTGGCTTTTGAAGTATATATTTAGATGTTTGGTATCTGGACGTCATGTCATGTTTGCAAAGCCTCTAAAGTTCCAGTAAAGGGGAATCCCCCATTTTGAAAACTGCATCCCTCAAAGAATTTATCAGGGGGTGTAGTGGACGTTAGTATCCCAGATGTGAATGCACAGCGAATGGTGAACAGTGAATATGTAAGCTGTGCAGAGTACATTGGGTACACTAAATTCCCTACTATATCTCCAGTAGCTCCTATGATTGGGGGGGGAGGGGGGGGGGTCACTCTGGGGGTCTCTTCTGGTGTCTTTTCCCTTGTAAGCTCTAAATTTGGGGTGTCCCCTGATATATGCTCGCACAGCTTATACATTCCCTTCCTGCCGCAGCCAGTTGTGTTCTAATGATTTGGCGATTTTTGTCGTTTTTATCTTCACATTGTACAAGCTATATTTTCTTTATTTTTCTGGTGATGTAGCCATATGAGGGCTTGTTGTTTGTGGGGTGAGATGTCTTTTGTAATGGCATCATCTTTGGGTGCCTATAACGTATAGAATACATTTTATTAACTATTTCTTGGTGGATTTAAAAAAAATAAAAAAATCCATCAATTCTGGTATTGCTTTTTACCTTTTATTTTTTTTTTCTGTGCAGCGTACAGCATAAGTTACATGTTACCTTTATTCTGTGGGTCGCTACGATTACGCCGATACCTCATTTATATTGTTTTTTTATGAGTTACTAGTTTTGCAGAACAAAAACCCATTTGGGGAAAGAAATCAATTATTTATGCATCGCCATCTTCTGAGATGTGTAGCAATTTTTTTTTCAGTTGACGGAGTTGGTTGAGGGCTTATTTTTTGCGGGACAATCTGTCCTTTTTATTGGTACTGTTTTGGGGTACATATGACTTTTTGATAATTTTTTATAGCATATTTTTAAGGCGAGGTGGCGAAAAATCATTATTTCCTTGCTTTATTAATTAATTAATTTATTTTTTTTCAAACTTTTTTTTTTTTTTTTTTTTACATGTCCCACTAGGACACCTGAACCGCTGATTCAGCACTATAGACTGCAATACACGTGGCCGCGGTCATATCTGACCACTGCATCCAAGGGGTTAAGACCCCCGATCGAAGCTGAGCAGGGTGTTAGCTGTCAGATACAGCTAACACCTGCGGCATTTACTTTCATTTTCAAACACTTAAGATGCCGCGGTCGCTATTGACCGTGGCATCTTAAGGGTTAAACAGCGGGGATCAGTGTTATCACCGTTCCCGCTGTTGCAGCGGTAGCCTGGCTATCAGATACAGCTGGGCTCCCATGGTGATCACACGGGCTCTGCTTCTGAGCCCGGTCGATCACCATCTCGTACCTCTACATGGGGATGCGGAAACTAACCATATTCCCTGACGTACATGTATGTGAAATAGCGTTAAGGGGTTAAAACACTTTCTTTACTTATTAGATTGCAACTTCAAATATAAGATTAAGGTTTAATATTATATTAAAACAAGTGCATAGGAAAATTGACAAAAGAGGATCTACAAATACCTTAAGGAGATATGAGGCTTTATCCATCTCAGCTTTACCAACAAGCTGGCAGAGCAAATCAAAATATTGCCCAGGCTGAACATCTGATAAATTCCGTCTTGAGCTAGAAAAACTTTGCAATCCCGACTGCCAATTCCGGAAGGTCTCTATAGTTTTATGATCTTCGGAAGTAAAACTGTAACCTTTACTTGCAGTCCTTGGAACGAGTGGAGCATTAACAGCACCTTCAAATACTAATGCAGAGAACCCGCTACTATTGATGGCTTGAAATTCATTATTAAACTTTTGGATCTAAAAACAAAAAGCAAAAGATTAATAAAAACAAACAAACAAAAAAAAACAAAAACAAAAAAAAAAAACACACACACACACACACACACACACACACACACACACCCACACAAAAAACAAATATATCTTATTATACATGTTGAAGATGTTAGGCTAATTTCATGTTTGCGCTGGAGTCTCCACTGCAGAAACGGACAGAAATCAGAGGAGAGAAAAGTCCTGGGCAGAGGACTTTTCTTTTTGACCGGTTTCAGTATAAAAACAGCGGACACCCGACACCACTGTGTTAGCGGACCTGAACGACGGAGAGCCGGGTGCAGATGTGAACCTAGCTTTATAGTAATAAGTATATGAGTAATAATTATATAAAACACGAAGAACAAAAAATTCACAAGATTTTACTCACTAAAAACCCAAATATTCTGCTCATACCTAAATTAGGATTGGGAAGTTTATTCATATAGCACATTAGTAAAGCTGCAAACAGGAACACCACATACATTTAAAAGATTACAAACTTCCAATAATACAAGACATTTAGCACCACATTCTTACTCTGATCATTCTGTTCATGTCAGGAGAAGAAAGTACAGAGAAGACTCAGTCATCCCTTTATATCCGATCCAGGATGAGCCACTTGTGGGATTGCTTGTAATAGGGATTTAGAGCTCCAATACTACTTATAACTCATTCCACTCGCACTACTAGGCACAATTATGTATGCAACATGTACAGACTGTGGCCCTGGTAGTTTGCATTACATAGTATGAGAGAAACAGTGGCATAACTAGGAATGGCTGGGCCCCAAGGCGAACATTTGACATTGTCGTCGTCCCCCCCGAACCGCCGCCCCCAACTCCTCCCACCCAGCCACATGTGAACATACAGATACTTTTATTACAGGTACATTACCATTAAACCTAAAGTGTAAATGTTGCATATGTCTCCAGAGAAGTAAAATTCCAATCGTAATAGCATTTCATCATTTTAGCTTTCTTTACTCTATATTGGATGTTACCTGGTCCACATTCCGCAATCAGGGTGCATTTATAGTTTACAGATGAATGATTTTTATGAAGCCTAAAAAAAAAAACAAAAAAAAAAACAAACAAACAAAAAAAAAAAACACAACATACCTTTATTCTATGAAATCGTACAATATCACCAATTTTGTAAATTCGTGGAAGAGCATCTTGATTTCCACTGAAAAAAGAGCACTTCAGTTTGACATTGGACTGGTCCACTATAGTGACAATGGAACAAAAATCTGTGAAAAAAAATACTTTTTTAATATGTCATTGCAGAAAAATACTTCCTACTTATCAGCTACTTTTGCCTCGATCATCCACTTTGAGAGAGGAAGACGAGTGTGTTGAACCACTATTGATTGAATACTGATGACCTATCATACCCCATAGTCCTTCACCATTGTGAAACATATTAAACCAGCACCACAGTTAGAAAGGTCACATAGGCGTTACATACAGGTGAGCCTTTTTCACCATGAAAATTCATGCCTCCTTTGCGGTGATCTCCATTTGAGTGGCAGGGACAGGGAGCTGTGTGGAAATCTCACCTGGTCCTGTGTTTTTGCATTTGCGCTGGTGTATTAGAACAGTGCATGGCTTAGTAATTTAAAGCAACGAAGCCGCACTCGGTGTTACAAATTGTCAAATTCAATAATGTGATATATATGAATATCCTGGCAACAAAGGCACAATTTTCCATGGGGAAAAACGTATTACATCAGGAGATCTACTTGTGTTGCTGGTTTACTATGCTTCACCCTGATGTCAGACTCCAATTAAGGCTCTGTACACATTTATACCAAGTTTACATTTCTGTAGGATCTATTTCTAAGTGACCCTCCTCTGATGCTCTCCCACCCAATGTAACATCCTGAGATGAAGAGGGTATTACAATTGCTGATGCAACTATACCATGTTCAGCAAATATGGAGCACAGGTACTACTTTGATCAGTAAGACCGGTATGACCATGTCATACAGTTGCTGTAGGATTACCGACCAGCATGTAGTAGTTTATCTTTGACAGACTTTAATAGTGGACTCTACTGACTTATCAATTCAGGTCGACAGCTTTTTTATATATAGGATACAGTTGTGTAGATGACTACAGTATTCTACCCACAAACAACAGAAACCTGTCACGAACTGATGCCCTCTGTCATGGGGATGATAATGTAATAATACAAATATTTCACTGAGATTTACTTTATTATGGAACAGAATAACATACAGAACAGAGCCTCAATTTTCTCGTTTTGCAAAGTAGTGCACAGCAGTTCATGTGCTACAGCTGTTCTTTCTCCCACAACACAAGTTTGCAAACAGTGAATTTGAGGCAATGGAGAGCTGTAATTGGTCTTCCAGATGCATAAAGGAACTGCTCTACTTATTTCTCCCAGTCTCCATTTTGGATAATTTTGTGCACTGCATTTTACAGCCTTAGAGGCACTGCTGTGCCTTTTCTCACCTTAATGCATGAGGGGATGGTATTCTCAGATAGCTCACATGCAAGAAATGCAAGGTACATTTATTTTTATAAATATTAAAATGTATTAATATACACTGTTTAGCTATAACATTACAGCCACTAAGAGGTCAAGTGACTAAGGATATGTTCACATCTGCATCAGAGGGTCTGTTCAGAGCAGTGCAGAATTTGTCTAAAATCATGAATGAAAAAGTCTGCCAGGCAAAACTTTTGTGTCTAGGTAACTGAAACAAGAAAAACTGATGTGTCTCATACCCAGTTATAGTCAATGGGGTCTCTCAGAACCCATTGTTGTCCGTCGTTATAAAAATCATTTTTAATGGGAGACAGTTTACAAATAAGTTATTCTGCTTTGAAGCCTCATTTTCATGTAAATCGTAGTTTTAATCTGATAGGGAATGTAGATTGTGAGCCCTATATGGGACAGTGATTGAAAAAGTCTATAAAAGCGCTGAGGAATATGTTGGCACTGTACAATTAAGCAAAATAAATATGCAAATAAAGGCAAAAGTAATTGGGGGGCTGTGTCTTAGCTTGCCTGGGCTTCATTCTCAACTCTAAATTCCCAGGCAAAGCACTTTTCCTCTGATTTGCTTCCGAATAAAAGTTGAACAGAGGAATACATGGAAACTGTAGAATCACCTCTACAAGGGTTATAACAAATTTACTGCTGACAAATTCCCTTTAATGTTTAGACCGTATCAGACTGTAACTTTATATGTCCAGGCACCATCTGCACATTAAAGGACACGACTGGTGACGGCTCATACAGCTTTATATATGTGTAATGAAAGTAACCTCTATCACAGAAACGGCTAGACCACTGTATAAGTAATGGTACAATGTCATCCCCTCTACCTCATATATTATAGGATCTTGCGAGCAGGGCCCTCAGTCTCATTGTGTAAATTGACTATTACTCTAATGTATCTTTTTGTCTGTACTTCAACCCTACAGTTTGTAAAGTGCTGCGGAATATGTTAGCGCTATATACGGTAAGTAAAATGTATTATTATTATTAGTCCGTTGTGTCATTCCTACAACGAAACTGAAGAACGGATTGAAACAATGCAAGTGTAAAAGCATCCTGACACTGGTTATCCTGTGACACTGGTTATCCTGTGACACTGGTTATCCTGTGACACTGGTTATCCTGTGACACTGGTTATCCTGTGACACTGGTTATCCTGTGACACTGGTTATCCTGTGACACTGGTTATCCTGTGACACTGGTTATCCTGTGACACTGGTTATCCTGTGACACTGGTTATCCTGTGACACTGGTATCTGTGAAGTGGTGGAATACATTAGGCAGCAAGTAAACAGTCAGTTCTTGATGTATTGGAAGCAGGAAAAGCACTGTAAGGATTTGAGCAATTCTGACAAGAGCCAAACTTGATCTCTAGTTGGAAGGGTATGAGCATTTCTAAAAACTGCAGTTCTTAGGGGGTGTTCCCAGTATGCCATGGTTAGTACCTACTAAAAGCGGTTAAAGGGCAACCTGTCTACTGGTAGCAGCTCACTGGTACACATTTAGAATGGAGGCTAGCCCATTTGGCTCAGTTCCTCAGCAAACTACTGTAGTACAAATTGTTGAAAACATTAAAGGGGTTTTCCGGGCAAAAAAATGTCTGTTAGTGCTACTAATGGGTTAATAAATGCACCCATATACCTTCATCCGTGTTTTGATTGATTTCTGAGTGTCTCTGGGAGCTCCTGCATTTGTTTACATGCTTCAGCTTCCTGCTATGTAACTTTCACACTAACCCCTCCTCTCTCTCTCCCTCCCTCCCATACACCCCCCTCCCTGTCTCTCTGGCTATCCCACCCTTCCCTACCTACTCAGCCCAACCCCCGACTCCATTATATACTTACCTTCCTGGGAGACGGCTCCTCCTTCTTTGCTGATTCTGAAGGTGCACACTCTTTTCCAGCGCTGCTCCACCTCTACTGCGCATGTGAAAGCTGCGCAGTAGAGGTGGGTTATCGGCAGCAGTGCGTAGAGAAGCGCTTGGAAAAGAGGGCGTCCCTACAGAATCAGTAAAGAAGGAGGAGCCATCTCGCCGGAAGAAGCGTGGAGGATAAGTATAATGGGGTGGATGGGGGGGGGGGGGGAGGAGAGTAGTAGTGACTATCCGTTTCCGGAAATGGGGAAATGGATCGTCACCGGATAATCAGAAAATATGGGTAAATATACATATTTGATTAATTATGTTATTTAGAAAGTAGGAGGGTGTTTAGATTAGTGTAGGGATTTCCAGTTATCCCGGACAACCCCTTTAATATTGACTATGTTGGAAGGGTGTCAGAACACACAGTGCACTGTAGCTTGCATGGCGCGGAATACTGGTCAGAGTGCCCATGCTGCCCCCCGCCTATAGTTCCAAAGCACCTACAATGGGAATGTGAACATCCAAACTGGACAACGGATTAATGGAAAAAGGTGGCCCGGTCTGTTAAATTACATTTTCTTTTACATCATGTGGACTACCTGGGGAAGAGATGGCACCAAAATGCACTAATGCACTGGGAAGAAGGCAAGCTAGCATTGTTATGGTGTGGGCAATGTTCTGCTGGTAAACATTTGGTACTGGTATTCATGTGAACATTACTTTGACACATACCAGCTACCTACAGTGGCCACACAGCTGAAGACAAAGTGCATCCTTTTATGTACATGGTATTTATTTATTTATATATGACATATAACATCTGGTTTTGGTTACTCACTATAAAAAAAAAAAAAAAAAAAAAAAAAAAAAAAAGGGGGAGAGTGGAAGTAAATCACACAACCTTCAGGTCAAGATGACAAAAACTAGCAAAAAAGTCCCTATAAAGAAAGGAAAATTCAATCACTGGCCTACCTCTCAATAGCCACAGGATATCCTACAAACGTCTATACGGCATACCATAACAGATTATGAAACCATTCATTATATAGTCTATCTGGTCCTCAAAAATTCTTACAGTTCTACATAACTAAAAAGCATTTTAAAGATAATTTATTTATGTTCCTGCAAAGCTCTCATTATTTTGTAGCTTCAAGGGAAAGCTGGGTAATTTGGAATATTTAATTAGTCGTACATTATTACTAGGCACTTTATTGAGAATGTATTATTGAGGACAATTCTGCCTAATAAGATTCCTACTGCAAGTTAAAAAAATAAAATAAAAAATAAACTAGGTAGCACAGAGCTGGTCTTATATTTTCAGGGGAAGACAACCTTACAGTAAAAACACCAAAAGAATGAATGAATGAATTAAATAAAAAAGTACTCTGCCATTGTACATATAAATAAATATAAGACTATATCAATAAAATCACTGATGTTAAAAAACGGCTGAAAAATGTACACAACAAGCTTGATGATGAAACAAGGTCTTTGGTAAGACTATAAAACAGTCCTAACAAACTTTATTTGGGAAAAAGTACTAGTACAAAAATAGATTTTTATCATTTCTACAACAGGGAAAGTAAATACATTACCTACATCCAACGGTGGGGTAGGACTAGGTTCCTCAAAAACCAGGGGGTAAACAGAGAACAGCAAAGCTACAAAGCTTATGCATACATTACTCAGGGCTGGTCCATGAACTATACCATTCTACAGTGTAGAGACAGTGGTTTCCATGCAAGCAGAATTTTAAATACATGTATTTTATTAAAACTGCATGATTTCCTATTATATAAACAAATAAAATAACTAAAAAGATTATACAGAGGACAACCCCTTTAAGTATCACAATTATTAGAAGCGTAAGTACATAGAGTATGCACTGAAAAATGGAAAAACTGACAGACAGAGCAAAACAGTTAAAGGGTATATACGGTTTCTAACATTGATGGCTTAGGGTAGGCCATCAATATTAGATCTGCAGGGGTCTAACACTAAGGACCCCCATAGATCACCTGTACCGAGACAGCACAGCTCTTGTAATATTTACATACTGCAGATTGGGCTGCTTACTTGCCACACAAACTGTAGAGGTGAGTGTAGTTACTGCAGCGCTGACTTATAGACTTTATAAGATGGGACAGTACTGCAGTACCTATACTGGCCGCTACAGTAAAAATTACAGAGAGCCATGCTGTTAGAAACTGAATAACCCCTTTAAAGGCAGCCTTTCATACCAAAAATAGTGTTGAGGCATAAATGTAAACTCCAAGGCTAGACAAATCATAGTAGGTAGCATGGTAGAGCCATGCTGTAGGCCTGAACCTCTGCAAATTGATTGAAATATGATTTTTGTACGTTTTAAAATAATAAAATAAAAGTTCAACAAACAGACTTTCTACTAGTAACAGCGGACTCCCATCCCCATTTCCCCTACTAGTGACAGCAGGCCTTTCTTTACTTCTCCAGAGGTTTAGTAGGGTCAGTTCCCTTTTTCCTCAATAAGCACTGACAGGAAAGGACTTTCCCCAGGTTCCCAAGTACTCACACTTATTCCCCTTCTGGCAGGAAGGGGGTTTCTGGCAGGGGGTTCCATTCTGCTCCTATAATCATCAGAACATAGCCATCACCCCCCCCCCCCCCCATCCAGCCTGACTTTATGTCCACGATTTCAGTTGAAAAGGACACCTGACAGACCCCATTATAGTTAAATGAGATCCTCAGGCTCTCTTTGTTCCAACATAGAATGGATCCATTTTTCTGTTCATCTGGTACCCTAACACAGAAGAATGTAAACACAGACGCAAGAGTGAACCTAGTGTAAGGGTATGATCACAGAAACCTTTTTTCTTGGCAAATCTGTAAAAAGCCACAATGGTGGCAACAATTGCTAGGGTCATATGCTGACTGCAACAAAAATCCAAAGGAAATCTGCAACATATAGCACAGAAAAATCTGCTAAATTTTTCAGCAATGTGTAAACATGGTTTTGTATAATCCCATTTAAAGAGGACCTTTCATGTCCTCATGAAAGTACGGTTTTATATACCACTAGAATGCCGACAGCGCGTTGATTTCAGCGCACTGTCGGCTTTCCTGGTATGTGCCCTGATGGTGGAGATATCGATGCAGTTAATTTCAGTACCAATATCTCCCCACTATCAAGAGGGGCGTTCCTTATAGCTCTGCCTCATCGCTGGACTGTGAGGAACGCCCCCTCTGACTATACTCTAACATAGTATTGTACTGTCAGAGGGGGTGTTCCTTACCGTGCAACGATGACGCTGAGCTGTGAGGAACGTCCCCCCCCCAGTACAAGTCTTTGGATGAATACTGTCGGGTACGTGTTCCTCACAGCCCAGCGATGAGGCTGAGCTATAAGGAACGCCCCTCTGACAGTGGGGAGATATCGGCGCCGATATCTCCACCACAGGGACACATACCAGGAAAGCCGACAGTATGCTGAATTCAGCACAATGTCGGCTTTCTAGCGGTATATAAAACCACGCTTTATGAGGACATGAAAGGTCCTCTATAAAAGGAGTATATCATCTCCTCCAAAGAATACTCAGCTGTCACCAGCATGTTATGGAGCACATTACAGTAATAAACAAAATACCTTTGCTACGTATGTCACTTTAGTAATTTTTGGGGAAAAACAACTTTGAAGTCTTATGCAAATGAGGAAGTTAGTGCTCTGGGGTCAGGCCTTCAGCTCCGAGCTCTTGCCACTCAGCCACTACCATCTCCTGCATGTACTACCCCATGCAGTGAGAGTTGATCCTCCCACTGTTATGACATCATCCATCCTATCTGAGCAACAACATCAGTAATCCCAGGGCTGAAGGTTTGCCTCCGTTGCACCAACTGCCTAAATCACATAAGATCTCAAAGTTTTTTCTAGAAGAGTGACATACATAACAAAAGTATTTTATTTATCACAGAAAGGAGATAGACTCCCTTTAATAGCATCACGCTGTTAATTTGATGCAGATTTCTGCAGGTTGTGCTGGTGTGAGCCTTGCTTGTCATATGTAGAGAAAAACCAAAAAGGAGTAAGAATTGGGTTTTATGGGGGGCATTTAAAGGGGTTGTCCAGGCAAATTCTTTATATTTTAAATAGACCGAGGTAGGTGAAAAAAAAAAAAAAAGTCATACTCTCCTTTCCCGGAGCGGCCCAGTCCTGCCGGTCCATTGTTATCTTCCAGCGGAAGTCCCCGCTGAGGCCAATCAGCGACCTCAGTGAAGGGTACATGACGTCACTACTTATGACATCCCAGGGGCTGTTCCTAAGGCCGCTGATTGGCCTCAACAGTCACGTGACCGCTGAGGGCAATCAGCAGCTTCAGAGGAAGGGATCCAGGACGTCACAGCCGCCGAGCAGTTTCATTTTCAGACGACTGTGCTGGTAGGACACTGGATAACCTAATGCTCATACAATGGACCTTACTGGTAACGAAGGAGCTAATTTAAAAAATTAAACTTAAACAAAATTAGTATGATAAACTAATGTAATCACACACATAGTAGGAAATTAGAGGTCCCTGTGGTTATGACAGTAGTGGGTGGGCACAGACATTGTGGGCGGGACTTAGTCTTCATACAGTTGCTCTTCCATAACCTTTGAAGGAAATAACGCACAGTCCAGGTTTTCTAGCAATAAACACACAGCAGTAGAATACCCACCTGTCCCTTTACTACGGTATGGAAGTTTGAAAAATATCACCACACCAAACACGTTGGCCACCGTGCCCTCCTTCAGCTGGTCCAAAGGCGTGTAAACGTACCTCTGTGCAGGACCCTAAAACAAGAACACAATGACACCTTGTGACCACATGTCCATTGCTATGCAATGTCCTGAGCCTGAATAGACACAGCGCAGAAACCTACACTCATTCTCCAGGCGCTTCACCACAACACGGAGACACGTGACACTACGGGCGCGCGCTTCTCAGCCTGTAGTCGAGCTAAGCTTTCTCGGGGCTGACGTGACGTAACAGGAACAGAGTGGGAGGAGCTAAGTAAAGTAGGAGTATGAGGAGTGAGATGTGACAGTGCGGCACGGGGGAGTGCTGTGTAGTACATAGTGATGGATTTGGGGGAGAGGCTGCAGTTGTTCGGATCATTATAGGCGTTCATGCTCTTGTGTGTCTGTCACAATTCATTCTCATATATCACTGTGTTCTCTTCTGGGTCAGTGCTTGGAGATAATGTGAAGTAAGGCTAGGTTCACTTATGTGTCGCAGATTCCGCCTAAACTCGTTGGAGAGAAAAGTTCTCCTTGCAAGGAGGACTTTTCTCTACGCTGGTTTCAGTATAAAACCAGCAGAAACCCTACGGACTCCACATAGTCTATGTGGTCCATGGGTGACCACTTTTCAAGCGGCAGGGTCTCCGTCTTTCGGGTCCCCATGCGGACCCAAACGCTAGTGTGAATCTAGCGTAGATCTGCCTCTGTGACTTATACTACGTCTGGATCTGCATGGGAACCCAAAAGCTGGAGAGTCTGTCCACTTAAAAAAACGCTTACCTCTGAACACCATGGACTGTAATGGGATCCACAGGGTCAGGGCTGACCGAGATTTTTGTGGGCCCTTGGGCAACAGAGCCTCAGAGGGCCCCTTTTGGAGCAACCCATGCACACCGTAGCCAAAAAACAACTGAAATTGGGTGTCTTTTTTGCTGAGGTGGACCTACTGGAGTGGACTGTAATACAGTCCAGTCCATACAAGTAGACAGAACCTGTTCAGACATGAGAAAGTAAAGAGGAATGTTAGGCAGACGTCTGCCCCGTACTCCTCTTTATTTTCTGCCCTCTGGTTCACGGTGGTGGATGCAGAGCATCAGCATGCCCTTGCGGCTTTCCACCGTTGATTAGGCGCAAATGAATGAGTCTAATCAGTGGTGAGTCTCAAGCCGCGGCCTCCGAATCAACTGCAGAATCCAAGGCAAGATTGAAAAGGACACTACTTTTTTTTTTTTTATTAGTGTACTGCACTAGCTTTCAATGGGAGGCAGAATGAGGGAAGAATCTGCCAGCTGATTTGGGGGCGAAATCTGCTGCAAAATCAGCGCCAGATTCCACCATGTGAACAGGACCTGATTCTGTTAACAGTGCAATGAACGCTTTCATCTGTATTAATGGAAGTGCTCAATGCAAAAACTGAGTTGGCCCCCAAAGATACATATATAAATATATACAGGGACATAACTAGCAAAGACTGGGCCCATAGCATACTTTTGACTTGGATCCCCCCATGGCATAGCACCCCCTTTCCTGGCCTCCACACAGTATAACACCCCATTTAAACACACTATAATGTCCCACAGTGGCCACTTCACACAGTATAATATTCAATAGCGGCCCCTTCACAAGGTAAAATGTCCTATAGTGGCCCCTCCACACGGCATAATGTCCCATAGCGGCCCCTCCACATGGCATAATGTCTCATAGCGGCCCCTTCACAAGGTATAATGTCCCATAGTGTCCCTGTCATCGGAAGCGAACCGGTTCCACTCTCTAATTGTCAGGAGATGTCCAAATTAATTAATTAAATCACACTCAGCAAATCAACACAGAGACAGGTGATTCTCTATGATAATTCTCTTCCCCGTTTATTGAGGCTGTACACAGGATTATAAAGGAACATAATGGCTTTATGCCAGCTTACACATCACAGAATACATCACACAAAGCATGCAATACAGTTAGTCAGAAATAAGTGGGCGTTCTGCATGGTCCGCACGTGGATAGCACATGGACTACTGGTATCCGCCATCTTGGATGCATAATGAGCATCTGACCACATAGGCTCTTCTTTGTCAGTAGACCTTGAAATGTTTCATGAGATATTTTCAATAAGGCCTAGCTCTTATCTTACTCCCAGAGAAAAGGGGAGGCAAGAGAGCAAGATGTGGACACTCTTATCTAATAACCTTGTTTATGTAGCGTGAGAAGGGCTTTTAAACAATAGTACATTCTAATGAATAAACTTCTTCAGAAAATACTACATCTATTCCCTTAAAGTGATAGACACAATATTGTTGATTATCGATTCTCAAGCCATTTTCTAATATTTTTCCACAACAATTCCCACCTTTTGTGATAGCAACACAATTGACTCAACCACCTGCACATTCAGAACAAGTCTGCCAGTTTACCCCAGATTCCAGGTGGAGGAACAATTGTACTGATAATCACAACATCAGTTCTTCTCTCACTACTGGCCTATAAGAAAATTCCCTTCTGATTCTACAAAAAGCATATATACTGAATAGTGTCATACCTACGAACAGTATGAATATAATAACTATAGACTGGAATATATAATTTGTGATCTGTTTTGCTGAAGGAGAAAATCCAGTAAACATATCCCCCCAATGATGTGCAGTGAGTATGTCTGAGGCTAAATGTATCAATCGTCCTTGGCTTATAACAGTTTATTGTTTTACTGTTTGTATTGTAGCCCTTAGATGCTTAATTGGATCTACACTTCCTCAGTGGGGGGAGGGTCACATACACTTATGTCTCCTTCTTACAGGAATACATTTCTCTACAATACATATGATCAGGCTGTACATTGCATAGAAGCATAACAGGAATATGGGTGCAAATTGATCCAACAGTCTTTTAGGTTTCTCCGTTTACAGTTTATTGTCCCATTTATCTCTAAGAACATCATCCAGTTGGGACACCACCACCATAACAACAAGGTTTTCCTTGTAATTTTACAGCTGTACTGGTTATCAACAGGACCTGGAAGGGACCGTCAAATGGAGGCCCTTCTCATGTGTCTCTTTATCACCATCCAGCTGATAGATTCCTTCCACAGGTTCTGGAGGGAAGGAGAAAACTCGAGAGTGTACATTAGTCACATGTTTTCGACAATCCATCACATAGTCAGTCAGCACACCATACTACATCTTGAGCAATTGTGAAAAATACAATCCAAATCTAGGGGCTGAGGCCAATTATTCTGTCAGGAGTGTACCTTACAGAAAATACAAATGACAAGTGATAAATACTCTTCACTACTCTGGGGACAGTATGGGGAATGGAACACTTGCTGTATACCCACAGCCTCCATTATTTCTCTCCTTACCTGTCCTGTTTAGTGAGTTCCATTATCACTTTTGATGGTCTCGGGGATCCCATACCTGCACACTACCTCCTTTCAGTAGCTTATCTGCAGTTCCTTTTGCGGTGGCTTTCTGCACCAGAAATGCCTCAGTCCATCCCGAAAAAAGATCAACACACACAAGCATGTACTCATACTTTCCCACCTTTGGTAACTGTATATAGTTAACCTGCAATCTCTGAAACAGGTACAAGGGCTTCAGGGTGTGTTTTTGATAAACCTTTTAATTTTTGGCCTACATTGTGTTTGACACATGTTATGCAGGCTTACACGTATCTGACTGCAGTGAGGCTAAATCCTGCAGCTACCCATCATCTGTTCACCAGGTCACACATGGCTACTTTCGAGTGGTGCACTTAAGCTGTTTGTGCCATCGTTAGGAACAATGATCTCGGTAACATACTCTCTTACTACTGGTCATCAGGACTTGGTCATCATTTTTCATCCTCCTTGCAGTTTCCAAATCTTCTTATCTTCTGGGCTTTTTTGGTCCTGCAGTGTTTTTAGAACCTGAAAAGAGAGGTGAGAGTTTTGGTCTAGTATGGTGACCACCTGCGTTGAGGCATGTTCCCTAGGCTTATCTGCAGCTGGTTTGGTGGCAGCATCTGCCCACACGTTACTTCTATTTTCTTTTGTATCAGCCTTGGTGTGTGTCTTGACTTTGACTATACCCACCTGTATGGGCAGCAGCAAGTCATACATCACCTACTGAATAGCCTGGAAATCCTTTTAGGCTTAACATTAAACGCACAGATAGGACGATAGTCCTGTGCTATACCAAAATCCCAGTGGGGTTACCCTCAACCATTTTACACTGTTTCAGTGAGTGCTTTTAGGGGTGGGGTTCTGCTTGTTTTACCACGTGTTCAAGGACCATGGCATAGAATAATGGTGTAGAATTTACCATCCTTCCCAAATCGAGAGCCAGCTATAAAAGAACTCAAAATCAGGGTTAACAATAGGTTCATCATTTACATGACGAAACCCAACAGTTTCTTGTGGCATACAATCATATTGAACCTATTGGTAACACGTTAAAAGGGATTTTTAGTGACGTGCAGCGTGCAAAAGTGACATGAGGAGGCATAAGTAAGGCACACTGTAGTCTGAGTTGTCCAGCCACTGAAATATGCTTAAGCTGGACCTGGGACACTCACAAGAATGAATTCATATTATAATTCAATATTACCAAAACTCAAAATCTGCATTAACAATGGTTCTTGGTCTTCGATATTTTCTAAATCTTGTTATGAACAATCATATTCATGTATTAAATTACTCTGCGTTCTGACTTACAAGGACAAAGTCAATCCAACAGTGTGTTTTCTCTTATCATGCAAGCAGCAGCCGCCGCATAGCTGCGCGCTCTGCGACTCCCCACTTCTCACATGGTGAGGATTTTTTTTGTAGAACTATAAGCTCAGCATAACCTGCAACACATAATTTTTAAAGTGCCAGCAGCTTCTTTATACAATCCCATAGTAATGCCAAGTAAATTCAGTTTTCTTACAACTTCTACACACTCCAGAATTACAAACAATTCAATGAGGTTAGTAAATACTCAGAATATATCAGCAGAGAAGGCAGAAGCCTTAAATAAGTGATCAAATCAATCCCCTGTTCACATAACAAAAATTACACACAAAAGACATTACAGCATAGCAGATATGTGAGTGACTTCTAATTCACTTAGTCAGCTCTGAAACACAATTTGTCTCTCTTTTTTTCTTTAAAAACATTGTCACATACAGTCTTATGATTAAACAAGTACACATACATGTTCACAAATTTGGGACACCTTATTCATTTTCTAAGTCTTCATGACAGTCTTTATACAATGGGGGACAGTCCTGATTTATTGGGGCATGGTTCGTAACAAAAGAACACAAAATGCAACAGATTTTACTGTCTACATCTAAGGCAGGTCTAGCCTGCTGATCACCCGTACGGTGAGGGTATTTAGACTAAAGATGGCACTGAAGTGCTAGGGCTACACCCTTCCTTTTGTATACCATAACAAACATTGATATCAAATCCTTTTTGCGTTCTCAATTGACTTAAATCAACCCTTGTGTACTTTCTTGGGCAGTTTCAACCAACACATTGCTTTGTTTGATAACCATCCTTTATGTGTATATTAATACATTTCTCCATTCGAAGTTCCATCTTTTTCGCATCCTAAACTTAGGCAACATCTAAACATCCTGTCTTAGGCTTATGAGACTTTCTGAACATTTTCTGGCATCCCTTCACTGCATCAGCAGCCTCTTTTGCTCTTACAATCTCTGCAGCTAGAATTTTTCTGTCCTTGGGATCAGCTCCACACCGCCCAGGCACATTCTCCATGATTTGCCTAACTTCTGCCTCAAAACCTCACCTTCGGCACACTAAGTGTTAATTGAGTGCAGCTTCTTGTTTAGAACCTGGAAAGATATATCCCGGGTGCATACAGTAGCCCCAGGTTGGTACATTCCCCTCCACCACAATTTGGAGAAGACGGGTGGTGGGGCAACCTATCCTCCAAACTTTTCACATGATCCAGCACATTAACAAACCAAATGGGATACAAATGGTCACAAACTGATTCTGTTTCCGTTCCCATTGATACTAATGTAAGCAACTTGTAATGGAAGATAAAGTCCTGCATGCAGGTCTTTATTTTCCGTTAAAAAAGTAAACAAACATGAATGGACACAGAATCAGTCTGTGACCGGTCTCTGTGACACCTAAAGTCCGTTGCTGTCATCCTATGACGGAAAACAGCAATGGACTTTAGAAACGGTAGTGTGAACTCCCCCTAAAGACCCATGTAGCAGAAAATCAGCTTTTTTTTTGCAGAGGCCACTCTTGGCTTTGGCTCAAAAAAACACAACTTTTCTGCAATGTGGATCTTCAGCCTAAGCCAGTGTATTTCTTTGGAAGGCCAACATATAGGGCATACAATAGTCAAGGTATGAAGTTATGAAGGCATGTACCAATGAGGATAGAGTTTCTGCTGTTCCTCAGGTGGAAGTATGAAAATTTGATAATGGAAGATATTTGGTTCTTGAGAGACCATTCTGAGTCTGAGATTGAAAGGGTTATATTTCCTCAGGAGGTGTTGGATGTGTAAGTTACTATTTGGCTGTTAAAAGGGTATTCCCATGTCAAAGATCTTATCTATACTGCAGTCTTATGTTAATTCAAGAGTTTTCCTGTATACATCGCTTTAGCAATGATGCTTCATTTCCCTGCCTGTTAGATTATTCCTACCATTGTTTACACAGCGATTCCTTGGTCCCAGTCCTGTCCTGTGAGAACTGGATGGATGGATGAGTCACTGCTCTCCAGGGGGTCTGAATTCTTTCACTGTTATATACAGCTCTGCTGCCAGGACAATCAGGTGAGCTAATTGCAGTTTGCTGATAAATGGTTGGAGAGTGTGGTTATATCTCTCTATGTAAACACAAAGATAACATTGAGTTTACTGTAAATCCATTGTTTGTGTAAGCTTTCTATACAAGTCTGGGTAATGTAATATATATTTACTGTGCATATTATTTTATCTGTATTTTTATTAGATTACTAGTAATCATAATAAATAATCTCTCATGCCAAAGATAATCTGTATCTACTGAGGAACTTCATAGTGTCTGGTCTATCAAACAGTCAAAACCCGCACACCATCTTGTTGAAAATACAGGAAGTGAGAAGAAGAGGCAGCCTTTAAGCACTGACCTCCAACCATGAGGACTTCTGGAATTAGCTCTAGCTAGCTGGCTTAGATGACATCATCTTCATAGCAGTGATATGCCAGGCCATGACTCTTTATTAATTTGCTATAGGTCTTATTTACATGACACAGAAAAATGTCCATGTACCAGCAATTTTTAAAATACATTATAGTGGATTCATCAAGACCAACATATTATACGGCGACCTAAGGACAGATGATTCTCCAGATTCATGATAAGACTAAGTTCTAATCATAAATCGGGCATCTGCACTGCCAGGCCATGTTCTTCTGCAGAAATTTACACCACAAAAGTGGCATGAATGTTAACCCATGCCACCAGCTCCACCCACTTTTGTAAAAGGCAGTAAGCTAGAGTACAAATGGCACTTATGACTATTTTAGTCGTAAGTGGTGTTAAAACATCCACTAGTTTAAAAAATAAATAAATAAATAAACGCCAAGATAATGGTACAGGTCTTTTAATGGACTATCAAAAACTGGGACTAGTCCTATTTTTGGATTTGCATACGAGTGATAGCTGTTTAAAATGGATCAGTGGGCTGGGAAAAGAACAATAAAATTGTAACGTCTCTGCCTGTTCGGGTCTCTGCGCCACCCTCCGCTCGCGTGCTGCGGCGAAGGAGGCGTGTTCAGTTTGGTTCCTTGTGTAGGTTTCTTGATGCTTAGTCTGAACACGGTCCTAGAAAATGTAATGGATTTCTAGCCACACCCGTGTTCTGAGCATTTCTCTCTGGACCGCATATAGTTAATCTCAGCCTTGCCTGTGTGATTGACAGCCTGTCTACCAATCCAGTCTGGGGCTTCCCTGGACTTTCTATAAACAGGTTGTCAGCCCTCACATGGTCGCTGGTTATTGCTTTTGCATTCTGGCTATTATACCTTGCTGCTTTGTTACCTGTTCTCCTGATTTTCTGACCACTGGCTTACCTTTGACTTTTCTCTTGGATTGTGATTTTGTACTGCATTGCTCATTTGTTACCGACCCCTTGGCTAGCTGACCTCCCTTTGTTGTTGTGCGTCCTGTCTGTGTTCTGTGTTATCACTTACTCAGTATAGGGCTCGTCTTCAGGTTGTCCTTTTACCATTTTGGGTAACTGAGGCAATAGGAAGGGACAGTGGCTGGGGTGAGATTAGGGCTCACCTGTCTCTGTCCTTCCTCCCAGACCCCTGCAGTAGTAAAGGGTATTGCTACGTCTGGCAAGACCCTTACAAAAATTCATCAGTTTTTTTTTAAAGTTCCATAAACGTCATAGATGACAATTAGTTGTTAAAATCGGTAATATGGCTGTTAAATGGATGTAAAATATGTGACACCCAGAGGCTAAAAGATTGTGAAAAATGGCCTATCTTTTCTGCTTTTCATAGATATCGTTTAAAATAGTCATGTGAATACAGCCTAACTGAATTCTGTAAACCACTTGGGGGTTGTAAGGCTGAGGCCCCACATTACGGAAACACATATTTTTTTTTTTTGCAGATTTTGCTGTGCTGTTTGAACCAAAGCCAGGAGTGGATTGAGCAGAAGGTACAGTGGTTTGCAAATGTATTCATACCCCTTGAACTTTTTCACATTTTGTCACATTACAACCACAAACTTAAATGTATTTTATTGAGAATTTAAGCGATAAACCAACACAAAGTAGCACATAATTGTGAAGTGGAACCAAAATGATACATGATTTTCAAAATTTTAATCAAATAAAAATCTAAAAAGTGTGACGTGCAAAAGTATTCAGCCCCCTGTATTCTGATACCCCTAAATAATTCCCAGTGCAATCAATTGCCTTCAGAAGTCACTTAATTAGTTAATAGAGACCAGCTGTGTGTAATTTAGTCTCGGTATAACTACATCTGTTCTGTGAAGGCCTCAGTGGTTTGTTAGAGAACACTAGTGAACAAACAGCATCATGAAGACCAAGGAACTCACCAGAAAGATCAGAGATAAAGTTGTGGAGAAGTTTAAAGCAGGATTAGGTTATAAAAACCTATCCCAAGCTTTGAGCATCACAAGGAGCACTGTTCAATCCATTAGCCAAAAATGGAAAAAGTATTGTATAACTACAATCCTACCAAGACATGGTCATCCACCTAAACTGACAGATCGAGCAAGGAGAGCACTGGTCAGTGAAGCAGCCAAGAGGCCCATGGTCACTCTGGAGGAGCTGCAGAAATCCACAGCTCAGGTGGGAGAATCTGTCCACAGGACAACTATAAGTTGTGCCCTCGGAAGGTCCAATCGACAAGTTACTGAATTTACCAGACCGCTAATCTTAAGGGGACCAATGTATTTCTGTCACAGTTTTCGTGAGGGGATCTTCAATTTCAGGTTCTTTGTCGATAGCCAAACTGTATCCCCTACCTTAAATGTTGGTGCTGGTTTACGAAACCTGTCAGCTGTCTTTTTAAAACTTTCCTGAGCTGCGCTCAACGTCTCCTTCAAAATTGCAAGATCTTGTTGTAAGTTGGTAATTCTTTCTGTAACTGCTGGCACAGAAGCATTCGCAGGAAATCTGGGAAAGATCTTTGGATGATAACCTAGGTTAGCATACAAAGGTGTTACTTTCGTGGAAGCACTCTGCAAATTGTTATAGGAGAATTCTGCCATGGGAAGCAAATCGACCCAATCATCCTGTAGATGACAGACATAGCACCGAAGATATTGTTCCAAGTTCTGATTGGTACGCTCCGTCTATCCATTCGATTGCGGATAAAAGGCAGAGGACAAACAGACATTTATGTCCAATGCAGAACAAAACTCCCGCCAAAACTTTGCCGTAAATTGGATCCCCCCGGTCCAATACAACCTCATCTGGAACTCCATGTAGACGAAAGACATTCTGAACTATTAAATCAACAGTGTCCTTAGCTGAGGGTAGACCCACACAGGGAATGAAGTGAGCGGCCTTTGTCAGACGATCGACTACGACTAATATCGTATTCTTCCCCTTGGAGGTTGGTAATTCCACAATGAAGTCCATAGAGATGGACTCCCAGGGGCGAGTTGAAATGGGAAGAGGTTGTAACAATCATGTTGGTGAAGAACATGATGTCTTACATCTGGCACAAATGTCACAAGAGCGAACATAATTCTTGACATCTGTCTGATAGCCAGGCCACCAGAAAAAACGAGATAAAAAGTCTTGGGTCTTCTGTATTCCCCTGTGACCTGCCATCTTGGAGTCATGCATCAGCTTCAAAATCTTCACCCTCACCCCTTCAGGAATATACAGACATTGATCATGAACCCATACTCCGTTCCTCAGACTTAGGTGTACATAATTTGTGGGTTGTGATAGGAATGGATCTGAATCATAAGCCTCCTTAATGTCACTCAACAAATCTTGGTTGTGGATTACTCCTAAAAAGTTGGAATTCGACAGTATTGTCTTGGGTGGTGTATCAGGAGTAGGGTCCGCGGAATAAATTCTGGATAGAGCATCAGCTTTACCATTACGGGAGCCCGGCCTATAAGAAATTACAAAATTAAATTGGTTAAGAAACAAACTCCAGCGAGCCTGTCGTGTAGATAGACATCTTGCTGATCTAATAAACTTCAGATTACGATGATCAGTGAGGACGATAATTTGTTGTGAAGCGCCCTGAAGATGATGCCTCCATTCTTTAAAGGCAGAGATGATAGCCAATAGCTCCTTGTTCCCTACATTATAATTTCTCTCTGAAGGAGACAGTCGTTGAGAAAAGTAGGCGCAAGGATGCAGTAGACTCTTCTCCCCTGTTCTCTGTGAGAGGATAGCCCCAATGGCACTGTCAGAAGCATCCACCTCAACAATGAAGGCTCGTTCAGGATCAGGATGAATAAAGACTGGAGCTGTAGTAAACTTTGTCTTTAAGCGGTCAAAGGCTTCCTGTGCCTGGGATGACCAGGTAAAAGCTGTCATCTTCTTCGTAAATTGAGTGATAGGGGAGATAATTCCTGAAAAATTCTTAATGAAGCGTCAATAGAAATTGGCAAATCAGATAAAGCGCTGAACTTGTTTAACAGTCCTGGGTACGGTCAATCAAGGGCTGCCTGTATTTTACTAGAGTCCATGCTCAGCCCTTGTGGTGTAATCATGTACCCCAAGAATTGAATTTCCGATCTATGGAGCTCGCACTTTTCAAGCTTTATATAGAGATGGTTATCCCTCAAACGTCCCAAAACAGTCTTCACATGCTGTTGATGTTCTTCGGGAGAATTAGAAATAATCAAAATGTCATCCAGATAGATCACCACAAAGAGGTCTAGAAGATCCCTGAAAATATAATTTACTAGGTGTTGAAAGATGGCTGGGGCATTACAAAGCCCAAACGGCATGACCAGGTATTCAAAGTGTCCATAACGAGATCTGAAGGCGGTTTTCCATTCATCCCCAGACCTGATAGATCACCACAAAGAGGTCTAGAAGATCCCTGAAAATATAATTTACTAGGTGTTGAAAGATGGCTGGTGCATTACAAAAACCAAACGGCATGACCAGGTATTCAAAGTGTCCGTAACGAGATCTGAAGGCGGTTTTCCATTCATCCCCAGACCTGATGCGGACTAAATTATATGCTCCGCGAAGATCTAATTTTGTGAAGATCTTGGCCTGCTGTACATTCTCTCCAGCAGTTCTGGAATTAATGGCAAAGGATAACGGTTTCTAATTGTAACTTTAAGTTCTCGATAGCCTATGCAGGGTCGGAGAGAACCATCCTTTTTCTTAACAAAGAATATAGGAGCCCCTGCTGAGGATGAAGAGGGATAAATGAATCCTTTAGCCAAATTCTTATCGATGTATGTTTTGAGATCCTTCAGTTCTAGTTCTATTAATGGATAAATGGTGCCAAAAGGTATAGCCGCACCTGGCCGAAGCTCTATGGGGCAATCATACGGATGATGTGGAGGAAATTGATCTGCTTTCTTCTTATCACAGACATAAGCAAAGCTCTCATAAATAGGAGGTAGGCTCAGAACTGGAGCTGGATGTTGTGTCTCCATAGTATCAGGAGGTAGGCTCAGAACTGGAGCTGGATCTTGAGTCACCATAGTAGCAGGAATGTGTTTCCCTAGAAAATGTATCCCTTTCCTTTCCCAGTTGATAACAGTGTTCTGGGTCTGTAACCAGGGGAAACCCAAAATAATAGGAAAATGCGGAGAGGTGATCAGCATAAAAGTAAGTATCTCTTGATGATCTGGTTTCAAAAGGATACTCAGGGGTACGGTGTGTTTTTATCCAAAGGTCCTGAGACTAGTGGAGATCCATGCACTGTCTCCAGCACCATAGGAGAAGCCCTCTTCCAGAATCTTATCCCATGCTTCTTAGAAAACGAAAAGTCTATAAAGTTTCCACTGGCTATCATGCCTGTACTAGAAATCCACTGAGAATTGATCAAGATCTGAATAGGGAGGCAGTGTGATCCCTTCTCTCTTCTTTCAATGTGAGGAACAACAGAGGATATGACAACGTTCAGAAGTAGAGTTGGCTCTGAAACAACGGACTCAGAGTCAGAGAAGTCACATTCAGCAACTGCTGCGGCGGTTCTAAGTGGACAATTAGAACAGTTCATAAGGAAGTGACCCAATCCACCACAGTACAGGCACAAGCCTTTTCGAAGCCTGTGTTCCTTACAGTCCTTACTCTGACGCCTCTGTAGGGAGTCTATCTGCATAGGTTCGGGCTCAGCCTCCCGGGGAGACTTGCTCAGAGGACCCTTAACAGACAAGGAAGGAGAAAAACTGTTACTCGCATTCAAGGCGACCCATCTCTCTCTCTTGTCTGCGTTCTGTAATATGAGTATCAATACGGATACAATGGTTAATAAAATTATCCAAGCCGGAGGGAGCCTCTGCTCGGGCAAGCTCATCTTTAACAGTACTGGATAAACCTTTACGGAAAAGTGGAAACTGAACATCACTGTTCCAGTTCGTATCAATAGCCCATCTTCGGAACTCCATAGCATAGTCTGTGACAGAACGCCTGCCCTGGCGTAAAGTTAATTTAGTTGCTTCGGCAGCAGCACGCCGGTTAGGATTTGACTCATAGCTGTAAGGAAATTTGTCAGATTGTTTAAAAGGGGATCATCAGTCTCAATTAATGGCTTGGCCCAAGCTAAGGCTTTGTGAATCAGAAGCATGATGATACACAATACCTTGGACCGATCAGTTGGAAACTGGCTTGCCTGGGCGTCAAAATACAACCGGCATTGATTTATGAAGCCACGGAACTTGTCACGTTCACCGCCAAATTTAAAAGGTAGTAAATTTGGAATAGGAATGACAGCGGGAACAGTTACCTGCGTCTCCAATTGCGTAGCCCGGTTACATAGTTCTTGAATTGCTTGACCGAACACCTGGGCGTTATGGTTAGACTGTCCGTCTATTGCTTCAATTCTTTCTTTTAAGGACTGCATCTCAGCATGCATAGTGGTGGTAAGATTGTATCATTTCTTAAAACGCACCTCCAAACTCTCTGACCCGGTGATCTCCATCATCATGGCCTGAGTATTCTGTCAAGACTCTCTTACTGGGCTTCCGGAGACCAATGGCTGGGATCTGTAGTTCAACAGGTGGTATGCTGGAACTTGTAATGCACTGACAGTAGCAGGTATCCACAGCGCAGCAGGCAGTAGGAGGTATCCACAATGCAGCAGGCAGTAGCAGGTATCCACAATACAGCAGGTAGCAGCAAGAATCCACATGGATATGTCACCAATAAACAATGCAGCCACAGTACTGATTGTATCTCCCCGGTTGACTTTGCATCAGCCTATGTAGGTAGGCTAGTTTAAATAAGAACCATTCAATACATTTTTTGATGCTTGGCCTGGCTGGTTTTAGCCAATGTAAATGAGTCTTTAGAGTAAGGAAGAGCCTCCATGTGTGGTGGTCCTGCCCTCAAGCCCGACGCTATTGGCTGGCTATCCATTGCACAACGACTCTTTGGACAGTCTTTCCCATTTTAGACCCCCTTATTTCTTCTTAATCTTAAACCCTCTAATTTGAAATAAGCTACTACAATACATATCGCCTCCAACTGGAGTAAATCTTTTCAGTGGCTGAGGTCATGCAATGGGTGGATACCATCATGCTTCATGAGAAGATTAATTCCATTAGGGTGGAGGGTTGTGTGTGTAGTTCTTTTAAACAAAAAAAAAGGAAATGCTTCATTCAACAGTTGGGTAGGCGCTGGTCCATTTCTCATCCACTACGATTACTATATCGGCTCCTGGATTTGGTCCTGATTCCTGCACTGCTGACGTCCCTTTGAGACGGAGGAATTGGCGGCTGACAAACACTCAACCATTTGTTATATGTCTACTGTGGGAGTTGTGACTCATTCAACCCCATAAGGTGAATGGCCAATTTTGCCTTTCTTAAACGATAATACACAGGGCATATGCTCGGTGCTGTTTTTTTCTTTTTGTATATTTACCTCCTCGTCCTTTAATCACTTCAGTACCGGGCCAATTTCTGATCCAGGACCAGACACGTATGTGTGGTTTTGAGTGCTGTAACATTTTTATGATTTGCATTATTCAACTAATTTCTGCGTCTTTTTTCGGTGCACATAGGGCTTTATTTTTATGTTTTTATTTTTGCATGTGTGTTCATTTTTTTTATATCTGGGAAAATATAAACAAAAGAGAAGGGAAAACGTGTCTATTTCTCACTTTTCATTTTTTTTTATTTAATAACACAAAGTATTACTAAAAAACTTTTTAAAATAGTTTTTACTCTCCGTTACGGTAATTTTTATTTTGTATGGTGTCGTCGAGCCTGGGGCTATAACCTTTAATAAGGGCGTGTTTTTGGCGTATTATTTTATTTATTTTTTTAAATTATTTTATTTACTTTTGTTTTTTTTACTTTTTATTTTTATTTTTTTACCTTGTGTCCCCATAAGGTCATAATAGACCTTTGGGGACATCTGATCACTTTTTTTTTGGGGGGGAGGCTGATTTCCCCTGTAACTGGGGCTGGTACATTCAGCCCCAGTTACAGGAGGAATACAGCCTCCTGCACGTTACTATAGAGCTGATCTGGGTCCTGTAGGACCCAGCAGCTTTTACAAATGCTGATCCCAGCGGACATCCGGTTCAGAGGGGAGCCGCAACATGGCGACACCCATAGCGATCGGGAAGGCAGGGAAGGTAATAAAACTTCCCTGCCTTCTCTCTGGGAGCTCCGTCTGAAGTTACAGCCGGCTCTCTGTTTCAGCAGCTGCAGGATTTCGTGCAGCGGCCGAGTTCTGCTTGGACGTACAGGTACGTCTTTGCAGAACTAGACAACCACCTTCCGGACGTATATAGTCTATGGGCGGTCCAGAAGTGGTTAAAGAGGACTTGTCATGCCCTATAACCTCTTCAATTTTAATACTTCTAGACTGCGGCCACTGTGTGAATTCTACCAGACAGTCTTTTTTCCATAGCACCATGTACCTGATTTGCATGAAGGACACAAGCTTTATTGTTCAAATAATGTTTGTATCTTTTTTGTGATAAATAGGGCTTTATATTTATGTTTTTATTTTTCTATGTTTTTTTCTTCTTTTAATATCTGAGAAAATGTAAACAAAAAAGGATGGTAAATTTGTCTGTTTTTCACATTTTTATGTTGTTTTTTTTCAATAGCGCAAAGTGCTATGGTGTTCTCAGGCTTGGCCATAATGACCATTGTTACATTTGGAGGGAAAAGGGAGAAGCTTGCAAGCCTGAGAACACCATCCCAACTGTGAAACTCGGGGGTGACAGCATCATGTTGTGTGGTTGTTTTGCTGCAGCAGGGACTAGTGCGCTTCACAAAATGGATGACATCATGAGGAAAGAACATTATGTGGCAATATTTAAGCAACATCTCAAGTCATCAACCAGAAAGTTAAAGCTTGGGTGCAAATGGGTCTTCCAAATGGACAATGAGCCGAAGCATACTGCACATACTGCAAAACTGGTTACAAAGTGGCTTAAGGATAACAAAGTCAATGTTTTGAGTGACCATCACAAAGCCCTGATCTCAATCCTATTGAAAATTTATGGGCATAGCTGAAAAGGCAGGTGCGAGCAAGGCAGCCTACAAACATGGCTGTTAGACCAGTTCTGTCAGGAGGAATGGGCCCAAATTCCTACTAAATATTGTGAGAAGCTTGTGGAAGCATATGCAAAATGTTTGACCCAAATAATACAGTTTAAGGGCAATGGTACCAAATATTAATGAAATGTATGTAAACTTTTGACTGCAGAAAGTCATAAAAATGCCTTTAAAAATTCTCTCTCTCTCTCATTCTGGCATTTGGCAAATATAAGTAATTTTGGTAATCCTAATTGACCTAAATCGGGAAAGGTTTATTCTGATTTCATGTCAGATAGTGAGAAAAACATGCATATGTGTCTTTTTATATAGTGTATGTAAACTTCTGGTTTCAACTGTAAGTGGAAAGTGATCTGCTGGTGTAGCCTACACCAGCTGATCACTCTCAAAAATGGGTCCTGTACCAGGTGTCTGCCGATGCTCCTATGCTATGTATTACACGCAGCATAGGAGCTTCAGCCGACACCTAGTAGCATGCAGAGTTCTCTGATGACCGGGCCGGCCTGGTGCCAAGTGATCCACGGCCCTGTACTGGTCCGCTGCCCGATCTTTGGGTACCTCTCACCTAGATGACCCCCACCTTCACTTTTGACAATGTGTCAGGATCATTTGTTAAAATTAGGTCTAAAAGAGCCTCGCTTCTTGTTGGGACCTGCACTAGTTGTGATAGTGAATTGTCTTTTAATACTGACAATAACCTGCAGATTTCTGCTTCCCAGTTGATATCTGGGTAGTTGAAATCCACCGTAATAATGCCTTTATTATGCTTTGCGGCCTCATCAATTTGTTTTATTAGTATATTTTCAGCTTCTTCCATTATTTTGGGGGATTTATAACAAACCCCTATCGGTATTTTATTATTCTTTATTCCTCCCTTAATTTCCACCCATAAGGACTCCACATATTTATTTTCCTCCCAGATCTCATGCAGGACTGGCTTAAGGCAGGATTTTACATATCAGCAAACCCCTTGTCCTTTCCTATTGGTATGCTCATTTTTAAACATGCTGTATCCCTGTATATTTACAGCCCAGTCATAGTTGGAGTCCAGCTATGTCTCACTTATCCCACTATGTCATATTTTCCTTCTAACATTATCATTTCTTGTTCCTCAATCTTGTTAGTGAGACTTATGGTGTTCGTATACATACATTTTGTGGGTTTATCTTTATTCCTACTCTTCCTCTGCCTACTGAATGTTCTCGCTCCACCCCCAGTTACATTATTTAGCCATCTTGCCATATCTACACTATTTTGCCCTCTACATCTGTTACCCACCCCCCCTTCCCTAGTTTAAACACTCCTCCAACTGTATAGCCATCTTCTCCCCCAGCACAGCTGCACCCTCCCCTTTGAGATGCAGTCTATCCCTACCATAGAACCTGTAGCCCACAACAAAGTCAACCCAAACCCCTCCTTCCTACACCATCTCTTGAGCCACTTGTTTACCTCCCTAATCTCTTGTTGACTCTCCTGTGAGGACCGCGTACAGGTAGTATTTCTGAAAATTCCACCATGGAGGTTCTTGTCTTCAGCTTGCTTTCTAGATCATTGAAATTATTTTTAAGGACCTTGCACCTTCTTACCTCTAACTTTGTCATTTGTGCCAATGTGCTCCATGACGTCTGAATTAACACCAGTCCCACCCAGTAATCTATCAACCTGATCCGCAAATGTATTGAATTCGAGTACCAAGAAGGCAATACACCGTTCAACAATCCCGGTCTTTGTGACAAATTGCCCTGTCTGTTCCCCTAATAATTGAATCACCCACTACCAGCACCTGTCTGGCCTGCTCTGTACTCCTATCCCCCTTCTTAGTGGACATTGACTGGCTGTTAGAGGAAGTGTCTTGCTGCAGCAGTGTTAACCCTGTACTAACATCCCCCTTATCTGCCAATTAAGCAAACTTGTTGGAGTGTGCCAGTTCATGACTAATCTTCCTGGCACTCTTCCCTCTACCCCGCTGCTTTCTATCTGTCACCCAGCTAGCTGCCTCCAGTTCCTGCACCTACATGCTACTATCCCCATCTGCACTTACCCCATTGAGTTCTTGCTCTGTGAGCAACAAACTCCTTTCCAAGTTATCAATGGATCTCACTTTTGCAATTTGCTCATTTAGATCCATGATCTGGGATTCTAAATCTGTAACATGCTTACATCTTGCACAGCAGTCTGCCCCCTCAGGCAACTGCTCAAGCAGAGAATACATGTTGCAAGATGTACACTGGACCACAATGGTAACCATGGAGCACATCTTACCTAATGGGGATTATTACACCAAAACAAAAAATACAAGTAAAATAAGCAGAGTTCAGATAAAAAGTGTATAGGCTCAAATTTTTTTTATTTTCTAAAGTCCCTGAATCCAAAGTCACTTAATCTTAAGTCACTTAAGCCAAAACCACACTTAGAATCAAAACACACTTGTAAGCTCACATAATCGCTTTATAATGAAAAGCTGAACTTTATAACAGAAAGCTTCAACTGATTCTTCTGGTTGCAAAAGGTTTGGTTTCTGCCACTGATTTCACCTATGCAAAGTTTTATGATCTTGTTACAAATGGGTATAGTATATATGTAGAGAAAAAAGTATTCAAAATAAATTTGATGGGCTTTGTAAACGTCACCTCTTTTGATATAAAATCAGAAGACCACTTCCAAAAGATTTGGCTTTCAGAGCCACAAAATATATACATGTATATTCACAGTTTTCAAAAATGACAATAATTTACTCTGAAATATGACACTCAGTGGATTCATTTTGCACTTACAGTGGGGAAAAAAAGTATTTAGTCAGCCACCAATTGTGCAAGTTCTCCCACTTAAAAAGATGAGAGAGGCCTGTAATTGACATCATAGGTAGACCTCAACTATGAGAGACAAAATGAGAAAACAAATCCAGAAAATCACATTGTCTGATTTTTAAAGATTTATTTGCAAATTATGGTGGAAAATAAGTATTTGGTCAATAACAAAAGTTCATCTCAATATTTTGTTATATATACTTTGTTGGCAATGACAGAGGTCAAATGTTCTCTGTAAGTCTTCACAAGGTTGGCACACACTGTTGCTGGTATGTTGGCCCATTCCTCCATGCAGATCTCCTCTAGAGCAGTGATGTTTTGGGGCTGTCGCTGGGCAACATGGACTTTCAACTCCTTCCAAAGGTTTTCTATGGGGTTGAGATCTGGAGACTGGCTAGGTCACTCCAAGACCTTTAAAATTCTTCTTACAAAGCCACTCCTTCGTTGCCCTGGCGGTGTGCTTGGGATCATTGTCATGCTGAAAGTCCCAGCCACATTTCATCTTCAATACCCTTGCTGATGGAAGGAGGTTTGCACTCAAAATCTCACGATACATGGCCCCATTCATTCTTTCATGTACACGGATCAGTCGTCCTGGTCCCTTTGCAGAGAAACAGCCCCAAAGCATGATGTTGCCACTCCCATGCTTCACAGTAGGTATGGTGTTCTTTGGATGCAACTCAGCATTTACTCTCCTCCAAATATGACGAGTTGTGTTTCTACCAAACAGTTCTACTTTGGTTTTATCTGACCATATGACATTCTCCCAATACTCTTCTGGAACATCCAAATGCTCTCTAGCTAACTTCAGATGGGCCTGGATATGTACTGGCTTAAGCAGGGGGACACGTCTGGCACTGTAGGATCTGAGTCCCTGGTGGCGTAGTGTGTTACTGACGGTAGCCTTTGTTACGTTAGTCCCAGCTTTCTGCAGGTCATTCACTAGGTCCCCCCGTGTGGTTCTGGTATTTTTGCTCACCGTTGTTGTGATCATTTTGACCCCACGGGGTGAGATCTTGCGTGGAGCCCCTGATAGAGGTAGATTATCAGTGGTCTTGTATGTCTTCCATTTTCTAATTATTGCTCCCGCAGTTGAATTCTTCACACCAAGCTGCTTGCCTATTGCAGATTCAGTCTTCTCAGCCTGGTGCAGGTCTACAATTTTGTTTCTGGTGTCCTTCCACAGCTCTTTGGTCTTCACCATAGTGGAGTTTGGAGTGTGACTGTTTGAGGTTGTGGACAGGTGTCTTTTATACTGATAACAATTTCAAACAAGTGCCATTACTACAGGCAATGAGTGGAGGACAGAGGAGACTCTCAAAGAAGAAGTTACAGGTCTGTGCGAGCAAGAAATCTTGCTTGTTTGTAGGTGACCAAATACTTATTTTCCACCATAATTTGCAAATAAATTCTTAAAAAATCAGACAATATGATTTTCTAGATATGATTTCTCATTTTGTCTCTCATAGTTGAGGTCTACCTATGATGTCAATTACAGGCCTCTCTCATCTTTTTCAGTGGAGAACTTGCACAATTGGTGGCTGACTAAATACTTTTTTTTCCCCACTGTATGTAAATGGGGCTCATTTGACATTCTGTGGGAGGCATTTATGAATAATGGTCCTTAGTACAAATTTACTGCATTTCAACATAGGCTATTTTGTGTCAGATAAATTAAGAATTGTTTAACTGCTTGTAACTATGATGATAAAGTACTTTCACTTTTAGAAGAGGTTGCTTTCATATATGGACATCTTATACCTAAAATATGTGCCAGCTGCTGCCCAGTTTTGGCATATGGATGAGCCTCAGATGTGTCATTAAGATATTAAGAGGCCTACATCCAGGGCCATACTTGGATCTTTTGGAAAATTTGTATTGAATCGAAGGTTAACATATCACTGTGTGGGGGCCAATAAAGGGAGTATTACACTGTGGGGGCCTGTATAGGGGACATTAAACTGTGTGGTCCAAATAAGGGGATTTTTTTTTGATCTGCAAATGGTGGGCCTATTCATAGAACCAAAGATCGCCTTGTCGGGTATTTTGTGGGGTTGGGGGGGCCTTCCTATAGGTCACCTCAGGCAGCAGAGTGGCTAGGTTCACCCCTGCCTGCATCTCATAATAATTGTGGTACATCTCATACCAGAGAGGATTACATTAAGACTTTTGTGCAAAATTCCAGTCTTAATATAGTACATTCCCCCAATATGTTAAAAGATGAACATTAATTTTAAGAGCAGTTTCAGTGAAAATAAACATTGCAATTACAGCTGATCTTTTTACACCCAAGTATAAGACCACCATAATATAGAGGGATCTACTTTATTTCGGGAGATGCTATCCAAACTAGTCAATTCCTTTCAATGGGGTTTTCTATCCCAAATTGATTTTTTATATTGATGACCTATCCACAGTGCATGCAGGCTGCTGGTATTCAAGTAATAGGAGCTGCGCTGCAGACCAAATCCACTGTGTAATGGTGGTTCGGGGAATTGCAGTGTTGCTCCTATTACTTGAATACCAGCAGCCTGCACGCACTTCCCATCCTTTCCTGTAACTTCAGATACCTGGAGGCTACCAGAACAGCTGATCTATACAGGGTCCAGATGTTGGAGCCCCCCAGATCACATACTAAGGACCTATTCTGTGGATAGGTCATTAGTATAAAAACTCCATTTGGGGCTGGACAACCGATTTTAACATATCTTTGCATGAGGACAAATAATTGTGTATATTTGCATTTAAGCAAAGCTTGAGATAAAATATTGTATATATTATTTGCTCCTAAATGTCCAGTGAAATTAAAACAATAAAGTAAGTCAAGGAGGATTGAAACCACATGAATAGAAAAGGTTAAGATACTTGAATGTGGTAGTGTGGTTTTATAGATGATAATTCAACTTGAATTCAGGTACACTATATGAAATGCCTGAATCTCTTACTTTAATCCCTGTAATTTGAAGGATTTGACAGCACAGAAGCTTTAAATTGCTTTAATAGCTTTAAGCACCACAAACTGTGTACTCTCTCTTCTACAAACTTGTGCCATGTTATTATTTATATTATGAATCCATTTTCTTTTACTTTCTTAAAGAAAACTATTATTCTAAAACAACAAAATGATCTATTGTACCAAGTAATATCTGAATATTTTGTTTTAGTCTTTGGGGGACAATAAAGGACTGACTGGTCAGATCATCATTACCTGGAACATAGGCACATAATGCAGCTTTTTGATCTTGTTATATGTTCTCAGTTTGGAACATTATCAAAATTAACAATTTCTTCCAAATCATATGCATGCTGATGTTCAAATTATACCTTTTTGAATAAAAGATTTTCCTGCTGTTTGTGAAACCTACATTTTCCTTCACCATCTTATGTGCTAAACTTTTATTTATTTATATATTACTATTGTGTTAAGTGAGGTGTGGTGAATATTTTTGTAGTATATTATATTAACCTAAGGCAGGGTTCACACTACCGTTGGAGTCCGTTATGAAGGTGTCCGTTAAAAAAAAAAAAAACGGACACCTATCATAACGGACACTAACTGAAGTTAATGTGTCTGTTTTTTTAACTGATCCAATTAATGGGTCAGTTAAAAAAACGGACACATTAGCATCACTTAGTGTCCGTTAGCATGAGTTAGTGTCCGTTTTTTAACACTGTCCGTTTTTTTTTTTTTGTTTGTTTCTCTTTTCTGAGCATGTGCAGGAAAAAAACCAACATAAAATAATGGACAGTAACTGATGGCTATCAGTTACTGTCCGTTATAAGTCCGTTACCCATAGACTTCAATGTTAAATAAATAACGGACACTTGCTGTCCGTCAAGAATCTGTTTTTTTTTTTAAACGGACAAAAAGTCCTGCATGTAGGATTTTTTGTCCGCGAAAAAAAAAACGGACTTCTGACGGATTTGGTGTAAACGGACACAAACGGATACTAACGGACACAATATAAAAACCCATTGAAATGAATGGAAATTTTAACGGATTTCTGACGGTCCAGCTAGTTTCCGATGCTAAAATCTTGTAACGGACAATAGCAACGGACACTACTGACAGTCACCAACGTTAGTGTGAACGCCCCCTAACTTCTAATTAACTAATCTAACTTCCATTTAATAGAAAAACAGACTAAAAAGTTTCCATTAGCAATGCTCTAAGCATTGCCAGGGAGAGTTTGCCTTATACACCTTTGCTCAATGCAGCACGTACAGCTGTAGCATTTACCAAAGGGGGAATGGTCTCTTTAAATAGCTGTATCTACGGTTTTATACCACCTGAGATTCTCAGCTTTAATATGCTGCCAAGATTGCAGTACTACTTATAAAAGAATCTGAGATATTGCTAGTTAAAAACACAGTCAGGAATGGGATTTTTATATGCAGCTGGCAGCATATTAAATCTGATAATCTTAGTTTTCTTGTGATACCATGAACCATTTTTCTACCTTTTCCCCTTTGGTAAATGCTTAATTTCTACATACTGGTAATACAAACGTGTACGGACTTTCCCTAGTAACGGCTCAGTTAGAGGGTTTCTAGGGAGAATATTACAGCCTGTTTTCTATTAAAAAGGAAGTTAGGTTAATTAAGTATATTACAAAAATCCTCACCAAACACCTTCCAAGTCAACATCAAAACAATAAATGAAATGGGAGTTACACTTTAAATTGGCACTGTTGATTCAACAGATTTTGCCTAAATCAATGGTAGAAGCTATTAATCCTTTCAGAACCAAGCCAATTTTATATTTGTGTTTTCAATTTCACTTCCCATCTTTCAAAGCCCATGACTTTTTATTCTGTCACTGACATAGCCATATGGGGGCTTGATATTTTGTGGAACAAACTGTATTTTACAATAGCACCATTTATCATTCTGTATGATGAAGCTGGAAAAAAATTCAGAATGACTGGAAATTAGGAAAAGACAGCAGTTGCGCAATTTTCTTACGGGTTTTATTTTTACTGCATTCACTGTGTGGTAGAAGTGACAGGTTACCTGCATTCTGTGGGTCAGGATAGCCACATTGATACCAAATTTATCAAATTTATTAATTTAGTTTTAGTTATGTTTTAATATTTTTTAAAAATTGTAAAACTTTTTTTATATTTCCATATACAGAGTTTTTTACATTTTTTGGGGGGAAGCAAAATAACTGAACCATCATGGTTTGGACTATCATTAGATTCAGGGGTGTAAATACCGGGGTAGCAGCGGTAGCAGATGCCACAGGGCCCAGAACATTATGGTGCCCGGAGCCCTGTGGCAGCCTCTACCACGAATCCCATTAAACACTGCTATCATTATACTCCAGGGTCTTTTCAGACCCCGGAGTATAGCGATCGGGGGCCCAGGGGAGGTGAGGGAACATAAAAAACACTGTAACTCACCTCTCCAATGCTCCGCAGGCTTCAGGCCTTTTTGGTGACGTCCCAGACGTCAGCCGACGTCATTATGCGTTGTGACGCCGGCCTGACTCACGCGAGATCCGGTCCAACATTGAAGATTGCCGAAGTAGCGAACCGGAGCCAGGAAGAGGTAAGTAGCATTGTTTTTTATGTTTGTATCCTACCCTGGGTCTCCGATCATTATACTCTGGGGTTTGAAAAGACCCCATAGTATAATAATTGTTTATGGGTGGTTCACCATGGGGCATAATACCGTGTGCAAGGGCCACTGTGGTACATAATACCGTGTGCAGGGGCCACTATGGGGCATAATACCGTGTGCAGGGGCCACTATGGGGCATAATACCGTGTGCAGGGGCCACTATGCTGCATAATATCGTGTGCAGGGGCCACTATGGGGCATAATACCGTGTGCAGGGGCCACTATGGGGCATAATACCGTGTGCAGGGGCCACTATGGCACATAATAGTCTGTGCAGGAATGCGGTTTGTGCGGGATTGTAGGGGGCGGGGGTTCGGGGGGGCCCCATGTCAAATGTTCGCCTTGGGGCTCAGCCATTCCTAGTTACGCCACTGATTAGATTGCTTAAAACATAGACTGAAATACTACAATATAGTAGTCTATGGGAAATTGCCTGTTCTAATATTGAGTAGCTGTATAGTAACATAGCACTCTCAGCCCTGGGAGTTTTCAGAAGACTCCTGTTTGCCATGGCAACTGAATAGCTCCTGTGCTTTATTGAGTGGTCTCCCCCACCCCATAATGAAATTTCAAGTAAACAACCTCTCAGATGTCATGGTTGTATCTGAACTTGACATCTGAGAGGTTAAATTCCGGTGATCAGAGCTGTCTGAAGGACTGTCACATAGCTTAGATGACACATGTCTATGGAAGGGGGCTGGAGTAAGCACAACCAGAGAGAAATAGAAGCAGGTACAGAAGCTTATTATTGGATACAGTAATAAGATACTGGAGCTAATTAGGAGCTGTCACAACCAAAGTACTTTATTCACATTGGTACAGATAAGTACTTATCTATACATCCACTACTACTCTGCATGGTCATGGGGCTGTTTTTGTCTGAGATTCTCCTCTACTTATGTGTGCAGTGTATATCAGCAGTGTATGTCTCCAGTCACCATCTTTAAATTTATGCCAGACGTAGAGTTCCTCCATACACATGTAGCAGCTTATTCTAAAAAGTCAAGTGAAATAACACCCTAAACTAACCCCTGATGAAGCATGTTAGCGGGCAATACACATGGGGACTTGGATATTGGACCTTCTTTTCATACCATAAGAAAAACGGCAGCACTCCAGTAGTTCCAAATAAACAATGTGTCTTTTATTCCAAGCAGTGACGTTTCGGTCCCATCTGGAACCTTTCTCAAGCACAAATAAATGACCACAGCAACATTTTATAGATAACACACAGTGTCCACATAATTCAACACAATCAATTAATTATTACAAAATATATATGTTTTTTATAATATATCACGTGACAAAATTCATCTAATAAATATAAAGTGCACAAGTGCTTTAGGCCCAATTCACATCTGCGTTCGGGTTTCCGTTCGGGGAGTCCGCTTGGGGACCCCCCGAACAGAAACCTATACGCATTAAAAAAGCGGTTTACCTGGGAAACCCGCGGACCCCATAGACTATAATGGGGTCCGTGTAGTTTACGCACGAAACATGCGGAGAGGAAAGTGCTGCTAAATTCATATAGAAATAGTATATTAAAAATTTAAGAAAAATTTAAAAAAATGAAAAATATGAAAAAAAAATGCATACACAAAAGAATTATTTATCAATTAATGTGCCCAAAGTTCCATAGCGAATAATTTTATTTTTATTGTCACAATCATAAATACAAGCCATAACAATTTTTTTTTTTTTATAAATAAAAAAAATAAATAAATAAACAAAGGGGATGTTCCATATTTTCATTAATAAATCTTCCTAATGGTGATAACAGTGAATCTTGTGTGGTGTTTCATCTGGAAAATAATAATATCAATATTATATATAAATAGCTACGTACACTCATGTATATACACATCATTATCCACATACAGTATACATATATGTCTCTATACCATATTTACACATATATATATGCTTACACATACACACATGTCCATATATACACATTACATTATATAAAGTAAAAAAAGATAAAAAAACATTACTAGGGAAATAAAATTCCTGTCACTATAAATATACCGACAAGATTTTATAAAGAGAGTCATATCACAGGAGCTGCTGGCAAATCACACACCTCCGCACATAGCTGTTAATTTAACCCCTTCACGCAAAATCACGTACATGTACATGATTGGGTGTGAAGGGGTGTATGGAGAGAGCTAAGGAGCTGAGCTCTCTCCATACACGGCGGGTTCCGGTTGTATAATACAGCCGGCACCTGCCGCTAACAGCGGCAATCAGTGCCGAAACCGATCGCAGCTGTTAACACTTTAATAATTCTAAATCTGAGCTGAGCTCTGTATGTTTGAACACACTGAAGTACTTTGGAAGGAGCAAATCTTTTTTTCTGTTTCCTTATTGTATAGCGATGTTGATTTAAACATGTTTTCAAATCTAGAGTTCTCTCCCCTATATATGCCAAACCACTTGAACATGTATTCATGTATATTACATACTCTGTGTCACACATCAGGTAATATTTAATGTCATAATTCTTACCATTATGTGCAAATCGATCTTATTTTATCATGATGGGACAATTAACACATGTACTACAAGGGTAAAAGCCCCTCCTTCCACTCCCAGAAATAGTGGGTTACCTACACAGTTTAAAAGAATCTATATCCGATTGTATCAGTGGGATCACCAATGTTTCTTGCTTTCCTGTATGATAGTAATAGGGGAGAGGTGAACTCTGTTACTTTCACCCTACTTTTTTCTAGAACCGGCCAATGTTTGCGTATAATAGTGCCTATTTAGTCACTTTGGTTATTAAACTGTTGTCTGTTCCTATTGCTGTTCAACAAATCCCCTTGATTACTACTCTCGGCCTTATCTCTGTTCTTTGCAATAACATTAACTGGATACTCCCTCTTTTCAGGGATCCCATATTTTATGGTAATCATTTTAGTACTCTGTGAACCTGGCTTTAGCTTATGCCTGAGAGCCCAGGCTGTTCTTTTTTTACCACTCTCTTTTTGTATTGCAACACATACAAGATGTTGGTGTATCTGTCTTTTGATATTGTGATTGCACACATGTATTATTTTTTTCTCTATGTCGTTTTCTTTTTCTGTGTTTATATTTCAGATCACTAGCACTATATGCACTTTATTTCTTAGTCTAGGGTCAGCTATGCATTCAGGGGTGTGTTCCCCTTCTTCTGTACATCTCTAAAATACTATTTTGCCAAGTTGCACATTTTATTATTGTCTGTATCCCCAGAGGTTGCTTACCACAGCCATCTTTTCGTCCTGGCCTTGTTTACTGTAACAGCATGTCCCTTCAAGACAAACATAGAAGTTTTCAAAAATAGTTTCCAATTTTGCAAACCATAATGAAATGCAATTTTTAATGCCTTATGACTGTACACATCTGAGTCTGATCATAAACATTAGATAGTAAGAGCCCTATCCTTATTTTCCCCAACATCTGCCATCAAGGAGAGTTTAGAGGCTCCATATACATTACATGTTTATTGGTTCTGTCAAATCAGCTCTGGGCTCTGCCACCTCAATCTAATGTATATGATCAGCTTTAATTCTGATCTCTTATGTATTTGTACGGTCATAGTGTATATGCAGCATTAATCAGTTATTCCCATCTCAGCCATTCATGGCTGCGATGCAAATATGAGTCTTGATGCCATCAGCCCTACTGCCCCTGAGAAGATCGGATCACAACCTTGTGCATCTTCAACCTGTGTACAAGCCACTTGTACGTAGAGAATCAGCAGTCACCCGCACAGTGAGGATATGGTCCGAGGAGAGTGATGAGGATCTGAGGGACTGTTTTGACACAACCACATGGGAAGTGTTGCAGGATTTCTATGGGGAAGACATAGAAGGACTCACACACTGCATAATGGACTACATTAATTTTTGTGTGGACACCACGGTATCCATAAAAGTGGTGAGGTGCTTCTCTAACAACAAACCATGGATTAATTCTGATATAAAAGCACTACTCAAGGAGAAAAAGATGGCATTCAAGGCAGAAGACATGGAAAGGCTGAGGAATGTGCAAAAGGAGCTGAGGTGTCAAAACCAGGAGGGGAAAGCCAATTATAAGACAAAAAATGGAACAAAAAATGAAAAGAGAAGACATTAGTGCAGTCTGCAAAGGTCTTAAGTCAATTTCTGGACATAGACAGCCAGTCTCAGAGGTCAAAGGAAATGCTAATTGGCTTAAAAAACTAAATCTATTCTTCAATAGATTTGACTACACACCAGCTCCTTCCACCCCAGCATGTCATTCTATCCCCTCTCCCACATTGACTTCACCTCCTGCTGATATTTCTCACCTGACCAGTAAATCCAGCATCAGTCATCATCTGGCTACAGTCTGAGCTTCACACGTGCCCAGGTGAGAAGGGAGATGAAAAAGATCAAAGCTGGGAAGGCTGCAGTGCCAGATGGCATCAGTGCAAGGCTAATTAAGACTTGCGGGGACCAGCTGTGTGGTATTATTACATATATGTTTAATATGAGCCTGAAGCTGGAAATGGTACCAGATCTCTTGAAATCCTCTTGTGTGGTACCGGTTCCAAAGACACCTCATCCTACGGACCTTAATGACTACAGACCCGTAGCACTGATATCCCACCTGATAAAGATCTTAGAGAGATTGGTTCTCACACATCTCCGCCCTCTAGTGAGCTTGCCTATGAACCATCTCCAGTTTGCTTATCGGCCGGAAATTGGGGTGGATGATGCCATCATCCACCTTCTGCACAGAGCTCTTTCTCACCTCGAGAAACCAGGGAGCACTGGAGAATAATGTTCTTTGATTTCTCCAGTGCTTTTAACACCATACAGCCGGGGCTACTGAGAGACATGCTAGCCCTTGTTGGAGTGGACCACCACCTCTCCAATTAGATCCTAGACTACCTCACAAACCGACCTCAGTATGTAAGAGCCCAGGACTGTGTGTCAGACACCGTGATCTGTAATACAGGGGCACTTCAGGGTACAGTTCTTGCCCCTTTCTTCTTCACACTGTACACTGCAGATTTTAGGTGCAACTCATCTAGCTGCTACTTACAGAAGTATTCTGATGACTCTACAATAGCAGGCTTCATCACAGACGATGATGACAGGGAGTACAGAGAACTGAACCAGGATTTTGTGGATTGGTGCCAACGGAACCACCTTCGGATTAACGCTGGGAAGACCAAGGAGATGGTGGTGGACTTTCGTAAATGCAGATACCCTCCTAAACCAGTGGACATACAGGGGACAGGCATTAAGATTGTCAACACTGTGGGGGGTAGCTCGGTAGCAGCCCAGACACAGACCCAAACAGTCAGAGACAGTGACATGAAAACTCAGGTGCAACAGGTTTATTAAAAAATGACAGAAAAATAAGTAAACCTTCACTTCAGGAAAACAGGCAAAACAATATCAGCCTTAACTTTAGGCTCAAAATAAATAAACTCCTGCTCGTCTGAGTGGCTACCTAAACAAAATAACACTATCTGTGTGGCTTTCTGCCAGCCACACCAGCAAACAGTTTGGCACAGTATCAGAGCTTTAGGAGATCAGGACAGATCTAGACGCCTGCTCTCCCTCCCCAGTATCTGCGTTCAAGTGAGGGCTCTGCAGGCCTATATGGGCCAGTAATGAGCCTCAAGACCCGCACCTGGGCTGGGGCTTACTCAAAACCCGCCCTGGACCAGCCATATGACAAAAACTGGGGGCTGACATACCGTGACTCCAGCACTTGTCCTGTCACCTTCTCACAACACCTATAAGTACCTGGGTGTGCTCAATAATAAACTGGACTGGGCAGATCACCTGGATGTACTGTGTAGGAAGGGCCACAGCAGGCTCTACCTGCTTAGGAAGCTGAGAGCCTTTGGAGTCCAGGGGGCACATCTTAGGGCCTTTATCAACTCAGTAGTGGCATCAGCCATCTTCTTCGGAGTGGCCTGCTGGGAGAGCAGCATATCAACCAGGGATAGGAATAAAACAAAAAACATGAACAACTAAAATATAACTTTTAATCGGTCAAATATAAAAAATGGCTTAGAAAAAGCCACCAATCTATAATAAAAGCTCAAAGTGTAAAACTATGTCTGGATCAATAGGTCAAAATCCAAACAATATGAACAGCAGGAGTATAGCAATATATCCAATACCCATCCACTAGCTAAACCTATTGGTGGGCTAATGTTGCCAAACTGCTGTATCTAATGCCAATTGTGTTCCCAAAAAGCGGCTAAAACCACATGATATTTAGATCTTGACAAGCTCCATTTCTCATTCCTAGATTATTGTATCAGGAAGTGTTGCTGCCAAATAACTAACTCCAGGGAACCACAGCTGGTAAATATAACAAACCCAACTGGCTCTGATAGTACTGTATACATATATAACTATGTGGTATACAGGTATCTAGCTCCTAATTCCTACCTACTTGTATCACTGCTAACTGTGAGTCTTTTTAGCCCCTCCCCAAGAGTAACCAGAGAAAGACTTTTATTAATAGACAGTGTACATATTGTAGGATATAGTGAGCAGGTATAGCTACTCATAGCTCACTAACCAGATCACTGCCTCCCAGTAGTCTTTAAAATCACAGCGGCACCCGGCGTCACAGGAGGTAGACACACCCCTCCGCCGGGTCTGTCTGACCAATCATCTTGCACCCGCGTCATCAGTGGGCGGGACTATCAAGCAGCAATCAACGTTCTGCGTTATTGGGAGACTCAAGCGGCTCATACATGAATAGATGAGTATCTAAAGTGAAAGCAATTATAACAGACGCTCTACCACACTTCTATAGGTTGCATATAAATGTGATAAATATTGGCATGATCATTCATAGAACATCTATTACAGTTGTCCATGATCAACTCTGCATGACATCAGATGGAACAATGATAATATGATAAAACATATATGTCCAATGTCCCCTCCAAAATAGTTTAATACACCAATTTAGGGACCATATTAGAGGATATGTACAGCCATTGCTGCAGAATAGCTTTCCCACCAAAAGACCCTTTCCCACATAGGACATAAAGGTATCATATTAAGCACCCACTAGTATAATAGAGACCTCCATTTATTTCTTCGGTCCATAACCCTACTTTCGTCCTCATTGGACCTCTTGTCTAATTCTCCAGGTGTAACACCATATATATAGAAAATGACAAGACCAACACGTATCCCCATAAGAATATAAAAGGATAGATGAAACTATCTCCCTACTATGGATCATAACTAGATATGGGGCAGAAAGTGTCAAAGAGTGTCTTGAAAGTGGGTGCTTGGAGAAGAGTGACTACCAAAGTGACGATACATGCCCCATCATAATTGGGATCAATCATTCACAGGAAAGAGTGGAAAGACAGCTGATCATTTAATCCAAATGGTTTCATAGTTTGTAATTTAAAAGTCCATCTGGATTCCCTTTGTAATAATTTCCTGTCAAAGTTTCCTCCTCTAACTAGCGGTGTTACCACTTCGAGCACCTGAAATTTAATCGAGGTGGGATTACCATCATGCAGATTATTTACATGGACCGCTACTGATGTATCCTCTCTCCTATTAATGTCTGCCAAATATTCTAACATACGTCTATGTTAGGAATAGACTCGACAAGCTGATTAGAAGGGCCAACTTTGTCCTTGGGAGTCCCCTGGACCCTGTGCAGGTAGTGGGTGACAGAAGGATACTGTCCGTGGTGAGCTCCATGCGGGAGAATAACTCCCATCCCATGCATGAGACCATGATAGCGCTGGGCAGTACTGTCAGTGACCGACTACTTCACTCAAAGTGTGAGAAGGAGCACTATCGGAAGTCTTTCCTCCCCTCTGCGGTCAGGCTGTACAACCAACACCAACCTAAGTGGAGATCACTTCATACAGAGAACTGAAAGATCTTTAAGTTGTGATATCCCCTCAGCTACTTTTTTTTTTACCTGTACCCCTCTGTCTGTAGCTACTGTCACTGTAATGCCTCTACCTTGGAGAGTTTGGTATTTTTGTATTGTATTGTATTTGTATTGCATATCTTTGCTGCTGTAACAAACAGGCTTATAACCACCAGGCTAAGACTTTCAGAAACCGCTTAATGCAGCTGTCCTACGCTGTTTTCTTAACCTCAGTGAAGTAAATAGGTATTACAGAAACAGCATAGCAAAGCAGGCTATGCAATTTCTGTAACTCAGAGTTACATAAACCGTGTCGCTTGCTGTACTACACTGTTTCTGCAAATGCTATTTGCCTTTATGACAGCTACAGAAACAGTATAGAACAGCTACAGTGGGGAAAAAAAGTATTTAGTCAGCCACCAATTGTGCAAGTTCTCCCACTTAAAAAGACGAGAGAGGCCTGTAATTGACATCATAGGTAGACCTCAACTATGAGAGACAAAATGAGAAAACATATCTAGAAAATCACATTGTCTGATTTTTTAAGAATTTATTTGCAAATTATAGTGGAAAATAAGTATTTGGTTATCTACAAACAAGCAAGATTTCTGGTTCTCACAGACCTGTAACTTCTTCTTTAAGAGGCTCCTCTGTCCTCCACTCATTACCTGTAGTAATGGCTCCTGTTTGAAATTGTTATCAGTAGAAAAGACACCTGTCCACAACCTCAGTCACACTCCAAACTCCACTATGGTAAAGACCAAAGAGCTGTGGAAGGACACCAGAAACAAAATTGTAGACCTGCACCAGGCTGGGAAGACTGAATCTGCAATAGACAAGCAGCTTGGTGTGAAGAAATCAACTGTGGGAGCAATAATTAGAAACTAGAAGACATACAAGACCACTGATAATCTCCCTCGATCAGGGGCTCCATGCAAGATCTCACCCCATGGGGTCAAAATGATCACAAGAACGGTGAGCAAAAATCCCAGAACCACACGGGGGGACCTAGTGAATGACCTGCAGAAATCTGGGACTAACGTAACAAAGGCTACTGTCAGTAACACACTACGCCGCCAGGGACTCAGATCCTGCAGTGCCAGACGTGTCCCCCTGCTTAAGCCAGTACATATCCAGGCCCGTCTGAAGTTTGCTAGAGAGCATTTGGATGTTCCAGAAGAGTATTGGGAGAATGTCATATGGTCAGATGAAACCAAAGTAGAACTGTTTGGTAGAAACACAACTCGTCGTGTTTGGAGGAGAGTGAATGCTGAGTTGCATCCAAAGAACACCCTACCTACTGTGAAGCATGGGGGTGGCAACATCATGCTTTGGGGCTGTTTCTCTGCAAAGGGACCAGGAAGACTGATCCATGTATATGATAGAATAAATGGGGCCATGTATCGTGAGATTTTGAGTGCAAACCTCCTTCCATCAGCAAGGGCATTGAAGATGAAACATGACTGGGTCTTTCAGCATGAAAATGATCCCAAGCACACCGCCAGGGCAACGAAGCAGTGGCTTCGTAAGAAGCATTTCAAGGTCCTGGAGTGGCCTAGCCAGTCTCCAGATCTCAACCCAATAGAAAATCTTTGGAGGGAGTTGAAAGTCCGTGTTGCCCAGCGACAACCCCAAAACATCACTGCTCTAGAGGAGATGGAGGAATGGGCCAACATACCAGCAACAGTGTGTGCCAACCTTGTGAAGACTTACAGAAAATGTTTGACCTCTGTCATTGCCAACAAAGGATATATAACAAAGTATTGAGATGAACTTTTGTTATTGACCAAATACTTATTTTCCACCATAATTTGCAAATAAATTCTTAAAAAATCAGACAATGTGATTTTCTAGATATGTTTTCTCATTTTGTCTCTCATAGTTGAGGTCTACCTATGATGTCAATTACAGGCCTTTCTAATCTTTTTAAGTGGGAGAACTTGCACAATTGGTGGCTGACTAAATACTTTTTTTTCCCCACTGTATGTTCAACTGTTTTCTTAACTTCCAACCACCTCGGGAGACATGGGTATTGATGTCTCAGCCATGAAGACTGTGCTGAGCGTACCCCTTTAATTAAATTACTTATACTTTGATGAGGTATGAAGACTATATATAGTCTTATCACATTGAAGACTTTGTATTTTCTGTCAAGTAATAAAGGATGTTGTCAAGTGCATGATTCATATTCCAAGGGTGATATAGAAGAATATGCAAATATTAAAGTGTTTAAGATAAAAGACAAAGACACAATTTGAATGATGCACAGTAATTAAACTAAAGTGACAGGTTGGGATGTATATCCAAATATGGCTTATTTTGCAAGGGGAAGTAGATTTAATAAACATCTTGCATAAGCTATCAAAGCTTCTTTTGCTAAGGATTGTTACAAATTCATAAAGTTTTTCAATATGGAATTATTAACACAATGAATTGGCAGAACAGCAACTTAAAAAATGAGCCGTAATGCATTGCTACAATTCTGAAATGTTTATATTACATTTGGTAAGATAGCTTTTTGAACTTCTTTATTGTCATGATCAAATATACAAAGGACCTCTGTTAGGTACGTTATGCTATCCTATTTGTGTAAGTATTGATAGAGGGCGAAATATTAAGCACTGTGTTATGTACATTTATACTGTATGCTTTAGAGCAACATTTCTGAGTAAAAAGCAAAGTGAATCTTGACAGGACTAAGCCAATGAGAGTCCTGCTCAACCAACCCACATAGGCTTAGTGACAGATTTCCCTGTATCAGTGTGTATACACAAAATGCTGTCATTCACCATGTGTGGGCAGTTTAATCAGGACTATTACTGTCTCTTTTAGGAGCATAGGTGTAACTACCAGGGTGGCAGACATAGCAGTTGTTATGGGGCCCAACGACTATGGAGCCTATTTCTGCTAAAACCTAGGGTGCAATTAGTTATAACTATGATGAGGGAAGGGGATGTGGACACAGTGATCTTTTTGTGTGTACATTATCCCTGTTGTATGAAATCATAGTGGGCATTGTCCTTCTACTGTGACATCACTGTTTATATCAGTCCTGTTATGTGACATAACTGTATGCTTTATTTGTCTGTAAAATCATTATATGTGTAATTTCTGTGTGAATAAATAAGACCAAAATAATTGTGAACTTATTAAGTTCTGATCTTGCTAGTTAAGATGGTCATGGTAGCATGGTTACTTGTTATGCCCTTGCCTAGTAGTCCTGTCAGAATTTATTGTACTTTTCACTAAGAAATGCTGCTCCAAATCACATAAACATATATCACCAAGTTTATCTTCCCTCTCTCTAAGGTTTCCTTTAAGAAAAAAAGATCATATAAAAATAGTTTTGGTATCACTAGTGATAAGCAGGGCCACACCAACCATGAGGCAACTTGAGCATGTCACCTCTGGTGGCAGGCTGCAGCTAGGAGCTACTTCATTGCATGGTATAATCCTTCCTTAAATTAATCTTCCCTGTGTTTCCTTAAAAAAAATTTCTCCTGTCCCATCTATAATCTTGTTCACGTCACACTCTGTTTGATCCTGCAGTTGGGATATATGGGAAGGGGGTAATGGTGTTTGCACTGCCTGGTTGAGGAGGCTGAGAGGAAATCCTGCTGTGTATTTAGTCCTTATGTCTGCTGCATTGCCTTCTAATCATTGATTTACCTTGTCCTAAAGGTTAGTGTTAGAGATGGGGGAACTTCTCAAGATTCGTTTAGTTTTGGGTGGTTTGGGACCAAGATTAATTTCAGATTGATTGGTACGAACCACACCTTAAATTGGCTTAAAATATAGTGTAGAACTCTCTTAGAGCTCCTAGGGATCTATATATATCCAATTTCTAGCTCTCTAAGGCAAAAACAGGCGAAGTTATGTCAAAGTGAAAGTGACATGTAATTCTATGGAAAACCAAAAGGTAAACAGTGGACTATCAGCATATATATCAGATACAGTGCCTTGCGAAAGTATTTGGCCCCCTTGAACTTTTCAACCTTTTGCCACATTTCAGGCTTCAAACATAAAGATATAAAATTGTAATTTTTTGGTGAAGAATCAACAAGTGGCACACAATCATGAAGTGGATCGAAATTTATTGGATATTTTAAACTTTTGTAAAAAATAAAAAACTGAAAAGTGGGGCGTGCCAAATTATTCGGCCCCCTTAAGTTAATACTTTGTAGCGCCACCTTTTGCTGCGATTACAGCTGCAAGTCGCATGGGATATGTCTCTATCAGTTTTGCACATCGAGAGACTGAAATTCTTGCCCATTCTTCCTTGGAAAACAGCTCAAGCTCAGTGAGGTTGGATGGAGAGCGTTTGTAAACAGCAGTTTTCAGCTCTTTCCACAGATTCTCGATTGGATTCAGGTCTGGACTTTGACTTGGCCATTCTAACACCTGGATACGTTTATTTGTGAACCATTCCATTGTAGATTTTGCTTTATGTTTGGGATCATTGTCTTGTTGGAAGATAAATCTCCGTCCCAGTCTCAGGTCTTTTGCAGACTCCAACAGGTTTTCTTCCAGAATGGTCAATTTTAACCATCTTCCCTGTCCCTGCTGAAGAAAAGCAGGCTCAAACCATGATGCTGCCACCACCATGTTTGACAGTGGGGATGGTGTGTTCAGGGTGATGAGCTGTGTTGCTTTTACGCCAAACATGTCGTTTTGCATTGTGGCCAAAAAGTTCGATTTTGGTTTCATCTGATTAGAGAACCTTCTTCCACGTGTTTGGTGTGTCTCCCAGGTGGCTTGTGGCAAACTTTAAACGAGACTTTTTATGGATATCTTTGAGAAATGGCTTTCTTCTTGCCACTCTTCCATAAAGGCCAGATTTGTGCAGTGTACGACTGATTGTTGTCCTATGGACAGACTCTCCCACCTCAGCTATAGATCTCTGCAGTTCATCCAGAGTGATAATGGGCCTCTTGGCTGCATCTCTGATCAGTCTTCTTCTTGTTTGAGATGAAAGTATAGAGGGACGGCCGGGTCTTGGTAGATTTGCAGTAGCCTGATACTCCTTCCATTTCAGTATGATCACTTGCACAGTGCTCCTTGGGATGTTTAAAGTTTGGGAAATCTTTTTGAATCCAAATCCGGCTTTAAACTTCTCCACAACAGTATCACGGACCTGCCTGGTGTGTTCCTTGGTCTTCATGATGCTCTCTGCGCTTTAAACAGAACCCTGAGACTATCACAGAGCAGGTACATTTATACGGAGACTTGATTACACACAGGTGGATTATATTTATCATCATCAGTCATTTAGGACAACATTGGATCATTCAGAGATCTTCACTGAACTTTTGAAGTGCACTGAAAGTAAAGGGGCTGAATAATATTGCACGCCCCCACTTTTCAGTTTTTTATTTTTTAAAAAACTTTAAAATAACCAATAAATTTCATTCCACTTCGCAATTGTGTCCCACTTGTTGTTGATTCTTCACCAAAAAATTAAAATGTTATATCTTTATGTTTGAAGCCTGAAATGTGGCAAAAGGTTGAAAAGTTCAAGGGGGCCGAATACTTTCACAAGGCACTGTATATATATATATATATATATATAAAATTCAATATTGGAGACCAATTATTGATCACAAAAATACTATAAATAGGTGTAAGTATATATCAAAATATACATAATGTATTATATAAAGAAACTTGTGAAAAAGTGATATACAGTCATATAAAAGTTTGGGCACCCTATTAATCTTAATCATTTTTAGTTCTAAATATTTGGGTGTTTGCAACAGCCATTTTAATTTGATATATCTAATAACTGATGGACACAGTAATATTTCAGGATTGAATGAGGTTTATTGTACTAACAGAATGTGCATATGCTTAAACCAAATTTGACCGGTGCAAGTATGGGCACCTCACAGGTGACTTTTGTAGTCCCCCTTTTCTAAAATAACACCTCTGTCGCTTCCTTACTTTTATCGTTCTGGTCCTGGTGGGTTTTTTGCCATTCCTCTTTACATTCCAGTTCAGTTGTTTGTGGTCGCCGGCTGGCGCCCGCTTCAATTTCCCACAGATGTTCTGATATTTGGTTGGGGCTGGGTGGCCATTCCAGAACTTGTAATTGTTCCTCTGCATGAATGCCTGAGTAGATTTGGAGCTGTGTTTTGGATCATTGTCTTGCTGAAATATCCATCCCCGGCGTAACTTCAATTTGTCCTGATTCTTGTACATTATTCTCAAGAATCTGCTGATACTGAGTTGAATCCATGCGACCCTCAACTTTAACAAGATTCCCGGTGCCGGCTTGGCCACACAGCCCCAAAGCATGATGGAACCTCCACCAAATTTTACAGTGGGTAGCCAGTGTTTTCCTCGGAATGCTGTGTTTTTTTGACGCCATGCATAACGCCTTTTGTATGACCAAACAACTCAATCTTTGTTTCATCAGTCCACAGGACCTTCTTCCAAAATGAAGCTGGCTTGTCCAAATGTGCTTTTGCATACCTCAGGCGACTCTGTTTGTGGCGTGCTTTCGAAACGGCTTCTTTCGCATCCTCTCCCATACGCTTCTCCTTGTGCAAAGTGTGCTGTATTGTTGACCGTGCACAGTGACACCATCTGCAGCAAGATGATGCTGCGCTCTTTGGAGGTGGTCTGTGGATTGTCCTTGACTGTTCTCCCATTCTTCTTCTCTGCCTTTCTGATATTTTTCTTGGCCTGCCACTTCTGGGCTTAACAAGAACTGTCCCTGTGGTCTTCCTTCCCTTACTATGTTCCTCACGTGGAAACTGACAGGTTAAATCCCTGAGACAACTTTTTGTATCCTTCCCCTGAACAACTATGTTGAACAATCTTTGTTTTCAGATCATTTGAGAGTTGTTTTGAGGAGCCCATGATGCCACTCTTCAGAGGAGATTCAATGGAGAACAACTTGCATTGGCCCCTTAAATACCTTTTCTCATGATTGGATACCCTGGCTATGAAGTTCAAGCTCGTGGGTTACAAAACCATTTTGTGCTTTAGTAAGTCGTAAAGTGTTGGAGTATTCAATCATAATGATAGGGTCCCAATTTTTGCACCGGTCAAATTTTGGTTTAATGCTTTGCCTTTTCTGTTAGTACAATAAACCTCATTTCAATCCTGAAATATTCTGTGTCCATCGTTATTAGATATATCAAATTGAAATGGCTGTTGCAACCCCAACTATTTAGAACTAAAAATGATTAGATTAATGGGGTGCCCAAACTTTTCTTGACTGTTATCTTGAAAGTAACAATATAAAAAATTATATGTTTAAATTCTTGTTGATACATCCAATCTACACATCTGCGATAGTTCCAGGATTATACACTGTGAGAACAAAGATACCCAGCTCCATACTAAAAAAAAAGATTAGAAACTAAACAAAAGGCAGTAATGCAGGTATAGAGCATGAAGAGATCAAACTATACAGATCACACTGACCCCCCAAAAAGTTAATGAAAAAGAAACATGTTAATTAAAAATCCACAAAACAGAAAATAAAGAATAAAATAACAAATAAGCAAAACTCACCGATGTGGGCAACCTTCGGCATCCGATGCACTCATACAAAACACCCAAATCCTAATTTTCCGTTAAGTCTCTTGGATGAGAGGGTTTGCACCATTGCTATCCATTTTGTTTCGATTTGCAACAGACATTTTATTACGTCACCTCCTCTATTGCTCAAACGGACACAATCAATGGCCCTTACCTTAAGTTTGACAGGACTTTCACGATGAGCCTTTCTGAAATGTCTTGCAATAGGTTTACAGTTGAGGGTAAACTGTTCAGTAGAGGGATCCAGTGCCCTTTTGATGTTCAGCAGTGTTCCAATATTTGGATTCTTAATTCCTGAGATGTCAGGCCAACGTAAATCATGCCACATGGGCATTCTACAAAGTATATTACTCCCTCACTCTTGCAGTTGAGGGAGTGGACGATGTTGAATTCCTTTGTACATTGGGAATCAAAAAATGCAACAGACTTAACCATAAAAGTACAGGCCTATCAAAGCCCACAAGGGGAGGAACCCCACTTAGGGCCAGGACTAGAAAAAAATAAATTTTGATATAGGTGGCATGTAATGACTTTGTACAAGGAAATTGTTTATATTGTTATATTGTATATATCGTTCCGTTTTGCCGTAAGTAATGGTCTCTTCGATAGAACTGAATTTAAATCCACATCCTGTCTGAGCATTTGCCAGAATTGGTCAGTCACATTCCTCATCTCTTTCCATTTGCTATGGAAGTTGGTAATTAATCTAGGTTGTAGCAGTTTCTAAATACATTGTTTGAATGAGAGAAGCTCTGTAGGGTTTCTTGCTTTGGCTTTATTATAACCTTGCTCAAGATCCCTACTGAAGTAACCTCTTGTAAGGAAACGCATTTTCAGGTCTTTAGCCTGTTCTTCAAAATCCGATTCCGTATCACATTTTCGGTGTGCTCTTATAATCTGACCTGTAGTATCTCCCAGATGACATATTGGGAATGTACAGAGGTTGCGTTTAGAAGAGAATTGACGTTTGTCTCCTTATAGTATGTAAAGATCCAATTGGATCTACTTTGACCTTAATATCAAGAAAGTCAAGTTCCTGTTAGGTCATTTTATGTGTCAAATGAATGTTCATTCTATTGTCGTTAAGTCTTGCCAGAAACGAGTAAGTTGGTCTTGTGTCCCCTTACAAATAAAAAGGACATCATTGATAAATCGCATTGTAACGTCTCTGCCTGTTCGAGTCTCTGCGCCACCCTCCGCTCGCACGCTGCGGCGCAGGAGGCGTGTTCAGTTTGATTCCATGCTTAAGGTTCTTGTTGCTCAGTCTGGGAAGGGGTAAATTAAAAGCGTATTAAAGTGTTACACAGTACCCTTCACTCCTTTCAGAAAACATGGGAAGCTTGGAGAAGTTAAGCATTTTCTTAATAAAGAACTCAATTTATTTAAAGGGTACCTGAGTTTTCATGAAAAGTTGAAATATCTCCAGGTTCTTGCTGAGAATTCTATTCTGTGGCTGTATAAGCTTTCATACATGGTTTCCAATCAAGTTTTTGCTGCTAATGTCCCCATTATGGCTGCAGCACATTGTGCATTTTTCTTTCAGGCTGGGTTGTGTACAGTAAAGAACAGTGTGCCCCCCTTTCCTTTCCATTATAAGTTCTTCTATAAAACAGCAAACAAATAGCTGAAAAACGATTTACCATAATATAGGAGATTGTAATGCCTGTTCGAGTCTCTGCGCCACCCTCCGCTCGCATGCTGCGGAGCAGGAGGCGTTTTCAGTTTGATTCTGTGCTTAAGGTTCTTGTTGCTCAGTCTGAACTCTGTCCTAGCACTTCTCTGTAATTGAATTTCAGCCACGCCCGTCTCCTGCAGCTTGTTTCGCTCTGCTCCTCAAGCAGTTAATCTTAGCCTTGCCTGTGTGATTGACAGTCTGTCTACCAATCAAGTCTGGGGCAGGTCCTGACTTCCTATTTACAGGTCATCAGCCCACACAGGTTCTCTGGCTATTGTACTCTGTCCTGTGACTTTGTCCTCACTAGCTTCCTACTTGCTCTCACTGTATTATTTCTGACCTCTGACCTTTGGATTCCCTTGTGACTACTCCTTTGGATTACGATTTTGTACTGCTTTGTCTCTCTGGCTTTGACCCTTGGCTTGTTGACTTCGCTTCTGTGTGGTTCTGTGTGTCATTTATTCAGAGAAGGGTTCACCTCCAAGTTGTCAGCTGTCACCTAGGACAGTCAGGCAAGTAGGCAGGGACAAGGGCTGGGTCAAGTTTAGGGCTCACTGTCTCTGTCATTCCCATCTTCCCTTGTTTCTGCAGCAGCACTGGGGAATTGCTCAACTGGCAATTCCCTTACACGCATCCAAGTTATCACTTGACCCTCCCCTACCCCAGGTTGTTGAACTGCCTCTCTCTCCCAGAACCCCAAAAATAGGTTGGCATATGTGAGTGTCTCATGCCGCCCCCATACCCACACCCTGGGTTTGGAGGTAGAAACGATCCTTGAAAAGGAAAAAAATTGTGAGTCAATACATACTTGCGAAGGGTTAGAAGCAAATCTGTCATATCTCTGTCCAAGCCACCATTTAACAGGGCGAAGTGAACAGCCATTATTCCCTGTTTGTGTTCGATTAACCCTGTTGCTATCAGGGGTCTCTGGATATTTTGCACCTCTGGTAGCCAGAACAATTTTCAGTTTTGAGATGGACAAATAAAATCTAAATTGCAACGTTAAAAAAAATCATACTAACCCGCCATACTTATATATTTTCTGAAATCATACAGCTACAGCATTGTCAAAATGCCACTTGGTACTGTATATTAACATGCTCCTTCATGCAATTTTGGTTTAAAGTGTAAAAAAAAATTGCTAATAAATGTATATTAGTTGCTAGAAATGAAAATCAAACAAAAAGTTATATGCACCAAACTTCCTAAGAGTTCAACATGTGCAAAGTTCATTCATATCATTAAGTCCTACACCTGCATGCACATATCTTCATAAAATCACCAGAACTGGAAGGAACATAAATCTGCTTTGAAGCTGGAAATGTTAAAAAAGGATCATCCTATAAAATGTAGGGATTACACACCGAGAAAAGCAAGTACACCCCTAAACCCTATATATTTCTTGAAAGTAGACAAACTGAAGATTACATGTTTCTCAATGGGTTAAATAGCCACAACCACCTTCATGTAACTTTGTGACAAACACAAATAATTAAAAAAAAAATGCCCTAAAACATATTTGCACCTAAAACTCCTATTCAATTGTACCTTCATACACAAAACACATATAAAATAATTGATCAAGGTGTATACAATTTATATATATTGCAAACCGCAAACATCAACTACAACAATCACTTCGTACTCTCAAAAACACTGATACAGATGACAAACAATATTTTGCTGTCATTCACTTATATGTTAAAAATCTATACTGCACATAGCAAACTGTGACTGTGATACCAAAATCTAACTTTTTTGAGATTGCACAGTGTGATGATTCTGCTTAAATATGGCTATAACTCAGCTGTATTTTGGTCTCTGGGTAGCGTATCTCTTTACTCATAAGGTGCGCAGCCATAATCCTAGGTGTATATTGGCAGTAGTGGCAACACTGGAACAATAGGGCTTTGTATCTATCCCAGCAGGGCTCCATTGTATTCCTATACAGTCCTGAGTGATCAAAGAAACATGCATGGTGCAGCCTGCACTGGTAGATCAGATATGGCTGATAACATTGTATCATTTCACTTGGTCTCAGCTCTTTACAAAGGATCTGGACTTGAGTGCATTATTCAATCAGACTTGCTGCCGCCGGTGACCTCATTCTGGGAGGTGGCATAAAGGGTATAAAAGATGAGGTAAGAGGCAATGGGAGGAGATTGGGCTGAGACTACAAGAGAATACTAAGACCATCACAGACTACAGATTTTTACAGACAGACTACAAGAGTTTACTGAGAGACTGTGATGAGAGCATGCAGGCTGGAATATACTGTGTTGCCACATGCTGAGAAGCCTCCACTGGTTATTCACACATGACAGAGCATGTGTGAGTGGCAGACCATAGAGCCACATCAAGGAGATGCGTGGTAAAGTAATTATTTCACCTTTATTCCCTTTTATTTTAAGTACTGTATATTGTAACTAGTAACTGTTAATGCTTGCATACATCTGCATATCTGTTCTGAACTGCATGTGTTAGATGTTAATACCGACCCATTTAGGGGTTAATAAACATATAAAATTTAGAAAGCTTGTCTTGTATTTATCTTGTGAACCCGGCACTCACTGGCGGTGAGTGTGTTTTTTATATGAAAGAAGACTCAGGTGTGAGCCAAAGCGGTGTTGGCGCACTGAGGATCTTTCACATTGGTGGCAGCGTAGTGGGATCTTAGGATAAACGGCGTGTGTTGGTGACCTTTATCACTCACATGCTGGGGATTATGGTAATCTTATGAGACAAGCTCGGTATTAAAGCAAGCATTAAGATACAGTGAAAGTTTGATACAGTGCTGTTCCCCTCCCTTACTCTTTGTATTCTATCCTATCTTTTGTTTGGCAAATACCAGTGGATGGCTAGTGGGCTCAGAAGCAGATCTCCAGAACTTCTGAACCAGGCTTTTGGAGATCCTGAGAGTATGGCTGAAATGGAGGCAGCCACATCTATGCAGAGAATTGAGCAGAGTCCTGATTTTGGGGCTAGGCCAGGAAGTGCAGCAAGCAGCCCGGTCCCAAGGATTACTTCACCAGGAGGGACCAGTAGCCCCAGCCTTGCTATGGGAATGGCTTCATACTGGCAAACGGCCCTGCAGCAAGTATGCACCAGTGACCTTAACATATACCTGCAGGTGTTGTACTGTTTTCAGGAAGCTGTAGAACGAGAACGACAGGCTGATCGTGAGGCAGCAGAACGAGAACGACAGGCTGCTGAGTGACAGGCAGAGAGAGAGAGGAAGGCTGCTGAGCGACAGGCAGAGAGAGAGAGGAAGGCTGCTGAACTACAGGCTGCTGAGCGACAGGCAGAGAGAGAGAGGAAGGCTGCTGAACTACAGGCTGCTGAGCAACAGGCCGAGAGGGAGTTTCAGCTTGAGCTCAAAAGGATGGAGCTCTCCCAGCAAGCGCAAACTCCAACAACCCTGCACAGACCCTCAAGTTGGAAGGAGAGGCCAGGCCGGAGTTCACCACAGCCGTCTGTCGTCAGGTCGGGTGAGACAAACTATGCCCCGGGTGGTCCCTCCCCTGTCCCAAGAACTCTGGGCACCCTAGTGACCTTCCCCAAACCCCAAGGGGAGGTGCGGCGCGGCCATGCCTGTAACCAGACAGGACATTTCAAGGAGGAGTGCCCCAACCGCCCTGAGAACTTCCCTGCTTCCCAAGCCACAGTAGGTGGCCCATCTGTGTATCTGGACTGGGGTGCAGGAAAAGGAATGCGGACTGAGGGACTATTGACTGATTTGCCTGCTAATGTACTGTTGGGAACTGATTTAGGACCTATGATGTCCCAATATGGGGTGGGGAGCAACCCAATTTACTGTAATAAACTGTCTATGATTAATGCTGATAATGTGTCTGTCATATCTGCAGAGAGGGCCCGTAACCCCCTCTCTGAGATACTTCCCATGACAGTCAATGTAAATGCTAATGAGTTGCCTTCAGCTGAGAGCAGGGAAGATGTCAATGAGCTTCCTGCAACCCAGCTCAGCAAAAATGTTATTGATGCTTTGTTCACCCCCGTGCTAGGAGCCAATGAGACTTTGTCTGTAGACACACCCACATCTGCGGGGGCGTCGCCCTCCCAGCTTGGTAATCTGTCTACCACAGATCTCATTGAGGCCCGGTGTGAATTAACAATTGCTAATGAAGGTACTGTCAATGTAATTGCCAGTGCTTGTTGTGAAAGTGTACAGGGTAGCTCTTCTGAGTCACTGGAAGCGACTTCTACTATTTCGCCCAGTGCATCCGATGAGCACCCAACTGCTGACCATGTGCCAGGTAGTCAGGTAGGCTATGTGGATCTCATGGCCGATCCAGGTGAGGGACGGACTGTTGGTAGTGCGGTGTTAGCCCGCAGCCAGAGTGCTACAAGGGTGGAGGGCGTTCCGACCCTTGAACCGTTGCCCACACCACCTGTAGTCGGTGCTGAGACCGCCATGACTAGCCTCACTCCCTTGAAGCCGGAGGAGTTCGGCCGGTATGAGACATGCACGTCTCTTCTGTCCAGTTCTATTCCAGGAGTGCCCTTTGCCCAAGTGCAGATGGCATGGGGTACTGGAGGTGTGATCCAAGAAGAGGGTATGTCAAATGTATTACCTGTCAATGTATTGTGGGGGGATGGTTTAGGGAAGCGTGATCTCAGTCATTTGCCCAAAGTATCACCATTACCCACCCAAGTACAGGAGGAACAGGATGTAGGTTTGGAAGCAAAGGGGGTGGTGCAGAATCCCCTACAACTCTCCCAACTAGCGGCTAGGGTGAGAGAGACCCTGAGAGACCACCGGGATGGGGTCTCTGAACTGGTATCCCAAGGGCCTGAGGTCATGAGGGTGGCTCCACAGGATGCCAGTACTCAGAAAGCGGACCCAGAACAGGCAGGAGGTAGCCAAGTGTACGTGGATCAGGGCCTGAGCCTTAGAAGTGTGCCTAGTCAGACCAGGGAGCCAGAAGGGTCCAGCAGCTATGTAACATGCACCTCTCTTTTGTCTCACTCCAGCCAAGAGTTCAGAGAGGATGTCCAAGCTGACCTTAGTCTGGACATATTGAAGGCGCGTGGTGCTCAACCACCCTCGGAGTCTGACAAGGCCCGAGTCTGCTGGGACCCCGGGGGAAGATGAGGGAGCCTTGGGGCAGAGCCTGAGAAGCTGGAGGCGGAGGTGCTTTCAGAAGAGGGACACAGGCCCCTACTTCCTGCAAGCCCCATCTAAAGGGAGTGGTGTGATGATTCTGCTTAAATATGGCTATAACTCAGAGCTGTATTTTGGTCTCTGGGTAGCGTATCTCTTTACTCATAAGGTGCGCAGCCATAATCCTAGGTGTATATTGGAAGTAGTGGCAACACTGGAACAATAGGGCTTTGTATCCATCCCAGCAGGGCTCCATTGTATTCCTATACAGTCCTGAGTGATCAAAGAAACATGCATGGTGCAGCCTGCACTGGTAGATCAGATATGGCTGATAACATTGTATCATTTCACTTGGTCTCAGCTCTTTACAAAGGATCTGGACTTGAGTGCATTATTCAATCAGACTTGCTGCCGCCGGTGACCTCATTCTGGGAGGTGGCATAAAGGGTATAAAAGATGAGGTAAGAGGCAATGGGAGGAGATTGGGCTGAGACTAAAAGAGAATACTAAGACCATCACAGACTACAGATTTTTACAGACAGACTACAAGAGTTTACTGAGAGACTGTGATGAGAGCATGCAGGCTGGAATATACTGTGTTGCCACATGCTGAGAAGCCTCCACTGGTTATTCACACATGACAGAGCATGTGTGAGTGTTGGACTATAGAGCCACATCAAGGAGATGCGTGGTAAAGTAATTATTTCAATTTTATGCCCTTTTATTTTATTGCACTGTATCTTGTAACTAGTAACTGTTAATGCTTGCATACATCTGCATATCTGTTCTGAACTGCATGTGTTAGATGTTAATACCGACCCATTTAGGGGTTAATAAATATATAAAATTTAGAAAGCTTGTCTTGTATTTATCTTGTGAACCCGGCACTCACTGGCGGTGAGTGTGGTTTTTTATATGAAAGAAGACTCAGGTGGGGCCACAGCGGTGTTGGCGCACTGAGGATCTTTCACACACAGCATATTGTATATAAAAACACAACTTAATATTTCATATATACAACCACCTTCATGCAACTTTGCAGCAAACAGAGATTACAAGCAACAATTGCACAAAAATTCTAATTTGCCACTAAAGTGCATGCTCAAGTAATCCCTTTCTGCGTGAGGAATTCATATATACCACATATATATATATATTTACAGTTGCAGGTGTTAAAGAAACAACAAAATCGCAGAAATGCGGCAACCAATTTTGTGCATGCAAATTAAATAGGGGCTTACTTAAGAATATAATTTTCTACCCCCTATAAAAATTGTAACTCTAATGAATAATTATAATCTCTTTACCTAACTAATGTGATAACTAGGGCCAGTTTCAGATTGGCATAACATGACTGCTTTATTGCTCACATATTATGAACGCAACCTCTGCGGTTCCTGAAATTCATCATTACTGGTTTTAGAGTCATAATTCTAGATCTGATGACCACTGGATGTCCAGGTGTTTCATTTGTATTGTGGGTGCAAAAAACAAACAAAAAAACAAACAAACACCCACTATTATACCCATCTGAAAGCTGCCAAAAACTGGTATTTTATAAGGTGACATTCAATGGGTGAAAATGTGTTATCTGATGGAACTTTTCCGCCTGTCAGAAGTGTTTTATTTGTTCCTCTCTAGTGATAATCCTTATTGCTATTATTTTAGCGTGTAACTGATATCACTAGGGAGGTGATTGGCGTATTTTATTCTATAAAGATCAGGTATGGACAGGATAGGGACAGGGTTAAATGTAAACTTTACTGATGACTTTGTGTATGTGTTGTATAAGTGTTTGGTGCAACTCTTTTGGCACTGTGATCTGGATGATGGTAAACGTCTGGGTCACAGCGCCAATAACTTTCTGGTTATGTTCAGAGGAGTATTACATAAAAACACCCCTCTGATTAGGCTCAGAGTGGTATTACATCATCCCTCTATGTGACAATTGGAGAGCAAAAGTATAGTATGCTCTCTGATTGATAGGAGAGGGGATAACATGGACAGAAGTCCCTGCTATCCCTTCCCTTGGAGTCACATACAGGTTATGCAAAAATGATGATGATGATTTATCACCCTCTCTGCAGTCTGCAGCTCTGCTTCTTCCCCCTTCAACAGCTCTAAGATGCTGACTGAGGCAGGAGGGGGGAGGACACTTTAGAACCCCATATCTCAGGATTTGTTAGGGCTATAAAGATGAGAGAATCTCATCTCTTTAAAATGATATCAAGATCATCATGATAGCCCTTACAGATTTGGACTATTTGTAGTTAAAAACTCTGTTGGGAATTGAGATCTGCATTGGGATCTCAATGCCAAATAGCATTTTCACCAGCAAATCTGGATCTGTAAGGGCTATCATGATGATCTTGGTATCATTTTAAAGATGAGATTAGTAAGATTAGCATTACTAGGAAGGACATATTATAAACGTCCTCTGCTACAAAAGTGCCACATTGGGCAGACGTATAAATAAAGACATTAAAGACATTTTTCTGTTTGCTAGGAAATTACTTTAACTAAGCATTTCTCTAAGGAAAACACATCATCTGTCTACACAGCCTAGAAGGAACTGGAGGCATTCAAGATATTAGAGGAATTACTATTGTAACAACAGACAGGCACAAGTGAGTGATTCATCACCACACATAAAGACAAAAGCCACCACATCTCCACACTTGTCTTTAAGTCCACATGTGGAAATGTTTGTGAGCTCCACATGTGAGGCTATTTTACAACTACCTAACAATGGGTATTCAGATAATCTATCAAGACAACAGAGACAGGCACTCTTGGAACTGCGTCGAATGAGGAATGTAGTGTTCAAAGCTCCAGTACTCTTCCTAGACCTGGCCATCCAGCCAAACTGAGCAATCGTGGGAGAAGAGCCTTGGTGAGAGAGGTAAAGAAGAACCCAAAGATCACTGTGGCTGAGCTCCAGAGATGCAGTAGGGAGATGGGAGAAAGTTCCACAAAGTCAACTATCACTGCAGCCCTCCACCAGTCGGGTCTTTATGGCAGAGTGGCCTGAAGGAAGCCTTTCCTCAGAGCAAGACATATGAAAGCCCGCATAGAGTTTGCCAAAGAACACATGAAGGACTCCCAGACTATGAGAAATAAGATTCTCTGGTCTGATGAGACGAAGATTGAACTTTTTGGCGTTAATTCTAAGCCGTATGTGTGGAGAAAACCAGGCACTGCTCATCTACTGCCCAATACAATCCCAACAGTGAAACATGGTGATGGCAGCATCATGCTATTGGGGTGTTTTTCAGCTGCAGGGACAGGACGACTGTTTGCAATTGAAGGAAAGATGAATGCGGCCAAGTACAGAGATATCCTGGAAGAAAACCTCTCAGACTGGGCCAAAGGTTCACCTTCCAACAAGACAATGACCCTAAGAATACAGCTAAAATAACAAAGGAGTGGCTTCAGAACAACTCAGTGACCATTCTTGACTGGCTCAGCCAGAGCCCTGACCTCAACCCAATTGAGCATCTCTGGAGAGACCGGAAAATGGCTGCTCACCAACGTTCACCATCCAACCTGACGGAACTTGAGAGGATCTGCAAGGAAGAATATAGAACCAAGGACCATGATTACAGGTACTGCGTAGGACTAGTGAAGTTAGGACAAAATCTTTTATTTCAGGAGATAAAAACACAGTACGCGTTTCAGGGTCTTTAGTACCCCTTTTTCAAGTGTGTACTAAAAAAAAACAACAACAACAACAATACATGTAAGCATGGATTAAATGTGATAAAATGAATTAGAACTCATTAGTTCAAAATAGAAAAGAAGTTCATCTGAATAGAACCAAAGGACAAAAAATCGCATATAGGATAATAGGATAAAATGCAATATAATATCATACATACATAATATAGAGGTCGAAGACAATATAAAAATGTATATAATAACAAAAAACCATATACAAGAGTGTAGAAAGGTAGACATTGTGATTGATGGTGGATAAAAAAGGACAGAAGAATCATATATGGATAGACTATGCACGAATACCTACATAAATAAATGTAAATGCAGACTCAAACCTTCATACTTCAGTGATAGAAGTGTTATAAAATCATACAACAAAATACTGGTTAGGGATCCGAATAAAGTGGGTATATAGATATAAACGCATGTAGTTATACACTCAATGGATGAACATATCATGAGGTAGTGCAGTTAGCAAAAACCTTTCTTGTCAATTATATAGACTGAACAAAGGATAAAACTAATATAGAAGAATCATTTGCAGATGAAAAACTGTGGTCAACAAAACATAATTCTGTGAGTTTGGTAAAGAAGATTAAACCATATAGAATGGCCACAAAGAGGGTATCTAATAACATCAAAATGGTCTGGGAGAAGGTTTTACCTGTATATATATGAATTTTGTATACTACAACGTACCCCTCAAATTTTCCCTATTGTCTAGTATATATTGTTTTGTCATTCATTATTATTATAATTCATTTATATCACTCATTTGTTTACACTTTTGGATTTTATTGTATTTTACTTAATTTCAACATCACAGTATGTTTCCACCATATATTTATTACTATGTTTTATTATTATTTAATCTTCACAAATTATTACTATATTTCATATATTTTATGTATTTTTTACCTATTTATTATTGTATTATCTCATGATTTCATCTTTATAGTTGTAATTATTTTATGTATATATCATTTTTCTATCACTATTTCATCCATCTCAACATTTTTTTATTTTTTTTTTTACTGATTCCTACTTGACATGCGCGAACCAGCGCTTTCGCACATGCGCAGTAGTGATTTAGAAGCCTTTTTTTTTTTTACTCCTACTAGACATGCGCGAACCTGCGCATGCGCAGTAGCGCTTTTTAGATGGTATTTAAACATTATAGCGCGCTGACATGTTTTAGATACATGCCTCACCCCTGGTGGACCTATAATTAAGGTAAAACCTTCTCCCAGACCATTTTGATGTTATTAGATACCCTCTTTGTGGCCATTCTATATGGTTTAATCTTCTTTACCAAACTCACAGTATTATGTTTTGTTGACCACAGTTTTTCATCTGCAAATGATTCTTCTATATTAGTTTTATCCTTTGTTCAGTCTATATAATTGACAAGAAAGGTTTTTGCTAAATGCGCTACCTCATGATATGTTCATCCATTGAGTGTATAATTACATGCGTTTATATTTATATACTCACTTTATTCAGATCCCTAACCAGTATTTTGTTGTATGATTTTATAACACTTCTATCACTGAAGTATGAAGGTTTGAGTCTGCATTTACATTTATTTATGTAGGTATTCGTGCATAGTCTATCCATATATGATTCTTCTGTCCTTTTTTATCCACCATCAATCACAATGTCTACCTTTCTACACTCTTGTATTTGTTTTTTTGTTATTATATACATTTTTATATTGTCTTCGACCTCTATATTATGTATGTATGATATTATATTGCATTTTATTATCCTATTATCCTATATGCGATTTTTTGCCCTTTGGTTCTATTCAGTTGAACTTCTTTTCTATTTTGAACTAATGAGTTCTAATTCATTTTATCACATTTAATCCATGCTTACAGGTATCGTTGTTGTTGTTGTTTTTTTAGTACACACTTGAAAAAGGGGTACTAAAGACCCTGAAACGCGTCGTGTGTTTTTATCTCCTGAAATAAAAGATTTTGTCCTAACTTTACTGTAATCCTGGTCCTTGGTTCTATACTCTGTTTACACCTTTCATGGTGTCACCGTGACAGCTGCAGCCTCCAGTCCTTTGCTGTTTTGGTTCCTTACACCTCTTGTTGTTATTTAACCCCTAAAAAGGTGAGGAGCCATTTTGTACTATTTGGATCATTGTGTCTGTTTAACGATATTACACTATGTATTGCTCGGTGTCTCTACCTTTGTTGTCTGCAAGGAAGAATGGCAGAGGATCCCCAAATCCAGATGTGAAAAACTTGTTGCATCTTTCCCAAGAAGACTCATGGCTGTACTAGCTCAAAAGGGTGCTTCTACTCAATACTCAGCAAAGGGTCTGAATACTTATGACCATGTGATATTTCAGTTTTTCTTTTTTAATACATTTGCAAAAATATCTTCATTTCTGTTTTTTTCTGTCAAGATGGGCTGCTGAGTGTACATTAATGAGAAATAAAATGAACTTTTTTGCTTTTAGCAAATGGCTGCAATGAAACAAAAAGTGAAAAATTTAAAGTGGTCTGAATAATTTCCGTACCCACTGTATATCAAAATGTATTTTTTCTAGTCCTGGCCCTAAGTGGGATTTCTCCCCTTGTGGGCATCAAAAGGGCACTGGATCCCTCTACTGAACAGTTTACCCTCAACCGTAAACCTATTGCAAGACATTTCAGAAAGGCTCATTGTGAAGGTCCTCTCAAACTTAAGGTAAAGGCCATTGATTGTGTCCATTTGGGCAATAGAGGGGGTGACGTAATTGAATGTTTGTTGCAAATTGAAACAAAATGGATGTTGCAAACTCTTTTTGATGTTGCAAACCCTCTGACCCAAGGGACTTAACGAAGAATTAGGATTTGGGTGTTTTCTATGAGTACATTGGATGCCGCAAGTCACCCACATCAGTGATTTTTGCTTATTTGTTATTTTATTCTTTATTTTCTGTTTTGTGGATTTTTAATTTAACATGTTTCTTTTTCATTAAGTTTTTTTGAGTCCATGTGGCTTGTATAGTTTGATCTCTTTATGCTCTATACCTGCATTACTGACTTTTGTTTCATTTTAGATCTTTTTGGGTATCTTTGTTCTTGCTGTGTACCATCTTGGAACTATGGCGGATGTGCAGATTGGATGTATCAACTAGAGATATAATTTTTTTTTTTCTTTTATTACTTTCAAGATATATATAGTTTTTTTAATCACTTTTTCACATATTTCTTTATATAAAACATTATGTATATTTTGAGTAATTTTGCATATACAGTTGTGCTAAAAAGTTTACATACACCGGCAGATTTTTTGTTTTTTTGGCCTTTTTTCAGAGAATATGAATGATAACACAAAAACTTTTTCTCTGCTTGTGGTTAGTGATTGGTTGAAGCCATTTATTGTCAAACTTCTGTGTTTTCTCTTTCTAAATCATAATGACAGCCAAAGACATCAAAATGACGCTGTTCAAAAGTTCACATACCCCAGTTCTTAATACCGTGTATTGCCCCCTCTAACATCAATGACAGCTTGAAGTCTTTTGTGGTAATTGTGGATGAGGCTCTTTATTTTCTCAGATAGTAAAACTGCCCATTCTTCTTGGCAAAAAGTCTCCAGTTCCTGTAAATTCCTGGGCTGTCTTGCATGTACTGCGCGCTTGAGATCTTCCCAGAGTAGCTCAATGATATTGAGGTCAGGAGACTGAGATGGCCACTCCAGAACCTTCACTTTCTTCTGCTGTAGCCAATGACAGGTGGACTTGGCCTTGTGTTTTGGATCATTGTCATGTTGGAACGTCCAAGTACGTCCCATGTGCAGCTTCCTGGCTGATGAGTGCAAATTTGCCTCCAGTATTTGTTGATAACGAGCTGCATTAATCTTTCCTTCAACTTTGGCCAAGTTTCCTGTGCCTTTGAAGCTCACACATCCCCACATCATCAGTGATCCACCTCCGTGCTTTACAATAGCAACGGTGTTCCTTTCATCATAGGCCTTGTTGACATCTCTCCAAATGTAACGTTTATGGTTGTGTCCAAAAAGTTCAATTTTTGTCTCATCACTCCAAATTACCTTGTTCCAGAAGTTTTGAGGCTTGTCTTTGTGCTGTTTGGCGTCTTGAAGGCAAGATTCTTTGTGGAATTTGCGCAGTAATGGTTTTCTTCTGGCAACTCGTCCATGCAGCCCATTTTTCTTCAAGTGTCTCCTTATTGTGCATCTTGAAACAGCCACACTGATAGTTTTCAGAGAGTCCTGTATTTCAGCTGATGTTTTGTGTGGGTTTTTCTTTGCATCCCGAACAATTTTCCGGGCAGTTGTGACCGAAATTTTGATTGGTCTACCTGACCATGGTTTGGCTTCTGAGCATGTTATCAGGCCAAAATCATCAGGGTATTTCAACTTTTGAACAGGGTCATTTTGATGTTTTTGGTTGTCATTATGATTTAAAAAGAGAAAACACAGAAGTTTGACAATAAATGGCTTCAACCAACCACTAACCATGAGTGGAGAAAAAGATTTTGTGTTATCATTCATATTCTCTGAAAAAAGGTAAAAAAAAATAAAAATCTGCCAGGGTATGTAAACTTTTTAGCACAACTGTATATTCACTTCACTTTTTCTATCTTATTTTAGGTCTTTAATTGACCCCTTAACACATGTAGTATTTTTTCACTCTTTAGATATATATATTTTATATTTTGTTGGTTTTATCTAATTATTATTGCTATATTTATTTCATAATTTTTATTATCTTTTATAATATTTATATTATTCAAATGTTATAACCAACTATTTTTTTCCCTCCTAACCAATGGATATTCCTCATTCATCCGGTTATGATACTGTGATCTTGCACCTTGCCATTGATTTGTCATTTGGTAATATATAAAAAAAAAAATTCCCATACAGGAGATGACAGCATGTAACTGCTGCTGCCAGAACCAGAAATGTGTCTTCCAGTGTCACCACCACCTGAACCTGCCTTAGTTCTACCCCAGGCAGGTTATTTGGATGTTGGAGCTGAACGTCACAAGGAATTTCTACTATTGCAGCTGTCACCACCCACCTTTCTGTGATGTCACTCTGTCACCCTGACCTGATTTCCAGGTTTTATCTGTATTCTATAATCATCATCGCATTCTGTAATGTCATCACCTTCCACTCTTTTTTGTGACTCACCATGGAAATGGGATTCCTATATGCCTTCACAATACAACAAAACAGATTTCGCCCCTAGCACAACTACCAATAGCACACCACCTGCCACTACTACCTCCTTCAACACGCATGTTTTCCACCTCTACCTTTTCTACATCAAAAAAATAATGAAAATTAAAAAAAGGAGGAAGAAGAGGAAGTCTTGGGCTATGAGGAATATCTCTCTTAGCAGATGCCACATTACTACTAGAGGTTTGGATCTGTGTAAGTGAAGAGGACATGGATGACAGTTCAGAAATACTGCATGATAAATTACAAGTGACAACAGGTGAAAAACACAGAATCCTGACTCATAGTCAACATTTGTGGTTCACTGCTTTCAAAAATGTCTTTATTCTCAGGAAGTATGAGAATACTGTGGCTACCAGTGGGGCTGTCAAGAGCAGTAGTAGTGTTGCTGTTTCCATTTACATACACATTTGTTTGTAGTAGTACTTGCACAAGTGCTTCTTTCCTCTCCTATTGCCTGTCCCCTGTCTTGTTTTTTTCAGTAATTTTACTATATGCTGCTTAGTGATTTGGCAACAATTCTGGCACTGTGTTTTTTTTTTTTTTTTTTTTTAACAACAAATATTTTAAGAAAAATAGCAAAGTACTAAAAGCACTAAAAGTGTCACCTGGTCAGTGAGTATTAGACTAGAACTTTGTTAGTAAGCTTATATTAAAATAACTTCTAACTGAAAATATTTTTCCAGATTAGCACAGGCTAGACTGTATATTGGGTGAACACAACAAAAAAAAAGCTTAAATAATGGAAATTATATTTTTAGATTAGCAGAGGGCTGCACTACTGTGTATATATGTACACTTGCACAGCAAAAAAAAAAAAAAAAAAAACACTTAAGCAACACATTTTTTTTAGATTAACAACACTCCATTACATGGTGTATTTGGTGACCAGAGCATAAACCCCCCTATTAAATAACAGAGTTTTTTTTTATAGATTTGCGCCGTACTTTGCTATTAGAAAATCAGTATGTATTCAATGAAAAAATGTAAACTCTTGTTCAAAAAAGTACTTAACAAAACTTATTTAATTAACGGGGTTGTCTTGTCTGTAAAAAATTTGTTTAAAGACTGTGTATATAGATGAAACTGCTCTATTGCAAAACAGACAGACAGAATAAGATTATTGGCAATAAAATGTTTAACTTCCCTGTCTGTGTGTCTATGTAATTCTATATTTAAAGCAAGAATGTAGCAGCAGCAGCAGCTGTGCCTTCAGTTCTATGATCATAACCTATCTATTGATTTTTAGCACTACTCTGCCTTTGTTATTGCTTAAATCTGACTAATATGACATCTGCATGGTAATTTGTCCACCTACCACAGTCTATTGGCTGAGAGGCTGTCAATTAGTGCTACAACTTCACAGTATCTGAAACATACACACGTATCTCCTCTGTATTTTTTGGTCAAACACATGGCAGCGGCCATTTTAATGTAGCTGTGGCCATTTTTGTGAGATAAATCACAATTTGTAGTTATAACTGCTCTCAGTCCTAAGGTCACAAGTGCTTTCCCTTATAAGTAAATGACACACTGATTAATTCCAGTCTATTTCTCATTACTGAGGGGGGGTGACATACTATGTACCTGGGATCTGTTCAATGACTCATCTCCACCAAATAAAACTTAAAAAACTGCCGAACTGAGTCATGTTCTTTGTTTTTTGTTTTTTTGGGGTGGGGAGGGGGACATTTCACTTTTAACTTCATCCAGAAAAAGGCTAAGTGCACTCCTGATGCTAAGCAAGAGATTTTCATCACAGTCCTATACTGTAGAAAATGAAATGGGTTTAGCTGCAAAGCCAAGTTTAGAATTTACAGGTTTACCATGCTAGTGACTTCTGTGCTGGGATACAGGCAGTGTCGGACTGGGATGTCTAGGGCCCACCAGTGGAATTGTTTCTAGGGGCCCACCATCAGGACCCCTGCAGATCAGCGGTACCGAGACAGGGAGGCTAAAGGTAATAACATGCCGGGAGCCATGCTGCTCACCCACTATACCATGTGCACCACTGCACTACCTAAACCTACTGCTACACCCTGTATGGCAAGTGAACAGCGTGGCTCCTAGAATTTACCTTTACCTGTAGCCGCACTGTCCAGGAAAAGCTGATCTGCAGAGGTCCTGGCTGTTGTATCATCGCAGATGTAATATTGATGGCCTATACTAAGGACAGGCCATCAATATTAGAAAGATGGATAAATCCTTTAAAGAGGTTGTCCAGGAATTGGAGCAACCCATGTGGCTGGCAGGAGGTGTAATGTAAAAAATAAACAAATTAAAAAGCATATTCGCCTGTCCCCAACACTCCATTGTCCGCTGCCAGTGTCCATTCAGTTTCGTGCCGATGCCTCCTTGCTGGGAGTCCTGCACCTCATGTGACTGCTAAAACCAATTAGGTACAGGATTTCTAGAAATGAGGCGCCGCCATGAGACTGAACAGACACAGGTGGGGGATAAAGGGATGCTGGGGACAGGTGAGTATGCTTTTTTTTTTTTTTTTTTTTTTAATTTTCTTATTTTTACACCTGCCTGGTGGCCGCCACTGTGGTCGCTCCAGTTTATGGGAAACCACTTTTAAGAGGTTGTCTGGGCCAAATTTTTCTATGGTCACTTTACTGGTCCCCCAACACAGTGTCCTCTTCACTGGTCCCCCATACTGTATGGGGAACAGTGATGGAGCCATTATATTGTGTGGGAGCAGTGATGGGGGCTGACATCCTGTGGGGGGGGGTATTAAACTATGTGATGCATAGTAAAGGAGTTGTCCAGGGTTAATCTTTTTTATGGCCTAAGCTTAGGATAGGCCATAAATACCTGATCAGTAGGGGGCTGACACACGGCCCCATTAGCTGTTCGGAGCCACTTCCGGCGCCTGTTCTGTACACAAAAAAGGGCCAGAAGCAGAAAGCTCCATCCGCTGTATAGTCACCCGACACCTTCACTGCAGCTCAGCTCCTACTGACTTCAATAAATGCTGAGATGCAGTGAAGGTGCCCGGCTAATACACAGTGGACAGAGCTTTCTGCTTCTGGCCCTGTACTGTGTACAGGACGGGCATCAGAAATGGCTCCATACAGCTGATCGGTCCGGGGTCAGTCATGTACGGATCAGGTATCTATGGCCTATCCTGAGGATAAACCATAACAAATTATGCCTTGACAAACTCTTTAATTTTTTTTTCTTTTTTATAATTAGTCCGGGGGAGGTGAATCCCCCCTACCCCCCAAAAAACAAAAAAAAAAAACCCAAAACATACTAAACATACTCACCTGTCCCCGATCCTCCGGTGTCCTCCCAGCACGGTCCGGACCTGCAGCTCCGCTGTCTTCTTTTTGCTGGAAGTCCTCACTGGCTGTGACGTAGGTCCCTTCCCTTAGGCCGCTGATTGGCCTCAGGGGTCACGTGACGTCACAGGTAGTCACGTGCAGGGGGTACTTCAGCTGGAAGAATACAAGAGAACTGCAGGACCGAACCACGCTGGGAGACACTGGGGACAGTAGAGAAAGTTTGGGGGTTATTTTTGTTTTGTTTTTTCGCCTGCCCCGGTGTAATTAAAAAAAATAAATAAAAAAAAATGTTATCCTGCACACCCCCTTTAATGTCCCCCAGGCTATTGGCCTCCATCACTGCCCCCCCTAACAATGTAATGACCCCATCAATGGTCCCCATACAGTATAGAGGACCAGTGAAGGAGCCCCTGTATGGAGTATATGCTCCACAGTGGCCCCCACACAGTATTATATGCTCCCAACAGCCCCCCTCCGTTTCGGTGCTATTATTATACTCTGGGGTCTCCTGAGACCCCAGAGTATAATAATTGGTGGCCCAGGGAAGGTGATTAAAAATAACAAACATTCATACTCACCTTGCCTTACCTTTCCTTGGCATCCTCGCTCCATCCTGCCGTCTTCAGGGCCGACGTCCGACGTTGCTGCTGAGGCCTGTGATTGGGCCTCAGCGGTCACGTGGGGGCACACTGACGTCATTACGCGGCCGCGTCTCATGTGACCGCCGGGGCCTAATCACAGTACTCAGTCACATGACGGAAGAGCGCCAGAGAGATCGCTGTGCCCAGGAGAGGTGAGAATATGTATTTATTATTTTCAGTCACCTCCACTGGGTGCCCTGCCCTGCCATCTATTGGAAAGGGGCCTGCAATATGCCAGGGCCCCTTTCCAATAACAGTATGTATAGCAGTCAGGGAGCCAGGCTTTACCCGACCGCTGTCATAGTGGTCCGGGGCCCGGCCATCTCCAGCTGGCCGCGGGCCCCGTACCCTGCCGAGCCCGGTCGCGGTCGCACCCGCACCCCCTGCGACGCGATTGTTATGCCACTGGTCAGGGGCCCGATCGGGATGGTCAGGATCCCGATCGGGCCCCTGACCAATGCATCTGCATTGGCAACATGACGACTAATAGTCGGGGCTAGGAGCCCACCGATGGATTCACCGGTTCCTCGGTGGGCCAGTCCGACCCTGGATACAGGACCACAAAGTGAGATAGAGAATGCCTTGTCCTGCTACAAAATCTGAGATTGAAAAATGTTCCATCACTTGTATTCTCACATACCCCATTGTGAATGAATGAGTAAAGACAAATAGCAACAATAAGCCTTAAAGCCATTCAGCAACCATATCTCTAGTGTCTGCAATGTCCATATAGCGCCACAGAGTATAAAGCTGAAAAAAACATTCACTTTTCAAAGAATTGTGGTTTTGATTATCTTCACTTACATGTTTGATAAAAAAAATCTGACTCTCTGGACTGTGTTAGCAGAATGGATATTTTTCTAGACTTCCTGCTTTACATGTTCATTCCTTACCATCTTCTGCCACTCTTCTAGTCTCTTTCTTGGGTTGCATATATAAAGTTTAACCTCATAGGAATTGTTTACATTTTCAATCTGTGAGCATAAACAATGATTCAGATTTACTATTATAAATAATTGGCTCAGTGTGGCGCATCTTTGGTGCAATGTGGCATATGTTTTTTTCAACATGCTAGACATGTGGGTGTGGATTCTGGCTCAAAGTAAGCCAACTAAAAAGAGGTATAAATGTAGATTAGACAGTTTAAGGATATGCCAGATTTATCATCCAACATCAGCCACTGTGATAAACCTGGTTTATTTTTTCAGACTGCCTAGCTTTGCACTGTCTAAATATTAGTAAATCTGGGCCAGTGTGTCTGGGAACCATGAAATTATTTCCTATATTTTTCAGTGGCTAAATAATTATATATATATATATATATATATATATATATATATATAAATATATATAAGTTTAAAACCCATTTAATGGAGTTTTGTTTGAATGAAAGGTTGAGGCACTTGTTTTTTAACAACCTTGTTAACTACCTGCAACAGCTTTATTTATTAGATTTCTAGTGTGCAATTTGCACAGTAGGTGAAAACCTGTGCAAAAGTTAAAGTACAAATCTTACAGTTTATGTATTATACTTACCAATAAATAAGTGCCATTTAATAATCATCTTTCTGAAATAAACTTAACTCAATTTGTCATGTACATGTCTTTATACTTACCTAAAATGACAGCTATTATTTTGCCCTAAAATATCTAATTTTTGGTCTAGATTTTAACACCTTGTCTCCTTGTCCAAGACTACAATTTAAATAAGTCTCCTTGAGAAACTTTCTTCAATAAGGATATTGAATGGGTCCCTTGTGCCAAGAACCTTTATAATTTCTTTTTTGGCTGTAAAACAAACTACAGATGTGTACAGCCTTATATTACTTCTACTTTGGTTAAGGACTCCAATTTGTCATAAAACCAATTCAATGCAATAATCCAACATTCTAGCAAAACCCTTTACAGGCTGCAATTCACAGAATAACCATTGAATAGCTACATATAGACAAACATAGGATAGATTCATACGACACATTATCGCAGCATTATATTATTTTGAAAAGCTAGGCATTCCACAACACCCATATCTGTTATTGTTGAGATGCAAGGCCAAACAAAAACAAAAGCAGGAAATGGCTGATAACAGTGAACAGTGGAACAAGCTATTTAAAATCAGCACAGCACTGCGAGCCAAAGACAGACCCCTAGAAGCCTTCAACAGCGCTGGCCGCAAGGCCAGTTGGACTTTGCGGAATCTGATGGTCTGAATTGTCACCAAACAGGAACTGTACAAATAATAAATTCTATGCAAACTGAGACCCAAACCTAGAACCCACAATTGACTTACAAGGCAGATCAGAAAAAGGAGAATAGTCATACAGGCAAAGGGTCAAACCTGGAGAAGACACCAGAGGCAGAATCAGGAGATAACCAATAGAAAGCCAGGGGTCAAATCTGAACAAGTATGTCAATGGCAGAATCAGCAAGCAAATGAATATCTAAAGAACAAGCCAAGGTCAGCACAGCAATCAAATATACAAACGATCAGGTAGCCAAACTAGAGAAACTAAATTAGTCGGAAACTTGTGTCAGAAGGGAGGGGTCTTATAGAAGCCCCCTCAGTTGCTAATTGGATAAGCTCAGGACACTTCTGAAACTGCAGAAGCTTCCCATTTTGACACATTAACCTTAAAGGTATAGCAGCTGCATTGAGAATCCTGACAATATCTGTTCAGCTATGCATGAAAGGAAAGATCTGTGTTACTGGCTCATGGAAACAGTCTGCCCTCCATTTTTCCTAAACTAGATTTCAGACTATTACATTATTAACCCCTTCCCGACATCCATCGTACTATTATGACAGATGTTGGTATTTAAATATGGCAGCCGCCCAGGAGTTGAACGGCCGCCATAGCTGCCGAGTCTTTGCTGATCACTGGCATTAAGGCCCCCTGTGCCTTGGTCAAGACCCCTAGGTGGCCTAATAAATGCAATAAAAAAAAAAAAAAGTAAAAACTCAAAGGTTCAAAATCACCCCCTTTTCCCTAGAATACATCTAAAAGTAAAATCACATACACATCAGGTATCCCTGAGTCCGAAAATGCCCGGTCTACAACTTTTAAAAATATTTTGCCTGTACGGTGAACGCTGTAGCGGAAAAAAAAATCAAAAGTGCTGAACCTCCGTTTTTCAGTTTCGCCTCTGATGAAAATTTGAATAAAAAGTGATAAAAGCAATAGACATTCCCAATAACGGTATAAATAAAAAGTACACTTGGCCGTAAAGAAGATGCCTTATGCATCCCCATACACGGAAATATAGAAAAGCTACGGGTGTCAGAATATGGTAACTTTTTTGTTGCAAAGTTTTTGATTTTTGTTAAGGGGTTAAAATCTAAAACTATATAAATTTGGTATCCTATGACTCATACTGAAACATAGAATACAGCTGACATGTCATTTTGGCTGCAATGAAAATCGAAAAATGCCTCCAGTAGGAAGGGGCAAATGAAAGGTTCTTTAAAGTGTTACACAGTACCCTTCACTCCTTTCAGAAAACATGGGAAGCTTGGAAAACTTAAGCATTTTCTTAATAAAGAACTTAATTTATTTAAAGGGTACCTGAGTTTTCATGAAAAGTTGAAATATCTCCAGGGTCTTGCTGAGAATTCTATTCTGTGGCTGTATAAGCTTTCATACATGGTTTCCAATCAGGTTTTTGCTGCTAATGTCCCCATTATGGCTGCAGCACATTGAGCATTTTTCTTTCAGGCTGGGTCGTGTACAGTAAGGAACAGTGTGCCCACCTTTCCTTTCCATTATAAGTACTTCTATAAAACAGCAAACAAATAGCTGAGAAACGATTTACCATAATATAGGAGATTGTAACGCCTGTTCGAGTCTCTGCGCCACCCTCCGCTCACACGATGTGGAGCAGGAGGCGTGTTCAGTTTGACTCCTTGCTTAAGGTTCTTGTTGCTTAGTCTGAACACTGTCCTAGTACTACTTCAATGTAATTGAATTTCAGCCACACCCGTCTCCTGCACCCTGCTTCTCACTGCTCCTTTAACAGTTAATCTTAGCCTTGCCTGTGTGATTGACAGCCTGTCTACCAATCAAGTAGGGGGCAGGTCCTGGACTTCCTATAAACAGGTCATCAGCTCACACATGGTCGCTGGCTATTGGGACTCTGTCCTGTGACCTTGATCTTGCTAAGCTGTTCCTTTGCTATTGTATTGTATTACTCACCTCTGACCTTTGGCTTTCTTGTGACTACTCTTTTGGATTACAATTTGGTACTGCTTGTCTCTCTGGCTTTGACCCTTGGCTTGCTGACTCCTCTTCTGTGTTGTTAGTCTTGTGTTGTTCTGTGTTACACTTATTTAGAGAAGGTCTCACCGCCAAGTTGTCGGCTGTCGCCTAGAACAGTCAGGCAATTAGGTAGGGACAGGGGCTGGGTTGAGTTTAGGGCTCACTGTCTGTCATTCCCTTCTTCCCTTGTTTCTGCAGCAGCACTGGGGAATCGCTCAACTAGCAGTTCCCTTACAGAGATCCAGGGAAAGTGGACTGCAAATACAGGACACGATGCAGCTGAAAAGATCCTTGACGCAGAAAAAGAGAATTTTGAGCACATTTAGGAAAGCTGCTTACTGTCTATGAGTAACATGCCATCAGCAATAACAAGCAGCCAGAAGTACATGTAGATAAAAGTATATAAGTAGATTTTTCTTAAATTGTAAGCTGTGAGATGTGCTGAATGTTCAGTCCAGTGTGCAAAGAAAGCAGTGTGCAGAATTGTGTGGAGACAGTGAGAAAAACAGCTCTTCCCCTGTGCCTTCCCTTTGTGAAGAGACCAGTGCCATGTTCTCTCCACTCACTGTGAAGCCGTCTTGCTTTTTAATGGTACCTTTGGACAGGACTTCACTAGTAACAAGGGGTGAAAGCAAATTAGCCACGAGAGACACTTAGTGGCATGAACTTTAGAGAGGTTTTTATTCAGAAAAAGTGCATTACATTTTGGTACAAAATCACAAAGTAGGTTCTCTGAAAAGTTAGTGAGCATTTAAAAAATTAAAGCTAATAAGTGTCTAGATCTCTGGCCAACAAGCTCTGGTTTCACCAGTCTATTAGTTCACTTATTATTTATTGGAATTTAGCGCTTTAACCCCTAACAATCACATTAAAAATTGCAGAAACTCTCCCAAAGAAACTTTTTATTGCATATTTTGAATTTATGTCTCACATAAATGTTGCTGGCACATAACTATGGTGCCATATGTACTTTATAACCCTTTAGAGATCTAGCTAATTTTATTTTTAAACCAGCAACTTTTTATCCCTCATTCTAACATTCATAACTTTTTAATTTTGTTTTTGAGAGGTCTATTTTTACTTTTTATCTGCAAAGCCACTAAGGTGCTGCGGTTAGCACTGACTGCAGCATATAAGGGGGTTAAATGCCAGGTTTGCTTTCTGATTGATAATGGTGAGGAGATATCATGAACAAAAGTCCATGGTACCCCCTCTCCTGGGCCCATCTGAAGTGACAGGGACAGGAGAATAATAAAATCCTTCTCCTCTCCCTGCACAGTGTCAGCTGCACGTGTTCTTCTGCACACTGGTTAAAGTGAAAGCTGCAAGTATATGCAACTTTACTTTAATCAGTGATATTGTCAGAAGTGTCACTTCAGCTGCTGTTTCTTTAAGGTTGCAGTGACAACCTGGGGAAGCTTTTGTGTTGTATATTTCCATTCCTTGGCCAATTAACAGCTGAAGAGGCCTATATAAGACCATTCCTTCATAACACAAGCACAGACTAATTAGTTTGCTTCCTAGTTTGGTTCTCCATATTATCTGTGTATACCTGTTTGCTTTCTGACTTCTGGCTTACTCCCTGGATTCTCTGTTTGCCTCCTGATTCTGCTTTGAAGTACTCATCTGCATTTGTGACCCTTGGCTTGTTTTCTGGATATTGTTTTCATCTTCTGATTTTGTATATTAAATTCTCTCCTGGTTTTGACTTGTGCTTGTATGACTTGTCTTGTTTCCACGCCACTGAGTAAGTTTTAGTGGATTTTGCTTTGATTTCTGCAGCAGTGCATTTATTATTGGCACATCTCTTTGTCTGGTGACAATTAAGATTCCCAGATACGGTGCAAGTCCATCTGGCTTCACAGTGAGCTCTGATGAAGGCGTCTGGGGATTGGTCTTGGCTTGCAGAAGTGTGCTACTTTTAAATAGCTGTCTCTACTGCTCGCAGTTATCAGCCAATCTCCTGCTATTACTTTTATTGTGGCCTTGCATAATACCATAACAGATATCTCAAAATCTAGGAGAAAAAACAAGACCAAGATTGGGCTCTAGCCCCCGTGGCTCTGGATTAAGAGTTGTTTAACTCTAACCTCTCTCTGTAGCTTCCCTGAAAGTATCCTGCTGGGGGTAAACAGTAGTGTACAGTGGGTACGGAAAGTATTCAGACCCCTTTAAATGTTTCACTCTTTGTTTCATTGCAGCTATTTGCTAAAAGCAAAAAAGTTCATTTTATTTCTCATTAATGTACACTCAGCAGCCCATCTTGACAGAAAAAAACAGAAATGTAGATATTTTTGCAAATTTATTAAAAAAGAAAAACTTAAGTTTAAGTATTCAGACCCTTTACTCAGTATTGAGTAGAAGCAACCTTTTGAGCTAGTACAGCCATGAGTCGTCTTGGGAAAGATGCAACAAGTTTTTCATATCTGGATTTGGGGATCCTCTACCATTCCTCCTTGCAGATCCTCTCCAGTTCCGTCAGGTTGGATGGTGAACGTTGGTGAGCAGCCATTTTCAGGTCTCTCCCGAGATGCTCAATTGGGTTGAGGTCAGGGCTCTGGCTTAGGGTCATTGTCTTGTTGGAAGGTGAACCTTCGGGCCAGTCTGAGGTCCAGAGCACTCTGGAAGAGGTTTTCTTCCAGGATATCTCTGTACTTGCCGCATTCATCTTTCCTTCAATTGCAACCAGTCATCCTGTCCCTGCAGCTGAAAAATACCCCCATAGCATGATGCTGCTACCACCATGTTTCACTGTTGGGATTGTATTGGGCAGGTGATGAGCAGTGCCTGGTTTTCTCCACATTTACCGCTTATAATTAACACCAAAAAGTTCAATCTTCGTCTCATCAGACCAGAGAATCTTATTTCTCATAGTCTGGGAGCCCTTCATGTCTTTTTTGGCAAACTCTATGTGGGCTTTCATATGTCTTGCACTGAGGAGAGGCTTCCTTCGGGCCACTCTGCCATAAAGCCCCGACTGGTGGAGGGCTGCAGTGATAGTTGACTTTGTGGATCTTTCTCCCATCTCCCTACTGCATCTCTGGAGCTAAGCCACAGTGATCGTTGGGTTCTTCTTTACCTCTCTCACCAAGGCTCTTCTCCCACGATTGCTCAGTTTGGCTGGACGGCCAGGTCTAGGAAGAGCTCTGGTCGTCCCAAACTTCTTCCATTTAAGGATTATGGAGGCCACTGTGCTCTTAGGAACCTTGAGTGCTGCAGAAATTCTTTTGTAACCTTGGCCAGATCTGTGCCTTGCCACAATTCTGTCACTGAGCTCCTTGGGCAGTTCCTTTGACCTCATGATTCTCACTTGCTCTGACATGCACTGTGAGCTGTGTGGTCTTATATAGACAGGTGTGTGCCTTTCCTAATCAAGTCCAATCAGTTTAATTAAACACAGCTGGACTCCAATGAAGGAGTAGAACCATCTCAAGGAGGTTTAGAAGGAAATGGACAGCATGTGAGTTAAATATGAGTGTCACAGAAAAGAGTCTCAATACTTATGACCATGTGATATTTCAGTTTTTCTTTTTTAATACATTTTCAAAAATATCTACATTTCTGTTTTTTTCTGTCAAGATGGGATACTGAGTGTACATTGATGAGAAATAAAATTAACTTTATTGCTTTTAGCAAATGGCTGCAATGAAACAAAGAGTGAAACATTTAAAGGGGTCTGAATACTTTCCGTACCCACTGTACTTTGCTCAAACCCCAAGCATGGTACAGTTAAAGCTGTGTATGTGTGTATGTGTGTGTGTGTGTGTGTGTGTATGTGTGTGTTTTGGGAAGTGGGGGGGGGGGGGTTAATCTGTACATTTAATGAATAGTGGATTTGTCTAGTAATTTCTTTATTGTTTTTGGGATAAAATACTGACATTCTCAGATATTCTCAGATATTGTAAAATAAAAATATATTTTTTTAAATGACTGCTATTAAAAGTATATATGCATGACATTTGGTAAACTATAAATGGAACATGAAAAGATATAATTACTTTTAGGCTAAACTTGTGCATATATAAATTGTGGATATGTCACAGTCAATGAATCAAAACCTAATTTCTTATTTCCATCTACAGATTGCCCAAGGAAAATTAAATGTATCGTCTGAAGCATCAAATCACAGTATTAAAAACAGATGCACACTCTGCAATGCCAAAGATTATTTTCTTCTTTCTTTCAGATTAGAATGGATCAACACAATAGCAAAGTGATGAAACCTTCATTGAGCTGTGGATTATTTGTTTTTGGTAAATCAAGTGCTATTATAATGCCACAATGCCTAATTACAGTAGAAGACGCTGATATTTTGCAGACATCCCTGTATTACAATCAACCTCTTCTATATTTCACGATAAAAAGAAATAAATATTAATCAGACATGATATATCATGAATCTTTCACAGCAGACACTTCTCAAGGTAAAAAATAAAAACACACAGAGAAAAAACAACAGCATATGGTAATAACTTGTGGATGTGTGCCAAAGTACAACTAGCAGGGAATCTGTAACATGCTTTTAGCTTACATCAATTTTTATTAGCTTAACAGACAGTGTAAGCAGGTGTATATAAGCAATGTAACTGCAATGACTTGTGTTGTAGGAAAATTCCACTTCAGACCTCAAATCTTCAAGAAGTATAAGTCTTTATTCACCTCGAGGTGGGAGAAAATAATACATGATACAATCGGCAGTATGATGTTATCAAAATCTCAGAGACATCTAGGGCTTGACTCTCCTTTATTCAATAAAATCCCCAGCTATGACATCATTCTAACTTCCTATTGGATGAAGTTTAACACCAGTCACTATAAGCATTAGTTGATTATTAAACAAAGGCTTACACATGAGCTCAGACAGATGTTTATCATCTCTGGGGCCTCTCTAAGGCCTGTCCAACATTTCACTAGACAAAGATAACCTTTGACATTAGCTAATGGCTATCCCCAACTGTCTCACAGGATATAATATTTCTTAAAAATATATGGTTACAATCACCCAGTATGAGAATACATGTATACATTAGAACGCAAAGACTTCATTACATTGCATTATCTAATGTGATAATATGGCACTACAAGTGGATATACAGTGCCTTGCGAAAGTATTCGGCCCCCTTGAACTTTTGAGCCTTTTGCCACATTTCAGGCTTCAAACATAAAGATATAAAATTTAAATTTTTTGGTGAAGAATCAACAACAAGTGGGACACAATTGTGTAGTGGAACGAAATTTATTGGCTATTTTAAACCTTTGTAAAAAATAAAAAACTGAAAAGTGGGGCGTGCAATATTATTCGGCCCCCTTAAATTAATACTTTGTAGCGCCACCTTTTGCTGCGATTACAGCTGCAAGTCGCATGGGGTATGTCTCTATCAGTTTTGCACATCGAGAGACTGAAATTCTTGTCCATTCTTCCTTGGAAAACAGCTGGAGCTCAGTGAGGTTGGATGGAGAGCGTTTGTGAACAGCAGTTTTCAGCTCTTTCCACAGATTCTCAATTGGATTCAGGTCTGGCCTTTGACTTGGCCGTTCTAACACCTGGATACATTTATTTGTGAACCATTCCATTGTAGATTTTGCTTTATGTTTGGGATCATTGCCTTGTTGGAAGATAAATCTCAGTCCCAGGCTCAGGTCTTTTGCAGACTCCAACAGGTATTCTTCCACAATGGTCCTGTATTTGGCTCCATCCATCTTCCCATCAATTTTATCCATCTTCCCTGTCCCTGCTGAAGAAAAGCAGGCCCAAAACATGATGCTGCCACCACCATGTTTGACAGTGGGGATGGTATGTTCAGGGTGATGAGCTGTGTTGCTTTTACGCCAAACATATCGTTTTGCATTGTGGCCAAAAAGTTTGATTTTGGTTTCATCTGACCAGAGCACCTTCTTCCACGTGTTTGGTGTGTCTCCCAGGTGGCTTGTGGCAAACTTTAAACGAGACTTTTTATGGATATCTTTGAGAAATGGCTTTCTTCTTGCCACTCTTCCATAAAGGCCAGATTTGTGCAGTGTACGACTGATTTTTGTCCTATGGACAGACTCTCCCACCTAAGCTATAGATCTCTGCAATTCATCCAGAGTGATCATGGGCCTCTTGGCTGCATCTCTGATCAGTCTTCTCCTTGTTTGAGATGAAAGTTTAGAGGTACGGCCGGGTCTTGGTAGATTTGCAGTGGTCTGATACTCCTTCCATTTCAATATGATCACTTGCACAGTGCTCCTTGGGATTTTTAAAGTTTGGGAAATCTTTTTGTATCCAAATCCGGCTTTAAACTTCTCCACAACAGTATCACGGACCTGCCTGGTGTGTTCCTTGGTCTTCATGATGCTCTCTGCGCTTTAAACAGAACACTGAGACTATCACAGAGCAGGTGCATTTATACGGAGACTTGATTACACACAGGTGGATTATATTTATCATCATCAGTCATTTAGGACAACATTGGATCATTCAGAGATCCTCACTGAACTTCTGAAGTGAGTTTGCTGCATTGAAAGTAAAGGGGCCGAATAATATTGCACACCCCATGTTTCAGTTTTTTATTTTTTACAAAAGTTTAAAATAACCAATAAATTTCATTCCACTTCACAATTGTGTCCCACTTGTTGTTGATTCTTCACCAAAAATGTAAAATTTTATATCTTTATGTTTGAAGCCTGAAATGTGGCAAAAGGTTGAAAAGTTCAAGAGGGCCAAATACTTTCACAAGGCACTGTATCTAGAGAAGGTCAAAGAAGGTTGTTTAAGTGTCAGCCATGAAGATTAAGCTGGATGTCGGTCCACGACTGATGACTACATTGAGCGTGCATTTGAACTGATTCTGTGGGAAAGACGAGTGACATTGAATTATCTGAAAGAAGCCTTATGAGGACGAAGATTCACATCTGAGGGAGATGATGTGAAAAATTATGTATTTGTCTTTTATGGAAGTTAATTAAAATAAATTCTACAGCCAGCTTGTGGATCATTTCAAACACAAACTCAAAAAAATAAGAGACCATTTTCACCTCACTGGTCGCTTGTTGTCATCCAGCCCTACATGACCATACCAGTCAGTCTCTGTTACCAACAGTGCTGAATTTTATATTTTTTTAAGAACATTTTGCATCAGGTCAAAGTATTTATAGTTATTTGAAAACTTATTTAAACAGGACCTTTCACCACCTCCAACAAGTCTAGCTCTTTACATCAATTAATAGCTGCTGCTCCACTGGTTCTGGCATAGTTGGAATTTTTCTCTAGGCCACACAATTCCCTAGAAATTAATGTTATTAATTTGGGTGTCTACTATTTAGGCTCTATATGTCAGGAGGGCAGTGTCAGGCAAGAACAGGCAAGGGAGTGTGATTCTGAGCTCTGACATTGGCTGCCTCTGATTGGAGCTCTGAATCACGCCTCCTACCTGACACCACCCTTTTGACACTACAGAGCTTAAGTAGGCACCAAAACTACCTGTGCTTGTTGCTCGGGAATGGAGGAGGTTAGAGAGAAAACTCCAACTGTGCCAGAATCAGTGGAGCGCGCCTATTAACCACTTCTGGACCGCCCATTGGGTTTTAACGTCCGGAAGGTGGTTGTCTAGTTCTGCAAGGATGTACCGGTGCGTCCAAGCAGAACTCATCAGCTGCACGAAATCATGCAGCTGATGAAACGGGGAGCCGGCTGTAACTTCAGCTGGAGCTCCCAGAGAGAAGACAGGGAAGGTTTATTACCTTCCCTGCCTTCCCGATCGCTGTGTATACAGCGCTCAATGAGCGCTGTATACAGTGCTATGGGTGCCGCCATCTTGCGACTCCCCTCTGACCCAGCAGTCACGTGATCCGCCGGGATCAGAGTCTGTTAGAGCTGCTGGGTCCTACAGTACCCAGATCAGCTCTATAGTAACGGGCAGGAGGCTGCATTCCTCCTGCAACTGGGGCTAAATGTACCAGCCCCAGTTACAGGGGAAATCAGCCTCCCCAACAAAAAAAAAAAAGTGATCAGATGTCCCCAAAGGTCTAGTATGACCTTATGGGGACACAATGTAAAAAATAATAAATAAAAAAAATTAATAGAAAAGTTAAAAAATAAATAAATAAAATAATTTAAAAAATAAATAAAATAATACGCCAATTGAACGCCCTTATTAAAGGTTATAGTCCCACCCACAACGACACCATACAAAATAAAAATTATCGTAACGGAGAGTAAAAACTAAATACATTTTTTTAGTAGCACTTTGTGTTATTAAATTAAAAAAAAAAATGAAAAGTGAAAAACAGACACGTTTTACCTTCTCTTTTGTTTATATTTTCCCGGATATAAAAAAAATTAAAACACATGCAAAAATAAAAACAACATAAAAATAAAGCCCTATGTGTCACTGAAAAAATACACAGAAATTAGTTGAATAACGCAAATGATAAAAATGTTATAGCCCTCCAAAAGGGCACATACAAAAAACTTGAAAATGTGCCTGGTCTGGAAGGGGGGTAAAACATCTGGTATGGAAGTGGTTAACAGATGCTAAAAACTCAAATTGGTGGAATTGGTGCATGGTCCTCTTTAACAGATACTATATCTTTAGGGTCACTTCTGACAATCATTTAGGCTGTTTAATATATGTAATTAGCAAGTAGAATACATTTTTCCATTTCATATGTAATTTTATTATTCACTGTATTGACTAGATTATGTTGTGTTAACTTCTCCATGGCCTCCCAACTAACACTATGGCCCCCCTCCAGTCCACCTTAAATTGTGCTGCTCGCTTAATACACCTCTCCCCCCGTTCTTCATCGGCCGCTCCCCTCTGCCAATCCCTTCACTGGCTACCCATTGCCCAGCAAATAGAGTTCAAATTACTAACACTGACATACAAAGCCATAAACAACCTGTCCCCTCCATATATTTCCGACCTAATCTCCACTACCCGCTGACACATAACCTCTGATCCTCCAAAGACCTCTTACTCCGCTCTGCTCTAATCCGCTCTTCACACAATCATCTCCCAGGCTTCTCCTGTGCATCTCCCATACTATGGAACTCATTACCAAGACACATAAGACTGTCCCCCACCCTCACAAGCTTCAAGAAGGCCCTGAACACTCACCTATTCTGAAAGGCCTATAACCTCCAATAACACTACTGTCTCCACACCACCACCTGAACAGCCTCTACCCCCACCTTCTGTCTCTATCCCTCTTCCCTCATAGATTGTAAGCCCTTGCGGGCAGGGCCCTCTATCCCACTGTACCAGTTGGTCACTGTTAGCATTGTGTTTGTTTTGTATATTTTGTGTACTGTATGTAAAGCCTCAAATGTAAAGCACCATGGAATTAATGGTGTTATATAAATAAACAATAATAATAATAATAATAATATGCCTGACTATAACTATATAAGTGAGTATCTTTGCTCTTAGTGTTCTATTCAGCTAAGATTTCAAGCTACTAGGTAGAATTTGGCATTATTAGCATATAAACTGTGAAAATACAATGCACCACTAGACATAAATAGCGCCTTAATTAAGTCTATAAAATAGATGTATTTATAAATTACATTAACCTGGCAGATGACCAGAGAAAACCTATAGTGCACCTGAATAAACCATATGTAAATCCACGTTGCCATTTAAATAGTATCAACTGTGAGCTAACAGCACCAACTGTTATGAAAACATAAAACGATTCAACCAAAAAGACAAAATGGCTTCTACTGTACTTCCATCTGTTTTACTAAGTTTTAAAAAGATACATTGATATATACAGTATATGAATATATATTACCGCCAAAATACACAAGCAGTTCTTTGCTATGACAACTATAGCAATTTTAACTAGCCTAAAGCTGTGCTGGTTTTTTACATTAATGTTCTTATTTTACACTACTTTAGTTCATTGCATATTCTCTGTAAAAGCATGCAGTAAAATACACACTAGGTTTGTGTTAGACATACTGTACTTTCATGAACCAGTTTATTTATGAGAAAGAAAAATGCACTTACAACTACAATAAAAAATGATAGTATAAAATACATTGTTGATTTAGTCTGCAAAATTTTACTTGATTACCGTTCTGCCAGGGCCATTTTAACTATAGGGCAAAAGATGTTTCTCACTTCGGGCTCTATGACAGTTGGGGGGCTTCTTGTCAGCAAGTAAGATTGCAGATTGAGTTGAATACAATGGTGGAACAGGGTGTCATAAGAACTACCATTCACCCTGAAACCACTGCTGTCTGGTCTGGCAAATGCAATAAGCTGATGTCATCGTGCCTGCCGCTCCAAGCACAGACCTATGAATTGCTGCATGGAAACCAGGCTAGGTGAGTATTTTTATTTGTCATGGGGGGCACTGAGTGGACATTATTTTGTATGGTGAGCCACTAAGGAGAATTATAGTGTGTGGGGGCCACTAAAGGGGCATTATACTGTGTGGAGGTTTTTAAGGGACATATTGTCTCGGTGGCTACTAAGGGTCATTATGTTGTGTGGGGGCCACTCAGGGGGCATTACAGATGTGACCGAGTTATTTTGACTTTCTGTGGTATAATATATATTATCACAGAAAACAACAAAAATTGAATTGAATGTATTTATAAAATTGTGTTAAAACTGTGCTTCACAGTTTCATTAATTTGTTAAGTATGATTTTAAAGTTTGCTACATCTGTATAGTGTGTGTGGGTGCTAAAGGGGAATTATACCTTGGAGGAGCCACTAAGGTGGCATTATACTATGTGGGGGCTCTTAGAGTCATCATACTGTGTGGGTGGAACTAAGGAAGGATCATCAATATGCCACACAAAGAAGGGCATTATTACTGTGTGTGGTACCAAGGGACTAGGTGGAATTGTGCAAGGTCAAGTGAGGCCTGCCACTAAGGTGGCATTATACTATGTGGGGGCTCTTAGGGTCATCATACTGTGTGGGTGGAACTAAGGAAGGATCATCAATATGCCACACAAAGAAGAGCATTATTACTGTGTGTGGTACCAAGGGACTGGGTGGAATTGTGCAAGGTCAAGTGAGGCCTGGGAGTGGCTAGAGTGTGGCTTAATATAAAAAATATTGCGCAGTGCACACAACTCTTTCTGTTTCTCTTTGTGCCTTCTAAAAGCCAGAATGTATGTAGATACAGTAAAGAGTGCCTACCAGTGTTTAAACAAATCCTATGTTTTGTGCTATTTGTTTGGCAAAATTGTGGATACCATAACAGAATGGGATCAATTGGTCCACAGGGTGCCATCGATGTTTGTAATTACATGGGTCCGGCACTGCCATTTGAATTTCTGTCCCTATAACCACATCTGTCACTACAGTGACATGTGTGTATGCAACAGAACCCCAAAAAGTCAGCCCCAGCTCATGTGTGCTACATGTCTGTGCTTTCAGACAGAAGGTACAGTGCCTTGCAAAAGTATTCGGTCCCCTTGAACTTTTCAACCTTTTGCCACATTTCAGGCTTCAAACATACAGATATAAAATTTTAATTTTTTTGGTGAAGAATCAACAACAAGTGGGACACAATTGTGAAGTGGAACGAAATTTATTGGTTATTTTAAACTTTTGTAAAAAGTAAAAAACTGAAAAGTGGGGCGTGCAATATTATTCGGCCCCTTTACTTTCAGTGCAGCAAACTCACTCCAGAAGTTCAGTGAGGATCTCTGAATGATCCAATGTTGTCCTAAATGACTGATGATGATAAATATAATCCACCTGTGTGTAATCAAGTCTCCGTATAAATGCACCTGCTCTGTGATAGTCTCAGGGTTCTGTTTAAAGCTCAGAGAGCATCATGAAGACCAAGGAACACACCAGGCAGGTCCGTGATACTGTTGTGGAGAAGTTTAAAGCTGGATTTGGATACAAAAAGATTTCCCAAACTTTAAACATCCCAAGGAGCACTGTGCAATTGATCATATTGAAATGGAAGGAGTATCAGGCTACTGCAAATCTACCAAGACCCGGCCGTCCCTCTATACTTTCATCTCAAACAAGAAGAAGACTGATCAGAGATGCAGCCAAGAGGCCCATTATCACTCTGGATAAACTGCAGAGATCTATAGCTGAGGTGGGAGAGTCTGTCCATAGGACAACAATCAGTCGTACACTGCACAAATTTGGCCGTATGGAAGAGTGGCAAGAAGAAAGCCATTTCTCAAAGATATCCATAAAAATTCTTGTTTAAAGTTTGCCACAAGCCACCTGGGAGACACACCAAACATGTGGAAGAAGGTGCTCTGGTCAGATGAAACCAAAATCGAACTTTTTGGCCACAATGCAAAACGATATGTTTGGCGTAAAAGCAACACAGCTCATCACCCTGAACACACCATCCCCATTGTCAAACATGGTGGTGGTAGCATCATGGTTTGGGCCTGTTTTTCTTCAGCAGGGACAGGGAAGATGGTTAAAATTGATGGGAAGATGGATGGAGCCAAACACAGGACCATTCTGGAAGAATACCTGTTGGAGTCTGCAAAAGACCTGAGACTGGGACGGAGATTTATCTTCCAACAAGACAATGATCCCAAACATAAAGCAAAATCTACAATGGAATGGTTCACAAATAAACATATCCAGGTGTTAGAATGGCCAAGTCAAAGTCCCGACCTAAAACCAATCGAGAATCTGTGGAAAGAGCTGAAAACTGCTGTTCACAAACGCTCTCCATCCAACCTCACTGACCTCGAGCTGTTTTCCAAGGAAGAATGGGCAAGAATTTCAGTCTCTCGATGTGAAAAACTGATAGAGACATACCCCAAGCGACTTGCAGCTGTAATCGCAGCAAAAGGTGGCGCTACAAAGTATTAATTTAAGGGGGACGAATAATATTGCACGCCCCACTTTTCAGTTTTTTATTTTTTACAAAAGTTTAAAATAACCAATAAATTTCGTTCCACTACACAATTGTGTTCCACTTGTTGTTGATTCTTCACCAAAAAATTTTAATTTTATATCTTTATGTTTGAAGACTGAAATGTGGGAAAAGGTTGAAAAGTTCAAGGGGGCCGAATACTTTCGCAAGGCACTGTAGCAGACTAGTAAGGACACACATTGGAAAAAAAATGGAATTAATAGATCAACTTTGAATAAGAATAAGAACAGGGGCGCTTCCGCATCAGATGGCACCACTTTATGACATACCAGTCTAAGACCAGATGTATCCTAACACTGAGGGAAGCAGGTCCTGTGCTGGTTCTGCCTTTGTGAGGGGACTATCCACTGCTGATTAAGGATGATCTTTCATCAACTCCACCAGAAATAACTCTTTACACTCTTAAATATATGCCTTGGAATTTTTTCTGTTGCCCCCACTATTCTTCAAAAGGTAAATTCCATTATGCACTCTTATACATATTGTATATAGACACATACAGGAGCATCTAAATAAATTAGAATATTCTTGAAGCGTTCATTCATTTCAGTGATTCAGTAATTCAATTCATAATCAGCAGTCTTCCATGATAGTGTGTCCTACTGAACCAGACTGAGGGACCATTTAAAGGCTTAGGAAACCTTGGCAGGTGACACACAGAATTTACAATACTGAACTTTTTTACAATATTCAAATTTCCTTAGATTTGGGTTTTCATTACCTGTAATCCATAATCAACATTTACAGAAATAAAACACTTGAAATAGAATACTCTGTGTGTAAAGAATCTAGAAAATATAGGAGGTCACTTTTTTAATTTAATTACTGAAATAAATAAACGTTTCAAAGATATTCTAATTTATTGAGATGCACCTATATACTGTGTGTGTGCAGGCCTGTTTTGCTACATCTGGACGACGACAGCTTGTCATCATTAATGAAACAATGAATTCTAAATTATACCAGGAAATTTTAAAGAAAAATTTCAGAGCAGGACATCAGGATATGAGGTGAATCTCAAGAGATCATGGTTCATGCAGCAAGACAACACTAAGCACACAAGTCATTGTACTAAAGAATGGTTAAAGAAGCATAAAGTTAAAGTTTTGAAACAGCCAAGTTGAAGTCCTGACCATAACCTCAGGGACAGGTTAATTCATTGCCACCTGAGCCCTTCTAAAGCAGAATTCACATGATTGGGGAGTTCTCAGCCATCAGGAACCCATAAGTGTGGCGGAGGCAAAGTGTGTAACTACATTTTAAGGGGCAGTGAGGTGATGGCAGCTGCTATGGGCATCACGTACAGTATTAGGAAGTTCATCAACTGCTGGTCTGCCGGGGTGGTCTACGTTGCGTCATGTCCATGCCCCCTAAACTTCATGAGTAAGACTAGAAGGGAACTGCATCATAGGATTTTGGACCATATAGGTTACATTACATGCAGGGAGGATCATCCTCTTAGTCTCCACGTATGGCAACATCATGGAGGGGATCCCACTGTGTTAAGATTCCAAGGCATGGAGCTTGTACTTAGATCAACCAGGGGAGGGGACTGGGATCATAACATCCTACAGAAGGAGGCACAGTGGATATTCTGATTTAACAGCATTAAGCCACATGGACTGAATATATTCTCTGCCTCCTTCAGCTAATCCCCTCTCCCCGTTTCAGTAGCTATCATGTACAGGGCCACGGTTTTAGGATAAGCGGCTCTCGGTTATAGGGTACTAGGGACCGACAGAACTGCGGTTGAGCCTATTATATATTGTACATCTTTGTCTGGTTTAGGGTTTAACATAACACTAGGTTATTCAGGTAGTGGCTGACTATGGACATATTGATCCTTCACAAGGATGCTGGTCCCTGAACGTGGAACAGATGTAGACATGGACAGGGTTATGTTACTGGATATTTTATATAGGTATTGTTAAATATACTTTTTGACATTGATCAGACTCTGGTCCTAGGGATGTTCAGTGAGATCTAATAGACTAGGATGGATAATGGGTACATCACATACATTGTCCTATGTTTGAGACACATTATGTGGGGTTTATACTAGATTTAGCCTGTTGTGAGGAGGTGGGTTATTTTCCTGATTGATAGATAGGAGGGGAGGGTGCTCATTCTTACCAGTTTAGAATTCATTACATTACGAGAGATATGAGTTCACACTTTTTATTATACCCATCATTAGACACAACGTGGTTTCCCACATGGGCGGGGCTTAATTCATGTGAGATATTTATCCATTAAGGACTACATGGTAACCTTCCAGTCAGTAGAAGTGGATCCAACAGTTAACCATGGACTATGTGATTTCTATATGAGCCATCTAGTACTAGTCCTATAGACAATGTGTTTGACACTTTTTGAATCCAGGTATTCTCTGTGTATACCTCCCTCTCTCTGAACTGTGAATAGACTTAAAAATCCAGGACTAGAGGGATGGAAAACGCATGTAGATTTAACAAGGAATTTAGCCTGACACCAATATCTCAATCAACAATTCTAATCCATGCAGTTTCTGAAAAGGACAGCATGATTATCTAGGATGGATCAGAATTAGCCATGCCACTGCAACATGTTCACTCTTTATACCCGTGGGTGAATTGTGATTAGAGACCCACATAAAATATATAAGGATCCTATACCTCAGCTGCTTACCTACTCTGAGCCCTAGCAAATACAGGGTAGAGAGTGGTGCCGCGCTGCTTTGTTATGTGTAGCGTGATCAGAAACCTCTTCTACCAGTGATACATTTCATTGTTTATTTACCTATAACACCACGTCCACTGATTGGTTCCCTGTCTGGCAACATGCAGGAAGTGGGAGCCTACGAACAGAATTCAACTATAAATTGCTTGCTGAATTCAGTGTCGGCGTTGGCTATTACAAGTACAACATCAGAGCTCCGAAAACTGCAGTTATTACTGCATTCTTCAATACTATATGGGCCACACATGTTAGATAGATTGTTTCTCTACTTTTATTTGATTCCTGATGACCCCGAGGAGTATGTTTGTGACCGGGGGGGAAACGCATAGAGCCTTTGTCTAGAAATTGATCCTAGAGTCTTTGTAAAGGGATTAAGCCTAGTAGATACTTAATTTAAGTATCAGACAGAGTACTTTGAACTGGGCACCAGTGCTATCTAAGGGATTCGTACCTGGGGAATAGCAGATAGTAGTCTCCCAGGTAGATCCCACAGGTGGCATAATTAAGTCCCATTGCAGCGTGACAGTTTTTTAGCAGTGTACCCTCTAATTATCAGAAAGGGATGGGGCCGATTACTAGAGCCTGGGCACCTTAAGGATTGGAACTAATTCAATAAAATCGGGGGGAGATATATTATCTACTTCATCCACTACCTAACCAGAAATTACTATGTAAGGGTGAGGGAGAACTAATATCGAAACCCAAACCCCGCTTGATGTATCCCAAATTGAGTCAGGGGTGGTTTGCAGTAGGAGGACGTTCTGGCACTAGAGGGAGTCTAGAATTTATGCCCCTAGGTGGACTGACGGAAGGTGTGAGGAAACCCCATACCAACCAGTGTGTCATACTAGATACACAATTGGGACTCTAGCTGACCATTAAAAATTGTGCTGTAATTACATTCCTCTACCTCCGAATAAGTCCCCTAATCCACCCAGATGATCCATATTGATTTTATATTTTACTTTACCTCTTGGATGAGGAGTGGTGGTTGACGTCTACACCTGTGTGTATTTAGTTTTTAGGAACATTAAATATTAAAAGTTAAATCATATATACATTTTTTCCTCCCTTAAACAAGTAATAAAAACCAGTTGCAGCCACAAACTAGTAATCCTATATTTGCACTAGCACTTTATAATATATTTTTAACCAAGTGAGGTTTGGGAACAATATTTATGCCCTTTGTGTTGTATATACACACGTGGACAAAATTGTTGGTACCCCTCGTTTAATGAAAGAAAAACCCACAATGGTCACAGAAATAACTTGAAACTGACAAAAGTAATAATATATAAAAATTCTTTGAAAATAAACAAATGAAAGTCAGACATTGCTTTTCAACCATGCTTCAACAGAATTTTAAAAAAAGAAAACTCATGAAACAGGCCTGGACAGAAATGATGGTACCCTTAACTAAATATTTTGTTGCACAACCTTTTGAGGCAATCACTGCAATCAAACGATTCCTGTAACTGTCAATGAGACTTCTGCACCTCTCAACAAGTATTTTGGCCCACTCCTCATGATCAAACTGCTCCAGTTGTCTCGGGTTTGAAGGGTGCCTTTTCCAGACGGCATGTTTCAGCTCCTTCCAGAGATGCTCAATAGGATTTAGGTCAGGGCTCATAGAAGGCAACTTCAGAATAGTCCAATGTTTTCCTCTTAGCCATTCTTGGGTGTTTTTAGCTGTATGTTTTGGGTCATTATCCTGTTGCAAGACCCATGACCTGCGACTGAGACCAAGCTTTCTGACACTGGGCAGTACATTTCTCTCTAGAATCCCTTGATAGTCTTGAGATTTCATTGTACCCTGCACAGATTCAAGACACCCTGTGCCAGATGCAGCAAAGCAGCCCCAGAACATAACAGAGCCTCCTCCATGTTTCACAGTAGGGACAGTGTTCTTTTCAAGATATGCTTCATTTTTCCGTCTGTGAACCTAGAGCTGATGTGCCTTGCCAAAAGTTTCGATTTTTATCTCATCTGTCCATAGGACATTCTCCCAGAAGCTTTGTGGCTTGTCAACATGTAGTTTGGCAAATTCCAGTCTGTCAGATTCAAATTATTTCTGTGACCATTGTGGGTTTTTCTTTCATTAAACGAGGGGTACCAACAATTTTGTCCACGTGTGTATGTACAAAGCATGATTCAAGGATAACAGCTGATTGGTGGGGTGTCCCAGACATTGGACTCCTACCGATTTCATATTGGTGACCTATTATAAGGATAAGTCCTGAATATCATTTGTTCAGAAAACCACTTTAGTCATTGAATTCAGGTATTTTACTCAATCCCATTGCCCCAGGTGTATAAAATTAAGCACCTAGCAATGCACACTGTCTTTACACACATTTGTAAAAGAATGAATTGTTTTAAAGAGCTCACTGAATTACAGAATGGTTCTGTAATTGGATACCACCATTATAGTAAGTCAGTTTGTGATATTTCTTTACCCTTAAATATTCTACAATCAACTGTGAGTGATATTATTGAAAAATGGAAGTGTTTAGAAACAAGAGCAGATCAGCTATGAAGTGGCAGACCACATAAAGTTACACAGCAGGGTTGCTGAGTGCTGAGGCACGCAGCTCGTAAAAGTCACTAAATGCTTTTCTGTCTTAACAGCTACAGAATTCCAACCCTCCTCTCGCATTGACATAATCACAAAAACTAAGTTTGGGGAACTTCATGGCATAGGTTTCCATGACCATGCAGTTGCATGCAAGCCTTACATCACCAAACACAACGCCAAGTGCTGGATTGAGTGGTAAAGCACACTGCCTCTGGAAGCAGTGGAAACATATTCTGTAGAGTGGCGAATCATGCTCCTCTATGTGGCAGTGAGATGAATGAGCCTGGGTTTGGCGAGTGTCAGGAGAACTTTACCTGCCTGACTACATTGTGCCAAATGTAAAGTTTGATGGACGAGGAATGCTATGGGGAACTTTTTCAGCAGTTGGCTTAGGCCAGTAAAGGGAAATCTTAATGCTTAAGTAAAGGAAGATTTTGGACAATTGTACAGTCATGGCCAAAAGTTTTGAGAATGACACAAATATTATATTTTCACATGATCTGCTGCCCTCTGGTTTTTATGTGTGTTTGTCAGATGTTTTTATCACATACAGAAATATAATTGCATTCATATTATGAGTAACAGAAGCTTATATTGACAGTTAGAATGAGTTAATGCAGCAAGTCAATATTTGCAGTGTTGACCCTTCTTCTTCAGGACCTCTGCAATTCTCCCTGGCATGCTCTCAATCAACTTCTGGACCAAATCCTGACTGATAGCAGTCCATTCTTGCAGAATCAATGCTTTAATTTTGTCTGAATTTGTTGGTTTTTGTTTGTCCACCCGTCTCTTGATGATTGACCACAAGTTCTCAATGGGATTAAGATCTGGGGAGTTTCCAGGCCATGGACCCAAAATCTCTATGTTTTGTTCCCTGAGCCATTTAGTTATCACCTTTGCTTTATGGCAAGGTGCTCCATCATGCTGGAAAAGGCATTGTTGAGCGCCAAACTGCTCTTGGACGGTTGGGAGAAGTTGGTCTTGGAGGACATTCTGGTACCATTCTTTATTCATGGCTGTGTTTTTAGGCAAGACTGTGAGAGAGCCGATTCCCTTGGCTGAGAAGCAACCCCACACATGAATGGTTTCAGGATGCTTTACAGTTGGCATGAGACAAGACTGGTGGTAGCGCTCACCTCTTCTTCTCCGAATAAGCTGTTTTCCAGATGTTCCAAACAATCGAAAAGGGGATTCATCAGAGAAAATGACTTTACCCCAGTCCTCAGCAGTCCACTCCCTGTACCTTTTGCAGAATATCAGTCTGTCCCTGATGTTTTTTCTGGAGAGAAGTGGCTTCTTTGCTGCCCTCCTTGAGACCAGGCCTTGCACCAAGAGTCTCCGCCTCACAGTGCGTGCAGATGCACTCACACCTGCCTGCTGCCATTCCTCAGCAAGCTCTGCACTGCTGGTAGCCCGATCCCGCAGCTGAAACACTTTTAAGAGACGGTCCTGCCGCTTGCTGGTCTTTCTTGGGCGCCCTGGAGCCTTTTTGGCACCAATGGAACCTCTCTCCTTGAAGTTCTTGATGATGCGATAGATTGTTGACTGAGGTGCAATCTTTCTAGCTGCAATACTCTTCCTAGTTAGGCCATTTTTGTGCAGTGCAATGATGACTGCATGTGTTTCTTTAGAGATAACCATGGTTAACAGAAGAGAAACAATGATGAAAAGCACCAGCCTCCTTTTAAAGTGTCCAGTGGTGTCATTCTTACTTAATCATGACAGATTGATCTCCAGCCCTGTCCTCATCAACACCCACACCTGTGTTAATGGAGCAATCACTGAAACGATGTTAGGTGGTCCTTTTAAGGCAGGGCTGCAATGATGTTGAAATGTGTTTTGGGGGATAAAGTTCATTTTCTAGGCAAATATTGACTTTGCAAGTAATTGCTGTTAAGCTGATCACTCTTTATAACATTCTGGAGTATATGCAAATTGCCATTAGAAAAACTGAAGCAGTAGACTTTGTAAAAATTAATATTTGTATCATTCTCAAAACTTTTGGCCATGACTGTATGCTTTTAACTTTGTGGGAACAGTTTGAGAAGGCTCTTTTCTCTTCCAGCATGACTGTGCTCCAGTGCGCAAAGCAAGACCTATAAAGGCATAGTTGGGTGAGTTTGATGTAGAAGAACTTGACTCCTCCACACAGAGCCCTGACCTTAACCCTAACCAACACCTTTGTGATGAACTAGAACAAAGATTTTGAGCTAGGCCCTTTCATCCAATTGTTAGGAATCTGTTTGTGCTCCATTTTCTCCACCCAGCCGCCATTGCTTTGTTAGGTGCAGTGATACTGGGGGGAGATTGTGTGCATTTGTGATGTGGCTGTTGGTATGCCAACCAGACAAACTACAGTGTACAATCAAGGGCTGAGGCCTGACTCTGACACTGAATTTGTGCCTGTGATTGCTTTTACTTATTCATTACTTATAAAATGACCACTGCCACATGTAACACAAGGTGGAGGAGGATCACATAGTCTGTGACCTAGGTGGGCTTCTGCCATCACCTGACAGCCTTAAGAAGATACAAAAGATAAGCAATAGAACAGTAGGTCAAATAGCCATCAATACAGAAGACAAGACATCGACAAAGTTGAATAAAGGTAATCAGGTATCAGAAACAGAACTTTCAAACTCAAAACAGGATACTACTATAAGATTAAAAATGTTTGTATTAAAGAAGAAACAAATAAAAAGGAATAGTGCTGTCTCTCATAACAGGGGCCTCTACATAATTCTCTGTCTAAAAAATACATTTAAACAGAAAGAAAGCAGAAAAATCCTAGGAGTGGGAGGAGAAGCTCTGTATTTCACTGTGACTGTACTGTCCATTGTGTTACACATAAACTGGCCAGGTCACCTTTTCAGGGCCAAATCTCATTTCATTACGTATTTTTTGCAATTATTCCTGCCACTGAACTGCCATCGATGTTGTACTGTGATCTGTGACTGTCTACAGAGTGTATTATATTATTCTGACTGGCCAACTCATCCTTTCAGTGCAAAATCTCATTGTGTTAAGGTTTTTTTGCAATAGATTTTTTTTACAAGAAAATGCTGTAAAATGTGTTTTTTGGTAAAAAAAAAAAACTGCCATTGTCACTCGAAAAATCCTATCTGATTGTGAAGCAGTGTGTTTTCCTTTAATATATACAGAGTAAGCTACCCTTTTGGTGCTAAATTACATCTTCTTGTTATTTTTTTTTTTTAAGATTTACTTGTAGAAAATGAATAAAAACTTCTGTCACTCACTCCAATCTGTAATGCAGTGAGATACTATATAATTTTGGCTTGTTAGCTCACCCTTTGCTTTCCAAAACTAATTTTTTAATCTATTGTTTTTAAATACAGTTTTTATACAACAAAAAATACAGTGTCAGAATTGTTGTCAATTACATTTATGAAAGTAGTGCAGTAAAATGATTGGAAGAAAGCAGGCAGGGGACAGGCTAAAGGAGGAAAAGGAGGAAACACTTGGTCATGCCATCTACCATTGCAAGCACTAACAGTAAGAATGTGAGTGGCAACAGCAACACTACTCCTGTTCATCACATTCACAGGAGGATATTACATCTGAGGGTGATTCTGCCAGTGCGATCTTCTCTCAGTGTTCTGAGAGTTCATCCTCCTCTACTGTTGAAACATCTACAGGTGCATCTCAATAAATTAGAATATCTTTGAAATGTTTATTTATTTCAGTAATTAAATTTAAAAGTGACCTCCTATATTTTCTAGATTCTATACACACAGTGTGTTCTATTTCAAGTGTTTTTTTTCTGTAAATGTTGATTACTGATTACAGGTAATGAAAATCCAAATCTAAGAAAATTAGATTATTGTAAAAAAAAAGTTCAGTATTGTAAATTCAGTGTGTCACCTGCCAAGGTCTCTAGATCACATGTTGTGATCAACCCATCCAAAAGGGTGAGCGGAAGACACTGTGTAGTGAAAACATGTTGTTGGTCAAATATAAGACTAAGAGTGATGTTCTTATGCTTACCAAAATTCATGGTAACAGTATCATCCTTGTCCCTGTATGAGGTACTGCTACCCCCACCCCCAAACCAGATTGCATCCTGGGCTATGACAAGCACATGGGAGGGGTTAATCTATCTGACCAAGCACTGAAGCCATACAGTGCCCTCCGTAAAACTTAAGTTTGGTACAAGAAGCTGGCTGTGCACATGTATAATGCATATGTGAGAAAGGGCCCCAGAAAGGGGAGGGCCCCAGTACTTCTAGAGAAGAGAGTTTCTGTATTGTAACAGAGCAGCAACTCCCCAATGAAATCCCCCAAACTGAGAATGGGATAAGGAAGGAAACCATTTACCACTGTGAGACATGACCTGAAAATCCTGGCCTCTGCGTAAAGAATTGCTACAAATAATACCACACATCCTTCGATTACTGATTTAAATAATTTAACTCCTCTATATACCCTTATGTGTCCTGCACACTTTATATATTTACTTTTCAGTCTCTGCTATGCATGAATTTCTAGAAAAATAAATTAATGCAAAACCTGTGGGGTCCAAATGCTTAATACAGTCGTAGATACCTTCCTTTAGTGGTGTAGTCTTCAAAATGTAGTTACTTTTTGGGGGTTTCCAGTGGTACAGCATGGCACCTGAATACTATTTCAGCAAAAACTGCCCTCCAAATAGTATTCTGTCCCTTCTCAATCCTGCCTTTGTGCTCATACAGCAGTTTACAACCACATATTGGATATTATTTTGTAACAAATTGTGGAGCACTTTTTCGCTTTTAACCCCTTGTGAAAATGAAAAATTTCACAAGGGGTTAAATTTTTATTGTAAAAAAAAAAAAAATTTAACATGACAATAGCAATAATTTCTTGAGGGTCTAGTTTCTAAAGTTAGGTCAACTTTGAGGGGGTTTACTGATTCCAGCAAAATCTACTGTCTAAAAGTTCAATGACTCTGAAATTTACATCCAAATGTTGGCATTTTCCTCCAAAAGCCAAATAGCACTATTTCCATTTCAAGCCCTGCCATGTGTCTGTACAGCTGTGTTCAGGAGAAATTGTGTAACCTTGGGCCAGTTTTTCTTCTTTAATTCCTTGTTAAAATGAAAAATTTGAGGCTAAAGCTACATTTTATTGAAAGAAAATGAATTTTTCATGTTCATGTCTGAATGGTAATAAATTCTGTGAAACACATGTGGGGTTGAAATACTCACTATTACCTTTTAATAAATTCATTGAGGGATCTAGTTTCTAAAATTGGTCCATTTTTGGGAGGTCCCACTGTTCTGGCATCTCAGAAGCCATGCAAATGTCAGGTGGCACCTGCAAAAGATTTTAGTAACTTCTACCCTCCAAAAACCCAATGGCCCTCCTTGCCTTCTGCATCTTGCTGTGTGCCCTTACATCAGCTTACATCCACATGTGGCTGATTTCTGTGCTTGGGAGAAATTGCATAATAGATGGATGCATTTTCTCCTTTAACCCCTTTTGAATGTGAAAGTCTTAGGGCTAAGTGAATGTATTAGTGAAAGAAAATGAAATGTGTAAATTTTACCTCCATTTTGTTTTTATTCTTGTGAAACGGTTAAAGGGTGAAAGTAGAGTGATTTATGTTGTTTTTAATACATAAGTCTTTCATAGCCTCTTTAGAACTGAATTGCTTCCTTGAAAAGTCGGTTTCGGAAATTTTATTGAAAATTTAAAAAAAAATCGTGTTGGAGCTTTAAGCCTTATAATGTCTGAAAGAAATGACATGATGTTTTAAAGTTTGATCCCAACATAAAGCAGAGTTATGGTAAATTATATTTATGAACTAATTTGAATGGTATGACTGTCTGAAAAGCAGATCATTTTAAACTTTGAATATTACATATTTTTCCAAATTTTCACCAAATTTCCTATTTTTTTTATAATTAAACACAAAACATATTGACCAAAATTTACCACTTACACAAAGTGCAATATGAGACAAAAAACAATGTCAAAATCACTTTGGTAAGTTAAAGTGAGTGTGGTTAGTTATTACCAAATGAAGTGACATGTCATATTTGCAAAATTGAGCTCTGTCAGGAAGCCTAAAACTGGCTGCAGTGGTAAGGGGTTAAAACAAAAAACATGTTCTTGTATAGTTAAAGTAGGGCAAGATCTCATAAAAAGGATTTGAAGCTCATGGTGATGCTATGTGTAACAAAACCATCCAAAGAGCCCATTTCTGCAGCAATCTCTTTTTAACATTATCTTCATTAGCTTCATGAGTTACTTATCTTGCTTTGCAAACATGAGCAAGTGCAGCATAAAAAAAACAACACTAATTAACAACTAAAGTAACTAGTTGTTTTCTGTGACTCCTTTCTTCCTTTATTTAATTTCTCCAATGCTTGTACTATCCATAAAGTGTAGCTCTTTGTGGTCCTATAAGTCTCCTTGGTTACAGACTATAAACAAACCTTGTGTAGTCAGATCATGCTGTCATGTGTTTAATCTCTTCCCTCTTCTACTATCTGTAGTGCTGGATGACTTGTCATTGCTGTGCACAGAAGTGGTTGGGGACCTCAGTGAGCAGTGGAATAGGAATGACACCAAATTTAAATAGGTAAGTACCATAAATGTATATATATATATATATATATATATATATAAAAAATTTTTTTTTTTTTTTTTTTTTTTTACATTACAAGTAGCTTACAAAAGAGTTTTGGGGTTTGGAAATCCCCTTTAAATAAATTGTACAGGATTTTTTATGGCCTATCCTTAGAATAGGCATAAGTAATTGATCAGTGGGGCCACTCCCAATGCCCATTGACTTCAATGGGAGTTGAGCAGTATTGGCGCGTGGCCAACATTCAGAGCACAGAGATAACTGCTTCTGCATCTGTGCTGTGTATAGTATGGGCAGAGGCATAGCTAGCATGGGGCAGGGGGTGCAGTGGCCCCAGTCCCACTGACCCTGTGGGGCCCACCCCCCTGACCACCATAAACACATGTCGTACTTCTAACTATATCGGTGCCTGCACGACACTGATATCTTTAAAATGCATCCTGAAACTCTACCTTACCACTTCAGGTTTGTGGTCCCCCCACCAATCAGATATTTATGGCGGCCTATCTTAAGGACAGGTCATAACAAATAAACCCTGGACAGCCTCTTTAAATCTATGTGTAACAACATAAATATGCATCTTTTACATCAGAAGCTATCATAGCACTAGAGCTGCTTGCTTGAAGGGGGAGGGGAGTTAGAAGAGTGATAACTGGTGTCTACTGTGACAGATTAGATAGAAACCACTTTCTTTGCCACTGCTATTGACATATATTATGGTATTAAAATGGTTTTCCCGCCCCTGTACTATAATGTGGCAGTATGGCTGACAAGCACAGCAGCCATGCCAGAAGTGGTACATTTCTGTAATTGAAGAATTATTCTCTTCTGAATTAGAGATAGTCTTTTTTTCTTCTACAATGTGTTAAATTACTCTCTCATTATTTGCTTCAGATTATCTTTACCTTATGTAGGCAGTGAACAACTAATATTTAATTCCCTTCACTCATCTTCTGTCAGGAAGCAAGAAAACTTTTTCTCTATCCTTCCACAAATTTCTGCCTTTTGAATACTAAGATATCGACTAAAGAACAATTTGCTAAGCAACAAAAAAACAACTTTTCTACACAGAATTTATTGCATTCATCTTCTGAAATACTAGAGATTTATGATTGTGAAATCTGTGTAAACTTTTTTCCCCTTGAAACCAAGATAATAAATGTTTAATGTATTCAGAAGTGACATAACCTTTTCTTACTTGCCACTTCTGATTGTAATGTTTGCTGACAGTTTATTTTGTCAATTAGTTTTTAAAGGTCTGTTTCTTTTCATATTATGGATACATTGTAAAAAATGTTCTGCAGGGCATCTAATTCATAAATAAATGCTGCAGGGTTAAAAGACAAAAGCTATTTCCTTTTCTAAAATAAGTTTTATATGAAATAAACAGAATAGGGGATATTTATCATTAGGGGAATGTTTAGGCTAAGCCCCCATTTTGCAGGCTGCAGCAAAAAAACGCTGCGAAAAATCGAACCTTCTGCACCTATTATACTTATACAGAAAACAGCAGCATTTCTGTAGGTATAATTGACATGCTGCAATTTAAAAAAAATGAATGTTTTCAAAAACGCAACTTTTCTGCTGAAAACTGGAGTGAGTGGTGCAGAAATCAAATAGTCAACAAGAAAGTCAACAAAATTTTTGGGCAAATGATCTCAAATAGTGAGCTTGATAAATTCCCCCCATTGTATTTAAATATAATATGCATCATTCATACACTATCAACAAAAGATGTCAGCATTGCCCATAACAATTCATTAGCTCACTTCTTTTCAAGCCTGCTTGAATAGGGTACAATAATTTAACTGAGAGTATACTAGGTACATTTTTTTTTTCCACATCATCTCATGGCCATCATTCATGTGACAAAATAATAAGTGTAGTGTACTGGTTAGTACAGTGGGGAAAAAAAGTATTTAGTCAGCCACCAATTGTGCAAGTTCTCCCACTTAAAAAGATGAGAGAGGCCTGAGGCCTGTAATTGTCATCATAGGTAGACCTCAACTATGAGAGACAAAATGAGAAAACAAATCTAGAAAATCACATTGTCTGATTTTTTAAGAATTTATTTGCAAATTATGGTGGAAAATAAGTATTTGGTCAATAGCAAAAGTTCATCTCAATACTTTGTTATATATCCTTTGTTGGCAATGACAGAGGTCAAACATTTTCTGTAAGTCTTCACAAGGTTGGCACACACTGTTGCTGGTATGTTAGCCCATTCCTCCATGCAGATCTCCTCTAGAGCAGTGATGTTTTGGGGCTGTCGCTGGGCAACACGGACTTTCAACTCCCTTCAAAGGTTTTCTATGGGGTTGAGATCTGGAGACTGGCTAGGCTACTCCAGGACCTTGAAATTCTTATGAAGCCACTCCTTATTTGCCCTGGCGGTGTGCTTGGGATCATTGTCATGCTGAAAGACCAACCACGTTTCATCTTCAATGCCCTTGCTGATGGAAGGAGGTTTGCACTCAAAATCTCACGATACATGGCCCCATTCATTCTTTCATCTACACAGATCAGTCGTCCTGATCCCTTTGCAGAGAAACAGCCCCAAAGCATGATGTTGCCACCCCCATGCTTCACAGTATGTATGGTGTTCTTTGGATGCAACTCAGCCTTCACTCTCCTCCAAACATGACAAGTTGTGTTTCTACCAAACAGTTCTACTTTGCTTTTATCTGACCATATGATATTCTCCCAGTACTCTTCTGGAACATCCAAATGCTCTTTAGCAAACTTCAGACAGGCCCGGATAAGTACTGGCTTAAGCAGGGGGACACGTCTGGCACTGCAGGATAGTGTGTTACTGACGGTAGCCTTTGTTACGTTAGTTCCAGCTTTCTGCAGGTCATTCACTAGGTCCCCCCGTGTGGTTCTGAGATTATTGCTCACCGTTCTTTGATCATTTTGACCCCACGGGGTGAGATCTTGCGTGGAGCCCCCGATCGAGGGAGATTATCAGTGGTCTTGTATATCTTCCATTTTCTAATTATTGCTCCCACAGTTGATTTCTTCACACCAAGATGCTTGCCTATTGCAGATTCAGTCTTCCCAGCCTGGTGCAGATCTACAATTTTGTTTCTGGTGTCCTTCCACAGCTCTTTGGTCTTCACCATAGTGGAGTTTGGAGTGTGACTGTTTGAGGTTGTGGACAGGTGTCTTTTATACTGATAACAATGTCAAACAGGTGCCATTACTACAGGTAATGAGTGGAGGACAGAGGAGCCTCTTAAAGAAGAAGTTACAGGTATGTGAGAGCCAGAAATCTTGCTTGTTTGTAGGTGACCAAATACTTATTTTCCACCATAATTTGCAAATAAATTAAAATATCAGACAATGTGATTTTCTGGATTTGTTTTCTCATTTTGTCTCTCATAGTTGAGGTCTACCTATGATGTCAATTACAGGCCTCTCTCATCTTTTTAAGTGGGAGAACTTGTACAATTGGTGGCTGACTAAATACTTTTTTTCCCCACTGTATATCCAGGGGCATAGCTATAGGAGGTGCAGCAGTAGCAGTTGCTTCAGGTCCTGAACCCTGAGGAGGCCCCAAAGGTCCCTTTGCACAGGGGCACACCGCTAATGAGGCGAAGTGAGGCGGACGCCTCAGGCGGCACTGTCCTTCATTGTCTGGGGGGCGGCATTTTTACTATTCAATGTAAACCAGCCCAGGACAGGCCGCTTTAAAAAAAAAAAAAAACAAAGCTGAGCGGGGCCTGTCCTGGGCTGGTTTACGAGACGTCGCATCTCAGCACAGGCAGCGATACAATGACGTCATCGCGCCTCCTACGCTGAGACACAGACGTCGCGGACAAGAAGAGGAGGCGGCGGCGGCTCCATCAAGGCATCGTAGGTAGGTGAGGAAAACTTTTTTTTTTATATATAAATAGGCCGTAACGGCCTATTTACTTACCTACCCCGCGTCTGCTCGTGGCCGCCTCCGCTTCCCCTTCTGCTATGGGACGCAGAAGGGGAATTGGATGCCGCTGTGAGCAGCCGCGGGCATCGGTAAGTGAGGCCGCGGGCCTCAAATACTACTATTATTATACTCCGGGGTCTTTTCAGACCCTGGAGTATAATATTCGGAGGCCCAGGGGAGGTGAGGGAACATAAAAACCAATGCTACTTACCTCTCCTGCGATCGGTGTTACTCCGAGCAGGCTTGGGGCCTTTGGTGACGTCATCAGGTAGCGTCGCCGGCCTGATCACGTGAAGTGTGTGCGCAATTAAACAGGGCCGAAAGCTGCAAGGAGTGCACTGGTGTCCAGGATAGGTAAGTAACACTGGTTTTTATGTTTGTCACCTCCCCTGGGTCTCCAATCATTATACTCGGGTCTGAAAAGACCCCAGAGTATAATAATAGTTCATGGGTGGACCACTATGGGGCATAATACCCTGTGCAGGGGCCACTGTGAAGCATAATACCCTGTGCAGGGGCCACTGTGGAGCATAATACAAGTGCAGGGGCCACTATGGAGCATAATACAAGTGCAGGGGCCACTATGGAGCATAATACCAGTACAGGGGCCACTATGGAGCATAATACCAGTACAGGGGCCACTATGGAGCATAATACCAGTGCAGGGGCCACTATGGAGCATAATACCAGTATAGGGGCCACTATGGAGCATAATACCAGTGCAGGGGCCACTATGGAGCATAATACCATGTGCAGGGGCCACTGTGGAGCATAATACAGTGTGCAGGGGCCAATATGGAGCATGATACCGTGTGCAGGGGCCAATATGGGGCATAATACAGTGTGCAGGGGCCACTATGGAGCATAATACCATGTGCAGGGGCCGCTGCGAGGCATAATACAGTGTGCAGGGGCTGCTGTGGAACATAATAGTGTGTGTAAATGGGGCGCTATAAACAGGGGCTATGGCGCCTGTTTATATTATACGCTGTCTGTTTATAGTGGCCGTGTGATGTAATTCCAGCCTTGTCATACACTGTAGACATGCACAGGATGAGACTGTAGTTACATTACATGCCCACTATGAGATGAATGACACTATGTAAACAGAGAAGCGGTCACGGAGCTTACACAGGTACCATTCAAACAGCTGATCAGTGGGGGTCCTGGGTTTTTGAGCCCCACTGATTAGTTTATTAATGACCTGGAAAACCTTTTATTTAGTTAACACCTGGGGCATTATTAATAAAGGGTACTATTTATACAGGGTACACACGGACATTACAGTATTAATATAAAGATGCACTTGGGAGTATTTTTCATTATGGGGGGTTATATCATATATTTTATAATTGGGGTAGCAGCAGGATGGGTGTGTAGGTGAGGAAAATGTGGGTCGGATGCCTGGAAAAGTGAGGAGCCAAAGATGTCTGTGTTGCAAACTTTACAGAGACAAGTCACAGCTGGAAGAAGTGGTCATGGTGGTCCAAAGAGAAGAGAAGGGAAATGTGAAGTATTAGTCAGAGACATCACCTGTAAGTCACAAAATGTTACTACACTGTATTCATCTAAATGATAGAGGATAAATACCTGATTGATGGGGTCTGCTGAGACCCCCACTAAACCTGAGAATTGGGTGGGAATTCAGCCTGACCGCAGCCATATATATAGGTGTGTCACTTGGTGGATGGATGAACCTGCGTGGCTCTCATTCACTTCAATGGGAGTGCCAAAGATAGCCGAAGTCCAGTACTCAGCTATCTGCGGCGCTCCTGTCATAGAGAATAGGGGCCACGTGGGCTCGTCCATCCACCAAGCAGAAGATGTGTGAAGTTATTGTCATTGTTAATATCGTGTTGTTGATCTGATGCTGAAGTAATACAAGAAGAATTCTTAAAAACTGTTTTATAACTTTGTGTATTGTGTATATTGTGAAACGATAACAGTGTATTAAAATAGCATGGAAAATCAAATTTTTTTTTGGGGGGGGGGGGTGTCTTTCTATAGTCCGCCTCAGGTAGCAAAGAGGCTAGGTTAACCACTGCCTTTGCTACATAAACTATACTACCATTCTAAAAGGCAAAAGGTTTTGCTTTGGAGCCCAGGAGCTACACGTTATGAGTGTATGAGATCTTTAGCAATGACCTGTAAAGGTTTTTATGTAAATGTAAATTTTTATGGCTGTTGCCTATGCATCTCAAATTAATTTTTTATGTTTTTTTGTTGAAAAATTATACAATTGTTTCGCTCGTACAGCTTCTACAACAAGTACCTATGTGAAGTTATATCCTTCAGTGTTATTACCACTTCAGTGCTTATGTCCACAGGCTAAGAGTTATCAAGAGTAAGGGACCAATGAAATTGACGATCAACACTTGCAAATTTTTTTTTATAGTCTGTTATGAGGGAGACATATAGATCTTCATACATAAAACGTAAAGATACTTTAAATTGAAAGGTTTTTTGAGCACTTTAAAGTTGGTGGGTTAAACTTAGTAAAGACCATTAATATTAAATCAGTTAGGGACCATCTCTGGGTCCCGGTGATGTTCAGCATTTTGAAGGGGTTGTGTTACTTTGGCTAATGCTGCTTCCCCATTAATGTTTTCCCGGCACCGCTCCAAAACTTTTAGTAGTAAATTTATTAATTATTTTTGAATGCATATAAAGCTCAAAGTCCCTACTGTGTTTTAAACTAGTGGTATCACAGGGTATTTTATAGCTAATACTCAGGCGTAACTAGCAAAGACTGGGCCCCATAGTAAACTTTTGACTTGGGCCCCCCCCCAGCACCACACAGCATAGTGCCCTCTTTCCTGGTCTCCACAGGGTATAATACCCCATTTACACACACTATAATCTCCCACATTGGCCCCTCCATACAGTATAATGTCCCATAATGGTCCCTTCACAAAGTACTCTGTCCCCTAGTGGCTCCTCCCTGCAGTATAATGTCCAATAGTGGCCCCTTCACACAGTATAATGTCCCATAGTGACCCCCTACAGTGTTCGGTGCAAATATTCGTCAGGACCCGAACATTTTTGGGGGTTCACCACCCGTGAACTATTAATATAATCTGGGGTCTCTTCCGTCTCCAGAGTATAATGATCGATGGCCCAGGGAAATGAGCAAACTTAAAAATTAGTGTTACTCACCTCTCCTTGGCTCCTGCATTACTCCCTGCTGTCTTTAGCGCTTAGGACTACATTGCCATTATCATGCCGACCTGGCCCACATGACGTCCTGTCACGTCATTGAAGAGGCCCAAAGACAGCAGGGAGTCGCAGAGGAGCCCAGGAGAGGTGAATAAGACTGGCTTTTATTTTTTTCACCTCTCCTGGGCCTCCACTTGAGTATAATAATAGCGGTTTCGGTTCAAACCTCGCAAGATGTGGCAGAGGCCCACCAGGTTCTCTAAGGTCATGGGCCCCGTAGCAGTCGCCACTGCTAATACTGCAATCTTGGTATCATAGGAAAGGAATACAAGATAATCTGGTGCATACCTCACAGAGTAGAGATGTTGGAACATGGTGTTCCAGTGTTACTTTAGATCACTGTAGCACTCCGTGGTTACTGTACCTTAGTTCAGTACAGTATAACCGTGAGAGGTTCAGATATTGCCCTAATACAGATACTAAAATGTGACCGCATTATGGTTGTCTGATACATCCTTATACTGTATATGTTGCCTGTGTTTACAGTCTGTTGCTCTAGTACATACAATGTAAAATGAATTAGATTGTTCAGTAGACCTCTCTTGCTCTACGTATCCTTCACTAATCATAAAGAACCAGCATCCAAAAGCATTACTGCCTCCCTATATCATCTGATAATTTGTACTGTTATATAGTGGAAAAGGCCTTTGTGCTGAAAAGCATTTCGGTGCCTCTCCTATACATCTACTCTTAGCTTTGTGAGAATATCGAAAATGGAAAACTCTTTCTCTGTTGACACACACATCGATTTATAAGTACTGCAATGACAAATTTTAAAATTGTAAACAAAAAATGAAAATAATCATAGTCCAATACTGTATACTTTATTAGGCAAAGTGTAGTTTGTTTTTCAATTTTGTACTTGGTGAGGTGAAAGTGATCTTCATTTGTCATTGCTAATGTGAGACAGGCTGCCTGTCTTGCTAACACATTTCAGGCTTTCATTTATCAAGGGAATATTGACTGAACTGGAGTGTGGAGAAAAGGGACTGACTGCATCTTTCAGTACACTATTAAGAATTACATAGTGAAATATATTCACTAAATAGGATTTCTGTGCTAATGTCACTGACATAGAACAGCTCATCAAACTAAAAACTAGGCCAGAAGTCTTGTGATAATCTGAAAACTTATTTGTTTATATTTTCTTTATATTGAAAACTAAATATTTCACATTATAGAAAAAGAAATAAATAAGCTTACCTTAATTTGAGCCTGACACAGTTGAATTCAATAATGGTCATGCCAGATGTAATTTGCATAGTATTGCTTCTGATTTAGATTAAATGATTTATTTGATTTATGACTTGTTAAGGTCTACATTTGTAACTTAATCAATGGGAGTTTTATATGTTGGCTGACATTCACTTGAACCTTCTTTTTATAGCCATATCCACATATATCAAAGTAAAGATAAACTTCTAGACCAGGAAGTACAATATGTATGTCTTTTAGCCCTAATTTGCAATAACCAGTGTTTGCTACAAAGAATTCATAAACAAGTAGCCTGGAGGTAGTCAAGTATCTAAGATAGGGTTCTGTCTTTAGGTAGTAATGGTATCCACCGATGATAGTTCTATTCTACTGCTTGAGACTTAAGATGACCATTCACTATTAATAGCTGTTAGAGACAGCAAATCTCTGAAGATTTGTTTCATTTCAGGTTTGGATGGTTTAGCCCAAACTTCGGACAGAATAGGAAGCAAAATTATTATACTTAGGGGTATCTTCGGCTCACCCCATGTGACTACTAAGGCACAATCACAAGACTCAGTGGTGACCTTGGATGCATGACGTCACCCCTGAAGTTGAAAGAGGACCCAGAGAGTGCTGAAGATGCTGCAAAGAGGTCCAGAAGAGGTCAGGGAAGGGGAGTATAATTGCTTGTTATGTTTTTTTTACACCTCCCCTTCGCCTCCACCTATTATACTCTGGGGTCTGAAGAGATCCCAAAGAAAAATAATTTCACTTCCAATTCACCCAAAGTTTCAGGTTTGGGAAAAACCAGAAATATTTGGGTCAAACTCGGCTTGTTATCAATCGGTAAGCCCATCTCGAATAGCTGTTGGTTGAACCAATCAAAGTCTATTTTTAACAATTTACTCATACACCTGTACTCTAGGCTTGGCCAAGTGTGAATGTGTTTTCATTGGGGAGAGGGGAGTAACTAACTGCCAGACAACTGAACATGTTGAAATTCAACAACCTAATCCTTCTTTCCCTTGACATATGACAAGCAAATGTTGGCTGAACATTTCATACACATTAGATGGACAGCTGAAATTATCTGGTTTGGCCAATGTTACTCTACATGCACACAACTGTGTGTAGTTGGGCCGTGATTAAATGGCATGGATGGCACATAAATGACACGGCCCTATTTACAAAAGTAAGTGAGCGTGAGCTGCAAAATGGACAGGAATAGGACCTGTCCTGGGTTTTGCCCTGTGCTCACAGCCCCATACATGGGATTGTGAAAATACATGTGCGTGTATAGGGACATAGAAATGAATGGGTCAGTGTGCTAGCCGTGAAAAACATGGCTGGCACACTGACTATGCACATGGTTGTGTACATGAGGCCTAAGTCTTATGTATAGCCAATGTTAGGTAAGGCAGGTAGGAATATTTTACTTTATACGCACAGATAAGTCTCAGGATGCCACTCCCATGTCCCTTCTTGGTTTATGAGGCAGTGTTATGCTCCATAATTTCCTGGACATTGTAATAGTCAATGAGATTTCTGTCAATTGACTCCCATTTATTTCAGCTTCCATAAAGCACATGTACCCTGGACAGTACACAAAGAAAGCATGTTCCTCCATCATGGATGCCCCAAGGAATTTTTAAAAATGAGATATAAATAGCCACAGTAAGAAAAAAAAAAGAAAAAAAAAAAAGAACAAATGTGTTATTTATCCTTCTACGTACTTATTGAAGTTAAAATAAAGGCCAATTGTATGCCGTATAGTGGATGCTGGAATCCTTTGTATAAGGAACAAGATACTTCTTGGGTTTCATCCCCATCACATTGGACAGATACACTTTGTAAGCATTAGGCAGGTGGTGTACTAAGCATAAAAGTATCAGTCATTTATAGAGTATTTAAGCGTTTGGCATTTGAACAAGCTGACTTATTCAACCATGTGTATTAAGAGTATAATTTCACTACTGGCAAGCCAATACCAGTGTGTTGGCAGCTAATTTTTCAGCCTAAATGTGGATTTGATCGACAAATGACATTCCAATAGTATACTACTGTATATTGCCAGAAATACAAAGTTTTAACGAAAAAAAACAACTCAACTTATACTTTTCATTCAATAATAGAGAGAGTACCTAGCTTTGTCCAGGTATTAAGTGTGAAAAAAAAAACCAAAAAAAAAAAACAACAAAATCATGCCCACACAAAAGTAAAAATAATTAACAAAGTTTATTAACAAATAAATAAAATACAAAATACAAATGAACAAACACATGAGGGAATACAGGGAAAAATCAATAAATAATGTGTACAAAGGCATGAAGTTCAGGGTATCAGATAAATAAATAATCATGGCAAAGCACCTTCACAAATGCACTTGAGATAATTTGAAATAGCATATTCAAATACAACCAAAGCTCCTCTAAAGTCATACCATAAATTTAAATGTAGAAAGGTGCTAAAAGGCCATATGTTACAAGATGAAAGAATCCTGAAACAACATACCTAAGGCAAAAACAACCTACAAAGGCATGAAGTTCAGGGTATCAAATGAATAAATAATCATGGCAAAGCACCTTCACAAATGCACTTGAGATAATTAGAAATAGCATATTCAAATGCAACCAAAGCTGCTCTAAAGTCATACCATAGATTTAAATGTAGAAAGGTGCTAAAAGACCATATATTAGAAGATGCGTATTTTGCGGTCAGCAAACTAGTAATTAGTGTTCAGTTTTTGCGGACAAAGTGTCTTCAGTGTGTGTTCAGTATGTCTTCAGTATCAGTGAAGTATGTCTTCAAAAACAGACAGTGTCTTCAGTGTGCCATCAGTGTGTGATACTAGTTTGCGGATCCACCATAAAAAAACATAGGTGATATCTAATTATATCCCTAGCTTGTCTGCGAAAACGGACGGCATACTGATGACACACTGAGTACATCAGTGAGCCGTCCTAGGTTTTTAGTCTCCCATAGGCTTCTAGGGGCGTGTCCGTTCCGCAGAAACAGAACAGAATAGGACCTGTTCTATCTGATGCGGCGCAGAATCACGGCTCGCACACTGATCAGTGAAAAACATGGTCATGTGCATGTGCCCATACAAATGAATGGGTCAGTGTGCTAGCTGCAAAAAACACGGCTAGCACATGGATCTGCAAGGGGCTTTAGGCTGCTTTCACACAGTCAGTGTTTGGTCAGTGATTTTCATCAGTGATTTTTCATCAGTGATTGTGTGCCAAAACTAGGAGTGGGTTAAAAACACATCACAGGTACAAATATTTATATTATATCTGATCTCAGTGTAGTCTCCACTCCTAATTTTGATTCACAATCTCTGAACAAAATCACTCACCAAACACTGCCGTGTGAAAGCAGCCTAAAACTGATGTCCCACCATGCGGAAACGCAGCTTTTTTTGTAGCAGGATTTTGTTGCCTTTGTTTTTTTTTTTTAATAAATAACTTTTTATTAGGTTTTCAAGTATCACAAATAAATATACATAGTTACAGACAATGTGCATAGCACAACAGTCATTGATTAAACAATCGAATAAGCTGGCGAATTACACACAACAATAGACTATGAACATAATGATGAGTGGAACGTTAGCGGTGAATAAAATATAAAGAATCCTAAGAATGAAAGGCCAAGGGTCTCAATAAGGTAGAATGTTAAACAGGGGGTTCCCACAGGTGCGACCTGGTATTATCTTTAGCGAACTCATACCAAGGCGCCCAAATAGCGCAAAACTTCTGGTGGGTACGAAGTTCTAAATGGGAAAGTTCCTCCATCCGTGCAACTTGGGATACTTTCCACAGAAAGTGGGATACTAGCGGGGGGGGAATCAGATGCCCAGTATAGAGGGATCATAGATTTGGCGATAACCACTAGTTGGAGCCAAAGGCATCTGTGGGACCTAGGCGAGGAAGTGGGCCACAGATTCAAGAAAAGTCCCACAGGGGTCAGAGGCTCGGTGGATCCACAAACCTGGTTCAGTATCTGCTGAACGAGTGACCAGTAAGGGGCTATTTTTTCGCATTCCCACCAAATATGCAGGTAAGACCCTGTAGACTTATGGCATCGCCAACACATTGGGGATACATCCGGAGAGAACTTATGGACTACAGTGGGTGTTCTATACCATCTAGTTATCAATTTATAGCTTGACTCCTGCAGGCGCACACATATGGAGGGACCTGTGGATCGCTTAAGAATAGATGAAATTTCTCCAGGAGTAAGGGACATTTGAAGGTCTACCTCCCATTTTCGTACATATGAGGGAAGCTCTGTGCCTAGTTCACTCAGAAGGTTAGAATAGATAGTAGATAAAGGTCTTGATATCGTTTGCTTTTCTAGTAGGAGCTTTTCTAGCCATGTAATTGTGCGATTATCAGGCTCCTGCTTCAGCGCTCTCAGGTACATAGTTTTAATCGATTGGTATGATAGAAAATTGGTATGTATGGAAAGAGGGTGTTGGGTGAACTCAGAATAAGAAGGGAAGGCCCCATCGATCAGTATAGAGTCGTAAGGTAGCCGCCTAACATGTTTCGGCACTCTTGGGGCCGATTCTATAAACTTGGATTCCGATAAAATTAAATCCCGGACAGACATAAGGGGGGAGGGGCCTGTTGGCAAAGGAAGTAGTCGCCTTACCCATTGCCATGAGTCATATACCGCTGATGTTAGTACATTGGGGGCGAGGACCTGCTTAGCCGTTTTACTGGGTCAGTGTGCTAGCTGCAAAAAACACGGCTAGCACATGGATCTGCAAGGGGCTTTAGGCTGCTTTCACACAGTCAGTGTTTGGTCAGTGATTTTCATCAGTGATTTTTCATCAGTGATTGTGTGCCAAAACTAGGAGTGGGTTAAAAACACATCACAGGTACAAATATTTATATTATATCTGATCTCAGTGTAGTCTCCACTCCTAATTTTGATTCACAATCTCTGAACAAAATCACTCACCAAACACTGCCGTGTGAAAGCAGCCTAAAACTGATGTCCCACCATGCGGAAACGCAGCTTTTTTTGTAGCAGGATTTTGTTGCCTTTGTTTTTTTTTTTAATAAATAACTTTTTATTAGGTTTTCAAGTATCACAAATAAATATACATAGTAACAGACAATGTGCATAGCACAACAGTCATTGATTAAACAATCGAATAAGCTGGCGAATTATACACAACAATAGACTATGAACATAATGATGAGTGGAACGTTAGCGGTGAATAAAATATAAAGAATCCTAAGAATGAAAGGCCAAGGGTCTCAATAAGGTAGAATGTTAAACAGGGGGTTCCCACAGGTGCGACCTGGTATTATCTTTAGCGAACTCATACCAAGGCGCCCAAATAGCGCAAAACTTCTGGTGGGTACGAAGTTCTAAATGGGAAAGTTCCTCCATCCGTGCAACTTGGGATACTTTCCACAGAAAGTGGGATACTAGCGGGGGGGAATCAGATGCCCAGTATACAGGGATCATAGATTTGGCGATAGCCACTAGTTGGAGCCAAAGGCATCTGTGGGACCTAGGCGAGGAAGTGGGCCACAGATTCAAGAAAAGTCCCACAGGGGTCAGAGGCTCGGTGGATCCACAAACCTGGTTCAGTATCTGCTAAACGAGTGACCAGTAAGGGGCTATTTTTTCGCATTCCCACCAAATATGCAGGTAAGACCCTGCAGACTTATGGCATCGCCAACACATTGGGGATACATCCGGAGAGAACTTATGGACTACAGTGGGTGTTCTATACCATCTAGTTATCAATTTATAGCTTGACTCCTGCAGGCGCACACATCTGGAGGGACCTGTGGATCGCTTAAGAATAGATGAAATTTCTCCAGGAGTAAGGGACATTTGAAGGTCTACCTCCCATTTTCGTACATATGAGGGAAGCTCTGTGCCTAGTTCACTCAGAAGGTTAGAATAGATAGTAGATAAAGGTCTTGATATCGTTTGCTTTTCTAGTAGGAGCTTTTCTAGCCATGTAATTGTGCGATTATCAGGCTCCTGCTTCAGCGCTCTCAGGTACATAGTTTTAATCGATTGGTATGTTAGAAAATTGGTATGTATGGAAAGAGGGTGTTGGGTGAACTCAGAATAAGAAGGGAAGGCCCCATCGATCAGTATAGAGTCGTAAGGTAGCCGCCTAACATGTTTCGGCACTCTTGGGGCCGATTCTATAAACTTGGATTCCGATAAAATTAAATCTCGGACAGACATAAGGGGGGAGGGGCCTGTTGGCAAAGGAAGTAGTCGCCTTACCCATTGCCATGAGTCATATACCGCTGATGTTAGTACATTGGGGGCGAGGACCTGCTTAGCCGTTTGGCGGGGGAGCCATAGTATTGCAGTAAGAGGGAAGTCTATAGTGGCTTCCTCCACTGACACACGTAATCTCGCATTATTACTCTGAAACCAATCAATGGTCCTTGCCAGTTGTGCTGCATGATAATATGTTCTTATATCTGGTAGACCCATACCACCCAATTTCCTAGGTCTAGTAAGAGTGCGAAACGCCACTCTAGGACGTGAATTATGCCAGACATATTTTGAAAACATTCTTCGGAGGGAGGAAAAGAATGTTAGTGGAAGAGGGATAGGGAGGGTTTGAAATAAGTATAATATCTTAGGCAGAATCATCATTTTCAGTAAACTAGTTCTACCCATCCATGAGATATATGGAACCTGCCAAGATTCTAATAAAGTTTTGATGTTGGAGAGCAAAGGGCCGTAGTTAGAATCGTACCAGCGCCTGGATGAGGGCGTTAAGGTTAATCCTAGATATTTGATATAGTCATATCGCAGTGGGAATGGGGAGATAGCCTGTAAGTTAGATTTAACCGAAGGGGGGCAGTAGACACATAAGGTTTCAGATTTTGTGGTATTAATTTTAAAATTCGAGAGGGTACCAAAAACCGTAAAGTTCGTATCTATGTGAAGTAATGCAACAATTGGGTTGGTAAGGATTATTAAGAGGTCGTCTGCAAATGCGGCCGTGTTATGGCAAATCCCTACAGTGATCATACCTTTCAGCAATGGATCCTGTCGAATACTCTGAATTAGTGTTTCAATGGTCAGAACAAAGCGTAAGGGGGATAATGGGCATCCCTGCCTGGTACCGTTTTTAATATCAAACGAGGAGGAGAGGCATCCATTAACTCTAATTTTAGCACTAGGTCTGGAGTACAAAGCCATGACCTTCTGGACAAACATGTGTGGGAAGCCAAAATATCGTAGTGTCTCTGTCATAAAAGCCCAATCTATCCTATCAAAGGCTTTCTCCGCATCTGTTGAAAGAAGTACCAATGGGGTCTTCCTACGCTGGGCGTATTGTATCAAGTGGATCACTCGTTGGGTGTTATGTTTTCCTTCTCTACCTGTTATAAAGCCCACTTGCTCTGGGTGAACCAAGGAGGGTAGGAATGATTTTATTCTATTGGCTACTAACTTGGCGTATAGTTTAACATCTACGTTTTTGCAAGGAGATGGGACGGTAGCTACCACATTGTGTCGGGTCCTTACCTTCCTTAGGAATGATAGAAATATGAGCTTCCAAGGCTTGGGGGGGGGGGAAGTAGTGAGCTTCGTCTACAGAGTTACAAACCTGGAGAAAATGGGGGAGAAGGATAGAGCTAAAGTGCTTGTAATAAAAGGCTGGGAGGCCGTCGGGGCCAGGATCTTTCCCCAAAGGGGTGTCCGCAAGTGCGGACTGCAGTTCTGACAGCGTAAAAGGAGTCATAAGGGCATCTTGTTGTTGAGGAGTGAGCGATTGAAGGGAAAGAGATTGTAAAAAAGACCGGATTTTAATAGAGCGGTCTTGTAGTTCAAGAGGGGGTCTCAGCAGGTCTAAGGTTATACAGTTTCTGATAAAATGCACAAAATTCAGAAGCTATGTCTGGAGTGTCTTTTAGGCTAGAGCCTGACCGGGAAGTGACCTCCGCTACAAAGCTTTGATTGCGTCGTTTTTTAACTAAATACGCCATCAGTTTCCCACCCTTGTTACCATGCATATAGTATTTATGGGAGGATGACAGATAGGCTTTAGCAGTTTTTAGGTTAAGGCAGTCTTTAAGTCGTTCTCTGCACAAGATCAGCTCTGAGAGAGCCCCCTGAGCCGCAGATCGCTTATGGTGACTTTCCAAGGTTGCAATACGAGCAAGTAAGTCATCAATTTCTTTAGTACGTTTTTTCGTAATGTGAGAACTGAGACTTATGAATACCCCTCTGATGACGGATTTGTGGGCCTCCCAGATAACACAAGGCTGTACGTCAGGTGTAGTATTTTCATTAAAGTAGTCAGTGAGCGCTTTAGAAGCAGCCTGACGAGAATTGTGGGAGCAGAGCAGAGTCTCATTAAGTCTCCAGACATAGCTACGGGGTGGGAGGGATGAAATTTGTAGTTGAACAGTGATGGGGGCGTGGTCAGAGATAGTGATTGAGCCAATGATGGGAGAAGAAGATAAAGTAAGCTGGTTCTGGGGCAGAAAGATGTAGTCCAGATGCTGGTACGATTTGTGTGGGTTAGAATAAAACGTATAGTCCTTACCATCGGGATTGAAGGCCCTCCAGACATCTACAAGATGCATAGAGGAAAGATGCTTGGCAAGTTTACTAAGGGCAGCGAAGCTATGCGAGGATGTGCCAGTGGAGGAGTCCTGAAGAGGCTGAAGGGCAATGTTAATGTCCCCACCCAACACTACAAGTCCCTCTGCGAACATAGAAAATCTGTCCAGGGTATCAAGTAGCCATGAAATTTGCCCCACATTTGGTGCGTATACATTGCCAATGGTGACTAGAGTATTGGCAATGTACCCTTTAAGAAACAAATATCTGCCCTGGTCATCACTCAAGCGAGCCACCACAGAGAAGGGAACGTCTGATTTAAAGGCAATACTAACTCCATTCTTCTTCCCAGTAGCGTCGCACGAGTGAAACCAGGCCGAGTAAGGAGATTTGGGTAGGTTAGGCACCTTACCTGTAAGAAAATGTGTCTCTTGGAGGAGTAGGATAGAGGATTGCGATCTCTTAAGAGCATGTTGCCTTTGTTTTGAGCTATAGCCAAGAATGGTGACTACAAAAGGAATGGGAAATATATAGGAAGTACTTATGTTTCAACCTTCTGCTCAATCCACACCTGGCTTTGGTTCATAAAACCACAGCAAAATCTGTCTCTCCCCCCCAAAAAATAAAAAAATAATAATATATATATATGTACAGTCATGGCCAAAAGTTTTGAGAATGATACAAATATTAATTTTTACAAAGTCTACTGCTTCAGTTTTTCTAATGGCAATTTGCATATACTCCAGAATGTTATAAAGAGTGATCAGCTTAACAGCAATTACTTGCAAAGTCAATATTTGCCTAGAAAATTAACTTTATCCCCCAAAACACATTTCAACATCATTGCAGCCCTGCCTTAAAAGGACCACCTAACATCGTTTCAGTGATTGCTCCATTAACACAGGTGTGGGTGTTGATGAGGACAGGGCTGGAGATAAATCTGTCATGATTAAGTAAGAATGACACCACTGGACACTTTAAAAGGAGGCTGGTGCTTTCCATCATTGTTTCTCTTCTGTTAACCATGGTTATCTCTAAAGAAACACGTGCAGTCATCATTGCACTGCACAAAAATGGCCTAACTAGGAAGAGTATTGCAGCTAGAAAGATTGCACCTCAGTCAACAATCTATCGCATCATCAAGAACTTCAAGGAGAGAGGTTCCATTGGTGCCAAAAAGGCTCCAGGGCGCCCAAGAAAGACCAGCAAGCGGCAGGACCGTCTCTTAAAAGTGTTTCAGCTGCGGGATCGGGCTACCAGCAGTGCAGAGCTTGCTGAGGAATGGCAGCAGGCAGGTGTGAGTGCATCTGCACGCACTGTGAGGCGGAGACTCTTGGAGCAAGGCCTGGTCTCAAGGAGGGCAGCAAAGAAGCCACTTCTCTCCAGAAACAACATCAGGGACAGACTGATATTCTGCAAAAGGTACAGGGAGTGGACTGCTGAGGACTGGGATAAAGTCATTTTCTCTGATGAATCCCCTTTTCGATTGTTTGGAACATCTGGAAAACAGCTTATTCGGAGAAGAAGAGGTGAGCGCTACCACCAGTCTTGTCTCATGCCAACTGTAAAGCATCCTGAAACCATTCATGTGTGGGGTTGCTTCTCAGCCAAGGGAATCGGCTCTCTCACAGTCTTGCCTAAAAACACAGCCATGAATAAAGAATGGTACCAGAATGTCCTCCAAGACCAACTTCTCCCAACCGTCCAAGAGCAGTTTGGCGCTCAACAATGCCTTTTCCAGCATGATGGAGCACCTTGCCATAAAGCAAAGGTGATAACTAAATGGCTCAGGGAACAAAACATAGAGATTTTGGGTCCATGGCCTGGAAACTCCCCAGATCTTAATCCCATTGAGAACTTGTGGTCAATCATCAAGAGACGGGTGGACAAACAAAAACCAACAAATTCAGACAAAATTAAAGCATTGATTCTGCAAGAATGGACTGCTATCAGTCAGGATTTGGTCCAGAAGTTGATTGAGAGCATGCCAGGGAGAATTGCAGAGGTCCTGAAGAAGAAGGGTCAACACTGCAAATATTGACTTGCTGCATTAACTCATTCTAACTGTCAATATAAGCTTCTGTTACTCATAATATGAATGCAATTATATTTCTGTATGTGATAAAAACATCTGACAAACACACATAAAAACCAGAGGGCAGCAGATCATGTGAAAATATAATATTTGTGTCATTCTCAAAACTTTTGGCCATGACTGTATGTATATATATCTATATCTATAGATATATATCTATATATAGATATATATTTTACACAACTTGGGGCCCCATGGAGCATAAACTCCGAGATTTGGCCACGAAAAAAATTGCGGTATTTTGCAGTACCTGCAAAGTGGATGGTATTCTGGTTAATTCCATCCACACATTGCAGAAAAATATCTGCAGCGGACATGCTGCGATTTAAAAAATGGTTGACAGCGACGTAACCCCTGAGACCCAATCAGCAGTCTCTGACTTCAGGCAGAAGCGCCGAAGAGAACAGGGTCGTCACTCCAGAGCACAGGAGAGGGGAGTAACACTGTTTTTTTTATGTTTGATCACCTCTCCTGGCCCTCCACTTATTATACTCTGGGGTCTGAATCTGAAATTTTTGGAAAATTAATTGGGATACTATACTATGTGGAGGGGCGCTATGGGACATTATTTTTTATGACCGTGTGTCTTTGCACAAAAAAAGCAGGAAGTTTTCCAATAAAAATGTATGTATTTTTGTGCAAAAACGCAGCACAGCTTTACATCGAAGTGAAAGTGCAAGTGGTCTAGGACTGCATGCGCTATAGTTGCATCCAGATACATAGTGTGTCACCACCCAAAGGGTGCTGCCACACAATGCTCCTGGACTCATACATTTACCACTAATTGGAGGCTGCACATGTACTTTCATTGCTTCTAGTGAGAAAGTACATGAAGTTCCCAGGAAATAGATGTGTCCAGGAGCATCTCGTGGCAACACTGCTGTGTTATGTTTTGTGGTATATGACTTTAACATAGGGGTCGTCAGACTTACAATTATTGCGAGGCACTCGAGTACCTTGTCTTTGATTTTTTTAATTCAAATCGGCACGCCATACAAAAAATCTATTCCCTGATGTAGACTATAGATATCTGGGTATATCAGAATTTTGTTTTAGTCCCGCTAGAAGACTTTATTTTTGACATAACTTTTATATTTGTGTATATATAAAAAAAATAACTCCTTCTGCTTGTTAATTGATTATTCTATATTGAAAATGCAATAAATCCAAGTGAGGCTAAAAAAGCACATGCATATCTTAGGGCATACAGGGATCACTACTGGACAGACTTCATGGTCTTATTAAGTCCTTGGGATGGCAGTTCAAAGGGGTTATGCACAGGGTCATAGCTATGGGAGGTCCAGATGTAGCAATCACTACCTGGTTCTAGATCCCGAAAGGGCCCAAAAACCTCTCAAGATCTAGGACCAGTACATCGAAAGTAGGAATTAGACCTACCGGTAATTGTGTTTCCAGGAGTCCTTCAAGACAGCACCACAGGAGGTTGCCCTCTTGACCTCTGAGAGGGACAGGAAGTTAGAGAGTTTAAAGGTCCCCAGCCCACCTCCCCTCTCCAGTGTCTATTCCAAATTACCACACCAGAGTTTCAACAAAAATATACTGATATATATAAATAAAATATCATAATGTGTGGATAACCACTATATATTTTTTTTTTTGGTATCTGTTACGTCACATACACCCCATAGCCATATCTACTAACAGGAAGTAATGCAAAGGGGAGGGTATATCAGGGTGCTGTCATGAAGGACTCCTGGAAACACAATTACCGGTAGGTCTAATTACAACTTTCGAGGATGTCCCCCATGACAGCACCACAGGAGCAGTAGCAAATTACTCCAGTCAGTGGGAGACTACTGCTTGTAGAACCTTGCGTCCAAAGCCAGTGTCCTGACTGGAAAGAATTCCCAGTTTATAATGCTTAATAAATGTATGAAAACTAGACCATGTAGCATCCTTACAAATCTGATCAACGGAAGCTTCCCCTTTCTCTGCCCAGGAAGAGGCTACCACCCTAGTGGAGTGTGCTTTGATTCCCTCTGGTGGAGGGAGATCCTGTGCAATATAGGCTTGTTGGATTAAAGTCCTTATCCATCTTGACAGGGTGCTTTTAGATGCCATTGTATCCCTGTTTTTCCCTGAGAAGAGGACAAATAAGCCTTGATCTTTCCAGAAGGGAGACTTGGTAAGGATATCTGCTGTCATATCCTCAGTCGGCCAATAAAGTAACTCAAGAAGTCCCTGCTCTTGAAGATCCCTCAGAAAGTGGTACTTCACATCAATATGCTTGGTTCTCGAGCTAACTCTTTCCATCTGCGCAAGTGCAAGACATCCTTGCTTATCCTCAAAGATTCTCATGGGTTTCAAATGTGATTGACCCAAGCCTTTTAGTAGTTGTCGCAACCATATGACTTCTTGACTTGCCTGTGCTACTGCAACATACTCTGCTTCAGTAGATGATAGTGTAACAGAAAGTTGCTTTCTACTAGTCCAATAGATGGTACCTCCTGATAGAAGAAACAGATATCTCCGGCCCAATCGGCATCCACATATCCTGTCAGGGTGCTTTCATCACTTGCTGGTAACTTTAGCTTCTAGTGTAAAGTCCCTTTAAGATAGCAAATGACTCGCTTCACAGCATTCTAGTCCATCTGACTTGGTGTTGAAGTCTTTATGCATAGGATTCCAACTGCTGCTGCAATGTCAGGCCTTGTAGCGGTGCTAATGTACAGCAATTTCCCTATTGCTTTCCTGTACTGAGTGTTAGTTGGTAGTGGCGAATCTTGGCTATCTTCTTCAGGTAGTTGGTTTCCATGGGAGATTTTACTGGTTTTGCATCTTCCATTCCAAATGTCTCAATTATTTCTTGTATTTTGTGCTTTTGGTTTAGAAGGAAGCTGCCATCTTCCTCTCTTTCAATCTGAATGCCAAGATAATTATTTACGTTGCCGAGATCTTTGATCTCAAAGTGCTGATTTAGGGTTTGGAGTATTTCTCCTTCATCCCCTTCTTGCTTGAAAAAAAATCAGAATATCGTCCATATAAATGAGTACGTAGATCCACCTGTCTGCCAATTTCTTTGTGTATAAACAGGGGTCTGCTTTACTCCTCTGAAAGTCCTCCTGTGTAAGCACTTCATTCAGTGTCGGACTGGGATGTCTAGGGCTCACCAGTGGAATTGCTTCTAGGGGCCCACCATCAGGACCCCTGCAGATCAGCGGTACCAAGACAGGGCGGCTAAAGTTAATAACATGTTGGGAGCCATGCTGCTCACCCGCCATACCATGTGCACCACTGCACTACCTAAACCCACTGCTACACTCTGTATGGCAAGTAAACAGCGTAGATCCTAAAATTGTTACCTGTAGCCACACTGTCCTGGAAAAGCTGATCTGCAGAGGTCCTGGCTGTTGTATCATCGCAGATATAATATTGCTGGCCTATCCTAAGGACAGGCCATCAATATTAGAAAGATGGATAAATCCTTTGAAGAGGTTGTCCAGGAATTGGCGCAACCCATGTCCCGTGTGGGAGGTGTAAAAAAATAAATAAAAAAGCATACTCACCTGTCCCCAGCGTTCCATTGTCCGCTGCCAGTGTCCATTCAGTCTTGTGCCGTCGACTCCTTACTGGGAGTCCTGCACCTCATGTGACAGTGAAGACCAATTAGGTACAGGATTTCCAGAAATGAGTTGCTGCCATGAGACCGAACAGACACAGGCAGGGGACAACGGGGTGCTGGGGACAGATGAGTTTACTTTTTTTTAAAAGATTTTATTTATACACCTCCCTGGCAGCCTCCACAGTGGTCGCTCTAGTTTATGGACAACCTCTTTTAAGGGGTTACCAAAAACAAAAGGAGACACCGAGCGGCCAAGAATAGTGTAGATCCGGCTATGATCCAAATGTGATAATAAAAAGACAAAAATAAATGACCAAGATGGCCCCTCACCTTTAAGTATTGTGAATGTATCACAAATAACGCTTAGGATCTTGTAAGTGGTGAGGGTGGCAGCAGATACCATCTAGCGTCGCCGGAGATCCGGACGTTAAGGTATGCAATAAAGAAGGGGGTGTGTGTTCCCCAAGATATGGACTGTCTGCGCTCTTGTAAAGGAAGATCTTAGGTCACTTTTCTGAATGAAGGTCTCTTTATTAGGGTACAGAAGGCACAACGCATTTCGGGGAAGGACTCCCCTTTTTCAAGTGCAAATATAAACAACCAATGCAACAGGATATGCTAGGCTTCTGTCCTCCACACAGGGCAGTGTGTTTCAGTGAGTCACTTCTGTGTGAAACTGAAACACACTGCCCTGTGTGGAGGACAGAAGCCTAGCATATCCTGTTGCATTGGTTGTTTATATTTGCACTTGAAAAAGGGGAGTCCTTCCCCGAAACGCATTGTGCCTTCTGTACCCTAATAAAGAGACCTTCATTCAGAAAAGTGACCTAAGATCTTCCTTTACAAGAGCGCAGACAGTCCATATCTTGGGGAACACACACCCCCTTCTTTATTGCATATTTTAAGGGGTTGTCTGGGCCAAATTTTTTTGCTCAGGATAGGCCATAAATACCTGATCACCTGATCAGTAGGGGGCTGATACATGGCCCCATCAGCTGTTCAGAGCCACTTCCGGCGTCCGTTCTGTACACAACACAGGGTCGGAAGCAGAAAGCTTCATCCGCTGTTTAGTCGCCCGGCGCCTTTACTGCAGTTCAGCTCCTACTGACTTCAATAAGTGCTGAGATGCAGTGAAGGTGCCCGGCTAATACACAGTGGACAGAGCTTTCTGCTTCTGGCCCTGTATTGTGTACAGGAAAGGCCGCCAGAAGTGGCTCCGTACAGCTGATCGGTCCGGGGTCAGCCCCATACAGATCAGGTATCTATGGCCTATCCTGAGGATAAACCATAACAAATTATGAGTGGACAACCCCTTTAATCTACCCACATAATGCCCAGCACTTTAAAGAGGTTGTCCAGTATAATTTTTGTCTTTTTTCTAATTAGTCTGGGGGAGGTGAATCCTCCCCCCCCAAAAAAAACAAACAAAAACTAAACATACTCACCTGTCCTCGGTGCTCTGGTGTCCTCCCAGCACGGTCCGGTCCTGCTGCTCTGTTGTCTTCTTTTGCCGGAAGTCCTCACTGGCTTTGACGTCCCAGGTCCCTTCCTTTAGACCGCTGATTGGCCTCAGGGTTCATGTACAGGGGGAACTTGTGCTGGAAGAAAACAGAGCTGCAGGCCGAACCTCACTGGGAGACACTGGGGACAGGAGAGAAAGTTTGGGTTTTTTTCACCTGCCCCAGTGTAATTTAAAAAAAAAATGTTATCCTGCACAATCCCTTTAATGTCCCCAGCCTATTGGCCTCCATCACTGCCCCCCCCCACAATATAATGACCCCATCAATGGTTCCCATACAGTATAGGGGACCAGCGAAGGGGCCACTGTATGGGGGGGGAATATCGAAGGGTGCACTGTATGCCCATGCAGTGGCCCCTTCACTGGTCTCCCAGTATTAGAGTTTCTGCAACTTAGGTATTGTTATGCTGGAGCCCTAGAGCAGGCACCAGCATAACAATACAGTGGGAAATTAGCTGGGGTGGAAGGAGGGATTACAACTCTCAACAGACCCAGAGCATCTGGAGCTGCTGGGAGTTGTAGTTATCAGAGTGGTCAGTGAAGTTGAAATATTTGGGGGCAAAATAGGGGGAAAAGTTGTCTTTTTTGTTTGCGTGGGTAAGTTGTACTTACCTTTCACACTGCTGGTCTTGGCTCCTATGCAGAAAGCCGTCACCGCACACAGTGTCAGTACGTCAGTGACGCTTGCAGCAACAAGCTGCAACTGGATTGGTTCCAACGGCTGCCCATCAGGATCCCCCTACCCCCTCCCTAGAGTGAATTCTTGATAGTGACGGTTATGGGTGCTGCAGCGATATCTCAGATACTTGAAAGAGATACAGCTGTAGTACCCAAAACTGCAGTTACCAAGAACATGGTGAATGAGCAGCGCAGCACCCGGCATGTAAACAATACTGGGACAGTATAATATGCTCCACAGTGGCCCCCACACAGCATTATATGCTCTGTACTGGCCCCCACACAGCATTATATGCTCCGCAGTGGCCCCAACACAGCATTATATGCTCCACAGTGGCCCCAACACAGCATTATATGCTCCGCAGTGGCCCCCCAAGCAGCAGTATATGCTCCGCAGTGGTCCACACACAGTATTATATGCTCTCCAGTGGCCCCCACACAGTATTATATGCCCACAGTGGCTCCCACACAGTATTATATGCCCACAGTGGCTCCCACACAGTATTATATGCCCACAGTGGCCTCCACACAGTAATATATGCTCACAGTGGCCCCCACACACTATTAGATGCTCCACAGTGCCCCTACCCCCAGAGCCGGTGATATTATTATACTCTGGGGTCTCCTCAGACCCCAGAATATAATAATCAGAGGCCCAGGAGAAGTGATTAAAAATATCAAACACTTATACTCATCTTGTCTTACCTCTCTGGGGCATCCTCGCTCCGTCCTGCTGTCTTTCCCATCTTCCTTGGTCCCCTGGTCTCCACGTCCCGTGCCCCAGACGTCACCGCTTGGGACTGTGATTGCACATCAGCAGTCACGTGGGGCGCGATGACGTCATTACACTGGCGCGTCCATGTCACCGCTGGGGCCTAATCACAGGCCCCTGCAGTGAGGCTGGTAAAGCGCCGGAGATAATGCTGAGCCCAGGACAGCCAGGTGAGTATTTTTTTTTCTTTATTTGTCACTTCCCCTGGGCTGGCATCTAATGGAAAGGGCCCGGCCCCTTTTCATTAACAGTAGATATAGCAGTCGGGGAACCAGGCTTTCCCCGAACACTATCATTGTAGTCCGGGGCCCCGGCCATTTCCAGCTGGCCGCGGGCCCCGTACCCCTCCGGTACGCCACTGTCCATTGGTCAGAGGCCCGATTGGGATGGTCAAGGGCCAGATCGGGCCCCTGACCGTCCAGATCAGACCCCTGACCTTTGCATGTTCAAAATGAGTACTAATAGTCGAGGCTGGGGGCCAACCGGGGGATTCACCGGTTCCCCGGTGGGCCAGTCCGACCCTGACTTCATTTATTCTCATATTCCATGCTCTGGCGGCTTGCTTTAGACCATATATACTCCTCTGTAGTTTGCAGACTAGGTCTGGCCTTTGCTCATCTTTGAATCCTGGTGGTTGTTCCATGTAGATATCTTCTGCTAACTCGCCATGTAGAAACGCTGTTTTTACATCAAAGTGTCTTACTTGCATTTTCCTTATTGCGGCTACTGTCAGCAAAGTTCTTATTGTAGCATGTTTGACAACTAGCGCAAATGTCTCATTATAGTCCTCTCCATATTTTTGAGAATATCCCTTGGCCACGAGTCTTGCTTTGTATTGCTCCACTGTACCATCTGCATTGTATTTTACTTTGAAAATCCATTTACAACCTATGGATTTCCTTCCAGGTGGTAGTTCTGTAAGTGTCCATGTTTGTGTCATGTATGGATTTTATCTCTTCCTTTGCAGCCTTTATCCATTTACTGGCTTCCCCTTCTGAAAGCTGAGATATGTCTTCCCAAGTTGCAGGTTCATTAGCACTGGCAGTGCTTGCCTTGTATGAGAGACGTACAGGTGGTTTACCTTTATTCTCTCTCATCGAGCGTCTTGGTTCTGTGTGTGAACTTGGTTGTGTCTATTCTTCAGTACTGATGGATTCTGCGCTCACTTCAACTGTTTGTTCGAAAGTTACAGATGTTGGTTGATCAGTATCAGTTTTCTCTTCTGTTCTTACTTCCTCTGTTGTCATTACATTGTCTCTTAGATCTTCAACAAAAGTTATGCTGTTGCTAATGGTAACTTTGTAAGTTTTGGGATTTAGGATTCTGTAACCCTTAACATTGTCATTGTATCCAACAAAGACGCTTCAAATGCTCTGTTTTGGCGTTTGGTGCATTTTTCTTCTGGAATGTAGATGAACGCCTTGCATCCAAAAACTCTTTGATGTTTTACCCTCGGCTTCTCATTGTGCCACAGACTCTAGAAAAGAGTCTGTTTTGCAAATAAGTGGCTGTCATTGCTGCTTCACCCTAATATTTTTGTGGTAATCCAGAGTCTGTTAGCATGTATCTGATCATTTCAGTCAGAGTTCTGTTCTTTCTTTCAGCTTCCCCGTTTTGCTCTGATGTGTAGGGAACTGTCTTTTGATGCTCTATTCCATTCTGCTTTAAGTACTCTTGTATTTTATGTCCTGTGAATTCACCTTCATTGTCACTCCGAAGTATGAGAGGTTTTCTCTGAAACTTGTTACTTGTCCTTACTACATAGTCCTGTAATTTGTCAAAAACTTCACTCTTGTGTTGCATTAGGTAAGTGACTGTGTATCTTGAATCGTCATCTATGTAAGTCACTATGTACCTGTTGCCTCCAGGTGTAGGTGGGTTTAGGGGACCACATACATCACTGTGAACTAGGTCAAGAGGTATTGAAGCTCTATTGTGACTGACTTTAGGAAGTGTTGCTATTGTAGATTTGCATTTGATGCAACATTCACATTTAACAATAACTGAACAAGGGGATACTGTTATATCCTTTGTCAGATTCCTCTTTTGTAGTTCCTGTATGCATTCTGGGTGTCTGTGACCTAAACGCCTGTACCACATATGTATAAAGTCATTGTGCTTATGTGTGCATAGTCTCACCTGCTCCTTCACTGTGTTGAGGTGATATAGATGATCATCCAACTTGGCACTTGCTATCATCAGCTTGCCGTCTAGGATAGAACACTTGTCACCTTGGAATTTTACAGTGAGTCCTTTGCTTGTCAGACGCTTCACAGATAAGAGTCCTCCTTCTAGATTAGGAACATAAAGTACATCTTTTACTGGTATTGCTAAATTGTGTCCCACATCATTGGGGCATACCATGATTCCATTCCCATATCCTTCTGCACATATTTTACTCCCATCTGCGAGGTAAATAGTCTCTGTTATTCAGATCAAGTTCTGTGAAAAAACTTCTATCACTTGTCATGTGACTGGTTGCTCCAGAGTCAATGCATCAGCCTTGCAATTTATGGTTGCCTGTCACTTTAAATGTGGCATTCCACTTCCCTTCACTTGAATCAGAAATTGTGACTTTGACTTTCTGCTGAGTATAAGAGGGATGCTGCCTCATCTGCTCTGCTTTCCATATAGTGTAGTCTTTCTTTATGTGTCCTTATCTGTGGCATCTAAAGCACACTCTGGTTTCCTTCCTGTGTGACCTTGTTTCTGTAGTCTTAAGAGCAGTCTTGGAGTGAGTTTCTGTATAATCATGTGTAAACTCCTTTCTTCGCTGATACTCATCTATGAGCCTGGTCTTTACGAATGTTAGTGTCAGATCTGTCTCAGGCCGTGTCTCCAGCACATTGATCAGTGCAGTGTATGTATCAGGTAAACTGCATAATATAATGGCTGCGGCGTGACTGTCTGTTATATTCTCACCGACTGATCTGAGTTGTGTGATCACTTCCAGCATGGCATTTATATGCTCTTGCATGTCCTGCTCTCTGCTAAGCCTCATTTTGTAGAGTTTCCTCAGCAGAAACAACTTGCTGTTTAAACTGGATCTCTCATGCAGTCTTTTCAGTACATCCCACATGCCTTTCGCTGTATTCTCACTGCGTATGTGAATAAGCTGATCATCTTCTACTAGTAAGCTTATAGTGGCCCGTGCCCATCTGTTTTTCTTGTTCCAGTCCTGATAATCATCTTGTGGTCTCTCTGTAGTGATAACTTCCCACAAGTCATCCCTGGATAATAGCATTTCCACTTTAAATTTCCATAGCTGATAATTGTCATTGTTCAGCTTGACCAATGATAGTTTAGGTTCTGAACTACAGGCCATTCTCCCTCCTTTATATATATAGGAACAGTCTTACTTCTGTACAGGAGATGTCTCTGTGGAAACTTCCTTATGTCGATCTCTGCATCTGCCGCACTGTCTTCTGTTCTGGACTTCACTCTGCCTGGGCCGCTTCTGGTTACTGGGTTTTATCCGGTTACTGGGGGCTTCATTTGATCACTGGGCCCATAACCTGTTGCAGAGTGTGATTGCTGGATGTGGCAGAGTCAAAACCAGATAGACAGTTGTATATAACAGGAACAGACTTTAGTGGAACATGAATGCAGTAAGAGAAAGATCCACCTCACATGGTGAATAACAGATCTAGTACAGCACACACACTAAAAAATACAGGAAGTGTACCAACAGCATCAAAACGACAAAGTACAGAGTGTCTACAGATAAACATTTAGTAACAGCTACATCTAGTGTCATAAATGTGAACTGCAGTCAATCCAGCAAATATAGAGACGAAGCTGGCTGTTGCATATCTCCAACAATTTTAGGATGGGAAACCGATGCCTCTTAGGCCAAGATGGGACCACCAGGATCAATCTTGTCTTTTCCCTTAATAGTTTCTTTAGAACCAAGGGTATCAGAGGAAACGGAGGTAAGGCATACGCCAGCTTCATGTCTCAATCCTGATCGTGCATCGATTACCGCCTCTTGTCCCTCTTTTTTGATGGAAAAAAGCGCCTTACTTTGGTGTTCTCTGCAGAAGCAGTTTCCCCACTTGAGTGTTAGTTGGGAAAAAATGTCTTGATTTAGGGACCAAGCCCCCAGATCTAACCTCTTGAGGCTGAGGAAGTCTGCAGACAGGTTCTCTGAGCCCTTTATGTGCACTGCCGTAAGGGAGGGAACGTTTGATTCTGCCCAAGTGAAACTTTCTGTGGCTAAGGCCTGAAGGTGAGCATGTTTGGTTCCACCTTGGTGACGAAGAAAGGAGACCCCCCTGACGTTATCTGACATCACCTTCAGGTATGATCCGCTTTAGAAGATCGCCTTACTTTTTCAGTGTCTCCCAAACCACCCTCAACGTCCTGTAATTCGAGGAGCGGCTCCAAATGTGAACAGGCCATAGACCTTGAAGATAAGAGCCCTTTACAGATGCTCCCCAGCCTATTCCACTGGCGTCTGTGACTATGACAGTCTGAGGACCTAGGTACCAAAGCACTCCTTTGCCCAGGTGTGCTGGATCAAGCCACCATAGAAAGGAAAATTATAATTGCTGGGGAATCTGAATCCTGCTGTCCAGAGAATTCTGATCACCGTCCCAGTATGAGAGCAGAAGTTTTTGCAAAGGTCTTGAGTGAAATTGGGCCCAAGGAACTGCTTGAATACTAGAGGTCATGAGATCTAAGACTCTCATCCCATCCCTAATTGAACAGCCCTCCTTTCTGGAAAAACTCTGAACTTTCTGGAGAACCTTCTCCTGTTTTTATTTGGGAAGAAAGGATGTCTGAAGAGTAGAATTTAACAGAACGCCTAAAAAGGTTGCTTGAGTCAAGGTTAACAGGTGCGATTTCTCCCAATTTATGATCCATCCCAGAGATTGAAGCAGAGATAGGACAGAATCCTTCAGTTTGATCTGCTCCTCCCAGGAGTTGGAGATCAGGAGGAAGTCGTTGAGATAGGGAACGATTAGGATATTTTGAGATTTTAGGAAGGCCATAATTTCCACCACTATAGTTGTAAATACCCTTGGAGCAGATGATATCGCAAAGGACAGTGGCGGAACAGATAGTGAAGGGTCTTTCCTTCTATCTGAACTGCAAACCTTAGGAACTTCTGGTAAGATGGATGAATCGGCAAATGATAATATGCGTCCTTGAGCTCTATGGTACACATCATCGCATCTGGACATATCAGGGGAATCGTAGTTCTTATAGACTCCATCTTGAATCTTATGTATTTTACGGACTTGTTGAGGTGTTTTAAATTGATAATGGTCCTGAAGGAATCATTTTGTTTTGTTTTTATTAAGAAGAGCCTTGAATAGTGGCCGCTGAATTGTTCTTTTTCTGGGACAGGAGAAATCGCATTTAGGCGCAACAGTTTCCTTATGTCCAGAAGCAGGGCTTGCTGTAGATTCTGGGATGGGAAGGAGGTGAGCACAAATTTTCCTGGAGGAAGCTCTGCAAATTCTATCTTGCACCTTTCCCCTAGGGTATTTAATACCCATGTGTTTGAAGTAATATGGGACCACTGGGTGGAAAAGGTCACCAGTCTTCCTCCTACTGAGATGGCATCATTGTCTCCCTGAAGAGCCGGGGATGTTGGGGTTAAGAAAAAACCCCAACCTTACCTCCTTTTGGATAGCTCCAGCAACCAGTTTCCCCCTTCCCTTTATAGGAAGTGGAGGTGGTAGAGGTGGTGGTTTTTCCGAAAAGGACTGCCTGTTAAATCTCTCCTCAGGAAAATTCTTTATCCTATCACCTGCCTTTTCAAGGATGTTATCCAAGACAGGACCAAACAGGAAACCCCCGGTAAAGGGGATATTACAAAGCTTATTCTTTGAGGCTATATCTCCTGACCACATTTTTAACCATAAGGCCCTTCTGGTGGAGTTTGACAGTGCTGCGTTTCTGGCAGTGAAACAGACTGTTTCAGCTGAGGCATCTGCCACAAACCCTGTTGCCTGTTTTAACAGGGGGATGGAGCTCAAGATCTCTCCCCTAGAGGTTCCCTTCTTAAGATGATCTTCTTGTTGACCCAGACAAAATCATGGACCTGGCTATGGAGGTTGCCGCTATGTTTGTGGAAATAATGGCGGATGAGGACTCCCATGATTTTTTAAGCAGAACGTCCGCCTTTCTCTCCATAGGGCCCTTCAGCTGCGAATAGTCTTCAAAGGGTATAGCAGTTTTTTTGGCTACCTTAGCTACCGGAATATCTACTTTGGGTAGTGCAGTATCCCAGAGGGCTCTTGTTTTAATTATTTGTTTTTTGTGCCTCTGGGTTGTGTTGGTATGTCCTGTTCTATGTTCTGTGTCATTGTTTGCAGCTTTTCCTGTATTTTTCGCCCTCACTGTTCAAACCTTTGCCTTGGTTCAGCCCTGGCCAATCACAGACCACTGGGCGGGGTTGTAGGGAGACCTAGTCTCCACGGTGACTGTTGAACCCAGAGAGTTCAGTTGTAGCAGTGATCCTGTGTAGTTGGACTGTGCAGGGAGAACACCAGTACTGGAGCTCAACAGCTGTCCATACAGCCCCTAGGAGGATTGTTTGCTGCCCCTGGCTCGTACTGAGACAGCCCTGAGTAAGGGAAAATTGCTGTCTGAACTTTTGGACATTTTCAGTGACGTGCCAGGAATAGCAGGAGAGGACCCTGACCGGAGGACCACGTGCAGACCTAGTCTTCAGGTAACCAGATCCCTGTCAGGAATCCCTGTGACACCATCCTCAGTATACTTAGCTGGGAGAGGCATGAGAGGAGGAGTAGTGGTGGATTATATTGCAGAGCCGTTAACATCCCTGGGCACCCTCCTATAACCAAGGCAGGGGAGTTGGACAGTGTACTACTACCCCCATTGGGAAGCTGCCATTTTCTTCTGTCCCAGTTGCTGCAATAAAAGCTGTTCCTGTTCAACTGCACTGCTGTCTCCTGAGTCGTGCCTGCCATAACATCAGGGCACTTCTGACCACCATCACACCGTCTCAGAGAGGAGAGGTCCCCTCTCCAACTGGAAGCGCCCCGTTGGAAACAACTACTAACACCACCATCCGGTATTGCTGCAGGACCCCCCTCGATTGTGTCCGGCCCAGGAGCAGGGCTGGAGTGCTTAGTGAGTGTACTCAGCCTTACAGGTGGCACACCAACCGCCACTACAACTCCCATCCTCCGGTCTCCTCCATCTGGGTTGCGACATAGCGTATTTTGGCGTAGTCGGCAGGATCAAGACTCCTGTGTCTTTACAACATCACAGAGTACGGTGTCAAGATCCTAGGAAAACCATATCTACAACTGGTGTGCAGAAAATACCTTGTGTGCTGGTTGAGAGACTTCACCTTGTGGATTTACTGTGGACTCTGTAAAAGTGCCTGAACTATTTGTCGCTAGCCAGCTTGGACTTATTGCAAAGTCTGTGGATTGTTGCAACAGTTTTGCCAAGTTTGTGCCACATTATTGCATGCCAGAGGACTTTCAGCCATTACTGGACTGTATTTGTGCATGTGAGCCCAGCCCGCAAGGGGTTAACTCCAGCCTCAGACCAGAGCTGCATCATTCAAAATTCCACAGCTCCGCAGAGGTTAACCACCAGCCCGCCAAACCAGCGTTCTGGCAGGAAAGACCTGCGTCAGCATAGCAACAGACAAGCTCCTCCCACCTATTCAAAAGGGACGGACCAGCAGCTGCTGATGTCAGCAGGACAGCCCCTCCTATAGGACAGCGTCAGAGGAGCCTCCTGGGAGCCGCTATTTTGGGTGAGTCTCATCCACATCCTGCCCTATGCGTAGTAGCAAGGCCCACCAGCATCCATTAAAAGTTCTGTGCCTGGAATGTTCCAGAGAGTCCGCGCAGTGAGAGACTCTGTATTACCTGCAAGCAGAGCCACTGTATCCTTCTGCAAGATGTCATGTCCCCCACTGGTTCAGGGTATTAACCAGGACCCTGCAGCTTGGGTTTAGGGAGAGAAGCTGGAAGCTGAGGAGGCATTGGAAGAAATTCCAGTAGTTGTGCTGCTAGCAACTACCGGGACTCCGGCTGGAGCCCCCATTACACCTGCTGCTGTCCCGCCACCTGTTGTTCGCACCGGAAGGCCTACTACAATTGCCGGGCACCAAGAGTTGAAAGTGGAGGAAGACAAGGCGTATTCCTGTAGACGGGCTGGTCTAGAACCACATGTGGAGGGTGAGGTGTCTGACCAGAGGAGAGGTACTGTTATGGAATTTGACCGTTATAATGGCTGTGGGTTCATTGCGGACGTGTTTGTCAACCAGAGGTCACTCTGCTACACCAGCAGCTGCACAGCAAGCTGAACCACCTGTCTACAAGAGCAGCATGAACCCAGCCAGCGTCACCGCCTTCTACCGGGTCATGGAGAAAAAGAAGGCCCTGGAGCTGCAACTACTGTCCGGATTGCTAGAGGCTGCACCATTGCCATCCACTCCAGCTTCACCTCCCAAGTCATCGGGACCTTCACCTGCAGAGGCTGAGAAGTGAGAGTCTGCCACCAGTAAGTTTTGTGCCCCCCGGTCTACACCTGACTGGGAAGATCAAGTTTTGTGCCCTCCAGGGTGGTTTCCTGGAGTAACTCCCTTGTACTCCCATAGACGTAAATAGCCACCATGTTTTTGCCCCTTTCATTTAGTGCCGAACTTTTGGGACACTACCCCAGTTCACCCAGTTTTTCTTGTCCCCTTGCTCCAGGAATGGACACTCACATACCTGTGCCTCAGGGGCCTCTTGTCTGATGTGTATATTGCATTCTATTATTTGTCACGTTTAATTTTTCATGCTTTGTTTGTCTTGTCCGCTGTAGTGCCTTTCCTAGCCTGGGATTAAAGAGCAGACGATTTTTAAATTCCCTGGGGATAAATAATCGTTTTAATGCATCCTCCCATTCAGACAAGATTAGACGCTTAAGGTAATCATTAACCGGAATTTTCTTGCCATGAGGCAGCCAAACATCTCATCCTGAATAGAATGAAGTTGTTCTTCATCAGGTATATTCATGGTGGCCCTTACTGCCTGAATTAAAGTTTCCACATTCTCAGAGGAGAAACAGAATCTTCTGTCTTCCTGGGAAACTGGGGAAGTGAATAAGCTCTCCTCTTCTTCTAACTCCCCCTCAGAGAGATAGAAGCGCTCTTCCTCTGAATCGGACCCTTGAGAGCTCAAAGGGAGATCATACACCAGCCGTGGTTTCCTGCAACTGGAGCAGGAAGAAAACAGAGCTTTTACTTCATCCCTGATTAGTGTCCTTAACTCGTACATAAAGGCAGGTATTTCATCTTTAATGAACTTTGTCAGACAGTCCTGACATATCTGCTTCTTGTATGCATCAGGTAGGGGCTTGGCACAATTAACACATTTCCTACTCTTTTTAGTGTTGGATTTCTGCAGTATATCCTTAGCCTAAAAAACACAACAAACCTAAGTACACAATGCAATCAATTAAACAGTGCCAAGCCCTCTGCATAGATGTACTTACATGTCCCTGGGCCAAGTCAGCCTTAGGGCGAGGTTTTTGGGTTCCCTCCTTTCTCTGCTCCATCACAACAACATTAAACAGTTGTAACACACAGTTTCATGAAGGCGTCCTACTCACCTTTTGAAGTCTTCTGGCAGGTGAGCAGTAGGAGGTACCACTGGTGCGTTGCCTCATCCAGCTGACGCCACACCCTCAGCGCTCCAACCCATCTAACGTGAAGTATTCCACCTCCAAGATGGCCACCTGAACACTTCCGGTCGCGTGATGACATCAGACGACCTGAAGTGTAGGGAGCAGAGCGGGGAATACCGGCAGCAGGACGAGAACCCCAGAGAGAGGGAGCGGCTGCCGCACACGTGGAGGCCCAGGGAGCAGAGGAACTCACCGCAACTGCCCCAGGACCCCCTGGCTAGGGGACCCTTACCCTGAGGGGTGTTGGCCACGGACCAGGGATTTGGGAAGGAGGGAAAGCCAGAGACCCTCGATCTGTCTCCCTGCCAAGGTATAAGATCCTCTCTTCCTCTGAGAGGTGGGCTGGAGACCTTTAACCTCTCTAACTTCCTGTCCCTCTCATAGGTCAAGAGGGCAACCTCCTGTGGTGCTGTCATGGGGGACGTCCTGGAAAGTGGGAGTTTCAAGTAACGTCTCTGGTTATGTCACATAGCATATTTATCCCCTACCCAGGTGTAGAAGTTTGACCTGACCACTGAGACCCCCCACAGATCCCGAGAAATGTCGGGGGTTTCCTCATTAAGAATGCAACCAAGCTAAATGTAAGTGTGCTCCTTCTGGATAGAGGATATGATATCCTATAGAGGATGAATATGCTTCGTGGCATAATCACTATAAATTGTCAGTCCTTTTGTTTATACTAGATGGCTGCTGAGATCAGTATTGTTTGCAGCATCTTAGCAGTAAAACATCTAGAAACAGCAGTTTCTCTGATTCAGGGAATTACGGTGGAAGAGTGGCTGCCAGTCAAAGCAGTACTGTGCCCATATGATCTTCCTGACAAAACTAAGTCATTGAACCTTTTAGGCAAGCCAGTCCTTGAAATACAGATAAATCTCAATGTACCAAGGGACTAAAGGGAAGTAAATTTTCTTCTTGAAGAAAACATTGCAAGGTTTGGCAGACTACTGCAGATTACGGTACCCACATAAGGTGGGGAAAATTGTCTGCTACCCTATAGGCATTATGTCAACATTATGTCAACTTCAAGCTACTCCTCTGTCCTTCAAAAGCTAATATAAGTAATTGAGGTGTTATTACGGTATTATTACTCATTGTTTGCTGTCAGGAGCCCTTGGCTGAAGTACATGTACAATATAAGATACTCAGTTTGTCACATTCCTATAGGGTTTATAATAATAACTGAATTATTTATTATGCTGTGTTATGCATATATACTTTGGGAAGAAGTAGAACATTCACTTTTTCTGCTTGTTTTTAAAATCTGATATGAGCAAAACAACGTTTCAGCGCATTCAACAATTTCAAATGTTAATGCCTGAAGCCTCATTTGAAAGGGTACCTGCCAATACAATGCCATTTGTTTCTTACAGATAAATACTTGACCTTTAAAAGCAAAATGTTTTTGTATCAGTGTAAGTGATAACATTACTGATCAGAGTGAAAAAAGGTTGAACTCATAAAATAGCTTGTTTTTCAACTGTTAACAGTTATTAAAATCAGTTCTGAAACAATGGAGTTTAGCAGATCAGTATGACTTGTTATTTTACTTGTAGGCAGCAACAAAAGTAGAAACTTACCATAAATGTTAGAATGTCTGGCTATAGTGTTTGTGATGTTTATTGACATACTGCTTGTGAATGCTACTCGATACTTGCTCGATATAATGTCAGTAACATTCTAAATGGTGATGTCTGTTATCTGTGAGACAATAAATATAACTAAAACTTTGAAGACACGTTGTTGACAGGATTAGATATTGCTATGTGATAACACATGGCATCTAGGTTTAACATTACTTTGTAAGTAAAATCTATACATGTTCACATTTTTGCCCCACACATCACCAGTTGTGTGTCATGAAATGGGCACTCTAGCCAATCACATTCTTCAGGGTAAGCAATGTACAGCTACTGTTAGCAGACAGCTAGTTGCAATTGGTGGAATTTTCCTAATTTCAACACAAACTTAAAAAACTGATAGCTTACTACCTAATATATTCCTCTCTTTAAGATGTTCCAATCAATTTATTGCATTTTTCAGACTCGAACCAGGAATGTGCAGAAATATGCAAACAGATGCCATAATTCTTGCCTGTGTGCAGGGGCATAAGTAAAGCCCCATTGACCAGGGCAACCCCACCAATTTGTTGCTTAAATGCACAATGGTGTTACTGGGGTTTATAAATATATATGTCCCTCCATTCCCCAAAATATATTTTACAAATATATACCTCTAAATAATATAGTTATACAGTTACCAAATACTGCTATAACAAATATCATTGCACTAAACAAAACCCGAGCATGTCAAGGTCAATCTTACTAACAATACCATTATACAAATGACAAACTAATACCACCACACCATGACCATCAAATAGTGTCTGCATAATATCACCATACTTTTACTAAATAAAAACATTTATACAACAACTAATACCATTACTTTACAGTGACCATATAATGGTAGATACCTGTTCTACAGCAGTGAATACATTAGATTCAGTGACTCACAGGTAAGGTCTTCTCTGATTTCAGTCATTCACTTTCTCTTTTGTTCTCCAACCAATCCAGACCACCATGATGACTCGATCCAGACACACCTAGCCTCTCCACATTTTCCATCACTGCTCTGCCATTTTTTTCAAGTGGATGAGCATCCTGCTGTCTTCAAGTTGCCTTCTATTGGCCAAATATATATATTTTTTGTGGTACAAACTAATGTAGTAAAACAAAACCCATGGTATGTAGCTAGTTACAGAACAGAAGTATGTTGATCCCACTGAAGCCTATTGAAATTTTACAGTAAACATTTATACATATGTTTTTAGATACAAAACTAAAGTATACTGTGCATCAAACATATTAACCATATGTGGTGTAAACAACACCAGAGTTAAAAAGTCTGGGCTACAAGCTATGCTTTATCTACCTTTATTCTTTGTAGCATACTACAAGGGCACAAAGGAGAAAGGGAGATGTTTCCTTTTGATGTGCTTAGCTCATTAACGTGATTGCTTACAGGAGAACCAATGTAGCAAACAATCAGCTGTGAAACATATCATTAAGATCTGTACTGGTTTCGGCCTCTGAATGAAAGTGAAAGTACTCCTCTTAAATGACAGCCACCAGCGATTAAAAAAATAGTAAGGAATTGAAATGGAAAGAAAGGTGCACAACTTTTCAATATACTGTAAAGTGATCATTATTAACCAAACCCTTGAAGATGACACAAATGTTAACCCATAACTTTTGAAAGGAGTCCAAGTGCTTTGGTACATGTTAGACAATAATTACATTTAACAGTTTAATAGACCATGTGTGGTATTTGCAAAATATCTTTAGGATAAAAGAGAAATCACCAGCAGATGGCAGCAAGGAGTTGTCCCAGCAAGCAGTATTCTTTAAAGGGGCAAAGTACAACAATCTGAATTAATTCTCTGAGAATAAACATATTTTTCTATTACCGAATGGATATAGTATGGTCATTTTATGTGAACTATTGAAGAGTATGAGTGATCCATTTTAATTGTACTGTATTTATGAAATTTGCATTTTGACATCTGTTGACTTTTCTCTGAACTTCGCTTCAACTTGACTCATATTTTTAAAGCACTGAATTAACTCTTTATTGTATAATAACACAATGGGCTTACCACGCTATATCACTGACAAGCAGACTTTTTTAAGTCAATGAGAGGAATTCACAAAATTATTTATCTGACAAATGTGTAGAGCAAAGGTACATGAAATGCTGTTCTTGCACATTTGATTCTGTTACCATAGGAACACAGACTGTAATTATTACTTAAGCAACGAACCATTACAGTAAAATGAATATTTTTGAGACAATGAATATCTATGAGAAATATGGTACATTTACCTGAAAAAAAAAAACAAAAACAAAAAAACCCTATAGAAATTAAGTAAAAACAGCAACCTGATGGCTTGATAGAGGAGTTATCATACAGGTCACCTCCTTCATGAAATGTAAATACATATTTGCATTCATAATCCTGGTTTGATGCCATCTCTTGAATATACTAACTTTAAATGAAAGGTGATGAATGCATTATTTTAGAATGGATTATAAATTGTCTCTCCATTTTTTCCTTTTTTATATGCAATGGTGGATTCAGGGATTTAGAGTCCTATTAAATTGACTAAATATTGTTAATGATAGTGTGTGTTATGCAGGGCTGGATTACAGTTGGTGTAGGTTCCCTATATTTTTCTTTTTGTGAAAGTGGTTGTCCCACAGCAGACATTTATGGCATATCCATAAGTTACCATAGCTTCCATATTTGGAGAGTACCCCTGAGATGCATGCGGCACAGCAAAGTAGACAGATGGACATACAGGAGCATCTCAATAAATTAGAATATCTTTGAAATGTTTATTTCAGTAATTACATTAAAAAGTGACCTCCTATATTTTCTAGATTCTTTACACACAGAGTGTTCTATTTCAAGTGTTTTATTTCTGTAAATGTTGATTATGGATTACAGGTAATGAAAACCAAAATCTAAGAAAATTAGAATATTGTAAAAAAAAGTTCAGTATTGTAAATTCAGTGTGTCACCTGCCAAGGTTTCCTAAGCCTTTAAATGGTCCCTCAGTCTGGTTCAGTAGGACACACAATCATGGAAGACTGCTGACTATGAATTGTATTACTGAATCACTGAAATGAATGAACGTTTCAAAGATATTCTAATTTATTGAGATGTACCTTCTCAGACACTATGTGTCTGAGAAGATATCCCGGCCACAATAAGGAAAACGTGGCTGCTTTTCTAACCTTAGAAAGGTCCTGCATTCATGGTCGTATCCATCGGCAACCGATCAAGGCAACAAGACTGTGACCACAAGATATTTAAAGAAAATCTTTAAAGCTCTGCAAAATGTTTAATTACTTATATTTGCAAAAATATTTAACTTTTAATTATCTACACATTTAAAAATAGTTATGTTCATGGGAATACCCCTTTAATGTCTAATGTCCAGGCGCCTAAATTCTTGGATATCCTTTTTCTGACTCATTGCCCTATTCTTATTAATAATAATAATAATAATAATAATAATAATAATAATAATAATAACTTTATTTATATAGCGCAAGCATATTCCATAGCACCTTACAAATCAGAGGACACATGAACAGACAATATGAGACATTACGATGTGACAAAGAAATAAACATATGAAACAATAGGAGTGAGGACCCTGCTCGCAAGAGCTTACATTCTATGAGGAGATAGGGGGACATAAGAGGTCATACTGTAGGGCTTGTTTGCTACCATGGTCCTGCCATCTTTTAATAAAAAAGGTTGTGCAACTGAAGGTGTATGAACCCTTCACCAGCCAGTATCTGTCAATAAACAGATACTAAATGCAAGGAGTGCAGCGTAACGTCTAGATGGAGGGGACAGGATCTGAGGAACAGAGGAGGAAGGATAAAAGGTGTTATTGTTCTGCACCTTCGCACGCTACACTGTGATCAGGTCACGTGATAAGCCTGACCAAACAGATGTGATTTTAGGGCAGTTTTGAAGCTGCTGTAGTTGGGGATTAATCGGATTGTCTGAGGTAAAGCATTCCAGAGCATCGGTGCAGCTCGAGAAAAGTCTTGGAGACGGGAGTGGGATGATTGGATAACAGGGGATGCAAGTCTAAGGTCATTGGCGGAATGGAGAGGACGGTTAGGGCGGTAGACAGTGATGAGAGAGGAGATATAGGGGGCGCAGCTCTATGGATGGATTTGTGGTTCAGTGATAATTATATATTGTATTCTGTGATGGATGGGCAACCAATACAGCGACTGACACAAGGTAGATGCGTCTGTGTACCAGTTTGACAGAAAGATGAGTCTGGCGGCTGCATTCAGGACATATTGTAGTGGGGAGAGTTTAGTAAGAGGAAGCCCAATTAGGAGAGAATTGCAATAGTGAAGACGAGAGAGAATCAGAGCAACAATGAAGGTTTTTGATGTTTCCACGGTGAGAAAAGAGAATTCTAGAGATGTTTTTAAGATGCAGGTGGCAAGAGCGTGCAAGTGTCTGAATATGTGGGGTAAAGATGAAATCTGAATCAAATAGAACCCCCAGACAACAGGCATGCCGCCTCGGGGTAATAGTAAGGCCACAGACAGAAATGGAGATATCAGAGTTAGGTGGGTTAGTAGATGGAGGGAACACAAGAAGTTCAGTTTTTGAAAGATTCAATTTCAGATAAAGGGAAGACATGATGTTAGAGACAGCAGAGAGACAGTCGCTGGTGTTCTGTAGTAGTGCATGGGTGATGTCACGGGATAAGGTATATAGCTGGGTATCATCTGCATAAAGATGGTATTGAAAGCCAAATTTGCGAATGGGTTGACCAACTGGGGCTGTATACAGAGAGAAGAGGAGGGGACCTAGGACCGAGCCTTGAGGAACCCCAACTGCAAGGGGCAGAGGAGAAGAAATAGCACCAGCGAATGATACACTAAATGAGTGGTCAGAGAGATAGGAAGAAAACCAAAAGAGAGCGGTATCCCTGAGTCCAATAGAATGGAGCATAGTGAGGAGGAGTTTGTGGTCTTCAGTGTCAAATGCTGCTGAGAGATCCAGAAGAATAAGTAGTGAATAGTTCCCTTTAGATTTAGCCGTCAAGAGATCGTTGGAGACCTTTGTGAGGGCCTTTTCTGTAGAGTGTAGTGCATGAAAACCTAATTATAAGGGGTCCAGAAGAGAGTTAGCAGAGAGATAGCGGATTAGGCTGGAGTAGACCAAGCATTCCAGGAGTTTAGAGATGAAGAGGAGGTTAGACACAGATTGGTAGTTAGCAGCACAAGATGAGTCAAGGGAAGGTTTTTTCAGTAGTGGGGTTATTACAGCATGTTTGAAGGAGGAGGGAAAGATTCCAGAAGAAAGAGAGAGGTTAAAAATTTTAGTAAGGTGAGTTGTAACAGTAGAGGACAGAGACCAGAGGAGGTTTGACGGGATAGGATCACTTGCGCAAGTAGTGGGGCAAGAAGAAGAAAGGAGCTGAGAGACTTCTTCTTCTGTTACTGGGTCAAATAATGAGAGTTCACAGTGAGGAGCAAGGGGGGGGGGAAGAGGACTCATGCCACTTGGAGAATGGGTTATTTCCTGACGGATGTTGTCGATTTTGTCTTTAAAGTACGTGGCCATGTCTTGGGCACTGAAGTCTGTGACAGGTGCCCGCACCTTTGGCGTGAGAAGGAAGTGGAAGGTGTCAAAGAGTCGTTTAGGGTTATTGGACAGAGAAGAGATGAGAGAGGTGAAGTAAGCTTGTTTGGCGAGGTGAAGAGCAGAGGTATAGGCTTTGAGCATAAACTTGAACTGAAGAAAATCTGCAGATGTGTGAGATTTTCGCCACCGCCGTTCGGCACATCTTGAGCATCGCTGAAGAAAACGTGTTTGAGGAGTGTGCCAAAATTGCCAGTGTCTGTGTTGGGATTTTTGGATGGTCAAGTGTGCTACTTTATCCAGGGTGGTTTTGAGAGCGTGATTGTAGTGTTTGGTGGCCAGTTCAGGACAGGAGAGAAGAGATGGGAGACAGTGATGACTGTAGGGTATCTGAGAGGTCCTGTGTGTTTACAACCTGTAGATTTCTGCATGTGCGGTAGATCAGTGTGTTTTGTACAGGAAGCTTTGATGTTAAAGGAAAGAAGGTTATGGTCAGAAATTGGTAGGTGAGCATTAGTAAAGTCAAAGAAAGAACAAAACCGTAAGAAGGCCAGATCAAGATATTACCATCTTTTTGTGTGGGAGAAGAAGTAAGCTGAGAGAGACCAAGAGAGGCGGTTAGTGATAGAAGGCGAGATGGAGAGACAGGGGTGTTAACAGGAATGTTAAAGTCACCCATACTGAGGGTAAGAATCTCACAGGATAGGAAATTGGGAATCCATGAAGAAAAGTGATCTAAGAACTGGTAGGGTGAGCCAGGGGGACGGTAGACGACAGCTACTCGCAAGGAGAAAGGGCGGAAGAGTTCGATAGTGTGGACCTCAAAAGAGGAGAAAGAGAGCGATGGTACTGGTGGAATGACCTTAAAAATACATTGTTGTGATAGAAGGACACCTACCCCTCCACCTTGCCTATCCTCAGGTCTAGGGGTGTGTGAAAATTGGAGGCCATCATAACAGAGAGCAGTAGGGGATGCAGTGTCAGACTTTTTAATCCAGGTTTCAGGGACAGCCAGCAGGTTAAAAGAATTTGAAATAAAGAGATCTTGAGTAATGTCAATTTTGTTGCAGAGTGAGTGGGCGTTCCAGAGAGCACAAGAGAAAGAGACTGGTGGAGGAGAAGGAGACGGCAGACAACATCCTTGCCTGTCTGGGCTTTGGCGCCATCCTCCGGGAGCACGCTGCGGCGCAGGAGGCGTGCCCGGTTGTGATCCTTTCCTTTGGGTTTTTCTTGTATTGTCTGAATACTGTCCTATTCCCTCACCTCCTTAATTGATTTTCCACCACGCCCTTCTTCTTCACCTTGCTCTCCCCCTGCTCCACTAAGAGTTAACTTTAGTCCTGCCTTTGTGATTGACAGCCTATCCTCGTATCAAGTCTGGGGCGGGTTCTTTCTCCCTATTTATTGTTTGCTCACTTTCCCATTGGCGCCTGCTATTGCATTTCGCTTACTGGCTATACTCCTTGTTCCTTGTTACCTGCTCTTCTGATTTTCTGACCACTGGCTTACCTTTGACTATTCTCTTGGATTTTGATTCTGTACTGCATTGCTCGATTGTTACCGACCCCTTGGCTAGCTGACCTCCCTTTGTTGTTGTGCGTCTAGTCTGCGTTCTGTGTTATCACTTATTATAAGGAGGGATTGTCGACCAGTTGCTGGCTGTCACCTAGGACAGATCGGGCAAGTTAGCCAGGGACAGTGGGGGGGATTCAGCTTAGGGTCCACAGTCTTGTTGTGCCCCTCCCCCCTAAGTTCTCCAGCAGCTACAAACCCTATACTGAGTAAAGTGACAACACAGAACACAGACAGAACAAACGACAAAAAGGGAGGTCAGAAAGCCAAGGGTTCGGTAACAGACGAGCAATGCAGTACAGAATCAAAATCCAAGAGAATAGTCAAAAGTCAAGGCCAGAGGTCAGGAATACAAATACAAATAACAAAACAGCAAGGAATAATAGCCAGAATGCAAGAAGCAATAACCAGCGACCATTTGAGGGCTGACAACCTGTTTATAGAAAGACAGGACTTGCCCCAGACTGGATTGGTAGACAGGCTGTCAATCACACAGGCAAGGCTGAAATGAACTATTAGAGGACCAGAGAGAAACAAAGATGCAAGAGATGGGTGTGGCTGAATATGAAACTTGCATTTAAAAATGCACAATATTTGGTGCATACTATATATGTGCTGAAAAGTGTGCCTGTTTAGGCTTTTCTCAGTGCTCATGCTACTTTCTAAAAAAGTGGGTGAGAATAGGAGAGGTGGTTCACAAATTTACTGTCCAACACATTTAAGATTACTTACTCCAGGAAATTGGCATAAGTATAACTTGAAATCTACTCCAGCTCCTTGCAGTTAGGCATGTGCCTCTTAATAATTGTGACACACTCAAGTCACAGATTAAGAACATTGTACATTGAACATTGGTCTTCATGAAGTGCGTCATTGTTAGATCTGTCAAAATACGTCACTGTTGTGTGCATAAGGCCTTATAATATGAAGGACTACAAGTGGTTATAATAGTGATAGTATGATTATGCATTTTGCTGCTAATAGCTTGTGGCCTGAAAAATAAGCTTTAGGTTTAATTTAAGGGCTATTACAGTTTTATTTATTTATACAATATAACTCATTCTTAGTATTAGAAAAAAAAATTCTATAAAATATATTATATACTACTATGACTGATGAACATCTAGTATGCACAAAATATAGCATTTTAATTGACAGCCTTATTGTCTATGAATAAAACTTGTAAAAATGTAATTCAGATCAGACACTTTATGAAAGCGATACAAAAAAAAGATACCTTGACAATTTTATTTAGTATTTTATGACTTGGTCCCTGTTTTATTCTTTGAATTAGCATTTTTGTGAAATGTGATGTTGGTGTTACATTAAAGCATTAATATTGTAAGTAGTAGTATATTAATATGTGCTATGGACCTACTTCTTAAAATCATTACCAGAATATAAAACTATTTAGACCTAATAACTTATACAACTGTGAAACATAATGTTAATTCTGGCAAATATGTCCTTATACAAAATTTTTCACTGACATAAAATTAAATTATTGTTGAATAAGGAAATGTTTCGTGGGTGAATTAAGACAAAAACTAATACTAAAAGCTTCAGAGGTCTTGTGTAATTTGTCTTCTACAGTAACATTTTTCTTTTGTACTGCATAGCAATAACGCATGAATTCCTTTGCTGTTGATTATACTTGAATAACTCATTAAACTGTGCTTTTTCTTAATCCATTCTTCCTGTTAAGGCACACTAGGTTAAGAAAACTCTTCCCTAAGTTTTTAAGGTTGGTAGAGTACCTGCGCAAATTATTTGGTGGCATCTGCTATCTCCATTATGGGGCTGGAATGTTGTTTGACCCTGTATCTCGTTCACATATAGGAAATGTGACCAGCCTGTAGCATTTACATAGCCATGGACTCCTTGACACCTTGTTCATATGGCATAAAGTTGCCATAGGATTATCCTATGTCGATTTACTAGAAAATCTGCAGCTGAATCTCAGATTTGTTCTATGAACTGTAAAGGTGAATGCACAGATTATCCCCTTTCTAATTTAATGTGGCTAACTGGTGTATTTTCAGTATGGAATCCTCAGGAATAATGGGCATTGTATGGATTTAAAAAATCTGCAGCACGTTCATTATTCTACGCAGTTATTTTTCGTAGTTCTCGTATTTTTTGAGTTCTCTCGCTGTTTATCTTCTACTGTGCAGACAATCTGTGCTGTGCTTTATGGACATTCAGGTCAGCTAATTGCAGTTTGCTGATAAAGACTTGGACAGTGTGAGGGTGATGACGCTGCGCTGTGAGGAATGCCCTCCCTGACAGTATTCCTCCATAGCACTGTACTGGGGGGGGGCGTTCCTCACAGCGCAGCGTCATCACTGGGCGGTAAGGAATGCCCATTCTCTCTGTACTTGTCCCATAGCCGAGTACTATCAGAGGGGGCGTTCCTTACAGCCCAGCGATGACGCTGAGCTGTAAGGAACGCCCCCCCCCCCCAGTACAGTGCTATGGAGGAATACTGACAGTGAACAGTGAAATTTAGACCGCCGATATCTCCAGCCCTGGGGCACATACCGGAAAAGCCGGCAGTGCACTGAATTCAGCACGCTCTCGGCTTTATAGCGGTATGTAAAACCACATATACATGAGGACGTGAAAGGTCCTCTTTAAAAAGGCTGTGGTATCTGGACAGCCAGATTTGGAGAACTGGAGTAAATCCTTAAGTTAGGGAAACAGTGTGCTGTGGTGTGCTGTAACTTTTATGGAAATGAAAGAAACAGCATGGAACAGCCCTGTTTGGCTGTTTCCTTAACAGCCAACCTGTTGGTCTGAAGGTGGTTTTAGCTGAAGAGGAAATATCCCTTTAAGTAAGAATAGTTATTTTGTTGTATTGGCTGGTTTTATAGGTTATCTTCAATATCATTTTGGATTATGTTCATGAAGCACATTACTGGGATCACAGTTCCTATTGAGAACACACTTTGCTAAAAGGCAGAATGTACTAATGTTCTAAAGTGTGTCCTATACAATTAATAGTTCATTCCTGCTAGTTCCTGTACTTTATACAGTGCAATACCTTTGAAGTTTAAAATGTTGCACAAATAAGTACAACAACAAGTTCCACCAGGCATAGAATTTATGAAAGTTTTTTTACCATTAAAACATCTAATGTGCTTTAACCCCCTAACAGTTAAATTAAAAATGCAAAAGCCCTCCCCAAAATGTAGCTTTTGCAATTGCAGATTTTGAATTTATCGCTTAAAGAGGACCTTTCATGTCCTCATCAATGTGCGGTTTTATATACCACTAGAAAGCCCACAATGCGCTGAATTTTGTGCCCCACTGCTGGAGAAATTTCCCCACTGTCAGAAGGGTGGGACAGTGGGGAGATTTCGCTGCCGATATTAACAGCACCGATATCTCCAGCACTGGGATACATACCTGGAAAGTTCAGCACACTGTTGGCTTTCTAGCGGTACATAAAACCACACATTGATGAGGACATGAAAGTTCCTCTTTAAGTAAATATTTAACTCTAGTGCCTTATTACATTTTAATCCTTTAGACCAAAGAGCCAGGTTGCAAAAACACAGCTTTTTACAATACCTGCAAAGTGGATGGGATTTTGGTAACCAAGCGTTTTTGTAAATCGCAGCATGTGTATCATACCTATGGAAATGCTGGCATTTTCCATCTAGGTATAATAGAGGCAGAAAGTCCGCAGAGTAAAATTCTTTTTGGCCGGGGTCCCAGTGGAAGCAGCATTGAAGGCTGAGGGGAGTAGAGGAGAGACCTCCGTATGGAATACTTTATAAAATCGTGATGTAAAGCCATCCGGTCCCGAGCTCTTGCCTGATGGGAGGGCACCAATAGCGTGATCTAGCTCTTCTGCCATGAAAGGGTCTTCCAGTTGGGAGATTGTGTCTGGGTGTAGTGATGGTAGGGCAATATCTGCAATATATTGAGCTAGAGACCTTTGAGAGGTCGGTGTTGGGTTTGTGGAATGCGGGAGTGGGAGGTTACAAAGCTTTTCGTAATAATCATGAAAAGTTTTGGCTATTTCATTAGTCAGATGAGTTACTGTCCCGTCTGGGCAACTGATGGATGTTATATATAATTGTGCTTTACACTCACGCAGTGCCCATGTGAGACTTGTTGCCCCATTTGTAAAATACTCAAGCACCAATTTGTCGCAACAGTTGTGCTAATCTCATAACAGTGAATTCATACAGTGAATAACAGTGAATTCATACAGCGTAGAGAGTTGAAGAGTGTGTTTGTGTTGCATTTCAAGCATATCAAGTTTGGAAAGGAGGTCTTTTAGTTTTGCACTAGCTTCTTTTTTTTCTACGGGAGCCATGCTTGATCAGGGTCCCTCTAAGAATACATTTGACGGTTTCCCATTGGTTGGAAAGGGAGGATGGGTCGTGTAAGTGGTCCTGTTGAAAGTGGACAAAGTTTTGCTTAAGCTCCAACATGCAGCAACCATCCAGTAGAAGCCTCCAGCAAAATTGTTTATGAAGCAAGGGTTGTGTTAGAAACGAACAGGATGCCGGAGCATGATCTGATAAGTAGATATTGCCCATACCGTAGGATACCACCTGTGGTAGTAGTTTGTGATGTACGAGAACATAGTCTAATCTGCTGTATGAGTGGCGTGCATGTGAGTACAATGAATAATCCCTGAACTCTGGGTGCAGGATATGCCATGTATCACAAAATTGCATGGCATGCAGTAATTTGCAGACTTTGTTTAGTTTGTTAAAGACAATGTACGATTTTCCAGTGGAAGATTCAATGACAGGATTCATAGTGAGATTAAAATCCCCACAGAATGAGATGTCCCTGATTGAAGTCCTCTAGTTTACTGAGGGTATGAAGAAGGAAGGAGGTTTGATCTGAGTTAGGAGTGTAGACATTGGCAATGGTATATATGGAATTCTGAATCTTACAATTAAGGAATAAGAATGTAGCATTGGGGACTATGTAAGTGTCTAAAATGTGGGATAGATTTTTATGAAAGAAAATGTTTCCTGCAAGTATAGTATCGTTGTCTGCGTTTTATGGTACGTGAAAAAGACCTGGAATCGTTTTTCAGGAATGTTCAATCCCTTGATTTTGAAGGAGGTGATATTGAGGTCAGATATTAGTGGAGGGGTAGTAGGAATGTCAGAAGTAATTAGCTCCGATGTAGTTAGCAAGGGGAGAGAAGGTATTGAGGGTGCGAATGTGAGGGACACAAGTAAAGAAAACTCAGAAAGGCAATCGTAGACACCAAAACTTGTCTAAAGGAAGAGGGTGAGCACATGTCTCAGAGATTGTTTGTGGAATTAATCCACATGGGGCGCTATTGGGGGTTCATGGAAGGCACACCAATATGGCAGATAACAATAAGGCATTAAAATATTTCGAAGTAAAGGCTGCAATAGGCCTATGAAAAACATGAATCAAGAAATAAAAGAATACAATAAAGGTATAACAGTAATATTAAGCATGTAGTAATATTGGGGAACATAAAACAAGCAACATACAGGTAACAAAACTTTATAGAATTAGAGGGGATCACCTGTTGCCTAATGATCCCAAATAGTTCAGGTAACTCTGGTATGCTGTGGAGTATTCAATTGGCGAGGAGAGCTGGGAAGCGTACTGTCATCACGTTGAAGATCCACATTGGCTGAAAATGGCATCCCAGTTGAGTAGTTGTACAGGGGGCAGATCCAGTGCTTGAAGGAATGTAGGGAGATCCTCAGGAGCTGAAAAAACGATGAGGTTTTTTACCGATCGAACCTGCGGGAAGAAAGGAAAGCCCCAGTGTTATGGTATTCCACAGTGTTGGAGAACAGCAAAGTAGGGTTTCAAGGCAGCTCTCTGTCTGAAGGTAAGGAGCGACAGATCAGGAAACAATGTGAGTTTAGCCCCGTCAAAGTCTATTTCTCTCTGCTCTCTGGCTTTTTACACAATCTGCTCTTTGATATTATAAGAATGGATCCTGCAAATGACATCTCTAGGCATGAGGGGATCTGTACTCCGGGCATGAAGAGCCCTGTGTGCTCTATCGATCTCAATATGGGTATCAACGGGTCGATCAAGTAATGAGTTAAAGATGCCGGTGAGGGTGGGCACTAGATCAGACATACGGGTGGCATCAGGAATGCCCTGATTCGAAAATTACTTTTCCAATTTCTATTTCCAACTTCAGCTAAGTGGAGAAGCAGGTGGCGGTGTTGGGAGGAGTGAGATGTTGAGGCATGTTGTAGGTCTTGTATGGTGGATGTAACAGAAGATTTGAAAGACTCCAATTCTTCCACCCTGCTTTGAAGGCTGAAGACATAATTTTTGACTGCTTTGAGATCATGAAGCTAGGCTCTCTTTAGGTTGGTGGCAAAATTATCCATATCCATTTTGCTGGGGAGTAATGCTAGGAGGGCTTGAAGCTCCGGGTGGCATAGTAGAGTGGGTGCGGCCTCTTCACCTTGGGGTTTAGAAATGCCCAGAGACCTGCATCTGTTAGGTCTGCATGTTTGCGTAGGAGAACTGTCCTTGGAAAAGGAGTAATCATCAGGGAGGTGCTTGGTAGGAAGACCCTGTGGATTCAGGGTAGGAGATGTAGAGAAAAGAGATTTCTTGGTGGGGGGGACTGGTGGGTTGCTGGAGTTGATAAAAGAGCAAAGCCAACCCCTGAGATTTTTATAGGAGATGGTGGCAATCTCTGTGGCTGTGGCTGGGTAGATGTGTGGTGCATGGTCTTTGTGCATGCAGATGAGGATCTGCAGTGGGAGAGATGCATTCTGGAGAAATTGGTAAACTGGGCTGAACAGTCTGAGATTGAGTCCTAGAGGAGGATTGGGGAAGAAATGTTGAGTTTTCACTGGACGGGATGATAGTCGGCTGTTCAGGAGATTGAGACTTCAGTTTCAGAGAAGAAGGTGGCCGTGATTTGTCTTACTGACTACTTCACAGATATGGAGCCTTCCTCTAGTGGTTGCAAGTAGTTGGAAATAGGAAGCGTTGTTGTCTGAGGCATCGTAGTTTCCTTAGGAGCTTTCTTCATCTTAGCTTTTCCTATTGAGTGCAAACACCTCTATTTGTGGTGGCAATGGGGTGATGCACTGGGGTCTAGGGGAAAACCCCAGGGTGTTTAAAAGTTGAAGAGTGCACTGATTGAGCAGATTCAGAGTGGATGAAATGTAGCAGGTGATAGAGCATTGAAATACAGTATACCTCCTCACTCTGTCCTGGCTAGACATGCTCCTGTATTTTAGTTTTTATGTACTATGTATAGGTGCATGCACCTTTTTGATCAGGTTTTATTACTCTTTGTTTTTGAGAGGTGAGATAAACAGAGATTAGTTTTAACGTTTATGGTCTTTATCATGTAGAATAAATACAGTGCCTTGCGAAAGTATTCGGCCCCCTTGAACTTTTCAACCTTTTGCCACATTTCAGGCTTCAAACATAAAGATATAACATTTTAATTTTTTGGTGAACAAACAACAACAAGTGGGACACAATTGTGAAGTGGAACAAAATTTATTGGTTGTTTTAAACTTTTGTAAAAAATAAAAAACTGAAAAGTGGGGCGTGCAATATTATTCGGCCCATTTACTTTCAGTGCAGCAAACTCACTCCAGAAGTTCAGTGAGGATCTCTGAATGATCCAATGTTGTCCTAAATGACTGATGATGATAAATATAATCCACCTGTGTGTAATCAAGTCTCCGTATAAATGCACCTGCTCTGTAATAGTCTCAGGGTTCTGTTTAAAGTGCAGAGAGCATCATGAAGACCAAGGAACACACCATGCAGGTCCGTGATACTGTTGTGGAGAAGTTCAAAGCCGGATTTGGGTATAAAAAGATTTCCCAAACTTTAAACATCCCAAGGAGCACTGTGCAAGCGATCATATTGAAATGGAAGGAGTATCAGACCACTGCAAATCTACCAAGACCCGGCCGTCCCTCTAAACTTTCATCTCAAACAAGGAGAAGACTGATCAGAGATGCAGCCAAGAGACCCATGATCACTCTGGATGAACTGCAGAGATCTACAGCTGAGGTGGGAGAGTCTGTCCATAGGACAACAATCAGTCGTACACTGCACAAATGTGGCCTTTATGGAAGAGTGGCAAGAAGAAAGCCATTTCTCAAAGATATCCATAAAAAGTCTTGTTTAAAGTTTGCCACAAGCCACTTGGGAGACACACCAAATATGTGGAAGAAGGTGCTCTGGTCAGATGAAACCAAAATCCATCTTTTTGGCCACAATGCAAAACGATATGTTTAGCGTAAAAGCAACAGAGCTCATCACCCTGAACACACCGTCACCACGGTCAAACATGGTGGCAGCATCATGGTTTGGGTCTGCTTTTCTTCAGCAGGGACAGGGAAGATGGTTAAAATTGATGGGAAGATGGATGGAGCCAAATACAGGACCATTCTGGAAGAAAACCTGTTGGAGTCTGCAAAAGACCTGAGACTGGGACGGAGATTTATCTTCCAACAAGACAATGATCCCAAACATAAAGCAAAATCTACAATGGAATGGTTCACAAATAAACGTATCCAGGTGTTAGAATGGCCAAGTCAAAGTCCAGACCTGAATCCAATCGAGAATCTGTGGAAAGAGCTGAAAACTGCTGTTCACAAACGTTCTCCATTCAACCTCACTGAGCTCGAGCTGTTTTCCAAGGAAGAATGGGCAAGAATTTCAGTCTCTCGATGTGCAAAACTCCCAGCTCCCAGCTCCTTTTCCATAATGCCTTGTGAGATGTGCAAAACTGATAGAGACATACCCCAAGCGACTTGCAGCTGTAATTGCCACAAAAGGTGGCGCTACACCTTAACTTAAGGGGGCCGAATAATTTGGCACGCCCCACTTTTCAGTTTTTTATTTTTTACAAAAGTTTAAAATATCCAATAAATTTAGTTCAACTTCACAATTGTGTCCCACTTGTGGATTCTTCACCACAAAATTAAAATTTTATATCCTTATGTTTGAAGCCTGAAATGTGGCAAAAGGTTGAAAAGTTCAAGGGGGCTGAAAACGTTCGCAAGGCACTGTAACATACTAGTTTGATTTTATGGGTCATTACAGATGTAGTGATACCATGCCTATTTTTACTTTTTCTGTAAAACCTCCAACGAGTTCCCTTGTTCGCAGAGATAACAAGGTTCTACTGGGACTACAGGCATGATCTTTGTCTTGCTTTAAAACAAGACCAAGATCACGTATCTAGCCCCCGTGACTCTGGAGCTAGAGCCATTTAAGTGACTGCAACCTCTGCAGTTTCCATGCCTGTCTCCTGCTTAGGCTAGACTGTTAGCTACTTGGCTCAAAGCCCATTTATTAATAATAAATGTGATCTATACTAGAAACATGTTACACAAGATGAAAACCTACAAAAACAGGAAACCAGAAGCTTTATAAACATGTATAACTTCATGAAATTCTTACTCAGCAAAGTGAACCAGCTTTATTCGTATCTTTGAATAGCAAACACAGTGTACAAAATGCGGATGTGTGAATAGGGCCTCTCTCTTCTATTCTGCCCTGCCTTCCTAGGGTTAAATACACTTTGTGTTTCTTAAAAATGCCATACCAGCAGTCATACTGCCACATATATCTAGAAGAATTGTGTTCTATAACAATCTGGGTTTTATTCTATTGAATTTGCTCTGTACTATATGGTTAGTTATTTTATGTTTGGAATGCAATAGCAGTGTATACCTAGAAACCAAACTTTTTAACAGTTTATAATTTTCCTTAAATTATCATTCTGTTGGTTTAGATATCAACTGCAATGTAAAACAAGTCATTACCTTGGCACCAATCTCTGACAAGTAGACATTATTGATTGATCTTGGTTTAATCGGTTTGTACAAGCCCCAGTAGTAAACTGTCAGGTTCACATATATACCAGCTGTGTGAACGTTTAAATAGATTTATTGTTCTTGCAGAAAACTTTGTATTTGTTGGATTCACTTCCAAAAGAAAAATGTAAACTCTCTTAATTCCAAAATCTATTATTACAGACTGATGCTTTAATAATTATGCAACATAGGAACAAGTTGTGAATACATTTCTAACACACTTCTAATACATTGATTATTGACTGAGCTCTTTAGGCTTCTTAACATGTTATCACAACCAGTCTATGTGTCTAGCATTGGCTCTGTAACATATGAGTGTAATATAAATATTAATGTATGATGTATGTATGAGTGGCTATAAGAAAATCACACAATGAAGTTGCATTTAGTACTTTTAAACAGCCATTTAATCACATGTAAATTTATTTTATTGTGACTTTATATGTAGTGTAGAAAGTCAACCTACTTCAATAGCACTGTACTGTATAAAATGTATTTTGTGAATAGTGCATTGTAAATGTGTTAAGTGGGAAGGTAGCTGAAGAACATTGAATACATACATCGTTTACCTTTTTATTTCTTTGATTTTCAATGCGCTTCGAATCTGGCAGATATAGCAGAGCAAATTGAATTTAGTAGGTTGAAGTTTCCTGTGATACAACAAAAATATGTTGTGTGTTTCATAGGACTGCAGATAAGCTTGTAGAGTTTGCCATACTGCAAAGATTTCAAGCTGGCAAAAATTTCAGTTATACATATATCCAGTTTCCAGCACATGAGGTATGAACAGATGCAAGGAAGTGGCAGGTCAGCCCTTAAAAATGGTGAGTGCAGTGGAAAAGACCCAGACTGGTCCATTCGTTGGCAAAAACAGCCAAGTACCAAAAAATGTGCAACATTTGCATCAGAAAACTGTTGTGATCACTTTGATAAATTCCCCCTGTGTTTTGCTGTTGCATTTTTGTTGCATTCTCAATTTCAAGAAAAACACATCTAAAAAAAGAAGCAGTGGAAACGCATTGCGGTTTTTCCCACAGCGCTTTTCACAGAAAGTCTGCAGAGTTTTCCTCTGTGAACTTTATGCTTCAATTATACCTATAGCGAAAATTCTTGCGCTTCTGTAGGTATAATTGACATGCTGCAATTTCCAAAAACGTGATGCAGGTATTTCCGCTGCAGGTATTTTTCTGCAATGTGTGGATAGGATTCGCCATGTGGGGTCCCAGCCTTAGGCTAGTTGCAGACGACCATGTGTATTTTGCGGTCAGAAAACTAGTAATTAGTCTTCAGTTTTTGCGGACAGTTTGTCTTCAGTGTTTCTTCAGCATCAGTGACGTAGGTCCACAAAAACGGACAGAGTGTGTCATCATTGTGTGATCCTAGTTTGCAGATCCCTAGCTTGTCCGCAAAAATGGACAGCACACTGATGACACAGTGAGTACATCAGTGAGCCGTCCTAGGTTTTTAGTCTCCCATAGGCTTCTATGGGCGAGTCCGTTCTGCAAAAACTGAACAGAATAGGACATGTTCTATCTGACACAGTGCAGAATCACAGTTTTCTCACTGATCAGTGAAAAACATGGTCGTGTGCCCATACAAATGAATGGGTCTACGAAAAACACAGATAGCACATGGATCTCGCCCACGGTTGTCTGCAAGGGGCCTTACTCACATAGCATACTAATTATAGAAACTATGTTTGTCAGTGAGTCTATTCACATAGTTTTATCTATGTCTGTTTTTATGGACAAAGGCTACATTCACACAAACATTGTGCAAACTTTAGAGTTTTCACAGCTGTCTTGCACTCAAGGGGCATCCCTTTTCACAGATCCCTCATACATTGGAACATGACATATATTTTGACTTTCCATTACAATGGACTGTCAAAATATTGGTCTTGTGAATAGCCCCTATTCACATTAATAAATTTTAATGTGACAGAGAGCTGTTAAAAAAAAAAATGTCCATCACATGGCTGATTATGATGTTTGTGTGAATATAGGGAAAAATAGAGCATGTCAATTGTTATAAATGGAACCTAAAAAAATGGCCATGTGAGTAGACACACTGAAATCAATGTATTCTCAAAATGGCCACGTAGCAAAAATGACTGTCACATGGCTGTTTTTCACTGTCACTTGAAAAAAGGTCTTAGGCTAAGGCCCCACGTAGCAGGCTGCAGCAAAAAGGCACTATGGGAAAAACGACGGCAGAAACGCATTGTCCCGCAGCACTTTTCACAGAAAGTCCACAGAGTTTTCCTCTGCAGACTTTCTGCTTCAATTATATCTATAGGGCAACCACTGGTGTTTCCATAAAGTATAATTAACATGCTGTGATTTGCAAAAACGCGACTGCTTTGGAAATGGCAGCATTTCTGCTGCGCATATTTTTCTGCAATGTGTGGATGGGATTCACTAGTATAAATGCTTCCTTTATATCTCTAATTCCTTTTCAAGCCATGAGCTCTTAACGTTATCTCGAAAAAAGCAGCATTTCTGCAATGTGGGGCCTTAGCCTTAAGCAACAAATTTTAGAGAATGGTTAATTTTTTAATGCAGTTTTTTGAAGCGAAATACTAAGTGTGCATCATAATAGGAGAGGACATATAAAGGACAGATGGTACTTTTTTCAATGCAAAAATACAATCTGAGGGTAAAAACACATGTTCAGGTTTTACTGATGTAGTTTTTGAAATCAAAACCACAAGTATATCAAAAAAAGAGAAGTACCATCTGTTTTTTATAGGTTTTCATCCTTTATGATCCAGTCTTGGGTTTGGCTTCCAAAACTGTATAAGGCTGAGGCCTCACGTTGGGGAAATGCAGCTTTTTTTTTGGCAGATTTTGCTGTGATTTTTTAAACCAAAGCCAAGAGTGGCTACAATAGGAATGGGAAGTACAGTGGGTACGGAAAGTATTCAGACCCCTTTACCTTTTTCACTCTTTGTTTCATTGCAGCCATTTGCTAAAAGCAAAAAAGTTCATTTTATTTCTCATTAATGCACACTCAGCACCCCATCTTGACAGAAAAAACAGAAATGTAGATATTTTTGCAAATTTATTAAAAAAATTAAATATCACATGGTCATAAGTATTCAGACCCATTGCTCAGTATTGAGTAGAAGCACCCTTTTGAGCTAGTACAGCCATGAGTCTTCTTGGGAATGATGCAACAAGTTTTTCACATCTGGATTTGGGGATCCTCTGCCATTCTTCTTTGCAGATCCTCTCCAGTTCCATCAGGTTGGATGGTGAACAATAGTGGACAGCCATTTTCAGGTCTCTCCAGAGATGCTCTATTGGGTTGAGGTCAGGGCTGTGGCTGGGCCAGTCAAGAATGGTCACAGAGTTGTTCCGAAGCCACTCCTTTGTTATTTTAGCTGTGTGCTTAGGGTCATTGTCTTGTTGGAAGGTGAACCTTTGGCCCAGTCTGAGGTCCAGAGCACTCTGGAAGATGTTTTCTTCCAGGATATCTCTGTACTTGGCCACATTCATCTTTCCTTCAATTGCAACCAGTCGTCCTTTCCCTGCAGCTGAAAAATACCCTCATAGCATGATGCTGCCATCACCATGTTTCACTGTTGGGATTGTATTGGGCAGGTGATGAGCAGTGCCTGGTTTTCTCCACACATACCGCTTAGAATTAATGCCAAAAAGTTCAATCTTCGTCTCATCAGACCAGAGAATCTTATTTCTCATAGTCTGGGAGTCCTTCATATGTTTTTTGGCAACCTTTATGCGGGCTTTCATATGTCTTGCACTGAGGAGAGGGTTCCTTCGGGCCACTCTGCCATAAAGCCCCGACTGGTGGAGGGCTGCAGTGATAGTTGACTTTGTGGAACTTTCTCCCATCTCTCTACTGCATCTCTGGAGCTCAGTCACAGTGATCTTTGGGTTCTTCTTTACCTCTCTCACCAAGGCTCCTCTCCCACAATTGCTCAGTTTGGCTGGATCGCCAGGTCTAGGAAGAGTTCTGGTTGTCCCAAACTTCTTCCTTTTAAGGATTATGGAGACCACTGTGCTCTTAGGAACCTAGAGAGCTGCAGAAATTCTTTTTTAACCTTGGCCAGATCTGTGCCTTGCCACAGTTCTGTCTCTGAGCTCCTTGGGCAGTTCCTTTGACCTCATGATTCTCATTTGCTCTGACATGCGCTGTGAGGTCTTATATTGAAAGGTGTGTGCCTTTCCTAATCAAGTCCAATCAGTTTAATTAAACACAGCTGGACTCCAATGAAGGAGTAGAATCATCTCAAGGAGGTTCAGAAGGAAATGGACAGCATGTGAGTTAAATATGAGTGTCACAGCAAAGGGTCTGAATACTTATGACCATGTGATATTTCAGTTTTTCTTTTTTAATAAATTTGCAAAAATATCTACATTTCTGTTTTTTTTCTGTCAAGATGGGGTACTGAGTGTACATTAATGAGAAATAAAATGAACTTTTTTGCTTTTAGCAAATGGCTGCAATGAAACAAAGAGTGAAAAATTTAAAGGGGTCTGAATACTTTCCGTACCCACTGAATGTTGGAAGCTCTTATACTTCTACCTCCTGTTCAATCCATTCCTGGCTTTAGCTCAAAAAACCGCAGCAAAATCTGCAACAAAAAAAGCTGCATTTCCACAATGTGGGGTCTCAGCCTTAATAAAACCTGATTGCGGGTCCTTGCCAGACAGTGCTGTGACCACAAACCACTGAATCTCTGCCCCCCTCCCCCAAGGTGCCGAAAGGGTATGCAATTCTGCAAGTAAGATTGATTTATACCCCTAGAAGTAGTGGGAAGGGAAGGCCAGCTTTGGCCATGTGTGGTCACAACAGTGGCTATGCTCTAAGCCTTCTACATCAGTGCAAAGACAAGTAACATTATAAATAAAGGCTGTTTTCATATGGTCAGTGTTTTGTATTCAATATTCAGTAATTATACAGTATATTCATGTGGTCAGTATCATGGTCTGTATTTTCCATCAGTATTTGTAAGCCAAAACCAGAAGTAGCTCCAAAATACAGAAGAGGTAAAAACCACATCATTATAGCTTTTCTTTTATAAGTTACACTTCAGCTTTTGGCTAACAAATACTGATGCAAGATAATAACCAAATATTGAACATGTGAAAAAGGCCAAACACCCAGTATTTATTAACGCCAAAATTTATTAACGCCATAGACTATAATGGGGTCTATGTGGTTTCCACTCAGTTTCCGCACGAAGCAAGCGGAGAGGAAAGTGCTGCAAGCAACACTTTCCTCTCTGCATGTTTCCGCATGTTTCGTGCGGAAACCGAGCGGAAACCACATAGACCCCATTATAGTCTAAGGGGTCCATGTGGTTTCCCAGGTAAACCGCTTTTTATGAGTATAAGTTTCCATTCGGGGGGTCCACAAGCGGATTCCCTGAACAGAAACCTGAACGCAGATGTGAACCGACCCTAAATTGACAAAATAAACTAAACACTTTCATTTTTCAAAGCATTCTTACTTTGCAACATTTTCCCACATCTAAAACTTTTGCACATAATTGTATATTACAAAAATGTCACTAAACACTAAAATGGTAGCAACCAGGGACGTAACTTGAGGGGGTGCAGAGAGTGCAGTCGCACTGGGGCCCAGGAGCACTAAGCACTGGCATCAGTATTGAGATTGCAGCTTCCATCTGTCCCATAAACCAAGGAGACCCACAGATTACCCTAACCACACTAAGGTTGATTAAACTCCTTAGCAGCCGTAACCATCACTATCAAGAATTCACTGCAGGGATGAGGTAGGGGGCCCCGGACAAAAGTTTGCACAAAACTTTAGTTACGCCACTGGTAGTAACAATTTAAAAAGTGGAAACTTTGCATTGCACTTAGTTTGTTAGCGTTTAGTGAGATACAGAGTGTAAAGGATCTTCATATTTTTAACTAGGGACCCCAGCATGCAGGTTCGGATATAAATGATCCACAGGTCATGGTCCTGAGAATAGTCAAAAATTGGATGCATCGGCAGAGAAGACACAGAAAGGAAAAATCTGGTGTGGTGATGTCCGGAACGCCAGAAGTGTCGTCTGACACCTAGGACAGGTGAGTAAAAATGTTTGTTATTTTTACTCACCTCGGAAAGGGGCCCTGCGGCACATGACACTGGGTTCCTTTCTGTTATTGATATGGCCTGCCCTGCACGCACCCCAAATACACGCAGCCACCACCACTGCTGATCCAAGGTCCAGCAGACACCTTGCGCACATATACACTTCAAAAAAGTAATGGGTTCTTAGAGCATACACAAAGTAACCTTAAAGCTAACAATTTAATACCAAGATGGTTCAGTGCGACAGATATAGATAATACTATAATATATAGAGAGTATATATAATGCTTAAAAGTCTTTGCTTCCAGGAGTTTGGAGATCTTCTGTACGGAGAATGGACACACCCAGCTCTCTTAGCTGACTCCAAGATGTGACAAAAAAAAGTAGGTCTCAGTCTCAGTTAAGCCAGTGTCCAGCCATACCTCTCTGCTGGGAGCCCCCCTCCACTTACCCCCACTGCAGGATCCTGAGAAAGAAGGATGATTTCCTGGTGGCAGGAAAGCTGTGTCTGGGTTGAGCTGAGGGTCAGCCCAGGGTACTTTCCTTCCACTCTCAGGGTCACTAAACCAAAACGTCATAAAGCAATAAAACAACATCTGGTCAGCCAGGGAAAGGTAATTTCCCCCCAATACATATTAAAGAAAAATACATAACTGGGGGTCTCTCATCATCATAATATTCATACGACAAAATCATATCTCCCATATATTTATAATAGGCCTGAAATAAAAGCAATCTTTCCTCACACGATTTAAGTGTAATGTCAATTTACACAGTCATATTTGTGGAGATGAAATGTTTGCAGTAGAAAGTCCTTTTTAAGTGACGTAGAATTACCAGATTCTCAGATATTCCAAAATGAAATTTTTTTTTGCCAACTGTAACTTAGTTTTTCGTAAGCATGAATGATATCTAGAACACAAAGAAGACAGGATAAAATTTATAAGGTACCTGAAACAGCACAGCTGAAAGCAAGAGAAAAAAATTGAATTAACTGTGTAAGCTGAAAAGCTACTATGAAAAATGACTGGAGGACAAGATATGAAACCAGAACTGGGAGCAGAAGGTATTTATTTCAAGCCAAACAAGAAACACTAACTTCTTCAATTCAATTATCAGCAGTTTATTGATGCAATGTGTGCTACACCACAATTCATATTATGCAGTAATACAATACAAAGGTTAAATGAATAAATCTACAAACAACATGTGTATCTGCACACCTGGTTTTATATCTCAAATAGCTTCTATAGCCTACAAGGATACCATATTACGAAATGCACCTGAACCATATTATTTGCATTGAGATATTACAATTGCCAATATATGTATAACATCTGAGATATCCTATGAAGCTGTATTTGTGTATTGTGTGGCAGGGAAGCTGCTGGAGTCATAGAATAATGTCCCTGGAATGTGACTGTACAGGCAACCAGGGTGTATGGAATAGAGAAAAGGGAAATTCTATGCACTGCATCAGGTATAAAAACTGAAATAGGGCCTGGATTGTCGAGGTGGGGCACTGTCACAGTTAGGATAGAGAAGGGTAGGATCCTACTCCATTCACTCTATCCATATGTTGTGAGCTAGTTACGCTCATTAGGAGCCACCTGGAAACTCAATAGCATGGTGGTAAGTTTTTCATACATTCTCTTGTTCTGTTCACAGTAGGTGTGGTTGATCCTCTAACCCATTGTTTGATGTATCCTCCCTTACCTTTCCTCTGTGTGTCATGAGATGTGCCCAGACCCCACCACACTCCAGACTTCACTTCAACAGTTAAACCCCAATTTTGTGTTCATTTGGGGTTGTCCTGCACCACCTCCACAAATTGTATAACAGATTTGTTGTACTTTCAGCTTCTTCTGTTCTGATGTTCAGTTCAAAGTTTAATGCCCCCTTTCCCTTTCCCATCCCTATCAACTTCTATTATACACTCCAAGGGCATGTGACCTCTAGTCTCTTTACTATATTATTCCCCAATACCTTCCCCTTCCTGTAAAACTTATAAACTCAACAACAATTTAACAATTTTAATACAAATACATAACTATGTATCTACATTACGAATTATTAAAATACTAGAAAAAAAGGGAAAGGGCTAGATGGGAAAAAAGTTACAAATAGGTGAATGACTTTTTTTTTTTAAATACTTGAGCAAAAGAAGAAACTTATAAATGGGATTCATCTCATGATATGATTGGGGGACAGTAACCATGTGATTAGCTACTCATGTCTCCCCTTAAGCATGATTGTCATTTTCAGCCTCTGTCTGTATCACAGTTGTCTGTCAGCAAATCGGGCAAATCATACGTCTGCAATTTCCAAGAAAATTTCCACCATTTTAATCGGGTAAATCAGGCCCTGCCTCCAATGCACTTGCAGGCTGATTTGCATATCCATAAGATGATTTTCTCTGAATTGCTTCGTTGGTTTGGAGCAACAAAGGTATGTTTTTGCCCCTATTAAAGGCCCCTGCATGGTGCTATTAATGGTTTGGAAGGCATTTTGGACCTGACAAAGTACATTTAAAGAGGTTTTCCGAGTTTTCTAGGACTCATTTGTTTGAAGCGACAGTAGCATTTCATGAGTGCCACTTCCATTTTGCATGCCATTTCACATCATGTTCATCTGTCACATGGCCTGTTTGCATTTCATTTCCATCCAAGTGAACGGAGCTGCACTGCATTACCAAGAACAGACATAGTACAATGGATGTGCTTGGTTTTCACATATTATGAAAAATAACATGCTTTCTAACCAGAAATTCCATCCTTAGTAACAGTACAAGCCCATTGTATTACTTTTCCATATCCATTTGTATACGTTAACAAATTGGTAAAACAGTCAGCTATCTTGCTTTAAGAACACAGCACTTATTCAGCATTTATTAATCTGTAATTATTTTCTTGGACTGTTTTGTATTTGTCGATGTAATGAACTTATTTTTATGAGGAGAAAATGCCAGCTGCGATTACCAAAGTGACTTTGACTCCAAGTTTCTTATAATATTTTCAGCTAAAGGCCAGTCCTTGTGATGTTATATGCTCTTCATTTTAACGAAAAAGGATACTAAACTGAACAATTCTTTTGGCTAATAAGATTCGCCATCGCTTAAGTCTGGCTATAAACAGAATTCTAAAATATGTGCACAAATGTAGTTGTTTGTCTTTAGGCTTTTATGGTAGCTAGTCAGCTTTGCTGAATTAAGTACTTTTTTGTACTAGCAGTTTGTTACCTTTATTTAGAATTAGGTGAAATTGTACGTTATTCTTTATGTATTATTTCTATATATTATTTGTAATATTTTCTGTAATTATGGCTTTCTACAGTATATAAATCTTTAAGAACTTTCTTACTCAATAAGCAGAAAGTAGATCTGTAGATGGGTATGATATGATTTCTGTGGCCTTTTCAATAGTTACCAAACACATGGCTGTACATTGTATAGTGCTGTGCTTGGTATTGCAACTTACCCCTTTCATTTGAATGAGACTGAGCTACAGCATGGCCATGTGACCAATGGATGTGATGTTACTGCCTTAGAAGAGGAAGTGAAGCTCAGTCCTGGAAAACCCCTTTAATTCGTATTAAAATAATCCAGTTTATTTTTTATGTTCTATCCTTTATTAAGGAAGAGAAGGGACTCATTATTTTGGATGTTTCCCACATTGCCTAGTATACAACTATTTGAACCTAGTGTTTACAGTGATGTAGCTTAAAAATGTTCAGCTATTGCATTTCAGTGTTATCCACATCATGTGGACAGTGGTGTAATGATTGTGATCACAGGTGATAATAGGTTAATAAGACTTACCATTGTCAACCCAATGTAAATTATTTGTGTAATGGACAAAGTATATAACAATCAACTGTATGTAATGTGGTTTATAATAAAAATAAGAAAATGTATTTATAATTTATTTATGTATATTAATTTCTTAATTAATTGATAAATAATAATTGGCACTATTAATACATGAAACGCATATGCATGGATTTTGGAATAATGAATAATATATACAGTATATATATATATATATATATATATATATATATATATGTATATAATAATGTAGTAAAGTGCTACTTTGCAACACTATTGGACTAAGGAGGATCACAATCAGTTTGGCCTTAAGGCTTTATTTATTTATTTTTTTCTGTTTTTCTTTTGGCAAAATTCAGAAATCCATAACTTTGTAATGCCAATGTAGCTTGAATTTTGTGGGATATTTTATATTTTTGATGGCAACTTTTTGGGATGCCTATATCATATTGAAAAAATTTTGCTAACACTTTCTGAGAAGGATTAAAAATTATAAATTTTGTACCATTCACCGTAATTTTTCTTATTCTATGGGTCAGTATGATTACCTGGCTATCAAATGTATATTGTTTTTTGGTGTTTTACTCACTTTGCACAATATGTACCATTATTAAAAAAAAAAAAAAGCATTTGTGTTGTGTTGTCATGGTTTGAGAGTCATAACCTTTTTTATTTTTCCATGGAGCTGGTTGTTGCGAGGGAGCCGTACATTTTATTAATACTATTCTGGCATACATAGTACTTTTAATCACTTTTTTCATAAATTTTTTGAGCAGGAAAATGACCAAAAAACTGTGTTTTTGACATTGTTTTTTAGTTTTATTTTTTATGGCGTTTACCATGTAATGCATTATTTTTATAGTGAGTTCCAAATGTGGTCATACTAAATATGTATAGGTTTGTATTTTTTATTATTTGTTTACATTATAAAGAATGTGAACATGTTTTTAACTGTATTTTCTTTATTTTGAATGTTTTTATATTTTTAACATTTTAAAACATTTTATTAAAATTTTTTTCTTTTCTTTTTTAGTTACATTAGTGGACTAGATCAAGAGATCTTCTGATTCCTAATATAATAAACTACAGTACAATCAGTTTTTGTCGTGAGAACTAACTGACGGATGAGTAAAGATGGCAGACCTTGTTCAGGGGCCACAATAGTAAACAATTCCTTAGCTGCTGCGGTCATAATTCACTGTGGCATCCAAGTAAACACCAGCAATTGGAGTTTTCTCCAAATGCGTGTGCAAAAGCCATGTCTCAGCTATAATAATAATAATAAAAGACATTTTATTTATATAGCACCAACATATTCCGCAGCACTTGATGATGATGATCTCTTGTTTTTGGTTATCATTAAATGAGCCACAAGTTATTTGGTATTTTGATAATAATAGCCCATTTGTTGTTGGTTATAACCAATGGGGGTTGTGTAGAGAGAGAAGAACAGGGGGCCTAGGACCAAGCCCTGAGGAACCCCAAGGGGAAGAGGGGAATAAACAGAGACCACAAATGATACACTGAAAGTGCGGTCTGAGAGATAAGAGGAGAACCAGGAGAGCGCAGTGTCTGTGAGTCCGACTGTGCGGAGCATAGTGAGGAGGAGTTGATGGTCAACAGTTTCAAATGCTGCTGAGAGATCCAGAAGAATAAGAAGATAGATGTCACCATTGGATTTAGCCATCAGGAGATCGTTGGAGACTTTTGTGAGGGCCGTTTCAGTAGAGTGCAGAGTGTGGAAGCCAGATTGTAAGGGGTCAAGAAGAGAGTTAGCAGAAAGATAGCAGATTAAACGAGAATAGACCAAGCGTTTCAAGATTTTCATATAAATTACAGCTGTGACTCTCTGCTTATGGCGCCAGCTCAGCTTCTGAACTGGCACTGCACATTAAAAGCCTTAAAATAGTTAAAGGGTCACCATGTTTAGGGGCCACTAAACCACTAGCATGTCCTTACAAAACTGGGGTTTTGGGTTCCAAATCAATTAGTCCCATCTATCCCTCCTTTAAAGTTTAATAATGTTTAACTTGCCAGAGAAGGGTCTGGCTCTGGGTAGATGGGCATTGCTGCATTAAAGGGGTTATCTGAGGCCAAGCCTTTTTTTTTTTTTTTAAGTCATCTATAAGTTAAATATGATTTAATTAGACTAGTCAATACCTTTCATTTTTCATCTACAGTTTCATCAATGTATGGGCTCCACTTTTTCTTTCATGAATTTCCCATAAAGCTCAGACTCCCATTACAGGTGTAGGAGGTAGTGTTATAAAGGTGGGTTTAGAGACAAAGATGGTTTCGGTGAGTGCTGCCAGTTGAATAGTGATGCAGGATAATGGGAACATAGCTAGATCTCCTCTCTTTAAGCCACACATTTGGGGATCTCAGTTCTTTCATCAATAATAGACAATATGCAGAAATTGGGATAAAGAATTCTAACAGCAGCATTTAGGTGTTAGTAGTATCCATAATGTCTACATAATCAAAACATTCTAAGGACAGTATTAAAAACTTATTAAAATAATGTACTTTGTAGAACTAATTTTACTTTAAACCAATAAAAGCTTTAGATAAACTACAATTGTGAAGTTACATATTACTCACTATAGGGAACGCCTATAAAACATGCACCTACATGTGCACAATTGTAAAAATCATTCACCAGCTATAGCCAATGGTGTCTAGAATTATTTTCTAAGATTGTAATTGTGCCCTATAATTACTGCAGAATTATTTTGTCATTACCATTTCATAGTCACAAGTCTTTGAAGAAATTAAGCTGAATCAGTGTAATTGAATTTTTAATTATACATCATTCAATATAACTATAAATGGGGATATTTATATTAATTTACTGCAGTTTCCCAGGAACATAGATCTCATTTTAATTGGTAATCTCTCCCTTCCACTAATTATGTGACTGTTATGAAGTACAAATGAAATCTGTGTCACTGTAGTATGTCTTATAGTGGAATTTTTATCAGTATAATAAGATTCTCATCATTATTCCATCCAAGACTTACTTCTAGAACCCTGTAATATTTAGTTTTTCTCCTGACATGTTTTCAGTGTTTATATAATTTATTCTTATTTTTTCCTAGCTTTTGAGAGGTAGGAGAGGAACTACCACTATAGCACCAAATTACCTCTGCTGCATAAAGTAGTTTTTCATTGTGGCTTCACAAATGTCTACAGATTGTTTATAGTGTTTACTTTCTACCCATGGAAAATATAGACAGGATTGTAACAATAGTTTGAAGGTATCGGTAACACATTTTCTCAATGGTGGTAGGGACCATTCAGACAAAAGATTTTTATATCCATGAAGCAGTCTCATCCTGAAAGACTAGGACTAAAAGAGGACCTTTTACCACCACCACCAACTTCAGTTCTTAGCATCTGTTATTAGGCACTGCTCCACTGATTCTGGCAGAGTTGGAATTTTTTCTCTAGCCCCCACTGTTCCCAAGCAATCAATGCGGTTAGTTTTGTTCCCTGATATGCTATTTAGTCTCTGTACTGTCATGAGGGTGGTGTCAGGAAAAAGCAGACAAGGGGTGTGATTCTGAGCTCTGACACTGGCTGCTTCTGATTGGAGCTCTCAACCATGCCCCCTGCCTGACACCAACCTTCTGACATTACAGAGCTTAAATAGCACATCAGGCACCAAAACTAACTGCACTTGTTGCTCGGGAATGGTAGGGGCTTGAGAGAAAATTCCAACTGTGTCCTTGATCAAAGACTTCTGTCTGAAACATGTTAGACATATGCATGGGCTTGGGTTGGATATGGTTTATTGGATTAATAATAAACATTATGGATTTTTAATCAAGAGATTGCTTCAGTGCTAGACTTCGTTTACCATTTTAGTTTTTCATGCGGACCCACAACGTCGGTAGCACATATCAGTGTGTGCAGTCTGAGATTTTCTCAGCCTACACTGTAAACACACAAAGGCCTGCACTGTTTGTTTTATCTGAATAATTTGATAGTTTTAGTTTTTAGGTTTTAGTGATGCCGTCAGACCTCAACAAGCTATCTTGTTGGACTTAAAAGAAAGCTTTTAAAGTGACATTATATGCAGACAGATAAATTGTTTTAATTAAAATCGACTTTAGGTTTCATGTTAGTGATTTTGATGCCACAAATTTTTCGTACTGTGGATGAAAGTATTTTTGTGTTTCTATTACATGGGTTGTCCGACATAAAAAGTAAGTTTTGCAAATGTAACTTAATGAAACCCACCAATATAATGTACTTTAATTCTGAAAACTGTACAGATGGCCTGGTTTCAGTTCCCATTACAGGGTTCTGAAAATAGAGTTTATTCTATAAGCTCTGATGTTCTGACACAATCATAGTTTGCGTAAAAAAATTCTCAACCCTTGTCCTGTTGATGATATGATGAAGAGGCTTTTGTCTGGCTCAATTCAATAGCTAATCCAGTACCCTTTTTTGTGTCAACCTCAACAGTGATAGAGAAGGGGGTTGACTCCGTTAAAGAGCTGAGCCAGATACCCATGTCACCTACACAGACGGGGAGGATGCTAACTGTCACCTGTTATGGTTGAGATGCAAGAGCTAATTTCAGAAAAAGCAGAAACTGGCTGATAACAGTGAGCAGAAGAACAAACTATTTAAAACCAGCACAGCACTGCGAAATAGAGACAGACCCCCCAACTCCTTCTCTTACGTTAGCTACAGGCTAGTTGGATTTTGCTGAATTTAGGTGTCTGAATTATCAACAATAGAAACTGTACAGGAAATAAACACTCCACTAACTAAAGCCAAACCAGAACCCACAATTAACTTACAGAGCAGATCAGAAACAGGAGAATAATTGTCCAGGCAAAGGGTCAAAACCAAAGTCATCGGGGACAGAATTAGGAGAAAAAAATGATATCCAATAGAAAGTCAAGGGTCAAATCCGAAGGGGTACGTGAATGGCAGAATCAGCAGGCAAATAAATAACCAGAAAACAAGCGAGGGTCAGAATGAAGCAATCCAATACACACACAATCAGGTCTTGAGCCAAACTAGAGAACTAAATTAGCAGGCAACCTGGGTCAGGAGGGTTTTATATATGCCTCCTCAGCAGCTAACAGTTCAAACCCGGGGAACTTTTAAAATTGCAGAAGCTTCCTAGGTTGACATGGGAAGCTTAAAGGTATAGCAGCTGAATTACAATCCTGACTTCACCTTAGGCTTTGTCAAAGTCTCACATTTTAAAGCAGAAGCTACATTTCTGGGCTCTAACAAAGTCAATGGGACTGAGCTTGTAGTGCCTTTCCTGGGTGCTACGCAGTATGGGAAGGTGTGCTAGTTCAAGTAGAGTTGTCAGGTACATACCCTTACCATATATTCATGAATTTGCCTTTAAATATCCAAGACCATCAGGAAAGTCAGTTTTAAACCCTTCACTAATGTAGACCATTAGGTAGGTTGTCATTAAATATTTCACTACCCTGGACCCCATTGATGTTACTATTAAATAATTCACTACCATGGAGCAACAGGGATATTGGCGTGAACTTGTTCCACCCCTTAGAAAACCAAAAAGCTGGGGTTAACTCTTCGAATACCTTAGCAGCTAAGAAATTAACCTGTTCACTGACCTAGACCCCAAGGATGTAACTATAGTCCACTTCACTGTTCTAGACAACCAGAAAGGGACTATGGTCATTAAAGTCTTAAGTACTTTTGACAACAAAAGGTATTACCATTACTGTTTTACCCTAATAGAATGCCAAGGAGGCAATGCTTTTTTGTTGTGGCCCTTAGAAATCCTATTGACTTTTCTAATTTATCTTATTACTGCAAGCAATATGTTTCTAGAGTTTTGTACTGTCTAGATTCAAGATACTATTAGACAATTTATCTGGATTCTATATCAAACTATGTGGCACTGTGTATCCCACTGCTGTATAGAGTGTTATTTAGGTGCATATAAGGAAATCAACTGTTATGAATCAACCAGCTGAGAAGGAACACAGAGCAGGATATGGTAACATACAGGAACTTCATTTTAGAATATAAAGTCTATCTTTAATATAATCTACAATATGACAGCTTTGATGTTGTTTCTACAGTGCTGGCCAAAAGTATTGGCACCCCTGCAATTCTGTCAGATAATGCTCAATTTCTTCCAGAAAATGATTGCAATCACAAATGCTTTGGTAATATCTTCATTTAATTTGTCTTCAATGGAAAACCACAAAAAGAATTGTCAAAAAGCCAAATTGGATATAATTCCACACCAAACATAAAAAAGGGGGTGGACAAAAGTATTGGCACCCTTTGAAAAATCATGTGATGCTTCTCTAATTTGTGTAATTAACAGCACATGTTACTTACCTGTGGCACATAACAGGTGGTGGCAATAACTAAATCACACTTGCAGCCAGTTGAAATGGATTAAAGTTGACTCAACCTCTGTCCTGTGTCCTTGTGTGTACCACATTGAGCATGGAGAAAAGAAAGAAGACCAAAGAACTGTCTGCGGACTTGAGAAGCAAAATTGTGAGGAAGCATGAGCAATCTCAAGGCTACAAGTCCATCTCCAAAGACCTGAATGTTCCTGTGTCTACCGTGCGCAGTGTCATCAAGAAGTTTAAACCCCATGGCACTGTGGCTAACCTCCCTAGATGTGGACGGAAAAGAAAAATTGACGAGAGATTTCAACGAAAGATTGTGCGGATGGTGGCTAAAGAACCTCGACTAACATCCAAACAAGTTCTAGCTGCCCTGCAGTCCGAGGGTACAACAGTGTCAACCCGTACTATCCGTCGGCGTCTGAATGAAAAGGGACTCTATGGTAGGATACCCAGGAAGACCCCACTTCTGACCCAGAGACATAAAAAAGCCAGGCTGGAGTTTGCCAAAACTTACCTGAGAAACCCAAAAACTTTTTGGAAGAATGTTCTCTGGTCAGATGAGACAAAAGTAGAGCTTTTTGGGAAAAGGCATCAACATAGAATTTACAGGAAAAAAAAAGAGGCCTTCAAAGAAAAGAACACGGTCCCTACAGTCAAACATGGCGGAGGTTCCCTGATGTTTTGGGGTTGCTTTGCTGCCTCTGGCACTGGACTGCTTGACCGTGTGCATGGCATTATGAAGTCTGAAGACTACCAAGAAATTTTGCAGCATAATGTAGGGCCCAGTGTGAGAAAGCTGGGTCTCCCTCAGAGGTCATGGGTCTTCCAGCAGGACAATGACCCAAAACACACTTCAAAAAGCACTAGAAAATGGTTTGAGAGAAAGCACTGGAGACTTCTAAAGTGGCCAGCAATGAGTCCAGACCTGAATCCCATAGAACACCTGTGGAGAGATCTCAAAATGGCAGTTTGGAGAAGGCACCCTTCAAATCTCAGGGACCTGGAGAAATTTGCCAAAGAAGAATGGTCTAAAATTCCAGCAGAGCATTGTAAGAAACTCATTGATGGTTACCGGAAGCGGTTGTTCACAGTTATTTTGTCTAAAGGTTGTGCTACCAAGTATTAGGCTGTGGGTGCCAATACTTTTGTCCGGCCCATTTTTGGAGTTTTGTATAAAATGATCAATGATTTGACTTTTTTTTTTCATTCTCTTTTGTGTTTTTTCATTGCAAGCAAAATAAATGAAGATATTATTACCAAAGCATTTGTGATTGCAATCATTTTCTGGAAGAAAATGAGTATTATCTGACAGAATTGCAGGGGTGCCAATACTTTTGGCCAGCACTGTACACAGTTCATGTGTTAAATGATCTCACTGCACACAAACACTTCTCTTGATATTAAGTATTATGTATCTACCCATACATTTGACATGAGAATTACTTTACATTTTATAGCTTTACAACTTTTTTTATGTCCATCTTCAGAGCAAATCTACAGACTTGGGAAATAAAATGCAATATTTTAAACTAATTCATCTGGAGCAGCATTAACTGTTTAGTACACTATATTTCTAAATAAATGTAGCGACGCATACAAATTATCATTTAATGACTTGCTTTAAAGTTATTGAAATATAAGGCTGGCTGTGATATAAAGAGAAATCATGCATGACAACACAATGGATTAATCATTATCTTACCATAAAAGAGTTATCTCTGTTACAGTTCTCTGCATTGCAGAAAGTCCAGTGATGTGATGAATATTCCTGTACTACAGATCCACATTATAATTTCAAATTTGCCTCTATGGAAATATCAACATTTTGTTATTACAATGTTTAAAAATAAAGATAGTAAAAATGAAATATGAATAAAATAACTGAGAAAAAAACACATTTGTAGCAGTTATATAAAAATACCATGTTTAATACAGAAGGCTGAGTTTTTATTGAACTTTTCAAATACAAAAAAGAAAAACATTTTCCAAAACCCCAGCCCTCAGCCTTCTCTACCCCTTCCCTCCCTCAATGTTGGTTGCATCTCTGTGCAAACAGATAACCTGAAGTAGTCCAGAGTCCCTGAGTTTGCCCAGCAGTCCAATATATAGGGGATGCATTACCAAATAAATCCTAGGATCTAAATGGGTAAAATTACAGATTAGACATATCTACAAATCGCATGTGGCATTTTAGAGATCGTCATAGCATTGAACAGTGAATATAACCTCAGATAGTGCATTGGATATAAAGTGTTATTAGGAGGGCCAGCATCCAGCTTCCCCATAGAGGTATCGAAGCTGTAGCTGGTTTCTATCAGCAAGAAGAGTCCTGTGAGCCAAGCCAGCGGTATCTAATCACAAGGCCCAAAGGTCTTCCAATTTCCTTTATGTGCCCCTTTTTGGGTACACAAATTTCTCCATGCAGAGAACAGTGTTTACTTTAGTTTTCAAATCAGATATCTTAGAGGGAGCAGCATCTCTCCAATGGGCCGCTATCAATTTATGTGCCAGATAAAGGAGTCTTAGGATGGCCAGATGCTTCCTTTCCACCACATGAACTTCAGCAGTATATCCTAATATGCATACAATGAGGTCTAGTTGTATTCAACAGCCATAGACCCTCCTCACAAAGTTAGTCACTCTCTTCCAAAAAACTATAAGGCTCAGACAACTGCACATAATGTGGACAAGCTCAGCCCCATCATCCTCACATCTGCAGCAGCAAGCATTAGTTCCATAACCCATCCTTTGCAATAAGTAGGGTTTTCTGTATACCCTTTGAATCAAAAATAGATGGGAAATACAATGCATTTCACTATGAGAAACCCATGGCAGTGCTTCAAGGATGTGTGTCCAAACTTCCTTAGTAATGGGTCACACATCTCTTATCCACTTAGATTGCAAATTCAGTGGTCTAGCGTGGAAAACTGCATCCATCAGACACTACAGTATATATACAGAGATATAGCCCCACTGGTGCCTCCCTCCTGTGCAACTACATCCAAGAAAGAGGGCAAAGAGACAGGTTGCAGGGGCGTCTGCAGACGCTGAGTGTCATATGCATGTCTTTACTTTAGGTATTGGTAAAAATATTGATGCGTTAAACCCAGCTCTTATTGGAAATCGGCAAAAGTCTTAAAGCTTGCATCCACAAATAACTGTAAAACTGTGACAAATCTAAGGCCCACTGACTTTCAGCCCTCAAATCTAGAAAACTCTGGGTAGTGTACATTACCCCAACTAGGGGAAAAGGGAGTATATATTAACCCCAGTATCCCCTTTGCTTTTATCTCATATCTTCTGAATCAGCTGTAATGTGGCATAGCTTTAGCCCCAGATATTCACCCTACCTGCCTCTAATGCTTCTATAAGGGATACCTTCCTCAAGATGTAACTAAGTATTTCTTTGGATACTGAGGTGGGGTCAGTCATTCCCCATCCTTTGAAATGTTGTAGATGGAATGACAGATAATAGATCAAAGGATGGGAGACAACAAGGCCCCCATCCTTTTTGGGTCGCTGTAAAGTCTCCAGACAAATGTGTGCAGCACCCTATTTTCCCTATAAGATCACTGAAAAGCCCATTAAATCTATGAAAGTCCTGAGAAGGGTGAGTACTTATATTATTTGGGCATAAAGATAATTTTTATAAGGTTCACATGACCAATCATACTGAGTGGGAGTCAGCACCAGGCTGCCATCTTCTCTTGAAATCTGGAGAGGAACAGTCAGCCAGAGACTGTGATCCCAGCAAAAGGAATGGTGATTTTGACCAGTTGATCTGTAAGCTGGACACATGTCCAAAGTCATAAATAAGAGACCTGTCTTAGAGATCGAGGCCAGTCACTAAGAAACAATGATATGTTGTCAGCATAAAGAGCTATTTTTTCACGCAAGGGTACAATATTGAAAGTCTTGTTTGTCACACCGCCACAGACGGGGGCTCTATAGCAATTGTGAACAGGTTATGTTCCTCTAAACAGAGAAAAAGAAGATGAAAGAAGGCCATTCGCCCGTACCAGAGCTCAGGGGAGCTCAGAAGCCCAGAAAGTGCATAGCAGACAACAATTTCACTCCACATTGTCAAAAGCCTTCGCAGTGTCAAGGGATCAGAGGCACACTGCTAATGAGGTGAAGTGAGGCTATCCGTCACTGTCTGGGGGGCGGCATTTTTACTATTTATCTAATGTAAGCCAGCCCAGGACAGGCCGCTTTAAAAAAAACAACAAAGCTGAGCGGGACCTGTTCTAGGCAGGCTTACGAGACATCCACATCTCAGCGTAGGCGGCGACACAATGACGTCATCGCGTCTCCTACGCTGAGACACAGACGTCATTTGCGCGGACAAGAAGAGGAGGCGGCGGCTCCATCTAGGGATCGCAGGTGAGTATAACTTTTTTTATATATATAAATAGGCCGTAACCTGCTGGAGTATCCTCGGCAGGTAACGGCCTATTTATTTACCTACCCAACGTCTGCTTGTGGCCGCCTATGTTTCCCTTTCTGCTATGGGACGCAGAAGGGAAGTGGATGCCGCTGTGAGCAGCCGCGGGCATCGGTAAGTGAGGCCGCGGGCCTCAAATACTACTATTATTATACTCTGGGGTCTCAGACCCCAGAGTATAATAATCGGAGGCCCAGGGGAGGTGAGGGAACATAAAAACCAATGCTACTTACCTCTCCTGCGGTCTGATGTTACTCCGAGCAGGCTTGGGCCCTCTGGTGACGTCATCAGATCATGTCGGCGGCCTGATCACGTGACGTGTGTGCGCAATTAAAGAGGGCTGAAAGCTGCAGGGAGTGTACCGGTGTCCAGGATAGGTAAGTACACTGGTTTTATGTTTGTCACCTCCCCTGGGTCTCCGATCATTATACTCTGGGGTCTGAAAAGACCCCAGAGTATAATAATAGTTTATGGGTGGGCCACTGTGGAGCATAATACCAGTGCAGGGGCCACTATGGAGCATAATACCATGTGCAGGGGCCACTATGGAGCATAATACCGTGTGCAGTGGTCGCTATGGAGCATAATATCGTGTGCAGGGGCCACTATGGAGCATAATACTGTGTGCAGGGGCCACTATGGGGCATAATACCATGTGCAGGGGCCACTAGGGAGCATAATACTGCATGCAGTGACCACTATGGAGCATAATACCAGTGCAGGGGCCACTATGGAGCATAATACTGTGTGCAGGGGCCACTATGGAGCATAATACCACCTGCAGGGGCCAATATGGGGCATAATACCGTGTGCAGGGGCCACTAGGGAGCATAATACAGTGTGCAGGGGTTGCTGTGGAACATAATACTGTGTGCAGGGGCCAATATGGAGCATAATACCGTGTGCAGGGGCAACTATGGAGCATAATACAGTGTACAGGGGCCACTGTGGGCCCTAATACTGTTTGCAGGGGCTGCTGTGGAACATTATAGTGTGTGTAAATGGGGCGTTATAAACAGGGGCTATGGCGCCTGTTTATATCACACTCTGTTTATAGTGACCGTGTGATCTAATTACAGCCTTGTCACATGGACATGTATAGGATGAGGCTGTAATTACATTACATGGCCACTAAGAGATGAATGACACTATGTAAACAGAGAAGCGGTCATAGTGCTTACACAGGTACCATTCAAACAGCTGATCAGTAGGGGTCCTGGGTTTTTGAGCCCCACTGATTAGATTATTAATGATCTGGAAAACCTTTTAATTAGTTAACACCTGGGGCATTATTAATAAGGGGCACTATTTATACAGGGTACACACGGACATTATTAATATAAAGATGCACTTGGGAGTATTATTCATTATGGGGGGCTATATCATATATTTTATTATTGGGGTAGCAGCAGGATGGGGGCTTTGTGTAGGTTTAGACAATGTGGGTTGGACGCCTGGAAAAGTGAGGAGCCAAAGATGTCTGTATTGCAAACTTTACAGAGACAAGTCACAGCTGGAAGAAGTGGTCATGGCGGTCCAAAGGGAAGAGAAGGGAAATGTGAAGGATTAGTCAGAGACGTCACCTGTAAGTCACAAAATGTTACTGCTCTGTATACACCTAAATGAGGATAAATACCTGATTGATGGGGGTCTGTCTGCTTAGACCCCCACTGAGCCTGAGAATTGGGGTTTTAACCCTCACTGGGTGGGAATTCAGCTTGACGGCAGCCAGGCTGAATATAGGTGTGTCACTTGGTGGATGGACGAACCCACGTGGCTTTCATTCACTTCAATGGGAGTGCCAAAGATACCTGAAGTCCAGTACTCAGCTATCTGCGGCGCTCCTATTATAGAGAATGGGGGCCACGTGGGCTCGTTCATCCACCAAGCAGAAGATGTGTGAAGTTATTGTCATTGTTAATGCCGTGTTGTTGATCTGATACTGAAGTAATACAGGAAGAAGAATTCTTAAAAACTGTTTTATAACTTTGTGTATTGTCTATATTGTGCAACGATAACAGTGTGTTAAACTAGTAGTATGGAAACGCAATTTTTTTTTTTTGGGGGGGGGTCTTTCTATAGTCCGCCTCAGGTAGCAAAGAGGCTAGGTTCACCACTGCAAGGGATGCTACTGCACAGGGGACTAACCTGTGGAGGTTCACTGCCGTAGATACATTAGGCATAAACCCAGACTGATCTCTATGGATAATAGTAGTGATTACTGAATTAAGATGGTTAGATAATATTTTTGCTAAAATATCAACTGATATCAACTGTCAAAAGTGAGATGGAACTGCCTGAGATCTTTCCTGGGTTTGGGAATCACTGCAGTAATGGCATCATTTGAGTCTGGTATCCGACCCACCCAAAATTCTTCCTGGTACACTGATGCTAACCGCAGTAGCAAAGTATCAGCAAACTGTTTATACGTCTCTACATGGAGACCATCTGTCCCTGGGGATTCATCATTGGCCATTTCCATCAAGGCTTCCTCCAGTTCTGCTAGCTTAAGGGGGGCATCTAACACAGCTGCACCCTCAGGTGTAAATCTGGGTAAATCTAGATTATGGAGAAAGTCAACCACCTCAGTAGGCTGAGTTTTGGACTTATATTACTATAGATCAGCATAGAAAGAACATAATACCTCTAGTATCTGGGGGCAATTTCCTTAAGACTGTTCCATTAGCCATGTAAAGCTCCCCATTGTAAGAAGTCTCCCTCTGGGACCTGGAAATCACTACTAGAAGGTGTATCACCTATTCTCCTTCCTCAAAGTATCTTTGTTTTTGAAAAAAGTGTCTATTAGACACTTTAAGGAGCATATGTTGAGGTAAGTGGGTCTGGGTCCACCTAGCTCAATACCTTAGTGGGCCCACCTTAGTGACAATGAGTAGTATCTGTAGGCTGCTGAGAAATATCTCCTCTGTGTCATGTATCTCAAGCATAAGCTGCCTCTCAACTTCTCTAGACAATGTTCTTTCTGGCAACCTTCTTAATGAGAACCCTTCAAAAGTAAGCCTTCATAGTATCCCATACAATTAACTCGTAATAAACGCATCTAAGAGACTAGAAATCATTTTCTCTGGTGTGAGCAGATGTAACCAATATGGATTAAAACACGATAGGGCAGGTACATGAGGAGCGAAAATAATCTTTACTAGCAGTGGTGAATGATCCGATGTGAATATGAACTTTCGTCTCTGTACATCTCTTATAGATCCCCTGAGGAGCACTCTCAATAGGGTTGCGAAATGCGTCGGAAAAAAGATGTACTTAGGGCATTCTTATGGTCAGCATTCTTTGGGCAGTTGGAGTAATTTTTGGGGGGGTACTAGGGATGATTTAGGATCACACCTCCTGCACCCATCATTCTCCCTGTTTTTCGTGAATACATGGCCCCACGTGCATCTGCGTTTTACCAACAACTGCAACTGGTAAGATCATTCCAATATATTTCTCCATGAGGAGTTTTTTATTGCATAGGACCGATTAACTTTTAACTGACTTATTAAACATTAAGTTTTATTGCATTTTTATAAGATAAGGCTCTATGCTTCTATTTACTTTTTGATTTAAAGGTCCAGGAGGAACTTTGTACTTGTTCCCCACTAGTGTGCTTATTACAACACCTTATCAAATATCTAAATTCACAGACAGCTCTCAGGGAAACGCATTCCGCAGTGCTAGATCTATAGGGGAAGGCATCTGATGGGAAGCAGAATAGCAGGAGTACTGTCTAACAGTGGTGCTGTATTCTCAACAAATCAATAAAACCCTCAATGTCTTAGTAAGATCATGCCCCAAGTCTCCCTGCCCTCCTGACATCCAATCTAAGGGTGAGTCTAAGACATTTTTAAATTGCCTAAGAGAAACCAGGGGGCATTTAGGGCACATTAAGTAAAGCACAGTATCTTCTGTAACACACCTCCAAAGTAGGGGGGGCACACATATACCACAGTAAGAACACAGTGGGTATGCTGTAATGTACCTTGGGACAAATACATCTACCCTCTGGGTCTATTTCTGAAGTGTGACATTCAAAGGGAATAGAATGATGGAAGAGAACACTTCCACCCCTTGAGTAGGACATGTGGACCACATGAAACAACTGGCCCACACACGATTCCTCCAGAAAGCGTGTGGTCTCAGAATTCAGGTGAGTCTCTTGTACAGTATTAGTGGGTGATGGGGCTGAACAAAGCTGCGCTTATCTGGGTCTCCCAGCCTCCTAACGTTCCATATAATTAACCTAATTGTATGCATCATCTGGACAGTTCACTAAAGGGGACTGGATAAAAATCTCTATTTCACAGTACTCTCCACTCAACCACGTTCCCCTCACAATACCAAACAAATAGGTCACAGTCGACGTGGATCCCACCTTCTCTATCTCTCCTCCTTCCCTCCCCCCAACCCAAAATAACACAGAAAATAAACCCACACAGTGTCGGACTGGGATGCCTAAGGCCCACCAGTGAAATTGTTTCTCAGGGTCCACCACCAAGACCCCTGCAGATCAGCTGTACTGACATAGCGCGGCTACAGGTAATAACAATGCCATGCTGCTCACCCGCCATACTTTGTGCACCACTGCACTACCTAAAACCACTTCTACACTATGTATGGCAGGCGTGCAGCAAGGCTCCTGGAATTGTTAACATTAACATGGCCCATACAACTATAGTATCCACAACTGTGGTTATCAAGAATATGGTAAGTAAGCAGCGCAGTGCCCGACATGGAAATAATACTGGGAGCTGCGTGTTCTGGTAAACATCTGATCTGCAATGTCCTTACAGTCTAAGAGATCAGTGGGGGTCTAACACCCAGGGCCCCTGCTGATCAACTGTTTGAAATTCTCTATGTATATCTAAACAGCATGTTGCAGTATCCTGGAGACTAGCAGTACATTAAACATTGAAATAGAACAGTTCTATGAAAACAATATTTGTGCAATCACAAATTAGATAGCCCCAGTCATATAAGAGGCTATATACCTCCCAATGATACCAAGGTCTCTGGACAGTTAGTCTCATTGTCATCACAGGTGCTGTTCCTGCTGGTCCAACCATTGCCTGGCCTCCTCTGGTGTCTCAAAGAAGTGTGCAGTGTCTTGTGCTACAACTCTAAGTCTGGCAGGGTACATCATAGAATAAGACAGTTCTAGATCCTGGTGCCAATGTTTAACATCAGAAAACTGTGCCCTTTTATTCTGTACCTCTATAGAATAATCTGGAAATATGGAAATCTTATGGTTATCGACCACCAGGCTAGAATTGTCTCATGTGTTCTGCAATAATGTGACTCTGTCCTTATAGTATAGTATGCAAGCTATCATAGTAGGAGGTGGGTTGCAAGGAAGAAAGGGCCACATAGAGACCTGATGGGCCCTTTCTACTGCAAAGAGAGGGGAAAGGGTATATTTGCCAAACACTTGCAGGAGCCAGGATTCAATATAATTAGTGCTGTTTTTCCTTGCAACCTTCTCCGGGGGCCTCACCGTTCAGATATTGCTACACCTTCTACATATTATCCTGTTTATCCATAATGGTGTCTACAGCTCTAGCATGTTGTTGGGCATCCTGTTTTAAGGGGAGGACCTCATCCTCAAAGTTGCCAACCTTCTCCTCTAGTGCAGTAGCTGAGACTCAGACTTTCTTTAAATCCTGTTGGAAAAAAGAAATGTCCTCTCTCAATGCACCTACCAATGTCTTTCATGACATTTGCCAGAGGTGGGCTCTGTGTGTCTAATTGCCGCCATCTGTGTCAGTCACATCACCATGCAGGGAAGTAGTCTCCCCATCTTCGTCAGAAGGCTTATGGTCATCCAGCAAGGGGCCATTAAGGTCTGGGAGCAGGTGGTCAGGAAGACTATGATTATCATCCAGCTGCGCTCCCTGTGCAAATCTCCTGAGTCTGGAAACCACAACCCTATACAGGATATTGGTAGAGTGGCCTGCTCAAGCTCATGTGGCAGTGATAGCGCCATCTTGGGAATCGTTTTCAGCCCCTTTAGTGACTTTGCCATAACAGTCATAGCAGTGGGCACAGGGTCCAGAAAGGTCTCAATAGACAGCAGGAGGTAACTCTAAGCACCGGATTACAAGACAGCTCAGGTATTACCAGGTTATAACTGAGAATAATCAGGATAATCGCAGAAACTAGAAGATGGTATGACTTATGCCCCCCACAGAAGACTATATTTATAGTTGTCTAGACGAATTTAAGGGAAATTATTACATACAGTACACTGGGGGTTATGGATAAAAATGGGAAGCATAATAAGAATTTTGAAAATGTTACATATGCTGTATGAATAAACTGGAAAAGTGTTTTAAAGAAATTCTAGCAATGGTAACAAAATTTTTGAATTATGTCAAACATATGTCAATATATGTATATTGTCTATCATTTTACAGTACACAAAACTTTTTAACAATATAGACAAAACAAGTGTTTTCATAAAAATATACCTGATGAAAGGGGATGGCTCCCTACTTAGATAGGGATATCTTTTTTTGTTGTACATAGATATACACTATTTTCCTATAAGGGTCACATTTAATTAATTTTCTTAGCCATTAACAAAGGAGTAAAGTTAAAAAAATAATTGAATATAAACATTAGAGAGATTTTAAAAGCTTGTGCAATTAACTAGATTATAACTTATAGTTTTCAGATCCAATTACGGCTACATTCACATCTGCGTCGGTGTTTGTCTGGTGCAGAGTCTGTCTGAAATCCTGGACAAAAAAAGTGCTGCAAGCCCTACCTTTTTGTTCATTGATATCATTGAAAAAATAACGGATACACAATAGACCCCATTATAGTTAAAGGGGTCTCTCAGAATCCATTGTTGTTTGTCATTAAACAGACTGTCTTTATTGTTTAACCCATTCTTCTGGTCCTGTAACCTGCGATCAAAAAGTTGATAATTCTCCACCATTTTTTTTCACCCAACATTTGTTGTATTCAGTTGGGTTTTTGCAAAACAGTACAGTGACATTGCACAACCACTTACCAATCATTAAAAGAGGTTGTCCAATATTAGTTCATATACAAAAATATCCAAGTGAAACTGGATAGTAATTGGTGGGGCATTAGCTTATGTCAGGAGTATAGGTCAGGAGTTGTCCAGTATTTTTTATGCTCCATACTTAGGATAAGCCATAAAGCATTCTGGACAACCCCTTCAATGAAAGAAAAATATCTTTCACTGTCTATGAAATGCAAGATCATTGTCCTTACTAATATATTTTAATAAGGACAAATCTGCTTCTCCTATTTTAGACCCTCTCTCCTGGTTCCTACAGCTCCAATTCTCTGTTGGTTGCAACAAAATCTGTGCTAGTGATATGTAGGCAGGGACTAGCTATCTGACTCAATTCAATAGCTAAGCTAGTACCAGGCTCTGCCTTTGCATCAGCCGCGATGGAGAATGGGCAAACTTAATGAACTAAGTAGGGAGCCATCCCCTTTCATCAGGTTACTGAAACAACCTGTGATAAAACCAACAAAGAAGTTCAATGATTTTGCTTTCACAAACAATAAAGTATGTTTTTCTGGCAGTGGGCAACCCCTTTAACCTAACTTCCTGGCGTAATGTGATACCCTCACCAATCACTAGTCCAGTTATACTTGGATATTTTTGTGTATGAAGCTAATGTTCATAACATAACGTTCCAAACAAATGTTAAATAAAAAAGCTAGGAAGTAGTCTTTTCTTTGTCATATCGGAATTGTTTTTGATCCAATTTTTAAATATTTAGACAGACTGTGACAATACCATGTCAAAGTCCTAAAGGTTTACAGTAATGTGATTTAAAATTCATTTGCAAGCTAAGTCATTCCATTCTGCAGGCACTGTAATATGAGAAGCTTCACTATAGCCTGTCAAGGACCTTCCTAACACAGTAACATGTTACTGTACCCATTCTTCTGGAGCTTGATAAATAGAAGAATCTCGCAGTATGACAGACAGAGAAGGGTGGTAGCAAGGTTCAGCCCAGGGAACTGAGAATCCAAACAGCCTCTCCATCATGGTACTTAACATGGCAACACTATCCAGTTCTGAGTTTGGAAGTAGGAAAGTTTGTACAGATTATGACTGAACCTTAAAGGGGTTGTCCAGGCAAAAATGGACAACCCTTTTATTGTTTAAATCAGCTGGGGGCAGTGAAACAAATAAAAAAATGCAAACTCACCTGTCCCCATTGCTTCAGTGTCCTCCCACGCATCCCAGTTCTGCTTTGGTGGTGTCTTCTGGAGTTCCGCTGAAGCCACTGATTGGCCTCAGCGGTCACATAACCGCTGAGGCCAATCAGCGAAGGGCTTCCAATGTCACTACCTGTGACATCACGGGACCTCTTTCTGAGGCCTACTGAGGCCGCTGATTGTCCTCAGCAGTCACGTGACCACTGAGGCCAATCAGCGGCTTCAGAGGAACTCTGGAAGACACCGCCGGAGCAGAAGAAACGGGACGTGAGGGAGGACACCGGAGCAATGGGAACAGGTGAGTATGCATTTGTTTTTTTATTTGTTTCACTGTCCCCAGCTGATTTAAACATTAAAAAGGTTGTCCATTTTTGCCTGGACAACCCCTTTAAACAGAAAGACTTGAAAGGGTTTTCAGGATTTAAATATCTTATTGCTGGGTGACCAACACTGGAACCCCCACAGATCAGCTGACTGAAGCAGCAGCAGCACTCCTGTTAGCCCAAGCTCTGCTTCACAGGCCAGTGACATCACGTATGTTTGGCACATTGGCCAGTGTGCAGCTCAGTCTTGTTCAGGAAATGACAAGCACAGCTGCTATACAAAGTGTGGTGCTTTACTTTGCAGTCTCTTCATATGGCTGATTGGTGAGGGTGCAAGGTGTCAGACAGCACGGTTTGATATTAATGACCTATCTTTGAAAACCACTTTAAGGCCAGGGGGCCCACATGGCTTAAACGGTCCCTGCATAGTGGAAGGGATCCTAGAGAATCCCATCCACACACTGCAGAAAAATACGCGCAGCAGACACGCTGTAATTTCCAAAACCGTGGTGGTTTTGGAAATCGCAGCATGTCAAATATACCTATGGAAACACCGGAAGTTTCCCTATAAGTATAATGGAAGTAGAAACTCCACAGAGGAAACCTTTTTGTGAAAAGCACTGCAGGAAAAACTGAGATGCGGTGCCACCGTGGTTTTTCCCGCAGCGCTTTTTGCTGCGGCCCACTACATGGAGCTTTAGCCTTAAACAGCCAACATGAAGATCTTACTTTTTTAGTGCTATAAAGTCTCATTGTTTCTTTTACTATTTAATGTAAATAAATATATATATCTATATATATAGATATATATAAATATATATCTATATATATATATATACATATATATATATATATATATATATATATATATGTAATAAAATAAATTTATGTGTATGTTTTTTAATTGTAGAAAATGTGTCATAAGATTGTCAACACAAGTTGGCATTCTGTGTGTCCAAGCAGAATGTTAATTCAGTGGTACATTACTAAAAGCTTTGTCCTGGATATATAATTTTATGCCCAGGTTGGCATCCACTAAAGTTCACCTTTCATCATATCCTCTTGTAGCTTGTTCAGTTCTTTCTTATAACTAGATTTGTTCTAGATGCTGGACTCAAGGAAGTAACATATTTATCATTATGATACGTCCAGACAATATATTTCACATTTTACAAGTTGTTGCTTTAGCTCATGGATTTCCGGTAATAAAAGAGTATTTGTTGATTTTTATGAAAAGAAAATAAATGAATGCAGAGATGAAACATTCAGTCGTGCAGAAATTAAGCATGTTGTTTCCAAGGTAAGCATGCAGCTGTCTTGCTGTCACTTAATGTTTAAAAAGACAAGTCTAATAAAATGTCTACCTAAAATGCCTGACAGAATAATCCTTAGCAAACTAATGAAATTTGTCAGAATTCAAAAACCATGCATATACTGCAGTATTTTGTGTTGCTTCTGGCTAACAGGAAATCAAAAGTCCTTACCATCTGCAGAAAGATATGTTTCTGATTTTAGACTGGGGAGTTGTTAACATATCAGATGTAATTATGTCTCACTTTTACATTTTTGTAACTCTGAATTAATAGTTACATGAACTTAGTGTAAGGGGAATTATGCAAATGCATGAGAAGCGTGCATAAACATTTAATACGGTATATTGGGATCCTGGAAGAGAGTTACATTTTATTCCAGAGAAATGTGCTTGCTATTAGCATGCAGCTAGCAATAAATAATTTCATTATAGATTTAATTTACTCCTCGGTGAATTCAGTGATTCACAGAAAAATCAAATGTTTGGGACGAACATCTACTGAGAGTGAATGGAACTAATCTAATTTCATGTGTGATATAAAGGAGCTCAAGAAAAGTAACAGTGGTAGTTACATTCACACATTGATATTCTGGGTAACTGTCAGGACACATTAAATTTAATGGTTAATTCTGGTTTGTGTAATTTCATTGTTATAGAGTTTAGCACATAACATTTCTTTTTACTTTAGGGTCAAAACTTGACCATTTTTCCTAATGTAATTGCTGCTTTCTTCCTGGGTTTACTGGATATGTGGGGTCAGCATACCTCTGAGCAGTGGTCACACACAGAAAAACAAAATGTAAAAACTATATTAATAGAGTGCTACATGCACATGTCTATATTTTGGATCAGTATAACGTCAAAGATTCTGTTGTGTTAAACATCTTTTTTTGTGCTTTACTAACTACTAGTCATAACCAGTGAATAGCTGCAAATGTTTTTTATTTTGCTGTTATAATCTAATTAACATTAAGTATTGGAAACATGGTGTTAGGAACCAAACGCAGTGCCGGACAGAGTTAGTCTTAGGAAATCCAGACCCGCCCCTGTACACTAAGGTAAAACAGCACCGAACGTCTAGCACCCCCGAAATGAAGTGGAACCAGCCTCCAGAGGTCTTCACCAGAGCTCCTGATGGTGGAGTTGGACTTGGTCGCTACCTTCGGCCAGAAACACAAAAGTTCTAAGGGCACAGAGCGCACGGCGCACCACAAGTCACAGAAAGGCCAAAAACCACTCACCTGAATAAGTTTGGAGGGAGATGAGTACTGAAAGTTGGAGAACATGCAGTAACAGGTTTTCCCCAGAAGGTGGCAGCAGCGCAGTAGAATTGTCGATTAGTCCGTGTCAGCAGCAGGAGAATCTCGTAGTTCCAGAGGAGGAGATGTAAGAAGAATCAAAACAAACCGGGTCGATTTCAGGAGGTCAGGAAGTACAGAATCAGCGTTGAAGGAGAGATGGTCTGGAAGGCAAGCCGTAGTCGCAATTGGAGGGAGCAATAAACACAGAGGCAGCAGGATAGGATCGAAGGTCAGGAATGAGGAGCTGGAGGTAAGGAAGGCCGTCAGATGAAAGAGATGGGAAATGTGAAGGATTAGTCAGAGACGTCACCGGTAAGTCACTAAATGCTACTGCCCTGTATTCACCTAAATCGTCTGCAGAGCCCTGTGTAGAGCTGCTATATACCACTATACGCTCACCATATACTCATAGTATCGGTATACGAACAAGTCCAAGTTGGGGGCCCACTTGGACATGTTTGCCCCCCTGTGCTGAACCCCTAGCTACGCCTCTGGATCACAGTTAATATCACTGGTCATCTGGGAAATGATGCTGATTACTAGATTTATCTTTTCAAAAAGATTACCACTGTCCATAGGCCATGCCTTGTATTCCAGCTAAAAGATACATGTTATACATTTGGGCTTTAGAATCCCAAACCAGAGCAAATTATTGCCACTCGCCTCTTTGTTCTGGAGAAATTAAAGGTTTAACTCATTTTAGATCCGCCCACCTGAGTCCACTTCAGCTCTCCAGTGTATTGCACCTAGTGAAGTTCAGGTCAGTGCAACTTGGGGCAAATTTACTAATACTGTCTAAGGGCAACAGCACACGACGTGAAACACGGTCCGTGTGTTAGCCAGATTTACCAGATTGAACTTCGTGCTGGGAGCAGGACTCCTAGCAGTATAGTTATCTATGATGGTAGGAGTCCCTGCTTCACAGCGACATACTGTCCCATATCAATGACATCTGCTTAGGCCCCATGTAGCGTCCCGCAGCAAAAAAGCACTGCAGAAAAAACAGCACTTTTCACAGAAAGTCTGCAGAGGTTTCCTTTAGAAAGTGCAAACTTAGACTAGATGGTCTTAAACTGGGCCAGATTGTTCAAAGTTTCTGTTTGCAAAAATCTGATACAGTTTTAGAGTATTTCATCCAATGTTAAAACACTACTTACTTGACTTATTTTCTAACAAAATGCTCCATTATTTTGGTGCTTTTTTGGAAAACAGTGTTGCATATTAAACCAAATTCTTTTGGTCAAATCCTGCCCCGTCCCAGATAAGCCTCGCACACCATTTTTTGATTAGTTTATCTGCCCCGCTGTTTCACAAGTCTTGTGGTTTTTTCAGTTACAACTTTGCAAACTTAAGCCAGGCTGCCAAGTTCTGTTTTGAAAGAAGAGAGTTTTTCTTTTGAACCCTTCCAAAGAAACCATACTTCAGTATTTCTCTAATTGTACTGTCATGAACTTCAACTATTAACATGCAGAGGCCAGTAGAACCTTAGATGTGTCTCTTGGGCTTGGTCTGACCATGGGGTGAATTTGCTGGGACATTCAATTCCAAAGTTTGTCGACTGCCTTGAATATTTTTCATTTGTGAGTAATTTTACTGTAGAATAACATACTTTAAATTGTTTGGAAATGGCTGTATAGCCCTTCCCAGATTGATGGTCAGCAAAAACTAGGATCTCTAGGATCATTGCTGATACTTTTCCTCCTTGGCATTGTGTTAATGACGAAACCATTTGTTGGCGAAACACGCATCAGGCATGAGTGCTATTTCCCCCCTGAGGTGTGGTTTGAGCCCCCTTTTTTCATTCTATAATGGCACTGGGTATTTATGAAGTCTGTTTAAATATATTGTTGCTTTAGATGTCAGATTATTCTTTCTATAGGCACACTAGTGTTTATTTACAGTACTTTGTACCTTAGTTGTTTGTCTTATATCTCCTGGTGCTTGTGACTTTATATATTTGGCATTCTCCCATTGTAGTTTTTTCAAGTATTTTACCTTTTATTAGTGGTTATATTTAAGTAGATGGGTCATGCATATAATCTAATTATATTATCATTGTGGAGGGTTTTTTTGCCTTAGTTTACATGTTACTAGGAGTATCATTTGACATAAAATTTTTTGCACCTATAATAGACTTTTTAGGATCGTACTCAGTAGGTCTGGGGGTCATAATCCCCTGCTCTTTAAGGGGTGAGGGTTCTTGTATAATAGATGCTGTGTTTTGCACTGTATTGTTTGTTACCTCTCCTTGTATTTATATTTGTATAGTATATTTATTCTATGTATATGTATTTCATATTAATAAATTGTCATGAGATCTTTTGCTATTTAGGTTTTTTTTATGGTGTTAATGTATCCCTGAATTCTCAAAATGCTAAAACTTCTGCTTTTATATATGTTGTCACACTTGTTGATGGTCAATTAATCAAGGGCATTTGATCAACAGAACTCAGCTGCTACTTACCCCCTTAAATGCTATGAAACTAGTAACTTTTTCACACACTACTTCTGCATTTTAGCCTAGTTTTGGTTAAATAAATAATAATACAGTATAATTTTCCATATGTAGTTCATCAGCTTTATACCCCTGAGACAAATGTTGCAAGCAGATTATTTTTACCCAGGTGCGTACATTTACATTTATCCACATTGAACCTCATTTGCCAACTGGATGCCCAAGAACTCAGTCTGTCCAAGTTTACCTGTAACCTATGAACATATTCCATAGTCTATACCAGTGATGGCGAACCTATGACACGTGTGCCACAGGTGACATGCCAAGACATTTTGGGTGACATGCATCGGCAGCTACGTATTGTATTATTGCAATAAGCAGCTGTCAATACTTTTACACACCTGTCCACACTCTTGTCCTGGCTGCCTTCCGCTGCCTCCTCTAGGCGGCGCTACACTGACGTCATGATGCTGAAGAACACCGGGACACTACGTACAGCATCGGCAACAGCGCACCCTGGAGGCGGCAGCGGAGGGTGTCCAGGTCTGGAGCGTGGACAGGTGAGTAAAAATTATTGGCCACTACTCTGTGTGGGGGTGGGGAGATAGCAGGGGGTCATATACTGTGTATGGGGGTATAAAAAGTGTCATCAACTGTGTGAGGGTCATAAATAGGGGGATCATATGCTGTGGGGGGGGGAAGGGGTTCATATACTGTGGGGGGCAAAAAATGGTGTCACCGTGTGGGGGCTAAAAAAGGGAGTTATATACTGTGTAATGGGCCAGAAATACATATAATATAAATACATATATCAAAACTATAACTCTTTTTTCACTAGAGCTACAAATATCACAAAATTATGGATATTTCTGGATGTGACACGCCACCCGAGTTAAGCTAGGTTTTTTTTATGAATTTTGACACACTGAGCTTAAAAGCTTAGCCATCACTGGCCTATAATATACTACACACATTACACATACAGTATATGTAGATGTAGCTGTATTATAAAAATACGTATATTTATCTTAACATTTACAGTTTTCAGAAGTGAACATGTGATCAATCTAAAAAATATATATAATACACACGACAGGAGACACATCTTGAAAACTTATGATGTATTGAAAAATCATAAATTCATCAAAAATGTATTAGTAAGTATAGTATGGGATTCTTGATGACAGTTTATCAATTTTCTTTAAGTTGAAAGTTTTAGAAATGCAATGTTATCACATTTAAAAGAGAAAGCGTTTATCGCTTTGTGTTGTTGGTTTGTTACAAGTGGTGTAAAATGAGATTGAAGTGAGAACAGAATTTGCCATTACCATTAGTGCAAATTACTTTCTCATTTGGGTTTTAAGTCTGCTATGTCTTAAAAAGAACAGTATAAGCATAATGGTATAATTCTACATAGAGATTAAGACAGCCATAAACCAGTGGGATTCCAATAGACAGTTCAATTGGTCGTGAATGTAGAAATTACAGATGTATATTTATTAGCTTTAAATAGATTCTTTTATGTTGTGTTCTGTATGTGCTGTATAGATTTATCCTAGGGTTAGTAATTATCATACTTCTGAGACTTTTCTAGCCATGTAGATTAATGCTGTTCCTTCTCATTATGGATTATTTTTTTGTGGTTTAAAGGGAACTTGTCACTGTGGCAAACATATTAAAAAGGTTTACCATAGTTTTACATACAGGGGTACTGAGAGGAAAGCATGCATCACATGATCCTTCTAAGACACTCAGCAGCTCTAAGAAAGATTATGAGATACAGTCCATGATTAAGGAACAAGAGAGTATACATCTCTAATATTGTAGATTTACTAATATTGTCTAATATTTACAAAGTGCAAATACAATAATGTATGGCTTTTAGTATTGCATACTTGGTGACAAACCCTCTTTAAAGGAGTTGGCCAGGAAAAAAAAATATTTTTTAAAAACAGCCCCACACCCTTCTCTGCAATCCATTAAAATCCCCCACATACTTCCAAACCTGTTTCTCATGGCTAATTCACTTCTTCACTTCCTTGGCTTCCGTTCCTACTCCTTCCATTCTGTATCACAGAAACCAGTTACAGTACCACAACTGTCCCTGCATAGCCTCCATTACCCTCTCTCCAATAACCCTTCCACCAACTGCATATTGAGTGGCTCCTTCCCGAGTCTTGCACCCTTCATACTGAGCCCATTATATTATGGTCTTGAACCTCTGCCCCCTGTATCGCCAGGTCAATGATGAGGCGCCACACTCTGGTTGAACCAGAAGTGTCTGATAGCTAGAGAACAGCTCATGTCATTGGAAGTACCGAAATCTGCACTGGAGGGAGTGAGATTAAAGAAATGTGGGTTAATTCTAATACAAGTGCATTGTAAAGATTCTTATAGGGACATGTCATGTCATACTAAGAGATATGTTACTTCCTGGACAACCCCTATAAAGAAGGCAGTCTAAAGATGTAGCAACGACCTGTTGATTGATTTACTTTGCCCCAAAATTTTGTACCAAATCTTTTCACATTTTTTGTGCAAGTAGAAACATTTTAAGTCATGGTCCCTTCCCAGTTAAACTGCAACCCCATGTAGAGCTAGGTGCTAAATGTCTCTAAAACACATAAATGTAGTGCATAGCATATAGTATAGTGTTTGGTTGCAAGTTAAACAAGACTTTTGACACATTTTGCTTAGAAAATCTCCTACATAAAAATTTCAGAGCTCCTCACTAGCTGTGAGGGATCATGTGATAAATGACACACTGCAGATTCACACTCCATCTTGTTTGGCACCTTGGGATGATTGATTAATAGGCTTATTCATATTAAAGTCATCAAAATGATGGTCTAGGGCAGAGGTCCCCAACCACCGGTCTGTGGACCAGGACCGGGCTGTTGGGGGTTCTTTGCTGGTCCGCGGGGCGGCGGGCTGGCCTCAGTCTTAGCTGGATACTTCGCGCTAGGCCATATTGCTATGGTAACGTGTAAACTATCGGGTAGCACGGCGTCCTGTAGCTGTTAAGGACGCCGCGCTACACGATAGTTTACACGTTACCATAGCAACATGGCCTAGTGCAGCATCCCAGAGGCTGCTGCTTTTTATTTGTTTGTCTTTGTGCCTGTGGGTTTTGTGTTGGTACGTCCCATTCTATGTTAAATGTATTGTTTGCAGCTTTTCACTGTATTTTTCCCCCTGCAGTATTCAAAATCTAGCCTTGGTTTAGCCCTGGCCTATCACAGGCCACTGGGCGGGGTTGTGGGTAGACTTCATCTTCCCGGCGACAGTTGGTCTCTTCAGTCTAGTGTGTGCAATTGACTGGAGAAGCTGTGCAGATCTTGCTTGCCAAAGGCTCTGGACTGAGGGTCAACGGTTGCTTCCACAGCCCCAGGAGGGATATCATCTGCCCCAGGCTCAACTAAAGACAGCTCAGAGCAAGGGAGAAGTGTTGTCAGTACTTTTGGACTTATTCGGTGCCGTGCCAGGATGAGCAGGAGGGGACCCTGACAGGAGAAACTCGTTCGGGCCTAGTTTACAGGTAACCAGATCCCTGTCAGGACTCCCTGTGGCTCCATCCCCAGTGTACCTGGCTGGGAGAGGCGTGAGTGGAGGAGTAGTGGTGGACTATATTACAGAGCCTGTAACATCCCTGGGAACCCTCCTAGAACCAAGGCTGGGGGTTGGACACTGTAGAACTTCTACCCCCATTTGGAAGCCTTTATTGGCTGTGTAAAGACTCTACCTTGTGGATTTACTGTGGACTCTGTGTTTGTGCCGGAGCTGTTTGTCGCTACCTGCCTGGATTATAATTGCAAAAACTGTGGACTGTTGGACTGTTGCCAAGTTAAGCCACTTTATTGAAAGCCGAGGGACTGTCAGCCATTGTCTGGACTGTGTTTTCTGCTGCGACATCACCGGAGCACGAGAGTCCAGCCCATGAGGGGCTAACTCCAGCCTCAGATGGAGCTGCATCATTTAAAATTCCACAGCTACGCAGGGGTTAACCACCAACCGGCCAAACCTGCGTTCAGGCGGGAAAGACTTACATCAGAGGTGGGTCAGCCAAGTTCCTCCCCTCTATTCAAAAGGAGACCAACCCGAAGCCGCTGGCGTCAGCAGGACAGCCCTGCCTAGAGGACAGCATCACCGGTCTGTCAGCCCTGCAGGGTCTCCAGTGGCTGCTGCATCTCCTGTGGCCTCCATTCCTACTTCTATGACTTCCATCACACCGGCTCAGAGAGGAGAGGTCCCCTCTCCAACTGGAAGCGCCCCGGGAAAAATAACTACTACCACCACCATCCGGTAGTGCTGCAGGACCCCCCTTGACTCTGTCCGGCTCAGGAGTGAGGCTGGAGTGGATGGTGAGTGTGCTCGGACTAGTAGATGGCGCATCCTCAGCTATTACAACTCCCATCCTCCAGTCTCCTCCATCTGAGTTGCGGCACTTGCGCGAAGTATCCAGCCTCGGTGTCTAGCGATTCGTCATGTCCGCTCGGATGCTCATGTCACGCCCACCTGCCCCGCAGAGCATCCCGGCGAATCCCAGATCTTGTGCTACCTCTGGAGGCTGCTTTCTTCCTCCCCTTTTCATACTTACTGACTGCCGGCGGTGAAACGCTGGTCCCGAGGGGTGCTCTGCCGCCATCTTCTATTGCCGACGCTATTCGTGCTCTCCTCTACAGGCTGGGGCACGGATATTTGTCAGCGCACGGGCGCCACACACCTGACAGGAAACTCCTTCGGTGGCTGCTCAGTACCCCTAACTGCACGACCTATGGCAACAACATCTCAACAGCCCTACAGGTAAGAGATAGTGATTTTATCCACATTGCCATATATCACTATCCAGCACTAGCACATCCCTCTACTACTCCTCCTGGCACCCCTCTATTTCCTCAGCCACTCCTCCACATTTGCCTACAGTGATCCCTGCTGCCAATCTTCTCACTGTGCACTGTCTCTAGTCTTAAAGTTCCAGACTGCCTTGCTACCACCCCACATTAGGTCCTCCATTAACTTCTCGTGGCAACTTTGTTTTTGTATTTACTGACAGCTGCTTTACTACTTTACTGTACGTCACATTTCTTTCATGATGACAAGACGAAAGATCAAGTTAGAGGTCCCCAGGAAACTTACAGACTTTTCCAGTACTCAAGCTTTAATGGAGGACTCTAACTCACAGAGTACAACTGTCTTTTACATACTATGGCTCCTCTCCTCTATGGGCGGACCTGCATCCTGCATTAGAAGTTGCCTCTGTCTCTGCTCCTCAATTTCCTGAACAAATTGGAAATGCTGCTGAATCTGATAAACGTTATGCCACTCACCTAACGCCTCGACAACAAGTGTTAGAGTTAATCCTCCATTGTGTAATCCTCCATCTTGTATCTGTCATCCATTTTGTATTCTATTATATATAATGAAAATTATTGTATGTTACGAGGTGAAGTCACTTTGAGTGTGAAAGGATGTAGACACAAACGTTTGTGTCTAAGCTGCTGATTCTTATCTCGGGGGCTTCTTTGTGAGAGGATGCATCTGTGTCCTGTGTATTTTCTTCTGTGAATGAAAAATATACCTATTGTTCTTGTAATGTCTGGGCATGTTCCCAGAAAAGCTCTATAAGTACTGAAGATTTTGCACAATAAAATCAGAATTCATTTGATGCACAAGCAAGCTGTGTGTGTGTAAAGTGTCTTCTCCCAGGCCTGCAATATTAACATCAATTCAGAACCCTACATACTCCAGAGGGAACCCTTTGTTGTCCCTAACACAAGCAAAGGCCCGGCTTCCAAAAAACCATTATCAGAAGGCGCCCAGCCTTTCTCTCAAACTCTACTAAATCCGCAGTATGATTTGTCCTTTTTTCCGTTTAACAATGATCCCCTGTGGCCACCCTCAAAGAAACACTGGTGGTGCTTCAAAATGGCATCAACCATAATGTTACATTGAGCGCTGTATACAGCGCTATGGGCGCTGCCATCTTGCGGCTGCCCTCTGACCCGGCGGTCATGTGATCTGCCGGGTGCAGCGTCTGCAATAGCTGCTGGGTCCTACAGGGGAAAATCAGCCTCCCCAAATAAAAAAAACAGTGATCAGATGTCCCCAAAGGTCTATTATAACCTTATGGGGACACAATGTAAAGAAAAAATAAAAAAAATTAATAGAAAAGTAAAAAAAAAAAATAAATAAAATAATTAAAAAATAATAATAATACGCCAATAACATGCTCTTATTACAGGTTTTAGCCCCACCCCCGACGACACCATAAAAAATAAAAATTATCGTAACGGAGAGGAAAAACTATTTAAAAAAAAAATGAAAAGTGAAAAACGGACACGTTTTCCCTTCTCTTTTGTTTATATTTTCCCATGAAATGAAATGAAAAACACATGGAAAAATAAAAACAACATAAAAATAAAGCCCCATGTGTCACCGAAAAAAAGACGCAGAAATTAGTGGAATAACGCAAATGATAAAAATGTTATAGCCCTCGAAACCACACATACAAAAAACCCGAAAATGTGTCTGGTCTGGAAGGGGGGTAAAGCATCTGGTATGGAAGTGGTTAAGGAACTTATAATGTTTACCTCCTATAAAATTGGTCTCTATGCGGATGATGTAACTAACCCGCTTGTTTCTGTCCCTGCCATTCAAAACACTCTATCCAACTTTGGAGCAGTGTCCTATTATAAGGTTAACGCTGCCAAACGCTGTCTTCACTTTCCTCTAGATTCCCGTACCAATAGCAAGACAGCCCACTACCCTACCTGGGGGTCTCCCTGACTAGCCCTAGCTCAGCACTATATTCGTTTAACTGTGAGTAGTAGTCAAGATGTTAATATTGCCGGTCATATTTTATGTGTTCAGGACAGTTGCTATTTCCCTTCCTGCCTCCTACTTTATTAGTTTGCTGGGCCTCCTTAACAATTTCATTTAGTGATGATCATAGTTTCTAGATCTGCATGGTCCTTCCTTCTTAGAAGTGGTAGAAGAGATAACATCAAATCTATAAAATCCCTGCCGTTACAGTACCTCTTTGCCTTCTAACCCTCCATCCCGATACGTAACTGGATAGCCCAGGGGATCACACATATCAGAAATTTACTATGAGAAGGTGTACGGACTTTTCAGGATCTTTCTAATGGATACTGTCTTCCACATAAAGATTTTTATAAGTACCTACAGGTGAGAGATATCCTAAGACCTTCTTTGCTCTCAAGTCAATTCTTCCCTCACTCGGCCTACTCCCATTTCACAGTTGAAGCAGGGAAATCAAAAGGGTCTGTGTCCTTTTATTCCGCACTAATATGTGGGCCCTCTGTAGCCATACCGGGAAACCGATTTGCAGACACAACTTCCACTTTCTGAATGGAATGTGGGTCTTCTCTGGGTGTCAACTCTTGCTTAGATGGTACAGAACCCCTTTACAACTTCCTGGCTACTTGCCTCTATGTTGGCGAGAATGTGGTCAACCTGGCTCCTACCTCCATATGTGGTGGGAATGCTCCTCTGTGTACAACTTCTGGTTGGTGGTCTCCCATTTTATTTATACTGTTACTCAAGCTATCCTTTCTATGATAGCCCCCTTGGTGTTGTGCTATGTAGGCCTAGACTCCACCCAATAGCCAGCTAGCAAAGGTGGGCAACATCATCCTGGCTGCTCGCTTATTAATTGCTAGTTTCTTGAAAGTCAACACCCCTCTAACAACTAGCGAACTGTATGGCTCGATGGCCAATCCTTCCTTATTTCATTTTATAAATTTTAACACCGTAGTAGGAATTATTTCACAATAGTTGCTTTATTACATTTATTGTTCATGTGTTTTATTAATACTTCATTAAAGACAAGCCGCTTATATTTCTGTACACCAGCTGCTTGGACTGCTCTGTATTAATGTTTTCTGCACCGTCCTTCTATTGTACCAAATGTCTTATACATATGTAACATCCTTGCCAGTTTGGGCTTCGGCGACATTATTCTCCAGCCGCATGCTATGGCGCAGGAGACGTGTCCGGCTATGATTCTTTGCTTTAGCTTCTTGTCTGAACAATGCTCTATTCCTTTACCTCTGTAATTAATTTTCCACCACACCCATCTCTTACGTCTCTGTTCCCCTCTGATCCTCAAATAGTTAATCTCAGCCTTACTTGGGTGATTGACTTCTTTTCTTCCAATCAATTCTGGGGCGGGTTCTTTCTTCCTATTTATGTTTTTTCCACACTCACCTTAGTGCTTGCTATTTGCCTTTCTGTGCGTGCTGGCTTTATACTGTTCCTCTTTGTATTTACATTTCTGACCTGGGTTTTCTTGTGACTACTCTCTTGGATTCTGATTCTTTACTGCGTTGCTTCACTGGTTCTGACCCTTTGGCTAGCTGACCTCCCGTTTGTTGTTGTTTGTCTTGTCTGCGTTGTGTGTTATCACCTATATCATACGAAGGGACTGCCGCCCAGTTGTCCTCTGCCGCCTAGGGCATTGAGGCAAGTAGGCAGGGGGTGGGTTCAGTTTAGGACTCACTGTCTTGTCGTTCCCCCTCCTTCCAGGGTTCACCGGCAGCTACTGGGGAATTGCTCTTCTAGCAATTTCCTTACAGCATGTTTGTAACTTGTCAAAAATTTTTAATAAAATTGAAAAAAAAAAGGAGAAGTGTTAATATTTTATTTTTGTCAATTAAAAAAATGAAGTGAATGAACAAAAGAGAAATCTAAATCAAATCAATATTTGGTGTGACTGCCCTTTGCCTTCAAAACACCATCAATTCTTCTAGGCATACTTTTATACAATGTTAAAAGAAACATGGCAGGGAGGTTGGAGCTTGCTCAAATTCTTCTGTCTCTTCATGTAATCTCTGACAGACTTGATGTTGAGAGATCAGGGCTCTGTGGGGGCCATATAAGCACTTCAAGGGCCCTATCCTGCAAAGGGTGGACACATATTAGTTTGACTTAGTTTTCTCTTTCGTCCATTCATTTAATTTTGTTGTCAATTGACTCACAGTACTGTCCATAATAAGAATTTCGAGGATTTTGTCTTCTTTAGAAGACATATAATGACTTATTTAGCTAGTTTGGATTTACACAGTAACATATAAGCTGCAGTTTGGAGATCTCAGTAACATAAAAGTTGCAAAAAAAAAAATGATAGCATGTCAGTTAAGTTATCCCAAAGACAAAGCCTGGAGGCAAAACGCGTGTCGGGGTATTTGTGTATCTGGTGGGTAAGTATAGGGTTACATTGCTTCTCATAATGTCTATTTTTGTGTACATATGGCTGTGTTTGTAGAAGCCTGCTTTTGCTGTTATGCACTATGCTAGTTATTTTTCAGGCTGACTTTTCTTACATTTCCATTTTGCATCCATGTGCTTATATTTGTTACATTGTTAAGCGGTGTCCCCCCTCATTTTACCACCTGATCACATTTACATGTGGTAGTTTCTTTAGTCACGTGACCTCTTTCCCCATATTTGCTATTTTTGTATTTATTTTTGTAATTAATAAACATGAGATTTTTATATTATCTTTTGGTGGACTTGTTTTGTATTTTTAGTATATCTATATTTGTTCCACTACTGTGCTATTGTTTTGCTATTAGCCCATCTTCTAGTTTTTTAAGTTATCCCAAAGAGTAAAGCTAGTCAAAAATAGATTAATTTAAAATTTAGATTAATGTTGGCCAAACCTGCCATAATCATTGCAACTAGTTGAACATCTATAATGTAAGCAAGTCTACCAACTGTCTCCATATACAGTGGGGGAAAAAGGATTTAGTCATCCCCCAATTGTGCAAGTTTTCCGACTTAAAAAGATGAGAGAGGCCTGTAATTGACACCTGGCACCTGTTTGAAATTGTTATCAGTAGAAAAGACACCTGTCCACAACCTCAAACAGTCACACTCCAAACTCCACTATGGTGAAGACCAAAGAGCTGTGGAAGGACACCAGAAACAAAATTGTAGACCTGCATCAGGCTGGGAAGACTGAATCTGCAATAGGCAAGCAGCTTGGTGTGAAGAAATCAACTGTGGGAGCAATAATTTGAAAATGGAAGACATACAAGACCAATGATAATCTCTCTCGATCTGGGGCTCCACTCAAGATCTCACCCCGTAGGGTCAAAATGATCACAAGAACGGTGAGCAAAAATCCCAGAACCACACAGGGGGACCTAGTGAATGACCTGCAGAAAGCTGGGACTAACGTAACAAAGGCTACCGTCAGTAACACACTACACCACCAGGGACTCAGATCCTACAGTGCCAGACGTGTCCCCCTGCTTAAGCCAGTACATATCCAGGCCCATCTGAAGTTAGCTAGAGAGCATTTGGATGTTCCAGAAGAGTATTGGGAGAATGTCATATGGTCAGATGAAACCGAAGTAGAACTGTTTGGTAGAAACACAACTTGTTGTGTTTGGAGGAGAGTGAATGCTGAGTTGCATCCAAAGAACACCATACCTACTGTGAAGCATGGGGGTGGCAACGTCATGCTTTGGGACTGTTTCTCTGCAAAGGGACCGGGACGACTGATCCGTGTACATGACCTCTGTCATTGCCAACAAAGGATATATAACAAAGTATTGAGATGAACTTTTGTTATTGACCAAATACTTATTTTCCACCACATTTTGCAAATAAATTCTTTAAAAATCAGACAATGTGATTTTCTAGATATGTTTTCTCATTTTGTCTCTCATAGTTGAGGTCTACCTATGATGTCAATTACAGGCCTCTCTCATCTTTTTAAGTGTGAGAACTTGCACAATTGGTGGCTGGCTAAATACTTTTTTCCCCAATGTGCATGTTTAACAAGAGGGTATTTTAGTAGCTGCATCCATGTTTTGTGTGTTTTGGACTTAATAGGACCTTTTTTTCTTATCTCATACAACCCCTGTAATAATTGTGTGATCAGAAGTTATTAGTGCTGTAACTCAAATACTACTTTAGGCTAAGGCCCCTCATTACAGAAAAGCTGCTTATTTATTGCAAATTTTGATGTGTTTTTTTGAGGCAAAGCCAGGAGTGGATTGAGCAGAAGGGAGAAGTATAAGTGCTTCCTAGATACACACGTGGACAAAATTGTTGGCACCCTCATTTAATGAAAGAAAAACCCACAATGGTCACAGAAATAACTTGAATCTGACAAAAGTAATAATATATAAAAATTCTATGAAAATGAATAAATGAAAGTCAGACATTGATTTTCAACCATGCTTCAAAAGAAAACTCATGTAACAGACCTGGACAGAAATTATGGTACCCTTAACTTAATATTTTGTTGCACAACCTTTTGAGGCAATCACTGCAATCGATTCTTGTAACTATCAATTTGGCTTCTGCACTTCTCAACAGGTATTTTAGCCCACTCCTCATATGCAAACTGCTCCAGTTGCCTTGGGTTTGAAGGGTGCCTTTTCCACACGGCATGTTTCAGCTCCTTCCAAAGATGCTCAATAGGATTTAGGTCAGGGCTCATAGAAGGCCACTTCAGAATAGTCCAATGTTTTCCTCTTAGCCATTCTTGGGTGTTTTTAGCTGTGTATTTTGGGTCATTATCCTGTTGCAAGACTCATGACCTGCGACTGAGACCAAGCTTTCTGACACTGGGCAGCACATTTCTCTCTAGAATCCCTTGATAGTCTTGAGATTAAATTGTACCCTGCACAGATTCAAGACACCCTGTGCCAGATGCAGCAAAGCAGCCCCAGAACATAACAGAACCTCCTCCATGTTTCACAGTAGAGACAGTGTTCTTTTCAAGATATGCTTCATTTTTCCATCTGTGAGCTGATGTGCCTTGCCAGAAATTTATATTTTTGTCTCATCTGTCCATAGGACATTCTCCCAGAAGCTTTGTGGCTTGTCAACATGTAGTTTGGCAAATTACTTTTCTCATATTCAAGTTATTTCCGTGACCAATGTGGGGTTTTCTTTCATTAACCCCTTAAGGACCCAGCCCAAAAGTGCGTTAAGGACCAGGCCTCGTTTTTCAAAACTGACGTGTGTCACTTTATATGGCAATAACTTTGAGACGTCTTAATTTACACAAGTGATTTTGAGATTGTTTTTTCGTGACACATTGTACTTCATGTTAGTGGTAAACACTAATGAATATTTTTGTATTTATTTATAAAAAAATAGGAAATTTGATGGAAATTTGGAAAAAAATCGCAATTTTCAAAATGTGAAATGCTCTGCTTTTCAGATAGATAGTCATACCACCCAAATACATTAATACATATTATCTACCATATCTCTGCTTTATATCGGCATTATCTTTTAATCGTTCTGTAATTTATTTTGGATGTTAGAAGGCTTACAAGTGTAACAGCGATTTTGCAGATTTACAAGAAAATTTCCCAAACTAATTTTTTATGGACCACTTCAGTTCTGAAGAGGATTATAAAGGCCTATATATTAGAAACCCCCATAAATCACTGCATTTTCAAAACTGCACCCCTCAAATAATTCAAAATAACATTTGGGAAGTTTGTTAACCCTTTAAGAATTTCACTGGAATTAAAACAATATGGAGGTGAAATTTAGACATTTAATTTTTTCCCACTAATTCCTTAATTTAGCCCTAAAATTAACACATTCACAAAGGGTTAAAGGAAAAAATGCATCTCACAGTTTGTTATGCAATTTCTCCCGAGCACGGAAATATCCAACATGTGGGTGTAAACTGATGTTTGGGCAAATGGCAGTGTACGGAAGAGAAGGAGCGACACTTGGCATCTGAAAAGCAGATTTTGCTGGAATAGTTTTCAGGTGCCATGTCTCATTTGCAAAACCCCTAGAGTACCAATACAAACGAAAACCCCAAAAAGTGACCCCATTTTGCAAACTACACCCCTCACAGAATTCATATAGGGGTATAGTGAGCATTTTGACCTTACAGTCGTTTCACAGATTTTGCTAACACTGGGATGTATAAGTGAAACATTACTAAAATGTCACTTTATCCCCAAAGTTTTCATTTTCACAATGAGTTAAAGGAGAAAAAGCACCCCACAGTTTGCAAAATAATTGCTCCTAAACACAGCAATACCCCATATGTGGTCGTAATCTGCTGTATGGGTACATGGCAGGGCTCAGAATGGAAAGAGCGCTATTTAGCTTTTGGAGAGCAGATTTTGCTGGAATAGTTTTCAGGTACCATGTCGCATTTGCAGAGCCTCCAAAGTACCAATACAGTGGAAACCCCCTAAAAGTGACCCCATTTTGGAAACTACACTCCTCACAGAACATATCAAGGGGTATATTGAGCATTTTGACCCTACAGCTGTTTCACAGATTTTATTAACATTGGGACATTAAAATGAAAAATTACTTTTTTTCCAATAAACCGTCAATTTAGCCCCAAATTTTTCATTTTCACAAGAGGACAAAGGAGAAAAAGCACCCCAAAGTTCGTTACACAATTTCTCCCGAACACATAAATGCCCCATATGTGGTTGTAATCTGCTGCATGGGTACATGGCAGGGCTCAAAATGGAAAGAGCGCTATTTAGCTTTTGGAGGGCAGATTTTGCTGGAATAGTTTTCGGATGCCATGTCGCATTTGCAGAGCCCCTAAAGTACCAATATAATACAAACCCCCAAAAAGTGACCCCATTTTGAAAACTACACCCCTTATAGAATTTATCTAGGGGTATGGTGAACATTTTGACCTCACAGCTGTTTCACAGATTTTATTAACATTGGGACATTAAAATGAAAAATTACTTTTTTCCCAATAAACCGTCAATTTAGCCCCAAATTTTTCATTTTCACAAGAGGACAAAGGAGAAAAAGCACCCCAAAGTTCGTTACACAATTTCTCCTGAACACATAAATGCCCCATATGTGGTTGTAATCTGCTGCATGGGTAAATGGCAGGGCTAAAAATGGAAAGAGCGCTATTTAGCTTTTGGAGGGCAGATTTTGCTGGAATAGTTTTTGGATGCCATGTCGCATTTGCAGAACCCCTAAAGTACCAATATAATGGAAACCTCTCAAAAGTGACCCCATTTTAGAAACTACACCCCTCAAGGAATGTATCAAGGGGTATTATCATTTAGAGCCTAAAAATGCTTCCCAAAAATTAATGTACAAAGTGAAAATTAAAGTTTTTAAAGAAATATCCAATTTCAGTGCCTAATACGTTGCGGCCACTTTGTGGCATCAGAGACATGCACTCCTAAAACTATTAAGTGGGCTATCCCAGGGACAAAAAAAATTATATATGTGGGTATAAACTGCTGCTTGGGCACGCAGCAGGGCTCAGAAGGGAAGGAGCACTGTGGTTTTTTTTAGCTTTTGGAGTACAGATTTAGAGGGACTTTCTGGTCGCCATGATATTTTTGCAGAGCCCTGGAGGTGCCAGTAAATTGGAATTCCCCAAGAAGTGACCCCCATTTTGTAGGGGAAATTTTAGGGTCTCTGCAAATGTGACATGGCGTCCAAAAAGACAACAATCTAAATATGCGCTCCAAAAGCACATAGCGCTCCTTCACATTTGTGCCCTGCTGTGTGCCCAAATGACAGTTTATGCCCACACGTATGACACTGGTGTACCCAGGATAACATACTTAACAATGCCATATGTGGGTATAAACTGCTGTTTGGGCACAGCCAGGCACAGAAGGGAAAGAGCGCTATTTTGGTTTTTAGAGCACAGTTTGCTTTTTGGACACCATGACACTTTTGCAGAGACCATGAATTGTCAGTAAAGTGGAATCCGCAGACATGTCACCCCATTTTGGAAACTATACCCTTCAAGGGATTTATCAAGTGGGGTAGCGAGCATTATTAACCCTTAAGTGTTGCATTCTTTTAATTTCCAAAAATGAATGCGCAGCTGATAATGAAAAGTTAAAAATGAAATTTTTCTATAGATACGCCATTTCAGTGCCCGATATGTTGTGCCCAGCTTATGTCTGCACAGACACACACTCCAAAAACTGGTGATCGGGGATCCCGGGCACAACAGCTTTTGGAGCGTTCATCTCTGATACAAGCCGGGCACAACATATTACGCACAGAAATGTCGTATTCCTGGAATAATTGTCATTTTCACCTTTCATCATCAGCTGCCTATTCATTTACGGATAATAAATTATAGCAACACTTGGGGGTTAAAAATGCTCACTGTACCCCTGGATAAATTCCTTCAGGGGTGCAGTTTCCAAAATGGGGTGACATGTCAGGGGATTCCACTGTACTGGCATTTCAGCTCTGCAAAAGTGCAATGGCGTCCAAAAACCAAATAGCGCTCCTTCCCTTCTGTGCCCGGCTGTGCCCAAACAGGAGTTTATACCCATATATCACATTAAGTACCTTATCCTGGGTACACCAGTGTCATACATGTGGGTATAAACTGCGGTTTGGGCACACAGTAGGGCACAGAAGGGAAGGAGCGCTATGTGGCTTTTGGAGCGCAGATTCAGATGTTTGGGATCTGGATGCCATGTCATGTTTGCAGAGCCTCTAAAGTACCAGTAAAGTGGAATCCCCTAGGGAATGACCCCATTTTGAAAACTGCACTCCTCAAAGAATTTATCAAGGGGTGTAGCGAGCATTAGTATCCCAGACGTGACTGCACAGCGGATGAGGAAAAGTGAATGAATATGTAAGCTGTGCGTAGTACATTGGGTACACTAAATTCCCTACTATTTCCCCAGTAGTTCCTATTATTGGGGAGTCACTCTGGGGGTCACTTCTGGTTTATTATCCCTCATAAGCTCTAAATCTGGGGTGTACCCTAATATACGCTCGCACAGCTTATACATTCCCTTCCTGCCGCAGCCAGTTATGCTCTAATGATTTGGCGATTTTTGGGGTTTTTGTCTTCACATTGTACGAGTTATATTTTCTTTATTTCTCTGGTGATGTAGCCATATGAGGGCTTGTTGTTTGCAGGGTGAGATGTATTTTTTAATGACATCATTTTTAGGTGCTTACAACTTATTAAATAAATTTTATTAACTCTTTCTTGGTGGATTAAAAAACAACCCCATCAATTCTGGCACTGCGTTTTATCTTTTAAATTTTTCACCATGCAGCGTAGAGCATAAGTAACATGTTATCTTTATTCTGCGGGTCGGTACGATTATGGCGATACCTCATTTATACTGTTTTTTTATGCAATACCAAATTTGCTGAACAAAAACCCATTTGGGGACATAAATCAATTTTTTTTTGCATCGCCATCTTCTAAGATGCGTAGCATTTTTATTTTTCAGTTTAGAGAGTTGGTTTAGGGCTTATTTTTTGTGGTACAACCTGTGCTTTTTATTGGTACTGTTTTGGGGTACATATGACTTTTTGATCACTTTTTATGGCATATTTTGTAAGGTGAGATGGCGAAAAATCGTTACTTTTGGCGGGTTTTTTCCGTTTTTTTTTCCCCGACTTTCACCGTGTACATTAAATATGGTTTCAGTTTTATTGTACAGGTTGTTACGGACGCAACGATACCAAATATGTATTGTTTTTATTAATTTTTAGGTTTATTTTTTATATAATTCATTTTATATAGGAAAAGGGATTTTTTGGGGCTTTATTCTTTTATTAATTTTTTTTCACATACTTTATTGTTTTTTTTTTCACTTTTTTTTTACTTTTTCTTGTGTCCCATTAGGACACCTGATGCTTTGATCTCTGGCTCAGTACTATAGACTGCAAGACACGAGCATACATGTGTCTTGCAGCCTATACAGGAAGTCAGCGCTATGGAAACACAGCGCTGACTTCCTGAGGTCTCGGCAGTATCAACCAGGTACTGTAGGCTCCAGGCAGCCTGGGGTCACTTGGCAGACCCCGGGCTGCAGATTAGAGATATCGGCACCCCCCCGATCTCGCCGCGGGGGGGTGCCGGGGGGGTCGGCAAGACGGCGGGTCATGTTTGACCGCGGCATCCAAGGGGTTAAAACCGCCGATCGGAAGTTATGGCCGACCGGGGGTTATGGAGCAGGGTGTTAGCTGTCAGATACAGCTAACACCCGGGCCCGCTCCGCCCGCTCAGAGTGGCGGGCGGCCGGCCTCGGGCGTAGTATTACGTCCTGGTGCGCGAAGTACCTAGCGCCCAGGACGTAATAGTACGTCCAAGGTCGTTAAGGGGTTAAACGAGGGGTACCAACAATTTTGTCCACGTGTGTATTTCCCATTCCTTCTGTAACCACTACTAGGTTTGGTACAAAAAAAAACAAAAAACAGCAAAATCTGCAACAAAAAACGTGCTTTAGGCTGAGGCCCCAAGTTGCGGAAAAGCAGCTTTTTTTGTTGTACATTTTGTTGCGGTTTTTTGTACCAAAGTCAGGAGTGGATGCAGCAGAAGATAGAAGTATAAGAACTTCCTATATATTTCCCATTCCTTTTTTTGCCATTGTTGGCTTTGGCTCAAAAAACTGCAACAAACTCTGCAACAAAAAAAGCTGCGTTTCCGCAATGTGGGGCCTTAGCCTTAAGGTCCCTTGTCTAGAGCGAGTCCATCCTTTTAATCTTTACTACGCTATAACTATTTTATAATGTCCATAAGATTCTTTTTACTTTTACTTTTTATTATATGTGAGAACAAATGAAATGGGTTTTCTTGATTTTCCTAACAAAGTGCTAGCATTTCTTAAGAATGTTTCTTGACCCCAAAGTGTTATTTCCCAATGGACATAGAGAAGAGATGATAACATTAGATTGTACCTTGCATCAAACAAATATCTGGTTAATTCCTATTAAATGCTAGAGAGCATTCACAGAAAGCATTGTATTAAGAACCATTTTCTGTATTTTAAAAGTCAGTTCTGTCTGCAGTGTGATGCAGGTAAATACATCAGATTGACAGAACACAAACTAAAAGCTTCTGTGCACATCTATTTTTAAATTGTATCTGGAAGAAGCATAAAATGACTAGAGTGATATAAAGAGGATGTATAGAAGAGTAGAAAAAGTAGCAAATAATGTATTGTAAGTTTCATAGTATTGCAACAGGATGTGAATAAGCCTATATTTGTATGATACAGACTATATAAATGCTATTTCAATGGATCACCTCAAATTAGTTTGGCAATATCCATAGGGGGCCTAACCCAGAGGAGTACTCCCTCTAATTTTGTGGTTTCAATTACCCATTTACAAATTTGTAGTGGTTGAAAGAATGGCCCTTAGGACACAACATAATGTTAAGTGAACAATTATTCAGAAATTACCATTTAAAACTGATGTCTGTACCAAGAATAAGAAGAAGCAGATTTGTTTTTTGTCAGATGAAATGTTTATTTTTTGTCCAAACCATATTAGAAAACTCAAAAAAAATCTTCAAAAAGGCAAGGATCTGACTGACCTTCACAAGGGTCATATTGTGATAGCTTGATGACTCGGTCATAACAACTCCAAAATGCCAGGTCTTGTGAGGTATTCTCGGTAACCAGTGGTCCAAGGAAGGACAACTGACCCAGTAACCAGTTGATAGACACTGAAGGCTCATTGAGGGAGCAAAGACTAGTATTTTCTGTCTAATCCTGCTGAATTTCTGTAGCAAAAATTGTTGGCTATGACACAAAGTTGTGTCAAACAGTGCATGGCAGCTTGCTTTGTGGCTGCATAGTCAGGGTACCTATGATGTTCACTGTCCAACCCTGAAAGAACCTTCAATGGATATGTGAGCATCAGAATGGGATAATGGTGATCTGTTAAACCACATGTTTATGTCATGTGGATGGCTAGGTGCTTGTGCATGGTTTACCTGGAAAAAAGATGACACTATGGAAAGAAGGCAAACAAGCAAGGAAAGTGTGATGCTTTGGGCAATGTTACAGACCAAGTACAGATGTATCCAACCAGTTTTGTTAAAGATTCCAGTTCCTCATGAACCTAATTTGAGGCTGTGATTAACCCCCCCCCCCCCCGCACTGAATAGCTATACATTTACATATATATGATAGTTAGCCTATCACTTTGTGATAACTTTAACATAAAATCAAGTTGTTTTTAGAAAAAGTTACTTAATTTGTGACACACATACAGCATCTGAGCATGACCAACCAAGAGGACAGGTAAAGAAAGACAGATCTATATACATTTTCATTGCAATGGTATTTCCTAATTTCAGTGACCTCTTTCTGCAAGATAATGTACCTTTCTACATGTAAAAAAAATATTCAGGAATAGTTTGTGAGTCATAAGAAAGAAATCAATGTCAAAATGGCCACTGAATTCCCCAAATCTCATTCTGGTAATGGACCTGTGGGAAGTGCTGGAAAAGCAAATTCAATTCATGTAGGTGCCAAAATGCAGTTTACAGATCTGAAAGCATTTGCTGGTACCAGATACACAGGACACCTTCAGGGGTCTTGTAAAGTTAATTTCTCAATGGGTCAGAGCTGCTTTGGTGGCATTAGGGGGACTGACACAATTATAGGAAGGAGGTTTTAATATTATGATTAATCGGTGTCACAAGACATGAAGCTTGTGTACAACAATACATTTCATTTGTCAGAAAGTTGCTTTTACAAAAAAGTAAGTTATTAAGCATACTGTATATAGGTAGCACAGCACAGCAATATCCTATATATGATGTCATGCACTCTGTATGTATGATGCAGTCAAGGGAAATCCACAGTTCACTCTTTTAAGAGTCCATAGTTTTACAGATCAAGACATAGTAAAAAAAAAAAAAAACAGAAGGTCCTTAGAAGGTCTTACAGTTAGGTAACTACCTCAGATGTACAACAGCACACAACAGATTCTAATATTTCATTATTTAACAAACATGAAGACAAAATGGAGAAGACATGGATGGTTGCAAAACAAACCCAAATCATCAGCCCTCCACCATCATGCTAGACGGTAGTCGGTATCAGATGTTTTCACTGATATGGTGTGTTTTGTTTTCACCAAATATAGTGCTGTTCATTATGGACAAACATTTGGCTTCTTCTTTCCACAGGGTATTGTTCCAAAAGTCTTGGGGTTTGTACAGATGCAACTTTGTATCTGGCACCTTCAAACATCTGATTGGTGGGCGTCCCAGCTGTCGGGCTGTTGAGCCTCCACTTATCGGTTATTGATGACCCATCCTGAGGGCAGGTCATCAATTAAAAAGAACTGGACAACTGCTTTAACTCTTAGCATTCTGTATACACTGTAGAATACACTGAATGGTCACTTTATTAGAGACACCCATGACCTTCAGAACCTCAACAATTTGTCACGACATACATGGATATCACCACAAGAATCAGAGCATCCAGGATGTGCCAAATAAACATTCCAACAAAAACCCTTACTCCACCTCCACCAGTCTGAACTATTGACATCTGACAGAAAAAGTTCATCAATTTGTGCTACTTGCATCAAATTATGACCCTCCTATTAGCATGGTACATCAGAAATCTAGATTCATCTGCCCATGACCAGATGTAATATTTTTTCACTACCCATGATCTGATTTTTGTTCTCTTTGCCCACTGGAGTCTTGCCTATCTGTTTCCCTTAAACTGGTCACCTCCCATTTCAGACCATCTCTAATAAGGCCAGTTTTGTGTTTGGACTTGTTAGTTGGAGGCCGGTGGTATTGTATTTGGCTGTATTTGCTTCACCATGCACGACCTGTTTGTCAGAATGATTCTTGATGTACTCCACTGACTCCTTTCATTGAAGAGCTATTTACATCCACAGGATCCCCTATTGCTTGATGTTTTCCCTTTTTAGCATACTCTTGACATTGTTGCATGAGAAAACCTGACAAGGTTGGCAGTTTTTGAGATACTGGCCTGGGCTACTCAAACACTGATGACAACTACTTAGGTTGCTTGATTTGCTATAATATGAAAGGATCTACAGAGATTTGCCCACTTGATTTTATAATATACTTTGGGGTCATTTGCCTATTTTGCATATAGGGAAAAGCCAATCATGAGGAGGCAAGTATTGCTAATAAAGTGGCCATTTAGTGTAGATTATTACATAAGGTAGAATAGAAGTTAGTATTCCTCCTGGTAATTTCCTAGTGGTGCACAACCAAGAAAAATGTTTATAGAGACTCCATATATAGAAAAATAATACTCATATTTATGTAAAAAGGTTTGAAGCTCACAGCATCATTGAGGCCAGCTGGAGAGGCTGTATTTAACAATCCAATGGGTCTCTTTTCGTAATAAGGCAAGGTGGATATTTTCACCTCTGCTGCCCAAGTGTATCCTGTCGATCCCTCTTACCTGTAAACCACGTGGATCATATGGATGACAATCACGAAAATGACGTGGTATCAGTTGCAATTTTTCTAAATCTCGAACTTTGGCTTCTGCCACTATTTTGCTAGCATGCTCAAGGACATGTATTCTAAATGACCTATATAAATGAAGCCACAGGGAAAAGTGGCAAAATAAATTACTGCCTTTGTGCTGCACGAAATATGGTGCACAGTTTTATAATATCTATTCCATTGGAGTTCCAAAAATCGGAGCTCCGTACCGCATATTTACAAGCAGCACAGTGCCCGCAATTAAAGGTGCCCCATGTAGGACCCCGATTTCCAAAAATATATTTCAGACGCTGGGGAACATAATGACTTTTAGTCAACAGATCACTGAGATTTTTTGATCTGCGCCAAGTGATTTCCATTGATAGCTAAATGAGGTAACAAACCTCACATCCTGTTCTTTGCTATTATATCTAGTAGAATTACTTACCAATAAGATGTCTCATTTTATAACCACGGTTCAAGAACCTGGATGTAAGGTCATTGGCTTGATGTTATGACCCGGTCTTTACAGCCTTAGCCTGTTAGGTTCACGCACCAAGTGTCTAGACGTGTGAATTGTCTGACGCGTGGCAGGACCGTGTTCACACTGGCGTGCGGTTGCTGCGGTAGTACTCACTCATTTTTCGCGTGATGAGTTGCATCGCTGGTCAGCTGGTTTTATAACCACATGTTCCATATCTCTAAGTTGTTTAAGTGCAATTCTCTGTGTAAATTCCTAGCGGTGTACAGTGGTTTGTATATAGTATCTATCTGACATTTCTGGTCATAGAATGAGGATGTGGTTCAGTACTGATGTCTTGAGGTTTAGAGTTGTTTTGAGATTTACCCACAACATTATTACTGGTTTAATATGGTGAAAGAGTTAGGCTTATCTAGCCTTAGTGGTATTATCTGAAATTGTTTACAGCAGCAGCAGCAACTTAGTGCACCTTACATTTAACTTAATGAAAATAGACATAAAACACAGTACCCTTATTTTATACATTTTATTCCACGCTCATTAAAGAATGTGTGGGTTTTATATACTGCTAGAAAGCCGACAGTGTGCTGAATTCACGGCACTGTCGGCTTTCCCGATAATTTGCCCCTGTGGTAGAGATATTGGTGCCGTTATTTTTGGCACCAATATTTCCCCACTGTCAGAAGGGCACTCCTCATAGCTCATCATCATCCCCTCTCTGACTGTACTCTAACATAGCCTTGTAAAAAATATAGCCTTGTAAAAAAATATGTCCTGCAGAAGGCAACACACTATGTTGGAGCAAAATGTGCCAGTAAAAGGTGCAGACACATTCATAAATGTAAGCCATTATACAGTATTATTTTCTCCATGGTAGCAGAGAATGGAGGTGTCATGGCAAACAGGTGCTATAGTGCTGGTCAAATCCTTCAATGAATTGCAGCCAGAATAAATCTCTGAACCAATTACCTCAGTAGAGATACATCCTCTTGTAGTGTCTAAAGCTCTTAAATTATTTGACCAAACTAACCCTTATAATATCTCATGGCAACAAGTCCTTTAGTCTCACTGCTCTTACAGTCAATAAAGACTCTGAAACAGATTTAATAATACTGTCTACTGCTAATTTGGACTAGACCATTTTCAAATGACCAGACTAGACCCTTTTAGACTTTATTGTCCAAGTTTACACCATCTATGAATTGGCTTGACAAAAAAGTACCAAAGTGTTGGCATATTCCTGGCACATTGTATCTCATCTCATCCACTTCTCAAAGTGGCTGAGTATTCTTTTAGTCACCCACCCATCTTCCAAAAGCCATAACTTTTTTTTCTGTCATAAAAATTTCTGAGGGACAAATTGTACTTTCTAATAGCACCATTCAATATTCAATACAATGAGCCGGGAAGCTGGAATAGATTCTAAAATGGATGGAATTAGAAGCAAAAAACTTAGATGCACAATTTTCTTAAAGACTTTGTTATAATGGCATTCACTGTGTGATAAAAATGTATATAGTTATATAGTTTTTGTTATGTTTTATACCTTTAAAAAATTAATAAAAACTTTTTCCAAAACAAAATTGTCTTTGCATTGCCATATTTCTGACCCCTGTAATTTTTTATGTTTATGTCTCTGTCTAGAGAGCTGTGTGAGCCTTTTTCTTGCAGTACAAGTTGTCTTTCTTTATTAGCACCACTATGGGATACATACAAGTTTTTGCTCACTTTTTATTTCATATTTTGGGGAGGAGTGCTCAAAAAATTGGTGATTTGGGCATTTTGATTTTTTCCATTGCAGTTTTCACCATAGAGATAATATTTTCTATATTGTGATAGTTTGGTGGTATTTTCAAACATTGTGATATCTAATAAGTTTTTTTTTTTTTTCTTTTTTACATGTTATTTAAATTTTTATTTTTTAGAAACTTTTCTCAACTTAAAAATGTATTCACTTATTGATCTAATATACTGATACAATATATACTGTAATACTTCTATGACAGGGTGTAATGTAAGCTATATAATAACAAGAATGTGAGCTGTATCATCGATAACCACCTGCCTCGGACATTCTGGGGAAAAGAGATCATCCCATTACTATGGCGCCATAAGAGCTTTTATGCTACTACCATGGAGAAAACAATGCTGCAGTTGTAATTGAGCATAGCAACTAATTGGTTAATAAGCCAGGATTGGTGCTGTCATTGATTGTGGCTGTTTAGAGGCAGGTGTCTGCTGTACAATACAGCCAGTACCCACTGTGTATGCAAGGCTACAGCTCCTAAGCCCACATTATATACCTGGGACAGGGCTAAACTTTGCCCATTTTCCTGGCAAGCCCTTCCCCTTTTCCTCTAAGCCCTTCCAACTAGTCATACCAGGTGCAGAAACTGTCAGAAAGTGTCTAAAATAGTTAATAAATGCGGTGTAAAGCATGTGTGACAGTTTTTTGGCACAAATTGTGCACAAATACTGGTGAATTTTCAATTGTAAATTTGTCCCTCTGTCTTCAAAAATACAGAGAAATAAATTGTTGAGTAGTCCCTAGCGTCCGCTTAGATTGTCTGGATAATCATTTCTATTTATTCCACAAAAAAACTAACATTTCAGATCAGTCTGGTTGCCAAGGATAACACCTTCATCCTTCCTGCAGAACATGGTTCATACTATAAAATGCTAGGTATGCTTCGTCCATTTATACAGGACTTTTTCAGAGCTAGTATTGGTAACACTAATTTGGGGCTAAAATAGTCACTTTTTGTGAGTGCAAAACTGCTGATAATAGTTGAGACAGACAGGATATACAATGTATAATACATAAGTAGTAGCTTTTTTCCCTGGTACTTATAAGCACAGACATTCACATAGTATCTTCCTCGCTCAAATAGAAATCTAAGAGAACTAACAATTTAGCTGTACAGCTAATGGAGGATAAAAGTTTTTGTACACTTGGATATAATTTTCTTCCATTATACAACAATCTGGAAGACACTTAAAGATGTTTTTATATACACTTTTAATGGAGCTTGCAAAGGATGTGGCATAGTTCATTATTGTTCTAAATGTATCTGTAAGGAAAAAATGTGAAATCACTTCCATTTGGCAACAAAGTTACAAAGCATATATCCAGCAAATAAAATCTCAGTTGAGTAGCTGTGGCACAGAACTTCCTCAGAATGATTAAAGCATACTTTGATGGAAAGACATTTGTTTTTCTTATGATATATGATAACAGGTACACCAAAAACACTAAAGTTCATCCAATACGGTACTACAAGATCACATAATGTTTTGTTTGTATTTTATAGTCGTGTATGTCGAAAGTCAGGCCTGGAAGAGTAAATTGCAATTTATTTGATGAAAGATTACAGCTATAAGAAGCAGTGGGTGGAATTTATTATCTGCATCTTTTTATGGCTTTTCTAGTTGCATAGATCTTTTTTTCTGAGATTTATTCCCATATGCCAAATTTACTAAAAAAGCGCACTAGACTTAATAAGTCTTGTGCAAATTGATCTCGAGATGAAATTGTGATTCCAGTGCTGTCATATATTTTGAATTGTTTTACATTACCCAGGTAGTAGAGTGCAGTTGTGCTTTGTTTGCACATGTTATAAATGTAATGTAAAATGTTACTCCAGAAAAATCACACCCACTTTCCCCATCATGAAATAAGCATAGTGATTAGACTTGCATAGAAAAAAAGAAAAAAAGAAGGAGAAATCCTCCACACACTGTGTAAAACATTCAAAACCTGCAGAATAACAAGTAAAAAGGTGCAAGAGGCCTGATAAACACCCCCCACTGTGTGTGATAATATTATGTCATAAAAATGAATGCATTTAACCACTACCGGACCACCCATTGAGTGTATATGTCCGGATAGTGGCTTCCTTGTTCTGCAAGGACGTACTGGTATGTCCATGCAGTTTTCAACAGCTGCACAAAATCATGCAGCTGCTGAAACAGGGAGCCGGCTGTAACTTCAGCTGGAACAAACAGAGAGAAGGCAGGGAAGGTTTATTACCTTCCCTGCCTTCCCGATCACTGTATACACAGCGCTCAATGAGTGCTGTATACACAGCTATGGGCACCGCCACGCCATGATGTGGCTGTCCTCTGACCCGGCAGTCGCGTGATCCGTCGGGATCAGCATGTGTTAGAGCTGCTGGGTCCTACAGTACCCAGATCAGCTCTATAGTAACGTGCAGGAGGCTGTATTCCTCCTGCAAATGAGGCTAAATGTACCAGCCCCAGATACAGGGGAAATCAGCATCCCCCACAACAAAAAAATTGTGATCAGATGTCCCCAAAGGTCTATTATGACCATATGGGGACACAATGTAAAAAAAATAAAATAAAATGAATAGAAAAGTAAAAAAAAAAAATTGAAATAAAAAAATAAAAAAAATAAACTAATACGTAAAAACACCCCCTTATTACAGGTTCTAGCCCCACACCCGACAACACCATACAAAATAAAAATTACCGTAACGGAGAGAAGAAACTATTTAAAAAGTTTTTTAGTATTGCTTTGTGCTATTAAATAAAAAAAAAATGTAAAGTGAAAAACAGACACGTTTTCCCTCCTTTTTCGTTTATATTTTCCCCGGTATATAAAAAAAAAATAAAAAAAACATGCAGAAATAAAAACAACATAAAAATAAAGCCCTATGTGTCACCGAAAAAAGACGCAGAAATTAGTTGAATAGCCCAAATGGTAAAAATGTTACAGCCCTCAAAACAGCACATACAAAATACCCAAAAATGTGTCTGGTCCTGGACCAGAAATAGGCCCGGTACTGAAGTGGTTAAACTATATTTTGCTATATTTTGATTAGTCTCTTAATTAATATTTTTTATTAATAATACATATTTTGTATTTATAATTCAGGTGGCTCTTCTAAACTATGTATTTTATTACAATAACTATAATTCATAAATGGCAGAATTTTCTGCAACTGCCCTGTCCATCTGCAGAAACAACTTAATTAGATGCAGAATTTTTATTTTCAAAAAATCTGCAGTCAGGACTGACAACAAAACTGCTTGTAAAAAAACAAATGAAATTCATGGTGTTTTTAAAAGTAAATGGCCAAAAACACAACAAAAAAACTGTATGGAAGAAGCCTTAAAGGGGTATTCTCACGAACATAACCATTTTTAAATTTGTAGATAATTAAAAGTTAAACATTTTTGCAAATATAAGTAATTAAACATTTTGCAGAGTTTTAAAGATTTTCTCTACATATCTTGTGGTCTCAAGTTGTTGTCTTGATCAGTTGCCAGTGGATACAACTAGATTATGAATGCAGTACCTTTTTAAGCTCAGAAAATCAGCTATGGTTTCCTTATTGTGGCAGGGATATCTTCTGATACATGTAGTGTCCCTGTCTGATAACCCAGCTACTATAAGAAAATCATGGCTGGGTTCCTGACAAGTCCCAGACCATAGAAAGTTTCTGCATTTGTGGTCGTATCGATTGGCAACCAATCAGGAAAACAGATGTCACCACTAAAATAGTTAGAGAAAATCTTTAAAACGCTGCAGAATTTTTAACTACTTATATCTGCAAAAAATGTTCAACTTTTACTTATCTACAAATATACTGTAGATATGATTATGTTCATGGGAATACCCCTTTAAGATGATCCCAAAGTTCATTTTATTACTGTCAAAAAAAGACAAATTAAAGATATAGGGGGAAACTTGCCAAACATCGCACACCCATTTTGGCATAAAAATTTAGGTTTTGTGTCTTTTTGAGCAATTAGTGCAAATATTTTCTGACATTTAACAATCCTCTACCACTCATGACATTTGTGAAAAAGTACATATGACATAGCAAAAAGGGGTGGGGCAATCTTGACCCATCAGATTTATTATAAATTATGCCAAAATTGTAAATTATAACTACATCTGCATCTACATGAGCAACTAGCTTCTAAAAATGAAGTGTGTGGCGCATTTTACTCCAGCACGCTTCTTACCAGGATTGGCATGTGAAATGCAGTCTTAGTAAATCTGTCCTATTCTACTATTGACCAAGGTTTATGAAGCTTTGCAATAAATGATTACTAGACTCTCTCTATTGTTTATTTTTCATATTAACTAACGGCATTTTCCAAAAAACATGTGTTCTATACTGTAATTAAGAAAAACTGATACTCTTAGGGTTTGTCCACGCAAGTCTATAAAATTTGAAGAGAAACTGATGGCACAACTAGTACATAAGTACAAGTCCCTCACTAACATTAATCGTTCATGCTAATTAACTGCATTTCTTTTGTTCTGTACTGTACTTAGTAATTAGTTGCCTTTGCAAGCTACTAGAGCAGGGGTAAGCAACCTTTTTTGTTCGGGCGTGCCGATTTTAATTAAAAAATCAAAGATGAAGTACTCGGAGTGCCGGTCAATAATTGTAAGTCTGACGACCCCTAAACTAAAGTCATATACCACAGACCATAACACAGAAGTGCTTTAGGACACATGCGTTTACTGCTATTTCCTGGGACGCTCCTGTACTTTCCGATTAGAAGCAATGAAAGTACATGTACAGCCCACAATTAGTGGTAAATGTAAGTGTCCAGGAGCACCGTATGGCGGCATCCTTATGGTGAATACACACTATGTATCTGAATGCAGATATAGTCTTAGGCCACTGGAACTTTTACTTCAATGTAAAACTGCGTTCACATGGTGCATTTTTGCACAAAAATAAATGCCTGTGTTTTCTGTGCAAAAACACATCCTTAAAGTGGTATTCCCATGAACATAATCATATCTATATTTGTAGATAATTAAAAGTTAAACATTTTTGCAAATATAAATAGTTAAAAATTCTGCAATGTTTTAAAGATTTTCTCTATCCATCTTAGTGGTGACAGTCTGTTTTCTTGATCGGTTGCCAATGGATACGACCACAAATGCAGAAACTTTCTATGGTCTGGGACTTGTCAGGAACTCAGCAATGATTTTCTTATTGTAGCTGGGTTATCAGGCAGGGACATTACATGTATCAGAAGATATCACGGCCACAATAAGGAAATCATGGCTGATTTTCTGACCTTAGAAAGTTCCTGCATTCATGGTCGTATCCACTGGCAACCGATCAAGTCAACAACTTGTGACTACAAGATATTTAGAGAAAATCTTTAACACTCTGCAAAATGTTTAATTACTTATATTTGCAAAAATGTTTAACTTTTAACTATCTACAAATTTAAAAATGATCATGGTCATGGGAATACCCCTTTAATGCAGAAATCACACAGTTATACAGAATAATGTCCCATAGCGGCCCCTGCACACCGTATTAGGTCCCATAGCAGTCCCTGCACAAGATATTATATCCCATAACAGCCTCTGCACACCGTATTATGTCACATAGTTTCCCCTGCACACGGTATTATGTCATATAGTGGCCCCAGCACACGGTATTATGTCACATAGTGACCCCTGCACACCGTATTATGTCACATAGTGACCCCTGCACACCGTATTATGTCACATAGTGACCCCAGCATACAGTATTATGTCATATAGTGGCCCCAGCACACGGTATTAGGTCCCATAGCGGTCCCTGCACACGGAATTAGGTCCCATAGCGGTCCCTGCACATGGTATTAGGTCCCATAGCGGTCCCTGCACACGGTATCATGTCCCATAGTGGCCTATGCATACGGTATTATGTCCCATAGCGGTCCCTGCACACGGTATTAGGTCCCAAAGCGGTCCCTGCACATGGTATTAGATCCCATAGCGGTCACTGCACATGGTATTAGGTTCCATAGCGGTCCCTGCACACAGTATTAGGTCCCATAGCGGTCCCTGCACACTGTATTATGTCCCATAGTGGCCCCTGCACACGGTATTAGGTCCCATAGCGGTCCCTGCACACGGTCTTAGGTCCCATAGCGGTCCCTGCACACGGTATTATGTTCCATAGTGGTCCCTGCACACGGTATTATGTCCCATAGCGGTCCCTGCACACGGTATTAGGTCCCATAGTGGTCCCTCCACAAGGTATTATGTCCCATAGCTCTCTTCAGACCCCCGAGTATAATAAGTCCAAGAGAGGTGACAAACATAAAAAAACAATGCTACTCGCCTTTTTCCATGCTCCGCAGCCACTCTGTTCTCTTCGGCGGTTCTGCCTGTAGTCAGCGACCGCTGATTGAATCTCTGGGGTCACGTCACGTCATTATGCGTAATGACGTCAGATGCAGACGTGACCTCTGAGGCCCTGTCGGCTGTCAGAAGCGCCTGCAGATCGCACAGCCTCCATGTAGTGCAGGGAGCAAGTATCATTGTTTTTTATATTTCATCACTTCTCCTGTTCTGTCCTCCTTATGTGTGAGGCATAAGTCGACATGCAGCTAAACTCCCTCCTAGTAATTCATTGACTCTGGAGCGATGTCCAAACTTTAACTTTTATTACAAGGATAGGGTGAAACAGCGATGCTACTGTAGGTCTAGATGAGGAGAATTTGAATGGATGCTGCTAGCTGAACAGCAAGTTCCAAGTGAAATGGCCACTGATGAGCTGACTTGATGATGTCATTAGGTCATGGGTGGGAACTATAGTAGCTCTAGTGGGACATACAGGGAATAGTATGACGATTTGCTATTTGCACAAACAGCCACTAGATGGAGCTATTAGAAATCAATACATTACATATTGCTGAAGGCATGACACTCCCCCGCCTGGTATCCCAAGGATACCACATTAAGGTATCTCTGAAGAGAACAACAATATCATTTCAGTAACTGGTCTGAGGAAAAGTCTAGGTTCACTTTGCTTGCAAACCTTGACTTCTACTTTCCTGACTTTCCCATCTTCACTTAGGAACACTTTGGTCACCAGTCCTAGAGGCCACTCGTTTCTCTTGGACTGAGAGTCTTTTACAAGAACAACATTGCCAACGTCCATGTTGGGTTTGCTGGCTTGCCATTTGTTTCATGTCTGCAAAGTAGAAATATATTGTCTCCTCCACTTATCCCAGAAGGGATCTGCCAGGGTTTGTACTCGCCTCCATTGGCTCTTGTATAAGTCTTTAGTAGTAAACTCACCAAGTGGAGCTGCAGCTGTACCAACCTTTTGGGCAAAAAGAGTAGAAGGAGAAAGCAAGAGAGGATCCTCCGGATCATTTGGAATCGAAGTCAAAGGTCTGGCATTTATGATGGCCACCACTTGAGCCATGAAAGTTGTGAGTGTCTCATGGGTGAGCCTTGAAGTTTCTAGTTGTAGAAAGATTGAATCAAGGATCCTACGAGCTATGCCGATCATATGCTCCCAAGAACCTCCCATGTAAGAAGAGTGAGGAGGGTTGAATGTCTATGTACAACCTCGGTCAGCAAGATATCTCTCTATGTGGTCACTGTCAATGTTTGAAGAGATTCTCAGTTCCTTGCAGGCTCCAACAAAATTGAAACGTCTGAGGGCATTTATGAAGCTGGATTTGTCCATAGACTCAATAACTTCTATATACACAGCCCTAATACTCATGCAGGTAAATATGACTGCCCAATGTTTGCTGTTTGCATGGCCTCCTCTAGTGTGCCGTGCGGTGACAGACCAGGGCCCAAACACATCAAGACCAACATTTGTGAAAGGAGGTTCAGTACTAAGTCGGTCTGCAGGAAGATTAGCCATCTTCTGTGACTGAAACATACCACGGAGCTTTCGGCAAGTGATGCATCTGAATATTAGACAACTCACAAGTCTTTTTGCTCCCACTATCCAGAAACCTGCTGTACGTAAAGCTCCTTCGGTGAACAAACGTCCTTGGTGCTTTGTCTGTTCATGATAGTACTGCACATGTAAAGATGCAATATGATTTTTTGGAAGTGTCAACGGACTAGTTTCATTCCTCTCAGGTTTTGCATTAGAGATACGCCCTCCAACTATCAACAGTCCTTTAGCATCTAAAAATGGATCAAGTCTCTTGTGAGAACTGTCTTTAGGAACACTCTTTTGATTTTGAAGGCATTCAAGTTCACGTGAATAAGTCTCTTGTTGGATACAATGGATGATAACTTCTCTGGCCTGTGTGAGCTCATTCATTGTATAGGCTTTGTGACAGTAGTGCCACCCTTTGCAAAGTCCTGATGATGGTGGCGTGGCTCTGAACGATCTAGCAATGTAAATCAAACAAGCTATGGCTCTGTTTAATGACTTCCAAGTAGAAAACTTGTTAAAGCGTTTGGATCCAAGCTGTGTACTAGAGACTGTCGTGGCAAGTGTAGAAACTTGAGGTCGAATCTCTATATCAGACTCTGGTTCTAAGTTCATATGTGCCTTTGACAAGAGTGTCAGGTATCGTTTTGTACAGGAATGTTGGCCCTGTGAGCCATGTAGTGTTTTTTAGGTGAGATGCTGATACAGCTCTTGTAGCATGGTCTGCTGGGTTGAGGTCAGTCGGTACATAGCACCACTGGGTAGGCTGTGTTGACTTCCTAATTCTTTGGTCTCTACTATTCACATAGACATAGAATCTTCTAGTCTCATTGTAAATGTAGCCTAGCACTACTTTGCTGTCTGTATGAAACAGTGTATTGTCAAGTCTCACGTCTATTTCTGACGTAATAAGTTCTGCCAGCTCTACTGCTAGAACTGTCGCACAGAGTTCAAGTCTTGGTATGGTAGGTTCTGGACGAGGTGTCAGCTTTGCCTTACCCATCACAAAGCCAACAGAAACTTTGCCTTTAATGTCTTTTGTTCTAAGGTAAGCAACTGCACCGATGGCTTTTACTGAGGCGTCACAGAATAAGCACAGCTCCCTAGACTGAACATGTTCAGGAGGGATGTGGGCATAAGGTCTTGGTATATATAGGTTAGACAACACCTTTAGAGAGTCTCTCCATGTTACCCATAATGCTTCTTTCTCTGGGGAAAGTGGGGAGTCCCAATCACATGTGTCTGTAGTTAACTCTCTGAGCAGAGTCTTACCTTGGATGGTCACAGGTGCTGCGAAGCCAAGTGGATCATATAGGCTGTTTATGGTGGATAAGACACCATATCATGTGAAAGGCCTTTGCTCTTGGTTTACCTGAAAGGTAAAGGTGTCAGTTTTGAGGTCCCAATTGAGCCCTAGGCTGCGTTGCATGGGTATGAAGTCTGTTGCCAAGTCTAGATCTTTCAAATCGCTGGCATGATCTTGAGTGGGGAAAGCCTCCACAACAACTTTGCTGTTTGAAGCTATCTTATGCAGTCTTAGGTTTGAACAGGATAACAAACTTTGGGTCCTTCTGAGTAGGCTGATTGCAGCTTCTGGTGAAGGAAGTGACTTTAGGCCATCGTCTACATAAAAGTCTCTTTCAACAAACTGCCTGACATCTTGCCCATAGTCTTTTTCACCTTCCTGGACAGGCCGTCTTAGTCCGTAGATAGCGACTGCAGGAGATGGGCTGTTGCCAAACATGTACCTTCATGTCTTTGGTGGGGTCGTTGTCTCTGAACCAGAGGAATGTCAATAAGTTCCTGTGCTCTTCTTTGACTAGGAAACAATGAAACATTTGTTGTATGTCAACAACAATGGCAATGGACTCCTTGCGGAATCTGATGAGGACACCAAGTAGTGTGTTGTTGAGATCTGGTCCAGTCAAAAGAACATCATTAAGGGATACTCCCTCATATTGTGAGCTGGAGTCAAATACTACCCGGATCTGTCCTGGCTTTTTAGGGTGGTAGACACCGAAGATTGGTAGATACCAGCACTCTTGCTTTTCTTTTAGTGGAGGAGCCACTTCTGCATGGCCATTCTCAAATATCTTTCTCATGCATGAAAAGAAATGTTCCTTCATATCTGGTTTTCTTTGAAGGTTGCGTCTGAATGAAGAAAGACGCGTTAGTGCCTGATCCCTGTTGTTGGGAAGATGGTGTCTCTGCATTCTGAAAGGCAGCGGTGCAACCCAGCTATTTGTTTCATCCTTGAAGAAACCCTGTTCCATTATCTTTAAGAAAGCCTCATCTTCAATAGAGGGTGCTATTTTGTTGTCTTCTTTAGTCCTCTGGAAGTTCGTACACCCCAAGTGATCTCTCTCTTCATCACAGGAATAGTTCATGGTTTCTGTAAGGTCAGGGTGTACAATGCTAGTGGGCTTCTCCTTTATGAGGAACCTGTTAGGACAAGGCTGGAAAAGAGATGGACGCCCATTCTCCAATAAGCTTGTGTAAAGGGCATTTACAGTGGTTGGTTTGTGAACAGTTCCTAGGCAGACATTGCCTATAATGACCCACCCTAGGTCAAGCTTCTGAGCATATGGGGAATTGTGAGGGCCATTTATCTGCTTTCCCACCTTGTGGACTCTTATGATGTCTCTTCTGAGCAGAAGTACTATCTGGGCCTCTGAGTCTAGTGCAGGGATTAGAGGTACTATGGTTTTCAGATGTCCATGATGTAATGCTGCCTCCGGTGTAGGGATATCCTCCCTGTTGTTGTGAATCTGATTGCATTTGATCAAGGTAGGTAGAGGCAGGGATGTTTTGCCATCTATAGATTCAATTTGATAGCCTGTGGCTCTTCTTCCTGTTTCTTTGCTCACACCTGAGCATGTCTTAAGTGAATATGAGGAGCTGTGTCCTTTAATCTTGAACATATCAAAGAAGGATGAGTTTGCAAGGGATCTGTTGCTTTGATCATCAAGGATTACATATAGCCTTACCGCCTTCTCCTTATGGCCAATAGGGTACACTGTAACAAGACAAATCTTAGAGCAGGATTTACAGCTAAGTCCCCTTCCACAGACTTGGGTGCACTGGGGTGTCACTTCAGGAGGTACTGTCGCTTTCTCCTCCCCACCGTGCTCTGTATCTTGCTCTGAGGGTGTGAGAATCCATGGAGCTGGCCCAGGGTGTAAAGCTGCACTATGTTCTTTGCTGTCACATTTTGTGCATTTGCTGTACAGTCCTTTGCAAGATGAGAAGTTGATGCACAACATCTGTAGCAAATGTGATTTTCCTTGAGGAAGGTTTTGTGATCCTTAAGAGGTTTCTCTCTAAACCCTCTACATTTTAGCAGTGCATGAGGTTTCTTGTGTAGAGGACACTCTCTACATGGGTCTTTTGCTGAGGTCTTCTCAGTCTCAAGTTTCACGTGAGGAGTTTGCAGGGGACACGCTGGTTTTGTGCACAGCAACAGGTGTAGCTTTCAGGTTACAAAACAATGCAGGTTTACCTGTTTTGGGATGAGCAGTGTCAGAAGTTGAGAAGTCAAAACTAGGATCATTTTTAGTCTTTGCTTGTTGGCACACAAAGTCCACAAAAATGGAGAATGGAGGAAATGAAACATTGTGTAATTGTTTGTACCTGGAACCTTGATTGATCCATCTCTCTTGCAGACTATAAGGTAGCTTCTGTACAATAGGGTTGACGCCACGTGCTGTGTCTAAGAATGCAAGACCTTGAAAATCTACTTCAGCTTTGGCAACTTGGAGTTCCATCAGCAGGTCACTTAATTCTCTCAGCTTCTGGAAACCTTTGTTGGAGATTTTAGGAAAGTCATCAATTCTTTTAAAGAGTGCATTCTCTATAACGTCTGGTGAGCCGTAACACTCGTCAAGTCTCTCCCATATCATGTTTAACCCTTTGCTTGGGTAGTTGATGTTTATGTCTCTAATGCACTTTGCGTGCTCTGCTGACTCATTCCCCAGCCATTTGACTAGAAGATCAACTTCTTCACTTGCAGACATGTCTAGATCTTTGATAGTATTCCTGAATGTAGCTCGCCAGGCTCTGTAACCTTCAGGACGGTCGTCAAACTTTAAGAGTCCTTTGGTTATTAAATCATATCGTGCAAAGAACCTGAAGAAGTCAGATATCCCTTGATCTTTATGTGCTGCTTCTGGAGAGAAGCAACTATGTAGAGGACTTGGTGGGCTATTGCAGTTTTTAAATGTGTTTTTGCTGCAATAGCCACCATCTTCTTGTTCCTTCTTAAAGGGCATGACTGCACTGCGGGCATGTGTTGGGTTGGGTACAGACTGCGCTGAGAGCTGATGGTAAACTGAAGATGCTTGCTGTGTGACAAGATTCTGCTGGAGCACATTAGCAGTGGTTGACTGTGTCTCTGGACCAATATGCAGGCTGTCATCTGACTTGGCATGTCGTAGTACATAGTCTGAAGTACGCTGCGTGTTATCACGATGACTGGGTTCAGGCCCAAGTATGCTGCTAGATCTCCCACTTGTAGGATTCACTGCTTCCTCTAGGGCCTCTGCTTCTGCCATAGCAGCTGCAGCTTCCTTTTCTGCTACTAGTTTCTCTAGTGATGCTTCTAAGCATGCTCTCTCTATTTTCATCTGCTTTTCCTGCTCAGCAATGGTTGCTTCCAGGGTTGCTCTCTCTATTTTCATCTGCATTTCCTGCTCAGCAAAGGTTGCTTCCAGGGTTGCTCTCTCTATTTTCATCTGCATTTCCTGCTCAGCAAAGGTGGCGCGTATTTTGGCGGATTTGGCCTTTGCACGGGCAATGGCAACTGTGGAGCTGCTCACTGACCTCTTTCACTTTCTCACTTTCCCATTGGCACCTGCTATTGCATTTCGCTTACTGGCTATACTCCTTGTTCCTTGTTACCTGCTCTTCTGATTTTCTGACCACTGGCTTACCTTTGACTATTCTCTTGGATTTTGATTCTGTACTGCATTGCTCGATTGTTACCGACCCTTGGCTAGCTGACCTCCCTTTGTTGTTGTGCGTCTTGTCTGCATTCTGTTATCACTTATTATAAGGAGGAACTGTCGACTGGTTGCTGGCTGTCACCTAGGACAGATCGGGCAAGTTAGCCAGGGACAGTGGGGGGGATTCAGCTTAAGGTCCACTGTCTTGTTGTGCCCCTCCCCCCTAAATTCTCCAGCAGCTACTGGGGAATCGCTCCTCTAGTGATTCCATTACAGATATTCTAATTTATTGAGATGCAACTGTATTATATCTTTAGTTGCTCCAGAACTTATGGTCCTGTGGTCTTGCAAAGTGTCTGTTTACACCACTACATTTATATCATATTAACATAATAATGTTATACATGGTTTGTACTGATGCACCACTATTTCTGCCTCCTCATTCCGCAGGGGACATTGACACATTGTGGAAGATGTATAAGATTGTCTTTAAAAATAAAGTCTTTGTTGACTATAGCAACCAATCACAGCACAACTTTGAATTATTAGAGTGCTCTTGAAGAATAATGCAACCTGTGTTGTGAATGGTTGCTATGGGCAATTTGTAAATATGCCCCACAGTGTTGTTTTCATTGTATGGAAGAGTGAGGAATAGATACTCAGTGTCTTCCTCCTGAAGATTAACTTTAGCTATAAACATTACGGCATGCTACCCATAGATTGGCGTATTTCTCTGTTCAAGTGATTTATTGTTACTTTCGTGTCTGGAGACCATTACCATTCAATTGGCTTAGTTTAAAACAGTTGTTTTATGGTTACTGTTGGATATTAATCTTCAAGTCTCACAGTATTTTTTTTATAGTTTCTAGTTGATTTTTTCAGAAAGTAGACATGAAATAAAAAAAAACATTTTCTATCTCTCTAGTTATATTTATAATCTAATAATATCTAATATATATCTTACTGTAAACTAAATTCTTCTTGTTGACACGTATGTTTTTGTAATTGTAGAAAGACTGAAGCCCTGACTTCCTTTGGTATGTACAGTGGGGAAAAAAAGTATTTCGTTAGCCACGAATTGTGCAAGTTCTCCCACTTAAAAAAGATGAGAGAGGCCTGTAAGTGACATCATAGGCAGACCTCAACTATGAGAGACAAAATGAGAAAACATATCCAGAAAATCACATTGTCTGATTTTTAATTGTCTAATTTTTTAATTAAAAATTATTTGCAAATTATGGTGGAAAATAAGTATTTGGTCAATAACAAAAGTTCATCTCAATACTTTGTTATATATCCTTTGTTGGCAATGACAGAGGTCAAACATTTTCTGTAAGTCTGTTTCATCTTCAATGATGTAAGGAGGTTTGCACTCAAAATCTCATGATACATGGCCCCATTCATTCTTTCATGTACACGGATCAGTCTTCCTGGTCCCTTTGCAGAAAAACAGTCCCAAAGCATGATGTTGCCATCCCCATGCTTCACAGTACGTAGGTATGGTGTTCTTTGAATGCAACTCAGCATTCACTCTCCTCCAAACACGACGAGTTGTGTTTCTACCAAACAGTTCTACTTCGGTTTCATCTGACCATATGACATTCTCCCAATACTCTTCTGGAACATCCAAATGCTCTCTAGCAAGCTTCAGACGGGACTGGATATGTACTGGCTTAAGCAGGAGGACACGTCTGGCACTGCAGGATCTGAGTCCCTGGTGGCGTAGTGTGTTACTGACGGTAGCCTTTGTTACGTTAGTCCCAGCTTTCTGCAGGTCATTCACTAGGTCCCCCCGTGTGGTTCTGGGATTTTTGCTCACCGTTCTTGTGATCATTTTGACCCCAAGGGGTGAGATATTTAGTGGAGTCCCTGATCGAGGGAGATTATCAGTGGTCTTGTATGTCTTCCAGTTTCTAATTATTGCTCCCACAGTTGATTTCTTCACACCAAGCTGCTTGCCTATTGCAGATTCAGTCTTCCCAGCCTGGTGCAGGTTTACAATTTTGTTTCTGGTGTCCTTCCACAGCTCTTTTGTCTTCACCATAGCGAAGTTTGGAGTGTGACTGTTTGAGGTTGTGGACAGGTGTCTTTTATACTGATAACAATTTCAAACAGGTGCCATTACTACAGGTAATGAATGGAGGACAAAGGAGCCTCTTAAAGAAGAAGTTACAGGTCTGTGAGAGCCAGAAATCTTGCTTGTTTGTAGGTGTCCAAATACTTATTTTCCACCATAATTTGCAAATAAATTCTTAAAAAATCAGACAATGTGATTTTCTGGATTTGTTTTCTCATTTTGTCTCTCATAGTTGAGGTCTACCTATGATGTCAATTACAGGCCTCTCTCATCTTTTTAAGTGGGAGAACTTGCACAATTGGTGGCTGACTAAATACTTTTTTCCCCTACTGTATATAAAGATTTCCCTCTGCAGTCAATATTTGTGGGGGTGCTCACGAATGGAGCTGCAACAAAGAGTGAATTTGAACAGATATAGCAAACTATTTGCTTAAATTTAAGTGGGATGTCCCAGGATGAATATTTATCACCTATTGATAGGATAGGTGATAAGTGTCTGATCCCTGGAGACTCAAGTGCTGGGACCAATCTGTTGAACAGGAGTCTCAAGCCCCCTACTTTTTTCTCACTGCATGACCACAGTGAGCAGGAATTTGAATGGAATAATTACCAAGCATGAGCCCAGTTGCTCCACTCACTGTCTATGGGAGTGATGGAAACAACAGAGCTAAATGGGCCCCATAGACAATGTATGGAGAGGCAAGGGTACTTATGCAAATTCCACTCCATTCAAACTCCTATTCACTGCGGTCATGCATTGAAGAAAAACAGGAGAATTGGAACCCCTGTACTGTCAATTGGTATGGGTTCCAACCATGGGGATCCCAGAGATCAGAAATGTATTACCTGTCCTTTGGATAAATTATAAACATCTATTGTGGGACAACCCCTTTGCTATTTAAAACAACCCTCCTAATAATTTAAAAGTATATGTTACATTTAACAATACGCTAAAACAGACATTCTTATAATCTGGCCATATTAACCCGATATAAAGTGAAACAATGATGCCCTGCAGGATGGTCTCAGTGGTATATGGTGAAGGCTGGACAATTGTAAAATACTGATAACACATCCACTCACATACCTACAATCTATAAGGGGGTTGGTTGCCTAGTATTACAAATACACAAAGACAAGGCTTATTTAAAGAGGATCTTTCATGTCCTCATCAATGTGCGGTGTTATATACTGATATAAAGGTGGTAGAAATATGGTGTTATTCACGTGACTCCTGATACTCCACAATATGACACACATATGTTTGGTCAAGGCACAGGACACATTGTTGGGAGGACTTAAACAGGACCTTTGATGTCCTCATGCTTATGCGGTTTTATAAACCGCTAGAAAGCCGACAGTGCACTGAATTCAGTGCACTGTCGGGTTTCCCAGCATTATTATAAATCATATTACTGAGAGAGAGGCCACATTTACCTGATATTAGATGAAGTGATAGTTCATCACTAATAGGCTGTAAGCCAGCATAGTGTACTCAACATTATCGTGTGACTGGCACCTTATATAAGCCTTATCTTTGTGCATTTGGAATACTAGGCATTCACCCCCTCAAATCCACTAGCTAACACTAATGTAGAAACTAGTATTTATCATTAAGTTTTTCATACCTTCTGAAAGTTTTGCGATTTGTCTTGGGCAAACTTAAATGGCCTCCACAACATGTAATACACAGTAAAAATGCAGAAGAGAAGGAAGATCACATGAACTCTGTGATGTAGGCAGGCTTCTGACATCATTTGACAGCCAATCATGAGTGGCAGATGGAGAGCTGTGGGCAGGAAGAGCCATATTGTGATACTCAAGCTATGGGATAGACATGTTATCACAGTATGATCCACTGCAATTTCTGCTAATACATTGCTAGTGTCAAAATAACATCAACATTGCAATAGAGACAGAGTTATAGGAGAAGGAGTAGTGGAGCACTGTTTAGTTAAATTTTGAACAGATAGGCAGAAAAATCGTAGGAGTGGGGGGAGATGCTCTGCACTGTGCTGGGTTACACATACACTGGCCAGGTCACCCTTTCATTGCCAATAATCTTTTTTTGCAATAGACCATTTTTTTGTTGCACTGTGTCAGATTTTCCATTACTATTCGTGTAAATTGCTGCACTGTGATCTGCCTGTCCACAGAGTGTCTTACATTGTTTTTACTCACAAAGTCAGTCCTTTTAGTGCAAAATCTAATTTTGTTAAGGGTTTTTTTGTTAACCGAATACAGAAAAATTGCCATTATCATGGCAAAAATTCAAGTTGACACTTGCAGTGTGCTCTAGTCTATACTGCAAAATCTTATTTTGTTAAGGGTTACTTGGAAATACTGTTCTTTGTTAACCAGTACATAAAATCTGTCATTATCACAGGAAAAATTCAAGATTAATGACACAATGTGTTTTAGTGTAACTCTCAATAATCAGGACAACTTTTTGTCCTAAATCTCATCTTCTTGTTAAGTACTTTTTTTTTTTGTTAACAAATACTTAAAAACTGTCATTATTTATAACTGCAACTATAACTGCTAAATCCAAGTTGATGCATGCAGTGTGGTATAGTCTAATACTGGCCAAGATACCCTTTCAAGGGTAAATTTCCATCTCCTGAGAAAGCCTAAGAGCGAAAAGCATTGAGGTGCATTTCCACGCATACTTTAGTGTGTATTGGGGCTTCAGCTTTGACTGCTTCATGGCTACAGGTAATTATAGTATTGTTAAAGAGGACCTTTCATGTCCTCAGGCAAATGCGGTTTTACATACTGCTAGAAAGCCAACAGCGCGCTGAATTCAGCACACTGCTGGCTTTTCCGGTGTGTGCCCCGGGGCTGGAGATATCGGCGGTGTAAGTTTCACGGTTTATTGTAAGAAAGGCGTCCCTGACAGTACAAGTCTATGAACGAGAACTGTCAGAGGGGGCGTTCCTCACAGCCCAGCTGCCTTTCTGACAGTAAACCGTGAAACTTACACCACCGATATCTCCAGCCCCGGGGCACATACTGGGAAAGCCAGCAGTGCGCTGAATTCAGCGCGCTGTCAGCTTTCTAGCGGTATGTAAAACCGCATGTGCCTGAGGACATGAAAGGTCCTCTTTAATGACTTCCAGTCTTGTTTTTTGACCATTTATTTCATGGTTGGGATGTGTTAACTACATATGTATTCTACTGCAACAGTCTGCCTACTTTCAGGGGTTTATCCACAATTTTATCCCTAGATATATCTATACATCTACAGCACATGGAACTTGGTGCATTGTTGCATATAGTGTTATGACCCGGTCTTCGCAGTCTCAGCCTGTTAGGTTCAGGTGCGTAGTGTCTGGACGACATTCTGCACGTGAATCGTCTGACGCACGGCAGGAGAATGTTCAAACTAGCATTGCAGTCTCTGTGGTAGCACTCATGCGTTGATCGCGCGCTGCGTTGCGTCGCTGGTCTGTGCTCTAGTGTGTCTTTTCTCTCTGCAGTGCTGTGGACTCATTACAGGCTGTGGGCAGTTCAGAGTGCTGATATCCAATTACCTTTCTGACTACTCCTGATCCTGGCTATATAACTCTGCTTTGCATGTTGTCAGTTGCCGGTCTTAAACTTCAATTGCCTTTGTTTTCCAGAAGTGATCTGTCTGTCTGAAATTGCTGCTATCATCTGAGTCTGAGTCCTGGGCAGTTCTGTTATACCTTGCTGCCTATTCATTCTAAGTGGATATTTGATAAGCATAGTTGTTCTGGGTGCAGTGAACTCTAGTCTTTTACTGCTTGGAAGTTTGGACTTTTGTAGGGTTTTTTGTGTGATGCTAAGTTCTTTTTATTATTTTCTGCTCTATACTTTGTGTTTCCTTATATTCACCGTTAGTCTAGTTTGACACCTGTGGGGGGCTTTCTCTGTATCTAACCTCTCCTTTCAAAATGTGAAACAAGTCAGGTTTTCTGTTTCTCTTGTAGGCGAGTTATTTCTCCGGCTGTGTTCGTGCCATCTCAGGTTAGTTAGTCGGGCCCATGGCTACTTCTAGTGTGCAAGGCAGGGACTAGGAGTATCACACATGAGTAATCCCAAACTGCTCATGATACTAAGTTTTTTGCATTTTTTTGTGTTATTTTTTTTTATATATTTGACTGAGAAGTTATCAGTCAGGGGCCAGTCCCTGGTCAGAGATCCCCAGATCATAACATATAGTCCATGACTGTAGATGGTGCATAGTATCTTTTATTAGGTATGCCTGTGGTTATATACTGTATATCCCAATGGTAGCTGACTGATCTGGCATATATATAATTTTTGTAAATCCCCTTATACATGTGTTTGTGGTCTTTGATATAATTATTAATTATTATTGATTATATCATGATTACTCTGTAGGCTGGGAGTGGGTATTTCCTGCAGTATGTAGCCATGCAATATTAACTGTGTGAGTTAATTCAAGTGTATATTTAGCTGAATATTCCTCTCTACACTTAGTCTTGAAGTTTTTGTGTCTTTTAATTATATTTATGATTATGAATTGTTTCTATCAATAAATATTTTTTATATATATATATATATATATATATATATATATATATACATCCAAAAAACCTTCATGGGATAGGTCTAAAACAAGCTCAGGTGGTGGTGGCACTGCTGCTGGTATTGGTAGTGTCAGCTATGTGCAGTCATCTCCTCTATGGGAGTTTTTTATACATTAAAAAATGACAAATCCATGGTAAGGTGCAAGATCTGCAAGCAGTAAATTTACCATGGATAGGTCTTTCTGAACTTACATGAAATAGTCTCAACAGCTCAACAGTCATCTTGCTGGTCTGCAACTTTAACTCACAACTGTCCAAGTTAGTTGTAATGCAGTTTCTGCCCTGCCACTTAGTAGATTCTACTGCATTTTGCCAACAGATAGCATGTTCTCAACCTCGATGGAGGATATCTAACCACCATTATTTCATGAGGAAAGATGTTCCTGCTTTACATCACCATGTGTCAGAGAATGTGGGCCTTTCCTTGGAAATGTCAAACATATGCGCAGTCTCGAAAGAGAATACCTAGCCACAATTATTTCTCTAGGAAATATGTATCTGCTTACTATTGCCTTGTGGGCCTCTCCTTGGATATGTCAGTGTGGTGACCACCGTCAACATGTGGAGCTGCAATTATGGGCAGGGACATTACATATCTTTCATGGCCCTCTAGGTCAATGTTTTGAGCAGCAGTGACCACCATAATTTCATGGCTATAAGGTGAAGCGCACATTGCGTGGCTCAGGTCGTTTGAGTAGCAGAAGGCAGTGAATGATATTGCATGCAGAAAACCTCAGGGACAATGTGTTATTTTAAAACCCTTCATTGGAGCCTCATGAGGGAAATGTGTCACCTTCTGAAGCCCTTTGAGGATGCCCAGCCACCAAACGTGTCAACAACTGTAGCATCATTGATGTCATCTCTTTTATATATATCTTTCAGGAAACATTTACAGTAAGGCAATGAGAAGAGGAATAAAAATAACAACTATCTCTTGGTCATGCTTGGAAGATAGTCCATCTCTTTCAAGTGGCAAGCTAGGCACACGGACAGTGTGCCAGAAAGTTTTCTTGAAATCCTATAAATTGTCTCTCTACCAACAATAAGTTGCTGTGTATTTGCTCCCCATAAACACATGACAGTCCAGGTTACACAACATCTATAATTTCTATAACAACTTTTACATTTTGGTTATTATTGGAAGATATTCCAGCTTTTTAGCTAGTAGGTCAGGCACGCTGACAGTGTACCAGAATTTTTTCTTGAAATTGTGCTGTATATCCTTCCATAAAGGAATAATTTTTGTGGCTCTTTCTATAAAACGAATTCTTTATCACTTATCACTGTGTGGCACAAATAGTTCTTCAAATTTTGTAGTTGCCACTACCACACTGTTGGCATAGTAACAGAAAAATAAAACAAACAATCCTACCATTGCTTATTCCAATATCAGCGCCATGTTGGAGCGGCATTATGCTCCCATAAAGAGATAATTTTTGGAAAGCCACTTTTTCATCACTTTTCAACCAGGCACCCTTCCTTAAACTTCCTTGACATGTCACTAGCATTTTGACATAACTTTGGCTGTGTTTGTATTACAGAGCGAGAAATGGACTAGATAGAATCCTAGGAGCCCTGACATGGTCATACACTATGTTTTAATCCAATTTAAGTTGGACAAAACCACTCAAATCTGAAACTAAACAAGCCTTCAGAAGTTTGCCCATCTCTACCCATTAGCAATAGTAAGCTACCTAAAAAAGCAAAGTATTATCCAATTCCCAGTTACAACAAAAAAAAAACCACACAATTACATTAATTTACATGGCTCTTTATATTGCAATCAGTAATCATTTTTACTGAAAACTCCCTTGGAAAGTATAATAGAACAGATTTGATGGGTTGTGATGTTTGGTTCAAGCTTCTAGATTCTATTGTCAACAAACATATTTCATTGTGTAAATTGTCTCTAGGCTCTATTTTATATGCGTTCCCTCTTTAATCATAATTCAGGCTGATGGCAAAAACTCAAATGCCAGCTTGCTTTTTTGTGCCAATTTTGAAATAAGTTGATGTGGTCTTAAAGCACAATCGACGTGTTATAGTGAATTTAATAACGCCTCCATTATACAGCTAAACTAAGCAGGATATTTAAATTAGATATCTGTTCAGCATTCCTGCTGGACTGCTCTGTGAATTATTTTATTGGACATTGTGGGATGCATGAAGTTTACTACAAGATAACAGGTGACTCTTGTATCGTTATTTATGGCTACATAACAGTGTATTGTAATGAAAGTTATATTCCATTCTAAAGAGTAAGTTAAGAAATGTTTTGTTCTGTTATTTTTGTGAATGGATGATTGTGGAACAAGAGAACCCACCCAGCAGTGATGGAAAGAGCTTGTGGAGCATATTCTTGTTTAGTCTTTTGCATTTTATTGTGGGGGCACGTGTCATGGCTTTGTGGAGGAATGGGGTAGAAAAGCTTAAGGTGACAGGGTCTCTATGTTTATAAGAGCAGACAGGTGTGGAAAGAAAGTTGAAGGAAATCTGTGCGAGTAGGATTAATAACTGCGTATGGGGTAAACCTTGGTGATAATTACCCTCTTCTTTAGCATGGACCATCAGTACCAGAGGCTACTGCACCTAGATATAGGGAAGAGTGACACTAGAATCACAGTTAAGTCCATAGTCAGAAGACCAAGCAAAGCCTGATAGCTTGTGACCTGCAGTGTCACTTCTTTCCAGCCAGGCATTCTCAACTGGGAAATCTCTATGAAGAACTAAGAGGAGTACCCTGGTGAGCAGAAATCCCTTTCTGGTACTTGGTGTTTATGACAAGGGTGAATCCTTCTAGTTGATTTGAACACATTTTTGCTCTGTACTCAGGAGCATCTTTCTTGCAGTTTCTCCTTGTGCCGCAACCCAGATGGAGGAGACCGGAGGATGGGAGTTGTAGTGGCGGATGATGAGCCACCTGCTAGGCCAAACACACTCAACCAAACACTCCAGCCCCACTCCTGGACCAGACACCGTCAAGGGGGTCCTGCAGCACTACCAGATGGTGGTGGTAGTAGTTTCCCTTGGGGCGCTTCCAGTTGGAGAGGGGACCTCACCTCTCTGAGCCGGTGTGATGTTGGTCGGAAGGGCCCTGATGGTAAGGCAGGCATGACTCAGGAAGCCAGGAGTGCAGTTGAACCAGGTAACAGTTTTATTCAACAACTAGAACAGAAGTAAACGGCAGCTTCTAAATGGGGGTAGTAGTACAACACTGTCCAATCCCCCAGCCTTGAGTATAGAAGGGTGCCCAGGGATGTTATAGACTCTATGGTAGACTCCTCTAATTACTTCTCCTCTCGTGCCTCTCCCAGCTATGGATACTGGGGTTGATGTTTCAGGGAGTCCTGACCGGGATCCAGTTATCTGTAGAATAGGCCTGAACTCGTTCCTTCTGTCAGAGTCCTCTCCTGCTCCACCTGGCACGGCACACAAAATGTCCAATACTCCAGACAGCGGTACTCCCTTACTCAGGGCTGTCTCTGGTTGAGCCTTGGGCAACAGATAATCCTCCTTGAGGTTGTATGGCTAGACGTTGGGCCTCAGTCCAGCTGCTGGGTGCAGGAAACCTCTGCACACTGTCACTCTACTCACTATGGAACTGGCACAGAACTGAACTGGAGACTAAGTCGCCGTGGAGACTAAGGTCTTCTACAACCCCGCCCAGTTGTCTGTGATTGTTAAGGGCTGAACCAAGGCTAAGATCTTGAATCAGAGGGGGGAAACAACAAGGGAAAGCTGCAAACAATGTACATAGAACACAGAACACAGAGGATGGGACATACCAACATAACCCAGCAGAACAAAAGACTAACAGTTAAAGCAGTAGCACTCTGGGATGCTGCACTTGCAGTTTGGTTTTCAGTCTGCTCAGTCTCAGGACATCTGTTTTCATCTGTTGACATCTTTCAGCAGTCCTCTTAAAAGCTATCTTTCTGGCCCGGAATATCACTCTATTCTTGGCTTTTGCTGAGATCCTCCCTCCTTTCTCTCATTTCCATATGGTCTCTTTCATTCTGGATTCACTCTCCATCCCTAATAAGTTATTGTCCACCAATAGGGTATCACAACTATTGGTCAATCCTCTTGCTTCCTGAAGCAGTGACTGGGAATAGTTGAGCTGCCTGTAACAGGTAGAGTGTCTTGGAACTCAGTGGTCAGTACTCTTGTCTGGGACTACACTGAAACCAACTGTGGTTTCCTCAGCAGGGCAGGGGCGAGGACTAGTGACAGTGCAGGAAGAATGCATGCAGTGGAACATGCTCCCTGACACTGTGATAAAAACAGTCCCCTTGAAAAAAAAAAATCCCTTGAAAGTCTCTTTAATGCTGTCAAGCCTGTCATATACATGTAATTTACAACATTCACAAGTCTAATGTCTACTGCTGCACAGTTTAACAGTTTATAAATGGGTTCACAGCTTCTCAATAGTGTTACATGCTCTTTATACCTACTCATTTGAAAGATTGTATATTATTGGGCTGTTATTATACTTGGAATTGCTATGGAGTCAAATCATAAACAGTGATAACATGTTCTATTAGCTACAGTTATAATTGCTCCATATAAGGGTCCTGATTTTATCAGTGCTCTTAAATGACACAAAAATATTTAACTGTAATTAAGGATATTGGAGAAAAATCACCAAACACAATGGGAATAGCTAATTGAATTTGATTTGTTAATGCCACTTCATCTGCACTGCAAAGGTTTTTGAAGACACTTAGCTTTATCATCATCTTTATGTATCAAAGTGCTATTTTCTCCTATTTGATATCTATGGATGAAAATTCTTAAAGATCCAAATCGGAAGCTATTCGTGTTTTCTCTCTGAGATTGTCAGGTGGGTGAAATATGCTCAATCTTTGCTTATTTGCTTGGGAGTTGGAAGAAGGAAGAACATTCAATCAGGATAATACATTGCCTCTGTTATGGCTCGGCATAAAAGAAAGCTTGTAACAGTGGCCACATATATTGAAAAATAGAGATGAGCGAATCGAAGCTGCAGAAGTGGAATTCGATCTGAATTTCAGGAAATCTTCGATTCACATGGAATCCAGATTTCCTGATGCTTCACGGTAACGAATATTTAGTAAAGACCTTTGTGACATCAGATAGTCACAAGATATTCTCTAGTGATGTGATTAGGTAGGCGTGTCTTTGCTTGTTAGCAGATCCTTCCACATGAATAAAAGTTGTTCGTGTTGGGGAGAGAGAGAGAGAGAGATATTACCTCGGCATCCAAGGACTTCCGCTATTTTGCCGCCCACCCACCCCGGCTCTCTGCAGACAGAAAATAGCTGTTTATTCGCCGCAAATTAATTCGGATCGAAGAGAATCGTATCGGAAAATTCGGCGAAGTTGCCGAATCGAATTTTTTAAAACTTCGCTCATCTCTAATAGTAATATATGTTCACTGAAGGTGGGTGAGGTGTACATATGTCTATACAATAGTTAAACTGTACATGAAAAGCAGTGCTAGCGTCAGCACTCAGCAAACCCACACAGGGCCCATGCTCGGTTGAGTATAGGAAACATCAGTTTTCTTAACACAACAGCCTTATAGTCAGTCTCTTCCCTTCCCAACCTTGATACCATCTGTCTGAAACAACAGTGCCCTATGGGTCCACCTATATTGTGGTCTGTCAAGTTAGATCATGGAGGTTGTCATTTTACCAGATACAATAGTAATGCAATATTTTTTCCATAAAATGTGTTGAGATCTGCTAAGAACTTAGCATCAAAAAAAGCATATATGATCCTCTTTATGGATCACTGGACTTAATTGATTGTGCCTTTCAGCATGACTGACAGGAGGTCTACTGAGACTCTTTTCCAAGGGCCCACCCAAACCTGGAGCTATCTCTGTTGAAAATCAAGTGCTATACTTCGTATTTCCCCCCTTACAGTGTTATATGGTATATTTTAACATGTATACCATACTATGTATAATAAATAGTACTGGGAAAGAGTCTGCAGTATGGGACGTGTTTGGCCTCTGTCTTTAATTGTGTCATATTTTTATCACCCCCTCCTTATTAACATAAATTATATTTAGTACATACTATAATACAGTATTACTGTGAGGCAAGATATAATACATGCAGTAAAGTGCATGCTTCATGGACGGTGGACCTCCATTCTCTGTATTGCTGTGGATAGGGGATAAATATAACACCTCTAAGGGTATGGACACATGTTCATATTTTTTTTATGCATCTTTTGAACCCAAGACAAGGAGTGCAGAGAATGAGAACCTTTAAAGGGAGTCTATCACAAGAACCCAGTATATTAACCCAGCCCAAGATAGTTGGGTTAGGGTCACATGAATTAAACAGTGTTTTACACTTGTAAATTGATGCCTCTGTTGCCCGAAATATCACTGTTTTTGTCAAAATGCAAATGAGCTCATTGGAGCAGCAGGGGTGTGTCATTGCTTCAAAGTGGTAATTAATAACACCCTCAGCAGTCAGCCTTGTTAAGCACGGCCAGTGTATAGTTCCTATGGAGTCCTGCCTATGGCAGAGCACAATAGGAACTTACCGATTTTGCCATAGACTTCAAATTTATATTTAAGGTAGGGTTCACACTACCGTTGGAAATCCGTTATTAAAGTGTCCATTAAAAAAAAAAAAAACAACGGACACCAACAATAAAGGACACAAACGGACAGTAAATGATACCTACGTGTCCGTTTTTTTTTAACGCATCCATTAAACTCAGTCCATTAAAAATACATAAAAAAGAAGGCTGGAGTATCCTGCATGGAGCAGGAAATGGTGGACCAGCCTAGGACAGAGAGGCAGTCTGTCCCAGAGGGCTGGGATCCAGAGAGGACTTACAGAGACTAGTCAAGCTCTTATTGCCCCAGAGGCTAGTTAGGGGCTCAAGGAGTCAGTTACTGCCCTAACTGTGGCATAGGTTTTTTGTTATTTTGTTATGTTGCACGTAAGCTGAATAAAGACCCTTTATTTTTACACTTGGACCGTCTGAACACTATCTCTCCGGCGCCTAGTACCATGAACCACCGCTGTCCGGACCTGGAGTCTGCCGCCATTTTGAGACTAATTCCCCAAGTTGTCACAATATATATATTGTGACAACTTGGCAAGTCGACTATCTCCTACATCATCCGGGATACTTGCCAGGCCATGGGGGGTTGACCCTCAGTGGACAAAGTGTAAACATATATTTTTTCCACCGAGGGTCCCTCCCCTGACACCGCCTCTAAAGAAAGTGTGTTTGTTCATCCTTTTGGCTCTGTTTGTAATTTTGTGGATAAAAAAACACATTTGTTTTAATTAAAAAAACTTTATTAAAATATTTTATTGTATAGAAATTTATCTTCAAAAATCACTGTCATGAAAAACAAATTTAGTTAAACATATAAATAGTGAAACAGTTGAGGTAGATTTTCAGACTGAGTGTTGGAGGTACAGGGCATAGGAGTGCAAAACTTGTTTTTTTTTTTTTACAGTGCACAGCAGTGCAAAACTTTTTTTAAATTTTTTTTGGTGTTTGAACACCTTCTTTATATTTTTTTTTTGGTCATGAACTTTTTTTTTTTCCTTGTGCTTTCTGAGCCTGCGCAGAAAAAAAAAACGGACATAAAGTAACGGACAGTAACTGATAGCTATCAGTTACTGTCCATTATAAGTCCGTTACCCATAGACTTCAATGTTAAAAAAATATCAGACACTTGCTGTCCGTCAAGAATCCGTTATTTCAAATGGACGAAAAAGTCTTGCATGTAGGATTTTATGTCCGCGAAAAAAAAAAACTGATTTCTGACGGATTGGTGTAAACGGACAAAAACAGACAATTTTTTACGGATTTCGTGTGGTTCAGCTAGTGTCCAATGCTAAAATCTTGTAATGGACAATAGCAACGGACACTACTGAAGGTCATCGTTAGTGTGAACGCCCCCTAAGAAAAAAACATTTGAATCTCTCCATTTTGCAAATAAAAATAAGACAAAAAAGCATTGTTATTGCTTCATCTGAAAATGCTAGAACTATTAAAATATAAAAGTATTTACCTTTAATGGAAAAAAATCTAAATGTTTGAATCACAAACTTTTGCTTGCATCACCTCAAGTGATCAAAAAGTTATACTTTACATTCCCCAAAATGGAATAATTAAAAACTGCAGTTCGCCCCACAAAAATGAGCCCTTACACAGTTCTATAGACAGAGATATAAAATGGTATGGGTGTCAGAATATGGTGACACATTGATTTTTATAAAAGTATTAAAACAAACTATATAACCTTGGTATTGTTGTAATCATACTGATCGTCAAAATAAAGGTACAGTAACATGCCATTTTTACTGCCCAGTGAACTCGATAAAAACAAATCCCATAAGACAGTGGCACAATTGTGTTTTTTTCTAATTCTACTCAATTACTAATTTTTTATAGATTCCAGGTATATTGTATGGAATACTAAATAGTATCATTAGAAAGCATACCTAGTTCCATAAAAATCATCTAAATGGAAAGACAACCGACATTTGGAAGGCAGGGAGTAAAAATTGAAAAAGCAAAAATGAAACATGGCTGTGTCAAGTAGGGTTTAAAATTTTGCTCAAAGTCAGTGCAGTTGCAGTCCTAACTGCACAATAGAAAAGTAGAACCCATAAATCAGTCCTGTGCATTGGATCCAAGAGATAACTGAATAGGATTAAATATGGTGTTATTCACGTGACTCCTGATACTCCACAATATGACACACATATGTTTGGTCAATGCACAGGACACATTGTTGGGAGAACTTAAACAGGACCTTTCATGTCCTCTTGCATATGCGGTTTTTATATGCGCACTGTCAGCTTTCCCGGTATGTGCCCCGCTCTGGAGCTGGAGATATCGGTGCCGTTAGTTTCGGCACCAATATCTCCCCACTGTCAGAAGAGCGCTACTCATAGCTCAGCATCATCGCTGGGCTGTAGTAAGGAACACCCCCCTGACTGTACTCTAATATAGCCCTGTACTATCAGAGGGGGTGTCCCTCACCGCCCGGTGATGACACTAAGCTGTGAGGAACGTCCCCCAGTAGAAGTCTATGGACGAGTACTGTCAGGGTAAGGGCGTTGCTTACAGCCCAGTGATGACGCTGAACTATGAGGAACACCCTTCTGACAGTGGGGAGATATCGGTGTCAAAATTAATGGCACCGATATCTCCAGCCCCGAGGCACATAACGGGAAAGCCGATAGTGCGCTGAATTCAGTGCGCTGTTGGCTTTCTAGCGGTATATAAAACCACATGTGCATGAGGACATTAAAGGTCCTCTTAAAAGGCAGTCTGACAAGTCTAAAATGCCTCCCAAACAAATAATAATGCTGTGTAGGAGTGTTTAGTAGAAGCAGAAACATTCCTTTGTGGTCACAAACCAAATAAGCAATTCAGAGATAATAATGTTATTATGGATATAAAAATCAGCCTCAAGTACATTGGAATGCAGAATTTTCCAACAGATCACCACATGTGCTTTAAATGCCCTTTGTAATTGCTGCCCAATTACATTTTTTTGCCTTTGCCTTGACTTTTGGATATGGAATGGACCCTCACTCCTTCCTAAAATCACCCAAACTACAGTAAACATTGATTTTGGAATAAACGCACAAAACACTTTTTTTTGGGGTGTCAAAAAGGCCACAGCTTTATTTAAATCACAGAACTAAAATAATCACAGAAGGAGTCAGGTGATGTGCTAGACCATTGGGATTCACGAATCCTGTGAGATCCCCAGCTGTCTGACATACATCACTCGGCCAGACAGCAATAAAGGAGCGGCACGCTCTGGCTTGCAATTCTAGCAGAGCCAGTACACTTTAAGGGCACCAACGACCCTGTGCTTAACCACTGTGCCCACCCCTGTATGATGTTACTATTACGACATCCTTCAGGCTGGCCATTTCCAAATCTCAGCCTGTTCACCACTATGAGGTTTAACCTCCTCTATTAGTTACAATAAGTCCACAATAACTTGCCTGCAACTTCCACCTGACTCCTCAACCGCAAAAGTAAAGCTGTGACAGTTTTCTTATGGACCATGTGACATGTAACACTCTATTACATAAAACTGATTCCCTTTATAATTTTTTTTTTTTTCTTAATATTATTTCAATTTATTTCCACACTAATTGCCAATGCCATGAACAAATAACTTAAAAACTAAATGTTCAGGCAAATACTATGAAATATGGATTAAACATGGCAAACCCCGACTCATGAAGAGTCATCCTACAGCACTCAGGAGAGGAAAAAGCCCCTGTGGAGGAAACCTCTAGGGAACCATGGCTGGAGGATTGCCCTTCCCTTGGGCTTAGATAACGCCAATATTAACTCATCAAAGTCATCTCAGAATTGTATAAATGGCCAGAAACACAATTACAGTATTAAACAAAGAAATGATACAATAATACATACATTATCCAGTTAAACGTGAAAAAAAAAAAAAAATTGTAAAATAGTGATTAAAAGAGGGCGGGCGGGAGGGAAATGTTTCCTCCAGTCCTTGTGGTGAGAGAAAGAGGAAGAGATAAATGAGACAGGAAGTTACATCTATTCCTAAACTCCTCACTCCCTACAGTAACACATTAGGCACTATATACTCCGAAAGCTGAATATAAACACATATACTCTTAAAGCTGAACCAGCCTGTATAAATCCACACAACTACTGCACAAAGTAGAAACTGCAGGAGTTATTGGTTCCCCCATCCCAAAGTCATGCCCCCCTTTGCTGATGGCTCCAGGGTGTCTTCATCACAGCTGTCTGTTGGCAAATCTGTCACATTGAGTCCTTGCGGTTGCAGGCACATATCCATAAAAAGAGTATCTCTACATTGCTTCATCTATTGTGGTCACCAAGGTATGCTTCTGCTCCTATTAAAGGAAGCATTTTGAGGTGGGTTTCGTCCCTTGTCGCCAGGGAGGAGACAACACCAGAAGGACTGTGGATTTGATAGCTGTTGCCAACCGCTCTGCCACTCCCACCCTGCTTTTGAGCTTTGATGCCGAGAAGGCCTTTGACTGCCTTGATTGGTCATTTATGGCCACCATCCTTGAGAAATTTGGGTTCTCTGTAGCCTTTCTTACAGCAGTCGGAGCGCTGTATTTCCGGTCCTCGGCTGTAGTGAAGCTCCCAAACTCTCTCTCGTCACCGTTCCCCATCTGTAATGGGACACGCCAGGGCTGCCCCTTATCTTCGCTCTTATTTGGATTGTGTATTGAGCCCCTGGCCTCCCAGATTCGATCCAACCCTGATATTACCGGAGTGGTGGTTAGGGATAGGGACTTCAAGATTAGCCTGTTTGCTGACAACATTCTCTTGACCCTTACTAATCCCCACAAATGTCTCCACAATCTTCTCCAAGTGCTGAAAGTATATGGTGATTTCTCTGGTTACAAAGTTAATACCACTAAGACCGAGGCATTACCTCTTAACATCCCTGACTCTACCCTACAGCTACTCTGGTCTAACTTTGACTTTCAGTGGAGGGAGCGCTCTCTCCGTTACTTTGAAATTCAATTGTCTCCTTCCTACTCCACCCTCTACTCAGTTAATTATCCCCGCCTGTTTAGTGAATTACGTTCTCGTTTAGATAAATGGCGCCCTCTTCATATTTCTCTCATAGGCTGTGTTACTGCTGTCAAAATGACCCTCTTCCCGAAGCTTCTCTACTTTTTTTGAGACGCTCCCAATAGCTGTCCCTTGCTTGGAGCTACGTGCCCTCCAAAAATCGATCTTCCAGTTTATCTGGAATGGTAAATGCCATCGTATCCCCCGCTCAGTGATGTTATTGGGCAGGGTTGATGGAAGGTTGGCAGTCCCACGTGTTCTGCATTACTACTGGGCATCCCACTTGCGCTGTATCCCGTTCTTGGCTACTCCGCAGGCTTACACGAAGTGGGTCGAGATTGAGAAGCTAGGGCTAGCATCGATGCACCCTAATGCATTCCTGTGGTCCCATTATTCTCCCCTCCCTTGCACCCCTCTCCTAGGACCCATCCGCTTTACGCGAGCTATTTGGATTACCTGCTCCAAACTTTTTCCCCTGGCCTCCCCATGTTCCTCTATGGTTTCCTTTCTGTATAATCTGCTCCTCCCGGGGGGATGCACTGCAGCTATGGTGCAGCCCTGGAGTAAACTGGGCCGCACCATAGCTGGGCTTCTTTCACATTGCTGACTTGGTGGATCCATACCTTGGAGCTCAAGCCCTTTAATTACTTCACTTCTGTGTTACACCTGCCTATGCCTGAGTGGTTCCATTACCAGCAGATTGTCCACTTCGTGTCTTCCCAGTTTGGTTCCCTGAGGGTCTCGATTCCTACTGCCTTTGAAAAGGTCTGTCGGGCGGGTACCTCCATGACGGGTCTGATATCAGGTATCTACAGGCTCCTTTCCTCTTCTGAGGGACAGGCCCCCCCTCTCCCACAGGTATATGGTTAAGTGGTCCGGGGCTCTGGCCAGGCAGATCTCGCTCAGGCAGTGGCAAATTATTTGGTCTCCTGCAGCTAAATCCTCCACATGTATTAATTTCTGCGAGACCCAGTATAAGTTACTCATGCACTGGTACCACACCCCCACCTTGCTTCATTCTCTTAAGCCTAGCATCCCTTTCCTTTGTTGGCGCTGCCAGGTAGAGGTGGCTACACTGTGCCACCTTTTCTGGGATTGCTCAGGGATCCGCCCCTTCTGGATGGAAGTCAAATCCCTTACTGATGCCCTTTTTATTCAAGGTGTTCCTCTAGATCCCTTTACCTATTTGCTTAACCTCCCCCCCCCCCAAACATCTGGGTAAGCAGACTTCCAAATTGTTTCTATACTTATGTAGTGTCGCCAAAACCCTTATTGCTTTCCACTGGAGGAAATCCTCTCCTCCCACCAGTCCAGAGCTTATTGCTCATGTGAAAGATGTCTGTAGTATGGAGTATTTAACAGCTTCTCTTAATCATACGTTGGAAGCCTTTCACGCTGTGTGGTCATCCTGGGACATATATTGTATTTTAGATGGTCTCTGACCTCTTCCCTCCCCCCTCTTCCACTTTGTCATCTCCCCCACCTCCTTCTTGTGTTATTTGTGTTGCCATTGATTGATTTATTATATATGACTTTCTCCTTGTTTATTTTAATCATGTTTTTCGTTTGTTGTTATTTACCTCATAAAACTTTCAATAGAAATTACAGTTAAAAAAAAAGGAAGCATTTTGGACCTGACAGACTCCCGCATTATAAGACTACTGGTGGATTTAAACATTTTATTGCAGTTATTACACCAACTACTTTACTCTGTGTGTACTTACTAGTCAGATATCACTGTTGGTTTACAGGTGATTAGTGACATACACATGTGGACAAAATTGTTGGTACCCCTCGTTTAATGAAAGAAAAACCCATAATGGTCACAGAAATAACTTGAATCTGACAAAAGTAATGATATATACAGATTCTATGAAAATGAACATTCTCCCAGAAGCTTTGTGGCTTGTCAACATGTAGTTTGGCAAATTCCAGTCTGGCTTTTTTAAGTTATTTCTGTGACCATTCTGGGTTTTTCTTTTATTAAACGAGGGGTACCAACAATTTTGTCCACGTGTGTAGCTACTTGTCTATGGGTGGAAAGTGACATGCCTACCTGTCCTTGGATAATGTTGTCATGTTGCTAATAGAGATGAGTAAATTTTTTAAACTTTGGTTTGGATTCAGATTTGCTAGTATGAACCAAATGTTTGATTTGGTCTGAAATGGTTTGTTTTGAGCTAATAGTGCAAATTTCTTTAAAAAGTCATACATGACACTTAGAGGGTTCATAGGATTCTATCTAGCCCCTTTTTAGCTCTTTTTAGCTCTTTATTGGAAACACAGACTACAGTAAGGCTAGGTAATTCTGTTCCCCAAGTGGACCTCCCAAATGGAAACCTAATCCGCTTAAAAAAGCAGTTACCCACGGAAATCTGTGGACCCCATAGAGTATAATCACCTGAAAAGGGTGAAAAATGCAGTGAGAAAGGCGCTGCTTGGAGACGGGAACGGAATCCCCGTACAGAGAGCCAACACTGGTGTGAACCCAGCCTAAGGCTAGTTGCAGATGACCGTGTGTATTCTGCGGTCAGCAAACTAGTAATTAGTGGTCAGTTTTTGTGTACAGAGTGTCTTCTGTGTGTCTTCAGTGTTTCTTCAGCATCAGTGAACTAGGTCCACAAAAATGGACAGAGTGTCTTCGGTGTGTCATCAGTGTGTGATCCTAGTTTGCGGATCCACCATAAAAAAAACACAGGAGACATCTAATTATACATCAGTGAGCCGTCCTAGGTTTTTAGTCTCCCATAGGCTTGTATGGGCGAGTCCGTTCCGCAAAAACTGAACAGAATAGAGCATGTTCTATCCAACGCGGCGCTGAATCACGTCTCACACACTGACCAGTGAAAAACATGGTTGTGTGCATGTGCCTATACAAATGAATGGGTGAGTGTGCTATCCGCGAAAAATAAAGATAGTACACGTATCTAGCAAGGGGCCTAAGGCTGAGGCCCCACGTCATGGAAATGAAGCTTTTTTTTGTTGCAGATTTTGCTGCGTTTTTTTGAGCCAAAGCCAATAATGACTACAAAAGGAATGAGAAATATTTCTGCTTTTATCTTCTGCTCAATTCACTCCTGGCTTAGGTTAAAAAAACTGCAGCAAAATCTGCAACAAAAAAAGCTAAGTTTCCGCATCGGGAGGTCTCAACCTTAGTCATGTCAAAGTAACAGCAGAAAAAAAAAAATCAGCTGCGGAAAAACTACATTTTCAAAAATGCCCGCATTTTTGAAAATTGCAGCATGTCAATTATACCTGCGGAAACACTGGCATTTTCGCTATAGGTATAATAAGGGCAGAAAAAATCCACAGATAAAATCTCAGTGAAAACGCAATGAAAACGCTTTGTAAAAAAAACATGATTTGTTTCTGCTGCATTTTTTTCTGCAGCGTTTTTTTTTTTTTTTTTGCTGCATTTTGTACGTGGGGCCTTAGCCTGATTCATCCTTTTTATGCAACAAAAAGTACTAGTATAGTGTATAGAACTTCATTTAAAGAGGTAGTGTATATAACTTCACTGGGTTTTGGAATTAGGCAAGGAGAAAATAGCTAAATTGTGCCAGATATATACAAAAAGAGTATCAGATGGTGTGACTAAATTGCTCGGTCTTGTGACCAATGTGTGTATGCCTATTATCTAGGGTCGAGAAACCCTGGAAGAGAATCTTAACCAAATATCCCAATGGGGAGGGAGAAGCTTCAGGGGATCTAGTCTCTTATGGGTCATAGTCTCCATAGTGTAATCAAATTGAATAGTTCTTCTGTAACATCAACATATCATAGCCTAATTGTATTACCTCTCTCCATAGTAAACTACTCTTATACTGTACAGGCTGTTTAAGCCCTTGGCATTTAAAGAAGAAATTTTAAGTACCATTGTTAAGCAGGATAAGGACTGTGTGTAGAAAGGGTACTCGGCCCCAGCATCCACTCACAGCCAAAGGAACATGCAATATTACCAAAGAGTTGTGTTTATATCCATAGAAAGGAAGAACCAGGTAATAAAAAAACCTAACAGTAGTACAAAATAACATAGGATAACTAGCAATATAGCTATTAATAAGTGCAATCACAGTGCATAGCACCATTATCACCGAGGGAGGAGAACAGGAAGATAAAATAACGTAACAGCTCTAAAGTAGAATAGAACATTTATAAGTACCCAAGATAGTCATAGCATAAGCAAGGAAGGACCTGAGAAATAAAATTAGTAAGTCTCTTTAACCTTATTATGGCAGAGGGTTATCCCACAGTTTGCCACTGTCTGGCGAGATGTTGCAGGGTTCGATGGTCTTTCGGGTCATCAATAGAGTCTGGAGGTGCGAGGTTCCAGGATTGTAGTACTCAGGCCACTTGGGATCGATGAAACAACAGTTGTAGTTCCATTGCAAGAAATCAGTAGTTTTGTAGGAAGACCCCAACGGTAAATGATGTTGTGGTCCCTTAACGGTTTTGTGATGACTGAGAAATCCCTTCTGGCTTGCAATGTACTGTAGCTGTGGAAAGATCTGGGTATAATGAGATATTTGCATACAGGAGTGGGAGTGTCTTTAACTTTCTGTAGGTGAACATAATAAATTCCTTAACGTAATAAAGTGCACCCTGACCAGAGTATCCCTCGGTAGTGAGCACGGTCTAAGGTCAGATTGAGGTCTGTCGAAGTTGGTGCAATAGATTGTAAAAGTTTCTTGAGATACACAGGTAGATCTGTATATGTCATTTCTCCTGGACCTGTCTTCAGCATCTGTGGGTTTATCTTTCAGCCATTTAACATCATCCTCCAGTGCGTTATGAGCATCTACATGATCACTGTGCACTTTCGAGAATTCCTCCATTTTTTTTTTTTCTGTGTAATCTGTGCACTCCCCTAGATCCTGGACATTAGACTGTAGACTATACAGTGCCTTACAAAAGTATTCATACCCCTTGAACTTTTTCACATTTCTCAGTATAAATACACCTGTTCTGTGAAGGCCTCAGTGGTTTGCTAGAGAACACTAGTGAAAAAACCGTATCATGAATACCAAGGAACTCACCAGCTAGGTACTTCGCGCACCAGGGCGTAATACTACACCTGAGGCCGGCCGGCCACTCGCTCACTATCTGGACGGTCGGCATCGGAACCGGGTGTTAGCTGTAACTGACAACTAACACCCTACTTCATAACCCCCGGTCGGAACTGAGTTCCAATCAGAGGTTTTAACCCCTTGGATGCCGCGGTCAAACATGAAACTACACCCCTGAAGGAATTTATCCAGGGGTACAGTGAACATTTTTAACCCCCAAGTGTTGCTATCATTTATTATCCATAAATGAATACGCAGCTGATGGTGAAAGGTGAAAATGACAATTTTTCCAGGAATACGTCATTTCAGTGTGTAATATGTTGTGCTTAGCTTGTATCAGAGATGAATGCTCCAAAAGCTGTTGTGCCCGGGATCCCCGCTCAACAGTTTTTGGAGCGTGTGTCTGTGCAGACATAAGCTGGGCACAACATATTGGGCACTGAAATGTCGTATCTATGGAAAAATTTCATTTTTAACTTTTTATTATCAGCTGTGCATTCATTTCTGGAAATTAGAAGAATGTAACACTTAAGGGTTAATAATGTTTGCTACCCCACTTGATAAATCCCTTGAATGGTGTAGTTTCCAAAATGGGGTGACATGTCTGAGGATTCTACTTTACTGGCAATTCATGGGCTCTGCAAAACTGGCATGGTGTACAAAAAAGCAAACTGTGCTCTAAAAACCAAAATAGCGCTCCTTCCCTTTTGTGCCTGGCTGTGTCCAAACAGCAGTTTATACCCACATATGGCGCTGTTAAGTATGTTATCCTGAGTACACCAGTGTCATACAGTACAGACCAAAAGTTTGGACACACCTTCTCATTCCAAGAGTTTTCTGTATTTTCATGACTATAAAAATTGTAGATTCACACTGAAGGCATCAAAACTATGAATTAACACATGTGGAGTTATATACTTAACAAAACAGTGTGAAACAACTGAAAATATGTCTTATATTCTAGGTTCTTCAAAGTAGCCACCTTTTGCTTTGATTACTGCTTTGCACACTCTTGGCATTCTCTTGATGAGCTTCAAGAGGTAGTCACCTGAAATGGTCTTCCAACAGTCTTGAAGGAGTTCCCAGAGATGCTTAGCATTTGTTTGCCCTTTTGCCTTCACTCTGCGGTCCAGCTCACCCCAAACCATCTCGATTGGGTTCAGGTCTGGTGACTGTGGAGGCCAGGTCATCTGGCGTAGCACCCCATCACTCTCCTTCTTGATCAAATAGCCCTTACACAGTATGGAGGTGTGTTTGGGGTCATTGTCCTGTTGAAAAATAAATGATGGTCCAACTAAACGCAACCGGATGGAATAGCATGCCGCTGCAAGATGCTGTGGTAACCATGCTGGTTCAGTATTCCTTCAATTTTGAATAAATTCCCAACAGTGTCACCAGCAAAGCACCCCCACACCATCACACCTCCTCCTCCATGCTTCACGGTGGGAACCAGGCATGTAGAGTCCATTCGTTCACCTTTTCTGCGTCGCACAAAGACACGGTGTTTGCAACCAAAGATCTCAAATTTGGACTCATCAGACCAAAGCATAGATTTCCACAGGTCTAATGTCCATTCCTTGTGTTCTTTAGCCCAAACAAGTCTCTTCTGCTTGTTCCCTGTCCTTAGCAGTGGTTTCCTAGCAGCTATTTTACCATGAAGGCCTGCTGCACACAGTCTCCTCTTAACAGTTGTTGTAGAGATGTGTCTGCTGCTAGAACTCTGGCAGCATTGGCATTGACCTGGTCTCTAATCTGAGCTGCTGTTAACCTGCGATTTCTGAGGCTGGTGACTCGGATGAACTTATCCTCCGCAGCAGAGGTGACTCTTGGTCTTCCTTTCCTGGGGCGGTCCTCATGTGAGCCAGTTTCTTTGTAGCGCTTGATGGTTTTGGCCACTGCACTTGGGGGCACTTTCAAAGTTTTCCCAATTTTTCGGACTGACTGACCTTCATTTCTTAAAGTAATGATGGCCACTCATTTTTCTTGACTTAGCTGCTTTTTTCTTGCCATAATACAAATTCTAACACTCCATTCAGTAGGACTATCAGCTGTGTATCCACCTGACTTCTGAACAACACAACTGATGGACCCCATTTATAAGGCAAGAAATCCCACTTATTAAACCTGACAGGGCACACCTGTGAAGTGAAAACCATTTCAGGTGACTACCTCTTGAAGCTCCTCAAGAGAATGCCAAGAGTGTGCAAAGCAGTAATCAAAGCAAAAGGTGGCTACTTTGAAGAACCTAGAATATAAGACATATTTTCAGTTGTTTCACACTGTTTTGTTAAGTATATAATTCCACATGTGTTAATTCATAGTTTTGATGCCTTCAGTGTGAATCTACAATTTTTATAGTCATGAAAATACAGAAAACTCTTGGAATGAGAAGGTGTGTCCAAACTTTTGGTCTGTACTGTACATGTGGGCATAAACTGCCATTTAGGCACACAACAGGGCACAGATGTGAAGGAGCGCTATGTGCTTTTGGAGCGCATATTTAGATGTTGTTTTTTGGACGCCATGTCACATTTGCAGAGACCCTAAAATTTCCCCTACAAAATGGGGTCACTTCTTGGGGGATTCCAATTTACTGGCACCTCCAGGGCTCTGCAAAAACAACATGGTGCCCAGAAAGGCCCTCTAAATCTATACTCTAAAAGCTAAAAAAAACACAGTGCGCCTTCCCTTCTGAGCCCTGCTGTGTGCCCAAACAGCAGTTTACATCCACATATATAATTTTTTTGTCCCCAGGATAGCCCACTTAATAGTTTTAGCAGTGTATATCTCTGATGACACAAAGTGGCCGCAACGTATTAGGCACTGAAATTGGATATTTCTTTAAAAACTTTAATTTTCACTTTGTACATTAATTTTTGGGAAGCATTTTTAGGCTCAAAATTATAATACCCCTTGATACATTCCTTGAGGGTTGTAGTTTCTAAAATGGCTTCACTTTTGAGAGGTTTCCATTGTATTGGTACTTTAGGGGCTTTGCAAATGCGACATGGTACCTGAAAACTATTCCAGCAAAATCTGCCCTCCAAAAGTAAAATAGCGCTCTTTCCATTCTGAGCCCCTCCATGTTCCCATACAGCAGATTACAACCACATATGGGGCATTTTTGTGTTCATAAAAAATTGTGTAACAAACTGTGGGGTGTTTTTGCTTCTTTAACCATTTGCAAAAATTAAAAATATGTCGGTTTATTGGAAAAAAAAATAATTTTTCATTTTTACGTCCCAAAGTCAAAATCTGTGAAACAGCTGTGAGGTCAAAATGCTCACTATACACCTAGATAAATTCTATGGGAGGTGTAGTTTCCAAAATGGGGTCACCTTTTGGGAGTTTCCATTGTATTGGTACTTTAGGGGCTCTGCAAATGCGACATGGCACCTGAAAACTATTCCAGCAAAATCTGCTGTCCAAAAGCTAAATAGCGCTCTTTCCATTTTGAGCCCTGTCATGTACCCAAACAGCAGATTACAACCACATATGGGACATTTCTGTGTTCAGGAGAAATTGTGTAACAAACTTTGGGGAGCTTTTTCTCCTTTGTCCTCTTGTGAAAATGAAAAATTTGGGGCTAAATTGACGGTTTATTGGAAAAATAAAGTAATTTTTCATTTTAATGTCCCAATGTTAATAAAATCTGTGAAACAGCTGTAGCGTCAAAATGCTCACTATACCCCTTGATATGTTCTGTGAGGGGTGTAGTTTCCAAAATGGGGTCACTTTTAGGGGGGTTCCACTGTATTGGTACTTTAGGGGCTCTGCAAATGCGACATGGAACCTGAAACCTATTCCAGCAAAATCTGCCCTCCAAACGCAAAATAGTGCTCTTCCCATTCTGAGCCCCCCCCCATGTACCCATACAGCAGATTACGACCACATATGGGGCATTGCCATGTTCAGGAGCAATTGTTTTACAAACTGTGGGGTGCTTTTTCTCCTTTAACCCCTTGTGAAAATGAAAACTTTGGGGATAAAGTGACATTTTAGTAATTTTTCATTTATACATCCCAGTGTTAGTAAAATCTGTGAAACGGCTGTGGGGTCAAAATGCTCACTATACCCCTTGATGAATTCTGTGAGGGGTGTAGTTTCCAAAATGGGGTAACTTTTGGGGGGTTTCCTTTGTATTGGTACTCTAGGGGCTTTGCAAATGAGACATGACACCTGAAAACTATTCCAGTAAAATCTGCTTTTCAGATGCCAAGTGTCGCTCCTTCTGTTCCGTACACTGCCATTTGCCCAAACATCAGTTTACATCCACTTGTGGGGTATTTCCGTGCTCGGGAGAAATTGCATAACAAACTGTGAGATGCATTTTCTCCTTTAACCCTTTGTGAATGTGTTAATTTTAGGGCTAAATTAAGGAATTAATGGAAAAAAATTAAATGTCTAAATTTCACCTCCATATTGTTTTAATTCCAGTGAAATGCTTAAAGGGTTAACAAATTTCCCAAATGCTATTTTGAATTATGTGAGGGGTGCAGTTTTGAAAATGGGGTGATTTATGAGGGTTTCTAATATATAGACCTTTATAATCCTCTTCAGAACTGAAGTGGTCCCTAGAAAATTAGTTTGGGAAATTTTTTTTGTAAATCTGGAAAATCGCTGTTGCACTTGTAAGTCTTCTAACGTCCAAAATAAATTACAGGACAATTAAAAGATGATGCCAATATAAAGAAGAGATATGGCAGATAATATGTATTAATGTATTTGAGTGGTATGACTATCTGTCTGAAAAGCAGAGCATTTCACATTTTGAAAATTGCGATTTTATTTTTTTTTTCAAATTTCCTATTTTTTTTTATAAATAAATACAAAAATATTCATTAGTGTTTACCACTAACATGAAGTACAATGTGTCACAAATAAAAACAATCTCAAAATCACTTGTGTAAGTTAAGGCGTCTCAAAGTTATTGCCATATAAAGTGACACATGTCAGTTTTGAAAAACAAGGCCTGGTCCTTAATGCACTTTTGGGCTGGGTCCTTAAAGGGTTAAAGAACCACAAGGCTACTGAAAACCTTGGTTAAAAAATACTGAAAAAGCAAAAGGAATTCAAGCAATAGTTAGAAGACTAGGATAACTTAGAATCAAGCAATTACACAGGCAGATTAGTGCTAGAAATCAATAGATAGGATAAGAGTGAGGGGTTGAGGGCACAGCTATTGCTGCTGCTGCTACATTCCTGCTTTAAATATAGCAATACAGATACACAGACAGGACAGTTAAAGGGGTTTTCCGAGATATATATATATATTTTTTTTTACAGAGACAAAAAATGTGGTGAAATTAATTTTTCTAATTGAGACCAAATAAAAATGTCCTACCCTTTTACAGAAATATGTGACCAATCACTTCCTTACTGGTCCTGATCATGTACCATTCATTGTGCAAATGACTTCGAGTTAGCCACACCCACCCATGATGTCATCACTGATGAAAGTAGAATTTGTCTAAACTTTATTGCCAGAGCAGCCAGGAGGAGTTGGGGGCTGATCCTGATCACCAGACAAGTCAGCACCTTTTTGTTGTATCATTGGACCAGATAGTGTGATTGTGCTTTACAGACATTCTCAGCCAATATATATACAGATACACATGCATATTCTTATATACACATACATTCACATATATATAGATGTATGCATATACATGTAACTATATAATGTGTGTGTGTATATATATATATATATATATATATATATATATATAGTAAAAATATACACATACATAAGCAAGTATGAAATACTGCTAGGAAGTACAGTGGGTGGATGCAGGGAGGGTCTGCTTGGAAAAGCTCTGACACTCCCACAACCAGAAACTAGAAGTATTGCATGAGCCTGAAAATATGAGGAATGGGAAAAATGGCCCAAACACACAGAGTACTCAGGGTACTCAGTTATGTTTATTCATTCCTATTACAAGCATTTCCTGCCTTTTAGTCACTTTTTTTAGTTCTGGAAAACCTTTAACCCCTTCATTGCCAATAATCTAATTTTGTCTTTCTGTTGTGTAATAGAGCAGTTTCATCTGTATACAGAGTCTTTAAACACACTTTTTACTCTTACTTTTTTGACAAGACAATCCTGTTAGTGAAAAATCTTTTAAGGATTTTATTGAGCAAAATGTTTTCATTAAATACATACTGCTGTTCCAACAGCAAAGCACTGATTCTGCCTGTGCTAGTCTGAAAAAAAATCTCTTGTAATTTCATGTTTTTTTATGCTCTGGTCACCAAATACACAGTGTGACGGAGTACTATTAATCTGAAAGAAATATTCTTTGCTTAAGAATTTTTTTGCTGCATAAGTGCATATATAAACACAGTATTGAAGCCTCTGCTAAACTAAAAAGAGAATCTCCATTACTTAAAGGGGGTATTCCCATGAACATAACCAATTTTATATTTGTAAATAATTAAAAGATAAACATTTTTGCAAATATAAGTAATTAAACATTTTGCAGAGTTTTAAAGGTTTTCTCTAAATATCTTGTGGTCACAAGTAGTTATCTTGATCGGTTGCCAGTGGATACGACCATGAATGCAGGAACTTTCTAAGGTCAGAAAATTAGCTATGATTTCCTTATTGTGGCTGGGAAATCTTCTGATACATGTAGTATCATCCCTGCCTGATAACCCAGCTACAATAAGAAAATCATGGCTGAGTTCCTGACACGTCCCAGACCATAGAAAGTTTATGCATTTGTGGTCCTATCCATTGGCAACTGATCAAGACAAAAGACTGTCACCACTAAGATGGTTAGGGAAAATCTTTAAAACTCTGCAGAATTTTTAACTACTTATATTTGCAAAAATGTTTAACTTTTAATTATCTACAAATATAGATCTGATTATGTTCATGGGAATACCTCTTTAGGCTACGGCCCCACTTTGCGGAAACGCAGCTTTTTTTGTTGCGTTTTTTTTAGCCAAAGCCAACAATGGCTACAAAAGGAATGGGAAATATACAGGGAGCTCTTATACTTCTACCTTCTGCTCAATCCACTCCTGGCTTTGGCTCAAAAAAACGCAACAAAATCTGCAACAAAAAAAAAGCTTCTTTTCCGCAACGTGGGGCCGTAGCCTTAAGTGTCTTTTTTTGGTGTGTTGTTCATCCAATAAACAGTCTAGCCTGTGTTAATTTAAAAAAAAAAAAAAAAAAACCTTCTTGTTAATCTAAGCTGACTCACACAGTTCTAGTTGAATACTCACTGGCCAGGTAACCTTTTAGTGCTTTGATATTTTCCTCTCCCTTCTCAACATTCGCCGTAATAATACGGAAGATGTCAGGTATTTAAATAAGGTGGCAGCTACAACAGAGACCCGGCACTAATGCCCGCTATCAGTGCCCATACTGATCTCGGACATTAAGACCCCCAGGTGCCTCAGTCAAAGCTGACTGAGGTGCCATTTTGACGGGGATCGATGGCACACAGAGTGAAATCTGGGGCTGGCATCCCATTGCCATGACAGCCTGGAGCCTATTGAAGGCTTCCAGGCTTGTTTGGGATATACTTCTATTGCAAGCTGCTCTATGCAACCTGTAATAGAAGTGCATTGTAATACATTGCATTATTAATGATCAGGCCCCCCTAGGGGGTCTAATAAATACAATAAAAAAGTATAAAAAAAATATGAAAAAAATAAAAGGAATTAAAAGTTCAATTCACCCCACTTTCTCTGCAATATATATATATATATATATATATATATATATAAAAATATTAAAAGGAAAAAGTTACTGTGAAATCATACACATTAGGTATCCCTGGGTCCTACAATGCCCGGTCTACAAACTTATAAATGTATTTTCCCCCAAAATGGTATAACTAAAAAGTACATGTGGCCTCGCAAAAAAAGATGCCCATACATGTAAGTATAAAAAAAGTTACAGGTGTCAGAATATGGCGAGTTTTAGAAAAAAACATTTTTTGCAAAGTTTTAGATTTTTGTTAGGGGTTAAATTGTAACTAATATATATATATAAATTTGGAATTAAATACAGGGGACATGTCATTTTGGCTGCAGAGTGAATGCAGTAAAAACAAAGCCCGTAAGAAAGTATCACAAATGCACTTTTTCTCCAATTCCATCCCATTCTGAATTTTTTTTACAGCTTCCCAGTACATTGCACAGAATAAATGGTACCATTATGAAGAAAAATGTGTCCCGCAAACATTAAGCCCTCATATGGCTCTGTAAAACGGAAAAGTAACAAAGTTAAGGGGTTTGGATGGTGGGGAGTCAAAAAAGAAAATCGAAAAGTGCTAGTATGTCAGGGGGTGTGTGGTGAACATTTTTGGAATATACTTTATTAACCTATCAAACTTTCTTTTAATAGAAAACAGGCTGCAAAGTTTCCACTAGCAATGCTCTAACTAAGCATTGCCAGGGATACTCTGTCAGTACACCCCCCCCCATACTCAATGCAGCATGTAGAGCTGAAGTTTTTACCAAAGTGGGGATGGTCATTTCAAATCACTGCATCTCCAGTTTTATGCCACCTAGAAAAATGATTCTTGTATTACAAGAAAGCTGCAATTGAAGTACTAGCTATAAAATAATTAGAGATATCACTAATTAAAAACACAGTCAGGGATGTTAAATTATGTGCAGCATGAACTGCTGAATATTAAGCTCAAATTCCCAACTGTGTTGTCAGCTAGTGATATCTCAGGTTCTTTTTTATATATTCAAAGTTTATGAAGAAGAAAATACAGGTGCATCTCAATAAATTAGAATATCTTTGAAACATTTATTTCTTTCAGTAATTAAATTAAAAAGTGACCTCCTATATTTTCTAGATTCTTTACACACAGAGTGTTCTATTTCAAGTGTTTTATTTCTGTAAATGTTGATTATGGATTACAGGTAATGAAAACCAAAATCTAAGAAAATTTGAATATTGTAAAAAAAAAATTCAGTATTGTAAATTCAGTGTGTCACCTGCCAAGGTTTCCTAAGCCTTTAAATGGTCCCTCAGTCTGGTTGAGTTGGACACACAATCATGGAAGACTGCTGATTATGAATTGTATTACTGAATTACTAAAATGAATGAACGTTTCAAAAATGTTGCATTGCATCCAGTACAGAGTAAGAATATTATACAACATACAAAATATGTTCATAATTGGCACTAAATGCATATAAAAGAGAGCTACATTCAATAAACCATTTAGTCAAGTTTTTTTTTATATAACGTGCCTTGCGAAAGTATTCGGCCCCCTTGAACTTTTCAACCTTTTGCCACATTTCAGGCTTCAAACGTAAGGATATAAAATTTTAATTTTTTGGTGAAGAATCAACAACAAGTGGGACACAATCGTGAAATGGAACGAAATTTATTGGATATTTTAAACTTTTGTAAAAAATAAAAAACTGAAAAGTGGGGCGTGCCAAATTATTCGTCTCCCTTAAGTTAATACTTTGTAGCGCCACCTTTTGCTGCGATTACAGCTGCAAGTCGCTTGGGGTATGTCTCTATCAGTTTTGTACATCGAGAGACTGAAATTCTTGCCCATTCTTCCTTGGAAAACAAATCGAGCTCAGTGAGGTTGGTTGGAGAGCGTTTGTGAACAGCAGTTTTCGATTGGATTCAGGTCTGGACTTTGACTTGGCCATTCTAACACCTGGATACGTTTATTTGTGAACCATTCCATTATAGATTTTGCTTTATGTTTGGGATCATTGTCTTGTTGTAAGATAAATCTCCGTCCCAGTCTCAGGTCTTTTGCAGACTCCAACAGGTTTTCTTCCAGAATGGTCCTGTATTTGGCTCCATCCATCTTCACACCAAAAAATTCGATTTTGGTTTTATCTGACCAGAGCACCTTCTTCCACATGTTTGGTGTGTCTCCCAGGTGGCTTGAGGCAAACTTTAAACGAGACTTTTTATGGATATCTTTGGGAAATGGCTTTCTTCTTGCCACTCTTTCATAAAGGTTGAAACGTTCAAGGGGGAAGGGAAAGAAGAAGAAGAAGAAGCTTTAATACACCATATACACTCTAAGGTCCACCTACCACTGTCTATTGGATGAGATGTTGCTACCATTTCACAGACGTGTGTGTCACTGCACACATGTCTGCTCTGTATTTCCTGGTCAAACACGTGGTGGCAGCCATTTTTTCCTAGCACGCCCATTTTTGCAATCATATCGCCATTTGTTTGGTTTCTTCAAAAACCAAACAAATTGGAATATTTGGGAGAAACCTGATTCATTACAAACTGATTTGTCCATCTCTAGTTGATACCTGAAATGTTAGGGGAGGATCTTATGTATTTTGTAAAGGGGTTCCATATGAAGGGCAAATATTAAAGGGGACGTTGGACAGCCCTGTCTAGTGTCATTTGAAATTGTGAAAGGGTGAGATAAAAAAACAGATATATTAACTGTAGCACTGGGTAGAGTAAAGTGACAAAATAATATTGAGATAAGGGCTAACTAACTCAAATTTGAGAAGAACTGATCTCAGGTAGCCCCAATGTACTTTGTCAAATGCTTCTCTGCATCCAGAGATAGGAACATACAAGGTGTCCCATCAGAGTAGACTAGTTCAATAATATCTATAAATCTTCTAGTACTATTTGTAATTTGACGGTTTTTAATAGATCCTACTTGATCTGGGTGTATAAGTGTATAATATTGAATGCTGCAATTTGTATCAATAGAATGTTTTATTAAGGACATAAAGGTTTTTTTTTTGTTAAATTGCAAGTAACAAAAAAGTCAGCCAGCTTTGCAGATCTTGAAAAAGGCACAATCTCATTTAAATTTCATATTTAGGAATGTATTACTTTTCAACAACTGAATTGATTGGCTTAATGTAAGTGTCTCACTTGACAGTTTACAAGAGTTTTTCAATAAAATCTAAATTGTTCAGAATGGCTAGAGCTTTGAAAAAAGATATTTTTCAGGTAATAACAATGATGTCTTATAGCTTTGCTTAATGTGTTGAAAAGGGAAAGGCAAAGAAATGCAGATTTTAAAATGCATTGAACAATTTCATTTGATATTTAAAGGGCTTGGTAAAAAATTTTATCCATGGCCTATGTTATGGATAAAAAATTTTTTATGACTTTCTTGTTAAAAATATTCTAGCACACTCTATCTCTCACTGCTGCATTCATGTTTCTCAAATCAAGAGGATTGCTTAAGTGCTGTTTGGGTTCAGGAATTCCCAGCTTGAAATATACATCAGGCCAGCTAATTGTCAAATATTGAGAACACTGGATACCCACTTTACACATAGAGGATAGAAAGAGCCTGTAAGTGGCCCAGGCCCAGTTTTAAACAGAAAGGAACTGACAAATAGAGATAAAAATTAACCCCTTTACCTTTAGCTCCTTAATAGTTAAAAAGTAATAGTATACTTTGGGGACCTCTCATCTAAGTGCACAATACACCTGATAATTTTGATAAAAAGTAAGAAACCATTAGGAATCTCAGTGTGCAGCACTGTTTGCTGATGTTGCCTTAAGGCTGTAATGCCTAAGCAAGAAGCTTTCTGCAGATCTTCGCAAGATCTTGCTCCCAGTAATACTCCCACTGGGAAATTATTTGTACCCACCAACCTTCATCTCCGTGTGTTGGAGGAAATTCACTGCTCCTCTTTAGCAGGACATCCTGGCATCGCTGGTACCAAATATCTGCTCTCTCGCTCATACTGGTGGCCTAGTTGGTCCCGAGATGTACATGAGTTTGTCTCAGCCTGTGAAGTATGTGCTAGGATGAAGATACCTAGAAGGTTACCAGAGGGCCTTCTTCATCCTCTTCCTATACCTAAAAAACCGTGGTCCCATCTTTCGATGGACTTCATTACAGATCTGCCTGTTTCTCAAGGGAAGACTGTGGTATGGGTGGTGGTGGAGAGATTCTCTAAAATGTGCCATTTCATACCGCTGAAAAAGCTTCCTAGTGCTCGACACCTACCCTCTCTGTTCATTAACCATATACTTCGTTTGCATGGGGTACCAAAGAATATTGTGTCTGATCGGGGAGTACAATTTATTTCCAGGTTGTGCAGGGAATTTTGTGGTCGTCTGGGGGTCTCTTTGTCTTTTTCTTCCGCATTCCATCCGGAGACCAATGGACAGACGGAGACACTCAACCGGTCTCTTGAACAATTCCTGAGGTGTTTTGTGTCTGATGCCCAGGAACAGTGGAGGAAGTTCCTTCCGTTGGTGGAGTTTGTGATTAATAATAGAAGGAACTCCACCACTAAGATGTCTCCATTTTACTGTAACTATGGTTTTTAACCCTAGGTACTCGTCTTTTCGTAGCACTGAATCTATAAATCCCACTGCCGAACAGACTTATCGACAACTGTGCACAGTATGGGCCCAGGCTCTGCAGAACCTGGTAAAAGCCCAAGAAAATCAAAAAAGTCAGGCAAATAAAAAAACTCTTACCGGGTCCTTACAAGGTGGGAGAACGGGTTTGGCTGTGCACAAACATGTGCGCCTTAGGGTTTCATCTACAAAATTTGCTCTGCGTTACATTGGGCCATACAACATCATTGATGTTATTAATCCGGTGTCATTTAAACTACGACTGCCTAAGTCTTTCTGCATTCACAATGTGTTCCATAAATCTCTTTTTTAAAAGTACATTACGCCTGTCATTCCTCCATTCACTCCACCCGAGCCTGTGATAATTCAAGGGGAACTAGAAAATGAGATCGAAAAAATTCTAGATTCCCATCAGGTACCGAATTCTGTCCAGTACCTGGTACATTGGAAGGGTTATGGCCCTGAGGAGCGGATGTGGGTCCCTGGCAAGGACCTTCATGCTCCAAGGCTCATTAGGCTGTTTCATCAGCAGAACCCTTCTAAACCTGGGTTGTCTGATGAAGGTCTGGTGGCCCCTCATAAAAGGTCGGGTACTATTACGTCCGCACCCGTTCGAACTTCTGCGCCATCCGGCCACATGCTACGGCGCAGGAGGCAGGTCCCGCTGTGATTCTTTCCTTTGGCTTTTTTTGTATTGTCTGAACACTGTTCTATTCCCTCACCACCTTAATTGATTTTTCCACCACACCCATCTCCTTCACTTCGGTTTTCCTCTGCTCCGCTAATAGTTAATTTTAGCCTTACCTGTGTGATTGACAGCCTATCCTCCTATCAAGTCTGGGGCAGATTCTTTCTTCCTATTTATTCTTACATTCTCATTGGTGCTGGTTATTGCTTCGTGTGTACTGGCTATCACTCCTTGCTGTTTTGTTACCTGTATTCCTATTCCTGACCTCTGGCTTTCACTTTGATTATTCTCTTGGATTCTGATTCTGTACTGCATTGCTCGTCTGTTACAGACCCCTTGGCTAGCTGACCTCCCTTTGTTGTTGTTTGTCCTGTCTGCGTTCTGTGTTGCCACATACATTAAGAAGGGACTGTCAACCAGTTGCTGTCGCCTAGGACAGATCAGGCAAGTTAGCCAGGGACAGTGGGGGGTTCAGCTTTAGGGCTCACTGTCTTCTTGTGCCCCTCCCCCCAGGGTTCTGCAGCAGCACTGGGGAAATGCTTAACTGGCAATTCCCTTACAAACATGCTGTCCAATAAAAAATTTTTTGGATGGTGGGTAAAAGAGGGTCAGTTTCTAAAAATTGTGAGGCTGCCCAAATGCCTTTGTGGTGTGGGATGTCTTTGAGTTTAATAATAACAGATGATGAATCTTTTAAAAAGGACAGTAGTTCCTGTATATATCCTTGCAGGTGATGATCTATATACTCGGATAAATTGCTGGTTAATCAATTGATCCCTGATATTATAGGGTGACCTGGTGGTTTTGTTTCATTTTTATGAACTTTTGTTAGATGATAATAGAGGGCCAATCTAGGGGATTTTACAGTTAAGAACTCTTTTTCTTTTTTTATTTAACCCCTTAACGACATTGGACGTACTATTACGTCCTGTGCGCTTGGTACTTAGCGCAACAGGGCATATTAGTACGCCTGGGGTGGCCGCCCGCTCACTATCTGAGCGGGCGGCATCGGAACCGGGTGTTAGCTGTAACTGACAGCTAACACCCTGCTCCATATCCCCCGGTCGGAACTGAGTTCCGATCCGAGGTTTTAACCCCTTGGATGCCGCGGTCAAACATGACCGCGGCATCCAAGAGGTTCCGCTATGTTGCCGCTACAATCGGCACCCCCCGCGGCGAGATCGGGGGGTGCCGATACCTATAACCTGCAGCCTGGGGTCTGCTCAGTGACCCCAGGCTGCCTGGAGACCCCACTACCTGGTTGATCCTGCCGAGCCCTGCGGAAGTGAGGCTATGCGTCTGCATAGCCTCACTTCCTGTATAGACTGCAAGACACTTGTAAGCTCGTGTCTTGCAGTCTACAGTGCTGAGCCAGCAATCAAAGCATTGCTGGCTCAGGTGTCCTAATGGGACACATGAAAAAGTAAAAAAAAAGTGAAAAAAAATAAAATAAAGTGTTTTAAAAAAATTAATAAAGGAATAAAGCCCCAAAAATTCCCTTTTGCTATATAAAATGAATTATATAAAAAAAAAAACCTAAAAATTAATTAAAAAAATGCATATTTGGTATCGTCGCGTCCGTAACAACCTGTACAATAAAAATGAAACAATATTTAATGTACACGGTGAACGTCGGAGAAAAAAAAACGGAAAAAACTCGCCAAAAGTAATGATTTTTTGCCATCTCACCTTACAAAATATGCCATAAAAAGTGATCAAAAAGTCATATGTACCCCAAAACAGTACCAATAAAAATCACAGGTTGTCCCGCAAAAAATAAGCCCTAAACCAACTCTGTAAACCGTAAAATAAAAATGTTACGCATCTCAGAAGATGGCGATGCAAAAACAATTAATTTATGTCCCCAAATGGGTTTTTGTTCTGCAAAATTAGTATCGCATAAAAAAAACTGTATAAACGAGGTATCTCCGTAATCGTACCGACCCGTAGAAAAAAGGTAACATGTTACTTATGCTTTATGCTGCATGGTGAAAAATTTCAAAGGTAAAACGCAGTGTCAGAATTGATGGGGTATTTTTTAATCCAACAAGAAAGAGTTAATAAAATTTATTCAATAGGTTATAGGCGCCCAAAGATGATGTCATTACAAAATACATCTCACCCCGCAAACAACAAGCCCTCATATGGCTACATCACCAGAGAAATAAAGAAAATATAGCTCATACAATGTGAAGACAAAAACCCCAAAAATCGCCAAATCTTTAGAACATAACTGGCTGCGTCAGGAAGGGAATGTATAAGCTGTGTGAGCAGATATCAGGGGACACCCCAGATTTAGAGCTTATGAGGGAAAATAAACCAGAAGTGACCCCCAGAGTGACCTCCCCAATAATAGGAACTACTGGGGAAATAGTAGGGAATTTGGTGTTCCCAATGCACTCTGCACAGCTTACATATTCACTTTTCCCCATCCGCTGTGTATTCACGTCTGGGATACTAATGCTTACTACACCCCTTGATAAATTCTTTGAGGGGTGCAGTTTTCAAAATAGGGTCACTCCTTTGGGGAATCCACTTTTCTGGTACCTTACAGGCTCTGCAAACATGACATGGCGTCCAGATCCCAAACATCTGAATCTGCACTCCAAAAGCCACATAGCGCTCCTTCTCTTCTGCGCCCGGCTGTGTGCCCAAACTGCAGTTTATGCCCACATGTATTACACTTGTCGTACCCAGAATAACGTACTTAATGTCATATGTGGGTATAAACTGCTGTATGGGCACAGCCGGGCACAGAGTGGAAGGAGTGCTATTTGGTTTTTGGAGCACAGGCTTGGACGGTTTGGTTTTTGGACACCATTGCACTTTTGCAGAGCTGAAACGCCAGTAAAGTGGAATCCCCTGACATGTTACCCCATTTTGGAAACTACACCCCTGAAGGAATTTATCCAGGGGTACAGTGAACATTTTTAACCCCCAAGTGTTACTATAATTTATTATCCATAAATGAATACGCAGCTGATTGTGAAAGGTGAAAATGACAATTTTTCCAGGAATACGTCATTTCAGTGCGTAATATGTTGTGCCTGACTTGTATCAGAGATGAACGCTCCAAATGCTGTTGTGCCCGGGATACCCGCTTAACAGTTTTTGGAGTGTGTGTCTCTGCAGACATAAGCTGGGCACAACATATCGGGCACTGAAATGGCGTATCTATGGAAAAATGTTATTTTTAACTTTTCATTATCATCTGTGCATTCATTTCTGGAAATTAAAAGAATGCAACACTTAAGGGTTAATAATGCTCGCTACACCACTTGATAAATCCCTTGAAGGGTGTAGTTTCCAAAATGGGGTCACAAGTCTGTGGATTCCACTTTACTGGCAATTCATGGGCTCTGCAAAAGTGACATGGTGTCCATAAACCAAACTGTGCTCTAAAAACCAAAATAGCGCTCCTTCCCTTCTGTGCTCGGCTGTGCCCAAACAGCAGTTTATACCCACATATGGCATTAAGTATGTTATCCTGGGTACACCAGTGTCATACATGTGGGCATAAACTGTCATTTGGGCACACAGCAGGGTGCAAATGTGAAGGAGCGCTATGTGCTTTTGGAGCGCAGATTTAGATTGTTGGTTTTTGGACGCCATGCCACATTTGCAGAGACCCTAAAATCGCCCCTACAAAATGGGGGTCACTTCTTGGGGAATTCCAGTTTACTGGCACCTCCAGGGCTCTGCAAAAACAACATGGCGACCAGAAAGTCCCTCTAAATCTGTACTCCAAAAGCTAAAAAAACACAGTGCTCCTTTCCTTCTGAGCCCTGCTGTGTTCCCAAGCAGCAGGTTACACCCACATATATAATTTTTTTCCCCCGGGATAGCCCACTTAATAGTTTTAGGAGTGCATGTCTCTGATGCCACAAAGTGGCCGCAACATATTCTGAAATTGGATATTTCTTCAAAAACTTCAATTTTCACTTTGTACATTAATTTTTGGGAAGCATTTTTAGGCTCAAAATGATAATACCCCTTGATACATTCCTTGGGGGGTTTAGTTTCTAAAATGGGGTCCCTTTTGAGGGGTTTCCATTGTATTGGTACTTTAGGGGCTCTGCAAATGCGACATGGCACCTGAAAACTATTCCAGCCACATCTGCCCTCCTAAAGCCAAATAGCGCTCGTTCCATTCTGAGCCCCACCATGTACCCATACAGCAGATTACAACCACATATGGGGCATTTCTGTGTTCAGAAGAAATTGTGTAACAAACTGTGGGGTGTTTTTTCTTCTTTAACCACTTGCAAAAATTAAAAATATGCCGCTAAATGGACGGTTTATTGGAAAAAAAGTAATTTTTCATGTTTACGTCCCAATGATGATAAAATCTGTGAAACAGCTGTGAGGTCAAAATGCTCACTATACCCCTAGATAAATTCTATGAGGGGTGTAATTTCCAAAATGGGGTCCCTTTTGAGGGGTTTCCATTGTATTTGTACTGTAGGGGCTCTGCAAATGCGACATGGCACCCGAAAACTATTCCAGCAAATTCTGCCCTCCAAAAGCTAAATAGCGCTCTTTCCATTCTGAGCCCCACCATGTACCCATACAGCAGATTACAACCACATATGGGGCATTTCTGTGTTCAGGAGAAATTGTGTAACAAACTTTGGGGAGCTTTTTCTCCTTTGTCCTCTTGTGAAAATGAAAAATTTGGGGCTAAATTGACAGTTTATTGGAAAAAAAAGAAATTTTTCATTCTCATGTCCCAATGTTAATAAAATCTGTGAAACAGCTGTGGGTTCAAAATGCTCACTATACCCCTTGACATGTTCTGTGAGGGGTGTGGTTTCCAAAATGGGGTCACTTTTAGGGGGTTTCCACTGTTTTGGTACTTTGGGGGCTCTGCAAATGCAACATGGCACCTGAAAACTATTCCAGCAAAATCTGCCCTACAAAAGCAAAATAGCGCTCTTTCCATTCTGAGCACCACCATGTACCCATTCAGCAGTTTATGACCACATATGGGGCATTGCTGTGTTCAGGAGAAATTGTTTAACAAACTATGGGGTCCTTTTTCTCCTTTAACCCCTTGTGAAAATGAAAACTTTGGGGATAAAGTGACGTTTTAGTAATTTTTCATTTATACATCCCAGTGTTAGTAAAATCTGTGAAACAGCTGTGGAGTCAAAATGCTCAGCATACCCCTTGATGAGTTCTGTGAGGGGTGTAGTTTCCAAAATGGGGTCACTTTTAGGTGGTTTCCATTGTTTTGGTACTTTGGGGGCTCTTCAAATGCAACATGGCACCTGAAAACTATTCCCGCAAAATCTGCTTTTCAAACGTCCAGTGTCGCTCCTTCCCTTCTGTGCACTGCCGAATGCCCAAACATCAATTTACACCCACATGTGGGGTATTTCTGTGCTCGGGAGAAATTGTATAATAAACTGGGAGATGCATTTTCTCCTTTAACCCTTTGTGAAGGTGTTAAATTTAGGGCTAAATGAAGGGATTAGTGTAAAAAAATGAAATGTCTAAATTTCACCTCGATATCGTTTTAATTCTTGTGAAATGCTTAAAGGGTTAACAAACTTCCCAAATGCTGTTTTGAATTATTTCAGGGGTGCAGTTTTGAAAATGGGGTGATTTATGGGGGGTTTCTAATATATAGGCCTTTATAATCCCCTTCAGAACTGAAGTGGTCCCTAAAAAATTAGTTTGGGAAATTTTCTTGTAAATCTGGAAAATCGCTGTTACACTTGTAAGCCTCCTAACATCCAAAATAAATTAAAGGACAATTAAAAGATGATGTCAATATAAAGCAGAGATATGGTAGATAATATTTATTAATGTATTTGGGTGGTATGACTATCTGTCTGAAAAGCAGAGACTTTCACATTTTGAAAATTGCGATTTTTTTTCCAAATTTCCATCAAATATCCTATTTTTTTATAAATAAATACAAAAATATTGATTAGTGTTTACCACTAACATGAAGTACAATGTGTCACGAGAAAACAATCTCAAAATCACTTGAGTAAGTTAAAGCGTCTCAAAGTTCTTGCCACATAAAGAGACACATGTCAGTTTTGAAAAACAAGGCCTGGTCCTTAACGCACTTTTGGGCTGTGTCCTTAAGGGGTTAAAATACCTTGTTTGTCTGCCTCATTAATAAGTATGTTATACAGTATTTAAAAATTTAAGAACTCATCTGTAGGATCTTTGTTCATTTTTAGTTCTATAATATTCTGCCCCTTTTCTTTTTTTTTCTTTTTTTTTTTCCCTTCTCCCTATCTGAGAAAAGGTATTAGGTGTTTTTCTCCTCTGTTGGGCTCCTCAAAACAACCCTCAATGATCTATGTTAACATGTGGGGGGGAAAAGTTGTCTCGGTTTTGTGTTTTGTGGTGTGTGGTTTTTTGTGGTTGGGGGTTGTGTTTTTTTTTTTTTTTTTTTTTTTTTTTTTTTTTTTTTTTTTTTTTTTTTTTTTTTTTTTTTTTTTTGGGGCTTTTTTATGTTTTTTTTAAAACCCCCCGGGGTTTTTTTTTTTTTATAATATTCTGTATCGAAAGAATTCTAGATGCTTCTGTTAGATAGTCTTCTCGATTTTGTAAAACAATACCTCCTCCTTTGTCTGCACTTCTGATAGTTAGATTTGTGTTAAGATAGAGATTTTTTAGAACTTTTCTTTTGGACCATGTTAGGTTGCCCTTCTTTTTGTGTTGAATATTTCCATGTTGGGAATTGGTTCCTCTAAAGGCTTCAGATACCACTGAGAAGAAGGTATCAATGTAGTTGCCTCTATGATGTACAGGATAAAACTGGGACTTGGGTTTTAGGGTAGTGGTTTTAGGAGTGGGGGAGTTAGGATGTAGATTGTCAAATCTCTCTTTTTGAGTTTCTAAGAGATTATTATTTCCAGTGATTGTTGGTTTGGTAGAGTTCTTTTTAATTATTTCAAAGTGTCTTTTTAGGGTTAGTTTTCTAGTGAAGTTGTTAAGGTCTAGAAATAAATTGAATTCATCTATTTTGTCAGTTGGACAAAATGATAAACCTTTCATAAGTAGATCAGTTTCAGATTTGGACAAGGTATGTGATGATAGGTTAAAAATTTTTACTGGAGATTCGTTTTGTTCTTTTTTGGATTTTGACTTATTTTCAAGTTTTCTTGTGTGTTTTTTGTGTTTTCCTCCTTTGCATCCTCTTTTGGTTTTCTTTTTTGTGGTCTCTTTTGTGGTGTATGAACAGGATGGAAAAATTGTGTTATTTTGGAGGATGAATTTTTGATGACTGGTCGGTATGTTGCTTCTGGGGTGAGTATGTTCTGGGCTTGTTCCTGAACATGAAACGTAATTTTGGGTGACAGACTGGAAGGAAATTCTAAAAAAGAAATTTTGTTGGTGTGTTGGATGTTGGATTGTGTCAGATTGGCAGCAATAGGGGGACAGCAGGGTGTGGCTGTTGACGGTGTGTTGTAGATATGTTGATATGCCGACACTGTTCCAGTGTGTATGCGCGCACTTTCGGTTTTAATACCGCAATACTATAGCGCAACAAAGGCGTGCTTTTTAACCATTTTATACGCAGATACTGGCGTCTCCATCAACTATAAAATACCCCCACTATCTGGGTGTATATCTACACAGCCCACCCATTTGGAAGCAGCATACAGGTTGGCAATATGATGACATCCACATACCCTGGTCTGTCAGCAATATCCATCACCTTCCAAGTCCAAATACTCTTTTAAATAGGTATATTGCATAACCCCATTATTACATTTAGCTATCAACTAATTTTATAACATTATTATATCTTGTGACCTACAAGTTTATCTTTCATCCACAAGTCCATGCTGTCCCTTTCTATATATAGTGCCTTGCGAAAGTATTCGGCCCCCTTGAACTTTCAACCTTTTGCCATAGTTCAGGCTTCAAACATAAGGATATAAAATTTAAATTTTTTGGTGAAGAATCAACAAAAAGTGGGACACAGTTGTGAAGTGGAACGAAATTTATTGGTTATTTTAAACTTTTGTAAAAAATAAAAAACTGAAAAGTGGGGCGTGCAATATTATTCGGCCCCTTTACTTTCAGTGCAGCAAACTCACTCCAGAAGTTCAGTGAGGATCTCTGAATGATCCAATGTTGTCCTAAATGACTGATGATGACAAATATAATCCACCTGCGTGTAATCAAGTCTCCGTATAAATGCACCTGCTCTGTGATAGTCTCAGGGTTCTGTTTAAAGCGCAAAGAGCATCATGAAGACCAAGGAACACACCAGACAGGTCTGTGATACTGTTGTGGAGAAGTTTAAAGCCGGATTTGGATACAAAAAGATTTCCCAAACTTTAAACATCCCAAAGAGCACTGTGCAAGCGATCATATTGAAATGGAAGGAGTATCAGACCACTGCAAATCTACCAAGACCTGGCCGTCCCTCTAAACTTTCATCTCAAACAAGTAGAAGACTGATCAGAGATGCAGCCAAGAGGCCCATGATCACTCTGGATGAACTGCAGAGATCTATAGCTGAGGTGGGGAGAGTCTGTCCATAGGACAACAATTAGTCGTACACTGCACAAATCTGGCCTTATGGAAGAGTGGCAAGAAGAAAGCCATTTCTCAAAGATATTCATAAAAAGTCTCGTTTAAGGTTTGCCACAAGCCACCTGGGAGACACACCAAATATGTGGAAGAAGGTGCTCTGGCCAGATGAAACCAAAATCGAACTTTTTGGAAGAAAACCTGTTGGAGTCTGCAAAATACGTGAGACTGGGATGGAGATTTATCTTCCAACAAGACAATGATCCCAAACATAAAGCAAAATCTACAATGGAATGGTTCACAAATAAACGTATCCAGGTGTTAGAATGGCCAAGTCAAAGTCCAGACCTGAATTCAATCGAGAATCTGTGGAAAGAGCTGAAAACTGCTGTTCACAAACGCTCTCCATCCAACCTCACTGGGCTCGAGCTGTTTTCCAAGGAAGAATGGGCAAGAATTTCAGTCTCTCGATGTGCAAAACTGATAGAGACACACCCCAAGCGACTTTCAGCTTTAATCGCAGCAAAAGGTGGCGCTACAAAGTATTAACTTAAGGGGGCCGAATAATTTGGCACGCCCCACTTTTCAGTTTATTATTTTTTACAAAAGTTTAAAATATCCAATAAATTTCGTTCCACTTCATGATTGTGTCCCACTTGTTGTTGATTCTTCACCCAAAAAATTAAAATTTTATATCCTTATGTTTGAAGCCTGAAATGTGGCAAAAGGTTTACTTTCGCAAGGCACTGTGTGTGCACATATATATATATATATACAGTACAGACCAAAAGTTTGGACACACCTTCTCATTCCAAGAGTTTTCTGTATTTTCATGACTATAAAAATTGTAGATTCACACTGAAGGCATTAAAACTATGAATTAACACATGTGGAATTATATACTTAACAAAAAAGTGTAAAACAACTGAAAATATGTCTTATATTCTAGGTTCTTCAAAGTAGCCACCTTTTGCTTTGATTACTGCTTTGCACACTCTTGGCATTCTCTTGAGGAGCTTCAAGAGGTAGTCACCTGAAATGGTCTTCCAACAGTCTTGAAGGAGTTCCCAGAGATGCTTAGCACTTGTTGGCCCTTTTGCCTTCACTCTGCGGTCCAGCTTACCCCAAACCATCTCGATTGGGTTCAGGTCTGGTGACTGTGGAGGCCAGGTCATCTGGCATAGCACCCCATCACTCTGAAGGCCTGCTGCACACAGTCTCCTCTTAACAGTTGTTGTAGAGATGTGTCTGCTGCTAGAACTCTGTGTGGCATTGACCTGGTCTCTAATCTGAGCTGCTGTTAAACTGCTGTTTCTAAGGCTGGTGACTCGGATGAGCTTATCCTCCGGTGACTCTTGGTTTTCCTTTCCTGGGCGGTCCTCATGTGAGCCAGTTTCTTTGTAGCGCTTGATGGTTTTGGCCACTGCACTTGGGGACACTTTCAAAGTTTTCCCAATTTTTCGGACTGACTGACCTTCATTTCTTAAAGTAATGATGGCCACTCGTTTTTCTTTACTTAGCTGCTTTTTTCTTGCCATAATACAAATTCTAACACTCCATTGAGTAGGACTATCAGCTGTGTATCCACCTGACTTCTGAACAACACAACTGATGGTCCCAACCCCATTTATAAGGCAAGAAATCCCACTTATTAAACCTGACAGGGCACACCTGTGAAGTAAAAACCATTTCAGGTGACTACCTCTTGAAGCTCATCAAGAGAATGCCAAGAGTGTGCAAAGCAGTAATCAAAGCAAAAGGTGGCTACTTTGAAGAACCTAGAATATAAGACATATTTTCAGTTGCTTCACACTTTTTTGTTAAGTACATAATTCCACATGTGTTAATTCATAGTTTTGATGCCTTCAGTGTGAATCTACAATTTTTATAGTCATGAAAATACAGAAAACTCTTGGAATGAGAAAGTGTGTCCAAACTTTTGGTCTGTACTGTATATATATATATATATATATATATATATACAGAGAAATTACTGAAATTTTTACTCGATATGTTTTTAGATAGTACTGAGTTCCCACAGTGGAGTATGTTCTACAGTCATCTGACAAGTAAGATATTTCAAAAATCTTTCATAATGTATGATGTTATTATACATATTTGTTTATTTTAAACATTTTTTGAATACTATATGTGTCATATGATATATGTAAAAACCTGACATACACCTAAATATTGAACAAAAAAGCATGTACTACACTATTGCTTGTCATGACATGCCAGTACATTTGCTATAACCAACTGCCGCCGATTAATTTCAGCAACACACCACTACAAATACATATGGATACAAATGTTATCTTCATCAGTAGAAATATATACGTACTGACACAAATGTCACTAATACTAGTACGAATACAGTATATACATATTGACACATAAAACGCTATATAATTTTTTGAACAGTTATTGATATAGATATTATATATTCCTCTGATTAGTATGTATTTTATGTAACATATATATTTTAATACGAAGCATTTTTAAGTGTAATCTCTATTAAGTCAACATGTTTGTATATTATTGGTTACTTTATTTTATTTTATCTTATTTTATTCTATGTGTTATAATCACTGCTAATTGGATCTGAAGAAGGGGTTCAATGTAATCAGTGAAAAATACCCCAAACACATTATCCATTTTTTTGTTTCTTTTTATCACAATAAACTATGAACATTATAATAAAAGTTCATGCTAATTGAATTATACATTCTTCAAGAGGAGCATGCATCCTGGTATTTTTTGGAGTCCTAGTACTCTATAAGACATTCCCCTATACCAGTTACGACACTAATATATTCAGTTTGCCGTATGCCAGTGGCCGCTGCCCTCGACATTGATATTATTATCCTTTTTATTCATATGACATCATAACATAGTCACTATCGTGACCTGTTGTACGAAGTTCTAAGGAGCGCATCCTTACTGTTTTTTCATTTCCATTTGGAAAACACTTGTATTACTTATTGTTTACTTATTGTTAGATGAATGCTTTATTATAGTACCCCTCTTTCCTTTTCCTTGTGAATAGAATACTTCATTGGGGTACCTAGCTGCACTCCTGTATGTACCATATATTACATGTATCACAAAAGTACATCTTTTACGAGTAAAGCCATGGGAGAAAAATTTGACATCAAACAACATCTTAATTGTGAAACCGAGTTTGTAATTTATATCATTGAATGTACATGTGGACTACAATATGTAGGCCGAACAACCCAACCATTCCATATTAGACTGAACAACCATAGGTCCAATGTCACAAGAAGCTACTCTAAACATGGCCTTTTCAAACATGCACTGGAAGCCCATAACTGTGACTTTAGCTTTTTTAAAGTCACACCCATTGAACAGATCCCCCCTCTAGCCCCCCATAGATTTGAGAAGCTATGTAGGAGAGAAATGTTCTGAATATTTAAGTTAAATACGTTATCCCCTAGAGGTCTTAATGAAGCCACCAAAATAGTGACATAATAATTATCATACTAGGTCCAGGCATTTTACTATTCATCAAGATTTTCCATATACATATCCAAATATATACTCAGACTTTACACACTTGTTATACTTCACACACTCCATTCATCTTACAATAACACATACACTGCCATATACAGTCTCATCCTCTAATAATACACACACCCCATATATCTATCTTTCATTACATACATATTCCTATCTCCATAGTGTCATACCTCACCCTCATCCATACTTTACTATAAGCATATCCTATTGTTATCTCCATAGGCACTACCACAATGATTCATGATCACACAGTTGTATACCTTATTCCAATTCACACAGTCCTGTTGTTAATGCCTTTGTCACCTTCATAGGCATATCCTTCATTATATTTCATTACAAACAAAGTTTGAAAAGTTTAAAAAAAAAAAAAAAAATCCCTATTGGCGCCCTTTTGGCATCTTGCTACTCCGACTTAAACAGCCCATTTATGCTTCCATGGCCACATAGCTCACACCCGGTCAAGCAGCCTGCAGGTCAGTACCACTCTCTGTCTATACATCTATATGTCTAGTCATGCAAACCATTATCAGATACCAGCTGACTTGGTTGTAATGTAAAAGCTGGACTACTATTCATTGGTCATTTATTAACATCCAGTGATTACCTACAAATAATATACAGAGACTCATTACATTACATTATAGTCACATTCACACTGAATTAACCCTGCTGTTCTGTTCGGTTCTACTATACACATATAATGTTCGGGTCATTTTTGACCGGGCCTATTAAAGTCTGGATTTTTAACTAATTTAAGTGTTTTATTTGAATTTCTTTTGCATTATTATACTGTATGTGAACATGGTTGTTCATAAACAAATGAAAAATGAAATCAAAAACTTAATTTTTATTTTTTTTGTGTCAAAAAATGTTACATGGCCTTATTGCATTATTCATGCATATTGCACATTTGCACAAAAAAAAAAAAAAATCTTTATAAAACTGTAAACTATAACTAATAACATCAAACTGTATGTAAATATATTTTTTTCAAAAAAAAAAACCAAAAAAATAAAAAGTCTAGTTTTTTCTATATAAAATGTGAAATAAGGTTCAAGGTGCTAAATTTACTGTTTGCATTCGTCACAAGTATAATTTACATGTCTTTTGCATAAGTACTTTGCACATTTGCAACATATCACATTTGATTTGTGATTACTTTATGTTGGACAGAAGGCGCATCGTTTCCGTTTTAGGCTGGTTGCACTGCTGGTAGAGGCCGTGGGTATCGTCGCAGTGCTAACGGAAGCCCTTGGTTCACTTTCTTCAGCAAGCTGTTGGATCCTGTGGACAATGGCTGCAGCTCCATCATCTCTGGGTGTTACTTTTCTTTGTTCTTTCTTTGTTGTATGGGCAAACCAGTGATTTTCCCAACTCCTCCCAAAAAAATTCTTCTTTTATATAGTTTATTTTTGTTCCAATTTGGGTCTATTTCACGCCATAACACAAATGCATTGTACGCCGACACATCAAGAATGTTGTAAAAAACCAACCATTGGCCACCGATTAGTTTTGCGTTTACAGGTTTAAGTGCCTATGAGTTGATCTAGAGTATCAACTGCCCCTTTTGTGGCATTGTAATGTAAAGGACCTAGATAAATTGATAAATAGTAGTAGATGAACTATATAGACCAAAATGAGATTATAACCCCTTTATTTTTTTTTAAAAATGGCTGGAGATTAGTATAAAAGGCTATCGGTCATTTTTGACCGAACAGTACAAGTGTAAAAAAAGACGTGGAGCAAAAAGTAAACAAAAAATAAATAAATAAAAACTGCTATTAGTAAGAACCCCTCAAATGAGGAAAAGTCAATGAACCACAAGTTTCAGAACCGCATAATGAATATTTTAAAAAATATCAAATTTCAAATTCGGTCATTTTTGACCGAACAGAACAGCAGGGTTAAGTAATTTCCTATTTACTATGTAAATTTATGAATACAGGAACAATTTATTTATATATATTTAAGCATTTTTTAATATATACTATGCTTTTTAATTATTTAAGAGTCTGAATTCCTGCTACATGTCCTATCTATAATAACTAATATATAACTAACAATATATAAGCTTGCATTATTTAGTTTTGTGCTTTTTTGTTTTTTCTTCTGTCTATCCATGTATTTTACTCCAGCCATATATCATATTGTTATTCAGGACTTATAAATACCAATATATTTATTTGAAATACAAACAATATACCATAGTACTTTAAAAAGTGGCTTTTTAGTATAAACAAATTCAGTTTTTATTTTTTTTATATCCTTGGTGTCTTCAATTGTAATTTTGAGCTTAGGAATATTGTAACGTCTCTGCCTGTTCGGGTCTCTGCGCCACCCTCCACTCGCACGCTGTGGCGAAGGAGGCGTGTTCAGTTTGATTCCTTGCGTAGGTTTCTTGTTGCTCAGTCTGAACATGGTCCTAGTCAATGTAATGGATTTCCAGCCACACCCGTGTTCTGAGCATTTCTCTCTGGACTGCATAGAGTTAATCTCTTCCTGGCCTGTGTGATTGACAGCCTGCGTACCTATCAGGTCTGGGGCTGGGCCCAGACTTTCTTTATACAGGATGTCACTTTCTCAGCAAGTTGCCGGTTATTGCACTGTCTTTGCCTGCTCTCTTTATTATATCCCTTGCTACTTTGTTACCTGTTTCTCTGACCGTTGGCTTGCCTTTTGACTATTCTCTTGGATTTTGATTTTGTACTGCATTGCTCGTTTGTTACCGACCCCTTGGCTTGCTCTCTCTGCTTTTGTGTTGTTTTTGTCTTGTCCTGTTCTGTGTGTCACTTACTCAGTATAGGGCTTGTCTTCTGGTTGTCCTTTTACCGTTTAGGGTAACTGAGGCAATAGGAAGGGACAGTGGCTGGGGTGAGATTAGGGCTCACTTGTCTCTGTCCTTCCTCCTAGACCGCTGCAGTAGTGTCAGGGTATTGCTACGGTTGGCAAGACCCTAACAAATATTTTATTTTATTTTGTTTATAGTTTCTGTATGTTGGCTCTGAGGAAGGGGTACACCCCAAGCGGTGTCTCAAACCTCAAAACGCGTTATCCGTATTATATTCAATAAATACCCATATTTTGTCAAGCCCTGTGGTAGCTCTGAATTCTATATTCCTACAGAGGAATCCTGGCTTCTTTATTCAGGAGTCACTCACTCCTGGAGACGATTATTTCTAGTATGTATTTTATGTAACATATATACTGTATTTTAATACGAAGCATTTTTAAGTGTAATCTCTATTAAGTCAACATGTTAGTATATTATTGGTTACTTTATTTTATGTTATCTTATTTTATTCTATGTGTTATAGTCGCTGCTAATTGGATCTGAAGAAGGGGTTCACTGTAATCAGTGAGAAATATTCATCTCTATAGACACATACACACAACAAGTCCTATTGCTCTCAGTTTTGCGTCCCGTGCTCACTGACCTCAATGAATGGGGCCGCAGAGGTATGGGTGGCACACTGATATCATCCATGTTTCATCCATGTCGTCTAATCACGGCCCGTTGACACACATATGGTTGCCTAATAGTAATATATATCTATATTCTGTTAGTTACTTCATTTACATTGTAATTAGTATGTTAACTCTTACCATATGTCTGGCAAAACTACTGTATATTACTTTTGCTAAAGATCTACTTTTGTAAACTGTCATTTTGAAAATACGTGTAGTACTTTTTAAAAGCAGTAGCATTTATAAACTTAAAAAAGCATATTATGGAGATGACTCATTATTTATACATGTGAAAAGATCTGATGTGAACGACTACAGCTATACATATATACCTTGTATTGTTTGATTCTTATTGTAGGAATGGCTGGGACATAACACACGGTGCTGCTGTTATGTGTGCTGCAATATATTATAGTATTACATAGGGAAAGTTGTACAGGAACTGCACTGGTGCCTCCATTATTTTGGCAGCTTTGAAATTCTAGTTGCTGAGTGCAGTTCATGCCCTAGTGTTTGTTCACTTTGGCCTTTTTCTTTATCCTGGTTCTGAAGAAAAGCTAACTAGATCTCAGCCTCAGCATTATCTTTTCTTTTCAGCACTTGCTGTAAAAAGGTAGGAAAATAGCTCAGATACTGTGCACTTTGCCTTCCCTGAGCACACTTCATTGAAGATTAAAGATGTACAATGACAGCATCTTTCTACCAGAATGAACATATGTACAGTCATATGAAAAAGTTTGGGCACCCCTATTAATCTTAATCATTTTTAGTTCTAAATATTTGGGTGTTTGCAACAGCCATTTCAATTTGATATATCTAATAACTGATGGACACAGTAATATTTCAGGATTGAAATGAGGTTTATTGTACTAACAGAAAATGTGCAATATGCATTAAACCAAAATTTGACCGGTGCAAAAGTATGGGCACCTCAACAGAAAAGTGACATTAATATTTAGTAGATCCTCCTTTTGAAAAAATAACAGCCTCTAGTTGCTTCCTGTAGCTTTTAATCAGTTCCTGGATCCTGGATGAAGGTATTTTTGACCATTCCTCTTTACAAAACAATTCCAGTTCAGTTAAGTTTGATGGTCGGCGAGCATGGACAGCCCGCTTCAAATTATCCCACAGATGTTCAATGATATTCAGGTCTGGGGACTGGGATGGCCATTCCAGAACATTGTAATTGTTCCTCTGCATGAATGCCTGAGTAGATTTGGAGCTGTGTTTTGGATCATTGTCTTGCTGAAATATCCATCCCCGGCGTAACTTCAAATTCGTCACTGATTCTTGTACATTATTCTCAAGAATCTGCTGATACTGAGTTGAATCCATGCGACCCTCAACTTTAACAAGATTCCCGGTGCCGGCATTGGCCACACAGCCCCAAAGCATGATGGAACCTCCACCAAATTTTACAGTGGGTAGCAAGTGTTTTTCTTGGAATGCTGTGTTTTTTTGAAGCCATGCATAACGCCTTTTTGTATGACCAAACAACTCAATCTTTGTTTCATCAGTCCACAGGACCTTCGTCCAAAATGAAGCTGGCTTGTCCAAATGTGCTTTTGCATACCTCAGGCGACTCTGTTTGTGGCGTGCTTTCAGAAACGGCTTCTTTCGCATCACTCTCCCATACAGCTTCTCCTTGTGCAAAGTGTGCTGTATTGTTGACCGATGCACAGTGACACCATCTGCAGCAAGATGATGCTGCAGCTCTTTGGAGGTGGTCTGTGGATTGTCCTTGACTGTTCTCACCATTCTTCTTCTCGGCCTTTCTGATATTTTTCTTGGCCTGCCACTTCTGGGCTTAACAAGAACTGTCCCTGTGGTCTTACATTTCCTTACTATGTTCCTCACAGTGGAAACTGACAGGTTAAATCTCTGAGACAACTTTTTGTATCCTTCCCCTGAACAACTATGTTGAACAATCTTTGTTTTCAGATCATTTGAGAGTTGTTTTGAGGAGCCCATGATGCCACTCTTCAGAGGAGATTCAAATAGGAGAACAACTTGCAATTGGCCACCTTAAATACCTTTTCTCATGATTGGATACACCTAGCTATGAAGTTCAAAGCTCAGTGTGGTTACAAAACCAATTTTGTGCTTCAGTAAGTCAGTAAAAAGTAGTTAGGAGTATTCAAATCAATAAAATGATAAGGGTACCCAAATTTTTGCAGCGGTCAAATTTTGGTTTAATGCATATTGCACATTTTCTGTTAGTACAATAAACCTCATTTCAATCCTGAAATATTACTGTGTCCATCAGTTATTAGATATATCAAATTGAAATGGCTGTTGCAAACACCCAAATATTTAGAACTAAAAATGATTAAGATTAATAGGGGTGCCCAAACTTTTTCATATGACTGTAAATATCCCGTTCACTAGATGGCCCTATTAGGATCCCATGCGCACAACCGAGTATGCTTCCAATGTGGGGCTCATTTTGCAGTGGAATGCAGTTAGATGGCGGCTTCATAGATGTGAATGCATCACAGAATGTACGTTAACCTTTAAAAAAACATTAATAAAAGTTTTTGTTTATATTTGCCCTATAATTTGTGCCAGTTTCTGGTTTAAGCACTAGTAAATCTATTAGTCTTAAACATGTCTACTCTCAGCAAAGCATACCCACACTTCATCTTTTGAAAAGCCTTTAAAAGTCACATGAGCCAAAATCTTCAACATTTTACACCAAAAAAGAATAGCCATTAATTACCCACCCTCATAGTCTTCTATTAGAGTCAAAACATCATCAGATATTGAATTGATGGTACCAAGATGAATGCTGTGACCTCTGCCTTAGCTCAGACTACAACACAAACGTTAACCTTAGACAGATGCAAATTACATATTCACAGATTCTATATATTTAGTGGGAAATTATTGGAACTTAAAACAAGATATCACTGGTGTATTAGCTATTACGTCAGTGAGATAAAATACTATGTTATGTCTACCTAGATCTCTAAGTGATAATGAGTGTAATGCCACTACACATACTGTAGTGACTACAGGCGGGGACATGTAAAATCCTTCATGAATTATGTATTCATTATAGTTCTAACTGGATTATTTTAGTATGAAGCTGCACTGAAGCATTATACATTTTTCTACATTACTGAATAATTACATTTATCTAGCTTTACTCTGTATCCAGACTAAAATACTAATTCATAAATTTAATGGCATTGTATTCTCATTCATTCCACTTAATGCAAACAGATAACTAAACTAATTAAAGTAACTAACTCGGAATGAATTAAATGACAAAGTAATATCTTTCTCTATTATTCTAAAATTTGAAATTTAATTTCATTTAAAGACTTAATTACTTTCATTCGATTATATTGCAAGTCCTGCTGGCTGATTTCAGTCGGAATAAAACCCTCTAATTTATTTTTCTAATATAACCGTAAGCCTTTTTGCAGTCAATTCAATTTACAGCACTCTCAAGTTACACTTATAACTATACCACATACTGGGATTTAACGATTGTTGCAATAATAAAAATATTAATTGTTAGTAGTCCATATTCACTTATCGTATTTTCATTGTTGCCAGGCATATAGAACAAAAATTTAAGTCGTTTTGTAATTGTGAGTTTTAATTAAATTTAAGAAGCATCAAAAAACAATAAGGTCTTATATCAGACATTAAGGCCCCTTGAACAAAGTAATTGAAACAGATGTATTTGTAGTTCTAAGTATCTGTATTTTAGCTATTATGTATCAATCAATAACAATGTAACCTATTTCAACAAGTTCAATAAGTCTGACTGCCTGATAGCATATACTGTATTGAAGCAGTGAAAATGTAAAGCAGTATTATGCTATTGTAATAGGAAACACGTTAATCCAAGATATTGATGTCTCATTGCTTTCTTAGAGGTTGTCGTAACAGAAACAGAAAATTTGCAGAAATTGCAGGTTGCTTTTATACTTTCCTTTATTCATAGAGATGTAACAAGTTAAGGATTTTCATCCTGCAGCTGTTACACATGACAAGTCGCCTGATCTGTTCCATCTGAAGTACAGTACAAGACAGGCAATATTTTGTACAGCCTGTCATGTGGCATTTTATGGTGCTCTGATATGTAACAGAATAAAGCAATGCAGGACAGATGACAGGAAACATTTAGGCGCATGCTTCATGTACAGTTGTTTATAAAAAGAGAAAAAAATTGTTAGTGTCTTATGTATATTCACAGAATAAAAATGATGTCAGCTTTTATTTCAAGTAGACTTACCTTCAGTTGCTACTAGCAAATTGCAATCCATCTCTGTCTATTGGGCTGCTGGGTTGCTCCTCCATGGTCACTGTGTTGCAGTGGGTTGAAGTGGCTAGTGACTAGTATTCATTTTTGTAGATTTTGATGGAAACATAGATCAATGAATAATATTGAGATGTGCCATCCATGTGTTTTTTTTTTTCTAAAATTTTGTACACACATCTCTGGCCCTCATTTTTTTTATTTTGCCTTGGTACCAGCACTCCTGCCATTTGACCCAAGTGTTTATGACTGCATAAGGGATGTACCTAATAATAGTACATAATAGATACATAAGGGATCTACCTACATAAGGTATCTACCTAGACAATGGATCTGCATAAGGGATCTATTGACTAAGACCATATGGCAAGGGGAACTATTTGGAATCTGTTTACATGGTGCTGTGCAGCATGGTGGCTGCTGCCATGGTGCTTTGCCTGTGAGGTGATATGGTTCAGAGTTCTGGGGCTTAGTCTGGCATCAGGGGTGCTGTTGGGTTTCTCCCCATTCCCCATGTAGGTGCTGTGATGCTATAATGCAGTAACGGTTGTCGTTGGGACCCACTATCTGTACAGAAATCACCAGTGGAGATTAGCTAGTGGACTAAGACACCTTGATCAAAATCTAAGTTTTGAGACTTACACAAGTTTTAGAGTTTGTCATGAATTTAGCCCACTCCCTTGGATAAAAAGCAACTGTGAAGAGGTAAAATGCTTTGCTTTATGTTTACAACTTATTTCCTCTTTGTAACCTTAGTTGTGGTACATGAGTTCCCCAGGTGTGGTAAAACCTCTGTGTGAATTTTCTATTGATGCTTCTTTCTTTCTTTCTTTCTTTCTTTCTTTCTTTCTTTCTTTCTTTCTTTCTTTCTTTCTTTCTTTCTTTCTTTCCCTCATTAGGCTGGCCACCTAATGCTCTATTTTTCTACTCTTTCTGGTCTTGCCATCTGGGAACAATGTACCAAAACTAAGGAAATGTTCACAACAACATGAGTTAATAAAGAAGTGTTTTTATTTACTTACCTGCAGTAGTGGAACTGTAGTATGGTGTGTCTGCCCTGACCTTATAAGAGGCAAGTCTGCAGCAACTCTCGTTGATTATATTGTTAATTTGTTTTCCCTTAGTCCTAACAGCAGCACAATATGGGGTATTTCTCCCCCTGTGTGTTGTTTAGGACAGGTGGAACTTTTAATTAGCACAAAAATGTGCTTACTAACCTGCCCTATTTGAGGGCACGAGAGACCTCCCTCACCTGTGTAAATTATAAAGTAAAAGAAACAAGATTTTAGGGAGGGAAGCTTTGTGCTGCTGTTAGGACTAAGGGAAAACAGATTAACAATATAATCAACGATTCCCTTACGTCCTACAGCAGCACAATATGGGGATATAGCAAGTAATTCCCCTAGGGAGGGTTTCCTCACCTTACAACCTCAAGAACTGTCTGGCCAAAGGCAATCGCCTCGGAACTGCGGACATCCAAACGATAGTGTTTGATGCAAGTCAGCTGGGATGACCAAGAAGCAGCCGCACAAATTTGATCCAGTGGAAGCGAGCGATTCTCAGCCCAAGAAGTCGACACAGCCCTGGTCGAATGGGCTGTACAAAAAACTGGAGGAAGCAACCCTTGAGCAATGAAAGAAATTTTGATTGCCTCCTTAATCCATCTTGTCAAGGAGGGTCTGGAAGCTTTAAGACCTCTGTCTTTACCATATATATTGATTAGGAGATTTTCAGCTCTCCTGAAAGATTGTGTCCGCGATAAGTAAATTCGCAGACACCTCACCACATCCAAAGTATGAAGTTTAAACTCCTCTTCTGAGGACGGATCCAGAAGGAAAACAGGCAAAGAAATCAATTGATTATAGTTATTACGTGAAGGAACCTTAGGGATAAAGCCAGGCAAAAACCTAAGGCGGACCCTATCCGAAAAAAATACAATATAAGGTTCTTTGGAGGAGAGCGCCTGTAGCTCTCCTACCCTTTTGGCAGATGTGATGGCTAACAAAAAAGTAGTTTTAAAGGCTAAAAATTTTAGCTCCGTAGCTTCCAGAGGTTCAAAAGGAGGCCTGAAAGGACCGTCGCAAGGTCCCATTGGGGAATAGGAGAAGATACCACAGGTTTCAGCCTCATCGCTCCTTTAAGGAATCTTGCAACCAGGGAATCCTGGGACAACCGTCTGTTTAAGTGGGCGGATAAAGCCGATACCTGTACCTTTAAAGTAGCAGGGGCAAGGCCCATGTCCAAGCCATCCTGAAGAAAATCCAAAACATCAGAAGTCAAAGGATTAGAAATATCAACGCCTCTTTTGGAGCACCACTCCAAAAAAATCTTAGCCGTCCTCTGGTAATTCCTTTTGGTGGATTCAGCTCTAGCACAGGAAAGCATCTTCAGGACGGCTTCTGACAGTCCTCTATACATTCGTAGGGACTGGTCAACCTCCAGGCTGTCAGGTTGAATCTCCTCAGATCCTGGCACTTCAGTGATCCTTGGGAAACCAGTTTCTAGGTGGGGGGAAACCTCCAATATATCCCTCGACTCATCACCATGAGCTGGGAAAACCAAGCTCTTTTTGGCCAGAATGGAATGATGGCTATTACAGAGGCTTGGTCCTGTCTTATTTTCATCAATACTCTGGGTATCATAGGAATTGGAGGGAAAATGTATGACAGCCTGGACCTCCAAGGGATGGACAGGGCATCCACTGCCAAGGGATTGTCCTCCTGGTACAGAGAACAGAACGTCTCCACCTTGGCATTGAGTCGGGTTGCCATGAGGTCTATCTCCGGTAGACCGTATTTCAGGGTAATCTGATGAAACACTTCTGGATTGAGTGACCATTCTCCTGAGACGGCACGACCCCGACTCAACCGATCCGCTACTGAGTTCAGGGAGCCCTTGATGTGAACCGTGGATAGATGGGTCAGATTTTTCTCTGCCCAGGAAAAAATCAGATCTGCCTCCCTGAGGAGGGATGATGATCTGGTGCCTCCCTGTCTGTTCACATATAATACCGTCGTCATGTTGTCCGAGCGAATCCTGACTGCTCTTCCCTTGAGAGGAGGAGAGAAATGGAGTAAGACACGGTACACAGCTCTGAGCTTCTTCCAGTTGGACGACGTCCTTCCTTCTGGAGCGCTCCAGACTCCCTTTATGGAGTTTCCGTCCAGATGGGCTCCCCATCCCGTAAGGGATGCATCTGTAGTCAACAGGGTCCAACAAAGTTGGACCGTGCACCTTCCGTCCTTGAGGTGCAACCACCATCTGAGAGAAAGACGGGTCCTGGGGGAGAGTCGAATCCTCCTGTTGAGACCGGGCAGAGAGCGATCCCAAATTCCTAGGATTTCCATCTGAAGAGGACGTAGATGCCATAAGGCCCAAGGAACCGCCATGATGGAAGATGACATCAGACCTAGGATTTTCATCAAAGTTCTGATGGACGCTCTCGGCCTCCTGAAAAGTTGCCGAACCGCTGTAATTAATTTCTCTTTCCTTGCAGTCGCCAAGGAGATTTCCAGCCGGTCTGAATCTAGGAAGTAACCAAGAAACTTCCTTTTGGTTGAGGGGACGACTTCTGACTTCTCCCAATTTATGAGCCATCCTAGGCTTTGAAGCAGGGATATGGCAATCTGTAAATGCTGGAGCAGAACAGACACTGACTGGGCTTTTATCAGCCAGTCGTCTAAATAAGGGACCACAAAGAGTCCCTGAAGCCTGAGGACGGCTACTATGGGAGCTACCACCTTGGTAAAGGTGTGGGGAGCCGAGGAGATCCCGAAAGGGAGGCCCGAGAACTGATAATGCTTCCTGTGGCCAGAAACTATAACCGCAATCCTTAGGAACTTCCTGTGCGGAAGGTAAATTGGCACGTGCAAATAAGCGTCCTTCAGATCTAGGGTGACAAAAACGTCGCCCTGGAGAAGAAAAGAAGAAACTGAGCTTATGGTTTCCATGCGGAACCGTTTTTTTCTGATGAAACGGTTTAGATACCTCAGATCTATAATCATCCTCCATCTGCCTGCTGGCTTTGGAACTAGAAAAACGGGGGAATAAACCCCCAAACCTTCTTCTAGAGAAGGAACTTCTTCTAGAGCTCCTTTGCGGATATACTCTTGAATGGAGCGTTCCAAAATACCTTGCTGAGACGAGGGAAGACTGTGAGTTAAGACGAACCGATCTCGGGGAGGACAGAGAAATTCGATTGCATAACCTCGCGGAATTAACTGTAAGACCCAAGGGTCCTGAATTTTTTCCTGCCAAGCGCTGAGAAAAAGGGAGAGACGACCTCCGACAGGAATTTCGGCCACAGGAAGACAGCTTCTCATGTCAGAAACTGGGCTTCCTTCTATCTTCGGTTTTGGGAAATCTCCGTCCAGAGCCTCTAGAATAATACCTAGAGCCCCTCCGGGACTGCTGACCACGTCGAGGTGAAAAACCTCTGCCACGGCCAGGGCCAAATCTTCCCCTAAAAGACTGAGGCAAAGTCTTGCCTTTTTTATCAGCCAAGCCTTCTAAAATTTCATCCAGGCTACTGCCAAAGACTCTTCCTGGCTCAAATGGTAAGGCACAAAGGTTATACTTGGAGATAAAATCAGCTCTCCAAGGTTTTAACCATAAGGGTCTCCTCGCCGCCGTGGAAAGCGCCAAGGACTTTGACGCCAGCCTTAATTGATAATGGGAGGCCTCAGCTAGGAATTCTGCCGCCAAAGAAGTTGAAGTTAAGAAGGAAAGTAACTCGTCTCTGGAGACACCAGAATCGATGTCCCTCTCAAGCTGGAGCAAATCAGCCAGTAGTTTGGCTGAAACTTCACATGACGCAACAGCGACAGAGGTCTGAGCAGAGGCCGCTGAGTAGGCCTTCTTGAGAGTACTCTCCATGCATCTGTCCATAGGATCCTGCAGATTTGCTCCATCCTCAGATGGTACTAGAGTGCGGCGAGATAGCTTGGCTACCGCTATATCCACCTTAGGGGGAGGACCCCACTGATCCAGTTGAGAGAGTTGTGATGGGGAACAAGGCCTTAAACCTACCAGTAGTTATAAAGGGTTTCTCCGGAAATTTCCACTCTGAAGACATTAACTTTCTTAATGTCTCGTCCACTTGGAAGACCTTAGGCCCTCTATAGGTGGACGTGGAGGCTTCCCCCATCAACATCACGGTCTTTAGACCGGATGGACTTCAGCAGCCTATTGACTTTCTCGAGTGGGAAGAGAGGTCTGCTAGTATCTTCAGTGGAGTCATCAGAAGACAAAGTTTCATCCACAACCTGAAAATCTTCGTCCGAGACCCGCAAGAGAGGATGTTTTTCAAGACGTGGTCTCTTGGCGATCTGGGAGATAGAATTCCGGATCTCCTTGAGAGAGTCCTCCATGTATTCTTTCACCCATGTCACAACCTCACGTATGGATGGCTCCACAGAAGGGGGGCCACGACACTGGCGATAGCGGGTGAATTCATAGCCATCAGGCAAGGGAGTCTTACAATCTAAACAGGTTAAATGTTTACACTTGGAGGATTTCTTCCTCCTAAAATCTCCATCACCAGAGCCGGAAGCAGAAGAAGACGTTTAAAAGACCACAAAAAGTCACAGACAATAACAATACCAATATTACAAACCGCAACCAGAACCAGAAAGAGAGGGGTACCTTAAGGAGGTTGGTCGTCGCAAAAAATGTAGCAACAGCACACACAATAGTCAAATAGGGTAATCTCTGAATCACAGAGGAGAATTCTACTCCTTAGCAATAGGAGAGCCAGAAAATCACAGCCCAACTGAAATGGACTATGGGACATTTTAAAGGCAACCATAAGTGGAGGCGGAGCCAAACACAAAACTAATCCACAATGAAAAAATTCATAGAAAATCATGCAACAAGGCCAGCGATATGAATCGACCATTCATATAATATATGAACAAGAATAAATAAATATTACTTACCTTCCTGAGATTTATAGCACCAAAATGAGTCAAATGCCATAATGAAACATAGAGGAGCAAAAGCCTAAGTCAGAGGCTCAAACAACAAGCAGCAAAAATCAATTCTATATTTTGCCTTTAAATTTTAAATTTCCAAACTTACCGCACTTTTTCCAAGAACCGGAAGTAGGCGCGAAGGAGTCCGGCGAAATCCGTCCGCACGGGAACCCGGACACAGAGAAGGGTTCCGGCCGTCGCAAAGTCCGATGTACCCTCCGGGTAGGCCGAAGCCTACCGCCAGCCGAAGAATTACCGACAGAAGCGCTGAGAAGAAGGAACGCAGGCCGGCAACAGAAGGAAACGACCACCTCAAGGTAAGAAAAAAACCCTTAACTCTAGAGAAGTCACAAGAGACCTCCTCCACCTGTCCCACACAGGACAGAAAAAAACACAGGTGAGGGAGGTCTCTCGTGCCCTCTTATAGGGCAGGTTAGTAAGCACATTTTTGTGCTAATTAAAAGTTCCACCTGTCCTAAACAACACACAGGGGGAGAAATACCCCATATTGTGCTGCTGTAGGACGTAAGGGAATAGTGTTTTATAGTGAAAACTGCATAGGATTATGGGAAATGTCTATGGTATAAAAGGATTCCATTAGACAACAAGCTGGGTTGTTGGTGTTGTTTTTTCTCCTTGGTGGCATTGACATAGTGGAAAACCTGTGGGATTACAGCAGCCTGAAATGTAAGGATTTTGTTGTACACAGTATGGATATTTTCTGATTAATAAATTTTTTTGTTAAAATTGGACTTCCTAAAATAAACTCTTTTGGATTTCTTTTCAAAAATCAAGGTATGATTGTTTTTTGGAAAATCCCATACTTCACAGCAACCCCACACATTAATGTCCTTAGAATGCTATACTGTTGGCACGACACAGGACTTATGGTAGTGCTCACCCTTTTTTTTTCTCCTAACAGTCATTCTTCCAGAAGCCACTTCTCTCTAAGAAAAACATCAAGGACAGGCTGACATTTGCATTAAGTAAAGGGATTGGGCTACAGAGGACTGGGGTAAAGCTATTTTATCTGACAGTTTAGTCCTCATTACTGATGGTGTCTGTTACCAGACATTATCAACTGGTTATACATGGATATGTGCATATATATCAAAACAGGACCAAAAGCACATCCAAGGTGGGAGATGCCAACCAGAAGGAACTGCGCTTACCCAGGGTTTACGCCAAATGAAACTTTATTTTTCCATATATACAGGTTGAAAACACAGAATGCATTTCAGGGTTCCTATACCCCTTTCACAAGATTCCCCGTCTAGGCATTTCAGCTGACACAGTCTCTGATACGGGCCCACAGACCTCGGTAGTTGCTACTGTTGTTGAAGACCATGCAGGAGACATTTTGCTCAGAACTAAATACAGCCTTGGCTACCTTTACACAACAACTACAAGATGTTGCCCAGCATACCTCAGATCTGGAACGCCATATGGATGAAACAGCCAGTGCCTTTGAGGAGGATCAATCGAGGATCAATGATCACAAAGCTCACATAAAGCAACTCAAACTTTATTGTGAAGACTTTGACAGCAGGTCACGGAGGGGAAACATAATCAATAATAGTAACAACAAATCAGGGGCTTGCTTGAGTCTTTTACCGATCTTTGTGAGACTGCCAGGAACCTGTTTTCTGCGCTTCTCCTGCTGGCTGACTCCACCATCTTACGCATAACTAGGAGACATCAAGCACTGGGACAACCCCGAAACACTGATTCTCCTAGAGATGTGGTCCTCAAATTCAATCGTGACTCCTGTGACCTGATACTCACTGCTGCTCAGGATAACCCTGCACTACTGAACCTACCAGGGTCAGTACACCTGTATGCTGATTTAAGCCAAACTACGCTCGCACAAAGATGAGCTATTCAACCGATCACCTCGGCATTATAGGCTGCATAGCTTAAATATAGATGGGGGTTCCTGTTTGCACTCTCATTTGTGCACAATAACTCATATTTCCTGGTGAAATTGGTAGAAGGAGGTAAGAAGGCCCTTGATAGGGCAGGTATTCCATACACTGATCAGCCTTTACCTCAGAGTCCTTCCCGGCTGACTAGAGAATGGCAGACCGTGAGACGCTGCAGAACCTCTTTAGCTTGACGGCTATGTTACTGAGATGTACTTTCTATTTCGGCTATGTCCCTTTCTTTTTTGATTTTAGTAGCCTTTGCTGCACCTGGGCTTAATGTTATGTTGACTGTTTGTTGTGAGTATACAAATTAACCCATACTCACCTGTTTTCAGTTGGCCCCCTTTACCTCATGTTTTAATATTACCAGTTTACTGCCCAAGGGTTTAATGTTGCCCTCTTTGTGAGATTTTGGGAGGTTTTGTCTCTTAATATGGCTGCCTTTCCTGTCTCAAGCTATTCTGGTCCTAGAGTCCTGGTTTTGTATTTACTTTTGTTGTCCTGTTCTCTATTATGCTCCCCCATGTTTTTCTCTGGGTCCCTGTGAGGGTTAAAATATAATTTGTATTATATTCTATACACTCTATACACAGAGAATGAAATAGTCTGCAGATAGCCTGCACAGTTTAGAAGATAAGATAGGAAGCAGACACTGGGACGGCATTCAACAGTACTGTTGTTCTCAGGAAAAGATAAGGGGAAACATCCACAAAATTCAAGGAGAGATGTTGTTATGAGAAACTGAACAAATCTGTTTAGCAGCGGAACCGGAAAGACCAAATATGTACATTGGTCACATGACTGTTGTGTAACCAACTTGCCTTTAAAACTTGTATGAACTATACAATAAACGAAATCATTCTTACTAGACTCCTGGGCGTGTCTGTAGTTTGTTTTCCTCAAGCTCGATATTATTCTTTATTTAATTAGGATTACGGTGACATCCATCCCGAGGGAACTTAACCCCTGACAGAAATTGGCGCCCAATGTGGGGCGATGAGATCGTCTGATGTGCAGCCGATAGAGTGCCGACCCACTCACCGATCGACTTGAGGACGGGACCAGAGGACCTCAGATAGATAAAAACAGTACTGTGAGGTAAGACCTTATCTTGCCAATTAGTATATCTGAGGTTCCTGTGTGTCTATTCTCTGTATCGATGAGTGAGGTAAGCTGCTGCATGTTTATATGACATCTCGACGCCAATTAAATAGTACGGAAGAACCTAAAAGGGACATGTCACAGTTCATATGACTGTATATATATATATATATATATAATATATATATATATGTCAACCTGTTTTTGTAATATTCATTCGGTTTATATCAATGCCAGGATTCAACTTTTATGCTTTTTGTAAAATTAAATCCGCTTTCAGGAAATGTCCCCTAAAAAGAAGAAACTAGGATATTGTGATGTTCCACAGGGGTTCAACTTTTGGTTGGAATCCAGTGAAGAAAATTCTAAAGTCTGGCAGTTTGCCCTTATGGTAACCTGAAGTACAACTCAGGGGTTTTGAACACCTGTGGTAATGACAAAAGGTGGGGTTTGGAAAATATTTGAAAATTGTACAAGAATAGTAATATGTAATTTTGGTGTCAGTATTAACTGCTATCTGCTTGAATTGTATTCCTGTATTCTGTTGTAGCGCTCTGCAGATGTTCTGCAGGGAATAACCAAAACATTAATTGACTGCCAAGTAACTCCAAGGACGTTGTATCTGATGTAATGCGCACGCAGAAAATCACAAGCTAAACATGATGCTGTGTTACCCAATAATGTTACATGTCAATTATTACAAAGTGAAACTTGGCTTTGGGCCTCCGGGGTCCGCAGCCTGTGTATGATGACTATTTATGCCCAAAGGGAAAATATTCTGATAAAAGTGTTAGCCTAAGGCTAAATGGAAAAGTAAGGTACAATGACAATATATATGTGTATAATATTGTGTAATATATATGTGTAAAATATTCAAGAAAATATTCAAACATATGAAATTATGTCTTGTACTATACCATGCTTTCTGAAACATTGGGAGAAGTGGAGGGTTTAACAGCGCAGCGGTGTGTGGGCGGCTGCTTGCATGATTTTGTCCTTGAGAGTACAGTGGTGTAAAGTATCAGGGAAAGACAGGCCCTCCCGCCCCAGTGTCCCTTTCGTCCTCACAGGATAGGGGAATTCAGATTTTTCAACCTGTATTGATTAATGGAAAGGAGGTGCCATTTTTGATAGACACTGGGGCAACAAAATCATGTGTGAGCAAACAGGATGCCGGCACATTCAAATTACCACTCTCAGGAGACAGCCAGGTGGTTCAAGGGGTATCGGGGCTACCAGTCACTTTAGATCAAACTGATCCTGTAGAAACTTCATTTCAGGGTAGCAGGATACTCACCAGGTATCTAGTCTCTGACACATCAGATAACATTCTTGGTACAGATGTGATGGGAGCATTAGGTTGTAACATCATGCTGCATTCATCAGGGGAAGCATATGTAAAAGTCACACATACCAATCATGAGATTTTATGCTTGTTATCTGCTGAGTTAAGTACACCAAATTGTATTTTTGTCCTCACTGAGGAAGAAAATGTACTGTTATCCCAAGTGCCAACAGCATTATGGGCAACTGGGAAAACAGATTTAGGTAAATTGGATGTACCCCCTGTTATGGTAACCCTGAAACCTGGAGCTCAGCCACCAAGGATTAAACAATATCCTTTGACTCATGCCCAAGAGGATGCCATAGCAGTAACAATAGTAGAATTAGTGAAGGCAGAGGCATTGAAGGAATGTACTTCTGTAGCTAACACTCCTCTTTTCCCAGTAAAGAAAAAGGGCAAGAAGGGAGAACCAGACACATACCATATGGTTCATGATCTCAGGGAATTGAACAAAGTGACATTACTTGAAACACCTGTAGTGCCCAATCCACATACCCTGTTATCAGCTGTCCCTACTGGAACCACTTATTACAGCGCTATAGATCTTTGCAATGTTTTTTTTTTTTTTTTTTCCCTTCCGTACCTTTGCACCCCGATTGCCAGTATTTGTTTTCATTTACATTCAGGGGTAAACAGTACACCTGGACAGTACTACCACAAGGGGCGCAAAACAGTCCTAACCAATTCACACGATGTCTTACACTAATCATGAGTACTTGGTATCCACCATGTAATGATGTTGTTTTGTTACAATATGTTAATGACCTTCTTCTCTGTGCTCCAGACAAATCAACCTGTGAAGCAGCGACCATCAGCCTGTTGTGTTTCCTCTGCCAGAACGGCTGCAAGGCCAGCAAGGATAAGTTGCAATTTTGCAAACAAAAAGTGTTGTTTTTGGGACACTGTCTTGGCCAGGGTACCAAGCACCTGTCAGATGAGAGGACCAAGGTGGTGAGAGGCATGTAGGTGCCAACCTCTCATGCTCAGCTACGTACCTTCTTGGGATTGGTATCCTACTGTGGGCCATGGATCAGATCTGCATCTCTGACCATGCAACCTCTGTATGATTGCCTCTCCTCAAAACCATTCAGCCTCACATCTGAGGCCTTGGATGCGTTTTACCAGCTGAAGTTGCAGATAGTCAGTGCTCCGGCCTTAGGCCTACCTGACTATCAGAAACATTTTCAGCTCTACGTGACTGAGATGATGGGACATGCAACTGCAGTTCTCACACAACAACACGGGGATAAGAATCGCCCTGTGGCCTATTACAGCTCACGGTTAGATGCTGTAACCCCCTCCTGTGTGCGGGTTGTCCTCTCAGTACAAGCGTTGCTTGACAAGAGCTCAGACATTGTCCTAGATCATTCATTGGCTGTGTATACACCTCATGACATCCATGCTATCCTCACACAAGTAGACATGCGTCACCTTTCTTTGGCACGGCAGTGCAAAATGGAATTTGCTCTGCAGTCCTCCTCAAACATCTCTTTTCAACGCTGTTTAACTTTGAATCCTGCAACTCTTCTTCCTGTAGGAGTTCATGATTCAAAAGGGGGAGTGGCGGATGAGTTATTTTTAAACTCCCTCTCTGAAGAAGAACTGTTTGACAGCCAGCATGAACATGATTGCGTGGCTCTTATGCCACAGGAAACAGTGGGATTCGACCATGTCACAGATGTGCCATTACAAAATCCTGATTATGAGATGTTTGTGGACGGCTCAAGGTATCTGACAGATGAAGGCAAATTTGTTACAGGGTATGCTGTAGTCACTGAACATGACATTATAGTCCAAGAAGCTCTTCCACCACACATGTCAGCCCAAGAAGCTGAGCTTAAAGCCCTTATGGAGGCTTGTAAGATAGCCAAAGGTAGAACAGCCAACATATACACTGACTCCAGGTATGCTTTTGGCATCGCATATGATTATGGTCCGATATGGAGGTCAAGGAACTTCCTAACGGCCCAGGGCAAGCCAATTAAAGATGGAGATGTGGTAAGTCGATTGATGGAGGCCATACTGCTCCCAAAGCAGCTGGCAATTGTGAAAGTCAGAGCTCACGCAAAAGGAAGGGACCCTGAAAGCCGTGGAAATGAGAGAGCTGACAGAGCAGCCAAGGCTGCAGCACTACTGGCCAGAAGGGGTCCCAACCAGGTGAGCAAAATGGACATTGACCTAGCAGACCCAAAAGGGCTGTACTCAAAGGTTACCAGTGTGGAAACTGAAAGATGGAAGAAAGCAGGTGCTACAGAAGGTGATGGTATGTGGAAAATGGGGGATCGATTATGTCTGCCCGCAGCAGTCTACCCCCAGATGGCTGGCTCGGCCCACGGTAAGGTGCATGCCTCTCGAAATGCCATGGAGTCATTAGTGGGTAAATTATGGTTTGCCCCAGGTTTTGGAAGAGCTGCTAGCAATCACGTAAAAGCATGTCACATATGTGCTCTACACAACCCAGGACAGGTAGTTAAAACACCCACCAAGTGTACACCAAAATCCCTGTACCCATTTCAGAGGATACAGATAGATTACATACAGTTGCCTGAGTCTGGAACATATGAGTATGTATTGGTCTGTGTGGATTTGTTTTCAGGATGGCCTGAGGCCTACCCTGTGAGCAAAGCAACCGCACAAGCAACTGCCAAGAAACTGATGTCCGAGCTTGTGTGCAGGTTTGGAGTGCCCAAGGTGACTGAGTCTGACAGAGGTACACATTTGACAGGTGAGATAGTGAAAGAAATAAAGTCTGCACTAGGGATTGAGCAAGCTTTCCACACACCCTACCATCCTCAGAGTTCAGGCAAAGTGGAAAGGTTGAATGGTACATTCAAGTTGAAGACTCAGAAAGCCATGGCAGAGACAGGAAAGCCCTGGCCTGAATGCCTGTCTCTAGCCTTATATTCAGTAAGAACTACTCCTAACAGGAGGACAGGGTTGTCACCATTTGAAATATTGTTTGGAAGTGCACCCAAAAACAGGATTGTACTTCCCTCAGACATTACAGCTTAACTATGACAACATTGCCAGCTATGTACAAAATCTGTGTCAAAAATTAAAAGTAACACACGATCAAGTGTTTTCTTCTATTCCAGACCCTTCCGATCTTACAGGTACCCATAATCTGCAGCCTGAAGATTGGGTAGTTATAAAAAGACACACCAGGAAATCTCTTGAACCCAGATATGATGGCCCCTTCCAGATATTGCTGACAACTGCCACCTCAGTAAAGTTGGAGGGAAAATCTACCTGGATACACGCTTCACATTGCAAGAAAGTTGAAGCGCTGAGAAGGAAATTAAATACAGTTAACCAATATGTAAGATAGGATATTATTTTTAACCTCTTCAATGGAGAATCCATCAAAGATGGCACACAAACAGTGTGAAGGTATTCATTGAACTTGATTAAAAATAAAGTCCTAAAATGGGGGAATTGTGAGGGTTAAAATATAATTTGTATTATATTCTATACACTCTATACACAGAGAATGAAATAGTCTGCAGATAGCCTGCACAGTTTAGAAGATAAGATAGGAAGCAGACACTGGGACGGCATTCAACAGTACTGTTGTTCTCAGGAAAAGATAAGGGGAAACATCCACAAAATTCAAGGAGAGATGTTGTTATGAGAAACTGAACAAATCTGTTTAGCAGCGGAACCGGAAAGACCAAATATGTACATTGGTCACATGACTGTTGTGTAACCAACTTGCCTTTAAAACTTGTATGAACTATACAATAAACGAAATCATTCTTACTAGACTCCTGGGCGTGTCTGTAGTTTGTTTTCCTCGAGCTCGATATTATTCTTTATTTAATCAGGATTACGGTGACATCCATCCCGGGGGAACTTAACCCCCGACAGTCCCCAAGGGAGCTATTGTACCGAGGCACTACCTATTTCATTACTACTAACCACCACACTGCTATTATGCTTTGTACTGGTGAATTTTTACAGTGTCCTTTGGTAGCTTCCCATGACTAATGTTTTGTCACATAATGTTATGGGGTTTAACTCCCCCCCTAAACGGTGCCGTGCCTTTATTGATTATATGAAACATAAACCTGATTTTATTTGCAGTCCCCTCACTCCTCTTATTTTCATGTCCAGTTTTCTAGGGCCTATTTAGCATCTCATACTCAGAAGCAGAGGCGTAGCTAGCGGGGGGGGCAGAGGGGGCGGCTGCCCCGGGCCCACCCCGGGGCCGCCATTAATACAGCCTTTATTTCTAACTAGATCGGTGTTACAATGCGTCCTGGTGCTTAACTGTCTTGTAAACCACATGCCAATACAGGCCTGCGGTTTACAAGACGCCGAGACCATAGACCGATGTCTGCTTCTCAGCATGGGCACGATGACGTCATAACATCGCGCCGCCCGCGCTCAGACACAGACGTCCTGCGCGTGGACAGGGAGGAAGCGGCGGCGGCTCCTCTCATCAGCATCGCAGGTGAGTATGACTTTTTTTTTGTGGGTATATTAATAGTATAAGGGGTAGATAGGAGGGAGAAATATAACTATAAAGGGAGGATTCATTAGGGGGCATTATGACGGGGGGTCATTTATATAAGGGTTATTGGTGGGTCCTTTATATAAGGGTTATTAGGGGGTATTATTAATACAAGGGGGAGGTTATTTATATAAGGAGCCATTAGGGGGCATAATTTATATTAGGAGGCATTATGAACATAAGGGGGTGGTCATTGATATAAGGGGTCATTAGAGGTGCAGTATTTATATCAGGGGGAATCAGGGGCATAATATGAGGGTCAATTAATTTAATTAAAGTGGCACTTGGGCTTTATTAAGACTAAGGCCCCACGTAGCGGGCTGCAGGAAAAACCATGGCGGTAACATTGTGGTTTTTCCCGCAGCGCTTTTCACAGAAGGTCTGCAGAGGTTTCCCCTGTGGACTTTCTGTTTTCAATACACCTATATGGAAACCGCCGGTGTTTCCATAGGTATAAATGACATGCTGCGATTTCCAAAACCGCAACGGTTTTGGAAATCACAGTGCGTCTGCTACACATATTTTTCCGTAATGTGTGGATGGGATTTGCTAGAATGCCACGGTTTTTTTCTGTGGGTTTTCGCCACATGTGGCCCCATCCCATCCCCACTTTGCAGTAAAATATGCACAGTGGAAACGCTGCAATTTCCAAAACACTCGCGGTTTCCCTATAGATATAATTGAAACAGAAAGTCCGCAGAGGAAACCTCTGTGAACTTTCTGTGCAAAGTGCTGCAGGAAAAACCGTGATGCGTCGCCGCCGCGGTTTTTCCCACAGCTGTTTTTTGCTGCAGGATGCCACGTGGGGCCTTAAAGCGTTTTCCAGCTCATTTTTATTGATGGTCTATCCTCAGAATAAATCATCAATAAGAGATAAGAGATTCCCCACTGATCAGCTGTATGAAGGGGCTATGGTGCCTGTTTATATCACACGCTGTCTGTTTATAGTGACCGTGTGATGTCATCACAGCCTTGTCACATAGACGTGGATAGGACGAGGCTGTAGTTACATGACATGGCCGCTATGAAAAGAATGACACAGAGAAGGGGTCACGGCGCTTACACAGGTACCATGGTTCACTCAAACAGCTGATCCTGGGGATCCCGGGTATTGGAACCCCCAAAAATTTTTTTTTCCCTTGTTTTTTTTTTTACCTTTTCAATTAGGAAACACCTGGGACATTATTAATAAGGGGCATTATTTAAAGGGGGTGCACAGGGAAGTTATTAATTTAAAGATGCACTTAGGGGGTATTATTCATTATGGGGGGTTATATTATATATTTTATAATTGGGGTAGCAGCAGGATGGGGGCTTTGTGCAGGTGAGGACAATGTGGGTCAGGTGCCTGGAAAAGTGAGGAGCCAAAGATGTCTGTGCTGCAAACTTCAGAGACTGGGAGAAGTGGTCATGGCCGTTCGGATGAAAGAGATGGGAAATGTGAAGGATTGGTCAGAGACGTCACTGGTAAGTCACTAAATGTTACTGCACTGTATTCACCCTGTGTAGAGCCGCTGTATACCACTATACGCTCACCGTATTCTCATACTATCGGTATACGAACAAGTCCAAGTTGGGGGCCCACTTGGACATGTTCGCCCCCCTGTGCTGAACCCCTAGCTACGCCTCTGCTCAGAAGGTATGAGAGGTAGCGATTCTGCTTAGGAATACGTTGCCATTTACTTTATTTTCACTTTTCACTGACCCAAAGGGTCACTTTGTTATCATAGTCAGGTCTTTACAGGAACAATCGCTCTGCATTGTTAATAGCTATGACCCTCCAACACTCCAATTGCAGACAGACCTCAATTTTACTCTTAATCCTGGTCTTGCTAGCACATCCCCTACCCGGAGCGAGATATCTCGCAGGGATAGGACCTCCCTAAGGCGTCTGTTCCATACTTACTCCCAGGCAGATACTTGGCGAGACTCTCATGGTAATTCTAGCGGTTACTTTTGCTATTCACCAGGTATCACACGTATTTGAGGATTGATATGATTCTGATGAATACCCTTTCTCTACCCTATCTTCTGTGCTTGAGACATATACATTCTTCCTGGTCTAATCATGATGCGGTCCTTAGTATCTATAAATTAACATCGCGGCTTAATGCATTACATAGATGGAGACTTAATAAGTCCATCCTCATGGACCCTTCCGTGAAACTCCAGATTGAGCAAGACCATCGCCTCTACTTCTATACTAATACCACAGCTGAGGTTCGTTGTGGATGGCTCACAAAAAGTATATTACAGGCACCCTGATTGCTCTGGCATCCAGGCATAAATGGGAGAGGACTAAACTACAATCTGAGCTTGAGGCTCTACTGATTAAACTGGAGGAAGAGAAACAACAATTCTCCTCCCTGTTCCTGAGTAAGCAAATTTATAACCTAAAAATCCAGCTACGAGCCCTTCTCATGTCTTGTACGGAGAGAGCCATACAATGGACCCAGGCTATATTCTGCAGATATGCTAATAAGGTGGATAAAATGTTGGCTCGCAAGCTCAGGATCAGGGAGTCTCTGAACTCATTTTTCTTTATTAATGATCAAGGGAGAACTGTCACCTCACACCATGATAGGATATACCATGCTTTTCACCATTACTATCAGGCTACGATTACTCCTGAGGAGGTGGAAGATACCATCAAGAGACTTAAATCAGGCAAGTCACATGGGCCAGATGGTCTGTCGGCACTGTATTATAAGAAATTTACCCACATATTACTTCCACACATTAGTTCTTACTGTAATTCCCTTTTCGAGGGCTCCAAATTGCCTCCAGAATTTTACGTAGGTCAGATTGCAGTTATACCTAAACCAAAAAGAGAGATCCATTATCCCCTATAAATTACTACTCTATATCCCTTCTTAACCTTGACCTAAAGCTTTTTACGTCTACTGTATATTAGCCCGAATTATTAACCAATGTTTGCCAGACCTTGTCCATAGAGACCAAGTTGGTTTCATTCCGACTCGGCAAGCCCCTGATAATATTCGGAGAGCACTGAATATTAAACACGCTTCCCATGTAAAACGCTCCCCACTGGAAAAAAATTCAGAATGGGGTGGATTTATAAAAAAAAAGTACATTTTTGCGACTTTCTTACGGGCTTCGTTTTTACACCGTTCACGTCATCTGTATTCAATGTTTCCGTACGATTCTGGGGATACCAAAATTATATGGTTTTATTTACATTTTAACCCCTTATCAAAAATCCAAAACTGTGCAAAAAAATTTTTTTTCTAAAAGTCACCATACTCTGACACCCGTAACTTTTTTATACGGAAGTCTTTTTTTTGCGGAACCAGGTGTACTTTTTAGTTATACCATTTTGGGGAATTGCTATTGCTTTGATCACTTTTTATTCAAATTTTTATCAGAGGCAAAACAGTGAAAAAACAGCAGTTTGGCACTTTCAATTTTTTTTTTGCCGCTACGGTGTTTACCGTACGGGAAAAATATTTTTATAGATTTGTAGACACGGCGTTTTCCGACACAAGGATACCTAATGTGTATATGTTTCTATGTTTCACAGTATTTAAGTATTTTTATATGTGTTCTAGGGAAAGGGGGTTGATTTGAACTTTTAATATTTTTTTATTTTTTATTTTTTTACTTTTTTGAATTTTTTTTTTTTTGCATTTATTAGACCCCCTAGGGGTCTTGAACCCCAGGGGGTCTGATCACTAATGCAGTGCATTACAATGCTAATGCATTGCAATGCAATGCAAAAAAAGGCATTTCTATTGCAGGCTACATAGAGTAGCCTGCAATAGAAACTAATGAAAGACAAGCCTGGGAGCCTTCAGAAAGCTCCAGGCTGTCATAGCAATGGGATCCCCGGCAAAATGGCGGCGCCCGCGCGCCGCTGGTGACATGGCGCCTCGGTCATCTTTGAACACCCGTACTATTACGGCGGATGTTGGGAAAGGGTTAAAATGGTGACAATACGCAGGTTCTTATATTTATTCCATTTCCTCCCCATCCCTATCCCTAAACAAGCTTTTAATTCATTACACTTTCAGATATCTAATTTTGTTTGGAATGGCAAACGCCCACGTATTTCCCAGAAACAGATGTTCTATCATCAATGGGTGGGTGGTTTCTTGCTCCCTAACTTCACATTGTATTATAGGGCAGCCCAATGAGCTCAGCGTCCTACTGTCTTGACCCTGGCGGGTGCCCCTAAGTGGGTTCACCTTGAGTCCCCCTTCATCTTCCCTTATACCCTTCCAGGACTGAACGGGGCTAAGAGACCTTTGCCTGACAATTTGTCTTCCTCCTCTCCTTTCACATCACACTCTCTTCAGCTGTGGTGCCAGGCAAGGTTTTAGTATAAACTTCAGACTCTTCCCTCCCCTCTCCTCTTAATTTTCAATAATCCCATGTTTCCCGGGCCTGGACGCTAGACCATTCTTCAGGCGGATACAACGGCACCTTATACATCTCAAACACTTTAAACTCAACAACCCTTCTCTATCTGTACAGGTCTTTCAATCACTTTATCACCCGCCTCTTGCTGAACAGTTCCGTTTTACTCAGATATTCTACTTTCTCCACAACCTTCTAAATGTAGTGCTACCCAATTTGAACAAATCTATATAGATAATCCTTTTGGTAGGCACACCATCTCTTTACTATATTCTATCTTTAATGTTACTCCCCCTTTGATTAAATTTCCAGCACTACAACATTGGGAATCTGACTTGGGATATACTATATCTTTAGCTAGATGGCATCATTTTTGCTATAATGTATTGCGTGGTGGTCATCAAATCTCGCTTACTGAAACATCCCTTAAACTGCTTCATAGAACTCATTATGTACTTGCACGATTAAATAAATTCTACTCCAAAGTATCAGATAGATGATTCCGTGGTTGTGATGCCCTGGGTGATATTTGGCATGCTTGGTGGATGTGACAATTAGAATTATCATCATCAGTCTTTCTTTTGGGAGATAAACTTCCTGGAATTAACAATAAGATGTTCTGCCTACTCCAATATATCACCTTGGCCACTTGCATACCATATTGCTTCTCAATGTTGTACCCCCAGATTATCATCTTCTACCATGTTATATAGAATTAGCCGTATTATGTTATATGAAAGGATAGAAGCCACTTGCATGTATGCGTTTGATCTGTTTGAGGGTGTCTGACGCCCCTGGTTTAATTATGTGGCACCTAAGGGCTTGGAATTAGCTGTTACTCTATCTCAGTGACACTTATTATTCCCGGAAAGGATTGTGCATAATGTAATGGACAATCTACATTGTGGTGGCTTGCTGTGGTCTATAATCTCTCTCTACTTTTTCTCTTTCTCTTTTTTTTTTCTTTTTTCTTTTTTCTTTTTCTTTCCTCTTTTTCTTTTTTGGTTTTATTTTGGGACTTTATTTTATCTTCTTGTACATCATGTTTTATGTTATTCTTATACATATTACATGCGACTTTTTTTCATGGTTCATTACCATTTGAGCATGTACAGTATTTATGTTGCCTCTTTATTTCTGTAATAAAACCTTATTTGAAACTAAAGAATCCCTGTCTATAGTTTTGATTAAATGTTCTTTCCTCTAAGCATAGAGGAGATCCCTTTGACACTGTCACAGGCCTAGGTGTAAAAAGATCATTAGAAAGGTGTTTGTACTGTCTGTCATGTATCTGTACATTGTGATTAGATCTCTCCATAGCTGTCTTTTTCTAAACTGAATAACTCCAAGTTTGTTAATTTATTTCTATTTTAGATGATGCACTAAAAGAGACTGTTGCAACAGAGGACAGATTTGTTTTTAGAAGGAACCATACCCTGGTCTTGATTTTGACAACCAGTCTGATTTTGGAACAAAAGAATAATTCTGCTGCATGGAAGTCATCTCATGGGTCATATAAATGTGGAGATGTAAGGCCTATATGTATGTACATGCCAGTGACACATTTATGTATTATGTTATAAAGAAGTAGTATAGAATCTTTACTTATATTAACTGTACTTCAAATATCATTTATTTGGCTTGTTGTCAGCAGTGTAAGCTTCAATAAGTAGGCCATACCACTGGAGCTTTGAAAGTATGGATAAGATGGCATCTCTCTGACGCTTAACCAATAGCCTGAATATGTTGACCATTTTGAAACATTTCAGTGATATCCATGCAGAGAATACATCAAAGTTTTCATTCCAATGCATTGCGAGGGTCTGGTGATTCTCCTGGTGGAGACCACAAACATAAGTTTTCAATAGATAAACATATTGGATGTTTATTCTACAAACAAGTCAACCTGATGGTATAAATTTACGCCAGGATATATCACTATTAACCTTCATGTACCTTTTTGTTGTTAACCAAACTCTTCGTGTGGTATATTAAAAGATTATGGATTGAGGTAGTATATTTACCACTTAGAAAAGTGCATGATTTGCAAGTATGGCTGTTTTCATACTTTCTAATTGTGTTAATTTTATGTATAGTGACACTATGAAAATTGTGATACAAAACTAATAATATACTACTATATATTGTGACACACACATATATATATATATATATATATATATATATATATATAACAGTGCTGGCCAAAAGTATTGGCACCCCTGCAATTCTGTCAGATAATACTCAATTTCTTCCAGAAAATGATTGCAATCACAAATGCTTTGGTAATAATATCTTCATTTAATTTGTCGTCAATGGAAAACCACAAAAAGAATTGTCAAAAAGCCAAATTGGATATAATTCCACACCAAACATAAAAAAGGGGGTGGACAAAAGTATTGCCACCCTTTGAAAAATCATGTGATGCTTCTCTAATTTGTGTAATTAACAGCACCTGTTACTTACCTGTGGCACATAACAGGTGGTGGCAATAACTAAATCACACTTGCAGCCAGTTGAAATGGATTAAAGTTGACTCAACCTCTGTCCTGTGTCCTTGTGTGTACCACATTGAGCATGGAGAAAAGAAAGAAGACCAAAGAACTGTCTGAGGACTTGAGAAGCAAAATTGTGAGGAAGCATGAGCAATCTCAAGGCTACAAGTCCATCTCCAAAGACCTGAATGTTCCTGTGTCTACCGTGCGCAGTGTCATCAAGAAGTTTAAAGCCCATGGCACTGTGGCTAACCTCCCTAGATGTGGACGGAAAAGAAAAATTGACGAGAGATTTCAACGAAAGATTGTGCGGATGGTGGCTAAAGAACCTCGACTAACATCCAAACAAGTTCTAGATGCCCTGCAGTCCGAGGGTACAAAAGTGTCAACCCATACTATCCGTCGGCGTCTGAATGAAAAGGGACTCTATGGTAGGATACCCAGGAAGACCCCACTTCTGACCCAGAGACATAAAAAAGCCAGGCTGGAGTTTGCCAAAACTTACCTGAGAAAGCCAAAAACTTTTTGGAAGAATGTTCTCTGGTCAGATGAGACCTGAGTAGAGCTTTTTGGGAAAAGGCATCAACATAGAGTTTACAGGAAAAAAAAAGAGGCCTTCAAAGAAAAGAACACGGTCCCTACAGTCAAACATGGCGGAGGTTCCCTGATGTTTTGGGGTTGCTTTGCTGCCTCTGGCACTGGACTGCTTGACCGTGTGCATGGCATTATGAAGTCTGAAGACTACCAACAAATTTTGCAGCATAGTGTAGGGCCCAGTGTGAGAAAGCTGAGTCTCCCTCAGAGGTCATGGGTCTTCCAGCAGGACAATGACCCAAAACACACTTCAAAAAACACTAGAAAATGGTTTGAGAGAAAGCACTGGAGACTTCTAAAGTGGCCAGCAATGAGTCCAGACCCGAATCCCATAGAACACCTGTGGAGAGATCTCAAAATGGCAGTTTGGAGAAGGCACCCTTCAAATCTCAGGGACCTGGAGAAATTTGCCAAAGAAGAATGGTCTAAAATTCCAGCAGAGCATTGTAAGAAACTCATTGATGGTTACCGGAAGCGGTTGTTCGCAGTTATTTTGTCTAAAGGTTGTGCTACCAAGTATTAGGCTGAGGGTGCCAATACTTTTGTCCGGCCCATTTTTGGAGTTTTGTGTAAAATGATCAATGATTTGACTTTTTTTTCATTCTCTTTTCTGTTTTTTAATTGCAAGCAAAATAAATGAAGATATTATTACCAAAGCATTTGTGATTGCAATCATTTTCTGGAATAAATTGAGTATTATCTGACAGAATTGCAGGGGTGCCAATACTTTTGGCCAGCACTGTATATATATATATATATATACTGTGTATTGTTAAATAATTTGGATTATTTGTCTGACTGATAGTAAGGCTGTTTCTTTTCAAGTAATAGGAGGTGCACTGCAATTTCCTGGAACCACCACAAAGAAGGCACCAAATGGTGGTGCAGGGAACCTAGTCATGTTTCATTACACCTAGCAGTATCGGACTTTGTAATGGTACCTGCAGTACTGATCAAAACTCCTCCCCCTCTGATATTCAGCTGCCATTCCGTGTATGTGTGTATATCGTGATAATTCAGTGGTTATTTTAGCTCACAGGATTGCTATCTCTTCAACAAGATGGTTGGTACATCAGAAACCTCCAATAAATTCTCACTTCGACACAGTGAATTTGATTCAAAACTGACCTCAGCCAGCTTTATTCTTCTATTTCTACAGCCTGTACATCACAGTTCAAAATAAATCCTGAGCTGTCTGGCCACTAACTAACACAATCAGTGTACCTGGCTTTGAGCTCCTGGCCCTACTACCCAGAATCTCTACAAACACAGCGATTTTCGCAAACTCATGTGGTTCTGGCTCCAACAGGCCCTGGCACAGCCCATCTTCCCCAAACAGGCATCATTATGGGAAGGGTTAACAATTTACTTGTAGAGCCCTTCCACCTGTCTGCTAGTTAACCTCATTAACAACCTATTTTCCAGAGACTCTTCCACATTGCTTTCTCAGGGTGAAATACACATTTTCTGTACCTCCAGTGGCACAAACATATATATATATATATATATATATATATATATATATAATTAAATGATTACTGAAATCTAGCTCATAGCTGGCTCCAAATAGTGGTGCAGGGAATCTAGTCATGTTCCATTGCACCTAGCAGTATCAACACATAATTATATTTCACATCTTAAGGACACAGATACCATTGAATGCAGAGAAGTGTTCTACAGTATTTGGTCTAAAGTCCAGCAAAACTCGAGAGTCAGATAAAGTTAGTGGACAAAAGAAGATGTTCTGGTCCATCACTCTGTGTGTGGGATATGGTCTGGCTCTCTACAGAGAATCAAACTCAAGGAGCTTATATATGTCATCAACACTTCTTTTTACAGGTTTCAACTTCAACCTTTTTTTAAGGTATTAGTATCAAACTTTGCATTGGTATCTGCAGTACCCCTCATTTGAAGTATATGCTATCAGACTTTTCCTCCCACTCTCCTTACGTGTAGCTGTGATCTACTGTCCACCCGACTCATCCTACCAATTTCTGAATCACTTCGCTTCTTGGCTTCCCCTCTTTTTATCCAGTGAAATTCCTACCCTCATCATCGGTGACTTTAACATCCCTACTGACACCCCTATCTCCCCAGCTGCCTCACAGTTTCTCTCAATAACCATGTCTTTTGGTCTTTCACAACTTTCCTCTTCCGCCACACATGTAGATGGCAACACCATTGATCTTGTCTTCCATCAACTCCTCACAGTTTCTAAATTTACTAACTCTTCTCTGCCACTCTCTGATCATAACCTTCTGTCTCTCACCATCAGTGCTTCCTCTCCTTCACAGAACACACCTACTCATCACACATATAGGAATGTACGTGCTATTAACACCCAGCACCTCTCAGATACTCTACAGTCCTCTCTGTACCCCATCTCTTCACTCTCCTGTCCCAATCTGGCCACCAGTCACTATAATGAAACCCTTAAGAGTGCACAGGATGAGGCGGCTCCCCCCTCCACTCTAAAAGTTAGACGCAGGAGGCAGCAACCCTGGCACACGCCACTGACACGTTTTCTTCAGCGGTGCTCTAGGTGTGAAATCACGTTCACCTGCAGACCTCCTCCATTTTAAATTTATGCTTAAAACCTATAAGCCTATTTCACCGCTCTCATCTCTTCTCTCTCCTGTAAACCTAAAAGGCTATTTGAAACTTTTCACTCCTTACTCACCCCTAAGGTGCAGATGCCATTCACAGACCTTAGCGCAGATGACCTGGCCACTTATTTCCATGATAAAATCGATAAGATCCGTCAGGAAATAACTGCCCAATCCCCAGGTGGCACTGACCACCTCACCAGCTGCACTTCAGACTGTTCATTCTCATCTTTTGAACCTGTTACAGAGGAGGAAGTATCTTAGCTACTTTCTTCTTCTCGTCCTACGACCTGCAGTAGTGACCCTTTCCCCTCACACCTTCTCCAGTCTCTGTCACCTGCCGTCACGACTTACCTTACTAAAATATTTAACCTCTCTCTCTCTTATGGAATTTTCCCATCCTCTTTCAAACATGCTGTCATAACCCCACTACTGAAGAAATCCTCCCTTGACACGTCCTGTGCTGCTAACTATCGACCTGTCTCTAACTTCCCCTTCATCTCCAAAATCTCGAAACACTTGGTGTATTCTTGTTTAACCCGCTATCTTTCTGCTAACTCTATTCTTGACCCCTTACAATCTGGATTCCGCACTCTGCACTCTACTGAAACGGCCCTCACAAAAGTCTCCAATGATCTCCTGACAGCTAAATCCAAACGTGACTACTCTCTTCTTATTCTTCTAGATCTCTCAGCAGCATTTGACACTGTTGACCATCAACTCTTCCTCACTATGCTCCGTTCTGTCGGCCTCACGGACACCGCTCTCTCCTGGTTCTACTCTTATGTCTCTGACCGCACTTTCTGTGTATCATTTGCAGGCTATGTTTCTTCCCCTCTTCCCCTTGCCGTTGGGGTTCCTCAGGGCTCGGTCCTAGGTCCTCTGCTCTTCTCCCTCTACACAGCCCCCATTGGACAAACCATCACTAGATTTGGCTTCCGGTACCATCTTTATGCTGATGACACCCAGTTATATATGTCATCCCGTGACATCACCCCTGCATTAATACAGAACACCAGTGACTGTCTCTCTGCTTTCTCAAATATCATGTCTTCGCTCTATCTGAAACTAAATCTCTCAAAGACTGAATTACTGCTGTTTCCACCATCTAATAGATCTGTCCCTGATATCTCCATTGCAGTCTCTGGCCTTACCATAACTCCTAGGCAGTATGCCCGCTGCCTCAGGATTTTGTTTGACTCAGGCCTTTCCTTCACCGCCCATATCCAATCACTAGCACGCTCATGTCATCTCCACCTCAAAAACATCTCCAGAATCCGCCCTTTCCTTACCGCAGATACACTAAAGACACTTATTGTAGCCCTGATTCACTCTCTCCTTGACTACAGTAACTCCTTACTAATCGGTCTTCCCCTTACTAAACTCTCCCCTTTACAATCTATTCTGAATGCGGCGGCCAGGCTCATTTATCAGTCTAGACGCTACAGCGATGCCTCCGATCTGTGCCGGTTACGACATTGGCTGCCTATTCAATACAGAATACAATATAAACTTATCACCCTCATTCACAAGGCTCTCCATAATGCTGCACCTCCCTACATTTTCTCCCTTATCTGTCTATCGCCCAACTCGTGCTCTCTGTTCACTCAATGACCTAAGACTAACATCCTCTATTATCAGAACCTCCCACGCTCGTATACAAGACTTCTCCCGAGTTGCACCACTTCTCTGGAATGGTCTATCCCAGACTATCAGATTAACCCCCAATTTCCACAGCTTCAAGCGTAAACTAAAGACATATCTTTTCAGACATGCCTATCGCAACTCCTAATGTAAACCCTTCCGTAGTTAGAATCCCTAAAACGTACCCTCCTCTGTTTATGCTCCAACATTACCTCACAGGATATGATGCCGTATCAGACTAGCTTTATATGTCCAGGCACCATCTGCATGTTAAAGGACATGACTGATGACGGCTCATACAGCTTTATATATGTGTAATGACAGTAACCTCTATTACAAAATTGTCTGACCATTGTATAAGCAATGCTACCTCTGATGCCGCACCTGCTACCTCCTGTGTCACCCCCTCTACCTCATAGATTGTAGGCTCTTGCGAGCAGGGCCCTAAGTCCCATTGTGTGAATTGACTCTTTCTTTGTAATGTATCTTTTTTGTCAGTACTTGAACCCTACAAGTTGTACAGTGCTGCGGAATATGTTGGCGCTATATAAATAAAATTTATTATTATTATTATTATTATTATTACTAGTCAAAACTCCTCCCCCTGCTGACTGAAATCTAGCTCATAGCTGGCACAGATTTCAGTCTAGGTACAAATCATATCAGGCGTTATCATGACCATTGTACAAAACGCCTTGATAAACTTTCCCCTGAATCTTTTATTTCTTACTCCTATTTCATGCTGTAATCATATTTTAATATACTACTATACATAATCTGCAACAACTCTATTGTCAGTAACATCTTCCCTTAATGTTATCACTGAATTCCATTTCCCAACATATACATATCTAGTTGCCAGGTAGTTCACTGCTTGTTTATGTATTATTCATTGTGTGTATTCAGTGCTTATATTTAATATTTACTGTATATGCATTATACATGTATATGTGTGTAGAAGTTGACTTTTTAGTTTATATTTTAATATGGTCTACAACCTGCAAGTGCCAATGTGCCATGCTAAACATGTCTGACAGATTTTGAAAATGTTTATACATGAGTCTCAAATCAATTGGAGAGAATCCTGTATGACAGGTATGCAGATGTAGCAAATGTAAATATGAGTAGTATAATATATACTATTGAAATGAATGGTACACTTAATGTATTAAGGTAAAGTTTATGTTTGCTACTTACAATATGTTGCTTGAATTAAACTTATACCTAAGGGGCCATTCACATCACGTTTTGGTCATCAGTTTAACTGATCAGTTTTTGCAGAGACAAAAAAATGATGCAAAAAGAGGATGAAAACAGATGGAAACTGATGACCATTTGTTTACATAGAGTCCGTGTTAAATAAAAACGGATCAGTTACTGTAGGACAGAAAAGTAGTACGAACCACACTTTTTTGTCCCACAAAAGAACAAACAGAAACTGATCAGTTTTTATTTAGCATTGACTGTAAGTAAATGGATGGTCATCAGTTTCCATCAGTTTTCATCCTTTTTTCAGATCAGTTTTTTGTATCTGCAAAACTGATCAGTTAAACTGATGATCAAAACGTGATGTGAATGGGCCCTTACTTGGTAAGGATATATCATGTATAATGTTTTATTTAGATTATAAATATTTTCTGTCTGTAGTCAATTAAAAATCAGGCAATTGAATTAATAAATGTTCGATTGTCCCACAGCTATTTATTGCCATAGAATTTCCACATCTTTGTTTGGTGGTGATTTAGGACCTGGAGAGAGCTGAGACGTAAACCTGAGAGAGCCCTTCAGAGGTTTATTTGCAAATCACATTTCATTGCAAAAGTAGGAATGACCTTTTGAAGGAATGTGGCCTTTTTAAAAGGGCACAACTAAATAAGCTCAGACCCCATATAATAATATTTTTCTCAGATTGTTTCTGGTTCAGTAAAATAAAAAATAGTGCCATATTTATTTATATCAATTATCATATTGAATTAATATGATTGTATAGCTCGGTATGGTTAAGGTGATACTAAATATAATTGCTAAAAATATATATCTTATATTAATTATATTAAAAAAAAGGTTTTTTATGCTTAAAGGAGATTGCAGAGGGGATTCTCCATTTATTTAAAGTCTTATTCTGTGTACTTTTTATTAGGTAAAAGGTTTTGAACTGAGAATTTTATCTATTGGCTATATATATAAAGCATTCACTCTACTGTTTGTTTGCCTCCACCATTGTTAATGGGAGGAGTTCCTCTTACCAAATGTCAGTAGTAAACATACATTGTCAAAATTTAGTAAGAGAAAAGCCTAATTGAATACTGAATGGAGGTAGTGGCTCAAACAGTAGAGTTTCTGTCTTCCAAACCTCATCATTAGGTGGGATCCTGGCTCACACATTAACCGGTTAAGGACCAGGTCTAAAAGTGACTTATGGACCAGGCCTCATTTTTCAAAACTAACATGTGTCACTTTATATGGCAATAACTTTGAGATGCTATAACTTACACAAGTGATTTTGAGATTGTTTTTTCATGACACATTGTACTTCATGTTAGTGGTAAACATTGATCAATATTTTTGTATTTATTTATAAAAAATTAGGAAATTTCATGGAAATTTTTAAAAAAATCGCAATTTTCAACATGTGAAATGTTCTGCTTTTCAGACAGATAATCATACCACCAAAATACATGAATAAATATTATCTACCATATCTCTGCTATATATCGGCATCATCTTTTAATAGTCCTTTAATGTATTTTGGACATTAAAAAGCTTACAAGTGTAACAGTGATTTTCCAGATTTACAAGAAAATTTCTCAAACTAATTTTTTAGGGACCACTTCAGTTATGAAGAGGATTACAAAGGCCTATATATTAAAAACCCCCATAAATTACCCCATTTTCAAAACTGCACCCCTCAAATAATTCAAAACAGCATTTGGGAAGTTTGTTAACCCTTTAAGCATTTCACGGGAATTAAAACAATACGGAGGTGAAATTTAGACATTTCATTTTTATCCAATAATATATTCATTTATCCCTATAATTAACACATTCATAAAGGCTTGAAGGAGAAAATGCATCTCACAGTTTGTAGTGCAATTTCTCCCGAGCACAGAAATACCCTACATGTGGGTGGAAACTGATTTTTGGGCACACGGCAGCGCACGGAAACGAAGGAGCGACACTGGGTGTTTGAAAAGCAGATTTTGCTGGAATAGTTTTCAGGTACCATGTCTCATTTGCAGAGCCCCTAGAGTACCAATACATTGGAAACCACCCAAAAGTGACTCCATTTTGGAAACTACACCCCTGACAGAATTTATCAAGGGGTATAGTGAGCATTTTGACCCCACAGCCGTTTCACAGATTTTATTAACATTGGGATGTGTAAATGAAAAATTACTAAAACATCACTTTTATCCCCAAAGTTTTCTTTTTCACAAGGGGTTAAAGGAGAAAATGCATCCCACAGGTTATTAAACAATTACTCCTGAACACCGCCATACCCCATTTGTGATCGTAATCTGCTGTATGGGTACATGGCAGGGCTCTGAATGGAAAGAACACTATTTGGCTTTTGAAGGGCAGATTTTGCTGAAATTTTTTCCAGGTGCCATGTCACATTTGCAGAGCCCCTAAAGTACCAATACAATGGAAACCCCCCAAATGTGACCCCATTTTGGAAACTACATCCCTCAAGGAATTTCTCAAGGTGTATGGTGAGCATTTTGACCTTACAGCTGTTTCACAGATTCTATTAGCATTGGGATGTAAAAATAAAAAATTACTTTTTTTCCAATAAACTGTCCATTTAGCGCCATATTTTTAATTTTTAGAAGGGGATAAAGAAGAAAAAACACACCACAGTTTATTACACAATTTCTCCTGAATACAGAAATGCCCCATATGTGGTCGTAAACTGCTGTAGGGGTACATGGTGGGGCTCAGAATGGAAAGAGCGCTATTTGGCTTTTGGAGACAGATTCTGCTGGAATAGTTTTCAGGTACCATATTGCATTAGCAGAGCCCCTAAAGTACCAATACAATGTAAACCCCTCAAAAGTACCCCATTTTAGAAACTACATCCCTCAAGGAATTTCTCAAGGGGTATTATCATTTTGAGCCTAAAAATGCTTCCCAAAAATTAATGTACAAAGTGAAAATTGAAATTTTTAAGAAATATGCCATTTTGGTGCCCAATATGTTGTACCCACTTTGAGTCATCAGAGACATGCACTCTGAAAACTATAAAGTGGGCTATCCTGGATACAAAAAAATTATATATATGGGTGTAAACTGCTGATGGGGCACACAGCAGGACTCAGACGGGAAGGAGCAGTGTGCTTTTTAGCTTTTGGAGAACAGATTTAGAGGGATTTTCTGGACGCCATGTTGTTTTTGCAGATCCCTGGAGTTGCTAGAAAATTGGAATTCCCCAAGAAGTGACCCCATTTTGTAGGGGCAATTTTAGGGTCTCTGCAAATATGACATGGTGTCCAAAATCCAACAATCTAAATCTACGCTACAAAAGCCACATAGCGCTCCTTCACATCTGCACCTTCCTGTGTGCCCAAATGGCAGTTTACACCCACATGTATGACACTGTTGTACCCAGGATAACGTACTTAATGTCATATGTAGATATAAACTGCTGTTTGGACACAGTCGGGCACAGAAGTGAAGGAGCGCTATTTTGTTTTTAGGAGCACAGTTTGGTTTTTGGACGTCATGCCACTTTTGGAGAGCCCCTGATTTGCCAGTAAAGTGGAATCCGCAGACTTGTGACTCCATTTTGGAAACTACACCACTGAAGGGATTTATCAAGTGAGGTAGAAAGCATTTTTAACCCTTGAGTATTGCATTCATTTAATTTCAATAAATGAATGCGCAGCTGATAATGAAAAGGAAAAATTGCAATTTTTCCAGAGATACGCCATTTCATTGTCCGATATTTTGTGCCCAGCTTGTGTCAGCAGACTCAAACACTCCAAAAACTGTTAAGTGTGTATCCCGGGCACAACAGCTTTTGGAGCGTTCATATCTGATAAAAGCCAGGCACAAGGTATTATGCATTGAAATTACATATTCCTGGAAAAATTGCCATTTTCACCTTTCACAATCAGCTGCATATTCATATCTGGAGAATAAATTATAGCAACACTTGGATATTAAAAATGATCACTGTACCCCTGGATAAATTCCTTCAGGGGTGCAGTTTCCAAAATGGGGACACATGTCAGGCGATTTCACTTTACTGGCTTTTCAGGAGCTCTGCAAAAGTGGAATGACGTCCAAAAGCTAAATTGTCTAAATCTGTGCGCCAAAAACCAAGTATCGCTCATTCCATTCTGTGCCCGGCTGTGCCCAAACAGTAGTTTATACCACATATGACATTAAATACATTATCCTGCATACAACAGTGTCATACATGTGGGCATAAACTGCAGGTTGGGCACACAGCAGGGCGCAGAAGGGAAGGAGCGATATGGGGCTTTTGGAGTGCAGATTTAGATGTTTGGTATCTGGACACCATGTCATGTTTGCAGAGCCTGTAAGGTACCATAAAAGTGGAATCCCCTAGGGAGTGACCCCATTTTGAAAACTGCTGTGCGGAGTACATTGGGAACACCAAATTCCCTACTATATCCCCAGTAGTTCCTATGGTTGGGGGGGTCACTCTGGGGGTCACTTTTAGTTTATTTTCCCTTGTAAGCTCTAAAGTTGGAGTGTCCCCTGATATACCCTCGCACAGCTTATAGATTCCCTTCCTGCCGCAGCCAGTTGTGTTCTAATGATTTGGTGATTTTTGGGGTTTTTGTCTTCACATTGTACATGCTATATCTTTTTTATTTTCCTGGTGATGTAGCCATATGAGGGCTGATTTTTTGCGGTATGAGATGCATTTTTTAATGGCACCATTTTTTTTTGGTGCCTATAACTTATTGAATAAATTATATTAACTCTTTTTGGGTGGATTAAAAAAAAAAAACATCAATTCTGGCATTGGTTTTTACCTTTTAATTTTTTTGCCGTGCGGCGTACAGCATAAGTAACATGTAACCTTTATTCTGCGGGTCGGTACGATTGCGGCAATACCTAATTTATATTGTTTTTTTATGCATTAATAATTCTGCAGAACAAAAACCCATTTGTGGACATACACACGTGGACAAAAATGTTGGTACCCCTCGTTTAATGAAAGAAAAACCCACAATGGTCACAGAAATAACTTGAATCTGACAAAAGAAATAATATATAAAAACTCCATGAAAATGAACAAATGAAAGTCAGACATTGCTTTTCAACCATTCTTCAACAGAATTTTTTAAAAAAGAAAACTCATGAAACAGGCCTGGACAGAAATGATGGTTCCCTTAACTTGATATTTTGTTGCACAGCCTTTTGAGGCAATCACTGCAATCAAACGATTCCTGTAACTGCCAATGAGACTTCTGCACCTCTCAACAGGTATTTTGGCCCACTCCTCATGAGCAAACTACTCCAGTTGTCTCGGGTGTGAAGGGTGCCTCTTCCAGACGGCATGTTTCAGCTCCTAAAGATGCTCAATAGGATTTAGGTCAGAGCTCATAGAAGGCCACTTCAGAATAGTCCAATGTTTTCCACTTAGCCATTCTTGGGTGTTTTTAGCTGTGTGTTTTGGGTCATTATCCTATTGCAAGACCCATGACCTGCGACTGAGACCAAGCTTTCTGACACTGGGCAGCACATTTCTCTCTAGAATCCCTTGATAGTTTTGAGATTTCATTGTATACTGCACAGATTCAAGACACTCTGTGCCAGATGCAGCAAAGCAGCCCTAGAACATAACAGAGCATCCTCCATGTTTCACAGAAGAGACAGTGTTCTTTTCAAAATATGCTTTATTTTTCCATCTGTGAACATAGAGCTGATGTGTCTTGCCAAAAAGTTATATTTTTGTCTCATCTGTCCATAGGACATTCTCCCAGAAGCTTTGTGGCTTGTCAACATGTAGTTTGGCAAATTCCAGTTTTGTCAGATTCAAGTTATTTCTGTGACCATTGTGGGTTTTTCTTTTATTAAACGATGGGTACCAACAATTTTGACCACAACTGTAAATCAATTGTTTTTGTATCACCATCTCCTGAGAGACGTAACATTTTTATTTTTTGGTGGACAGAGTTCATTGAGGGCTTATCATATGCGGGAGGGCATGTGGTTTTTATTGGTATTGTTTTGAGGTGCATATGAGTTTTTGATCACTTTTTATAGCATTTTTTTGTAAGCAAGATAGCCAAAAATCTTTTTTTTTTTTTTTTTTTTTTTTTTTCCAACGTTCACCGTGTACGTTAAATATTGTTTCAGTTTTATTGTACAGGTTGTTATGGACACGGCGATACCAAATATGTATTGTTTTTATTAATTTTTAGTTTTTTTTAATATAATTCATTTTATATAAGAAAAGGGAATTTTTGGGGCTTTATAACTTCATTAATTTTTTTTACGCACTTAATTTTTTTTAAAACTTTTTTTTTACTTTTATTACTTCTCCTATAAGGACACCTGAACCAGCAATGCTTTGATCACTGGTTCAGTTTTATAGACTGCAATACTCAGCATACACATGTATTGCAGTCTATACAGGAAGTTAGTCTATGCAGACGCATAGGCTAACTTCCTGAGGTCCCGGCAGGATCAACCAGGTAGTGGGGGCCCCAGGCAGCCTGGGGTCACTGGCCAGACCCCGGGCTGCAGAAAATAGATATCAGCAACCCCCGATCTCGCCGCGGGGGGGGGCCAGGGTGGGGGGACGGCAACATGGCGGAACATCTTGGATGCCGCGGTCATGTTTGACTGTGGCATCCAAGGGGTTAAAACCCCCGATTGGAACTCAGTTCCGACCGGGGGTTATGGAGCAGGGTGTTAGCTGTTATTTACAGCTCTGTGTCTCTGAAGTGCCGGCCATAAATTTACAATTAGGCGGACTTCAGAGACCAGGCCCGCTGGCCAGAAATTAACTGGTTAACTGGTCAATATAAATAGCCTGGCCACCTTCTTCTTAGTATTTACTACAGTGAAGTGATATGTCTGTAAGAGATACAACTAAACTAGGTTGAGGCTCCTTAGTGCAGGGTGTGAATGTATACAGTGGGGAAAAAATTTATTTAGTCAGCCACCAATTGTGCAAGTTCTCCCACTTAAAAAGATGAGAGAGGCCTGTAATTGACATCATAGGTAGACCTCAAATATGAGAGACAAAATGAGAAAACAAATCTAGAAAATCACATTGTCTGATTTTTAAAGAATTTATTTGCAAATTATGGTGGAAAATAAGTATTTGGTCAATAACAAAAGTTCATCTCAATACTTTGTTATATATCCTTGGCAATGACAGAGGTCAAACGTTTTCTGTAAGTCTTCACAAGGTTGGCACACACTGTTGCTGGTATGTTGGCCCATTCCTCCATGCAGATCTCCTCTAGAGCAGTGATGTTTTGGGGCTGTCGCTGGGCAACACGGACTTTCAACTCCCTCCAAAGGTTTTCTATGGGGTTGAGATCTGGAGACTGGCTAGGCCACTTCAGGACCTTGAAATGCTTCTTACGAAGCCCCTCCTTCGTTGCCCTGGTGGTGTGCTTTGGATCATTGTGATGCTGAAAGACCCAGCTACGTTTCATTTTCAATGCCCTTGCTGATGGAAGGAGGTTTGCACTCAAAATCTCATGATACATGGCCCCATTCATACTTTCATGTACATGGATCAGTCGTCCTGGTCCCTTTGCAGAGAAACAGCCCCAAAGCATGATGTTGCCACCCCCATGCTTCACAGTAGGTATGGTGTTCTTTGGATGCAACTCAGCATTCACTCTCCTCCAAACACGACGAGTTGTTTCTACCAAACAGTTCTACTTTGGTTTCATCTGACCATATGACATTCTCCCAATACTCTTCTGGAACATCCAAATGCTCTCTAGCACACTTCAGACAGGCCCGGATATGTACTGGCTTAAGCAGGGGGACACATCTGGCACTGCAGGATCTGAATCCCTGGCGGCGTATTGTGTTACTGACGGTAGCCTTTGTTACGTTAGTCCCAACTTTCTGCAGGTCATTCACTAGGTCCCCCCGTGTGGTTCTGGGATTTTTGCTCACTGTTCTTGTGATTATTTTGACCTCACGGGGTGAGATCTTGCGTGGAGCCCCCGATCGAGGGAGATTATCAGTGGTCTTGTATGTCTTCCATTTTCTAATTATTGCTCCCACAGTTGATTTCTTCACACCAAGATGCTTGCCTATTGCAGATTCAGTCTTCACAGCCTGGTGCAGGTCTACAATTTTGTTTCTGGTGTCCTTCCACAGCTCTTTGGTCTTCACCATAGTGGAGTTTGGAGTGTGACTGTTTGAGGTTGTGGACAGGTGTCTTTTATACTGATAACAATTTCAAACAGGTGTCGTTACTACAGGTAATGAGCCTCTAAAAGAGGAAGTTACAGGTCTGTGAGAGACATAAATCTTGCTGGTTTGTAGGTGACCAAATACTTATTTTCCACCATAATTTGCAAATAAATTCTCAAAAATTAGACAATGTGATTTTCTAGATATTTTTTCTCATTTTGTCTCTCATAGTTGAGGTCTACCTATGATGTCAATTACAGACCTCTCTCATCTTTTTAAGTGGGAGAACTTGCACAATTGGTGGCTGACTAAATACTTTTGTTCCCCACTGTAATTGTATTTCGGGACACAAGTATTCATCTATTATTATCTATTGCCAGTTTTTTTTTAAGCGCAAGAGAATACAAAATGAAAGCTGTGCTGTGATTGGTTGCTATGGATGACAAAGAGAATTTTATTTTAGGGCATGTTTCCAAGGTTGTTTCATGATTATTTAAAAACACATGCACAGTATAGTGATGCCCATTGCTTTCAGTTGCTTTATGTACTGTCATATGAACTGAAATTTCGATTTGTAGAAAATAATCAACATTTCACTACTTCCCGTTATCTACCGTACTATTATGGGAGATGTCTTTATATTTGGCGTCAGCTCAGAAATAAAGTTTGTTCTGATCATGGCCATTAACCGTGTAAAAAAGCTGTGATGGTGCAACCCCTCCCCCCCCCCGTCTGTGTCCCCTGTCCTTCCCCACCCTACTTTTGGTTTCAGGGATGGCCCATCATACGAGATATCCCAACTTTGTGACAGCCAGGTGCCTATTGAAGGTTCCCAGGCCTGTCATATTGATGAATGTATTGAGGCTTGCTTATGGCAGGTCTTAATAGGCATATAGCAATTTATGCATAGATTACAATACAGCAGTTTATAGTACAAGTGATCTAATGATTACATGTTCAAGCCTCCTTGGGGGTGGGTCAAAAAAGTATTTAAAAAAAAAAAAATTTCAAATCACCCCTTGCGGACAAATACATTTAAAATCATCCCTAGGTCACAAATAAAAAGAAATAAACAAAAACAAAAGTAAGCAGGTTAGGAATCCATGTCTAAAAATGCCTGAATTACAAACATAATTTTTTTTTTCCCGTATGGTGAACACTGTAGCTGGGAAAAAACTCAAAATTGCCAAAATTGCCGTTTTTTCACCGTTTCACTCCCCCAAATAATTAAATAAAGAGCAAACAAAAACATCAGACATTCCCCAAAGTGATATACATAAAAAGGACATCTGGCCTTGCAAAACAAAAAAAAAATACACCTTAGACAGCCCCATATACTATAAAAATGTTATGTCATAATACAGTGACCCTAAGAAATTTTTTGTCAAAGTTTTGGTTCTTTTTTAAGGTATTAAAACATAGCAAAAACTATATAAATTTTGTATTGCCGTAATTATAACAAGTCATTTTGGCTGCACAACCCATAAGAAAATGCCACAAATGCAGTTTTTTTTTCTGAATCCCCCCCCCCCCCATTCTGAATTTGTTTGAAGCTTCCCAGTACATTGTATGGAACATTAAATGTCACTATTTGTCCTACAAAAAATAAGCCATTATATGGTTCTGTAAACAGAAAAGTAAAAAAATTATGGCTTTTGGAAGGACAAAATGGCTGTGGTAGGAAAGCGTTAAAGGGGATGATCAGTATGATGATCCATTACAGAGTAAACCAAAAAATGATGACAATACAAGGTTCCACTGATTCAGATTCCACTGAAAATACAGTACATGTCAGATTTCTCTGACATGTACTTAATATAGTGTGACCATGCCCATGGAACTTTTATAAATCGCCCCCATAAAAGTTATATAATGTGTTTCTGCAAGGTATTCTGCAAGATATTCTATATAACAAAAATAGCAAATGCTGGAAATCATTAATTATCTTCTACTATGTAAAATATACATTATGACATAGCAAAAAATATAAACTTTTTATACATAATGTACAGATTATAGTTTCAAATAGTCTATTATCTAAATCAAGTACTTGGTACTTGCCACAGCTTGGTAATTGCAGTGCAAGTAAGCAGAAAGCCTAGACAATCACTCACAGCGTACGGGCCTGATGCTGTTAGCATTCACATTGAAGAATGGACAAGCAGACTCTGCATAAATAATTCAAATCTAATGTATCTTATCCAGTCCTTCCTTTAAATCTTTAACTACAGAAGCCACAATGAAGTAATTGTGACCTGTTGTCTAGAAAATAAGCTTGTGCAGTAAACAGCATTCTCACCTGAAATGTATATTCGGAGCTGCTAGGGATGACAGGGACAAGTGTTAGCCCATTTTAATTTTGTATTCTAAAGGATTATTTTTTGTTCTTTAGAATACACATTTTTGCAGAACAGTTATAGTTTCCTTCAGTCCAAATACAGATTCTTCCACACATAATGGAATGCTAGCTTCTGCTTAAATCTCTGGTTGTTGTATAGCTAATATTAATGTCTTACATATTTAGAGGTGTTTGACACATGCAGTCTGAATTAGGTGCCATTGGCAATGGTGGTATGGACACACAGTGATAAAATACTTGATCTTGCACTTTGTGCCATAAGCAAGTTAGAGGGAGCTGAGCACTTACATTTTCTAGGTTTTTGACTACAAAAATATTATTTGGGAGCTTTATGATAATTTTATTTGAGCATTCTGTTGAGGTATTTTATCACTGTATGATAAAAGCTAAGGGGAAGAAAGTGCAACAATAAAAAGGTTATTCACAGTGACCTAGTCAACCTAAGATTAACCCTAGCTTTATGGAATGCAGTACTAGGTAGTTTATGCTTTTGCTGGTGGAGATTTATTTTGGTTACCAAGTTCATCTACTGAGTTTTCTGTAGAAGAAGTGTGGTTTTTACATAATGACCGTTCAGAGTCACTGAATTGCTCCTGAGTTTGGGGGTCGGGGACTGCCCTCCATGTCACCCATATGCACAAATAGACCACATGAATAGGAATTGTTCTATTAAACAGTACAGCATCCGGTCTTCTTTCCTAGGTGACCCAATATCTTCTTGGCTCTTCACTGACGGCAGTGGCATCACTGACTTGGGGCTGCTGATTTCAGCGAGTAAGCCAGGAGACAGGCAGGAAAGAAGAGCAGATGCCACAGCAGAACACAGGAAAGGTGAATATGAGTGTTTTATTTTTCAACACCTTCCCTGGGCCTCCAACTATTTTACTCTGGGACCCCAAAGTATAAAAATAGTGCCTCCAGGTCAGGGTGAACCTTGCTGATATTCACGTGCATGTCCACCTAATGAGTTTAGTGCTGGTTGACAGGCATGCTCAGTCACAGTTCCTACAGTTAGTTCTCCTCATAGTGATCCCTTATTCGCTACAGGAAGGGAAAGGTATTTTTTATGGTATAAATATTATGTTAAAATAGCTATAATCATTGAACAGTATTAGGCATTATTGCACCTTCTCTCTGCTTTACTGAATCAATGGATGATGATGTGATGGCTAGTTCCAAAGAGGGAAAGAAGGTAGAGATCCTGAATTGTCAGATGTGTGTATAGGTACCAAATTAGTCCAAAAAGTGCTTTTTATTATTACTTGTTATTAACATTAGTTTAAGACTTTTGGCATAAAATGGTTATGGAATAAATACTGTAATTAATGTTTACTCATTTTTATAGTACATTTCATCTTTCAGGGTCATACTCCAAATTATGTCAATTTCCTATATACTCTATACCCCTATGTTATCTGCTATAGTTATAGTATATGAATCACTTTTAGATCATTTTCATGTGACAATATTTTGGTCAGTATTTAGCCTATTCAGTAAAAAACTGAATGGAAACATGCATCCTTCTTACATGTTTGGAATGCTTAGCTTACAAATACTGATACAAAATACTGACCAAAATACTACTAAGTGAACATGGACTGAGGATGGATTTAGACAAAGTGTTTTAACTATGGGATTTTCACCATAGCTCTTTCCTACAGCAGCCAGTTTTCATTTTTTACTCCCTTCCTTCCAAGACCCATAACTTTTTTTATTTTTCCTTTCACAGAGCTCTATGAGAGTTTATTTTTGTAGGACAAATTGTACTTCATAGTAGTACCATTTAACCATTTACCATTTATTCAGCACAATGTACTGGGAAGCTATAAAAATATTCATATTGGGGGGAGCATTTAGAAAAGAAAATTACATTTTATACACACACATACTGTACAAATAGATAGTTTTTGTTATGTTTTAATATCTTAACAAAAATTCATATTTTGACAGCCATAACTTTTTTATATTTCCATATTGAGGGCTGGGTAAGGCCTCTTTTTTTTCCCCTGAGGCCAGATGTATGTTTTTTCTTATCATTTTGGTAAATATTTCACATTTTGATCGCTTGTTATTAACTTTTTTTGGAAGCAGAAATGGTGAAGAAAAATAGCGGTTCAGCCATTTTGATTTTTTTTTCTGTTTACCGTGTGGGAAAAATGTTTTTATGTTTGTAGTTCAGGCATTTTTGGATGCAAGGTTACCTAATGTGTTTGGGCTTGTTTATTTATTTTATAAACTTTTCTCCTTGTTCTTCTATTTCCAACATTTTTGTCAGTATCCAGTTGAGTTCTTTGGGGCAATAAGGGCATTACTGTTGTTCCAAACAGCTAATTTGCAAATTTAGAAAGAATATTATATCTTGGCAATGGTGGCACCGTTTCACAAGGGGAAAACACTGTTAGATAGGTTAAGGTCACCTATCAATCTGCAGGGTTTGGTTTGCAGAACCAGGTTGAAATGCTGGGTTATGGTATATTAGACTCCCTTTAAACAGTTATTTTGTTTTGCTCATTTCATTTTGTGCTTTTTTTTAAATAAAGCCTTTTAAATTCTAAGGTACAAAAATATTTTACTAATTCTGATACTGTCAAAAAATATCCAACCTCTTTAATATAAAAGTCACTGCAGGATATAAAATGTTAGCAAAGAATATGATGTCATGATACACAAAACTGGAGGTTCGACAATATTTTACATCTCGTTTTCAAGAAGTAATGCAGTCTTCATTATCAGACTTTTCTCCCTTGACAAGGGAGAACATCTGCTGAAGTGTTTGTCTATTATAGCACAGCTAAGGTAATCTCTTTGATGTGACATATATCAAAATAGCTCTCTGAGCCTCTCATCTCCTATACAGGAGACTGAATGTGTCCAATTACAGTAGTTACTGGTGTTAATAACAATAACTAGCAATCTGATGTTCCCAGTTCTACAGTAGAAAATGTTCCATGATTTCAGTATTCAGAAAATATGGTTTTGTGTGTAAGCAGCAGAGACTACTCAACTCTATATTAAATTATAATCCTGTAGTTTTATGTATAATATATACCATTACAAAATACCCCTATAGCTCACTCCATTTGGAGGGCAACAAGAGACAGTTAATAATATGACCTTATAATATTCAGTGTATGGGAAACAAGTTAATTCCAAATAAAATGTGTTCTCTTTAAGCTTGCAAACTTTTAATATAATTAATAAGGGTCCAAATATGAGTAATCATTTAGAGCAAATATTCTAAAAAAAATAAAAAAATAAACAAAAATCAGATTATTTTTATTGAAAACCAACATCCAGTTTCATTTTTTATAAAACACAAAAAAGCAAAACAAGAAAACACAGAGTATTTTGCATACTTAAAACGTAAACCTTAACCCTTCCCCCTCCCCAAAAAAACAGTCCCTGTAAGAGTCCTTGTGGCTTTATCTTGTCAGAGGCACCCCAAAGGATGCTGTTGGAATGTTCGATAGGTAAGAAAAAGGCACACAGCCTAGCAGCTCAAGTAACAAATTTAGGCAAAACATTTGAAAATATTGATGTATAAGTCAATAGGCAGTAATACACGCAAAATAAAAAGATTCTACAGATATTTTTTTACCCCTATGCCAATTTTGTGGCACAAAAAAGTCAAAGACCTCAGGTTTGTGAATTTTTAAACAGCACAAAAATTTACTTAAGTGCCATCAATACACAGTCCTCAAGACTTTCCATTTAGGGGCATGACAAGTGCCCACAGCACATCCATCCATTGCACCAGCTTCATTATCATTCACCCTATTTTCTCAGAGTTGGTGTAGATTTCATTTAGGCGCATGTCCTGGCAGAGGATGTAAATGATTTAGGATTAAGTCCTGCACCTTGTCATAAATCAGGCTATTCCTCCGGTGGCTCACTGATCATCAAAACTGGTCTTGACGATTCTCCCTCCAATTTTGTCAATGCTTATTACCTAGTTTTCATACAACTCAATGGCATCTAAATGCAGACGAGATTATCTCTCATTAGTAGTTGTGATAGCAAACAAGGCATGCTGACCTAAGGACTCCAGAAGTCCTGGTAATATTATTCAATGGAAGACTAATAAATTAATTGTGGTATGCTGGAATTGATTACAAGTTAGCTAGACACATTCCAAAACCTTCTTAGCTCCTTACTCAGCTAGAAACAAAATATGGAGTCCCCTTTTTATTTCCTCTTAGTCATTATAGATTGGTTTACCTTGTGCAAATTCTGAACTGGATCTTATAAGTTCATGTAATGTAAATGTAAACTTATGCATGCTCTTTTTCTACTTACCTTCCTGACATCTGCCGTAATAGTACGGTGGATGTCGGGTACTTAAATATGGCGTCCTCCGGGTTTCTGCTGTATTATACAGCAGAGACCCAGCACTAATGCCCGTGATCAGTGCACCATTTTGCCAGGGTTAGCCGGCACCCGGAGCGATCTCCGGAGCTGGTGTCCTGTTGGCATGACAGCCAGGAGCCTATTGAAGGCTCCCAGGATTGTCTGCCATTTACTTCTATTGCAGGCTGCTCTATGCGACCTGCAATAGAAGTGCTGATAATTTGCAATGAATTGCAATGCATTAGCATTTAATGCATTGCATTAGTGACCAGACCCCATGGGGTTCAAGACCCCCTAGGGGTTCTAATAAATGCAAAAAAAACAAAAAATAAAAAAATAAATAAAAAAATAAAAAAAAATATATATAAGAAAATATTAAAAATCACCCCCCCTTTCCCTAGAACACATATAAAAGTATTGAATTACTGTGAAACACATACACATTAGGTATCCCTGTGTTCAAAAATGCCTGGTCTACAAATCTACACCGTAGTGTAAAAAAAAAAAAAAAATCAAAAGTACCAAACCGCCGTTTTCTTGCTGTTTCGCTCTCTGATCAAAATTTGAATAAAAAGTGATTAACGCAATAGCAATTTTTGATTTTTGTTAAGGAGTTAAAATTTTAATAAAACCATATAAATTTGGTATCCTCGGAATCATACTGAAACATAGAATACAGGTGACATGTCATTTTAGCGGAAGAGTGAACGCTGTAATAACGAAGCCCGTAACAAAGTCGCACAAATGCACTTTTTCTTCAAATCCACCCCATTCTGATTTTTTTTTTTTTTACAGCTTCCCAGTACATTGTACATAATAAAAAATGGTAGCATCATGAAGAAAAATTTGGCCTGCAAACACTAAGACCTTATATGGCTCTGAGAACGGAAAATTAAAAAATTTATGGGGTTTGGAAGGGGGGGGGAGTCAAAAATGAAAATTGAAAAATTCCTCTGGTGTGAAGGGGTTAAGCGTATTATGTTATTTAGACAGGAACAGAGGTTTTTTTTTTTAGTATGCACAGTGCTGGTTGGATTCAGTGGGCTGCAATCAGTTTCTTAGCCTGGAATAGCTTTCAGGACATACCCACAATTTCTGGTTTGTGCACCATAACATCTTTTATCAAACCCAATATATTTTGTTTATGAGTTATAGAACACAGTTCCAGTAGGGGCCTAAGGCTAAACATTTCCAAATACATCAGGTATGCATATTCTAAGTTACATCTGAGGTATCTGAAATCCTGTCATGCCTCAATTCTGCATAGGAGAACTGTTGTTTTATAAGCTCTGTGCAATAACATAAGATGGGATGGGAAATGTGCCTCACACACGGGTAGCATATGGGTGTGGGCTCCATTACCGCTGCACTGATTATCAGTAAGCAGCTCAAATTTCTTTCTCCCACTCAAATTTAACCTTGAGCTGGAACTCTTTTAGATGCTCAAAGCACAGGTCCTGGTATAAGGAGGAGATCAGCTTCAGTAAAGAGTCTATTGCATGGACCCCATGAACAGTCATGTCCAGCTACCTATTCTGAGTCATATACGTATGTTTGCTGAAGAACACTATTTCAAGAAAATTAGGAAAGAAATGATATTTGGCACTCAAAGAATGACCTGAGTAGTGAAATTTATAGTAAAACACAGTGCCACAGTCAGATTGGATTTTTGGAGTGACAATGGGAGTTTTCTGTATTTTTTTAAACCAAAAAACACTGTTACAAAAAATACTTAACAAGAAGCTGAGATTACAATAACACACTGTGCCACTGATGGGATTTTTGGAGTGGCAATGGCAGTTTTTCTAAAACTATTACAAAAATCTATTTTTACAAAAATCTAATACAAAAGAACGCAAACCCTTAAAGAGGTGTTCCAGTACCATTTTAATACATACTTCTATACTTAAACCTAAAATTTATTAAACCAAAATCTAAAATGGCAACAGTGTCCAATACTACTCATCAATCAGGCTTCAAGATGGGGACCTAGATAAAGATGACAAAGAGAATATTGGTAGCTACCTTTTCCGCCTCACCTGTAATAAATTCTATGCTCCCAAGGTAGACTGAAACTGTAGTCATATTCAGACACCACATAAATATTAAAAGCAATATTGAAGAAGGCTGTGCCTCCAAATGCTAAATCTAGCATCTATGATTGGTCTCTGTCTACTAGTATCACACTAAAACCTAGCAACTGAGCCCTGTTTTTAATATTTATGTGAAGTCTGTATATAACTGCAGTCTCAGTCTAGATTATGAGCCCAGAGTTTACTACAAGTGAGGATGGCTACCACTTATTAGCTACCACTAATTAATTACTACATGGTGACAGATTCTGCTTGTTATTTTTACCTAGGTCCCCATCTTGAAGCCTGATTGGTGAGTAGTATTGGCCATTGTTTCCGTTTTAGATTTTGGTTTAATAAATTGGAGGTTTTTGCATTCTTTTTTTTCTGGCAGTTATTTGTCTATTTAGGACTGCAAATATGTATTATTTAGTGTAATTGTGGGTAGTTTCTGTCAGGAACACTGGGGACCCAATTGGAGAACCTCCGTTGGATCCCCAGCTGAACGGTCAGTTGAGTATATACTGTTTGTTTTTTTAGGCCTCCTTATGTGTTAAATTATATACTAGATCACCCCTTTAACAAAATGAGTTTTTGCACTCAAAGGGTAACTTGGCCAGTCAAAATAACGTAAGACACTGCATGGACAGTGACAGATCACAGTGCAAAAACAAGTTTGTAATTAGCCGAGTTTCTTATAAATTTTACTAAAAATTCTGGGTTCCGCAGAATCAGAAATTTTTGGGGTTCGTCCCCACGAACCACTATTATACTCTGCTACCCAAGTTAAATTTTCTAATGTTATCTATAATTGCCCATTTGTGGCACCCTTCATTGTAGAATGCTCCAGTTGCAATGGAGGATTTTTATTATTTTTTTTTGTAAAGCTCTGTTTTATTAACATTTTTCAATTTTTAACATACAAACAATAGTGTTTAAAAAATAGCCATACAGAGTAATTGGTATCAATATCTCAGAATCTAAATAATGTATCACAGATCTCAATGCAGTGATGAGCCTGCTAACATAAACATGTGAAAACTAACATGTATGAGACCCCGGACGATCTCAAGGGTCGCGAACGTGCGCAAAGGCTTAGTCATAGGTACCATAATATTACCTGCATAGGAGGTAACCATGTCCCATAGTAGGGAGGCACCCCCAGAAGGGGGGATTGAAAGGGAAAGGAAGGGGAAGGGAGGGGTAACTGCAAAGAAAAATAGGGAAGGAGGGAAAAGGGGCTGGCTAGAATGAGGAGTTAGAGGAAGGGCAGAAAGGGATTTAGTGGAAAAGAAAGAAAGAGAGAGAGAGAGAGAAAGAAAGAAAGAAAGAAAGAAAGAAAGAAAGAAAGAAAGAAATGTCAGAGGAAGAGGTACAAGAGTAGAGTGGAGACAGGCCGGATCCTGGGCCTAACCCATGTGCCAGGCGACAGTGTGTCTGTCTTATTGGTCTTAGGAGCTATGGCAAGCAGTCAGAGGCAATGGTGGAGTTGTGGTATTTCAGCCATGGAGACCACAATTTAAGGAATTTGTCATGAGAAAACTTGAACCAGCTGATTTCCCCTTCCAGATGAATCGACCAAACAGGAACCGGAGAGAGCGGAGGAAGGTCGATGGCAGGTGGATAGGTAACATCTGGAAAACATATAGCAGCCTCGGAATTACATAAACCTGGAGATGAATGGCATATCGTAAGTTCGGAGTAGGTCCGTAAAGTCTCGTAGGAAGGGTACATAGTTTAACATATAGAGAGCTGAGGCTTTCGGAGCAAGTTTGATTCCTAAGTAAGAGATATGATCCAACTTCCAGGAGTATGGGGAGTCTCTCTTCGCCTGTCTCAGGAGTGACTGGGGGAGGTATATGCACAAGGCTTCCGATTTTTCAATATTAACCTTATAGTTGGAGATCTCGCTGAACTTCTCAAATAGATTAGTGAGTTGTGGTAGGCCCGCTACAGGGTTGGTCACCAGGAATAGAACGTCGTCCGCGAAGGCCACAGAATGGAGAAAGTTCTTTCCCACCTCTAGTCCTCCGATGGACGGGTGCTGACGTACCGCCTGCAGTAGCATCTCTAAGGTAAGGATGAAGAGAGCGGGGGAGAGCAGACACCCCTGATGCGTCCCATTCATTATGTGAAAAAAGGGGGATAGGGAGCCATTTACTTTAAGTTTAGCGTGAGGCTCAGAATAAAACGATAATATTGCTTTCACAAAACCCTCCGGTATGCCAAAAGTCGTCAGTACAGTAGTCATATAACTCCAGTTAACACTATCAAATGCCTTCTCAGCATCTACACTGAGAAGCACTAGTGGTAGCTTCTTCTTGCGGGCTAGTTCAATGGCATGAAGCAGTCTGTGAGTGTTGTCCCTACTCTCTCGACCCTTTACAAAACCAAACTGTTCTTCATGGACAAAGACTGCAGGCGTAGAGCCAGCAGTTTGGCCCAGATTTTAAGGTCCAGATTAAGTAGGGATATGGGACGATAGCTACTACACAGCATAGGATCCTTCCCCTCTTTACCTATCAAAACAATGTGGGCTTCTTGAGTCTGTTTGGGCAGCGACCCCCCTGAGAGCAGATTATTACACAGCTGGGTTAGGTGAGGTAACAAAACCTCCTTAAACTTTTGGTAATATATCAATGGGAGACCGTTGGGCCCTGGGCTTTTGCCAGGCGGAAACGTTGCAAGGACTTTCTGAAGCTCCGTGCTTGTCACAGGGGTCAGTAGTTGTCCCGCTTCGTCTGAGGACAATCTTGGCAACTGGAGAGCCTCTAGAAAACTGGAAACTAGTGAGGGGCCGGCCGCTCTCTCCTGGCTCGTATCTCCAGCTCGGAGGTTGTATAAATCCAAGTAGTAGGCTCGGAAGGCTTCCGCTATATGCACTATATACTATATGTATGTATGCACTAGTGCTCCTGTTGGACTTTTCACTTTCTCGATATGCATCTTCGCTTTAGCTTTTTTGATCAAGTGAGACATCAGACAACCTCCCTTGTCCCCGTGTGCAAATAATCTCATTTTGTAGAACAGCAAGTGCTTTGATGCCTGCCGGTGCAGAATACGCTGCAATTTTTCCCTGAGGGAGGACAGTTCTGCCTGCAGAGTACTCAACCTACTTCACTTGTGTGTTCTTTCAATTGCGGAAATTTGGGACAACAGGAAGTCTATCTCTTTTTGATGGCTGATGCTTTAGCAATCGAGACCTCTAACATAGCTCTTATGCGTTTCCCAGACCGTGCCAAGGCAGACCTCTGGGATGAGATTTAGCCTAAAGAATTCCTCAAGCTTCTCCCTGATCTCATGCGTTATTGTGGCATCATCCAACAGTCTGTCATTTAGACGCCAGGTCCACTGGCCAGGAGTCAGTTCCGGAATTGTAAGAATGCAAGAGACAGGTGCGTGGTCCAACAAACTGATACATTCAATATGTGCATAGTTCGAGAGTTGAGCGAGTTGTGAGGAGGACAGGATGAAGTCTAACCTCTGGTATGAGGAATGTTTGGCCGAGAAGTGAGAGAAATCTTTCGTTGTGGAATGAAGCATTCTCCATATATCTATCAAGTGCAACTCCTGGAGCGACCTATGTGAGCTACTGAGGGCTCTTTGGGAGACAGCCGATCTACCCATTGAGGAATCCAAGATAGGGTCCAGCGTTAGGTTCACGTCTCCACCAAGAATTATTTTGCCAATAGCAAACAACTGAAGGTCCTGCAACGCCTGCTTCAACCACGGAACCAGCAAGTGGTTAGGTGCGTATATGTTCGCAATTGTTACCGGTCTCGAGGCTATTGAGCCTCTCAACAGTCTACCCTCTGCACCCGAATATTGCTGAGAACACTTAAATGGCACAGAATGATGAATAGCAATGGCTACTCCCTTAGACACTGAAGTTGGGTGTGAGTTGAAAAACCACTGGTTGTACTATCTTTTGGGGAAGGAAGGCTGTCTTTAATATGAGTTTCCTGAAGCAGCACAATTTCAGATTTCAGTTTCTGAAGCAACCTCAGGATACTATGCCATTTCTGTGGTGTATTTAGCCCATTAACATTAAATGTCGTCACAGCGACGGTCGCCGTGTTTACTGCTGCGCACTTTGCTGAGAGAGAGATATAGGTAATATAAGCACTGCTTCACACATTAACCTCAGCATGGTCCCTGAGGTTGTCTGATGAGAATGAGGTAATCCAATCTCCTCCTCCAACAAAGAGAATCAGAAGAACAGAAGGGTGTTGAGAAGTCAGAGACAAAAGATAGATAGAAGGAGAAAGAGGGGAGGATGGAAGAGAGAGAAAGACAGGGGAGGTAGGGATGGGCGCGTGGAAGGGAAAGTGGAAACGGAAAGACTAGGATAGGAGATAAGGGATACATGGGCAATGGGGGGTGTCTGTCAGGAAAGTTTTGGGCTACGGCGTTTCCTTTTAAACCAGTACACGCACCGCCTTCCAGAATCCCCCAGGCCGCCCACCAGAGCAACAGTCACATAAAAACCTGAAAAAGAACAGTGAACTCAGGCCAAGTAAAGAACCGTCGGGGGGAAATAAAAGGTCTGATCGTCATACATGCCCCTCCCCCCACTCTCCCTGAAATAGCTAAGAAAAATGCGAAACAGTAAGCTAGTCAATGATACTAAGGTAGGCTGAATTGAATTGGATTGAATTGAATTGAAAAACTTGAAGAGCACTATAGGAACCTTTTAGACAAGATATGCGGTACAGAATGGCTGGCTCGCTTCCACCAAGACGGCACTATATCTCAGGTAGTTATGATCTGAGATAATAAAAAAAAAAAAAAAATACTACTGGCTGCTCATTCGACGCAACCCAGCCATGGCGCAGAAGCATGCAAATTATGTAACAATAAAACGCAATATAGTTCTCACTAATTTTAAAAGTCAAATTGTCCAACAGATAAGGATACAATCCCAGTGGCTACTAATGCCAGCAGAATGAGAGGTAAAGATGTACTCAAGATCTTCTCCTGGCATCGATGCCTAATCGCTCACCCAGTCACAGTAGGTCTTGTGGACGGAATCGGGCCACAAATTTACGTCCTTTAGGTGACTTGTGCCTGGAGACTGAAGCAGTTTTGTCAACTCATGGAAAGTCGGGAAATCCGGCAGATTCGGCGTGGGAAGCCATGAGGGTATGTCGAGAGGCTCCATATTCAGCTGTTTCCATAGATCCAGGAGGTCTTGAGGCGTATGGACTGTGCAGCGCTTTCCCCCGCATGTCACCGCCAGTCTAAATGGGTAAAGCCAGGCATATTGGAGCCCACTGGCTCTAAGCACTTCCAGAAGCGGCCTTAGTATTCTCCACTTGGCTAGGATTGACAGCGCAACATCTTGGTAGATTAGTATCTCATCCTCTCCTATCGAAATAGAGGAGCAGCTCCTCGCAGCAGCGAGGATGGCCGCAGTGTCCATGTAGGATAGCAATCCCCAGATCACTTCCCGGGGGGGGGTCTCCTGCCTGCCGTTTTGGTCGGAGTGCTCGATGAATGCGCTCAATAGTAATAGACGCAGCCCTTTCTAGGCCTAGCAGGTCTGCAAACAGTTGGGCCGCCATTTCGGAGAGCCCTTTACTGCGAGTACGTCTCAGGCAAGTTCTTTATGCGAATATTCCTCCTTCGGCTGCGATTCTCCTGGTCTTCTATTAGGACTAGCGAGCGATCAATGCAATCCTTATGTAAAGCAAGGTGGGCCTCTACAGAGGAGGAGTGGGACTGCATGGTGGAACAAGCTGTCTCCAGGTCCGAGACCCTGAGGCCTACTTTCTGGATCTCAGATTTAATGTCCGCAAGTTGCGACAGCACTGGGCTCAAAGCCAACACCAGCGCCCGCTGTAGAAATGTTTTAGATATAGTGGTGAGACCACTATCTGTTCTGTCTGTGTCCGCGGCGCTATCAGCCTCCGAATCCTCCTCGGAATTGGTGCGGCTGGGTTCCGGCGCCATCTTGTGTAAACTCTGTGGCAAGTGAGGCACCTTTCTCCTAAGAAATTTTTGGAGATCGCCCTGGTTTCTATTCATTTTAGGGGTCCCTGGGGTCTCGGGCCCCCGTTCTCTGTTGGTCTTGACCATGTACCGTTCGTGCAATGCTGTTGGAGAGTGGGTACGGGCTGTTTGTTAACAAAGCTCTACAGAGAAGCGTCCATTACGATTCGCGGTCAGATTCTGCCCCAGGTTATTTTTGTTATAGCATTAAATTGATAAATTGTGAATGATTTGTCAATAATATTATTGAGTGCATAAATGTAGGAGTTACCTGTAAGAGACATTTCTTTTCCTTATGCCTCCTCAGAATTAGTGTGTGTACAGTATATACCAATATTTTGAAAAAAGTGGTACATTTTATGACAACAGTAAGATGCCCTGCTAAAGAAAAAAATAGTGGGTACATGAGAAGACTCACATGATGGCTCTTTTATATACTTTGCAGGGAATCTTTTGAAGATAAAAGGTTGTTAAAAGCATGCTGGTTCACACACCATCTGTTCTTACAATAAAAATGTCCTAAAATAAAGAGGTTGCAGATTCTCTTTAGAACCCATTTCTTATGTTTATGGTAATCAGAATTAACTAGTAGACGTGTAAAAAAGACTGTTAAAATAGATTGAGAAATGTTGGTGAACAAATAATAAACCACCAGTCTTTAATGTTTTGTAAGGAGGGGTGTGGGCTGTCATTATTCCTGTGTCTAATATATTATATATAGAAAACCATTCCTCTGAGATTTTAAAAATATCATTAATCTTCAACATCCGTTCACTATCAGAAGGAACACATCTGTTTTAGACTTAAGCTTTAATAAAATGTAAGGTAATCATGTTTGGCTCTGTTTAATATTTGTGTTAATTGACCTGAACTATATAATACAAGGCTGCAAAACTTAGTGGCATTTAAAGGACAGTTTAATAGCTTAAAGGGGTTGTACAACCATGTTTTTATTAGGAATACTGTTTAAAATATTATAAAATTCATACTCAACAATTCCCTGTTGTGATGCTTGCCAGTCCCAAACTGACCTTTGTATCCTGGCTGCTAGTGATGATGTTGCAACACGGACATGTGAGTCATACAGCCAATTACTGGCTATAGTAGTAACTAGAGTAGTAATAACTAGAATAGTAGTAACTAGAGATGAGCTAACCAATTTGTAACAAACTGGTTTCAACCCAAATTTTCCAAAAATTTTGGTTTTTAATGAAGCCCAAATTTTTGCAATTTATCTCAGGCGAACTAAAATGGACACCGCCACATGTAAGATGAGGGTAGAAAAGCAGAGGAGGAGGTAGATCACATGGCCTACATGACCTAGGTGGGCTTCTGTATCACCATACAGCCTGTCAGCCAATCATGAGTGGTAAGTGAAGAGGTTACAATTATGATGTCACATCAGCATATAACCGTGATGGCGAACCTATGGCACGCGTGCCAGAGAGGGCACGCAGAGCCCTCTCAGTTGGCACGCGCGCCGTCACCATATCTCACTAACGGGGAATCCAGTACAGGATTCCCCGTTAGTGAGTGATTGCTTCTTTCAGCTGTATGTGCAAATGTACATACAGCTGAAAACTGTCAGTGTAGGCCGTGGTCCGCAGGACCGCTGCTTACACAGTACATGCTGAATTGATAAAGGCTAAACGCTGTACTCTGGAAGGACCTTCTGACGTCATAAGGTCACATGACAGGGTAGGCGTGTCTTTGCTTGTAAGAAGGTCCTTCCACATGAAGAGAAGTATCCCGAACAGTGGAGAAACATGGAGAGATGTGGGGCTCAGGGTGTAGTGTGGGGGGAGAGATGTGGGGCTCAGGGTGTAGTGTGGGGGGAGAGATGTGGGGTTCAGTGTGTAGTGTGGGGGGGGAGAGATGTAGGGTGCAGGGTGTAGTGTGGGGGGTAGAAATGTGGGGGGGAGGGGTGTAGTGTGGGGGGAGAGATGCAGAGTGTAGTGTGGGGTATAGAGATGTAGGGTGTAGTGTGGGGGTTAGAGATGTGGGGTGCAGGGTGTAGTGTGGGGGGGAGAGATGTAGGGTGCAGGGTGTAGTGTGGGGGGAGAGATGTGGTGTGTAGTGTGGGGGGTAGAGATGTGTGGGGTTGCAGGGTGTAGTGTGGGGGAGAGATGCAGAGTGTAGTGTGGGGGAGGAGAATGTGGGGTGCAGTATGTAGGGTGTAGTGTGGGGGTTAGAGATATGGGGTGCAGGGTGTAGTGTGGGGGGAGATGCAGGGTGTAGTGGGGGTAGAGATGCAGGGTGTAGTGGGGGGGTAGAGATACAGGGTGTAGTGGGGGGTAGAGATGCAGGGTGTAGTGTGGGGGTAGAGATGCAGGGTGTAGTGTGGGGGTAGAGATGCAGGGTGTAGTGTGGGGGTAGAGATGCAGGGTGTAGTGGGGGTGCAGAGATGCAGGGTGTAGTGGGGGGGGTGTAGAGATGCAGGGTGTGGAGGGGGGGAAGATGCAGAGTGTAGTGTGGGGTCCAGGGTGTAGTGTGGGGGGGAGAGATGTGGGATGTAGGCTGCTTGCAAGAGGGGGGAATGGGGGGTGCTGGCTGCTTGTGAGCAAGAGGGGGGATGCTGGGGAGGCAGGTTAATTTAAGGTGAAATTGCCGTGTTGGCACTTTGCGATAATTTAGTGGGCTTTGGGTTGCAGTTTGGGCACTCGGTCTCTAAAAGGTTCGCCATCACTGGCATATAAGATCCTGTGGGCATTTTGTGACAGAGCAGCCTGGGGAAAATATGTGTTATCACTGCATAATGCAAATCAAAATTAGTTATGGCTATGCACACAGACACAAGTATGAACTAGGCCTTTTCGTACTCAAATTAAATGGCGTCACCAGCTCATTTGGCAAAATAGAAATGGCAGTGGCTCTGGCAGGCAAAGTAAGCAAGATTTTGCAACTCCTTCTCCCCATGATCTTATTTGTAGACGGGCCACATCCACACTTAGCACATTATCATTGTCATTAATATTATCATCTACGTCTGCTTCTCCTCCTTCTCCTCCATGTGAATGTCAGTCATCCATAAGGGAATGTGTGTCTAGGAAACTGCAGTATACGCACAGTCATGCAACTGGTCTGCAACTTTAACTCGCACCTGGCCAAGTTACTGGCGGTGTATTCTCTACTGAACCACTTACTGGATACCATTGTATTTCGCCAACTGATGGTGACAGCCAACTTCACCAGGGCAAGTCACTGCTTCCACTCTTTCTCTCTCATTTCATGGTTGTAAGGTGAAGTTCACTTTTCAGGGCATGGTGGCACATTCTGGAATGTCTGTTTGAGCAGCAGAAGACAGTGAATCTGCATACATCAAACCTCAGGGACAATGTGTTATTTTGACATCTTCCATTCAAACCTCCTGAGGGAAGAGCATCACCTTTTGTAGCTCTTTGAGGAGGCTCAGGCCATCAAATTTGACAGCAGTAGGGACAACTGCAGCATCAGTGATGTCATCCCTTTATATATGTCTTACTCGAAACATTTACAGTTAGGCAAAGAGAGGTGGAAGAACTTCTACCTCTTGGTCACTTTTGGAAGATAGTTCAGATTTTTCATCTGGCAGACTAGGCCACAAATTGTTCTTGAAATTCGGTAAATTGTCACTTCATCAATGCTATGTTGCTGTTGCATTTGCTTCAATAAAAGGAAGACAGTTTTTCTTTTGGCTCCCAAGTGTTGTTCTCATCGAAGAAAATATTCCAGATTTTTAAGCTGGCAGGCCATGCACACTGAGAGTGTGCTAGAATTTATTTTATTTTTTTTAAATGTTGTAAATTATCATTTTGCCAGTGCTAGCTCAAGATGGGTTTGACCCAAATACTCCAATTTAGTTTCCGAACAATTTGGGATTCGCCTCAGATGAACTAAAATGGTTGGTGCAACACGCATTGTGGTAAATTATTATACTCTTGGGTGTATATATATATATATATATATATATATATATATAACATACTTACATTTCCTCACCACATTTAAGCCTCTTTACGGTGTCTGGCACTCTCCTGGTGATGTCATGTGCCCAGAGTCACCAATGAGGCCTGCAATTGGCATGTGATCATGACGTCATGATGCTCAGCGTGCCCATGTCACCCATGATCTTACCAGGGACACTGAGAGAGAGCCAAATGCCACAAGGAGGCCCAAAAGAAGTGAGAGAAGGTGAGTATAATGTTTTTTTTTTATTATTTTTACTCCTCCCCTAGGACTTCAGCTATTATACTCTGGGATCTGAATCAGGGACCCAAGCTACCCAAACCTGAAATGAAACAAATCTAGAGAATTTTGCCCATCTCTAACTGTAAGCGCTTGTGGGCAGGGCCCTCTATCCACTATATATGTTGGTCACTGTTAGTTTTTGTTTTGTGTGTTTTGTATATAAACCCTCAAATGTACAGCAGATATTAAACAGAAATTAACTTAAGAAATTATTATTATTCATAATTTATTATTATTATTATTATTATTATTATTATTATTATTATTATTATTATTATTATTATATTATTAGATAAGGTTGGATGAAGACATCAGTCCATCAAGTCCAACCTATAACCCTACATTACCCTACAGTGTTGATCCAGAGGAAGGCAAAAAACCCAATGAGGCTTATGCCAATTGCCTCATTTCAGGGGAAAAAAATTCCCGACTCCAATCTAGCAATCAGTATAAAACCCTGGATCAACTTGTCCTTTATCAACAAAATCTAGAACCCATAACCCGTAATATTGTTCTGTTCGAGAAAGACATCCAAGCCCTCTTTGAATCCACCATCACCACTTCCTGGGGCAGAGAGTTCCATAGCCTGGCTGTTCTTACTGTAAAGAATCCCCTTCTATGTTGCTGGTGAATCTTTCTTTCCTCCAGACATAGAGGATGTCCCCTTGTCAATCTTAATAGCCTAGGAGTAAAAAGATCATTAGAAAGTTCTTTGTGCTGTCCTTTCATGTATTTGTACATTGTTATTAGATCTTCCCATAGACATCTTTCTACTAACCTGAATAACCCCAAGTTTGTTAATCTATCGTTGTACTCCAATCCACCCATTCCATTAATAATTTTGGTCACCCTTCTCTGCACTCTCTCTAGTTCGATTATGTCTTTCTTGTATACTGGATCCCAAAATTGCACGCAATAGTCTAAGTGTGGCTGTACCAGTCATTTGTATAGAGGCATAACTATGTTCTTGTCATGAGAATCTATACCTCTTTTGGTGCATCCTATAATTTTATTTGCCTTGACAGCAGCTGCCTGGCACTGATCACTAAAGGTAAGCTTACTGTCCACCAAAATCCCCAAGTCTTTTTCACTGGCAGTCTTACCCAGTAATTTACTATTAAGTACATAATCATATATTTTATTTTGTCGACCAAAATGCATAACCAGTGTCGGACTGGGATGTCTAGGGCCCACCAGTGGAATTGCTTCTAGGGGCCCACCATCAGGACCCCTGCAGATCAGTGGTACCGAGACAGGGTGGCTAAAGGTAATAACATGTTGGGAACCATGTTGCTCACCCGCCATACCATGTGCACCACTGCACTACCTAAACCCACTGCTACACCCTGTATGGCAAGTGAACAGCATGGCTCCTAGAATTGTTACCTGTAGCCGCACTGTCCTGGAAAAGCTGATCTGCAGAGGTCCTGGCTGTTGTATCATCGCAGATGTAATATTGATGGCCTATCCTACGGACAGGCCATCAATATTAGAAAGATGGATAAATCCTTTGAAGAGGTTGTCCAGCAATTGGCACAACCCATGTCCCTTGCGGGAGGTGTAAAATAAAAAATAAATAAATAAAAAAGCATACTCACCTGTCCCTGGCGCTCCGTTGTCCGCTGCCAGTGTCCATTCAGTCTCGTGCCAGCGACTCCTTGCTGGTAGTCCTGCACCTCATGTGACCGCTAAGACCAATTAGGTACAGGATTTCCAGAAATGAGGGGCAACCATGAGACTGAACAGAGACAGGCAGAGGACAACAGGGTGCTGGGGACAGGCGAGTATGTTTTTTTTTTTTAAATTTTTATTTTTACACCTCCCTGGCAGCCGCCACAGTGGTCACTCTAGTTTATGGACAACCTCTTTTAAGGGGTTGTCTGGGCCAAATTTTTTTATGGCCACTTCACTGGTCCCCCCATACGGCCCTATCAGCTGTTTGGAGCCACTTCCGGCACCCGTTCTCTACACAACACAGGGCTGGAAGCAGAAAGATCCATCCGCTGTTTAGTCTCCCGGCGCCTTCACTGCAGCTCAGCTCCTACTGACTTCAATAAGTGCTGAGATGCAGTGAAGGTGCCCGGCTAATACACAATGGACAGAGCTTTCTGCTTCTGGCCCTGCATTGTGTACAGGATGGGCGCCAGAAGTGGCTCCGTACAGCTGATCGGTCCGGGGTCAGCCCCGTACAGATCAAATATCTATGGCCTATCCTGAGGATAAATCATAACAAATTATGCCTGGTCAACCCCTTTAATATACCCCCCTAATGCGCCACACTTTAAAGAGGCTGTCCAGTATAATTTTTGTCTTTTTTCTAATTAGTCCGGGAGAGGTTATTCACCCCCCCCCCACAAAAAAAAAAAAAAAACATACTAAACATACTCACCTGTCCCCGGTGCTCCGGTGTCAGCAGGTCCCAGCATGGTCTGGGGACAGGAGAGAAAGTTTGGATTTTTTTTTTGTAACCTGCCCCAGTGTAATTAAAAAAAAAAAATGTTATCCTGCACAACCCCTTTACAGTATAGGGGACCAGTGAAGGGGCCACTATATGGGGGGGGGGGAATATTGAAGGGGCCACTGTATGCCCCTTCACTGGTCTCCCCTATACTGTAAAGGGGTTGTGTAGGATAACATTTTTTTTTTAATTACACTGGGCCCCAACACAGCATTATATGCTCCGCAGTGGACCCAAAACAGCATTATATGCTCCTCAGTGGCCCTCGCACAACATTATATGCTCTGCAGTGGCCCCAACACAGCATTATCTGCTCCTCAGTGGCCGCCACACAGTATTATATGCCTGCCCACAGTGGCCCCCACACTGTATTCTATGCCCAAAGTGACCCCCACACACTATTAGGTGCTCTACAGTGCCCCCACCCCCAGAATATAATAAGTAGAGGCCCAGAAGAAGTGATTAAGTGATTATACTCACCTTGTCTTACCTCTCCGGGGCATCCTCGCTCCGTCCTGCTGTCTTTCCCATCTTCCTTGGTCCCCTGGTCTCCACGTCCTGTACCCTCTGGGACGTCACCGCTGGGGCCTGTGATTCCACCTCAGCTGTCACATAGGGCGCGATGACGTCATTACGCTGGCGCGCTCCATGTCACCGCTGGGGCCTAATCACAGGCTCCTGCAGTGAGGCCGGAAAAGTGCCGGAGACGATGCTGAGTCCAGGACAGCCAGGTGAGTATTTTTTTTTTTTTTTTTGTCACTTCCCCTGGGCTGGCATCTAATGGAAAGGGGCCCGGCCCCTTTCCATTAACAATAGGTGTAGCGGTCGGGGAACCAGGCCTTCCACAACCACTATCATGGTAGTCCGGGGCCCCGGCCATTTCCAGCTGGGGGAGTCTGATCATGCAAATAAAAGTAGAAAAAAAAAAAGTTTTTAAAAGTATGAAAAAATAAAAAAAAAAAAGCAAAAGTTCAAATCACCCCCCTTTCCCTAGATCAGATATAAAAGTAAATAAACAAAAGTAAGCATAAACACTTTAGGTATCCCCACGCTCCAAAATGTCTGAACTATTAAAATATTAAAATATTTATCCCATACGGTGAACGATGTAGCAGGGAAAAAAAATCAAAATGGCCAAATAGCGTTTTTTTCAACACTTTGCCTCCTATAAAAAATTGAATAAAAAGTGATCAAACCATCAGATCTTTCCCCAAATGGTATCTATAAAAACGTCATGTTGTCCCGCACAAAAAGACACCTTACCCAGCTCCATACATGTAAATATGAAAAAATTATAGGTGACACAATATGGCGACGCAAAATTTTTTTTTCTATTTAGCAAAGTTTTTAATTTTTTAAAAGGTATCAAAACATTACAAATACTGACTGGCAGAATACAGGTAACATGTCATTTTTACCACACAGTGAATGCTGTAAAAATTAAACCCATATGAATTTGGCGCAAATGCAGTTTTTCTCCAATTGCACCTCATTCTGAATTTTTTTCCAGCTTCCCAGTACATTGCACAGCATATTGAATAGTGACATTACAAAGTACAATTTGTTTCGCAAACAATAAGCCATCATGTGACTCTGGGAATTGAAAAATGAAAAAGTTATGGCTCTTGGAATGTGGGGAGGGAAAAACTAAAATGCAAAAACAAAAAATGGCCCTGTCATTAAGGGGTTAATACTTGTGCTTTTTCCTCAACCTCCTCCACCATTACACCCAGATTATTTTTGAGAGGGCCCACATTGTCAGTTTTTATTTTCTTATTATTTATGTAATTGAATAATAATTTTGGATTAGGTTTACTTACCTTGGCAATTATTCTCTTGGCCTCGATCTTTGCCTCATTTATTTGTCTTTTACACAATTTATTTTTCTCTTTATAGTTTTTTAATGCTGCGTCACTACTTTCCTGTTTCAGTACCTTAAAAGCTTCCTTTTTATACCTCATTGCACTTCTTACCATTTTAGTTAGCCATATTGGTTTTCTATGACTTCTGGCCCACTTATTCCCATAAGGGATATGTTTTTTTAGTGGTCCTATTTAGAGTGCTTTTGAAAATGTCCCATTTTGTTTGTGTTCCGGTCACTTTGAGGACATTGTCCCAGTTTATGCTGCTAAGCTCCTTTTTCTGATTAAAATTGGCCTTCCTGAAGTTTAGTGTTTTTTTACCCCCTCTACTGAACATCTTTTTAATGTGTACAAGAAAACTTATTATGTTGTGGTCACTATTACTTAGATGACTCTCAACCTCTACTTTTGACAATGTATCAGGTTCATTTGTTAAAATTAGGTCTAAAAGTGTCTCGTCTCTTGTTGGGTCCTGCACTAGTTGTGATAGGTAATTGTCTTTTATTACTGACAAAACCCTATTCCCATTGTTGGACCTGCAGTTGATATCTATAATAATAATAATAATAACCTCTTCAGCTGGAGGATAGGTACTGACACTGTATCACAAATTGTATTTGAAATTCTGTAAATTGTCACTCCACCAGCGCTATGTTGCTGTGGAATTTGGTTCGCCCATCTCCAGTACTAAGATGTCGACACCACTGCGGTCATCACTACTGCAGCCACATGTCCTTGTTAGGATATCATCATTGGAGGCAAGGATGTAGAAAGCAGAAAGTAAGGTTTATGTTATAACATTTTAGGCAGTTTTCAGAAAAGCTTTATAATCCTTCTGAATATATTAACTCTGTGTGCTGCTCTTTCAAAAGCCGATCTCCCCTAGAAGCCATATTTTTGGTGAAAATATTTCTACACACACAAAAACTAATGGAACTTGCCACAATTTTTTTCATGTGAAACTGGTGGCATAAAAGTACAATGGAGGACTTTTGAAACTAGTGCCACTCTGGTGTTCCACAAGGTTTAGTACTTTTACCACTGTTTTCTATAGTATTCTGACATCGCTAATAGCCATGGACTGATCTACAGTTCTGGTGATATGTAACTTATACACAATGTCACCTTTTCTTAAATCAGGCTCAGAAGATTTGTTATCGATCTGCAGTCGTCAATGACCTCTAGAAACCGACAGTTGTGCTAGTTTAAGATTGTCTATGACAAAACTAAGAAAAATAATGATATCCAATAAAGTCATATATTAGTACTACAGTGTATTCTGTCAGGGATCAGAATATCATATAGTCTTGTCTGTTAAAAAAAAAAAAAGCGAAAAATCACAGTTGTTAAAAAAATTAAAAATCTTAAAAAAAACACAATATGGTTAAAAATACTCATCATGTTCTTTATGTAAGTAAGTGAAAAAACAATAGAAAAGTTTCTTAGGATCACTGCTTTCACACTGACCTATAAAAAAAAAAACTAAAAGAAAATAATGAAATGAAAATTTAAATAAAAAGTGATCAAAAAGTTGTATGTTCCTCAAAATGGTATCTATAAAAAGTACAGCTCATCTTGCAAAAAGTAATCCCTCAACCAACTCCATTGAAGATAAAAACACTATGGCTCTCTGAGCATGACAACACCAAGCCCCCTTGAACGGCATGGCCCTGTCATCAGTGTGCCATGTGCCATGTCATCTGTGTGCCGCCAATGCACCGGCCATGCTTCCGTGGCCTCATTCATTCAACTACCCCATGGTCGTCTGCAAGGGGCCTAAGGAAAATTTATTTTTCCAGAGAAGTTCATGTTAAAAATTTGTCAAAATTCAGGGAAGAGGAAGGTAAAAATAAAAGTGGTGGAACTTCTGGAGGCCTTTGAACTTGAAGTCACTAAATACAGGCAGTGTGGGGGAGCTCAGTCCAAACAACATCTGTTAGCATAACAGAGGTGATGTAAACAGATGGCACCCACCAGTATATGAATGTTCCTTCCTTTCTTCATGCCATAAAACAGTACAGCTGACATGTTTGGAAAGATCTTTTGTCCTCAGTTATTAAAAAAAAAAAAATCTATATATTTGGTATCACTGTAATAATACTGACCCATAGAAAAAGAATATTTTATTTATGCTGTACTGTGAATGGTGCAAGATCTATCGTGAAATAACAGTGTTAAATTTTGTGTTTTTTCCCATCTTTCCTAGAAAGAGTTAGTAAAATTTAGTCAATAAGTTATAGGCATCCCATAGAGGTGGCATTGAAAAATATATGTCACAAAATACATACCCTCAAACATCTACAATACATTGATGTAAAAATAGAAAAAAATATGGTTTATGAATTTTGCCTGCAAATGTATTTTCAATGTTTTTTAGTTATATTAGTTTGCAAATCATTTATTAAAATATATTTTTGTTGCATAATAATCAAATTTAATAATTTCATAAATGTGATCTGCACTATAATTCAGTACATTTGGAAGATTGTGCGACCACTGAAAATTAAAACAAAACACATTCTTGTTTGATATTAGATACCTGATGAAATCTCAAGAATGCTTAAATGTCGTTGTCCTGTTGCTGTGTTGCACCAATACATTAAATAGCTGAATAGGATAAAAGGAAAGAAAGCTACATTCAGCTCTTTGAAGGCTACTCAGCAACACAAAAATATCTTATTACAGGTTGAAGGATGAGTGGCAGATACATGGAGACTTGATGAACAGAGGCAAAATTGGGAATACAGCCAGTTCAATTTTCTCATCAAAAATAGATGTAATAGATTTTTTGATGGAAACCTCCAACTGTAATGCTGGGCAGAATGAAAATCTGAAATCTCAAAAATCTTGAAATATGTTTTTGTGTTTATAAACAGTTCTAATATTTATAGTGTTTAATGACTTTTCTTTGAAAAACCTATTCCAATTTGAAGTACAGTAAATGGAACCATAGAATAAGTAGATTACATAATACAGAGCAGTGCATATTTAACAGCTTCTATATCTGACAATAAATGTCACAGCGATGCCTGAATAACAGTAAAAGAATAATAAATATTTCAAATGACCTAAGCTAAAGAGAGACAAAAAAATATCCTGTTATATAGCACAATAGGTAAATGAGGGGGAAAAAAAAATCATAAAGCATGCATATTCTGTCTATTGTTCAATAAAGTTGATGGTAAAAGAAGTTATAGCACATAAATGTCTTCTTAATAAAAAATAACTTTTAATTGACCATTAAAAAAAAAAACAAAAAAAAACCCCATAGTTAAAAAGAAACACCAGCTTACGCGTTTCAGAGCAAAACACGCTCCTTAGTCATAGCATGTTCAATCACAAAGTAGCTAAGAAATAAATAGAGTCAAATAATGGTACACACCCAAAAACACCTGATGTAAAATTAACCCTCGATGAATGAAACAAAGTATCACAAAACAAACAAATACAACCCACCCCTAAGAAAAAAAGTCCTTAAATCAATTTATAAATAGACATATACAATATATATATATATATATATATATATATATATATATATATACATACAAATAAATCAAGCAAATAAATAATACATTAAATAAAAACTATAATAAACATACCAAGAATAATGAAACCAAAAGGACCACACGTAGATAAGAACTTCCTGTAACCCCATGGAAACATACTATAATCACATGATAACTCACATGAGGATCACATGATACTGTGCGGTAATTTCAAGCGATAAATGAGCTATACCAAGTAAATAAATGAATGGCTTCATATAGACTAATAGAAAAACAATGCGTTCACGTGATAAATCACGTGAGAATCATGTGACAAAATGCAGCAATTTCAAAAACAGGTCAGTCCTCTCTAAGTACAATGAATTGCTAAATGCAGCTTGGTAAATAACTCTCCGGTCATATAATAAGTAATATGAAGAACATATGGCATATCACAATAATTACAAAAAATAACAGAACATCTTTAAATAGTGCAAAAAATCTCATAAAATACAAAAAAACAAAACAAAAAAAAAAACTTAATAGATTAAAGCTAAATCCGATTTCATGTTCAGATCATATGGATATCTAGAATTAAGCTCAAGGATCCATAAACTTCTCTTTTAAGCAATAGTTTCCTCCAATCTCCTCCACGTAATGGCTTAGGTACCTGTTCTATTACAAAAAAAAAGAGAAGGAAACAGTATTGTCAGAATGGGTGAGTACAAAATGTTTTGATACATTAGATATATTGTCTGATAGTGTTTTACTATAATCAGACAAGTGTTCAGAAATGCGAACTTTTAAAGGTCTAATAGAACAGCCAACATAGATTAAATTGCATGAAGTACATGTAATAACATACACAATGTGGTGGTTGTTACAATTTAGAAAACTCCTAATATAATAAACATAAGAATCACCACTGGCTTGGAAACACTGCGTCTTATTAGCATATTTACAAACCACACACCTAACCAAACCGCATTTATAAAAACATGAAGTCTTAAACCTAGAGGGCGAAGTATGTGCTACAGAACTGAGTAAACTTGGGTATAATATGTCTTTCAAAGAGCGACCTCGTCTGGCTACAAACTGTACCAGGATCCAGTATCTGGTCAACAATGGGGTCAAGTCTCAGAATAGGTAAATTCTTATTGATAATCTGGATTATGTCCTTGTATTGGGGACTGAACAGAGTAGAAAAAAAATAATTTTATTCACTGATTGGTCATATTTATTAGAGAGGACACCATCCATTCGTAATGATTCTCATGTTCTGTCATCCACAATTTTTTTGGCTCTATTAAGAGACCATTCAGGGTAACCCCTTTGTCTCAATCTCAATAAAGTACTTGTGGATTGCTCTCTATAGTCAGCTTGCAAAGAGCAAGCTCTTTTTGTCCAAATCAGTTTGCCCCCGGATATTGATTTTATAGTATGTCTAGGATGACTGCTGGATGCCAGCAAAATCGTATTACCTGCAGGGGATTTTCTGTAGAGAGAAGTAATAACTTTATTCTCTGTTACATCACCCACTAAACAAATGTCTAGAAAAAAATCGTTCTAGCATCCATAGAATGAGTAAATTGCAAATTGGCAGTGTTGTTATTATTGTAACCAAGAAACACTGGTATGGGCGCTACATCACCAGACCATACAATAAGTATGTCATCGATGTAGCGCCCATACAATGCAAATGTAACAAAAAAGGATTATTGGACATAAACACAAATTTCTCCTCCCACCATGACATAAATAAATTTGCAATACATGGTGAAAATTGAGCCCTCATAGGGGCACCACATATCTGTAAATAATATTTATTGTCAAACATGAAATAATTGTGTTTTAACAAAAATTGGGTGATAAGCATTATGTATTCACACAGTTCTTGTGTGTAGGAACTAAATTTGTAGAGATGATGTGCAAGTGCTAAAATAGCTTAGTCATGAGGAATGCTTGAATATAGTGAACCCACGTCACGTGAAACCACTATTCCAGGTAAAATTGTGGAACACACTCAGAACCTCTTTACTGTCTTTAATAAACCCAGGTGTTTGGGTTACCAAGAGTTGTAATAATGAATCCAACCACCTGCAAAGTCTTTCATTTAATGAGCCAATGCCGAAATGATAGGACAAAGGAGCGGGGGGAAGATATTTTTATGGATTTTAGGTAACCCATGGAAAATAGGAACCACCTGTGATTTCGTAATTAGATACTGAGATTGAGACAAAGAAAAAAATCCCCAAATTAACCCCTTCCATTACAACATCATTACAACATCATACAATGACAGTGAAAATTGTTTAGAGGAGTCACTGTCTAACTTTCTATAAGTACTGTTGTCACCCAAAATTTATAAACAACTTTTCCTATAATCCTCCTTATCCATAATTACTACCTTATTGGTCATTCAAATCAGTGGAAATGATTGAATTCCTGAGTTTTTTAAATCTTCCTCAACTTTATTTTGAAACTGTCCAAACATCAAACTATGTTATTTAACAGGATACAAAGAAAGATTAGAGGTTTCAACCTTAACTGTACAGTAATAATAACAATAATAATAATAATAATAATAATAATAATAATAATAGTCCTTTAATAGTCCCACAATGGGGAAATTCAGTGTGTTACAGCAGCAAAGATAAGATAAGATAAGCAGATACAAATACAAATACAACATGTACAGGAATGTTCCAAGGTGAGAGGCATTACATTAATAGCAGACAGACAGATAGGACGTAGCAGAGGAGGGGGGAGGGATTTAACAGGCAGAGAGATATTTCAGTTCTCTGTATGTAATGATCTCCGCTTAGGTCGGTGTTGGTTGTACAGCCTAACCGCGGTGGGGAGGAAAAACTTCCGATAGCGTTCCTTCTCACACCTAGGGTGAAGCAGTCGGTCACTGACAGTACTGCCCAGCTCAATCACAGTCTCATGCATGGGATGGGACTTCTTCTTCTGCATGGAGCTCACCACGGACAGTATCCTTCTGTCACCCACCACTTGCACTGGGTCCAGTGGGCTCCCCAGGACAGAGCTGGCCCTTCTAATCAGCTTGTCAAGTTTATTTCTGTCCCTGGTTGATATGCTGCTCCCCCAGCAGGCCACTCAAAAGAAGATGGCTGATGCCACTACCGAGTTGAAGAAAGTCCTAAGAAGTGCCCCCCGGATTCCAAAGGCTCTCAGCTTCCTAAGCAGGTAGAGCCTGCTGTGGCCCTTCCTGTACAGGGCCTCCATATGATCTGCCCACTCCAGCTTATTATTAAGGAGCAAACCCAGGTACTTATAGGTGTTCACAATCTCGATGCCCGTCCCCAGGATGTCCACTTTTTGTATAAACACTTTTTGTAAATAAATCGCTACTTTGATATTCTAAATTAATTAGTTCCGATAATGCTACCTGCTCTTTAAAGGATAAACCTCTATAAACATTAAAATGAGGATCAGCAACAACACTAGAGAAAACATCATTAGCAGAAAAAGTTGGCTCCAGTACATGAGAAACATCAGAGTCAAAAAAATGTTTTTACACAGTAATAAGTCTAACAAATTTGTTAACATCCAGCAGTGTTTGAAATAAATCAAAATCTCTTATTGGCACAAAATTAAACCCCTTATCTAAAACATTCATGTGAAAAGGAGTAAATTCAACAGAAGATAAAGTCAATACGCTGTCATCACCATTGTTTGTACCCAAATTAGATTGCGATATCAATTCTGATGTATAGTGCTGTTGGAGCGGGTCGGATATCTCCGATTGTGTTCTTTTATGGTGTCTCCGGCCTGCTCTCCTGCCCTGTTTTTTGATCTTAGGGGCTTGCGATACGGTGTTGCAGAAATCCCAAAAGATATATCAGAATCACAAGACAAAGGGCCACTTGGATCATAAATAGATGTCTCAGAATCCATCTCAGAAGAACAAAACGAAACTCTCCTTCTATGATTGAAAGCTTGTGGATGATACCTTTGTCTCTTGAGGATTGATTTAGGAATATGATCCATTGTATCCTCTTTCTTTTTGTAGACAAAACCTGTTGTATAGTATATATTCTGTCTATTGTCATAGGTAGAAGAAAATTGTCCTGTCTCTCTCTGCTCCTGCACCCACTGGTTCACCTGTCTCTCAGTGTTACAGTGCCTTGCCCTTCCCTGCACCTCGCTGCTTTCTTCCTCTTTTCCCTCTGCTGGCAGTACTGCCTGAAGAGTGTATACCAGCTCTCTCTATCCTATAAAGGGGCCAGCAAGTGCACCAGTAATCGTAGGCCCAGATAATCCCTGCTGGCCCTATCCTATTCAATTATGATCAGTCCTCTGTCTTACACATAAGCAGTAAAGTTCTAGTATGCTAGACTTGCTGACCATTAATATCTGACCTTTCCTGACCTGTGAATTAACCCTCAGTTTGTTTCTATGTTCCTGTCTGCTATTCCTTTGCTGTCTTTTATCCATGCCTGACCTGTGACTTGGACCTGACCTCTGCACTCTTGACAACTGCCCATACCTATTGCTGCAACTGCCTGAACTGGACAATTCTTGTACCTATCCTGTAGTGCTTCACACTGGTCCTAGTGGTCCTAGGTGGCCTGCTGCTACCAACACTGGGACCACTTCAGGTGGTAGCAACCTGGCAGTCTTTCCACAGCATAGTCCATATCTCTATGTAGGGATTAAAAGGAGTCTATCACCTACACATCTCCTTCAAGCTGCCACCATAGTGCTGTAGGCGCTGTGATATGCTTAGATATCATACCTTCATTATGGTTTACAGTCCCATGAATGCAGAGAAAAATTTTTTTTTTATTCATTATGCAAATTAGGTACTAGGCGCACAGGGGGCGTTCCCAGAGATCCTTTCTCTGTAAAAAACATGCCCCTGTACAGTTTTGTGCCACTCCCTGGCCAGTGTAAAATCATTGTCCCACTGCGGTGATGTCATCACCTGCTTAGTTAAATATCATGCATGCGCAGTATGCACTTGTACTGTTCGGCATATATGAGCTCATATGAAGCTATGCATTGCAAGATTTTGTGGCGCATACTGCGCATGTGCGAGACTATCATTTCCCACTGGCCAAGGCGTGAAACAAAGCATTCAAGGGCATGTTTTCAACAGAGAAAGCTGTGCTCGGGGATCTCTGGGAATGCCCCCTGTTCTCTGTGTACCTAATTTGCATAATGAAGAAAATGTCTATTTTTCGTCATCCATGGGATTGTGAAAAATGTCACAGCGCCTCTAGAACTATGGTGGCAACTTGAAGGTAAGGAAGGTGATACACTCCCTTTAAAGAATGAATTCAGGGGAGGCTGATTCACAGTTTGTTAACATCATCATTCAATTTGTTAGGAATTCACTGATGTAAAACACTACCTATAATAGATTTATTATTATTATTATTATTATTATTATTGCTATTATTTAAGCAATACTTTTACATGGGTTAATTTGTGCCCAGGACAAGCGTGATCAAGGTTACACCCCTGAACACCAGAAGTAGTAAGAAAAATACTATCAGGTTTTTTTAAGGGTATTAGTTGTTGCACCTAAGAAGATATTATGTGTAGGCCATGTTCATGACCCTGACAAACGTCAGAAAACATTTTAAGTAGCATTAAGAACTCAAGATTCCATTAATTTCAGAATGTATAGTTCACAAGGATCTCATGCAGCCTTATCTGATAAAATGACATCTATAATGCATAATACAAGTTCCATGTCTGGAATTTTAGCGCAGATTAAAAAACTGACTTTAGACTTAAAATGTAGAAGATAGAAACTTAACCACAAAGACTGTTCTATGTTTCTGTGAATTGTCTGCATAAAATAGTATGCTCAGTAACACCAGTCTTGAAGGACCCTAGCTTCAATTTATTCCGATTCATTATTTTGTCCCACATCTTATAGTTTTAGTGAACATTTTGGCAAAAAAATGAATTTTATGCTTCAACAGACCAAATAGTTAATGAAAATGTAATAAGAAACCATCTTTCCATCTTCCCCAATTAGCAACTAAAAGCATGACTGGATTAGAATTGGTGTTTCTGTTGTTTTTTCCTTATATTTATGTTATTCCAGTTCTTATTTCGATGTTTTAACATAAGATGGAATCTAAAAATGAATAAATGTAATGCAAAGTAGAACTCAAAATTCCATTGTCGATTCAAGAAATACATTATGGGAATTTTAAAGTGTTTATGAAATGGTTTGCAGAGCATGGCAAAATGTTCTTAAAAATCACTAATGGAAGTTTAATTTATATTGTTATGTCACCCTTAATGAATGCCGTAGACTGAAGTAAAAGAATCATGATGTTACTTAAAATGACACATTTAATCATAATTTATATTCTTATTTAAGGCTAAAGACGCACATTACATTAAATCTGCATTATTTTGTTGGAGGTTTTGTTGCGTTTTTTCTAAAGGCTCCCTGTCAAGCCATTTAGGACCATTAAACTGCCAGCATAGTGGTAAGTAGCTGGAGTTTAGAGTCTAAAATAGAAATGGGTGAACCAATTTCTCACAAACTGGATTTGAAACGAATATTTTAAATTGTTCCGTTTTAACAATAGACTAACTAAAATGACCATCGCCACATGTTTCGGGCAGTAAAAATACAGAAGAGACACATGTCTTTAAGTCACTGTGACATTCTTGCGCCACCTGATATCAGCGGATAGCATCTCAGCCAATAGTGGGCATTTCAGTGTTGGTGGAAGAAAGGGATGGATGTGTATTTATCACTGCATAATACAGAGCATTAGGTGTTGCAAAGCTTTTCATCTTAGAATTTTAGGAGCTGGAGAATTAGAATACAGTTTAGTCAGATCTAATCAATTACAAGTAGATTAGTGATAGAACTCATAGATAGGAGTGAGGTAGAATATTTGTGCTGTGTGAGTCAGACTGCTGCAGTAATGCAGACAAGCAAAGGACAGTTCAACCTTTCATTGCCAATAATCTAATTATGTCCAATTATGTTTTGTTTTTGTTAAGTACCTACTGCTGTTCTAACACCACAACTTCTGATTCCGCCTGCACTAATCTGAAAAAATCTCTATTATTTAATGGTTTAATCTCAGTTTCTTAAGCTTTTTTTTTTTTTTTGCTGCTCACCCAATAAATAGTCTCGCAGCATGTGCTAATCTGATAAAATCTCCATTAGGCCAGGGCTCCATGTGGCGTAAAAGTGGCGTTTTCTGTCGCTACACCCGCTTGTGGTTGGATGATCTTTTTTTTTTTTTTTCTCAGCGGAACCCTTCCCATCCACACATTTTTTTTTTTTGCCTTCATTCTCTCCATTGTAATCCTCTAATTCATGCAGCGAATACGCTGTGTTGTGTTTTTTACGTGTTTTGGAAATCACAGCATTTCAAATATACCTTCTATCCACTCTTCTTTTTTCCCTTCTTTTTTTTTTTTTTTTTTACTGAACCACTGCAGTCCCCCTTCCCCTCTTGAGAGTTGTGGTATAATGGGGGGGGGGGGGGGGGGGGGGGGGGGGGGGGGGGGGGGGGGGGGGGGGGGGGGGGGGGGCCCCCCCCCCCCCCCCCCCCCCCCCCCCCAAAAAAAACGGTTTTTCCCTCCCCCCCGCCCCCCCCCCCCACCCCCCCCCCCCCCCACCCCCCCGTTCGGGGTGGGGGGGCCCCCCCCCCCCGCCCCCCCCCCCCCAAAACAAAGGGGTGGGGCCGGGGCCCCCCGCAGGCCCCCCCAAAGTCCTGTTTTCCTCTTCCCCTTTTGGGTGTTTTTTGTTGTGGGTTTTCGTCATTACCCTATCCCAAGACCCACCCCCCGCCCCCGCCCCAAGCTTTCTGACCCGGGCAGCATTTCTCTCCAGAACCCCTTGATAGTCTTGAGATTTCATTGTACCCTGCCCAGATTCAAGACACCCTGTGCCAGAGAAGCATAAGCAGTCCCAGAACAGAGCAAAGCCTCCTCCATGTTTCACAGTAGGGACAGTGTTATTTTCAAAATATGCTTCATTTTTCCATCTGTGAACATAGAGCTGATGTGCAATGGCAAAAATTTCGATTTTTGTCTCATCTGTCCATAGGACATTCTCCCAGAAGCTTTGTGGCTTGTCAACATGTAGTTTGGAAAATTCCAGTGTGGCTTTTTTAAGTTATTTCTGTGACCATTGTGGGTTTTTCTTTCATTAAACAAGGGGTACCAACAATTTTGTCCACGTGTGTACGTCTGACGAAGTCAGGTCGGCCATCCTTAGCTTTCCCCCGGGGAAAAGCCCAGGCCCCGACGGTCTGTCTCTTTCATATTTATCCACCCTACTTCCTTTCTTGACAAATACCTACAATTCTTTCTTGACTGGACAGAACTGGCCTAAACAGTCACAAGAGGCCCATATCTCCCTTATCCCAAAAGAAGGGAAACACCCTCAAAACTGTGGTAGCTATAGGCCTATTTCCCTTTTGAATATAGACCTTAAAATATGGGACAAGCTTCTAGCGAAGAGACTTCAGACAGTCCTTCAGCAATTAATACACCATGAACAGTCCGGCTTTTTCCCAAAGAAGGGTAGGGACAAATCCCATAGGATTCTACAGGCTATCCACTTTGCGACCTCTCACAAGCAGCCTCTGGTTCTTCTCGGCTTTGTTGTTCCCCATGGATTTATTGCAGAAATATTCACAATGTACTCCCAACCTTCTGCTAGATTGAAAGTGAATAGGACTCCACCTCCCATTTAATATAAAGAATGGTACACAGCAGAGTTTCCCATTGTCCCCAATCCTTTTCATCCTGGTGATGGAGACTTTATTACAGAGCGTTAGACAAGATAAGCAGATGCAAGGCCTCCAGATAGGTTCCGACCGCCTCCAGGAGACTGTGTTCACGGATGACCTGTTGTTCCTTGTTACAAACTCCGAGATTGGTCTCCTGGCCCTCACTCGTAGGTAAGAACATTTTGACTCTCTCAGTAATTTCAAAGTCAATTTTGGCAAATCAGAAATATTGAATATTACCTTGCTGCAATCCGTGGTTTCCAGATTGAAGCCCTTCACTCCATTCACGTGGACTAAAGGACCGCTGAGATACCTTGGTATCAGGGTTCCGTCCAAGTTGTCTGATTTGTATCACACAAATTACTCCACCCTCCTCATGACCATTAAGAAGTTGCTAGAAGACTATGATATCCCTCTTCTTTCATGGATAAGGTGTGTTAATTTGCTGATGTACATTATGCCTAAACTACGCTATGAATATCTTACTGCCCACTAGTTTTTTTAAAGAGGTCCGCTTCTCTCGCTACGTTTGGAAACATAAGAGACAGGTTGGCTCACTCCCTCTTGGTGAGAGGTAGACACAAGGGGGCCATGGGACTCCCAGACATACTTGCATATTATAATGCGATCCAGCGTTCTCGTTGGCTGGAACTGGCCAATCCCACTAGAAACGCAGCAGTTTCCCTTTTCCTGAGAGCTGCCTATGGTCTAGGTTTTCTTAGAGATCTGTGGCTTAGTGAGCAGCTACCCAAACATGGCAGGGTGACTAATCCCATGCTGGCGGGCCAATCACATATTTGGGTACATTTTCAATCATCTCTAGCTCCCTTCTCATCTTGAGCTATGGTGGCATCCCTGATCCCAGAGGTACTTTCCCTATCTGGCCCACGGGATCTATGGGCTACGTTAGATAACAAGACTCTCTTATCTCTACCACAGCAGAATCAACCACTAACAGACCTACAGTTTAGGGACCTCACTGGCCTTCCGAAACTAAATTTACTCCATTCTAGACAACTGGCCCACTTGCACTCACTTTTCAGGGCTAAACATCAGATCAGGGCTGAGTCCACGGATTTTGAAATTCTGCTCTTGGTCCCTCTTACAAACTCCGGAAAGTATCCCACATCTACCATATCTATATTGTACAATGAGAGCTCACAAGACTGGCTTTCCTGCACTCTTGGAGAGAGAGCTTGGTATCTCTCTAACAGAACACCAAGTTAAGACTATTTGGTCATCACATGGGTTTTCTAATTGCGATAGAATTCAGGAAAACCAGTACAAGCTACTGACTCAGTGGTATAAGACGCCGGAGTTGCTGCATGCATACCATTTATCTAATACCAACCTATGCTGGCGCTGTAATCAGGCGGTCGGTTCCCTTTCCCATCTATGGTGGTCATGCCCTGTTTTGGCTTCATACTGGAAGTCGGTAGAATCCACAATACAAGCTCTTTGTACTGCCAAATTCCAGATATCGCTTTCCCAGATTGGCTCTACTTGATGCAGCCTTTAAACCCTCCCGGCAGGATCTTACCACACATTTGCTTGCAGCTGCTAAATTCCTGGTGTCTCAGGAGTGGTTGCAAACTGTGCTGCCCACTCATTCAGAATGGATGGCAAGGGTAAATCAAATTTGCAGATTCGAAGAGCTTTCTAGTTGGGCCATGGGCTCCCACAGTAAATTTCTCAAAACATGGTCCACTTGGCTCAGGTTCTCAGGTCGTCTATTAACTATCACCTTCTGCAGTCTTGGATGCCCTCTGGTGAGCTCTCGTTCCGGTATGTGTCCTCAGGTGTTGTTAGGGGACTTTGGGTTTGTGTTTCTGTTTTTGTTTTGTACCATTGAGTCAGGGTTTACTGCTATTTCAATTGTCTGGGGTTGATTTAAGCCTAAATGTTCCCATTGCTGTTGTTTTGAACTTTGACTTGTTCCCCACCCCCCTGCCACACCCCTCACCACCCAACACCACATTCACCCCCTTCCCCTGTTCCTCTATATACTGAAAAATTATGTATACGTTGCTTTGTTCCACGACACCGCGGTTGACACCTATACGTTTTAAATAAAGAATTGATTAAAAAAAAAAAAAAAGATAAGACATGGCAACTATATCAGGATTACAGGATGACTTCAGAAGAAGAGAATAGTGGTAGCTGCAATAGTAAAGATGTGCAGCCCCAACATTCAAAAGACCTGCTTGGGGTAGATCTAAGGCAAGCTCAGGTGGTAGTGGCACTAACAGACACGTTTCCACCACTGCGGGTTTTGGCGGCAGCAGCTTTGTTCAGTCATTTCCGATATGACAAATGACAAATTGGCAAGTTGCAAGATCTTCAAGCAGGTAATTAGCCATAGGTGCACAGGCACACGTGTAGGAACTAGGTCCCTCCATATTCACATGAAATGGCATCACCAGCTCATTTGGTAAAATGGAATTGGCAGAGGCACTGTTCTATTCCTTCTGCCCATGATCCTCTTTGTTGGCAGGCCATTTCCACACCTAGCACATGGTCTTCGTCATTATCATTATCATCTATATCTATTTCTCCTCCTTCTCCCACATACCAATGTCAGTCATCATCCATAAAGAAATGTGTGTCCCATAAACAGCAATCTACATCCAGTCATTTGGCTGATCTACAACTTTAACTCGCATCTGGCCAAGTTACTGGTGGTTCCCTTGCTGCCATGCCACTTAGTGGAATCCAGTGCATTTTGCCAACTGATGGCATGCGCACAGCCTCGATGGGAATTACCTAGCAGCAAATATTTGTCTAGGAAACCTGTCCCTGCTTCATATAGTCATGTGGGCCTCTCCTTATAAATATCTATGATGGGAAAGTTGCACAACACTGTCAATACGTGGAGCAGCAGTTATGGCAGGGTCAGTACATAGTTTTCATGGCTCACTGGGTCAATGTTTTGAGTGTCAGCGGCCACTGTCTAGAAATGCAGTAAGGCCAGGTGCTTTTTAGCACTGACATCACCTAGTGGGTGCAGGGCAGGCACAGTTTGAACACTAGGCGGGGATCCTTCTCCTCCAGTTTCTCCACACTGAACCATTTCCCACCCCAACTTCACCAGGATAAGCCATTGCTTACACTCCCCTTCCCTCATTTCATGGCTGTAAGTGCACATGCTGAACTGTCAGTTTTAGCAGCAGTATACAGTGAATAATTATTGCCAGTGTCGTAACTAGGAATGACTGGGTCCCAAGGCGAACATTTGACATAGCCCCCCCCCCTCGGCAACCACCCATCCCCCCCACACAAACCGCATTCCTGCACACACTATTATGCCACATAGTGGCCCCTACACACAATATTATGCCCAATATTATTTAGGGGTTAATAAATATACAAAATTTAGAAAGCTTGTCTTGTATTTATCTTGTGAACCCGGCACTCACTGGCGGTGAGTGTGGTTTTTAGTAAAGAAGTCTCAGGTGTGGGCCAACGCGGGGTTGGCGCACTGAGGATCTTTCACATTGGTGGCAGCTTAGTGGGATCCTTAAGATAAACAGCGTGTGTTGGTGACCTTTATCACTAAGACGCTGGGGATTGTGGTAATCCTATGAGACAAGCTCGGTATTAAAGCAAGCATTAAGATACAGTGAAAGTTTGATACAGTGCTGTTCCCCTCCCTTACTCTTTGTAGTCTATCCTATCTTTTATTTGGCAAATACCAGTGGATGGCTAGTGGGGTCAGAAGCAGATCTCCAGAACTGCAGAACCAGGCTTTTGGAGATCCTGAGTGTATGGCTGAAATGGAGCCAGCCACAGCCATGCAGAGAATCGAGCAGAGTCCTGATTTTGGGGCTAGGCCAGGAAGTGCGGCAAGCAGCCCGGTCCCAAGGATTACTTCACCAGGAGGGACCAGTAGCCCCAGCCTTGCGGAGGGAATGGCTTCATACTGGCAAATGGCCCTGCAGCAAGTAGGCACCAGTGACCCTAACACATACCTGCAGGTGTTGTGCCATTTTCAGGAAGCTGCAGAACGAGAATGGCAGGCTGAGCGGCAGTATCAGCTTGAGCTGAAGAGGCTGGAGCTCTCCCAGCAGGCACAAACCGCCCCTGCGCAAACTCCAACAACCCTGCAGAGACCCTCAAGTTGGAAGGAGAAGCCAGGCCGGAGTTCACCACAGCCATCTGTCGTCAGGTCGGGTGAGACCAACTATGCCCCGGGTGGTCCCTCCCCTGTCCCGAGAACTCTGGGCACCCGGGTGACCTTCCCAAAACCCCAAGGGGAAGTGCAGCGGTGCCATGCCTGTAACCAGACAGGACATTTCAAGGCGGAGTGCCCCAACCGCCCTGAGAACTTCCCTGCTTCCCAAGCCACAGCAGGTGGCTCATCTGTGTATTTGGTTGGGAGGGTGGGGGCTAAACCCAAAGCCAACCGTCAGCCAGTTATTGTGGGGGATAAAGTGGTCATGGGACTTCGGGACACTGGGGCAGATGTTACTCTGGTGCAACCTGATGTTGTCCCCCCGGACAGTATTATCCCTGGGAAAACCTTAACCCTGAGGGGAATTGGACAGGAACGCTTCACTGTACCCATGGCTTGTGTCCATCTGGACTGGGGTACAGGAAAAGGAATGCGGACTGTGGGACTAATGACTGATTTGCCTGCTAACGTACTGTTGGGAACTGATTTAGGACCTATGGAGTCAAAATATGGGGTGGGGAGCACCCCAATTTACTGGGATAAACTGTCTATGATTAATGTTGATAATGTGTCTGTCATATCTGCAGAGGGGGCCCGTAACCCCCCCTCTGAGATACTTCCCATGGCAGTAAGTGTAAATGCTAATGAGTTGCCTTCAGCTGAGAGCAGGGAGGATGCAAATGAGCTTCCTGCAACCCAGCTCAGCAAAAATGTTATTGATGCTTTGTTCACTCCCGTGCTAGGAGCCAGTGAGACCTTGTCGGTAGACACACCCACCTCTGCGAGGGCGTCTCCCTCCCAGCTTGTTAATATGTCTATCACAGATCTCATTGAGACCCAGTGTGAATTAACAATTGCTAATGAATGTACTGTCAATGTAATTGCCAATGCTTGTTGTGAAAGTGTACAGGGTAGCTCTTCTGAGTCACTGGAAGCGACTTCTATTATTTTGCCCAGTGCATCCGATAAGCACCCAACTGCTGACCATGTGCCAGGTGGTCAGGTAGGCTATGGGGATCTCATGGCCGATCCAGGTGAGGGACGGACTGCTGGTAGTGCGGTGTTAGCCCGCAGCCAGAGTGCTACAAGGCTGGAGGGCGTTCCGACCCTTGAACCGTAGCCTACACCACCTGGAGTCGGTGCTGAGACCGCCATGACTAGCCTCACTCCCTTGAAGAAGGAGGAGTCCGGCCGGTATGAGACATACACGTCTCTTCGATCCAGTTCTATTCCAGGAGTGCCCATGGCCCAAGTGCAGATGGCATGGGGTAGTGGAGGTGTGATCCAAGAAGGGGGTATGTCAAATGTATTACCTGTCAATGTATTGTGGGGGGATGGTTTGGGGAAGCATGATCTCAGTAGTGTGAGAGAGACCCTGATAGACCGCCAGGATGGGGTCTCTGAACTGGTATCCCAAAGACCTGGGGTCATGAGTCTGGCTCCACGGGATGCCAGCACTCAGAAAGCGGACCCAGAACAGGCAGGAGGTAGCCAAGTGTACGTGGCTCAGGGCCTGAGCCTTAGAAGTGTCCCTAGTCAGACTAGAGAAAAGAAGGGTATCGTGGTCAGGCCACTAAGGTGCCTGCGGAAGGTGATCACCAGATCCGCCTTCCTCCGTGCATGCTCTAAAGGGGGAGGTGTGATGATTCCACTTAAATATGGCTATAACTCAAAGATGTATTTTGATCTCTGGGTATCGTATCTCCCTCCTACTTCCATTTATTCATAATGTGCGCAGCTCTAATCCTAGGTGCATGTTGTCAGTAGTGGCAACCATGGAACAATAGGGCTTTGTATCCATCCCAGAATGGCTCCATTGAATTCCTACATAACCCTGGGTGATCAAATACACATGCATTGTTCAGCCTGGGCTGTTAGATCAGACATGGTTGATGACATTGTATCATTTCACTTGGTCCCATCTCCTTACAAAGAATCTTGACTTGAGTGCATTAATCAATCAGACTTGCCGTCGCCGGTGACCTCATTCTGGGTGGTGTAATCAAGGGTATAAAAGATGAGGTAAGAGGTCAGTGAGGTGGAGACTGTGCTGAGACTACAAGGAGAGTACTATGATGAGACTACTAAGAGACTACTGGGATATTCTGTGATGCTGCTAGAAGCCTCCACTGGTTATTCACACATACCAGAGCATGTGTGAGTGTTGGACTACAGAACCACATCAAGGACATGTGTGGTAAAGTAATTATTTCACCTTTATTCCCTTTTTATCTCATGTGCTGTATCTTGTAACTAGTAACTGTTAATGCCTGCATACATCTGCATATCTGTTCTGAACTGCATGTGTTAGATGTTAATACCAACCCATTTAGGGGTTAATAAATATACAAAATTTAGAAAGCTTGTCTTGTATTTATCTTGTGAACCCGGCACTCACTGGCGGTGAGTGTGGTTTTTAGTAAAGAAGTCTCAGGTGTGGGCCAACGTGGGGTTGGCGCACTGAGGATCTTTCACAACATGGTCATAAGTATTCAGACCCTTTGCTCAGTATTGAGTAGAAGCACCCTTTTGAGCTATTACAGCCATGAGTCTTCTTGGGAATGATGCAACAAGTTTTTCACATCTGGATTTGGGGATCCCCTGCCATTCTTCCTTGCAGATCCTCGCCAGTTCCGTCAGGTTGGATGGTGAACGTTGGTGGACAGTCATTTTAAGGTCTCTCCAGAGATGCTTAATTGGGTTGAGGTCAGGGCTCTGGCTGGGCCAGTCAAGAATGGTCACAGAGTTGTTCCGAAGCCACTCCTTTGTTATTTTAGCTGTGTGCTTAGGGTCATTGTCTTGTTGGAAGGTGAACCTTTGGCCCAGTCTCAGGTCCAAAGCACTCTGGAAGAGGTTTTCTTCCAGGATATCTCTGTACTTGGCTGTATTCATCTTTCCTTCAATTGCAACCAGTCGTCCTGTCCCTGCAGCTGAAAAACAATCCCATAGCATGATGCTGCCATGATTCTGCCACCACCATGTTTCACAGTTGGGATTGTATTGAGCAAGTGATGAGCAGTGCCTGTTTTTCTCCACACATACCGCTTAAAATTAACGCCAAAAAGTTCAATCTTCATCTCATCAGACCAGAGAATCTTATTTCTCATAGTCTGGGAGTACTTCATGTGTTTTTTTGGCAAACTCTATGTGGGCTTTCATATGTCTTACACTGAGGAGAGGCTTCCTTCAGGCCTCTCTGCCATAAAGCCCCGACTGGTGGAGGGCTGCAGTGATAGTTGACTTTTTTTTTTTTTTATTAATAATATTTTTATTAATGGTTTTCACATAACAGCACAAATACAGGTGCAAGGAAAAAAAAAACAGGAATGTAAAACATATACTTAGCAAGAGTACAAAGTTGCAATGCATAAATGTGACATCGTAGGTCATATCAGTAAAGGTAAAGCAACTCGTGGTACTATCTTTACCAAGTTTGTGAGGGATGAGACCCAAATAAAGTGGTGAAGAAAAGCCAGAGGAGATAGAAAGATGAAGAGGAGGAAGAAAAAGAAAAAGGAAAAGGAATAATCAGAATAAGAAGTGGGGAGGAGGGAAGAGAGAGGGCAGAGGGAAAGGAAAGTGAACAAGAAGACAGAAGGGGAGTGGTAGGGAATAGAAAACGTACACTGTATGGGGGCAGGTAGAGGGAGTAGGGAAGAAAGAGAGAGAGAGAGAGAAAGAGAGAGGGAGAGAGAGAGAGAGAGAGAGGGGGGGAGGGGGGGGAGTTAGGATCTTGTCTTGCCTTCCAGCTAGAGAGTTCCTCAAAACGGGAGATCTGGTTCACCTTTTCAATCCATTCCGCTCTGGTAGGCGGATCTGGGCTATGCCATCTACGGGGTATTAGGGAGTTAGCAGTAGATAAGAGGAGTGTGACAAGGTTAGATCTAGATGGATGGTAAGAAGTGGATAGGAGGGAGAGTAAGATCATAATCGGAGTGATCTCAAATGCTGGAGAAGAAAGTTGTCTAATTACCGATTGGACATCCTTCCAAAATTTACTAGTGCCCGGGCAGTACCACCATATGTGGGACAGAGACTTACTCTGAGCGCCACACCTCCAACACATGTCGGTATCTGACAACTTCATGTGGTGGAGCCACTGAGGGGTACGATACCATCTGGTTAACAACTTATAATGAGTCTCCTGCAGGCGAATGCATGGGGAAAAACAATGTGAGTTATTAAGCACTTGTTTGATTTGTTAGTCTGAGTTAAATTCAGCTCAATTTCCCATGACGAAAGAAATGTAGGTTTGGAAATCTTAGGCGGGCTAATGAAAGTAGCCAGGACATATGATGTCTTAGATAAAAGTTTGCTAAGCGCCAGGAATGTGCGCTTGAAGAGAGTAAGCTCAGTACGGGTCTCGTTAGCTGCAAACCAGTCCCGGGTAAGCTTAGTTAGGTGGTGTTTATGAAGAAAAGAAAGAGGCTTATCAGAAATTAGTGTTTCCAATTTTGAGAGGTCCACCACTGTTGTTTTATCAAGAACTTCCAGAAGTCTGTGAGAAAGCAGGCGTTTCCACATGCTGGGGCCTGCTGTACTCGGTTTCCCCAACCTCTCCGGAATAATGAGTATAGGAAGCAAAGGGGAGGGAGAGGGTGCTAATATCTCCTTCAAATCATGCCACGTTTCGCAGGCGCCCAAAAAAAAGTTGATCCAGGGATCTAGAACAGTGGCCAGGGGAGCCATACAACCACAACTCAGTCTGGAAGGAAGGCCCAAAAGTGCAGTAGGAGAGGCTCGAGAATAGCGAGGACAATCCCGTAGATGCGAGTTCAACCCAACATTTCAATTGGTCCCCACTCTTGTCCCTACTAGTTTTGCCCATTTTTGTCTGCTAGAGAACGGGGTAAGGCAGGTTTCGGCTTTATGTCTGACGGAGCTGCAGGCTCAGGCTTCCATCAGCGTCGACGGTTAGGCTCCGCCCCCAGTGATAGTTGACTTTGTGGAACTTTCTCCCATCTCCTTACTGCATCTCTGGAGCTCAGCCACAGTGATCTTTGGGTTCTTCTTTACCTTTCTCACCAAGGCTCTTCTCCCACGATTGCTCAGTTTGGCTGGATGGCCAAGTCTAGGAAGAGTTCTGGTCGTCCCAAACGTCTTTCATTCAAGGATTATGGAAGCCACTGTGCTCTTAGGAACCTTGAGTGCTGCAGAAATTCTTTTGTAACCTTGGCCAGATCTGTGCCTTGCCACAATTCTGTCTCTGAGCTCCTTGGCCAGTTCCTTTGACCTCATGATTCTCATTGCTCTGAAATGCACTGTGAGCTGTGAGGTCTTATATACAGGTGTGTGCCTTTCCTAATCAAGTCCAATCAGTTTAATTAAACACAGCTGGACTCCAATGAAGGAGTAGAACCATCTCAAGGAGGTTCAGAAGGAAATGGACAGCATGTGAGTTAAATATGAGTGTCACAGCAAAGGGTCTGAATACTTAAGACCATGTGATATTTCAGTTTTTCTTTTTTAATAAATTTGCAAAATATCTACATTTCTGGGTTTTTTTCTGTCAAGATGGGGTGCTGAGTGTACATTAATGATAAATAAAATTAATTTTTTTTGCTTTTAGCAAATGGCTCCAATGAAACAAAGAGTGAAAAATTTAAAGGGGTCTGAACACTTTCCGTACCCACTGTAGGTGCACTCTAAGTATGACAGTACTTGCTTCTGCAGCTGGTGTGTGTCAGTTGCCTGTTGTGAATTTGGGTGGGGCTATGAGGTGAAAAGTTCTGGTTTATCATGTTCTAGATACTGTACTGGGTGCTGCTGCTGCTGCTTTTACTTCTGCTACTTGTAGCTGTGGCACTGGCAAAGCAGGTGGAATGCTTGCTAAGTGAGGTGGGATGGGAGCGGACAGAAGTCACCTGAGTACACGTGCAACTGGCACTTGCAGTGATCTGCCTAAATCCTATGGCAACCTGTGTATACAGCTTATCTTCATAATAACCTCCAATAACTGTACTGTCACAACACAACCATCTGTACAGCCTCTCCCCTCACCTTCTGTCTCTATCCCTCTTCCCTCATAGATTGTAAGCCCTTGCGGGCAGGGCCCTCTATCCCACTGTGCCAGTTGGTCACTGTTAGTATTATCTGTTTTGTATATCTTGTGTACCGTATGTAAACCCTCAAATGTAAAGCACCATGGAATTAATAATAATAATAATAATAAATTTATTTATAGAGCGCCAACATATTTTGTAGCACTTTACAAATCAGAGGACACATGAACAGACACTATGAGACATTACAATGTGACAAAGAAATAAACATATCAAACACTAGGAGTGAGGGCCCTGCTCGCAAGAGCTTACATTCTATGAGGAGATAGAGGGCTTGTTTGCTACTATGGTCCAGCCATCTTTTAATAGAAAAGGTTATGTAACTGAAGCTGAATGAACCCGTCACCAGCTTGTATCTGTGAATAAACAGATAATAAGTGCAAGGCGTGCAGTGTAACTTCTAGATGGAGAGGACAGAATCTGAGAAACAGAGGAGGAAGGGTAAAAGGTGTTATTATGTTATTGTTCTACACTTCCGCACACTACACTGTGATCAGGTCACGTGATAAGCCTGACCATACAGATGTGATTTTAGGGCAGTTTTGAAGCTGCTGTAGTTGGGAATTAATTGGCTTGTCTTGGGTAAAGCATTCCAAAGCACCGATGCAGCTCGAGAAAAGTCTTGGAGACGGGAGTGGGATGATCGGATAACAGAGGATGCAAGTCTAAGGTCATTGGCAGAACGGAGAGGACGGTTAGGGCGGTAGACAGTGACAAGAGAGGAGATATAGGGGGGGGGGGAAGCGCTCTGGATGGATTTGTGGGTCAGTGTGATAATTTTATATTGTATTCTGTGATGGATGGGCAACCAATACAGCAACTGACACAAGGTAGATGCAGAAGAGTGAAGAAATCAGGCGATACCTTTTTAGAAGCTAACTGAGTATATTTGATAGTAAGCTTTTGAGAGTGCTAGCTCTCTTCTTCAGATATGGTGTAATACAAGAAACTGAAAATTCACAGACTTTTTATACACACATGGATCTTCAAAGGATCTTGGAATAACAAAATGCAATATAAATAGAGAAGTTATTTACAACAGGTCAGGAAATAAACAGCCTGGAAAACTTGTGGGGCGTGATGGAGGGATCTGTTATCTGTTTGCAATCAGGTGGTGATTTATGACCCTCACAGTTCATACATAGAGTGACATGAAACTGGCATGAATATTAAGTCCAAATTTCAGTTTGAAATTTTTGCATTAACTTATATTCCCATTCCTTTCTCTCCCTCTGCGTCTTAAAATGTCCCATTAAACCACAACCCGCAAATCTTCAATATATTCTCCGGAGAAATGTGCAGCCAATGGGAGATCTGTTCTGCTGTTATTACTGTTGAATCTGTGTGAGTTCATGTGCTGACTAAGTCTCTGCCCTGTTTCCCCCACATAGAGGCCTGTGGTGGAACATTGCACGCACATTATGTGATACACCACATTGGAAGACCTGCAGGAAAATGTCCCCCAATTCGGTAGATGCATCTGTGTACCGGTTTGACAGAAAGATGAGTCTGGCGGCTGCATTCAGGACAGATTGTAGTGGGGGGAGATTAGTAAGAGGAAGCCCAATTAGAAGAGAATTGCAATAGTGAAGACGAGAGAGAATCAGAGCGACAATGAGGATTTTAGATGTTTCCACGGTGAGAAAAGGGCGAATTCTAGAGATGTTTTTAAAGTGCAGGTGACAAGAGTGTGCAAGTGTCTGAATATGTGGGGTAAAGGTGAGTTCTGAATCATATATAACCCCCAGACAACAGGCATGCCGCCTCAGGGTAATAGTAAGATCACAGACAGAAATGGAGATATCAGGGTTAGGTCGGTTAGTAGAGGGAGGGAACACAAGAAGTTCAGTTTTTGAAATATTCAATTTCAGATAAAGAGAAGACATGATGTTAGAGACAGTCACTGGTGTTCTGTAGCAGTGCAGGGGTGATGTCATGGGATTAGGTATATAGTTCAGTATGATCTGCATAAAGATGGTATTGAAAGCCAAATTTGTGAATGGCTTGTCCAATTGGGTCTGTGTACAAAGAGAAGAGGAGGGGACCTAGGATCGAGCCTTGAGGAACCCCAACTGCAAGGGACAGAGGAGAAGAAATAGCACCAGCGAACGATACACTAAATGAGCGGTCAGAGAGATAGGAAGAAAACCAAGAGAGAGCCCTGAGGCCAATAGAATGGAGCATAGTGAGGAGAAGTTTGTAGGAGTAAACCAAGAGTTCCAGGAGATTAGAGATGAAGGGGTGGTTAGCGAAGAGGTCGGCAGTTAGCAGCACAGGATGGGTCAAGGGAGGGTTTTTTCAGTAGTGGGGTTATGACAGCTTGTTTGAAGGAAGAGGGAAAGATTCCAGAAGAAAGAGAGAGGTTAAAAATTTTAGTAAGGTGAGTTGTAACAGTAGGGGACAGAGACAGGAGGAGGTGTGACGGGATAGGATTGCTTGTGCAAGTAGTGGGGCGAGAGGAAGAAAGGAGCTGGGAGACTTCTTTTTCTGTTACCGGGTCAAATAATGAGAGTTCACAATGAGGAGCAAGGGAGGGAAGGGGACTGATGCCTCTTGGAGATTGGGTTATTTCCTGACGGATATTGTCGATTTTGTCTTTAAAGTACGTGGCCATGTCTTGAGTACTGAGGTCTGTGACAGGTACCTGCACCTTCGGCGTGAGGAGGGAGTGAAATAATGGTGCTATAAACAATAATAATAATATTTAAAATAATCTTCCCTTTGGGAGGCATGGAAGAATTCCCCTATTTTGGATTTATAGCACAGGTCTAAGAGAATTGCTATACAGTATTCATCCCTCTGCTTGATAAAAATAAAACACATGTCTCTGTTAAAGCAGCGGTGCATACAGCATTCCATGCTTGCTATCGTATGCATCGACCCGGGGGCTTTCCATGGTTGGTGTTCTTGACCAATGTTGTCGTTGTCATCATGATCATAATTTAGAAAGAAATAAGGGTTAGCTTTCTCCCCTGGCTGTGTGTAGGCAGATGGGCCCTGCATGGTATTGGAACTGGGTCTGCACAAACTAGCATCTGGCCTTCTTGCATTTCTGAACTGTGGCTGCTGCCACTCAAAATCTATGTATTTTCCTTGTTCATTATTGCTGCTCCAAGACTGACATATCCAGGGTAAGGCCCAAAGTTTCCTAGACATGGCAAAATAAAGCAAGGACAGCTTTCCTAGAGAAATAATGATAGCTAGATATCCTCTATTGAGGTTTAGTGCATACCATCAGGTGGCAAAATGCAGTGGAATCAACTAATTGATACAGCAGCGATTGCACCGCCAGCAGATTGGCCAGGTGCGAGTTAAGTTGTAGAACTGCCAGATGACTGGGAGCATATTGTTTCCTGAACACACATTCCCTTATATGTGACTGACATTGGCGTGAAAGAGGAGGAAGAGGAGTAGGAGAAACAGTTGGTGATGATGATGATAACATCTAACATGTGCTCGGTATAGATGTGTCCTGCCTACATAGAAGATCACAGGAAGATGGAATAGGATGATCTTGCTCACTTTCCCTACCAGTGCCACTGCGAAGTCTATTTTGCCAAATAAGATGGTGATGCTTTTTCATGTGAGTATGTAGAGATGTCATTCATACATTTGTTCTTGCATGGCCATGGCTAAGTTTCTACTTGCAGATGCTGCACATTGACATGGATTTATTATTTGGCAATGTAGAAAACAATTCCCCCATGTAGTTGCTGCCACCAACACCAGCAGCAGCAGAAATGTCTATGCCACATGTCAGGGTTGTACGTTGACTAGAATCATTACTATCACTACTGCCATCAACCTTTTCTTCTGATGTCACCTTGTCACCCTGATCTGTTAGCCAGGTCCAATCCACAAAATCAAAAAAATCATCATCTGCAATGTTATTGTCTTCCTTGCTTTTTTCTGACTTGTACTGACCATGGAATTCCCGCACACCCTCACAATCTCCAATCTCCAAATTTCCCCCTAGTACCCCTATCAGAGTGACTACCATTAACCCCTTCCCGCCAGTGACATTTTTTGATTTTCGTTTTTTGTTTTTGACTCCCCCCTCTTCCAAACCCAATAACTTTTTTTTATTTTTCCGTTCTAAGGGCCATATGAGGTCTTAATATTTGCAGGACAAATTTCTTTTCATGATGCTACCATTTATTATTCTGCATAATGTACTGGGAAGCTGGAAAAAAATTCTGAATGGGGTGTATTTGAAGAAAAAGTGCATTTGTGCGACTTTCTTACGGGCTTCGTTTTTACAGCGTTTGTTCTACAGCCAAAATGACATGTCATCTGTATTCTATGTTTCGGTACGATTCCAGGGATACCAAATTTATATGGTTTTATTTACATTTTAACCCCTTAACAAAAATCCAAAACTGTGCAAAACTATATATTTTTTAAAAGTCGCCATATTCTGACACCCATAACTTTTTTATACTTCTGTGTACGGGGATGCATAGGGCGTTTTTTTTTGTGGGACCAGGTGTACTTTTTAGTTATACCATTTTGGGGAATTACTATTGCTTTGATCACTTTTTATTCAAATTTTTATAAGAGGTAAGACAGTGAAAAAACGGCGGTTTGGCACTTTTGATTTTTTTTTCCCGCTACGGTGTTTACCGTACGGGAAAAATATTTCTATTGATTTGTAGACCGGGCATTTTTGGACACAGGGATACCTACTGTGTTTGTGTTTCACAGTATTTAACTACTTTTATATGTGTTCTAGGGAAAGGGGGGTGATTTGAATTTTTAATATTTTTTATATATTTTTTTTTTTTTTTATTTTTTGTATTTATTAGACCCCCTAGGGGTCTTGAACCCCAGGGGCCTGATCACTAATGCAATGCATTACAATGCTAATGCATTGCAATGCATTGCAAAAAACGGCGCTACTTTTGCAGGTTACATAGAGTAGCCTGCAAATAGAAACTAATGAAAGACAGGCCTGGGAGCCTTCACAAGGCTCCCGGCTGTCATAGTAATGGGACGCCGGCCCTGGAGCTTTCTCCGGGTGCCGTTGATCTCCGGCAAAATGGCGGCGCCTGCGCCGCCGGTAAAATGGTGCCTTGGTCAGCTTTGACCAAGGTGCCAGAGGGGTTAATGTCCGCGATCATTGCGGGCACCGATCGCGGGCATTAGCGCCAGGTCTCTGCTGTATAATACAGCAGAAACCCGGCAGCTATGGCGGCTGCTCGGGTCCCGAGCGGACGCCATATTTAAGCACCCAGCATCTGCCGTACTATTACGGTGGATGTTGGGAAAGGGTTAATAGTATCCACACCAACTGCCATTACCCTCTCCACAACCAACAGTCAGGTCTTCCTCCTCTACTTGCAAACAATGCTGACTGTTCTCATGCAGATCAGCCAAAAGAGGAGGAAGACTGCTCTGACTAGGAGAAATAGCTTTCTCAGCAGGTGATACATGACTACCAGGGATTTTTGTCAGTGAAGAAGATGAAGGAGACATAGTTGACAGTCCAGAAATGTGCTGGGTAAATTATGTGGAGGAGGAGAAGGAGGGGGGAACACACAGGAGCCTGGCTCAAAATTACATCAATAATAATAATAATAATAATCATCATCCTTTAATATTTCCACCTTGGGGAAATTCAGTGTGTTACAGCAGCAAAGATATGCAATGCAAAGATAATACAAATACAAAATATACAAAAACGTTCCAAGGTAAAGAGGCATTTCAGTGATAGTAGACAGACAGATAGAAAGGTACAGGTAAAAAGTAGCAGATGGGGGTATCACAACAGAAAGATATTTCAGTCCTCTGTATGGCCTGATCTCCACTTAGGTCGGTGTTAGTTGTACAGCCTAACCGCAGCGGGGAGGAAAGACTTCCAATAGCGTTCCTTCTCACACTTGGGGTGAAATAGTCGGTCACTGACAGTACTGCCCAGTGCTGTCACAGTCTCATGCATGGGATGGGAGTTATTCTCCCACATGGAGTTCACCACAGACAGTATCCTTCTTTCACCTACCAACTGCACAGGGTCCAGGGGACTCTCAAGGACAGAGCTGGCCCTTCTAAACAGCTTGTTGAGTTTATTCCTATCCCTGGTTGATATGCTACTCCCCCAGCAGGCCACTCCGAAGAAGATGGCTGATGCCACTACTGAGTTGAAAAAGGCCCTAAGAAGCCCCCTGGACTCCAAAGGCTCTCAGCCTCCTAAGCAGGTAGAGCCTGCTGTGTCCCTTCCTGTACAGGACATCCATATGATCTGCCTAGTCCAGCTTATTATTGAGGATCACCCTTAGGTACTTATAGGTGTTGACAAGCATCATCCTGTGACTGAGATAAGTGAGCCAAGTAATCAAAAAACTTTATCTTCATTCTCAGGAAGTACAACAATCCTGCAGATACTGTTGGTACCACTAGAAGTAGTGTTGCTGTTGCCACCCACATTGTTATTGTTCGTACTTGTATGAGTGTTTCCTCCTCCACCCCTTCCCTGTCCACTGCCCTGTTTTTTCCAGTCATTTTACTGCACACTACTTAATTATAATAGTGATTGGCAACAGTTCTGACACTGTGTGTATGTCTTTCTTTGTTTTTTTTTGTTTGTTTTTTTACAAAAACACTTCAAGAAAAATAGCCAAGTACTAAAATCACTAAAATAATGACCTAGTCAATGAGAATTATACTAGAACTGGATCAGTCAACTTTTTTTTTTTACTTTTTTTTTACCGTTATAATGGCAAAAGTTTGTAAGTATCGGGTAACCAAAAAAAAAAAAACCCTTAATAAACAGAGATTATCAGGCTGCATCTCACTGTTTTTTGGGTGCGCAAAAAAACCTTAAGAAATGGAGATATTTTTCAGATTAGCAGGCTGTGTCACACTGTTTATTTGGTGAGTAAAAAATTCCCTTTAGAAATTTAGATTTTTCAGATCAGCACAATCATTGGAAATGTTTTGCTGTTAGAACAGCAGTTTTTATGTAGTTAACAAAAAAAAAAAATTAAACTCTTGCCCAAAAAAATCTCTTAACAAAAGATTTTTCATTAGCGGGAGTGACTTTGTCAGTTTAAACAATGTAAAACACTCTGGACAGTCACAGACAGTCACAGATCAAACTGCTCTATTGAAAAACAGACTTAAGAAAACTTTTTTCACTAACAGGACTGACTTTGTCAGTTATAATTATGATAAAACTCTGTGAACAGTCACAGACTATACTGCTCCATTGCAAAACAGACTTTGACAAAATTAGATTACTGGCAATGAAAGGGTTAATTGTCCTTTGTCTTTCTGTAGCAGCCTGGCTCACTCAGCACAGATATTCTCCCTTACTTGTATCTGGGGATTCCCATCACTAATCTGCCTGTAATTGAAATCTAAGTAAACTTTGTTTTGATTCACCTGCTCCTAAGATTTGTTATCTGTATTGCAGGTTTTGCTGCACTAAGTGCTGTGTATTGCTTAAGAAAACAGAGTCATTGCTTTGGATCATGCAGTTATGAATAACACATCCATTCCCTACTTCCACCATCACTGAAATGCCTCATTTTCCAGCTCACAGCACCTTATTTACTGTAAATGACATCAGCACTGTAAGGTGTCCACCTACTATTGACCATAACTATTGTCTGAAAGGCTGTCAGCTGATGTCAGGTCATGCCAGAATATCACAGTTACTCACAGAAACGTGTCTCCACTGTATTGTTACTGCCCAACACATATGGCATCGTCCATTTCAGTTTATCCGAGATGAATTACCATTTATTCGGTTTCGTTAAAAAACCAACAATTTGGAATATTTGGGTTGAACCTGGCTCAGACCGAATAGGTATGCCCATCTCTACATAAAGCACCCTTTATAATCCAACCGAACCTCTGAAGGAATTTGTCAAGCGACATAGCAAGCATTATTACACCAAGTGTTGTATCAGTTTAATTTACAGAAATTAATACACAATTTCCCTTTAAGGCCGGGGCCCCACATGGCATACACTCCGCGATTCGCCCGTGCCGGAAGCACCAGGGAAAAAATCGTGGCGTTTTACAGTCAGAGCAAAGTGGATGGGATTTTAGTGAATCCCATGCCCACTTTGTGGTAAAAACCGTGCTGCGGACACGCGGCGGTTTCCAAAACTGGTGCGGTTTTGGAAATTGCAGCATGTCAATTATACCTACGGAAATGCCGGCTGTTTAACCATAGGTATAATTGAAACAGAAAGTCCGCAGAGGAAACCTCTGCAAACTTTCTGTCTAAAGCGCTGTGGGAAGAACCACGATGTTTTGCCGACGCAGTTTTTCCTGCAGCGCTTTTTTGCTGCGGGACGCCACATGGGGCCTTGGTCTAAAAGTAGCTTTTCCTGTGCCTTTCAAGGGACTCAGTATGGCCTGGAATTTTGAGTGTCTGTTTTGGCCACCTGTCTTTGCAGGATTTTACTTGCCAGTCTGGGAATGCAATCCTGGACTTTACCAATATTTCTGATAACCTGACTTAGCCACATCTTACTCAAAGTTTTCATTTATTATCATGATCAATATCATTACATAGTAACACATATGAAAATTTGCAAATTATTTAGATATACTCATGACACTGCTGATGCTGTATTTTGCAGTCTTGCTTTAGTGTTCCATTTAAATGTAGGTGCATTTGCGATGCTAATGCAGTGATCCTGGTTCAAATTAACTGTTTTAGGCTAAGGCCCCACGTAGTGAACCACAATCAAAAAGCGCTTTTCACAGAAAGTCTTTCTATCCCTATTATACCTATATGGAAAACAACAGCATCTCCATAGGTATAATTGAGGTGCTGCGGTTTACGAAAATGCAACATTTTTTGAAATCGCAGCATTTCCGCTGCAGATTTTTTCTGCTCCGTGTGGTTTAGTCAGAATCCCATCCTTTTTTTCAGGTACTGTAATATGCGACCAAAACACTTCTGATTTGCAATGTGGGGCCCCGGTCTTACGGTACAATCTGCTGCCCTTCAAATGCAGCCAAAATTGTCAAAGAGATGTATGCTTGATGCATTTTGGCAGTTGACTTTGAGTTTTCATGAACCCTGAATGATAATGTGAATGTGATTTAGATGTGATATAATAATGATTACTTGGCTTTTGGGAAATAAATGTACATAGTGAATAAATCCAATATTTTATTTCATGCCTCCAATGATGTATTATACATGTATAGTATATTAGTATAACAAGCATACACCTACCACCTACATAAACATTGCTGCTGCATCCATTTTGCTCTCATCTGTAACAGAAATGTAGAATACTGAAGTAACATTAAAACTAATAGATCATAACATCTCATTTCACCTGTATCTTTATGTTGCCCATGCTCAGAACTTGCATAGAGAAATGGAATGATTGCTTTCACACTGAACTATTTTAGTTTTATACAGTAAGTTTTACACCGTAGCAGGAGTTTTATACAATCAGAAAAAAATAAACATCTAAATGAGTTTTTCAGTGTTAACAGTGCAAGAGAGGAATGTCTACGGCTCTGTTAACATATCAGGTGGAGGCTCTGATGGAATGCCATCATAATTTACAGGTGAAAATAGCGTAGCATGCTGCACTATTCTAATCGACATCTAGACTGAGATCAGTATGAAAACCTGACAGCCATATTATAAGTCAGTGGGGTCCATTGGGCACCACTTGTGTCTATCATATAACTGATCTGACAATAAGCATGACCCTCAATATTTTGACAGTCAGCTCACAGACAGATGCCCAAACATTTTCCTTTAGAATTTCCTGGTATAATTCATAATTCATTGTTTCATTCATTTTGGCAAGGCGTTTTTGCCCTGATGCTGCAAAACAGTCCTCGCATTTCTCACAATTTTATGGCAAGCTATTAGTGCATTTTGATGCATTTAAGGCATGCCCTATTGCTAGTAAAGTCTGCCTGTCTTAGTAAAGGGCCTGACTTGTGCAGTGACTGAGGGATTTATGGAGAGGCTGCAACCTCTTCATCAAAAAGAAAAAAAAAGAGAAAAAAAGTAGTACACTAAAAAATAACTTTTATTAATATTATTAAAAGTAACTAACTCGAAAAATGTGGGCCTAAATATCAGGCTAACTACTCTGTATTAGTGTGCGTGGCTACCAGATAGTACACTAAATGCGCATAACATGAAGTCAAATAGCATATAACTCCCCACAGCTTCCAGTTCACATCAATCATACAGGACTAAGCTGACCAGTAAAAGACCGTTTAATGTCTGACTGCACATCTAGCTAGGGAGCTTACATTACACTCCCAGGTAAAACTATCTAGCCACACACACACACATACACACACAAAGCCTCAGCTGGCTGATGCATTTCTGCTGTGGCCTTTGCACAGCTCATCAGAGGCAAAAACACAGCGGTAGTATAGTGTAACAGCCTTTTTTTTGAGGCAAGTTCAAGTCAAGCGCTATCACGAGCAGAGAGATTCCTCGCCCGGTCAGCCGTAATAGCTGGCCGCCAGTCTTTTTCCATATGGGCAATTTACATACTGAGTAACACTATAGACCAATACATCTGGGTCTGACTCAGTTTGTTATTGAGCCAGTTTACTCCCGTACAATATAGTCATGTAGTTCTCACTTTGGATGGATGACTTGATGTTATGCGCATTTAGTGTACTATCTGGTAGCCACACACACTAATACGGAGTAGTTAGCCTGATATTTAAGCCCACATTTTTCGAGTTAGTTACTTTTAATAATATTAATAAAAGTTATTTTTTAGTGTACTACTTTTTTTTCGCTTTTTTTTTCTTTTTGATCTATTTATGGAAGTACACCTAGCATCTTTATTTACCCTATTGTTGGTTTTTTTGCAGCCTATTCATAAATCAGCTGGACGTCTCTGCTCCAGAATGGGAATCCACGCCAGTTAGGAACTGCTTAGATTTCCATTATAGCTCACACCAGACAACATGTTGAGTTATAATATTTTTGTCAAACTGGAGCAGGGGTGTCCTGATTCCCCTTCCCTGGCTTGCAAAGCACATTTGGAGCAAAAAGGGCCTTGTGTCAAATGTGTGCAACAATGTAAGGGAGTATTCTTACATGAATGTATTGTTTAATTATAATTATTATATAAAGTAATATAATAAGTTATTACATTTAATGTTAAATTATTTACATTAATTTCTGGTCAGTTAAGTCAAAGTAGGATCTATTCTTTTATAAATACACACATTTTTATGATTCCAATCATGCAAAATTTAATTTTCTTTTTCATTTTTTAACTTTATGAAAGCATTTAGTGCAATAAATATGATTGTCTTAATAGGTGGGAATACCTTAATGAGTGAACTCTGGGTCATAGATCATTTTTCTTTTCTAAAAAGATAAATCTCCATTACCTTTATAATTTAATCTATAATGAGGCTGCTGACTGCTTTCTTTTTTCATTTTTCTTTTCCCTCTAGTTGTGAAAGGGTCAGCACATGTGATAACCCAGATGCCCCTCTATTCTTTCAAAGACCCCATATGTCATGTGAGAACTGTCCTTCCAGCTTTCACATTACCTTGGCAAGCATCCAGGGCAGCTGCTCTGCCATTGTTGGATGTGCCCTTCGGCATTGCAGTTTTGTCTTCAGAAAGCTAAGCCTGATTCCTTTCAAATGTTATGCTTTTAGTAGATTAATATTAAGCCCATTTTTCACAGACAGCTAAGTACAATAAATTACAGTGGCAAAATTACTATATTTTCCAATATCATAGTATTACTATTGGTGAAAGAATTGATCTATAGGTTATGATAATTCAAACGTTAAAAATAACTCAACCATTGAAAATAATGAGTTTTATATATTTTCATATATTTTCTTTACATATATAGCATATGTTGTTCTCAGTGTTTTTCGAATGTTCATCATGGTTACTTTTATGTTAAAGCTTCCAAATACTGAAATATTAAAGGAAGTCTATCACTGGCCCCGGCTACTTTAAACCGCTCCCATAGTGCTGTAGATGTAGAATAAAACCGATATTTATCTTATGTTTCAAAGCCCCAGGGATGCGGAGAAAAAACACTTTTATTCTTTACTCAAATGAGGATCTGGAAGCACAGGGGGAGTTTTCTTCTATTACTGAGCACTGCTGCATCATCACTAAACACACCCACTAAAATGTTTTTAACTTTTTACTTTCAGGCTGCATATCTCACCATCCACTAAAGCTTCGAATGTCAGACTGCCATCATTTTATAGATAATAATCTTGGCTATCTCATACATAAATTTGACTTGCAGTTATTTAGCATATGATTAGTTATGCAGATTCTTGTCATGTAACTGCATTATTACTGTTTTGCTAATAAAAACCTAAATTTTAATTTTTATTATTTTGTAAATCCAGCTATGGCTTTCAATACTGCCTGAATCCTTCTGGGCATACTCTTGATCAGATTCAAGCATGTCTTAACCAAAATCTGGTCCCAAGTCTCTTCTACATATACCCAATGTTGGTGCATACTGGTTGACTTACTTGGGTATGAATACAGCTTTCTCTTCAACTCTACCCACAAGTGTTCAATTGGGTTGAGGTCTGGGGTCTGTGGGGCCAATCCAGCACCTCTACTTCATTGTCATTGAGCCATTTCTTCGCTAATCTCAACATATGCCTTGGGTCGTTGTCCTCTTGGAACACTAAGTCATCCTTTTCATACCCATAGTTTTCAAGTGTACGTTGTAACTCATCTTGTAGTATACTCACATATAGCTTAGCACTGAGATAACCATTGATCCTGGTCAAGTATCTAAAGCCTTTGGCTGTGAAACAATCCCATATCATCAGGTTTCCTAACCAAACTTGACAGTTCCTTCAGTTTCTTGATCTGTTGCCCCCTTTTACCTTGTTTCTTTCAGACCCATTTGTACCCATCAGAACCCAGTCTATTGACTTTCGTCCCATCACTCCAAATCACCCGATTGTAATCTTCTGCTGCCCTTTTTCATACTTTTATGCAAACTCGAGCCAATGTTTCTTATGATAATATTGAAGTCGAGGTTTCTCTTTTTTCGGGAAACCATTCCAGACTTGTGTAATGCACCTCGCATGGTGCTTGCATGGACGCTTGTGATCTCATTATTACAAAGCATACGAGCCACCTCCACTGCCTCATCAAAACTGATAGACCTTGTGATGAGCCGACTTGTCAACTCTAATATTTTGCCTGGACATTCACCCCTTGGCCTTTGAATGGAAGGATGGACTTCATTTTGTATTTTTCCAACAGTTTTGGCCGAGAGACTGCTATCGATGAGCTGGATGGTGCTGTTTCTCTTTTCTTGGGAAATTTTTTTCATTGTTGATCCTCAATTTGAACTACTGGCCTTTCACTTGGGAATCAACCTAATGTCTAACACACTTAGCTATTAGGGAATGTGAGAACAAGTTGTAATTTGTAGTATACAAGAAGAAAAAGATTTTTCCACCACCAGGAGTAAAACAGTAACAATGGAGTTACATGACAAGAATCTGCATAACCAATCATATGCTAAATAGTTGCAAGTCAAATTTATGTATGAGATAGCCAAGATGATTGTCTATAACATGAAAGTAGTCTTACTTTTGAAGCTGTAGTGGATGGTGAGGTATGAAAGTCAAAAGTTCAAAACATTATTACCCTTTTGCTTGTCAGTGTAATTGGTGCTATAAATAGTCTTCATAAAAATTGTGCAAAAGTTTTTAGTCTACAACTCCTATGCAGTCTAATGTGTCTTCATAGTAACAAGCTACAAACAAACTACAGTATGTATGTATGGTCTTATCCTACAGGAGGGGTTAGCATCCTCCAGCACCTGTGTTGAGGTCAGCACTTCTGGCATATTTACTTTGCACAGGGCTCTCGCTAATGTTTAAAATGGTTCTTCTCCAGGTAATCCCTCTCTTTCATAGACCATGTAAACACAGTCAGATGGTAGGAAGCACTAAGGGGGAAAGCATGAGGCATGGTATCCTAGTGTCCAGGTTATGAGCTAGTCCAGTCGTACAATTTGTTTTAGTACTTTGAAGCAAAGTAAGTAAAGTAAAGTATGATATGGTAGCTGAATACGCTAAAGTATGTGCTTGTTCAGTTCAACAAGGCTGAACAGATTTGTTTATGCAGTAAAAAATCGACCTGACTATGTGAGGGATATCCTCTGCCCCCACAAAGTTGGCTTACTGCAGATCACTCTGAGTACTGTCTCCAGCCAAAAGTCGTATTCTCCAGAGAAGAATCATCTTTGCAAAAATAAAAAATAAAAAGTAAAATCCAGGACAAGGTTCACATTGAAATGGAAGTTTAATCAAACAGTTAATTGGTTACTGTTATGGTTTGCATTACATTACCTTCATGTAAGGGTTAACATCCTTGCGATTATTGCATGGCACATTGACTACTTCATCTTTGACGTTTTTCAAAAAAATTGGCACACACTACAGAAAAGATTGCTGACCCCTGTCCTACAGCCATACTCCCTTCTGTCTTTCTTCTACTTCTTGCTAATCTAGCAAATGAAAATTAGCAAAATGTTCACTAGGAGAATGATAAAAGAAAGTACTGTATGACTGGAGAATTAGACTATACAGGACTTGTTTGTAGTCTGTAATCATGGAAATACATATCTGTAGACACTAAATGGGGAGGGTATGATTTTTTTTTAATAAAGACTATTTACAAAGTTGTTTCACTGCACACATATATTAACACATGCCAAGACAACACATGTACACACACATAGTAGGTACACAGATATACACTACACACATATACAAACACTATACAACTAGATACTGTAAAAACACACAAATGAAGTACTCACATGCAAAAGCAAAAACCTACTGTATATTTTGTAATTAGAATGCGGGATATTTTTTTTCTAGATGTTAGTATTTAAGTGTTATGGACCTCCTCTAGCAATAAAATGAGTCTTTAAGCTTTTGGTAAATTAAATCCCTTTTCTGTACTTTCCATGCGTAAATGAAGTGATGAAACTTATTTTATTTAATCTACTATTTTCTAATGCTGTTCAATTTATTATATCATGGTAACTCTACCTTTCGGAACAAGATTACTTTTCCTACTGTCCCTGTCCCTAGTTGAATCTCTTGACATTTATAATAGAATTTTAGCCTCTCAAAATACTGTACACTTTCACAATGCGGAGAGAAATGTTCTGTACAGAGTGTGTTATAATTAATAACACTCCCTTGTGTCTTTTGTTGGAAAACTAGCATGTTATTGATGACTCTGAAAAGCTAGCCAAAAGTGTGATCTTTCAACTACACTAGTCTGGAAGAAAATATAAGTGAAGTTCAAAACTCAATTTCTAACTATAATTTTAAACTTCATATCATTTCATTATGGGAGGACATTAGGTTTCAAGGTTATTCTTCAGACAGGGGCTTTTTATATGCATGTTTATGCATTTACTGAAGACCTCAAGGCTATAATTTCAGACCTCAGAAGCCAACATGTGCTATTTGTACACAGTGGGGCAAATTTGCTATTAGGGGCAGATTTACTAATACTGTGTAAGACTAAGGTCCCACATTGCAGAAACTCAGCTTTTTTGTTGCAGAATATTACTGCATTTTTTTGAGCCAAAGTCAAGAATGGCTAAAAAAGGAATGGGAAACATGTAAGAAATACTTATATTTCTACCTTCTGCTGAAACCACTCCTTGGTTTGGCTCAAAAAACCTCAGCAAAATCTGCAAAAAAAAAGCTACATGGGACCTCAGCCTAAAACAGATAAATGTGGTGAAGAACATGCCAGATAGATTTTGGTGAAAATGATTCAAGAATTCTGGTGCATTTTGCTTAATAAATCACCCACATATTGTCTAAGTTTTACACAGTGCAAATTTAGACTAGACAGTCTTAGCCTACACCAGTTTATAAAAGTATCTGATGCTGTTAAGTCTGGGTGCAGGACCGGCGTTGGAGGGCAAACTGGGCAAATGCCCAGGGCCTCCAGCCCAAAGGGGCCCCCTGCTAGTGGGATATTACCCCAATGAAGGCAGCCTGCTACTAGATTGGGAGAAGGGGGCAGCAGCGGAAGCCTGCATAGCAGCTAATTGCAGTTTGGAAAGTACATGCACTCACTACTGCAGCTGCAGGTGCCACCTTAATAAAACTGTTTGTGCTGCTTAAACCCCTCCCCTTTCTCCTCCTTCTGGTCTCCATGGGGATGGAAATTGAGAGAGAGAGAGAAGTCTTCATCCTAGTAAGAACGTGAGTCATCCTGTCAGACCTCCAGCTTCTGAATTCTCACAAATGACTTCCCCTGCAGCTAGCAAACCTGCAAAAAAGTATGTGTACCTGTGTCTAAATGCATACATGTAATGTGTATAATGTGTAAAGTTGTGTACTGTGTGTGATGCATACTGTATACTTTACATGTTTATACACAGGTAGAATATATATAAACTTAATAAAAGAAAATTAAATCTTCGGCTCACCATATTCATATGTCAATTAGTTCCATAGAAAATGTATCATGGGATGCAGAGAACACTCTCCGGACTTCGTTGGAGCAGAATGTTAGGAAAATAGAGAATAAAAGCAGGTTCCAGCATCCAGAAATTTAAATAAAATATAACTTTTAATTCATATAAAGAAAAAAAAAAGTAACAACAGTTACATGTGAAGAGGATCCGTAACCAAGCCTACGTGTTTCAGGGCGTCTAGCCCCTTCGTCATGGCTGCCTGAAGATCAACTTCAAACTGAATTTAAAACACAAACGATCCCCACCCATTTCCAAATTTAACCATTAACATACCATAGAATACAAAATACATGTGAATATATAAAACAAAAATTGATAAATTGCAATCACATATAAGATACATACAAATAAATATATATCAACATATACAAAAACAAAAGTAAATAATATATATAAACATAATAAAGTGCTTCATTAATATTACATATATACAGTACAGACCAAAAGTTTGGACACACCTTCTCATTCCAAGAGTTTTCTGTATTTTCATGACTATAAAAATTGTAGATTCACACTGAAGGCATCAAAACTATGAATTAACACATGTGGAATTATATATTTAACAAAAAAAGTGTGAAACAACTGAAAATATGTCTTATATTCTAGGTTCTTCAAAGTAGCCACCTTTTGCTTTGATTACTGCTTTGCACACTCTTGGCATTCTCTTGATGAGCTTCAAGAGGTAGTCACCTGAAATGGTTTTCACTTCACAAGTGTGCCCTGTCATGTTTAATAAGTGGGATTTCTTGCCTTATAAATGGGGTTGGGACCATCAGTTATGTTGTTCAGAAGTCAGGTGGATACACAGCTGATAGTCCTACTGAATGGAGTGTTAGAATTTGTATTATGGCAAGAAAAAAGCAGCTAAGTAAAGAAAAACGAGTGGCCATCATTACTTTAAGAAATGAAGGTCAGTCAGTCTGAAAAATTGGGAAAACTTTGAAAGTGTCCCCAAGTGCAGTGGCCAAAACCATCAAGCGCTACAAAGAAACTGGCTCACATGAGGACCGCCCCAGGAAAGGAAGACCAAGAGTCACCTCTGCTGCGGAGGATAAGTTCATCCGAGTCACCAGCCTCAGAAATCGCAGGTTAACAGCAGCTCAGATTAGAGACCAGGTCAATGCCACACAGAGTTCTAGCAGCAGACACATCTCTACAACAACTGTTAAGAGGAGACTGTGTGCAGCAGCCCTTCATGGCAAAATAGCTGCTAGGAAACCACTGCTAAGAACAGGCAACAAGCAGAAGAGACTTGTTTGGTCTAAAGAACACAAGGAATGGACATTAGACCTGTGGAAATCTGTGCTTTGGTCTGATGAGTCCAAATTTGAGATCTTTGGTTCCAACCACTGTGTCTTTGTGCGACGCAGAAAAGGTGAACGAATGAACTCTACATGCCTGGTTCCCACCGTGAAGCATGGAGGAGGAGGTGTGATGGTGTGGGGGTGCTTTGCTGGTGACACTGTTGGGGATTTATTCAAAATTGAAGGAATACTGAACCAGCATGGTTACCACAGCATCTTGCAGCGGCATGCTATTCCATCCAGTTTGCGTTTAGTTGGACCATCATTTATTTTTCAACAAGACAATGACCCCAAACACAAATCCAGACTGTGTTAGGGCTATTTGACCAAGAAGGAGAGTGATGGGGTGCTACGCCAGATGACCTGGCCTCCACAGTCACCAGACCTGAACCCAATCGAGATGGTTTGGGGTGAGCTGGACCGCAGAGTGAAGGCAAAAGGGCCAACAAGTGCTAAGCATCTCTGGGAACTCCTTCAAGACTGTTGGAAGACCATTTCAGGTGACTACCTCTTGAAGCTCATCAAGAGAATGCCAAGAGTGTGCAAAGCAGTAATCAAAGCAAAAGGTGGCTACTTTGAAGAACCTAGAATATAAGACATATTTTCAGTTGTTTCACACTTTTTTGTTAAGTATATAATTCCACATGTGTTAATTCATAGTTTTGATGCCTTCAGTGTGAATCTACAATTTTTATAGTCATGAAAATACAGAAAACTCTTGGAATGAGAAGGTGTGTCCAAACTTTTGGTCTGTACTGTATATATATATATATATATATATATATATATATAAGACGTTCCCTTCATAAAATTAAAAATTTCTAAGAGAGAGATCACATGGTTAATAACATGTGACTAATGCAGATTTAAAAAAAAAAAAATTAAGCGGCAAATTGCTGTCAATTAGTTTGGGCATATAGCAGCATTCACATGATCTCACTATTGTAATAATATATATAACAATCCCTCCACAAAATTCAAAATTTCTAAGGGAAAAGTCACATGATATATAACATGTGGCTGATGTAAATTTAAAAGGAATAAGCGGCAAAATGCCGTCAGCTAGTTAAAACATATGACAGCATTCACACGATCTCCCTATTGTAATGTCATATATAAAAAATCCCTCCATAAAATTCAAAAATTTCTAGGGGAGAGAGATCACATGATCTACAACATGTGACGTGCCACATGACTCCATTCAAAAGATGAGCGGCAAGAAAAATTTCTTTGCCGTCATCTAATGTGAATGCTGTCTAGATTGAAAACAACTCCTTCATTCTACAAATTCACAACGAAAAAATATCATTAACCAATGAAATAAATAAATATTATAACACAAATCTAAATTATAAAGAGGGAACGTCACTAAGCAAGAAGCAGAAAAAATGACACATAAATAATTACTATATTATTATATAAATATTATATGCATATATACATGTGACTGCAATACAAAACCAATATAACATAATTTATAAATGTACGATAAATCGGACTTGATATTGAGACCATGCGGATATCTGGTATTAAGTTTTAAGATCCAAAATGCTTCTCTTTTTAATACTAATTTTCTCCAATTACCTCCACGATTGGGTTTTGGAATATGTTCTATAGCATAAAATTGAAAAGATGAAATATTACCTCCATGTATTGATGAAAAATGTCGGGAAGCATTGGACATATTTTCTCCTGTTTTTGTGCAATCAGAAAGATGTTCAGCTATCCTTATTTTTACTGCTCTAATAGAACATCCTACATACAATAAATTACAGCTTGTACATTCAATAATATAAATAATATGATGACTATTACAATTTAAAAAACTCTTAATTTCGTAGGTTTTGTTACTACCAACATCTTGAAAGTTTGTAGTTTTTTTCACATATTTACAAACATTGCATCTAATTAATCCACATTTGAAAAAACCTTTTAAGTCCGATTTATCTTACATTTATTAATTATGTTATATTGGTTTTGTATTGCAGTCACATGTATATATGCATATCATTTTTATATAATAATATAGTAATTATTTATGTGTCATTTTTTGTGCTTCTTGCTTAGTGACGTTCCCTCTTTACAGTTTAGATTTGTGTTATAATATTTATTTATTTCATTGGTTAATGATATTTTTTTTCTGTGAATTTGTAGAAGGAATGAGTTGTTTTCAATCTAGACGGCATTCACATTAGATGACGGCAAAGAAATTTTTCTTGCTGCTCATCTTTTGAATGGAGTCATGTGGCACGTCACATGATCTCCTTTGTGATTCGTTCACGTGACCTTCCTCCTTTTGGTTTGAATTTTATGGAGGGAGATCATGTGAATGTTAATGTATATTTCAACTAGATAACGGCAACTTGCCGCTCATTTCTTTTGAATGGAGTCATGTGGTATGTCACATGATCTCCTTTGTGATTCGTTCACGTGACCTTCCTCCTTTTGGTTTGAATTTTATGGAGGGAGATCATGTGAATGTTAATGTATATTTCAACTAGCTGACGGCAACTTGCCCCTCATTTCTTTTGAATTTGCATCAGTCACATGTTGTAGATCATGTGATCTCTCTCCCCTAGAAATTTTTGAATTTTATGGAGGGATTTTTTATATATGACATTACAATAGGGAGTTCGTGTGAATGCTGTCATATGTTTTAACTAGCTGACGGCATTTTGCCGCTTATTCCTTTTAAATTTACATCAGTCACATGTTATATATCATGTGACTTTTCCCTTAGAAATTTTGAATTTTGTGGAGGGATTGTTATATATATTATTACAATAGTGAGATCATGTGAATGCTGCTATATGCCCAAACTAACTGACGGCAATTTGCCACTTAATTTTTTTTTTTTTTTTTTAAATCTGCATTAGTCACATGTTATTAACCATGTGATTTCTCTCTTAGAAATTTTTAATTTTATGTAGGGAACGACATATATATATATATATATATATATATATATATATATGATTTTAATAAAGCACTTTATTATGTTTAGATATATTATTTATTTTTGTTTTTGTATATGTTGATATATATTTATTTGTATGTATCTTGTATGTGATTGCAATTTATCAATTTTTGTTTTATACATTCACATGTATTTTATATTCTATGGTATGTTAATGGTTAAATTTGGAAATGGGTGGGGATCATTTGTGCTTTAAATTCAGTTTGGAGTTGATCTTCAGGCAGCCATGACTAAGGGATTAGACGCCCTGAAATGCGTAGGATTGGTTACGGATCTCTTCACATGTAACTGTTGTTACTTTTTTTTTTTTTTTTATATGAATTAAAAGTTATATTTTATTTAAATTTCTGGATGCTGGAACCTGCTTTTATTCTATATATAAACTTACACTGTATACAGTATATCAGACACAAACTTTACACATTATACACATTAAATATACACCGGTGTATATACTATAAAATTATATTATATAGTATAAAACATAGTATAATAATTATATAATATACAGTAATATTTAATGTGCATAATGTGTAAAGTTTGTGTCTGATATACTGTATACTCTTAATTCACTTTTTCTGCTGGAGAGCTGCATGTGGTTTATATTGTACATTTTTATGTTATATATGTGCTTATATTTCACCTGTATGGTAAGAGTCATTACATGGGAATTTTCTAGTGTACTGGTTTTTATAATACAAGTCATATATATAGCACTATAGGCTACCTATAACTCCAGTTAAACACAGCATGCAGTTCTTCAGCAAAAATTGCTGTATAAATCCAGCCTCAGACTAAGGTCCCATGTAGCAAAACGCAGCTAAAACATTTCATTAAAAAATGCAGCAAAAAACATAATGCTTTTTTCCCACAGCATTTTTCATTTTTTTCCTTGCTGCAGTTTTTTCCCACCTGTTAAATATATTGGAAAAATGCCCACATTTCCGCAGCTAAAATGAACATGCTGTTTTTCTAAAAAAATGTGTTTTTGAAAAAGCATATTTTCTGCAGCTTTTCTTTACTGCAATGTGTGGATCAGATCAAATAATTCTCATTCACTTTGCTGTTGCTATAAACTGCAGCATTTCCAAAACATGGAGGCTTAACCTCGAGGGGTTTTACCATATTCAAAATATATCACCTGTCCACAGGGTAGGTGATAAGTGTTTGACCGCTGAGACAAAAATCAACCAGAAAAACCGTGTCCTCCCGTTTAAGTGGTTTAGTGGTCAAGCATGCGTTCTTGCACTCTTTTCAAAGTATATAGGTCCGACAAAGATAGCCAAGTTCATTGCTATAGCAATCCCATGAATGGGGTAGTGGTGTGCATGCTTCACAATCCCTTTCCTTGACACAAAAGAATATAAGACCCCCTGTTCTTGTGATTGATAGTGGTCCAAACGGTCCAATCTCCACCTATTACCTATTCTGTGGACAGGTCAGAAACTTTGATTAAGGGAAAACTTTTTGAGGATAAAGCCCCACATTGCGAAAATACTGCATTTTACATTACCAGCAAAGTGAATGAGATTCTGGCTAATCCCATCCACACATTGCAGAAAAAACATACTGCAGAAAAATTGTGTTTTAAAAACACAGCATGTCAATTATGTGTGCGGAAATGCTATATATTTAATAAGGGGAAAAAATCCGCAGAGAAAAACTTATTTTTTTTTTCACAGCTTTTTTTTAGCTGTGTTCCACACTGTGGGGCCTTAGACTAAGGCTGAGGCCCCAAGTTGCGGAAAATCTGCTTTTTTTTGGTTCTTGCGTTTTTTGTTTTTTGACAAGAATAGGAATGGGTAATATATAGGAATCTCTTATACTTCTCCTTCCTGCTAAATTCACCGCAGATGTTAGCGGCGGCTGCTGGCTGTATTATACAGCCGGCATCCGCTGTGTATGGAGAGGGCTCAGCTCCTCCACATTATGAAGCATGCAAGCAAGCATACCTTCTCTGGACTGTAATTATACCACCCATTTGGAGCCACATCTGTTTGTCTCTGCTCTAATCTCCAGGATTGACTCCTAGGCAATCCAGAGCATAAGATGTAGGCACACTAGAGGCACTTTCTAGGTACAGCATTTGGGGCCCCATTTTTAATTTTGCCCAGGGCCACACTTTATCTAAAACTGGCCCTGTCTGGGTATTGTTAATTGATATAAAAATGTTATCACATTTTTGAGGGGGTCATAAAATTGTGTCCCCGTGATAACATCTATAAATTGACAGGGACTACATGCTGTTAGCACTGATCACTAATAGCACAGTTTCTCTCCCCTGCCTGAGATGTCTCTTACCATCTGTTGGCTAGATAATGAGAGATGAATTGGCGCACTGGGAAACGATAGATAAGATGTGCTGTTAACAATCAGTGCTAATAGTAAGTGATTGGACCAGAACATGTAATAAAGGTTGGAATAGCTGCATAGATCACTACACAAAGCAGTATACATAGCAGGGAGATGAGAGGCAGGTTAAAGAGTCTGACTCTGCCTGTAACTGTAAGCCATATGCAGTGTATACAGTACAGTGAATGTAGATTTTCTTTAGCAAGGCTCAGTTAGAACATTGCTGAGGAGAGAAATTAGAGCCAGTGTTAACATCTGCATCTGATCAGACTTCTGCGCTATCTTCCAGCCATGTGGTACAGAGCAGGAGGCATGTCCAGCTATGATTTTATGCTTTTAGGTTTCTTGTTGTACTCTGTCTGAACACAGCTCTATCCTCTCACCTCTGCTCCTCTAACAGTTAACCTCAGTTTTGCTTATGTGACTGACATCCTTCCTTTCCACTCTCATTTCTCTTGTTCCTTCTGTGATTGATGGGAGATCAGAGTTCAGTCCAATCAAGCATGGGGCGGATTCCTGACATCCAATAAATAGTTTTCTAAACCACACCTGAGTGCTTGTTATTAGTCTCTCTTGAGCGTGCTAGCATTTTCTCCTGTATCTCTAATCTTGTTTTTCCTGACCTTGGCTTATTTCCTACCCGTTCTTGTTTGTTTGTCTTGTCTGTGTTTGTGTTTTCACTTATGTCATAGGAAGGGACCATCTCCAAGTTGTCCTGTACCGCTTAGGGTAGCTGAGGCAAGCAGCTAGGAACTTCCAGGTGGGTCTAGTATTAGGGCTCACTGTCCTTGTCTTCCCTTTTTCTTCTGGGATTCTTGCATCAGCCGTAAACCTAACAGGATTCGTAACACAGTGACTTAATAAAGTACAAAACATAAATGTCCCAGATAATGCTAAAAATTACTAAAATGACAGTTACACTTACTAGGATAATTCTTTTAAGTTTGGTTGGATGTTGTTGCTTTCTCTTTTTTTTTGGGTTATATAGTACATGTTAAATGTTTATTTTAGTTTCTAGATATTGATGACGTGCCTTTGGATACAATTGGTCATCAATATCAGATCAGCTGGGGACTGACACCTGTCACCCCCATATGATCAGCTGCTTGCAGCAGCTACAGGTGAATTGAGATGGAATCACAGATCTAGAGTATGAGATTATGTGGCTGAGCTGGGTTATTGCAGCTTAGCACCTGTTCCATTGAACAACCATTACACAAAAAATGGGGCTGTGCTTCCAGCACTATGGCTTTTACCTCCTGCACATCAGCTTATGTGACCAGTTGATCCATGAGGTTGCCAAGTGTCCAATCTCCATCAATCTGATATTGATGTCCTATTCTGAGACATACTTTATTTGTATATTCTGAAGCATTTCACAAATTAGCGGGTAAATACACAGACAAAATGAGAAAGTACAGAGTAATAAATTAACCAATAATAAAACAGTAGGAGAAAGTGGACTGAGTGTATAGTCAATGCTCAGCATTGTAATAGTACAGTGCAGTCATGCCGTGGGCACAGGAGCTGTGTCTGCTGCATAACTACCGGGTCTCGGTTGTATTGCACAGCTGAGACCTAGGACCTACTCTGGCAGCTTAATCCCCCAGATGCTGTGATCAATCCAGGTGGTTTGCCTATCCCTATTGCACAAAGGAAGCCTATGTGTGATGTACTGCAGTACAATGTGTACAACCAAAAACATTAATTAAAGCTAAAGAAAACATTATATATACCCCAAATTGGTGCCAAAAGAAAGCGCAACTTGCCGCACAAATAATAAGCCCTCACATAGCTATGTCAACAGAAAAATAAAAAAAATTATTTTGGAAGGCGAAGTAGGAAAATATGAAAAACGTTGCCTAGCATTAACATACAAACTACCCTGCATCCTTAAGGGGTTAAAAACTTACCTGTTATTTAATTTGCTTTTCAGTATAAGCTGCCGTGTGTATACATAAGTAATAACACTAAATCTGATCATTATATGACTTAAATGTTGCATTATTTTGCAGTTCTCCTTTATGTGTAATTTGTAGTCCTTTTTGAACTGGTGGGTGGAAACTAGCTATCATGCACTGCACACAGTAAGTACAGTAGAATCTGCTACAGAAGCACTAACCTGTACTGATGAGAATATAGTGATTTGGCTGTAAAGGAAATCTCTTAGTGAGCTTAACCATCAGTCTGTGTTTCTGCCATTATCATCTGCATTCCCTGCTCATTCCTCTCCCTTCCCCTTTCATATACTTTCATAGATATGTGTAACCTGAGTCATGTGACCTGCAGACCATCAAAAGATGGAGAGAGCAGTTATTTTCAGAGTGAAAGGCGGTTTAGCAGAGTAATGGGAGAAAGAAGAGTAAGATTCTGATAATGGCCTTTACTATTCATTCATGCAAAGTTTGATAATAAACATCAAAGAATGTTAAAAGAGAATGAAGTGTTCATTATTTGGAAAATAAAGGACTGAATATTTCTTACACATACTGAATTTTTTTCTGCAATGGCTGTTATGACTGTGGAGATACAATATAGTTGTAAATTTGCACTGCAAGAAATAAAAAAAAAAAATCATGTGAAAATTAATTTGTTCCAGTACTGGTCATTTATGGCATGAGAAATGGTTCTACTAGCTTCAGTTGAGTATTGTACTTTAGCTGACCTGCTTCCTTCTAGGCTTGCAGTCAATCATTCCACTTGCTGATCCAAGCAGACTGATCTTTTTGCACAGTAGCATCTGGATTAGAGCCATCTAAAAAATTGCAGGGCATTAGCTCAGCTATGGCATTGTATTATGAATAGCATTAAAAAGGTAATACTAGTTGTTAAATTAAGTTGCTAATATGGATTGCATGTATATTAACAATCAATGTACTGAAAGAGCCTGATTATTTTATTTGTAAATACTTGAAAACTAACATGAGCTCTATATAGAAAGTATCTCCAGTTTTTAGTAACTTTGACCCCTTGAGGACCGGGTCATTTTTCGTTTTTGTATTTTCATTTTTCCCTCCCCACATTCCAAGAGCCATAACTTTTAAATTTTTCAGTTCACAGAGTCACATGATGGCTTATTGTTTGCGAAACAAATTGTACTTTGCAATAGCACCATTCAATATGCTGTGCAATGTACTGAGAATCTGGAAAAAAATTCAGAATGAGGTGCAATTGGAGAAAAAAATGCATTTGCGCCAACTTCATATGGGTTTAATTTTTACGGCGTTCACTGTGTGGTAAAAATGACATGTTACCTGTATTCTGCGAGTCAGTATAAACACGGCAATACCAAATTTATGTAGTATTTGTAATGTTTTGATACCTTTTAAGAAATTAAAAACTTTGCAAAATAGAAAAAAAAAATTGTTTTGCCATATTTTGACACCTGTAACTTTTTCATATTTACATGTATGGAGCTGGGTAAGGCATGTTTTTATGCGGGACAAGATGACATCTTTACTGATATCATTTGGGGAAAGATCTAATGGTTTGATCACTTTTTATTCAATTTTTTATAGGAGGCAAAGTGTTGAAAAAAACACTATTTGGCTATTTAGATTTTTTTTCGCAGCTACGCCGTTCACCATATGGGATAAATATTTAAATATTTTAATAGTTCGGGCATTTTGGAGCGCGGGGATACCTAATGTGTTTGTTTACTTTTGTTTATTTACTTTTATATCTGATCTAGGGAAAGGGAGGTGATTTGAACTTTTGTGTTTTTTTATTTTTTTATACTTTTAAAAACTTTTTTTTCCCTTCTTTTACTTGTATAATCAGACTCCCTAGGGACCTTGAAACCTAGGGGGTCTGATCGCTCATACTATTCACTGCAATACTTCTGTATTGCAGTGAATAGCAAAATGCCTTCACTTCTATTAGACGATGCCTCTGGCATTGTGTAATAGCTCTAATGCAATGACAAGCTTGGGAGCCTTTAATAGGCTCCTGGCTGTCATGACAACTGATCGCCGCTCTCCGATGACGTTCAGGAGGGTGGCGATTGGTGAAAAATGGTGGCGCCGGTGGAGCCTGTGCAGTTTAGATACCGCGGTCCCGTTTGACCGTGGCGTCTAAAGGGTTAACAGGTGAAAGCACTGATTGCTGCTGTTAGTGGTGGGTCCTGGCTTTATTATACAGCTGGCATCCTGAGCCCTCTCCATACATCCCCATGACACCAATGACATACAGGTACATCATTGTTCGTTAAGGGGTTAAAGTAATGGGGAATTAAGTTATGATGAGCATTATACTACAACAATCTGCATGGGTTGGTGGTAGACTATAGTCACTGTCACTAGAATACATGGCTATGAATATGACATACATGCTCCCTTTAATAATCAGCTAGGAGGAGATATCCCTTTACAAATGCTAGAATCCTTAGGTATGAACAATAAGAACATTTTTAAATCCATAATTCAATTCAGGCATAATATTCATGTCCCTTAACAGTTAATTATGAAAATTGAAATGTGTGTTATGTAGATGCCAAATTAGTAACCTTGGGAGAGCTGGTTGTAAGCCAAGAAGTTTGCAATCAGTGTTCACTTATTTAAATAGTTCTAATTGCACAATTGGGAGACAAAACTGACAATTTAGGAGAAAAAAAGCACTAACTGGTCACATGGAAAAATCAGTTTTAGAAGAAAATAGTACCTTACCATTCATAACTCAAATGTAAAGCTGCCATTGATGCCACTCATGGTTTTAGAATATTCTTTTATTAGATTGTTTTCCATTTTTTTTGTTTGCCTTTTAATGCATAATGTATTTATAATGCCTGCTTGGTTTATAATAGAGATCACAAGAGTCAAAAACACATTGTACAGTCTCCTCTCAGGAAGATGAAAGAGGAGCGTCTTTACATAATCTGCTTCACGCACTAGGACATAATCTCTAGGGCTGTTTCAGTTCTTTTTGATACACATTGATTAGCTGCTTGTAAGCAATTATAAAGCATTTTTTCACATCTGTAAAGGCTTGTTGTTGGGATAGCAACACAAAATTTAATGACAATTGTGTATGACAAACTTACTCATGTGTTTTATTAGAAGATTCAGTAATTTAAATATCTGTTTAATGTTGGACCAGGTGCTAGTTCAGATATATCGACGACATCCTCCTAAATTCAGATTAAAGGGTTTACGTTTAGATATTGGACAGTAGTCAGGCAGGGTTGTCTGGAGATATAGAGACTTAAAACCCCCTTTTTGTTATCATATACAGTGGGGAAAAAAAAGTATCTCCCACATAAAAAGATGAGAGAGGCCTGTAATTGACATCATAGGTAGACCTCAACTATGAGAGACAAAATGAGAAAACATATCTAGAAAATCACATTGTCTGATTTTTTAAGAATTTATTTGCAAATTATGGTGGAAAATAAGTATTTGGTCACCTACAAACAAGCAAGATTTCTGGCTCTCACAGACCTGTAACTTCTTCTTTAAGAGGCTCCTCTGTCCTCCACTCATTACCTGTAGTAATGGCTCCTGTTTGACATTGTTATCAGTATAAAAGACAACTGTCCACAACCTCAAACAGTCACACTCCAAACTCCACTATGGTGAAGACCAAAGACCTGTGGAAGGACACCAGAAACAAAATTGTAGACCTGCACCAGGCTGGGAAGACTGAATCTTCAATAGGCAAGCAGCTTGGTGTGAAGAAATCAACTGTGGGAGCAATAATTAGAAAATGGAAGACATACAAGACCACTGATAATCTCCCTCAATCAGGGGTTCCACGCAAGATCTCACCCCGTGGGGTCAAAATGATCACAAGAACAGTGAACAAAAATACCAGAACCACACGGGGGGACCTAGTGAATGACTTGCAGAAAGCTGGGACTAACGTAACAAAGGCTACTGTCAGTAACACACTATGCCGCCAGGGACTCAGATCCTGCAGAGCCAGACGTGTCCACCTGCTTAAGACAGTACAGTACATATCTGGGTCCTTCTGAAATTTGCTAGAGAGCATTTGGATGTTCCAGAAGAGTATTGGGAGAATGTAATATGGTCAGATGAAACTAAAGTAGAACTGTTTGGTAGAAACACAACTCGTCGTGTTTGGAGGAGAATGAATGCTGAGTTGCATCCAAAGAACACCATACCTACTGTGAAGCATGGAGGTGGCAACATCATGCTTTGTGGCTGTTTCTCTGCAAAGGGACAAGGACGACTGATCCGTGTACATGAAAGAATGAATGGGGCCATGTATTGTGAGATTTTGAGTGCAAACCTCCTTCCATCAGCAAGGGCATTGAAGATGAAATGTGGCTGGGTCTTTCAGCATGACAATGATCTCAAGCACACCGCCAGGGCAACGAAGGAGTGGCTTTGTAAGAAGCATTTCAAGGTCCTGGAGTGGCCTAGCCAGTCTCCAGATCTCAACCCCATAGAAAACCTTTGGAGGGAGTTGAAAGTCCATGTTGCCCAGCGACAGCCCCAAAACATCACTGCTCTAGAGGAGATCTGCATGGAGGAATGGGCCAACATACCAGCAACAGTGTGTGACAACCTTGTGAAGACTTACAGAAAACGTTTGACCTCTGTCATTGCCAACAAAGGATATATAACAAAGTATTGAGATGAACTTTTGTTATTGACCAAATACTTATTTTCATAATGTGATTTTCTGGATTTGTTTTCTCATTTTGTCTCTCATAGTTGAGGTCTACCTATGATGTCAATTACAGGCCTCTCTCATCTTTTTAAGTGGGAGAACTTGCACAATTGGTGGCTGACTAAATACTTTTTTTCCCCACTGTAGGAGGGGATGCAGATTTTAGATTCTTTGGTAGAAGCATATTTAGTTCCAGGGAAGATCTGGAGGCAATTACTATTGGTGCCTTTTACATGTGGTAATTTTCCTTGCTTAAATTGTTCTAATAGTGGTAACATGTTAAGAGGCAAGTTCTTTATAGATTTCCACACAGGAAAGTGGTTTGTTATACAACATAGGTATACATGAAGTTCGGAGTTTGTTGCATACATGATTGTATGCCCATGTGGATTATGGTTTATTGGGGAGATGACTCTTGAGGTGTAAACAAAAATAAACTTTCTGAAAAGTTCATAAAAAAGAAGTTTGATTTACTGTTTCCCAGATGTTTTCTGCAGAAGGGTCATATAGCAGAAGAATTACCACATTCCACAGAGATGGAGAGGTGGTGAACGACAACTTGCATTACAACGTAGAGAGTTGAAATGGATATTTCTACTTGACACCCTTCAATCAAGGGGTTTCAATGTTGACATGTTTACGTTTCAATGTGCAAAAGGTCGATAAGTTTTATCATCTACTAACTGGTAAGGCTTTCCCAAACTCACAATTCTTTACCTACAACTCAAATTTTTTTAGTCTATGCTATTAAGTGCCCATGTGGTCTCATATACTTTGGGAAGACAACCCAACGAGACCGCATAAAACAACATACATCCGATATTAGATGTCAAAACACCCTCCTCCCTGTTCCAGCCCACTTTATTAAAAATCATCATAACGTTTCCCAGTTGAGATATGAAGAAATCAAACAAATATCCTGTCCTTGCTGAGGAGGTAATATGATTCTGATGGTGAAAAAAACGGAAGCATATGGGATACATAAATTGCAGACCTTAGCGCCCAAGGGGCTTGTAGTCCTATGTCTTTTTTGAACATAATGTATTAATTCCTTTTCTTCCTTTTCCACAGACCAGGTGATAGAGGTCCTGGGGTTCTGCAGCAGGGATTCCCTTTATCTATTGTCTTATACATCATGTATCCTTTTCACTGGCCTCCTTTTATTTTCATTTTGCCCTTTATTTTAACTTTTTTTTGTATTTTTAATTTTTATTTTTTTATTTCACTCCTGTATTTATTTTATTTTGTATCTATTTCTGTTCCATTTTTCCCCTTGTTTTTATTTATTTATTTTTTTTTTTATCACAGCCCGTTATGGTCTATGGTTCTATGTGCCTTTTTTCCACCACTTATCTCCTTTTACATTAGAGTGATATTGTTCCTCTACAAATAAGGCTGATGTACTGTGCTGTGAGGTGGTGTCATAGCGCCAACAACATTGTGTGATGACATCACACACCTTACTTATGTCGTCTCATACCCTATCTTATTCTTTTTGTCTACTATACTAATATGGCCACACCAATCACTATCGGCACTTTCGCCACCCAACATGCCCTTTCCCGGCCTTATTTAATGGGGAGGTCTTACCCACATGGGTAGCGCCTTTCATAGAGGCTTTGCCATATTACCACTAATGCCGAGTTTTCCCGCAGCCACCCACCGGTAAGTCCATAGCTGGTTCAACTGACCCTCACTTAATTTTATCTTCTGGTATGCTTTTGTAGATGTTGCTTGGTATTCTCTTTTATTCCTATACTAGGATTTAATTTGTTGTGTAGTCCTCCTCTAGTAAACCCCTCATTGTACTTCTCTTAAGTGACATAGCATTACCCTCTCCTTCTTGTTTTATTCCCATATTGCCATTACTTCGTATAGTAAAGTGACTCTGGCAATTGTTGCCTCACTCTCACAGCATGTCTTTATGTTTTGTTTGGCTCTATTGTTTATAATTTTCCTGTACAAGTGTCAGCTACATCCTCTAGTATATACTTGAAGTGAGGTCTATGTCTTCCTACATTGAAGATGTACGCTTTCTACTACTAGCTCATCTCAACTCAATATTCTCACACCTCATGTTTTGCTTTTATATGTACTATTTTCTCCATTTATGTATTATTTGTGATTTTAACACGATTTCTGTTATGTATACTTTACAGTGTCTGATGAAGGTCATGAGACCAAAAATCACTATACTACAATTGGTGCTGCTAATAGACCTATAAATTAATCATAATTGAGTATCACCATTATAAGGAGTGCAAGGTTCTTCATTACTAATGTTGACTTTAAGGATACAGGCCCATATGTAGGGTATAACAAGGTTGATACTAACTTCCTCTGATGTATGTAGAGAATTATATATTGATTTATTTTAGAATTGTTTTTGATAGTTTTTTATTTTTATTTTTTTAGGGCACACTATACACACACTATGTCATGTTTCTGAAACCAGTTCAACAGCTAAATTTAGATGCATTACTATGAGTTGCAGATCCCTTGGCATTAGAGCTATGTCCTCTCTCCTTTATAATGGCTGACATATTTGTACTGATGCATCTTTGTGTAACTTAGGAGTTGTCTGGCAATAATAATATTGATTAGGTGGTCCCCAGGCATAATTTTGCTTGTGGCCCTCGAAATGACAAACCTGCCCCTACATGCCCGTGTCCTCTGAAGAAGCATTTGGAACTCTGATGGACCAGCTCATCTTAAAGCAGGTGATAGAAACATTGACTGGACAAAGTAATTTCAGCATAATTAATCATCAAATTATTTGAGAAAGGTAGAAACTACTTAACATTAAACCCAACAATGTGCCCAACCTTTCTCTATAAAGCAATACAGTCAACACTGAAAAGAATATAATATCATTTTTGCTTTCTACATTCCCACTTTTGTGGTCAACTGACAAAACAACTGGTGCACTCCAGAGATCCTGCCCTTTAAATCATTCAGTTGTTTGCAGAAACTGATGTTTGTCTCTGAAATTGCAGTGTTTGCAGAGGGAAAATTGTTGGTATATAAAAACTTTATGTGTCCAGTTTGTCAATTGAGCAGTCTTGTCCTGTAAAACTTACACAAGAAACAGAACGGATAGTGCCATATTTCACTTATACAATGGAAGCTGAAGATTTGCTTTCATTACTTTATTTGCTGCATTCTGCAATATACTGCCTGCTGTGTGCAAAAGAATATTTTTTCACTGCTCCTGTCAGATCTTCAAATTGAAAAATCTGTACAGTATTCCATGCCTATAGTTGTCTATATGACAAACCTGTCTTAACTGCCACCAGAATCGATTTGATTGAATGTTATCTGACTGCCACAGTAAACCTATTTCACAGTTACTCAATGACATTTTAAAATATTCTACACCTCCAATCTCCATACTCAACAGAATAAATAATTTTCAATACCTAGAAAATGAATAAATGGCAATACAAAGTAAAGTACTGTAACATAAACCAATGGTAAAGTAATATTTTATACTGAAAATTAAATAAACCCTTTCTTTTCTATTGTAAGAATAAGAAACTTGACATCTTTAAAGCTCAACTGCCTAAAAACATTTTTTATAATAGAAAACAACAAAATTACCTTGTACTCTACTGTTGATTCCTACTCCTGAATATTTCCATCTCCTTAGATGTCAATGATTTTTTGGACTACATTGTCTATACATGTATGTAAGAAATATTACTATTGACAATATTAATAACTATAATTCAGAACAACAAAAACACCAACAGTGTGTAAAGATTAAAAGAAAAAGTATATTATATACTGTACATAATTTATTGATTAGGGTAGAGTTGAGATAGCAAATAACTTCACAACCACAATTAGACAAATAGAAAAATAAAAAATCTATAACCCCACATATAAACAATAACAGCAATTCAATATTGAAAAGCCATTAATTAAGGCAACAAGATCTGAACAGAGTTTTCTGCAGGTATTTCTTCTTCAGCCTATTCTCACTTCCAGGCCTCCCTTAATGATCCCAATGTGGGTATTTTATCCTCTCATTGTATGCTTCTCTCCTTCAGAAAGCATTTTCTCTCCTCGATGATCAAAGAATTGATTTGCTCCCACAGAAGGGAATTGTACTCCCATTATGTCATCCTTTCATTTGAATGGACGTGAATGTGACCTCAGGAGCCTTAGAAATGTTAACTACTGTAAATACCTACAGTATCTGTGCAATCTAATAAGTGATATATATGCCTCCTATCCAATTAGGGTATACCTGACACCAGACATATTGATTATAGAAACGGTATTCAGACCTTTGAAAATATCATTGTCTCTTCAGATTCCTAGACATATAATTATATTCAATTATGTGAACAATGGTATATAATAAAAAATTATTGTTGACTAAAAAAGTGTTAAGTGAACAGCTATCTTATGTGTATGGTCAGCCTTCATAAGAGCATTATGTAAAAACAAAGATAAAGTGTAAGTTTACCTGCATAGCTCAAATGAAATCCACAAAATACCATCAAATCACATTAGTTACATAGTAGATGAGGTTGGTTGAAGACACAGGTCCATCAAGTCCAACCTATAGCCCCGCAGTGTTGATCCAGAGGAAGGCAAAAAAAAACACGAGCCATATGTCAATTGCCCCATGTCAGGGAAAAAATTCCTTCCTGACTCCAATTTGGCAGTCATTATAAAACCCTGGATCAACTTATCCTTAACAAAATCTAGAATCCATAACCCGTAATATTTTTCTGTTCAAGAAAGACATCCAGGCCCTCAATGAATCCACCATGACCACTTCCTGGGCCAGTGAGTTCCATAGCCTTGCTTTTCTTACAGTAAAGAATCCCCATCTATGTTGCTGGTGAAACTTTCTCTCCTCTAGACGTAGAGGATGTACACTTATCACTGGCCTAGGAGTAAAAAGATCATTAGAAAGTTCTTTATTTGTAAACTGTTATTAGGTCTCCCTAATGATGCCTTAAAAGGAATTAGGGCTCCCTTAGATGTCTTAGATGAATAACCCCAAGTTTATTCATCTATCCCATTCCCATCCACCCATTCCCCTAATAATCTTGGTCACCCTTCTTTCTAGTTCAGTTATGTCCTTCTTCTATACTGTGGGCAATGGTCTATGTATGGCCGTACCAGTGATTGGTATAGAGGCATAACTATGTTCTTGTCATGAGAATCTATGCCTCTTTTGATGCATCCCATATTTTTATTTGCCTTGGCGGCAGCTGCCTGGTCACTGGCCACTTGCTGTCCACCAAAATCCCCATGTCTTTTTCATTGGCAGTCTTAACCAGCAATTTATTATCAAGTACATATTCATACATTTTATTGTTTCGACCAAAATGCATAACCTTACATTTGTCTACATTAAACTACATTTGCCAAGTCTCCGCCCATGATTCCAGCTTCCTTAGATCCCCCTGTAATATTCTACTATTTTCCTCATTTTTTATTACCTTATAGAGTTTAGTATCATCTGCAGATATGGACACCCTGCTCTGTAAACCCTCTACCAGGTCATTAATAAAGATATTAAACAATACTGACCCCTGTGGCACTCCACTGGTGACTTTGACCCAGTCTGAGTATTTACCATTAACAAGCACCCTCTGTTTCCTATCAATGAGCCAGTTGTGAACCCAAATGCATATGTTTTCCCCCAGTCCCAACATTCTCATTTTGCATACCAACCTTTTATGTGGTACAGTATCAAAAGCCTTTGAAAAGTCCAGATATGCTACATCTACCACATTACCCATGTCCAGTCTAGAACTGACCTCTTCATAGAATCTGATCAGATTAGTCTGACAGGACCGATTCCTCATAAACCTATGCTGATGTTATAAGATTATTTACATTGAGATACTTCAGGATAGTCTCTTAGAAAACCCTCAAATATCTTACCCACTACAGAGGCCAAATTTACAGGCCTATATTTTCCAGGCTCACTTTTAGACCTCTTTTTGAATATTGGAACCACATTTGCTATGCACCAATCATATGGAACAGACCCAGTCATTACTTAATCCTTAAATATTAGATTTAAGGGTCTTTCTATAACCGTGCATAATTCCCTCAGAACTCGGGGGTGTATGACATCTGGACCCGGCGATTTCTCTATTTTAGTATTTTGAAGGCGGCACCGCACTTCCTTCTGCGTTAAACAAGTGACATTTAATGGAGAGTATACATCACCCCTATTCATGTTGCTGGCCATTGGATTTTCTTGTGTAAACACCATAGAGAAGAAGGCATATAATAGCTATGCCTTTTCCTCGTCCTTTTCCTTCATTACACCCAATTTTTTTTTTTTAAGGGCCCACATTATCAGTTTTTATTTTCTTATTATTTAAGTAATTGAAGAATAGTTTTTGATTATTTTTACTTTCCTTGGCAATTCTCTCAGCCTCAAACTTTGCCTCCTTTATTTGTCTTTTACACGATTTATTTTTCTATTTATAATTTTTAATGCTGTCTCGCTACTTTCTTTTTTTAGCACTTTAAATGCTTCCTTTTTATCCCTCATTGCACTCCTTACCGTTTTAGTCAGCCATATTGGTTTTCTATGATTTCAGGCCCACTTATTCCCATAAGGTATATGTTTTTCACTGGTCAGAAGGCTTTTGAAAATATCCCATTTTGTTTGTGTTCCCTTCACTTTGAGGATATTGTCCTAGTTTATGAATCCCCCACTACCAGTGCCTGTCTGACCTGCTCTGCTCTCCCTTTTTACTGGAGCAGACATTCCCCTGGCTGTCAGAGGAAGTGTCTTGCTGCACCAGTGTTACTCCTGTATTAATATCCCCCTCATCTGCCAATTTAGTAAACTGGTTGGGGTATGCCAGTTCAGGACTAACCTCCCTGGCACTCTCTCCTCTCCGCTGCTTTCTAAATGTCACCCAGCTAGCAGCTTTCAGTTACTGCACAGCCTTGTTACCATCCCCCTTTGCACTTACCCCAGCGAGTTCCTGCTCTGTGAGCAACACCTTTCCAAGTTATCAATGGATCTCAGTCTTGCAATTTGCTCATTTAGAAGCATGATCTGGGCGTCCAAATCTGCAGTGCTTCTTAAGCAGAGAATACATGCTGAAAAATGTACACTGGACTGCATTGCAAAGAATGAAATACATCTTACCTAATGGGGATTATTACAGCTAAGCAAAAAATACAAGTAAAATAAGCACAGCTCCAACAAAAAGTGTATTAGCTCAAAGGTTTTTTTTTTTGTGTTTGTGTGTGTGTGTGTTTTAAAGTCTTTGAATCTAAAGTCACTTAATCTTAAGTCACACTTAAAACAAAACCAATCAAAACACAAGCTCACATGCTCGCTTTATAACTTGCCTGTTAAAGCTGTTTTCAGATACACAGAAAACTGCAACTGATTCCTCTGGTTGCAAATGAATCCTCAAAATGAAGATCACATACTTAAGGTAGACTATAAGGACAATACAAATACTCCCTAAAGATATAAAGATACGGTGTATACCATCTAGGGTACATTTTCCACAGGTCCACAGGTTGTGAGCCTAGGGTATAGGATTGCCAAACTGATTTTTTTTTTCCTTTTTTTGTTGACAAATTACATTAGCATTGAAGTCATTTTCTACAAAGAGTAAAATGATAAACATAGTCACCAGTTGTTAAAGTTCCTCCAGCTTTAAAAAAAAAAAAAAAAAAAAAAATCATGGGCGCTTTTATTTTCTTTCAAGGACACTGCAAAAAAGTCTCCTATTTTTACTGACTGTCCTGGAATTTATAGACTTTGGCAACCCTGCTAGGGTATAAGAAGTCATATTACCCTTGGTGACCTCAAATCTTAATATTCATTCATTCATTTTCTTAAATTCTGTTTTCACTGTTTCTTACTTTTCAAAATAAACTGTTATTGAAGCCAATGTGCTAAGTGTCAAGCTTATCAAATTTCCCAGGGACCAAGAAAATGAATGTAATTGCTTCCTCCTCATGATATACGTCTCATAATTGGCTTTCGACAACAAAGCAGCTGGAATATGTTTGCCATTTGTAAAAGAAACTAATTTTAGCTTGTCAATCAGACAATGTAACGTAGATTCTCTTTTTTGGAGAACTATAGTCTGTCATTAAAATATTTAAACATTTTTTCATGAATTCTATACAGAGTGTTGTACAGTGTAGTCAGGTTAGTGTAGAACGTTATTATGAAACAAACCATAAAATGTAATAAAGTTTCAACTCACAGACAGAATAATATGAATGAAAAACTATCGCACCCACAAGACATAAATTATGCACTATCTATAAAGGAGTCAGTCACCAACCTTTGCTTATGTAGCGATACTGGAAACAACATTAATGGGTATTTTTTATTTTGTATGTATTTTTCTGTAGGGGCTCATTAATGCAAATGACTCATGTCATGAGTCGGGAGAGAGCCTTTGCTTAATAATATACTACATATTACAAGCAATACAGGGTTGTTGTAACATCCAAGAATTGTGAGTCCTTTACATACACATAATGGGGAATTTTTGGTAACTCCTTTAGCTCATAAAGAAAAAGGATATAAAATATACATATAGTCATTTGTTTGGAGCTTCTTTTGTCCAACTGGATAGAACAGAACTGAACGGCAGTTTTCTGTATAGTGACTGTATGAGAGCAAGGCAACACAGAAAAAATGTTGACAAAACCTCTGGCTAGATCCTTTGTCAAAAAGTGTTGGTATAACCAATCAATATGCCATGGATGGGGAAAACCTCCTCATAGCATGTGAAAGCTGTATTATATATGTCCTAAAGCACATTTATTGAGTCTCTAGCTGATAACTGTTGTGTGTACAACTACGGTATGCTATTCACATTGATCTGCTGGAAGATGAGGTGCAGAGAATTTTTAGCCTAAGTTCACTGTGCAGCCAAAATGACATATGACCTGTATTCTATGGGTCAGTATGATTCCAGGCATATCAAATTTATACAGTTTTTTTGGTTTTTTTTTTTTAATCCAATTCATCCACCCATAACTTTTTTGTATTTCTGTGTACGGGAATGCATAAGACGTCCTTTTTTTTGCTAGGCCAGATGTACTTTTTAATTATACCATTTTGGGGATTGTACATTGCTTTGATAGTCTTTTATCTAAATTTTTATGGAAGGTTAAACAGCAAAATAAAAAATAAAAAATAGCGGATTGGCACTTTTAATTTTTTTTCCCCCTTCTACGGATGCTACAGACGGGAAAAATATTTTTATAAGTTTGTAGACCAGGCATTTTTTTAACACAGAGATAACTAATGTGTATTTATTTCGCATAATTTTTTTAACTTTTATATGTGTTCTAGGGAAAGGGGGGTGATACCTTTTCTTTTTTTTTTTTTTTCGCTTTTTTTTTTAACTGTAATTATTAAACCCTTTAGGAGTCTTGAACACCAGGGAGTCTGATAACCAATACAATGCATCGCAACATTCCAGCACTTCTATTACAGGCAGCATAGAGCAGTCTGTAATAAAAGATAATGATTTCAATAGTCTCCCGGCTGTCATGGCAATGGATTGACAGCCCCAGATCTTGTTCCGGTGGTTGGCGATTCTCCCCAAAATTGCAGCATCCAATGCAGGAAAACGGCAACTTGGTCAGTTTTAACCGACGTCCAGGGGGAATAATGCCCACTATCAGAATGGGCACTAATTGTGGACATTGCCGCCAGGTCTCTCCTGTATAGAACTCTCCTGAGGAGCTGCCATAATTAAATACCCGACATCCGCTATACTATTATGTTGGGAAAGGCTTTCCCCGACCACTATCATACTGGTCCGGGGCCCAGCCATCTCCAGCTGGCCACGGGCCCTATACCCTGCCGGGCTCGGTTGCACCACCTGCGACCATGATCGTTGCGCCACTGAGTCCAGGGAAGTCGTTAGAGCAGAGGTAGGGCGAACAAAAGAAAATCCTGGGAGACACAGGGAGAAACAAAGAGGGAGGGGGGAGAGACAAGACAGAGAACAAAACAAGTAAAGCATATCAAAGAGTCCCAATGATGCAGGCGGGGGGACCTGGAGACAGGAGCAGAGTCTGTGGAGGGCAGGTACCACCGCTTTGATTGCACAGTCTTTCAAACCGGAGGCGGAGGGGGAGTTAGAGCATCAACCTCCCAATCTTCAAGGGTAGGCAGGGGAATGTCCAAGCAGGTACAGAAGTCCTGCAAATCAGTGTGAGAGTTCAGGGCAGCAGTGCGGCCATTCTTCCTGACAGTGAGGAAGAAGCCCCAGCTGTATGAGGAGCTGTTGATACCACAAGACTGATAGGAGAGGGTGGAGCATTCGCCGTTTCTGGAGGGTGATCCAGGAGAGGTCAGGGTAGAGTTAGAACTTAACACCAAAGTCAAAGTCTCTCTTGGAGCAGGCTTGAGCCATAATAGCCTCCTTGAGCTTTAAAGGGGTTTTCTGGGCAAAAAAATTATTTTTAAAAAAGGTCTGTTAGTGCTAGCAATGGGTTAATAAGTGCACCCAAATACCTTTAGCAGTGTTTTGAGAGATTTCTGTCTTTCTATGTGAGCTCCTGGAATCCTCTGCATTTGTTTACATGGGTAGCTTCCTGCTGTCTTAGCCTACAACTACCATGATGCATTGCAGTTCACTCAGATCCCCCCTCTCACTTCCTGCCTCACAACCCCCGTTTCCCTAGCTAGCCCGCGGACTACTAGCCCTATCTACCTAGCTAACTAACTCAGTCCCCCAACCCCCTCCTCACCCCATCATACTTACCCGTCTTCTCGTCCTGGAGATGACTTTCGGCAGTGCCGCTGTCCCCTCTTCTGCCTGCACCTGGGAACTGGTGCCTGCACAATAGAAGGCTGGCAGAAGCGAAGAGAAGCAGCGGGCCTACCACGAATGTGCAATAGAACACTGTTTCTCTTGGCGTCTGTCGGCATTTTATTGCGCAAGTGCCGGCTCCAGATCCTTTGTGAAGGAAGCAACGCTCAGCAGAAGAAGAAGATGTGGGCATTGGTGAGTATGATGGGGATGGGGGGAGGGGTATGGGTAAATATACATTTTTTTAAAAGGGAGTAAATTAGAAGTTAGGCGGGGGAAGGGGGTTTAGCTTAGTGTTAAAGTTTTAGTTTATGCCTGACAACCCCTTTAAAGTCCTGCATATAGCAGATGAGATCCCACTGTGTTACAGTGATGCCCTTGAGGCAAAGGGCCTTATGCACCCTGTCCAATTTAATGATCAGGCAGTTTGCCTAGGAGCATGTTGAAAATAGCTTCCAGGGTAACTTTTAAGAATCGTTAGCTTTAAGAATCTCAGACTGTGTTGAGACCACGTCATGCATCTAGGAGATATAGGCTTGAGTCTCATCATGGTTAGTTTCCAGAGAGTCCACTCTAACAGCTAGTTGACGCAGGTCAACCTGAATGGCAGCAATTTCCTGCTTAAAGGTGTGCTTGACCTCCCCTGTTAGGAGTTTAAAGTCATGCTTAGTGGGAAGCTGCTTCAGCATGGACTGCCATTGCAGAAAGGGATCTGGAGTAGGCAAGCACTGGGGGTGGGGGGCTGATATGGGACCTGATGGTAGTGTATCCCCGGGGTTCTCCATCCCTGCCAACCCCGCCACAGCCAAAGCATCCAGATGATGGGGTGTCAGGGTAATCCCCAGCAGGGGAGAGAGTATAGAGGATGGACCAGGCTGGAGGAGAGGTGGGGGCCTCCAGAGAAGCAGCAGCATAGAGGGCCTTCTAGGGGAGAGAAAGTCCAGCAGAGGGCTCCTGGGGGCCCAGAGAAAACATGGAGGACTGGTGGGTCATATGGGACAGCAGGGTAGAGACGCTGTATCTTACTTGGAGGCTTGCTCCTTGCCAACACCATGGTGGGGAAGATGGTGCCAATCCAGAACATGGAGAGACCCACAAGATAGCACCTGAACCATTCAGGTTCCAGTTCTGTGGCAGTATTTGGGCAGGAAGGCTGGCGCCAAGTTGGAGAGAGCGGAGCTCTCTGGCTAAGCATCTGTCTCCATCAGCATCCAGGCCACGCCTACTAGAATAGACTTTTTATTAGTGTTTGCTATTACTGTTAATTTTTGTATATTACATGTGATTTTAGTGTGATTGGGTTGGGGTTTGCTATACAGCTGCCAAGAGAAGCAACACTATCACTGCCTTTATTTTATACCCAGTGCTCAATGTGAGAACAGGGAAGACACAAGTAGTGAAAACTGCAACCAGCTTAACCTCTTAATGACACATAACATACTATTACGTTCTGGGTACCTGGTACTTAAAGCAAATGGACGTAATAGTATGTCCGGAGGTTAAGGGGTCTCAGTGTGATGTGACCATCCACCCCCCCCACCCAACATGGATTGCTGCTATGGCTGATTGATTCAGAACGGCCAATAGCAGCTTACTGGCACAAGATCTGATGATTTGTGCCAGCAGGTCACTGGAAAATCGGCGCCCCCCCCCCCCCGATCGCTGCAATTGGTCAGTCTACACAGAACGACCAATTGCAGCCATGCAGGGCAGTGAAAAATAGCAGTCACTACTCCGCTCGCATCACATTAGGATTTGCAAGCAGAGCAGTCACTGTGCTGCCCTAAGCGCTATTACTGTGTGTTACCGCTGCAACTTTGCATACTCACCTGCATCACCATCAATCCTCCTCTGCCATAGACAATCTTCCTCTGCCCATCTTCTTCTGCCACCCTCAAAAATCCTCTGCCACCCTCCATCCATCCATCCCTTCCCTCTCTGCATAGCCTCCCCCCACCTTGCTGGCTGCTGTTTTTTTTTTTTTTTTTTTTTTTAAATTAACCCCTTTCCAACAGTCCTTTTTTGGGGAAACTTTTTTTTTTGTAGTCCCCCCCCTTTTTTTTTACCCTATGCCTGTGACCGCCACTGAGCAATGATGGTATCTGTGCTCAGATTTTTTTGACACAGGCTTTTTTTTGTAGTAAGAATCAGTTGCTATATATATAGCTAGAAGTCTCTCTATTTATATATATAGTAAAATTTTAGCTAGAATGACTGCACAAGCCGTCTTTCTGTGCAGGTCCTGGCGCAGGTTTTATTTTTCTTTATAATAGTAATTAGAATGAGATGCTATATATGTAGTTACATTTTAGAATCAATACTACTTTTATTTTACTGCACAAACCATCTTTTTGTGCAGGTCCTGCAGCCACTGAGTGCTAGTTATTGACATATATGTTACTGATTGCATCAGTGCTCAATTTTTTTAGCGCAGGTTTGTTTGTTTTTTCTAATAGTAGTTAGAATCAGTTGCTATAGATAGAAGTTTATCTCTCTCTCTAGATATACTGTATATACAGGATATATATATTGTGAGTATGTGAACCAGAGGGCGCTGTTGAGCGACCCAGACCCAGGCCAGAAAAGGCTCTCAGCCACGCCTTTATGAGGGTGGCGTGTAACTCCAGAGGACTGGAGTATCCTGCTTGGACAGATAGACGGTCTGTGCCAGGAGGGCTGAGGTCCACCGGGGACTTTTGCTAGAGTTGAGCAGGAGTCAGACTAGGAGATGGTGGACCAACTAAGGACAGAGAGAGACGCTCTGTCCCAGAAGGGCTGGGGTCCACTGGGGTCTGTTGCTGGAGCTGAGCAATAGTCAGGCGAGTTAGAGGCTCAAGGAGTGAGTTAGGCCCTAACTGTGGCATAGGTTTTTTTGTTGTTTTGTTGTGTTGCAGTTAAGCTGAATAAAGATACTTTTATTTTACACTTGGACCATCTGAACGCTATCTTTCCGGCGCCCAGTACCATGAACCACCGCTGTCCGGACCAGGAAAAGCCGCCATTTTGAGTCTAATTCCCCCAAGTTGTCACATATGGTGGAGAAAGCGTGCATAAAGAGATCCACGCAAGTCCTGGAAGACAAGTGGTTTGTGATTGCAGTACTGCTAAGTGTGCATTGTGGCCTACAGCTGGAAGAAATCTGTGATTTCAACTGAAGAAACCCAGGAAGGGGTGAGTGAATTGCAACATAGCAAAGTGTGTGTAAAAACTGGTGAAAGTAAAACTCTGGAAGAGGAATCCAGGGAATGGACTTTGTGTATACTGTGGCACAGAAGTCTATAAAGTGCTTGCTGATGGCAAGAAAATAAGCAATGTGTATAGAAGCTGGATATTGCAAACAGTCTATGTGAAAGGCTATGGTGCCATGTTGGTGTTTTCTGTGGAAGACAGAAGAAAATGCTGGTTGTTGTAGTGCCACATAAGTTAACTGTTTGAATACATGTGACTGCTGAAGATTGCAAAAAAAGTTGCTGCTGGTTGAACCCAAGGTTGCTGTGGAATATTATGTAATCTTGTTAGTAAACCATGGGCAAGAAAAAGAGAATTCCAGCTTGTAAAAAAGCAGAGAAGTTATGCACAGGTTTATTAGTGCAGCAGTCTGAATGCAGAGAGACACAAAACCCGGAACAGATCATGTGGAATGCAAGTAAAGATAAAGGGTTGCATGATGGTGACTCAGTTTTTCTAAAGCACCTCTGTTCTATGAATGAATATGTCCCTGCTGACTGTATGTCTATGACTATGACTATGTCTCATACTGGAGTGCATCAGAGCGCCAAAGATGAAAATATTACGGTGCAGCAGCTTCAAGATGAGATTAAAACCATCAGGTTTATTTATGAAGATGAAATATCTGATTGGAAATGGCAACTTGAGGTATCAAAAAAAGAGAACCTTAAGTTAAAGAAAGAGCTTGAAACTATAAAGAGTTCATATCCTAGTCATTATGAAAATGTGGTACTGGGTTTGCCTGGAATGGACTGTGTCACTAAGAAGAAGTTTGATGAAATGAAATGTGCTCTATCTAATAAAGTTGTACAGAGCGTAGAGCAAAAGCAAGTGCTTGAGAAGCAATTGCAGGATTTAAAGGAGCAGCATGTCCAAGACTCCATTACCAAAGAGAGTGTCATTGAAAAATTAAAAGATGACCTTGAAACTGCTAAACGTGAGAGAAGTGAATTTTTGCAGTGTCAGTCAGAATGTCTGGATGACCAAGTGAGGAAGTGTGAAAAACTTTCGGCTGCATTAATTGACAAAGAAAATGAAATTGCAGAGCTGAGGAAACATGTCTCTGACCAAGAGAGTGACTTTGAATCTGTGGTGCAGACATTGCAGTCAGAGCAAAACTTGCATGCACTAAAGCAGGTTCGCCTAAATAGTGAAATCCATGAATGGCGAAGAAGAGCTGGAGTTCTGGAACAAAGAGAAAGGGAACTCAAAGCTAGAATATGCAGCCTGGAGAGGGCACTGTCAGGATCTTGTGAAGATAAAGAGAAATTGTCTGTTTTGGTGCAAAATAAAGACAAAGAATTGATGGAGATGTCGTCTGTCCATGCTCAGAAAGTGCAAGCCTTACAGGAGAGTCACAAAAAAGTAGAGACTCAACTTCAAGTGATGCAACTAAAAGTCACAGAAGGGGACAGGTTTCAAGCAGAACTGCTAGACAAGGCAAACGGTCTGCAGGTGGAATTGGATAATGTCACAGGGCTTCTTTCTCAAGCAGACAGAAAGTTTATCAAACTTTTCAAAGATTTTTCTACACTAGAATCTCAGCTTCAGGACACTCAGGAACTTTTGCAAGAAGAAACCCGTCAGAAGCTTGACCTTAGTACAAAACTAAAACAAATGGAAGATGAGAAAAATGGTTTCCTTGAGCAACTAGAGGAAGAGGAGATAGCAAAAAGAGATTTGACAAAGCAGATTTCAACACTACAGGCTCAGGCGGTTGATATGAAGAAAAAAATGGAGGATAGTATTGGGTCCTTGGACTCTGTTAAAGAACTAAAGGAAAAGTTGCAAAAGGAGCTAGAAGCTACAAATCAACGGTTTGAGGAGAAGGTTGCTGCTTATGACAAACTTGAGAAGATGAAAATTAGACTGCAGCAGGAACTAGAAGATGTAGGTGTAGATCTTGATCATCAACGTCGGATTGTGTCAAATTTGGAAAGGAAGCAGAAAAAGTTTGATCAGCTGCTTGGTGAAGAGCAGACTCTTTCTGCTAGATATGCAGAAGAACGTGACCGTGCTGAAGCAGAGGCCCTTGAATTGAAGGCCGAGTTAGAGAGGCTCAACAAGCAACTGCACACTGAAATGGAGGATTTGGTTAGCTCCAATGATGAAGTTGAGAAAAACCTGGAATCTATGCAGATATTGTATGAGAACAAAGCTAATGCTTATGACAAGCTGGAAAAGGCCAAGAGAGAATTGGACCTCCAGGTAGAAGACATGAGGATTCAGTTTGAGGGAAACCTGTCTAATTTATCTACTGAGATTGTAGATCTAAAAATGCTTGTTGCTAAACTAAAGGTGCAAGTGAACAAGCAGGAGGAAATCAAGAAACAGCTGGAGTTTCAGATGGATCAAGTGAAGCGTGAGTCAGAAATAAAGTTGGAAGAGCGCACTTTTCAGATTGAACAGTTAAAAACCGAAGTGGAATCTAAAAGAGAAGAATTGGATCGATTGCAGCAGTCTTTATCCAATACTGAACAGTCGGCATCTGCACTATCTTCAAAGCTGGCAGCACTAGAAGCTGAGAAGGATTCGCTGCAGAGCCTGTTAACCTCTAAAGAATCAGAGCTGTTATCCATGAGAAACATGACTCAAGAGAGAGAGTCTTTATTCAACCAAGAGCAAGATAAGAGACCCACTGAGATACGGGACTTGAATGAAAGATTTGACAAAAAGTCTGCAGATGAGCAGAAGCTGTATCTGAATGAGCTGAAGGATAAGCAGTCTTTAATAGATGCTGACCTGACAAATGTTAGAAGAACACGGCAGAATATCCTTGAATTAGGAGACATGGTGGATAAAGAAATGGCATCTACATCTGCTGCCATAGAAGATGCAATGCGACAGATTGAGGAAGATCTGCAAGTTGCAATAGTAAAAACTGAGATGGAGGCTGCTCAGGAAAATGTGGCAATGAAGAAAGTTCCGGAACTGGAATCAGAGATTTCCGCGCTACAGAAGGCGGTAGAATTGAATAAAGCTGCCAGCATAGAGGCAGAGAAAGTAGAACCATTAAGGCAGCCAGAACATGTAATCAAAAAGCATCTGGGTACTGACAGAAAAAACGGTGATGGTGAAAACTTGGTATCCCAGTCCTCCGGTGTTAGCACAGGGAATGAAAATAACTTGAAGAATGTTGAGATGACGATATCACCAGCTCCTGTACTGTCAAAAATTCTTGCAATCTATCACAGTATCGTAACATGCCTCCAGAAAGTTATGCGTATGAGAAAGATGAGGTAAGACTAGAGTGTGGAAATGGTCCTTCTGCTGCCGTGCAGGTGTGGAAGCATTATACAGAAACCATTCCAATATATGATGTGGCAGTTGTTAAAGACATACCAGAAAATGTAGTTCAGCGTGAGCTATTTTGTGAGAGTGTACTGTATGGCCCTTGTGCAGAAGAAGATATTGCGGAACAGAGCTTGTGTATCTCAAACAAAGAGGAGAGCAAGCAGCCTATGTCTCCTAAACTTCTAAGCCTTGTTGGTGATGGCAAAGTTTGCTTTGAGATGAAGGTTACAGAAAAAGTACCCGTGAAACATTTATACTCTAAAGACATTGAGGTGCATGAAGTACATGTTAGTTGGTCTCTGAGCTCCTATGGATTTGTGATAGGTGAAGATGAAGATTCTTACGGCTATTTACTAAAGGGATCAAAGTCATGCAATGGGATGGCTGAAGACTATGGCGAGAAATATGATGAAAATGATATGATCCCATGTATGGCGAATTGTGAAGGTGATGAAGTAAAGCTTGCCTTTGCACAGAATGGCCAGGATCTTGGCGTAGCAGTGAAATTGATGAGAAAACGGAAAATTCGACGGAGCGGAATATGGAAGAAAAGACCGCCAGATTGGGACTTCTGGAGAGACACTGGACAGGCATACTTGGTTGAAGAGGGACTTCATCATAAGATGTCTCGTCCCATTGTAGCTCACCCCATGGGTAGTGAGCTGAGGGGGAGGGTATGTGAGTATGTGAACCAGAGGGCACTGTTGAGCGACCCAGACCCAGGCCAGAAAAGGCTCTCAGCCACGCCTTTATGGGGGTGGCGTGTAACTCCAGAGGACTGGAGTATCCTCCTTGGAGCAGGAGATGGTGGACCCAGCTGGACAGATAGATGGTCTGTGCCAGGAGGGCTGAGGTCCACCGGGGACTTTTGCTAGAGTTGAGCAGGAGTCAGACTAGGAGATGGTGGACCAGCTAAGGACAGAGAGAGATGCTCTGTCCCAAAAGGGCTGGGGTCCACTGAGGTCTGTTGCTGGAGCTGAGCAATTGTCAGGCTAGTTAGGGGCTCAAGGAGTGAGCTAGGCCCTAACTGTGGCATAGGTTTTTTTGTTGTTTTGTTGTGTTGCAGTTAAGCTGAATAAAGCTACTTTTATTTTACACTTGGACCATCTGAACGCTATCTTTCCGGCGCCCAGTACCATGAACCACCGCTGTCCGGACCAGGAAAAGCCGCCATTTTGAGTCTAATTCCCCCAAGTTGTCACAATATATACAATTACATTTTAGTTCCTTCTTTTATTTTGACATCTTGACATCTATACACGTGTTGAAGCATAACATACACCTCACACTTTCACATTTCAATAAATAAAGTTTAAAGAAATAAAGTTGATATACATGTACAAAAATACAGCAAACACAAAAATGTCCCAAAGCTCCCAATCGTCCCAAACAAGGTATTCAGTAGAAGAGGCATATGCCTTACTGGCCTATGAAACTGATACAGCCAGAAAGGGAGAAGAGGAAAATGCTCCATTACTCTATTTTTCCTCTTCCCCCTAATCATCATTATCCAGTGATGAGTGACCCCCAAAGGAGGCGCCCCAGAACAATTGCTGAGGAAATTCTTGAAAGTGCAGAACCAATGTGGACCCCACCCCCTGAAAATTATGAGCCTCAGCCTCCTGACTTTGTGGGCAGGTCAGGAATCCAAAATGAGAGTAAAGGCTTTAGAGAAATCGACTTTTTCAAAGTATTTTTCTCTGATGAGTTTATAGATTTAATGGTGGCCCAAACAAATTTGTATGCCTAACAATTCATAGAACAAAATGCCACCTCTTCATATGCCAGGCCCCATAGGTGGACCCCAGTAAATGCAATAGAGATGAAGATTTTCCGGGGTCTTGTTCTGCATATGGGCATAGTGAAGGAACCACAAATTCGACAGTATTGAAGTACAAACGTCTTGTATAATACTCCAATCTATCGAATAGCCTTGACAAGAACACACTTTGATATTATCCTGAAATTGTTACACTATAATGATAATGTACAGTACCCACCCTGAGATGCCCCAAACTTTGACTGCCTATTCAAAAGTCAGGCCAGTCATTGACCACTTTAATGCCACATTTGCAGTGTCATACATCCCTGATCAGAACATTGCAATAGACGAGTCTCTGATCAGTTTCAAAGGGAGGCTGAAATTCCACCAATACTTGCCCAGTAAGGGGGCATTGTATGGCATTAAAATGTATAAGCTGTGCGAGAGCAGCTCAGGGTACACCCACAAGTTTAGGGTTTATGAAGGAAGGGACACAAGAATTGAGCCCGCAGAGTGCCCCCCAATCCTAGGAGTTAGTGGGAAAATAGTGTGGGATTTGCTGCACCCACTGCTGGATCAGGGTTATAATCTATACACCAGCATTCCACTACTTAGTTGCCTCAGTTCCAGAGGAACTGCAGCGTGTGGGACAATGTGCAGAAATCAATGAGGCCTCCCTAGGACACAGATTGCACAGCCCCTCAGATGGAGTGAGAGTAGGGTGGTCTGCCTTGTATTGATCACAATTCATAGCAACGGCAGCACCCTTGTCCCTCTGCGTGGTACCAGTACCATTACCCCCAAGCCAGACTGCATCCTGGCATACAATAATTACATGGGAGTGGTTGATCTATCTGATCTGGTCCTGAAGTCGCACAGTGCCATATGACAAACAAGAATGTGGTTCAAAAAGCTGGCTGTGCACATTGTATAGATGGCACTGTTTAATGCTTACGTGCTATCACAATAAGACATGGTTTTGCTGGAGTTTCAGGTGGAAGTTATCAATGCTCTGATATTTGGGGACCAGGATGGGCAGGGCCCCAGTACTTATGGAAATGAAGGTGCCCATGTTGTACCAGGGCAACATTTTCTCAGTGAAGTCCCACAAACTGCAATAAGGGAAGACCCCAAAAAGGTGCAGATTGTGTTTCAAAAGGGGGATAAGGAAAGACACGATTTATCAGTGTGACACATGCCCTGAAAAACCTTGCCTGTGCATGAAGGAGTGCTTCAGACTGTACCACACATGGATTATTAATTTTTTAAATTTATTTTCCATTGTATATCACTTCCGTACACCGTGATGTACTCCATAAAGAGTATCCTTTGTTATGAAGTAATTTCTGGAAAATAAATTGTCATACCAGGGGGTTACCCCTTGATAAATTTTTGAACAGGTGTAATTTCCAAACTGAGGTAATTTGTTGGTGGTTTCCACTGTTCTGGTACTTCAGAGGCTCATGTGACATTGTACCTGAAAACTATTACAGCAATATCAGTCCTCCAAGTATTTTTCTGTCCCTTCTCAGTCCCACTGTGTGACCATACAGCAGTTTACATCCACATGTGGGGAATTTCTTTAGTCTTTAATTTAGGAGAAATTGCTTAACAAATCGTGGATGCTTTTTTTCCTTTAACTCCTTGTGAACATGAAAAATTTGGGGCTAAAGTGACATTTTATTAGAAAAACAGTAATTTTTAATTTTCACATCTCAATGGTTAAAAATTCAGTGAAACTCCTGTAGGGTCAAAGTGCTCCTATACTCCTTGATAAATTCATGAGGAGTCTAGTTTTCAAAATGGAAGCGGGGGCTTCCACTGTTTTGGCACATTGGGGGCTCTGCAAATGGAATATGGTTCTTGAAAACTATACCAACAAAATCTGCCTCCAAAATCCAATTAGCGCTATTTCTGTTCTGAGAACTACCATGCGCCCATACATCAGTGTACCAGCACCAAATGGGATATTGCCGTGTTCAGGAAAATTGCTTAAGAAAATGTGGGGTACAATTTCTCCCTTAACCCCTTGTGAAGTAATTTTTTCATTTTCATGTCATGGTAAAAAAAAATCTGTGATGTAATGTCAAAGTGCTCACTATACCCCTTGATTAATTCCTTGAGAGATCTAGTTTCCAAATTGGGGTCATTTTTTTTTGGGGGGGGGGGTTCAGTGTTCTGGCACTTCAGGGACTCTGCAAATGCAACATGGTACCTGAAACAGATTCCAGCAAAATCTACCCTCCAAAATCCCTAAATTCTAGGGCTAAATTAATATATTAGTAACAGAAATTGAAAAGTGTAAATTTGACCTCCATTTTGTTTTAATTACTGTGAAATGTCGAAAGGGCTAAGGGCTAACTTTCTAAATTCTGTTTTGAATTCTTTCTGGAGTCCAGTTTTGAGAATGAGGTAATTTATGAGGGATTTTATCAGATAGACATTTCAAGACCCCTTCAGAACTGAACTGGTCCCTTGAAAAATCTGTTTTGAAATATTCTTTAAAATTTGGAAAATTACTGCTTGACTTAATATCTGAAAAGCATGAAATGGTGATTAAAGTTTGATTGCAACATAAAGCAGAGATATGGTAAGTTATATTTATGAAGTAATTTGCATAGTATGACATATCGACCAACATTTATCACTGACTCAAAGTATAATGTGTCACAAAAAAACAATCTCAGAATCACTTTGGTAACTTAAAGCATCTCAAAGTTATTACCACATAAAGTGACACAAGTCAGATTTGAAAAATGAGGCCTGGTCCTTAAGGTAGTTTTAGGTTGTGTCCTTAAGGGGTTAAATCTGTGCTGTAAATACATATAGGTATGGGTTCAAAGGAGAATCACTCAACATAAATTAAGCTGATCTGTCAGCTGAATATACGGCCCTCTCCATGGGTGATGGACTAACTGCTATGCATATATAGCAACCTGTCAATCACTGCAGTGAGGAGCTGTGAGGAACATTCCTATCATGTATTCTTATAATGTTCCTATTAGTACATTTTTTGGTGCCAGTTTTATGTAAAGGAGTACAGAACCTTACATAGGGCAGCACATTCATCTGTCAGATCTACTTTAAAATTATTAAAGTATTTTGCTTCTGGCCACCTAATGAGCAGGGAATTATAGAATGGCTCTATTCAAGAGAATGAGGTAAGTGAATGCCCCCACATACTTAGCTTATTTGTTGTGAACTTGTTGTCGGTGTGGTGACACCTAAAATAGATTACATAGTCCTTTGTAATCAGAACAAAATGGTGAACTTCATTAACCAGCTATATTAATGGGTCAACTTCTCTGCTACAAGTAAAGAATCTTCACTTTAAGTACTGTATGCATGTTTCAAGACACATAATTGTTGCATTAAAACCTTGTAATATATTGCTGAGAAACTACAAAGCTACACCTTAGGGTTTAATTTTATTTATAATTTCATGATAGATGAAATGCACTATGGCTCCAACTGATCCATAATTATAGTTTTCTCAAAAGTTTATGAATCTGCGAAATACACAGAAGTAAATTGTGAGCTTTTCATTTTCATTTTAAAGTTATGTTGTAAACATTTATATTTACTCATAAGTAATAAAGATATAGTAACAGAGGAACAAAGATACTAGTAATTGTATACTTTAGTTTAATTGTGTCATTTTGTGTCATCATAAAACTGAAAACATGTATGCCATGTCATTGATATATGCTTGTAGCATCTCCCCCCCCCCCCCCACACACACACACATACAGTCTGTGCTCTTGTAGATCTTAGGGTTGTTGTACATAGAGATTTAAAAAAAAAACAAAAAAAAAAAAACAAATGCCACTGCAGTTTTTGATGTAATGTTTGAGGTTAAAGTCCCACGTTGTGAAAACTCTGTGTTTGACAGTGCCTGCAAAATGAATGGGATTCTGGTTATTTCCATCCATACATTGCACAAAAAAATCCTCAGCGTAAAAACTGTGTTTTCAAAAATGAATTTTTGAAAATCACAGCATGTCAATTCCCTTCCGTCCCACCAGCAGCACAATACTGGGGTATATCTGCCCCTGTGTGCTGGTTGGACAGAATGGAATTTTTAATGAACAATAAATGGTTAACAATAACCCCTCCCCCTCCTCAATATAAGGAAGGAAGTACCAACCCCCCAGCGTGTTTTTTTTCTGTCCTGTGTGGGTTGACAGCTTGGGGGAAGGTCTTTTTCCTTCCCTGTATGGTGTCTCAGGTTTCTATAGCCTGCAGCAATTACCCCTCCTAGCTCCTGCTTGTCTTGCAGTGAAGATCTTATGCTCCTCAGCGTTTTCTCTTGCGGGGGTTATTTTATGTTGTGCAACGCTGGGTTTGTGTCCTCAGCCTCTTTCCTGGTTCCTGCGCTTCTGTTTGTGTCTGGCTCCCCTGTAGGGCGCCAGAGCTGCTGCGTGATGACATCATCGCACTTCTGTGTGATAATGTCACCCTCTCCTTGCCCCCACCCTTGTTAAAGGGAAAGTTCCCTGGAATTTGCTTTTTGCTGAGGAGGCAGTTTTAAAGTTCTGTTTCCTTTTTTCTTCTTTCTTCCACTGGAAGATTTTGCAGGTTTTCTCTTTTCTGAAAAAAAAAAAAAAAAAAAAGTGGAATGTGGGTGGCGACTTTGCAGCAAGAAGTAGGAGTAGTCTCTCCTTTATAAGGTTGCTGCTCACTGACCTCTGCCTCTTTGTTATTTGACAGAGAGCAGGCATGCTGTGCTTTTGTATTCAGTTCAACAAACAGTTTGTTGTACTATTTTTATTTTTATTATTATCTGGTTCCTTACTTCTGAGCTAAGGTAATGTAATCCTCCTTTATTTGTATTTGTTGCAAAAAGGGTTAGGCTAACTTATCTTGTGTTTGTTTCAGATGTCTGGCTCAGCGTCTGGTGAGGGTGAATCTTTCAGATGTAAGTCTTCATCCAAACACAAACATCTGACTTGCCAATCCTGTGAAATTCCCTTGCCTGACGGCTATGAATTTAATACGTGCCGCCACTGCCCAAAGGAATCCTCTGGAGAGCCATATATCAGGGATGTAGTCATTTGGGTCAAGGAGTATGTTCAGGACACCATGAAGGACTTGAAAGAGTCCTTAACCCATTCATCCAAATGTCCCAGACGCAGTGAGCCATCCGATACTATTATGCGATCTGATAAGGAATTCAAGATCGTGGATCAGACCAATTCCTCTGAAAATTCAGACATCCATATAGAGAAATCGCTGTTTCCCCTGGAAAAGATGCAGAGATTATTAAAGTCCATCAGGTCAAGGGACCATGATGTTGACCAAGGGTAAGCCTCCTGTTCCACCTCTAGGGGGCCTAGGGCCTTCAAAGTGGATGACATACTCCAAAGAGTTATGTCCACCGAGTGGAAATGCCAGGAGAAGTCCTTTGTATTATCTAAGAGATTTAAAACTCTCGTCCCAATATCTGAGGTCCAGTTCAGGTCTTGGGGTCCTCCGCCTAAAGTGGACATGGTGGTTGCCAAGTTATCCAGGTGTACACTAGTACCCTCTGAAGGTGGGTCTAATCTTCAGGATCCCATGGACCGCCGGGCAGAAAGTTCCCTACGGAAAGCATATACGACTTCTTCTGCGCAGTGCGCTGTGGCTATAAGCTACTAGTGAAGTAGCTAGAAAGCTGTGTTCAAGCCTATCTTCTTTGAAGAAGGATATTGATTCTGGAGTCTCCCGGGAAGATCTATTGTCCTCCTTGAAGTGTATAGCCCTTGAGGCAGATTACCTCAACGAAGTCTCTCTCCATCAGGCCAGATTATCTTCTAAAGCTATGGGACTGATGACTGCGGCCCATTGCCCACTATAGTTGAAGCCCTGGATGGCAGACAACACCTCAAAAATTTATATTTGTGGTTTGCCATATGAATTGGGTAGATTATTCGGGCAGGAGCTCGATAAGATTATGGAAGGACTAGCAGACACAATAGGCAAATCCCTTCCGCAATCCTTTTGTAGGTGGGGCAGACGATGTCGTAGAGGACAGTCTCCACAGAGACCTCCACCTTCTGGAGGCGAAATACGTGGACATTCCAGGGTCCAGAGAGGAAACCCCAGCCGTCGCTTTACCAGTGATGACAGGAAGATCAGAAAGCCAGATTTCTGACAATTACCTGCTTCCTTCTCCAAGACATGAAGTTCCTGTGGGGGACGTCTTTCCTTTTTTCTAGAGGTCTGGGAAAAAAGTGTATCAGATTTATGAGTCTTGGAGATAATTCGGTCCGGTTACGGCATAGATCTTTCTGTGCCTCCCCAGGACAGGTTTATTCAGACCACTCGCCTCCCTGCAGTCCGTCAAAATGCTCTGGAGTCCTCAGTACAGAACTATATAAGAAAGCACGTCTTGGAAGAGGTTCCAACTCAGTGTCAAGGGTCTGGGATTTATTCTCCAGTCTTTCTGGTTCCAAAACCCTCAGGAGACTGGAGAATGATAATAGACCTACGATATCTCAAGAGAGCCATCAGGAAAAGAAAATCCTGCATATAAACAATGAGGTCTGTGATATCCATTCTCCAGCAAAGAGACTTCATGGCCACTCTGGATCTAAAGGAAGCTTATTTCCACGTCCCAATTCTTCCTACTCACAGGAAATACCTGAGGATTGCGGTGGTCGTAAAAGGTCGGTTAAGACACCTCCAGTTCACCTCACTTCCATTCGGAATAATAAGCACCTTATGTGTTTACCAAAATGGCTTCCATGGTAGCGGCATCTCTGAGAACCCAGAAGATCTCGATTGTTCCCTATTTGGACGACTGGCTGTTAATAGATTCCTCAAGAGAAGGCCTACTACAGCATCTATCCATCATGATAAATTTCCTCCAACAATTGGGGTGGATTATAAATTGGGAAAAGTCCCAATATTACCAGTAACCTAGAAAACATTTCTAGGGTTCATACTCGATTCAGGCCTAATGAAAATATCTCTTCCTCCCTCCAGAAGGGAAAGAATCATCAAGGCCGCAAAATTCCTGCTGGTCCCTCGGCCAATCACCATCAGGACAGGCATGAAAGTATTGGGATGGATGTCATCAGCTGCAGAAGCAGTCCCTTGGGCGTTATGGCATATTCGCCCACTGCAGAGAGAAGTCCTATCAGACTAGAATAACAAAACCAGCGGTCTAGACAGAAGTTTTTTCCTGTCTCAGGAAGCCTGCTCATCCCTCAAGTTGTGGATTCGGCTAAAAAACAGAAAGTCCACTGTCCAACCTCGCTGGACCCTGTTGACTACAGATGCATCACTCACAGATTGGGGTGTCCACCTGAATGACATTCCGCCCTAACGGCAATGAAATTCCCTCGAGAAGATGATGTCATCCAATTGGAGAGAACTCCGAGCAGTACGACTAGCAGTGCTTCACTTTGCCGACCAGTTGAAGGACAAGGCAGTCCATGTAAGATCGGACAATATGACAACCGTCCTTTATTTAACCCCTTAAGGACCCAGCCCAAAAGTGCGTTAAGGACCAGGCCTCGTTTTTCAAAACTGACATGTGTCAATTTATATGGCAACAACTTTGAGACGTCTTAACTTACACAAGTGATTTTGAGATTGTTTTTTCGTGACACATTGTACTTCATGTTAGTGGTAAACACTAATGAATATTTTTGTATTTATTTATACAAAAATAGGAAATTTGATGGAAATTTGGAAAAAAATCGCAATTTTCAAAATGTGAAATGCTCTGCTTTTCAGATAGATAGTCATACCACCCAAATACATTAATACATATTATCTACCATATCTCTGCTTTATATCGGCATCATCTTTTAATCGTCCTTTAATTTATTTTGGATGTTAGAAGGCTTACAAGTGTAACAGCGATTTTGCAGATTTACAAGAAAATTTCCCAAACTAATTTTTTAGGGACCACTTCAGTTCTGAAGAGGATTATAATGGCCTATATATTAGAAACCCCCATAAAACACCCCATTTTCAAAACTGCACCCCTCAAATAATTCAAAATAATATTTGGGAAGTTTGTTAACCCTTTAAGCATTTCACTGGAATTAAAACAATATGGAGGTGAAATTTAGACATTTAATTTTTTCCCACTAATTCCTTAATTTAGCCCTAAAATTAACACATTCACAAAGGGTTAAAGGAAAAAATGCATCTCACAGTTTGTTATGCAATTTCTCCCGAGCATGGAAATACCCCACAAGTGGGTGTAAACTGATGTTTGGGCGAATGGCAGCGCACGGAAGGGAAGGAGTGACACTGGGCGTTTGAAAAGCAGATTTTGCTGGAATAGTTTTCAGGTGCCATGTCTCATTTGCAAAGCCCCTAGAGTACCAATACAAAGGAAAACCCCAAAAAGTGACCCCATTTTGCAAACTACACCCCTCACAGAATTCATATAGGGGTATAGTGAGCATTTTGACCTTACAGTCGTTTCACAGATTTTGCTAACACTGGGATGTATAAATGAAACATTACTAAAATGTCACTTTATCCCCAAAGTTTTCATTTTCACAATGGGTTAAAGGAGAAAAAGCACCCCACAGTTTGCAAAATAATTGCTCCTAAACAAAGCAATAGCCCATATGTGGTCGTAATCTGCTGTATGGGTACATGGCAGGGCTCAGAATGGAAAGAGCGCTATTTAGCTTTTGGAGAGCAGATTTTGCTGGAATAGTTTTCAGGTGCCATGTCGCATTTGCAGAGCCCCCAAAGTACCAATACAGTGGAAACCACCTAAAAGTGACCCCATTTTGGAAACTACACCCCTCACAGAACATATCAAGGGGTATAGTGAGCATTTTGACCCTACAGCTGTTTCACAGATTTTATTAACATTGGGACATTAAAATGAAAAATTACTTTTTTTCCAATAAACCGTCAATTTAGCCCCAAAATCTTCATTTTCACAAGAGGACAAAGGAGAAAAAGCTCCCCAAAGTTCGTTACACAATTTCTCCTGAACACAGAAATGCCCCATATGTGGTTGTAATCTGCTGCATGGGTAAATGGCAGGGCTCAAAATGGAAAGAGCGCTATTTAGCTTTTGGAGGGCAGATTTTGCTAGAATAGTTTTCGGATGCCATGTCGCATTTGCAGAGCCCCTAAAATACCAATATAATACAAACCCCCAAAAAGTGACCCCATTTTGGAAACTACACCCCTTATAGAATTTATCTAGGGGTATGGTGAACATTTTGACCTCACAGCCGTTTCACAGATTTTATTTAAAATTGGGACATTAAAATGAAAAATTACTTTTTTTCCAATAAACCGTCAATTTAGCCCCAAATTTTTCATTTTCACAAGAGGACAAAGGAGAAAAAGCACCCCAAAGTTCGTTACACAATTTCTCCTGAACACAGAAATGCCCCATATGTGGTTGTAATCTGCTGCATGGGTAAATGGCAGGGCTCAAAATGGAAAGAGCGCTATTTAGCTTTTGGAGGGCAGATTTTGCTGGAATAGTTTTTGGATGCCATGTCGCATTTGCAGAACCCCTAAAGTACCAATATAATGGAAACCTCTCAAAAGTGACCCCATTTTAGAAACTACACCCCTCAAGGAATGTATCAAGGGGTATTATCATTTAGAGCCTAAAAATGCTTCCCAAAAATTAATGTACAAAGTGAAAATTAAAGTTTTTAAAGAAATATCCAATTTCAGTGCCTAATACGTTGCGGCCACTTTGTGGCATCAGAGACATGAACTCCTAAAACTATTAAGTGGGCTATCCCGGGGACAAAAAAATTATATATGTGGGTATAAACTGCTGCTTGGGCACACAGCAGGGCTCAGAAGGGAAGGAGCACTGTGGTTTTTTTTAGCTTTTGGAGTACAGATTTAGAGGGACTTTCTGGTCGCCATGATATTTTTGCAGAGCCCTGGAGGTGCCAGTAAATTGGAATTCCCCAAGAAGTGACCCCCATTTTGTAGGGGCAATTTTAGGGTCTCTGCAAATGTGACATGGCGTCCAAAATAACAACAATCTAAATATGCGCTCCAAAAGCACATAGTGCTCCTTCACATTTGCACCCTGCTGTGTGCCCAAATGACAGTTTATGCCCACACGTATGACACTGGTGTACCCAGGATAACGTACTTAACAATGCCATATGTGGGTATAAACTGCTGTTTGGGCACAGCCAGGCACAGAAGGGTAAGAGCGCTATTTTAGTTTTTAGAGCACAGTTTGCTTTTTGGACACGATGCCACTTTTGCAGAGACCATGAATTGTCAGTAAAGTGGAATCCGCAGACATGTCACCCCATTTTGGAAACTATACCCTTTAACGGATTTATCAAGTGGGGTAGCGAGCATTATTAACCCTTAAGTGTTGCATTCTTTTAATTTCCAAAAATGAATGCGCAGCTGATAATGAAAAGTTAAAAATGAAATTTTTCTATAGATACGCCATTTCAGTGCCCGATATGTTGTGCCCAGCTTATGTCTGCACAGACACACACTCCAAAAACTGGTGAGCGGGGATCCCGGGCACAACAGCTTTTGGAGTGTTCATCTCTGATACAAGCCGGGCATAACATATTACGCACTGAAATGATGTATTCCTGGAATAATTGTCATTTTCACCTTTCATCATCAGCTGCGTATTCATTTACGGATAGTAAATTATAGCAACACTTGGGGGTTAAAAATGCTCACTGTACCCCTGGATAAATTCCTTCAGGGGTGCAGTTTCCAAAATGGGGTGACATGTCAGGGGATTCCACTATACTGGCATTTCAGCTCTGCAAAAGTGCAATGGCGTCCAAAAACCAAACCGTCCAAGTCTGTGCTCCAAAAACCAAATAGCGCTCCTTCCCTTCTGTGCCCGGCTGTGCCCAAACAGGAGTTTATACCCATATATGACATTAAGTACCTTATCCTGGGTACACCAGTGTCATACATGTGGGTATAAACTGCGGTTTGGGCACACAGCTGGGCACAGAAGGGAAGGAGCGCTATGTGGCTTTTGGAGCGCAGATTCAGATGTTTGGGACCTGGATGCCATGTCACGTTTGCAGAGCCTCTAAAGTACCAGTAAAGTGGAATCCCCTAGGGAATGACCCCATTTTGAAAACTGCACCCCTCAAAGAATTTATCAAGGGGTGTAACGAGCATTAGTATCCCAGACGTGACTGCACAGCGGATGGGGGAAAGTGAATGAATATGTAATCTGTGCGTAGTACATTGGGTACACTAAATTCCCTACTATTTCCCCACTAGTTCCTATTATTGGGAAGGTCACTCTGGGTGTCATTTCTGGTTTATTGTCCCTCGGAAGCTCTAAATCTGGGGTGTACCCTAATATATGCTCGCACAGCTTATACATTCCCTTCCTGCTGCAGCCAGTGATTCTCTAATGATTTGGCGATTTTTGGGGTTTTTGTCTTCACATTGTACGAGCTATATTTTCTTTATTTCTCTGGTGATGTAGCCATATGAGGGCTTGTTGTTTGCAGGGTGAGATGTATTTTTTAATGACATCATTTTTAGGTGCTTACAACTTATTAAATACATTTTATTAACTCTTTCTTGGTGGATTAAAAAACAACCCCATCAATTCTGGCACTGCGTTTTATCTTTTAAATTTTTCACCATGTAGCGTAGAGCATAAGTAACATGTTATCTTTATTCTGCGGGTCGGTACGATTACGGCGATACCTCATTTATACTGTTTTTTTATGCAATACCAATTTTGCAGAACAAAAACCCATTTGGGGACATAAATCAATTTTTTTTGCATTGCCATCTTCTAAGATGCGTAGCATTTTTATTTTTCAGTTTAGAGAGTTGGTTTAGGGCTTCTTTTTTGCGGGACAACCTGTGCTTTTTATTGGTACTGTTTTGGGGTACATATGACTTTTTGATCACTTTTTATGGCATATTTTGTAAGGTGAGATGGCGAAAAATCGTTACATTTGGCGGTTTTTTTCCGGTTTTTTTTCCCCGACTTTCACCGTGTACATTAAATATGGTTTCAGTTTTATTGTACAGGTTGTTACGGACGCAACGATACCAAATATGTATTGTTTTTATTAATTTTTAGGTTTATTTTTTATATAATTCATTTTATATAGGAAAAGGGAATTTTGGGGGCTTTATTCTTTTATTAATTTTTTTCACATACTTTATTATTTTTTTTTTAACTTTTTTTAACTTTTTCTTGTGTCCCATTAGGACACCTGAGCCAGAGATGCTTTGATCTCTGGCTCAGTACTATAGACTGCAAGACACGAGCATACACGTGTCTTGCAGCCTATACTGGAAGTCAGCGCTATGGAAACACAGCGCTGACTTCCTGAGGTCTCGGCAGGATCAACCAGGGACACAGGCCTAAATGTTTCTGGCTCAGGGACAGGTCGCAGCAGAGTAAGGGGGCGTGGCAGCAGGGGTCAGTTACAGAGGCCTGAGCTCCTAGTGTCAAGTAGCGGTCGTGCCTTGACCAGCAACCCAACGGTTGTAGACTGGTTGACTCGGTCATCCAATTCATCCCAAGTCACATCAGACACCCCCAGCCAAGAGTCGGTGGGTTCGTCAGACACAACCCTTAGTTGGCATGGCCCGGCAGCAGGCCCTGTGCCCTCACCTGTCCTCAAACTGTCTCTGTCCTTTTCTGTTCCCTCAGCTAGAGAAGTACTTTATGCTGTGTACTTTATATAGCACCATTAATTCCATGGTGCTTTACATTTGAGGGTTAACATACGGTACACAAGAAATACAAAACAGATAATACTAACAGTGACCAACTGGTACAGTGGGATACAGGGCCCTGCCCGCAAGGGCTTACAATCTATGAGGGAAGAGAGATAGAGACAGAAGGTGGGGGTAGAGGCTGTTCAGGTGGTGGTATGGAGACAGTAGTGTTATTGGAGGTTGTAGGCCTTCCTGATTAGGTGAGTCTTCAGGGCCTTCTTGAAGCTTGTGATTGTGGGGGTCAGTCTTATGTGTCTTGGTAATGAGTTCCAGAGTATGGTGGATGCATGGGAGAAATCTTTGAGACGCTTGTGTGAAGAGCGGATAAGAGCAGAGCGGAGTAGGAGGTCTATGGAGGATCGAAGGTTACGTGCGGGCAGGTAACGAGAGATTAGGTTGGAGATATATGGAGGGGACAGGTTGTGGATGGCTTTGTATGTCAGCGTTAGTAATCTGAACTTTATTCACTGGGCAACAGGTAGCCAGTGAAGGGATTGGCAGAGGGGAGCAACCGATGAAGAACAGGGGGAGAGGTGTATTAAGCGAGTGGTGCAATTTAAGGTGGACTGGAGGGGGGCGAGAGTATTTGCTGGGAGGCCATGGAGAAGGGTGTTACAGTAGTCTAAGCGGAAGATTATGAGGGCATGGACTAGCATCCTTGTAGTTTCAGGGGTGAGGAAGGAGCGAATTCGATGGATGTTCTTGAGTTGGAGGAGGCAGGAGGTGTTGAGGGTTTGGATGTGTGGCTTGAAGGATAGGTCAGAGTCAGGGCCGGTGTTAGAAGGGAGAAAAATGGGCAATTGCCCATGGCCCCATCCTCAAAGGGGCCCCCAGGATCCCGAGCATCAGTGGCGTGATGACGTCACTGCATCGCGCCACCTGTGCCGCTACTAGAGGGAGAATCCTCGGCTGCTCCACTCACCGTGGGAGCGCAGTAAGGTAAGTAAAAGATTTATTGTTTTCTGGTAAGGGAAAGGGATGTGATAAGGGGGCAAAGTATTATTTATATTGGGGACTAATATTTATAGAGGGGAACTATTAAACATAAGGGGGGCTATTGTAAGGGTGGAGTACTATATATATAAGAGGGGTGGTTGTTACTGTTTTGGGGGCAGAAAGGGGGCGTTATTAAAGGGGCTTCCACTGGAAATATGATGGCGTTGTTGGTATATCAGCATTTGGGGCCCCGCTTTTAATTTAGCCCAGTGCCACAGTTTGTCTAAAACTGGCCCTGATCAGAGTCTAAGATTATCCCAAGGCAGCAGACTCATGGGACTGGGGTAAGTGTAGAGGACAGTCAGCAACTACTGTTCAGCCAAGATCTGGAGGAGACATCTGCCGCTTCCTCCGGTAGGCAGGCAAGTTGTGATGAGGAGAGCGGCGTGGGAGCTGGTGTTGAGGAGGACATCAGTGACCTGCAGACAGTAGTGTATGAAGATGTAGCCGATCGTAATTGGGAGCCGAGTGACGAAGGGGCTTCATCATCATCAGGAGAAGAGGGTTGCAGCTTGCGCATGAGGCAGCGGGGGAGTCAGCAGGGTGGCAGCAGTCGGTGGTGTGGCAGTTTTTTGTAAAGCCGCCGGGGGAGGTGAACATGGCCATATGTTCAATCTGTGGGCAGAAGGTGAAGCATGGCCAGCATGCCAATGTTGGCACCATAGGCCTGCGTCAACATATGCAGCGTCACCATAAAGTGGCCTGGGAAAGCCGTGGCTCCAATGTGGTGGTCCAGCCTGCAACCGCTGCAGCACCCAGTGGCATGCACCCCATTTCAGGCAGTCAAGGCTCCACCACCTCAGCTGAAGGAAGCTGTGTGTCCTTCCCATCATCTGCTGGTCGTAATGCACCTGCTCCTCCTCCTCCTCCTATTCAATAATTGCATCAGCAATCCATCACAGAAGCGATTTCGAAGAGACAGTATGCGTGCACTCATCCAATGGTGCAGAAGCTGAACGTGCTTCTGTCCAAGTTGCTGGTGCTGCAGTCCCTCCCTTTCCAAGTGGTGGACTCTGCACCTTTCAGAGAACTGATAGCTTATGCCGACCCAAGGTGGAGGGTCCCAAGCCGTCATTTCTTTGTCAAAAAGGCAGTACCAGCCCTGCACAAATATGTAGAACAGAAGGTGGGCCAGTCCTTGAGCCTGTCGGTGTCTGCCAAAGTGCATGGCAGTGCCGATGTGTGGAGCTGTAACTACGGTCAAGGACAATATATGTCCTTTACGGCATATTGGGTGAATGTGGTTCCTGCCCAGACACACCAGCAACTTGGCCAGGTGGCGCAGCTTCCGCCTCCAAGTTCTCACTCCGTTGGTCCTGCAACAATGTCTGCCTCATCCTCCACTGTGTCCTCAGCCTCCACTGCAGGGACAAGTCACAGTGCTCCTCCAGCATACCACATGTGCAGGGCACGGCAGTGTCACGCTGTTCTACATCTCGTTTGCCTGGGTGAACAGAGTCACATAGGGATGGAACTGCTCTGTGTCCTTCATCAAGAAATCGAATCCTGGCTTTCTTTGTGACAACTCAAAACCAGAACCATAGTGACTGACAACGGGAAGAACATGGTGTCGGCGCTGCATCAAGGAGGGCTGAGCCATGCGCCCTGCATGGCGCACGTGTAGTCAAGCGTTTCCTTAAGTGTCCCATCTATCTGCAAGACATCCTAAAAATGTCAAGGAAACTTTACATGCACTTCAGCCACTCATACACCGCCAAGCACACCCTCCTTGAGCTGCAGTGGCAGAACGGCCTCCTACAACATAGGCTGATATGCGATGTTTCCACCCGTTGGAATTCAACCCTCCATATGTTGGATCGACTATATGAACAGAGAAAAGCCATAAATATTTTCTTTATGATCCAAGCGGACAGAGGTACTCCCATGTGTACAGTTGTGCTAAAAAGTTTACATACCCTGGCAGATTTTTTTGTTTTTTTGGCCTTTTTTCAGAGAATACGAATGATAACACAAAACTTTTTTCTCTGCTCATGGTTAGTGGTTGGTTGAAGCGATTTATTGTCAAACTTCTGTGTTTTCTCTTTTTAAATCATAATGACAACCAAAAACATCAAACTGACCCTGTTCAAAAGTTCACATACCCCAGTTCTTAATACTGTATATTGCCCCCTCTAACATCAATGACAGCTTGAAGTCTTTTGTGGTAGTTGTGGATGAGGCTCTTTATTTTCTCAGATGGTAAAACTGCCCATTCTTCTTGGCAAAATGTCTCCAGTTCCTGTAAATTCCTGGGCTGTCTTGCATGTACTGCGCGCTTGAGATCTCCCCAGAGTGGCTCAATGATATTGTGGTCTTCTGCTGTAGCCAGTGACAGGTCGACTTGGCCTTGTGTTTTGGATCGTTGTCGTGTTGGAACGTCCACGTACGTTCCATGCGCAGTTTCCTGGCTGATGAGTGCAAATTTGCCTCCAGTATTTGCTGATAACATGTTTTCTGTTCCTTTAGCACAACTGTAACTTTAACGTTAGCCAGTGGCAGCTCATGCGTGACTCCTGCTGTTTGCTTGTTTCCTTTGAGGAGACCACTTTGTTAGTCAGTCGCCAGATTAACGTCATTCCACTGATTCACATCCTGGAAAAGATGCTTTTCAATCTGGCTGGTCAGGGGACTGGAGATGTGGCGTCTACATCTCAAGGCCACATGAGCCCTGTGGGGGCTGAACTGGAGGAAGAGGATGAGGAGGACATTGGAGCACAAACAATGTGTCGCCAAATGGGTGGAGAGGAGGAGCAGGAGCAACCAGAACAGCCAGAGGGAGATGAGGAGGATGAGGCAGATGACCCAGACACACCGTGGCAGTATGCAGGGGAGATGGATGCAGGGAGTCCCTTGGAGTCACAAATGGTCCGATGCATGCTGACTTCCTTGCGCAGTGACAGACGAATTGTCACCATTCAGCAGAGGGATGACTACTGGCTCTCCACCATGTTAGACCCTTCCTTTTTTACACCCACTCAGAGGGAGGACAAACTGAACTACTATAGAGACATGCTATGTAGCAAATTGGTCACTGCCTATCTGTGCCATCGTCCATCCTCTCACATGTCTGACTGGGGGGGCCCTGAGTGCTCAACTTGCACTGACATGGCAGCTGTGGGAGGGGGTGGGGGTGGCAGGAGCAGAATCGGTTCCATCAGCACAATGGGAAAAAAATGGCGAATATGGTCCTCCTTAGGGGTTTAGACACTAATAAACACCTTTAAATAAGTGATAACTGCTAAGAATTATTGAATTATAGAATTATTATTGATAATACTGCAACTTTATACTGGTAACAAAATGGCGAATATGGTCGTTATGTCTTTCCCCACGTTAAAGGCGTTTATTACAGATAAGTACATATATTATTGGATGATAATTCAGTTTTCTTTGGCACAGTAGTACTGACAAATGTAATGTTATGCTGTGGAAGAACAGTGAATAAGCCCCTTATAATAAATGCCTTTAAAAATGCGTTTTTTACAGATACGTGCAGATATTATTGGATGATAATTCAGCTTTCTTTGGCACAATAATACTGACAAATGTAATGTTATGCTGTGGAAGAACAGTGAATAAGCCCCTTATAATAAACACCTTTAAAAAGAGGTTTTTACAGATACGTGCAGATATTATTGGATGATAATTAAGTTTTCTTTGGCACAATAGTACTGACAAATGTAATATTATGCTGTGGAAGTACAGTGAATAAGCCCCTTATAATAAACGCCTTTACAAAGGTGTTTTTTACAGATACATGCAGATATTAATGTATGATAATTCACTGTTTTTTGCTGTACTGTACTGCAAAAGGCTTGTTGTGCTCCACCTTGAAAACACAGATATGAGTAATGAACAGCAGTATAACAGCAGTGAGTGCTGCAATGTGAACTATGCTGCAAATTCTTGCTGCAAATGACCCTGCAACCACCCCAAATTCCAAACTCAATTCCTCCCTATACTTTCCCTACAGTTCTAAGGCTCAGCCTCTTCCCCTGATCTTCTATCTGTTTTCTGTCTTTCCTTAGACCCTGCCGATGTCTGTCCCTACAGTAAGAGCGAGGTGAAATGACTGTACCTAAAATGGCCGAGGGTTTTTATAGGGCTGTGACATCATAGGTCTGGCTGGCTGCTGATTAGCTGCACGCTTGGCATTGTGGGTGATCCCACACTCCCAGAGTCCCTTGCCCCTTGTCCTAACATGTGCAGTGGCCATTTTATTTTAAAAAAATGCGATTCGATGCATCGAAGCGTGAGGAAATCCGGAATCATGGCGAATCGAAGATTTCCTGAAATTCAGATCCAATTCCACTTCTGCAGCTTCGATTTGCTCATGTCTACTGATGGCAACCAGACTCAGTGCCAAGGTAGAGAAGTTCTGCTCTCTATAAAAGGAGGAAAATCCCTTGGCTGTGGATGCCCATGATACCAAGGGTATTGATGAAGATCAGACAGGACCAAGTCTCTGTAATCGCCATCATTCCATTCTGGCCAAAGAGAGCCTGGTTTCCCAACTCATTCAAATGAGTCACGGGATATATTGGAGGCTTCCCCCGATTCAGAACCTGGTGTCTCAGGGACCCAGGCTCTGCCAGGATCTCAAATCCTTCAATCTGACAGCCTGGAGGTTGACCAGTCCCTATTACGATCTAAGGGACTCTCAGGAACCATGTTAAGTACTTTCTTGCTAGAGCAGAGTCTACAAATAAAAACTACGCCAGGATCCGAAACATCTTCATCTCCTGGGCATCAGGTGGAGGAATTGAGAGCTAGGATCCTTCCATTCCAGAGATCCTGGAATTTCTTCAGGATGGCTTGGACAAGGGCCTTAGTCACTCCACTTTGAAAGTTCAGATTGCTACCCTGTTAGCCTGCTTAGATAAGCAGCTTTCTGCAGACCCATTGGTTAAAGGATTTTTTAAGGATGCATTCAGGCTTAGACCACCTGTTACCCACCCAATCCCTCAATGGGATTTATCTACTGTTTTAAATGGGTTATGTGATCCCCCCTTTGAGCCTCTAGAAGAGGTTGAGATCAAATTTCTCACACTAAAAACAGTGTTCCTTTTGGCCATAACCTCACCTAAAAGAGTTGGGGAACTCCAGGCTTTATCTTCAATACAACCGTACATATCCTTTTATCCGGATAGAGTACAACTAAGGTTTATGCCAATGTTTCTACCTAAGGTACCCTCATTTTCTAACCTCAACCAGGTTATTTCATTACCAGTGTTCTATGCCAGCCCATCTCCGGAGGAAGTTAAACTTCACTTCCTGGATGTGGCCAGATGTCTCAGAGTCTATATTCAGAGGTCTCGACCTTTTAGACGGTCAGAGAACCTTTTTCTATCATTTTCTGGAAAGAATAGGGGGCTCAAGGCCTCTAAAGCTTCCTTAGCATGCTGGATTAAGGAAGCCATAAATTGGCTTTCATTTCTCAGGGGGTAGACCCACCTGAGTTTGCTCAAACTCATTCTACAAAAGCCGTCTCTACCTCCTGGGCAGAAAGAAGCTCTGTTCCTTGGGAACAGATTTGTTCAGCAGCTTCTTGGATCTCTCTCCATGCCTTTGTTAATCATTACAGATTTAACACCCGGGGTACGGAGGCCACTTCTTTTCTTTAAGTTCCATTCTTCAAGAGGGCCCTCTCTAGGGTTCTTCTTGCTAGATCCCCAGTATTGTGCTGCTGGTGGGACGAAAGGGAAGTGTAGATTATGATGTTAATCTGTTTTCTTTTAGTCCCAACAGCAGCACAAGGCTCACTCCCTATGTGTTATGTATTTGTCTTTATAATTACACGTTGGGGGGTTGGTACTTCCTTCCTTATATTGAGGAAGGGGAGGGGTTATTGTTAACCATTTATTGTTCATTAAAAATTCCATTCTGTCCTACCAGCACACAGGGGTAGAAATACCCCAATATTGTGCTGCTGTTGGGAGTAAGGGAAGACAGATTAACATCATAATCTACACTTATACTTGCTGAAATGCTGGCGTTTTCCATACAGGTATAACAAGGGCAGAAAGTCCGCAGAGGAAAACCATGCAAAAATGCAATGCAAAATGCTGCAGAAAAAATGCGTTTCCACCTCGTTACGCCGCATGTTTTGCTATGTGGGGCATTAGTCTAATGCAGATTTTTGAACGAAAGTCAGAACTGGATCCACAAGGAATGGAAAATATAAATAAATGACTTTTCCTATATATTTCCTTATTCCTATTTTCCTGCTTTATCCTCTTTCGACTTTAACTCAAAAAACGACATCAAGAAAAGCCCTTTAAGACCGGGGCCCCACGTTTCGAGAACGCTGCATTTTACAGTACCTGCAAAGTGCATGGGATTCTGGCAAATCCAATCCACACATTGCAGAAAAAAAAATGTACCTACTTATCACAGATGTAAAAAAGTGGATTAACCATGAACAGCACACTATCCACAAATGAGGAGGGTGGGGTGCTCTTTGTGAAAAGCATGGACCTCACATGTATGCAAACATGTGAATGAAACCAATAGAAAATTATGGAACTCTCTTTGGTGCTCAGTGTTTATAAGGTAAAAAATACTCATTACAGATGATAAAGTAATATATGTGAGCAAAGATAAAGACTATACAGCATCTACTGAAATTAGACTAAACATAGTGTACAGTATGTTATGGCTCATAGATGATAAAGCCGCAGGTACTGTATCACGCAACAAAAATAATGTGGTATGTAAGTAAACATGTGAACCTAATATCATATATATGCATACAGTATGTACTACAGAAATTAGTGAAATCAATGTAAGCATTTTGTCTCAAGTAATAATAATGTAGAAAAGTGGTACAATGGTTATGGCACAAGGTAAGCTCCTGTGCCCCCAGTCTTAAGAATCAGCAAAAAAATGTGGCTTCAGTAGATCCTGTGTTTTAAGGAGAGAAAAATACATGTGTACACAGGATATATGATCAGTATGTGATCTGTGGGGGTCCGACACCCACTCTGCACAAATCAGCTATTCTGGCAACCTCTAGGCATCAGAATCTGCTACAGTGGATAGGGAGCTTAAGCAGGCTGCTCGTATTCAAGTAATAGGAGCAGCCCCATCCACTGTATAGCGGTGATTCTGGGGAATGGAAACATTGCTCCTATTACTTAAACAGGAGCAGCCTGCATCCATGCACCCTCCACTATAACTAGAGGCTTCTGAAACAGCTATCCTGTGGATAAGTCTACGGTATGAAAACCTTTTGGGATCAGAAAACCCCTTTAATAATTAGTTCTTACATAGGCATAACTACAAGGGTGGCAGACATAGCAGCTGCTATGGGGCCCAACAACTATGGCAGCTCTTTTCCACTGAGACCTATGGTGCAATTATTGATAATAATGGATGATGGAGGGAGATGCGGAAATGCATCTTTACTATTTTATTGATACATCATAATGGCTGCATGTAATGTACTCTAATGTCACAGTGTACACAGGAATTTTTTTGTTTGTGCATTACCCCTGTATTGTGACATCACTATTTATGTTACATCTGTACTGTGACATCACTGTGTGCAGTATCCCTTTACTGTGATATTAATGTACATAGTATCTCTGTACTGACATCACTGTGCTCACTCAGTGCATTATTCTGGCACTTTAACATCACTGTGTGCATTGTTGCTGTTCTGTGACATCACTGTGTATTATCCTGATACTGTGACATCACTGTTTGCATTATCTGTACTATAACATCAATTTGTGCATTATCTCTGTGTGAAAGAAAACTAAAAATAATCATATGTTGCTTGCACCCCTGACTTTTGAAAATCAATATACTTTGAATTGAAAAAAAAAAATCATATTTCAATTTCTGAACATGCTGCTTAAAGTGGTCATGGTAGAGTGGGGGCACTATTACAAGTTTTGCTATAGGGCCCTATATTTACTTGTAATGCCCATGATTACTACATTAACTATTTGTCTGATATGTGTTCATTTCACCTTAATAAGTTATTTACATATATTTGAGCTTATAATATTTTATACAAGTGGAAACCAAGTATTCTGCAAGGATTGTTAGACATCTTGTGTGGAGGTTGTTCTGCACCTTGTAATGAATCACTGAATAATCTTTAAAATCCTTTCTATATTATTATTTTTTTCCTTCTATATATAATTTTACCTACTCATTGTAAACTATTTTAAAAGCAAGAGCCAAGAAATGTCTGTGTTAATTTGCTTTGAATAAGCTCTCAAATATATTATTCATTATGCTATATATAATTTAATTCACATAACATTACAAACAGCCACTGTAGTAGCAATAAATAATTTGTTCAGTTCCAAAAATATATAAAAAAACACATAAAATTAGCAACATTCTATTCAAAATAGAACTTCAATGCCAGTACTAAAAACTCTGAAAATATATAACTATAAATATCTTTTACCTATAGTTATTAAAACACCTTATTGAAAAAAAAGTAAAAAAAATAAAATAAAAAGTATTGCAATATACCAAAGTTATATGGGTATCAAGCCGTGTGCTCCAGAATTGTAGCGTAAAAAAGTAGCAAAGTAGAATTTTGCCACTTTTTGAAAAAATTTGTGCAAAAATTTTGGTAAATGTGGGTGGGGGAGTGGGCATGGTTAGGCTGCCTAGCTGTCTGTACACTGGGTTTATTAAACCCGACTTTTAAAAAGGTGCAAACATTGTCACAATCTCACTCTAGTAAGAAGCTGACATGGAAAATGGTGTAAAACCTCAGGACCGAAGTGTTAGACTTAAATATATGTGCAACATTTGATAAATGTGATGTAAATTACAGCAATGCCTACTCCAGCAAAAATTACTTCAGAAATTCCTCTCATGATAAATCTTCCCTTTAAGTGTCTAGTGCTCTATTAAGTATGGTAAATAATATTTAATGCTGTAGAGTGGAAATATTAATTAAGAGTTAAAGAGGTATTCCTATCTTAGACATTCATGTCATAGCCACTGGATGTGCCATAAATGTATACGGCCTAACTTGTTTAAAGCGTAATTAGACTTTTCTAGCAGTAATTAATATTTTCTAGCAGTATTTGTGTCATTAATACATTTTGTAATATACTTTATTAACAAATTGTGGACCCTTTCTTTGAAATCCTGCATTATTTCACTCTTCCTCTTGTTTCTGTATTGAGAGCTGTTTCTTCCTCACTGTATGTTAGTGTGTATGGTGTACAGGAATACAGGGCTGTGTAATGTGTAGAGAAAATAAGAGAAGAGGTGGATCACAAAAAGTTATATCTCGGACATTCTAAAACATACAAACTTGCTTTTTGTGTCATATGAAAGAGGAGATTTTCTTTCTCTATTTTTATATCATATATATTATACAGCTGCAGATATATATCCTAATCCTGACTGTGTTTTCAACCAGCGAGATCTCTGGAAATAATTTAGATAGCTCTGTAACATTAGTGTCACATGAAAGAAGAGAATCTCTTCTTTCATATGACACAAAAAGCAACAGTTTAATATAACTGTTTGACATGACCCTCCGCTACTCTCATTTTCCCTACATGTTACACAGCCCCATACTCCTGTACACAGTAACATTCAGTGAGAGGCAGAAACAGCTCTCAATACAGAAGGAAGGGAAAAAGGGAAAAAATGCAGGATTTCACAGTAATGATCCAAAATTTGTTAAAGTATATTACAAAATTTATTAATGACGCAAATACTGCTAGAAATAAAAAGTTGTTATGCTTTAATAATATTTCCTGGTGTCCAGTGAATATGAGTTGCTTATAGTCCCTGATATCTAATACATTAGATCTTAAGGATAGTTTGTATTCTTTAGTTGGCAGGAAATATTGAAGGAAAACAGTGCATTAGTTTCCTTGATGTTTACAAGGTGAAAATAAGGCAATAGAATTTATTTTCTGAAGTGGATGGGGAACAAGTTAGTTGAATAATAATCTCCAGTGTCTAAGGAATAAAGTAGGGTAGGGCTCAATAGATGTTTTACAGACTGGTGGTAAGAGTCTTTATCACTTTTAGTACCAGATAATCAAGATTTGTCACTGTCAGCATGTTAATGCACTTACATTACTCCTTGTCAGCTGAACAGCCCATTAGACACTTACTGTAGCTGCTCCACAACTAGTTTCCAATGGTTGGCCTCACTGACCATAGACATGTGTCCAAACGTAATTATCTTCTTTGGTTAACCACTGCAATTTGTTATGAAACCAATTCAACAGAATATAGCAACATACTAACACAGGGCTTCAATCCTCACCTCCCCCACCCCTTCTCAGGATGGTCAGACATAGAAACAAATAGGATAGATGCATACCTCTTTGTTTTAACTTATCATTAAAACAATTATTCAGTAATAAAACTTATCATTACTGAATTTCCCCACTGTGGGACTATTAAAGGACTATTATTATTATTATTATTATTATTATTATTAGATCATGCTGCTTTTACAAATGGATGCTTAACTTCTGAAATACATGTCTATTTTTCAGTTTTGTCATTACCATTGTCAGCTAAATTAGGGAACGAGGCTTGCACAACTAAGGCTGGGTTCACATCAGCATTTGGCTCTCCATGCAAAATCAGTTTTTGAAACTGTCTCAAAATCCTCAAAAACTGATTTTGAACTGTTCATTTTAAAACCCACTGATTTCAATGGGTTGTAAAAACTATCCGTAGGGATGAGTTTGGAGCATTTCCACATGGTATCCATTCTTTTGGGCAGAGAAAAAAGTCGGATTTGCAGGATACCAGACGGACAGCAACGAATCCGCTTTTTTTTTAACATGGAGGTCTAAAGAAGGCCGACACAAACACATTACCAATGGATAGTAATCTGTTTGTGTCTGTTTTGCAACCTCTGCGCATGTTCACAATGAAGGAGGGAAAAAAAAACGGATTTGTGAAAAACGGACAGTTTTTTTTGACACCCATTGACTAATCCTTCTAAAAAGATGGATTATCCACTGTGTAACCATTTGGAATCCTTTCTGGACCAATCCGTTTTTTTTTTTTTGTTTGTTTGTTTTTTTTTAAATAGTTTGGAAGCAGACGGTTACCAGGAGCAAGTGTGAACCTAGCGTCACATACATATGATATTACAACACAACGTACTTAGGGTAACAAAAAAAGCTAAAAAAAAAAACCCACATACAATATAAAATGATCTGCTTTTTTTCAGAAACAGCACCTCTGTAGTCCATGAGATGTGTCTAGCATTGTAGCTCAGTCCCATTCCTACAACCTCTAAGTATTGATTTTGGAAGATAATAATACAGTAAAATTCTTACCAATATACAGTACTATGTTTGTAATTTGTTAGATTGACGTGAAAACATACAGTTGCACATTTTTATGTACAAATCATTTTGCATTGCAATGGCTTGGATTTCTCATCTGTTTATTCTTAAAGCTATAGCCAGATCCAATATAACAGAACATTCTAGCATCCCTAATGTAAAATAAAGTTCATTAGATAATGAACACTGCTGTTTTACTAATTGTCGGCGTATTTCCTCTAATTAAAGATCCATTTATATAGTTCATTTAGTGTGTTGAGAGTATTCATAATCATTATTTATAAATGTGATCAGACTGCTTGACATTGTCAGCAGTTGATGTAATGATGTATTACGTTATTCTGAGTGGAGCCTTATTCTTCTTATTGAACACACTATGGGGGGTCATTTATTAACCAATTTTCTGGTGTAAAAAAAAAAAAAATCTGAAATTGTGGTGTATGTCATTTTTGTACAAAAATGTATCATTTTAATCTATTTTATTGACAGTTTGATTTTCTCTTTGCAAGTACTTAATTCAGTGCTTGTATGGTAAAACTCAGTCCTATATACAATTTCAAATAGAATATCATGCTGAGATTTCAATTGTTTGAAATTATATGGGTTTAGATAGGACTGTATGTAATCCTACTGCATTATTTTATTGGTTTTTTGGTTATATTTACCATGTAGCACACCTTTTTCAGTGTCATGCCCTTGAATTAGAAGGTGAACTAGACTATATTTTCTTATATACTATCTAAAAACGATTTAATATATCAAGACAACACCAATGTTGGAACAATGCACACACCCATTTTAAATATTGATCTTTAAGCAAACATGGACACAACTAAAAAAAAAGCAATTAAAAAGGATGCAGAAAATTATGGTTTATCTAACATAATAGACAATCCCTATTAAAGGGAACACTCTTGTTACAATGTTAATGCCCTTACCAAATATAATTCCGTAGTTACATATCTGAAATAGTATCCAATTATATAGGTGGAAAGTTGTGCATGAAAAAAGATAATGACAGAATATGAATAAAAGTTGGGCAGCATACAGTGCTGGGGTCCTTGCAGCAATAGAATCCTAGGTTTGTATGTTCTTCCTGTGTTTGCGTTGGTTTGCTCCGGTACTCTGGTTTCCTCCTACACGCCAAAGACATGCTGATAGGGAATGTAGATTGTGAGCCCTGCTTGGGACAGTGTTGTTGATATCTCTGTAAAGTGCTGCAGAATATAATGGCACTATACAGTATAAGTAAGTTAAATAAATATAAGTATTCAAGCCAACAAAAGTTGGAGATTACTAGCAAGAGTGTGCCTGTAAGGTGATAGAAGCCACCACCTCCTAAAAAATCGCCACTGTACCCAGGATTGGCCTGTGGAAGTTTTTTGTATATTTATTTGTGCTTTCTGTGTGTTATACATTTTATAATGTGTATAACATTGAATATGATGACTTATTGCACAGTGTGACATAACAGTGTCCCTCTATTATGTTCAGCTGTTGAGTCATTGCAACTACCTCAGTGTGATACTTTCTTGAAAGACATTCTCCAAAATGGGTGAAACCAGGCTGCACCCATTGGCTGTGCAGCACAACTTGAAATACAGTCTTTGTGAGGTATTGCCTGATGCCTTGTAATAACTTCAGGAGGAAAAACTCTCATGTAAAAAGGAGGACTTCACAGGCCTTTGGTTCTTCTGTCCAAACCACCATTACCACCAGTCTAACATTCCATCTATGAGGTGCAATTCCAGAGCTGAGCCTGTTGTCTCTGAAGGCTAGTGTGGCAAATCCATTGTGTGCCTGAGAACTGGTTACAGTGAGTGTTGAGCACAAAGGCCCTGTGACTATTGTGTGTGCATCTGGACTATCATTCACACAATCATCAAAGTGTTCTGTTACTGCTGTGTTGGACTGCTGATGTTGATCCTGGATGTTTCTTACTGTTGAGCACCTGACAATAATCTGTATTGTGCTGAGCATCATCTACATTTAATTGTGACAACATGACTGTGTAAGTAGAGCGTATTTCTTAGCCATAACACTAGTACACTCAAAAAGCAGAGATCTTGCTACCCTGTTCTTGGGTAGGCTGGAGTAGGGGGAGGTGAGCCTAGCCTAGAGTAACATTTTGCATAGTCAGAGTGGACTGGCCCTTATTTGACATCCAACAAAAGCCACAAAATATCTGATACTAATAAATAGCAAGACAGCAAATAGTAAAATTAAACTCTGCAACACATATGCCATTCCAAGCAGGAAGATCAGATTGAGATGCTGTATTGGTATTCTGACCATATACCGTCCAAATGTTTGCCGAAAGGTCAGGCATTTATTTAGAATCTACCTACCAATTAATGGCAATGTTGTAAGTGTACCTGCTCATGATTCCAATATATTATACAGATATCACTTTCTATAGTGAAATCTCTGTTTACCCATTATTTCTTTGTTATACTTGTGTAAGAACATTCTTACTTTTTTTTGTCAATTATTTCACTGGTACATATCTCTTTAACTGTAGTAGTGTTTTTGCAGTGATGCTCTGCAGAGGTGAAAGAAATCAGAAACATAATGGTGGCTTGTCTAAGTTTGATAACAAAGTTTTAAAGAATATGTATCAACTAATGTACAACGTACAATATATTAAATCATATTTTTCTATTTTAGTACACAGGTTTAGGTCATTCTTCAGAAAAGAACTCTATTACATATTACATCCATGGTAGTATAGTAAGCTTGTTTATAATGACATTACAAGACTTAACTTATAACCAAAGTCATGTAATACAGAATGTGTAAAAAAACAAGTAGAACACTCCTTGAATTAAATGTTCTAAAAATATATAGAGCAAGATCACATTCATGCTTTATGGATTTTCTCTCCTTCTGCAGAAGAAAACTATTTTTTCTGTTTCCCCTAGAGCAGTTTTGGAGCTGTTGTCCATTTAAATTTCCTGGTTGAAGAGTTACACTGTGATGTGTCACATAAGGGTGTATCTGTCACATCATGTTACTGAAGTGGAAATGAAAAAGGTTCACCCAGAACAGGACAGTGTTAAAGTTTGTAAAGGCAACTTGAAAGACTTGAGCATCCCTTCATGTGACCCCTAACATTTCCAGGAATCTCAGCAGTTATATTAACAGAAGATCAATGTACATGCAATAGACAGGAATGATATTTACCTTTCCTGCAGAGGTACAATTTCCTGTTGGATAAAGAAAAATATCACTTTTTATGAGACTAGTAGAGCTCAACATAATTGGAAATGTTTGTGTTGTCTCAGGCAATATGCTACCTAGTCAGCTCTTAATCTGGTGAGCCTATGGCAGTGATTTTGCTATTAGAAGTGTATGTCCATTTTTAGTGTACATATAATGTTTTAATGTTTTTATAGACTTTACAAGATTAGTTTTCAAGTGTATTTTGTAGATTGTCATCTTTTGGTACTTTTTTCAGTGACAGGTCTTAATACAAAATGTCTCTTGAAATGTGACAATGAAAAAAATTAGAAAAGTCTGCCACCTCCCCAAACATATTCAAATTCTACCACCGTATTGCAGAACACATTACAGTGATAAACAGCAAACCTTTGTTATGTATGTCACTTTTGTAGATTTTGAGAAGAATAACTTTGAAGACTTTTGCAAATGATGCAGTTGGTACCCTGGGGTGGACCTTTAACTTCCTGGAGCACTGCTCTTACCACTCAAACCCTTATCATCTCCTGCCTGTGCCACCCTGTGCATTGAGAATTGATCCTCCAACTACTATGACATCACCCATCCTACTTGAGCAGCAAGAGCAGTGTTCCTGGAGTTGAAAGCCCACCCCCAGTACACCAACTGCCTTTGATAGGACTATTTTTCCAAATCTACAAAAGTGACATATATAACAGAGGTATGTTGTTTATGACTGTTATGCACTCTATAATGCGGTGGCAGCAGGTGAATATGCTTGGGGGAAGTTTTAGATACCCTTTAACCCCTTCCCACGTTTTCACGTACATGTATGTCAGGAAATGCGGGTAACTACCACATCCCCATGTACAGTACATCTACGTGATGGTTATCGAGCAGGCTCAGAAGCAGAGCCCATGCGATCACCGCGGGAGCCGAGCTGTAACTGGCAGCCAGGCTCCCACTGCAACAGCCGGGACGGTGATAACACCGATCCCCGCTGTTTAACCCTTAAGATGCCATAGTTAATAGTGACCACTGCATCTTAGGTGTTTGTCAGTGAAACTGACAATACCATCAGCTTAACAAAGGCCCCCGTGACTGCCATCCTAGACTTTCTATTAGGACCTGCTAGAGGCATGTGCTAATAGAATGCCTATTACAATTATGTAACAGGCACAATACACTGCAATAGAAATGTATTGTAATGTATTGGACACGTGATTAAGCCCCCTAGTGGTAACGTACCCTAGGGGGACTTGAAAAGAAAAAAATAATAAAATGAATAAAATATTTTTTATAAAGTAAAAAAACAATAAAATAAAATAAGCACAAATAAACACAAATATTCCCCATTACAATGTTTTGCATGTTTTAAAAAAAATAAAAAGGAAAAAAAAGTACACAATTTGGTATCGCCACATCTGTAACAACCTGACATATATTATTACAATATTTCACCCGCATGATGAATGGCATATAAAATAAAAATAAAAAATAATGTCAAAATCGCCATTTTTGTTTATCCCGCTATCCAAAAAAAGGAATAGAAAGCAAGCAATAAGTCGCTTGAATCCTAAAATGATACCAATGAAAAATTTATGTTATCCCCCCCCAAAAAAAGCCATCACACAGCCCATTGATGGAACAATAAAAAAGTTATGGGTTTCAGAATATAGCAACTCCCCCAAAAAAAAACAACACACCGCCCATTGATGGAACAATAAAAAACTAATGCTTTTCAGAATATAGCAACTCCAAAACTAATGCTTTTCTTAAAAAATGTTTTTTTAGTGTCATAGTAAGACATTCAAAAATCTATACATATTTGGTATCGCAATAATCGTACTGACCTGCAAAATAAATTAAGAGTGTTATTTCTACCACAGAATGAACAGCGCAAAATTAACAGTGCAAAAATCAATGGCAAAATTGCTGTTTTTTCCCATTCTCTCCCAGAAAGAGTTAAAAAAATGTCAATTATTAAATGATTTGTGTTATAAAAATGACGCTGTTAAACAATTCAACTAATCCTGCAAACAACAAGCCCACATATGGCTATGTCAACATAGAAATAAAAAAGTTAAGACTCTTGCAATATGATGAAGAAAAAAATGAAAAATAATGCTGTGTCCTTAAGCAAAAAATAGGATTTGTCTTTAAGGGGTTAAATAGCATGATAATTGTATAGCTCAGGTCGCTATGGAAGTTGCCATAGTAAATATTTGTGCTTATACCATTTATAGCAATTCGTAATCAGAAAAATTGCTATAATTGGTATAATACATGGTGATACTTCTGTAGTGTAGTGTATTATAGCTGTCATTTCTATATTGAAAGGCTGCCTATTAGACTCAACCTCTGGGCAGCAAAGGTCAATTTGTACTATAGGTTAAAAATTAAGATTAAGTCCATTTCTGCCAATTAACATTTGAAAATCTTGCACTTAAAGTTGATGACTGGCTAACGTCTCCCAAAAGGTCATCAGCTGAAGTTATGTTTGTATAGTGTAAATAGATCATAGATTGTAAGCTCTTGTGAGCAAAACCCTCAATCCCATTGTGCAAATTGATTTATTGTAATGTATCCTTTTGCCTGTACTTTAACCCTACGATTTGTAAAGTACTGCAGAATATGCTGGCGCTATGTAAATATTATTATTATTATTATTATAGTATGACCAACTAATTATGGACAAATGGTCAGTAATTATTTTTTAATACAAATGGATTTTATTATGATGTAGAAATATAATACAGTAAACTAATTATATAACAAAAAAGTCAGGATCTGTATAATATAATGTCCAGGAGTCAACACTAACCCCCAGGGAATAAAAGTATATACAGTGTCTTGCGACGGTATTCGGCCCCCTTGAACTTTTCAACCTTTTGCCACATTTCAGGCTTCAAACATAAGGATATAAAATTTTAATTTTTTGGTGAAGAATCAACAAGAAGAAGGACACAATCGTGAAGTGGAATGAAATTTATTGGATATTTTAAACTTTTGTAAAAAATAAAACAAAAACTGAAAAGTAGGGCGTGCCAAATTATTCGACCCCCTTAAGTTAATACTTTGTAGAGCCACCTTTTGCTGCGATTACAGCTCCAAGTCGCTTGGGGTATTCTCTATCAGTTTTGCACATCGAGAGACTGGAAAACAGCTTGAGCTCAGTGAGGTTGGATGGAGAGAGTTTGTGAACAGCAGTTTTCAGCTCTTTCCACAGATTCTCGATTGGATTCAGGTCTGGACTTTGACTTGGCCATTCTAACACCTGGATACGTTTATTTGTGAACCATTCCATTGTAGATTTTGTTTTATGTTTGGGATCATTGTCTTGTTCGAAGTGTGGAGGATGACTCAGCTTATGTATCCTCCATTTTGGATTCCAGGGCCATGTGGGCCATGCCTGTAGCCATTTTACATTCCTCTTTTGTTTAGAGAGTTCATCCCCCACCAGATGGCTTAAGGCAGGGGTCTCAAACTCAATTTACCCGGGGGCCGCTGAAGGTAGAGTCTGGGTGAGGCTGGGCCGCATCAGGTATTCCACACCAGTAATATGCTCCATATTGGCCCCTGCAAACGGTATTATGCTCCATAGTAGCCCCTGCACTTGTATTATGCTCCCTAGTGGCCCCTGCACTTGTATTATGCTCCCTAGTGGCCCCTGCACTTGTATTATGCTCCCTAGTGGCCCCTGCACTTGTATTATGCTCCATTGTGGCCCCTGCACACGGTATTATGCTCCATAGTGGCCCCTACACTGGTATTAGGCTCCATAGTGGCCCCTGCACACGGTATTGTGCCCCATAGTTGCCCACCCAAGAACTATTATTATACTATATGGTATACTATTATTATACCAGAGTATAATGATCGGAGACCCAGGGGAGGTGACAAACATAAAAACTAGTGTTACTTACCTATACTGGAAACCGGAGCACTCCCAGCAGCTTTCGGCCCTGTCTAAGTCACGTGATGAGACCGGCGACACGACCTGATGACGTCACCAGAGCGCCCAAGCCTGCTCGGAGTGACAGCGGATCGCAGGAGAGGTGAGTAGCATTGGTTTTTATGTTCCTTCACCTCCCCTGGGTCTCCGATTATTATACTCCGGGGTCTAAAAAGACCCCGGAGTATAATAATAGTAGTATTTGAGGCCCGCGGCCTCACTTACCGATGCCCGTGGCTGCTCACAGCGGCATCCACTTCCTCTTCTGCGTCCCATAGCAGAAGGGGAAGTGGTGGTGGCCACGAGCAGACGCCGGGTAGGGAAATAAATAGGTTGTCACCTGCCGGGGATACTCCAGCAGGTAATGGCCTATTGATATAAATAAAATAAAAAAAAAGTTATCCTCTCCTACCTGCGATGCCACCGCAGCCTCCTCCTCTTGTCCGAGACGTCTGTGTCTCAGCGTAGGAGGCGCGATGACGTCATTATATCGCTGCCTGCGCTGTGATGCGGACGTCTCATAAGCCAGCCCAGGACAGGCCCCGCTCAGCGTTGTTTTTTTTAAAGCGGCCTGTCCTGGGCTGGTTTACATTAGATAGTAAAAAATGCCACCCCCAGACAGTGCGCCCCTGGTGCCATTCGTATCAAACTCGGGCCGCACTAACATTAAACTTTGATATTGAGGTGGGGGCCGCAAACTATTGTCCCGAGGGCCGCAGTTGGCCCGCGGGCCGCGAGTTTGAGACCCCTGGCTTAAGGGGATGCGGCCCCTCTTTTGTCTCTTATCCAATAGCCATATGCCAGAACTATTTTACAACTTTGCCACCAATCATGTTATGCTAATTACAGTAACCCGACCTGTGCTTTGTCTACAATGTATTTAAGAATACCTTTTTCCCTCCATTAAAGCAGAACCCACTATATACACAATAGCTGTGCATATGTGTGTCTCTCTCTCTGAGCTAGCTCATACATCAACTTTATGAATTTGGACTTCAATACGGCGATAATTAGAACGGATTGCGCTCACAGAAGATAAATCTCTGTCCCAGTCTCAGGTCTTTTGCAGACTCCAACAGGTTTTCTTCCAGAATGGTCCTGTATTTGGCTCCATCCATCTTCCCATCAATTTTAACCATCTTCCCTGTCCCTGCTGAAGAAAAGCAGGCCCAAACCATGATGCTGCCACCACCATGTTTGACAGTGGGGATGGTGTGTTCAGGGTGATGAGCTGTGTTACTTTTACGCCAAACATATCGTTTTGCATTGTGGCTAAAAAGTTCAATTTTGGTTTCATCTGACCAGAGCACCTTCTTCCACATGTTTGGTGTGTCTCCCAGGTGGCTTGTGGCAAACTTTTTTTTTTTTAAACTCGTTTTATTGAAAATTGCGTATCAGACAAAGGAAAAGAAATCAAAACAAATACATAACATGTTGCGCACCAAAAAACGAGAATTTCAATGTAAATTCACTCAACGCACCACATCCCACCTCGCCAGGTCCTCGTCCCATCCGGACCATATAACGTAGACTCGGTACAGAAAGAATATAATCAGGACATGCGTAATACTGTATACATCAGTTATCATGTACAAAACATGCAGTCAATAAGTCAAGGGTAACAACAAGGATACACTCCAAAATGAGAGGTCGTGGATACTCCTGGTGTCTCGCACCCCTCACGGCATGAGTAAATTAATGGCAAAGCGCAATGAGGGAGCCGTATATTGGGTTACCGGAGAATTGCACCATGTTCCCCACACCTTATGGAATTTCTGAGGGCACCCTCTCCCTTTATACACAATCTGGTTATAAGGAAGAACAGTATTAACAAGTTTCTTCCACTGAGATACTGATGGGGGTTTCGGAGCCATCCATCGCAGTGCGATAGCTTTCCTAGCATAAAATAAAGACTCCCTCAAAAGGATTCTAACATGGTGTTGCCATATTTCTTCATCTAATACGCCGAAAAGGCATATCTCTGGGGTTAATGGTATAGGTTTAGCCAGAACTTCCGCCAGGAGATCCACGACCCCTTTCCAAAAACATTGTATGATCGGACATTCCCAAATCATATGCCAAAAGTCTGCCTGTGGACAAAGACACCTAAGGCATCCGGGGTTGGGCAGACGTCCCATTTTGTATAGACGGGAAGGTGTCAAGTAACATTGGTGTAGAATATATGTTTGAATCAGTTTGTTGTTAGCTGAAGGTGACACATGTTGAGGAGATTCAAGGATATCTTGAAACATCTCATCTGTGAGAGTTGGGATATTTATGCTCCATCGCGTCAAGGCCGGGGCGTCCAAAGTGGACACCTTGGCCTGTATCAGATGTGCATATAAAGTAGATATCAAACCCTTTTCTGTGATTCTAAAGAACTGCGTTCTAGGGATGCCATAGGAGGAGCTTAGCGAGTCAAACGTTTTAAAAACCCCTTGTATGTACAGGTCACTAAGAGAGGACACGCCATACTGCGACCAGGCCCGGGCGCCAGGCAGGGCAAATAACGTCGGCAGACCAGGGTTGTGCCAAAGCGGGGTCTCCGCAGGTATATCAGAATAAGTGGACACCTTTTTCGCCTGACGCCAGACCTGTCCCGCCAGGGCATGGATGGGCAACAATTTCCCCCTAAACAAGGCCGGGTGTTCCAACACCGGCCACAGATTATGCAGACCCAGGTGGTGAGCCAGATGTGCCTCGGACCTCGGTAGGGGATCAGATGAGAGCCACTTCCTAATAAAACGGAGCTGTCCTGCCAGGTAGTAAAGAAACAGATCAGGGAGTGATGTGCCCCCGAGCTGCTTTGGTCGTTGTAGAGATGACAACCTAAGCTTAGATCTAGAGTTTCCCCATATAAAGGAGATAATGAGGGAGTCCATTTGTTTAAAAAATCTAAGGGGCACGGACACAGCAGAATGGCTTATAGCATATAGACATTTGGGTAGTACTATCATTTTAACTAGGTTGATTCTACCAGCCACCGACAAAGGCAGTGTAGCCCAAAGATTAAACTTAACCCTAAAGTGCGAGATGAGCGGAAAGATGTTCTGTTCCAAAAAACACCTATGGTCCCTAGATATAAAGATTCCCAGATATTTGCAGGTTGAGACTGTAGTCAATCCACATACCACATTCCCCTCAGCTACACTTGACGCACGGCCAATATGCATGTATGAGGACTTAGTCCAATTGGTCCGTAGGCCAGAATAATTACCAAATTCATCAATTATAGCCATGGCTCTGGGCAGAGACCGGGAGGGGTCGCTCATAAACAGGAGTAAGTCATCGGCATATAGTGCTGTTCTCTCCTCCCGGGTGCCTATCACTATGCCTTTATATATGGGGTCATTCCGAAGCAGTATTGCCAAGGGTTCCACCGCCAGAGCAAACAGTAGCGGTGACAATGGACATCCTTGTCTTGTACCCCTACCCAAAGGAAAGTAGGAAGACAACGCGCCATTAATGGACAGTGCCGCTCTAGGGGAACAGTATAGAAGGGAAATCCAGGTAACAAACCCCTCTCCAAATCCGTATCCTCGCAACACCTGCAATAGAAAAGGCCACTCGACAGAGTCGAACGCCTTTGTTGCATCTAAAGAAGCCATCGCCCAGTCATGTGAGGATGATGCCCCAATCTGAGTTATCACCTGAGCCCTTCTAAGATTATCCGATGTGGATTTTCCAGGCATAAAGCCTGTCTGATCCGGATGGACAAGGTCGAGAACAACAGAATTTAGCCTTTTCGCCAACATTTTAGTAAGGAGTTTATAATCTATATTAAGCAGTGATATAGGCCTATATGAGCCACAGTCCAGCGGATCCTTGTCAGGCTTAAGTAACAGGATAATGGTGGCGTCATAAAAGGACTCCGGGAGACTGGGACCCACAAAGGCAGCGTTATAACAGTCAAGCAACACCGGGAGAAGCAGGCCCCCATACTGGGCATAAACCTCCACCGGGATGCCGTCCGGACCCGGCGATTTGCCCCTTGCCATATCTGCCAGGGCACCCGATAGCTCCTCTAGCGTAAAAGGGGAATCTAAAAATTCACGTTGGTCTTCTGACAATGTAGGAAGGGGGATCAAGCCCAAATAGGTGGCAAGCTCTCCGTCAGTGACTCTAAGCTTGGAGAGGTATAACTCACTGTAATACCTATAAAATCTGTCACTAATGGCCAAGCTATTGGACAGTACCTCCCCCGTCTCTGAATGCACTCGTAGTATGGCAGGTGAGGCTGTGTTTTGATGTATTAGTTGAGCTAGAAAGCTGCTCGACTGGTTGCCGAGTTCGTAAAACTTCTGTTTGCTAAAAAACAGAGACCTACGTGCCTTGTCATGCAGTATATGCAGATATTGTCTACCCGTCTGCAACCATTGAGACCTAGCCTCATCAGTTGGATTAGCCACGTATGCGGCTTCGAGCGAGGCACACTGGGTCGCCAAGGTGGTCTCCAACAGCGAGGATTCCCTCTTTACAAAGGAAATGGAGGACTTAATACAACCCCTAAGATATGCCTTCATAGTTTCCCATAAGAGGAGCGGAGAAGTGTTTGGGGAATTAATGGTCAAAAACGTCTGAAGTTGATCAGGTATTCGATCATGTGGTACAAATAGTTTCAACCAAAATGGGTGGATTCGCCAACCCTGTCGTGGCTTAGCAGCCGTACTACTGTTTAATTGGACCAACAACGGGGAATGATCAGACACTGCCCTGGGTAAATAGGATATGGTCTGCAACAAAGAATATGCTTTAGTATTTCCAAAAGCATGGTCAATCCTGGACAGAGTATGTCTGTTGGCAGAGTGACAGGAAAAGGTGCGGGCCTCCGGAAACCGGACCCGCCACAAATCCAACCACCCCAATTCACGGATCACTCCGGCCATTGTAGTAGGGCGAGGCAGAGAGGGGGGAACCTGGCTCCGCGGAGAACCGATCCAATGCAATATCCATAACTTTGTTAAAGTCACCCAAACATAATGCAATAGCCCCAGGGAATCGGGTCGCAAACTGCGCAGCCTGCTGGAGCACAGCAAGATCAGACGCCGGTGGCAAGTACACACCCAGGATAACATACAGGACAGAGTCAACCCAGGCCTGGACAAAAACGTATCGTCCCTCGGGGTCCCTTACAATGAGGCCTGGCTCCCACCTGAGTCTACGATGCACCAAGATGGACACTCCCCTGGAATAGGAAGTGTGTGTAGAGTGAGCCGCCCACTGAACCCATGGCTTCTGAAGTCGCCTGGAATTATCTGGAACCAAATGAGTTTCCTGAAGGCATATGAGGTGTGGGTCAGCCCTCCTAATCTGAGAGAAAACCAACGACCTCTTTCGTGGGCTACCCAGGCCCCTCACATTCCAAGATAGTACACTAAAGGACGCCATGGTCGTCTAAGAGTGTAATGTAATCATGGCAATTCAGGACCCCAAAAGTGACCCGCCTATGAGTGTGTAGCACGTGGCTGAGTGAAACACAAAGTGGTGTGCAGCAACCTAAGAACCATATACAAACGAAATGAACCATTACACCCCTAAAGGGTGTGAGACATACTACTGGCATAAACAAACAATATTTGTTAAATTAACCGTGGCTACAATTAACGGGGGAAGAAGTGCACCCACAGTGGTTGGTATACGGGGCACTGTCTTAAAGGTATGGATAATCACTAGGCTAGGAGATATACTATTCAACAGAGCCAGGTTCACATGAGTAAATGACATACACCGGCGCCCCGGGGGTCGCCAGCCCAGGTAACTATAAGACTACAGGATACTATAATAACAGAACCGCACTTTCCATAAAACTACTTATGCAATAAACAAGAGCATCCCGTAATACATAAGTCCTTATGTATGGTCCGATCGGACCTCTCACCACACGCCGTCAGGATCATCGTCTCGGAGATCGAGGAAGAAGAGATAGCCAGTCCTCCACATCCCTCGGTGAAGTAAAGAAAAGGGACCTGCCGTCATGGACGACCCGAAGACGTGCTGGGTAAATCATGGAGTATTGTATAGCCTTTTCTCTCAACCGCCTCTTAACGGCCACGAAGGATGCTCGGGTCTTCTGGAGAGCCGCCGAGAAATCTGGAAACATGGCCACTGCTGCTCCGTTGTACTTAAGCTCACCGGCCTGGCGTGCAGCCCGCAACGCCGTATCCCGATCCGTGCTGTTAATCAGACGGGCCAACAAGGGTCGAGGAGGTGCGCCCTGAGGCGGCGGTTTAGCCGGAACCCTATGGGCCCGTTCCACTGCAAATATTGGCGAGAAGTGAGCCTCCGGCAGGACATTTTTCAGCCACCCCTCCACAAAGGCCCGAGGATCTTCACCCTCCGCCCGCTCCGGCAGGCCCAGGATACGGAGGTTGTTTCGTCGCAATCTATTCTCCAAGTCATCCGCACGCTGGGTCCACAAACTTGCAGCTCTCTCCAGCTCCTGGAGTTTGGCAGGAAGTGGGTTAACAGTGTCCTCTACCTGAGAGACCCGATCCTCCACCTCACACACCCTGCCTCGCAAGGTCTGAAAGTCCTGACGGAGCAGGCCCAGGTCGATTTTTACCTCCTCAATTTTCCCGGTCAGCGAGGAAGTGCCGGCATGGATCGCCTCCAGTAGCTGTCCAGTAACTTGCTTTAAAGTGGGCTCGGGGTCCTCCTCTGGAAGGGCAGGAGAGGCTGCCTCAAGCGATGGTGATGTAGAAGAGGATGCTGCCCTGGAGAACCCCCTCAGGCGATCAGAGACAGAGGTTGATTGCGGGCGACTCATTTTAGAGAGTCGGCGGCCGCTCTTCCTGCGTTCCGTACGGGTGGATATGTTGGCAGAGGAGGAGGTGTGATTGTAGCAAGACCTGGCCGGCCCCAGAGGATTATAGACAAGGTCTCTGGCTAATAGCAGTTGCACAGTAGGAGCCTCTATGTCAGGCCACAAGGGCCAATAAGCCAGCCGAGGACAGACAGTAACTCAACAGTCCAATAGTATCGATGGCAACAGACTCTGGATTATAAGCGATGTCTCCAAGAGAGAGCCGTCAGCAGAGTAATGAAATAAATAGATTGCCAGGAGGAACTAAGAGGGAACGGATGGCAACTCAGCGATCCAATAGTGCCGATAGCAACAGTCACTGGATTATAAGTAAGGCCTCCAAGAAGGCCAGTAGCGAAGTGATGGAGTAGATAGATTGCCAGGAGGAACTAGAGGAGGACAGATGGTAACTCAACAGTCCAATAGCACATACAGCAACCGTCACTGGATTATAAGTAAAGCCTTCCAGAGAAGCAGTCAGCAGGACGATAAATCGTACAGAGGCACACACCTTCAATGGGTCAGAGACAGTTGATGGCTGCCACAGATATTGCCTTGCACTACTGCCCAGAGGAGCCAGGGGATGGTCCTATCGTGCCCAGCAGCAAGGAGGAGAGAGGAATGCCGGCTCCCAAACTTCCAGGCAGGGATAGAGGGAAATGTCAGAGATAGGCTCAGCTCGCCAGGAACGCCAGACTCAGCGCCCCCTCATCAGCAGATGGCCAAACCGGTCAGGGTTAAAATGGCCGCCCGCCACGTGGAGAGAGGGGAGACCGCTGTCCGGGTGCCAGCAGGACCAGCGGCCCCAGCGGTGCCTGCACAGCCCAGGCCGGCCCACAAGCGCAGCCCCAGAACGGCAGCTCCACCCCAGCTCCAGGCCACAGCAGCGCGGGACAGAGCGGCTCCGGCAGCGGCGGTGGGAGTGTATGGCCGCCGGCCACGTGTAGCGATCACCGACTACTACCCAACGGAGAAGGACACCGGCAGAACGGGAGCTCTGGAACCAGGAGGAGGGCCTCAGAAGTGCGTTCCAGCGGACAGCGAACCCGGGCACCGGTAAGCAAGGATGGATTTCAGGATGGATGAGCGGCTCTAGCCGGAGCTCGGCTCACATGCGACCGTCCATGTCGCGCGCTAGCCACGCCCCCGCTTGTGGCAAACTTTAAATGAAACTTTTTATGGATATCTTTGAGAAATGGCTTTCTTCTTGCCACTCTTCCATAAAGGCCAGATTTGTGCAGTGTACAACTGATTGTTGTCCTATGGACAGACTCTCCCACCTCAGCTGTAGATCTCTGTAGTTTATCCAGAGTGATCATGGGCCTCTTGGCTGCATCTCTGATCAGTCTTCTCCTTGTTTGAGATGAAAGTTTAGAGGGACGGCCGGATCTTGGTAGATTTGCAGTGGTCTGATACTCCTTCCATTTCAATATGATCGCTTGCACAGTGCTCTTTGGGATGTTTAAAGTTTGGGAAATCTTTTTGTATCCAAATCCGGCTTTAAACTTCTCCACAACAGTATCACGGACCTGCCTGGTGTGTTCCTTGGTCTTCATGATGCTCTCTGTGCTTTAAACAGAACTCTGAGACTATCACAGAGCAGGTGCATTTATATGGAGACTTGATTACACACAGGTGGATTATATTTATCATCATCAGTCATTTAGGACAACGTTGTATCATTCAGAGATCCTCACTGAACTTCTGGAGTGAGTTTGTTGCACTGAAAGTAAAGGGGCCGAATAATATTGCACGCCCCACTTTTCAGTTTTGTATTTTTTACAAAAGTTTAAAATATCCAAAATGTCCAATAAATTTCGTTCCACTTCACAATTGTGTCCCACTTGTTGTTGATTCTTCACCAAAAAATTTAAATTTTATATCCTTATGTTTGAAGCCTGAAATGTGACAAAAGGTTGAAAAGTTCAAGGGGGCCAAATACTTTTGCAAGGCACTGTACATATTCCTTATAGCAGTACATATACTCAATAAATAAATCTAATGTATTCATCCAATATTTGCTGCTATGCTCATTACAAAAAAATTAAGAAAATAATAACTACAGTTCAAACTGTCAAAATAACTGCTTGGTAGGTTCCTATCCTCTCCCACTTACCATTTGCTATCTCTTATACTGGTGTATTCTCATGTTGTAGAGAGGCCTTTGAGCCTTAAGTTCCAGGGCTTGATAGCGATTGCTATCCCTGTAGCCCATGCTGCGGCCGTTTCATCAATAAATCACAAATACGCATTTCTCAAATTTAAATTCAACCTGGGGGCGTGGCCTGACCATTGATGACGTGAGATGTGCATCTTCTCAGCTCTGTTTCTGCACAGCTTCTTGTGGACCCCTCTGCTCTCCCTGCTGTCTCTATGGGAAAGCAAATTAAAAAAAAAAAGCCTCCTGGCACTCCTGTGCCTGGTGACCACCTGACCTAAGCCACCCTAGATGGGTATCGGACCCCAACAGCTTCCTCGTCGGACCAGGCCTCTACGGGGCCATGGCCATTTTGGAACAAGCCAGGGCCTTCCTCATCTGCACTGCCGGCGCTGCGCAACATCTCTCCTCCGGCTCCCTTCTGCTCCAGGTCGGCCCCAGGGCAGCTGTGGGGATCCCTAGCCCAGGAACCCCTCATTCCATCTGATGGAGACCTTGGCCCCTCCTCCATCACTGGCACTGCCTGCAGTATGGAGCTCCGGCTCCCCTGCCTCCTCTCCTAAGGTCATTGTGCCCTCTCTTGCTGTCCCCTCTATGCAGCACCAGCCCTTTGCCGAGCCAAGATCTCTGCAGTATGCAAAGACCTGCACTCCATAGCCACCAGAGGTCCTCAGAGTGCCGCGCAATAATTGTAAGGCTGACGACCCCTACACTAAAGTCATATAGCACAAACGGTAACATAGAGGTGCTGTCATACTGTGCTCCCAGTCGCGTGAGTTTACCGCTATTTGCCTTGATACACCTGTACTTTTCCATTAGAAGCAATGTAACTACATGTGTAACCCACAATTAGTGGTAAATGTACAGTATATGACTGGGAGCAGTGAGGTAACACCTGTAGGATAGTGACACACTATGTACCTGGATGCTGCATCCCCGGCCGCCAGTACTTTCACTTTTCTTTAAGTGAAAAGCGGATTAATTTCAGCCTCATTTAATTCCTGGCTGTGCGGTAACAGCAAAACCACAGGCAGTAACTAATGGGTGTCACACTTACCCCAAAATGAAAGCACTGGTGCCCAGGGACTGGATTTGGACATTAGGGGGCCCGGAGCCCTGTGGCAGCCGCTACCGCGAACCCCACAAACCAGTAACGATTGCGGTCGCAGGGGGTGCGACCGCGAATGGACCTGGCAGGGTACGGAGCCCGCTGTCAGCTGGAGATGGCCGGGCCCCGGACCATTATGATAGCGGTCGGGGAAAGCCTGGTTCCCCGACTGCTATACATACTGTTATTGGAAAGGAGTCCTGGCATATTGTAGGCCCCTTTCCAATAGATGGCAGCCCAGGGGAGGTGACTGAAAATAATAAACACATATTCTCACCTCTCTGGCACTCTTCCATCATGTGACTGAGGCCTGTGATTAGGCCCCAGTGGTCACATGGGGCACGGCCGCGTAATGACGTCAGTGCGCCCCCATGTGACCGCTGAGGCCCAATCACAGGCCTCGGCAGCAACGTATGAAGTGGGCCTGAAAACGCTGAAGACGGCAGGATGGAGCGAGGATGCCAAGGAAAGGTAAGGCAAGGTGAGTATGACTGTTTGTTATTTTTAATCACCTTCCCTGGGTCTCCGATTATTATACTCTGGGGTCTGAGGAGACCCGTAACCGATTTTGGGGGGGGCCCATGTCAAATGTTTGCCTTGGGGCCCAACCATTCCTAGCTACGCCACTGGTGCTGGCTATTACTCCTTGTTGTTTTATTACCTGTATTCTTATTCCTGACCTCTGGCTTTACCTTTGACTATTCTCTCAGATTGCAATTCTGTACTGCGTTGCTCAACTGTTACTGACCCCTTGGCTAGCTGACCTCCCTTTTTGTTGTTGTTTGTCTTATCTGCATTCTATGTCTTCACTTATATCTAAGAAGAGATTGCCACCCAGTTGTTGTCTGTCGCCTAGGACAGTTCAGGTAAGTAGGCAGGGACAGGGGGTGGGGGTTCAGCTTAGGGCTCACTGTCTTGTCATACCCCTCCCCCCAGGGTTCACCAGCAGCTACTGGGGAATTGCTCCCCTAGCAATTCCATTACAGTTACCTTTAAGGAAACCCAATATAAGGTACTGATGCATTGGCATCATACTCCTGCTCTTCTCCACTCCTTAAACTCATCAATACCCTCGGAGTACTGGCAATGTCGCTCTGTGATGGGCACTCTATACCATATTTTTTCAGAGTGTCTGTTATTCCTGGGCTTCTAGAGGGAGGTCAAGGCACTGACAGATGCTCTCTTTATCCAGGGAGACCCTCTTACATACCTCTTGAACCTCCCTCCCAGACACCTAAGTAACGCTAGGTTCACACTAGCATTAGCTTTCCATTCTTTGGGTTGCTTGGGGATCCGAAGAATGGAAAGCTAACCCGCTTAAAAAGCGGTTACCCGCAGAAACCCGTGGACCCCATAGACTATAATGACGTCCTCTGGGTTTGCGCCCGTTTTCCACCCAAAAAATGCGGAGGAAAAGTCCTGCTTCCAGAACTTTTCTCTCCACATTTTTTAAGCGGGTTTGGGGATGGAAACCCTGAACATAGAGCGAGCGCTAGTGTGAATGTAGCCCAAGAAGATGTCCAGGTTGTTCCTTTATCTATGTACAGCAGCAAAGACTCTTATTGCTAAACATTGGAGGTCTGTAGCTCCCACCTCGAGTCCTGAACTTCTTGCGAGAATGAAAGACATCTGTAGCCTTGAATATCTGCCTAGGAGCCTCCATAACAATGTGGACGCATTCCAGTCCATCTGGACCCCTTGGGATACATATTGTATCTTAAACGGATTCTGACCATGGATTCCCCCTCCCTTTTTCCCTTCCTGTTCTTACCCTTGTCTCCTGACTTTTATTGCATTTTGTTGGTATTTGTATCTCATGCTTTTTTGTTCACATTATTACATGGAGCTGTGGGGGTTAGCTGCGCTCCATTTGTCTTATTTGTTTCACCTGTTATTTCTTATATTAAATTGTTCAATAAAAATTACAGTTTGAAAGGTTTGCTCATTTCTAGTCATTAAGAATTTACCTCTGATATGCCCTGACAGGCTTTAACAAAAGTCTACCATACGGACCTTTATCTTGTCCTAGACTGTCTCCATAGTACATGCACAAAGGGACTCCCAGTTTTGTGTGGCATTGAATGGGATAAAAACGCTGCGGCAAAAGACGTTGAGTCTTACAGTACTTGCAAAGTGGATGGGATTCTGTTTAATCTCATCCATACATTGCAAAAAAAAAATCCGCCATGGGAAAGCTGCATTTTTAAAAATTCTCGTTTTTTTGTTAATCGCAGCATGCCAGTTATACCTACGGAAACGCTGGCATTTTCCGTATAGGTATAATAAGTGCAGAAAGTCCACAGAGGAAAACTGTGTGGGATCGCAATGAAAAATGCTGTGGAAAAAAACCTGATGCAGGATTTTACGCAGCTTTTTTTTTTTTTACTGTGACTTGTGGGGCTTTAGCCTTAAAGTTTTCTCCAGTCTTACAAACTGTGGCAGGAGTGTGACCTTCTGCAGGTGATTATATGGGCACACTTGTCACAAATACCTTGTGCTTCAGCAACCTGAAGCTCTTGAAATACTATTACATCAAGGTGCATTAAATAGTTAAGTATGTTTTGGGATAATGCCTAGTAGCTGTGTATCTAATGTGAGGATGTGAACCTAGAGGGCGCTGGAGAGCAACCCAAAAACAGGGTTGAAAAGGACGGAGAGAGTGCACACACAGCATGGGAGTGCTGCTGGTGACCTGCAGGGAGCAGGTAGACTGTGGACCAGTTGGAGACGGACAGGTGGTCTGTCCCAAGAAGACTGGATTCCAGAAGGGACTTGGTTAAGCTCAGTGTGAGCCAGACTGGTTAGAAGAAACCTCAGTAAAGCACCTTGCCCTCAGAAGTTTAGTCAGGGTTCAAGAAGTGCGGTATTTCCCTGTGTGTGGGCTAGGCTGTTTTGTTATTTTTGTTCCTGCTACCATTTACAAGCTGAATAAAGCCATTTCTTTTGGATTGCCGTTACCTGATATGCTGTTTATTTGTCACTCAGCGCCACAAACACCTCTGTTAGTTCCAGGAAGCTGCTACCTTTGATGCTAAACTACCCCCAATTGTCACACTAACCACAAATATAAAAAGTAAAATGTTTATAAACATGGCATACAAATAACCCATGTATGTACTTCATGACATCTAATGTTTCAAGACAAAGGTATTAATGTTAGGCCTGTCATGAAAGACCTAACAATAACTCATCACATTGTAATATCCAACTTAAAATATCGATAAATAGTTGTGTGTACTTTTATATATTTTGTTATTATGAATAATAGATCTATTTTTTTTTTCTAAATTCGTACATAAATAACAGCACTGAACAAAGTTTTTCATTTTTATGCTTAGTCTGCATCTGTTGAATGTTACATTCATCATAACTCCCCATAGTCTTTGGTAGAAATCTATAAATGTCTCAAATTTATCTACAGATGAAACTTTACTTTGTATCAATATCAATAATAGAGACAGAATTGCCTGTAAGCTAAAAGCATTGATACTAGACAGTTGTTGAGGGAGATTATAACTTATTCATAAAGTCACCATACAAACCTGTATTAGATATGTATGGGTTACTTCCACCATGTGTGTAATATTAATACATATTGGTATGGAAACTTTATATTGCTTTTGAACTTAAAATGTAAAATTGTTGAAATGAAATCTACTATAGAACTTATATATTTATAAATATAAATAGAGCAAATAATACAAGTAAAAAAAAAACATGGAACAATATTACATTAAATTAAACAGAAAAAAATTCCACACAAACAAATAGTAATAGAAATGTTATAATTTATTAAATATATAATTTTAAATACAAAAGTATGCAAGAGACAAAGAAATATATCCACATAGAATCGAAACGTGGTATAGGGACTACATAGTAAATAGTCGCTAAAAAGTTGACATAATCACCAATTGTAGCAGCACATCCAGGGATCAAAACCAGAATATAATACCAATAGTGTAAGGGACCAAAAAAGTGTAAAGCAACTATTGCAATACCAAGTATAAAAAAGTCTACCATGAGGAAAGCATACAAGTGTGCAAAGTATTTACCAGTCCAATTACAAAAAGAGAAACATTTCTCAGATACAAAAGTGCACTAATTATATAAAAGACAAATAATTATGTCCCAAAAAGAGAAAATAATAAACGCTGGATGTATAGCAACAATCATATGATCTTACCACATACCATGTAAAGAAATGCACCCCAACGCGCGTTTCGCCAAAAATGGCTTTGTCACCCCCCTGACGAAATATGCTATGAAAATTTTCAGGTCATGCCCCTTTAATACAAAGTCATGACCCCAACAACCAAGAGCCTTGCTGGTGAGTTGTTCTGGGACAGCGCAGCTACTGGTATCGTTTACATGCCAGGAGACACGCTGATCACCATATGATGTGTAACAGTGGGTTTAGGTATGGCGGCATAGACTTTAATGCCAGTGCACATCATACAGTGAGTGAGCAGCACAGCTCCTGGGATGCATACATTACCTGTAGCCATGCTGTCCTAGAATAGCTGACCTGTGGGGATCCTGACTGTTCTGGGCCCATACAGATCTAATATTAATGATCATCAATATTGGAAAGGTATAAAATTCCTTTACCATTACCTCTAATGTTCCACACAGGATAATGCTGCCTTCAATGCCATCACACAGGATAATAGCCTCATACAGTGGTGAGTATCAATTCCTTACTCATCACTGTGTTTCCTGACCCAGCTCTTTCTCTGCCCTGGACTTACTGCTGTTACATGTCATGTGCTCCCAGAGCAGGAAGGAGCTTGCGGTGAGTAAAGAACTGATACTTACACTGCAGCTTTTAGGCTCCAGGTCTAACGCAGCATGAGCCCTAAAAGGCGGAAAGTGGCTGAGCAAGAAGCGTATGACTCTACCAGGGTAGGGCCACCTCTTCTCCCTGGTTCTGCGAACTACCAGTAATTTTAACAACTACCACTGTAGCAGCCATAGCGGCCATGGACAGGATCAGGGATGGGTAAGTAAGGACTTGGCAAGAGTATTTGTTGGGTGAAGCATGCGAGCCTGGTATTTTCGTTCGTACCAAACACATCTGAACTAAACTACTGTTATTATACTCTGGGTCTCTTTAGACCCCAGAGTATAATGATCGAAGTCTCAGGGGACAGTGATACACTCACCTCTCCTGGGCTCCGCAATGGGTCTTTGGGCCTCTTCAATGATGTCAGAGGTCACTGAGGTCAGCATAATGTCGGCATAACCCATGTGACTACTGAAGCCCAATTACTGGCCTCGGCGGTATCTAATGTCTTTGAAGAGGCCTGAAGAGAACAGGGAGTTTCACCGAAGCCAAGGAGAGATAAGTCTCTAACATCTTTTAAGATGCCTGAAAAGAAAAGGGAGTTGAGCCGGAGCCCAGCAGAGGTAAGTAACACTGTTTTTTTAAGTCTAAAGAGACCCCCGAGTATAATAATAGTTTGTGGTTGGTGAGCCCCCAAAATTTCGGGGTTCTGCCGAACCTGAAATTTTTGCAATATGTGCAATGGACATCATAGTGGCCACTATGGGACATTATACTGTGTGAAGGCCACTTTAGGACATTATACCTTGTGAAGAGGCCGCTGTGGGACATTATATTGTATGGAGGTCACTATGGGACATTATACTGTATGAAGGGGCCACTGTGGGACATTATACCTTGTGAAGAGGCCATTGTGGGACATTATATTGTATGGAGGCCACTATGGGACATTATAGTGTATGAAGGGGCCACTGTGGGCCATTTTGGTGTATGGAGGTCACTATGGGGCATTATACCTTGTGAAGAGGCCACTGTGGGACATTATATTGCATGAAGGCCACTATGGGACATTATATTGTGTGAAAGGACCACTGTGATACATTATGCTGTATGGAGGCCACTATGGGACATTATACTGAGGAAGGGGCCACTGTGGGGCATTATATTGCATGGAGGCCACTATGGGACATTATATTGTGCGAAAGGACTACTGTGGGGCATTATATTGCATAGAGGCCACTATGGGGCATTGAATTGTGTGAAGGGGCCACTGTGGGACATTATGCTGTATGGAGGCCACTATGGTACATTATACTGTGTGAAGGTGACACTGTGGGACATAATACTATATGAAGGCCACTATGCGACATTATACTGTGTGGAGGGGCCACTGTGGTATATTATACTTTGTGAATGGGCCACTGTGGGACATTATACTGTGTGTAATTGGGACGTTATAGCACATTGGGGCCAGCAAAGGGAGCATTTTACTGTGTGGTGCCAGTAAAGGGGAGCCCATATCAGGCACCAAAACTAACTGCAGTTGTTGCTCAGGAACAGTGGAGGCTACAGAAAAAATTCCAACTACACTGTGGAGTAATCAGTGGAGGGGCGCCTATTAACAAATGCTAAGAACTTGAATTGGTGGAGGTGCTGAATGATCCTCTTTAAATTATATAGATGTAAATGGATATTGTATTTTGACAGGGGATATTTGATATGTGAAATTCTCAATTTCTTGCTGAATTTTGCGCCAAAAATTTTTACTTTACCACCTTTTTATACCACTCACACCCCTTTTGTTAAAAAAGGGCAGGGCATGACTGCTAGGGTGGATGGGGGGTCACCACCTTTCCACAATCTTATTATAATTTATACCTGGAAACTAAATTAAATTTATGTCAAATCTTAGATGGTTGGTCCTAAAATGCACTACAATTAAGAGACCTTTGCAATTTTAATACATTAGGTGAATCTGATGTCTGCAAAAACTTAGATAAGATTAAAGTCTAAAACATTAGTATTAATACAAGCCCTCAGAAGTGACTTCAGAGATGGCCTCATAGCAACATGTAGCAAGCCTCCCCCTTCTTGATGTATTCTTAAAGTCAAGGAATTAAAAACAAACATCATTCCATATAACCCAGTATCATATATTTCGTAATATGATACTCATTCTGAACACCATGGGGATGATTTATTAAGACTGGCATATAATATGCCAGTCTTCATGAACAGACAGGATGAAGTGAAACGTGTCAAAATGAGTGTCAGGCTAAGGCCCCACATTGCAGAAATGCAGCTTTTTTGTTGCAGATTTTGATGTGGTTTTTTTGAGCCAAAGCCAAGAGTGGATTGAGCAGAAGGTAAAAGGATAAGTACTTTCTATATATTTCCCATTCCTTTTGTTGTCATTCTTGGATTTGGCTAAAAAAAAAATGCAGCAAAATCTGCAACAAAGAAAGTTCCTCAGCCTCAAAGAGTTTTGCACTTCTTAATAATTTTGGTGCATGTTTGCATGTCTGTGCAGCATAAATTTAAACCTATAGTTGATTTCAGCCATTATTTACACCAGTAAATCTGTTGTGGTGCTGAGCCCTACTCCCTCTTTAACCACTTTCATACCAGATGCTTTACCCCCCCTTCCAGACCAGACACATTTTCGGGTTTTTTGTATGTGCGGTTTTAAGGGCTATAACATTTTTATCATTTGTGTTATTCAATTAATTTCTGCGTCCTTTTTCGGTGACACATAGGGCTTTATTTTTATGTTATTTTTATTTTTCCATGTGTTTTCATTTTTTTTTTTGTATCTGGGAAAATATAAACAAAAGAGGAGGGAAAACTTGTCCGTTTTTCACTTTTCATTTTTTTTTATTTAATAACACAAAGTGCTACTAAAAAACTTTATAAAATAGTTTTTCCTCTCGGTTACGGTAATTTTTATTTTTTTATGGTGTTGTCGGGGTGGGGCTATAATAATAAGGGCATGTTATTGGCTTATTATTTTATTTATTTTTTTAATTATTTTATTTACATTTTTTTCTACTTTTCTATTATTTTTTTTTTTTTACATTGTGTCCCTTTGGGGACATCTGATCACTGTTTTTTTAGTTGGGAAGGCTGATTTCCCCTGTAACTGGAGCTGGTACACTTAGCCCCAGTTGCAGGAGGAATACAGCCTCCTGCACGTTACTTACACAATACTATAGAGCTGATCTGGGTCCTGTAGGACCCAGCAGCTCTTGCAGACGATGCACCCGGCGGATCATGTGACCGCCGGGTCAGAGGGCGGCTGCAAGATGGCGGCACCCATAGCGCTGTATACACAGCGATAGGGAAGGCAGGGAAACTAATAAACCTTCCCTGTCTTCTCTCTGGGCGCTCTGGCTGAAGTTACAGCCGGCTCCCCGTTTCAGTAGCTGCACGATCTCGTGCAGCTGCTGATTTCTGCTTGGACATACCGGTACTTTGTTGCAGAACTAGACAACCACCACTTGGACGTATATACTCTATGGGCGGTACGGAAGTGGTTAAGGAAAGTGGTATGTAAAGTGAAAATGGATGAAAAGTTGTAATTTATAGCCATGCACTAAAATATTCTACTTTTCACATGCCTCAGCTCAGTGCATAGGAATAGGAATCTTTACAAATATTGAACAAACTATCATTTTATATGTAAGTTATGATGGGGTGACACTTTGGTCCAAAACATCTTGCAAAGGCATGTCCATACTAGGATTTTGCAAATGAAATGTATCTTAATAATAAATATAATAAAGGGATTGGGTTAAAATGAAAAGGAGTCAAATTAGGGAATATGATATCCCTGCCTAAAAGAAGTGTTTTTTGGCATGAGTTATAGTAAATCTGTCATGTCAAAGCATCCCCACCATGTCCTGTCGTGATCCACACTCTGCTCTGTAGACTTTTCTCAAAAGTGGTAAGCAGGTCAGAAAATGGAAAAAGTGGAGCATTTTTAGCAAAAGTGGACAAGCCCCCAAAATGTGCCACCTTTGTGCCAGAAAACTCATATTAATAAATTATTTCCTAATGAATCTCTTGGAAGTTGTCCATCCACTACTAAATTCGCTTTCCTACAGATATAGTATCTGTAAGTTGATTTTTATGAGAACTAGAAAGATCTAATGTAGAATAAAATGCTATTGATATTAATCACTTAAACAGAAGGATCCATCTCTACAGTGTAAAAAAATCTATTCTGCACAAAGAGGTTGAAATAATTCACATGTTTCTACTGACTTTATGTAAACTACTTGTGAAACAGTTTTAGATAAAGGTTGCTCCAGTGAAATGCTTATAGTGGCCTTTAACAAGGCATATTGATTACAGTAAAGTGAGTTATTGATATCTAAAAATAAAAAGAACAATGAAACTGGTCAATATTCCAATGACCTTTCCTTCACAACATTTGTAGTTCAATATATCAGCCATGCTCATGGTTTAAAAAGCAATTTTTGAACAAACATAAAGTGTTGTGACTGTAAGATCCATTGTCAGAATCCATTACATAATAAAATAGGCTGACAGGCTACCATTCAAAAATAAAGAAAAAAAAAGTAGTCTTAATTGGTTTTGCATGAAGTAACACAATTAAAGGATAAAGAATAAAATCTACTGTAGCTTCTGTTTTACATGACTGTGACTAATAGAAACAGAATGAGTCTGTTGGCACTGATGTTATTGTGGTAAGTTACTTGTGACAATAGGACAAGGAGGTAAATAAGTCACAATTTTTATCTATTGGCCAGGTATTGTCTAGTTATCAGATATGTCTTTCTATTGACCTTTACCATTAAGTGCTGCCCTTTTATATTTATTGTAGCCCTGTGTTGCATTACATGGCTAGAATCCTAAAAACTGTAATTCTAACTTGCAGTTAAGCAACTTAAGAACACTACAGAAAAATACTGTGTATCAGACTATATATTTCAATGCAGCCATTTGCTAAAAGCAAAAAAGTTCATTTTATTTCTCATTAATGTACACTCAGCATGTATATCACATGGCCATAAGTATTCAGACTCTTTGCTGTGACAATCATATTTAACTCACATGCTGTGTTTAATTAAATTGATTGCACTTGATTAGGAAAGGCACACACCTATGCCTCACCTATATAAGACCTCACAGCTCACAGTGCATGTCAGAACAAATGAGAATCATGAGGTCAAAGGAACTGCCCAATGAGATCAGAGACAGAATTGTGGCAAGGCACAGATCTGGCCAAGGTTACAAAAGAATTTCTGCAGCACTCAAGGTTCCTAAGAGCACAGTGGCCTACATAATCCTTAAATGGAAGAAGTTTGGATGACAAGAACTCTTCCTAGACCTGGCCATCCAGCCAAACTGAGCAATCGTGGGAGAAGAGCCTTGGTGAGAGAGGTAAAGAAGAACCCAAAGATCACTGTGGCTGAACTCCAGAGATGCAGTAGAAAGATGGCAGAGTGGCTCGAAGGAAGCCTCTCCTCAGTGCAAGATATATGAAAACCCGCATAGAGTTTGCCAAAAAACACATGAAGGACTCCCAGACTATGAGAAATAAGAATGACTATGAGATGAAGATTGAACTTTTTGGCGTTACGGTATGTGTGGAGAAAAATTCTAAGCCAGGCACTGCTCATCACCTGCCCAATACAATCCCAACTGTGAAACATGGTGGTGGCAGCATCATGCTATGGGGGTGTTTTTCAGCTGCAGGGACAGAACGACTGGTTGCAATTGAAGGAAAGATGAATGTGGCCAAGTACAGAGATATCCTGGAAGAAAACCTCTTCCAGAGTGCTCTGGAACTCAGACTGGGCCGAAGGTTCACCTTCCAACAAGACAATGACCCTAAGCACACAACTAAAATAACAAAGGAGTGGCTTCAGAACAACTCTGTGACCATTCTTGACTGGCCCAGTCAGAGCCCTGACCTCAACCCAATTGAGCATCTCTGGAGAGACCTGAAAATGGCTGTCCATCAACGTTCACCATCCAACCTGACGGAACTGGAGAGGATCTGCAAGGAAGAATGGCAGAGGATCCCCAAATCCAGATGTGAAAAACTTGTTGCATCATTCCCAAGAAGACTCATGGCTGTACTAGCTCAAAAGGGTGCTTCTACTCAATACTGAGCAAAGGGTCTGAATACTTATGACCATGTGATATTTCAGTTTTTCTTTTTTAATAAAAGAGGTAACAAAGGTATGCTGCTTATTAGTGTAATGTACTTTGTGGTAGCAGTTGAATATGTTTAGTTGAGGTGGTAGAGTCCTTTAAAAATGACATAGCACATTTTTCTCGCAGGTCATTATGATTATGGAAATGCCATAATTATATTGGTTTTATTATGTTTTACCACTTTTACTAAATACAACACTATTTTGCAAAAATAAACAATTTGCGGTGGGCGCACCGTATTCTTACACCCATAATGTTTTTACTTTTTTGTTGGGCTCTTTTTTGCGATGGCAAGTTGTAGTTTTTATTGGTACCCTTTTTGGGTATGTTCAACTTTTTAATCACTTTAAAGGGATTGTCCAGGAATTGGACAAATCACAGAGGAGGCCAGGGAAGGTGTAACATAAAAAGAAAAAAAAATCATATTCACTTGTCCCCGGCACTCCACTGTCCATCAGCTCCGTGCCTTTGCTGGCATAAGTTCTGTGCCGCATGTGACCACTGAGAAGTGGCTGGAAAGAACCTGGAGACATCACTCACATAGGTCACTAGGACCTTCCCTGCATGTGCCCAAATGGACAGTGCTGCTCACACCTTCCTGGCCTCCCTGTGATTTGTCCAATTCCTAAATTTATTTTTTTTTACGTCATTCACCTTACAGGATAAATAACATTATTTATGGATAGTTAAGAATTAAACAAACATATTGGGTATACATATATTTATTTTTGTTTACATTATTTATTTTTGAAATGGGAAAGGACTTTTTAAAATGTTTATTTATTTTTATACATAATGTTGAACCTGAGATCATTTGATGCCCTGTACCATATACTGCAATACTTCTGTATTGCAGTGTATTGTACATTATTGTTTATGTACAGGTGCTTCTCAATAAATTAGAATATCTTTGAAACGTTAATTTCTTTCAGTAATTAAATTAAAAAAGGGACCTCCTATATTCTTTACACACAGAGTGTTCTATTTCAATTGTTTTATTTCTGTTAATATTGATTATGGATTACAGGTAAGTAAAACCAAAATCTAAGAAAATTTGAATATTGTAAAAAAGTTCAGTATTGTAAATTCAGTGTGTCACCTGCCAAGCTTTCCTAAGCCTTTAAATGGTTCCTCAGTCTGGTTCAGTAGGACACACAATCATGGAAGACGCTGATTATGAATTGTGTTACTGTATTACTGAAATGAATGAACGTTTCAAAAATATTCTAATTTATTGAGATGCACATGTATGTTAGGCCAAGATCACATCTGTTCTTGACAGTTAGGAGGCCATTGGCAATCCATCAGAACCCTTAAATTTCAAAGCGAGAAGGAGAGAGAGTAAAAGAAGAGGTGTCCTCCCAACCACCCAAATCCCATGATTGCAATTGATAATGGTATCTGAAGGGTTAATATGAGGGAGTCAGAGCATTTTCCAACTCCTAAAGCTAGTCCTGGGTCCTATCTTTATAATACAACCAAATATGTAAATGATGCAGCACCACAGTGTTAAAGGGGTATCCTTATCTCAGGCTTTAACATGCCCTCCTGTCTCCTCTCTTTCCCATTTCCTGGTTTTCAGCTCCTTCCTCCTTACAGGAGGTAGACTTCTGTGTCAGTTACTCCTAACTTAATAAAAGTATTCTTCAAAAGTCTGGAAAATGTAAACAAAATCATTGCAATGTTTTAGTCATTGCAAGGTTACACTAATTACCAAAAATATTATACTTAAAATACAAGTTTTGGATCCATTTTGCTTCTAAGTATTCCTTCTTTAAATGCCACTCAAACCAAAAGATATTGAGAATTTGAAATAAAACTAATCATTCTGTCAGCTCCATTCAGAATCACCATGGAGATAATGATGACAGATGAAATTCTTAGATGGAATGATAACCTCTGTATATCAATTCAACCAAAATTTACTTTACATTGTCATTTAACAGCACTGACTAGAAGCACTAGCAAAGAAAAGTAATCATTTCATACTTTAAGGTCCTTTGTGCTTTTTTCTCAAATGCTATACAAAAAAATGACTGCTGACACTGTGTACTGACATGTTACAGTCTTTGGGGTTTTCAATTATTTTTTATTGTATAAGTTGTCTTCAAACATTTATTTGTTTTATCTTTATTTGATAAGATATGTATATACACATGGATTGTATTTTCTCAAAAAAAAAAAAAAAAAAAATGCAAGAAGCAGTGTGACATATTAAAATACGAAGGGCCACTATACCAGAGATGTTCAAAAGTTCTAAAACACTGAAATACTACAAGTCAAATGATAAACAACTAAGGATTTTCTTACATTGTTACTACTGATTTTTGAAACAGTGTTATAGACTTTTGCTTTTTTATCCAAGTAAAGCCACTTGTGTTTGTAATCCATGAATTACAGCAATGGAGAATACAGAATTGCATAACTAAAGAGGATGCCATACGGGAATCCCTATAGATTATTTATTGGTTACCATTTTCAATGTCATCTTCTAGATCACAGGTGTCAAACACAAGGCCCGCGGGCCGAATCCGGCCCGCTACCTTCTGTTATCCGGGCCGGCACTTATCTGGCCCGCAGGGCCGCGGCATTTTTTATTGTCTATGTAATGTAAACCAGCCCAGGACAGGCTGCTTAAAAAAAAAAAAAACAAAGCTACGCGATACCTGTCCTGGGCTGGTTTACAAGACCTCTGCATGTCAGCGCAGGCGGCGATACAATGACGTCATCGCGCCTCCTACGCTGACACGCAGACGTCGGGGACAAGAAGAGGAGGAGGCCGCGGCTGCATCAAGGCATCGGAGGTAAGTGAGGATAAGTTTTTTTATATATATAAATAGGCCGTTGCCTGCTGGAGTATCCCCGGCACGTAACGGCCTATTTACTTACCGATCCCCGCTGCTGGTCGTGGCCGCCCCCGCTTCCCCTTCTGCTATGGGACGCAGAAGCGGCTGTGTGCAGGAGCGGGGATGGTAAGTGAAGCCGCGGCCGGCGAACCCCATCAAATACTACTATTATTATACTCCGGGGTCTTTTCAGACCCCGGAGTATAATAATCGGAGGCCCAGGGGAGGTGATAAACATAAAAACCTGTGTTACTCACCTCTCCGGCGATCCGATGTTGCTCCCAGCCGACTTCGGCCTTCTTTGGTGACGTCCCAGGCGTCACGTGAGCCAGGCCGATGTCATTATGTCGCGACGCCAGTCTGTGCGACATTGAAGAAGGCCGAACGCAGGGAGCGCAACGGAGCCCAGGTAAGTAACACTGGTTTTATGTTTGTCACCACCTGGGTCTCCGATCATTATACTCTGGGGTCTGAAAAGACCCCAGAGTATAATAATAGTTCATGGGTGGGGGGTCACTATGGGACATAATACTGTGTGCAGGGGCCACTATGGGGCATAATACCAATGCAGGGGCCACTAAGGAGCATAATACCGATTGTAGGGGCCACTATGGAGCATAATAACGTGTGCAGGGGCCACTATTGAGCATAATACCATGTGCAGTGGCCACTATGGAGCATAATACAGTGTGCAGGGGCCACTATGGAGCATAATACCGTGTGCAGGGGCAACTATTGAGCATAATACCGTGTGCAGGGGAAACTATTGAGCATAATACCGTGTGCAGAGGCAACTATTGAGCATAATACCGTGTGCAGGGGCCGCTGTGGGGCGTAATACCGTGTGCAGAGGCAACTATAGAGCATAATACCGTTTGCAGGGGTAAACAGTATTTGTATAGTGCTTAATTTTTGATATATTCAGAAAAGGATGAGGATAGTATGTAACATGCCAATGTCTTAGGTTTTAACAATACATTATGTTCTTCCTGGTTGCCCTCAAAGGGCTGATTGTAACAGTAGTAATGTACAAATGTAACTACTGCTTAATAGCTCGCTTATCTGTTAAGGAGAAGTTACTTTTATACACATGTAAAATAATCTTGGCCCTTCAAGGTACCCCATGAGGCTGAAGTGGCCCCCGGAGAAAATGAGTTTGACACCCCTGTTCTAGATGCAACAACAATGGTTAAATATAATTTTTACTGAGATGACTGAAATTAAAAGATTAGTAAATATTTGAAAACATGCTTATAGGATTTTTCAGATATCTGCAAGTAATGGTATTCTTTGTACAATGACTGGTTGTACGGTTTCTGTATCCTCACATTTCCAAGATTTCTACTTGCTATCATTCAGAAGAAACTAAAATTGGATAGAAATCATATGTTTCATAATACAATAATACTTATACTATAAGAACCTGGAATAACCTTTCAACTGACAAATGGTGGATTTCCTTTATTATGTAGCAAGTAAACAGCTGGTGAAATAAACAATACAGATGCACATTCTCCCCAGAGATATTGCTAGACTGCAGTGGCTTCTATACATCCATAGTTTCTCTTTTGGCCAGTTGTTCATGATTGGATTGCTATTGATAATCATTTCTATCTGCAGTTATGAGATGTGATCTGAATATGTGGGCTCAGGTTTGGTCATCTCTTTTTCCATTCATTTTTGAGATTCTTGATGTAAAATTTTGTTTTTTTTTAATTAAAAACCTTGTGTATTATTATTATACTCCATACCGACATCAGGTACTCTAGACTATAACCTGGTGATATAATTGGAAAACCTTCTATATACTGTGACTTGCAAAAGTATTCATACCCCTTGAATTTTTTCACATTTTGTCACCTTACAACCACAAACTTAAATGTATTTCATTGAGATTTTAAGTTATTGACCAACACAAAGTAGCAGATAATTGTGAAGTAGAACAAAAATGACACATGGTTTTTAAAATTTTAATCAAATAAAAATCTGAAAAGTGTGACGTGCAAAAGTATTCAGCCCACTGTATTCTGATACCCCTAAATAAAATCCAGTGCAATCAATTGCCTTCAGAAGGTAGTTAATTGAGTCCAGCTGTGTGTAACTTAGTCTCAGTATAAATACACCTGTTCTGTGAAGGCCTCAGTGGTTTGTTAGAGAACACTAGTGAACAAACAGTATCACGAAGACTAAGGAACTCACCAGACAGGTCAGAGATAAAGTTGTGGAGAAGTTTAAAGCAGGGTTAGGTTATAAAAACATATCCCAAGCTTTGAGCATCCCAATGAGCACTGTTCAATCCATCATCCAAAAATGGAAAAAGTATTCTACAGCTGCAAACCTACCAAGACATGGTCGTCTACCTAAACTGATGAAATCCGCAGCTCAGGCGGAAGAATCTGTCCACAGGACAACTATAAGTCGTGCACTTCACAAATCTGGCCTTTATAGAAGAGTGGCCAGAAGAAAAAAAATTGTTGGTAGACATAAGAAGTGCCGTTTGCAGTTTGCCACAAGCCATATAGGGGACACAGCAAACATGTGGAAGAAGGTGCTCTGGTCAGGTGAGACCAAAGTTGAACTTTTTGGCCTAAATGCAAAGTTCAAGAGTGGCGGAAAAGTAACACTGCTCATCACCGTGAACACACCATCCCTACTGTAAAACATGGAGGTGCCAGCATCATGCTGTGGGGATGCTTTTCTTCAGCAGGGACAAGAAAGCTGGTCAGAGTTGATGGGAAGATGGATGGAGGTAAATACAGGGAAATCCTGGAAGAAAACCTTTTGGAGGCTGCAAAAGACTTGAGACTGGTAAGGAGATTCACCTTCCAGCAAGACAATGACCCTAAACATACAGCCAGAGCTACAGTGGAATGGTTTAGATAAAATAATATTCATGTGTTAGAATGGTCCAAAGTCCAGACTTAAATCCCATTAAGCATCTATGGCAAGACATGTAAATTGCTGTTCACAGATCCTAATGTTATACAACAAGAACTGGAGTAAAAGCTTGGTACATTTATGGGCTTTTACTCCACTGCTTGTTGTATAACATTATGCACAGCTTGCTACATTTATGGCCCCTTATGCAGTATGTCAGTATTTATTTATATTACTATTTATGGAAGCTCATATTATACTTGTATTAGGTCTTGTAACATATTGGGCTTTTACATCTTGTGCTTTTTGTACAATATAATACATAGTTTAGTACATTTATGGCCCTTCATGTGATATGTCAGTATTCTTTAAATTTTTTCATAGTATACACGTTATATGCCTTGTTTATATATTTGTATAGGTGTCTTTCGTCTGACACCTTTTTCTATTGTCTGTTTTATCTTTTTGTTAATAAATGTGATTAATTTTAATGTAACTAATACATTTACAATATTTTTATATATCGTTTGTGTATGCTGAATATCCTTCCAATTTTCTTGTTTTCTGCCCGTGATCAGAGTAGACACTGATCGTGGGCATTAACTCCAGGTTTCCACGATGGTAGCTATGATAGCCGCTGTGCAGCCATCTTTAAGGACCCAGCATCCGCTGTAATTGCACGGCAGATGTCGGGAAGGGGTTAAATTATCTAGGGCTTATTTTTGAAGTAGGGCTTATATTTCAAGCCTACTCCATAAAAACTGGTAGGTCTTATTTTTGGAGAAACACGGTAGTTTTATTACTATTACTATTGCAGTTCTAGAGCTCTAAATCCCAAGCATAGAGTTAAATGATTAAAAAAAACTATCTGCCTACAGCCTCTACAAGGTGAGAAACTAAGGGGGTGGAGCCTAGTACAGTGAGGAAATGTACGCTTAGACCATCATAACCAGTGCTGCAACTTCACTTGTTACCCCATAGAGATAGTAAAAATTGAGAGATATGGACAAGTTTCTTAAGACGAAGCCATTGGTATCTCCGGTTGTTGTACTGTGCCTTCACCAAGGTCTTATGGCAACCCACTGTAATAGTACAAGACGCTGTTTACCGGTCGCCATGTCCCCAAACATGGTCACCGGTAGAGGATTGCTACTGTCCATGACAGCAGACAATCCTCTCACCTCGTCTGGGGGATAATCGTGAACCCAGGCAACGGCGATCGCTGCTTTGGCCAATGATCTGTGCCTGCAGGTAAGCCTGTCCACTGCCCTACTCGCGTCACTCCTTCTGGGAATTGCGAGCAGGACAGGCACCGTACTGCCCTGTAAGCCTCAGGTGCCTCTGTATTGCTTCCTGGCATCTTCCTGCCTCCCTCCATCCATTACTGTCTATGTCTTTTTTATTTGATTTCATTACTGTGTCCTGCCTCTGCTGATTAGGGAATAAGCCCCTAATCAGAACAAGCTTTTTTTTTTCCCTCTTTTTGTGTTTTTTTTATATAGATAGATAGATAGAGTAGATAGAGATAGATAGATAGATAGATAGATAGATAGATAGATAGTCTCTATCTGTATATATAGAAAAATTTTAGATTTTAGGACAGTCAAAATAATAAATAGGAGACGTGTTAAAAACATAAATCTTTAATAGAATTAATTAATTCTAATAAAGATTAATATTTTTAATACGTTCTATTATTGGCAGTGACTCTCCTAGTTCTAATATTGATTTTCACAATAAGGCACGAATACCCAATTTCATTTACTTTACTGTTTCATAGCTTTTAGGACAGGGTTGTTGTTTTTTTTTTTTTTTTTTACTGTAGTATGTTTTTATACTACAGTTACATTTTTTTAGAACACAAGACATTTCCTTGCATGCATTCTGCAGCACTGACATACATTACTGACCGGCATCTGCTCAATTTTTTGCTGCAGGTTTTTTCTTTTTCTAATAAACTAAATTGTGGTTAGAATTGCTATACAGTGGGGAAAAAAAGTATTTAGTCAGCCACCAATTGTGCAAGTTCTCCCACTTACAAAGATGAGAGAGGCCTGTAATTGACATCATAGGTAGTCCTCAACTATGACAGACAAAATGAGAAAACAAATCCAGAAAATCACATTGTCTGACTATTAAAGAATTTATTTGCAAATTATGGTGGAAAATAAGTATTTTGAGAATGGGTTACAGAGGCCTTTCAAAGCCCCTTCAGAACTGAACTGGCTCTTTGAAAAATGGGTTTTGGAAATGTTCTTGAAAATTTGGAAAATTGCTGTTTGACTTTGTAAGCGTTATAATAGCTGAAAAAAAATAAAGGGTAGTTAAAGTTTGATGTCAGCATAAAGCAGAGATATGGTAAATTATATTTTCACCAAATGTTTTCATAATTAAACATAAAACATATCAACCGAAATTTGCCCCTGACACAAAGTGCAATGTGTCACGAAAAAAAACCTTCTGAGATCAATTTGATAAATTAAAGCGTCTCAAAGTTCCACATTAAGTGGCACATTTCAGATTTGAAAAATGAGGCCGCGTCCTTTAGGTAGTTTTAAGCTGTGTCTTTAAGGGGTTAAACACACTATTGCAGAAGCAATTTCACCTATTATGAAGGAGTTTCTGGATATTAAATCAGAGTTAAGGCAAAAAGGAATACAGGTTGAGACATTTGAACAAACTCAGGAGTCTTTAGTGGCTTTCAGCAAGGTTACTCACAGTAATCTTTATGCTCGCCAGAAATATTTAAATGTTGCATTTATTCTTCAGGAGGACCAAGAGAATAGAAGCTGTAGGAGAAATCTTCGGCTTTAGGGCTTTCCTAAATTATAGTCTCCTGAGTCTCTTCCCCAAGTGGCGAAAGCCATCTTTGTGCAATTATTAGGCCCTGACCATAGCTTATTGAAAGAATACACAGAGCATTGCGCTCTAGAACTTGTTCAGATGATCCACCAAGAGACGAGATCTGTGGGTTGCTAAATTATGTAGATACTGCTGAACTATTATGTAAGGTGAAAGAACATACAGAGCTTTGTATCTAGATATCGCCCCTACCACTTTAGCAAAGAGACATACTATTAAGTCATTGTTGGATCACCTCCATGCTTATAATTTAACATATCGATGGCTGTTCCCTTTTGGGATAGCAGTTATTAACCTCTTGAGGACACAAAAGTATCTTAAGGACCAGACCTCATTTTTCAAATCTGAGATGTGTCACTCATTAAGTTATCAAAGTGATTCTTTGTTTTTTTTATGACACTTTGTACTTCGCATCAGTGGTAAATTTTGTTTGATATGTTTTGTCTTTGATTATAAAAAAAATTAATTTGGTGAAAATTTTGAAAAAAAAAATGCAGTTTTCAAACTTTGAAATTGCATGCCTTGCTAATATAAACCCCCATAAATTACCCCATTCTCAAAACTACACTCCTGAAAGAATTCAAAACAACATTTAGGAAATTTCTTAACCCTTTCAGCATTTGACAGCCATTAAAACAAAATGGAGGTAAAATTTACACTTTTCAATTTCTGTTACTAATATATTCATTTAGCTCTAGAATTTACACATTCATAAGGGGTTAAAGGAGAAAATGCATTCCACAATCTGTTATGGAATTTCTCCACAGGATGAAATTATTCCAGATGAGGCTGTAAACTGATATATGGACACACAGTGGGGTAAAGAACGTAAGGGGCGCTAGTTATATGCCGTTATACTGCTGCTCATTACTCATATCTGTGTCGTCAAGGTGGAACACAACAAGCCTTTTGCAGTGCAGTACAGCAAAAAAATAGTGAAATATCATACACTAATATCTGCACATATCTGTAAAAGAAGCCATTTTAAAGGCTTTTATTATAATGGGCTTATTCACTGTTCTTACAAGGCATAACATTATTCTGTACTATTTTGCCAAAGCCATATCCGCACGTATCTGTAAAAAAAAGCCTTTTTAAAAGCCTTTATTATAAGAGGCTTGTTCACTGTTCTTACAAGGCATAACATAATTCAGTACTATTGTGCCAAAGCCATATCTGCACGTATCTGTAAAAAAAGCCTTTTTAAAGGCCTTTATTATAAGGGGCTTTTTCACTGTTCTTACAATGCATAACATAATTCAGTACTATTGTGCCAAAGCCATATCTGCACGTATCTGTAAAAAAAGCCTTTTTAAAGGCGTTTATTATAAGGAGCTTATTCATTGTTCTTACAAGGCATAACATAATTCAGTACTATTGTGCCAAAGCCATATCTGCACGTATCTGTTAAAAAAAAGCCTTTTTAAAGGCTTTTATTATAAGGGGTTTATTCACTGTTCTTACAAGGCATAACATAATTCAGTACTATAGTGCCAAAGCCATATCTGCACGTATCTGTAAAAAAAAAGCCTTTTTAAAGGCGTTTATTGTAAGGGGCTTATTCACTGTTCTTACAAGGCATAACATAATTCAGTACTATTGTGCCAAAGCCATATCTGCACGTATCTGTAAAAAAAGCCTTTTTAAAGGCCTTTATTATAACGGGCTTAATCACTGTTCTTACAAGACATAACATTATTCAGTACTATTGTGCCAAAGAAAACTGAATTATCATCCAATAATATCTGCACTTATCTGTAATAAAGGCCTTTAACGTGGGGAAAGACATAACGACCATATTCGCCATTTTGTTACCAGTATAAAGTTGCAGGCATTATTTAAAAACAGTATTGTTAATATTAATTCAATAATTCAATAATTCTTAGCGGTTATCATTTATTTAAAGGTCTTTATTAGTGTTAAAACACATAAAAAGGAGCATATTCGCCATTTTGTTACCAGTATAAAGTTGCTGGCCATTTATAAATAGTATTGTCAACAATTCTGAGCCACAAATCTCTGCCTTTATCACGCTTTTTTTTATTGGTGTTCATTAGTGGGTGAAGAAATAAGGGGCATATTTGCCGTTCTCTTCAAAGTAGAAAATAACAGGCCTTTTTGCCCTTTACAATTAAGTTTTTTCATCGAATAGTATGTCAGACAGAGAAATGAGAGGCCATGCATATGGGAGGGCCACAGGCCTAAATGTTTCTGGCGCAGGCACAGATTGCAGCAGAGTAAGGGGGCGTGGCAGCAGGGGTCAGTTACAGAGGCCTGAGCTCCCAGTGTTAAATAGTGGTTGTGTCTTGACCAGCAACCCAACGGTTGCAGACTGGTTGACTCGGTCATCCAATTCATCCCAAGTCACATCAGACACCCCCAGCCAAGTGTCAGTGGGTTCATCAGACACAACCCTTAGTTGGCATGGCCCGGCAGCAGGCCCTGTGCCCTCACCTGTCCTTAACCTGCCTCTGTTCTTTTCTGTTCCCTCAGCTAGAGAACTACTCTATGCTGTGGGCTCAGATCCACTGTACAGTGAGGAGGAGGTACTAGAGGACAGTCAGCAGCTACTGCTCAGCCAAGATGTGGAGGAGACATCCGCTGCTTCCTGCGGTAGGCGGGCAAGTAGTGATGAGGAGAGTGGCATGGGAACTGGTGTTGAGGAGGACATCAGGGACCTGCAGACAGTAGTGGATGATGATGTAGCCGATCGTAATTGGGAGCCGGGTGACGAAGGGGCCTCATCATCATCAGGAGAAGAGGGTTGCAGCTTGCACATGAGGCAGCGGGGGAGTCAGTAGGGTGGCAGCAGTGTGAGGTCGGGAGCTAAACATGCCCGGGGTAGACCACCTGCTTCGCAGCAGCCTACCTGCCCGGAAGGCAGTGGTGCAGGGGTTCATGGAGGCAGTGGCGGTAGAAGTCAGTTATTGCGGAGAGTTGGGGGTAAAATCACCTACTCAGCAGTGTGGCAGTTTTTTGTAAAGCCGCAGGGGAGGTGAACATGACCATATGTTCAATCTGTGGGCAGAAGGTGAAGCGTGGCCAGGGTGCCAATGTTGGCACCACAGCCCTGTGCCAACATATGCAGCATCACCATAAAGTCGCCTGGGAGAGCCGTGGCTCCAATGTGGTGGTCCAGCCTGTTGCAGCAACCAATGCAGCACCTAATGGCACGCACTCCATTTCTGGCAGTCAAGGCTCCACCACCTCAGCTGAAGGAAGCTGTGTGTCCTTCCCATCATCTGCTGGTCATGATGCTCCTGCTCCTCCTAGTCAGTCATTGCATCAGAAATTGATCACAGAATCTATATCTAAGAGACAACAGAATGTGTGCACTCATCCAACAGTGCAGAAGCTGAATGTGCTCCTGTCCAAGTTGCTGGTGGACTCTGCACCTTTCAGAGAACTGATGGCTTGTGCCGAGCCAAGGTGGAGAGTCCTAAGCTGTCATTTCTTTGCCAAGAAGGCAGTACCAGCCCTCCACAAATATGTAGAACAGAAGGTGGGCCAGTCCTTGAGCCTGTCGGTGTCTGCCAAAGTGCACGGCAGTGCCGACGTGTGGAGCTCTAACTAAGGTCATGGACAATATATGTCATTTATGGCCCACTGGGTTAATGTGGTGCTTGCCCAGACACACCAGCAACTTGGACAGGTGACGCAGCTTCAGCCTCCACGTTCTCACACCGTTGGTCCTGCAACAATGTCCGCCTCATCCTCCACTGTCTCCTCAGCCTCCACTTCAGGAACAATTCCCAGTGCTCCTCCAGCATACCACATATGCAGGGCACAGCGGTGTCGCGCTGTTCTACACCTTGTTTGCCTGCGCGAACAGTCACACAGGGGAGGAACTGGGTCACTGTATGTCCTCATCGTGCCACAGCCACTGGGTCACTGTATGGCCTCTTCATACCGCTGCCACTGGGTCACTGTATGGCCTCCTCATGTTGCTGCCACTTGGTCACTGTATACCCTCCTCATGCCGCTGCCATGGGGTCAGTGTATGCCCTCCTCATGTTGCTGCCACTGGGTCACTGTATGGCCTCCTCATGTTGCTGCCACTTGGTCACTGTCTGGCCTCCTCATACTGCTGCCACTGGGTCACTGTATGCCCTCCTTAAGCTGTTTCCACTGGGTCATTGTATGGCCTCCTCATGCTGCTGCCACCTTCACATTATGTCACCTTGCTACTCTGTGGTTTAATGATGCTGTTGCCAACTCCACATTATGTCGCCTTGCCACTCTGTAGATATATATGTGGAATCGACAGACAACGGTGTAAAAGGAGTGTGCTCTTTCACTCTACAGTAGGATGTTGGGTCTCTGCACGGTTCTTTCTACCTGGCACTAACATGGACCTGTAAGGCTGGGTTCACACTTGAGTTAGATGGTCAGTTTTGGCCCCGTAACTGTCCAAATAAGTGAAGTGTGCATCAATTCTAAGAGCGACGCCTGTCATGTGCATGTCATTCGTATTGTTTGACTACCACAGTAGGCTCCCTATGTGTGTTATTGCAAGGCACAGTGTTCCACTCTACTATACAGGCTCTCTGAAGCTAGGGAATAGGTGTTTTTTAGCGATATTCGCTGCAAAGTAATTCGGATCAAAGCAAATTTTTTTGGAACTTCAAATAGAAGTGCCGAATCGAACTTTTGAGAAATTCGCTCATCTGTAATGATGATGTCCACGTGTTAATGATAAGTGTGCAAACGCACTGCGTCCGGCGACAGCACTGGGTCCTCAGTATTCTACCTCGCATACACAAAGTTACTCGAGACAGGTAATAGGGAAAAGGAGGCTGTCACACCGCTCCCATGTGTATATACATCTACGATGACAAGGAGCGCAGAAAACGTTCCTATAACGATATAGAGAGGTATAAATAATGAAAATACATAGGGGATCAATGAAAATCTATGGATATATGTATATCTAATTAAAGACATTGAATAATGCATAATGGGAGTATACGTGAATAAGACATAGGCTGTATACTATAATGTAGTGGAAAACGAGAAAATGGTAGATTTTAAATAATGAAAAAATAATAACTAAAAATATAAAATAAGAATTAAAAAGTAGATAAATAAAAATAAAGATAAAAATAACACAAAATAATAAAAAGAGAAAGAAAAAGAAAAAATGAAAAATAACAAAAAAAAAAACTAAAAATGTTTTCTGCTGCGAATATTATAACCCAAAGATAAAAGGATAAAAAGGATATAAATTTGGAATGTGCCAATCATGTCGAGTCTGAGGTAGACGATAGTTGAAGGGTTAGCGTGCCTGAAACAGAAAACAGATAATCATTTAGAGTGCAGTCTTGTAGTCTGAAACATATATAGTTATAACATGCGGATAATACACAAAGATGTAGCATCTATAGTCAGTATAGTATACTGTATATCAGTAACGTAAAGATTCAAATAAATGCCGCTATATCATAATCCCTATTGAGGCCATGTGGTTCCATTGTTTGAAGTGTGTGAATTCAATAAGCCTCCCGTTTCTTGAGAGTGAGGAAACAATTCCCTCCTCTCCGTTTCAAGACCTGGAATCGCAGTTGGGATATTGCATGATTGTTGTGAATAAAATGAACTGGAATGGGGCGTAGTAAATTTTTACAGCGGATATTTGACTTGTGTTGTTTAATACGGTCGCGCACACATTGGGTAGTCTCTCCAACGTATGCGAGACCACAGGGACATTTGATCAAGTATACTACAAAATTTGTGTTTCAGGTGTGGTAGCCCTTGATAGTAAAACCCTGTCCTGTACGGGGGTGATAAATTCTTTCGCCATTCAGTACATTAGAACACTGATGGCATGATAAGCAGGGAAATGTGCCTGTTCTAGGTGTATGGAGAAATTGTTGACGAGGTAGCCTAGAACCTGAGCCTACATCTGCTTTTACCAGACTGTCTCTAAGATTTCTTGGGCATCTGTAACATGGGAGGAAGCAGATACTTAACTGAGGAATGTTAGGGTAGGCTTTTGTTAGCAGTGGCCAGTGCCTTCTGATGACTTAGTGGACTTTATACAAAAAGGGATGGAACATATGCACAAATGGGATTTTTTTTTGGTGTCACCCGTGCTTCCCTATTGTCAATACTACGGACTTGGTTCAGGGAATTGTCTAGAACTTTGTCTGGGTAGCCCTTCTGTTTGAACTTCTCCTTCATTTCTCCAAATCTTTCTTTCAATGTTGGTTGACCTACAATAAGGGAAATCCTCATAAATTGGGATTTGGGGAGAGATCTAATGGTGGCTGGAGGGTGACAGCTTTTAAAATGTAATAGATTATTCCTGTCAGTTTCCTTTGTGTAGAGATCAGATAGAAGGCTACCGTCGTCATTTTTAAATATTTGTGTGTCTAGGAAACTAGTTGTCTTGTGGTCAAAATGAAGAGTGAACTTGAGTTCCAGCCATATACAATTAATATGTGCCGTGAATTCCTATAATGATGTCAAGCTGCCTGTCCAAATGCAGAACGCATGTTCTATGTATCGTTTCCATAGTAATGCATTCATTGTAAAGTTGGTTTTGGGGTATATGAAGTTCTCTTCAAAAAATGTCATGTACAGTACAGACCAAAAGTTTGGACACACCTTCTCATTCCGAGAGTTTTCTGTATTTTCATGACTATAAAAATTGTAGATTCACACTGAAGGCAATTAACACATGTGGAATTATATACTTAACAAAAAAGTGTGAAACAACTGAAAATATGTCTTATATTCTAGGTTCTTCAAAGTAGCCACCTTTTGTTTTGATTACTGCTTTGCACACTCTTGGCATTCTCTTGATGAGCTTCAAGAGGTAGTCACCTGAAATGGTCTTCCAACAGTCTTGAAGGAGTTCCCAGAGATGCTTAGCACTTGTTGGCCCTTTTGCCTTCACTCTGCGGTCCAGCTCACCCCAAACCATCTCGATTGGGTTCAGGTCTGGTGACTGTGAAGGCCAGGTCATCTGGCATAGCACCCCATCACTCTCCTTCTTGGTCAAATAGCCCTTACACAGTCTGGAGGTGTGTTTGGGGTCATTGTCCTGTTGAAAAATAAATGATGGTCCAACTAAACACAAACCGGATGGAATAGCATGCCGCTGCAAGATGCTGTGGTAACCATGCTGGTTCAGTATTCCTTCAATTTATAATAAATCCCCAACAGTGTCACCAGCAAAGCACCCCCACACCATCACACCTCCTCCTACATGCTTCACAGTGGGAACCAGGCATGTAGAGTCCATTCGTTCACCTTTTCTGCATCGCACAAAGACACGGTGGTTGGAACCAAAGATCTCAAATCTGGACTCATCAGACCAAAGCACAGATTTCCATAGGTCTAATGTCCATTCCTTGTGTTCTTTAGCCCAAACAAGTCTCTTCTGCTTGTTGCCTGTCCTTAGCAGTGGTTTCCTAGCAGCTATTTTACCATGAAGGCCTGCTGCACACAGTCTCCTCTTAACAGTTGTTGTAGAGATGTGTCTGCTGCTAGAACTCTGTGTGGCATTGACCTGGTCTCTAATCTGAGCTGCTGTTAACCTGCGATTTCTGAGGCTGGTGACTCGGATGAACTTATCCTCTGCAGCAGAGGTGACTCTTGGTCTTCCTTTCCTGGGGCGGTCCTCATGTGAGCCAGTTTCTTTGTAGCGCTCGATGGTTTTGGCCACTGCACTTGGGGACACTTTCAAAGTTTTCCCAATTTTTCGGACTGACTGACCTTCATTTCTTAAAGAAATGATGGCCACTCGTTTTTCTTTACTTAGCTGCTTTTTTCTTGCCATAATACAAATTCTAACACTCCATTCAGTAGGACCTGACTTCTGAACAACACAACTGATGGTCCCAACCCCATTTATAAGGCAAGAAATCCCACTTATTAAACCTGACAGGGCACACCTGTGAAGTGAAAACCATTTCAGGTGACTAACTCTTGAAGCTCATCAAGAGAATGCCAAGAGTGTGCAAAGCAGTAATCAAAGCAAAAGGTGGCTACTTTGAAGAACCTAGAATATAAGACATATTTTCAGTTGTTTCACACTTTTTTGTTAAGTATGTAATTCCACATGTGTTAATTCATAGTTTTGATGCCTTCAGTGTGAATCTACAATTTTTATAGTCATGAAAATACAGAAAACTCTTGCAATGAGAAGGTGTGTCCAAACTTTTGGTCTGTACTGTATCTGTTAGAATAGGGCGGGGCCATATTAGACCCAATAGCGGTCCCCTGATTTTGTGTAGTAGGTGTCCTGAAAAAGAAAGTAGTTTTCTTCCAGTATGATGGTCATTAAATCAATACATAGGTCGATCACCTTATAGTCCATATTGAAACCTTCTAGGAGTAATTTGGTGGCATGTATGCCTTCCCCATGTTGGATGGAAGTATACAAACTATAACGACATCAAGGGTTTACCAAAATAGCCTCTGAGGGGATGTTCCCTAGTGTCTGTATCGTATCTAAAAATATGGATGTGTCTAGTAGAAATGACCCAGTGCACTTAATCAGTGGTGTGAGGAGTTTTTCAACAAAGGTAGCTAGGGGTGATAAAATAGACTCGGCTGACGCCACAATCCACCGCCCTGGTGGATTATGCAATCTTTTGTGTATTTTCAGTAGGGTATATATGACAAGAGTGATTTGGGGGTTGTTTCGTTAAAAAGTTGACCATCTCGTTATCGATAGTACTCCTTTGTAAGTGAATCTGTAGAGTATTCTTAATACGATCAGAAATCCGAAATACTGGATTGCTTGACAGGGCTTCATAGACCTCAGTGTCTTGTAGTTGGTTTCTGATCTCCCCAAGGTAATCCTCCCTGTCCATGATAACCAGTGCTCCCCCCTTGTCAGCTGGTTTGATAGTTAAGGTGTTGTCCTGTCTTAAAAGGTTGAGGGCTTGTTTATCCATGGTAGTAAGGTTATTATTACATGAATAGAGTCCATGTTCCACATCACTCCTGAAGACTTCCAGATCCCTCTTGATAAGTGAAATGGTTGTTTCCAGGGGTGGGGAATTTTGGGGGGGGGGGGGTTAAATGTGCTCTTACAGCTCAACTCCATAGAGGTTGCTGTGATCAGGCAGGATTGATCAGACGTGGGTAAGTCCGACTCAGTCTGTTTATCTGAAAAATGCACTTTTAGTCTCAATAATCTAAAGAAATGTTGTACATCAAGATCTAGCTGAAATAAATCAAATTAGTATGTGGGGCAAAATGATAATCCCCATTGTAATAGCTCATGTACTGATGTGCCGGGCTTAAATTTTTTGATGAAATGTTAACAATTAGAGACGCATCCCCTACGTGAGATCGTGTTGACATGCAAGTAACAGATTGCTGAGTGGTTGTTTGGCTACTTCCATATCTACCACGTCTCCTTCCTCTGCCTCTTTGTTGAAATGCTGCATATGTGGCATCCCAGAGCTGGCTATGGCTGGGCTGAGGGTGATCTCTGTGCATTGTATTATTTCCTGTTGCTTCATAGCCTGTGTGACATAGCAGGGGGTCCTGAGTCTCACACAACACAGCGCCACCTAGTGAGCCTCACACATGCATTACACCTCCCATAGGATTGAATAGTAACCAAATGTCCAATGGGAGGACATCGCCTGGGAAAAGGGGAGGAGTCAGCTGATCACTGGGTCCCCATGGTATGACCCCTGCAGGAAGGTCCTGCGTGTGAGGGGTGAGAAGTGTGGAGTGTTAGGAGGAGGAGGTGAGGAGATAAGTGTGATGTCCTGTGAAGAAAGCAGTGAGTTTAGTGCAGGAATCTCAAGTCCTAGACAGGCCCAGGAAGGTTGGAGAGCTGACATACTCCAGCTATTCAGAAGATCCTGTCCCCTGTCTGCCTAGCCATCGCCCTGAAGGAAGTCAAGCATCATTATCTTGTCAGCATGAGACTGTGGAGAGAACATTCTGGAATACGTGCTCCATAGCAAGTATCACAGGATCCAGGGGCCAAGGCCAGACCTGTGGAATATCCTGCCACCCTGACTATTGCACCCCGAAACTCTGAGCTATCAGGACCACATAACGTGAGTGGGGAATATTATGTGCTAGTATCATGGTGGGCATCCTCCTATGAGCCAAATAGGAGCCCAGACGCACCTTAGGGCTGTAACACTGAAGTATAAGGGGCTAGGAACACCTTTCATCAAGTCTACCCTGCACCCCAGGACTTTGCTGTGTCACCAGGTGTACCCCGTTGTTTTGTATTGAAGAAACTGTTTAAGCATTTGTGCCTCCACACCCATGGAAGTAAAAGTTCAACTTTACAACCGTTTCTGTGTCTGACTCTGCACCGACAACATCAGGGCGCCCCAAACACCACCAGTCGGCACAGTATAGGGGAAGCGCCCCGGGGGAACAATCACCACCAACATTTGTGCAGCCCCCTCATCACCGGTACCAGTGGTGGTAACGTGGGACAGCACCAGCGCTGCGCCCTCGTGCCCAGAGACCGTGACAAGTCTGCGCTGTTTGCACCCCGCAATCCCAACTGCAGCGTTACCTTCCATCTGGTCACCGCAAGAAAAACTGGCGTCACGAACAGGATACGGGTGTGTGCCATTTTGAGAAAGTCGCCACGAAAAGTGCGCCAAATTGTCTCCAGAGCATCGGTCTTTATTGTGGACTTTGCTAAGATCAAGTTTATTCCCTGAGAGTGCTTGCCACAAAGAGGGGGAGCCCTATACCCCTGAAGTAAGCCCTAAAGACTGTCCTCTCAGTGTGTTACAGCCCTGGAAGAGTTAAAACGCCCAGGACTTGTTTGCTGCGCCACATCGCTGTGTAAGAACGCCCACAAAGGGTTAACTGTACCTTGCAAAAGTGCGGGAGATTTTTAGCACTGCCCATGAGGCCAGGAGACCCATCTGCCACCATCTTAGGCGAGCCCAGAATGCTGAGCGCAATGCTCCAGCGCACCCATACAAGAAAGTGAAAGGCGAACGTGCCGGCGCCATTTCTGACTCTCCGGTGCCGCATCACCGTCCCTGCTGTGCACCGCTGATCTCTGGTCCACGCTGCAGTTGTTGTCAGTGAGTACTGTGCCTCCCTGTCCTTGTCTTCAGTCCTCCCATGGCCCCAGCGAGTGTTTTCCGTGTACAGTGTCCGTGGGGAGTGCCACCATTAAAGAGGGGGAGCACACCGTCAGCCTGCATCACAGTGACTCTGTTAATAGCTACAGCATTCTTAAAGAGACAGAATTCCAAGTTGTAGTCTCCATTCCCTGCCAGCAAGCAGTTGAGTTTCTTAAAGAGACGGCGACCTAATTTCAGTTATACCTGCAAACAACATGACTGAGCAAAGTGACATTGTGCCATCTGTTTCTAGTGATCCAGCAGTGACCATGGCGAGCAGCCTACCATTCTCCATGCCATTTTACCCTGGTGCACCATGGCTGCCGCGCTACAAAGGGGAGGCGCATACCCTCAGGGACTTTCGTGAGAAGATGCTGTCTCTCTTCCAGTTCTATCCTCTGAATACAGAACAGCAGATACAGATCCTGCTGGGCCAGCTTGAGGGTGCTGCAGCTAGGGAGGTCAAATCCTGGCCTGCCTCTGACAAAAGAACCCCTGGGCAAATTCTGGACAAACTCCAGGTGAACTTTGACGTGCGATCTGTCTCCGAGGTAAAGATGCGCTTCTTTTCCAGACGACAACTACCTGGTGAGACCCTGCGGGACTATGCTTTATCCCTCCAAGAGGCGTTCAGAGCTGTGGTGCAAGTGGATCCACGTGAAAATGTGGACTCTGATAAAATCTTGCTTGACCGCTTCATAGAAGGGGCGGGTACCACATTGCTCCAGAGTCAGTTGCGAATGCTTGCTGCACAACATCCCAGCATCACGTTTGCTGACTTCAAGGCCCTTGCCATCCAGGTCTTGGGACAGGAGCAGCCCCAGCCAAGCCCTGTCATCTGTGCTCCCTCACCTGGACCCTCAACAAGCATTGCTCCAGTTGTCCTGCCACTACCTCTGGGTACCTCACCTGCTGCCCAAACTGCGCAGACTACACCAGCAGACTCCAGAGATGACCTTCTGGCCCGAGTGGATCATCTGACCCGTGCCATGGAACAGATCACCGTCCGTCTGACCCAGCCGTCTTCATCGTCCAGTGATCCTTTGCGAAGTCTCAACATCTCACCTGAGTCGCCGCCCAGACGTCCGTCTTCAGTGAAACCTCCGCAGAGTGAGAGGCCATACTGTACCTATTGCCATAGATATGGACACACCAGGCCTCAGTGTTTTCAGTTAAACGGGCCACCCCCGAGGCAGCGGGCCGCCCCTCGGGAGGAAAGAAGAAGGGCCCAGGTGAATCTTCAGTGCCATTGTCACGCTTCGTCTCAGCCTGCCCACACATCACAATCCGGGTGAACGGCGTCCCTCTGACAGCGTTGGTGGACACTGGATCTCAGGTAACAACCCTGCGCAAGCAGGTGTTCCTTGAACATTGGGACTTAGGTGTGTTGAATAGAACACCTGACACATGGATAAATCTGTGTGCCAGCAATGGACAGCCCATACCACAGCAGGGTTATTGGGAACCCACTATCCAGATTGGGGACTTGAAACTGCCTAGACAGGGTGTAATTGTCACTGATGTAGAGGATGATAGGTTTGCAGTTGTAATATTAGGCATGAATGTTTTACGCCATTGCTTTGCAGAAGTGTTGGATGCCTTGCATGCCTCTCTCCTTACAGCTTCTCCCAGTGACCAGCAGACCATTCAGCGGGCCATTCGTGTACTCAATGCCCAGCACAAGTTCGCCAACAAACAAGGTGAAATTGGTCGAGTCCGGATCCAAGATACCCGTCCAGTAACCCTACAGCCTGGAACAGAAACTATGGTGTGGTGCCGTGCCCGTCCGCGCATAGAAAATCAGGACTACGAGGCCTTGCTACAACCCATACAGGTAGATGGCCAACCACTTGTCATGGCTGCCCGCAGCCTTGTCACAGTTTCCAATGGACGTGTTCCTGTCCGCTTAGTCAACTTGGGCGATGCTCCCGTGAACCTCCACAAGTTCCACTCTGTGGCCCTGCTACACCGGTTAGCACCAGAAGACATTCTCTCTGGTGATTCTACCGCCACACAGCGTTCCACCCAAGCTGCTGAGAACATTCAGAATGGAGCCACGAAGTCCTGGTGGGATGAATTGAACGTGGGAGACGCCAATACCCCTATAGAGCATATCAATGGGGTTCGCAATGTGGCCAAGCGTTACCAACAGGCATTCAGCAAACACCCATTGGACTTTGGTAAGACCACGACCATACAACATCGCATCCTGACTGGCGACCACCATCCAATCAAGGAGCGTCACCGTCCAATACCACCAGCGATGTACCAACCGGTGAAAAAGTTGATCCAAGAGATGCGAGATGCTGATGTCATCCGGGAGAGTAACAGCCCCTGGGCAGCCCCGCTAGTCCTTGTCAAGAAGAAAGACGGAACCCTACGATTTTGTGTGGACTATCGTAAACTCAACAACGTCACGCACAAAGACGCATACCCATTGCCACGGATTGAGGAATCTCTAACGGCTTTGGGATCAGCTACCTGTTTCTCGACCCTGGACTTAACCAGTGGATACTGGCAAGTCCCTATGGCGCCTGAAGATCGTGAAAAGACTGCGTTTACGACCCCGATGGGACTCTTTGAATTCAATAGTATGCCATTTGGGCTATGTAATGCCCCAGCCACATTCCAACGGCTTATGGAGAGGTGCCTCGGCCATGAGAATTTCCAGAGTGTGCTACTGTACCTGGACGATGTTATTGTATTCTCCCGGACATACCAAGAACACCTTCGTCACCTATCCGAGGTATTCAAGGTACTTATACAGCACGGCCTAAAGTTGAAGCCCTCCAAGTGCTACCTGTTGAAACCCCAAGTTCACTACCTTGGGCATGTCGTGAGCGCACAAGGCGTCCAACCTGATCCTGAAAAGATCACTGCAGTCCAGAACTGGCGAAGACCAACTACCGTCAAAGAAGTCCGAAGCTTCCTTGGATTCGCAGGTTACTACCGGCGTTTCATACCACACTTCGCCCAAGTAGCCGAGCCTCTGAACGAGTTGTTGCGTGGTTGTCCCAGAGAAAACTACAACCGAAAGCTTCCGGTAGACTGGACAGCGCGTCAAGAGGAAGCCTTTCAAGCGCTTAAAGCACTTCTGACGCAACCACCAATTCTAGCCTATCCCGACTACAGTCAGCCATTCCGCTTGTACACAGATGCAAGTCACGAAGGTTTGGGTGCAGTGTTGTCCCAGGTTCAGGACAACAAAGAGCGAGTCATCGCCTACGCCAGCAGGAGTCTGAGAGGCGCGGAGAAGAACGACCAGAACTATAGTTCTTTCAAACTCGAACTTCTGGCGCTTGTCTGGGCCGTGACAGAGAAGTTTAAAGACTACCTGGCTGCCACACCCTTTACCGTGTACACAGATAACAATCCGTTGGCGCATCTGGACACTGCTCGACTGGGAGCCCTTGAACAACGGTGGGCCTCAAGACTCGCGAATTACAAGTTCTCTGTCAAGTATCGCATTGGCAAGTCCAACGCTAACGCTGATGCACTCTCAAGGTTGCCTGTGGGAGAAGAACCCCCCCGAGAAGACATCTGGGAAGAGGTGGAGATGCCACCATTCTACAACAAGTTTGCCCAACAGGTTGCTATTGGTGTCCCTGTAGAAGGAGAATCTCTGGCGAAAACAGCTGCCGAATCCCTCCAGGAGCCATCTCTGTGGAAAACGTTCCAAGAAGAGAGCAGAGTTTTAGGAGAATTGTCAGATTTCCTGCTTACAGGAAGAATACCAACCCGTGTAAAGAGAGGTCTTCATGACGTGGAATTAAAACGCCTTTGGCGACAGAGGAAGCGCCTGTTTGTCCAACGAGGCCTTCTACTTAGAAACACTCTTGATCCTGTCACAGGTGAAAGGCTTCATCAGATCCTCGTACCAAGAAGAGATGCACAGATGATACTTGAGGCGTATCATGACAGATCCGGTCACTTCGGGGTACAAAAGACCGAAGCTACCATCCGTCGTCGCTTCTATTGGGTTGGGATGAGGAGTGACATTGAGAGTTGGTGCCGAGAGTGTCCCGCCTGTAGTATCACCAAGGAAGGTCGAAGAGATCAGAAGGCCCCTCTACATCCAATTAAGACTCAAAAGCCATGTGAAATTGTTGCTCTGGACCATGTGAAGTTGGGTCCCACACGTTCCGGCTACAGCTACGCTCTGACAATGGTGGATCATTACTCCAAGTTCCTTGTCATCGTGCCTGTCAGAGATCTTACAGCAAGAACTACGGCTGAGACCTTCTACGCAGAGTTTGTCCGCCATTACGGTTGTCCTGAGCATATCCTCACCGACCGTGGATCGGCGTTTGAATCCCAATTGTTCCGTGAGCTGTGTCAGTTCCAAGACTGCAAGAAGTTGCGAACCACAGCGTATCACCCTCAAGGGAATGGTATGTGCGAGAAGGCAAATCAAGTGATCATCGGCATGCTAAGAACAGCCGCAGTTACACCTGGTGTTGAGTGGCCTGAACATATCAAGGACTTGGCCTATATTTACAACAACACACCCCAAACATCTACGGGATACGCACCATTTTATCTAATGTTTGGAAGACAAGGTCAACTTCCTTCAGACTTAACCCTTGGTGTGAAGGTCCCTGACACCATCAATCCACTACCCATAACAGACTGGGTTGTTGAACACCGCCGACGTATGGAGGAAGCTAAAGAGATAGTTGAAACGCGCATGGATGAGGTTCGTAGGAGACAACAGGAGGATTACAACCATCGCGCCCATGCAGCGCCCCTGAAAGTTGGCGACCGTGTATGGTTAAGGAATAACCATCGGAATGGGAAATTGGATCCATTCTGGGAGAAAGAACCATACAGTGTCATCTCCATACCATATCCTGAATCCGACGTGTATGAGATCTCTAAACCTGGGAGACAGCCCCAAGTAGCACACCGAAACCGTCTGAAGCTGTGCCTTAAAGAAGGACTACCCACAGAGGTGCCCCCAGCTGAGACAACGAGTACAGAGATCTTGTCACCTTCTGAAGCGAAAGAGAGACCCCCAACGTTAACTGAGCTTATGTGGGCGCCTAAACTACTACCATTTAGCTGTTATCCACCAATTGCTCTAGTGCAAGAGAACCCTTCGACAGATGATTTAATTGATTTCAGTGACTCTGTTCCTGATTCAAATCTCGTTCCACTTAGGCGTTCTGAGCGTACCACAAAAGGCATACCTCCAACACGCTATAGTGATGCCATGGCTGTCCTTGTGTAAAAGAGGTTAACTGTCTCTGCTTCTGTATATATGTTATTCCTGCTCTGATTACATTAATGTTTTTCCTGTGTGTATATACAGTATATATATAATATCTTGCCATGTAATATAGTATTTACACTTATATGCAACAATCCAAGCCATAGTGCCTGGCTCACCGAGCCAAGGAAATTCTGTTACCCCATTGCGGTATGGACATTCGTGCGAGAGTGCCTACTCTTCCTTACAGAAAGGACTGTTTATTGTTTCTCAGAGAGACTCTCATGATAATGGACACTCACAAAATTTGTGCCAGAGAGCCTCTGGACCCATTTGCACTTTATTCGTATTTATTAACGTTATGTTACATTTCTCACCTTCACCCCAGCCTGTCGCCGAGGTCGGCTCAGTGAAAGAGGGGGAGTATGTGGCATCCCAGAGCTGGCTATGGCTGGGCTGAGGGTGATCTCTGTGCATTGTATTATTTCCTGTTGCTTCATAGCCTGTGTGACATAGCAGGGGGTCCTGAGTCTCACACAACACAGCGCCACCTAGTGAGCCTCACACATGCATTACACCTCCCATAGGATTGAATAGTAACCAAATGTCCAATGGGAGGACATCGCCTGGGAAAAGGGGAGGAGTCAGCTGATCACTGGGTCCCCATGGTATGACCCCTGCAGGAAGGTCCTGCGTGTGAGGGGTGAGAAGTGTGGAGTGTTAGGAGGAGGAGGTGAGGAGATAAGTGTGATGTCCTGTGAAGAAAGCAGTGAGTTTAGTGCAGGAATCTCAAGTCCTAGACAGGCCCAGGAAGGTTGGAGAGCTGACATACTCCAGCTATTCAGAAGATCCTGTCCCCTGTCTGCCTAGCCATCGCCCTGAAGGAAGTCAAGCATCATTATCTTGTCAGCATGAGACTGTGGAGAGAACATTCTGGAATACGTGCTCCATAGCAAGTATCACAGGATCCAGGGGCCAAGGCCAGACCTGTGGAATATCCTGCCACCCTGACTATTGCACCCCGAAACTCTGAGCTATCAGGACCACATAACGTGAGTGGGGAATATTATGTGCTAGTATCATGGTGGGCATCCTCCTATGAGCCAAATAGGAGCCCAGACGCACCTTAGGGCTGTAACACTGAAGTATAAGGGGCTAGGAACACCTTTCATCAAGTCTACCCTGCACCCCAGGACTTTGCTGTGTCACCAGGTGTACCCCGTTGTTTTGTATTGAAGAAACTGTTTAAGCATTTGTGCCTCCACACCCATGGAAGTAAAAGTTCAACTTTACAACCGTTTCTGTGTCTGACTCTGCACCAACAACATCAGGGCGCCCCAAACACCACCAGTCGGCACAGTATAGGGGAAGCGCCCCGGGGGAACAATCACCACCAACATTTGTGCAGCCCCCTCATCACCGGTACCAGTGGTGGTAACGTGGGACAGCACCAGCGCTGCGCCCTCGTGCCCAGAGACCGTGACAAGTCTGCGCTGTTTGCACCCCCGCAATCCCAACTGCAGCGTTACCTTCCATCTGGTCACCGCACATAGTTCTGTTTGTAGGATCTTTCGCTCATAGAAGTTGATCCAGAAGATGCTATGAGGATTGCCTAGACCTTGTCGCAGATCTAGGGGGGATGTATTTGTCCTATCATCTATATACTCATTCCGATCTATAGTCCTTCTGATCACAGAGAAACTTTCTCTGTTTTTGTGCCTTGATCTCTTTTCTGTGGTTCTGTAGTGTAGACTCCAATTTCTCTTTTAGAGCAGTATATTCCGCAATCAGACAGGAGTTCCTTAGTTGATTATTCGTGGTTTCAAGTTGTTGTTGTAACCCTGGGATGTTCTTTTGTAGAAAGGTAATGGTTAGTAGCATGATGTCAAATGAGCATTTTATTTAGAATCTGCTCAAACTGGTTACAATACTCTTTATCCTCCTTGAAGAGTGTGGGTACTACTGTCATGCGTAGTCCCCTTGGAATTCTTTGCACTTTTATATATTCGGCCAATGTGCAACTCCATGTTAATTAGTCATTTTGAATCCCTTTCAAGATCCCGGCTCTGAGTTTCAAGTGGTGCAGAGGCCAAAAATTCCCTTGAAAAGGTGACCTGTGCTAGAATATTGGCTGTCTCATCTGGGTTATAGGAGAAGGTTAGTCGTGCAGAGTACATCACGGTATAAGGAGGTGATATACCATGGAAAATAAATTTAAAAATTAATAATCCGTGGATGTGTGGTACAGTCTGAAGCACTCCTTCATGCATTGGCCAGGTTTTTTGGGGCAGGTGTCACACAGATAAATTGTGTCTTTCCTTATTCTCCTTTTGCAACACACTCTGCACTTTTTTTGGATCTTCCCTTTCTTTGCAGTTTGTGGGATTGCCCTGGTACAATATGGGCACCTTCAGTTCCAGAAGCTCCTGGCACTTCTTGGTCCCCAAATATCAGAGCCTTGATAACTTCCTCCTAAAACTGAAGGAATGTTCCTGCTCTGCCTGAAGATTGTTATATCGCAAAAGCATTATACAGTGCATCTGCACGATGTGCATGGCCAGCTTTTTGTACCACATTTTTGTTTTTCACATGACAGTGTACGGTTTCAGGACTTGATCAGATAGATCAACCCCTCCGATGCACTTATTATATGCCAGCATGCAGTCTAGCTTAAGGGTAAGGGTACTGGTACCACGCAAAGGGACAAGGGTGCTGACTTTGCCATGAGTTGTGGTCAGAACAAGGACATCCCTCTTGTCCTTATACTTGACCAACAGCATATTCTCATTGCAGACCACCCTATTCTCACCCCTTCTGAGAGGCTGCGCAACATATGCCCTGGAGAGGCCTCTCTGATTTCTACATACTATCCCACAAGCTACAGTTCCTCTGGAACTGAGGCAGCTAAATAGTGGTATGCTGGTGTAGAAGTTATCCACATATAGTTGATAACACTTGTCTAGCAGTGGGTGCATCAAATGCCACACTAATTCCCACTAGCTCCTAGGATTGGGGGCATTCTGCGGGATCAATTCTTGTGTACCTTCCTTTACAAATCCTAAACTTGTAGGTGTACCCTGAGCTGCTCTTGCACAGTTTGCACATTTTAATGCCATACTTTGCCCTCTTACTGGGGAGGTATTGGTGGAATTTCAGCCTCTGTTTGAAACTGATCAGAAACTCATCTATAGAAATGTTCTAATCAGGGATGTAGGACACTGCAAATTTGGCACTAAAGTGGTCAATGACTGGCCTGATTTTGAATAGGCAGTCAAAGTTGGGGGCATCTCGGGGCGGGCACTGTGCATTATCATTATAATGCAGCAATTTGAGGATTGCTTCAAAACGCGTCCTGGTCATGGCCAATATATAGATGGGAGTATTACATAAGACGTCTGTACTCCAATACTGTCTAATTTTTTTTTTTTTTACTATGCTTATATGCAGAATAAGACCCCAGAAAATCTTCATCTCTGCTCCATTTATTGGGGTCCACCTATGGGGCCTAGCATATGAAGAGGAGGCATTTTGTTCAATAAATTGCTGGGAATACAAATTTGTTTGGGGCACCATAAAGTCTATAAACTCATCAGAGAAAAAGACTTTAAAAAAGTCAATTTCTCTAAAGTCTTCAGTCTCAATGTGGATTCCTGACCTGCCCACAACGTCAGGAAGCTGAGGCTCATCATTTTCTGGGGGTGGGATCCACATTTGTTCAGCAGTTTTGGAAGCTACCTCAGCAATAGTTCTGAGGTGCCTCCTTTGGGGTCGCTCATCACTGGATGATGAGGATGAGGAAGAAGAGGAAAAATAGAGGAATGAGGCATTTTCCTCTTCTCCCTTGCTGGCCGCATCAGTGTCAAAGGTAAGTAAGGCATTTGCCTCTACTGCTGAATAACATTTTTTGGGATGATTGGGATGTTTGGGAGCTTTGGCACATTTTGTGTTTGTGTTGTGTTTTTACACGTGTATAGAATCTTTTTTTTTTGAACCTTTATTGAAAATGTGGGGTGTATTTTTTGATTCAACACATGTATATATGTAAAAAATGTAACCCAAAAAAATGAGAGATAGAAAAGAAGACCCTGTCCTAAAAGCTACCTAAAATTTATATAGATAGATAGATAAACAGATTTCTATCTATCTATCTATCTATCTATGATTTCTTCTATCTATATCTATAGCAATTCTAACTAAATCTAACTAAAATTTAGATTATTACAAAAGAAAAAAAAATGTGGCTAAAAGTTGAGCAGGTGCCGGTCATAAATCACTGACCAGCGCTCATTACAAGAAGACGGCTTGTGTGTGTACTACAGTAAAAAAGACCCTGTCCTAAAAGCTATCTAAAATTTATATGTATATATATATATATATATATATATAAGAGAGAGAGAGAGAGAGAGAGAGAGAGAGAGAGAGAGAGCTATCTATAGCAATTATAACTAAATCTAACTAAAATTTTGAAAAAAAAAAAAAAACAGCAGCCAAAAACAAAACCTAGGTTACTGAACGGAGCTCTGTGATGGCACAGGAATATAAAAAAATAAACAAAAAAAAGCAGGGAGCAAAATAACGGCAAAAAGTAAAAACAAAAGAGCAAAAAAAAAAAAAAAAAATTCCCAAAAAGGGGCTGATGTTGGTTACAGGGATTATAAAACAATAAAAAATTAAATTAGTAGTTTAGGGAAGGTGGAAGAAGGGATGGAGGGAGGCAGGGATGGAGGAAGATGCCTGAAGTCACAATTCAATCTGCTAGGAGGAACTACAGAAGATGAAGGGCAGTAACCGTTATTTTAAACTGCCCACCTTGGCTGCACAGACCGACCAATTGCAGTGATCAGGTGGGTGGCACCAATCACTGCTGGTTTTTGAATAACCTGCCGGCACAGATCATGTCTGGGGACACAGTGACCCCCGACTGTTGTGCCATACTATTATGGCGCGTTGCCATAAAACCCATACTATTATGGCGCTCATTGCCTAGGGGTTAAATATAATAAACCGGTGATGGATGGCTTTCTGCAACTGTGGATCAATGGACAGTGATTCATCCAAAACAAAAATCACGAAACAGAAGCAAAGAAGGGCCAAAGCTTCTGCAGCATTAGCTTGATGGGTTTGCCATTATTGTAGTATGGTCTGGTTCTGCTTCATTTCTTTTCTTTTTTCACTATGACTATGTATTATTTTGATATGTCTCTTCTCTACTAGAGGAACAGTAAATGAATTGTATATGATTTTTCAGTTTTTTTTTTCTCCTTATTTACTGTTAATAGGTATTAATATAATATATTTATATTTAGTTTATTACTTCTCCTTTTCTATGAATACCATCTTTAGAGAAAAGATTGTTAATTTTATATGTCAGTTATATGTCAGTTCCAGATTTATTTCTCGGGTTCCCTGGTTACTGTAAAGGACTTATATTTCATACCAGTTTCGTTATGATTTACCCCTCCCTGTATAAGAGTTTTTTGGGCTTTAAAATGAGCTGTGTGCTATCCGTTCCCTTCAACCGCTCTTGAGCCTCATTTACAGTTTCTTGTGTTTTGATCGGTTGGATCGCTTACATCATCTTTTTGAAGGTTTATCAGTTTGTTATTCTACTTAATTATATTTTTGTCATCATTGTGGCAGTGTGCCCTGGATACTTTAAAAACTGCATAATTTTGTTGATGAGATAATGGCTGTGGTTACGTTTTGCTCTTTTAACCCTTTAAAGACCGAGCTAATTTTCGTTTTTTGTGTATCTGTTTTTTCCTCCCCACCTTCCAAGAGCCATAATTTTTTTTTTTCGATTCGTAGAGTCACATGATGACTTGTTTGCAGGACAAATTGTACTTTGTAATGGCACCATTCAATATCCTGTACAATGTACTGGGAAGTTGAAAAAAAAATTCATAATGAGGTGGAATTGGAAAAAAAAAGGCATTTACGCCAATTTCATTGGGTTTCATTTTTATGGCATTCACTGTGTGGTGCCTGTATTCTGTGGGTCAGTATGATCACGGTGATACCAAATTTATATAGTATTTGTAATGTTTTGAAACCTTTTAAAAAAATGAAAAACTTTGCAAAATAGTAAAAAAAAATTGTGTATCCATGTTCTGAGATCTGTAACTTTTTCATATTTACAAGTATGGAGCTGGGTATGGCGTCTTTCTTTGAAGGACAAGATAACGTTTTTGTTGATACCTTTTGGGGGAAGGTATGATGGTTTGATCACTTTTTATTCATTTTTTTTTAGGAGGCAAAGTGCCAAATTGCCATTTGGATATTTTGATTTTTTTTCCCCTCTACGCTGTTCACCATATGGGATAAATATTTTAATATTCATTTGGGCATTTTTGAGTACGGGGATACCTAAAGTGTTTATGTTTACTTTTGTTTATTTATTTTTATATCTGATCTAGCGAAAGGAGGGTGATTTAAACTTTTGTGTTTTTTGTATTTTTTTAATACTTTTAAAAGCTTTTTTTTTTCCTTTACTTTTATGTTCAGTCCCCCTAGGGACCTTGAACACTACAGTAGGGGGTCTGATCGCTCATACTATTCACTGCAAGACTAATGTATTGTAGTGAATAGTAAAATCCATTCTCTTCTTTTACATGTAATAGAACTATGGCAATGACAAGCCTGGGATCCTTCAATAGGATCCCAGCTGACATAGCAACCGATCACTGCCCACTGATAATGTTCCGGAGGGCGGCGATCGGTAAAAGATGGCGGTGCCCGTGGCGCCTGCGCACTTTAGATGGCATGGTTGCGTTTAACCGCAGCATCTAAAGTGTTAATCGGTGTCAGCACCGATTGCAGCTGTTAGCGGCGGGTGCTGGCTATATTATACAGCCGACATCTACCATGTATGGAGCGAGGTCATCTTCTTAGCCCTTTCCATACATCCCCATGTGGCCAATGATGTACTGTTACGTTCTTGGTCATTAAGGGGTTAAAGTTAAGGGACTGAATATCCTTCAAAAGAGGTTGCAGATCTCTCTGTTGAGGAAGGAGGGAGCTGGAATAGTATGTCCTCAGGAAATGCACTTTAAGGCTAAGGCCCCACGTAGCGAGCCGCAGTCAAAAAGAGCTGCGGGAAAAACTGCAACAGAAACACATAGCGTTTTTTTTCCATAACGCTTTTCACAGAAAGTCTTTCTGCTTCAATTATACCTATACGGAAACCACTTGCGTTTCCATAGGTATTATTGATATGCTGCGATTTACAAAAACGCAAGCGTTTTTCAAAACATTCATTTCTGTTGTGGATTCTTTTCCCAGCTCTCTCATTTTCTCATTATGACAGATGGTTTCATAGTTGTATTACTGAGCGAGCTACGAGATGAGTGAGTACATCATGGTACGAGAGGATTTACCCTTTGTGGTACGGTCCTCTGTGAGAGCAGGGATGTCTTTCTAAAAGGGAATCTTGGGGACACCACTATGACCTTTGCTTGTGTATATGCCCCAATATACAGTGGAGAAAAAAAAAGTATTTAGTCAGCCACCAATTGTGCAAGTTCTCCCACTTAAAAAGATGAGAGAGGCCTGTAACTGACATCATAGGTAGACCTCAACTATGAGAAAACAAATCCAGAAAATCACATTGTCTGATTTTTAAAGAATTTATTTGCAAATTATGGTGGAAAATAAGTATTCATTGCCCTGGTGGTGTGCTTGGGATTATTGTCATGCTGAAAGACCCAGCCACGTTTTATCTTCATCAAGACCCGTGGCTCATGGTGACCCTGCAGACTTTGCGATTATTTGCTGAAGGTTTGTTAGTGGTTGGAGGAGATTTAAATATTTTTTGGACCCTCTGCAGGATTCCTTTTGTGGTTGCTCCACAATTTCTTTTGGAATTGTAAGAATCTGCAGAGCGCCCTTATTATGCATTTAATTGATTGCTGGCATACTCTTTTCCCTTTAATCCCTTAAGGACACAGCCTAAAAGTACCTTAAGGACATGGCCACATTTTTCAAAAGTGACATGTTACTTTATATGGCAATAACTTTGAGACACTTTAACTTACGTAAGTGATTTTGATACTTTTTTTCATGACCTATTGTACTTCATGTTAGTGGTAAACATTGATCAATATTTTTGTATTTATTTATAAAAAAATAGGAAATTTGATGGAAACTTGGAAAAATTCACAATTTTCAAGGAGCACTATTTTGGTTTTTGGACGTCATGCCCCTTTTGCAGATCCACTGAATTGCCAGTAAAGTGGAATCCGAACACATATGACCCCATTTTGGAAATTATACCCCTCAAGGGATTTGTTCTGTCCTCCTTATGTGTGAGGCATAAGTCGACATTCAGCTAAACTCCCTCCTAGTAATTCATTGACTCTGGAGCGATGTCCAAACTTTAACTTTTATTACAAGGATAGGGTGAAACTGGGAAACAGAAAGATAATGCATTTACTAATGCGTACAAGCATGTAGCCACACAGTATAATACAAATCTATGTATACAAAGACATATACATGAAATATGAGACGTATACAGTATGGTAATACAGAGGTGAGGAACATCCATATACATAAACTGTACATGTGCTCCTGAGTGATGCTGTCCTAACTACGAGCATGGTCTCCAGCTATGGTAACTATGGACTGGGAAACCAGGAGACATGCAAACATAATAAAGTGCATAAACACAAACTATAGTGCTGGGTAGCAAATGGAACATACCAGCGATGCTACTGTAGGTCCAGATGGGAAGGATGGAATAAGATGCTGCTACCTGCACAGCAAGTTCCAAGTGAAATGGCCACTGATGAGCTGACTTGATGATGTCATTAGGTCATAGGTGGGAACTACAGTAGCTCTAGTGGGACATACAGGGAACAGTATGATCATTTGCCATTTGCACAAACAGCCACCAGATGGAGCTATCAGAAATCAACACATTACATAATGCTGAAGGCATGACAGGATTTATAAAGCATTTTTAACCTCTGATACAAGCTTTGATCTCTGATACAAGCTGGGTACAACATATTACACACTGAAATTATGTATTCTTGGGAAAATTGCCAATTTCACCTTATACAGTACCATCAGCTGCACATTTATGAGTGGAAAATAAATCAATTCAACATTTGTAGGTTAAAAATGTTCATTGTAATCCTGGGTAAATTGTTTCAGGGGTGTAGTTTCCAAAATGGGGTCACGTGTCAGGGGATTCCATTTACTGGCATTTCTTTCCAAAAACCAAACCGTCTAAATATGTGCTCCAAAAACAAAATAGCGCTCCTTCTCCTTCTTTGCCGGTTGTGTGCCCATACAGCAGTTTATACCCACATATGACATTAGGTATGTTATCCTGGGTGTATCAATGTCATACATGTGGTCAAAAACTGCAGTTTGGACACACAGCAGGGCACAGATATGAAGGAGCGCTATGTGGCATTTGGAGCACAGATTTACATATTTGGTATCTGGATGCCATGTCATGTTTGCAGAGCCTCTAAGGTGCCAGAAAAGGTGAATCCCCTAGAGAGTGACCCCATTTTGAAAACTACTTAGTGAGCATTAGTTTTTCAGACGTGAATACACAGCAGATGGTTAAAAGTGAATATTTAATCTGTATGAAGTACATTGGGAACACCAAATTCCCTACTATATTCCCAGTAGCTCCTATGATTGGGGGCTCACTTTTGGTGTCTTTTCCCTCATAACCTCTAAATCTTGGGTGTACCCTGATATACGCTCGCACAGCTTATACATTCCCTTCTTGCTGCAGCCAGTTTTGTCCTAATGATTTGGAGATTTTGTTTTTTTTTGTCTTCACATTGTACAAGATTATAGCCATTTGAGGGCTTTTTTTGAGGGATGACATGCATTTTGTAATTACACCACTTTGGGGTGCCTATAACTTTTTTTCAATTCAAAGTTTATTGATTTTCAAATAGACATAAAATACAGAAAATACAGTGAAAACAGATAACTGCAACGGTAGCAGCAACATTTTATACTGTAAATAACGGGGAGATCTCCGAGTAGAGGCCAAAGGACAAGAAGAGGGGGGGGAAGGAGAGAAGAAAGAAGGAGGAAGGGAAGGAGCAGCAAGACAACAAAAACAGACACAGAACTAGAGGGAAGAAAGAAGGAGAAGAGAAAAGAAAAAAAAAAAAAGGGGGAGAGGGGATGGGGACTATACAGCAACAGTATCCAGGTCCAAGGGAGGACCCCAGGGGTGTAAGCAATCGAAAATTCTTCATCAGAATGAGTAGTAAAACTCCACAAGGAGCAAAGACAGAGGGTCAAGAATAGTCCGGAACAAGTAACCCATCAGTTAGCTATAAAAGCCAGAGCATCCCACTGTAGGTCTACGAGGGAGGCACAGGCCCCAGAAGCATCTAATATTCACTGGTACGTTGGAATTCCATCCAGTAGAACCAGGTCTTGTTAAAAGTTTCAACAGTGTCATGCAGGAAAGAGGTAAGGTTCTCCATACGCATAATCTCATTGACCTTCAAAACCCAGAGGGAGAGAGGGGTTCAGTTCGCTTCCAAAAGGCTATCGGTAATTTTTGACCGAACAGTACAAGTGTAAAAAAAGACGTGGAGCTAAAAGTAAACAAAAAATAAATAAATAAAAACTGCTATTAGTAAGAACCCCTCAAACGAGGAAAAGTCAATGAACCACAAGTTTCAGAACCGCATAATGAATATTTTAAAAAATATCAAATTTCAAATTCGGTCATTTTTGACCGAATAGAACAGTAGTTTTTGATTTCATTTTTCATTTGTTTATGAACAACCATGTTCACATACAGTATAATAATGCAAAAGAAATTCAAATAAAACACTTAAATTAGTTAAAAATCCAGACTTTAATAGGCCCGGTCAAAAATGACCGGAACATTATATGTGTATAGTAGAACCAAACAGAACAGCAGGGTTAAATCGTTGATTGTAATGTCAATCAGTATTCCCTTAGTCCTGACAGCAGCACAATATGGGGTATCTCTGCCCCTGTGTGTTGTTTAGGACGGTGGAACCTTTAATTAGCACCAAAAATAGGAAGATGCCTCCTACTGGCCCTATAAGAGGGGACCAGAGACCTCCCTCCCCTGTGTAAATTATAAAGTAAAAGGAAACAAGCTTCTAGGGAGGGAAGCCTTGTGCTGCTGTCAGGACTAAGGGAATACAGATTGACATTACAATCAACGATTCCCCTTACGTCCAACAGCAGCACAATATGGGGAGATAGCAAGTAATTCCCCTAGGGAGGGTTTCCTCGCCTTACAACGTCAAGGACTGTCTGACCAAAGGCAGTTGTCTGGGAACTGCGGACGTCTAAACGATAATGTTTAACAAAGGTCAACTGAGATGACCATGATGCAGCCGCACAAATCTGGTCCAATGGTAAGGACCGATACTCAGCCCAAGAAGTCGACACAGCCCTGGTCGAGTGGGCCATAGAAAAGACTGGAGGGAGTAACTCCTGAATAAGAAAGGAAGACTTAATTGTCTCCTTGAGCCATGTGGATAGAGTAGGCTTGGAAGCCTTGAGGCCTTTGTTTTTACCCTGCATGTTGATTAGTAGGTTTTTGGCCTTCCTAAACGGTTGCGTGCGGGATAGGTAAATCCGCAGACACCTTACCACATCTAAGGTGTGGAGCTTTTCTTCCTCCTCAGAGGTTGGAGTGGGGAAAAACACAGGTAGCGAAATTAGCTGATTGCTAATATAGCATGAGGGGACCTTAGGGTTAAACCCAGGCAAAAACCTAAGGTGCACCCTATCTGCAAAAAACAAAATGTACGGTTCTCTAGAAGAGAGAGCCTGGAGTTCCCCTACTCTTTTGGCAGATGTAATAGCCAACAAAAAAGTGGTTTTGTAGGCTAAATATTTTAGCCCCGTAGTCTCCAAGGGTTCAAATGGAGGACCGCACAGGCCTGCAAGGACTACCGCAAGGTCCCACTGGGGAACTGGAGATGATACCGAGGGCTTTAGCCTCATTGCCCCTTTAAGGAACCTTGCAACCAGAGGATCCTGAGACAGGCGTTTGTTCAAATGAGCGGAGAGGGCCGCAATCTGCACTTTCAAAGTGGCAGGGGCAAGGCCCTTATCCAAACCATTCTGAAGAAAATTTAAAATATCAGCCGTTGAAGGTTCTAGATTATTATTACCCTTCTTGGAGTACCACTCCATGAAAATCTTGGCTGTCCTCTTATTGGTAGAGTCTGCTCTTGCAGAAGAAAGGGTCTTCAGGACGGCCTCTGACAGTGCTCTATCCTGCTGTAGGGACTGCTCAACCTCCAGGCTGTCAGGTTGAATCTCCAGAGATCCTGGCACTTCAGAGATCCTTGGGAAACCAGGTTCTGGATGGGGGGAAGCCTCCAATATATCCCTCGACTCATCTCCATGAGTTGGGAAAACCAAGCTCTTTTTGGCCAGAATGGAATGATGGCTATCACAGAGACTTGGTTCTGTCTGATTTTCATCAATACCTTCGGTATTATTGGAATTGGAGGGAAGATGTATGCCAGCCTGGACCTCCAAGGGATGGACAGGGCATCCACTGCCAAGAGATTGTCCTCCTGGTAAAGGGAACAGAACGTCTCCACCTTGGTGTTGAGTCGGGTTGCCATGAGGTCTATTTCTGGAAGACCCCACTTCAAGGTAATCTGATGAAAGACTTCTGAATTGAGTGACCATTCTCCTGATACGGCATGACCCCGACTCAACCGATCCGCTACTATGTTCAGGAGGCCCTTTATGTGAACTGTGGATAAATGGGTTAGATTTTTCTCTGCCCATGTAAATATCAGATCTACCTCCCTGAGGAGGGTTGGTGATCTGGTGCCTTCCTGTCTGTTCACGTACAGCACTGTGGTCATGTTGTCTGACCGGATTTTGACAGCTCTTTCCTTGAGAAGAGGTGAGAAATGGAGTAAGGCACGATATACAGCTCTGAGCGCCTTCCAGTAGGACGAGGTCCTTCTTTCTGGAGCGCTCCAGACCCCCTTTATGGAGTTTTCATCCAAATGGGCTCCCCATCCTGAGAGGGATGCATCTCTAGTCAACAGGGTCCAAGGAGGTTAGACCGTGGACCTTCCATCTTTCAAGTGCAACCACCACTTGAGGGAAAGACGGGTCCTGGGGGAGAGTCGAATCTTCTTGCTGAGTGTAAGAAGGGAGCGATCCCAAGCCTCTAGTAATTCCTTCTGGAGGGGACATAAGTGCCACAAGGCCCATGGGACTGCCTCCACTGAGGAAGACATCAAGCCCAGGATCTTCATCAATGTTCTGATGGAGGCTATCGGCTTTTTGAAGAGGTGACGGACTGCGCCGACCAGTTTCTCCTTCCTTGCTGGTGTCAAGGAGACCTGCAGGTGGACTGAATCCAGGAAGTAGCTGAGGAACTTCCTTCGGGTTGAAGGGATCGTTACTGACTTCTCCCAGTTTATAAGCCATCCCAGACTCTGAAACAGGGAAACGGCTGTCTGTAGGTGCTGGAGCAGAAGAGACTCTGACTGGGCTTTTATCAACCAGTTGTCTAGATAAGGCACCACGAATATCCCCTGAAGTCTGAGGGCGGCCGCTATAGGAGCCACTACCTTTGTAAAGGTGTGGGGAGCAGAGGAGATCCCGAAGGGCAGTGCTGTGAATTGAAAGTGCTTCCTGTGGCCGGAAACTACTACGGCAATCCTTAGAAACCTTGTGTGTGGAAGATAAATAGGAATATGCAAATAAGCGTCTTTTAGATCCAAAGTCACAAAAACATTGCCTTGGAGGAGAAAGGTGGTGACAGACTTTATGGTTTCCATACAGAAGCACTTCTTTTTGATGAAGCAGTTGAGGTACCTTAAGTCTATGATCATTCTCCACTTGTCTGCCGGTTTTGGCACCAGGAAGACGGGAGAATAGACACTGGATCCTTCTTCTAGAGAAGGGACTTCCTCCAGGGCTCCCTTGTGAATGTACTCTTGGATGGAGCATTCCAATGTAGTCTGCTGCATTGTAGGGAGGCTGCAAGTTAACACAAACCGATCCTGAGGAGGATGGAGGAAATCGATTGCATATCCTCTTTGGATTACCTACAAGACCCATAGGTCTCCAATTTTTTCCTGCCAGCAGTTGAAAAAATGGGAGAGATGACCCCCGACAGGAATCTCGACCACTGCTCCTGATGTCAAAAGCTAGGCTTCTCTTTTTTATCATCAGACTTCGGGAATCTCCGGACGGCGCCTCTAGAGGAATATCTAGAGCCTCTCTGGGACTGCCGTCCACGACGAGGCGGATAGCCTCTACCACGGCCAGAGTCAGATCTACCTCTAAAGGCCTGGGGTAAAGTTTTACCCTTCCTGTCGGCCAAGCCCTCCAGGATCTCGTCTAGGGCACTGCCAAAGACTCTACCTAGCTCAAAGGGTAATGCGCACAAATTATACTTTGAGGGGAAATCAGCTCTCCAGGGTTTTAACCATAGAGGTCTTCTTGCTGCAGTGGTAAGTGCCAGGGATTTGGCCGCCAGCCTTAATTGATGGTGGGAGGCCTCCGCTAAATATTCAGCTGCCAGGGAAACCGAGCCTAGAAACCCTAGCAGCTCGTCTCTGTAGACTCCAGAGTCGATGTCCCTCTCGAGGTGGACCAGGTCAGTGCACAATTTGGCTGATACTTCACAAGACGCAACTGCCACAGCGGTCTGGGCCGAGGCAGCTGAATAAGCCTTCTTGAGGGTATTGTCGATGCGCCTCTCCATGGAGTTGTACAAATTTGATCCATCATCTGATGGTACCATAGTGCGGCAGGACAGTTTGGCCACCGCCATATCCACCTTGGGAGGAGGACCCCACTGATCCCATTGAGCAACTGGAAATAAAGCCCTGAACCTCCTAGAAACCACAAGAGGTTTTTCAGGACATTTCCACTGTGAGGACATTAACTTTTGTAATGTCTGGTCCACTTGGAAGACCCTAGGCCCTCTATAGGTGGACGTGGAGGCTTCCCCGTCAACATCACGATCCTTAGATCGGATGGACTTCAGCAGCCGGCTTAATTTTTCGAGTGGGAAGCACGGCCTGCTGGAATCTTCAGTGGAATCGTCAGATGAGAGTGTCTCGTCCACTATCTGATAATCTTTGTCAGCGATCCGTAGGGAAGACTGTGTCTCAAGCCGCGGTCTCTTGGCAATCTGGGCGATGGAACAACGGATCTCCTTAAGAGACTCCTCCATATAGTCCTTTACCCAAGTGACAACCTCTCTTATAGAAGGTTCTTCTGACAGAGTTCCGCGGCATTGGCGACAGCGGGTAAAATCATAGCCGTCAGGTAAAGGAGTATTGCAATCCAAACACGTTAGGTGTTTACGTTTAGAGGACTTTTTCCTCCTAAGCCCATCGCCGTTACCTGATGCAGAAGATGACATCTGAAACATCAAAGCCACATGACAATAAAGAATGGAAGATTGCCAAGCATCGCACAAGAAGAAAAAAACCAAGGGGTACCTTACTTTTTTTAAATCGGTCACTTGAAGAGAAAAAAGATTCCGTCAGGAAAAAAAAACAGACACCGCAAACCGCAGCTGAGGAGCTAGAAACCACAAGCTCAACAAGTAAAGGACTGAGGCCCTTTTAAATGTAATCCAGCAGCGAGGGGAGGAGCCAAACAAAGAAAACATTCATACAGCACCAAACCAGGTCAAATGCCATAATGGAACATAGAGGAGCATAAGCCTAAGCCAGAGGCTCAAAATACAAGCAGCAAAAAATCAATTCTATATTTTGCCTTTAAATTTTCAACTTTCAAACTTACCGCACTTTTCCGAGAAAACCGGAAGTAGGCCATGGTGGTGCGCAAAGGCTTCCTTCCCTGGGGAACACAAGACCAAAGAAAAGGTTCCGGCCGGAGAGGTTGCCCGCTTACTTCCGGGATCGCGCTGCCTGCAGTGCGATGAGCCGGATAACGCTGCAGCAGTTGGTCAGCAGTTGGTGGCCATGAGTAATTCTTAATTTTTTGAAGGCCCAAGATCGTGCCATCTTTCACTCAAGTGCCAAAAAAGTGGGGACATGCCACACTAAAAAAGTGCACAATGATGCTATCTATTGCAAGCCCTCTCTGAGAAGAGAAGAAAAGGACCCCCAAACAACCCCGACTCTCTGAGCCAAAAAGCACCAAAAGGGTCAGGGCACAAATGGCCTCACCACATCGAAGAAAGGGAAACCTCTTGCTACTGATCTCCACGTGGCTTCAATCCAGTGGCCTCTCTCATACCATGGTTTTCTGCCCTCCATCACTGGCATTCTGTTACCCCATACAGTGTCCACTCCCACTGGGTGAGATAATAACTAACCACTGACAAGAACAGATACTACACTTGATCTTAGCCAAAAGGCTGAGAAGAATAGTTCTTATAGAGTAACTCTTATACTGTACTGCTCCCAATGTCCCCTATACTAAATATATTGTTCCCCCGCACCCCCATCCCTTGTAATAAATATAATGCCCCCTTTCATTTGGGGAGAGTGAGCAGTTTGCTGGAACAGTGGGTGCACTGCTTGCTGCCAGCTTGCAATGAACGCTTACATCAAATTGATGGAAACGCTGATTGTTCTATAAAGAGGTTACACATGGTAATGGTAATAACAGTGGGTAACCCCCAGTGCAGTGACTCCTTCAGAGCAAAAATAATCCCTGAACTAGAAGGAGTTAATCATGTTATTCAACTAACCCTGAGTGTAGGAACTCTTTCTGCTATAGAAGAAGTCCCTGATCATGGGTAACTCCTGTAGTGCAGGGACCCCTTGGAAGGGGTTAAAAGTGGTCATGTTCTCCCTTCAATAAAGCCCACCCAGTGTTGCAGCTCAGGTCTCCATGCACCAAGAAAAAATCATTACCAGAGTTCATCAGTCAATGTACTCTTGTAAGCCCTGCCAGCTCATATATCGTAAACCAGCCAATGAGCTGGGTTACTGCCTGAGAAGCAGCATTGTTGGTCCCAGGAGAAGTGAGCATAAAAAGTATTTTTTTTTATATTTGTTGCTAACTTTTTTTTTTGCAAATCTGATTTGTTGGCTACTGTGGATTCAGTGGATTCAATTGGATGCCAAGTATGGTTTGCTTTCAAAAAAATGGTCAACAATGGTTGTGTGGGGGTGTTTTATTTCAATAAAATATTTTCTTCGATGTGTATTTTTTTAAATTTACTACTTATTATTACTGCCTTAGTAATAGCCATTGTCTGATTGATAGTATTAATTACTAAGACAGGGGTGCTGGGAAGACCTGTGTTCAATCCTATATCCAACCATTTAGTAATGGTCGGGTACTGGGATAGCTGCAGGTGCACTTTATTAAGGTGGGAAAGCTCAAAAAACTTTGGTTGTTAGGGTTGTGATATCTGCTTTGGCCCCTTTAAGACTGTGGGGTCCAAAGAGATGAATTCCCCTTTAAGAAATTTTACGTTAATTTATGGGCCGGTTCGGGTCTTTATAACCCCCTCCATTTCTCTCTTCCATGCCGGCTATTGGTTTCACCTTGGTTTTGGCTCCCGTCCCTGTTGCTTCCTGTTCCTGCTGCTGTTTGTGTTTCTCTGGCTCTGACTTTCGGACTGTGTAGTTGGACTCCTCTTTGAATTACGTCTCTACTGTACTTACCCTCTCTGGCATTTGACTCTGGCTACGTATATTAACCTCTCCTTCCATCACTCACTCCTGTACTTTGCTGCTATCTCCACTGTTGACCCTGCTCTGTCGTTTACTCTGCGTCTGGTGAGTTGCTGGCGATTCTGCTCTCTGGCTTCTGCTTGCGGTTAATCAATTTGTGGCACATTCCTCTGTGTTGTCAACTCCAGTCTAGGATCCTGCCAAATCCATCTCCACCACTAGGAGCTCTGGTGAAGACATCCTGAGATTGGCTTTGACTCATACTGGGTGTGTAGCAGTTTGGTTACAGTTTTTTCCGCTAGCAGTCGTTAGGTTCAGTTCAGCTGCTTCTCTCAATTCTGACTACACTTGACCCTGTACCTGCATCTGAGCTCCTAACTTTGGTAATGTCAGACTTCTGTTCTGCTGCTGGTTATGGAAAATGTGGGGAAATTTATTTTTTAAATTAACATGGCAGCCCCCCTATTTTTCATAATCAGCCCAATTCAATAAAGCAGTGGTAATCTGGCATTACCAGGATTGGAAAACGCACATTTCTTAGACTTTCCCACCCTAAAAAAACAGCCTGCAGCCACTGTAGTACCTGACCATCACTTGGTGATGGGATATTAGAGTGAACCCTGCTCTTTCAGCAACCCTGACAGCGGTGGGTAAGGGGTTAAAATAAGAGGGGGATTAGTGTTAGCCTATTAAGCGGTTCACACATAGCTCTGCCTTAGTAATGGACGATGTCAGTCAGACTAGACCATATAGAATAGAACATTAAACATATTCACGTAAACTAAGCCAATATAAAAATCAAAATTGAAATGGTACTCCTCAAACTAGTATCACTGATATATTCCGTTAATACATAATGTAAAATGAAAGGGGACATTTTGGTTTAAAAAATGATTTGGACATATTTTTACCTGGAAACCCTTCTCTCCAGAAATATAAGGCGTTGAATGGTATTTACTAATTTGTAAGAAAATTGTTTAGGTCAAACCAACTCACTGGCAGTCCAGTTAGGTTTACAAAGGTACTACTTACACAAAACATCTGCTTTTTAATCTGTACCGTTCAAATATTCTTATGATTCTTATGATAAGTGATCCCCATAGTTACCTGTGTCTAGCACCTGGTCAAACTGTGCTGACAGATGGTATAAAAGAGAACTATTCCATCAGTATAGCTATATCAGCAATTGAAAACATCCAACTCCAGTGTTTCATGTAACATCAGGCAGCTGATGAAACAAGAGATGTGGCCAGTCTAATTATCTGCCACCTACACACATTTTAGCCATTTCAGTAGCTTGTGCTGACAGCTCTCGTTTCTGCAATCTGTCAGAATCACAGGACCAGAAGATGAATGGATATAATAGTAGGAAAATCACTAAAATTTCTGCTTATGATATAGAGATGTCAATCAGGCCATGACAACAAACACCTTCATATGAGGGCCTGGTGTAATTCTTTTATATATTCTGCATCCAGGCAAATTGCTAATTTCAATTTCATTTTAATTTAGTTTCCCTCTTGCATCATATTTTTTACATGCTTCCCTTGTTTGGTTCAATACAGTTATGTTAAAACAGTTCTCAATTTTGGCATCCATTATGTTTTCAATATGGTCTTGTTGCACATTTGGTTACAGTAAGAGATTATTTAAAAACTGTCTTCTATTAAAGTTCCACATGTTGAGGTTCAACTTTATTCATTGTGAATATGAACCTAGGAGAACCCAGGTTATACACAAGGGGATGGTTACTTTGGGTGCTGTCACTAGTTAACCATAGGTCTCCTGTTAGAGTCCCAGTGTACCAGTGGTGTGTCAGAACTTGTAGGAGATCAGGATAAGGGCACACAAAGTCTCTTATGCGCTGATCGCCTAGCCCTTCCTGATCTTTGACAATTTTTGCTGGTTACTGGTGTTGTACCCCCACAGATCATCAATTAATGAGATTTAATAAGGAAAGGTTATTGGAAATACTTTCTTTCTTTCTAGTCTTGCTGACTAGAATAGGTTTGATATCTTATATGTAGTCAATATTTTGGCCAAAATACACAAGCTTGCAAACCAACATCTGTCAGGAGTGTCACTTCAGCTGCTACTTCTTGCCGTGTCCAACTGGAGAAGCTTCTGTGTTCAAAAGATCTCTGCTTTGGCCAATTAGCAGCTTAGGGGGCCTTTATAAGACCACTACTTCTAGACTTAGGTGCCGACTAATTGTTTACTACTCTTGATTTGGCTCCATTACCTGTTGTGACTATTTGCTTCTAACTGACCCCGTGGCTTGTTCTTGGATTTCCCCTTGCCTCCTGATTCTGCTTGTGATGTTCCCATTTGGATTTGTGACCTTTGGCTTGTTTCCCTGATTTTGTGTTTGTCCTCTGATTTGGTCTTTGGCATTCTCTTCTTATACTCACCCTAGCTTGTACGACTTCTCTTGCCTCAACTCCACTGTGTACGTTTTAGTGGATTTTGTTTTGGTTTCTGCGGCAGGGCATTTATTATTGGAACATCTATCTGTTTGGTGACAATTCAGATTCCCAGATTCAGTGCAAGTCCATCTCACTTCATGGTGGGCTCTGGTGAAGGCGTCTGGGGGTATGTCTTGGCTCTCAGAAGTGTGCTAGTTTTAAATAGCTGTATCTACTGCTCGCAGTAATCAGCCAATCTCCTGCTATTGCTTTTGTGAGGCCTTGGTATACAAGCATAATAACATCAAATTTTTTCATGCTATTGTGAGTCCCTAACTAAAAATCAAAAACATATGACTGAAAAAGGACATAATATATAAAAAAACATATAACAGAAAAAAACAACTATTGACTAATACTTCATGGTTATTTAACTTTTTATGATGGATACAGCCAGGCCCTGTTGTGTTTGCAGGGTGCTGATACTGATAGGGTGCACATGGATGGAGGTGCTGGACAGCCCGTCTGATCTAACAATGTGGGACAAGACTAATAGGCTGTTCCTTAGTGCTGTGCATGCGCCTCACATTATCATGTGACCAGCACCTTGTATAAGTATTAATCATATGCACTTGAAATGCTGTATCCATCCCCCTCATGGCTTGTGTATGTGAGTGGGTGCTCTATTAGCATTTTGCACCTGTGCTTACTTTACTTGTAGTTTTTGTTTTAATGTGATAATCCCCATTAGGTAAGATGTGCCCCATGCTTAGCAATGCATTCCAGTGTACATCTTATGACATGTATTCTCTGCTTGAGCAGCCACTTGAGGGGACATAGTGCTGTGCAAGATGTAAGCACATAGCACATTTGGACGCCCAGATCATGGCTCTAAATGAGCAAATTGCAAGACTGGGATCCATTGATAACTTGGAAAGGAGTTTGTTGCTCACAGAGCAGGAACTCGCTGGGGTAAGTGCAGAGTGGGATAGTGGAATGGATGTGCAGGAATAGGAGGCAGCTAGCTGGGTGACAGTTAGAAAGCAGCAGGGTAGAGGAAAGAGTGCCAGGGAGGTTAGTCCTGAATTGGCACACCCCAACAAGTTTGCTAAATTGACAGATGAGGGGGATGTTAGTACAGGGGTAGCACTGCTGCAGCAAGACACTTCCTCTGACAGCCAGGGGCTCTAGTAAGAAGGGGGATAGGAGTGCGGAGCAGGCCAGACAGGTACTGGTAGTGGGTGATTTAATTATTAGAGGAACATTCAGGACAATTTTTCACAAAGATTGGTATTGTCGAACGGTGTGTTGCCTTCCTTGTGCTCAAGTTTGACAAATTGCGGATCGGGTTCATAGATTACTGGGTGGGGCTGGTGTGAATCCAGCGGTCATGGCGCACGTTAGTACAAATGACAAAGCTAGAGGTGCAAGGTCCTTAAAAATGATTTCAGGGACCTAGAAAGCAAGTTGAAGGCAAGGACCTCTAAGGTGGTATTTTTGGAAATACTACCTGTACCATGGGCCACACAGGAGAGGCAGCAGGAGATTAGTCAGGTAAACAAGTGGCACAAGAGCTGGTGTAAGAAGGAGGGGTTGGGTTCTTGGAGAACTGGGCCGGTCAATTTTAATTTTCTTATTATTTATGTAATTGAAGAATAATTTTGTTTTATTTTTACTTACTTTCCTTGGTGATTATTCTCTCAGCTTCGATCTTTGCCTCCTTTATTTGTCTTTTACACAATTTATTTTTTGTTTAGATCAGCTTCTATGAAGAGGTCAGTTCTCGGCTGGACATGGGCAACTGGGTTCGCAACTGTAGGGTACTTGTTAATGGTAAATACTCAGAGTGGGTCCCAGTCACCAGTGGGGTGCCACAGGGGTCAGTATTGGGTCCTCTCCTGTTTAATATCTTTATTAATGACCTAGTAGAGGTTTTATAGAGCAGGGTGTCCATATTTGCAGATGATACTAAACTTTGTAAGGTAATCAAAAATAAGGAAGATAGAATATTACAGAGGGATCTAAGGAAGCTGGTAGCATGGGCGGAGACTTGGCAAATGAAGTTTAATGTAGACAAATGAAAGGTTATGCATTTTGGTTATAGAAATAAAATGTATGATTATGTACTTAACAATAAATTACTCGGTAAGACTGCCACTGAAAAAGACTTGGGGATTTTGGTGCACAGTAAGCTCACCTTTAGTGACCAGTGCCAGGCAGCTGCTGCCAAGGCAAATAAAATTATTAGATGCATCAAAAGAGAGGTATAGATTCTCATGACAAGAACAAACCATATTTTTTGGACTATAAGACGTACTTTTTTCCCCCATAATTTGGGAGAAAAATGGGGGTGGGGTCTTATAGTTCAAATGTGGGTGTTTTGGTGGGGGGGGGGCGGAGGAGCGGGGTCGCAACATCGCCCCACTCCTGCCGCCGCCGACTCCCAGCAGTGGGGCTTCCTGCAGCGGCAGGAGTGGAGCGATGCTGCGGGCCCTGGGCTTGGAACAGCGGGTCTCCCGGCAGTGTGAACCCATCTCGGCATCCGCTGTGCTATGGGGAGACCTAATAAGAATGTACAAATACATGAAGGGACAGCACAAAGAACTTTCTAATGATCTTTTTACTCCTAGCTCAGTGACAAGGGGACATCCTCTACGTCTAGAGGAGAGAAAGTTTCACCAGCAACATAGACGGGGATTCTTTACTGTAAGAACATCGAGGCTATGGAACTGACTGGCTCAGGAAGTGGTGATGGTGGATTCATTGAGCAAGTTCAAAGAAGGCCTCGAACAGAAAAATCTTACGGTTATGGCTTTTAGATTTTGGTAAGGGCAAGTTGATCCAGGGTTTTATACTGATTGCCAGATTGGAGACGGGAAGGATTTTTTTTCCCCTGACACGGGGAAATTGGCATAAGCCTCATGGGTTTTTTTTTTGCCTTCCTCTGGATCAACACCGTAGGGTTATAGGTTGGACATGATGGACCTGTGTCTTCATTCAACCTCATCTACTATGTAACTACATAACTATATACTGCAAAGGACTGTATGCATCCTGCACATCGCCATCTTTTATCTGGTATTGGGTAAGTGTGGCATTTTTCCCTGTGATCAGTTTTTTGCATATTATGTCATTTTTTAGCTCCTGTTCATTCTCTTGTATTCACACTTGGTTTTTGCATTTCTTCGCCTTCCATTTGCTCTTGCTGACTACCTGTTGATGACTGCTGGCCCTGACTGTGTTTACTGATATACTGTGATACTGCCAGCAATCCAAATCTACTCTATGTAACAATGCCAGGGGAAAGCAAAACTTTGTATGGAGGATAAAGGCCAAATACCAGAGAATTCAATAGCCGCCTAGTTTAGTTCACAAATCAGATTGTGACCAATTCCTATGCTTAAGCATGACATACTGGACTAAAGTAGACATGCCCACACCATAGTCCACAGACTACTCATGAGCTAGCAGTGCAAATGTCTTATTGATTTAATTTCATTGGAGGCATTTAGCATATTGGAACATAAAAACATGAAAAAAAAAATTTTCCAATATTTTTTTTTTTTTGTACATGTTTTTGTAAAATGTTTCAAGGTATAAAATGATAAATTTTGTTGTCTCAAGTATGATAAAGATTATAAATCCTACCCATCCAGAATAAGAGCTATTTTATTTTACCTTGAGCGTTTGCATGTGAAAAATCTAATCAGACTGCAAAATAAGCATTTCAGTGTATATTTATTTTTATTTTTCCTGTCATTGCCAGCGCAGCTACACTTTTTATACAGCAAAATAGATGCAAAATACCTTAGTATGCAGTTTTCATTGAGTCTTGAACTAATAAAGGTCAAAATCTCAGCATGAAGTTATAGGCAAACGAGAAAAGATCCCACTTATTTCGCTTTAAAATCCATTAGTGTCAGTTGCTGTTTTTGTTGTCACATACTAGTGAGCTTTAAGTAGAATAAAGTCAGCAAAGTAGATATTTCTTGGCTCCCTATAAAATAATATTACATGCAAACAAACGGCAATAAAATAAAAACTGGAAAACCCATAGATGATCTATACAATTATATTTATTCACTGTTGGTTTAATATGTATAAATATACACTATATGGTAAAAAATTTGGGACATACCTCTTAAACGTTGAATTCAGGTGTTTCATTCAGTCCCATTGCTATAGTTGTATAAAATCAAGTACCTAACCATACAGTCTACCATTACAAATATTTGTGAAAGAATGTGTTGTTCTAAAGAGCTCACTGAAGTCCAGCATAGTACTGTAATAGGATGCAAATGTTACGTCAGTTTGTGAAATTTCTTCCTTTCTAGAAATTTCTTCCCTTCTACAGTAGTTATGCTATGCTCAACTGTGGGTGGTATTAATGAAAAGTGGAAGCGTTTAAGAAGCACAGCAAGTCAGCCATGAAGTAGCAGACCAAGTAAAATAACAGAGCAGGGTGCTGAGGCTATAGTGCATAAAAGTCAGCAACGACTTCCTCTAGCAAAAACACCAGTCTAAAACTGATACAAACCTCCTCTGGCATTAACATCAGTACTGTGCACCATGAGTTTCCTTGCCAACCAGCTGTTTGCAAGCCTTACATCACCACCACAATGTTAAAAGTAGTCTGTCAGCACCAAAAAGGTTCTTAAACCAGCCCCAGTACCCTATAGCGCTCAGAGCCATGAGCGCAGAGCTATAATTGCTATTGTAGCCCTATTTGGGGGGGGGGGTATGAGTATTATCCCTCCCGCAACAGACTCTGGCGCTGACCTGTGTGTATAATGGGACCTGAAGCCTTCGCTGAAGGGAAGAGTGGGAACATATATGAAATATATCAGTGCCTCCACCCAGGATAGAGCCTCTGTATTACAGGGAGGATCTCTTCCTGGGACTTACCCATGAAGTACAGTTAGTAGCCTTAACAAGGATCACTGTACTAATCTCACAGTCTGAAGAATACATACAGATACCACATAAGGTTATAACAGTAGCTTTATAAGAATCAAAAGGGTAACAGTACATACATACAATATACTCAGAACACAGCAATACTACAACAACCAGCAAGTCCTCAACCGTCTTAGGTTATATACCCGGGTATATATATAGATATATAGCCAGAGTCCAGTGCACAATACCTCCAGGCAACAGAAGAGATGCAGGGGCCCCTGTGGATGACTGTGGATCCTCGGATTCTTCCAGGAGATGACAGACAGCCGATCAGGAGATGATGATGATGATGGTGAGATTCTTCACAGGCAGCAAACAGGGCGACGGTGACGGCAGTAGATGCAGACCTGACTACCCTAACACTGAGTCCTTAACCTGCCAGCTAAACTACTAGTGCCACCGGGCCTCTAACTAGCTAGTTGGCCTTCGGAAGCCTAACCTATCACTGCCCTGAACTATATATATATTGATCCCTAACTACGGTTACTAGCTAGGTCCTGTGAGTATATAGGGGGTAACACATACCTAACTATATACTGTGAAGTAAAGAGGAACAAGTGGCTCTTAGACTCCCCCAGACATAACATGTCTGTCTCAGCAGCTCTGCTCACATCTCTCCCCCCAGCAGCTCTGCCTCACATGTGTCTGACTCACTGCATTTACAAAACAAAACTTGCACTGAATGCCTGGGGTCTCTGAAGCCAAACTGCAGGGGCAAAGAAGCCAGATACATTATATACTAGTAGAAATGGCAGTTCCCTACACTATATTTTAGAGAATGGCTGCTTAATTTTGACAAAAAGCTGCTTTTTATTATTTGGCTACCTGGATAGTTTGGCCAAAATATTAACTAATATCTCATGGTTATTAACTCATTTTTTGCAGGTTGCAGCCAGGCCCAGTTTTGTTGGTTGAAATTAATAAAATGGGGGTACTAGTGAGTTACATATACATAGGTGCTGAACAGCCCACCTGGTCTAATTGTATAAGCGCTACTTATAGGCTGCTAGCCAGCACTGTGCACCTCACACTATCATGTGACTGGAACCTTCACCATATGCTATCTTCAGCATATACTACATGGGCGTTTCTGCATCCTTAAGAGAACAATGGCATTAGGTAAATGTGGCCTCTTTTTTAGTGATATGAAAATGTGCTACTATGGAGTGACAAATAATGGAGTGATAAATCATAGATGCCCCTTAGTTACAGTGAAAGAAAAGCTTAAAGGGGTTGTCCGGGATAAAATCCACTCCATTATACTTACCGCTCTTCCTTCCAGGCTTCCTCCTGGGGGACGGCTCCTCCCTCTTTTCTGACTGCCGGCGTGCGCAATAGTCCCAGCGCTGCTCTGTGCTCTGCAGCCGATAATCTGCAGGAGCAGTAGAGGTGGATATTCGGCTACAGAGCAGCGCTGGGACTACTGCGCGCGCTGGCAGAATCAGAAAAGCTGTCCCGCAGGAGGAAGACTGGAAGGAAGTCACATAAGTATAATAGGGTCGGGGGGTGGGCAGGATAGCTAGAGAGTCAGGGAGGGGGGTTATGGGAGGGAGAGAGGAGGGAGGGAGAGAGGAAGGGGTGGAGTGAGGTGAAAGGGACCTAGTGTGGAAGCTACTTAGCAGGAAGCTGAACCAAGTAAACAAATGCAGGAGCTCCCAGAGACACCCAGAAATCACTCAAAACACGGATAAAGGTATATGGGTGTATTTATTAACCCATTAATAGCTCTAACAGACCTTTTTAAAAAAAAAAAAAAATAAAAAAACACTTTTTGCCCAGGAAACGTTAATGCTTTAACATACCAAGTCATTTTGAACAATTGTATGCTTCCAATTTTGTGGGAAAAGATTGAGGAAGGACCTTTTCTGTTACAGCATAATTGTGCCCCAGTGTACATAGAAGGTCTCTAAAGACCTTTACATATGAGAGGTCCTGGGTTCAAGACCTAGAATCTCAGAGGCAGTGTCAGAGTGTCGGGAAGTGACAGGGAGGGGAAGCATTTCCTCTATTGTGGAGGGAAAAGTTTCCTGTCAAGAAATAAGTGGCATAAAAGTCTTTTATGATGTTCAATTTTTTTTTTGTCAGTATATTAGTAAAGTGTTTTTTATTGTAAAAAGCTATTTTTTTCTATAATGTTTGTTTGCCTGACAATGTCTATAACAAAAGGTGTTATTTAATTATCATTACATTACATTTCATAACTCAGTACACTTATTTTAGACACAATGGTGGGCAAAGAGGTTACATGCCACAATTGTGATGATAATTAGAATTTACCTGTGTCTCACACTGCAATGCATCCTTGGGATACATTTGATAGGAGGATAGGTTGTTTACAACCCCATGATCTCATATGTGAACGATTACTGGTAAAGTCTCTTATATATATAGAAATTTAAAAATGATGGCCATTTTGACCAGAGCAACTCTGCATAGGCACAAGAGTGAAGCTTCCACCATTTTGAGATTTGATTTGTAATTTCATGAAAGGATTTTTGTTATTTTTTTGTGCCAGCAGACAGTATTATACAAGTAGGTTAAGTTGACATCTACATATTTGAAGTAGGGTCTTTTAAATATTACTAAATAGTGATGTTTATACAGCATTTGTCAACTAAATCTATGCTTTGGGGCAATTATTATGGAATTAAATAATAAAGGCATTCTGTTGATAAATATTCATCAATAGTTTCGCCCTTGGCAGCTTCTGTTACACTTATGTCATGAAAAACTGCTAGCATTTGGCACAAAATAGTCTAATCACTCTTTTCAGCCAATATACAGTCATCTTTACAGACATTGTTCCTGAATGCTATACAAAGATTACAATGTACTCTCAATTATATAGTGAAAAAGGTATTCTACTGCATAACAGGAGGTACAGTACACTTGTTGCAAGCAGTGTAAATCCAATACAGTGGCGACCAGTACTTAGATATGTAGTATGCAACCTTAAAGAGGTAATCTTGGAATTACAGCAAACTCAGTGGAAGTGGGCGTGGGTGTAAAACTAAATAAATTAATACTCTGTTATTCCTGGTACTCTGCTGTACAGTCCTGGGTTCCTTTCCCTCCTGTGTTGGGACTTGCTGGACAGACATAGAAAGGCTCAAATGAGTCATTCAATGACCTCAGTGCTGGTAAAGATCTCATGATGTATGTTAGTGATGACACTAAGGTCAGTGATTGTCTCAGCAGTCATGTGAGCCTCTCCGTATCCAGCCTGGCAAATTCCCCCATAGCAAACTTTGGAATTGCACCCTCCCACACACACACAGCATAGCACCCCCTTTGCTGTCCCCCACATGGTATAATGCCCTATTTACACACACTATAATGTTCCACAGTGGCACCTTCACATAGTATAATGTCCCATAGCGGCCCCTCCACACAGTAGAATGTCCCACAGCAGCCCCTCCACACAGTATAATGTCTCATAGCGGCCCTTTTACACATTATAATGTCCCATAGTGACCCTCCACAAAATATAATGTCCCATAGTGGCCCCTTCACACAGGATAATGTCCCATAGTGGCCCCTCTACACTGAATGATGTCACATAGTGGCCTTTACAGTGTTTGGTACAAATATTACAAAAACTTCTTTTTTGGTAGGAGATGAAATTTTGGGGCTCACCACCCATGAACTTCAGACTCCAGAGTATAATAAGCAAAGGCCCAGGGGAGGTGAGCAAGCATAAAAAACAGTCTTACTCACCTCTCCTTGACTCCGGTGTGACTACCTGCTGCCTTCTGTGCTTCTGACTGATGTCACAGACATGGCTTCATTATGTGACATTATTGAAGAGGCCCAAAGACAGCAGAGAGTCAGAGCCCAGGGGAGGTGAGTAAGACTGTTTTCTATATTATACTTGGGGGTCTGAAGAAACATGTGAACTTCGCGAGACAAATCTTGCGAGTTTTCTCCAACAAATACCAACTACTATGGCCCTACTTGATGATCTCTGCTCCTGTTCACAGGCCCTGTAGTAGCCGATATGGCTGCTACAGTGGTAGTTCCAACACTGGTTATAGTGTATACTGTATGTAATTGCGTCATGAATGTAAGGCTGCAGAGAACCCACCACTCTCACTAAATTCTACACACTTATCTCATCACTTTTAAAAAGTAGGAAGGGAAGTGTAAGAGAACCAAAAGTCACAAATGTTTGAAAAATTTTGGAATGCGCTAAACTGCATTTTTTATACGAGCATTTAGCAAGAAATCAGCAAGCTCTTAATAAATATTGTCATTATGCTTGTAAGGACTTACTTTAGAAAATGTTCAAGCAAGTGATTGTTTTCTATGATATTATTTTATGTTTGCATGTACAATGCATCAATGGATTCTGGAACAATACATTTTTATCTTAATTTCGTATGTGAAACCAATAGTAACATCAATGTCAGTATTGTAAATTCTACTCATGCATTTACAGTACTGTTTCTTCCAAAGAATGACCTATTTTTTGTACAGAAACTAAATTATATTTCTAGGTTTGAGTAAATTTCCTCACCAATGATTTAGTATTAACAGACCTCCACCAAGCTAATGCAAGTAACAAATAATAGCGCAGCAGAAGCTTAGACTATTAGCAATTTAAAGCTATGTCGAAACTAGTTCTTATAGCTTTCCTTAAGGAAATATATTATTAGCTCTTTAATATAGTGCTATTTATTAGTGCTGAGTATTGTAATGATTGTTCTTTGTGCATATTACTAACATTTGTATTAATCTCATATCCTCATTTAAAGATAAGGTTGTTCACTATTAGCACACTGCAGCCAGAGGTAAACTGTGCCAGCAGGTTCAATTGGAATAAATGAGTCCTTTGGAAATTAATTGAAAGCTGAATAAAAGCACATTAACTGCTGTTAAATACCCCATATGTCTATAAAATGACACATCTTTTATGTATAACAAACGGGGTCAATAAGTTAAGTGACGTGCCTGCTATGCCCATTTGCATTTCATTATCCTGGAGCAAATTCTAAGCTGTAGACCTTGCATAAAGAAACAATTTAGTAAACATCAGAAAATGTCTCAGCTCATGTGCACCAGTTAAGAATTTTAAATTTCTTTTTGTGTTTGTGTATTTGTTACCCTTTGCTCATAAAATGATTGTTATCACGAATTTTACATTATATAAGGACCATACGTTTTCCTTGCAGTGAGAATCACTGATATTTGAAATGCAATATGTTGGTGACCCAGGTTATCCAGAGTGGAAGATGCTCTTATTTAGTGGATCACTGACCCCTTTGTATGTTACTTCATACACAACATTTTTTGGAAAGTGCCACTAGGATGGGTCAGTTTCTTTGATCCAAAAGTGGAACAAGCAGTTAGGATAAGTACAGTATAAGTCCTTAATGTATACTTCCCATTAATTTTAAATGCACCTCTGACTTTGGATAAAAAACTGCATTAAAATTGCCAAATCTATGCAGTGTTTTTACAAAAGATGCTGTGTTTGAAACAACCATAGCAGAGTGTATGGAAAGGGGTTCATATGGAGCACTTGGGGGCTCTTACTGACCCTCCTGATTGCTGGGCATCCTAAAAGTCAGAACCCCAGCAATCAGAAATACAACCCTGTTCTGTGAACAGAAAATAAATTTCATTCAAACAACTTTTCTGCCATTAATAAATATTGAAATATACTTAATCAGCGAATTGTGTCTCCTTTCCTTGAAATCCTGCGTTGAAAGCCAGTGTGTTTTCCTGTTTTTTTGCTAGCTAAAATCTATACATGGCTTGTAACTGCAGTATGGGTGGAAGGGCTCATGTTTAGTGCAATGTAGTTGACGCAGTGGGGGTCACTTCAAACAGATATATTTTGTACTTTTGTAACATAAAACTGTGATTCTGTGTCATATGAAAGAGTAGATTCTTAGCTTTAATATGGCACCAAGATTCTACCTTTCTTTGCGGAGTCTTTGCAGTGTTATCTTTATTATTTCTGGAGATTTCACTAGTTGAAAACACATTTTTCTATATTATAAAATTTACAATATTCAGCAGAGGATTTCAAGGATAGGAGACAATATTTGTTAATTAAGTATATTACAATATATATTATTGTCACAAAAGATACCAGAAAATCAAAAGTTTGAAAGTTTAGTTACACTTCAGCTACATTTTTTGCCATTCCTGTTTAAAAAAGTAAAAATTTTAATCAATAAAAAAACCTTATGAAAAGTATTGTCAGTTTCTGTTTAATTTATAGTTATGTAAATATTTGGCTAGTATGGAATACAATATTTTAATAACCAGAATTGAGAAATACAAAACAATACCAAAGTCTCGCCATTTGCAAAACATTCCTTTATTATTAGAAATATCTTTTGTATAAAAAATGTGCATGCGTAAACCATTGCAGTTATTGAACACAACCCAGGGCTTCATGTCAATCAGTCAATACAATGCACAAACTCATCTCCTATACAGATAGAACAATATAGGACAGGAATGAAAGTTCTCACAAATCACAAAAAGTACTTACAATTATGGTGTAACATATGACAGACTTTTTTTTTTTTTTCATAAAATGCAGTATCATCTGTGAACAATAGCATTGGCTCTGTTATCTCTTCCTGTGCACATTAACATTTTCCTTTCATGTGCTTTAAAATATTTTGACACTTTCATTTGAAAAATAAATTCAGGCATTTTCCATAAATTATGTCTTTTATGTTTACTTGTTCGGTTCAGATAGTTTACACTGTAGAACATGTGATACATCCCAAGATTTGGTGTTGGTTATCTGCTGACAATCCTTTGTAACTCAGGTGGCATGATTGCTGTAGCTGACATATGTAGTCTTTGTAGAAGAAGCTATAAAAACAAAGATAACAATCCGTTAAAAAGGAGTCCTAATGTATTATCAAACATCTCATTACAGCAATTGAGATACTGACATGACCTCTTTTAAGTAGTGGTTTTCTCGTTACATGTATTAATGCTGTGGCAATTGGTAATAGATTTTAAACATTCCATCTGCATTTACTTCTTCACATAACCATTTATTTGTTGTGCAGACAAATGAATTCTTGTTAATACTGCAATTATTGCAGATGAATTTCCCACTCAACCTCACATTGTATTTAATAATTAAATAGTTCACTCAGCCTGCAAACAGAGATATTTCCATTTTCTACTTCTCTGGCTTGTGTTGTATTGCGTATGTGATGCATTGCAACAATAAAGAGGTTTACACTATTTATAAAACAGTAACATGGTCAATTATTTTTAAAAGAAAAAAAAAGATATTAAGACTTATGTATCATTTATTGTAGGACAAAAAATATGGTAGTCAGTTCATAACCATATTAATATTGTAATCATATTTATACAAGCATGAATTGCAATTACACTGTTGAGAAAAACTAAATATTTGAAAGGAATCTATCAGGCCCAAAATGCTTAAAAAAAAAAAATAATAGGGCTGTGTATGGACTTTTAATAGGTGCAGAAGTATATCTTTGTGGGCATAGTCTGATGAACCAATGCAGAGACAATCATCTTTTTATAGATATGCAAATCAACCTGCAAGAGCACCAGGGATTTACCTAGGTTTGCCTAGAGATAGCACAAGTGCTACGGATCTCTTCTAAAATCACCACCCCTTTAACTGTAACAGACATTCTCAGCTTTTTACTGCATCACTGCTATCTGTAAGCAAATTATATTTTTCCCCTCAGGAACTTCCAGGCTAATTTGCATATTTGCTTCATCAGTTTCTAGCCAAAAATATATGTTAATGCTCCTATTAGTAGCTTCTACACAGCACTTTTATTGGTTTAGGATGCATTTAGGACCTGATAGACTAGTTGGCTTGACTTAAGATTTCAGTTTATGTGCGCTGCCTGTCTTGACCCTGTGCCTTGTTACCTAAAAAATTCTGCCTGCCCTGGCATTTGCAAGACCACACATGACTTCACGTTTTCTAAAACGATTTTTTGATAAATTCCATAGATGTCAAGTACTGCATTACACATCTCCTGTCTGTGTTGACATCACCTCTCATCAGTGACTATTTCAGGATAGTTAAAAATCTAGAACAGATAATCTGTGGTTTCTGCTCCCTTGTCTATCCTAGTGGGCCCATCACCTGTCTGCTGGTTATTGTGACATGGGGGAAATAAATGAAAAATTTCCTTACACTATGTAGAATAAGACCAAACAGTGATGTATTGAACATTCTGTACATTTTAGTTTCAATAATTTTTATTCAAAGTTTCAGAGAATAAAAGTACAGAACAGAATTAACAAGCATTGCGATATACAGTGGTATGCAATATGATATTCCTATTCACGGTACAATCTTTAATCCGTATATCAATGAAACAGATAGTGTAGAATTTTATAAGTAAACAATAACCATAACAATAACTGTAGGCACATTCATAGGGCTATCATGAATTATTTCCGGGGTGGTTTCCCTGATTCTGACGATCTCTACCTTTGGAGTTTATGCTTGTGCATTGATTGTAACGCTTATAACGCTGAGTCCTAGCACCCTTTACTGTCTATCCAGGGTTGGCAGGATCAACAGCCATCCCCCTTACTACTGTATCCCCACTCTTGGAATCACTGTAGCCCTTTGGTTTTCCTTCAGAGCGAATTGAGAATGAATCCACACCTCCCAGACTTTCTCAAAGCTATGAAAGGAGTTGTTTCCCAGTGCAACCACTCTTTCATAGGTATATGTGTTATTGACGGCCAATACCAAAGCCGACATGGGCGGCGATGCCACTGTCTTCCATCTCTGCACCAACATTAACTTGGCTATAGTCAAAATTTTACATATAAGTGTTTTATATGTATTTGTTTCATTGGGGATTCCGATTAGTAGCATAGCCAGGTTTGCGTTATAGGGGAGTCGGAAATCGCACAGCTCTGAGAGCATTTCAAAGACCCTACCCCAGTATCCATGGATCACGGGACACTGTCCCAAAATATGAAGAAGGGTACCTCTACCTCCGCATCCCCTCCAACAATGCCCAGATTCGGAAGGATAGGCTAACTGTAGAGTAGACGGGGTCCTATACCACTGTAAAACGATCTTCATAGCCGTCTCTATATGGGTACTACACTTTAAAGATGCATGGATCAGTTTAAATGTTTGCTGCCATTCCTCTATAGTAATGGCCGTCCCTAGATCTCTCTCCCAGCAACGGAACGGTGCGGATCTAGTGAAAGTTGAAATTCCATCCATTTGGTCATACACAAAGCGCAATCCCCTCATTTTTGTCAACAGCCAGGTTAAAATCACTCCACTGTGGGGTACTATCGTCACAGGGTGTTTAGACAAGAAGTGCCATATTTGAAGATACTTAAGGAAGTCACCTATAGGAATTCCGTATTTCTGTCTTAAGTCTGTAAACGATATAGGTTGCATAGTGTCTGAATATAAGTGAGAAATCTGCGTGATCCCCCTCGATTCCCAATCCGAGACCCTTATGTCCTTGATCACCCATGCCATAAGTGATAATGGCATTTCTGAAATGTGATAATGCTTCATAGGGTTAGCTTTCCCATGAAGTAGCTTCCATGCCGTTAATGAGGCGATCATGACCGGGGAGAAGGATCCAGGAGTAGGGATGTTCCAAAAGGGCAACCATAGTGCATCCTCCAGTTTTAATGGAGCTATAAGCGCCTGTTCTATGTGCAACCATGGAGCAGAGGTATCCTTTGACTTCCACCTAGCACACTGAGTGACCAGTGAGGCTATATAGTAGTTTCTAACCACCGGTACTCCCAGCCCTCCCGCCTCTTTTTGTTTAAATAGAAAGCTTTTATTAACTCTAGGTCTCCTCCTGTTCCATATATACTTCGAAATCACCCTTTGTGCTGTTTCAAAAAAGGAAACCGGAATGGATATTGGGAGCGTGCGGAACAGGTATAAGAGTCTAGGCAGTAGCAACATCTTAAAGGCTGCCACCCATCCTATCCAGGAGGTATCTGTTTTGGACATTCGTTCAGTTTCCTCTTGCAATAGTTTTAACATTGGTATATAGTTACTTCTATAAAGGGTGCCTGGGGATGCTGTCACCTGTGTCCCCAAATATTGAACACTGTCCTCCCTCCAGTCAAAATCATAAGTCGACTTCAGATGTTGGAGTAAAGGAGAAGGGACATTCAAGGGTAGCGCTTGCGATTTGGCCATATTTAATTTGTAAAACGATAGATGCCCAAAACTATTAATCGTATCCATAAGGCAAGGAATGGTTGTTCGTGGTTTAGACAAAGTAAGAATAATATCAGCATAGAGTGATATAAGGTGAGTTTTATCCCCTATGTCAATGCCTCCCATCCTCGGATCCAGTCTAAGCACCTGGGCTAATGGTTCCATGGACAGAACAAATATCAGGGGCGACAGGGGGCATCCCTGTCTGGTCCCATTTGTTATTAAAAAAGGATCTGACACTACTCCATTAGTGAACACTCTCGCCGAGGGTGCAGAGTATAGCGCCCCAATCGCTCTTAAAATAGCCCCCGAAAATTCCATAATTCTGAGCACCGAGAAGGCGTACGACCAGCAAATGCGATCAAACGCCTTCTCAGCATCCAGCGCGAGGATCACCGCCTCTACCTTCCTAGAGCCAATGCAGTGTATGAGATTCAAAATGCGTCTAGTGTTATCGTAAGATTGCCTCCCCTTAACAAACCCCACTTAATCATTCTTTATCAGACTTGGAAGATGAGTTGCTATTCTGCTTGCTATCAATTTGGCATAAATTTTTAGGTCCGAATTCAATAACGATATGGGTCGAAAGTTTTGGGGGTTGGTGGCAGATTTACCAGGCTTTGGCAGTGTAATTACCAAGGCTTCTTGGTTTTCCTTTGGGATGGAGCCTGAGTCCACCATGGCCGTCAAAAAGGACAGCAGCGGTTTCATCAAGACTGGGAAGAAACGCTTGTAATATTCATTAGTGAGGCCATCAGGGACCAGAGACTTTTGAGATGGCAGCGACTTATTAATGGACAGTAACTCCGCTGGGGTAATGGGCGCATTCAGAGCGTCCAATTGTGGCTCAGTGAGTTTGGGTAAGTTAGCAGATGTAAGGAATTGCTCAATTTCGTGGCTGGAGGGAGAAACTATTGCGGAATCTTCCGCTATGTTGTATAGGCCCTCATAGAATGTTCTAAAGGCGTCAGCTATACCCCTTGGGTGGTATATCTTGTACGTTCCGTCCTTACTGTTTAGAAACTGGATTCTGGATTTCGCATGTTTTTGTTTAAGCTGGAATGCCAGAAGTTTGCCCGCTTTATTGGACTGAGAGTAATATGTAGCTTTAGCCCTTTTCAAATTTTTCTCATATTTATGCAATAAGCAAGCTGTCAATTGCTGGCGTAACGTCATTAATTTCGCTGCGTTTAATGGAGAGGGGGATTTTTTATTGCTAGTTTCGATAGATTTTATTTGGTGAAGCAGCCGATCTATCTCTGCTAATCTATTTTTCTTTTCAATATGTCCCAAGCGAATAAATGTTCCTCTAATAAAGGCCTTGTGCGAGTTCCACAGTACATCAGGGCCGGGGGCAGAGGGGGCATTGATCAGAAAGAATTCCTTCAAATCCTTCTCCAAAATGACTTTAAATTTCGGCTGTGACATTAAGAAGTCATTGCACCGCCACACGAAAGCTCTTGGACTTTCATATTTTTCTGCTATAGTCAAAGTTATCGCTGCATGGTCTGACCAAGTAATTAATGAGATATCAGACTGCATAGCAATGGGAATACTAGACTGCTCAAGTAGGAATAAATCTATCCGTGAATAGCTATTGTGTGCGGTAGAAAAATACGTATAGTCTCTTTCAGTATTATGAAGGATGCGCCAGGCGTCAAATAATTCATGGCGCCCCAGAAGTAGTGTCAACTAGTGGGTCTAGAGCCATATTAAAATCTCCTAGTAACACTAGACATCCCTGTTTTCTCTTATCCACCGCCCTCACAAGTCTTCCCAGGAACGCCACCTGTTTCCTGTTAGGGGCGTATATTGATACCAGTGTGTAAGTGACATTATTGAGAATACATACTAGTATTATAAATCTCCCTCCAGGGTCTGCATATTGTGACAATAGTTGAAACGCTACTGAATCCCTAATCCCAATCAGTGTGCCTCTACGCTTTGAGGAATAGTGAGCATGAAATACATGTGGGTATGCTGGGTGTTGAACTCGTATGGCGTCTGCTTTCAAAAGGTGTGTCTCCTGCACTGCAAGAATGTCACAGCCCTGAGCTCGTGCCTCACGCCATAAGTTGGCTCTTTTTTGAGGGGAGTTCAGCCCTCTGACATTCATAGACATAATTTTAAGTACCATAATATACCAACAGAAATGCTATCAGATTCTTACCACAACTCCTTATACCGGATGATGTCTCTGTTTTCATGAGGTGGAATGGCTTTCGCCATTTGTATTCACTTCTCCCAATGTGCCAGAACCAAGAAAGAAATAAACCAGTAAAACTACAGAACCAACAGATAATCCATCTTTTCTGAATCAAGAGAAAAAAAAAAGAAAAAGAACGTGGTACAGCGGACCAGCAGCTGTCGTAATCCTGGGGGGATAAGTTCAGCAGCAGTGAGCATACGGAATCCAGGATAGATGAGTCTCTAGCTTTGTAGCCCTTTATGTGGGTGTCTCTTGGTTTTCACTTGGCGCCAACCATCATATACGGGACCAGGCAGTTGATTGGGTGGGAGATCAACGATCGGAATGTTCCATTCATTTAGCAAGTTTTTCCCTTCCTCCAGAGTCTTGATAACATGTACCAGGTTATTTCGGGACACGATCACGCGGACCGGGAATCCCCATTTGTACAGGATGTGGTGTTGGCGTAAAGCTGCAGTAAGAGGGATGAATTGTCGCTGTAATTGTAATGTCGTGGCGGAAAGATCCGAATAAATGGAAATTTTGTTATACGGCTCCGGTAGGCGGTCTGTCTTCCGTGAGGTCAGCAGAACCAGCTCTTTAGTGCGATAAAAGTGGATCTTTGCCAGAACATCTCTGGGTATGGTTTCATCTAAGTGTGAGGGTCTCGGAACTCTATGAGCTCTGTCAATAGTGAGATCCATCGCCGTGAGATTTGGTAGTAGCGATCGTATCATATCCTGTAGGAAAGCAGATAAATCTCTCGCAGGTATTGATTCTGGAATCCCTCTGAACTTTAGATTGTTTCTTCTTGAGCGATCTTCTAAATCAGCTATTTTAGCTTTCAGAAAAGACACAGCTCTCTCCACGTCATAGTGAGCATCTATAAGCACATTATGTGATGCCGCAAATTCCGCCATTTTAGATTCAACATGTACAGTGCGGCTTTTTAATTCTTGAAGATCTCTATCTAGTGGCTTCACCATAAGTGACATGTCTGTTTTTAGTGACTGACAAAAGGCCATAAGCATATTTTTCATGGAGGCCTCAGTTAAGAGATTCTCTGTCGCCGGTATATCTGCGAAAAAATCAATGGATGGAGGTGTATGTAGTGTGCTATTGCTCACCTCTTCGGCGTTCTGGAGCCTGGGTCTTTGCTTAATCGGACTCGCGGTAGGTGAATGGCATGTCTCCAAGCTGTATGTAGCTGTAGCTGTGAGCCCCGTACCGCCATTTTGTGCAGGCCCGTGATCTGCGCCCGCCCCGGCCCGCCGGGAAGAAGGCCCAGGGGGACCCCGGGTCCGCACCCTCTATCAATCGTGGTAGCGATGGGGCTGAAAGCGCTCTCCTTTGTGCAGAGAGCGTGAGCGTCTCCTCTGGAGGGTCTCGAGTGGGAGTCGAGGCCCTGGAGGCCGCCTCTGTACGCGGGCTGTCGCCATCTTGCTCCTTTCTTGCCGCATGAGGGAAGTAGAAGTCTGATATTTTCTGCGGCTTCACCGCCGACTTACGCTTTCTGGGCATCTCCGAAGGTAGGATATCGTTCCGGTAGAAAATCTATGCGTGCACTCCACGGGCTCGTCGCTGTAAGACGTCGCTGTATGAGACTCAGACCGAGAGCTCTGAGTCTATGCGGCCATTCCGCACCTCGGCTAGGCTCCTCCCCCCCCATTCTGTACATTTTAAAGAGGACCGCTGGGCTGTGAGGAACGCCCCCCCCCCCCCGAGAGTACTTGTCCATAGACTTGTTCTGGGCCGCTGGGCTATAAGAAATGCCCCTTCTGACAGTACAGGGCTATGTTAGAGTACAGTCGGGGGGGGGGGTACAGTCGGCTTTCTAGCAATATATAAAACCTCACATTCATGAGGACATGAAAGGTCCTCTTTAAAAAAAATTGGAACACTTGTGGATGATTTACAGCACTATACAAGATCTGTTATATGAAGCCATATTATTGCACCCTAAACATCTTTGCTTGCTTGTATGTCAGAGATGCACAGAGAGATTTTGTTTTAAAATTTTAGATTTATAAGTAATTTAATAGAAAACAAAAGTTTGAACAAGTTCTGTTGGAGGCTGTATGATAGAGAAACAGAAGACCCCTAAGCCTTAGATTACCCACTTGTTGGATGCATAGCAGGTAGAAGGATAGACTTTATTTGATGTTCATACTATTTGCTATACATCCAGATCACTCCAGGTTTATCATGGGTCCTTTAGAGCAATGTCCACTTAAGCTATCAACTGTCCTTGTTGCTTTGTTCATCATTTCCATACAACTTGAGTGTCTTACTGGCGGGACACACTTGGTAGAGGCAATAGCTAATTTAGGTCTCAAAGCCTGTGGACCCTCAACCATTCTACTCTCATCAGTTTATATGTCATATATGGAGTAATTACAAATGGCAAACCTTACAAGGTTTGTTTTGATAAGTATTTGTGAGGTGTGGCTCTCCAGTTCATTTTTGGCCAAACTTGTTTGGCACGAACAAAAAGTACTATTATACTCTTGGGTGTATATAAAGCCCAAAGTATAACAAGTGGAGGTATAGGGGAGGTGTGACAATATGACAAACCATTATACTCACCTTTCCTCACCTCTCCTGGGCCTCCTCCTGGTGTCTGGTGGCCCCTCAGTATCTTTTTCCGGCTTCCAGGCTGATGTCACTCACTATGATTAGCACTGAGACCTGTGATTGGGCCTCAGGGATTAGGTGGGGAATGCTGACGTCATGATGTCGGCTCGCTCCACATGAGAGACCCACAGTCCTCAGCGGTGATCCCAGGGCGTGTGACATCAGCTAGGAGGCCAGAAACGTAAGTCAAAGGACCTGCCGAATGTTGGGAGAATGCCAAGTAAAGGTGAGTATAACGGTTTATCACTTTGCGGCAATGTAAAGTTGTTGTTTAATAACCTTTAATTATGCAAATAGTTTAGTTGTGTAATATAGTTGTCATTATAACGTTCAGTGACAGCTTTTATTAATTAGAGCCAGAACTTGTTATTGGGACAATATTGAAAAAAACATCTCCAATGTACTCTCTTAATTAAGTACAGTTCCTTTAAGATTAATATCTACACAATTGTATAAGAAGCTGGCCTGAATACTTATACACTTAAAAAATGTTTAGTGTCACATAGCGTCATATATTGCAATAAAGACCTCATCTGTCACTGCTTTCATCATGCTGAGAAAAATATAAAAACATTGGTTTGGTACAAGTTCTGACTGAATGTTCAGGACAGATTTATGATTAATAAATAACTGTCCATTTGTATTATCTTTTTTGTAAAGTCATTTATACAGCTCATAGAGAAATTAGGTATTGTAATAAATAATTAAGAAAGAAATCAATAAATAAATTAAGGTTCACTACTAATTTCCTTTGCTGTTGAATACATTGCGGTTACTGACAAATCTATCCGTCACCAAAAGTTAATTGAGGGCTTCTCTCTTTACTAAAATGTAGCTACTTGTAAACCTCTATAGCTAGAAGGACCTCAAATGTAGTGCAAAATTATTGATCTGCCTATTGATTATATTTTAATTTTCCTTAACACTGTATTTTCTCTCTAATTTATTTCATTATTGAATAAAAAATGTTTCTGTGGTACAAGGGTTTGGTGCTGACATGACTGCTGATTGCTACAATTATAGAGAAAGAATTGAGGTGATTATTGCAAACTTCTTGTGATACATACAGCTGGATTAGGAGAAGAAGGTAAAAGGTCTTGACTCTTATGCTCACAGCTCTAGCTAATCCTCACTTAAAGTATTATGATTAGTTCTGAAGAATTCATTCAGATAAAAATTCTCAGACAGAGACATTAGATAGACTGCAAACATGTGCAGACTATTGAACAAAAATCTTAGAAAAAAAAATCCAAAAGAGGATCATGTGTAAGGTTTCATAGGAAAATGACTGTAATATGGTTCCTTAAGCACATGAATGGATCAGTTCAAACAGGTTGTTTTTTTTTTACAGATAATTCATTCTCATCTGCTCATTTTATGACTTGTTGATTTGATAGGGAGCTTTCTTCTTGAGGACCTTGATCCATAAAAATCAGTGCCCTACATAGAATATAAGCACACTCTTGTCAGTCCTGGTTGCTAAATATCTTACGGATCTACCCACACCTAACTGATCTCCAGTTTGGTTAAGGACTTCAGTTACTCATGAAACCAATTCATCACACTTTCTCAACATTGTAACAAAAACCTTGAAAGGTTGCAATGCACACCTTTGCCTCATCGTACCCTTACTCGGTGCACACACTTAGAGACAAATAGGATAGTCACCATGTCCCTTTGTGTTAACTTATCATGAAATCATGTTAGAAAAGTTGCCGGACTTTTTACACACATATTACATGTCTGGCGAGAGTGCATTCGTGAAATAGACCTGATGATTCTGAGAGCTCACCCTCCATCTAAAGAGGACTTGTGAATATCCATGTAGGACATATAGAACATATCATCAATAAGATCTAATAATCTATAAAATTTGTCAGTCATTCAAAAATGAATAGCATCTAATGTCAAGTCACTGCTTCACAGTTAACTTCAAATTTGTTTGCCTTCTGCTTAAACTTTAAGATTTATTATTATGTGTCAGACCATGGCCCCATTGATGGATTCTCTACCGATCCTCTGGTAGTCTAGTCTGACTAGCCTGACCCTACACATATCTGGACATAACCAGCCAAGCGTACAAATCTGTATATCTTGTGAAACCTCTTTATAAATAAAGGTTTTTAAAAGTGTAGAACCCTTGAAAATACAGGACCAGACTACATTTGCCAATGCTAAAGGTTTCTATACGAATCTAGTGATGAGTGAACTACTCAAGATTCATTATGTTTTGGGTTTGCTTGGTTCAGCCCCAAGATTTGTTTTGAGTCCTACAAGTTCAGCATGAACCACACCTTAAATTCGCTTCATACATAGTGTAGAACACTCTTAGGGTTCCTGGGAACCTATCTATCCAATGTCTAACTCTCTAAGGTAAACACAGCCAAAGTTATATCAAAGTGAAGGTGACATGTATGTCTGTGTTAAAATGAATGATAAGCCTTTAGACACACATGGTGGTTATATTTCATAAAGTGATGAAGAACTGGCTTTTCAAAAAAATAACTTATCTTGTGATCAGATAGGAAATCTAAATATTTTTTTTTTTTAATACCAACACTGTGACACCAACACTGTGGCAACATGTGTGGCAGTGCGGCAGGGCGTAATATGATGGAACAGGCCACAAGACATGTCTGACTGAGTGGTGGCAGTGGTGGTAGTTGTGGCAACAGTTGTGACAGTGTAGCAGGGCATAATATGATGGACCAGGTTGCAGGACATGTGTGCCTGAGTGGTGGCAGTGGTAGTAGACACTAAGTTGCTTTGGCAACATGTGTGGCAGTGCAGCAGGGCATAATATGATGGACCAGGTCACAGGGCATGTCTGTTTGTTGGCAGTGGTGGTAGCTATTTAGAAGTAGCAGCCAGCATCAGCAGCAATACAGTAAATGGAAGATGATGATAAAGGGAGCTATGCCTGGCCTGTCAGCTGAAAAAGCTAGAAAATCTTCTGAAATGGAAGATTCTATGACCCAATGAACAACACTTGAGAGGCAGAAAAGAACCTGGAGGATCCTGCTGGTTATCCCTGTATGGGATAAAATGCCACATCAACATTGTTTTGGTGGAGTGACAATTGACAAAATTTCCAGAAATATTTGTGGCACGCTATGAGCGTGTCTGGCCTTATGCCAGCTGAAAAAGCAGGACTATCTACTAAAAGGGATCATTTTGTCTGTGGTTTTCTGAATGCTGTAATCATATATTTCTGCTCAAACTGATGCTCCAGCATGTGCAACACTGCCACTCAGTGTGCGCTTTATCTTCCAAGCAAGTTGTGTAGTGACAATGAATGGTTGACAATTGGCAAAACCTTGCTTAAGAAAACCCCACGTGGCCATCAAGCTGCCAATAGCTGGCAAAATGCAGTTTATTCCACTAGGTGGCATGACAGCGACTGCACCGCGAGGACCTTGGCCAGGTGTGAGTTAAACTTTTAGACCAGCCAGATGACTGGGTGCAGATTGCATGGAGGAGGAGGGGGAGAAACAGATGATGATGATGATGAAGATAATAATGATAATGTGACATTGCTCACCATGTGCTAGATGTGGAATTAATGTGGCCTACTACAAAGACGATTATGGGGAGAAAGAATGGAATGATCTTTCTCCCTTGGTGCCACTGGTAATTCAACTTATATAAAAAATATGCTGGTGTCACCTTTTCAAGTGAGTACGGAGAGACCTAGTTCCTACATGTGTGCCTTTATGCCCATGGCTAATTATCTGTTTACAGATCTTGCACCTTGCCATGGATTTTTCATTTGGTACAAAAAAATTCCCATACAGGAGATGACTGCATGTGGCTGCTGCCACCAAAACCAGAAATGTGTCTATCAGTGCCACCACCATCCGAGCTTGCCTTGGGGCTGTGTGTTGAGTGGAACTATTGCAGCTGCCTATTCTCTTTCAGTGTCACCTTGTCATCCTGAACTGGATAAAAAGTCTTATCTGTAATAGAATCATCATCAGATTCCATATCACATTCCTAACTTTTTTGTGACTCATCATGGCAATGGGATTCCTGTATGCCCTTGCAATTCCTAACAGAATTCTCCCTAGTGCCCCTACCAGCACTATCACTAGTAGCACAGCTGCCACTACTACCTCCACCAACACTCATGTCTTCAACCTCTACCTCCTCTGCATCAAAAAAACACTGGCAGTTCTCATCCAACTCATCAAAAAGAGGAGGAAGAAGAGAAAGTTTTGGGATATGAGGAATTTCTCTCTCAGCAGATGCCACATGACTACTAGACAATGGGATCTGTGTCAATGAAGATAAAGTAGAAGACATGGTTGATAGTACAAAAAGACAGCATGATAAATTACATGTTGAGTAGGAGTACACAGAACTCTTACTCAATGTTTGTGGTTCACTGCAGTCTTCATCCTCAGGAAGTACGACAACACTGCAGCTACTGGAGGGGCTGTCAAGACCAGAAGTAATGTTCCTGTTGACATCCACATTCTTATTGTTAGTAGTACTTGAACAAGTGTTTCTTCCGCCACCCCCTTTTGCCTGTCCCCGGCCCCATTTTTCCAAGTCATTTTTGTGCATACTGCTTAGTGATTTGACAACAATTATGGCACTGTAATTTTTGCTTTATTTTTTAAGAAAAAATTTTTTCAAGAAAATTTGCAAAGCCCCAAAAAAGTCACCTCCTGGTCAGTGAATATTAGACTAGATCACTAGAACTGTCAGTCAGTTTATTATATTAAATAACAATATTTTTTCAGATTAGTGGAGGCTTTTTTCAGATTAGCACAGGCTAAACTGTATACTGCATGAACATATACCCACAAAAAAAACATGAAATAGCGCAGATTCTTTTTTTTTTTTTTTACATTAGCAGAGGGTGCACTACTACTGCTGTGTTTACTGTATGTATAATTATATATGCACACTTGCACATACAGAGAAACACTTCAAAGATTTTGTTCAGATAAACAACAATGCTCCTTCACACTGTGTATAGGTCAGACACCAGATCAGAGTGGTGCAGGATTGTCTTCAGTAAAAAAGTATGTTTAAACAATGTGTATAGAGACTGCTCTATTGCAAGTACTGTCAGACAATATTAGACTATTGGCAATGAAAGGGTTAACTTAATTGTTAAACAGCAGCAGCACAGATTCCAGTCACTCAATGTCTATGAAGTAAACCTGTACTATCTATGTCTATAGAATTCTAGCTAGCACTACTCTGCCTGTTTAATAATTGCTTGATTCTCTAAGTCCTTCTATAACTATTGCTGAAATTCCCGAATTTTTTGAACTGTGCTGCCGATCATAAGTGTACAACCTTTTATATACCATATGACATCAGGACTGTAAGGTCCACCTACCAATGTCTATTGGCTTAGAGGCTGTTAAATGTTGCTACCACATCACAGACATGTGAGTCATTGCCTCACAGTGCGGCCATTTTTGTTCATCCAAAGCGAATCACCATTTGTTCGGTTTCGTTAAAGACCAAACAATTTGGAATATTCAGGAAGAACCCGGCTTGTTACAAACTGATTCGCCAATCTCTATAAGAAACCTATATACAGTCCATTAGCACTCTGTATACTGTATAGCAATTAAGGGATGTGTATCAATTTAACAGTTAAACATATATATTCCAATATCACTTAAGTTAATATTAGTCAATGATGTTGTTAAATTCATTAAAGGGGTTTCTGGTAGAAACAAAGTTATTTAGAAAAAGGCTAAGAATGGTTAAATAGATTTAGAAATCATGCCTAACTGATCCCCTGCAACTCCTGTTTTGTTACTTCCCACTTCCTCCAAGTGTCTCTACTTCCTGGTGCCTCTCAACACACAGGAAGTAGAGACTGCCAGGAAACCAGGGAATTATAATAATTCTATTGTTTTACAGCATTTTGAACTTTTTCTAAATAATTTTTTTTATCAGCCAGAGAACCCCTTTAACTGAACTGGCAACAAACTAAAAGTAGCCTATAAAATGAATTTAATTAAACACAGAAAACAAAATGTTACATGAGTTAATATCCTACAGGAGAGTAGGCATATAGGGATAGAGATAGACTTAAGGTAAGCTATAATATACAGCAGATATAGTTGAACTATCAGCATTGACTGGTATATTATAGGGGCACCACTTCTCTTGGGGTACAGTGTAGCGTGTTATAGTATAGCCTGCACATTTACTGAATTTTCTCTTTTCTTAAACAGATGGTAAAACAAAAATTGTCTTATTCTGTCTTATCAAACTTATTGAAAAAATAACAGTGTAACACTAGTTTCTGAGAAGGTAAACCAAGTATGACAGTCAATATGGCTGCATTTCATGTTGTCAGTTTTACAAAAAGGCTGGCTACCACAACTGAATAGAAAAAATAAAATATATTTGTACGTATAAAAGAGAGGCTAAACTCTTCCTCTCTTTTAGCATATTTTATTAGATTAGTTAAATATTTTGTCCCGAAGGCCAGGGCCCCACGTTGCGTAACCACGTTGTTTAACAGTCCCTGCAAAGTGTATGGGTTTCTAGCAAATTCCATCCACATATTGTATAAAAATATATGCAGCGGACACGCTGCAATTTCCAAACCATTGCGGTTTTGGAAATCACAGCATGTCAATTATGCCTACAGAAAACGTCGGTGGTTTCCCTATAGGTATAATGGAAGCAGAAAGTTTGCGGAGGAAACCTGTGGGAAAAAACGGGATGTGTTGCTGCTGCGGTTTTTCCAGCGTTACGTGGGGCCTTAGCCTAAAAATGGCAAACAAAATGTACCCTGTGTGATAAATATTTAGAGAAAAGTGATTGAATTACTATTTTGAGAATTTTAGAAAAATGTGAACATATAGGCTACAGAAGATGGATGTGCCAAAATATTTTTCTGTTAATTTTTCTTTAAGAGGCTGTAGATGTTATACAGTCAGTAGAGATTTTATTTTTTTCCATGACTTCTGGGTTGTTTTTAATATGAATCACATCAATCTACTTTCCAAGAAAGAAAAAGGATTTAAGACAGATCTTACTTATTGTATATTATTACTTCTTGGAATTATCAATAACTTTTTCAAAGGCTGTCATTTAGTTAATAGCAACTCATATATCATTAATAATTCCTTTACAACATATAATATAATACATTTATCCTGATCCTACTAGTGTGCTCTGGTGTCAGTTACTGTGATTATTTTACCTATGAAGTGGGAGATTAATGCTATTTCTCGATGTGCATGTGCAGGAGGACATGAAAGGTCCTCTTTAAGGCTGATGCCCCAGGTTGCGAAAACATGTTTTTGCCGCGGCAGAAATGCTGCTTTTTACAGTACCTCCAAAGTGAATGGGATTCTAGGTAATCCCCTCCTCAAATTGCAGAATAAAATCTGCAGCTGAAAAACTGCGTTTTCAAAAACGTCTGAAAATCGCAGCATGTTAATTATACTGATGAAATGATGGTGTTTTCTCTATAGGGAGTAATAAGGGCAGAAAGTCCACAGAGAAATACTCTACGAAAACTAAATAAAAAACGCTGTAGAAAAAAACGGGATGCGTTTTTTTTTGCTGCGTTTTGCTACATGGGGCTTTAGCCTAAGGTGAATTGCTGAAAAAAAAAACTTTTGCAAAAGACCGCGGTGGAAATGCATCACAGTTTTTTCTGTATCATTTTTTACAGAAAGTTTTCCTCTGCAGACTTACTGCTTCTATTATACCTATACGGAAAACACCAGCGTTTCCGTAGATGTAATTGACATGCTGCGATTTGCAAAAATGCTTGTGTTTTTGAAATCACAGCATTTCTGCTGTGGATTTTTTTCTGTAATGTCTGAATGGAATTAGCCAGAATCCCATCCACTTTGCAGTTAATGTAAAACGCTGCAGCCAAAACGCTGCATGTTAGGCTCCAGCCTAAAGGGGTTTTCTCATCTCAGGATTTTAGCTTTTCTCATCTCAGGATTTTAGCTGCCCTCCTGTCTCCTCTCCCCTCCATTTCTTGGTTTTCAGCTCATCACAGAACAGAGCTCCTGCTTGTTGTAAAGGACACACACATCTCTGAATTTACATACACAGATAACAGAAGTACTGCTTAAGAAACTTATCTAGCACTTATCAGGGCTCAAAGACTGAAAGCAATATGAAACAAGAGGGAGATAAGACAATATGTGTGTCATCATTTCGACCTGCAAACAGGTCTGTAACCTAGGCAACCAGCAGTAAACACTGATGAGAGAGATTTAGCTGTATCTGGCAAATGGAGCAGGAAAGATAAAGCACTGTATGAGGTAAAACACTTCACTTGGCTTAAGCTGGTTTATATCTGAATATGATCCTTGACAATCTGAAACCCTTTAATGTCATAGTTTCTGTTCAGGCTGTTAATCTGCCTGCCAGGACCTTGACTGCACTACAAGCAGAAGATGGTGGAGCAGCACAGCCTCTCCTCTCAGCAGCTTTACCATCTCCTGGTATTAGTACAACCATGTTCACAGCTTCAGAATCCTGTCAGACTGATATGAAGTCTGAACAAAAATCACATTCTTAAGCCCTGCCCCAACTTGGCCTGGCTGGTCCCTTTCCCACTCCTTCCTGCAGTAGGGAACCTGTCCAGGGTGGTTTTTTACATAGAGAAAAGCAGTGGCAGTCATTTTCTTTCATAAAGCGCTGCAGAATATGATGGCGCTAAATAAATAAGCAAAATAAAATAAAAAATAATTAAATAAATCTGCAGGCAAAACGAGCTCCTGCATGTTCCTGAGAGCATGCAGGTATCAGAGCAGGTACGTTGATACTTTTAATAGTTTTTATTTTTTAGCTGTTCTTAGAGAACCCATTTAGGCTAAAGCCCCATGTTGCGGAAACAAAGCTTTTTTTGTTGCAGATTTTGTTGCTTTTTCTAGCCAAAGCCATCAGTGGATTGAGCAGAAGGTAGAAATATAAGTACTTCCTATATATTTACCATTCCTGTTGTAGACATTCTTGGCTTTGGCTCAAAAAACTGCAACAAAATCTGCAACAAAAAAGCTGCATTTCTGCAATGTGGGGCCTCAGCTTCAAGCTGAAAATTATTCCTGGAATTTTAACACTTAACTATTTTAAGCTATTAAATTTGCAGCTTTTCAGATCCTTGTCAAACTAATATTAAATTTTAGTTTGCATCTTCTAAGGATTCTGTGATCAGAAGCTTTGAATAAGACATTCACAAAATAAATTACCTAAAAACAACACAAAGCACTATAGAAAGAATTGTTGTTGGAGTCACAGGTTATTTTATTTTTAATTCCTTATGTATACAAAGTAGAAGTTTAGTATATTTTGTGCATGTATATTTTACAGATTGTCAATGATGGCAAGACTATAAATGCAAGACTTATTAATAGTATAAAATAACAGCTTCATCTGGAAATAAAAGCAATCTCATTTTAAATTTGTGTTTGTTTCTATTATATTAAATCAGTAATATGCACACGATTGATTATAATCAATTATTATTTGTGCTGTAAAAATGGCAGGAATTACAACTAGGTAAACATTTCCATGACATTTGCTGTAAATCTAAAAGATGCCACAATAACAGCATACCATTGGCTAGCATATATATATATATATATATATATATATATATATATATATATTTAATTAGATCTTTATCCTACCTAGTAAGTCATACTGTGCTCATAAGCTTAAAATAGCATATTTTGTGCAGGGAACATCTGTTTCATAAATTATACATTATTATAGATTAAAGAACACATGGCATTATGCACTTGGATAAAAGAAGCAAGCCTGAACTACAAATCACTGGTGCTAAAAGTTGTGTGTATATACAGTACAGACCAAAAGTTTGGACACACCTTCTCATTCCAAGAATTTTCTGTATTTTCATGACTATAAAAATTGTAGATTCACACTGAAGGCATCAAAACTATGAATTAACACATGTGGAATTATATACTTAACAAAAAAGTGTGAAACAACTGAAAATATGTCTTATATTCTAGTTTCTTCAAAGTAGCCACCTTTTGCTTTGATTACTGCTTTGCACATTCTTGGCATTCTCTTGATGAGCTTCAAGAGGTAGTCACAGGTGTGCCCTATCAGGTTTAATAAGTGGGATTTCTTGCCTTATAAATGGGTTGGGACCATCAGTTGTGTTGTTCAGAAGTCAGGTGGATACACAGCTGATAGTCCTACTGAATGGAGTGTTAGAATTTGTATTATGGCAAGAAAAAAGCAGCTAAGTAAAGGAAAATGAGTGGCCATCATTACTTTAAGAAATGATCAGTCAGTCCGAAAAATTGGGAAAACTTTGAAAGTGTCCCCAAGTGCAGTGGCCAAAACCATCAAGTGCTACAAAGAAACTGGTTCACATGAGGACCGCCCCAGGAAAGGAAGACCAAGAGTCACCTCTGCTGCGGAGGATAAGTTCATCCGAGTCACCAGCCTCAGAAATCGCAGGTTAACAGCAGCTCAGATTAGAGACCAGGTCAATGCCACACAGAGTTCTAGCAGCAGACACATCTCTACAACAACTGTTAAGAGGAGACTGTGTGCAGCAGACCTTCATGGTAAAATAGCTGCTAGGAAACCACTGCTAAGGACAGGCAACAAGCAGAAGAGTCTTTTTTGGGCTAAAGAATACAAGGAATGGACATTAGACCTGTGGAAATCTGTGCTTTGGTCTGATGAGTCCAAATTTGAGATCTTTGGTTCCAACCACCGTGTCTTTGTGCGACGCAGAAAAGGTGAAGGAATGGACTCTACATGTCTGGTTCCCACCGTGAAGCATGGAGGAGGAGGTGTGATGGTGTGGGGGTGCTTTGCTGGTGACACTGTTGGGGATTTATTCAAAATTGAAGGAATATTGAACCAGCATGGTTACCACAGCATCTTGCAGCGGCATGTTATTCCATCCGGTTTGTGTTTAGTTGGACCATCATTTATTTTTCAACAGGACAATGACCCCAAACACACCTCCAGACTGTGTAAGGGCTATTTGACCAAGAAGGAGAGTGATGGGGTGCTATGCCAGATGACCTGGCCTTCACAGTCACCAGACCTGAACCCAATCGAGATGGTTTGGGGTGAGCTGGACCGCAGAGTGAAGGCAAAAGGGCCAACAAGTGCTAAGCATCTCTGGGAACTCCTTCAAGACTGTTGGAAGACCATTTCAGGTGACTACCTCTTGAAGCTCATCAAGAGAATGCCAAGAGTGTGCAAAGCAGTAATCAAAGCAAAAGGTGGCTACTTTGAAGAACCTAGAATATAAGACATATTTTCAGTTGTTTCACACTTTTTTGTTAAGTATATAATTCCGCATGTGTTAATGCATAGTTTTGATGCCTTCAGTGTGAATCTACAATTTTTATAGTCATGAAAATACAGAAAACTCTTGGAATGAGAAGGTGTGTCCAAACTTTTGGTCTGTACTGTATATATCTATTATATCTATTATTATGTGAACATTTCCGTATTCAAAATACAAATACTTCATGGCACTGTAGAAATGCATTATCTGTAGTGCTAACTTGGAGACACGCACGCAATGGAAACATTTGGCGAAAATTGCCAGAAGCTAACCTTGATATCAGACACTACAAAAAAAATCTAATCTCATTAGAGGTCAGCAGATGCGCTCTATAAGTGGTAAAATATGGCACACATTTCAGCAAGACTCTTCATTAAAGCAGCATTTAAAAGATATTTATTAAAGTCCAAGAGTTTTGGACTCAAATAGATTATAAATGGAAGTTTCAAAGTTTAAGGACCCCCTGCTACAGGAGTTGGGTAAGGAAATTTTGTTGTTTATTAAGATGTCCAGGGCAGTATTGATCTCACTGTACATAAATAAATACACTTGGTCTGAAACTTTGGTACATTATGTACAATCTACAGTATTATTATTATTATTATAAGCTATATTAGAAGTGTTTAAGCAACATTTGATAAATATTTGAGAAATAATAGTCATAAAGAGAACCTTTCACATCCTCATCGATGTGCAGTATTATATACCGCTAGAAAGCCAACAGTACGCTGAATTTGGCTTTCCCGGGATGCGCCCCAGTGTTGGAGATATAGGTGCTGTTAATTTTGGCACCGATATCTCTCCACTGTCAGAAGGTCGGGCCTTACAGCCTAGTGTAATCGCTGGGCTGTGAAGAATGCCCCCCCATTATATAAAATATATTGAATTTTGTTGCACACCGGCACTTTTTCTAGACTGTTAAATTATAATTTCAGGTACATTGGACAATGTATAAGTTCCTTAATATGCTCAGTCAGGTATCTTGTTGCCAATAAAGCCACCATGAGCAGAGAAGGGCCTCCTCCTGTTAAACCCTCGGATGTTGGGCATGCCTTCAGTCTTTTTCGAGTCATGCTGTTCATACTTGATATTGTAGATGCTTTTCTAAGCTTGTGGGATGGTCAGCTGCCTTGTCTACCTGTTTAACCCTATAAAATTCTGTAAAAACTGTAATGTAATGTCAACATTTGCTCTTCATTGATAGATTGTCACAGTGCTCCTTTTTTGGTATAAGGTTTCAGAAGGAAGACATGTTATTATCTTTCAGGCAGAATGAGTCATTTCTTTGAACTTCCTTATATCAGATACAATTGATTTACAAAGTCATTTCTGCAGATGATTCATCTAAACTTATAAAATACTCAATGATAAAACTAAAATAATGCTGACTATTGACAAAAAACATTTAAAGTATAAACATAAACTAAACCTAAAATGATAGTCTAATTTATAATATTGTGCCACATGTAAAGAAGAATGGGTCTGCATCTGCATACAGACCTAGAACTGTATGCCTCCAGATCTTTCTACATTGTTTTCATATGGTGACTTCGAGGGTTTATTTCCAAAAATGATTAAAGATGTTGGTGACTTTCAGACCAAATCTGAGAGATCAATGTTATTGTTTGTATAATAAAAAGTTGTACAATTTTCCAATATAATTTCTGTATCAATTCCTTACGGTCTTTTAGGATAAAAATCAGTCCATGGTCATGTGATATACAGTCCATGGTCATGTGATGTACGGTCCTTGGTCATGTGATGTACGGTCCAAATTCACATGATGAAAACACAGGTGCACAGCTCATTACTAAGCAGATGTCCGATTACTGTGCTGTAACTATAATGAGCTGTGCACCTGTGTGTTCATCACATGACTATGCACCATATATCACATGACCATGGACTGAATATCACATGAACACGGACTTTTTATTATCATCTGGAACTAAGCAAAATGAGTAACAGCATCTAGAAAACCATGAGCAATTGATATAGAAAGTATATTGGAAAATTGTACAACTTTTTATTATACAAACAAAAATATTGGTCTCTCAATACTGGTCTGAAAGTCGCCAACCCTTTTAAGAAGCATAAGAATGTAGCTAGAGTAACAGAGCTATGTATTTTGGCACCATGCATATTTTTCCCTCAAAACACTTGCTATTTTGCTTAAATCGTAGCCTATATATTTTATACGTAGTGATTAAACACTAACAGACAAGCCCACAAGCTCAAAGCACTATTTTATCTACATAATTCCATTTCCAAACAGTATAAGAATATCTAACCTCAGTAATGTTCAGCTAGAGGAGTTTAGAATTCAAATACACAGTTTTTTACTGTCTGCCAAGTTTAAATCATATGAGATCAAAGAGGGTGAGCAATTTACGATTTATTAACTGAATAATCATTTTGGATCAGTACAGAAGGCTTGTGAGGTGAGCCAACTGTCAATTAATTTTCTCTCAGACACATCCAATTGTTGAGTGCAGCCTTAGGAAAATGTAAACCATCTTAAGACCTCCTTTTAGTGTTGTTTTCTGGCATTCTAAACTGCAAGAAAACAACACATTTGACATGTGTTTATTTACTATGTGTTTTAGTGGCATTTTTTATTGACATTTTTACTTTGTGTTGTTGTGTACACCAGAAGAACAACATTCCCATGGCATTGATCCAAAAGTAATCTACCACAAAAACAGAACGAAAAACACAACACTGTATTCACAAAAGCAGTGTATAAACCAATAGCTGAGCAAAAATAATGGGGATTTTCTTTATTTCTTTATTTAGGCATATTACTGATTAAAAACATACAGTGGGGAAAAAAATATTTAGTCAGCCACCAATTGTGCAAGTTCTCCCACTTAAAAAGATGAGGCCGGCCTGTAATTGTCATCATAGGTAGACCTCAACTATGAGAGACAAAATGAGAAAACAAATCACATTGTCTGATTTTTTAAGAATTTATTTGCAAATTATGGTGGAAAATAAGTATTTGGTCACCTACAAACAAGCAAGATTTTTGGATCTCATAGACCTGTAACTTCTTCTTTAAGAGGCTCCTCTGTCCTCCACTCATTATCTGTAGTAATGGCACCTGTTTGACATTGTTATCAGTATAAAAGACACATGTCCACAACCTCAAACAGTCTCACTCCAAACTCCACTATGGTGAAGAAAAAAGAGCTGTGGAAGGACACCAGAAACAAAATTGTAGACCTGCACCAGGCTGGGAAGACTGAATCTGCAACAGGCAAGCAGCTTGGTGTGAAGAAATCAGCTGTGAGAGCAATAATTAGAAAATGGAAGACATACAAGACCACTGATAATCTCCCTCGATCAGGGGCTCCACGCAAGATCTCACCCCGTGGAGTCAAAATGATCACAAGAATGGTGAGTAAAAATCCCAGAACCACACAAGGGGACCTAGTGAATGACCTGCAGAAAGCTGGGACTAACGTAACAAAGTCCATAACACACTATGCATGTTTTGGGGCTGTTTCTTTGCAAAGGGACCAGGACGACTGATCCGTGTACATGAAAGAATGAAAGGGGCCTTGTATTGTGAGATTTTGAGTGCAAACCTCCTTCCATCAGCAAAGGCATTGAAGATGAAATGTGGCTGGGTCTTTCAGCATGACAATGATCCAAAGCACACCGCCAGGAAAGTCCTTGTTTCCCAGCGACAGCCCCAAAACGTCACTGCTCTAGAGGAGATCTTCAGGTAGAAATGGGCCAACATACCAGCAACAGTGTGTGCCAACCTTGTGAAGACTAACAGAAAACGTTTGACCTCTGTCATTGCCAACAAAGGATATATAACAAAGTATTGAGATGAACTTTTGTTATTGACCAAATACTTATTTTCCACCATAATGTGCAAATAAATTCTTTAAAAATCAGACAATGTGATTTTCTGGATTTGTTTTCTCATTTTGTCTCTCATAGTTGAGGTCTACCTATGATGTCAATTGCAGTCTTCTCTCATCTTTTTAAGTGGGAGAACTTGCACAATTGGTGGCTGACTAAATACTTTTTTCCCCACTGTATATAGACAGTAATATATAGTAAGCAGTATGCTTTATTAAAAAAAAAAAAGCTGTAAAATATCTTTCATACATTCCATGTTCAATACTAGTGATTCTTAGCATTTTTAAAGAGATCCTGTCACATTCTGCTTTTATCTAATTCCCTTACTAATATTTACCTAGTATCTATAGTGATATATTGTTATTATTAAGTATTTCCTATAACTCCCCACATGCTTGACTTATGCAAAGTGGCATAACAGAGGACATTTGCATGAGCATAACAAGGGTTGGACTGAAATAGTACTGTGATTTGAAACAGAAATATTGGAAGGTATGATGTTATTGACAGTAGAAAATTCTGTTGAATATATGCAGTGGTTGCTGCCATTTTGATTCATTACACCTCGGCAGGATCCTTTGGAATACTACACAAGAGTAAGGCTAAGGCCGCACGTAGTGGGCCACAGACAAAAAGCACTGCCGGGAAAAGCAGCAGAAGCGCATTGCACTTGTACACAGAATTTTTCTCTGCAGACTATATCTGTTTCAGTTGTACCTACAGGGAAACCGCAAACTTTTCCTTAGGTATAATTGACATGGTGCGATTTCCAAAAACGCAACGCAGTATTTTTCTTCAGTGTGTGGATGGGATTTGCTAGACCCATCCACTTTGCAGGGACTGTAAAATGCTGCTGTTTTTGCTGCAGTGTTAACACCACATGGGGCCCTGGCCTAAATCAGGTAAAAAAAATATACATATTGCAAAACAATTTTAGGTTGGGACCCCAATGCAGGCGTTTTCTGTATAGGTATAATAGAGGCAGAAAGTCCGCAGAGGAAAACTCTGCAAACTTTCTGTGAAAAATGCTGCTGAAAAAAATGCAATGTGTTTCCATCACGGTCTTTCCCACAGCGTTTTTTGGCTGTGGCTCGCTATGTGGGGCCTTAGCCTTAAGGTTTGTATGAATATTTTCAAAGATGAGGAAGCTGCTTGTCACCCCACTGGAATATCTTAGTGAAATGCTTTCATCTTGCAAAACTAAATTTGTTGCATATCTCCTTATGCCACAGCCCAAATGGAGGGAACCGAAGGATGGGAGTAGTAGTGGTGGATGTTGTACCCCCGGATAGGCCGAGTGCCCTCAACAACTCTCCCCAGATCAGCTCCTAGGCTGGACACTGATGAGGAGGCCTGCTGTGCTACTTGATGTTGGTGGTAGTAGTTCCCCCAGGGGACCTCTCTACTCTGAGTCGGTGTGATAGTGTTCGAAAGGGCCCTGATGGTAGTGCAGGAGTCTGGTTACTTCTTAACAGCAGGTCCCGGATAACATCTCCTGGCATAGTACTCCTTCACTCCTCCTGGCACTATGTCCAAATTTTAGACAGCAGGAGTTGCCTGTTTCAGGGCTGTCTTAAGTTGAGCCTTGTACTGTATCTTATTCAGCTGGATGGAAACCGTTAGAGTCTCAGAGCACAGAGCTGGCTTGCTCTGTCTCCAACTACACACTCTGTTCAAACTGAGGCTCCAACAGTTCCCCTGGAGAAAAAAGTATCCTCAGACACTGCCCAATGGTCTGTGATAGGCCAGGGCCATGCCAAGTATGGGGGAATAACACTGGGGGAACTAACAGTGAAATAACGAGGGGAGAGCTGCACAACAATGACATAGAACATATAGACAAGACGTACAAACATACCCAGAGGCAAAAAGACAAACACAATTAATGAAGGAGTACTCTAGGATGCTGCACTTAATGAAATGTCCTCATCATTATTTGCACATGGATGGATAACACAAGAGTGACTGTGTTTGCTCCCTCACTTCTCTGTGTTTGGCTCTTTTGCCATGTCCAGTGTACCTTTGCAGGCTTCTTTGATCATCTTCTGCCTTCCTGTGTGACGTCAGCAGCCCCGGGGGAGCACTGAGGTCTGTGATTGGATTTCAGATGTGACATGGTGCGTGCTGATATCATGACGCTTTGATGCATCATGATGTCAGCACACACCATGTCACATCTGAAATCCCCAATCTTAAAAAGTCACGATCAGCAACTCTTAACGGTCCCTGTCTTTTTGCTTTCTTGAAGTTCTGTTACCAAAACTGAGGAAACGTATAAAGAAGTAATTTACACTGCCTAATTTTACCTGAAAAAGACACTATAAACTACAGAAAATACATAGTGTGAACAAGGCTTTTAACAGATGTGAGCATTGACTGCCGTACGGTAAAACATTTACCTAGGTACATTACTTACTGTTTGTTTCAAGACTTTCACAGAGTTCCGTTTTGACTTCACCATTGGGCCTGTCATTCCCTTTTTGGATAAGCTTGCTCTGCATGGTGGCAGCTGTCACAACAGCCTTGAAACTCCTTTTTCGCTTTTGAACATTTTGCTCTGGGTGGAAAATGATAATGTAAACCTTGGGCATGTAGAGCATTCCCAGAGATACGGATGCACTTAAACTCATAGACACTGTTAGTGTAGTGGTCTGGATATACATCTGGAACAATAGAAAATGAACAAACAAAAAAAAAAATCAGTAGCAGAAAAAAAATCTCTTTCAGTTTACTGTAAAACAAAAAGCTGCACTAACAGCTTATTTGAATATATGAACAATTCAAAAGTCCTTACATATATATCAAACATATATCAGAACCATCTTAGAATGTGACATGTTTGTGTGCCCCAGTCACCCACTCTGCAGCAGGCTCTCTTTAAAAGATGAGCATCCCAAATCGCACTGATCTAGATTTGACCCGAATTTTCCAAATGTTTCAGGCTTGACCCAAAGGTAAAACTTTGAGGATTCACCTCCAGTGAATCAGTATTAAAAATAACCAGAGGCCCAGGGGAGGTGTAGAAACATAATAAACACTTACACTCATCTTGCTTGTCTTTTGGGCTCTCTCAAAGTTGTCTTCTGGCCTCCTGGCGTCATGGGTCGCCAGGGACCACTGAGTTTTCTGATTGGGCCTTAGTGGTCAAGTAGGGCATGCTGATGTTGTGCCACACATGACCATAGGCTTCAGCGTTCACTTGATGACCCATGATGTCCTAGGGAGTCCAGAAGAGATGAGGCAAGGTAAGAATATTATATTTATTATGTCTCCACACCTCCCCTGGATTTCCATTTATTATACTCTGCAGAGAGCCCACATTTTCTATTATACCTATTATATACATTAAGATATAACTTTTATTCTATTCCCTAAAAAGCACTACTAAAATCCAATTTTGAAGTAAGCTATTACAGTTGAAGCTATATCTAATCATACTGAGTAGTTCACAGATATGATTTAGTAGTGCTTTTTAGGGATTTAGAATAAAAGTTATATCTTAATGTATATAATAGGTATAATAGAAGATATGGATGGTAAATAAAGGGTGGAATTTTTTTTTCCTTTGGTTTATGTTAATTTGGGGTTGTTGATACACCTTTCATCTGTGTGAGGGAAATCGGTATGTGCAGAGCATAATAATAGTCATAATTAACGTATTTTGGTCATCGCTTTCCCCCAAAAATAACAATAAATAGTGATCAAAAACTCATACATTGGTACCAATTAAAAGTACAACTTGTCCCACAAATAAAGTTATAGGCATCAGACTACAGTGACCCCAGGAAAATCATTCATTTTTAAAAAGTGACGTTTTATTTGTAAAAGTCGGTAAAACATAATAAAAACCAATATAAATATGGTATCTCCGTAATCGTAATGACCTGCAAAGATGACATGTAATTTTTAATGCAATATAAAAAAGTTATGAATTTTAATAGGGGGAGAATAAGAAAAAAAGTTGTTGCACATTAACATACAAACTACTCTGTGTCCTTAAGGAATTAAACTTATTTATGATGTTCACTTATTTGTTTTGGGCATGTATAATGGATGTGGTGGGCATGTACTATGCGTATTAGTAGGTGTGTCACTGCAGACATTAGGCACAGCTCCACCTCTTGCACACAGCCTCTTCAATACTGAAAGGAAATAGAACCGCACTCCAAAGAGGTTAAGATTTTTAATGATTTAATTCAGTTAATAAATACAACAATTCAGACTCAGCTCTTACTCCAACAAGAAGCACCAGGCTGCAGTACCTCAACAGATCCTGTGGATATCCATATACTCATTTGAAGCCTCATCAGCCCAACCACCTAAGATCTCATACTGACGGTTCTACATCTATGATCTGATACCTAGGTGTCTGAACTAATGGTCTACAAAACTAACCGACCTGGCTACTCCTATTACTCATCTTTATCTCCAACACAACATATATTCAATTGCCTGATGAAGGGTATTAACCCGAATCGTTGTATTTATTAACTGAATTAAATCATTATGTTAATTTGTTGTAAAAAATTTAAACTCCTCAGACCCCAGAGTATAATAACTAGAGGCAAAGGGGAGGTAAGTAAAAATAACAAACACTTATACTCACCTTACCTCAACTCTCCTGGGCATCATTGCTCTGTCAGCATCTTATTCGCTCCTCTTCTGCCTGCGACTGAGGTCACGCGCCCCAGAGATCACTGCTGGAGCCTGTGATTGGGCCTCAGCAGTCACGTGGGGTGCGCTGACATCATTATGCTGGTGCGCCCCAGGTGACCGCTGAGGTCCAATCACAGGCCCCAGTAGTGACCCCCTGGGGTGTGTGACCGCAGTCACATGTTGGAAGAGCCCCAAAGAGGAGGGTGGTGACCTTCCAAAACCCTGGAGAGGAATATCAGTATTTGATATTTTTAATCACCTTCCCTGGGCAGGCTTCCATTGGAAAGGGTCCTGGAGGCATGTACAAACATCAAATAATGCCGGGCCCCTTCCATTATGGAAAGGTTTTACCCGACTGCTATCATAGTGGTCTGGGGCCTGGCCATCTCCAGTTGTGAATACGCCCCTGTGAATAAAGCAGCAGATTGCTGCAGCACATGCCTGACACAGAGAGCCTCAATGTCAATGTAAGACAAATCTTATTGCTGCTCTGTGTTTCAGGCAGATAAGACTTGGTGCCCACTCTCTCCTAATTATGTCCAGGGCAAATGCCCCATCTTTTCACCCAGCTATGCCCTTGATTATAGGTCTTGTAATGCAGTAATGAAACAGCTGAAAAATTGCTTGATATTAAGCCCTAAAATAGCTTAGTTAATAATGGGTTAAATACCATTTTATAGAAAGTAATGTTCATTTTCAATTCAATTTTCAATGGTCACTTTGGAAATGAAAGTGTTAACACATGATCTAATGAGATGTTCTGCCTTGAAACTTGCAGAGAACTCCTATTGCTAAGTATAGCTTGCAGCATTGATTTTTTTTTTTTTTAACAAGTTTGATTTTAACAAAATAATTCCCAGACTCATTTATGAAGAAAATTAGAAAACTATTTCAAGCTCCTTTAACCTTATATAACATCAAGTCTATTACTTATCAAAAATGCATTATTGTCTAAAAGCTGCTCACATAGTGAATTACACTGTTTGCAAGTGAATTTTATTTTGCTCTCTGGAAACCCATGGTTTTAAAATGCCATATTAATGTAAAACATGAATTACATTAAAAGCACACACCATTTTAATACAATTTAGTTAAAAAAAACCCTATGTTATAGGTATACCATTTTTATTAAAAATAGCAGCTCAGTTGAATGACAAGAAGATTGATGTAGCTGCCACTTATCCCTTATTAGCTATTAGAGCTCACAGCTGCACTGGTCACCATGTCTCTGGTTACAGCTTTGCACAGACATTTTATAACATTAAAGCTCTGAATAAAGTTATCTTTCTATGTACAAGCATTTTTAGACTAAGGCCACACATTACACAGCAGCAAAAATGCTTGTTTTCACACTAAATTTTCCATTTTTAACTTTCCCACCCCATATGTCTATGGAAAAGCACAGCATTTCCACAGGTAAATTTACCATGCTGCATTTTTCAAAAACGTGCTTGTTTTGAAAACGCAGCGTTTATGCACATTTTTTTTCTGCAATGTGTGGATGAGATTACACAAAATTTCATTCACTTTTCTGTATTGTAAAATGCAGGGCTTTTTCTGCTCCGTTTTGGTAAAAGTGAAAAACATTTGGCCTCAAAGAGATTTGCAAGACACTTTTAGGCCAGGGCCCACATGGCGTAAACATCGCGGTTTGCCTGCGATGTTTTACAGTCACAGCAAAGTGGGGATGGGATTTTAGTGAATCCCATCTCCACTTTGCGTTAAAATACTCGCTGTGGACACGCGGCGATTTCCAAAACCATCATGGTTTTGGATATCGCAGCATGTCAATTATACCTACTGAAACGTCGGCGGTTTCACTATAGGTATAATTGAAGCAGAAAGTCTACAGAGGAAGACTTTGCAAACTTTCTGTGAAAAGTTTTTTTTGCTGCGGTAGGCCATGTGGGGGCCTTAGCCTTATGTAATAAATAAACGTTTTTCAAATCGCAGCATTTCCACTGCGTATTATTTTCTACAATGTGTGGATTGGATTAGCCAGAATCCTATCCACTTTGCAGAGACTGTAAAACACTGTGGCATTTATACTACGTGGGGCTCCGACCTTATACAATATTGTACAACTTATACTGAAGAAAAAGCCCTACAGCATATTTTCTATGATGTCACGATTCTCCCAAAAAGTGTCAGCCAGTCATAGTGTAATAATAGTGAATGTGATAATGATAATAATGGCGCTATCCCTATAATACTGATTGACACATACACTTATATAAATACATATATATACATATATATATATATATATATATATATATATATATATATATATTGTAAGCCGATGACTGGTAAGATACTGGAAGGGATGTACATCTCACCCAGATTGCTCAGATGGGTGAGATGAGAGAAATCCAGAGCAGACTGTGGCAGAACTTGGCTGGAAAGCCACAAAGAGGGTTGCTACTACTGGAGACAATCCTGACTGTCCAAACTTGTTTCTATTCCAGGTGAGGTAACCCACTTCTGTTTAGTTAGAGCTCAGACGGGAATGTGTTTATTTTATGTTTTCTGTTATACTGCATGTACCAATGAGTGTTTGAGTGAATAAAACTCTTGGACTTGGACTATTACCTTGGAGTCTGTGTCCATGCCAACCCCCCCTCCAGCACCCCCAGATCCTGACTATATGTATATATATATATATATATATATATATATAAATAAAATGTATATATGCAAAGTAAGTTTTATTAGTTTACTTTTGTCAATTAACAAACCTTCCTTTAAAGTAGCAGCAAGTCTTCTAGATACTAGATACTTGCACACAGGTTTTGAAGGAATTTGGCAGGGAGGTTGTTCCAAACATACTGGAGAACTAACCACAGATCTGTAGATGTAGGCTTGTTCAAATCCTTCTGTCTCTTCATGGAATCCCAGACAGACTCCATGATGTTGAGATCAGAGCACTGTGGGAGCCATATCATCAATTCCAGGAATCCTCCTCCAAAGGGTTGTCACACCAAATATTGCTACTCATTTTGATTTCTCTTTTGTTAATTTTCTTAATTGTATTAATTGAAAAAGTAAACTGTTAATTACATTTTTGAAAGCATTCTTACCTTGCAGCAAATATTAAACTCCTGCCAAAAACTTTAAAATTTTGGCACTGTACTATATATATATATATATATATATATATATATATATATATATATATGCTATAAAAGACCCTACTGTCAAAAGGGGTTGAAACATCATTATTTTCGCTGTATGTTGCTGTTTAATAATGATGGAATATTGAATATGGTTGTTGTGGATATACTTAATTTGCCTGAATTGTCACATTAAGAATAAGGACCACCTATAATAGAAATATGTTTCCAGGATTTATTCTGCACACTTTATTTTACTCTAATGATCTCTATAGAACAGGAAATGTAAATATATTATAATGTTCAACGGATAGTGAAATAATATAACTGCATAATTTCAGGATAATTTATTGTCATAGATAATGACATGGAAAACTTACAATAAAGGACAATATCATATATATATTTAAAAATATGTTGAATATAAAAAATGTGTTTTAAACAACAGGTTGTTTTTTTGACGATTCAGTATTCCCTTCTGCAGAGATTTTTCATAGGGGTAATTTGTCCATATATTGAGTAATCAGTAATATTGTATATGTGTGCTGCTATAGACTAGATATAATTTGAAATACTCATTTATCTAATCTCAATAAAAGAGCTTTTTCGTTTAACATATAATACTACATATAATTAAACAACATCAATACAATACGAAGAAGGGAATGTATGTGTGGCTTTTATTTAACCGGCATACAATAATATTATAGAAGAAGGTTGCTTAAACACCAGAGATTTCTACCTATCTGACCTTTTACTATAAAAAGCTATTTCATTGGTTCACTTACTGTAGCTCTTTTTTTTAAAAAATTTTTTTTTAAAAAGGAAAAAGAGAGAAAAGGTTTATTTTTTAAAAAAAAAAAAAGGAAAAAAAAAAAAATTTTATTTTTTATTTAAGGGGGTGGTGGGCGGGGGGGAGGATTTTTAAACAGCAAAACAATTTTTTTCCCATGAATTTTTTTTGGTTTTTTTGCAGAGATATTCATTTATTTCACAGATAGTGTTGATGTATATTAGGGTATACTAGGCAAGTGGGCGATAACAATGTGGTTTCTCTTGGGGTGGGGCCTCTGTGTCCTTTATGTTGTGAAATGTCACTGCCCACTTGTCTAATATACTCTAATTTGCATCAACATTAAAAGGGCTTATATTTTTTGGAATGGCTAAATACATTTGGATAAACGAAACTTCAAAATGCTCAGGGTGACAGCACCTATCAGATGAGGTATGTCATTGGGTTTTTCAGACCTGGTGACAAGTCCTGTTTAAACCACTGTGATGTATGTGAAGAGGTAAAATGTTTTGTTTTATGTTTATAATTGATTTCCTGTTTTGTAACCTTAGTTTTGGTACATGGGATGCCAGGTCTGGTAAAGCCTCTGTGTGAATGTTCTTACTGCTTCTTATTTCTTTCTTTCCTCATTAGGCTGGCCACCTAATGCTCTATTTTCTACTCTTTCTGGTCTTGCCATCTGGAAACAATGTACCAAAACTAAGGAAATACTCACAATTTGTGTTTCATAAAGAAGTGTTTTCATTTACTTACCTGCAGTAAGGAGCTGTAGTAGGGTGTATCTGCCCTGGCCTGATAAGAGGCAAGTCTGCATCAACTCCAGTGTTTTATAGAGAAAACTGCATAGGATTATGGGAAATGTCTATGCTATAAAAGGATTCCATTACCCAGCAAGCTTAGTAGTTGTTGGTGGAGTTGACACAAGGATTGCTTAGTACACGTTTTGGATATGTTCTGATGAAATAATTAGAATAAACTCCTTTGGATTTCTTTTCAATCAAGGTCTGATTGTCTTTTGGAAAATCCCATGCTTCACATATGGTGTCAGAAGTGGGATGATTTTTGGAGTATCGCTCCAAGTACTCCAGTATAAAGAAACAAGGGAGTTATGTACAAGACACGTTCCTGGCGCATTACAAAAAAACCAACTGTATCTGCAAAGCAAACTGCTGCAAGCAAGCTGGTGAAAATGGAAAGTCAAAGTGCCAGACCCAGTGCACAGATAGAGGAGGAGGAGGCAGAAGTGCAAGGAGCCACGGCTGCTCCAATAACTCCAAGTGTTGCTGGACCTTCTGAAATGACTTTACCTGAGAGCATTGCTGACCTTATGAAATGGTTAACTGTGCAGCAGATTGAAGCAGAAAAAAGGCAAATAGAGGAAGCCAGGAGAAATCGCGAGGAATTGCAACGTCAGGATGAACGCTGGAGGGAACTGTTCCAAACCCTGAGACCGCCTGTTGCTATGTATCCTTGGAAAGACCCTCGCATGACAAAACTTTCTCCACAGGATGATATTGAGGCCTATTTAACCACATTTGAAAGAATTGCACACACTTGTCAGTGGCCTGAGGAACAGTGGGTGGTAAGACTGGCACCATATCTTACTGGACAAGCCCAACTGGCATATAGCCACATGAACATAAACGATGCAAATAACTATGACTTGGTTAAAGAGACTATTCTAAGGCGATATGACATCAGTGAGGAAACCTACAGGCAGAGGTTCAGAGAATTGAAGTACTGCTACACTGATGGTCCAAGAGAAGTCTTTACTCGCCTGCAAGACTTATATGTGAAATGGATGAAACCAGACACAAAGACAACTAAACAGATCAGTGAAATGATCATCCTTGAACAGTTTCTACAAATTCTTCCAGCTGATGTTCATGCCTGGGTTAAAAAACATCGGCCCAAAAATGCTGACAAAGCAATTTCTTTGGCGGAAAACTTTCTCCTAGCAAAAAGAGACCTAAGCAGGTCTGCAACAGGCCCATCCAAACCATTCAGAATTCTCTCTGGAGGGAGAGGTCAAGAAGCCAGAATTCCATTAAAAACCATCACAAGTGAAAAAAAGTGCTATATTTGTCAAGAGAAGGGACACATAGCTAAATTTTGCCCAAGGAAAAGCACTAAAGGCCCAACGTCTGGATCGTTTTGTGCTTGCAGTGACTTTGTGCTGCCAATCCAAATTAATGGACAGACTGTGGATGCTTTGCTGGATTCTGGCAGTAAACTAAGTTTGGTAAAGGGGGACCTAATAACTGAGAAGATGGACTTTCCCAAAGTGCCAATTACTTGTGTTCATGGAGATACAAAAAATTACTCCACATCAAATATTGAACTTCAGTTGGATGAGAAATGTTTTACCATGCCAGCAGTTGTTGTTCCGGAACTACAAGTACCAGTGATCCTTGGAAGAACTACTCCTGGATTCAAAGATTTGCTAATGGGGGAAAGCCAGTTGTCTGCTGTGACTACCCGAGCTAAAGCAAAGGCACGCAAGAGAGATGAGACTTTGAAGGACATTTTCCCATTTCATGAGGACAACATGGAGCCACCATCATCAAAGCCTCCGAGAGATCCAGGACAGCAGGATGCCTTCAGGAAAAGACTTTCCCAGGATGGCAAGTATAAAAATGCTGAACTGTGGGACACTGATATTGCATTTGAACAAAAACAGGACATTGACTTATATCCATTGTATGAACAGGGTTTAACTAACTGTAAAGTGGTGGAAGAAAGTGGTAGGCAGCCTGTTACACCCTTTTTCCTAGTTGAAAACAATATTTTATATAGAGTGTGTAGTCATCCAAAAACAAGAGAACAAGTGCAACAGTTAGTTGTGCCAAAAAGGTTTAGATCCGAAATTTTGAAATTAGCGCATGATGTTCCTATTGCTGGACATTTGGGTTATAAAAAAACTTTGGCCAGAGTACTTTATCGGTTCTATTGGCCTAGAGTTTTTGATGAAATAACTACTTATTGTCGTAGTTGCCCAGTATGTCAGTACACAGCTTCTGTTCCTCCCAAAGCAGAACTTATACCCTTGCCAGTAATTGATGAACCATTTAATACTGTGGGTATGGATATTCTTGGTCCACTAGAAAAAAGTTCCAAAGGTAACCGTTTTATTCTTACAATTGTAGACTACTGTACCAAGTATCCTGAAGCCATACCTATGCGCACAGTTACTGCTAAAAGAGTTGCTGAGGAAATTTTGAATGTGTTTAGCAGGGTTGGATTACCTAAGCATATCCTTACTGATCAGGGGAGTAACTTTACATCTTCCTTTCTGTTAGAAGTTTATAAACTTCTTGGTATACAGCCCCTCAGAACTACCCCTTATCATCCACAAACTGATGGGTTGACTGAACGATATAACCAAACTTTGAAAAATATGCTTAGAAAATTTGCACATAATGATCCAAAACTGTGGGACAAATGGTTGCCCTTTCTGTTATTTGCTTATCGTGAGGTTCCACAAGAGTCTACAGGGTTTAGCCCTTTTGAATTGTTATATGGGAGATGACCCAGGGGACTCTTGGATGTTATTAAAGAGGTATGGGAAGGTAGAGCTGGTCATCAGAAAAATGTGGTGGAAAATGTGTTGGAAATGAGAGAGAGATTAATGAAATTGATTAAGGTAGCCCATGATAATGTCCGTAAAGCAAAAGTTTACCAAAAGAAATGGTATGATCAGCATGCCAAAAATAAGTCAATTAAAGTTGGAGATAAGGTTCTTCTCTTGCTTCCTAGCAGTGAGAATAAGTTGTTGGCCAGATGGCAAGGGCCATATAAAGTGGTTAGACAAACAGGTCCTGTTGACTTTGAAATTGAAACCCCAGATAAAAAACAAAAAAATAAAATTTACCATGTAAATTTATTAAAACGTTGGCTTGAACCAGAGGTTGATCCCACAAATAGCATTACCGGTACTATTGTCACCGAGGCTTCACAGAATATGTCTGAAGAGATTTATGATTTGTTGAAAAATTGTGCACACTGGTCAGAGGTAACTTTGAATCCAAAGTTATCTAAAGGACAACATTGTGACATGAGGAAACTTATTGGGTCTAGTTCACATGCTTTTGGAAGTAAGCCTGGTCGTGTGTCTTTAATTTCTCATGCAATAAATACTGGAGAGCATGCGCCTATCAGGCAGAAACCTTATCGAATACCTGAAAAATTAAAGGGTGAGGCTGAAAATGAGGTGCAGGAAATGCTTAAATTGGGAGTTATTGAACCCTCCAAAAGTCCTTGGTCATCACCTGTAGTGATGGTTGGGAAAAAAGATGGGACAATACGATTTTGCATAGATTTTCGTAAAATTAATGCCATATCTAGTTTTGACAATTACCCAATGCCGCGTATAGATGAGCTCATAGATAGATTGGGGTGTGCAGAATATATTTCTACCCTAGATTTATGTAAGGGTTATTGGCAAATTCCACTTGATGAGAAATCAAAAGAAAAAACTGCCTTTGTGATGCCTAGTGGTCTGTATCAGTTCAGAAACATGCCATTTGGTCTTCATGGTGCTCCAGCCACATTTCAAAGAGCCATGGACTTACTCTTGAAGGATCATATGGAGTACAGTGCTGCTTATCTAGATGACGTTGTAATTTTTAGTAAATCATGGGAAGACCACTTGTATCACTTGGAAAAGGTAATAACTGAAATTGAGAAAGCTGGTTTCACAATTAATCCACGCAAATGTGCTTTGGGATTCCAAGAAACAAAGTACCTTGGGTTTATTGTGGGTAGTGGTAAAGTAAGGCCAGAAATATCAAAAGTACAAGCCATTCAATCTGCTACTATTCCAGCCACAAAAAAAGAAGTCAGATCATTTTTAGGTCTTGTTGGTTATTATAGACGTTTTATTCCAGAATTTGCTACCATAGTTGCTCCCTTAACCGACCTAACTAAAAAGAACAGAAGAGAGGAAGTGGTATGGACAACAGAATGTACGCTAGCTTTTGAACAGATAAAAGAAATTTTGTGTAAGGAACCAGTCCTGCAAAGCCCGAACTTTGACAAACCATTTATTGTGCAGACTGATGCATCAGAGGTGGGACTTGGGGCAGTCCTAAGTCAAGAGGATAATGGTGAGGAACATCCTATTCTTTATTTGAGTAGGAAACTTTTCCCCCGTGAACAAAAGTATTCTACTATTGAGAAAGAAGGGCTGGCAATTAAGTGGGCTTTGGAGGCATTACGCTATTACTTACTAGGAAGAGAGTTTACTTTGGTAACCGATCATCATCCCCTCACTTGGATTCATACCATGAAAGACAAAAATGCCAGAATTACTAGGTGGTATTTAGCATTACAGCCATTTAAGTTTGAGATACAACATCGGTCAGGGACGAAGCACCAAAATGCCGATCATTTGTCTAGGTATGGTGCTGAAGTAAAAGTTGTCTGAAGAAGGACAAGCTTCCTCTTAAGGGGGGAGGAATGTGAAGAGGTAAAATGTTTTGTTTTATGTTTATAATTGATTTCCTGTTTTGTAACCTTAGTTTTGGTACATAAGATGCCAGGTCTGGTAAAGCCTCTGTGTGAATGTTCTTACTGCTTATTTCTTTCTTTCCTCATTAGGCTGGCCACCTAATGCTCTATTTTCTACTCTTTATGGTCTTGCCATCTGGAAACAATGTACCAAAACTAAGGAAATACTCACAATTTGTGTTTCATAAAGAAGTGTTTTCATTTACTTACCTGCAGTAGTGGAGTTGTAGTAGGGTGTGTCTGCCCTAGCCTTATAAGAGGCAAGTCTGCATCAACTCCAGTGTTTTATAGAGAAAACTGCATAGGATTATGGGAAATGTCTATGCTATAAAAGGACTCCATTACCCAGCAAGCGTGGTAGTTGGTGGAGTTGACACAAGGATTTCTTAGTACACGTTTTGGATATGTTCTGATGAAATAATTAGAATAAACTCCTTTGGATTTCTTTTCAATCAAGGTCTGATTGGCACTTTGGAAAATACCCTCTTATATTTAGATATCAGGAGAGGTCCGGGGTTCTTTTGGTTGACAGCAGAGCCATACTTCTAAACTCTTGCACCCCAGTGCACAATATGTAACTTGGCCGTCACCTACCATGTACTATCTATAATACTGTTGTTTTCTTTTGTTATAGAGAGACCTTTGGGACAGATGAGGCTCTGGGGCCCGGTAAAGAATGCCAACTCTGCACCCCCCGTAGCTACATCCTAGGTTAGCAGTATTACTGTCACTTGACCAGCAGGGACACAGTAACACAAAACATTAATATTTTGATAAAGGGAATATTTTTGTTAATAAAACTTTTTCTCTAATGTGTTAAAATGTTAGGACAAATAGTGATTTCCAAGAGGAAAGCTTTTTCAATTATCAGCTTGGTTATAATTGGTTAAATGTGCCAAACAGTATTAAATGTGCAAATATAATTCCAAACCATAGCACTATACACTATGACTATCTCTTCTCATGATACAATTGTATTTCTTTACTTTGTGATGCAGCAGCACTTGAAAACGAATATATTCCTTTCACAAAATAATCTGTCAAATACATTTTCATAATACTCAATACACTTTGCCTAAGTATCAATCAAATGTGAAATAATCTTAAGAGTGTGTTCAAGCAAAATACATTTGCATGCCCTAATTTCCCTTTTCATTCTCTGCAGAGAACACACTGTGATGACAATGTATTCTTCAGTAGAATATAAGATCAAAGTTAAGCCTGTTCATTTTAACAGCCTGAACGTACCTTGAAATGCCAGTTAGTAGAGAGATAGTACTGTATACTCACTATCTGCTACAGAAAAAAATAAAAAAAAAGAAGTATTTAACTTAAAAAGCCATGTCTGATCATTTATAAACTTTGCAAAGCTTCTATTTGTCAAATATATGCATATGAATACAAGGACAATTCACCTGTCTAGACAGGGTGGGAGGAAATTTGTATTACTGTGCTCCCTTATAGGGATCTATCGAGAGTGCTTTATCATTTATCTTTCCTAGACTATGGAAGACTTAAAAAATTCAAGCCATATTCATTTCAATTGCTACATGTGTTCATTCACGTCTTTATAACATTAAAAAAACACTTCCCTTCTTTGTGCATTTGCCCGTGCGTGAGTCGCATGCTGTGAGAGGGGAGGAGGAGCAGTAGAGAGAAAACTACTGATGGGTTAGAACACACAGCATGGCTCCACATCACCAATGACCAGTCGACCTAGCAAACTAGCAGAGGGAAAGAATGCATCCAAAATATGTAGGCCAAACACAACATTTCTTACTGTATTATATCAAATACATGGAAATCTGCCTATGGAGTTATTGGGGATTCTTTTTTTTTCAATGACATGTGTACTGTTCTTCACAACTCTTACCTCACATAACTGATAATGAATCTCATTAAATTGTATGGAGATCAAATCCAATTAATTATTACCATTGTACACATGACATTTCTTCCAGAATTATTAAAATAGAATAAGAATTGTGGACAAAAATCTGTTAATAGCAACTAGAAATGGGTAAACCTCATTAAATTTGTTTCAACAAATATTTGTGAGGTTCGGTCCTCTGGTTCGTTACTGAAAATAGTAAATTGTCAGGATTGCAGGTTTCAGATGATCAACACGTGGCTGCTTTCTGAAACTTCTAGCAAACAGATCATTTTGCCAGGTGAAGTTGTGGTCGGTCATATACAGTATTTCCTCTCCAATGCCCTCTGCTAGAGTAAATATTGTATTGCATGACACAAATTAAATATTAACATATTTTCAATCACCCTTTACTTTTAAACATTGTATCTTAATATGATTTACACAGTATTGTTTCCAAAGTATACTGGAGCATTGACAATTTTACTATAGAAATTATTGGGATATATTATTGAGATTAGTTTACCTAGTCAGAATTGCTGTAATGTGCACACTGCAAATCCTTGCCTTTTTCATATAAAATAATAGAACTTTGCATGGTTAATCTCCTTTTACTTCACCTTATTTATTAAAAGTAGGATTGGCTCTGCTTTGCTGACAGTGTAATAAAACTTGTATTAGTAAACATTATTTATGAAATGAGACTGCAAATATATTAAATACAGGTTTTTTTTTCTTAATTTAAAACTATATTTAACATGCATTTTTAGTCCTGTCGCCTTGTAGTGTAGGAGCATTTTTCAAAGTCCAAGTTAGTCAATGAGCTGGAAAGTATAGATACAATAGAACTAGGTGTTGTGGCATATTTGCTGTGTTTGTATTTTCCTGCTGTTGCCGTTATAATGTTGATGTATTTCCACAGCTAGGTTGGGATGATATTATGTTTAAGTTCTTACCTATAGAAATAGAATGTACTTTGGAATACTTTCCGAGTGTAAGAAATGTTGAACTAATTTATTTGATACCGCACAGTAAATAAAGGCAAAACAAAGCAAGTAATAATGCATTATTACTGATTTAGCAAGACAGTTTGAGAAAATTGAATTTAAAGGTAATATACAGGAAATAAAAACTGCTTGCAGTGCATTCATTGGAGGTCCTGCTTACCAATGCATATGCTTCTCCACCATTACACTGATTCTGAGGATTTTCTACAAATGCCTGGGGGCAGAAGTCTTCTAGTTCAGCTGCCCTCCAATGCTTCAACTCTGGATAATGTGCCCAGCTCTACTCTACTCCTTCTGCTTGTCCTTAGAATTGAGATCAGTCTGGCACATGATTCACAGTCGGAGCATCATCAGTGGACCTAACCTAAAAAATGTTTGCCCCGTAGGCAAATTCATGTGGCAGGTGAACAACATGTATTTTGGTAAGTAGGACCATCTATTGCAGTGAATACACAGGAAGTGTTTTTTATTCCCCAGATAACCCATTTTAGAATGTATTATATAGAGTATATTTAGTTACAATCCCCGATGATACAATCCCTTTAACTTATTGCTTGTTTGACAGTGATACCAGCAACATTATATTACAGAATATAAGATGGTTGTCTACAGTGAGAGATGAGCGAATTTTTTAAAAATTTGATTCGGCAGCTTCTGATACGATTCGATCCGAATTTATTTGTGGCGAATCGCGTTGAAAAACAGCTATTTCCTGGCTGCAAAGAGACTGTATAGTGGTGTAGAACACTGTGCCTTGCAGTGATGTCCCACTAGGGGACCTGAACCAGCGATGCACTGATTGCTGGTTCAGCACTATAGACTGCAATACATGTGTATTGCAGTCATTAGAGGAAGTCAGCCTATGCAGACGCATAGGCTGACTTCCTCACTTCTGGGCAGGATCAACCGGGTACTGGGGGCTACTAGCAGCCTGGGGTCACTGGCCAGACCCCTGGCTGCAGAAGATACATATCGGCACCCCCCGAACTCGTCACGGGGGGTGCCAAGGGGGATAGCATGGCGGAACCCCTTGGATGCTGCGGTCAAACATCCAAGGGCTTAAAACCCACGATCTGAGCTGTGCTCCGACCAGGTGTTATGGAGCATGGTGTTAGCTGTCAGTTACAGCTAACACCCACTCCCAGTGCCATGGGCGGTTGCGAAGGGGTTAAAGGGCTGTGACATCACAGGACTGGCTGGCTGCTGATTGGCTGCACACATGGCATTGTGGGTGATCCTGTGTTCCCAGAGTTTCTTGCCCCATGACCTAACGTACACCAGCGATTTTATGAAAAAATGCGATTTGTCACCACGAAGCATGAGGAAATCCGGATTCGACGCGGATCTAATTCCACTTTGTCAGCTTCGATTCGCTCATCTCTAGTGATAATAAATAAAAAATATCAAATCTTTCCAATAAATCAGGAATATTGGAATGAGCAGTTAACAGGAAAGAGGCCGGGATTAATATAATAATGCCCTGAAATACTCATATGTTCTTGTAACGTTATATAGTTGAAAACACTACACAGAACTGTAAAGGAAATCAATTCCAAATATTAAAAATAGAATTGAAGCTATTAAAACAGGAATCACACAATTGTGTAATTTTAACTTTTAAAACATTGCTATTACATTTTATGCACAAGGTGATACAGAATGTGCAGTCATTTGTAAAATTGCTTGTTTTAAAGATGGGAAAACTGTTCTTTATTCTTCAATAAATTTCCAATCTGTGTTCTAAATACTATTCATGGACCAATCTACTCCACAGCCTACAAAATTCCTTTACTAGATTAAATTTCCCTGCCTTCTTTAATAAAATATACAGTAGAACCATGCTATGATGATGAAGAAACTGTAAAGCAATCGTGGTTAGATTTGTCTTGGTATGCTAGCTATTGTACCTTTTGCAGCATCTAATTTGTGACATATACATCTACACATATATATCACATATACTATATGAACGAAAGTTTTGTGACAGTCCTCTTACTCTTTGAATTAAGGTGTATTATTGCCACAGCTATATAAAATCAACTACCAAGCCATGCAATCTGCCTTTACATGGCTTTTTATAAAGTACTCACTGATTTCTACCATGGTACTGTAATAGGAAGACACAAATACTGCTTACTGCAGAGCTCTAAACCTTCTCTGACATTAAAATCAACACAAAAACTGTGCTGAGAGCTTCATGGCATGAGTTTCCATGATTGAGAATTTGCTTCCAAGCTTTACATCACTAAGCACAATGCCAAGCGTCAGATGGAGTGGTATAAACTATGTCATTGCTGGACTCTGGAGCAATGGAAATGTGTCCTTTGGAGAGACAAAGTTCACTTCTCTTTTTGGCAGTCTGCTGGATGAGTCTAGATTTGGCTAATGCCAGAAAAATGTTACCTGCCTGACTGCATTGTGCCAACAGTAAAGTTTGGTGGTTTGGTTATATTTACAATTTGCCCTAAAGCAACTAAAACCATTTTCTACCCTACCATTAAAATGTAGCTTGCAAACGTATATCAAACTCAGATAAAACAGCTTATAACTCTTCTTATACTGTAAAGTAAATGTATATACTGTATATCTATGTCATGTATCTATATCTATGTATGTCATATCTTTCAACCATATCCAGTGCTGTCAGCAGCTAATCACAATATCTTAGTGTGGTGCATCAGGAATTGTACACTTGTAGACAATAATAACCATATGGGAGGGCAAAACTTAATTAAAAGACCAAGTTGTTTTGCCAGTGAATCGACATCCTCAGTGGTTTAGGAGCTGTAGTGAAAGCCATGGGTGAGGCACATAGGTTTTAAACATAGTTTGATATCTGTTTAAAATACATTTTAAAAAGTTATAGTTTTATTTTAGGTTGGAAAAATGGTTTTAGTTGCCTTTTGACAAATTGTAGTCCCAGAGGATTGTGCCACCCACAGATGTCCCTAAAACATTGTATCAGCCACAAATATCCAACATAATAATCTCAGTCAAATATGCATTGTATACTAGTTTCTGTCACACTTACCCCTCATGATGATGTACAAAGCACAGATGTTCTTCTACAGATGTCACTAAAATATTATACCTACCACAGTAAATATGCCCCAAAACATTGTCCAGTTACAGAAGATCTAAATCAGTGTAGGGGATGAAGAGAGTACAGATAGTAAAAGACTAACCTAAAACCTTCCTAGCTATCTCATGTAATATATTGTATTATTATCCAAGATTGTGGCATAGTACTGAATTACTGTAGCAGTGTCTGCCAGTGTAGGACATGAAAGGCATAGTTTTTAAATGGCAAACGTCTGGTCTTTTGTAGCTTAGAGTCAACTATTTTATATTTAATCCATCTTTTATATCTGTATAATTAATGATATACATATACTGTATATATATATAAAATACTCCTCTATACACCATATCTCTACATAATCCTCTATATACCATTTATGTATCACATATGTAATGAGACAGATAATCCTTTATACATCACTCATTTGCATCCATTTGAATATCAGGCTAATTCTCTATTTATAATATAATCTGATACTCTGAGTGCCTCTGTTTGCCCTTTTATCGGGCGCTCTGTGCCACTGTATAACATGCTTGTGTTGTGTATTTAGCCTTTTGTAGCTTCCCATAGTGATCAAGCCAGCATTTGGCTTAGAAACACTAACAGGCCCAGCACCTGTGACCGAAGTACCTGGGGCTGATGTCATCGGATGTGTAATCAGTTACTCGGCTCCTGATTTGGTTGTCTGTGACAACAATTATGTTGAATCTAAGCTATGTATAGGTCTTATAATTATCATAACTATATTTTTACTTCTATGTTTTCTTTTCAAAAGTTACAAAAAAATATTTGCTAGGCAGGAAAAATGTAATGCAATAATTTGTCTTATCTGTACTTAAGTAACAATGGGACTCTTCACATAATGTACTTCAAGATATAACTGAAACATTTAGAATGACAAAACAACAGATTTTTATAATTTGATAGCATTATTTGCTCTTATACTGAAGACAATATGAACACACATTGATAATTACATTCATAAATATGTAAAAATCCCCCAACTTATTTTTTAATTAGCCCCTAAGGCTGTATTTTATTCACTCAACCTACAGTAATAGGTCAGTGTTTGTTAAAGACAGAAATAACGTAAGGTAGTTATTCATGATTTTTTAATGAATACAAAAATGTTGAAGGTTATATGAGGTGAGTTGCTCGGAGAAAGTCCACAAGAATCAGTTTACTTCTGCAGAGGAAATGGCTCTACTTTAGTGTACTTCATAACAAAGTTAGGTTTTTTCACATGCTACCTGCCGAGCAATGAGTACCTCTAACTCTTGAACAACCACTGTTTCCCATCATGCCTAGGAGCAGAGTTATTATGAGTCAAAGTCAAGTGCAAGTGTTCATTTTTCCCATGCAAGGATCATTTCTTTTTTCTATAATTTTTAATCTATGGAAAATATATACTTAAAATGAAATTATTTTAGAATTAAGCGGAGATAAGCAGTGTATTGTAGATGATAAAAGCTGTTAATTGGAATTTTCCTCTATAAAACTATACAAATAACATTGTAACATATGTTTGGTGGCTATCTTCCAGTTTCTTTTTCCTGTATTAATTTCTACCCGCTTCTGGTCTCATTACGCTAGCCAAATGCCTTACATATAATTTTTCTTACAAGCTCATCCAATTTTCAGAACTTGTGCCAAACAATGCAGTTAAATAGTTGCCTTCACAAAATTTACATTGGTTATTGCTAAAAAGACTATTGTAGTACTATTCCAGATGGACACCTTCAAGACATTTTCTGTGAAATGCATTGTAGTCAACAGGATTTGATCTACAGTACAAAGACCTCCACGACCAAAGCGGGGTCATGTTCATTAACGGAAGAGATTACATGTTCCCCACCTGTTCAAGAAAAATCATTATATTGATTCTTGGAATTCTTGAGTTAGAATTTATATATATATATATATATATATATATATAATCCTAGAATGTACACTTTTACACTTTTCATAATATTGAAACCAAAGTAAAGTAGCTTAGAAACAATGTGAACATTTCATGAGGCCAAAAGCTGATAATGCTCACCAGCTGAATGAAGTTGGCTAAATCAGTATTACAGCGCTAAGAGATCAGTATATCATATATGCATCATGTAAAGTGAATACCCTTTTAATGTGTGAAGTTCTTGTTAGGTTAAACACAGTGTATAGAGCAGGGGTCGGCAACCCCCGGCACGCGTGCCAAGAGTGGCATGGGAGGCTTATTTCCCTGGCACGGCAGCGGTGTGTTCACATATGTCCGGGCAGCTATCAGTTTCCCTCCAGCGTGGTGCACACAAGCTGGAGGGAAACTGATGCCAGGACCGATCCCATAGTTTTCTATGGGATCGGTTCTGGCACAAGAGGCATCAGTTCTGACGCCGGATCTGTGCCTCAGCCAGATGGAGAAAGGTTACCTGCAGCGTTTTTCCATCCAGCTTCCTTAAAATTTCATTAGTGCCGGGTGAAGATGGATGCGGCATCACCAGCGTCTGCACAGTCTATGTACAGTAGTAAAGCCGGTAACTGCCGGTAATTGCCGGCTTCACTACTGTACCTTAGTGAATTGCTCAGGATTGGTTAAAGCTATAAAGAAACACTTGGATTCATTTTAAAGAGGAGAATCTCCTCTTTAAAATGATATCAAGATCTCCATGATCGTCCTTAAACATCCTGAGCGATTGGCTAGTGAAAACGATGTTCGGCATTGAAATCCCAATGTAGATCTCAATTCCCGACATCGTTTTAACAGTGAATCGCTCTGAATATGTAAGGTCAATCATGGAGATCTTGCTATCTTTTTAAAGATGAATCTTTGTGGCCCTAATAGATCCTTAGAAATGGGGCTCTAAAAGTGTCCCCCCTCTTGTGTCAGGCAGCATCTTAGAGCTAAGGAAGGAGGGGGGAGGAGGAGCTGCAGAGACAATGTTAACTCATCATTGTCTGTGCATAAGCAGTATGTGACGGGGGTAGCATGGACTTCTGTCCATGTTATCCCCTCTCCTATCAATCAGAGAGCATACTGTACTTTTGCTCTCTGATAGTCACATAGAGGGATAATGTAACACCCCTCTGAGCCTAATCACATAACCAGGAAGTTACTGGCGCTGTGACCCAGATATTTACCATTGTCCAGATCGCAGCGCCAGAAGTGTCGCACCAAATACTTACACAACACATGCACAAAGTCACCAATAAAGTTTACATTTTTTTCTCTGTCCTGTCCATATCTGATCTTTATAGAGTAAAATACGTCGCCCGCCTCTCTAGTGATATCCGTTACACGCTAAAATAATAGTAATAGCAATTATCACTAGTATTATCACCATAATACCGTGTGCAGGGGCCGCTATGTGACATAATACCATGTGCAGGGGTCGTCAGACTTACAATTATTGACCGGCACTCCGAGTACCTCAACTTTGATTTTTTTAATCGAAATCGGCACGCCGAACAGAAAGGGTTGACTACCCCTGGTATAGAGGATATATAAAACAGGAAATTCAAGGTAAAATTATGAATGTTGACATTTTTAGATATTGAAATGCTTGTATTCAATATTTTGATTAAAATTAAGACTTCATATGCAAGGCATTCATCTTCTCTGCCCCCTCCCCTATCATCTACTGTTTGCTGTTTGTATCCCCACCAGGAAGCCCTGACATCAACATTTTTTCCTTGAAGTATCTTGAGCGTAAGAGCTAGTACGCATAAGATTGTTTGCTGCCTTCCCTCTTTACTATTCTTGGTAATATCAAAGGCATGGTTTACATTCCACAATTTTACACAATGTAGTAAGTCCTATGTTGGTGAACACAGTGTACTGGCATATCATGGTTTCCCCCTGGCCTCCCTACTGCCCTTACCACTCTCCATTTTCCCATCCATCTCCTCCCCCTGCAGAGTCCAGTCTTATACCCTTACAAAGCCCCTACCCATCTGCTGACTCCATGATTCAATTCCCTGAGTCCATGCACATTGCATTTCTCCCCAATCTTTGTAATCCCTCCCCTTTAATAATAAAGGGTCGTGGCAGCCCAGACTTCTAGGTTGTATAGGGCCCAGAAATTCCTGATGGCAGCCCTGCCTGTGTGGTGGCTTACTACTTACTGACTTACTATGTCCTTACTGCTGCATAGGTATCGCCTGATTTCTTCACTCTTCCACTTACTGCTGCATGTGATGCTGCCATATTACAGAGATATTCTTTACACCAAGCAATGCTTGAAAATGAGAATATCTCCATACTATAACTTCTGATTTAATATTATGTATGAAACAGACAGAAAAAACTTTATTATCTCAAAAAATAGGAGGCCACACAGTATAGACCCATACTCTTGTATAATGCAGGTGCAATAGCATATAGGTGCAAGAGTAATACTCTGTCCAACTGAGAAACTGTGCACGGCTGCAGAATGGCTGCATGCATGAGTCCTTTGTTGGTATTTTGCCTAGTTTTATAAGTCTTAATCTTAACAGAACAGTCCTGGTACAATTGCAGTAAATGTCTTGACTGCAACATGATAACTTGGGGTGTAATTAGGAATACTGGGCCCCATAGCAAACTTTTGACTTGGAACCCTCACCCCCACAGCATAGGGCCCCCTTTCTTGGCTCCCACACAGTATAATGCCCCATTTACACACACTATAATTAGAGATGAACAAATCGATTCTGAAGAAGTGGAATTCGATCCGAAATTTCAGGAAATCTTCGATTCACCACAATTCCGGATTTCCTGATGCTTCGCTGTAACGAATATTTATTAAGGACCTTTTTTGACATTAGACAGTCACAAGATGTTCTCTAGTGATGTGATTGGGTAGGCGTGTCTTTGCTTGTTAGCAGATCCTTCCACATGAATAAAAGTTGTCCATGATGGAGAGAGAGACCGCGGCATCCAAGAGCTTCCGCAATTTTGCCGCCCACCCCGGCTCTCTGAAGACCGGAAAGTAATTCAGATCAAAGTGAATTTTTTTGGAACTTCGAATCGAACTGCCGAATCAAACTTTTGAGAAATTCACTCATCTCTAACTATAATGTCCTAAAGTGGCCTTCAGACAGTATCAGACAGTATAATGTCCCATAGGATTCCTTCCACACTGTATAATTTCCCATAGCGGCCCCTCCACTCAGTATAATGTCCCATAGCGGCCCCTACACACAGTATAATGTCCCATAGTAGTCCCGCTACACAGTATAATGTCCCATAGTAGCCTCTCCAAACAGTATAATGTCCCTTAGTGCCGCTACACACAGTATAATATCCCATAGTGGCCCCTGCACACAGTTTAACGTTACATAGCGGCCCCTGCACACAGTATAATGTCCTATAGTGGCCCCTGCACACATTGTAATGTTACATAGGGGTCCCTCTACACAGTATAATGTCCCATAGCAGCCTCCCCACACAGTATAATGTCCCGTAGTGCCCCTGCACACAGTATAATATCCCATAGTGGCCCCTGCATGCAGTTTAATGTTACATAGCAGCCCCTGCACACAGTATAATGTCCTATAGTGGCCCCTGCACAGTGTAATGTCACATAGTGGCCCCTGCACACAGTATAATGTCCCATAGTGGCCCCTACACACAGTATAATGTCCCATAGTGGCCCCTCTACACAGTATAATGTCCCATAGCACCCTCTCCACACAGTATAATCTCCCTTAGTGCCCCTGCACACAGTGTAATGTCCCATTTTGGCCCCTTCACACAATATTAGTTCCCATAGTGGACCCTGCACACAGTATTATGTCCCAGAGTGGCCTTGCACACAGTATAATGTCCTACAGTGGCACCTGCACACAGTATAATGTCCCATAGTGGCCCCTACGTTGTTCCTTGCAAATACCACCCACAAACTATTTTTATAGACCCCAGAGTTTAATGATTGGAGGCCAAGGGGAGGTGAAAAAACATAAAAACCAGTGTTAATTGCCTCCCCTGGAATCCAGCGCAACTTCCTGCTGTCTGCGGCCCTCTTCAGTGATGTCACAGATGTGAATTACACCAGTGTCATTATACGTTGTGATGCCAGCCTGACCCATGTGATGTCTGTGACATAATTGAAGAGAGCTGAAGACAGCAGGGAGTCGCTTCAGAGCACAGGAGAGGTGAGTAACAATAGTTTTTATGTTTTTTTCATCTTCTGTGGGTCTCTGATCATTATATTCTGCGGTTTGAAGAGACCCCAGAGTACTATAGAGTAATAACAGTTTCAGCTTGGATGCATTCAGTCCAAATGGAACCACCAGGCGAACCTCGTGAGATGAATCTCATGAGGTTCACCCAACAAATACTCTTGGCACGAGCCTGCAGCCTTACTTACGATACCCGCTCCTGCCCAAGGTAAACAGCAGCAGCTACGGTCAGCACCCAGCAGCTGAGTGGGCTCCCTTAGGAGCTTGGGGCCCTGGCACTTGACCGGGTTTGTCAGGTGCTGATGCCATATCATGATTCTATAAATGTATTAAAATGTAAGTAACGTAAGGACCAAAAATGGATAAGGTTTGCAGCCAAATAAAATAGATTCAAAGTTACATGTTTACAAAAGTTGAAAACAGTGCAGGTGAATCAAGTCAAACCTACAAAGAACATTAAAAATACTATATCACACTGATAGCTGCTGATCAGGATCTTAGGTAATGAAATTCCTTATACTTTACTAAAAGCTTTTATACGGTCTGATAACCTCTATATAATCAATAGCACCTTAATTTTAATGGATTTTATAGTCCACAAGGGAAATGTGCATTACAAATAAATGAAGGAACACTGATTCAGTGATAATTTTGGTCAGATAAGTTTAAAACTGAAAAGTGCTGAATTATTTAGCACATATAGCCCTATGTGTCACAGTTCAAGTACTTGATAGACAAAATATTAAATGAAGTGTACTTATTCAAAGGATAATTGTGTTTAGCATCCTCAAAGCAGAGCATAATTAAGTTAGTCTGTCATATAAAATGATTGAGGCTTAAATATGTAACAGCTGGTTACCGCAATGTCTGCAGAACTGCAGGGCAGCCTATGGCAAATAGAAGTCACAGAAACACAACCATTGTGATATGCTAATCATATCAGTGTAATAAGCAAATCGAGATAACAAAACGTCTAATCCTTAACTTGACATAGAAAATGACAATTTTTTATATATTTTATGACTACAGTATAGTGACTCCAGACCTTATTGGCATACTGCACACATTTTAACCAAACATCACTTGTGTTATTAAGAATGTTTTGTTTTTTGTTTTTTTTTACATTGTGTTGACTGATAGTCTACAATGTAAAACGGGCTTAATTAGTCCATGAGGGATAACATTTGTTATTCATCATAATTTTCAGTTTCTTAAATGAAATTATTCAGTTTGCCCCTGAGTATTTGACATTTGCCTCTGTTATATAACTTACAATTATTTATTCTAACATAAAACACTTTCTTGTCATGAGCGCTTTGTCAAATGAAAAATGAAAATGTTCAGTAATACAGAAGCATAGGTACTGTAGCCATGGTATTGGACAAAATGTTTGAATAAGATTCTTGACAATAAATCATTTAGCTGTCTCATAAATATACATGAATGAGCAATTTATTATGTGCACCCTCCTCTTCAACCACATCATTCTAGTATTTTTTGCTTTAATATCAGGGAGCCTGACAATTTATTAGTTTTTGGTCTATGTAATTAAAAATGAGCAAAATTCATATACACCTTTCGCTTTGACATGGCTGTTGGTGTCAAGTGTGCTGGTAATAGTATCAGCTAAAAAATAAACCTCCTTAGCTTTACACACATTTGAAAAAGTACTGAAGCCAACCAAAGACAGCAGTGGTCACAGGGACTTTATGGTTACACGAGCAATAGGTAAACACTAAAGCCCACATCACAGATTCTGCCCTGATTCCTCATAGAGTGGAGACTTTCCACTCTATGTAACACAACTTGAGGAAGGAATTTTCCATAATGTCACAGTCTTATTTAATATACAAGATCACTTTCTGTCTAATTTCATTGATACATATGTAAATGAACTACGTGTACTGCATAATGTGTCCTGTCACTATCCAATTAAATTTTATTCCCTATTCAAACTTTATCTATTTTTTTGCATGCCATGGTTATGGACACATTTTATTTACATGAACAATACAAAAATACAACACAAAGTAATTATTTAGAATATTGGAAACTTAAGTGAGGATGTGGCACTTTGGGTGTACAGGCATAGCCCTCACCATGTTATCTGCAGGTGTGCTATTTTGTGTGAAATAGCAAGCCGGCAGCAGGATTTTCTCTCCTGGGTCCCTGCAGATGCTGGCTCCTTGAATAGCAGTCCTGCATGGGGTGGAAGAGTGGGAGAAGATGACTACCCACTGGTCTATGGTCTATCCTCTGTATACAATAACATAAACCAGGACCATATGACTTAAATCACATGGACTTGGTTATTAGCAGTCAATGACCACTATTTTTTAATAATATATTATTTAAAAAAAATAATGTGGGGTTAATAGGTGACCCTGTACTAAGGGTTAATACCAGGACCATGTGATAGAAATCATGTGTACCTGGCTTATGCAGTAGCATACAGTAGGCATGTCATCTCACTCTCCCCACAGCTGTCATAACCTTCATTTCCTCATGCATATGCAGTTTTATATACCGCTTTCCCGTTATGTGACCCGGGGCTGGAGATATCGGTGCTGTTAATTTCAGCACTGATATCTCCCCACTGTCAGAAATGCGTTCCTCACAGCCTAGCGTCATCACTGGGCTGTGAGGAACGTTCCCCCGGCAATACTCTTCCATAAACTTGTACTGGGGGGTGTTCCTCACAGCCTAGTGTCATCACTAGGAACGCTCCCTCTGACTATACAGGGCTATGGACGAGTACTTTCAGGGGGGATTCCTCACAGCCCAGCAATGACACTGAGCTATGAGGAACTCCCTTCTGACAGTGGAGAGATATTGGTGCCGAAATTAATGGCACCAATATCTCCTTCACTGGGGCACATACCAGGAAAGCCAATAGTGCGCTGAGTTCAGCGCACTGTCGGCTTTTTAGTGGTATATAAAACCGAATAAGCATGAGGACATGAAAGGTCCTCTTTAAAGAATTGGCACCTGTGGTAGAAAAGGGGGGGCCAAACAAATTGGCAAGGCACACTTCTAGTGCAGGAGTGCGCCTCACCAGTTTGGGATTGGCTACACCTATACATTTTTGCTCATCAGTACATTTAAGAATCACATTAGTCACTTTTTTTTGCCTTTTCCTGACTTTTCAATATTACTTTTACTAGCGCCAATAATATTGTAAATGTCTATTTTAGTTTTTGGGGGCCAATAATATTGATATATGCAACCTTTGTATTAGAACACTCAGGTTCTTGTGCAGCATAAAATATTTTTTTAAAAGTATTATTTACTGTTATAAAAAATTGTCAATGAATATCATAATAATGCAATAGGGTTTGAATGCAATTACAGTCACTACTTCTATAATATTTTAGCATTGTCTGATTTTATCATTAAATTTTATCACTAAATCATTAAATAGCTAATTTCTTTTTAGAGATGATATCTCTAAATGCTAACATTCTCATTCATGCTAGCACAAATAGAATCTGCATTTGTTTTTATCAAGTAATAAAGAATTCCCTCAGATTACTTAAAGTATAAGGTATGATATTAATAACACATTTTGTAGTCAAGCTTTTTGTAGCCTGCTGTTGATAGAAGCGTTCCAAAAATAAAAAGGGCAACTGAGGAATGTAAAAGGATCACTAACTTAAATCTTAGATTGTTAGTCAGAGATGAGATGTAAAAGTGACCTCAATAAATTAACAAAACTACTGTACCTTTACCTTTTATTTTGAGTACCCAACTTGGTTGCCTCATAACCACATCATAGTAACTGTCATATACTGCATAACCAAGCTGGGCAGCAAAAAATCCAAATTGATACCATGTTGTATTGGAAGTGATATTAGAGATTTGAAAGGCTTTAACCTCTCATATTTGAGGTCTGTAAAGCTACTTAAATTTCCCTAATATCAAATTGTATAATTTGTCCTTTTTTCTAGATAATCCAGGATTTTATAAATGACACATGACATTTTCCAGAAAGAAACTTGGAATAGCAGTTTCTCCCCTTTTTGCCAACCACGCTACATGTACCACACTCACAATTATCAGAAATGTAAACTTTTTATACTCTTCATACTTTTGATACTCTTCCTGGAGAAGTTGGAGCAAAATATTTCATACATTACAAGTATCTTTCTTGGTCACCCCATGCAGGTCTTTATTTAAGATGCCTAATTTCCAGAATGACAGTTCACATGCAAATTTCAGTATATTGTGCCAAAGCAGCATAAAACCATAAATGCACAACTGAATAATATAAAAAAATGCAAATTCAAAAAAATTAAAACTACTCCTGAAATACCCCAAAACTCCTTTCCATTCTTTATGTACCTCCAGGCAAAAGTTATGTCTCCATGTTGGTGCCTAAACTATGGTAGCTAACAAGGACTGGAATCTTACTCTTCATGCAGTCTTTACCAGACTCCCAAATATCATGGTAGAAATATCACAAACTACCAACTACTACATGTACCAAAGGATTATGCTATCTCAGAATACCTCTTAATTAATGTCACCAGATATCCCAGACCTTACTTACCAGATGGTACTTATGGCAATGGAAAAAGCCTAGATATTTGCCACTTGTGAAATTTGTAGAGATGAGATTGAAAATATTCCACAGAGTGAATCTACTGTTTGAATTTCCTAATTGCTTCAAATATAATATTGCAAATGTGAACCTATACCATTATCTGTGGGTCTGCTCCATAATTTATTAGTTCTAGACAAGGGTAAGGAGCTTTACCATTACTAGCCTAACAAATTTTTCTCCTCTTAACCTGCACTTGGCCATTATTAAATATTTAGACATGGGGAAAATACCAATGTAGTCAAGGGGCGGGCAAACTACATTGCACTACTCCTGAATAGACAAAGAGCCCCATCTGCGGGTAAAAGGGACAAAAATCCTACAAAATCGAACAAGATACAGTGGGGAAAAAAAGTATTTAGTCAACCACCAATTGTGCAAGTTTTCCCACTGAAAAAGATGAGAGAGGCCTGTAATTGACATCATAGGTAGACCTCAACTATGAGAGACAAAATGAGAAAACATATCTAGAAAATCACATTGTCTGATTTTTTTAAGAATTTATTTGCAAATTATGGTGAAAAATAAGTATTTGGTCACATACAAACAAGCAAGATTTCTGGCTCTCACAGAAATATAACTTCTTCTTTAAGAGGCTCCTCTGTCCTCCACTCTTTACCTGTAGGAATGGCACCTGTTTGAAATTATCAGTATAAAAGACACCTGTCCACAACCTCAAACAGTCACACTCCAAACTCTACTATGGTGAAGACCAAAGAGCTGTGGAAGGACACCAGAAACAAAATTGTAGACCTGCACCAGGCTGGGAAGACTGAATCTGCAATAGGCAAGCAGCTTTGTGTGAAGAAATCAACTGTGGGAGCAATAATTAGAAAATGTAAGACATAGAAGACCACTGATAAACTCCCTCGATAAGGGGCTCCATGCAAGATCTCACCCCCGTGGGGTCAAAATGATCACAAGAACGGTGAGCAGAAATCCCAGAACCACACGGAGGGACCTAGTGAATGACCTGCAGAGAGCTGGGGCTAACGTAACAAAGGCAACCGTCAGTAACACACTATGCTGCCAAGGACTCAGATCCTGCAGTGCCAGACGTTTCCCCCTGCTTAAGCCAATACATATCCGGGCCCGTCTGAAGTTTGCTAGAGAGCATTTGGATGTTCCAGAAGAGTATTGGGAGAATTTCATATGGTCAGATGAAACCAAAGTTGAACTGTTTGGTAGAAACACAACTCGTCGTGTTTGGAGGAGAGTGAATGCTGAGTTGCATCCAAAGAACACCATACCTACTGTGAAGCATGGGGGTGGCAACATCATACTTTGGGGCTGTTTCTCTGCAAAGGGACCAGGATGACTGATCCGTGTACATGAAAGAACGAATGGGGACATGTATCGTGAGATTTTGAGTGCAAAACTCCTTCCATCAGCAAGGGCATTGAAGATAAAACGTGGCTGGATCTTTCAGCATGACAATGATCCCAAGAACACCGCCAGGGCAAGGAAGGAGTGGCTTCGTAAGAAGCATTTCAAGGTCCTGGAGTGGTTTAGCCAGTCTCCGGATTTCAACCCCATAGAAAACCTTTGGAGGGAGTCGAAAATCCGTGTTGCCCAATGACAGCCCCAAAACCTCACTGCTCTAGAGAAGATCTGCATGGAGGAATGGGCCAACATACCAGCAACAGTGTGTGCCAACCTTGTGAAGACTTACAGAAAATGTTTGACCTCTGTCATTGTCAACAAAGGATATATAACAAAGTATTGAGATGAACTTTTGTTAATGACCAAATACTTATTTTCCACCATAATTTGCAAATAAATTCTTAAAAAATCAGACAATGTGACTTTCTGGATTTGTTTTCTCATTTTGTCTCTCATAGTTGAGGTCTACCTATGATGACAATTACAGGCCGGCCTCATCTTTTTAAGTGGGAGAACTTGCACAATTGGTGGCTGACTAAATACTTTTTTCCCCACTGTAACAGCAGCAAGACTTGCACATTTCAGGTTTACAAGAAAGCTCTTTGTTAAACCATGGCAAGTGTTAGCTGCCACCTGCAATAAGTAGGAACGACTGGTCAGTCAAAACATTTTACAGCCAGTATATAAACTACCTCTCAGGTGAAGCAGTTACATAGTTAATTACTTCACAAAATAAAAACTGCAAAAGTAACACTGAAAATAGTAATCAATAAATACTGCAACACTGATTGCAAAGATAAACAGCACAAGCAAAAGCAATCAAAAAACTCTATGCTTCAATAGTGTAAAAAACATCTTGCCCCGGATCTACTAATATTTAGCCATATGTATCACAGTGACTGATGCTGGATGGTAAATCTGGTCTATCTTTAGACTATCTAGTCTTATAGCACCTCTTAGTTGGCTTACATTGAACCAGAATTTTTTAAACACTATTTTGGCACGTGATAGCATATAGAACACCTTCATACCACAGCCAATTTTCAGTTTTTACATTTCCATTTTTCCCTCCCCCCCATCCAAGAGCCATAACTTTTTAATTTTTTAGTTCACAGAGTCATATAATGGCTTATTGTTTGCAGGGGAAGTTGTTCTTTGTAATGGCACCCTCCAATATCCTGTAAAATGTACTGGGAAGCTGGAAAAAAATTCAGAATGAGATGGAATTGGAAAAATAACGCATTTACGCCAGTTTCTTATGGGTTTAATTTTTACGGCATTCACTATATGTTAAAAATGACCAGTTACCTGTATTCTGCAGGTCAGTACGATCGCACAGATACCAAATTTATATTGTATTTGTAATGTTTTGATACCTTTAAAAAAATTAAAAACTTTGCAAAATGCAAAAAAATTTTGTCGCTATATTGTGACACCTGTAACTTTTTTATATTTACGTGTATGGAGCTGGGTAAGTTGTCTTTTTATGCATTTTGCAAAGATTTGTAAGGTGGCATTTTTAGTGATACTATTTTGGGGAAGGTCTGATGGTTTGATCACTTTTTATTTAATTTTTTAAAGGACACAAAAAGTTAAAAAAAAAAAAATTAACCATTTTGATTTTTTACCCTCTATGCCGTTCACCGTATGGGAGAAATATTTTAATATTTTAATAGTTCATACATTTGGAAGCGCGGGGACACCTAAAGTGTTTATGTTTACTTTTGTTTATTTATTTTTATATGTGATCTAGGGAAAGGGGGGTGATTTGAACTTTTATATTTTTTGTGTTTTTTTTTATACTTTAAAAAACTTTTTTTTTTTTCTTTTACTTTTATGATCAGACCCCTTAGGGACCTTGAACCCTAGGGGGTCTGATTACTCACACTATACACTGCCATACTACATTAGTATGGCAGTGTATAGCGAAATTCATTCCCTTCTATTACACGCTGCCAGAGGAACTAATGTAATGACAAGCCTGGGAGCCTTTAATAGGCTCCCGGCTGTCATAATAACCAATCACTGCCCTCCGATGACGTTCAGGAGGGCGGCGATCGGTGAAAGACCACGGTGCGGCATCTAAAGAGTTAACAGCTGCGATCGGTGTCAGCGTTTCCATAGGTATAATTGACATGCTGCGATTTCCAAAACTGTGCCGGTTTTGGAAATCGCCGCGTGTTCGCAGCGCTGTTTTTTCCACGAAGTGGGCATGGGATTCACTAGAATCCCATCCACTTTGCTCTGACTGTAAAACGCCACGTTTTTTTCCGCGACGCTTCTGCCGCGGGCGAATCGCAGTGTTTAGGCCACGTGGGGCTTTAGCCTTTAGCCTAAAGGGAATCTGTCAGGGCAATTTGGGACACTAAACCGCTCACACGTCCATATGGACCTGGGATTTAGTGCCCCAAATCACCCTGTTATAACGCAATCCATGGCCGCATTAAAAATAAAAAAAAGCTTTATACTCACCCTGCTGCTGTACTCCCCACGCCTGTGCAGTTCTTCAATGAAGCCAGAGGAGTACTCCTCGGCTTCAGTGCGCATATCCCGCAATTACGCAGTGAAGCCGGGGAGTCCATCTTTGGCTTCACTGAAGAACAGTGCAGGCGCCGGGAGGCGTGCCTCATGAATAAGCCGGACTGATCTCACCAAACATCGTCGATCGGACCCTTATCTAGGTAAGTATAAAGGTTTTTTATTTTTAATGCGCCTGCGGATTGCATTACCACAGGGCGATCTGGGACACTAAACCCCAGGTCTATAAGGACCTGTGGGTGGTTTAGTGTCCCAGATTGACCTGACAGATTTCCCTTAAATGTAGACTTATCATCATATCACTAGTTTTTAGTAAAGGAGACAAAATCCTTGCCAGTTTGCATCACTGTAGAATATGTACAAATATTATAGCCACATTTGAATGCCCTTATTCCGCAACCAGGTATCACTAATGGTATATTTGTTTGAAAAGAGGCTGGATGATACAGAATTCCCTATGACGTGGGCTTCCTTATGCAGCCGTATTTTGAGACCAAAACCATAGATAATTGAGGGTCAAATGTTTATGTCAGGTGTTTTATTTTATTTTATTTTATTTTTTTTTTTGTAATAGCATCTTAGAAAACTCTAAACTATAAGGATTGGAAAAGACTGTTGGACCATGATTATAATCATTACCCTTGGTGATCTTTGGTGTAGTTTTTAACATGCCCTACATCTATTTTATTTAAGGAATGTTGGTTGCTCTAGTAATACACCAGTAAGGAAGTCTCCGTGTTTAACATTCCAGAAGTATTACACTGACAGCAGCAGGAGCTAAATCCATTTTGCAGTCATGGCTGTAAAAGCAGGTTCTACTGTTCAACCTATTTTTGGATAAACTTGACTTGGACAGATTAAAAATATATTGGGCAGAAGCTTTTTTGTGATATGAAAAACTCACTGAGCCATTTTTTGACACATGGGAAAAACTGATTTCCGTTCTCCTACAAGACATTAGGATACAGTAAGACGAAGCTAAATTTGATTTTGGAAAAGAATGTTGGTGGGTCGCAAATTGTGTTGATGATAGCATATCACATAATGTGAGACTATCTACAGTCTAGTTGGGGCAGCTTCTAGAAGGACAATGTCTCAGACCTGGTGGGCAGGACCGAGGCCATTGGCATCAGATCTTTAAGGGCAGTATCCAATGGGATATTTGGGGGATCAACAGTGAGGGTGTGGTCATACAGTAAAAGGTGTATAGAGCTCGGCTAGCTCTGTGTTCCCTCTGGAACGCAATGGTTTTTAAGCTTAACCCCTTTCTAGCATGGCCATATTCTGTTTTAGCATTTTCATTTTTCACCCCATGCCTTCAAAAATCAATAACTTCTTTATTTTTTCATTCACATAGCCATATGTAGAATTGTTTTTCTTATGGCATGGTATTCAATAATAAGTATTGGGAAGCTGGAAAAATAGTGGGGTTGTATTGCAAAAAATCCAATAGGTATGTTTTTACAGGTTTTGTTTTTGTGATGCTGACTGTGTGGTACAAATGTTACAAAGTTGCAATTATTCCACAACTCAGTTTGATCATGGCAATAACATATTTATTAGTTTTTGTCAAAAATATACAACTTTGAAAACAAAAATGTCTTTGCATGACCATATTTTGATGCCCATTTTTGTCTTCAAAGCTGTAGTTGTAATTTACAGTAAATCATTTTGAGGTATGCATGACTGTTTGCCCACTTTTTATTAAACTTTTTTTTTTGGGGGGGGAAAGCAAAGTAACCAATAACATTGTTATGTTGATATGGCTTTTTTTTTTTCTTCAAATATATATTTTAATATTTTATTATTTCAGGCAATTCCATACACAACAATACTGTACAAGTGATTGTTTTTGCTGTTTGTTTTCCTTTATAAAATGGGAAACATCCGCTTGACATGAAAATTATATATGACTAACCCAGTAACCTACTAATGCTACCATTATACAAAATTTTACGATATGTTACTACTGGTATGTGGTTGGACCACATTCTGTTCCTTTTGGTGGTTTGGCAGTTCCTGGCACTGTTGGGAGGTATTGGCAATAGTCCCTTAAATCTGAAGGAAGTTGAAGAGTGTTCTTCGAGGGGTTTAAATCCAGCACGGTGCCTGATTAAAATGCAAAAAGTTGTTTGCTATTGGAAAAAGTCCTGTACCAGATATGGGACCTATAAGCGGCACATAAGTATACCTGATCCCCCCAGGGTCTGGCACAGCTACTTGACACCAGACAACAGCTTTTCGATATTGTTGTCTGAGAGTATTATTCTTTATACAATCTCAAAGGTCCCCTCTCTGATATGGCTCCCTCATACTTTGCTGAATGAGTAGATGCTTAGCTCGAATACTCTCCCAAGACTCTTCCTGTGGAGGCAGTGGATTCATTCTACCCAGAGAAGATGGATTTTTGACAAGCCTTCCCTACCACAGTGGATACAGGTATATTCTTTGGGTGAAGCATGGGCGACCACTTCCGCTTGAGTCAGGTGACAGTTAAAAGACTGAAACTGCTCATATTCAATGTGCTACAAGAGGCATGCCCACAGCATACCCTGTCCTCTATCAGATTCTTCTTTGAGAACCCGGGCCAACAACCTTCACCGTATGCCCAGGCTTGGGAGCGAGACCTTGGTGTCTCCCTTTCTGTACAGGGTTTGCAAATGATCTTTACGTTGACTCACAAACTTCCCTTAGCATGCTATGCCCAAGAGAAAATTTTTAAAATTTTGAAAAGATGGCATAGATGCCCGGACATCTTACATAGATACTATCTGGAAGTGCCTGATCTCTGCTGGCATTGTGGAATGGAAAAGGGCACTATGCTTCACGTGTGATGGTCGATTCTTTAACTCTTCTGGAGGGCAGTGTTTAAGATATAAAGTCAAGTATTTCTCCCAGAAAATTATTGCAATTACACATGTTTTGTTCTAAACATGTTTTTTTCCTTTGTGTGTATTGGAACACAAAAAAACTGAGAAAAAAAAGCCAAAAATGATATAAATTCACACAGAAAATGGGCCAGACAAACTTACTGGTGCCCTCAACTTAATATTTGGTTTTGCAACCTTTTGAAAAAATAACTGAAATCAATCGCTTCTTACACCTCTCAATTGGAATTTTGGACCACTTATCTTTTGCACACTGCTCCAGGCCTCTCATATTTAAAGTGTGCCTTCTCCCAGCAGCAATTTTAAGATCTCTGCACAGGTGTTCAACGGGATTTAGATCCAGACTCATTTCTGGCTACTTCAGAACTCTCCAGCACTCTGTTTCCATCCAATTCTGGGTGCTTTTTGAAGTATGTTTGAGGTCATTGAACTGCCGGGAGGCCCTTGACATAGGACATAGGACGCAAACCCAACTTTCTGACACTGGGCCCTACTTTTTTTTTTTTTTTGGTAATTTTCAGATTTCATAATGCCTTGCACATAATCAAGGCACCCAGTGCCATAGACAACAAAACAACCCCAAAACATCTTTGAACCTCCACCATATTTGACTGTTGGCACTCTTTTCTTTGTTGACCTCATCCTGTTTTCGGTAAACAGTAGAATGATGTGCTTTACCAAAAAGTTCTATCTTGGTCTCATCTGTCCACAAGACATTTTCCTAGAAGGATTTTGGCTTACTCTCATACATTTTGGCAAACTGTAGACTAACTTTTTTATATGCCTGTGTCAGCAGTGGGGTCCTCCTGGGTCTCCTGCCATAACGTTTTGTTATATTCAAATGTCGACGGATAGTTTGGGCTGATACTGATGCACCCTGAGCCTGCAGGACAGCTTGAATTTCTTTGGAACTTGATTGGGGCTGCTAATCCACCATCCAGACTATCCTGCGTTGCAACCTTTCATCAATTTTTCTCTTCCGCCAATGTCTAGGGAGATTAGTTACAGTGCCATGGGTTGTAAACTTCTTCATTATGTTGCACACTGTGGACAAAGGAACATCAAGATCTCTGAAGTTGGACTTGTAACCTTGAGATTGTTGATATTGTTCCACAATTTTGGTTCTCAAATCCTCAGACAGTTCTATTCTCTTTCTGTTCTCCATGCTTAATGTGGCACACACAGACACACTATGCAAAGACTGAGTCAACTTCTCTCCTTTTTCTCCTTTTTATCTTGTTTCAAGTATGATTTTTATAGTTCCCACACCTTTTACTTGCCACAATTGTATTTGAATGAGCATCACATGCTTGAAAGTTATTTATTCACAATTTTGAAAAGGTGGCAACAATTTTCTGGGAGAAATATTTAATTTTCTGGAAAAATTTCAGGCCAACACTCCTCCTACCTACGAGGGAGGTTGTCCTTCTGTGATTTCCCTGTACTAAGTTTAGAACTGGGTCATCATTTTCCTTATGCCTCTGCCGACACCGTCCCTTCCTCCTCTCTGGTGATGTACATACTGGAACATTGCCTCTTTCCATGTATCTTTGGGGGCTCTACTCGGACCCTGGGCTTAACACACTCTGTCACACTGTGTAGTGGGCGAGCAAAGCAGAAAAAAAAAAAAACATTAAATAACAGTTATTTTAATGATTAGTGTAAACTGTTAGACTGTATATTGGGTGAACATCAAAACAAAAACCCAACAAACAAGAGTAATCAGCTGGCACTGTCTCATCTTTTCAGCATAGTCAACAGAGCAGAGATGCATGGACCTCATTCACATGTGATGGTTAGCAGAATAGTATTCAAAAATGAAGTATAGAATAAGTGAAACTGCGGCACTCACCATCTGTGTACAAAAGCAGTTTATTCCAAGTAAAGCAGGTACATCAACAAGGGGGATCAGGCTATAGCCATGTCGTGTGTTTCACGCTTCCTCAATGCCAAGTGTGAAAAGTCCATGAAACAATATCTTATAGAACCCTACTTTAGCATCAATAACATTAAGTAATGGTTTTCTGTATGACCTTATCAGACTCTCACTTCATTCTGGAGAAATTTTGGCCCATTCTTTTTTACAAGTTTGCTGTAGTTCATTGAGGTTTGTGGGTATTTGTTTATGCACAGCATTTCAATTGGGTTAAGGTGTGGACTTTGACATGGCCATTGATTCATTTCTTTTTCAGCCATTCCGTTGTAAAGTAGATTTACTTGTGTGATAGGCATTATTGTCCTGCTGCATAACCAGCATCCAAACAAATAGTCTCCTTAATAAGTAACTTTAAATCATACAGAAAATAACAGGGACCCAGAGTATATGCGCCTGTGAACTCATGCTAACAATAGACAAATGAACCGATAGCACTCACTGGCTGTGCTTCATGTTTTTGAGTGCTGCATTTTGTTGGCTGTGTTAGATTTGAACCACCTGATTTGATTGGATATAGATTGTATTCTACAGTATATACTTGCATACCATTTGTCTAGTGTGCAAAAGGGTTTAGAGGTACATAACACAATAAAATAACAGGGACCTATGGTACCAGGTACCTGAGAATTTGTGCACACACTAGACAAATGGTATGCAAGTATATCCTGGAGGATACAATTTATACCCAATCAAAAAAGGTCATGGTGGTCCATATGTAACACAGCTGACATAATGCAGCACTCAAAAACATAAAGCACAGCCGGTGAGTCTTACTGGTCCACTTGCCTAGTGTGGGCAGAAGTTCAGTGGTGCATACACTCTGGTTCCCTGTTGTTTTATTGTTGTATGATTAAAAATTACATTGTAAGGGCACTATTTCTTTTGACACTGGTCTTCCTTTCTATAGCGATTCCTTTTTTGAATTTGTAGCATGGCCATGTTTCAGCCAAGCTTGGGCTTTTGATTAGATGGCCCTCCATTTGGCTCTGGAATACTTTGGTATACAGAGGAGTCCATGGTCGACTAAATAACTACAAGGTGCGCAGGTCATGTGGCTGCAAAACAAGCCCAAATAAAGACACCTTCACCACTGTACTTGACCGTTGGTATGAGGGGTTTGTGCTGATATACTGTGTTATTGCCAAACATGCTGCTGTGATTATGGCCAAACATCTCCACTCTGGCCTAATCTGTCAAAAGAACATTATTCCAGAAGTCTTGTGGTTTGTTCAGATGCAACTTTGCAAACTTAAGCCATGTTGCCTTGTTAGAAAGAAAAGACTTTCACCTGGCAATCCTTCCAAACAAGACATACTTGTTCAGGATTTTTCTAACTGTATTATCAAGATCTTAAAAAATTAACACGATATCTCAGGCCTGTAGAGTCGAAGATGTACCTCTTTTTTGAGATTTATTTGAGCACTGAAAAGTCTGACCTTGGGGTAAATTTACTGGGATATCCACTGTCAACTGTCTTGTATGTGTTCCACTTGGGAATAATCTTTCTCAGAGATGTTTTTTATTTATTTGTTTTTAATTTTGTATGTCCTGATATGTAAAATTATAGAATTCAAAGAGGGTGTACTTTGTCTTTGAAGAGTTAATGTGTGATTCACCTTCCTCAGTGATGAAAAGCTGACATTTGCTTGCTGTTGGTGGGAAAACAATAGCTATTTTGGAATGATAGGCTGAAATCTCGATGACCCACGAATGAAAATAAATCACTACCAGCTTCAAATTAATACTTGTTGTTGGGTCCTTGTGAATACATTGTTAGGTAGACATGATTACTATCTGTGAAATTCAAGTGTTGTTCAGCTTAAATGACAAGTGGAAAAACAGATCTGAAGACAGGCAAGCACAAAAGTATAGAGATATACATCGCCACTTGCTAACCTGACAGGTTGGATCTGGCATACTCTCTTAAAGACTGCCAGTCTTGGCACAATGTGAACACAAACTGCTGTAAAAATAGGTCATGACATTGACTTTGATGTACAGTATTATACTAGCTGGAGATATGCCCAAGTACTACATTTGCAAACTATGCTTTAAATACTAATTGAGCAAAAGTCTTGTTGTCATTTTTCTTGTATATTAAGAATGTAAGGAATATCTTAATAACAACTTAAGGCTGGGGGCCCCACAGAAACTCTGTGGCAAAACCCGCAGAGTTTTACAGTCCCTGTAAAATTTGAAGCAGAAAGTCTACAGAGGAAAACTGTGGAATTTCTGTGAAAGTACTGCGGGAAAATCCATTTGTGTTTCGACTGCGTTTTTTCTCACAGTGTCTTTTGGCTGCGGCCCGCTACGTGGGGCATTAACCTAAAGAGGATTTGCAGTGGAGACAGTCCTAATGAGAAAAGACTAGTGGCTGCAATACCAACAACAACTGTGTTTATAAGGCGGCGTTTTAGGCCGGGGCTGCAGAAAAAAACACTGCATTTTACAGTACCTGCAAAGTGGATGAGATTCTGGCTAATCCCGTCCACACATTGCAGAAAATATCCGCAGCGGACACGGTGCGATTACAAAAACCGGTGCGTTTTTGTAAATCGCAGCATGTCCATTATACCTACGGAAACACTGGCGTTTTCCATATAGATATAACTGAAGTGGAAATTCCACAGAGGAAAACTCTGCGGATTTTCTGTGAAAAGCGTTGCGGGAAAAACCGTGATGCATTTCCACTGCTGTTTTTTCCCGCATCGCTTTTTGGCGTTGCTGCCGCAGTTTTTCCTGCAGCGCTTTTTTGCTGTGGCTCGCTATGTGGGGACTTAGCCTTACTGAAGCACTGCATGTAGTTTTTAATTGCAGCGATACGTAGCACATGTTAGGCTTTATTCACATTTCAGTGTTTTGGTCAGTGATTTGCATCAGTGATTGTGTGCCAAAGCTAGAAGCAGGTTGAAAACACAAAACAGGTGCATTTTTGAAATGGCATCACATGTTCATTTTTAAAACCATGAACGTCTATGGGTCTGTTCATGGATATTGGTGTCTATGAGTCTGTTCATGAATATGGGTGTCTACGGGTCTGTTCATGTGTCATGTGAATAAACCTATAAATATTCATGTATTTTTAAGCGCCCATGTGATGGCTCTTGTTCACTGTTTTAGTATTTGAATAAGCCCAGAAGAGGGCCTTTAAGGGCACAGTTCAGTAAAAAAGGCCTACCCCTGTGCAATTTGAACTCCTGGTTTTAACTTTCAATCACTGATGAAAGTCAGTGACCAAAACATTGATGTGTCAGTAAGGCTGAGACCTCACACTGCGGAAAAGCTGCTTTTTTGTTGCAGTTTTTGATGTGTTTTTTTTTTTAACTAAAGTGTGGTTAAGGCTAAGGCCCCACGTTGCAAATATGTTGCATACCTGCAAAGTGGATGGGATTGTGGCTAATCCCTTCCACACATTGCAGAAAAAAAATCAACAGTGGAAATGCTGCAATTTCAAAAACCGTTGCGTATTTGTAAATCACAGCATGTCAATTATACTTATGGAAATGCTGGTGGTTTCCGTATAGGTATAATAGGGACAGAAAGTCTGCAGAGGAAAACTGTAAAAAGGACTGGAGAAAAAAGCACTTTTTGGTTGTGGCTCGCTACCTGGGGCCTTAGCCTAAAATAGGAATGGGAAATATATAAGAATCATTTATACTTCTTCCTCAATTCTCCCTCAATTCTGCTCAATGCACTCCTGATTTTGGCTCAAAAAAATCTCAGCAAAATCTGCAACAAAAACTGGTTTAGTGGTTGTTAGCATACAGGTGATATGTATACTAACATGTCCTATGCATTACTGCAATTAAAAATGCATGCCATTCTTCAGTAAGGCTAAGGTCCCATGTAGCGGGCCACAGTAAAAAAGCGCTGCAGGAAAAACTGCACTGCATTACGGTTTTTCCCACAGTGCTTTTCACAGACCTCTGCGGACTTTCTGCTTTCATTATACCTATAGGGAAACCGACAGCATTTCTGTGGGTGTAATTAACATGCTGCGATTTTCAAACTGCAATGGTTTTGGAAATCGCAGCGTGTCCACTGTACATATTTTTCCGCAATGTGTGTATGGGATTTGCTAGGAACTGTAAAACACCATGGTTTTTGCAAGCATTTTTGTAAATTGCAGCATGTCAATTATACCTATGGAAATGCTGGCGTTTTCCATATAGGTATAATAGAGGCAGAAAGTCTGCTTCAGAAAAAAACCCGAAGCGTTTCCACCATGGTCTTTTCCGCAACTTTTCCGTCTGTGGCTCGCTAATTATGTGGGGCCTTAGCCTTAAAGTGGTCGTCATGTGCCTGTCACATAACCATGAACTGTATATCATGTGACCATGGACTGATTTTAATCCACTGGAAGTAAACAAAGAATGACAGCAAGCAGAGATCTAGAAAAGCTTGAGGAATTGATGCAGGAAGTATATACACTCATCTGATCTGTGGGTTTGACAGCATCCCAGGTGCATGTTGCATTGCACAATGTATAAAGCCCCACATTGTGGAAGCGTTTTACAGTACAAGCGTTTTACAGTACTAGCAAAGTGAATAAGATTCTGACTAATCCAATCCACACATTGTGAAAAAAAAAACGCTGCAGAAAAGCTGCATTTTAAAAAACGCAGCATATCAATTTTAACTGCTGTTTTCCCTATAGTTTTAATAAGGGAAGAAAACGTGATGCATTTCCTCTGCATTTTTCCCCAGTGCTTTTAACTGCATTTAGCTACATGAGGCCTTAGCCTAATGCTGGAAATTGATTGAGAATTAACATTCCTATGCAGCCCATTTTAAAGGCCTGAAAACTTTAGCCTGATGGGGGTGCCCATAATCTTCATAGATCTCAGGGGCCACGGCAGCCTATATCCACCCTTGCTACTGTTGCTTAGTAATATCTCCAACTATAACATTATTGTACATCATGACCTTTTTCAAATGAGTTTGCTTACTAACCAGAAGATACGTACTAGTAACCACAAGATTAACACTGGCACCAATTGCTGCCTCTCTTTATTAGAGCTACTGCATATCATATACTGATTATATACAAACAAATACTGTATAATAGCATGCAGAAATGGCACAGTATATTGAGTACAAAGTTCTGATAACATGTTACTTATTACATTGCTGCATATGATATAGATCGCACAAGGCAAACATCTGAACATCGAAGGAATAAAGATGTCATAATGTAAAAAAAAATCTAGAGAGAAACTTTATATAATACTAAAGAAGAAGGAGAAAAGCTTGATAAATACTAACCATAACCTACCAGCATATACCAGACTTTGACCTTGTTAACTAAGCATCAAATTCTAAAGCCATCTGGCATTTTTAGAAAATGTTTAGGCAGTGAATAAAGCCTGCTGAGCCCAATGAAAGATTGGACATGCATTGATTGTCTATAAATGTTGCAGCCAGTGTTCATTTTGGCTCAGTGCTATGTGAAGTAATGCAAATGTAGTAAATATATGCTAACTATAGACACATTATAAATACAAGTTATAGTTCTAAGATCACTCTATAATATAATAAGAGCATAGAGGTGAGATGTATCTGACATGCATATTCCATCTGGAACACTGATTTTAAGTATGGAGATCTTTCTAGCCATGTACTAAATGTAATTCTTTAACCCCTTAAAGGGTTATTTCCATCTCGGCAAACCGCTGCCAAAATGGGAATAACTGCTCTAAAGTCCCAACCACCAGGGTGGAACTTACATAAACAAGTGAGCAGTACTGCTTTGTACTGTTTACTTAGCTTCTCATTTGCACCCTACTGACTAGCTTTAAATTTTATACTGCTTTTTTATGTTGGGAAATTTTTTTGTTGGAGTAAGATGTAGTATTAATTGATACCATTTAATACTATGAGTCCAGGCATTTTATGGGGTTGCCTAATATGTTAATGTTTACTTTTTGTTTATTTATTTTAATTAGTAGCTAAAATAGTGCAGCTATAAGAGAGATATTCCCCATAGTAACCAACCAGCTTTCATTTGAACATTTTTAACTAATATGGAAAGATTTTTTTCCCAAGTACTTCCAAAATATTCTCTGGCTACAAATATATATCATAACTGTATATGTTACAATTTTACTAATCACTTTCACTAATGAATGAATTCATAAGTCATCTATCAGTCTCAAGCTATAAGTAGAAATGTTGTTTTGCCAATGTTTTCCAACAGTTGAGTTTCCTGTTCAAGAGCTATATTTTCCAGAAATAACACAATGAAGGCTGAATTATTTGAATACAGATCCCCATTAAAGCCTACAGTAACTCATTACCAATATATACATATTATATGATTAATTTAGGTCTACAAATTTATATATAAAAACTTTTGAAAATTCCTGGCACCACAACATAAATTGGAGAATATTTTTGCACTATAATGCCTAGAGCGTGATGTCAAATGACAATATTACATTATTTGTAAAAGCAATGAGTTTACCTGATACTTCTGAATAGTAAGAAGCTATCTAAATTGTACATAGGTTTAATATTTAAATTAATATGAAGAGGTCACATTTAGATTTGTACATTTTTCTGTTTTATTATATATCCCTTAGATCCCTTAGATCTATAGATCTCTTATAATATGGCAGCTGGTTGCTTTGTATAACAATGATCAATTCCAGGCAGAAACAATTGCTTAATTATTAAAAAAAAAAAGATATTTTTCATTGTTGGATTTTTTTTTTTTTATTGTGGAACATTCATAGGAATGATTTCTGGACCATTTTGTATATATATAGCATAAAGGCAGCAGGGTATGGACTATGTAATGATAATCCCCTAACCTGGATGAATTGTGCTAAAAAGGATTCTACTCAACATTTTCATTATCAATTTATACAGTACAGTATTTGTATAAGGACTTACCCAAAAGATAACTAAAAGTATTAGTTGTAAGAACGGTCATGAAATTTCAAATGTTCTAAATTCCAAATCCCATTCTTGACCCTCCACAATCCGTGTTCTTCAAGATACAGTGAGGATTAATCAAAATAAATAGGAAATATCTAGGATATCTGATTTTGTGACCCAGAGTTTTAGTTCATGTTGGACATGACCTAGAGGGTAATGTTTTAAATTGACTTTGGCAGTACGCAATATGAATAGGAGGACAAATGAAAGTCGTCATTATATTTCCTTTTTTTCCATTCCTTTGCTGTGTTCTATTTTTAAGTAGTAGAATACTTTAAGCATGAATAATGAACAATGAAATATAGTAAATAGGAAAAATGGAGACCTAAGAGTTAACTCATCAGTAATAATGTCACTATTAGAACAGTAAGAGAGAAATAAATAACATTCTGTGTATGGTGTATTTCTATGTTAAGTACTTGTAGAATTTTGTTTAACTGTAATTTCCCTTATGTTTATACAAATTTATCCATTGTAAAGATATCGTAATTTGTGAAACTGCTAAATCCTGTAATTCAGTAAATCCAATCCAAAGAATACATGTCACAAGAATAACAGATGGTAACTATTCTTACTTAGTATAGGTATTGAAAATAAGGGTAGACGTATAAGTGAACATTGAAATATATTATGGCAACTGACATTTTGTCAAAATCCTGCTTCCGCTTTGCTCATTATTTTCACACTTGAATTTATAGGACGCCCACAGATTCCTTCACTGACTATTCACTTTGATGTGCCATTAAATATTAAACTGCTTTTGCAACTATAAGATAAATGTGTATTATATAAACTATTTGGTAGTTGACTTCAAATTCAAAGATAGTAAAATAGTACACCAAAATAATTGAAATTTTGTTTGTAGTCATCTCTCTCTATACTGTATGAAATACATAAAATGACAGTACAAGTGAACAAATCTCAAGAAATAGTTTCTACTGTAATTTACCAAGAAGTAATATGTACTGTACTTAGGTTTCAGCTAGTTGACTGTGGCAATGTGCTTTTACTTTGTCTATTGGAAATAATTATTGGAACATATTGACATTTTAACATAAAAGGAACTTATGGACTATTTATTTTTTATGCATTTATTTATTAAAACCAGATTGTAAGATAAATTACTTTTTTCTAATTTGTTTTTATTTTCGAATTATAGATTTTTTAAAATCTATTTTGTGTACATGATTATGGAGGCTGCCATCTTGCCTGAGCTTTTCCTCTGCTCTGTTAACAGCATTTAGTAATATGCTATACAGCATAGCCATGACCATTGGCAACAATAATCTGGAACCAACAAATTGAGGTCTATAGGAGAATTTTCTAGGCATGCTAAGTACAGGGAAGGGAAGTATTTCAGCTGTTACATTATTTAATGCCAGAAGTGGATGCAATGATGGTTGCTATGTGATTTGACCTATAGAGCTGTTATCATCTATTGTAATGCTTATAGAAGTATTTTCTTCTATTGTTCTGCTACCTTGTCTTGTCTGTCATGTAAATAAGATGACTACTAGAAAACTAATATAGAATTGGTGTCCAGTCTATCATTAGACTTAGTGGCCGAAGCGAAAACTGCACAATGTAATACTTTTTTAAAATTCAGATAGTGACATGGATGTGACTCTTTAATGCAGGGGATTAGAGTAGGCTGCCTCTTAGGCCAGTTGCACACGACCGTGTGCTTATCAGTGGCCGTGGATAAAAAGCATTTCATCCGATCCGTGTGCTGCCCATGCACCGGCTGTGCTTCAGCGGCCCCATTCATTCAATGAATAGGAGCCATGGAAGCAGGGCCGCAAAATCGTACAGAAATAGGACCTGTTCCATATTTTACAGCCCGGACTGTCGGCCCGCACACAGGACCATGTAATTCATGGTAATGTGTATGGCCCCACAGAAATGAATGGGTCAGTGTGCTAGCCAGGAAAAAACAGGATAGCACAGTGATATTTCACACTGTCGTCTGCAAGGGGCTTTAAGGGGATTCCTCCTCTTCACACCACTGATTATTATTTAGAGCATTCATGTGCTGCCTTTTTTGCTTTTGAAACACATGGTATAACTTGTGACACTGTCTGCCACTCAGGAAGTCTGAAATGGATCATGTGACAAACACTCCATGACTAAACCTGAATAAACCATTGCGTTTTTTGAAATCGCAGCATGTCAATTATGCTTACAGAAAGGCTGGTGGTTTCCAGATAAGTATAATGGAATCAGAAAGTCCGCAGAGGAAAACTCTGTGGACTTTCTGTGAAAACGCTGCAGGAAAAACTGCAATGCATTTCCACTGCAGTTTTTCCTGCATTGATTTTTGGCTGTGGCTCACCAAGTGGGGCCTTAGCCTAAGTAATCAAAGCAAAAGGTGGCTACTTTGAAGAACCTAGAATATAAGACATATTTTCAGTTGTTTCACACTTTTTTGTTAAGTATATAATTCCACATGTGTTAATTCATAGTTTTGATGCCTTCAGTGTGAATCTACAATTTTTATAGTCATGAAAATACAGAAAACTCTTGGAATGAGAAGGTGTGTCCAAACTTTTGGTCTGTACTATAGGTGTACATGTATCTAGAAGAATTGATTCTGTTTTGAAGTTAAATGTTGATTTGATAGAGAGTTCCCTTTTGAACATTCACTTCAATTTGCTAAATGACAAAAATAAACTATTAACGTTTCTATTTTTGAAAGCATTATTTTCTTACTTTGCAGTATTTCCATGCCTTTTGCACAGCACTATATATACTGTATATATATAAAATTTTAAGGTGTATTTGAACATTGGCATAGACTTTTTCAAGCTTTTCAATGCTAAACAACGGACTGGGCGAAAAAGAAAGCATTTTTTTCTTCTATGGTGTCATGGAAGGTATAGCATCACATGAGTCTGCAGCTCTGAGCAGTAACAAGATATGTGATAGTTTGTGACTCTTAGGCTAAGGCCCCACTTGGCGAGCCACAGCCAAAAATTTATTACTATTTTGTGTTGATTAATTTTTGTAATATGTTATTATTATTTGTACATATGTATGCGTAACATGCTATTATGACTTGAATAAATATATACGTAATGATACAAAGGTTATATATCTCACCGAATAGTATGTATTTTAATAATATGTACTTTTTAAATGAAAATTGCCATAAAGTTAGCATTATTATATATCATATTTTATTCAATTTTGCGTGTTATAGTTGCTGTAAATTGGATCTGAAGAAGGGGTTCACTATAATCAGTGCAATAGTCCCCGAAATGCGTTATCCATTTCATCTTTTTATTTCAATAAATATCTACGTTGTGATAAGACCTAATGTCACCTGAGTCTTACATCCATTAAGAGGAGCGTGCTTCCTGGTATTTTTTGAGTCAAAGCACTCTCTAAGACATTTATTCACACTATTTACGACACTGATATATTCAGTTTGCTGTATGCCAGTGGTCGCTGCCCTCTGTTATCTTTATGACATTATAATACAGTCACCACTGTGACCTGTCATATGAAGATCAAAGGAGCGCATCTTTCCTGTTTTTTTTTTTTCACTTCCTTTTGGAAAATACCCATATAAAAATAAAGTATTAACACATCTATCTATCTATCTATCTATCTATCTATCTATCTATCTATCTATCTATCTATCTATTGTATTGCCACCATTGGTATAAACCTTTTCAAGCTTTTCAATGATTGTTGTGACCATCCTTTGGTGAAAGACTTCTAGAAGTGATAAGGCTCCACGGAGCCCTGATCTCAACATCATCAGGTCTGTCTGTGATTACATGAAACAGATGGATATGAGCAAAACTACATCCACTTTAGATCTGTGGTTACTTTTCCTAGATGTTTGGAACAACACTCCTGTCAAGTTCCTTTAAAAACTATGTGCAAGTGCCCCTAGAACAATTGATGATGATGTGTGTATATTGATGATGATGATGATGTGTGTGTGTGTATATATATATATATATATATATATATATATATATATATATATATATAATTTTTACTTTTCTGTCACTTTTTATTAAGTTAATATGTATTTAATTTAAAAATACTGAAATGAAAACTATGTTTATTCTATAACAATAACTACAATATTAGCACAGTCTATTCAATTGGGACACATGCCAAATGCTGTTTCCAATATATTTTATTTGCACTGTATTCAGTAGGTTTTTTCTTGCTTTAAAAGTGCTTGAGCTTTTTTGATTCTTGTGCCTACTGGATGCAAACATGTCAGACATGAACCTGCACAATTCCTGTTTAAAAGCCTTGATTTATTTATTCTGTGTCATAAAGGTGCCACCATCAGAAGCATTTCAGGCCACTGTGGTCCATTTTCATAGCTCATATTGCTAGCTGAACTGTGACTGACAACAAGAGTGACATGAATTACATAAGTATGTGGAAGTTGTTATGGTCACGATGAGAATGCTAACAAGGAATTTCAGCTCTAAATATTTGCTTTGCATGCTATATACGAGTACTCTACACATAAATAATGTACTAAAATGTTGATATGGTTCTTCTTTTACACGTAATAGGAGATGTCTGAGTAATACTTAATCATTTTTGATAGTGGTACTTGAACCTGCAATGACTTTTCTGCAGGTTTTCTGCAGAACAGTAACTTTGCAAGTGATTTCTGAGTACCATTGAATCTGAGCAAATATAATGAACAATAGATTGGATGGTGGACGAGAAATTTTCTTAGATGTTTCAGCTTATAGAGTTCTTACACTGGTTTTCTTACAGAAGACTTAGGTCAAAGGCAGTACAAAATTTCATGTTTGGCACAAAATACTTAAGTAAATTAAACTAGGTATTTACCACTACCAGGTGTATGATAAATATCGGTCATTAAGTAATAGTCATTATCATTGACAAACTGTGCATAAAATTTTGAGTTTAAAGAGGACTATTTACGAGCTCCAGCTCTTTGCATCATTGCTGCTCCTCTGATTTCAGCACAGTTGGAATTTTTTTCTCTAGCCATCATCATTCCCAAGCATTAAGTGTGGTTAGTTTTGGTGCCTCATGTGCTTTTAAGGCTAAGTACTGTCAGGTGGGTGGTGTTAGGTAGGAGCAGACAAGTAATGTGATCTGACACTGTCCACCTCTGATTGGATCTCTGAATCACGCCCCTTGCATGCTTCTGCCTGGCACTGCCCATCTGACAGTACAGTGCCTAAGTAGCATATCAGATACCTGAACTAACTGCATTGATTCCTTGGGAACAGTGAGGGCTAGAGAAAAAACATTTCAACAGCACTGGAATCAGTGGAGCAGCACCTATTAACAGATGCTAAAAAACTAGAGTTGATGGTAAAAGAGAGTCTGTCAGGTCCAAAATGCCTCCCAAAACAATAATTGTGCCATGAAGGGACCTTTAGTAGGAATGAAAACATACCTGTTGTGGTGGTGTTGTTGTGGCCACATAATCTTTTTATGCATATACAATTCAGTCTCTAAGTGCACTGAGGGCAGGGTCTAATTTCCTTGCACTTTTGGCCTGCAGATGCCAAAAGTGTAAAGAAGATTATCATTGTTTCACTTCATCAGTTTACAGTCACAGAGATATGTTTCTGTTCCTATTAAACGCCACTGCAAGGCATTATTATTGGTTTGAGAGGCATTTTGGTCCCGACAGACTCAATTTGTATAATATTAAATTAAGAAATATTCCTCTTAAAATAATTAATTTTTATATTTACTGTATATATTTTAGAGCATTAGAGGTAGGTGATATTATAGATTTATTGGTACTTACCCTTTCTGCTGATTGCGCTGTTCCAAAAAATATTGGAATAAAAGCTAACCAAATGATGCAGGTTGTGTACATTGTAAATCCGATGGGTTTGGCTTCATTGAAGGTTTCTGGTACTCCTCTAGTTTTAATGGCATAAATAGTACATGTAACCATCAGTAAAATACTGTATCCCAGTGAACAGATTAAAGAAAGTTCTGAAATGTCACACTTAAGAACACCTCGGGCATTCTCTGGGTCAGGTGTTCTTTGCTCTCCATAGTCTACTATGATATGGGGAGGATCTACTATAAACCATATGAAAACTCCAAGCAACTGAACAGATATAAGGCTGAAAGTAATGACTAGCTGAGAAGCTGGGCTAATACACTTTGGGGCAGTCACAGATTTCTTTCCTTGCTCAAATATTCGATGAATCCTGTTGGTTTTTGTGAGCAATGCAGCATAGCTGAAGCACATGCCGAGCCCCAAGAATATACGTCTCAGAGAACAAACTACCATATCAGGAGTTCCAATCATTAAAAATGTGATTGCATAACACAAAAAAAATCCCAGTCAGTAACACATAGCTCAGCTCACGCCCAGATGCTCTCACAATGGGCGTATCATTGTATCGTACAAATGTGACAATTACAAATGTTGTTGCCACTATTCCCAAAATGGCTATGAAGACAGGGACAACAGCCCAAGGAGAGTGCCATTCAAGTTTGATAATAGGGATTAGTGTGCAGCCAGTGCGGTTTGTATTTGGTTTTTGATCTAAAGGACATAGTTCACAGGTCAGCTCGTCTGCCTGGTAATGATAGCCTTCACATCTCTCACAATTCCAACAGCAAGGGACTCCTTTTACAGTTTTCTTTCGTTCTCCAGGTTTGCACGGCAGGCTACAAACAGATGCTGGCTGTGTATGTTCTCTGCTTGTCCACTGCATATCTTCCACCTGAAAGAATAAAACATTTATAACTATGGCTTCTGATTCATTCACATTTCTAAACTAAAAATGTAACAAATAAAATCAGTTATTATTATTAAATATTTTACTGATATGTAAATAATATTTTTGGATGTTATTGTAGAAAATAATGGTGACATTATATACAATATTACATACATTAATACATTTATAGCATTATTATTTTTAAAGTGCCATTTTCTGGAAATAAATGTTATTGTTTGTACAATGAAAAGTTATACAATTCTCCAATATACTTTCTGTATCAATTCCTCACAGTTTTCTAGATCTCTTCTTGCTGTCATTCATTGTTTGCTTCCAGTGAATAAAAATCAGCCCATGGTCATTTTGGTGGATAGTAAGCTTACTTTTAGCAACCAGTGACAGGAATTGCTGCCAAGCCAAATAAAATTATGGGATTTAAAAAGGCATAGATGCTCATGACAAGAACATATTTATGCCTTTATAAAAAACATTAGTACGGCCACACATAATAATAATAATATATTTTATTTATATAGCACCAACATATTCCGCAGCACTGTACAATTTGTAGGGTTCAAGTACTAACAAAAAAGATACATAACAAAGAAATAGTCAATTCACACACTGGGACTGAGGGCCCTTCTCGCAAGAGCTTACAATCTATGATACATAGATTATTGGGTGCAATTTTGGGCCCTGATGTACAAGAATGACATAGCTGACCTAGAGAGGGTGCAGAGAAGGAATAACTAGCAATAATAATGTATGGATTGGAATACAATGCAGATACAGATTCCTTACTGTAAGAGCAATGAAGCTATGGAACTTACTGCCGCAGGAAGTGTTGATGGTGAATTCATTGTGCAAATTTCTTGAACAGAAAAATATTATGGACAAGCTAATTCAGGCTTTTATACTGATTTCCAAATTGGGAGTTGGAATGGAATTTTTTGTTCCCCTGACATGCGACAATTGACATCAGCCTCATGGGGTTTTTTGCCTTCCTCTGGATCTACACTGTAGGGTCATAGATTGGCCTTGTTGGACCTGTGTTTTCATCAAACCTCATCTATGTAACTATGTAACTATACGAACACTGTGTTATGGCCATACTACAGAAATAAATTCATTGAAAGCTACAGATAAAGAACACTACAAATGCATTATTTGGTAGGGCACTCTGCCAATGTTACAGTTGAAAAAACAAGGAAGTTTGAGAACACAGTAAATAAAAATGGAAATATCTATTTTGCTATGTGCCCTGCAAGTATTCTATATTGAATAAACACTTGAAAAACAATAAAAATTTTAAATGGTATTCATGTAGGATGTCTCTCTTTAAAAATATCACAAGTTATAGAAACAACGTTTTTGGGATGGGACATCCAGGCATTTATTCTGATATTTGGAGTCAGGAAGGATTTTTTTTCTTCTAAAATGTCACAATTAACATCCGCCTCATGGGGGTAGGGGATTTGCCTTCCTCTGGACTAACAAAGTAGGATTATAGGTCAGACTTGATGGAGCTAGGTCTTTATCCAACCTTATGAGCTATGTTACTATGTTCTCTAGAAACATATGACAGCCTCACTGAGGTGGTGCCAATGGGAATGCATACAGGAATGTTGGCAGATTAGAGGATTGTTCTGCAGTTTAGACAGTAGGTCAACACAGAAGGATTTCATAATACCACAATGTATTAATTATAATTGAGTGTTCATACAGCCCTAGCAACTAATGTCCATAAAATGTTGTAAACTAAAATGAAATAAGATGTTTGGCTAAACTGAATTTTCTCTTTTTAAAAATCTACCATGTTTGCCAAGAAATGTTAAGTTTAATATAACACAATATAATGAGGCTATTTTACTGCATGGAAAATGCATCAACGAACAAGTCATGAGTGATTAATTCACATATCAAATCTATTGGATTTCCAATTTTATGAAATATTAAATGGAATAAGGTTTTTACCATTTATGTAATATTCAAAAACAGCAGTTTCTTATGATGTACCCATTTATTAACAGGAAAGAATTGGAAAATCAATGACACTATGATTATAACTAGCCTGTAATTAAACCTGTAGACACCAGGGCAAAACTATCAAGCAAATTAATAGGTGCTCAGAACTTAAGTCTGTATGCTTGAATAGCTGTTTTTATGGGAGGCATAAATGTGCAATTTATTCCTATTGTATAACAAATATCATACATAAAATGAGTTCTATACAATAAAAACACACTATTTATTTTAGTTATTTAAAGGAAACTTGTAAGCAGATTCATGCCACCCCAACCACAGGCAGCACCAAACACTCACAAGCATCTTCCTTATAAAGAGCTACATTTTACTCTGAAATGCTGCAGTACTTCAGAGAAAATATACTTTTAGGCTAAGGCCCCAAGTTGCAGAATGCAGCTAAAAAAACGCTGCAGAAAAAAAAAGCAGCGGAAATGCATTGGGTTTTTTTCCACAGCAGTTTTCATTGTGTTTTTGTGGAGTTTTTCTGTTTTTCGCTGTTTTTTCCCCCTTTATTAAATCTACAGGGTAAACACAAGCATTTCCGCAGGTAAAACTGACATGCTTTTCGTCCGTGTTTTTTTTTTTTTTTTTACTACAAACTTATAGATGAGATTAGCCAGAATCTCACTTTGCAGGTACTGTAAATGGTAGTGTTTCTTTCTGCTGTGTGGCACCTTAGCTCCTTAAGCTGCCACAGGGAGTAGTATCGGCTAGGGTGGTTGCCCTCCAGCTTCCACCTGGCTGGTTTGAGCAGACTGACTCGTCTCTCCCTATTGGTAAAGATCTGTCAATCAAGTCACTATGTTTCAGAGTAAAACATAGTTCATTGTATTTCATGTATTTCTACTATTTCTAACTGCTAGCATGGACCTGCTGACAGGTTACCGTCAAATGGTCACAGACTTTTCAACAAACTTTGCATAAACCAAAAGTAGAAGCAAATGTAAGAAACTTTGTAGAGCAAGACATGGAGAAGGTCACAGAGGTGTCATGTTACAGCTCATGGTACAAGTCTATGGAGAGGAGAGAAGTCTGTGGAGAGGAGTGTGCAGAAACTGAGCAAGAGGGAAAAGACAATGACACTGAGTAATTTGGAAAGCTTTATATTTGGAAGCTTGCAGTCTCTTCTAAGTGTTTTAGCATGGCGCTATCTTCAGCCTTTAATGATTTTATAATTCCTTTTGTTTTTAAGCTATCACACGTTTTTAAGCTTTTCTACATCTATACAGCATGCAGAGAGGAAATGCAGAAATAATGTTTTGTCTTACATACACGCGTACTCAGGGGCATAGTCATAGATAGTGCAGAGATAGCTACTGGACAGTGGAGCTTCAGGGGGCTCAAATAAAGAAGAAACCAGGATTATAGATAGCACATGGTGAGAAGGCTCCATGATATATTTTGATTTGGGGCCCAGGAGCTTTAACCTTATTGTCAATTATATATTTTACTTAATTTAATCTATAGTTAGGACAATGTAGCTAAGAATGTATACCAGGTCTTGGGAATAACAAGCATTGCAGCAAATGTTTAACTAGGAACAGGAACTATGTTAGTACCTGGACCTAGTAAACAGGAGCATTCATAAGGAGTCTGTCCCTTGCCTTCTGTTGCTCTGCACTCAGCTTGAGTCATGTTTTAATTAAATCAAATGAATATACTGTGTCTGGTATAAAGGATACACTTTCCAACCAAGCATGAAATTGTTAAGAAAAGTGTTACTTTCCCCCTTTGAAAACGGATGATGGCAATGACCATGGTTATGTTGACCATTTCTTTATTCAATCACAATCTTTTTAACCTTGAATATCAGTAAATCATTTAGTACCACCCATTATTGTTAATAAATGCTCAGCTGCCTTTTGACATTTGGAGTGACATATATAAATTGAAATGCTTCTGAATTTTAGAACGAGCAATAAATCTTCTTAACTACACTATGCATTGGGTGTTAAGTTAAGCAGGTTATGTTCTAGAGCTAGCAAACTGATGTATTGAGATATATATATATATATATATATAGAGAGAGAGAGAGAGAGAGAGAGAGAGAGAGAGAGAGAGAGAGAGAGAGAGAGAGAGAGAGAGAGAGAGATATAAATATGAATATACACTGCAGAAACTAGTCTCCCTCAACCAACAAACATATTGGAGACACTCCACAACACTATCCACTTGATATACACAAATAAACCAGGCTGTATAATGTTGAAAAGGGGCCCAGTTGGTGAGGCTACTGGCCTAATGCCACTCCAATGCCAACTGCAGCCCCAAAACAGCTCTGGAAAAAAGTGTCTAGTGATGGAGTGAAACCATCAACTAGTTAAAATAAAAACCCTACCATGGAGTATGATGTCTGCTGTGCTTTACACTGATTGCAGTGTTATCTTCATCCAGTACTTTTTTCCAGAGCTGTTTTGGGGCTGAAGTTGGTGTTGGTGTGGCGTTAGGCCAGTAGCCTCACCACCTGGGTCCCTTTTCAACAGTATACAGCCTGGTTTACTTGTGTATATCAAGTGGATAGCGTCTCCAATATGTTACTTGAGGGAGACTAGTTTCTGCAGTGTATATTAATCATCATTATATTCCTCTGCATGGAATGGAATTGGTCTACATCACTTTACTCCCTCCTTCAGCTTGTGTGGATTTCTTTACTTACTTATTTTGCTATATAGACACATTGTGTGCTTTTTATTGATGGTTTATTAAAGGTTATATTTTAACCATCTTTTTCTGACATATCAAATGGCCTGTCTTACTATTTATTGTTGTTTATTTATATAGCACCATTAATTCCATGGTGCTTTACATATGAGGATTTACATACGGTACACAAGACATACAAAACAGATAATACAAACATTGACCAACTGGCACATTGGAATAGAGGGCCCTGCCTGCAAGGGCTTACAATCTATGAGGGAAGAGGGAGAGAGACAGAAGGTGGGGGTAGAGGCTGTTCAGGTGGTGGTGTGGTGACAGGAGCATTATTGGAGGTTGTAGGCCTTCCTGAATAGGTGAGTCTTCAGGGCCTTCTTGTTTATGTGTCTTGGTAGTGAGTTCCAGAGTATGGGGGATGCACGGGAGAAGTCTTGGAGATGATTGTGTGAAGAGCGGATAAGAGCAGAGCGGAGTAGGAGGTCTTTGGAGGATCGGAGGTTACATGTGGGCAGGTAGCGTGAGATTAGGTCAGTGATGTATGGAGGGGACAGGTTGTGGATGGCTTTGTATGTCAGCGTTAGTAGTTTGAACGCTATTCGCTGGGCGATGGGTAGCCAGTGAAGGGATTGGCAGAGGGGAGCGGCCAATGATGAACGGGGGGAGAGGTGTATTAAGCGAGCAGCACAGTTTAAGGTGGACTGGAGGGGAGTGAGAGTGTTTGCCTGGAGGCCATGGAGAAGAGTGTTACAGTAGTCTAAGCGGGAGATTATGAGGGCATGAACTAGCATCTTTGTAGTTTCGGGGGTGAGGAAGGAGCGGATTCGGTGGATGTTCTTGAGTTGGAGGCAGCAGGAGGTGTTGAGGGTTTGAATGTGCGGCTTGAAGGATAGGTCAGAGGCTAAGGTTATCCCAAGGCAGCAGGCTTGTGAGACTGGGGTGAGAGTGGTTCCATTAATTTTGATAGATGGGTCAGGTAAGGGGGTCGTGCGTGGAGGGGTGAAGATTATGATCTCCGTTTTCTCCATGTTGAGTTTGAGAAAGCGGGAGGAGAGAAAGGAGGCTACGGCTGCTAGACATTCTGGGACTCTGGACAACAGGGAGGTAATGTCTGGTCCAGAGAGAAATATTTGAGTGTCGTCAGCATAGCAATGGTAATGGAAGCCATGGGATTCTATGAGTTGGCCAAGGCCTAGGGTGTAGATGGAGAACAGGAGGGGTCCTAGGACGGATCCTTGGGGGACACCTACAGAAAGATGGCATGGCGGGGAGGTGGTGTGCAAGTGGGAGACGCTGAATGTGCGGTTGGTGAGGTATGAGGAGATTTAGATTTACTATTTAGATTCCTTCTGTGAGATATAGAGATAGATAAAAGATTTTTTTCTCTTGTGAAGTAAAATTGTCTACAATTGTTATTATGGTTTTGTTTTGCCTTCCTTTCTACCAAACAGGTAAATATAAAGCAAATTGAAATTCCGGAGTTTTTGTCTTCAACCTATTCAACCTGTTTTTTTCACTTTTGTTTTCACTATGAAGAGTGTATTTGATGTTGTTCAGTTTTCACCTTAGCATATTTCTTTAAGGCTAAGCTAAAAACTGCTGCAGTCAAAAACGCAGCGGAAACACATTGCAATTTTTTCCTCAGCGTTTTTCACTGCATTTTTGCTGAGCTTTTTTTTGCGATTTTTCTTCCCTTATTAAATCTATAGGGAAAACACAATTGCTTCCACAGGTAAAATTGACATGCTGCGTTTTTGAAAACACAGATTATCTGCAGCGTTCTTTTTCTGCAATGTGTGGATGGGATTAGCTATTGTGGAAAATGCTGCCTTTCCACAATGTGGGACCTCAGTCTAAAGGAGTGCTCCAAGAATCACAATTTTTGGCCTATCCGTAGGATACATCATTAATTGTAGATTGGTGGGTGTGGGCATCCAACACCTGGCCATGCATCGATCAGCAGATATTAATATACAGAGTTGGAAACAGTTGGCTAGTTATTCTTTGCAGGGGTCATGTTGATTTGATTGGGAGCTGAGCTGCACCAGCATAGCAGAAACACAACATTTTGTACAGCGCTGTTTTCAGCTCTGTGCACTGTGCTGCAATCAGCTGTTGGGTGCAGGACCTGGGTGCCTGACCTCTACTGATCTCCAGTTAATAACCTATCCTAAAGACAAGCCATTAATTCCCACTCTTGGAGATACCCACTTCAGCACACAGCAAGCTGGAGAGCGTGGACTGCCAGGCAGAATAACAAGTGCTGTGTCAGCTCTGCGTGCCGCAGATTAGATACTTTCAGACTCCTCCTTTGCTCTGATTGTCCTTGCACCTCTCCACACTATGTAAGTGGACTACTCATCATACTGTAAAGTATCCAATGTGATGGTTTTGTTTTCTCCATCTGGAGGTGGTATGACTGGTATATCCAGCAAGTGACAGTATCACGCACAAATAACTCATACTTCTTCGCTCAAACTAACCAGACTGTGCCTAAAATGAATTCATCCTGTAAAATGTTATTATTGGCCCTTATTACTGGAGGTTTCTTATGTGAACCCTACTGTTACTACTGAGGATCCTCAACTCACTCTGTATGGGCAGTACACAGTGGAGATTCAAACAATAGATGTCTCTCTTGTAGTGGAGGAGCAGGGTTTGCTTCATTTATGAGGGGATCAATGACCCTCACTGTTATAGAGGGAGTGGTCTATGGCTGACATTGCTATGGTAATGGTTTATGGCAGTCACTGTTATGGGGATGATTTGCAGCTCCCATTGTTACTGGGGTGTATGGCTGCCACTCTTATGGGGGGGGTTATGACTGTTATGATTATGAGGCTGTGTTTATAGCCACTACTGTTATGGGGGGTCTATGATTTTCACTGTTAAAGAGCAAATATACAGTATGGTTGTCACTTATGTGGGTTATATAACCTGTGGAACCTTTCACTGTGATTTTGCACTTTAAACTACATTATGTTATTGTGCTGCTGGAGTTTAGGCTACAAGATGTGTAGCTGTCTATATGCTAAAACAAGGAAGGCTATTGATGGATAGCCACCCTGAGTGGGCACGGGAAACAAGACTCTCAGGCTTTCTTTGTTAGTTCTTCGACATCTTTTCTTATAACTCTACATTGTGCTGTTCGTCTGTTATTCCTTTCGAGAAATGAATGAATAAATTGACAACTGGGTGATACCATTCACTTCTTCAAAGTGGATGTCGTAACAATATCGGATACTGGTAATGTTAATCGGACAATATCAGACTGTGTGGGATATACACACAACTAGTAATTTAATCTTAAATTTCTAGTAGGAATAACAGAGGAATGGCATAATGCTACATTATAACAAAAGATGTTTACAGAACGGTGTGTTGTGGATAATGCAATTATTCACTAAAACAGACATGTCTGAAAAGCTGACAGATCCATACAATACAAATTATCATCTTAAACTTTACTTATTTGTATCATGAACGCTAACTAACCATTTTATAGTAGCACATAGTACATATATAGTATTACTCTATAATCTTTCTGCAAAAAAAGTTTTAATTTGGTGCCAATTTCAATAATCAGGTTTCAAATGCCATGCCTGTAAGAAGCTGAACTCATAACTCTAATTAGTAATTAAACTAGTTGATTGATTGATCCATGGAATTAATATGACTACCGTTTATGGGGTCAGGAAGAAATCTCTTTCCCTCTATGAGGTTAAATTGGTTGCAGTCTTGATTGGGTTATTATTAAGCCTTCCCAGGCTGTGAAAGATTTGACATTTAAAAACATTAAATTAGATGGATTTGTACATTTTATCATCTTTGCTGACTATCTAATTATATAATGCCTAACTACACATTATGTTAAGGAATGCTTGAAATGTACGTATTACAGTGCTACAGTGCACAACTCCATGATTGGCTTAAGGGCAATTACTGTGTAAGCTATGGATGGAGTATTAAACCTATCAATACTCTTCTCATATGCATTGCTCCAATATCCTGAACCCCTACCTACTGTAAATACAGTAACCCTTTAATTTCAAGAAATAGCAGATATACATATACGTGTTGCAGAAACTTCTAAATTCAGATGTATAAAATAGATGTTAAGTTCCAGAAATGTCTGCAACAAATTAGTCACAAGCTACACTAATAGGAAGGGAATCCTAAAGACTATACTCCAACTGACTGAATGCAGAGTTAAGTAGAATAGTGAATCTATAATCAAGTTCAATCATAAATTTTAGTATCTGTGGTCTCTTTTATATCAAAGTTTATTATTTATATATTATTATTATTATTTATATTAGCTTTGTAAGTTGTTTAACCTTCGATCAGAGTCATTAAGGAAAGTCTGTCACCAGGGTGAAGCACATTAAGTAGGCAACAGTTAGATAGGTCAGGATCACCTGAATGTAATGCCTTTCTCCCCATGAAAATTTTTAAAGATATTCATTTATTTCACAAAATGCAAATGAGCAGTGTAGAGCACTAAGGGCAGGTTCTTTGCTGATGAGTTAATAAAAACAATACATATTTGGTATTTCCACATCCTCAACAGCCCGTACAATAAAACTTAAACATTATTTAACCTACTCTGTGAATGTCATGGAAAAAAAAAACGTGACAAAAAAATGTCGGAAGTAATGATTTTTAACCATCTCGCCTCACAAAATATGGTATAAAAATAGTACCAATAAAAAGAACAGCTCATCCCACAAAAAAATAAGCCCTATCAACAAAAAATAAAAATGTATCAGGTGTAAAGGCACGCTAGTTATAGGGTTATTCATGACTTTTTAGGAGATAACAGTGTTGTTTAGGGCTGTTTATTCCTCTCTTTTCCCCTATTGTGTGGTGCTATGTTTTTTTTTATTTGGTGATGTAGCAAGCAGATCCCCTAGGGAGGCTTTCCTTGCTCTACAACACCTAGGACTGAACGTCCAAAGGTGGCAGCCTCTGAACTCCGGACATCTAGTCGGTAGTGTTTGAGAGAACCAAGCAGCAGCTGCACAAATCTGATCCAGAGGCAATGAACGACTCTCGGCCCAGAAAGTCGATACAGCTCTAGTTGAAAGAACTGTGATGAATTCGGGGGTATTAACCCCTGAGAGCAAAAAGCAGTTTTAATTGCTTCCTTGATAAGGAAGGTTTGGAAGCTTTGAGACCTTTGTCTCTAACATATACATTAACCAGAAGATTCTGGAGACATCTTACTACGTTCAGAGTATGAAGCCTTTCCTCCTCAGATAATGATGAAGTTGGGATAAAAACTGGTAATGAAATCACCTGGTTGATATTGGCCCGGGAGGGCACCTTAGGGTTGAACCCAGCAAGAAATCTGATTTGAACCTTATCTGAAAAGAATAAAATATATGGCTCTTCAGAGGAAAGGGCCTGCAAGTCCCCAACTCTCTTTGCTGAAGTGACGGCTAGCAAAAAATGGTTTTATAAGCCAGGAACTTAAGATCCACGTCCTCCCATGGCTCAAAAGGCGGACCACAGAGACCTGAGAGAACTGTGGCTAGATCCCACTGTGGAACAGGGGCTAACATCACTGGCATAAGTATCATAGCACCCTTAAGAAATCTAGAAATTAAGGGATTCTGAGACAGTCATCTGCCTATACCTGTACCTTAAGTGTGGCAGGGGAAAGGCCCTTATCCAAGCCATCCTGAAGAAAGTTTAGAATAACTCCAATAGAGGGATTCAAATTATCAGCTTCCCGACTGGAGCACCACTCCTTGAAGACATTACCTATTCTTAGGTAGTTTTTATTGGTGGATTCTGCTCTGGCACAGGAGAGGGTCTTCAGGACAGTTTCTGGCAGTCCTCTAGATCTCTATAGGGACTGGCCAACCTGCAGGCTGTCAGGTTGAATCTCCTCAGATCCTGGCATTTCTGAGATCCCTGAGAAACCAGGATCTGGAGTAGGGGAAGCCTCCAATAGATCCATCGACTCATCAGCATGAGTTGGGAAAACCGAGCTCTTTTTGGCCAGAATGGTAGAATGGCTATCACAGAGGCCTGGTCCTGTCTGACTTTCAACAATACCCTTGGTATCATGTAAAGTGGAGGAAAGATGTATGCCAGCCTCAACCTCCAAGGGATGGACAGGGCATCCACTTTCAAGGGATAGTCCTCCTGAACGTCTCTACCTTGGCATTGAGTCTGGTCGCCATCAGGTCTACTTCTGGAAGACCCCACATCAGTGTGATCTGGTGGAAGAGCTCTTGATTGAGAGACCATTTCCTGATACGGTAAGACCCCGACTCAACTAATCCACTACTATGTTCAGGGAGCCCTTGATGTGAACTGCGGATAAATGGGTCAGATTTTTCTCTGCCCAGGTGAAAGTCGGATCTGCCTCTCTGAGGAAGGGTAACGATCTGGTGCCTCCCTGTTTTGTTTAGATACATTACGGTCATCATATTGTCGGACGGAACTTTGACCGCTCTTCCTCTGAGAAGAGGAGAGAAATGGGAGAAGTGCCAGATAAACTGCTCTGAGTTTCCTCCAATTGGATGATACCATCCTTTCTAGCCTGCTCCAGACTCCTTGTACGGTTTTCTTGTACAGATGGACTCCCTATCCTGAAAGGGATGCATTGGTGGTCAACAGGGTCCAATGAGGTTGGACCATGGACATCCCATCTCTCAGGTGTATCCACCACTTGAGGGAAAGATGGATACTGAGAGAAAGTCTGATCCTCTTGTTGAGACCTTGAGGGCCACGATTCCAGAGATTTAGGACTTCCATCTGGAGAGGACACATATGCCATAAAGCCCAAGTGACTGCAATGGCTGAGGTTGACATGAGGCCCAGGACTCTCATAGCTGTCCTGATGGACACCAGGCATTTTTTAAAAAGATACTGGACCACTCTGATTATCTTTTCTTTCCTTGCTGGTGGTAAGGAAATTTCCATGTGGTCTGAGTACAGGTCAAATTCCAAGAACTTCTTTCGAGTTGAGGGAATCAGCTCTGACTTCTCCCAATTTATTAACCAGCCTAGGTGCTGGAGAAAGGACACAACTATGTGCAGATGCTGGAGCAGGCTGGTTTCTGACTGGGCCTTTATTAGCCAGTCGTCCAGATATGACACTATGAACAGACCTTGAAGTCTGAGTGCGGCTGCTACTGGAGCCACCACCTTAGTGATGGTGTGGGGAGCTGAGGAGATACCAAATGGCAGAGCCGCAAACTGGAAATGCCTCCTGTGGTCGGCAATTGAAACAGCGATTCTCAGATACCTTGTGTGAGGAGGATACACTGGAATATGCAGATAGGCATCTTTAGGTCTGGGGTCACAAGGACTTCACCTTACTGAAGGAAGGATGTAACCGACTTCACGGTCTTCATTCAGAAATGCTTCTTATTTATGAAGTGATTCAGGTATCTCAGATCTATAATCATCCTCCAGTCGCCGGATGGTTTTGGTACCAGGAAGACTGGGGAGTAGACACTGCAACCTTTTTCTGAGGTAGGAACCTTCTCCAAGGCTCCCTTGTCCAGATAATCCCGAATGGACTTTCCCAGTATAACCTGCCTAGATGCAGGAAGAAGACGGGTTAAGATGAACCGGTCTTGAGGCGGAAATAGAAAATCGAGCACATAAACTCACTGTATTATGTGTAAGACCAAGAGTCTTGGATCCTTCTGCCAAACGGTGAAAAAACAGGAGTGTTTGCCACCACAGGAGAAGAGAAGCTGGCGTCAAAAAACAGGCTTCTTCTTTTCCCCCTCTTTGGGTAACTTACGACCAGACACCAGGACTGGTATCTAGTACGCCTCTGGTCTTGAGGTCTAGACAGAGGCGACAGCTGATAACTCCTGCCCCGACCGGCAGGGAGCACAGATTGTATTTGGAGGCATTATCAGCTCTCCGGGGCTTCAACCAGAAAGGTCTTCTTGCTGCTGTGGAGAGGGCCAAAGATTTTGTGGTTAGCCTAAGCTGATGTAAGGAGGCTTCTGTTAAATCTGCTGCCAGGAAGACCAACCCCATAAAAGATAATAAGTCGCCTCTGAAGACTCCGGAGTCAATATCTCTCTCCAGTTGGGCCAAATCAGCCGTAGCTTATTTGCAACCTCATTAGAGGAGATGGCCACGGAGGCTTGAACAGAAGCCAAAGAATAGACCCTCTGAGCTTGTACTCCATATGCCTATACATAGGGTCCCTTGACTGGATGGACTTCAGCAGCCAATTCATCTTCTCCAAGGGAAAGAACGGTCTGCTGGAAATGGCCGAGGCCTCGTCCTCGGATGAATGTGTCTCATCAAGTACCTAGAAATCCTCCTCTGATGGTACTGAGCGCGTATTCTTCTTAGTACGGGATCTCTTGGAAATTTGGGAGATGGAATCCCGAATTTCTAACGAGGAATCCTCCCTGTATTCTTTGACCCAACCATAACATTACGTATGGATGGTTCTTCAACTGGGGGTCTGCAGCAGTGGCAACAACGAATGAAGTCATGCCCATCGGGCAGAGGGATGTTACACTCAATGCAAGCTAGGTGTTTTCACCCTGGACGTTCCCTTTCTCATAGAGTTGCTGCCACCAGAGACAGAGGAGGACATCTGAAACAAAGAAAAAAAGTCAAAATAGACTGTTTGACATAATCACAGAAAATAAATGTAGAGGTACCTTTGGAGATGCTAAACAGCTAAGACTCGGAGAGTCTTTATATAGGAGAAAGGAGGAAGTAAGCAGAGTGCTCCTGCAAAATCCTCCCCCCCCCAAGCAGAATTGAGAAGGCTAACTTTTATAAAAAGGCCAATACTTGTAGGGGTGCGGGGGTCCTCTCCGGAGCAAAAAAGAGCACTGGTAGCAAATTCGCTGCTACCGGAAGTAGGCCGCAAAATCTCAACAGGGAAAGCCGTCCCCAGGAAACCGGACCCTATAACAAAGTTTACGGAGGTGAAAGTGCGCAACATCACTTCTGTTGCTGCAGAGAAGGCAGATGGAGAGAAGGCTCCGACATAACTCCACAACAACTTCTTCCTTGTGAATATATCCCCACCAAGAAGGGGGGGAGAAAGAGGAAGAAAAAAATAACCCCCCCCCCCCCCGTGAATACAATTTAGGGGGAAGATAAAAACATCAGGGAGGATAAGAGAGACCTCCCTCCACCTGTCCCACCACACAGGACAGGAAAAAACACAGGGGGTGGAGGTCTCTCTCACCCTCTTATAGGCCAGTATAGTCACGCATTAATTATGCTAATTAAAAAGTTCTGCCTGTCCTGCCAGCACACAGGGGCACAAATACCCCATATTGTGCTGCTGTAGGATGTAAGGGAAAAGATGATGCCAATATAAAGCAAAGATATGGTAGATAATATTCATTAATGTATTTGGGTGGTATGACTGTCTGAAAAGAAGAGCATTTTACTTATTGAAAATAGCAAATTTTTGGAAATTTCCATTAGATATTTTTTTTATAACTAGATGCAAAACATATTGATCAATGCTTACCACTAACTTGAAGGTCTAATGTGAAAAAAAAACAGTCTCAAAATCACTTTGGTCTCAAAGTTATTGCCACATAAAGTGACACATGTCGGATATGAAAAATGAGGCTGTTTCCTTAAGATACTTTTAGGCTGTGTCCTTAAGGGGGTAATATGCTTCACCTTGGTAACAGACTACCTTTAAAATTATCAAAATATTTCTGACATAAAATATAGAGTATATACATTCACAGTTGTGAGCCATATTTTGATGTAATCATAAGATTTGGTAGCAGGTGATTAAGACACATACATGCTATGTTGCCTGGTCCCTGGGCAGTCCACATATAATGTACAATATATACAGTACAGACCAAAAGTTTGGACACACCTTCTCATTCCAAGAGTTTTCTGTATTTTCATGACTATAAAAATTGTAGATTCACACTGAAGGCATCAAAACTATGAATTAACACATGTGGAATTATATACTTAACAAAAAAGTGTGAAACAACTGAAAATATGTCTTATATTCTAGTTTCTTCAAAGTAGCCACCTTTTGCTTTGATTACTGCTTTGCACACTCTTGGCATTCTCTTGATGAGCTTCAAGAGGTAGTCACCTGAAATGGTCTTCCAACAGTCTTGAAGGAGTTCCCAGAGATGCTTAGCACTTGTTGGCCCTTTTGCCTTCACTCTGCAGTCCAGCTCACCCCAAACCATCTCGATTGGGTTCAGGTCTGGTGACTGTGGAGGCCAGGTCATCTGGCGTAGCACCCCATCACTCTCCTTCTTGGTCAAATAGCCCTTACACAGTCTGGAGGTGTGTTTGGGGTCATTGTCCTGTTGAAAAATAAAATGATGGTCCAACTAAACGCAAACCGGATGGAATAGCATGCCGCTGCAAGATGCAGTGGTAACCATGCTGGTTCAGTATTCCTTCAATTTTGAATAAATCCCCAACAGTGTCACCAGCAAAGCACCCCCACACCATCACACCTCCTCCTCCATGCTTCACGGTGGGAACCAGGCATGTAGAGTCCATTCGTTCACCTTTTCTGCGTCGCACAAAGACACTGTGGTTGGAACCAAAGATCTCAAATTTGAACTCATCAGACCAAAGCACAGATTTCCAAAGGTCTAATGTCTATTCCTTGTGTTCTTTAGCCCAAACAAGTCTCTTCGGCTTGTTGCCTGTCCTTAGCAGTGGTTTCCTTGCAGCTATTTTACCATGAAGGCCTGCTGCACACAGTCTCCTCTTAACAGTTGTTGTAGAGATGTGTCTGCTGCTAGAACTCTGTGTGGCATTGACCTGGTCTCTAATCTGAGCTGCTGTTAACCTGCGATTTCTGAGGCTGGTGACTCGGATGAACTTATCCTCCGCAGCAGAGGTGACTCTTGGTCTTTCTTTCCTGGGGCGGTCCTCATGTGAGCCAGTTTCTTTGTAGCTCTTGATGGTTTTGGCCACTGCACTTGGGGACAATTTCAAAGTTTTCCCAATTTTTCGGACTGACTGACCTTCATTTCTTAAAGTAATGATGGCCACTCGTTTTTCTTTACTTAGCTGCTCTTTTCTTGCCATAATACACATTCTAACACTCCATTCAGTAGGACTATCAGCTGTGTATCCACCTGACTTCTTAACAACACAACTGATGGTCCCAACACCATTTATAAGGCAAGAAATCCCACTTACTAAACCTGACAGAGCACACCTGTGAAGTGAAAACCATTTCAGGTGACTACCTCTTGAAGCTCATCAAGAGAATGCCAAGAGTGTGCAAAGCAGTAATCAAAGCAAAAGGTGGCTACTTTGAAGAACCTAGAATATAAGACATATTTTCAGTTGTGTCACACTTTTTTGTTAAGTATATAATTCCACATGTGTTAATTCATAGTTTTGATGCCTTCAGTGTGAATCTACAATTTTTATAGTCATGAAAATACAGAAAACTCTTGGAATGAGAAGGTGTGTCCAAACTTTTGGTCTGTACTGTACATAATTAATTATTCTAGATTCTAAATGGATTACTCATAAAAAATGTCTTCACAACCATTTTCTTATCTTCTGAAAGCTTCTAAAGTGATATAAGAAGCAGCATTAAAATAGTATTAATCATATCTTTTTGTTTGGTGTTTGGTCTACAGCTCTTAAACAGGCCCATACATTTCCATGGCAACAGACTTCATTGTATAGTCTAATACTGCAATCATTTTGACCTGAATCTCTCCCCTTTCTTCATCTTACCCTATTAAATCCTATCTGCAGCATCTCACTCTACATACTATATAAACTAATAGGGGTCTTTGCAAATAAATACAAATAACTGCTATACTATGCAGCAGGGATAGAAGAAAATGCAAATGAATATTCTTACAAAGAACAGATATGTAAGTAAAGGAAGTAATGGCTATTTAGGAAAAAGTAAGAACTAAAGAGAAAAAAAAACAAATACACTGGAAATTAAATTGGACAGCTCCTGAAATAATTTTCCTGCATATAAAGCAAAGTGAATAATTGCACTTTGCCTGCAGTTTTGTAGGTACGAACATTAATACTGTATGTACTAGTAAAAGTAAATGTTCATAAAGCCATAAACTTCTTAAATCAAGGAGAAAAAAATGCTGCTCTCTTATTTATAAGGTCAATAATCTTAACACATTATTAAAAAAACATTCAGGTATACATCCTAGAATTTTGTGAAGAATCTGGAAGTCGAATATCAAAAGAAATGTTAAAAGCAGACAGGTTCTTTTATTGTGGCTGAATTCTGTCTGGAAAGGCTATAGTTTAAACAATCCTCAATAACTCCAATTCTGACACAATGTGAAAGGGGACATAACTTCTACAGAGAGTAATCGCTTCCATATGACATGGGAAGAATATTTCTTTATGCTTTCCAGGAACATGTACCACTCTATTAATAACTACAGTATATTTTTCATCTAATCTTTAGGTCTTGCAAGTTAGTAAATGGCTACTATATGGTATGGAAAGCTTGAGTTGTATTAGTACTGTCAAGTTAATAACTGTCAAGTTTTTACTGACAATTTGAGCAATTCACAGAAGTGACGAGAACCAAAAGGTTTAAAACATTACATTATTTTGCTTGTAAACCAGTCTGTTATTAATAAAATATATTGGACTGTTAATGTGTGCCCTTTCTTATATGTCACTGCTAGTGGAAAGTAAGAACACCTTTTACACATGAGTAATAATGAAAATGATAGAAAAGGGATTTACTTTTAAAAATAAGAGATTGAAGACAAAGATGATAATAAAATTCCTTTCAAGCCTCAAAATTCCTTTGTGGGTGAAATTTATCTCATCTCCTACATAGGTGTGATTTGCCTTTTAGGTCCAGGATCAAATTCATGTGACATCCCATTTGTATGTCAACATCATAATTGGCCGTGTGACTGCCATTTTTTAACAGGTGTATTAAAATTTGTTCATGTGAATGGAGGCTATTCACATCACTGATATTTTGACAGTCCATTGTAATGGACCGTCAAAATGTATATATACTGTATATATGTTCTATCTTTACATGTTTTCACAGATCCCTCCATACACTGAAATGTATGAGGGATCTGTAAAAACTGGCGCCCCTCGGGAGCAAAACAGCCTTGAAAAATGTACATTTTTTCCATTCATTTTGCACAGCTTTCGTATGAATGTAGCTTAAGCTGCAACATCAATACCAAAGGGCAGAATGTGGGAAGTAGCATGAAAAATATACATATTATAAGTGAAAAGGTTCATACGAAATGGACCCAATAGGATTGCACATGTACTGTAGACTCTAGTGGTCCTTATCACTACATGGTATTTTGATTCCCAAGAGTTAGGCCTTAGTCACACATTGATTTCAGTGTGTCTATCTTTGGCCGTTTTCACAGACACACAGACCAAACTTAAACCAATGGATCTGTTTTTAAATTATGTAAGACGGATTGACATCTGTTTTGCATCTGTTAAGAACAGATTACTGGTTTGGGTCAAAAAGGAAAGATTAATGAAATTCTTTTTTTTTTTTCAAAGACAGTTAAAAACTGATGCAAAATGGATGACACTTGGCCATTGAAAATGGAAAGGAGTGGATGCCAAATGGATGTAGAATGGCCGTTAAAAACGAAAATGTATATATCTATTTAGCAGCCATTAGATCTGTTGAAAATGTTGCTGTCTCAGCCTAAGGCTTTAGATACCATATTTTATAAGGAATGCTTCTAGGGTATATTAGTGTACCATAAATCCATGATACAGCATGCCTTACAGAATTTCACCATAATCCATATAAAATCTTACAGGCAGGGAGATACAGTTTCATACAATTCTATGTGTATTGTATTATGGATCAGTACCAAACAAATCAGTAATATACAGTAATATCAGTAATGTCCAAAAGCAGCAGTGGAGTTACAAACTCCATATGTTTCTTAATGATGTGGATAGTTAATATTAGTAAAAAAAATTTTTTGATAGTTTGTGCCATACACATTAGGAAATTATGGTAATTACAGTCAATTTGATAAAGATATTTCGCTAAAGCAATATGTGGTTATATGTATAATATTCAAAGAAGTTACTAAATTTATCCCTTACATCTTACAGAGGTTAACTCATCATATCTCCTTAAATAGGATTAAAGGAAGCATTTTTAATGTCCGTGTCAAATACTGTATACAGTATTCAAGATTATGAAAACTCTGCATATATATTAATAGATCTACAGTATTTGCAGTTGCAGTGAAATATCACCCATTTCATAATTCTAAGTCTATTTTCATAGGTGTATTTGGGGATACTTAAATAATGAAAACTATAAAAAATTGATGGCGCACATAAAATAGCTTGGATCTTAAAATAAAATTAGCCGTACTAGGGCTTATTCACACAACAGTGAAAAACAGACTGTTTTACATGTCTCTCTGAAAAGCTCACATGTTCTATCTTTGTCTGTTTTGACAGCAACACAGCACCCATTGAGGTCATTGAAGCCTGTCAAAATTGTCTTGCATTCAAGTGATGCCCATCAAAAATGGATCCGTGGGCTGGGTAATAAAAAGACCATTGAAAGAAGACCCTCTCCATCCCAGCCTATAATCTGCTGTATCTGAGCCACAAGGAAATATACCCATGAGACAGGAGCAGCCAGGCCACCTCCAGCATTCCGTCTTTGAAGTGTCTGTAGTCTGAGGCAGAATGATTGTCCCCACCAGATCAATTTCCTAAAAAGACCATTGACATTTTAGAAGAAGCAGAGAGGGATCCATACTAGAGAATAATGGTATAAGTATAATAGTTGGGGCATCCATATAATTTTGATGAAGTTCACTCTGTCTAAGAAAGAAATGGATAAATTGAACCACCTCTTCAGCTTAGTATGAAATTAAGTGAGAATAGGGACAAGATTGAGTTTTTCAAAGTCTCGTGGGGAGAAAGATATGGTGCTGTAAAAAATTATTTGCCACTTTACCTTACCTTTCTTTTATGTTTGCACATTTGGTCACACTTAGATGTTTCAGATTATCAAAGTAATTTGAAGATCAAAGATAACCTGAGTAAATATAAAAATCAGTTTTTAAATGATGATTTAATTTATTAAGGGAAAAAAGCTATCCCATCCCTGGCATTATGTGAAAAAAAGAGTGGCCGGCCTACCAAAATTACTCTTAAGGGTGCAATGATGACTCATCCAGCAGGTCACAAAAGAGCCCAGTACAACATCTAAAGCACTGCCTCCATTAAGGTCAGTGTTCGTAATTCATCAATAAGAAAGATCCTGGGCTAAAATGGTATTCATGGGAGAGTTCCAAGTTGATAACCACTGCAGATCAAAAAGAACACAAAGTCTCACATTTGCCAAAAAACATCTTCAGGTCTTGTGGACTGACGAGACAAAAGTAGAATTTTTTGGAAGGTGTGCGTCCCGTTACATCTGGCATAAAAGTAACACAGCATTTCAGAAATGGTCTTGGGCAGCTTTGCTGCTTCAGGGCCTGGACAACTTGCTGTAATTGATGGAACCATGAATTCTGCTCTTTACCAGAAAATCCTGAGAAAGGAGAATGTTCGGCCATCAGTTTGTGACTTTGAGCTAAAGTGTACTTGGCTTCTACAGCAGGACAATGATCTGAACCACACTAGCAAGTCCACCTCTGAATGGCTTATGAAAAACAAAATGAAGGTTTTGGAGTGGCCTAGTTAAGGCTTAAATCAGATTGAGATGCTGTGGAATGACCTTAAACAGGCAGTTCAAAGACCATCCAATGTGGCTAAATTAAAACAATTCTACAAAGAAGATTGAGCCAAAATTTCCTCACAAAATTTCACAACCAATTATTAGGTTTAGGGGACACTTTTTATTATTATTATTTCTTAATAAATGAAATCATCATTGAAAAACTGCATTTTGTATTCACTTAGGTTATCTGATTCACTTAGGTTAGGTCTGATACTGAAATTTGTTTGATAATCTGAAAAATGTAAGTATGACAAAAAAAAAAAAAACTAAAAATAAATCTGTAAGAAGGCAAATATTTTTTCACAGCACTGTATATTGATCCCCAGATATTCAAACTGTCTCAGACCTATGCCAACTGATGACAAGGCCTGTATGTTCTGCAAATATTTAAATTTTCTGCAAAGTCACGGACAGAACCCAAAGGCATCCGCTAACAACAACAAAGCATCACCAGCATACAATGCCACTCTCTCCTCTAGTCTAATCTTGTGATATCAGTATGCTGCCTAATAATCCCCACCGTAAGTATTAAGGCAAAAAGCAGGGGAGACAGGGGACACCCCTACTGTGTGCCCATACCTAAAGCAAAAGTCTGAAAGGCACCCATTATTGCCGAGTCTAGTAAAGAAGGCGTACCCATGATATAAAATACATACGCAGGTTAAACTTTTCTAAGACAGACCAAAGTTGTTCCCATTCAATGCTATAAAAACTCTTAAGCAGAGTGTAATAAGCAACTAACCCTATCTACCTTAACCTCCGTTTTACATTCATGATTGTCTCTGTAACCATTTAACACTGTACTTTTGTATACTAAAAGTCTAAAACTTTAATAGGTTTGCCTTATTACCCAATAGAAGCTAAACATCTGTGGATCATGTTATCTATGTACTTCTAGAGCAGGAATCAGAACCCGCAGGAAGGAGAGGCAGCAGTAGCAAGCTTTAACTCCAATTTGAATGATCAGACACAAAACAAGCGAGCCATTAAATTATTTGAGGAGATGTCCTGACATTAGCACTGGCGTCAGGTCAGGGAGCAAGTAAACCAATTAATAAATCCTGAAATCAGTGGTAGTGTCTGATGTTCTTGATGGAGTTAACCCTTGCTTATGTTAACCCTGTCTGCTTTCCCCCAGCCCAATCTCTGATAGTGTGACCTCCACCTCCAATTTGCATACAGCTCCTGCACACTGGGCATGAGGTATGGGGCCTGGAGTTTATATATTGGTATGGACGGGTGTTCTCCCTAGTGGCTACACAAGTTTTCTGCTTTTCTCTTCATTCTTTACACAGGACTGCAGTTTACAGGCCTGTGTAAAGTATGCAGACAGACGTAACAGTCTTGAGTAAAGTATGGAGGGACAGGCAGTAGTTCCATGTAAGGAAAGAAAGGGGTCTTAAAGAGGACCTTTCACGTCCTCATGTATATGCTGTTTTACATACCGCTAGAAAACCGACAGCGTGCTGAATTCAGCACACTGCCGGCTTTCCAGGTATATGCCCCGGGGCTGGAGATATCGGCGGTCTTAGTTTCACGGTTCACCATCAGAAGGGCCTTCCTGACAGTCTAGCTGTGCTGTGAGGAATACCCTCCCTGATATTTTGAACAGGACTGCACAGCCAGGAGTCTAGACTCCCTTCTATCCTCACAAACGACTGCTGCAGCCTACACTTCTTCATTCCACACACAGCACAGCTGCATCCTCTTCATTCCATACACATGTATTGGATAAAGAGGGTACAATTGTCTTCTGTAATGTATGGAGGAGTGCAGTACATCATAAGGATACACAACATTTTACCAAACAAAACAGGCACAAAAATAGATGCTCTTAACAGAGTATCCAGTGAACATATGAACTCAGCATTAGGCCTGGTTAACACAGCTGTACAGTAAATACTGACATATTGTAGGCTATGTATTACAGCCATAAGTCTCATTAGATAACGTTCATTTAGGGTGCGAGAACTGTGGCATCCCCGAGCTGGCTATGGCTGGGCTGAGGGTGATCTCTGTGCATTGTATTATTTCCTGTTGCTTCATAGCCTGTGTGACATAGCAGGGGGTCCTGAGTCTCACACAACACCGCGCCACCTAGTGAGCCTCACACATGCATTACACCTCCCATAGGATTGAATAGTAACCAAATGTCCAATGGGAGGACATCGCCTGGGAAAAGGGGAGGAGTCAGCTGATCACTGGGTCCCCATGGTAACACCCCTGCAGGAAGGTCCTGCGTGTGAGGAGTTAGAAGTGTGGAGTGTTAGGAGGAGGAGGTAAGGAGAGAAGTGTGATGTCCTGTAAAGAAAGCAGTGAGTTTAGTGCAGGAATCTCAAGTCCTAGACAGGCCCAGGAAGGTTGGAGAGCTGACATACTCCAGCTATTCAGAAGATCCTGTCCCCTGTCTGCCTAGCCATCGCCCTGAAGGAAGTCAAGCATCATTATCTTGTCAGCATGAGACTGTGGAGAGAACATTCTGGAACACGTGCTCCATAGCCAGTATCACAGGATCCAGGGGCCAAGGCCAGACCTATGGAATATCCTGCCACCCTGACTATTGCACCCCGAAACTCTGAGCTATCAGGACCACATAACGTGAGTGGGGAATATTATGTACTAGTATCATGGTGGGCATCCTCCTATGAGCCAAATAGGAGCCCAGACGCACCTTAGGGCTGTAACACTGAAGTATAAGGGGCTAGGAACACCTTTCACTAAGTCTACCCTGCACCTCAGGACTTTGCTGTGTCACCAGGCGTACCCCGTTGTTTTGTATTGAAGAAACTGTTTAAGCATTTGTGCCTCCACACCCATGGAAGTAAAAGTTCAACTTTACAACCGTTTCTGTGTCTGACTCTGCACCGACAACATCAGGGCGCCCCAAACACCACCAGTCGGCACAGTATAGGGGAAGCGCCCCGGGGGAACAATCACCACCAACATTTGTGCAGCCCCCTCATCACCGGTACCAGTGGTGGTAACGTGGGACAGCACCAGCGCTGCGCCCTCGTGCCCAGAGACCGTGACAAGTCTGCGCTGTTTGCACCCCCGCAATCCCAACTGCAGCGTTACCTTCCATCTGGTCACCGCAAGAAAAACTGGCGTCACGAACAGGATACGGGTGTGTGCCATTTTGAGAAAGTCGCCACGAAAAGTGCGCCAAATTGTCTCCAGAGCATCGGTCTTTATTGTGGACTTTGCTAAGATCAAGTTTATTCCCTGAGAGTGCTTGCCACAAAGAGGGGGAGCCCTATACCCCTGAAGCAAGCCCTAAAGACTGTCCTCTCAGTGTGTTACAGCCCTGGAAGAGTTAAAACGCCCAGGACTTGTTTGCTGCGCCACATCGCTGTGTAAGAACGCCCACAAAGGGTTAACTGTGCCTTGCAAAAGTGCGGGAGATTTTTAGCACTGCCCATGAGGCCAGGAGACCCATCTGCCGCCATCTTAGGAGAGCCCAGAATGCTGAGCGCAATGCTCCAGCGCACCCATACAAGAAAGTGAAAGGCGAACGTGCCAGCGCCATTTCTGACTCTCCGGTGCCGCATCACCGTCCCTGCTGTGCACCGCTGATCTCTGGTCCACGCTGCAGTTGCTGTCAGTGAGTACTGTGCCTCCCTGTCCTTGTCTTCAGTCCTCCCATGGCCCCAGCGAGTGTTTTACGTGTACAGTGTCCGTGGGGAGTGCCACCATTAAAGAGGGGGAGCACACCGTCAGCCTGCATCACAGTGACTCTGTTAATAGCTACAGCATTCTTAAAGGGACAGCATTCCAAGTTGTAGTCTCCATTCCCTGCCAGCAAGCAGTTGAGTTTCTTAAAGAGACGGCGACCTAATTTCAGTCATACCTGCAAACAACATGACTAAGCAAAGTGACATTGTGCCATCTGTTTCTAGTGATCCAGCAGTGCCCATGGCGAGCAGCCTACCATTCTCCATGCCATTTTACCCTGGCACACCATGGCTGCCGCGCTACAAAGGGGAGGCGCATACCCTCAGGGATTTTCGTGAGAAGATGCTGTCTCTCTTCCAGTTCTATCCTCTGAATACAGAACAGCAGATACAGATCCTGCTGGGCCAGCTTGAGGGTGCTGCAGCTAGGGAGGTCAAATCCTGGCCTGCCTCTGACAAAAGAACCCCTGGGCAAATTCTGGACAAACTCCAGGTGAACTTTGACGTGCGATCTGTCTCCGAGGTAAAGATGCGCTTCTTTTCCAGACGACAACTACCTGGTGAGACCCTGCGGGACTATGCTTTATCCCTCCAAGAGGCGTTCAGAGCTGTGGTGCAAGTGGATCCACGTGAAAATGTGGACTCTGATAAAATCTTGCTTGACCGCTTCATAGAAGGGGCGGGTACCACATTGCTCCAGAGTCAGTTGCGAATGCTTGCTGCACAACATCCCAGCATCACGTTTGCTGACTTCAAGGCCCTTGCCATCCAGGTCTTGGGACAGGAGCAGCCCCAGCCGAGCCCAGTCATCTGTGCTCCCTCACCTGGACCCTCAACAAGCATTGCTCCAGTTGTCCTACCACTACCTCTGGGTACCTCACCTGCTGCCCAAACTGCGCAGACTACACCAGCAGACTCCAGAGATGACCTCCTGGCCCGAGTGGATCATCTGACCCGTGCCATGGAACAGATCACCGTCCGTCTAGATCGTCTGACCCAGCCGTCTTCATCGTCCAGTGATCCTTTGCGAAGTCTCAACATCTCACCTGAGTCGCCACCCAGACGTCCGTCTTCAGTGAAACCTCCGCAGAGTGAGAGGCCATACTGTACCTATTGCCATAGATATGGACACACCAGGCCTCAGTGTTTTCAGTTAAACGGGCCACCCCCGAGGCAGCGGGCCGCCCCTCGGGAGGAAAGAAGAAGGGCCCAGGTGAATCTTCAGTGCCATTGTCACGCTTCGTCTCAGCCTGCCCACACATCACAATCCGGGTGAACGGCGTCCCTCTGACAGCGTTGGTGGACACTGGATCTCAGGTAACAACCCTGCGCAAGCAGGTGTTCCTTGAACATTGGGACTTAGATGTGTTGAATAGAACACCTGACACATGGATAAATCTGTGTGCCAGCAATGGACAGCCCATACCACAGCAGGGTTATTGGGAACCCACTATCCAGATTGGGGACTTGAAACTGCCTAGACAGGGTGTAATTGTCACTGATGTAGAGGATGATAGGTTTGCAGTTGTAATATTAGGCATGAATGTTTTACGCCATTGCTTTGCAGAAGTGTTGGATGCCTTGCATGCATCTCTCCTTACAGCTTCTCCCAGTGACCAGCAGACCATTCAGCGGGCCATTCGTGTACTCAATGCCCAGCACAAGTTCGCCAACAAACAAGGTGAAATTGGTCGAGTCCGGATCCAAGATACCCGTCCAGTAACCCTACAGCCTGGAACAGAAACTATGGTGTGGTGCCGTGCCCGTCCGGGCATAGAAAATCAGGACTACGAGGCCTTGCTACAACCCATACAGATAGATGGCCAACCACTTGTCATGGCTGCCCGCAGCCTTGTCACAGTTTCCAATGGACGTGTTCCTGTCCGCTTAGTCAACTTGGGCGATGCTCCAGTGAACCTCCACAAGTTCCACTCTGTGGCCCTGCTACACCGGTTAGCACCAGAAGACATTCTCTCTGGTGATTCTACCGCCACACAGCGTTCCACCCAAGCTGCTGAGAACATTCAGAATGGAGCCACGAAGTCCTGGTGGGATGAATTGAACGTGGGAGACGCCAATACCCCTATAGAGCACATCAATGGGGTTCGCAATGTGGCCAAGCGTTACCAACAGGCATTCAGCAAACACCCATTGGACTTTGGTAAGACCACGACCATACAACATCGCATTCTGACTGGCGACCACCATCCAATCAAGGAGCGTCACCGTCCAATACCACCAGCGATGTACCAACCGGTGAAAAAGTTGATCCAAGAGATGCGAGATGCTGATGTCATCCGGGAGAGTAACAGCCCCTGGGCAGCCCCGCTAGTCCTTGTCAAGAAGAAAGACGGAACCCTACGATTTTGTGTGGACTATCGTAAACTCAACAACGTCACGCACAAAGACGCATACCCATTGCCGCGGATTGAGGAATCTCTAACGGCTTTGGGATCAGCTACCTGTTTCTCGACCCTGGACTTAACCAGTGGATACTGGCAAGTCCCTATGGCGCCTGAAGATCGTGAAAAGACTGCGTATACGACCCCAATGGGACTCTTTGAATTTAATAGTATGCCATTTGGGCTATGTAATGCCCCAGCCACATTCCAACGGCTTATGGAGAGGTGCCTCGGCCATGAGAATTTCCAGAGTGTGCTACTGTACCTGGACGATGTTATTGTATTCTCCCGGACATACCAAGAACACCTTCGTCACCTGTCCGAGGTATTCAAGGTACTTATACAGCATGGCCTAAAGTTGAAGCCCTCCAAGTGCTACCTGTTGAAACCCCAAGTTCACTACCTTGGGCATGTCGTGAGCGCACAAGGCGTCCAACCTGATCCTGAAAAGATCACTGCAGTCCAGAACTGGCGAAGACCAACTACCGTCAAAGAAGTCCGAAGCTTCCTTGGATTCGCAGGTTACTACCGGCGTTTCATACCACACTTTGCCCAAGTAGCCGAGCCTCTGAACGAGTTGTTGCGCGGTTGTCCCAGAGAAAACTACAACCGAAAGCTTCCGGTAGACTGGACAGCGCGTCAAGAGGAAGCATTTCAAGCGCTTAAAGCACTTCTGATGCAACCACCAATTCTAGCCTATCCCGACTACAGTCAGCCATTCCGCTTGTACACAGATGCAAGTCACCAAGGTTTGGGTGCAGTGTTGTCCCAGGTTCAGGACAACAAAGAGCGAGTCATCGCCTACGCCAGCAGGAGTCTGAGAGGTGCGGAGAAGAACGACCAGAACTATAGTTCTTTCAAACTCGAACTTCTGGCGCTTGTCTGGGCCGTGACAGAGAAGTTTAAAGACTACCTGGCTGCCACACCCTTTACCGTGTACACAGATAACAATCCGTTGGCGCATCTGGACACTGCTCGACTGGGAGCCCTTGAACAACGGTGGGCCTCAAGACTCGCGAATTACAAGTTCTCTGTCAAGTATCGCAGTGGCAAGTCCAACGCTAACGCTGATGCACTCTCAAGGTTGCCTGTGGGAGAAGAACCACCCCGAGAAGACATCTGGGAAGAGGTGGAGATGCCACCATTCTACAACAAGTTTGCCCAACAGGTTGCTATTGGTGTCCCTGTAGAAGGAGAATCTCTGGCGAAAACAGCTGCCGAATCCCTCCAGGAGCCATCTCTGTGGAAAACGTTCCAAGAAGAGAGCAGAGTTTTAGGAGAATTGTCAGATTTCCTGCTTACAGGAAGAATACCAACCCGTGTAAAGAGAGGTCTTCATGACGTGGAATTAAAACGCCTTTGGCGACAGAGGAAGCGCCTGTTTGTCCAACGAGGCCTTCTACATAGAAACACTCTTGATCCTGTCACAGGTGAAAGGCTTCATCAGATCCTCGTACCAAGAAGAGACGCACAGATGATACTTGAGGCGTATCATGACAGATCCGATCACTTCGGGGTACAAAAGACCGAAGCTACCATCCGTCGTCGCTTCTATTGGGTTGGGATGAGGAGTGACATTGAGAGTTGGTGCCGAGAGTGTCCCGCCTGTAGTATCACCAAGGAAGGTCGAAGAGATCAGAAGGCCCCTCTACATCCAATTAAGACTCAAAAGCCGTGTGAAATTGTTGCTCTGGACCATGTGAAGTTGGGTCCCACACGTTCCGGCTACAGCTATGCTCTGACGATGGTGGATCATTACTCCAAGTTCCTTGTCATCGTGCCTGTCAGAGATCTTACAGCAAGAACTACGGCTGAGACCTTCTACGCAGAGTTTGTCCGCCATTACGGTTGTCCTGAGCATATCCTCACCGACCGTGGATCGGCATTTGAATCCCAATTGTTCCGTGAGCTGTGTCAGTTCCAAGACTGCAAGAAGTTGCGAACCACAGCATATCACCCTCAAGGGAATGGTATGTGCGAGAAGGCAAATCAAGTGATCATCGGCATGCTATGAACAGCCGCAGTTACACCTGGTGTTGAGTGGCCTGAGCGTATCAAGGACTTGGCCTATATTTGCAACAACACACCCCAAACATCTACGGGATACGCACCATTTTATCTAATGTTTGGAAGACAAGGTCAACTTCCTTCAGACTTAACCCTTGGTGTGAAGGTCCCTGACACCATCAATCCACTACCCATAACAGACTGGGTTGTTGAACACCTCCGACGTATGGAGGAAGCTAAAGAGATAGTTGAAACGCGCATGGATGAGGTTCGTAGGAGACAACAGGAGGATTACAACCATCACGCCCATGCAGCGCCCCTGAAAGTTGGCGACCGTGTATGGTTAAGGAATAACCATCGGAATGGGAAATTGGATCCATTCTGGGAGAAAGAACCATACAGTGTCATCTCCATACCATATCCTGAATCCGACGTGTATGAGATCTCTAAACCTGGGAGACAGCCCCAAGTAGTACACCGAAACCGTCTGAAGCTGTGCCTTAAAGAAGGACTACCCACAGAGGTGCCCCCAGCTGAGACAACAAGTACAGAGATCTTGTCACCTTCTGAAGCGAAAGAGAGACCCCCAACGTTAACTGAGCTTATGTGGGCGCCTAAACTACTACCATTTAGCTGTTATCCACCAATTGCTCTAGTGCAAGAGAACCCTTCGACAGATGATTTAATTGATTTCAGTGACTCTGTTCCTGATTCAAATCTCGTTCCACTTAGGCGTTCTGAGCGTACCACAAAAGGCATACCTCCAACACGCTATAGTGATGCCATGGCTGTCCTTGGGTAAAAGAGGTTAACTGTCTCTGCTTCTGTATATATGTTATTCCTGCTCTGATTACATTAATGTTTTTCCTGTGTGTATATACAGTATATATATAATATCTTGCCATGTAATATAGTATTTACATTTATATGCAACAATCCAAGCCATAGTGCCTGGCTCACCGAGCCAAGGAAGTTCTGTTACCCCATTGCGGTATGGACATTCGTGCTAGAGTGCCTACTCTTCCTTACAGAAAGGACTGTTTATTGTTTCTCAGAGAGACTCTCATGATAATGGACACTCACAAAATTTGTGCCAGAGAGCCTCTGGACCCATTTGCACTTTATTCGTATTTATTAACGTTATGTTACATTTCTCACCTTCACCCCAGCCTGTCGCCGAGGTCGGCTCAGTGAAAGAGGGGGAGTATGTGGCATCCCCGAGCTGGCTATGGCTGGGCTGAGGGTGATCTCTGTGCATTGTATTATTTCCTGTTGCTTCATAGCCTGTGTGACATAGCAGGGGGTCCTGAGTCTCACACAACACCGCGCCACCTAGTGAGCCTCACACATGCATTACACCTCCCATAGGATTGAATAGTAACCAAATGTCCAATGGGAGGACATCGCCTGGGAAAAGGGGAGGAGTCAGCTGATCACTGGGTCCCCATGGTAACACCCCTGCAGGAAGGTCCTGCGTGTGAGGAGTTAGAAGTGTGGAGTGTTAGGAGGAGGAGGTGAGGAGAGAAGTGTGATGTCCTGTGAAGAAAGCAGTGAGTTTAGTGCAGGAATCTCAAGTCCTAGACAGGCCCAGGAAGGTTGGAGAGCTGACATACTCCAGCTATTCAGAAGATCCTGTCCCCTGTCTGCCTAGCCATCGCCCTGAAGGAAGTCAAGCATCATTATCTTGTCAGCATGAGACTGTGGAGAGAACATTCTGGAACACGTGCTCCATAGCCAGTATCACAGGATCCAGGGGCCAAGGCCAGACCTATGGAATATCCTGCCACCCTGACTATTGCACCCCGAAACTCTGAGCTATCAGGACCACATAACGTGAGTGGGGAATATTATGTACTAGTATCATGGTGGGCATCCTCCTATGAGCCAAATAGGAGCCCAGACGCACCTTAGGGCTGTAACACTGAAGTATAAGGGGCTAGGAACACCTTTCACTAAGTCTACCCTGCACCTCAGGACTTTGCTGTGTCACCAGGCGTACCCCGTTGTTTTGTATTGAAGAAACTGTTTAAGCATTTGTGCCTCCACACCCATGGAAGTAAAAGTTCAACTTTACAACCGTTTCTGTGTCTGACTCTGCACCGACAACATCAGGGCGCCCCCAAACACCACCAGTCGGCACAGTATAGGGGAAGCGCCCCGGGGGAACAATCACCACCAACATTTGTGCAGCCCCCTCATCACCGGTACCAGTGGTGGTAACGTGGGACAGCACCAGCGCTGCGCCCTCGTGCCCAGAGACCGTGACAAGTCTGCGCTGTTTGCACCCCGCAATCCCAACTGCAGCGTTACCTTCCATCTGGTCACCGCAGAACCTTTCAATTATTGCATGGCACACTGAGTACATCATCTTTGATTTTTTATTTTTTTATTTTTTATTTTTTTTAATAAATTCGGCACTCAGAACAAAAAAAAGTTGCCTACCCCTGTCCTAGACTGTAGTATATATGTTGTGTGCACGCTTTTGGTCACCACTACCCCTTTTTTGATAAGTGGTGACAGCATTGTTGTTTGAACTGTTTGGGAGTATATGTTGTCAAGTTAGAGTTTTACTCATTATGTAAGAAATGCAAATGTAAGAATGTAACATAAAATTTGGATGGAGAATGCAGTATGGAAGAATATACTAGAAAGTTATTTCTATAAAGGATATTCAGCACTATATCACACCTTATACTCTCCTTGCAACATGTGTTTTGTTATGGTTAACATCCTCAAAAGAACACACCCAAAGCTATCTATGAAACTGACTACTGATGCCTTATACAGTTCCTACAATCTATGAATAAATATAGTATGTTTTCTATGTTTACAGCAAAACATATAAAGAAGATGGAGAGGGGATTTCATTTTTTCCAACAGCAAAATACCAGAGTTAGCAATAGGGATGTGGTATTCCAGAGAATATGGTTTGATAGAGGAATGAATTGCTTGAATATAAGTGAATAAAAATTGAAAAGTATACTCCATCACACTACACATCTAATTCCCTTCCATCAAACTTCCATTTAAGACTGTTTTTCTAGTTCAGATTTATGATTAAAGAACTACAAAATGGCATATAAATCAAGAAAAACATTTATCGACAAACAACATTGCGAGGGACTAGCTAATGAAAGTTACATTACCCAATAAACCTACATACATCTAAATTAATACTGAGATACACTAAACTACTTTTGTAAACTTACCTATATATTGTATCTCTTAATGAAAAATATTGACAAAAAAAGTTTCGTTATCCAGTGGGCTTACTCTCCAAGGCCTCCTAGGATCATAGACACTGAAAAAATGTTAGCTTTGGCAGTCCACTCAACTTCTCATCGCCACTGGCGCTCAGTCCCAATCAGAGAGTTCTTCCTGTCTCACTCACTACACAATGACTTACTGTCTTGAATTTGTGCATGTAGAGAGGGAAACATGATACTTACTAAATGCTTATTTGTGCAAAAAGAATGTGTCAGACAGACCAGAGAATTCACCTCAATTTACAACCTGTAAAGTTACAAGGTTTTACAAGTTTTAAGCAAGTTAACAACAAGCAATGCTGGGAAGCGTAGATCAATAGCAGCTTTCCAGTGATAAACTAACTAGCTTTTCCTCATACTTGAGTTTTAATAGAAATCAATCTGTCTGACAGGCTGGGACATTGACTGCATTTAAAGATAAGTAGGACATGTGATTTATAGCAAACAGATGTAATGATTTTATTATATGCCAACGTGGATGTCACCTATCTGTAACAATAGAGTATTTTTAAATATATAAAATTAGATTTTTTGCTTTTTGTAATGTTTTAAGCCCCCAATAAATCTCAAATGAAAACAGGTAAATGTGTCAGTACTAATGAAAGTTTATTTTAGGGTGAATTAAGCAATATTGAAGGGACTATTGGCAAATAAATGGATGGGCCTTGTTGATATCTTATTGGCTAATCACCCGTCCTTAACTCACTTACATGCAACCCAACTGCTTAATATTCTCTCGACCTAGGTAAAGGACTCCTATCAACAGGATGAACCTGAAATGAAAGATCAGAAATGCATCAAGACCAATGACATTTTATTTTAGGAATACTGAATATTGAAATATTGAATATTGAAATGACTAGTAACAAATAAATGGAAGATATATCAAGACTATTGAAGAACTAGATCTCTGCTTTCATACTACCCCCATTGCCTACTATCCCTTGATCTTAGGAAGAGGATGTGTATTTATAGATACATACGGGAAGGGGTGAATTTATCAAGCCCTGCATTCTAGAATTCAAAGACTTGGTTGGGGGAGTGGACATTTTTAGCCTGTCAAGCTGTTGTACACCAGATTTATCAACTGTAATTTTTTTATACTCTCCCTGTAGTAAAGGGATGGTCTAAAAATTGTGAAAACATCTCAGGAAAAAACTGTTAGACTTAAAGATGTGGAAAATTTACCAACGCTTGTGTAATGTTTGATAAAGGTTATTCTTTATATTAAAATACACTATGCAGTATAGTATCATTCTCTACAATTGGTTGAAAACGAAGCTTTATTATTTTTTGTTACACCAGAAGGAATAAAAATAAATAATCACAGGAAGTGGTTTTGTCTATATTCTACACCCTATATAAATCGCAGAGATCAGGCTCATTACATGGATGTTACAGTGAGAAGGTATTCACACCCAATGTATACAGTCCTTAGGCATGGATTATTATGGATTCATATATAAATCTTACATGCTACTTGCAAATGATGTGGAGACCTTTGGGGGAAAAAAGCAATTTTGTAATCTAGAGTACATACATGCCCTTCCCACTTGAGTTCACAATATCACAATATAAAGTAATGTATCTTCAACAGATTTATTCTTTTTAAGTCCTTCATCCATTACTCATTCTATAAACTCTGTTCATAATCCAAGCTCCTAACATGCTACCATTTCTGTATCACTGATGCAATATGTAGAAGGGGGAGGCAATAAGTAATAAACGCTTGTTTCTTCTTTTGCACACAGATCTCTGGCTGGGCTGCTGCATCCTAATACCCAGCAGCTAGCCCATGAACTGCTACATTATAATAATAATATAATAATAATAATAATCCTTTAATAGTCCCACAATGGGGAAATTCAGTGTGTTACAGCAGCAAAGATAAGATAAGATAAGCAGATACAAATACAAATACAACATGTACAGGAATGTTCCAAGGTGAGAGGCATTACATTAATAGCAGACAGACAGATAGGGCGTAGCAGAGGGGGGGGGGGGATTTAACAGGCAGAGAGATATTTCAGTTCTCTGTGTGTAATGATCTCCGCTTAGGTCGGTGTTGGTTGTACAGCCTAACTGCGGTGGGGAGGAAAGACTTCCGATAGCGCTCCTTCTCACACCTAGGGTGGAGCAGTCGGTCACTGACAGTACTGCTCAGCGCGATCACAGTCTCATGCATGGGATGGGACTTCTTCTTCTGCATGGAGCTCACCACGGACAGTATCCTTCTGTCACCCACCACCTGCACTGGGTCCAGTGGGCTCCCCAGGACAGAGCTGGCCCTTCTAATCAGCTTGTCAAGTTTATTTCTGTCCCTGGTTGATATACTGCTCCCCCAGCAGGCCACTCCAAAGAAGATGGCTGATGCCACTACCGAGTTGAAGAAAGTTCTAAGAAGTGCCCCCCGGATTCCAAAGGCTCTCAGTTTCCTAAGCAGGTAGAGCATGCTGTGGCCCTTCCTGTACAGGGCCTCCATATGATCTGCCCAGTCCAGCTTATTATTAAGGAGCAAACCCAGGTACTTATAGGTGTTCACAATCTCGATGCCCGTCCCCAGGATGTCCACTGGTTTAGGAGGGCTTCTGCCTTTGCGGAAGTCCACCACCATCTCCTTGGTCTTCCCCGCGTTAATCTTCAGGTGGTTCCGGTGGCACCAGTCCACAAAATGCTGGTTCAGTTCTCTGTACTCCCTGTCATCATCATCTGTGATGAGACCCACTATTGCAGAGTCGTCAGAATACTTCTGTAGGTAGCAGCTGGATGAGTTGCACCTAAAATCTGCAGTGTACAGTGTGAAGAGGAAAGGGGCGAGAACCGTGCCCTGAGGTGCCCCCGTATTACAGATCACGGTACCTGACACACAGTCTTGGGCTCTCACGTATTGAGGTCGATTTGTGAGGTAGTCTAGGATCCAGTTGGAGAGGTGGTGGTCCACTCCAGCAAGGCCCAGCTTGTCCCTCAATAACCTGGGCTGTATGGTGTTAAAAGCACTGGAGAAGTCATCTAAATAGGCAGTGTCACCCCTTTACATATATAGGGTATGTAATGGCTGCATTTCCCTTGACATGCTTAGAACATTCACCAAAACCTTTTTCTTATGCGAATGTGACAGGATATAGTAAATCAGCATTTATTTTAGCTTCTTCACTTCAATTAAAAATGACTAATATATACCGAATATACAGTGTACTGTTATCATAGCTCAATTATTACCGATTTCACGGGCTGAAAATGTAAACCATCTGTCATAACTTTAAAACATACACTTTATTATTTATTAACATAGATATGAAATACATGATACATTATTATGCATATTTTAAAAAGGTAAAAATATTCACTCTATAGCAGCAGAAGTAGCAGCTGATGTTATAGCATTATACTTCTTGTTCACACTAGGCTGTTGCAGAATGCTAGTTGCATGTCTTTATTCCTGGGCATAAAACGGTAAAGTTGACATTGGAGTCAGCACAATGCTCCTTTAGACTAAGACCCCACTTAGCAGGCCACAGCAAAAAAGTGCTGCAGGAAAAACCGTGGCGGCAATGCATCATGGTTTTTCCCGCAGCACCTTTCACAGAAAGTCTGCAGATGTTTCCTCTGTGGACATTCTACTTCCATTATACCTATAGGGAAACTACTGCCATTTCTGTAGGCATAAATGACATGCTGCGATTTCCAAAACCGCAAAGATTTCCGGAGTGTGTGGATGTATTCACTGGAATCCCATCCACTATACAGGGACTGTAAAACGCTGTGTTTTTTTTCACGGTATTTCCGCCGTGGCCAAACCGTAACATCGGGCCACAGCCTTAAAGAGGTATTTCCAGCACAAAATGTTGTGGCACTAGTTTATGCCAAAACATCAAAAGGGCTGTACCAAGTTACGAAGTTACCTCCTATTAATAGTACAGGTAAGACACCATTTTTGGTGAGGGTTCAAATACTGATCCCAGCAACAAGGCTCCTAATGGAACTGCAGGCTGAGCATGTACCCTGCCTTTCAGTAATTTTGTATGCAAGCACCAGAAATATTTGAGAGCTCTACTCGGCTATATCTCTGACGCACCCACAGAGAATGAGTGGACTGGCAGGGTACATGCTCATCCTTCTGCTCCATCAGAACAGAAAAATTAGATCCCTGTTCTCAGGATAAGTAGGAGTCCCAGTAGTCATATCCTAATGACCATGATATTATCCCCTATCCTGTGGATAGGGGATAATGTTATAACTTGGTATATCCTTTTTAACATCAATGGGACTTCAACCTTTGGGACTTCCATTGATCATGAAAACAAAGAAGCAGAAAAAACTTTAATTATTTCATGTACAGTGCTACTGGTTCCCCACTGTTTGGAAAACTGTAGCACAACTACAGACTTAAACTAGTCATATATTCCATTCATTCTAAGAATTATAGAAAGTCCAGACAGTGGGATTGTTACAGTTCGCTTCTGTACTTACATTGCACAGCCTCTATAAAACAGGCGCCATGCGATGTAAACAGTAAAGAGGTTATGACGCTCATATAGTCATGGCCAAAAGTTTTGAGAATGACACAAATATTATATTTTCACATGATCTGCTGCCCTCTGGTTTTTATGTGTGTTTGTCAGATGTTTTTATCACATACAGAAATATACTTGCATTCATATTATGAGTAACAGAAGCTTATATTGACAGTTAGAATGAGTTAATGCAGCAAGTCAATATTTGCAGTGTTGACCCTTCTTCTTCAGGACCTCTGCAATTCTCCCTGGCATGCTCTCAATCAACTTCTGGACCAAATCCTGACTGATAGCAGTCCATTCTTGCAGAATCAATGCTTTAATTTTGTCTGAATTTGTTGGTTTTTGTTTGTCCACCCGTCTCTTGATGATTGACCACAAGTTCTCAATGGGATTAAGATCTGGGGAGTTTCCAGGCCATGGACCCAAAATCTCTATGTTTTGTTCCCTGAGCCATTTAGTTATCACCTTTGCTTTATGGCAAGGTGCTCCATCATGCTGGAAAAGGCATTGTTGAGCGCCAAACTGCTCTTGGACGGTTGGGAGAAGTTGCTCTTGGAGGACATTCTGGTACCATTCTTTATTCATGGCTGTGTTTTTAGGCAAGACTGTGAGAGAGCCGATTCCCTTGGCTGAGAAGCAACCCCACACATGAATGGTTTCAGGATGCTTTACAGTTGGCATGAGACAAGACTGGTGGTAGCGCTCACCTCTTCTTCTCCAAATAAGCTGTTTTCCAGATGTTCCAAACAATCGAAAAGGGGATTCATCAGAGAAAATGACTTTACCCCAGTCCTCAGCAGTCCACTCCCTGTACCTTTTGCAGAATATCAGTCTGTCCCTGATGTTTTTTTCTGGAGAGAAGTGGCTTCTTTGCTGCCCTCCTTGAGACCAGGCCTTGCTCCAAGAATCTCCGCCTCACAGTGCGTGCAGATGCACTCACACCTGCCTGCTGCCATTCCTCAGCAAGCTCTGCACTGCTGGTAGCCCAATCCCGCAGCTGAAACACTTTTAAGAGATGGTCCTGCTGCTTGCTGGTCTTTCTTGGGCGCCCTGGAGCCTTTTTGGCACCAATGGAACCTCTCTCCTTGAAGTTCTTGATGATGCGATAGATTGTTGACTGAGGTGCAATCTTTCTAGCTGCAATACTCTTCCCAGTTAGGCCATTTTTGTGCAGTGCAATGATGACTGCACGTGTTTCTTTAGAGATAACCATGGTTAACAGAAGAGAAACAATGATGGCAAGCACCAGCCTCCTTTTAAAGTCTCCAGTGGTGTCATTCTTACTTAATCATGACAGATTGATCTCCAGCCCTGTCCTCATCAACACCCACACCTGTGTTAATGGAGCAATCACTGAAACGATGTTAGGTGGTCCTTTTAAGGCAGGGCTGCAATGATGTTGAAATGTGTTTTGGGGGATAAAGTTCGTTTTCTAGGCAAATATTGACTTTGCAAGTAATTGCTGTTAAGCTGATCACTCTTTATAACATTCTGGAGTATATGCAAATTGCCATTAGAGAAACTGAAGCAGTAGACTTTGTAAAAATTAATATTTGTATCATTCTCAAAACTTTTGGCCATGACTGTACGCATGATACAGCGCCTTCAGACAGCTGACCAGCAGGGATTCTGTGTGTTTAACTCCCTCTAATCTCTTATTGATGACCTATCCTAAGGATCGGTCATCCATAAAAAGAAGTTCGACAGCCCCTTTAATTTCAATATTTCCAGGGGGCATGGTGGTTTTTCTATATTTAAAAATGACACCCAGAAATGGCCGTAGGCTCACTAACAATGCTTATGATAAAACATGCAATACTTACTGTGTAAGCAAGGAGAAACATTATAGTGTGAGTGCGATGTAATGTTTAAAGGGGTTGTCCAGTTTCAGACAAATATTGAGAGACAAATGTTATTGTTTGTATGGAGAAGAGTTATACAATTTTCCAATATACTTTCTGTATCAATTCCTCACAGATTTTTAGATCACTACTTACTGTCATTCATTCTGCTTACTGCCAGTGGATTAAAATCAGTCCAATGTCATGTGATATATGGTCCATGGTCATGTGATGAGCACACAGGAGCACAGCTGGTTGGCAGACAAATGCCTTATTACTGTGCTGTGACTATAATGAGCTGTGTTAAATCACTGTATAATATGCTTGCGCAGAGGCATACTGTAGCTAGGATATCAGATATAAAAAACTTCTATATGGCCCAATAGGGTAGGAGGGCATGCCCACATGCTAAAGCTGAGGGTCAATAAACTGTTGCTGAAAAATGGCAAGGGCAAAGGTTAAAGACTCAGAATGCATAATACGCAGGGAAAGAGGCAAAGGGTTTGTAGAGCTCTGAGTAGCAATACATATTGGAAACAAATAAATGGTAGAAGATGCAACATAAGAAATAACATTATGACATACATGTCCATTTATAATATTCACAGCCAATTAAATCATTATTAGCTGTTAGGGTGGATATACAAGTATGCTGGACGCACAATGATTTCCAGTATGGAATATTTTCATGAAATAGTCGCTTTATAGGTCTTATTGTATTCAGTGCTTCACAATTTCTAATCGGTTATAGATTAAACACATAAAAGCTACTTATTCACAGTCAAATTATATCCATCATAGTTTAGTATAGTATGAAATAGGCTAATATGTTAACATGTTAAATTATGGAATATGAATATACAGTACATGGATAGAATGGAGGCATACGTGCTGCTAGATAAGTACACATATGTTAGCATTTCTACAGGAATAATTTTATGAGTGCATGCTGAGCACCTTCCATTCCCATGGCAGGCATTGTACATGTGCATTTTAATGAATAGCTCTAGTAAACATACATCTATACGCTGTTCCTGCAGCAGTAAAGTGGAGAATGCGATAACACTATCATGAATTGCTTTAAATTACAAATGAAATGTGTTTAAATATTTAAATACTTGAGCGCTGTATATTAAGGTAAGAAATCCTTCTGTGCAGATGGCAATGACTGGAGAACTATTTTGCACAATACATTGAATTTTCAATGTGACGATTTCTTTTTCATCTACAGAGAATATAAATACCTTCTATTTCACTGTCATTCTAAAACAAACAGGATTTGAAACCTACTTTTACCATTATCCATTCACTGCACAGGTTTATTGAACTGAAAAATAATATGCTTTATGCAGCCTTCCATAAGTGTATTCCCAATGCACTTGTGTTCAATTGCTTCATAAAATGCACTATTTTAAACATGGGGTAATTTTTGAAACATATTATCTGAGAAGATGAAAAAAACAACAATTTTCATGTTTAATTTAACTTTCTTGAAAGTTTCAATTCCTGATTCTGGTGCAATCCACGGTTTTCCATCTTATGAATTGTTTTACTGCATATAGCTCTGAACGATTTGGCATATTCTAAGCTCTAGAGAAAGCCATCTGTATTTCTTGAGAAATACTTCCCCCAATGAATATTGATCCCATTCTTACAGACATTGCCCAGTAGCAGTGAGAAAAATAATATGAATAACACTCATCTGGCGGTCCTTTTGAACACCTGAGCCATTCCCTAAAGAGACCAGAGCCTCCTCTGAGTTCTAAGCTATCCTTCAGCAGCTGCATTTGGAAGCAGACAATAGATTTTTCTACAGTGCTTTATTTCTTTACTTATTTATACAATAGAATTGTATGTAGTTCAGTTTTGTGCCAGCAGATTGTCAACGTAGTCTGAACAAATATGTGATAAGACAATTAACAAAATAAAAATAAATTAAATACAGTATTACTTTAAAAGGGTTTTAATGAGTAAAAGCTTAAAAATGCAACAGCATTGTTTAGACATAATATTCCAGCTATATGGATCAATTTCCAGTTCCAAATAAAATGAAACTGAATAAATATGTACAACCAAAAAAGTTGGGACTGTTACAAAATTGCCTCTAAAGCAATTCCCAATAATGCAAAAACTGGCAGATAACAGAGAGCTGTAGAACAATCTAAATCTCACACTGCTCTGGCTGCTAGAATCTTAGGCCACCAAGACATTTTCACCAGAGTCAGCCATGTGGCCTGATGATCGCAGCCAGATATGGACCCAGTTATCAGACTTACAGCTAGTGCAAAAGATAGGTGCAGATTAAAATCAGACAAGTTAACTAGTAAACAAGCCAAAGTCAGGAGTACAGCAAACCAGATTTTAAATATCCCTTCTCAGCTGCTGATTGGTTCAGCGTCTCTTACTAGTTGCAATGTCATAGAAGGCTTCACAGGTCAGCATGGCAACCTTAAAGCAACATCAGTGAATAGTGCTGCAGTAAGGGGCATACATTTTGAGAATCCTAACAGTGACCCTATGTAAAATGTAAAGAAAACATGAATGCAATGATTTGGAAATCTCATATAACCATATTTTATGCACTATGGAACATATAACACATATCAGAAGTTGAAAGTTAGACATCTTTCCATTTCATTTAAAAAAAATTACTTATTTAGGAATTGATGGCAGCAACACATCTAATAAGTGCTACTAATGAAAATCAGCTGCAGGGAAATTTTAACTAAGTCTCAGGACTGTGTATAAAAAAGCAGAGTCTCTCAGAAACAAAAATGGTTCACTAATCTGTGAAAACTGCATCTGAAAATTTTGGAATAATTTCATAAAAATGCTCCTCAAAGACTTTGCATAACCCAACATTTACAGTACATAACATCATAAAAATATTCAGAGAATGTGGAGAAATCCATGTACATAAGGGATAATATTCGATGCTTGGGATCTAGGGGCTTTCAGGCAGTACTGCAATAAAAACAGACATCAATTGGTAATGCATATCACTACATCAGACAATAATAGGGCCACATTCCTCTCCCAAAACTTTAGTAATTGGTCTCCTCACTTCCCAGATGTTTACACACTATTGTAAAAAGAAGAGGGGATGGATGCTACACGATGGTAGACATGGCCCTGTCCCAACTTTTTTGAGATATGCTGCTGCCATCAATTTCTAAATGAATTAATACAGTGGGGAAAAAAGTATTTAGTCAGCAACCAATTGTGCAAGTTCTCCCACTTGAAAAGATGAGAGAGGCCTGTAATTGACATCATAGGTAGACCTCAACTATGAGAGACAAAATGAGAAAACAAATCCAGAAAATCACATTATCTGATTTTTAAAGAATTTATTTGCAAATTATGGTGGAAAATAAGTATTTGGTCACCTACAAACAAGCAAGAGTTCTGGCAACATGGACTTTCAGCTCTCTGCAAAGGTTTTCTATGGGGTTGAGATCTGGAGACTGACTAGGCCACTCCAGGACCTTGAAATACTTCTTACGAAGCCACTCCTTTGTTGCCCTGGTGGTGTGCTTGGGATCATTGTCATGCTGAAAGACCCAGCCACGTTTTATCTTCAATGCCCTTGCTGATGGAAGGAGGTTTGCACTCAAAATCTCACAATATATGGCCCCATTCATTCTTTCATGTACACGGATCAGTCATCCTGGTCTCTTTGCAGAGAAACAGCCCCAAAGCATGATGTTGCCACCCCCATGCTTCACAGTAGGTATGGTGTTCTTTGGATGCAACTCAGCATTCACTTTCCTCCAAACACGACAAGTTGTTTCTACCAAATAGTTCGACTTTGGTTTCATCTGACCATATGACATTCTCCCAATACTCTTCTTGCGTGGAGCCCCTGATCGAGGGAGTTTATCAGTGGTCTTGTATGTCTTCCATTTTCTAATTATTGCTCCCACAGTTGATTTCTTCACACCAAGCTGCTTGCCTATTGCAGATTCAGACTTCCCAGCCTGGTGCATGTCTACAATTTTGTTTCTGGTGTCCTTCCACAGGTCTTTGGTCTTCACCATAGTGGAGTTTGGAGTGTGACTGTTTGAGGTTGTAGACATGTGTCTTTTATACTGATAACAATTTCAAACAGGTGCCATTTCTACAGGTAATGAGTGGAGGACAGAGGAGCATCTTAAAGAAGAAGTTACAGGTCTGTGAGAGCCAATAATCTTGCTTGTTTGTTGGTGACCAAATACTTATTTTCCACCATAATTTGCAAATAAATTCCTTAAAAAATCAGACAATGTTTTCTCATTTTGTCTTTCATAGTTGAGGTCTACCTATGATGTCAATTACAGGCCTCTCTCATCTTTTTAAGTGGGATAACTTGCACAATTGGTGGCTGACTAAATACTTTTTTTTCCCCACTGTATGTTCAATTGATACAGAAAAATATCTAACTTTCAACTTCTGATATGTGTTGTATGTCCTATTGTGAATAAAATATGAGATTCCCAAATCATTGCATTCTTGTTTTCTTTACTTTTTACACAGTCTCAAATTTTTTGGATTGGATTGGGATTGTATTTTAGGTTTTTATTGATTCAGAGAACAATGCACTGTGTTAAGCCTAGAGCTAGGCTAGGGGTGGTGCACAACAAAAAGATTCTTTGAATACCAAAAAGAGAAACTTCTTGTTTCGAGCAAATATCCTTCAGACCTCCCAGTTCTGTACTTGCCATAACATAGTCTATCTGTTTTGCATAAAATATTTATTTATGTGAACATTAGATAGAAAACATAGAACCATCAGTTCATCTATGTATTAGTGTGTCTCTATTTCCAAATATGGTAATGAAGAATATAGTTTTGTCTTTCTATAGGGGACAAAATGTACGATGAATGAAACTGAGTACCAACTTATACTGTCTAGTATTTACTTTTATCATGTCTTTTACTTTCTTTTGTAAAAAGTGATTTTAACATTGAACTTGTCTTTTATGATGAACCATTTTTGCCATATTGAAAAATCAAACTGAAATGGGTTGTATGTAAAGTTGTATGAAAGGTGTAACTTTAATAATTTTGTTTATGGCAAGAGGTAAACCTATACATTAAACATTAATAATGCTTTGTCATAATATAGATGTATAAAATTCTCTATTTAAGTCAATACAATTTTTTATAGGGTAAAAGGACCTTAGGAGAGGTTCCGGAATACCATCATGTCACTATTCACACATTTGAAGTTATGTGAAAAGTGGAAATTATCACTGGTTTTACCTGACTAAGGACTCCAGCACACAGGTAAATATGGTCTATAAAATCTGTACCGTATATTGCCTTCATTTCATGGACTCAATCTATTCCAGAGATCAGGACTCCTTGTATCTAGTGTTGGGCGAATCGGCTCACAATGAGCCTGATTCATCCCAAATGTGGCAATATGGCCTGTATGGACCGTATTTGCTCATGTACAGGAAACCTTTGACTCCAAAGAAAACCTGGTGATGCATCGAGAATCAGCAAACCTATATTCTTAACCATGCTGTATACTGATTGGTACCCCTATTTCATCACCCAAAAACATTTTGGGGAATTTTAAAAAACAAAATTGATATATTTTATGTTTACTGTAAATATTATTAGAGCATTTTTAGAACACTAGGGACAAGTTGGGCGTGGTACTATAGGTACAGTGAAATAATGAAACTGCAGATAGTTTAGTATAAAATAATACTGGTTGACTTCAATATAATATTTTAATTATGCATACTCAATGACTTCTGCAGCCTGCAGAAGGGTACATTTATAGTTCCTCGAAACAGCTTTGTCTTTGGGCTATGGGAATGATCCTCTCCAACAGTGTAATGTTCTGAATTAATAATGGTTAATTATATTACAACTGAAATGAGTTCTCTGAACTACTGTACAGACCATAAGATAATTCTGCAGTCTGAGAGATATTGTAGAAAGGAGTTCTTTCTTTAGAAACCAACTGTTATCTTATTTTAATATTTGATTCAAAGAGTGTGGTTATTGGTGTTAAGAAATGTACAAGTTAATCCAATAAAGAGTTAAAAAGTGATGATGTTTAACTGTGGAATTGTCATAATTATGGTCCTGATTTTATTCTAAAAATAAAAATATTCTACATAAACTGCCTTTTTGTACATTTTTACTTCTATTGTTTACATTTATCTCAAATGAAGTCAATAGAAATAAATGTGTCAAGAACACAAACACAAGAAACAAATCTGAAACAAATTGCATGGTTTTCAATTGTAATGTATTAACGGAGTTTCATAAATCCCAATTACTATTCTGTAACAACTAGTATTTCAGCTTAAATGTCTTTTTTTGGGGGAGTAATAATTTACTTCCAGAAAACCTCTTTCATTGATAAAAAGCTACAAAAATGTATATGAATATAACCCCAACCCCACATCGTCCTTTCCAAATAACATGTTTCTACCTTTCTTCTTGAAGGTTTTCATTATTATTACATTTTCACCAAATTTTCAACAAGCTGTGCATTAATAGTAGAATCAAATGTAAAAAAAAAAACTTTGGAATATATCTTATCAGAGAAAAGTTCATTCCAGCTTCCCCATTCCTCCTAAACTGCTCAGTCACTCTGCTAAATTTGACTTAGTCTCCCAAGTATTAGATTACATGCTGCTCATAAAAGTCCATGATGAGAGAGAGGGAGCAGTAACCTATATAAAATATAAATATAAAATATAGACATGCTGCTGCAGCTAATAGTAAGGTGTTTTTAACCTTATTGTACTGTTCAATACTTCTCTATAATGTCTTCTGTTCTTGTTCTGAGCGAGTCATCATGTGTCTGTTGGTGAGATCATAGCAGAAAGTCTCTACCCACTAGTATAGTGACAACTGACAGGGAGTCTGCAAATGGGAAAACTGCTACACATTGCATTAATAATATAATTGATATAAATAATAAAGTGCAGTTATGCAATAATATAATATAGTGTTATTGCTCATGTACACACATGACAGCTTATCCTGAAAAGCATTTGAAAGATTAGGCATGCATTAACCCTTTTCTGACATCCACCATACTATTATAGAGGATGTCACAAGTATTTTTAATACACTGCAATGCATTACCATTGCAGTGTGTTAATCAGTGGGGTTTAAGACTCCCTAGGAAATGTGGATATAAAAGTAAAAAAAAAAAACAGCTTAAAAAAAGTAGAAAAAATTCAAATACATACATATTAGGTATCCCTGTGTCCAAAAACGCCTGGTCTGCAAACTTGAAAAAAATGAAAAGAGCCGTACCACAGTTTTTTCACTGTTTCTCCTCCCATAAAAATTTTAATGAAAAATTATCAAAACAATAGACATTCACCAAAATCGTATAAGTAAAAAGTGCATCTGTCCCTGCAAATAATATGCTTTGTGCAGCCTCGTATGGGTAAGTTATGAGTGTCAAAATATGGCGACTCCAAGAAATTTTCTTTTGCAAACTTTTGGGAATTAAACCATAACAACAATATAAATTTTGTATTTCTGGAATTGTAATGACCCATACAATACAGGTGACACATCTTACGTAGCACATTGAATGCTGTAAAAAAGAAGCCCATAAGAAAGTCCCACAAACCTAATTTTTCTCCAATTCCACACAATTCTGAATTTTCTCCAGATTCCCAGTACATCATATAAAATATTAAATGATACCATTACATAATGCAATTTGTCCCACAAAAATTATGCACTCATATGGCTCTGTGAACAGAAAAATAAAAAAAGTTATGGCTTTTGGAAGCTGGGGAGTCAAAAATAAAAAAACAAAAAATGGCTGTGGCAGGTGTTAGCAATGTCTCTTCAGCTGCTGCTTCTTTAAGGTTGCTGTGACAACTTAGGGAAGCTTTTCAGCTATATACTTCCATGCCTTGACCTATAAGCAGCTGAAGAAGTCCACTCCTTTTTGATACAGATGCCGATTAATTTGGTTGCTCACTAGTTTGGCTCTGACTGTTTGTGTATACCTGCTTGATCTCTGACCAATGGCTTTCTCCTTGGATTCCTCTTTTGCCTCTTAGTTCTGTTGTGATGCTCCCGGCTGGATTTGTGGCCCTTGGCTATTTTCCCAGATATTGCTTTTGTCTCTCATCTCTACTTAATACGTGTTCTCCTGGTTTTTGACTCTACTAGTATGACTTCTCTGCATGGACTCCACTTTGTAAGTTTACTGGACTTTGTGTTGGTTTCTGTAGAAGTGCATTTATCATTAGTACATTTATTTGTTTGGTGACAAATCAGATCCCCAGATCCAGCTCAATCCATCTCTCCTTGCAGCGAGCTCTGGTGAAGGCGCATGGGGGTCTGTCTTGGCTGGCAGAGGTGTGCTAGTTGTAGATAGCTCTCTCAACTGCTTGCAGTTATCAGCCAATTTCATGGAGTTGCTTTTATTGTGGCCTTGCATCTAACCATAACAGCAGGAAGTGGTTAAAGAGCTGTCAACACTTGGACTTATGACAATCACTTTCAGCAAACTTAAAAGTAATGTAAAACACTAAATGGACAAAGGTATTGGGGCATATATCTTAATCATTGTATTCAGGTGTTTCCTTCAGTCCCATTTCTACAGGTGTACAAAATCCAGCACTTAGCCATGCAATCTGCATCACTGAATTCAAGTGTGGTACTGTGATAGGATGCCACCATTGCAATAAGTCCATTCATGAAATATCTTTCCTCGTGGATGTTCCTGATCATTTGTTAGTGGTATTATTAAAGTGAGAAAGAATTTAGGAACCACAGCAATGTAACCATGAAGTGGCAAACCACATAAAGTTATAGAGATGTCAAGTGCTTAGTTGCATTGTGTCAAGCATAACATTGAGTGGTTTAAAGCTTGCTGTCACTGGACTCTGAAGATGTGGAAAAGTGTTCTGTGGAGTGAAAAATCACATTTCTCTACCTAGTAGACTAATGGACGAGTTTGGATTTGGCAAATGCCAGGAGAACATCACCTGCCTGTCTACATTGTGCCAAATGTAAATTTTGGTGCAAGAGAAATAACTCTATGGGGTTGTTTTCTAGGTGTTGGCCCTGTAATTCCTGTGAAAGGAAATATTAATGTTTCAGCATAACAAGATAGCAAGGTCCATAAAGGCAAGATGAATTTGGTGTGATTAACCTACACATAGTCCGCAACACAACCCCATTGAACACCTTTGGATTGGACTAGAAGGGAGATTGCCAGCCAAGCCTACTTGACCAACATCAGTCACTGACCTTACAAATGCTTCACTGGAAAATGGGCACATATTCTCACAGACACACTCCAAAATCTTGTAGAAAGCCTTTACAGAAACATGGGTAGGTGTAATGTGTACCTTTGTCCATATAATGTATGTAAAGTACCAAAGGACAGAGCAAATGACCACATGAATTTTAAAAAACTACAGCTCCAGGTTACAGTTTCAACAACATATGATAGCTGTTAATTAGAGGCATTTAAAACTTGTTCACACTTAATAAAAAGTGTGCTCAAAACTGCCAGAAATATTGTGATATCTATCTATCAGCAATCTTCTTACCCTGTGTACAATCATATCTAAACAAGTAACCAATAAAACACACACAAACCCAATTCATCATACATTTATAATTTAGCTCCAAAGAAAATCATAAATAAAAATAGCGCCAGGCAATAAAATGATAAAATATATTATATTTATAAAAAAGTTTGTAACACCCTCTCTTTTGGAGTCCATTGGGGGGTGTTTAGGATTACAGAAATGGTTACATCTCTGACCTCTTCATCAGCTTGATCATCCAGTGCCTCCACCCGAATCTTCACCAGGCTTGTGAACACAGTGTTGGTTATACTCCTCCACCAGGGGTCGATTTGGGAGAACGCCTATAGCCTACCTGTAGTTTCACTTTTATGAATGACCGTAGTAAATCAAAACAAACCACAACTAGAAGATTTAACCTTTTCTTAAGATGTGTATTAATAACTGGAACCCAGGGATACAATGCATATAATACTGCAATGAACAGTGTACAAAAGCATACAGCACTTATGGCGTACACAGTATTAATTGCCTCTGACTCTGGAAGGGCAATATTAAACTATCAGAGACTAAGTATGCAAGAGACAATTTGTTAAATTCAAAGTTTAGATGATTCAACTTACACACAGGTGTCCATTCACACTATGATCTTTGCTAACTAAGAATGGCAGTACAAGAAAAACAAATTAACACTTTTCACAAGCACTCATCACTGGTCAAGAGGGATTTTTAGGAAACCTACAGGAGTTCAGGTGAAAGGGAAAAATGTCTTCTTAGGAGCAGGTCTTCAGTGATAACAGGGTTAGCCAGTTGCAATGTCCTCCTTTATGTGATATGTTAATAAAGAAGGGTGATAGCAAAGCTTTGCTCTGGAAGTTATCCACACATACAGTGCTGGCCAAAAGTATTGGCACCCCTGCAATTCTGTCAGATAATACTCAATTTCTTCCAGAAAATGATTGCAATCACAAATGCTTTGGTAATAATATCTTCATTTAATTTGTCGTCAATGGAAAACCACAAAAAGAATTGTCAAAAAGCCAAATTGGATATAATTCCACACCAAACATAAAAAAGGGGGTGGACAAAAGTTTTGGCACCCTTTGAAAAATCATTTGATGCTTCTCTAATTTGTGTAATTAACAGCACCTGTTACTTACCTGTGGCACATAACAGGTGGTGGCAATAACTAAATCACACTTGCAGCCAGTTGAAATGGATTAAAGTTGACTCAACCTCTGTCCTGTGTCCTTGTGTGTACCACATTGAGCATGGAGAAAAGAAAGAAGACCAAAGAACTGTCTGAGGACTTGAGAAGCAAAATTGTGAGGAAGCATGAGCAATCTCAAGGCTACAAGTCCATCTCCAAAGACCTGAATGTTCCTGTGTCTACCGTGCGCAGTGTCATCAAGAAGTTTAAAGCCCATGGCACTGTGGCTAACCTCTCTAGATGTGGACGGAAAAGAAAAATTGACGAGAGATTTCAACGAAAGATTGTGCGGATGGTGGCTAAAGAACCTCGACTAACATCCAAACAATTTCTAGCTGCCCTGCAGTCCGAGGGTACAACAGTGTCAACCCGTACTATCCGTCGGCGTCTGAATGAAAAGGGACTCTATGGTAGGATACCCAGGAAGACCCCACTTCTGACCCAGAGACATAAAAAAGCCAGGCTGGAGTTTGCCAAAACTTACCTGAGGAAGCCAAAAACTTTTTGGAAGAATGTTTTCTGGTCAGATGAGACAAAAGTAGAGCTTTTTGGGAAAAGGCATCAACATAGAGTTTACAGGATAAAAAAGAGGCCTTCAAAGAAAAGAACACGGTCCCTACAGTCAAACATGGCGGAGGTTCCCTGATGTTTTGGGGTTGCTTTGCTGCTTCTGGCACTGGACTGCTTGACCGTGTGCATGGCATTATGAAGTCTGAAGACTACCAACAAATTTTGCAGCATAATGTAGGGCCCAGTGTGAGAAAGCTGGGTCTCCCTCAGAGGTCATGGGTCTTCCAGCAGGACAATGACCCAAAACACACTTCAAAAAGCACTAGAAAATGGTTTGAGAGAAAGCACTGGAGACTTCTAAAGTGGCCAGCAATGAGTCCAGACCTGAATCCCATAGAACACCTGTGGAGAGATCTCAAAATGGCAGTTTGGAGAAGGCACCCTTCAAATCTCAGGGACCTGGAGAAATTTGCCAAAGAAGAATGGTCTAAAATTCCAGCAGAGCATTGTAAGAAACTCATTGATGGTTACCGGAAGCGGTTGTTCCCAGTTATTTTGTCTAAAGGTTGTGCTACCAAGTATTAGGCTGAGGGTGCCAATACTTTTGTCCGGCCCATTTTTGGAGTTTTGTGTAAAATGATCAATGATTTGACTTTTTTTTCATTCTCTTTTGTGTTTTTTCATTGCAAGCAAAATAAATGAAGATATTATTACCAAAGCATTTGTGATTGCAATCATTTTCTGGAAGAAATTGAGTATTATCTGACAGAATTGCAGGGGTGCCAATCCTTTGGCCAGCACTGTATAGAAAAATTCAGATATCTAGCAGGTAACTTCTCCTCTTAGTGCTTAGCTCACTGTTATATTAGCTCTGGTCAGAGCGGGTTAGTCTTTACTCCTCTGAGGGGAGATCTTTGTGGCTTAATAGCAAGTGTCTCAAAAACAAAATGGAGGAGGCTCTATCTCTGGGGTTACCTTAGGTAAAATGGTGACTGTGCTTTCTCACTGTACCTCAGGTGAAACTGTTGGAGCCTGACTTGCTCTTGTTTCTCTCCCTCTCCCCCCCCCCCTCTCTCTCTCTCTCTCCTTCAGATGAAATGGAGGGGTCTCTTTATTCCTCTCTTTCTCCTTCAGATATGATGAAACAGTCCTCAGAATCTGCTCCAAGATCAGACAGAGGATTCCCCTTGTAATATACCCCACACTTCCTCATAGCTCTGCCATTGCAGTCTCCTCTTCCTTCTGCCAGGCTCCTCCTATTTCCTCCCTCTGCTTCATAGGGCTGATGGGACATTTTGCAAATAAAATTCTTTTTCTCTATAGACTGTTTACGGCAGGATTTCACTCACATATGGATTGCTGTAATAGTTTCTGTACCCAAGATTGCAATTTTCAATCCCCCTGGTAAGCCTGCTATAGTCTGTCAGGTTAACAGTGGGGGGGTTACAAGTTATTATATTGGATTGCCCTATGCTTAAATGAAATCATTTTCTTGTTTAACCCTTATTTACTATGGTACTTTTAAGATAAATACATTCTGATATCTAACAATCTAATTTTTTGTTTATTTAATTCACAAATCTATCATTCTATTTACGCAAAAAAGTAGAGGTTACAAATAAGAATATGACTTACATTAAGATGAAGCTGGTTTGTCCAGTGCCCAATGACCTTGTATTCTGCAGTTTTATTTACTATTTGATACTGGTAAATATCATAGCGTCCAGGTGCATCTCCATTTTCATTGTAAGTGACTGGTGTGCCAGCACTGCCTAAAAGATAAAAATAGATTTTAATATTCTAATATTAGAGAACAATATCAACAAATAAACTCTGTATACATATTGATATTTCTGTACAAACATACAGTATACTAAATAATGAGAAAGTAGATAAAAGTTGTGAGGTTTCTGCAAGTTTCTTGAGGATTTTGCTCATCATATAAGTATTCACCTAAAGAATTGACATTATTATCAATGTATTATTCCATTCTTAATCTGAAATATGTACCAAATACATCTTGACTTTGTGGACAGGTCTCAGAAGGAATTCAAACAGGTATTCTGGTTATGACAATGTATTCTGTATCCACAGCATATAGCATCAGTTAACTGACTGAGGGATCCGACCTCTAGAAAATGAAGCGGCAACTAGGCATTCAGGGCCCATGCTGTCATGACCAATGGAGGTCTAAGCAGTCTGTCCCCTGCCAATAAGACAGTTCTGCATATTCTGTGGAGTACCCCTTTACACATGATTTCAGGTTCAGACTGCACAAGGTTTATTTGTAATAACCATGGTGACATAAATATACAACATGTAGATGTGAAAAGAAAATAGTACAAATTTTTATAGTCAAGAATACATGTAAAATTGCTTTCTATTTATTTTAGGTGAACTTCAGCAAATATGAACATATCCTTTATGTATGCCTTGAAATGTTATCTTCTTATGGATAAAAATGTCATACATGTTTATTGTGCTTTGAATCAAGTAATGTTACCCTATCCCTCAAATATTTTTTTTAGGCCTAACGCCCCACTCAGTGGTCCGCAGCAAAAAAGGGCTGCAGGAAAAACCGTGACGGCAACGCAACACGATTTTTTACGCAATGCATTTCACAAAAAGTCCGCAGAGGTTTCCTCTATTGATTTTCTGTTTCCATTATACCTATAGGGAAACCACCAGTTTTAATAATGGTTTTGGAAATCACAGCGTGTCCGATGTGCGTATTTGTCCGCAATGTTTGGATGGGATTCGCTAGAATTCCATCCACTTTGCAGGGACTGTAAAATGCAGCATATTTTTTTTTCCGTGTTTACGCCATGTGGCACCTCAACCTTAAACAGTTTTTTGTAGTGTTACTTGCAGGGTGGATTTCCATTACCAAGATATTTGTTTTTGTATTATAAAAATGGGCTATAAAAATTGAGGGACAGCATGCATGTTGTTTAATTTGACTGTTCAGGGCAAGTTTATGTGGGTGTACATGAAGAGAAACTCTATAAGCAGTTTCCCCCTCTGTACTGTATGCTGTATCTGGAATTTGCAGTTCTCTCAAATCTAGTGGGTGGATACTAGATGCCTTATGTTTTGAGGTTCTAGGCAATAGGTCTACACCCTGATAGTAAGGGACACTATTCTGTCTCAGACGACCAGGATTTGTTTTATTGTTAGAGCTGTTCTGTGAACCTACAGTATGTTGCATCTTTGAACACTGTGGTTGGAGAAATAAAGCTGCTGAGGTCAGTTTTGAACCTGAAGAGGAACTGAAGTTCTTGGATGTGATAACCATCTTAGGCTAGAGATGGTGATCCCATGAGCTGTTTAACCCCCACATTGTCACTATTATTCTGTTAATATTACAGCACTAAAATGTCCTCTGAAGTCAATGTTTGTTATCAGTCCATCATGAGGAAGTAAATGTAAGAAGTGTTACCTTAGGCGTTTTTCTATGAGACATTTCTGCCATATCTGACCCACACCTATCTTGAGAACAAGGGTCCTCCAACCCCCATCCTGCTGTTGTTGAGAATAGGTGGATAGCAGTAAATATGCGACTCACCCTCTCTCTCTCTCTATTCAGTTCCATGGGAGTTTATGTAAACAGCTAAATAAGACAAACAGGCATCTCCATTGACAGTGACTATTGTACAATGGGTCTAAGATGGGGAAACTCTTTTGATGTTTTTTATGTATACATACCAGATACATAAGTATATTGTATATTTAAATCTCCAAAAGTATGACAATGTGAATATTTGAAAAATAATACATAGAGAATGTGACTGACAATTGTAAACTGGATATTTCATGTTAATATACTGTAACCCTTGCCAAATAATGGTTATATTTTGCTATTCTAAACAGTAGTGTTTTGGATTTCTTTTTATAGTTCCAATATATATGTAACTTTATGTAAAAACATCTTCTATCCCCCTTTGTTAGTATCTTGTACATCCCCCACATGTGATTTACTTTGGTGTTGACATTTTTTTGGATTCTCTCCTATGAAGTCTTGCCTGCTTTCCCCCTGCCAGGCTGCCGAGATCCCTTAAGTTGTTCTAGAGCCTCCCGTCCAATAGTCTTTCCTATTTTTTTCTTCTTTAATCTAGATCCTGTCATCGAGCCTTCATCCTCTCTTCCTTTTTTTTTTCCCTATCTTTTCAGGTATTGTCCTGATGTCTCCATAGTGAGCAGTCTTCCCTACCAACTGACAATTGTTAGTTTATACTTGATTGTTGCTTGGCTGAAGCACCTTTCCATGCCTTAAAGCAGTCTCCATAATCACCTACCCCTTTGGGTTTTCTCTCCCACTGCCCCTGATGGCTTGGGCTACTGTGATTTCCTGTGGAAGTGGGGCAAGCGATGTGTGGTGACTGCCATATGCCTGATGCCCTGACCACCTCCCTCTCCCCATGATTGGTGTTCGGGAATATGGAAGGGGCAGTTTGTGGCTCCTCCCTGAGGGGAAGAGTAGCCATGCTCAACTCCACATGATGTGGTGGGTATCTCCTGCTGTAATCACAATTAGCTCTGCCCATCAGTCATATGGCACAGGCACCTCATGTTACTGTTGCTGCAAAAGGCCCCACCTAATGATGCAGAAATGCATGATTGGTCCCTGCTAACTGGCAGGGGTGGGAAGATAGGGAATTGGAAGTATATTAGAGTGCTTCTAGGCCAGACAGTGACCGCATCTTTGGTCATGCTGCCAGGCCACATGCTGGGCCTACTCCACTTTAGATATATCCCATGAAGAATCTAATGAAAGGAAACGTGTTGGAATGTATTTAGCTTTGTTCAGGACCTCAAGATGATGGGTTTTGTTTTTTTAAGGGCAGCCAGGGCTTTAGCTAGGTTCCGCCAAGAATGCTAGGGTCATTATCCACACTGGTCTGTCATTTTCAGGGCAATCAGGGATCTTATCTAGGATCTGTGTGTCACTTTAGGCTATTGACTGCTATCCTTGTAAGGGTCCATTATATCTTGCTACAACTATGTAACATCCTACAATAGTCAAGGACTAGTATATTCTGCAACAAATACAGTGACCTGTTACAACCTTATAACATTTTGCATCAGTCGGTGACTAGCTCATGCTACAATGACTAGATACCGGGATACCTTTTGAGCTGTCCTTTTAAGGGTGACTAATAATTTATTAGGGGCCACTATATCCTATGAACTATTACCCTTTTGTTTAGTACCTTCGTTTTTGGCCCCTGGCTTTGTAAGAGACAGCCAATGTTGTCCTAAGCTTCATTTGTCTGTATAAACTGTTAATGTTGAATGTATTTCTGTGATTCTGTTCCTTTAAGACAGCAGCCATTGTAATTGTGACATGATGCTGGAGTGACTCCCCCCCCCCTTTTATGTCAGTTTGCCTGTTCTGCAGACAGAATGTGAGCAGAGAAGCAGGAAGTGACGAGAGAGAGAGCAGCAGCCATCTTGGCAAGTGTTGTATTGAACTGGTGTGGAGATTTTTCTGTACAGCTAAGCTGTATCTTGGTCCAGAGACAAACAGAGTGTAAAGAGACAACAGGACTAGTGAGTCCACGTGAAAGGAACTGTGCTCAGTGGCTGATCAGTGAGACTGACATTGTGACTGTGTATATGGATACCACAGATAGAGACTCGCAGTGCTGTTGATGTACTGGACAGCACCTGCTAAACCCCGGCTTACATCCCAGCTCAGTGTATGGATTCGGCAGGACTGTCAGTGTGCTGAGTGGAATATGCTGTTGGATTACATTGCATTCATTGGGTTTCCCTGTTAAAGAGGACTTCATTTCTCCCAAGATCCTGATAACAGTGAGGAGAGGACGTTTCACTATAAAAGAAAGGAACGACTTTGGGCCCCACCGCGCGCTTCTACAGACTGTAAGCGGTCCACCTGGACCACTGGGGAAAAGGGGGTGCACCCAAATGTGATGTCAGGGTCAGTTAGGGATAGTTTTGAGTATATTGTTCATTCAGTGTCCATACTGCAGAATTGGACAGAGTAAAAGTAGAAACCATTGCAGAATTTGCCTTGAAATTGTTCATGCTATATTGTATATTTTGCTTGTCTTTATCCCTGTCATTTTACCTTCAAATAGTCTTTATTAACTTATAGTAAATATATATTCTTTTCTTGAACTACTGCGTGTGCGTTCATTTCTGGTTGCGGAGACCAAACCACCTGCCTTGCTCTCGGTTCACAAATTGGCGTAGTCAGCAGGATCCGCTTACCAGAATGGACGGTGACGCACCCGTTCGGGAGAATGGTGCTGGAGGAAGAATGCCAGCAGGGGCTATAATGAGTCAGTTAGCTAAATTTGATGGCAATAATATGTCAGTGAGTATGTGGGTGGAACAGATACGAATGATACAGCGAATGTACCAGACCGCACCAGAAGTACTAGTAGAGCTAGCAATATTGACATTACAAGGGGATGCTAAGACCACGGTGATATTGAGGCCATTTGAACAAAGGCAGACATTTGAGCAAGTAGTCCAGATTCTAGAAACCATTTATGGAGAAACTGCATTGCTGGGGTCTCTGCAGGCTCGGTTCTTCCAGAGGGTACAACAGGAGAATGAAAGCCTTCCCCAATATGCAAATGCCCTACAAGAACTGCTCCGAGATATTCAAGTGAAGGAAAGAGGGGTCTCGCCAGCCTTCTGTAACCCTGATCGGACTCTCCGTGACCAGTTTGTCCTGGGGATACGTGACGGCAGTTTAACTGTGACTATGCAGGATTTTATACGACGAGAGACTGATGCTAAATTCCATGATGTACAGGTAGAGGCCATCTCCCGTGCCAATAGTATGTTCCCGAAGCCCCACACCGCAGTTGGAGTTACTTTGTCACAGGGGGCTAGTTCTGTCTCAGAGACAGTAGAAAAGGGGACGGTTAAAGAAATTCTCACAGTAATGCAGAAACTGCAAGAGCAAATGGAACACTTGCACACCCGTTGTGATGAACATTCTATGAAAATTGCAGACTTCCAGAAAACTGGAGGTGAAAGGGTGAGCCGTCCATACCCAGAAAATCAGAATCACCCACCACCCCGCTGGAGGGATGAGGATAGGACCTACCGAAGGGGTCCAAATCAGTTAATGCAGTGCTCAGGAGAAATCGAAGGGGCTTACCGAAGGGGCCCAAACAGATGGCCAGAACGACGGGAGATACGCTGCTGGGAGTGTGGACGGATGGGCCACGTTGCTGCTAGATGTCCAGAGCAGCGACAAACTTATGAGAGACCGCCGTTAAACTGAAGTCCCCTGCTGCTGTAGGGCGTGTAGTAGGGGAGACTGACAAGGAGACTATGTGGGGAGAATGCCCTAATGATGACCTGATCGCTGCAAGTCCTGTTATACAGGTGGAAATGGAGGGTATTCCGGTTACCGGGATGATTGACACGGGTTCCCAAGTAACGACCTTGAGTAGAGACTGTTATGAACGGTACTTCCAGCAACATGTGAAATATGATCCCCATACATTCGTACGAGTGGTCGCAGCTAACCAGTTACCAGTTCCAGTCGTGGGAGTGGCCTGGATGAATGTCCGGGTATGTGGCCAAGATCTGGGTAGGAAAGGCATTGTGGTGGTACAGGAGTCACATGAAGTAAAGGTCCCTGTCATTTTGGGGATGAATGTGTTAAAAGAATTAGATCAGATCCTCTTTGAAAAGAAAGGTCACGGTTATTGGAAAGAAACCACCACCCATCGGCCTACTCAAACAGCTTTCCAGCGGCTGATCCGGACATGTGGCTTACAGAAAAGTTCGGATGCGCAGCGTCCTCTGGCTCGAATTTCAGTTCCTTTGCATACAAAAGTTACACTGCCACCCAGTCGGGAGACAATAGTGTCTATGCCCGTAGGCACCTGTCGGAAACTAGAGGGCATAGCTGTGTTGGTAGAACCACTGCAGGCAGCCGAAGGAGGTGTTGATCCGCTAGTGGCCCGTTCCTTGGCAATAGTTCGCAATGGAAGAGTACCACTTCGATGTGTAAACACTCAGGACCAGAGTGTGGACCTGACCCCAGGGAGGCAGCTGGCTAACATCTATGTGACTCCGGAGGAAGTAAGGAAAGTAACTCCAATGCAGCTGAAGCCGACTGAAAGGGATGAGTGGACCGTAACTGTGTCCATGGGAGAAGATGAGGAACCCACCTCTGAATGGAATGGCCGTGCAATTCGAGAACAGATGAAGATGGATGCAAGTTCATGTTCTCTGGAATGTGTGCAGAAGGTAGATGAACTGTTGTGGGAGAACCGAGCCGCCTTTTCACGGTATGCTGAAGATTTTGGATGTACCACAGGGATCTACCATGAGATTCCCACAGGAGACACCCCTCCAATTAGAGAGCGCTACCGACAAATTCCTCCACAGTTGTATCAGGAAGTAAAAGAACTGTTAGCTAAGATGCTACAGGGTGGGATCATCCAAGAAAGCCAGAGTCCCTGGGCAGCTCCTGTGGTGTTAGTAAGAAAAAAAGATGGGTCCATCCGATTTTGCGTAGACTATCGGAAGTTAAACGCTTGCACCGTACGAGATTCCTACCCCTTGCCACGGATTGAGGAGTCCCTCTCAGCGCTGGGGAGAGCCCGGTACTTCTCCTCACTAGATCTGGCTAGTGGGTATTGGCAGGTGCCGATGGCCACAAAAGACAAGGAGAAGACGGCATTCATCTTGCCCATGGGACTATACGAATTTAACCGGATGCCCTTCGGGTTGACAAATGCACCCGGAACGTTTCAGCGGTTGATGGAGAAATGTCTCGGTGACTTCAACTTTGAGTTCACTCTCATCTACTTGGATGACATTATAGTGTATTCTGCGACCTTTGAAGACCATCTCCACCAGTTGGGGCAAGTATTTCGAAGATTGCGGGAACATGGGCTCAAATTGAAACCCAGTAAATGTCGGTTGTTCCAATCTGAAATTGATTACTTGGGTCACCGCGTATCAGGAGAAGGGGTGAGACCATCAAGAGACAAGATAGCGGCTGTTCAAGATTGGCCAATACCGACTACCCTGCGAGAAGTGAGGGCGTTCCTTGGAGTAGCCGGTTACTATCGACGGTTTATTAAGGATTTCGCCAAGGTAGCAGCACCACTTAATGCTCTCCTACGAGGCACATCCGGTGGTCCAAAGAACCGGTCCGTGAAGTGGGGACCTGAACAGGAACAAGCCTTCCAGGCATTAAAGGATGCACTGACAACAGCCCCAATCTTGGCATATGCTGATTACCACTTGCCGTTCCAGATGTATACGGATGCAAGCCTGTATGGTCTTGGAGCAGTGCTTTCCCAGCTTCAGGATGGCCAGGAGAGGGTCATAGCGTACGGCAGCCGGTCTTTGAGAGATTCTGAAAGAAACCCCGAGAATTATAGTTCATTTAAGTTGGAGCTGTTGGCACTGGTATGGGCCATGACCGAGAAATTCTCTGAATATTTGACCGGTGCTGAAGTTTTAGTACTGACTGACAATAACCCACTAGCTCACCTGGAAAATGCCAAGCTCGGGGCGTTAGAGCAGAGGTGGATAGCCCGAATGACTAAGTTCAATTACCGCATTAAGTATCGGTCCAAGACAGAGAACCAGAATGCTGACGGGCTTTCTAGGGTAACCGCCCAGATCCCCACAGTAGACGTGGATCATGAGTTGGAGCATGTGGAGGTGCCCGACTTCAGCAGATTTTCACAGGCCTTGGCCGCCGCTAATCAGTTTGAGTTGCAGGGGACTGAAACGGCTCCTTTCTTTGGTCCCTCACGACAGGAATGGGCACAGATACAACAGACCCATGAGGGGCTGGCACAGATGATCAAGTGTGTTGAGAAAGGCCAGAAGCCCTGTAGAGAGGAAAGAGAACGACTGACACGTGAGATATTATCTGTTCTGAGTCAGTGGGAAAAGTTGGAGATGAAAAATGGAGTGCTATGCCGAAAGGTCTATTTACCTTCTGAGATCGACATTCGATACCAAATTGTGGTGCCTAGTGAACTGGCTCGCTCGTTGGCAGTTGAGGCTCATAATAAGAATGGACATTTTGGTCATGAGAAGACCTTTCGTTGGTTACAGCGACTGATTTACTGCCCTGGTCTTCGTCAAATGGTCGAAGAAGTATGCCGCAGCTGTCGAACTTGTGAGATCCATAAGGCAATAGAACAGAGAGCTCCCCTGCAAACCATCGTGACCCAGGAACCTTTAGAAATCGTCATGATAGACTATCTAATGGTGGGCCCATCCAATAGCGGACACCAGTATTGCCTCGTAATGGTGGATCACTTCACCAAATTTGCGGTGGTAACCGCCACCAAGGACCAGACAGCTGAGTCAGCAGCTCGTGCTCTGTGCCAAGATTTCATTCGAGTATATGGGTGCCCTAAACGCATCCACTCCGACCAGGGTGCCTGCTTTGAGGGACACGTAATGAAAGAAGTTCAACGTATCTACGGGATAAAGAAGTCGCACACGACTCCATACCACCCTCAGGGAAATGGGGCCTGTGAAAGATTCAACAGAACTCTGCTACAGATGCTGCGGACTCTGGAGGAAGACAAGAAGTTACAGTGGCCTCAGTTCTTGTCTGAAATGGTGTGGGCCTATAACAATCAGGTCCATTCTACAACGGGGTACTCTCCTTATACACTTCTCTTTGGGCGGTCTGGGCGAAGTGTAGGAGAATTACAGTTGGATGATGTGGATGGGTTCCCTCCGAGGGATCCAACCTCTTGGGTGCGGGCGCACCGGCAGAGACTTGAGATGATCCATCGATTGGTGCGGCAGCGCCTGCAAGAACATCCCCATCCTGATAAGACCCCAGTGCAAGAAGCACCATTGCAACCAGGCGACCTGGTGCTAGTTCGTGTCAAGAAACCCCAAGGGAAATTGGAAAGCCGATGGGAGGCTTTGCCGTATCGTGTTGTTGGCCGCAAGTATGCGAATGGGCCAGTGTACCAGGTCCAGAAAGAAGGAACTGATTGTGTTCGAGTACTTCACCGAAATATGTTGCGCCTGTGTCATTCTGAAGGGACAAATCATGATGGGCTTGCCAATGTGAATGAGCTCCCACAGTCAGAGAATGGAGGTGCGGAATGGGCCTCAGACGAGGAGGATGATTGTTGGCCGATCCCTGCTCCTGGGGATGTTCCACCTGTGACTACTGTATCTCCGGCCTGTGCCCCCTCTGGTGCGGAATCCGCTGGTCCTTCTCAGCCCATAGCTGCAGCACCCCATAATATACCACCGGTCCTCAGACGGACCACTAGGCCAAATGCTGGTATTCCCCCTGTTCGGTATGCGCAGGATGAGTTTGTTTGGCCTGCCATACATCGGTATACTACCACCCTGTGCATAAAAGTACAACCCTCTGGATATACAATCATAGGCAGGGACTGCCAATCTTAAAGTGGGGGGGAATATGTAAGAGACAGCCAATGTTGTCCTAAGCTTCATTTGTCTGTATAAACTGTTAATGTTGAATGTATTTCTGTGATTCTGTTCCTTTAAGACAGCAGCCATTGTAATTGTGACATGATGCTGGAGTGACTCCCCCCCCTTTTATGTCAGTTTGCCTGTTCTGCAGACAGAATGTGAGCAGAGAAGCAGGAAGTGACGAGAGAGAGAGCAGCAGCCATCTTGGCAAGTGTTGTATTGAACTGGTGTGGAGATTTTTCTGTACAGCTAAGCTGTATCTTGGTCCAGAGACAAACAGAGTGTAAAGAGACAACAGGACTAGTGAGTCCACGTGAAAGGAACTGTGCTCAGTGGCTGATCAGTGAGACTGACATTGTGACTGTGTATATGGATACCACAGATAGAGACTCGCAGTGCTGTTGATGTACTGGACAGCACCTGCTAAACCCCGGCTTACATCCCAGCTCAGTGTATGGATTCGGCAGGACTGTCAGTGTGCTGAGTGGAATCTGCTGTTGGATTACATTGCATTCATTGGGTTTCCCTGTTAAAGAGGACTTCATTTCTCCCAAGATCCTGATAACAGTGAGGAGAGGACGTTTCACTATAAAAGAAAGGAACGACTTTGGGCCCCACCGCGCGCTTCTACAGACTGTAAGCGGTCCACCTGGACCACTGGGGAAAAGGGGGTGCACCCAAATGTGATGTCAGGGTCAGTTAGGGATAGTTTTGAGTATATTGTTCATTCAGTGTCCATACTGCAGAATTGGACAGAGTAAAAGTAGAAACCATTGCAGAATTTGCCTTGAAATTGTTCATGCTATATTGTATATTTTGCTTGTCTTTATCCCTGTCATTTTACCTTCAAATAGTCTTTATTAACTTATAGTAAATATATATTCTTTTCTTGAACTACCGCGTGTGCGTTCATTTCTGGTTGCGGAGACCAAACCACCTGCCTTGCTCTCGGTTCACAGCTTTACCATATGCAATTTTTAAATATATGTCCAATAAAAAGATACGTTTTATCAGCCATCTATTTTCTCTGACTTTATATAGCTTTATATCCTATGTATAGAGGTGAGTGAATCTTCAAAATTAATTTTAGGTCAGATTTGCTCAAATCGACTGGCAGATTCAATTTGGGCTGAATTTACTCAGCTGGAATTAAAAGTTCCCTATTTGCCCAAGAAAAACTTTTACTGCACATTTTGGATATGCAACCTAATTTCAGTGAGTGAAAATAACCTTCCAGACTACATCTAAACCAGTCTGTGACAGCTGTAAGCTGATTTCAGCTTTCATTGGCTGACTTTGGTCATGTGGTTTGAGAGGTTTCTCCCAATCATTGAAACAGGTTATAGACCTAGTTTCAGTAACCAAGAGAATCCTCCCTTTCCACATAATCAAAACCAGGCAACAACAGCTGTAAGTTAATTACAGCTGCCATTGGCTGGTTTTGATCATGTGGTCTGATTGGTTAATCTTGGTCACTGAAGCTATGCTGGCCTGGAAACTAAATGAATCATCAACCAAGCACATGGGAGCCTTGTTATCAGTGGGGGTCTGAGTAATCAAAACCAGCCAATGAAAGGTATAATTATCTTATAGCTGCTATAAGCAGGTTTAGATCCATTACACTTGGTCATTTAGTGTAATGCTGCCATTTTGAGTGATTCATTAAAAATAAATCGCAAAAATTCTGGATTTGCCAAATATTAAGAAATTCATGCCAAATTAATTAGCCATCTTTACTTAAGTAAAAATGCAGACATAGAGAAAAAGAAATATAGTTAGCCACTGAAGAAGAAATGTTGCAAAGGCAACTTTGCTGATACACAACCGTGAGACCTAAACTCTGATAAATTAGAGATGCTGTATAATCAGGAAGAGATATACATTTAGGATGGCAATGATACAACAGTAATATGACAAAAGCAATGTAAATGAATGGTTTTGTACACCAGGAGGCACACATTCAGCTTCCCTCATATCACAGCCTTGTCCAGACATTGAAATACCACTGAAGGTCACATGACCAAAACATCTGGGATCCACTGGATGGCTTCATTTTTCATATATTACTTACATATGCTGTTCTGTTCACATTATGTCACCTGGATTTGACTGTCTTCTTTAATAAATATTATTTTTACTGAATTACTATATTAAAGTGCCTCTGATATATCATATGATATGACAAGAACAAGTTATTAAAGATCACTGTGTTATAGTGTTATTGGAAGGAGAGATTAATGAATAAAGACACAGAAAAGCCAAACTGGTCTAAATATGAAAAAATGTTGCTACCACTATTGTATTATTAAGAAACAGTGTGCATTGTGTTGACTTATTATATTAACTATTAATATATATAATTTTTCTATTGTTTTATTTGTGTGTTAAAATTTAACATTGTAACATTTACTATTATGAGTACAATAGAATCCAGTAAAATTTAATATTTCATGTCAATATAAAAGAACAGTAAAGTTAATATGCAGCTGATGCTTGTAATTTATCTTCTAGCCCTTACAAACAATGTTCTGACAGCAATATGTTCACTGTTTGCCTGAAGTTTTCTCTGGTATGAGCGTGGTTGGTGATGTACCAAAGCTTTCGAGACCCAAAGGTCAAATAACAAGATTACTATACATATAAATAGTCTGGAAGGCAACATGAGATGCACAAAAATTATAGTTTAGTAAATCAGTATTCCATAAGCCTTTATAATAGAATTTCATGTAAGAAATATCTAAATTCTGATTCCAAGGTGCTATGGACAATGGTGACTCCATTAACCCAAAAGTGACCTTGACATTACTTCTATTCAGTGAATATTCCTTATTAGTTTTAAAGGATGCTTACCAGTCAACATTTATTATTTGTAGGCATGTCAACTCACTCAGGATTCCCTGGAGTCTCCCATTTTTCAGGTCCCCTCACCTGGTCACCCGATGAATAGTCTCTTTCACCTAGCTGCTGCCTCATTAATATTCACTGCACAGTGACGCCACCTTAGTGAATATTAATGAGGAGGTTGCAAACAGATCCTCTATCAATTTAAAGTTTAATTTTATTCATTTTCTCATTAGGTATCTGCGGGAATTTGAGTCCTGACTGAGCCATAAGCTCTATTAGTTTCACTAGAGGTTTTTTATTATACCAAGATGCAATAGTATTGTATAGTGTCTACATAATGTATGGGTATATAGAGATATCTTTATATGTCAGTACACAGTATACTTAAAACTATATATTCTAAGCATACAATGTACTGGCAAATATAGATATTTCTCTTTAAGAATGATTAAAATAAGGATTTAGCAATTATTTATTATGAAATGATTTCTTAGATAGATAGATAGATAGATAGATATTCAGTATTGCCAAAAAATATTTAAAGTGATCACTAAATGGCATAAAAAAACTGGCACAATTGTTTATTTTAACTAACCAGTAACAATCTGTGGTCTAATATTATTATATGGGGTCTGGATATATGTAAGTTTGCCCTTTTATAAAGGCCAGGCCCCTTAAAAAGGCTGCTCCCACTTTTTCAGCGACCTGCCATTTGCAAATAACCCTGTGAAGGGCTCTCCCAGGTTAATGTCTATGTAATTGCTGTTATACCTTTCAATCATTTACATTAGGAATGACACAACACAAGCATTACAATATGTAAATAAGGAAATAATAAGAAAATAGGAAACACTAATACCTAAATAAACAAATTAGATTATTCTTGTCTTCATTCTTATTTGCTTTGTGTGATTTATAACTCATTGCACAGTTAATTTGTGTTGTTGTTAAATGAAATAATTTATCTTTAGCTGAAGGATAAATATCAAATATTGACATATCTACTGTACATAAATAAAAAATATACCATATGACCAGATTTTGCATGGTATATATACATACAGTCATATGAAAAAGTTTGGGCACCCCTATTAATCTTAATCATTTTTAGTTCTAAATATTTGGGTGTTTGCAACAGCCATTTCAATTTGATATATCTAATAACTGATGGACACAGTAATATTTCAGGATTGAAATGAGGTTTATTGTACTAACAGAAAATGTGCAATATGCATTAAACCAAAATTTGACCGGTGCAAAAGTATGGGCACCTCAACAGAAAAGTGACATTAATATTTAGTAGATCCTCCTTTTGCAAAAATAACAGCCTCTAGTCGCTTCCTGTAGCTTTTAATCAGTTCCTGGATCCTGGATGAAGGTATTTTTGACCATTCCTCTTTACAAAACAATTCCAGTTCAGTTAAGTTTGATGGTCGCCGAGCATGGACAGCCCGCTTCAAATTATCCCACAGATGTTCAATGATATTCAGGTCTGGAGACTGGGATGGCCATTCCAGAACATTGTAATTGTTCCTCTGCATGAATGCCTGAGTAGATTTGGAGCTGTTTTGGATCATTGTCTTGCTGAAATATCCATCCCTGGTGTAACTTCAAATTTGTCACTGATTGGTGTACATTATTCTCAAGAATCTGCTGATACTGAGTTGAATCCATGCGACCCTCAACTTTAACAAGATTCCCGGTGCCGGCATTGGCCACACAGCCCCAAAGCATGATGGAACCTCCACCAAATTTTACAGTGGGTAGCAAGTGTTTTTCTTGGAATGCTGTGTTTTTTTGACGCCATGCATAACGCCTTTTTGTATGACCAAACAACTCAATCTTTGTTTCATCAGTCCACAGGACCTTCTTCCAAAATGAAGCTGGCTTGTCCAAATGTGCTTTTGCATACCTCAGGCGACTCTGTTTGTGGCGTGCTTTCAGAAATGGCTTCTTTCGCATCACTCTCCCATACAGCTTCTCCTTGTGCAAAGTGTGCTGTATTGTTGACCAATGCACAGTGACACCATCTGCAGCAAGATGATGCTGCAGCTCTTTGGAGGTGGTCTGTGGCTTGTCCTTGACTGTTCTCACCATTCTTCTTCTCTGCCTTTCTGATATTTTTCTTGGCCTGCCACTTCTGGGCTTAACAAGAACTGTCCCTGTGGTCTTCCATTTCCTTACTATGTTCCTCACAGTGGAAACTAACAGGTTAAATCTCTGAGACAACTTTTTGTATCCTTCCCCTGAACAACTATGTTGAAGAATCTTTGTTTTCAGATCATTTGAGAGTTGTTTTGAGGAGCCCATGATGCCACTCTTCAGAGGAGATTCAAATAGGAGAACAACTTGCAATTGGCCACCTTAAATACCTTTTGTCATGATTAGATACACCTGGCTATGAAGTTCAAAGCTCAGTGAGGTTACAAAACCAATTTTGTGCTTCAGTAAGTCAGTAAAAAGTAGTTAGGAGTATTCAAATCAATAAAATAATAAGGGTACCCAAATTTTTGCACCGGTCAAATTTTGGTTTAATGCATATTGCACATGTTCTGTTAATACAATAAACCTCATTTCAATCCTGAAATATTACTGTGTCCATCAGTTATTAGATATATCAAATTGAAATGGCTGTTGCAAACACCCAAATATTTAGAACTAAAAATGATTAAGATTAATAGGGGTGCCCAAACTTTTTCATATGACTGTATATATGTATAGTGTGTGTATTTTGTGTAGTAGATAAATAATGCTCCTCGGTGTCAGATAAATACATATTCACAAGGTTTTTTTTCAGTCCCAGTTTAAAAACTGATTTGTACTTCTTTGTGCTAAAGTCTTTAATATCCATATATTTATTTTTGAAAGGAATATTACTGTGTATGGATCTAATATGACTTGATGGAATACTGTGGCATATAATTGGTTTATTTTATTAGAATGGTTTAAGAACCATGTGTAGATCAAAAGAAAAGTAAGGATTGGACACACTTCTTCACAATATGTTCAGTTTCATTTTTCAGTTGCAACAAAATAAAGGAATCAGTTTGAGCAGTTCAGATTTGTTCTGCAACTTGAACCATAAAATAATTTTGTGTATTTCTATCTCAATGAAAATATTTCCTTTATCAAAGAATCAAAGACCTGTTATTGATGTTGGTCAGTGATGCAAAGAAATAATACTACCAGTAGACAGCCATAAAAATATATTGAAATTCCTAATCCAGGATAGAATTTCACATTTGTTATATGTACAGTAGCTTCAGATACAATTGATATATAATAGAATATAACTCATTAGATAAAAGGTATCATTAAATGCAATGAGTTAGAAGAGGTTTGCATGAATAACAACACTAGTTTTTTAAGGCTAATTACTCTTAAATATTGAAATTGCAACACCAAAAAGGACGACTTTTAGAATTATAGAAATCACAGGATTAATAGACGTGTTGAATAGTCACTTTTCACACATCTTATTTATGCTCCATTCATAGAATACCCCATCCTGATCATAACTGCAAAATATTGTCAGATATCTACACTATGTACCCACCCCCTTTCTCTGAGTGAACTGCATATCAATGTGCAAGCAAAACAGGGTGATTATCCACAGAAAAAAATGAAGGAAAAAGAATAAATGAACACTTTTGAAAGGTCAGACTTCAACAGAACCATGTCTCTAGGAAGACTGCATAATTTGTAAGTTGCATCAAAATCTTAAGTACCCTTTAATAATATGCAAATAATAAAAAATGAAAACAATATTCAAGCTATCTTGATTAATCAGTATCAAGTATGAGCACCAAGAAATACATGCACTTACATACCTTGCCCTGCTATGAATGAGGCTATTAATGGTTGTTTGAGGAATGTTACACCCCTCTGAATGAACACAAATCATCAAGATTGGCTTCTGGCATCTCCCTTTAAAATTGCCAACCAATGACTCGATGCACTCAATGAAAGACAAGTCCAGACACAGAAGGCCATGGCAGGATGTTTATGCCAACACAGGCTGCTCATAGTAGCAAAAGCAAAACTCAGCCTGGCATTGTTCTTTTGAAATAAAGCTCCTGGAACACTATGAAAAAAATGGTAGTACCACTGGTCCTATAATCAAAGCAAAGTAACTGATAGTGTACCTGAAATGAAGACTAGAGGAGTCCGGCTACATTATACCACCCCACACCATAATCCTGGGAGTAGGATCAGAGTAATGTTCCCTTGTAAAGCCCTCTTCATGGTATTGCTCACATGGTATCCAGACAAATCATCAGCTATGATTGCATCCACGACAAAAGCGGGACTCATCACTGAAGTATATAGACCTCTATTCCAGCCTCCATTGCCATTTTACTGTGCATCATAACAGTCTTTGAGAGCAGTGGTGTGAGGTTAATGGAACACTTATAGCTGGATGTCTGGTTCATAGCCCAATGTTGTGTAACAGCTTTTTGATGGTTTGTGTTGAAACAGTTTGCCACCCTAGACTTGTGAATTGATGGATGGATCACTATTCCATTGTTTCAATTAGATGATCCATCCTTGCAGAAGCGCGTTTCTGTATATCTAGTACTGTTTGGACACACAACATTTTACAGTACCAATATCTTGGCCTAGCCATGTAGAGATCTGCAGGAGTGATACACCAAGATCTCTAAGTTCAAGGATTCTGCCCCCCTCAGTTTGCGACAGGTGGCGATAACTGGGAGGTCTAAATGTCACTTATCACTGATTTCCATGTCACTTATCACTGTTACAACTGCTTACATGTTCTCTTTAAAGCCGAACATTAATGTCAAATTAAAGTGGTTTATGAAAATTATATTGACCAAAAAGATTAAGATATTGCCTTCCCATCACTGTAGTATAACAGGGCCATATTGATATAATTAATGATGTACACAGATTTTGCTTTAGTGTGCCTGTACATGGTGTGAACCAGCCACAGAAAAGAAATGTGATAACTGCAAAGTGCCAGGGCTGTACCTGTACCTACTGTATGAAACAATAACAATTACAGGTACAGCATCTCAAGTACAGGTCCAGCCCCAGCAATTAGCAATAATTATTTGTAATTACCACAGCCAATTCATATGTATGGAAATCCTTAATGTTTTATCTAAATGATCCTGAAATTCATCTGTTGCAAGCAGCAGTTGAGGAAATGGCACAGAAATATATACCAAAGAAATACCAAAAATCTGATATTGTGACTTGAATAAAACAGACCTGCAATAACCTACTTTTTATATTTCAGTGTATCAAATGTAAGTGAAAGATGACTGGGTTGTGATTAAGATGTCATGATTGAGTATTATTTTTGTAGTACTATTCCTTTATTCATTACCCTAAAGAAATGGAATCATTTGCAGCTTGTGCACACTGTGATTTAATATGTTGCTATGAAAATTTAAGCCACTGTACTAGAGCATATAACCATGAAATTACCTACTTTACATAACAAAATAATTTCATGTTTTTTATACCTCACACAGAATATTTTGTAGATGTAAATCTCATTGATGAATTTAAAAAAATACAGGTGATCCCTAAATTTGATTTAATGACCCAGTTGCTGCTTGTTTGTCAATGTGCTTTTAGTGAGTTGTGGGACAGGGAGGAGTGAATTTATCCCAAGAAAGTGTTTTTGAAGCATAGTGGCATTATTTCCTGTTACATTTGACACATGCTATTAAGCATATTTTTGTTTTCTTCACTGCACTTGCTACTGAAAGACATTTATTTGTATCTTTGCATAGTAAACTGCTCATGGCGAGTTACATGTGCCTTGATGAGAACACATTTATGTATTCTGACAACAGACATAACTTTTCACATTTAAATGTAATCTCCTCAAAATATGCAATTGGCAATATCCATGCAGCTCCAACTGTCAATGTTTATTGAAATATCTTCTAGTACTTATGATTTATTATTACCAGACAATGTAGTTCGAAATGAGTTCCTTATTTCCTGTTTACAATTTAGTTTAGAATGAATTGTCACCATTTATCATCATGTCGGAACTATGTTTTTGTTTTCCAGACCTCCAAATGTCCCCTGAATAGACATAGTCCCAGATTTAGTATTGTGGTGACAACTAGACACTGGTGTAAACCTGGTGCATGTTTGACGCAAATTGGCTCAATGTGGCAGATCTGCTTAGGCAGACATGTGGAAGATATGTTTTAGTCACTTCTCATAAAAGGAAGCATGGCTTAAATGTGGCAAGATGTGCCAAAAATGTGCCAAAATGGTGTCGTAATTTCTGGCTCAAAGTAAGTCAACTAAAAGGTGGTTAAAACATAGACTAGATGTAAAGATACATCAGATCTAGTATCCAGCATCAGCCTCTGTGAAAAATCTGCTGTCTAAGCTTTATACTGTCTAACTATTAGTTAGCCATGGTTTTAAAAAGGTATCCTGGTGGCTACGTGCAGCCTCCACTAGAGATATCCTAAATGTTTACCACATATTCTGTTGAGTTTCCCCTTGCAATGTAGCAGGGGAAACATGACACAGGCTCAGGACCTGAGTTCACTTCATATGTGACGAGTCTCAGCTCTCTTGCAATGCCTGTTGCTTGAAATAACTTGGATTGTGACCATTTAATTCATCAGATGCCACTGTCAGTGACAATAGTAATTGAATGGTTATATGGAGGAGCTGGCCCCTTCTGCCCCTTGATTGTAGCCACACAATGCAAGTATGCCTCTAGGCATACAATATTATACTGGTGATAAAAGCAAAATTATTATTATTTAACCCCTTGAGGACACAGCCTCATTTTTCAAAACTGATGTGTCACTTCATATGACAATAATTTTGAGACTCTTTAACTTACACAAGTGATTTTTAGATTTTTTCTTGACATATTGTACTTCATGTTAGTGTTAAATGTTGATCAATGTTTTTGTATTTATTTCTAAAAAAAAACAGAGAATTCGATGGAAATTTGGAAGAGTTCACAAATTTCAATATGTGAGATGCTCTGCTTTTCAGAGAGATGGTCATACCACCTAAATACATTAACAAATGTTATCTACCATATCTCTGCTTTATATTGGCATCATCTTTTAATCGTCCTTTAATTTTTTTCGGACGTTAGAAGGTTTACAAGTGCAACTGCAATTTTCCAGATTTACAAGAAAATTTTTCATACTCAATTTTTAGGGACCATTTAAGATCGGAAAGCCTAAATATTAGAAACCCCACATAAATCACCATATTTTCAAAACTGCACTCCTCAAATAATTCATAAACAGCATTTTAGTATTTCACTAAACCTTTAAGCATTTCACGGGAAATTTGGACTTTTTTTTTTTCAATAATACATTCATTTAGCCCTAAAATTAAGACATTCACAAGGGGTTAAATGAGAGAAATCACTTCGCAATTTGTTAAACAATTTCTCCTGAACACAGCAATACCCCATATGTGGTCATAATCTACTGTATTAATACATGGTGAGGCTCAGAATGGAAAGAGCACTATTTGGCTTTTAGATGGCAAATTTTGCTGAAATAGTTTTTAGGTGCCATATTTGCAGAGCCTCTAAAGTATGGTGAGCATTTTGACCCTACAGATGTTTCACAGATTTTATTAGCATTGGGATGTAGAAATTACTTTTTTTTCCCAATAAACCATCCATATAGCCCAAATTTTTAATTTTTACAAGGGATTAAAGAACAAAAAGCACCCCACAGTACGTTAAACAATTTCTCCTGAACACAGCAGAGCCCCTAAAGTACCAGTACAATGGAAACTCCCCAAAATTGACTACACCCCTCAAGGAATTTCTCAAGGGGTATTGTCATTTTGAGCACAAGAGTGTTTCCCAAAAATTAATGTACAAAGTGTAAATTGAAGTTTTTAAAGAAATATGCCATTTCAGTGCCAACACATTGTGCCCTCTTTGTGTCATCAGAGACACACACTCCTAAAATTTTTAAGTGGGTTATCCCGGGTACAAAAAAGTTGTATATGTGGGTGTTAACTGCTGTTTGGGTACACAGCTAGGCTCAGAAGGGAAGTAGCACTGCGCTTCTTAGCTTTTGGAGTATAGATTTTGAGGGACTTTTTGGGCGCCATGTTGTTTTTGCAGAGTCCTAGAGATGCCAATAAATTGGAATCACCCAAGAAGTGACCCCATTTTGAAGGGGCAATTTTAGGGTCTCTGCAAAAGTGACATGGCGTCCAAAAACCAACAATCTAAATCTGCGCTCCAAAAACACATAGTGCTCCTTTTAATCTGCGCCCTGCTGTGTGCCCAAACTGTAGTTTATGTTCACATGTATCACACTGTTGTACCCAGGATAATGTACTAAACAATATCGTATGTGGGTATAAACAGCTGATAATGAAAACTGAAAATTTTTCCAGAGATACGCCAATTCAGCGCTCCATATGTTACATCCATCTTGTGTCAGCAGAGATACACACTCCAAAAACTGTTAAGCGGTTATCCCGGGCACAACAGCTTTTGGATCTCTGATACAAACTGAGACAACATATTGCACACTAAAATGAGTTATTCCTGGAAAAATTATAATTTTCACCTTTCAATATCAGCTGCATATTCAAGTCTTTAAAATAAATGAATGCAACACTTGGGGTTTAAAAATGTTCACTGCACCCCTGGATAAATTGCTTCAGGGGTGTAGTTTCCAAAATGGGGTCACATGCCTGGCATTTCAGAAGCTCTGCATAAGTGCCATGGCATCTAAAAACCAAACCATTTAAATATGGGCTCCAAAAACCAAATAGCACTCTTCCCTTCTGTGCCTGGCTGTGTGTATGACATTAAGTACGTTATCCTGGGTACATCAATGTCATACATGTGAATATAAACTGAAGTTTGGGCACACAGCAGGGCAGATTTAGATGTTTGGTATTTGAATGCCATGTTATGTTTGCAGAGTCTCTAAGGTTCCTGTAAAGGGGAATCCCTTAGGAAGTGACCCCATTTTGAAAACTGCACCCTAGATGTTAATGCACAGTGGATGGTAGAAAGTGAATATGTATGCTGTGCCTGCATAAATTGGGAACACCAAATTCCCTACTATTTTCCCAATAGCTCCTATGATGGGGGGTCACTCTGGGGGTCACTTCTGCTGTCTTTTTTCCTTGTAAACTCTAAATCTGGGGTACACCCTGACATATTCTTGCATAGTTTATACATTCCCTTCGTGCCGCAGCCAGTTTTGTTTTAATTTTAGGGTATTTTCTCTTCACATTCTGCAAGCTATTGTTTTTTATTTTTCTGGTTATGTAGCCATATGAGGGCTGTTTTTTTGCGGGAATAGATGCAATTTGTAAAAACACCACTTTGGGGTGCATATAACTTGTTGAATAAATTTTATTAACTAAACTTTATTAAAAAAACGACTAATTCTAGGATTGCGTTTTACCTTTTAAATTTTTGTTGTGCAGCATAAAGCATAAGTAACATGTTACCTTTAGTCTGTGGCTTGGAGACATAAATTATAATTATTTGTTTTTGCATTGCCATCTTCTGAAAGCTGTAACATTTTTATTTTTTGGTTGACAGAGTTTTTGAGGGCTTGTTTTTTGTGGGGCGAGCTGTGCTGGTACTGTTTTGGGGAACAGCCACATGGTGAATGGTGCAAAATTTATAGCATAAAAAGACAATGGCAAAATTGCTGTTTTTTCTATTTTTTCTCAAAAAGAATTAATAAAAGTTAACCAATGAGATATACTTACCCCAAAATAGTGCCATTAAACACTACAACTCGTCCTGCAAAAAAAAAACAAAAAACTAGCCTTCATGCAAGCCCTTGATGGAGAAATAAAAATGTTATAGCTCTTGGTATATGACGATGTAAGAATACAAACAATTTTTTTGTTGTTAAGTCCTAAAACAGGCTGGTCACTAAAGGGTTAATCATCTATTACTGAAAAACTAATTTCCATATAATTGGGAATTTTGTGTACTGTTCAGCATTGTTAATACAGTGTATTGTTTAAAGAACTTTTACGTTAATCATAACATATTTTACTTTTTTCAAATCTTCATATACTAGAACAATATATCATATATAACAAGAGGTATTTTCATAAGACAACATATTTAGATGGGAATGTGTAGAATAGGCTATAAAATCATGTAAAATGAGAGCAATTTGGAAAGAAAGCATAATACCTAGCTTTTATTGCTTAGTATAACAGTTAAATGTGTTTATTTTCTTACATACATATATAGTATGCAAAAAAAATACAAACAGCATAAAATATTGAACAAATAACATACAAGAAATAAGATTTGGGAAATGATTTGTTTTTAGACCAGAGCACTATAAAATATTTCATTCCTACTGTGGCAGTGTGACTGCTGGAATAGCATATTTGTGCCACTGGATGTGCAGAAAAATGTGTATTTCACCCTGGGAAAGCAGGGTGGCAGAGAAAAGTCTCTGGAAAGTTTGCTGTTTCATTGGTTTGCAGACCAGTGGGTTGTTAATGAGGTTAATTAGCAGCCATGTGGAAGGACTCTCCAAGTAAGATGTCAACCCTACTAATAATGCTCCCTGTCTGAAGACACAGGTTGTGCCAGGGCCTGTGGGAAACAGAACCATGTGAGTTGGTGAAAATCACTGTGTTTGTGGAGATACTTGGTAGTAGGCCCAGGTTCTCTCAATGAGGGTCACTGAATGTGTTAGTCAGTAGCCAGATGGCTGAGGAATTTTTTTTTTTTTACTGTGATGTATGCTGTTTTGCTGTGAAACAGAAGTATAAGGCTGATCAAGGTCAATTTTTACCCCAATTCACCGTGTCAGAGTGAGAATTTATTGGAGGTTTCTGATGTGACAACCATCATGATGAAGAGATGGCGATCCTGTGAGCTAAAATAACCCCCGAGTTGTCACTCTAAATATAAGCAGTATACATTAGACATCCACACAAACACAAGGAGAACATAGGTGAAAGGTCCTCTTTAAATTATTTTAGCTCAGACAACTATTTGTGCAAAGCAAACAGTAAAATAGCAAATTCAAAATTTCTGCATCTATTCATCTGAAGTACCTTCAGATTTAAGATCATTTTAAAGATTAATAATAATTCAGGTTATGCAGTAGTTTAGAACTTTGTGTTAGCTATGGCAAAAAAAGCATTTAGCAAATAGATACAAAGAAACAAAAATTACAAAAGAGAATTGGACAGATGGCAATTGTAAACTACCCAAGGCATAAAAAATACCACATACGCATACAAGAAAGGCACTCTGCAGTCACTTTACAGAACATCTAACGTTTATAACAGAGGGACTTAAAATACAATAGGTTGCAGAAACAATGGCAGACAGATGGTAAATGTCAAAAACCTGCAGAGTGAAGAGCTCCTACCATTGAAAGATACTGTAATTATTTGAGCACAACAAAAATCTGCATGGAATATGTACTCTCAAAAGCTAATTTCAAGAAAACCTAAGAAGCTTTCCATTTTGGCAACATAAAATATGACAACTTGAACAAAATATAATAAAAGCAATAAAAACATTAACAAACCTAGGGATAGCTCTTAGCCTCGTATTTCACAGTATTCAAGCAAAGAAAAAAATAACTTATACTTTACAAAGATTAAAATGTACTTTATTTCTTAAAATGGACTGGACTCCTAGTAAACAGAACTTAATGCATTATAAATAAATACATTGATAAATGTATCTAATACATCAGGTCACAGTATCAGGGGACCAACACCCATCATTCCCTATAGAGTATCGGAGCAGAAGTATTGGAGATAGAGATCTATAGCGTGATTATCTAGAGTAGTCACCTCTTCCTATCGCTGAGTAACTTTCAGTCCTAATTGGGCATCGTCTATCACGTTGAGAGTATTCATTATAGTTTCTACGGCACATACAATAGACACATACATTAGGAAATGATAGTCTTAGTTGAAAATGGGGTTTTCCTTAAACAGCATCCCTTAAACATACTTCAAAGACACAGGAACAGATTTTGGTAATTCAATTTACAGCAACTATATCTGATGTTAGGGTCTTAATTCATATTGTCAGTCTACATTTTGCTGGTATTATGGCACATGGTTTTCTGAGTGAGGAAAACATTGTTCTCAGCATATCTTAGATTGTGCATTAATTGTTAAGTCAACACTTCTTTTACAATACAGAGTGTAGGGGTAGGCACTGCATCTTTAAGAATGACCAAATCCATCCATCTTTATAAGTGCTTATGCATAAGAGGGTGTTGTTAAGTAGTTTAAAGGGCAAGTCAATATATCAATTAAAAAAACACTCCATCTAAAACTTTGTTTGTATCACTTACACTCACCTTACCATCTGTCACTCTCCAAGCTTTTGTCACATGTAGTACTCTCACATCCCTGCAGCCTAGTTTCTCCCCTGCTACTGATCAGATACCATCATGGCTTTTATATTTCTCCTCTCTTTGCTCTGCTCTGAATCCCATGATCCATCAGCACAACATCACTATAGCTATACAACAGACTAAACTATAGCTATCTTCTTGGCAGTGAAATCATCATTCTCTGTATATTTTCTGAAATAATTTAATAAACTATAAGTATATACTTAGGGAAAGAGGTTAAACTGTGAGCTCCTTCATTATAGCTGTGTGACTGGAACTGTTTGCTCATCAGTAGTAAATGACAGAAATTTTTGCCTCCCGCTGTGGGGAGCCTATGTGGAATAGTGCATCATACAGGAAGTCAAATAACTGTGCATTTTTCTTTTACATTTTACCTGGTCAGAGTGAAAGTCACATGACCTTAGTGAAGAGAAGGATTCACATAGAAAAGAAAAATAAAATAAAAAAAAAAATCCTGAATGAATCATATATATTGGGGGAATAAATGTGTAGAATCAATCTTCATGAATGCCTCAAGTGTGTTATCAACAAAGAAGGGAAAAGTCTGAAATATTTGTGACCATTTAATGGATTACCTACAATTACCAATTGATAGATTTCCAGTAAAAATAATCTGAAATAGATAAATGGACAAATATACTACTGTACAGTTTACCATAATGCATAGGGTTGCGAGCAGCTCTCCTCATTTATCGTGCATGCCAAAATCATATCTTTTATTTTACAAAAGCATATGAAGACAAGATTCAAGTTGTAATTGGGAATTTTGTTAAACATGAAGTGCTTGAGATGTTCTACTTGCCTATGCCCCAGTGGTATATTACAGTTACTGTATATACAGTACATTCCATTGACATTGGTTGAAAAAACATACACATGGTACAATATACACATTTTTATTGTATACAGTTATTATTAACGTCTTTCCGACATCTGCCGTAATAGTACGGTGAATGTTTGGTATTTAAATATTGCGTGTGCTCAATATAATACAGCAGAGACCCAGCGCTAATTCCCTGATTAAGAAATCTTTTTTTTTTTTTGCAAAGTTTGGATTTTTGTTAAGGGGTTAAGATGTAAATAAAACTATACAAATTTGTTATCCCCGGATTCGTACTGACCCATAGAATGCAGGTGACATGTTATTTTGGCTGCACAGTTAATGCTGTAAAAAGGAAGAATGGGGTTTGGAAGGCAGGGAATCAAAAATGAAAATGCCACTGGCAGGAAGTGGTTAAGTAGTATAGTTTACAATGTTTTTATGTGAAGTTATAAAAAAAAAAACCATTATTTTATATAAAGTTGCAGCAAAATTATATTGTACGTCAACACTCTTTGACGTACCTTCTTTATGGGCAATGTATGTCCCGTTGTCCACTCTTGCCTTAGTTCTAAATAAATCAACAAATCTGATTTCTCATGAAAAAAAACTGTGTAATATCAATGCAAAACACTTGACAGGCTGCAGTCTACCACCCAACTTGATGGCTAGATAGTGATATATATAGATCTTGTGATTGTGCATCTTTTTTTTTTAACCCCTTCCCACTCAGCACTATACTATTACATTATGATGAGCATATAGTTAATGTGCTGTAATGCCACGGGCACAGGAGCTGTGCCCGCTGTATTACTACCAGCACTTGGCTGTGTTACACAGTCGAAGTCTGGGATTAGCCCAGAGATACTCCGACTATGGTGGATTAACCCCCTGATGTTCTGATCAATAACGATCACAGCAGCCAAGGGGTCCAGGGGCAAGATTGCCCCCCGCCACCCCCTTTGTGATAAGATTGCAGGGTGAGAGTGGTTGCCATGGCAGCCAGGAGGTTGAGCAATGACTTCCTGACTCCCTATGCACTTTACACATAGGGAACCTATGTGTGATGTGGAAAAAATTAAAATAGTTGCCAAGCATTAATGTACAAACTATTCTGCTATTAAATAGCTGGTCATCTTGAGATAAATCAAGTAAAGGACACATCTGTCTGTGAATACTAACTTCCTGATATACAGTATCAGACTCCAAATGTAGTATGATCAGTTGTATAAGCACTGCTGTAGCAGCTGTATTGGCTGCCACAGGGCCCCGAATCTTAAGGGGCCCGGTGGGTCCTGATGCTTTTTTTTTTTTTTTAATTGGCTATTACCTATTTCAGTAATACCTGCAGGCAACAGGCCCTATTTACTTACAGATTCCCACTCTTGTGGAGGCAGCTGTTAGCAGGAGCGGGAATCAGTAAGTAAGGCTGGGGGCTCATAGCAAGAGTATTTGTTGGGTGAACCTCAACAAATACTGTTATTATTATACTCTGGGTCTCTTCAGACCCCAGAGTATAATAATCGGAGGCCCAAGGGAGGTAAGTAAACATAAAAACCAGTGTTACTTACCTCTCTTGGGCTACGGTGCACTCCCTGCCGTCATTGGGCCCTCTTTAGTGACATCACAGATGGGACGTGGGCCAGGCCGGGGTTGTGAGGCATGCACGTAAGTGTGGTCAGAAAATTTAAAGGGAACTTGTCCACCATAAACTGGCACCATCATGTGCAGGATGAAGTACTTACCTTTCCATTGGTGCCCATCTGTAATATTTCTGTTGCTGAAAAGTGGAGTTATAAATGTTTGAAAGCATTTAAAAGTCATATGTAAATTAGCCTAAGAAGTCACGGTGAGCCAAAGCATCTTCAGTCTAATCATGTTGTCTTTCTGGGCATGATTGACATCTCCCTTGTGTTGTCAAGGAGGTGTCAATCACACCCAGGAGGAGTGATTAGCAAGACGACAGTGTGACTAGCCTGAAGGTCCTCCCCACCCACCATGACTACTTAGGTTAATTTTCATATTACTTTTTATGCAGCAACAGAAAGATTGTAGAGGGACACCAATAGAAAGGTAATTATTCAATCCTAAACATCATGGTACCAGTTTGTGGTGGAAAACTCATTTAACAGGTCCCCTTTAACACTTAAGAATTTTTAATGCAATCCTTTTTGATACAATGCAGGCAACTTCTATTATAAACCATTTGATTACAGGTTAGGTGCTAATATAATAGTAGTACTGAAGTGAAGTATATGACAAGTAGAGAGATAAGACATTGTTCACTTTTATGGCAAGGATTCAACTATTTTTATGGCAAGTAAATAATATTTTGCAACCTAGTTCTTGCCATTAGAAATACATTTTAAGTCATCAGATCAGTCAAGATTCATTTGTTTTAATTAAAAAAGAACAGACACAACTGTCGTGGCTCCAATATGAATGGAAGCCATGACACAAGTTTTATGATACTGAAGAAAAAGTTTAGAAGAAATAAAAAAAAGAAATATGAGTAGTTTCAGTATACTATTGTATTATGTATGTAAGCTCTGCAAAATATGAAACGGAGAACAAATTAACTACAATGTTTGTTAAATAAAAGGTAACAGTTGCACATGCTATTAAGAATGGCCACAGCCTTTTCTAGTTTCCCTACTCGAGCATGCTATATTGCTATTTTCTTCATGCTTACCTACAGTACTAATGGTACAATAAACAGTGATGCTATTGTGCACTGTAGGGTGCAATTAAATTAGTGTGAAATGGCTCATAGCAGATACAAGTTACTGTTGCATCCTAGAACACTATAATTGGTTTCAATAGCTCTGAACCAATGAGAGAACACTGACTAATTCTGTAATATGCTTAAACATAATAACACTAAAGCAGATGTTGTTTTTGAAATATTGGTCATAACACTGTACAGTGGTTCTTAATACACTCTAAAGCAGGGGTCAGCAACCTTCGGTACTCCAGCTGCTGTGAAACTACAACTCCCAACAAGCTCCATTCACTTCCATGGGAGTTCCTAGAACAGATGAGCAAGTGTGCATGCTGGGAGTTGTAGTTTTGCAACAGCTGGAGTGCCGAAGGTTGCCTACCCCTGCTCTAAAGGATCTAATTTATTATTGTCTTATGACCTCTTTTTACAGAGACATTCTCATAATACTTTATTATGTTGGACAGAGTTTTGTATTTTTCCAATGTGACAGAGGGAACACAATACCTTCTGTATTTACTTTCCTATATTGTATTTATATTTGGAACTTCTTGGTTTAAGTTAAATAAGGTTGTTCTTTTTACCTGGACAGATGGTACACAAAGATAAAACCTAGGTAAGCTAATTTTTGAATCAGTGGGAAGTACAGCTGTATATTTAACTCCACACAGGATCTGCAAAGGTGATTGAAGAGCATGGACATTACTCCAGAGGATGGCATAATCATGGAGTGAGATAAATCGAAATCTAGAGTGTGCAATACTGACTGAATATAATAGGCTTTGGCTCTGATCCCAGCATTAAAACCATATATAAGCAAAAGGTCTACTTTTTTCTGCTTGACACTACTAAGAATCAAATGTATACCCATCGAATGAAATGTGTCTCTGTGTGCTAAATGGTTATTACCTTTCTTCTCCTGCTATTTACATGCATTGTAATAAATGAAATAATTTAATACTTAAGTGCTGCAAATTTATTTATTAAATGGGCTATGCCACAAAGCATAATCATTCCCTAACCATAGGATAGACGATAAATAGCTGATTAGTGGGGGCTGACCATTGATACCCACAATGATCTGAAGTGGGATTTTTTTTTTTTTTTACTGTGAATGTATCTGAGGTGAATATATGTATACCCCTGCTGGACAGGACACATCGTAATTCCCATTCACTGCAATGGAAACACCATAAATAGTGTAGTACTCAGTTATCTCCTGTGCACTGATCGCGGGCATTAACCCACCCGGCGCCTCGGTCGAAGCTGACAGAACCCCCATTTTGCTGGGGATTTGCCTGTTTCTATGACAGCCAGGAGCCTTTTGAAGACGCCCTATGCATGAAAGTATAAAAAAGTTACAGGTGTCAGAATATGGCAATTTTTAGAAAAAAAATTTTTTTTTGCACAGTTTACATTTTTGTTAAGGGGTTATAATGTAAATAAAACCATATAAATTTTGTATCCCCGGAATCGTACCGAAACATAGAATACACGTGACATGTCATTTTGGCTGCATAGTGAATGCCGTAAAAATGAATCCCATAAGAATGTCGCACAAATGCACTTTTTCTTCAAATCCACCTCATTCTGAATTTTTTTACAGCTTCCCAGAATATTGTACAGAATAATAAATGGTAGCATCATGAAGAAAAATTTGTCCCACAAACATCAAGACCTCATATGGCTCTGAGAACAGAAAAATAAAAAAGTTATGGGGTATGGAAGGGGGGGGGGGGGTCAAACAGGAAAATTGAAAAATTCCACCGGCGGGAAGGGGTTAATGCTCACAATGAATCATTTGACCTATCTCTATCTGTAACTCTAAAGTGTTTCATTGGAACTGGGATCGATAAATTATGAAAAATATAACATTTAGGGGATTATCATAATTTTAATAGCCAAAATACATTCCAATCATTATTTTTCTTATTGTTTCTTATGAATCAAAATTTTTTTAGTCTTATTGGACAGAATATTATAATTAAAAGTCCATAAATTGGACTTTGAGTTAAATCAATCCCAAGGGTACTTAATAGATTTGTTCTTCCATTAAAAGGAGTTTTTAGTACATGGCTTCTTATAAATACAGGTGCATCTCAATAAATTAGAATATCTTTGAAATGTTTATTTCTTTCAGCAATTAAATTAAAAAAGTGACCTCCTATATTTTCTAGATTCTTTACACACAGAGTATTCTATTTCAAGTGTTTTATTTCTGTAAATGTTGATTATGGATTACAGGTAATGAAAACCCAAATCTAAGAAAATTAGAATATTGTAAAAAAGTTCAGTATTGTAAATTCAGTGTGTCACCTGCCAAGGTTTCCTAAGCCTTTAAATGGTCCATCAGTCTGGTTCAGTAGGACACACAATCATGGAAGATGCTGATTATGAATTGTATTACTGAATCACTGAAATAGATGAACATTTCAAAGATATTCTAATTTATTGAGATACACCTGTACTAGGCTGTACTCCTAGGTTTAAGAGTTGACATTTATATAAAGTTTCTAAAATGATACATCACTAAATTGTTTCAGAACTTGCATTGATTCAAAAAGAGATTTCACAGGATTAGAAAGGATTAAATCTATATCATCTGTAAATATCCCTATTATATGATATACATGACCAATCTTGGTACCAGAAACTGAAGTATGTTTTATTATACTATCTGCTAAAGACTACACTGTTAAGGCAAAGTTAAGGGAGGAAAAGGTTATGTATTTTAGCAGATAGTGACTTGTGAAGCCCAGCGTTAACTTTATAGATATTCCCAATAAATCACAATTTAATTAAAATTTTGTGCAGATATCCTCAATGTATTTGATTGAAAGCCTTGGCTGTGTCCAAAGAAAGGAGAAAAGAAGGTTTCCAATCTGTTGCTGGTCTAGGTCAATTTTCCTTCTTGTACCATCTACTGTTTGTCTTGCTTTAAAGGGAGACTATCACCTCCCCAAGCATAATGAACGGTCACAACTGTATTATAGAGCACATTACAGTGATAAATATCATACCTTTGTTATGCATGTCACTTTTGTAAATTTGGAGAAAAACAACTTTGGAGTGTAATGCAAATGAGGTAGTTGCACTGGGTCAGGTATTTAGCTCCTTAAAGCACCACTTTTGCCACACAAACTAGTACCATCTCCTGCCTGCATCACCCTGTACACTGAGAGTTGATCCTCCCACTGCTATAACATCATACTTGAACCGTAAGAGCAATGCTCCAAGTGCTAAAGCCCCACCCCTAGTGCACCAAATACAGTGGGGAAAAAAGTATTTAGTCACCCACCAATTGTGTAAGTTCTCCCACTTAAAAAGATGAAAGAGGCCTGTAATTGACATCATAGGTAGACCTCAACTATGAGAGACAAAATAGAAAACATATCTAGAAAATCACATTGTCTGATTTTTTAAGAATTTATTTTCAAATTATGGTGGAAAATAAGTATTTGGTCACCTACAAACAAGCAAGATTTCTGGCTCTCACAGATCTGTAACTTCTTCTTTAAGAGGCTCCTCTGTCCTCCACTCATTACCTGTAGTAATGGTACCTGTTTGAAATTGTTATCAGTATAAAAGACACCTGTACACAACCTCAAACAGTCGCACTCCAAACTCCACTATGGTGAAGACCAAAGACCTGTGGAAGGACACCAGAAACAAAATTGTAGACCTGCACCAGGCTGGGAAGACTGAATCTGCAATAGGCAAGCAGCTTGGTGTGAAGAAATCAACTGTGGGAGCAATAATTAGAAAATGGAAGACAAACAAGACCACTGATAATCTCCCTCGATCAGGGGCTCCACGCAAGATCTCACCCCATGGGGTCAAAATGATCACAAGAATGGTGAGAAAAAAAATCCCAGAACCACACGGGGGGACCTAGTGAATGACCTGCAGAAAGCTGAGACTAACGTAACAAAGGCTACCGTCAGTAACACACTACGCCGCCAGGACTCAGATGTGTCTCTCTGCTTAAGCCAATACATATCCGGGCCCATCTGAAGTTTGCTAGAGAGCATTTGGATGTTCCAGAAGAGTATTGGGAGAATGTCATATGGTCAAATGAAACCAAAGTAAAACTGTTTGGTACAAACACAACTCGTCGTGTTTAGAGGAGAGTGAATGCTGAGTTGCATCCAAAGAACACCATACCTACTGTGAAGCATGGGGGTGGCAACATCATGCTTTGGGGCCGTTTCTCTGCAAAGGGACCAGGACAACTGATCCATGTACATGAATGAATGGGGCCATGTATCGTGAGATTTTGAGTGCAAACCTCCTTCCATCAGCAAAGACATTGAAGATGAAACGTGGCTGGGTCTTTCAGCATGACAATGATCCCAAGCACACGGCCAGGGCAACAAAGGAGTGGCTTCGTAAGATGCATTTCAAGGTCCTGGAGTGGCCTAGCCAGTCTCCAGATCTCAACCCCATAGAAAACCTTTGGAGGGAGTTGAAAGTCAGTGCTGCCCAGCGACAACCCCAAAACATCACTACTCTAGAGGAGATCTGCATGGAGGAATGGGTCAATATACCAGCAACAGTGTGTGCCAACCTTGTGAAGACTTACAGAAAATGTTAGACCTCTGTCATTGCCAACAAAGGATATATAACAAAGTAATGAGATGAACTTTTGTTATTGACCAAATACTTATTTTTCACCATAATTTGCAAATAAATTCTTAAAAAATTAGACAATGTTATTTTTTTAGATGTTTTCTCATTTTGTCTCTCATAGTTGAGGTCTACCTATGATGTCAATTACAGGCCTCTCTCATCTTTTTAAGTGGGAGAATTTGCACAATTGGTGGATGACTAAATACTTTTTTCCCCACTGTATCTCCTTTGCACAAGACTTCAAAGTTGTTTTTCTCCAGATCTGCAACAGTGAAATATATAACAAAGGTATGATGTTTATCATTGCACTGTACTCTGCAATACTGTGGTGGCAGTTGAATATACTTGGGGGAAGTGATAGACTCCCTTTAACAAATCTGACTTGACCCACCATGTTTTTTTTACAAGATCACTTTATGGGCACATTATAAATACATTAAAGATTTTAGTTTCTGGCAAAGGTATTAACTATTGATTTATTCATATTTTTTTTTTCAATTTGCACAAAGTGGTCCATCCAATAAATTAATAATAGTTAAGTAACATCTATAAATAGTAGTGTACAATACTGGATATCTCACTAAGAATTTTAAAAAAAAAAAAATAGAAAAAAATAATAAAAAAAATAACAAAAAGTCTAGAATGCATGCTAGTAATAAGTTAGACTTATAAGTTACAGTAAGCTAGGAGATACTTGAGAGGACAAAAAGTTAAGGAGTTGGAATTCAGGACCAACATAGAAGGAGTCTCTAAATAGGTAACTACCCCAAGGAATGAACATTGCAGAATACAATAACAGTGCTGGTTTCTCAAAAACAACATATGGAGGAACAGAGTTAGAAAAATGAAATACCCATTCTATAAACTTCTTAGCATTGTGCACTATATGACTGAATAATAGAAAGATGGGGTGAATTACTGTTGCGCTAATGTAGATAAAATGTATATATATATATATATATATGTTTTGGGCTTGTTGTTTGCACAATGTCTAGCCTTTTAGAATTTTATGAACCATGGTGACCTGGTTTGCCAAACCATAAGGGCCATCATCTTGTAAAATGTTTTAACGGCACTGCTTACACGTACTTACTAAGCAGAGACCAGGTGTTGCATTGCTGGGCCATTAGGCCATTACTGTGTCAGCCTCCTGGCCTCAAAATACTCAACCATGAAGCATATAATGGAACTGTTGTGCAAGATGTACATAATAGAGGGATATTTGTGTTCTTTACTGTACAGCTGAGTAGTCTGTAGTGAATGAACAAATCAGGTGCTTTCTTTTTGCATTTCCAATTTTCGCAGTTGTGATATATTCCTTTAGAATATGTTGCTCTTTAGCCTATAATGGAAGTTCAGGTATTTATATCCCAATATTTTAGGAGAAACTGTACATCTCAAAATATATCTGCTCTAGTATGTTTGAAAGTTCAAACAGGGGATTTCTTTTCTAGCTCAGCATGTGCTAAAATAGAAACAAAATGGCACAAATATGTACTCTTTTTTTTTTTCTTCATGTAGCTCTGTGAATGTCTTTTTATTATACTTGCCTCTACTGTCAGTAGAAAACATTTGGAAAAAGTAAAAAAAAAAAAACCTAAAATAAAATATATATTTAGAATTACGGCTCTGCACAATTATATTAACACCTCCATTTTCATTAGGCTGCTATAAAAATATATCTTAGAAAAACAAGTCATTGTAATTATTTCAATATTCTTTAATAAATGACAACAGAAAGCAATATACTGTGTAAAAACAGTATCATGCAAACTTTCTTCAAATTTACCTTAAAGTCTATAGAGTACTTCAGTAATTTATTAGAAACACATTCTAGAAGCTGGAATTATCTGAGATTGTATTTGGCGTTGTAGCTAGAAAATTTTTAAATATTCAACAATATCTGCCTATGGAAATGTTTACATAGAAAATAATGGTGATTATTTGGCAAAACACAGTCACATTTTTTCACCCACACATGAAAACACATTATATGCACAATTTTGTAGATCTGCTAGAGTTGGAGTTTGCATTGATTTCTGGTTGACCCGCACTGGATGCAATTCATTTATGATGAGGCATACCCTTTTCAAAAATTTGCCAGACATTCTGGCAAAGTAGAGATTATCAATAGAGATGAGCGAATTTCTCAAAAGTTAGACTGCAGTTCGATTCGAAGTTCCAAAAACATGTGCTTCGATCTAAATTAATTTGTGGCGAATATCGCTAAAAAACACCTATTTCCTAGCTTCAGAGACCCTGTATAGTGGTGTAGAACACTGTGCCTTGCAGTAACAAGCATAGGGAGTCTACTGTGGTAGTGAAACAATACTGTCAGAATGACACTCACATGACAGGAGTCGCTCTTAGAACCACTGCACACTTCACTTATTTGGACAGTTACAGGGCCAAAACTGACCAACTAACTCAAGTGTGAACTCAGCCTTACAGGTCCATGTTAGTGCCAGGTAGAAAGAAACGTGCAGAGGCCCAACATCCTAGTGTAGCGTGCAAGAGCGCACTCCTTTTACACCGTCATCTGCCAATTCCACATAGATGTCTACAGAGTGGCAAGGCGACTTAATGTGGAGTTGGCAGCAGCATGAGGAGGCCACAGAGTGGCGAGGCAACATAATGTGGAGGTGGCAGCAGCATGAGGAGGATATACAGTGACCCAGTGGCAGCGGCATTAGAAGGACATACAGTGACCAAGCAGTGGCAGCGGCATGAGGAGGGCATACAGTGACCCAGTGGCAGAGGTGGAGGCAGTAGCAGCCTTAGGAGGGCATACAGTGACCCAGTGGCAGCGACATGAAGAGTATACAGAGAGACCCTGTGGAAGCACATGAGGAAGACATACAGTGACCCAGTGGCAGCGGCATGAGGAGGGCATACAGTGACCCGGTGGCTGCGGCATGAGGAGGGTATACAGTGACCCAGTGGCAGCGGCATGTGGAGGACACAGAGCGATCCAATGGAAGCGGCATGAGGAGGACATACAGTGACCGAGTTCCTCCCCTGTGTGACTTTGTTCGCCCAGGCAAACAAGGTGTAGAACAGTGTGACACCGCTGTGCCCTGCACATGTTGTATGCTGGAGGAGCATACACCTTATTTAAAGGTGTTTATTAGTGTGGAAACCCATAAGGAGGACCATGTTTGCCATTTTGTTACCAGTAGAAAGTTGCTGGCCATTTATAAATACAGTATTGTTAATAATAATTCAATAATTCAATAATTATTAGTGGTTATCACTTATTGAAAGGTGTTTATTAGTGTGGAAACCCATAAGGAGGACCATATTCGCCATTTTGTTCCCAGTATAAAGTTGCAGGTCATTTATCAATACAGTATTGTCAATAATTCAATAATTCTGAGCCACAAATCTCTGCCTTTACAACGCTTTTTTTATATGTGTTCATTAGTGGGAAATGAAATAAGGGGTATATTTGCTGTTCTCTTCAAAGTAGAAAATAACAGGCCTTTTTTTCCCTTTGCAATTACGTTTTTTCATCGAACAGTATGTCAGACAGAGAAGCGAGAGGCCATGCACAGGGGAGGGACACAGGTCTAAATGTTTCTGGCGCAGGCACAGGCCACAGCAGAGTAAGGGGGCATGGCAGCAGGGGTCAGTTACAGAGGCCTGAGCTCCCAGTGTCAAGTTTCGGTTGTGTCTTGACCAGCAACCCAGTGGTTGTGACTCGGTGGGTTCGTCATACTCAACCTTTAGTTGGCATGGCCCAGCAGCAGGCCCTGTGCCCTCACCTGTCCTCAACCTCTCTGTCCTTTTCTGTTCCCTCAGCTAGAGAAGTACTTTATACTGTGGGCTCAGGTCCACTGTACAGTTAGAAGGAGGTACTAGAGGACAGTCAGCAGCTACTGCTCAGCCAAGATCTGGAAGAGACATCTGCCGCTTCCTCTGGTAGGCGAGAAAGTAGTGATGAGGAGAGTGGCATGGGAGCTGGTGTTGAGGAGGACATCAGTGACCTGCAGACAGTAGTGGGTGATGATGTAGCCGATCATAATTAGGAGCCGGGTGACGAAGGGGCTTCATCGTCATCAGGAGACGAGGGTTGCAGCTTGTGCATGAGGCAGCAGGGGAGTCAGCAGGGTGGCAGCAGTGTAAGGTCAGGAGCTAAATGTGCCCGGGGTAGACCACCCGCTTCGCAGCAGCCTACCTACTTGGAAAGCAGTAGTGCAGGGGTTCACCGAGGCAGTGGCGGTAGCAGTCAGTTAGTGCAGAGTGTTGGGGGTAAAATCACCTACTCGGCGGTGTGGCAGTTTTTTGTAAAGCCGCAGGGGCAGGTGAACATGGCCATATGTTCAATCTGTGGGCAGAAGGTGAAGCGTGGCCAGGGTGCCAATATTGGCACCACAGCCCTGCGTCAACATATGCAGCATCACCATAAAGTGGCCTGGGAGAGCCGTGACTCCAATGTGGTGATCCATCCTGCTGCAACATCCGCTGCAGCACCCAGTGGCACGCACCCCATTTCAGGCAGTCAAGGCTCCACCACCTCAGCCGAAGGAAGCTGTGTGTCCTTCCCATCATCTGTTGGTCGTGATGCTCCTGCTCCTCCTCCTAATCAGTTATTGCATCAGCAATCGATCACAGAATCTATATCTAAGAGACAACAGTATGCATGCACTCATCCAACAGTGCAGAAGCTGAATGTGCTCCTGTCCAAGTTGCAGTCACTCCCTTTCCACTTGGTGGACTCTGAAACTGAAACTGATGGCTTGCGACGAGCTGAGGTGGAGAGTACCAAGCCGTCATTTCTTTGCCAAGAAAACAGTACCAGCCCTGCACAAATATGTAGAAGAGAAGGTGGGCCAGTCCTTGAGCCTGTCGGTGTCTGCCAAAGTGCACGGTAGCGTCCGATGTGTGGAGCTGTAACTACGGTCAAGGACAATATAAGTCATTTACGGCCCACTGGGTTAATGTGATGCCTACCCAGAAACACCAGCAACTTGGACAGGTGACGAAGCTTCTGCCTCCACGTTCTCATGCAATTGGCCACCTTAAATACCTTTTCTCATGATTGGATACACCTTGCTATGAAGTTCAAAGCTCAGTGAGGTTACAAAACCAATTTTGTGCTTCAGTAAGTCAGTAAAAAGTAGTTAGGAGTATTCAAATCAATAAAATGATAAGGGTACCCAAATTTTTGCACCGGTCAAATTTTGGTTTAATGGATATTGCACATTTTCTGTTAGTACAATAAACCTCATTTCAATCCTGAAATATTACTGTGTCCATCAGTTATTAGATATATCAAATTGAAATGGCTGTTGCAAACACCCAAATATTTAGAACTAAAAATGATTAAGATTAATAGGGGTGCCCAAACTTTTTCATATGACTGTATATGATAAAAGAAAAATGAAAAGAAGTATGGTGCTAATGGAAGATCATTTGGTTTGAATTGTTAAGTGGATAAAAGTGGTTATATGAAATAATGATCAAAGGGAGACACAGTTCTTTAGAGTAAATAGGTTATATTTCACACTTAGATGGTTGATGAGAATAAACTGAAAATAAATATTTCTCTAGTAAATGTTAAATGAAAGGGTCAAGTTATCATCCTTATGTTACGGGATTCCCCCAGGATATTTCAGTTTTGGTTTTGACCCATAATACACTAGAAGGTATTCAGTATTAGTCAATATTTTGGACACACCTTTTTGTTTTGTATTTTTTTTATTTTTTTTATTTTCTACATTGTAGATACTGGTCTAATGTTCATTCCCTGTTTCCTGGCCCAGGTAATTCTTTTACTTGTGTGTTTTTTCTTCAGCAGTGACTTCTTTGCTGCAAATCATGTTCTTGAAATTCTCCAAACTGACTGAGATTCCTTGAAGTAATGAGGGACTCTCATTTCTATTCACTTAGTAAAGTGGGTTTTGCCATAATGTTGCTTAGAACAGTAGTTGAATAGAGCTAAACACTATATGGAACTGTGTACCGAGTCTACCTCTGCACAACAACAATGATGGGCTCAAACACATTATGAAGGCAAGAAATCCCACAAATTAACTATTTTCAAGACAAAACTGTTAATTGAAAACCATCCCAGGTTACTGCCCCATGAAGCTGAGTGTGCAAAGCTGTCAACAAAGCAAAATGGGGCCCCTTAGAAAAACCTAAAATCTAAAACATATTCTGGTATGTTTAACATACTGTATACTGCATGAGCTCCCCAGCTCCTTTCCCATAATGCCTTGTGATATGTATACTGCATAGTCATATAAAGAGCTTATCCTAGGCAGATTGAAACAAATTGTACAGATATTTTCATACTAAACTAATCTCCAATTTTGGTTATAGATTCCAATTTGTTTTAAAACTATTTCATTACAACATCACAGCATGGTAACAAAAGGCTTGAAAAGCTGCAATTCCACCTCAACCCATGGGTGATCACACAAGGACAAATAGGATAGTTAGCATATCAATTTCTGGTAATACAAAAGCATGTTATGCTTAGAAAATCAGATTACCTTATGATACACACATCTGAATATGAGCAGCAAAGAGACAGGTAAGGGAAGACACATCTGTATAAACTGTAATTTTGCAGAGCTGTACATTCAGTATGTACAGTATATCTAGTGAACATCTCAAGTTTTGAGAGCCCCAAACAAATAATAGATTGAGCAAAATCAATTGTCTGCCCTGTTAACAAAGCCACAGGAGATACCTGTCCAGAATTTACACTGAGCAAATTAACAAATGACATGAGCAGCCAATAAAAATACAAAGTACCAAAGAGGTGGACAATAAATGGTGTGTGAAACTATTTGCAAGATAGGAGTAAGTTACTTCCAGATCGTATGCTGTTCATAAAAATTAATCATGACTTCTTTTCTTGAATCTTGAACATTTTTAATGATGGCTAATAAAAGTTCAACTCCCCAAGCACCAATTACATAATATGACTCTAGCCCTATAATATAGACAGTGTTTATTAATTATACATGAGTTCTATAACAATCATTTCCACCCAAGAGAAATTATCTGTCATTATGTTTAACATTTTGGAGACCTTTCATATAGATAATGGTTCTAAAATGATTGAGGCTTATACAGTGCTATGCATTGCTTTGTAATATGTATTGGTTGTCATCCATTGTTCAAGCATTGTCTACAGTACAGCATTACATGGAGTTTTTGCAGCCCCACAGTATGGAGTCATTGGTACTCTGTGTACCACTATATACTTCCTCCATACAGTACTCCATGGAGCATGTAAAAATACAGTAGGGTCACATACACTTATTACTGCTTTATACAACTTGAAGAGTACTCAGAGCCATAATATAGTCTTGTGCATGAACCCATAGGTAAGTTCAAGTATGTGTTCAACAGTCAGGTATGTACCACCTTTGGATTTAACCCCTTACCGCTTCCAAAAGCCATACATGTTTTATTTTTACGTTCACAGAACGAAATGAGTGCTTAATTTTTGTAGGACAAATTGTACTTCATGATGGTACCATTTGTGTGACTTTTTATGGGCTTCATCGCATATGGTACAATTCTGGGAATGCCAAAATTCTATAGTTTTTTTTTTCACCTTTTAACCCCTTAAAAATATTTAAAACTTTGCAAAAGTTCCCATATTTTGACACTCTGAAGTTTTTTTTTATATTTCTGCATAAGGACTGAATTATTTTTTTTTTTTAAGGGCCAGATGTACTTTTTGCTTATACCATTTTTTGGGAATGTCACTTTCTGTTCAAATTTTTTATGTAATGCGAAACAGAAAAAAAATGGTGGCTCAGATCTTTTGAGTTTTTCTTCCTGCTATGGCATTCTCCCTATGGGTAAAATATTTCTTAAAGGTTGTAGGTGTTTTTGGGCACAGGGATACATAATATGTATGTGTTTTAAACTTTTTTGTTTATTTTTATATGTGATCTAGAGAAAGTAAGGTGATTTGAACTTTTACTTCTTTTTAATATTTATTTATTTTTGTTATTTCTAGATCCCCCTTGAACCACAGGGAGTCTGATCACTAATACAATGCAATGCAATGCTAATGCATTGCAATGCATTGTAAAACTCCCTGTAATAGAATGGATCTAATGACAAGCCTGGGAGCCTTTAATAGGATCCCGGCTATCATGGGAATAGATCCACGACTGTGAATGTATTCGCTGCTGCCAAATATGGCGCCTTGGACAATTTTGACTGAGGCATTAGGGCGGTTAATGCCCATCATCAATGTGGCAATACAGCAAAGACCTGGTGGCTATGGCACCTGCTTGGCTCCTGACATCCAACATACCGTTACGACAGATGTTGTGAAATGTATGAAATTGTGACCTTTTTTTTTCTTTTATGCCTCCTAGACCCTTTCTGGAGAGAAGTGAAGGGGTGGCGAGGGGACTAGGCATATGTAAGTGGCACTGCCTTTGTCAGAATCATGATCATTTATATCAGTTTAGTGGCCTAAATGATGCTTCAAGTGAGTGAGTGTAGATTTCAGTGTCGCAGGAGGTCAGAGTGTCGTAGGCAGATACACCGAATTTATAACAAGATGTGTGCTACATCAGAAATGAGATGCATTCCACCATGGCGCAAGGATTATCAACAGTGGGGTATTAAACAACAATCATGAGAAATGCTCCACATACTGTTTGAAGATCTCTGTTTGAATAAGGACAGAATGGATAAAATACACATTACTGCTGTGGAGTGGGCTTGGAGTGTTTGGTCTATCTTCTAGTAAAAATCACTTCCAGTCGTGTGTAATGGATTTAGCTAGATGCTAAAATATTGGTACTCAAGTATTTTTCTTATTCTGCCCTTAATAAAATAGCAATTTTCAAACAGTATGTTTTTAACACCATAGGATGATATTGTTTGATGTATTTGCATGTTGTAATATGGTATTAATCAATTTCTATACTTTATGTATAACTGTGGTGGGATGTCATATGTTATGTTACTATAAGCAGTATACTTTGTACTGATTCTCTTTTACATGTACTTGACAAAGACCCTGAAATGTTGCTGTTTTGGAATGCTTCGTTCTCTTTTCATTCTTATGGACAAGGAAGTTTCTCTGGACCAGGACTGTTTTACCGACTGCACCACCCATTGTTGGATATTTCTCTTTTGCATGTGTAAAATGTATTGAATATCCAAGTGTCAAGAGAAAATTAGAACTTTCAATACTTGGATCTAATGTTCACTACTTTCTAAAGAAGATATTGAGTTGAGTGTTAGAATAGTTTCTATGGAATTATAGTACCATAAACTAATTAATGCTAATACATTTTCATAAGGGCAGTAAACTAGATGTCTCAGTGATAGTGAGAGCTGTCAAACTGTAATGGCACTTGATGCTACTTTGTTGAGTAGATTCCTAGTGTTCTAGTTTGGCATTGTGTTTGTGACGCTGCATTACAATAACAAATTTTGTTTACCTGTAAGCTGTCGGTATTCTCCTACATGGTCAAATATTTATAATTATAGCAATGAAGAGGGTGCTTGCACTGCAAATTCACTTGAAAAGATATATTCAGCAGCCAAGAGGCTGCTCATCTTAAACTGTTAACTGGATGTTAGGTTCAGAACTGCTCACGCACTCATTTCTCAGAAATAAGTGAAAACATCATTTCACAACAATTAGCCTTTCTGAATGCCTAAGGTTTTCTGAGATCATCTCTCTAATTTTAAACTCTGGCATTCCAGTTCATAGCACACAGTGCTGCAGAGGCTTAGCTGACAAACAGTTTTGCAAGTTTACTATATAAAATCCAATTAATCACCCAAAACACTTTGACATTGGATGCAACATGACGCCTAGCATGACCTTAAGCATTTCCTTGGACAAGAAAGGATCCTGGGAATATACCACAATATATATTGTTATTATATAGTAACAGTTGAGTTAATCATAAGTAACATGAAATTATATTGTAACTGTCATTATTTGACATATATGTGATTTGTTATATAACTGGTCAAGGTAACAACACAACTAAGAATTTGCAAATGTCGCCAATTTTTTCTGCTGGTACATGAGATATGAAGACTCACATTGAAAGCACCATTCTTCATAAAGCTCCCCAACGGTTCATGTACAGGCTATATTTCCTGCACTGAACATAGCTGTGTGAATGGAACTCACTGCATCATAGTGAGTTATGAAGCAGTAACCTTTCAAATGGCCGGGGTGCTATTGAACTGACAGTTTTATGCCATATACTGTTACATTCCGGCTACTCAGGAGCTCACTATGTCATAGCTCACTGGCTATGTTAAGGTCGGGAAATATGGCCTGCAAACAGACTGTTGGGGAGATTTATAAATACCTGCATTTTCAATGCCAGTGTTCTTATCTCCTGCACCATCAGAGATTGCACTTAATTTATGAAGAGGTGCATGCTTTCTCATAAATCAGACACAGCCTCTGTTGGGCCATGCCTGAAGTCTTTAACGAGTACTCCAGGATTAGTCACCTTGCATAAGTTTTCTCTTGCCTATATAGTTTAATGGTGTAGGCAATTAATTACTGTTCCTTACAAATGTTACACAGTTCCTAGCAGAGAACTCTTTTTAGTGAGCTCTAAAACTTAAAGGGAGTCTATCACCTCCCCAGTCACTGTAAACCATTGGTATAGTACTGTACAAATTATGAATACAAGTCCAACCGTACATTTGAAATGTTGATGAGCCCCTGGGAGACGTGTAAAAGGCAGCTTTAACCGATATGTAAATTAAGTTCACGAAGCACAGGAAGCATGGTCTTCAATCCCTGAGCACAGCCGCATCATCACTAAACATGTCTTTCCAGTCTTCTTCAGTCTGATGTCAGTGAGCACTCCAAAAATCCTGCAAATGCGAATTACGCTAGTCCAGTACATGTCCAAGTGTACTGTGCCTGTGCTGCTTTTAAGTTCCATCCTACACCGGGAAGAAAAGAAGGGGAGGCTTTAGTGTGAGGGTGGAACTTGCAGGCTGTACACGTCCTGGACTACAGAAATGTACTGCAAATAAGTGAGATTTAGGCAGTGCTCTCTGACATGAGACTGGATGATATGGATCTTCCACTGACCAGGGGTCTGAAGAAAAAGACTGGATAGGTGTGTTAAGTGCTCCATGACCCTTATTTACATATTGGTTAAATCCAGAGATAACTGTGCTGTTTAAAGGAAGCAGGAGCTCTGAGATGGAATGAGCTGAAGACCAGGAAGTCGAGAGGAGAGGACACAGAAGGGCAGCTGAAACCAGAGATAAGAAAACACTTCACCTAGCTGTTTCAGTAATGTATCATTAAAGGGGTAGTGCAGGATGGTTTTGGTGGCACTGCCAGTAGCCGCAGGATTGTTGTACTTCCTGAGAATGACTATGAGGTTTTCGATTACTTAGCTCGCTCATCTAAGTCAAAGAAGGATATTGCATCTGAGAGTGATATGATCTTGAGTCAGGCTTCTCTGTGTTTCTCCTCCTCCTCCTCTAATGTTGTAGCATGTAATTTACTGCAGAGCCTTTCTGGACTTTCAACCATGTCCAGGGTTGGACTGGCCCACTGGGGAACCGGTGAATCCACCGGTGGGCCCCGAGCCCCGACTATTAGTCCTCATGTCAAGGGGGCCCGATCGGGATCCTGACCATCCCGATCGTGCCCCTGACCAGTGGCGTAATGATTGCAGTTGCAGGGGGTGTGACCGCGACCGGGCTCAGCAGGGTATGGTGCCCATGGCCAGCTGGAGATGGCCGGGCCCCCGGACCACTATGATAGCAGTTGGGGAAAGCCTGGTTTCCCGACGCTATACATACTGTTATTGGAAAGGGAACCTGGCATATTGCAGGCCCCTTTCCAATAGATGGCAGGGCAGGGCACCCAGGGAAGGTGACTGAAAATAATAAATACATATTCTCACCTCTCCTGGGCACAGCGTCCTCTCCGGCGCTCTTCCGTCATGTGACTGAGGCTTGTGATTAGGCCCTAGCGGTCACATGGGGCGCGGCCGCGTAATGACGTCAGTGCGCCCCCACATGACCGCTGAGGCCCAATCACAGGCCTCAGCAGCGACGTCGGAAGACACTAAAGACGGCAGAATGGAGCGAAGATGCCAAGGGAAGGTAAGGCAAGGTGAGTATGAATGTTTGTTATTTTTAATCACTTACTCTGGGCCTCCGATTATTATACTCTGGGGTCTGAGGAGACCCCAAAGTATAATAATAGCACCGAAGGGGGATATTGGGCGCATATAACACTGGATGGGGGCCACTGTGCAGCTTATAATACTGGGTGGGGGCCACTGTGGAGCTTATACTCCATACAGTCGCTCCTTTTTTTTTTTTTTAATTATGTCGGGGCAGGTGAAAAAAACAAAACAAAACAAAAAAAACCCCAAACTTTCTTTCCTGTCCCCAGTGCCTCACAGCTCAGTTCGGTCCTGCAGTTCTGTTCTTCCAGCTGAAGTTCCCCCTGCACGTGACTACCTGTGATGTCACGTGACCCCTGAGGCCAACCAGCGGCCTAAGGGAAGGGACCGGAGACGTCACAGCCAGTGAGGAATTCCGGCAAAAAGAAGACAGTGGAGCTGCAGGACTGGACTGTGCTGGGAGAACACCGGAGCACCGGAGACAGGTGAGTATGTGTAGTGTGTTTTTTTTTTTTGGGGGGGGGGGGTAGGGGGGGATTCACCTCCCCCAGACTAATTATAAAAAAGAAAAAAATTATACTGGACAACCTCTTTAAAGTGTGGCGGGTATATTAAAGGGGTTGTCCAGGCATAATTTGTTATGGTTTATCCTCAGGATAGGCCATAGATACCTGATCTGTACGGGGCCGACCCCGGACTGATCAGCTGTACGGAGCCACTTCTGATGCCCGTCCTGTACACAATACAGGGCCAGAAGCAGAAAGCTCTGTCCATTGTGTATTAGCTGGGCACCTTAGCTGACCATGGAGTGCGTGCATTGAGATTTTTTCTACAAAATACCAATTTAGATGTTGAATTGGTCAATTTTATTGTGGATTTGTTATATTTTGTTTTGACACATAATTATTTTTTATTCAAAGATCGCTTGTTCCTACAGCTCCAGGGCACAGCTATGGGGGCATCTTGTGTGCCCTCGTATGCTAATCTGTTCCTGGGGCTGTGGGAACGTGAGGTCATTCCACATGTGGAGGGTTTTGATGCCGTACTCCATTGGTCAAGATACATTGATGATATTTTTTCATCTAGCAGGGCTCGGCGTCGCATCTTGAGAGTTTTCTATCATCTTTAAATGCAAACAATCTCAACATTCGCCTTACCTGGCATTATAGTAGGGTGAAAATTGAATTTTTGGACATTTTAATTGAACGTGATTCTCATGGTATGATATCTACTGATGTATTTAGAAAAGAAACTGCCACAAACTCATTTCTTCATGCATCCTCTTCCCACTACTATAAAGTTAAAGATGCGATTCTGGTCGGCCAATTTTTGCGTGTCAGACGTATCTGCTCCAATAATTCAATTTTGAAAAACAAGCCTTGGATCTTACCACACATTTTAAACAGAGAGGTTACAATAGGAAACCCATCAATACTGGATATCTTCGTGCAAAAAATACACCACGTGAATCTTTATTGGTAAGTCGGGGGTCTACTAATTTTAAAAAAGCTGATTCATCTCAAATTAGGTTTATCACCAATTTAAATTCTAGGTGGCGAGATGTTCGTCAGGTACTCCAAAAACATTGGTCAGTTTTACTGACTGATTCTGATATAGCTCCGTATCTGAAGGATTTTCCTAGTATTACATGGAGACATTCCAGAAATTTACGACACATCCTTACTAATAGTCACAATGTCTCTAGACCACTGACCAATGTTTTTGTTAGTAGTGGGCCGAAGGTTGGTTTTTACCCCTGTGGAAGATGCAGCATGTGTCATTATATGCTGAGGACTTTGGAATTTAGTGACTCTACCAATCATAGATGTTATAAAATTCGTCATAATATCACATGCACCACTTCTGCAGTGATTTATTATGCAACATGCCCATGCGGGCTCATCTATATTGGTATGACAACTAGGGCCCTTAAGACTAGCATATCTGAGCATGTGAGTAAAATACAATCTGCTGCATCGGCCCTTGAACTTGAGAAACTACAACCTATCCCTAAGCATTTTAGGGAATGCCATGGATGTAATCCGAGAGGATTTAAAGCTTTTGGTATTGATCGCGTCCAACTGGGTTCCCGTGGTGGGGATATAAAAAAGGCACTATTACGGAAAGAAGTGAGATGGATAGTCAATCTTAGGACGGCCTCACCTTTGGGTTTGAATGAGGCAGTTACCTTCAGACCTTTTTTATAAGGTATTGCTTGTATGTTTTTATTGTTTTGTTTATTCATTGTATTATTGTTTCTTTTCTTTAAGATGGGATGAGGCATACTTTTTGAAACCCTTGAAGACGTATATATCCCTTGCAAGATTGCAGTATCCATTTACACCTGGACTTCAATTATATAAAAAATGTTTTTTTTTTTTTTTTTTTTTTTGTGTATTGTGTTTTACACATTTATATTGTATATTTGTATTGCAGTTTTCACTTTTTCACATTCATATTGCATATTTGTGGTTTTCACATGTATTATATATTTGTATCATGTTTTGTATAAAAAACTTTTTCTAGTGTTTCACACATTTATATTATATTTCAGTGTTTCACTTCATATTCATACATGTTTTGATCTTTCATATGATCATCTTAATTTATTTATTTATATGTTCACCTTCTTTTCACTTGTAATTGTAATATTTTTATTATTATTTTTCTTTATTTCTTTTCATTAATTTGATTATTTATTTAATAATTTTATTTCATTAATTTATATATATATATATATATATATATATATATATATTTTTTATTTTTTTTTTTTTGGTTATATAGCGCAGAATGCATTGGCATTTAATATACCTTTAATACTATTTTATAACATTTATATATGTAGTATATTGTGCTCAGGCTGCTTTCAGGCTGTTTCTCAACATTTTAATGTGTTGATCCCATTTGAATATATATATTCTTTATTATCGTAGTTATATTTATCTTTTCATGCGTCTTAGTATGATGCACATAACATTGGTGTACTAATATCATGGGATCAATGAAGTGCTATTACGTGTATTTTATACAATTTTATAGCCTCTGCATATGTAGTATATTATGCCCAGGTTGTTTTGAGGCTGCCTTTCAATTCTAAAATGTTGATTTGTTTGAGTACATATACTTTCTATCATTATAGTTATACTTATGTGTTCCAACGTGGTGCGCATGATGTTGGTGTATTAATCTCATAAGATCAATCAAGCGCTATTATATGTACTCTATAGTCTCCACATATGTAGTATATTATGTTCAGGTTGTTATGGGTCTGTTTCTTTAATTCCAATGCGTTGATTTTTCTGAGTATATATATTCTCTATCATTGTAGTTATACTTACCCTTCTATGCGTTCCAGCGTGGTGCGCATGACGTTGGTGCGCTGACCTCACGAGATCAGCGGAGCGCTACTCCGTGCATTGAGCTATGTGTCTAATGACGCGGTTGCTTGTTACTGCGCATGCGCTTGGCTGTTTTCGCTACGGCCATCACGGCATCATGCGCTATTATCCACAGCTGGTTCTACATACTTTGGGGGTCTCTATATATACCTCTCCCTTTTGCTGGTCACTACACCTCCTGAGGAAGCTTTTTTAGCGAAACGCGTTGAGGTGCGTTTCCACGCATACCTTTGTGTTTACTGGGGCTCAAACTTGTCTCTATAATGGCTACAGGTAATCATCATTATCTTGTATCTACTCATTGGTTTATTTGACATGTTTTCCATTTATCATTGCTTGCTCTTTTTCTATATATGACATTCATTGATATCTAATAATAATATTAAGCAATATATGGATAGTGTCTTTTATCTTGCATTTCCATATATAAACTTCTTTTGATCCATGTGGTATCTGATTACCTATTGATTAGGTAAAAAATTTTCTATCTAGATAATCGTTTATATGTGGTCTGCAAATTTTTGAATATCAAGTATTAGTTATATATTTTGAGCCATTATATATATATTGTCATCTTTATTATTTTTTGTATATTTTTGAGCCCCTTCAAGTGACATGTGTCTTGTGTTGTGTCTTATCTTTTGTCTTTTGTCACCTGTATTATTAGATTTGGTATTTTTCTATGTACTATTTATTACATTTTTATTAATAAATATATATTTTATATATTTTTGAGATTTTTTGCTTTTCTTGACTGATTTTTTCTTTTGTTAGCTGGGCACCTTCACTGCATCTCAGCACTTATTGAAGTTACTAGGAGCTGAGCTGCAGTGAAGGCGCCGGGCTGCTATACAGTGGATGGAGCTTTCTGCTTCTGGCCCTGTGTTGTGTACAGAACGGGCTCCGAAAGTAGCTCGGAAAAGCTGATGGGGCCATGTGTCAGCCCCTACCGATCAGGTATTTATGGCCTATCCTGAGCATAGGCCATAAAAAAGATTAACCCTGGACAACCCCTTTAATGTGCCCCACACAGTTTAATGTCCCCCCCACAGGATGTTAGCCCCCATCACTGCTCCCACACAATATAATGACCCCATCACTGTTCCCCATACAGTATGGAGGACCAGTGAAGAGGCCACTATGTGGGGGGACCAGTGAAGTGACCATAGAAAAATTTGGCCCAGACAACCCCTTAAAAGAGGTTGTCCATAAACTGGAGCAACCACTGTGTCGGCCGCCAGGGAGGTGTAAAAATAAGAAATTTTTTTTTAAAAAAAAACATACTCACCTGTCCCCAGCACCCCGTTGTCCCCTGCCTGTGTCTGTTCGGTCTCATGGCGGCACCTCATTTCTGGAAATCCTGTACCTAATTGGTCTTAGCAGTCACATGAGGTGCAGGACTCCCAGCAAGGAGTCGCCGGCATGAGACTGAATGGACACTGGCAGCAGACAACGGAGCGCCGGGGACAGGTGAGTGTGGTTTTTAATTTACTTATTTTTTACTTTACACCTCCCGCCAGCTACATTGGTTGCTCCAATTCCTGGACAACCTATTTAAAGGATTTATCCATCTTTCTAATATTGATGGCCTGTCCTTAGGATAGGCCATCAATATTACATCTTCGATAATACAACAGCCAGGACCTCTGCAGATCAGCTTTTCCAGAACAGTGAGGCTACAGGTAAAGGTAACAATTCTTGGAGCTACGCTGTTCACTTGCCATACAAGGTGTAGCAATAGGTTTAGGTATTGCAGTGGTGCACATGGTATAGTGGGTGAGGAACATGGCTCCCGACATGTTATTACCTTTATCCACCCTGTCTCGGTACCGCTGATCTGCAGGGGTCCTGATGGTGGGCCCCTAGAAACAGTTCCACTGGTGGGCCCTAGACATCCCAGTCCGACACTGACCATGTCTCCTTCATCTTTTTCACTGACACAGATCCCTGATAGTGATGTAGCACCTACTGAGAAAGATGTTTCTCTAATTAGAGAAATATTTCTTCTCTTTTTGATGAGCAGGATGAGAACAGTCAGAATTTTTTGTAAGTAGAGGAGGCAGAGGTGGAAGAGGAAGACATGACTGTTGGTAGTGAAGTTACCAGTGGAAGGGGGTGTAGTACTACTACAGGTAGTCATTCTGGTAGGGAAACTAGGGGGAAATCTGGAGGTGGATATTATGAGGGTTTGCAGTGATCCCATGGCCATGATGAGTCATAAAAAAGTGGGGAAGACAATGACTTTGCCTTCTTTTGCGGATAGGAGCTGGCAACCAGGTCAGGGTACAAAGTGACATCAGATGAAGAAGGTGGTGGCTGTGGTGATAGTAATGATTCAAGCCAATGCACAACCCCAACATCCAAAAATTCTGACTGAGGCAAACCTAGGGTTAGCTTGTGGGGTGGGGATGGTGATACTGGTGGTGGTAATGGCAGACAGATTTCCACTGCTGCTGGTGTCGCTGGAAATAACTACATGTGGTCATCTTCTATGTGGAATATTTTTTCTACATCACCAAACAATAAATCCATGGCAATGTGCAAGATCTTGGAAACGACACATAAGAGAAAAAAACACTCATAGTGTAATATTGTTATGTTGATATGATACATCCAATAAACTGCACAACCTGTGGGTGGATACTCACCTTTAGTCGATCAGTTTCAGACAAAACACATCTATTTGATGTCCGTGATGGAAGGTAGCAGCTAAGCAGAAACATCCACCAGGTATCCTGCCCATCTGTCCAGGTTGTCTGAGATTAATCAATAAAATCGGATTTATTCACATATCCTAGAGTACCAGTAACTGGTTATCCCACTGCTGTTGGCTATATGCCAAGTGAAGGTTTGCAACAAAGTGGACAGTGAAAGCGTTCTTCCTAATGTGCCACATCTGCAAGCAGGAACTTAGCCATGGTCAAGCAGGAACAAATGTAGGAGCTATATCACCGACCTCAGCACTAACCCCAGGTGCACAATGTCACAGAAGAGTGCCAGACGCCAGCTATGGTGCTCTTCTGAGACATCACGCTCTCTAAGAAGGAAGAAACAGATCATCGAATGCCACAAGGAGGCCAGAAAGTGGTGAGGGAAGGTGAGTATAAATGTTTTTGATTTTTTACACCTCCATTAGATATGCTCCTATTTTACTGTGGGGTCTGAAGAGACCCCAGAGTATAATAATTTCACATCCGGTTCTATTTGAATTCAGACCGAACTGGATGAAACAAATCTTCAGAGGTTTGCCCATTCTTAGTTTTGAGTGGTATTGGTCACAATCCGGAAACGTAACAAACCCAAGTGCTAGTTGCCAGCAACAATGATTGCAGTTGGGTTGAATAACACATTGTCACTGTATGGCACATGTGCTGAATCTGATGGTGTGCTGCTTTTTTAACGTGTATAGTAGCTTGAAAGAGGTGCTGCTCATGGCCAGAAAAGTCTCTGCGCATTTCACCCCTTCTTATGTTACTATAAACAACCTGCTCGAGTTGCAGAGAAGAAATCACTACCTTATCCGTGATGTTCTCACTCAGTTGAACTCCACCTTATACATGCTGGATTGTTTGTGTGAGCAGTGGAAGACGGTGAATTCTTACTGCACACAGCGACCCACAGGGATAATGTATTATTTCAAGATCTGTAATTGGAGGCCCATGAGGGAAGTGTATGAGCTTCTCAAGACCTTTTGAAGAAGCCACCAAATTTGTCAGCAGAGACAACTGCAACATCATCGATGTCATCCATTTATTATATATCTTACAGTACAACCTACTCTCATGCAATGAGGGACAGAAGAGGAGGAACAGCTTCTACCTCTTAGTCAATGTCATCACTCTGGGTTGATGCACGGGAAACTGGAGGAGGATGAAGATCTGGGTCAGGATCATTATACTGGAGCAACTGAGACTCCTAGACTGGAAGAGGAGGAGGAGAAAGACTTTACTTTGGATGCAGAAGAGGTCCTTGAAATATCACAGGCACATCCAGGGGAGGAGACTGACCCTTATTTCTTTCAAGGTTATGATGATGACAACCATACTGGCCAATAAGACTAACCGTGGCAGGCCTCTGGGTCCGTTCACACAATTGCAAGCATGGCAGATTGTATGCTACACTGCTTACACATCAACAAGCATATTATTATCTTCAAGCATAGGGATGAGCAATGTATGGCAGTGCTCTTAGACCCTCATTATAAAGCCAAAATGGGGTAACTCTTCCCTGCCTCTCAAAGGAAAGGAAAAGTGGAATATTATGAGGATACACTGTGTACCCAGGTTTCTACAACTTTTAGGGAGACCATTGCAAGTGCCAGGTGCACATTTGCCCAGGTGGTTTCTTCCCACTCCCAGTCCACCTCACTCTGCCACAGCTACAAGTAGAATGTATCACTGAGGGTTACTTTCCACTAGCATACAACAAGCATCAATTCACTGAGAGACTTGGAGTTATTTAATGATAAAACATAACTTTTAATTAATAAAAGTTAAAAATAAGATTGTTGCAACCCAATTATAAATACACATAGGATATAAAATGTATACCCATGTCAGTCACGTGAATAACACACAAGTATCCTTAGAGTATTCTCCCTACTGATTTCTGGTCTCCCTGTAAATAATACTGGCGCAGAAATAGAAAGTTAATTTGAGGTGTGGTAATGCACCTTAATGTAGTTTTCTCTGAATAGAGGGATTTTATATTCAGGATGAGTAGTATAACATCCTAATTAACACTCACCTATTATTTGTAAGAATACATTTGCCAGGTGTAAGGGGCACAGGGGTAACAGGCTGTCAGCCAGTTGAAAAAGTTCCCCTATTGATTTTCTCTAGCTGGCCTGCACTCCCGGATAGATAAAGCCCAGGGGAACTAGGCTAGATATGCCAGAATACTTTCTTCTCGAGTGCTCCTCTATCACTTACTATTACTCAACTGACCCTTGTGGATGTTGGGGATGAGTGCCTGTATGGCAGCCACTAGCTCCCCTACTCCACAATACTCCCTGTACTTTGAGTCTTTGTGAGTAAAGCACATTACAAATGTTTGTCATTACTAATAAACTCCTGGATAGATAAAGCACTGGGGTGACAGAAGAATGCTGTAAAAATGAATTCTCACCTGGAACTGCTCCTATCCCTATCTCAATGCCTTTCACCCCCACTGATAGATCTGTGGGGGCACATCGGGTAATCCTTGTAAAGGCCAAGAGGATTTCAGTGTTGCCAGTGGTGTAACACCTAGAAGGTCCAAACTTTCCAAACAATGGGGGAACGCCTGTTTTTGTTATACTTAGATCAAATACTGTTACATTAACAATTACTTACTCTGTCTATAAGGCCAGATTGCAGAGATTACCTTAAAAGGGTTGCTTAAAGATAGAAAACAGGTCTGATTTTTACAAAAAATAAGCACCATTTAAGAGAAAAGAACTGAACTGTAATGCCAGACACAGCTTATAAATGAACATGGCGCTGTTTTTGATTAAGCAGATTTATTGTTCAACTAAAGAACATGTTTGCATACTCAGTCATTTAGAAATACCCCAATATAAATACAATAATTGTAAAATTATATTTTTTTGTTTTTATGAAGGTTTACATTTGAAATGTCCTAGTTTGAATGTTCATACAAGTTTGTATGGTACTACTAGATATTATGTTTGTAGATGTAGTAAACACCTGTACACTGACAGTTCTGAAATAAAATGGAACTAGACAGATTACTCAGACATTCACAACTGAAGCACCTTCCAGCATGCATGAGCAGAACTATGGGGGAAACAACTATAATTATCTGAAACTACAGAGTCTCAAAGTATACTATAAGAAAACAGAGCACTGGGGAAAGTCAAACAAGACAGAAACTTTCCAGTTGTTTGAAATTGCATCTTTGTGGAAGCTCCTTCATTTTTTTTTTTCCAAATGATCTCTTGTGAAACATCTAATTTCTTCATCCAGCCATCAGTCCGTGTCCTCCCCCTTTGAATATCTATATTAATGGTTTCAGTATGTAGTATGTAATAGTTTATTTTTAAGATTTTTATTTTACTTTACTTTACTATGTTTGTTTATATATTTATTGTTTGAAAAGGTTGTTTTTATATAACCTTTTTTGGATTCTGCTCAACTGTAGCAATAGATGAACACAGCTTTTTTAGCTATAGTGTTATAGTGTATCTCTAAGCAAAAGCAATCAATGCATCTTTAGATACAAAGATTTTTAATGCACACAAACATATGGTTCTTTTTGTGCATTTTCTCACCACTGAATAAGAGCAGGTTTATTAACATATAGTCATGTTACCTGCTTGTTACATTGTAATGCAAAAGTCCTAGTGCAGCTCATACAGTATGTAGAACATTGTTACATGTATTTGTGCAGGCAACTAAAAAATTAATGACAAATACCTCAGCTTATATAGTGTTTCTTTCTCTCTTCCTGCTTTAAACAAATACAGGAAGTCTCCACCCTGTATTCTTTCTGGTCTGTCCATGTTAACATGGATGTTTCCAAAACCACTTAGAAAACTTTATCATTGTATTATTTGCATTACCTTACAAAAAGTGGATAACTCAACGACTACAGACCTGTAGCACTGACATCCCACTTGATGAAGATCTTAGAGAGATTGGTTCTCACACATCTCCGCCCTCTAGTGAGCCCCGCTATGGACCCTCTCCAGTTTGCTTATCGACCGGGCATTGGGGTAGATGATGCCATCATCCACCTTCTGCACAGGGCTCTGTCTCACCTGGAAAAACCAGGGAACACAGTGAGAATAATGTTCTTTGATTTCTCCAGTGCTTTTAACACCATACAGCCCAGGTTACTGAGAGACAAGCTGGGCCTTGCTGGAGTGGACCACCACCTCTCCAATTGGATCCTAGACTACCTCACAAATCGACCTCAATACGTGAGAGCCCAAGACTGTGTGTCAGGTACCGTGATCTGTAATACGGGGGCACCTCAGGGTACGGTTCTCGCCCCTTTCCTCTTCACACTGTACACTGCTGATTTTAGGTACAACTCATCCAGCTGCTACCTACAGAAGTATTCTGACGACTCTGCAATAGTAGGCCTCATCACAGACGATGATGACAAGGAGTACAGAGAACTGAACCGGTTTTTTGTGGACTGGTGCCACCAGAACCACCTGAAGATTAACGCGGGGAAGACCAAGGAGATGGTGGTGCACTTCCGCAAAGGCAGAAGCCCTCCTAAACCAGTGGACATCCTGGGGACGGGCATCGAGATTGTGAACACCTATAAGTACCTGGGTCTGCTCCTTAATAATAAGCTGGACTGGGCAGATCATATGGAGGCCCTGTACAGGAAGGGCCACAGCAGGCTCTACCTGCTTAGGAAGCTGAGAGCCTTTGGAATCCGGGGGGCACTTCTTAGAACTTTCTTCAACTCGGTAGTGGCATCAGCCATCTTCTTTGGAGTGGCCTGCTGGGGGAGCAGTATATCAACCAGGGACAGAAATAAACTTGACAAGCTGATTAGAAGGGCCAGCTCTGTCCTGGGGAGCCCACTGGACCCAGTGCAGGTGGTGGGTGACAGAAGGATACTGTCCGTGGTGAGCTCCATGCGGGAGAATAACTCCCATCCCATGCATGAGACTGTGATCGCGCTGGGCAGTACTGTCAGTGACCGACTGCTCCACCCTAGGTGTGAGAAGGAGCGCTATCGGAAGTCTTTCCTCCCCACCGCGGTTAGGCTGTACAACCAACACCGACCTAAGCGGAGATCATTACATACAGAGAACTGAAATATCTCTCTGCCTGTTAAATCCCTCCCCCCCCCCCTCTGCTACGTCCTATCTGTCTGTCTGCTATTAATGTAATGCCTCTCACCTTGGAACATTCCTGTACATGTTGTATTTGTATTTGTATCTGCTTATCTTATCTTTGCTGCTGTAACACACTGAATTTCCCCATTGTGGGACTATTAAAGGACTATTATTATTATTATTATTATTATTATTATTATTAACTAAATGCAGGGGTGTGGCTAAAGGTTCATGGGCCCTGGTGCGAAAATTCACCCCCCTTGCAACTTCATTCATGACCGCTGTCAGTCTCTGTAAGGCTAGGGCTACATGGAGAATTTGGCAATGACTCATTTTGCATGACCAAAGATAGCTGTGTCACCCTGTGACTCCTTCACTGATGTATGTGAATATATTCACAATGCAACCTAGAGGTGCACTGCTCGATCTTTTTGCAACTAAAAGTCTCAGGCTTGCAAATTGACTCCATTCACATACATTACCCACAGGTAATAGTTCTACCCATCCTCCATATTGGTAATAACCCCCATCCCCTCCAAAAACATATTGTCCAGACCACACTAGTGAATTGTATACTTACCCTCTCTTCCTATATAGCATTGATGTGGCGTCTAGCTGTGTCTCTCCTATATTGTTCTTCTACCCTGTTTCCTACTGGCTCTGAGAGCAGAAGCTGGGGAGCTGGCAGGACAATAGAAAATACACACAGCTGGGTGCCACGTCAGTGCTGTGGAGGAAGGTAAGGTAAGTATACAATTCACTGGTACCGGAGTTTGGCAAGGGGGAGTGTGAGGCCCCCTTGCTTAGGGGCCTGGTCAAAAGTGAGACCACTGAGACCCCTATAGTCACACCACTGACTGAGAGTCACCTTGGTAGGAGGTGGGGATAAAAAGCCTGTTTCCTGGAAATTGTCATACTTTGGCTCTATGGTGCCACATGGAGAGCCCTGCAGTTCTATACTACTGAGCCTCAGGGACTCCAAATTCCACCATATGGTGCTACATGAGGCATTATATGTACACAATATTCTTCTGTTGAGTCAGAATTCTCTACATGTCTCATGACATTGGAGGCATACAGAGGTACATTTTGGTATCATAGAAGTTTAAACAGTAGGGGTCATATTACATAAAGTTGTATCCTTCTCCTTGGCTGGACATGTCAAGATATGTATATCAGAAGTTAAGCAGATTTTCTAAGAGCCACGTGATTTAGTGATAAGTTAACACAAAAGGATATGCTGCTTATGCTATCCATGTCTATATGTAGCTACATTGTGCAGGTTGGGGGGAGAAAACAGCTTTTTAAGACACTTGTTTTGAAATTGTATTGAATTGGTTTAATGAGAAATTTCATTCCTTAACTAAAATGGGATCAGTTAAGTCTGGAGACATCTGTATTGCTGTAGATCTGTAAAACATGGCTATGTGCATATGGTCAACAGTGCACTTTCAGATGTGCTTATGTTTATCATTTAACCTCTAATGTAATGAAAATCTTTTAAAACATTGCAGATGATAATTTCTCTTTATGGTGTTTTGATTAATGACATTTTAATAGGATCCTGGAACACACTTACAAAAGACAATGCAAAATATAAAAAATACTAAAATGCATGTAAAATGTGTCTTAAGTTCTCTAAGGCTAAATCTACACAAACCTTCCACAGGTAATGTCCTCAGGGAATTTTAACAGAGATTTTCTCTGTAAAATTGGGCTTATTTTCTTGCAGTTAACTTGCAGATTTCTTCTCAGCTCACCCACAAGTTTTTACCCTTTACATTACATTGCAAAGCCTGAAATTTGTGGGCAAATCCTGCTGCAATAATTTACATATTGCAGATAGTATGAGGGTATCCACAGCCTTAAAGGGGTATTCCCATGAATATAACCATATTTAAATTTGTAGAAAATTAACAGTTAAACACTTTTGCAAATATAAGTAATTTAACATTTTGCAGAGTTTTAAAGATTTTCTCTAAATATCTTGTGATCACAAGTTGTTGTCTTGATTGGTTGCCAATGGATATGACCATGAATGCAGGAACTTTCTAAGATCAGAAAATCAGCCGTGATTTCCTTATTGTGTCCAGGATATCTTCTGATACATGTAATGTCCCTGCCTGATAACCCAGCTACAATAAGATAAACATAGTTGGGTTCCTGAGAAGTCCCAGACCATAGAAAGTTTCTGCATGTGTGGTCGTAGCCATTGGCAACCAACAGACTATCATCACTAAGATGGTTAGAGAAAATCTTTACAACTCTACAGAATTTTTAACTACTTATATTTGCAAAAGATGTTTAACTTTTATCTACAAATATACAGTAGATATGATTATGTTCATGGGAATACCCCTTTAAACACTTTTTCACACCAGAAAAATGTCATTTGTGAACATAACTTAATTCTCTCATATACATTTTCTCATATTTAGTCTCCATCACTTCTAAGCAGGATCTTTTGACAGAATTAAAGTACCATTTATATAATATATTCCTTCTTTGGACTGAATGTACAGTGGCTTGCAAAAGTATTCATACCCCTTGAACCTTTTCACATTTTGTCATCTAACAACCAAAAACTTAAATGTATTTTATTGAGATTTTAAGTGACAGACCAACACAAAGTAGCAGATAATTGTGAATTGGAATGAAAATGATAAATGATTTTCAAAATCTTAATCTCATAAAAATCTAAAAAGTGTGATGTGCAAAAGTATTCAGCCCCCCATATCAATACTTTCTAGAGCCACCTTTCGCTGCAATTACAGCTGCAAGTCTTTTGGGTATATCTCTACCAGCTTTGCGCATCTAGAGACTAAGATTTTTGCCCATTCTTCTTTGCAAAATAGCTAAAGCTCAGCCAGATTGGATGGAGAGCGTCTATGAACAGCAATGTTCATGTCTTGCCAGCTATGCTCAATGGTATTTAAGTCTGGACTTTAACTGGGCCATTCTTTGATCTAAAAGATTCCACTGTAGATCTGGCTTTAGGTTTAGGGTCATTGTCTTTCTGGAAGGTGAATCTCCTTCCCAGTCTCAAATCTTTTGCAGCCTCCAACAGGTTTTCTTCCAGGATTGCCCTGTATTTAGCTCCATCCATCTTTCCATCAACTCTGACCTGCTTCCCTTTCTCTGCTGAAGAAAAGCCTCCCTACAGCATGATGCTGCCACCATTATGTTTCACAGTGGGGATGGTGTGTTCAGGGTGATGAGCAGTGTCCTACCTGAGCTGTGTATTTCTGCAGCTCCTCCAGAGTGACCATGGGCCTCTTGGCTGCTTCTCTGACCAGTGCTCTCTTTGCTTGATCTGTCAGTTTAGGTGGATGGCCATGTCTTGGTAGGTTTGCAGTTGTAGAATACTTTTTCCATTTTTGGATGAAGGATTGAACAGTGCTCCTTGGGATGCTCAAAGCTTAGGATATGTTTTTATAACCTAACCCTACTTTAAACTTCTCCACAACTTTATCTCTGATCTGTCTTTAACAAAGCACTGAGGCCTTCACAGAACAGGCGTATTTATACTGAGACTAAATTACACACAGCTGGACTCTATTAACTAATTAAGTGACTTCTGAAGGCAATTGATTGCACTGGATTTTATTTAGGGGTATCAGAGTACAGGGGGCTGAATTCTTTTGCATGCCACACTTTTCAAATTTTTATTTGATTTACATTTTGAAAACCATGTATAATTTCCGTTCCACTTCACAATTATCTGCTACTTTGTGTTGGTCTATCACTTAAAATCTCAGTAAAATACATTTAAGTTTGTGTTTGTAAGGTGACAAAATGTGAAAAAGTTCAGGGGTATGAATACTTTTGCAAGCCACTGTGGGATGAGGCCACATGTTGCAGGAAAAGCAAAAAAAAAAAAAACGCTGCAAAATCTGCAACAAAAAACACAGCTTCACACACATATATATATATATATATATATATATATATATATATATATATACACTGATATTCCTTAAAGAATTTTTAACCCCTTAAGGACACAGCCCAAAAGTGCGTTAAGGACCAGGCCTTGTTTTTCAAAACTGACATGTGTCACTTTATGTGGCAAGAACTTTGAGACGCTTTAACTTACACAAGTGATTTTGAGATTGTTTTCTCATGACACATTGTACTTCATGTTAGTGGTAGACACTAATCAATATTTTTGTATTTATTTATAAAAAAAAATAGGATATTTGATGGAAATTTGGAAAAAAAAATTGCAATTTTCAAAATGTGAAATTCTCTGCTTTTCAGACAGATAGTCATACCACCCAAATACATTAATAAATATTATCTACCATATCTCTATATAGCATAATCTTTTAATCGTCCTTAAATTTATTTTGGATGTTAGAAGGCTTACAAGTGTAACAGCGATTTTCCAGATTTACAAGAAAATTTCCCAAACTAATTTTTTGGGGACCACTTCAGTTCTGAAGGGGATTATAAAGGCCTATATATTAGAAGCCCCCCATAAATCACCCCATTTTCAAAACTGCACCCCTCAAATAATTCAAAACAACATTTGGTAAGTTTGTTAACCCTTTAAGCATTTCACAAGAATTAAGACGATATCGAGGTGAAATTTAGACATTGCATTTTTTTCCACTAATCCCTTCATTTATTCCTAAATTTAACACATTCACAAAGGGTTAAAGGAGAAAATGCATCTCGCAGTTTATTATACAATTTCTCCAGAGCACAGAAATACCCCACATGTGGGTGTAAACTGATGTTTGGGTATTCGGCAATAAACAGAAGGGAAGTAGCGACACTGGACGTTTGAAAAGCAGATTTTGCTGGAATAGTTTTCATGTGCCATGTCTCATTTGCAAAGCCCCTAGAGTACCAAAACAATGGAAAACCCCTAAAAGTGACCCCATTTTGGAAACTACACCCCTCACAGAATTCATCAAGGGGTATAATGAGCATTTTAGCCCCACAGCTGTTTTACAGATTTTACTAACATTGGGATGTATAAATGAAAAATTACTAAAATGTCACTTTATCCCCAAAGTTTTCATTTTCACAAGGGGCTAAAGGAGAAAAAGGACCCCATAGTTTGTTAAACAATTTCTCCTGAACACAGCAATACCCCATATGTGGTCGTAAACTGCTGAATGGGTACATGGTGGGGCTCGGAATGGAAAGAGCGCTATTTTGCTTTTGTAGGGCAGATTTTGCTGGAATAGTTTTTAGGTGCCATGTTGCATTTGCAGAGCCCCCAAAGTACCAATACAGTGGAAACCCTCTAAAAGTGACCCCATTTTGGAAACCACACCCCTCACAGAATATGTCAAGGGGTATAGTGAGCATTTTGACCCTACATCTCTTTCACAGATTTTATTAACATTGCGACATGAAAATGAAAAATTACTTTTTTTCCAATAAACCGTCAATTTAGCCCCAAATTTTTCATTTTCACAAGAGGACAAAGGAGAAAAAGCTCCCCAAAGTTCGTTACACAATTTCTCCTGAACACAGAAATGCCCCATATGTGATTGTAATCTGCTGTTTGGGTACATGGTACTCAGCATACGCCTCATAGAATTTATCTAGGGGTATGGTGAGTATTTTGATCTCACAGCTGTTTCACAGATTTTATTAAGATTGGGACGTAAAAATGAAAAATTACTTTTTTTTTTTCAATAAACCAATCATTTAGCGACATAGTTTTAATTTTTGCAAGTGGTTAAAGAAGAAAAAGCTCCCCATAGTTTGTTACATAATTTCTTCTGAACACAAACATGCCCCATATGTGGTTGTAATCTACTGTATGGGTACATGGTGGGGCTCTGAATGGAAAAAGTGCTATTTGGCTTTAGGAGGGCAGATGTGGCTGGAATAGTTTTCAGGTGCCATGTCGCATTTGCAGAGCACCTAAAGTATAAATACAATGGAAACCCTTCAAAAGTGACCCCATTTTAGAAACTATACCCATCAAGGAATGTATCAAGGGGTATTATCATTTTGAGCCTAAAAATGCTTCCCAAAAATTAATGTACAAAGTGAAAATTGAAGTTTTTGAAGAAATATCCAATTTCAGAATATGTTGCGGCCACTTTGTGGCATCAGGGACATGCACTCCTAAAAATATTAAGTTGTCTATCCCGGGGGAAAAAAAATTATATATGTGGGTGTAAACTGCTGCTTGGGAACACAGCAGGGCTCAGAAGGGAAGGAGCACTGTGTTTTTTTAGCTTTTGGAGTACGGATTTAGAGGGACTTTCTGGACGCCATGTTGTTTTTGCAGAGCCCTGGAGGTGCCAATAAATTGGAACTCCCCAAGAAGTGACCCCATTTTGTAGGGGCAATTTTAGGGTCTCTATAAATGTGACATGGCATCCAAAAAACAACAATCTAAATGTGCGCTCCAAAAGTACATAGTGCTCCTTCACATCTGCACCCTCCTGTGTGCCCAAATGGCAGTTTATGCCCACATGTATGACACTGGTGTACCCAGGATAATGTACTTAGCAACACCATATGTGGGTATAAACTGCTGTTTGGGAACAGCCAGGCACAGAAGGGAAGGAGGGCTATTTTGTTTTTTAGAGCACAGTTTGGTTTTTGGACACCATGTCACTTTTGCAGAGCCCAAGAATTGCCAGTAAAGTGGAATCCGCAGGCATGTGACCCCATTTTGGAAATTACACCCTTCAAGGGATTTATCAAGTGGTGTAGTGAGCATTATTAACCCTTAAGTGTTGCATTCTTTTAGTTTCCAGAAATGAATGCGCAGATGATAATGAAAAGTTAAAAATAACATTTTTCCAGAGATTCGCCATTTCAGTGCCCAATATGTTGTGCCCAGCTTATGTCTGCACAGACACACGCTCCAAAAACTGTTGAGCGGGGATCCCAGGCACAACAGCTTTTGGAGCATTCATCTCTGATACAAGCTAAGCACAACATATTAGACACTGAAATGACGTATTTCTGGAAAAATTGTCATTTTCACCTTTCACCATCAGCTGCGTATTCATTTATGGATAATAAATTATAGTAACACTTAGGGGTTAAAAATGCTCACTGTTCCTTCAGGAGTGTAGTTTCCAAAATGGGGTCACATGTCAGGGAATTCCACTTTATTGGCGTTTCAGCTCTGCAAAACCGTCCAAGCCTGTGCTCCAAAAACCAAATAGCGCTCCTTCCATTCTGAGCCCAGCTATGTCCATACAGCAGTTTATACCCACATATGACATTAAGTACGTTACTCTGGGTACACCAGTGTCATACATGTGGACATAAACTGCAGTTTGGGCACACAACAGGGCGCAGAAGGGAAGGAGTGGTATGTGGCTTTTGGAGTGCAGATTCAGATGTTTGGGATCTGGGTGCCATGTCATGTTTTCAGAACCTGTAAGGTACCATAACAGTGGATTCCCCAAAGTAGTGACCCCATTTTGAAAACTGCACCCCTAAAAGAATTTATCAAGGGGTGTAGTGAGTATTAGTATTCCAGACGTGACTCCACAGAGGATGGGGAAAAGTGAATAAGTAAGCTGTGCGGAGTGCATTGGGAACACCAAATTCCCTACTATTTCCCCAGTAGTTCCTATTATTGGGGAGGTCACTCTGGGGGTCACTACTGGTTTATTTTCCCTCATAATCTCTAAATCTGTTTGTCCCCTGATATACGCTCACACAGCTTATACATTCCCTTCCTGCTGCAGCCAGTTATGTTCTAATGATTTGGTGATTTTTGGGGTTTTTGTCTTCACATTGTACAAGCTATATTTTCTTTATTTCTCTGGTGATGTAGCCATATGAGGGCTTGTTGTTTGCGGGGTGAGATGTATTTTGTAATGACATCATCTTTGGGTGCCTATAACTTATTGAATACATTTTATTAACTCTTTCTTGGTGGATTAAAAAACCCCCCATCAATTCTAGCATTGCATTTTACCTTTTAAATTTTTCACCATGCAGCATAAAGCATAAGTAACACCTTTATTCTACGGGTGAGTACGATTATGGCGATACCTAATTTATATTGTTTTTTTATGCGATACTAATTTTGCAGAACAAAAACCCATTTGGGGATATAAATTAATTGTTTTTGCATCGCCATCTTCTGAGATGTGTAGCATTTTTGTTTTGCAGTATACAGAGTTGGTTGAGGGCTTATTTTTTTGCAGGACAACCTGTGCTTTTTATTGGTACTGTTTTAGGGTACATATGACTTTTTGATCACTTTTTATGGCATATTTTGTAAGGTGAGATGGCGAAAAATCATTACTTTTGGCGTTTTTTTTTCCGTTTTTTTTTCCCGACGTTCACCGTGTACATTAAATATTATTTCAGTTTTATTGTACAGGTTGTTACGGACGCGGCGATGCCAAATATGCATTGTTTTTAGTAATTTTTAGTTTTTTTTTTTATATAATTCATTTTATATAGGAAAAGGGAATTTTTGGGGCTTTATTCTTTTAATAATTTTTTCAAACACTTTATTTTATTTTTTTTTCACTTTTTTTTTTTTATTTTTTCATGTGTCCCATTAGGACACCTGAGCCAGCAATGCTTTGATTGCTGGCTCTGTACTATAGACTGCAAGACACGAGCATACATGTGTCTTGTAGTCTATACGTTAAGTGAGGCTATGCAGACGCATAGCCTAACTTCCGGAGGTCTCGGCAGGATCATCCAGTTAGTGGGAGCTCCAGGCAGCCTGGGGTCACTGGGCAGACCCCAGGCTGCAGATTATAGATGTTGGCACCCCCCGATCTCGGCGCTGGGAGTGCCGAGGAGAGCGGCAACATGGCGGAACCCCTTGGATGCCGCGGTCATGTTTGCATCCAAGGGGTTAAAATCTCCGATCGGAACTCAGTTCCAACCGGGGGTTATGGAGTAGGGTGTTAGCTGTTAGTTACAGCTAACACCCGGTTCCGATGCCGCCCGCTCACTTACGCCCTGTTGCGCGAAGTACCAAGCGCGCAGGACATAATAGTACGTCCAATGTCATTAAGGGGTTAAAATTGCTCCAGACTGGAGCTGGCCTTTAATAGAGTTTTATTGATTCTATAAATAGCACAAATTAATTTTTTTATTTTTTGTAATTTTAATAAAATGCATGAATTATTTCCAAAGTCTGCAATTATGTGTCACCTCATACTTTGCTTGATTTTTATAATATAGTAAAAAAAAATTGATTTTTAGTGAAAAAGCTCTTATAAAGGTTACCAGCTCAAATAGCCTGAATACCAAATCGCTACCTGGAGTATATCTATAGCAACCAAGCACTTTGGGTATTTCACCTGAAGCTAAAAACTGTTTCCACTTGGAAACTAAATTCAGAATGACCTTGTGCATTCTCAAAAAGGCTGCCAGCTGCGGTCAGTGAAGTGTATTGTGATAAACAGTGTTGCTGATATCTATTAGATTTAGAGGCAGTGCGAGTACATAGACTATGATGGCAGATATTCAAGACTTATTCTTATAGGAGTGACATTTAGTATAAATCCACATTTTACTTTTTTATACAAACTAATTGAAAGTCCAGTTCTAATATCAGTGCTCAGCATTTGAGTTTTAACACAGAAAACATAGAACATGAAGAATTAGTAATACTGTAAATCTCAGAATAAATTATGGATTTGTTTGTTCCTAATATTTGCAAAGTATTGCAATTCATTAAATCTATTAAAACAAGGACCAGAGAAGAAAAAGGACTAAACGTAATGAATTTGATTACTTATAGGAGAACCATTGTGCCTGTAGCAACTATGAATATTATACACTACTTGCAGGAGCTTTGGGGCCCCTTTATTATGCTAAGTCTAAGAAAACCAATATACAACAAGTTATATCACTCAGCAATAAACTAATTAAAAAAAAAAATTATGTTATTTTGTGCAAAATAAGTAGTTGCATAAAGTTTGATTTGTCATAGAAATAGTTCCAACACTCATGACACTCTTCTATTGACCAGATCTAGATTTTTAATTCAATATGAGTGAACTAATCCCCTTATCATTGGAACTCCTCTGTAATCTTTCTGCTGCAACAAAGTAAAGTTATAAATGCTTGAAAGCATAAAATGTCATATGAAAATTAACTTAAAGGGATATTCCCATGAACATAACCATATTTAAATTTGAAGATCATGAAAAGATAAACATTTTTGCAAATACAAGTAATAAAAATTTTGCAGATTTCATAGATTTTCTCTAACCATCTTAGCAGTGAGTCTTTTCTTTTAATCGGTTGCCAATGGATACAACCAAAAATAGAGGTACTTTCTATGGTCTGAAATCCAGCCATGATTTCCTTACTGTAGCTGAATTATCTTCTTGTGCATCTAGTGTCTCTCCTTGATAATCTGGCCACAATAAGAAAATCATGGATGGGTCTCTGATAAGTACCAGACCACAGAAAGTTCCTGTATTCGTACTCGCTCCATTGGCAACCAATCAAGACAACAGACTGTCACCACTAAAATTATTAGAGAAAATCTTTGAAACGCTGCAAAATGTTTAATGTATTATAAGAATAATGTTCTTTGATTTCTCCAGTGCTTTTAACACCATACAGCCCAGGTTACTGAGAGACAAGCTGGGCCTTGCTGGAGTGGACCACCACCTCTCCAACTGGATCCTAGACTACCTCACAAATCGACCTCAATACGTGAGAGCCCAAGACTGTGTGTCAGGTAACGTGATCTGTAATACGGGGGCACCTCAGGGTACGGTTCTCGCCCCTTTCCTCTTCACACTGTACACTGCTGATTTTAGGTGCAACTCATCCAGCTGCTACCTACAGAAGTATTCTGACGACTCTGCAATAGTAGGTCTCATCACAGACGATGATGACAGGGAGTACAGAGAACTGAACCAGGATTTTGTGGACTGGTGCCACCAGAACCACCTGAAGATTAATGCGGGGAAGACCAAGGAGATGGTGGTGGACTTCCGTAAAGGCAGATGCCCTCCAAAACCAGTGGACATCCTGGGGACGGGCATCAAGATTGTGAACACCTATAAGTACCTGGGTTTGCTCCTCAATAATAAGCTGGACTGGGCAGATCATATGGAGGCCTTGTACAGGAAGGGCCACAGCAGGCTCTACCTGCTTAGGAAGCTGAGAGCCTTTGGAATCCGGGGGGCACTTCTTAGGACTTTCTTCAACTCGGTAGTGGCATCAGCCATCTTCTTTGGAGTGGCCTGCTGGGTGAGCAGTATATCAACCAGGGACAGAAATAAACTTGACAAGCTGATTAGAAGGGCCAGCTCTGTCCTGGGGAGCCCACTGGACCCAGTGCAGGTGGTGGGTGACAGAAGGATACTGTCCGTGGTGAGATCCATGCGGGAGAATAACTCCCATCCCATGCATGAGACTGTGATTGCGCTGGGCAGTACTGTCAGTGACCGACTGCTCCACCCTAGGTGTGAGAAGGAGCGCTATCGGAAGTCTTTCCTCCCCACCGCGGTTAGGCTGTACAACCAACACCGACCTAAGCGGAGATCATTACATACAGAGAACTGAAATATCTCTCTGCCTGTTAAATCCCCCCCCCCTCCTCTGCTACGTCCTATCTGTCTGTCTGCTATTAATGTAATGCCTCTCACCTTGGAACATTCCTGTACATGTTGTATTTGTATTTGTATCTGCTTATCTTATCTTATCTTATCTTTGCTGCTGTAACACACTGACTTTCCCCACTGTGGGACTATTAAAGGACTATTATTATTATTATTATTATTATTATTATTATTATTATTTGCAAAAATGTTTAACTTTTCATTGTCTATAAATTTATATATAGCCATATTCATGGGACTACCCCTTTAAGTAGTCACAGTGGGCAGACACATCAATGGAAAACTAAATCCTGTCCATGATGGGCCCAGTTTATGATGGAAAAAACACCTCACAGGTTCCGTTTATATACACTATAATTATACACTATATAAATATAGACTATGTCTTAACCGCATCAGTTTTCCTACTCGGCCTTAAGCCTCCTGCTATTAGATATGAACAATATAAATTATGATTATTCATTATCAGATGTCATTAGACATGTTGATATGATCATGCTCCATGAAAGATCAATGCCACTATTTCGGACACCCACCCACATTTTGACAGGGTATGCTCTCTCTGGGTTAATAGGTTTAATATCCTCGGTCTGTCATATTGCCTCTAGCTCTAATTTGCTCATGTGGCTGAGTGTTGCAATCTTTCCGCCTTGGCAGGGACCCCCCCCCCCCAACCCATGCACTATAGCACTTCAGATCCTTTTTCTCTTCCACTTTGTTTGTTCTTGGTTATTTATTTTTTATCCCTATTGTTTTGTAGTACTTATCTTTTAGATTAATCATTGTATATTTGTATTATATTATGTATGTATCCTTTACTCCCAGGAATGTCTTATATGCTGTTATTTTGCCTTGCTGATGTTTTGCTGCTATTATTCAATAAATATCTTTGAAACTAAATGAACACTATGTCTTGAGAAAAAAATCTAAGAACAGGTAGGAAGCCCTGTCCTGCATATTCATGCACAGTATATAGTACAAGTGAACAAACTGTTGCATCTGTTTTTTTCAGAAACAATTATATATGCAAAAAAACTTTGAAGAGCATACTCACCATTAAAGTTGACAGCCCGTATATAGCCAAGAAGATCTTTTCCATCCACAGGTTTCATTCTTGGACAAAGACCAACATATCCAGGGCAAAAATCTCTGTGCATGCTATGGAGTGCATGAGCCAATGAATACACTGCATCAATCACAAACTGGACCTTTCCCTCTTGTTCATAGTTGGAATCTCTACCAATGCGTTCTAATCCTAAAATAAAGTATAAAAGCAATTCTTAATTACAGATGATGTTATAAAGCAAACTTTGCCATTGATTTTATTCACATGTGAATGATATACTATATTAGGTATTATAGGTATATTTAAATATTATTGTAAACTTAAGTATCAGTTTAAAAAAAATTTCTGGCTTATAGAACGGGTATAGTAAAATATGTACAACATACTAATAAGGCTAGGTAAAGTAATCCAACTATAGCAAAGGAAAGGTTTCTACTTAGAATTCTGATGTGCAGAGACATATCTATAGGGGTGCAGAGGTAGCAATTGATACTGGGCCCTGGAGCCTTAGGGAGTCCAAAGGACTTGTCAAGACAATAGGAAGACATCAGTATTATATGGTAAGTGAGGGCCCTAATACATATTTTGCATTGGGGCCCAGGAGCTGAGATAGTGGTCTTGAGGTTTGAGCTGTTGCCATGAGAGTACTAGATGTTCTTTGCATAAACTTTCTGCATTGGCTAATAGAGAGGGAACCTGAGTGCATATAGATATCATAAAAATGGAATCATCGGATCTGTAATCGACCTCTACGAAATACATATAATAATTTATATGAGCAGGGACCGAAGACGCAATCTGATGATTTCAAATAACAATATGTATTTAAAGAATAGGGACAAACAATTTTACAGTTATAGTAGAAACCTCACATTGGGATTTACTCTGGTTCCTATTCTAGTCCTAATGTTGAAGGCCAGGAAACTGATATTTGCAATGCTTGGACCACATAAGAACACTACATCCCCAGCTGAAATTGGAAGGAACATATGGTAACTAACTGTATGCCTTCCTACTTTGCCCTACACTGTTGTAAATGCAGACCCGGCACAGAAAATAAACTGTTAGGGTGCGTTCACATATATCCGGCGCAGTTGTCAATTTCTTCACACCAAGCTGATTGCCTATTGCAGATTCAGTCTTCCCAGCCTGGTGCAGGTCTACAATTTTGTTTCTGGTGTCCTTCCACAGCTCTTTGGATTTCACCATAGTGGAGTTTGGAGTGTCACTGTTTGAGGTTGTGGACAGGTGTCTTTTATACTGATAACAATTTCAAACAGGTGCCATTACTACAGGTAATGAGTGGAGGACATAAGAGCCTCTTAAAGAAGAAGTTACAGGTCTGTGAGAGCCAGAAATGTTGCTTGTTTGTAGGTGACCAAATACTTATTTTCCACCATAATTTACAAATAAATTCTTTAAAAAATCAATGTGATTTTCTAGATATGTTTTCTAATTTTGTCTCTCATAGTTGAGATCTACCTATGATGTCAATTACAGGCCTCTCTCAACTTTTTAAGTGGGAGAACTTGCACAATTGGTGGCTGACTAAATACTTTTTTCCCCACTGTAATTATTCATTAAAATTTTTATAGGGGAATAGAAAATTATATTCTTATGTAAGCTCCTATTTAATTTGCATGCACAGGGTTAAACTGGAGACAGATGGATGGGGACATCAACTGTGGTGGTAGCTGGAGGGGAACATTATATTGTAAGGGGCCACTAGGGAGGCATTATACTGTGTTAGGGCCTCTAATAGGGCATTATAATTTGTGCAAGTTGGGTATTCCTAAGTGGTGGTAATGGGGGGGGGGGCACTTATGAAACCATTGCACTGAACCCACCAATGTGTTAAAACAGCCCTGCTAAGGATGAGGTATTTTACTATGTGGGAGCACAGTATAATGCCAAGTTAGTTGCCCCCTACACCATGTAATGCCATGTTAGTGCACCCTACACAGTATAATGCCACATTAGTGCCCCCTGCACAGTATAATACTATGTTTGCTACCCCACACAGTGTAATGCCACGTTAGTGCCCCCCCCCCCCCACAGTATAATGCCACGTTAGTCACTACCGGCACAGTATAACGCTACGTTAGTCACCCCTGGTCTAATCCTTATTTTTCTTGTTTAAACCTGTAGTGCGTTTTATAGTCAGACGTGTCTTTTTGTCCGAAAAATACCGTAAATACTGGATGTGTTCAGCTTGGACCTTTACTTGATGGAATTTCAATGGAAATTTATTAAAAGTAGTTGAGTACCCCTACTCTATTGGCCTCGGTAGCCCATCATGCTTTGTGGACCATCTTGGTAAAAACTGATAGTAAAAACTGATGAAAAGTGATGACAACTTATGACAACTTATAGTTTTGGAGTAGAAATTTGTAAAAAAGCCTGATGACAACTGATGCATTTTCGCATCAGTTTTGGCATCAGTTGTAATGACTAAGGGGCAAAAAAACTGATGCTGATGCAACTGATATATATGAACAGGTAAAGCAGTCAATTTTACATATTAGTAAGGATAGTAAGGAATTTTCCTATACAGTGGGACACATACAATATCCTCAAAGGGCGTCTGTCACTGCTCCCAGCTACTTTAAACCACTCCCATAGTAGATGTAGATGAGATGCAGTTAGCAAAATAAAAATGATGCCTTTCTTAAGTTTCAGAGCCCCAGGGATGTGTAGAAAAAGCTATTTTATTCTTCATTCAAATGAGGATCTTGGAGCACAGGAGGAATTTTCTTCAGACACTGAGCACTGCTGCATCATCACTAAACATGCCCATCCTGCATTCAGCTCGTCCCCCTGGGTAGTGTGATTTGATCCTCCCAGTGTCAGTTGATCCTCACACTGGCCAGGGGGACGAGGTGAATGCAGGATGGGCGTGTTTAGTGATGATGCAGCAGTGCTCAGTAATAGAGGAAAACTCCCCCTGTGTTACAAGAACCTCATTTGAATAAAGAATAAAAGTGCATTTATTTTACACATCCCTGGGGCTCTGAAACTTAATAAAGGTATGGTTTTTATTCTGCTAACAGTATCTACAGCACTATGGGAACAGTTTAAAGTAGACACCCTTTAAATGTTTGTGCTGTAATTTGATTACTGGAGGTCCACTTTCAGTTTAAAAAGCTGTATATATACTATCATCTTAAGGTTGTAGCCAGAATATTTACCAAGTATATGCTTTGGGCCCCATAGCAAAAGTTAGAATCCCCTCCATTCAAAAAAACAAAATATAAAGGGTACAGAAAGGTAATGGTTGTATAAATTTAGTATCTTCTTTATGTATTGCGTTCTAATGTGTCTTTTTGTATTTTGAAATAAATAAATAATAATAAAAAATTGTCATCAACAATTACAATAGTGGTGCACTTGCAACTGTCTACAGGATCCACTAATCCAGTTGATAGAATACTGTATTCCTTGCAGCTACATTTTTCTTATTTTTTTTTCTTATTTTACTATACACTGACCTCTTGCTACTTTTGACATTAAAAGAATAATTATCTTATGACAGAGTAGGGACATGACTGACAGACTGTATCATAAATCTCAGTAAATAGAGCAGGGGGAAGGATTTACCATACAAAAAAAGATGAAAGCATTGTGAAATAGGCCTGTAAGCCCCTTCCTCCAGGGGCTCTGTAGCAGTTGCCTATCCTGCAGCTGCCTATGATAGATACACCTCTGTTTGGTGGATTTAAATATACATAGACAGGAATTCTGCAGTTTGTAGAAAAACATTTCCTTCTTTATTTCTTTTGCAACTTTGCCTTTTTAGCATGTATAAGGAACCATATTTCAATTTTATGTCCTTATGTGACTGCAAATTCTATACTTTTCCTGCTTCTCCCAGCATTTGAATAGTTATTTACTCGAGAAGGATTAACCTTGAAGATTTGTTTCAGCTTCAGACAGTTTGGCCTAAAGATTTGTTTCAAGCCAAACTTATTTGGATAGGACCAGAAATGAAATTATTATGCTCACCTTCCCTCACCTCTTCTGGGCTTCCTCATGCCATCCATTGATCTCTATGTGTCCTCTTGTGGTTTCCTGCCTCCTGGGTGATGCTATGCACCCTGGGGTCATGCTGAAGCCTTTGATTGGGCCTGAGCAATCACATGGGGTGCACCTCCCCATGGCCTTCACTTATGACATTCTGGGGTCTGAAGAGACCCCAGAGTATTATAATTTCACTTCCAGTTTGCGGGTGATGAAAAACGAAATTTTCAGGTTCAGGTCAAACTTAAAATTCATTCATCTCTATTATTTACTAATGCCGGAGTAGTACACCCCATAATTACTGGGAATGCACACTAAAGACAAGGTTTATATCCCAGGCTTCAGTGAAGAGCTGAACAATAGTCCATAAGGACCTGTGGGTAGTTTAGTGTCCCAAATGTCCATGACAGGTTCCCTTTAAACAATTACATGCCATATATTCTAATATTTAGTTAGGCAATAGTACTTCATTACCCTTACTGGCCAAACTCCCATGCACTTTCATATATTGCGTTTCTTCCGATTATCTTGAAATATTTCATTTGTTACACTTTTATGTGTAAGGATGTCAACATATATTGATATTTTTGGGATTTTCAGAACCAGTTACTTGTTTTCCATAGGGTTAAAGTCTCTCTCAAGTTATAATAGTTTATACTTACAATGGTTGCCCTAGAACCAATTAATTTTGTAACTTGAGGGACCATTGTATTGAGAAAATCAGTTTTATGCCTCTAGTTTATTTAAAATGTATAAAATGTGATGCAGATAATACATCTTAATGAAGCTTTTAAACCAATCTACCACCAGAATATGTTCTTTTATCAGGATATATCAAATATCATTGCAGCAATTACGAATTAGTATAAATTGTTTAAATATAAATGGCTGGTCCACAAAGATGCTTCTTTCCATTTAATATCTGCTTGAGCATTTAATGACCATCACTATGTATCATTTCTCTTGTATATGTAAGCTAAGAAAACCAATACCCATGTTTTACCGTAAAGGGGTTATATGGGAAAAAATAAAGCTTACCAATGTTGCACTAGATTTCTTATTAATATATATCCAGGATCCCCCAGAGACCCAATTACTAGCTTTGTAGAAAAAGAACTCTCATATCTCTGCCTCTTCTGCTGATGCTCTTTCTCCTACATGACCTACTCTACTCTACTCTATGGACATGCAACAGGAGTAAAGCAGATTCAGTGATGTCACAGACAGCAGGAGTCATAACAGGGGAACTAATGGGCAGAGACTTCCAGCACCCCGGTGCTTTCTATAAATGTAATCATCAGTAATAAAGCTTATCCAGTGTAGAGAATGCACTGGTAAGCTTTATTTTCCCCTACATATTCCCTTTAAATACATGTAAACTGTGACTTGTTATGGAAATGCATAGGTGACCACTACTCAGTAGAGAAACTTTAATTGTCCCAGATAGGAACTTCTATAGTAGCATAGTTAGTATATATCTGATTGGTAAATTGTGTACTATTGTGATAGTGACATGGTTATTGAGACTGTGTAATGTATATAATGCATATGTATATCATATTGTCTCTATTTAAGTCTTCTAAAGAGGTGGAATCTTTGTGTCAGCTAATTGTAGTGCCACAGGCTTGTTTTACTGAGCACACCCCGTGGAATTACCTCACATACAGTTAGGTCCATAAATATTTGGACACTGACGCAAAATTTTTTTTTTTTTTTTAACTGTTTACTGAAACATATTCAAGTCATAGTTATATAATGTACATGGACAAAAAGTCCAAACTTTCTGCTTTCATTTAATGGGTATCCACATTAAAATTGGATAAAGGGTTTATGAGTTTCAGCTCCTTAACATGTGCCACCCTGTTTTAAAGGTACCAAAAGTAATTGGACAATTGACTCAAAGGCTGTTTCATGGGCAGGTGTGGGCAATTCCTTAATTATGTCATTCTCAATTAACCAGATAAAATGCCTGGAGTTGATTTGAGGTATGGTGATTGCATTTGAAAGAATTTGCTATAAAGAAAACATGCGGTCAATGGAGCTCTCCATGCAGGTGAAAAAAGCCATCCTTAATCTGTGGAAACAGAAAAAATCCATCTGAGAAATTGCTACAATATTAGGAGTGGCAAGATCTACAGTTTGGTACATCCTGAGAAAGAAAGAAAGCACTGGTGAACTCATCAATGCAAAAAGACCGGGACTCCCACGGAAGAAAACAGTTGTGGATGATGGCAGAATAATTTCCATGATGAAGAGAAACCCCTTCACAACAGCCAACCAAGTGAATAACACTCTCCAAGATGTAGGCATATCAATATCTAAATCTACCGTAAAGAGAAGACTGCATGAAAGTAAATACAGAGGGTTCACTGCATGGTGCAAGCCACTCATAAGCCACAAGAATAAGAAGGCTAGATTGGACTTTGCTAAAAAAAAAAATCTAAAAAAGCTAGCACAGTTCTGGAAGAACATTCTTTGGACAGAATGATGGAAAGAAAAAATGATGGCGAAGGCGTGGTACAGCTCATGATCCAAAGCATACCACATCATCTGTAAAACATGGCAGAGGCAATGTGATGGCTTGGGCAGGCATGGCTGCCAGTGGCACTGGGTCACTAGTGTTTATTGATGATGTGACACAGGACAGAAGCAACTAGATGAATTCTGAGGTATACAGAGACATACTGTGTGCTCAAATCCAGCCAAATGCAGCCAAACTGATTGGTCGACGTTTCATAACACAAATGGACCATGACCCAAAACATAAAGCCAAAGCAACCCAGGAGTTTATTAAAGCAAAGAAGTGGAATATTCTTGAATGGCCAAGTCAGTCACCAGATCTCAACACAATTGAGCATCATTTTACTTGTTAAAGACTGAACTTCATACAGAAAGGCCCACAAACAAACAGCATTTGAAAACCGCTGCAGTAAAGGCCTGGCAGAGCATTAAAAGGAGGAAACGCTGCGGTGTCTGGTGATGTTCTTGAGCTCAAGACTTCAGGCAGTCATTGCCAACAAAGGGTTTTCAACCAAGTGTTAGAAATTAACATTTCATTTACTATTATTTCATTTGTCCAATTACTTTTGAGCCCCTGAAATGAAGTGATTGTGTGTAATAAATGCTTTAGTTCCTCACATTTTTATGCAATCATTTTGTTCAACCCAGTGAATTAAAGCTGAAAGTCTGAACTTCAACTGCATCTGAATTGTTTTGTTCAAAATTCATTGTGAACCAAAATTAGAAAAATGTTGTCCAAATACTTATGGTCGTAACTGTAGCTATAGCTTTATACTGGATCTGTACAGAAGCATGGTTACTCTATAAGTAGAAGTGCTTGTGCACTACTTTGACAGAGTGATTCAGGTCTGCTAGTGTTACATTACAATTCTCCATTCTGCCTTATGAGGTGCAGCTGATGAGTCACAGATAAACCGAAAGAAAGGGAGAGAGATCAACTACCTCTGTAAGTGTTACTTGTAGTGCTTCCTCCAGACTGCTGTTAGTACTGTTTGCCCGTAAGGAATTTACCTAAAGTTAATTGTTGATGAGACTTTGCCTGAAGGACTGTTGCTTTTTAGTATGACACTTACACTTTTTATTTGTGCATCAAGTTTAACAACCACTGCTACAATAAAGGACCCTTGGTCATAAGAGCATTTTTGCAAACATTGTTCCTTTGCTGCTGTATTGCTGAAACAAATATCAGTAAAGAAAGGACAGTAAAAAACAGTTCACCCAAAATAAGCATAACCAAACTACAGTAAATTCCTCAGGACATGACTACAGGGAGGCATCACATCTACAACTCTCCATTTTAAAATATGGAAAGCCAGATTTATAAAAAATATGACTAAAATTTGTCATCTTATGTTTACCTAACAGGCCAACTGGTACAATGCATTACCATAACCAAATACCTAATATATATAGAATTTAGTGCCCTTTACAGAAGGTGATGTAGAGTAAGTGACATGTATACATTTTATAATTGTAGCTGTATAAATATATTTAAATATTCATTTATTTGTTTCCAGGATTGACCATAGATATTGGAACATATATATCAACAAGACAATCCCTTTTTATATGCCCAGTTAGGTCATATGGATGTGAAAGGAGTGATCCCTGTCTATAAGCCAGAAAAGAGAGTGTCTCACATGTTGGTACTGCAGAGTAGATTTCTGAAGCCTAGCATTTTCATACCCATGCATGACATGCCCAGTTTCAGGAAAGTGGCGAGGGCAGAGTAAAAGAGAAAACGTAACAAATTTTTGCGCAAAAATGTGAATTTTTTTTCCTGCACATTTCTTGCATAATAAATTCCCTTCATTGTTTTGATGTAAGTCAACAATTATTATTTACAGTGTGCCACTGTTTGTGGTGTTTCATTTTTTACTTGTGTTCTTTATATAACAATATTATAAATGGAAACTAAAGTTTCTCTTGTCTTTAGCAAATACTAATTTAGGGAGAGCAAGAACTATCATTGATTTTTTTTTTTTCACCACTGAAGTAATCCAGATTTGTAGACTTTTGTTCAGTAGCTAGCAGCTGACTGCTGTTATTTAAAGGTCATCTTCCATACCATTCACATTTATTTTAGCATAATCTAGAGAATGAGACACTGTAATTTTTATTTTTACTTGGTCACATTATTTAAGCAAATTAACAAGAATTCATGCTGTCTACCAACTAATGAATCTGGAGCAACCATCTGTTAGGCAGAATATTTTCTTTTAGTTTGCAAATACAGAATAAAGGAGAAAACAGCTTGAGGCCAGGACCCCACATTGCGAAATGCTGCGTTTTGCATTACCTGCAAAGTGGGTGGGATTTTGACTAATCCTATCCAGAAAAAAAAATGTGCAGCGGAAAATTGTAACATGTCAATAATACAGTCATATGAAAAAGTTTGGGCACCCCTATTAATCTTAATCATTTTTAGTTCTAAATATTTGGGTGCAATTTGATATATCTAATAACTGATGGACACAGTAATATTTCAGGATTGAAATGAGGTTTATTGTACTAACAGAAAATGTGCAATATGCATTAAACCAAATTTTGACCGGTGCAAAAATTTGGGTACCCTTATCATTTTATTGATTTGAATACTCCTAACTACTTTTTACTGACTTACTGAAGCACAAAATTGGTTTTGTAACCTCACTGAGCTTTGAACTTCATAGCCAGGTGTATCCAATCATGAGAAAAGGTATTTAAGGTGGCCAATTGCAAGTTGTTCTCCTATTTGAATCTCCTCTGAAGAGTGGCATCATGGGCTCCTCAAAACAACTCTCAAATGATCTGAAAACAAAGATTGTTCAACATAGTTGTTCAGGGGAAGGATACAAAAAGTTGTCTCAGAGATTTAACCTGTCAGTTTCCACTGTGAGGAACATAGTAAGGAAATGGAAGACCACAGGGACAGTTCTTGTTAAGCCCAGAAGTGGCAGGCCAAGAAAAATATCAGAAAGTCAGAGAAGAAGAATGGTGAGAACAGTCAAGGACAATCCACAGGCCACCTCCAAAGAGCTGCAGCATCATCTTGCTGCAGATGGTGTCACTGTGCATTGGTCAACAATACAGCACACTTTGCACAAGGAGAAGCTGTATGGGAGAGTGATGCGAAAGAAGCCGTTTCTGAAAGCACGCCACAAACAGAGTCGCCTGAGGTATGCAAAAGCACATTTGGACAAGCCAGCTTCATTTTGGAAGAAGGTCCTGTGGACTGTGAAACAAAGATTGAGTTGTTTGGTCATACAAAAAGGCGTTATGCATGGCGTCAAAAAAACACAGCATTCCAAGAAAAACACTTGCTACCCACTGTAAAATTTGGTGGAGGTTCCATCATGCTTTGGGGCTGTGTGGCCAATGCCGGCACCGGGAATCTTGTTAAAGTTGAGGGTCGCATGGATTCAACTCAGTATCAGCAGATTCTTGAGAATAATGTACAAGAATCAGTGACGAATTTGAAGTTACGCCGGGGATGGATATTTCAGCAAGACAATGATCCAAAACACAGCTCCAAATCTACTCAGGCATTCATGCAGAGGAACAATTACAATGTTCTGGAATGGCCATCCCAGTCCCCAGACCTGAATATCATTGAACATCTGTGGGATAATTTGAAGCGGGCTGTCCATGCTCGGCGACCATCAAACTTAACTGAACTGGAATTGTTTTGTAAAGAGGAATGGTCAAAAATACCTTCATCCAGGATCCAGGAACTGATTAAAAGCTACAGGAAGCGACTAGAGGCTGTTATTTTTGCAAAAGGAGGATCTACTAAATATTAATGTCACTTTTCTGTTGAGGTACCCATACTTTTGCACCGGTCAAATTTTGGTTTAATGCATATTGCACATTTTCTGTTAGTACAATAAACCTCATTTCAATCTGGAAATATTACTGTGTCCATCAGTTATTAGATATATCAAATTGAAATGGCTGTTGCAAACACCCAAATATTTAGAACTAAAAATGATTAAGATTAATAGGGGTGCCCAAACTTTTTCATATGACTGTACCTACGGAAATGCTGCCGTTTTCCGTATAGGTATAATAGGGTCAGAAAGTCCACAGAGGAACTCTGCATACTTTCTGTAAAAAACGCTGCGGAAAAAAACACAAAGTATTTCCACTGTGGTCTTTTATGCAACATTTTTTGGCTGTCACTTGCTACATAGGGCGAAAAACGCGGAAAAAAACACAATGCATTTCTGCCCTGGTCTTTTCCACAGCATTTTTTGGCTGTGGCTCACTATGTGGGGACTTAGTCTAAAATTGTCTTTTTAGTTTGAATGCAAAAAATGGTTATATATATGGTTATTTTATTTAATTGATATTCTGCATATGTATGCTGGGTTGCTGAGATGCTGGGTCCTACAGGACACAAATAGGCTCTGCAGTAATTATAAATGTATTTCTCCTGTTACTGGAGCTAATGTACCTCCTTTTGGGGGTGCAGTGTGTAAAAAAAAAATCACTAACAAACCCTCATTACATGTTTTAGCCCTGTCCCTCGCAACACAAAACTATATGTCATGTACATGAAACTTACCATAATGGAAAGGGAAAGTTATTTCAAAAATACTTGATGCTATATTTGTGCTATAAAAAAAAAAACCCAAAACCTGGTAGTGTCAACAGACATCTTTTCCCTCGTTTTTTTTTTTTTTTTTTTTTTTACATTTTTCCACATATAAAGAGGGAGCAAACATGCAAAATTAAATATGACATAAAAATAAATCACCAAAAAAGACAAAAATTATTTGATTAAGCCGAAGAACAAAATGTTATAATTCATAACTAAAAAACTGATAATGTGAATGAAGTGTTTCAACAAGGGATAGGCATCCAGACACAGGAAACTAGATTATCACTAAAAACAAAAAGATGTCTAAAATTTTACTTTTATTCATATTATTAAAATCAGTTAACTAAAATAAAGTGCTTTTAGGTATATTGTCAATTCTATGTTATCCTGGTTTGATCTTGGATCGGTAATTACTTCCCTGGTCCACCATAGGGTTACTGCTTTAGCTCTCGCCCTCTGCAGGTACACTTATTGCAGCCTGAGTCCCTATTCTGCCAAAGTCCAAATGGCCTTGTGGCGAGTTCTGGTGAAAACATTGGAAGCCTTAAACTCTGCGAACCATAACAGTATTTGATTTTAGGTAGCAGTTTACTTGCTGACAGTAGAACCACAGTGAAAACTCTTTAAGATGACCCAAATTGCATTAAAAATGGTCTTCTAAGGGGGGTGGTCTTGTCAAAGAAGTTGGTTAATATGTAAAACTGAAAATACGTCAAATATGGTCTGGTTACGCAGGTGTACTTCTCAAAGGGCTGGTCTTTTGGAGAGGATTCACTATATGTGTTTTTTTTCAGGACATCAGCGAATTACTCAAGTAGCAATTCCAAAATAGAACTGGATATTGCTTATATAGAAATTCTTTAAATCATTGAAAAAATGTCAATTTTGTCAAAAGATATTGGCACACTAAGTTTAACAGGAGTTGACTTTTAGCTACTAAGCTCCTCACCTACCCTAGAATTCCCTTGACTACCAAAGAAGTTGTAATTAAAACTAAATATATTTTTCCTTTGTTGTCTAAATCTGGGGTGTGTCTTATAGTCAGGTGCATCTTATATTCAAAATATATGGTATATACATTAATATAATGCACATTTTGAATTTAAATAGCATTTAGTATAAGAAATATATTCAGTTGAGTTTTATTTTTATTTATTTATTTTTTTAATATTATTACTAGAATTGATTTGAGGGTTGAAGGAGAACTTTCTATCAGAATTTTTACCATCTGAAAAATCCACCACTAAATATGGATGCAATTCATACTGTAGTCTGGATATTTATAACTATTAATATCTAAAATATAAAATTGATGATATATATTTAATATCTTATAGGGAATGTTCCAAATATTTATATTCTTTCTAATATTTGCATTTATCTTAGGTTATTAAGGGAAGTTCACGATAGCCTATGATGAATTAGCAATGAATTACTGTGGATAAAATCGAGAGTCAAAAAAGATTAGAGTGAATCATTTAAATGTACTGAAAGATAACACTCGCCAATAAAACTGATTTATAACCTGATGTTACAGATAATTGTCTTCAGCGATAAGAATCACGAACATATCAAAAGTAATAGAGAGTCTTCTGAAATATATCCAGAAGAATTATAAGTATGGCATGCTATTTGTGTGATTACTCTATTGAACAATGATCACCTTAATGTGTCCATTGCAAATTTGTCATGCAGATTATTTTTCCAGATAATTTGTCACTATTACATTAGTTATACTAAAGACTATCTTAGGTACTATATGTGCATACAGATTTGTTTAGTTAAAAAGCTATATAATAGTAAAACCTATTTATCTATCTATCTATCTATCTATCTATCTATCTATCTATCTATCTCAAACTGGAATTCAAAGCAGTACTGGGTTGCAAGCCTCAGAATCAGGCTATATAATCCCATATAAATAATCAAAAAATAGACAGTACTCCAAAAACTTCAGCAAAAAAAACCTGATAGATTTATTCCAAAAAGTGATGTCTCAGTCCTTATATAGGCTTGGGAAAAGTTTTATGTTGTCAGGACCATATCGTCACTTTTTGGAATAAATTCAGCTATTTTTTAACTTTTGAGCTTTAAAGTTTTCGGGGTGCTGCTTATTTTTTTTATCTATCTATCTATCTATCTATTTGTTATTTCAACACAAGATATAACTGAAGTGACGTAGATGGTAACCTAGAACCTTAAATGAACAAGTTACAGTATAGTAACTAAAGATGGCAAACTGCTTCAACGCAGATCAGGTTAGACCTGAATATTCAAAAATGTTCATTTAAAAAAACAAACAAGCAAAAACTGAATAAATGGCACATTCATCTCGGATTACATAAATTAGCCAACATCACATGTATTGCACAGTAAAAATGCAGAAGAGTCACATGTCTTGTGAGTCACTGTGACATTTTGGCACCATATCTTAGCCAATAGTCAGTGGTTGGTGGACACCTTATAGTGCTGATGTCATATAGAGTATATAAGGTTGTGTGGACTGGAACATGAGGCATATAAGTGATGGTGGAAGTATGGGATTTATGTGTTATTCCTCACTGAGTGATACACAGCACATAAACAACTTAATTTGGTTAAGTATTTCAATTTCTCATGCAAAAATTAAATATAATATCTCAACATGCTAACAAAATACTTAACAGGTTGCAATTAACAGCACAATGACTGGGTAACAGCTCAGGGACACATATAGGATAGACAGCATATCACTTTGTATTATTGTTTCACTTTGTTACAGCATATTGCAAAAAGCTTTCTATTAAGTACAACCTATAATCTTACAGTTTTGATCCAGAGGAAGGAAAAAACCCCATCATGCTTATGCCAATTGACCCATCTTAGGGTAAAAAATTCCTTCCCTATTCTAAATCAAGCAATTAACTTGTCTTTGCTGTATTATATAGGTGCCCGCACTGATCGAGGGCATTATCTGCCTCGGTCAGCTTTGAGAAGGAGCCATTTTGGGCTTCCCAGTACAGTCATGGCCAAAAGTTTTGAGAATGATACAAATATTAATTTTTACAAAGTCTACTGCTTCATTTTTTCTAATGGCAATTTGCATATACTCCAGAATGTTATAGAGAGTGATCAGCTTAACAGCAATTACTTGCAAAGTCAATATTTGCCTAGAAAATTAACTTTATCCCCCAAAACACATTTCAACATCATTGCAGCCCTGCCTTAAAAGGACCACCTAACATCGTTTCAGTGATTGCTCCATTAACACAGGTGTGGGTGTTGATGAGGACAGGGCTGGAGATCAATCTGTCATGATTAAGTAAGAATGACACCACTGGACACTTTAAAAGGAGGCTGGTGCTTGCCATCATTGTTTCTCCTCTGTTAACCATGGTTATCTCTAAAGAAACACGTGCAGTCATCATTGCACTGCACAAAAATGGCCTAACTGGGAAGAGTATTGCAGCTAGAAAGATTGCACATCATTCAACAATCTATCGCATCATCAAGAACTTCAAGGAGAGAGGTTCCATTGGTGCCAAAAAGGCTCCAGGGCGCCCAAGAAAGACCAGCAAGCGGCAGGACCGTCTCTTAAAAGTGTTTCAGCTGCGGGATCGGGCTACCAGCAGTGCAGAGCTTGCTGAGGAATGGCAGCAGGCAGGTGTGAGTGCATCTGCACGCACTGTGAGGCGGAGACTCTTGGAGCAAGACCTGGTCTCAAGGAGGGCAGCAAAGAAGCCACTTCTCTCCAGAAAAAACATCAGGGACAGACTGATATTCTGCAAAAGGTACCGGGAGTGGACTGCTGAGGACTGGGGTAAAGTCATTTTCTCTGATGAATCCCCTTTTCGATTGTTTGGAACATCTGGAAAACAGCTTATTCGGAGAAGAAGAGGTGAGCGCTACCACCAGTCTTGTCTCATGCCAACTGTAAAGCATCCTGAAACCATTCATGTGTGGGGTTTCTTCTCAGCCAAGGGAATCGGCTCTCTCACAGTCTTGCCTAAAAACACAGCCATGAATAAAGAATGGTACCAGAATGTCCTCCAAGAGCAACTTCTCCCAACCGTCCAAGAGCAGTTTGGCGCTCAACAATGCCTTTTCCAGCATGATGGAGCACCTTGCCATAAAGCAAAGGTGATAACTAAATGCCTCAGGGAACAAATCATAGAGATTTTGGGTCCATGGCCTGGAAACTCCCCAGATCTTAATCCCATTGAGAACTTGTGGTCAATCATCAAGAGACTGGTGGACAAACAAAAACCAACAAATTCAGACAAAATTAAAGCATTGATTCTGCAAGAATGGACTGCTATCAGTCAGGATTTGGTCCAGAAGTTGATTGAGAGCATGCCAGGGAGAATTGCAGAGGTCCTGAAGAAGAAGGGTCAACACTGCAAATATTGACTTGCTGCATTAACTCATTCTAACTGTCAATATAAGCTTCTGTTACTCATAATATGAATGCAATTCTATTTCTGTATGTGATAAAAACATCTGACAAACACACATAAAAACCAGAGGGCAGCAGATCATGTGAAAATAGAATATTTGTGTCATTCTCAAAACTTTTGGCCATGACTGTACATTGTACAGAATATGAAATTGTAATATCATGGAGTAAAATTTGTCCTGCAAACTTTATGCACTAATAGGGCTCTGTGAATGGAAAAATATAAAAGTTATAGGGTTTGGAAGGCAGGAAGTCAAAAACAAAAAATCAAAAAATGCCTGCAGCAGGAAGGGGTTACATTTCTAAACAATTAAGAGTTAGCATTTTTGCAAATATAATTAAAAATGTTGCACGGTTTTAAAGATTTACTCTAACAAATATCAGTCTATTCTCTTGATAGGTTGCCAATGGATACACACTTAAATGCAGAAACAGTCTATTGTCTGGTACTCAGTCATGATTTCCTTATTAGTTGGGTTATCTTCTTGTGTGTGAACTGTCCTAGCAATTGTTTTTATTTGCATTACGTATACCGTAGCGTTTACCATACAAAGTAAATGGCTTAATACCTTTATTCTATGGGTCAGTATGATTACATCAACATCAAATATACATGTATTTTTTATGCTTTACTTCATTAACCCTTTAAGGACACAGCCATTTTTTGTTTTTGCATTTTCGTTTTTCTCTCCCCACATTCCAAGAGCCATAACGTTTTCATTTTTCAGTTCACAGACTCACATGATGGCTTATTGTTTGTGAAACAAATTGTACTTTGTAATGGCACCATTCAATAAGCTGTACAATGTACTGGGAAGCTGTAAAAAAATTCAGAATGAGGTGCAATTGGAGAAAAAATGCATTTGCGACAATTTCATATGGGTTTAATTTTTACGGCGTTCACTGTGTGGTAAAAATGACATGTTACCTGTATTCTGTGGGTCAGTACGAACACGGCGATACCAAATGAAAAACTTTTATAAAATTGAAGAAAAAATTTGTGTCGCCATATTGTGACACCTGTAACTTTTTCATATTTACATGTATGGCGTCTTTTTATGCGGGACTAGATTATGTTTTTACTGATACCATTTGGGGAAAGATCTGATGGTTTGATCACTTTTTATTCAATTTTTTATAGGAGGCAAAGTGTTGAAAAAAACGCTATTTGGCTATTTTGATTTTTTTTTCACCGCTACGCCGTTCACCGTATGGGATAAATATTTTAATATTTTAATAATTCGGACATTTTGGAGCATGGGGATATCTAATGTGTTTATGCTTACTTTTCTTTATTTATTTTTATATGTGATCTAGGGAAAGGGGGGTGATTTGAACTTTTGTTTTTATTTTTTTATACTTTTAAAAACTTTTTTTCTTCTTTTACTTTTATGATCAGACCCCCTAAGGACCTTGAAACCTAGGGGGTCTGATCGCTCATACTATTCACTGCAATACTACTGCAGTACGCAGTGAATAGTAAAATACCTTCACTTCTATTAGACGCTGCTTCTGGCAATGTGCAATAGATGTAATGCAATGACAAGCCTGGGAGCCTTCAATAGGGTCCCGGCTGTCATGGCAACCGATCGCTGCCCTCCGATGACGTTCAGGAGGGCGGCGATCGGTGAAAAATGGTGGCACCGGTGGTGTCCGCGCGTTTGCGCTGCGGTCCCGTTTGACTGTGGCGTCTAAAGGGTTAACAGCCGCAATTGGTGTAGACACCGATCGCTGCAGTTAGCGGCAGGTCCTGGTTGTATTATACAGCTGGCACCCGCCGTGTATGGAGAAAGTTCAGCTCCTGAGCTCTCTCAATACACCCCTTTACACCCAATCACGTACATGTATGTGAAATAGGGTTGAGGGGTTAAAAGAAATATATTTTCATATCACTGCAATCCAAAAACCACAAATTTTTAACTGTATCTATGTAATTATATATTAGCCTTGTTTTTGGTGTTATAAATCATACATTTTTAAACAAAATAATTTTTGGGTTCATTTGAAGTATTGATTTACTTTTATTATTTTGAGGGGATATGGAATAAAAAGTAGTTGCATTTTTATTGGGGTTTTTTTTTGGTTTATCATGGTGAAATAGGGTGGTTTCAATTGCTACTTTAAAGATGTAAAAACAATATATAAATCTAAAAATCCACTTGTATGTATATATATATATATATATATATATATATATATATATATAACACATGTTTGCCATCATATTGGTGTTTTAAAAACTTTTTGTGTATATCTATATATTTATATGTATACACACATATACAGTGGGGAAAAAAAGTAGTTAGCCAGCAACCAATTGTGCAAGTTCTCCCACTTAAAAAGATGAGAGAGGCCTGTAATTGACATCATAGGTAGACCTCAACTATGAGAGAAATTTATTTATTTGCAAATTATGGTGGAAAATAAGTATTTGGTCACCTACAAACAAGCAACATTTCTGTCTCTCACAGACCTGTGACTTCTTCTTTAAGAGGCTCCTCTGTCCTCCACTCATTACCTGTAGTAATGGCAACTGTTTGACATTGTTATCAATATAAAAGACACCTGTCCACAACCTCAAACAGTCACACTCCAAACTCCACTATGGTGAAGACCAAAGAGCTGTGGAAGGACACCAGAAACAAAATTGTAGACCTGCACCAGGCTGGGAAGACTGAATCTGCAATAGGCAAGCAGCTTGGTGTGAATGACCTTCAGAAAGCTGGGACTAACATAACAAAGGATACCGTCAGTAACACACTACGCCGCCAGGGACTCAGGTCCTGCAGTGCCAGACGTGTTCCCCTGCTTAAGCCAGTACATATCCAGGCCCGTCTGAAGTTTGCTAGAGAGCATTTGGATGTTCCAGAAGAGTATTGGGAGAATGTCATATGGTCAGATGAAACCAAAGTAGAACTGCTTGCTAGAAACACAACTCGTCATGTTTGGAGGAGAGTGAATGCTGAGTTGCATCCAAAGAACACCATACCTACTGTGAAGCATGGGGGTGTCAACATCATGCTTTGGGGCTGTTTCTCTGCAAAGGGACCAGGACGACTGATCCATGTACATGAAAGAATGAATGGGGTCATGTATCATGACATTTTGAGTGCAAACCTCCTTCCATCAGCAATGGCATTGAAGATGAAACGTGGCTGGGTCTTTCAGCATGATAATGATCCCAAGCACACCGCCAGGGCAACGAAGGAGTGGCTTCGTAAGAAGCATTTCAAGGTCCTGGAGTGGCCTAGCCAGTCTCCAGATCTCAACCCCATAGAAAACCTTTGGAGGGAGTTGAAAGTCCGTGTTGCCCAGCGACAGCCCCAAAACATCACTGCTCTAGAGGAGATCTGCATGGAGGAATGGGCCAACATACCAGCAACAGTGTGTGCCAACCTTGTGAAGACTTACAGAAAGCGTTTGACCTCTGTCATTTCCAACAAAGGATATATAACAAAGTACTGAGATGAACTTTTGTTATTGACCAAATACTTATTTTCCACCGTAGTTTGCAAATAAATTCTTTAAAAATCAGACAATGTGATTTTCTGGATTTGTTTTCTCATTTTGTCTCTCATAGTTTAGGTCTACCTATGATATCAATTACAGGCCGGCCTCATCTTTTTAAGTGGGAGAACTTGCACAATTGGTGGCTGACTAAATACTTTTTTCCCCCACTGTATATATTATGTTGGATGCAATCCCCAAGTTTTCTGAACCAAAAATCAACAATTACAAAAAGAAAAGAAAAAAAGGCAGCTCTCTAGGGTTCCAGGGAAAAAAAATAAGTGGACATTTATTCACGCGTTAAGAGTAAAGTTACACTTTGCTACAATATTACAATATTAATTTCTATAACAGTACATATACTGTATATGTAGAGAGAAAGAGAGAGAATATGAGGAAGAAAGAGACATGAATTTGTAAAGTAACTTTTGCATGAGACTGTGTTGGTGTAATTTGTGCCACATTTATCAAATGTTGCATGATGTTTGATAAATAATATCTACAAGTCAAACACTTTTGTCCTGTGATGAAGCTCCACTTTCTACTCCATCTATTCACTGGAGTGAGACTGTGATAATTTTTGTGACTTTTAAGAAGTTGTATTTTGGTACAGAAAGCTAGACAGACTAAATACTCTAATCCACCCCCACACACACAAACTTTTGAAACATGGATCAGTAGTGTGAAAATGTTGCAAAAGTTACATTAATTTCCCTCCAGTACTGAAGCTTTCACTGTGACTATGATGATTGGTTCCTTCCTGGTGATATAATTAGGACCTTCTGTGTTCAGGAGGGAATAAATCAAGGCAACCACAGGGAAAGCGGGGTGCCATGGAGTGATGGAGCCATGTTAACCTTGTGGTGCCTCTTTTTCCTGTGATTGCCACTTTCCTACTTCAGATAGGTGGGGATATTATAACATTTTCAGGCAGTCTCTGACCAGGTACCAATATTGGGACCTGAAGGTTCAGGTACCAGTGTTAGTTGTAGTCACAGCTAATCACTACTTTGCTGCAGGACCCAACAATTGCAATGTTCCTGCAGCACAGGAGTATCTGATACATGGCTGCTGTTACATGCTTCTGATCCAGGTGCTGTTGTCAGGACCTGATCCAGATGTAATTATCCAATCAGGTTCCAATGTCGGCACCCAGACCAGAGGCAGTTAGCTACCACCATACCTGCCCCCTTTTATGGTTTCATTATTAGAACACAAAATAAATCATCTTAAATTTCTTTGTCACATTTAGAACCATGAATCTTCTCTGGATGAAATATAATACAGTCATATGAAAAAGTTTGGGCACCCCTATTAATCTTAATCATTTTTAGTTCTAAATATTTGGGTGTTTGCAACAGCCGTTTCAATTTGATATATCTAATAACTGATGGACACAGTAATATTTCAGGATTGAAATGAGGTTTATTGTACTAACAGAAAATGTGCAATATGCATTAAACCAAAATTTGACCGGTGCAAAAGTATGGGCACCTCAACAGAAAAGTGACATTAATATTTAGTAGATCCTCCTTTTGCAAAAATAACAGCCTCTAGTCGCTTCCTGTAGCTTTTAATCAGTTCCTGGATCCTGGATGAAGGTATTTTTGACCATTCCTCTTTACAAAACAATTCCAGTTCAGTTAAGTTTGATGGTCGCCGAGCATGGACAGCCCGCTTCAAATTATCCCACAGATGTTCAATGATATTCAGGTCTGGGGACTGGGATGGCCATTCCAGAACATTGTAATTGTTCCTCTGCATGAATGTCTGAGTAGATTTGGAGCTGTGTTTTGGATCATTGTCTTGCTGAAATATCCATCCCCAGCATAACTTCAAATTTGTCACTGATTCTTGTACATTATTCTCAAGAATCTGCTGATACTGAGTTGAATCCATGCGACCCTCAACTTTAACAAGATTCCCGGTGCCAGCATTGGCCACACAGCCCCAAAGCATGATGGAACCTCCACCAAATTTTACAGTGGGTAGCAAGTGTTTTTCTTGGAATGCTGTGTTTTTTTGACGCCATGCATAACGCCTTTTTGTATGACCAAACAACTCAATCTTTGTTTCATCAGTCCACAGGACCTTCTTCCAAAATGAAGCTGGCTTGTCCAAATGTGCTTTTGCTTACCTCAGGCGACTCTGTTTGTGGCGTGCTTTCAGAAACGGCTTCTTTCGCATCACTCTCCCATACAGCTTCTCCTTGTGCAAAGTGTGCTGTATTGTTGACCGATGCACAGTGACACCATCTGCAGCAAGATGATGCAGCAGCTCTTTGGAGGTGGTCTGTGGATTGTCCTTGACTGTTCTCACCATTCTTCTTCTTCTCTGCCTTTCTGATATTTTTCTTGGCCTGCCACTTCTGGGCTTAACAAGAACTGTCCCTGTGGTCTTCTATTTCCTTACTATGTTCCTCACAGTGGAAACTGACAGGTTAAATCTCCGAGACAACTTTTTGTATCCTTCCCCTGAACAACTATGTTGAACAATCTTTGTTTTCAGATCATTTGAGAGTTGTTTTGAGGAGCCCATGATGCCACTCTTCAGAGGAGATTCAAATAGGAGAACAACTTGCAATTGGCCACCTTAAATACCTTTTCTCATGATTGGATACACCTGGCTATGAAGTTCAAAGCTCAGTGAGGTTACAAAACCAATTTTGTGCTTCAGTAAGTCAGTAAAAAGTAGTTAGGAGTATTCAAATCAATAAAATGATAAGGGTACCCAAATTTTTGCACCGGTCAAATTTTGGTTTAATGCATATTGCACATTTTCTGTTAGTACAATAAACCTCATTTCAATCCTGAAATATTACTGTGTCCATCAGTTATTAGATATATCAAATTGAAATGGCTGTTGCAAACACCCAAATATTTAGAACTAAAAATGATTAAGATTAATAGGGGTGCCCAAACTTTTTCATATGACTGTATGACATCACAAAAATGTTAATACATTGCATTTATGCAATGGAATAATATTCAGATATACATCTTAAAATCAATTTTATATCAGAAAAAGTTATGTCTCAATTGCCTTTGTGCAAGAATTGCCACAATTCAAGCTTCCATTTTTATTTAATTATTTTTATTTAGCAGTGTTTTTTAACCTTCCTAATCTCCCTTAGGCTAAGGCCCCACATAATGAGCCGCAGCCAAAAAACGCTCTGTAAAGGACTGTGGTGGAAATGGATTGTGTTTTTTTCTGCAGCCTGCGAACTTTGTGCCTCTATTATACCTATACGGAAAACACCAGTGTTTCCGTAGGTATAATTGACATGGTAGCATTTCCGCTGCAGATTTTTTTGCAATGTGTAGATTGGATTTGTTGTTTGCAGGTAATGTAAAACGCAGCATTTTTTGCCATATGTTTCCACCGCAGCCAACACACTGCATTTTCTTAACGTGGGGCCCCGGACGTAAATACTTTTTTGTCCACTGTTTCTTGTTGAGATACTACCTGTATTGTTGTCCTCTTGGTGTACCAGTTCATTTTACAACCTTCCAAAAAAGCTGGAGTAGTTTTAACAATTCAGCTATTTGTTGGGGTACTTCCCATTGGTGTTCCAAGTAATCAAAAGTCATGGTGTGGTTTCGCCATTTGGTTCTAATGAACTTTATCACAATTTTCTAATGGAAAATTAGCTTTGTTGCTTGTAGAAACCAATATTATTGAATTTTTTTTTAAACAGTCAATTTATATATCATACCAAAGCTATATTTAAGGTGCCTATACTCCTATAATAACTGTGGGCTGTGCATTTGTTGAGCTATCAGCTATTCCTCCTGAGCCCCCATACACATGAATGCTCTACCAGGCATCCAAACGTTAAGAATAAGGAGAGAGAAATAAACTGCCACCAAAAAACTCTAGCTATAGCTTATCTTCCCTGAGAACAGAAGGTATGACTTTTTTTTCAGAATTCATGATTACAGAGCTTCACAATATCAAGTGAGCTGTATAGTCTGAATGTCCAATAGCACGCAGCAGAATGATCATCTCTGGGATTTACTTTTCTAGTGTGAGCAACATTAAATTAATTAGGTTATTGATAGATATTTCCATTCCAATTAATGCTATGGAAAAAAACATGACAATACTTCATAATAATGTCCAAAGAGGAAAGCTCCAACAGCCACAATTTTGTACAATGTCTATTAAGAGGTGGGATGTTAATATAAATTTGATGTAACAAAAATAAACTTTTTGCTAGTCATGCTTTAAAAATCCAGTTTACAGTGATTAATAAAACGGTTGCCAGGGTTGTAAAGAAGGTGTGGAAAATAAACTATTTCAATAGCATGCTATGAAATTTGCAAGCTCTCTGAGGTAATAAAGATCCTAAATTGTTGGATTGAACTGAAGAACATCAAAACATTGAGACCTGCCAGAATTTTTATTTTTCCATTTAGGCTTCATTCCATTGTGCATTCCCCTATCCATGCAAATCAAAGCAATAAAATGCTTTTCAATTCTCAATAAAATGTAAATTACATGGTTTGCATTTTAACAACCTATTTGTTGCTTACTATTCTATCAGTGTCTTTAACAATATATGTTTCACATGAATCACAATTGAAGCTAGTTTAATTACATTGTCTTGAGATTTGATATTTTTTAAGTAATTTGAATATGTACAACATAAACAGTATATTATTTGAAGGAAGAACTAGAAATACTGTACAAATTACTACTAATGGAACATTATACTGAAAGTTTATCTGTCACAAAATTTTGAAGTGTTATCTGTATCTATTTTTGATATATTCCTTTGTGGACTGGTATCATGTTGGGGATTTTATGCTATGGTAGAGGCTTATCTTTTGAAATGTGCAAGCAGGAGGAGGAGTAGAACAGCCTTGCTCACCTTCCCTGCCAAATAAGATGGTGATGCCTTTTCATGTGAGTACGTAGAAATGCCATTCCTACATTTGTTCCTACATAGTCACGGCTAAGTTTTTGCTTGCAGATCTTGCACAGTGCCATGGATTTAAAAAACAGTCTTCCATGCTGTGTTCCACATTTTTCAAGTGTTTTAGTCACTTTTTCCAACTTGACTGAAAGGGAGCTTGGTCTTACAGGAAATGGGTGTGGTTTCATGGGAAAGTGGTATGGCCTGACTTGCTCCTCTGTGCAACAAAAATGTGGCGAGAACTTTTAAGTTATTTAATAGGAGGTGTAAACTTAGGCTAGACAGTCTAACAATACTCCAGAATTATCAAACAGCATCAGACACTTTGGTAAATCTGATGCAGTTTAAGATTGTCTAGTCTGAGTTGTCTAGCTTTTAGACAGTATAAGTAAATCTGGGCGAATATATTTACTCCTACTATGAAGTGTGTGCTTTTCATACACTCTTTGTATGTTCCATACGTTATGTCCTAATACAGTACTAAGACATGTCAAATCATTCTGACTCATGACATTGGTTTCAGAACATGTCTGAATAGTACAATAAAGTAGATTTTATGTGTTGGATGCTCAAACTATGAAAGCTAATTGAAGGGATAATTATCACAACAGTTTAACATATATTAATGCTTGCCAACCCCATTACAACTGTAATTATCCACAGACTATGTGTAGGTGTTAACATGGCAGAGACAAGAGTATTGACTCCAAGAAACATGAGGTTGAGTTCCTTTTGTTTATATTCTTTCTAAACACTATGTTCCATTCTTTCTTCCTTTTTTGTTCATCCATCCATCCTCATATCTTAAAATGCAACCACTTAGGAAAATACTCAAGGCCTAATTATCTGCTTCAAGCTGATAACCTCAGACACTCTCACAAAGATCTGTCATTCATCACTACCTTGCGCGAAATGCATACAATTGAAATACAATTACAAGATCATGTTCTATATTATTTTCATCTAACTTGCGTTCATTGTATGCCTGACAATGAAGAATATCAGAACGGGAAAGCATTTTTAATAATTAGACACTAATTATAGTTTGTATATCACTGGAGAAGAGCTGCTAATGCCAACCTTAAAAAGTATGTCACATTCATCCTCTACTACTTTATTGTACGGAGAAATATAACTAAAAACAATATTCTATATCACTCTTTTATGCTCAAGTAGAAGCATTGGAGTGGAACTATCCTCCACCCTTTACTTATACAAAAACTACTTCAACACAATAAGTAAAAACAAATAATAAAGAGAAAGAAAATGAAGGAATGTTCCAGATAAGATAGGGCACATATTTTCCCATGTTATATCCATTACATTGCATTGTGGCAATGATGCAGCCCATACTGGTGTCTAAATATACATCATCTCTCTGTTTAGTATTAGTAACATAATGTGATAATTTGGCCTTCGAGGCATGAAAGGGCTTGCAAAGCAGTAAAGAGGCTTCATTTGTGTATGCATTTGATAGGAAGCAAATTCAATAGCTAAATTAGGATCATGCCATATTGATGCCAAAACTTGTGAGTTATCCTGCCTCTTGTCGCTTTTGAAGTAGTAGTGAAAAATGGAACAGGTTAATCTGGGGCCACTATTGATCCCACATATTTATTACTAATTATGGCTGAAATTGTTGTAGAATAGATTTTACTTTCTGTTGTTAGAACAGCCCAAGGTGCCTCAGATTTATTTGGAAGAATTTACATCTCAATAAATCTGATGCATCCATGCATATCAGTTTAAGACTGGCATTTGAAACACTAATCTTAATAAATCTTCCCATATGCCTGCCCAAGGAATTTGGAACCCTGTATTATAAAAATGGAGCTGAGACTGGGCATAAAAAGTCACCTTAAGGTCGGGGGTCCCAAATGGCATAAATGTCACAGTTTGCCCACAGCGGAAACGCCGCAGAAAAAAACGTTGAGTTTTACAGTCACAGCAAAGTGAATGGGATTCTAGTCAATTCCATGCCCACTTTGTGTTAAACTATGCGCTGCAGACACTCCGTGATTTCCAAAACCGTCATGGTCTAGGAAATCGCAGCATGTCAATTATACCAACGGAAACATCAGTGGTTTCCTATAGGTATAATTGAAACAAAAAGTCCGCAGAAGAAAACTTTGGGAACATTCTGTCAAAAGTGCTGAGGGAAGAACTGCGATGCGTTGCGCTGCAATGCGCTTTTTTCTGCGGGATGCCAAGTAGTCTAAAGCTAAGGCTTCACATTGCGGAGAATCTGCTTTTTTCTTCCAAGGAGTGGATTGAGCAGAAGGGATAAGTATGAGAGCATCCTATATTTCCACTCCTTTTGTAGACACTCTTGTGTTTGGCTCAAAAAAGCAGCCTGAGGTTATGTCCATACAGGAAGTATACACAGAAAATGCACAACATATCCTTCGAAAATCTGGTGGCAAAAACCGCATCAGATATTGGCATGTAATTGCTGTATATTAGCTGCAAAGTGTACCATTTGCTTTAAAAAATTGAAATCCAAGGTTTATGATATGGACCACAAGTCACTTTGTGCTGCAGAGCCATGTTTAAATCTCATCCACTTTGCTGCTACTGTATACACTGCAAATTTTCATCTTGCAGTTCTGTGGCTGAAATATCAGCATATATTTATGAACATGTAAACAGCATATAATTATGAACAATACCCTAAAGTTTCACTTCCAGCTGTGCCTAAAAATGAAAGCAGAAACCGGTTTGATTACTGCATTAAACATCTTTACTTTTTCTTTGCATTCGTTTTTCTATGCATTCCTGTTTAATTCTAATAAATGTAATGATCCTCAATTAAAATCAAATAACAACAGACTTTAGGCTATAAAGCCATTTGAATATAACTTAGATGTAACATTGCTTTTTTAACTCAAGATTAGAAGATCATGTGTAATGGTCTTTAACAGAAAAAGTAGAATTAAATTACATTTTGGAGGAAATGTGGTTGCATATACAGTTCCTGGTGTCCATAATCTTCCAATACTTATATTAGTTTTTGTTTTAGCCATAGGGAACAAATTTTGCCATATATACTATTCATCCTCACACAGTTTTGTTTAATAACCAGTATACATTTCTAGATAAGACAAGTGTATTAACTCTTTAATGACACAGGGTAGTTTGGGGCATTAATGCCCGGTGACTTTTTTCATATTTTTTTCTCTGCGTTGCAAATCTCATAATTTATTTTTTTTTTTTTTTACATAGTACTGTGAGGGCTTATTCTTTGGCACCATTTTGTGGTACATATAATGTTTTGATTAGCTTTTATTTTATTTTTATTTTATTAATGTTGTTGTGGGGTCCATGTGAAAAAACCTACTACTCAGCAGGTCATTACAATTACAACAATACCGTATATTGAATTGTTTTTTATGTTTTACCACTTTTATTAAATAAAACACCAATTTTTTGAAAATAAACAATTTGCCTTGGGTCACCGTATTCTAACGTGTATAACTTTTTTGTTGTTTTGTTGATGGAGCTATGTGAGGGCTCTTTTTTTTGCGAGGCTAGTTGCAGTTTTTATTGGTACCAATTTAAGATATATAAAACTTTTTGATCACTTTTTATTGCTATTTTTAGGAGATGCAAGGTGACCATAACACATTCATAACACATTAATGATGTTTTAAGCCGCCGGAGTATTTTCCAACTCAAGTAGCTCATCCCAGGTCCTGGCTATGTAAAACAGCTGAGACTCAGAAGTCATACTGCAGGCACAGCTCCTGTGCCCGTAGTATGGCAGTGCTGTACTATTATGGGCCTACCCGTTAATTACTTACAATCGGTGTAACATAATACTACGACCCACAGCAGAAAGGAGTTAAGCTAAAGGGATTGTATTATTGAAAGTGAGAAAATGCTTAAAATAACAGAACAAATAATGGAATGACTCCCTAAGTTATAACCCTACAGGTGAATAATGTGTGGATGGATACATTACATTGTAAAGAGCAGTATAGTACACCTTTAATATGAGAATAGATAAAATTGGAAAAAATCATCATTCCACAGCCTTCCATCAGTCCTGATAATTAGGAAGCCTAAATTACTTTCAGCTGAGCGCATGATTTTGGAATACATAGGTGGATCACAAGGCATATTTAATAAGGCAGATGAAACAGAATACATAGAATATTTCATAATACTGTACAATACAAAATTGAAAGATAGGAACTTCTACAAGTGGTTGGTTACATGACAAAGTTTTATCTTTTAATGGCCCAGTGGGTCTCACTATCTATCTGGGGACTGAGCAAGCCAAGGAGGTGTAGCAATCTCATGGAAACACTCCTGGGAAACTCTTGCTGAGTGTGGGAAAGCATTGCCCTACCATTTGTAAATCCTCTACCTTGAGAGGCAACACATGTGACCACAGAATGTCCTGCACATATCACTAGGGGTGACCAACTGTTCGATACAATGGTACCTCAGATCATCACACCAGCAGTTGGGACAGTGTGTCGCTCCACAGCAAAGGCAGGATTTAAGCACATACCATTCTCTAACTCAGTCATTGTGTGCTCACAGTGTATTTTCTTGTCTTGTTTTTACATTGTTCACAGTGTCATCTTTTTCTAGCATGGGTTCCTGTGAACACAAGAGGTCTCTCTCTGCTGCATGCAGATACTATTGAGAGTTATCTTGTGACCCCAGATACATCAATTCTTGCCCCCATTCTTCTGACCTACCTCTTCTGTTAAAATGCCTCCATGATCCTCTACTTCTCACATAATCTGCATCTTTTATTCCCCTTCTCTCACATACTTCCCACAGTTCACCCCACATATTTATTTCCTTTGTGTGTATTGGAACAACACAAAAAAACTGAGGAAAAAAGCAAATTGGACATAATTTCACACAAAAACCCAAAAATGAGCCTGACAAAATTGTTGACACCTTTTCAAAATTGTGGGTAAATAACTTTGTTTCAAGCATGTGATGTTTGTACAAACTCACCTGTGGCAAGTAACAGGTGTGGGCAATTTAAATGTCATACCTGAAACCAGATAAAAAGGAGAGAAATTGACTCAATCTTTGCATTCAGTGCCTGTGTGTGCCACACTAAGCATGGAGAACAGAAAGAGGAGAAGAGAACTGTCTGAGGATTTGGGAAAAAAAATTGCGCAACATAATCAAGAAGTTTACAACCCATGGCACTATAGCTAATCTCCCTGGACATAAACGGAAGAGAAAAATTGATGAAAAGTTGCAACAGAGGATACTCTGGATGGTAGATAAACAGCTCCAATCAAGTTCCAAACAAAGTTCTTGAGAGTTCTGAAGTGGCCAGCAATGAGTCCATATCTAAATCATATTGAATATCTGTGGAGAGATCTTAAAATTGCTGTTGAGAGAAGGAACCCTTCAAATATGAGAGACCTTGAGCAGTTTGCAAAAGAAAAGTGGTCCAAAATTCCAGTTGAGAGGTGTAAATGTGTAAGATTTTTGATAGTTAAAGGAAACAATTGATTTCAGTTATTTTTTCAAAAGGGTGTGCAACCAAACATTAAGTTGAGGGTACCAATAATTTTGTCCGATCACGAGTTCTGCGTGAAATTATATAATTTTTTTCCTCTGTTTTTTGTGTTGTTTATGAAATAAACATGTCTATTGCAAAACATGTGTAACTGCAATAAATTTCTGGGAGAAATACTTCATTTTGTGGAAAAATTTCAGGGGTGCCAACGTTTCACATGGTATAATGTCCAATAGCATCCACTTCACACAGTATAATGATCCATAGCTGCCCCCTTCACACAGTATAATTTCCCATAGTGTCCCCTCCACAAGGTATAATGTCCCATAGTGGCCCCTCCACACGGTGTAATGCCCCACAATGGCCCCTCCACACAGTATAGTATCACAACGAATTTTGCATCATGACGATGATGTAACCCTTGAAACCCCTCCTGAAATCCCCGACATGACCCCTAAGGTCTCCGATATCAGGTAGAATTGCCAAAGAGAACAGGGAGTTGCTCCAGAGTGCAAGAGAGGTGAGTAACATTGTTTTTTTTATATTTGATCTCTTCTCCTGGGCCTCCGCTTATTATACTCTGGGCTCTGAAGAGACCCCAGAGTATAATAATGACAGTTTAGTTTTGGCCATGTTTGGTCCTAACAAAACTGCTGGGCGAGTTCTTCTAAGTGTCGCCCCCTCAGGAACTCCAGCTGCCATGCCGACCCCTGCCCTACACATTGAGAAGCAGGGAACAGCTCTCAATAGAGAAACAAGGGAAAGAATGAAAAAATGCAGGATTTTACAGAAAGAACCTAAACTGTGTTAATAAAGTATATTACAAAATAAATTAATGACACAAATGCTGCCAGAAAATCAAAAGTTGTCCAAAAGTTTAGTTACTCTTTAAACCATTATTTGCATAGAAATTTAAAAATTCATGGATTGAATATTAGAAATTTATTAATTCTAATATTCAAGTCACAATTTGTTAAATTTCTATGCAAAGTATAGTTTAAAGCACTGCTAAAGTTTCAAACAACTTTTGACTATTTTGTGTACTGTTTTGTGTGACTGTTATGTGTACTGTATTCTCACTGAATCAGCAATTTGTTAGATATATTTGTAAGTTAAACTGCATAATATTTGAAGTCAGTACCAAGTATTGAGAATGCTTCTTCTGCTTTATTTTTTTTTCTTTTATCCATTTATTAACTGTTTCTATCTCTGTATTTCAATTCTCAGTTTACCATCAGACGTGCAGTATATGTAAATAAGCTTGTTAGAAACCCCAGTCCCATTGGAGGTTTACCCCTTTTTGTAGCTTTAAAGGGGGTCAATATAGCAACACAGTCCCACAGATATATAGGCTAGGGTCACCTGAATGAAATGCTGTGTTCCCCTTGGGAATCAGTGTCTCCATTGCGGACATATCACTGCTTTTGTCAATAAGCAAATGAGACCTTTAGAGCAATGAGGATGCTGCTGTTGCTCAAAATAAGTGGCAATGCCCTTGTTGCTATAAAGAGCTCACTTTCATATTGACAAAATGGTAATTTCTTGGTAATGGAGTCACCAATTCACAAAGGGAAACACTATTTCATTTATGTGACCCTAACCTATCTATCTGTAGGGCTGGGTCGGATGGTTTTGGTGACAAATTCCCTTTAGCTGCCTTGAAATTTTGTGAATGGCTTTCCACAAGATTTTGTAGTATGTCTGTAGGACTTGTTCCCTACCCAATATGCTTGTACATCCAAAAGAGTATTTGTGAAGTTAGGCAATGATGTACTAGAAAGTCTGGCTTGCAGTTGGTATTTAAACGTATCTCAAAAGTGTCCAATTTGGTTTAAGTCAAAACCATTCAATTTTCATCATACCTAGCTTTTCAAATTGTACATTTATATACCTTGCTTTGTGTATAGTGGCACAGTCATGGTACAGTTTGACACAAATTTGGAAGCATGCATTTGTCCAAAATGTTTTTGAATACTGAGACTTTGACATTGCCCTTTATTGGAAATATGGGGCTTAGCCCAAACCCTGGAGAACATCCTCATATCATTATCCTTCCTCCATTAAATACTTCAATGGGCACTATGGATTTCAGTATGTTTCATTCTCTTTGCATTTGCCAAACCCAAATTTGTCCATCTGACTGACATATAATGAAATGTGAGTTATCAATCCACTACTTTAAACTCCAGTCAGCACTGGAGGCATCTTAGGCACTCACAGATGTTGGAGTACACACGAGCGCTCTTCATCCCACTGTAACAGGTATCTCTTATTCTATTATATATCTATAAGTGGGTCATAGGCGTCAAAACATCATACCCCTGAGGAAGCTGCACTGAGAAACAGAGCTATGCATAGAGTGTTACTACACCAGGAGGTGCTGTTATAAGCAAATAATTGTGATATTTCCGTGGAGAAAGATTTTTTATCAACAATACTTTATTTACAAAGTTACTCTAAAATGCATATTCAGTTGCGCTATTGTCATTTGTATTGATGGCACAATTGTTGGCATATTGAAGAAGCAAGTATAAAATACAAATCTAGAATAGATAATAACAGGTAACAGCTTACACTCACTGACAGTACATGTGCCAGAATCACAATATCACATGGTGCTAAATCACAGTAAAACTTGGAAGCTAATAAAATGTATTGCCATCCAGTGAACTGGGCATTTTGGGAGTCTATGACAGATTACAGCATGGACTATATGATAACTTTGAAACTGCTACAGTCATATGAAAAAGTTTGGGCACCCCTATTAATCTTAATCATTTTTAGTTCTAAATATTTGGGTGTTTGCAACAGCCATTTCAATTTGATATATCTAATAACTGATGGACACAGTAATATTTCAGGATTGAAATGAGGTTTATTGTACTAACAGAAAATGTGCAATATGCATTAAACCAAAATTTGACCGGTGCAAAAATTTGGGTACCCTTATCATTTTATTGATTTGAATACTCCTAACTACTTTTTACTGACTTACTGAAGCACAAAATTGGTTTTGTAACCTCACTGAGCTTTGAACTTCATAGCCAGGTGTATCCAATCATGAGAAAAGGTATTTAAGGTGGCCAATTGCAAGTTGTTCTCCTATTTGAATCTCCTCTGAAGAGTGGCATCATGGGCTCCTCAAAACAACTCTCAAATGATCTGAAAACAAAGATTGTTCAACATAGTTGTTCAGGGGAAGGATACAAAAAGTTGTCTCGGAGATTTAACCTGTCAGTTTCCACTGTGAGGAACATAGTAAGGAAATGGAAGACCACAGGGACAGTTCTTGTTAAGCCCAGAAGTGGCAGGCCAAGAAAAATATCAGAAAGGCAGAGAAGAAGAATGGTGAGAACAGTCAAGGACAATCCACAGACCACCTCCAAAGAGCTGCAGCATCATCTTGCTGCAGATGGTGTCACTGTGCATCAGTCAACATTACAGCACACTTTGCACAAGGAGAAGCTGTATGGGAGAGTGATGCGAAAGAAGCCGTTTCTGAAAGCACGCCACAAACAGAGTCGCCTGAGTTATGCAAAAGCACATTTGGACAAGCCAGCTTCATTTTGGAAGAAGGTCCTGTGGACTGATGAAACAAAGATTGAGTTGTTTGGTCATACAAAAAGGCGTTATGCATGGCATCAAAAAAACACAGCATTCCAAGAAAAACACTTGCTACCCACTGTAAAATTTGGTGGAGGTTCCATCATGCTTCGGGGCTGTGTGGCCAATGCCGGCATCGGGAATCTTGTTAAAGTTGAGGGTCGCATGGATTCAACTCAGTATCAGCAGATTCTTGAGAATAATGTACAAGAATCAGTGACGAATTTGAAGTTACGCCGGGGATGGATATTTCAGCAAGACAATGATCCAAAACACAGCTCCAAATCTACTCAGGCATTCATGCAGAGGAACAATTACAATGTTCTGGAATGGCCATCCCAGTCCCCAGACCTGAATATCATTGAACATCTGTGGGATAATTTGAAGCGGGCTGTCCATGCTCGGCGACCATCAAACTTAACTGAACTGGAATTGTTTTGTAAAGAGGAATGGTCAAAAATACCTTCATCCAGGATCCAGGAACTGATTAAAAGCTACAGGAAGCGACTAGAGGCTGTTATTTTTGCAAAAGGAGGATCTACTAAATATTAATGTCACCTTTCTGTTGAGGTGCCCATACTTTTGCACCGGTCAAATTTTGGTTTAATGCATATTGCACATTTTCTGTTAGTACAATAAACCTCATTTCAATCCTGAAATATTACTGTGTCCATCAGTTATTAGATATATCAAATTGAAATGGCTGTTGCAAACACCCAAATATTTAGAACTAAAAATGATTAAGATTAATAGGGGTGCCCAAACTTTTTCATATGACTGTATATCTAGTATCTTGGTAGATAAGGTTTAAAAATATATTTTTGTGAATGTAGAATGTCTGTGTCTGCAAAAGTTGAAAAAGGTGAGTTGTTCTCCCTTCAGGCTGGCATCAGCACCCAGAAAAGATGCCAGTGTCAACTTGATGATGAGGGGGGGGACACTGCTACTCTATGCTCTGCTGTGGGCAATCCCAGTATCTGAGACTAGCAGGAATGCCTAGCAGATGACAGAACAGAGGATATCCAAGTTGAGGGATTCTCTAGCACTCTGACACTGCTGCCCCGATGTATTTACAGTGCTGGCCAAAAGTATTGGCACCCCGGCAATTCTGTCAGATAATACTCAATTTCTTCCAGAAAATGATTGCAATCACAAATGCTTTGGTAATAATATCTTCATTTAATTTGTCGTCAATGGAAAACCACAAAAAGAATTGTCAAAAAGCCAAATTGGATATAATTCCACACCAAACATAAAAAAGGGGGTGGACAAAAGTATTGGCACCCTTTGAAAAATCAGGTGATGCTTCTCTAATTTGTGTAATTAACAGCACCTGTTACTTACCTGTGGCACATAACAGGTGGTAGCAATAACTAAATCACACTTGCAGCCAGTTGAAATGGATTAAAGTTGACTCAACCTCTGTCCTGTGTTCTTGTGTGTACCACATTGAGCATGGAGAAAAGAAAGAAGACCAAAGAACTGTCTGAGGACTTGAGAAGCAAAATTGTGAGGAAGCATGAGCAATCTCAAGGCTACAAATCCATCTCCAAAGACCTGAATGTTCCTGTGTCTACCGTGCGCAGTGTCATCAAGAAGTTTAAAGCCCATGGCACTGTGGCTAACCTCCCTAGATGTGGACGGAAAAGAAAAATTGACGAGAGATTTCAACGAAAGATTGTGCGGATGGCGGTTAAAGAAACTCGACTAACATCCAAACAAGTTCTAGCTGCCCTGCAGTCCGAGGGTACAACAGTGTCAATTCGTACTATCCGTCGGCGTCTGAATGAAAAGGGACTCTATGGTAGGATACCCAGGAAGACCCCACTTCTGACCCAGAGACATAAAAAAGCCAGGCTGGAGTTTGCCAAAACTTACCTGAGAAAGCCAAAAACTTTTTGGAAGAATGTTCTCTGGTCAGATGAGACAAATGTAGAGCTTTTTGGGAAAAGGCATCAACATAGAGTTTACAGGAAAAAAAAAGAGGCCTTCAAAGAAAAGAACACGGTCCCTACAGTCAAACATGGCGGAGGTTCTCTGATGTTTTGGGGTTGCCTTGCTGCCTCTGGCACTGGACTGCTTGACCGTGTGCATGGCATTATGAAGTCTGAAGACTACCAACAAATTTTGCAGCATAATGTAGGGCCCAGTGTGAGAAAGCTGGGTCTCCCTCAGAGGTCATGGGTCTTCCAGCAGGACAATGACCTAAAACGCACTTCAAAAAGCACTAGAAAATGGTTTGAGAGAAAGCACTGGAGAGTTCTAAAGTGGCCAGCAATTAGTCCAGACCTGAATCCCATAGAACACCTGTGGAGAGATCTCAAAATGGGAGTTTGGAGAAGGCACCCTTCAAATCTCAGGGACCTGGAGAAATTTGCCAAAGAAGAATGGTCTAAAATTCCAGCAGAGCATTGTAAGAAACTCATTGATGGTTACCGGAAGCGGTTGTTCGCAGTTATTTTGTCTAAAGGTTGTGCTACCAAGTATTAGGCTGAGGGTGCCAATACTTTTGTCCGGCCCATTTTTGGAGTTTTGTGTAAAATGATCAATGATTTGACTTTTTTTTCATTCTCTTTTGTGTTTTTTCATTGCAAGCAAAATAAATGAAGATATTATTACCAAAGCATTTGTGATTGCAATCATTTTCTGGAAGAAATTGAGTATTATCTGACAGAATTGCAGGGGTGCCAATACTTTTGGACAGCACTGTACATGGGACCACCACAGATCACCTGTACTGAGAAAGCATGGCTCTTTGTAATATTTATATACCACAAGCTGTGCTGCTCATTCACTATGCAAATTATACTGACAAATTTAGGTACTGCAGTGCTGTCCCATTAAAGTCTATATATAGGAAGAAGGAGCATTATCACCAAGCCACAGGCTCAAATGTGGTCCATGGAATGATTTTTAATAAATAAACCAACCCAATACTATTCTTTTTCCTCCATTATCCTTCTTCCTCTGTATTTCTATATATCTTTATGGTGTGTATTTAAAAATTATCAAAAGTCTATAATTTACAAATTATTCAGTTTATGTTCTTTTTCGAGACTGGCCTATATAGGTATATAATAGACTTTATATTTCATTGTATTTTATTGTCTCTCTGTTGATAATGTGTTGAGAACCTGTTCTACCATGTAATAGGGTATTCTGGTATTGTCCTCAATAAAACCAATTGCTGGAGGAAAAAAAAACAAACTCAAGTAAAGGTATTTTTTTAAACTAAAATAAATTAGATGTTTATAAGACATTGGATGAAATAAACATCAAAACAGTAAACATCATAGGCATATTTCGCACAAAGCTAACTGTAACAACCTGAATGTGTGTAAATAAAAATGGCGCAACAGTTTTTTTTTTAATTTATCCAATAATAAAAGCTAATATAAATTGAATTCTTACTTATGTGCCTAGCTAAAAACATAAAGCTTGTATAAAACAAACAAATAAACAAGACATTGCACGGCTAGTTACGGCTATTATGGCTATGAACATTGAAAGACACAATATTCTTCTGGCCATCTGAGCACATTTTTCAGCAATGAAAGGGTTAAATCGCAAACTTTGCAGCATACAAATTTTCCTTTCTGTTTTAGGGTATAATAGATAATAATAACTTTATTTAGAGACAACATATTCCGTAGCACTTTACAAATCAGAGGACACGTGAACAGACAATATGAGAAATTACATTGTGACAAAGAAATTAACATATCAAACAATCGGAGTGAGGGCCCTGCTCGCAAGAGCTTACATTCTATGAGGAGATAGGGGGACACAAGCGATCAGAGGGCTTGTTTGGTACAATGGTCCACCCATTTTTTAATAAATAAGGTCGTATAGCTGAAGCTGTATGAGCCCGTCACCAGCTGGTATCTATGAATATACAGACACTAAGTGCATGGAATGCAGAGTAATTTCTAGATGGAAGGGTCAGGATCTAAGGAACAGAGGAGGAAGGATAGAATAGGATAAGAAATGTTAGTGTAGTGTGTGCAGCTGTAGAACAATGTGATCAGGTCATGTGATAAGCCTGTCTAAACAGATGTAATTTTAGAGCAGTTTTGAAGCTGCTGTAGTTGGCTATTAATCTGATTGTCCAGGGTAAAGCGTTCTAGAGCACTGATGCAGCTCGAGAAAAGTCTTGGAGACGGGAGTGGGATGTTCGGATAACAGAAGATGCAAGTCTAAGGTCATTGGTGGAACACAGAGGACGGTTAGGACGGTAAACAGTGACGAGGGAAGAGATGTAGGGAGGTACAGTGCTATGGATGGATTTGAGGGTATTTTAATATGTGGCTTTTTTGTGCATTTTGGTAAGAATGACATGAAAATATATATATATATATATATATATATATATATATATATATAGTCATTTTTACTGAAAAACACAAAGTGCAGCAAAAACTGCACTGGCAAAATTATTGTACAATACTGGTTGAATAAAAAAAGTTGATGTTTATGGGACCCACATGACTTTAATCAACCAAGGGTCTGTGTAAAGCTTGAGTCAGCCCTAACTCCACTAATTGTGAGATCACAGTATAATATATGTGTCAATAAGTTAATTAAGTACATTAAACACAACATACTAACAACAGCCTTCAAAGGCTGCAGTTTACATTCTCCCTGCATGGTCACACATAGAAAAATGGGATAGTTAGCATATCAAGTAGAATTGTTAGCATATCAAAAGGAGGGTTGATACATCTGATAGTACAAATATATTACTAATACATAAATTTTTACTGTATCTTAGCAGTGTATATATGATGAATTCCATAACCGTTAATATTAGTGCAGTATTTAATTGACTTACTAGAAGAATAGATTGTGTGATAGTGCTGCTAGTGGTTTTGCCATTTCATGTCTGTGAGACTAATTTTTAGTTAAACACTTTGCAATACTATAATACAGATAATATTTTATATGTATTTTGGCCCACAAGCACCTGTCTTCAGTAAATTTTACTGTTTCTGGTATGACCCCTGTGGTGATCTTCATTTACTACATAATTAATGTATACTTTATATGCATACACTGCTGTCAAAATTGCTATGATAATTACTGGGTTTCTACATACAGATTTGTAACCAATAAGACCAACTTTGTGGAAACAGTTTGAAGCCGGGGCCCCACATTGCGAATGTGCAGCATTTTGGTAAAAAAAAAAAAAAATCGCTGCATTTTACAGTGTCTTCAAAGTGGATGGGATTCTAGCTAATCTCATCCACACATTGCAAAAAAAATGTGCAGTAAATTGCAGCATGTCAATTATACCTAAGGAAACTCTGGCATTTTCCATATAGGTATAATAGAGACATAAAGTCTGCAGAAAGGTTCTTTTTCAGCAAATCTGTGGCTAACTGAGGTTCATAAACACATGTGTGATGTGAAGACCACACATCACAATGGTGTGAAGTTTGATGTTGAAAAACTTGAGTTGCCTGCACAAGAGCATGGATCTGAACCCCATCAAACACTTTTAGAATCAATTGGAACACCAGACCACCTTGTGTAACATTAGTGACTTACTTTACAAATGTTCTTGTTATGGTTCCAAAATCATATTTTAGGAAAAAAAAAGCAGAAAATGACCGATAACAGCGCGCAGAAGAACAAGCTATTTAAATCCAGTACAGCACTGCAAGATAGGCCCACACCCCCAAATGCCATCCAGCTGCAAGGCCAGATGAGCTTTGCTGAATTTGGGTGTCCAAACCCTAAGGAAAATAAACACTCTACTTACTGAAAATAAAACCAGAACCCACAATTCACTTACTGGAATATCTGGACCAGGAGAATGATAAGGTAGGTAAAGTCCTGGTAATAGTTTGTCAGAAGAGACGTCTGATCCAGGAGAAGGTGATTATCCCAATAACCAGCCAAAAGGTCGTATTTCAGGAGATCACGTCAGGACAAGACTCAATAGGCAAGTTGTTACTGGTAATAATAGCCAAAGGATCGGAATTCCAGGAGATTACATTAGGACAAGAATCATAAGACAAGTCGTATCCAGTAACAAAAGCCAGTGGATCAACATTCCAAGAGATCAGTCTGAAGCAGTGGTACACAGACAAACAGGTCTCAGGTTGAACTAGGACTGGAGCCTCCACAAAAATACTTTTTAGAGACTCAAAGGACAAAATAGCATTTGGATTCCAATTAATTAAATCAGCCACCTTTTTAGTGAGATCTGTTACTGGTTTAGCTATAGAAGAGAAATTACTAATGAACTTCATCAAGTAATTAGGAAAACCCAAAAAAAATTCTGCAATGCCTTTAGAGATGTAAGGCATAGCCATTTCATGATATCTTGGACTTTGGCTGGATCCATGTGAATCGCAGAAGATTTTGTAGAAGAGTACACCCCAAGAAAGTAAGTTCCTGTACATCAAAAAAACATTTTTCCATTGTAGCATAAAAGTGGTTTTCTCCAAGTACATGGAGAACTGAGCTTAAATGTCTGATATGAGAAGCCCAGTCAGGGGAAAACACAAGTATGCCATCTAGATGCACAATAACAAGAACGTCCACATACACAACAAACAATAAAATTCAGAAAAATGTAATCGACAGGATTTTGAAAGACAGCAGGAGTGTTACTTAACCCAAATGGCAAAACCAAATATTCATAGTGACCCTCAGGAGTTTTAAAGGTTGTCTTCCACTCATCCCCCTTACAAATTCATATAAGATTATAAGCTCCCCATAGATCAAGTTTGGAGAACCACTTAGGATCAGAAATCTGATTTAGTAAGGGATGAAAGGAAGAGGGTACTTTTTTTATTGTAATTGTTTTAAAATTATGGCAGTCAATGCACGGTCTTAATCCACCCTTTTTATTTTAACAAAGAAAATACTAGCACCCTACAGAGATGTGGAAAGTCAGGAAGAAGATCAAATTGGCCATAATGTGATAAACCGTTTTGAAATAAAAAAAAAAGAGAGATGTTTTGGATTTACCAACTTAATACACTTACTCCAGTTGGTTTGAACGAGGCTCTAGAGGATATCACTTGATAATATTATGTATACAGTCACATGTCTTTATATATACTGTACATATATATATATATACATGTATTTATATATGTTCATTTATTTGGTGCATTCAATATTTCCCTAACAACAGATAAATCCTAATACACCTAAAATATATATTTTTTTATGTTAATATAGCATAATTTTATATGAGATATATATTTAATTATTTATTCCACATTTTTAGATGTATGATCTTTTTATGTAACTAGATATCATTTGTTTTTTTTTCTATTTTTATTCATAATCAAGTTTGTGCCATGCTCTTTTTATCTCTCAGTCTTTAATAGCGTTCTTTCAATGTCTACATCCAGTAGAACGCTATAGCACATGCCTAGAAACCTGGTAATATCGAGGGACGCGCTTTGCGCTATTGCGCATGCGCGTATTTTCAGTTTATACTATGGGCACTATTGGAAAGAAGCGCAGCACTTTTGCGCATGTGCAAGCCCCAATACGTTATACAGCCATTCCCTTAGTCTCTATTGGACAGTTTTAAGCGGTATTTTATTGGACATGTGCAGTCCACTACAAGTGGACGCCATATTCGAGATTTTTAAAGATATTACTTATTTTTCCTCAATTTTGAATGTATTTTTTAATGGTCTTTATTCATTGTAGCATTTAGATGTTATTTAATCTATTTAACTTGCACAAACACTGTTTTTTATTGTATATTTGTCCATTGTTATCTGTATGTTGTAAACATTCCCACGGGGAGTGTCCATATCGTGTCTTTGCTATTTAAACCTGTCAAATGTAGCCTACGTTCACTTAAACCAACTTATGCACTTGTAAAAGGAGCTATTGTTCCGAAACGCGTTATGCCCTCTGGTAATAATAAAGGATCTCTAGACAACATCTTGGTAAGCGCTGATCTTTTTCCACACTCCATCTCTACCTTGGATTTGGTACAACAGTGGTTCTGGTCCTCAATAGACTCAGGTGAAGGCAGTGGAGACTGAAGACCGTTCCTTTTTGCGTTCACGTAAATGACGGTACAAATGAATAGCAAGAGCTATAGTCTTATTTAAAGATGTAGGTTGAAGATAATTTATCAACAAGTCCTTTATAGCATTAGTTAGGCCTTTACAGAAGTGACAACAGAGAGCTGGATCATTCTATTGTGAATGAACTAATCACCTTCAAAATTATAACAAAATTTGATAAAAATAATCCAGCATCAAATGATGATCTTCATATAAAATATAATTTTTAATCCATGATTTAAAAAAAATCAATACAGAGTTACATGGTCCATAAAAGCAATGGAATAGCTTACACGTTTCAGGGCATTAGTGCCCATTACTGTTGAACAGGCATGGGATGAATATATAACCCAAACACACCAAGACCGCACCCTATAACACCTGATAAAATAACCCTTTAACAGCCACTCTGTTTACTAAACTTATATATACATGAATATACAGTATAATAATGTCAAAAACATCACAAATATAGATAACTTGTAACATTTAATTTGAGACAATGTCAATGTATATATAAACAATTAAGCGTGCAGTACACATAGGACATGATCAACAATATAAACAAAATCTAATTTATACAAGTACAGGTATGAATTGTATGCAACTACCGCTGATCTAAAACACAATATCATATGAAGAAAAACATGGAGAAATATAAAAAACTGCTTGCTTACTGCATAGATGTCCCCATGTAAGGCACCAGACATAAACGAAAAGACGATAACCTTGACGAAGGGAATGAAGATTTGACTCAGCCATGGTTTTAAGATTGGGTTTATCATAGAGTAACCTTAGTGCAAAAAAAAAAAAACGTCCGCAGAAAACAGTCCTGGAGCATGGGATTTTAATTAGAGGTTCTTCCTGCAGGAGTGAAATAAAGATCCCAACTTGTTGCTGCTCATCACCTGAAGAACGAGGTCACAGACAAAAATATAGCTTTCACAGAAGGTAGCAATAGATTTTCTATCATTAGAAAATCTGTCAGGTAGATTTATTTTAGGCTCAAGTGGGACAGAGGATGCTACTGGAACTTGAGACTAAGTTATCTGTTGCTGTTGAACTCTCTCTGCTAAATCCTGAATCAACTGGGTAATTCCTTGCATCTGATCCACAAGTGTCTGAATTTGTTCCATAATGAAAAATGGCAATTATGGGCCTGCAATTCCAGATAGTAGTCTGTCAGAAGAGACATCTCATCCAACAGAAAGTGATAATCCGATAACATGCCAAAAGGTTGTATTCCAGGAGACAAGTTGTATCTGGTAACAAGAGGTCAGTATTCTAGCAGATCACGTCCCGACAAGAAAGGAAGCTTAAATAGGCCTCATCAGTTGGTAATTGTACAAGACCAGAGAACTCTGACATTGCAGAGGCTTTGAACGTTGGCACGGAAACACAGTACAAAATCTTCCCTGATCAGTTTAAGCTGTTGCCAGTGCAAAAAGGGCTCAACACACAACCCCATGGCCATATTAATTTCCTTTGTATGCCGCAGCATTAAATGGTCACTGCAGTTTTAACAATTTAGAAATGCATAAATCAATAGTACAAGTGAATATATGAAACTTTGTCTTATCAGGTTGTTTTCCTCTTCCCTCTACCATGCTAAACTGACTTTCACTCTGATATCAGACCTGTGGTTCATCTCCGTTCCGAGTCTGATGCAGATCACATATATCAGATTGCATATGTCTAAATAAATCTATGGAGAATGGAGGGGGGAGTGAGCTGGGGGGGAAAGAAGGAGAGACACAGGCTTAGGTTTACTCTGGGCCCAAAAAAGTAAATGTCATTACTTCTATGTATATGTCTTGCATGACCCTGGAGATGTTTCTCAGTCAGAGAAAGTTACACTGCAGATACACTTCTACTTGAGAAATTAGTCGTGTCAAAATAAAATGATCACTTTTTCTCCGGTAAGTTAAAAGTGACTAGGGTGAGTTGAGGGATGTCATATATTTTGAGTTTGCAAAAATATTTGACTGTGCACCATAAAAAGTTAGTACATAAAATAAGAATGACTCGACTGAGGTAAAATGTGTGCAAGTGGTTATAGAACTGGCTCAGTGATAAAAAAAACAGTTTGCAGTTATTAACATAGATTTAATATGTACTGTTGTACATGCTCAGATTGGATCACTGTTACTAGTGTGGTATTATAGTGGCCAGGACATTGGCCCTGTTCTCTTTAATATATTTATAACATTTAAAAGATAGTCAGTACCAAACCCAGTTCTCTTTAATATATTTATAGAAATGATCTTGAAGAGGGTTTTCACAGTAAATATACATTTTTCCAGAGGAAACTAACTTCTGTAAAAAATAACACAATCAAGACAGTATTATGCTATCAATGGATTTGGTTAAGTTGGAGGTTTGGATAGAGAAATGTCAAATGAGGTTAAACACAGATAAATATAAAATTATGCATTTGTAAAGGAAAAATATATGCCAGGAATAAAAATGATGTGAACTTGACTTAGGGATATCAGGTGATCAAAACTTAACTGTAGGTTTATTAAACAGAGAAGACAGATTTCTGAGTGATGACCTAATAACTAACTGTATACCATATAAATATATAAAAAGTCAATATAGAGATCTCTCCTAACATCTATGAATACTCAGTACTATAATGATAACAAGGGGACATAAACCAGACATAAACTACATTAGGAGAAATAATGGTTTCTACCATACATCAGCATAGATGGGGGTTCTTGAAGCGCAGTCAGACTAGATCATTTTATGCTAGATGATGTTACATAATAAAGTTGCATAAATATGAAGATCCATCAAGTCCAGTCTATAACCCTACAGTGTTGATCCAGAGGATGGCAGAAACCCCAATGAGGCATGCATCAATTATACTATATTAAAGGAAAAATTATTTCCTGACTTGAGTTGGCAATGAGAATAAATCCCTGGTTCAACCTCTCATCTCCAAACATCTAGTTTCTATGATTTATAGTTAGATAAGTTCTAAGCCTCAGTTTTATTGTTTACAATACTCAATAAATCTAGTCCTTTTTAAAGTGTTGACATGATATCTGCTCTTGAGGTAGGGCATGCCATAGTTTTACTACTCTAACTGTAAAGAACCTATTCCTATATAGTTGCAATGGAAATTGTGTTGGTTACTTCAATGAAAGTTTTTAGAAGTGGACTATACTCTGCATCCTAAGTATTGTACAATGCAGAAATGTTTGATTTTCTTTTCTAAACGTGAGAAAAAATGGCTTCTGCTTCATGGTGAATTTTGCCTTTTTATGGTTTTACACTGCAAGCTATTTGGCTGAACTGGATGCACTCATGTTTTTTTTTCAGATCATTGTACTGCACTAGTAGATACATTTTTGAAGTAATCAATCCAAATGTGACAGATCTAGTAATGTTTTTTTTTTCTCCCTAGTTATAAAGTTTTATATGCATATATCACAGGTGAAACAGAATGAAAACCCTCTTTAAATAATAATGGTCATAGCTGTGGATAACATTGTGAACTTTATATAGAATATACCGTATTTTTCGGACCATAAGACACACTTTTTCCCCCAAATTTGGGATGGGGGTGCGTGTTATGTTCTGAATGTGGGGTGTTTAGGCGGGGGGGCGGAGGAGCGGTGTCACAGTGTCGCCCCACTCCTGCCGCCTCTGGCTTCCAGCAGCGGGAGGAGTGGGGTGATGTTGTGGCCCTTGGGCTGAGAGGGTGTCCCAGTGGTGTGAACAGTCTGTGAAGATGATGGCAGCCGCTCTGCTGCAGAGCGGTTGCCATAGCAACCGGGATTCTAGTGTAATGCGGAGACTTGGAGCTAGTGCCTGCGAACAGAGTACACTCTGATTGCGGGCATTACTACCTGTGAGCCCCCTAAAGGTAGTAAAGATGCTCCCGGGTCGGTCCCCACCGACCCTGTACCTTTCTTGTTGCAGGACGGCTCCTGAGCGACACGATCGCGGGAGCCGTCCTGTTCCTGTGACAGTCGGGAGCCTTCATAAGTATGACCAGCCACAATAATAATGTACAGAATCTCCCATAGACTGTAATACACTTGCATTGCAGTCTATGGGACTTGCAATCAAATGATTGCAGGTTCAAGCCCCCTAAAGGGGGGCTAATACAATAGTAAAAAAAAAAAAATTAAAAGTTCTAAAACACCCCCTTTCCCTAGAATACATTTAAAATACATGTCTGAAGAAGAGAGCTAGCACTCTCGAAAGCTTACTATCAAATATACTCAGTTAGCCTGTAAAAGGTATCGCCTGATTTCTTCTCTTTTCCACTACTTTCTATGGCTAACACGGTACAACATTATACTACTAGGTACATATTTTAGTCATCTTATTTTTAGAAGTTGACTACAATTAATAGGGTGTTGCAATTGTTTTTTAATCTCCGCAAAGGCTTAAAATAACAAGCTCTGCATACTCACCTAGACGTTTGGTCAGGGATCCAGCAAAGAGTCTAAATTAAAGTCCTTGGTCTTTACTGATGTTCTGTCCAAATATGAGAGTGTCAGCCAGTCTATTTGAACAGAGCAACACTGCTTGGCTGTATCACTCAGGTGCAGGCCACAGGCGGGAACATTGGAGACCCCAATGGAGAATCTCCACTGGATCCCCAGCTGACCGGAGAGATAAGTATGCAGAATTTGTTATTTTAAGCCTCTGAAGGATTTAAAAAGAGAAATGAAATTTAAGAATTACTGTTTATTTTTTGTAAATTATAAATTTTCAGTTAATACCGTTTGTGATATTTTTGTTCTGTTTTCTAGTTTAATCATGATTTCTTTTCTCCAGAGTTATATTTATACAAGTATGGTACAGTAATTCAGCTGGAAGACTTTCAACAAGTGTCATTCAGGGCTTGATCCATTAGTTCTTTTCTCCAGTGAATCAGAGAATGCAGTATATTTTTTTTGTTAGTGCGACTTCTGCATGTTTTATTTCTTATGCTATTTTAATATGTTTGTTTTCTTTGCAGCACAAGATGTTCCGGTGTTATAGATATGGGATGATTGGTGTTCGTTTTATAGCATGTACTGCTTTTTCCTGCTGTCTGTTTTTTAATTGAAGTGCTGAATACTGGAACATTTCATTTATAACTTAGCATAGGCTTACTCATTCATTTTTTGCTGCACTCAATAATATTCCTTTAGGGAAAGAATTATAGATAAATATAAATGAAAATGTTCTAAAAAATAGTTCATCTAATGCATTGGACATTTATCAAATATCTGCAGGGACCATAATTACATCATATATAAGTCTTTTGGAACATTATTTATTTTTCTATCATTTCCATGACCATATTTTACTTTTCCTGTTTTACTAGAAGAAATAAAGCAAGAGTGTAAAAATTAACATTTTGCTGTTATCTGTGAAGTATCAGTTCCTAAAAGATTGATGGGAAAGGCAGCACAATGCAGAGAGTAAACATGATACGTGCAGTTAGGATAATTCCAGCGATTTAGCTCTTCGTCTAGTTCAATTTATAACAAATGCCTATGCCGATGCATTGTCATCTCTGGAATATTAGAGATTTGTGAAAATAGTGGTAATATTTACGTTACACAAAGACTTGTATATAATGAATATTTCTAGAAAGCTGTACAAATTATATAATGCAAATCCTAATTCTAAGTGGAAATATCTTCTTACTATGCTGCCATATTAAGATATCAAGATATACTTCTCCTTTCTTTCTCACAAAGTAATATACTTGTACTCAAGAAAATGTTGTAGAACATTCAAACCACAATCTTACTTACAGTACTTACCACAAATTTATTAAGTGCAAAAGGTTTAAAGAAAATTCAATCAAATTTGCTGAAAATGTAACTAAAAAAAACACTTTCTACCATTTGTGACACAAAAATTTGCCTCCTAAACCTTCCTTAGCCACATTCTTTAAATAATTGGGATGTAGTGCTTTAAACTAAAAGGGAATGCCTCATAAAGACTACCCTTATCGAAATGCCCTATTAGGGAATATGGACATATGCTCATCTTAGATGGGGATCTCCTGCTTCATGAGACAGTGGGGGGGGGAGAGACACTCTAGGCAAGTTTTACATGAACACTCTGTTTAGTATAAGTAACACAGTACATTGTGTTCCAATCTTATGTTGTAATTTGCCTAACTTTGGGACCCCCATCATTCCAGGAAATAAAGAGGCCTCTGTGCTGGTGATATATGTAAATGTATAAACGCACCTCATTTATTCATGAGTGTTCGATTATATTGTTTTTCTCTTAGGCTTTATTCACATGGTTTTGATGCATTTTTTTTTTGTTTTTAACCAAAAACAGGAGTTGACCCAAAAAATTAAAAAAATAAGAATATTAGATTTGTAATACAGGAAGTGAGGTGTTTGCAAGATGGTCACAGCCTTATGGGCACTTTTTTTTGGCTAAAGTACTTTTCCACAAGCGATTATGACGTGTTTGAAAGAGTTAGTTGATATACAGTACAGACCAAAAGTTTGGACACACCTTCTCATTCCAAGAGTTTTCTGTATTTTCATGACTGTAGAAATTGTAGATTCACACTGAAGGCATCAAAACTATGAATTAACACAAGTGGAATTATATACTTAACAAAAAAGTGTGAAACAACTGAAAATATGTCTTATATTCTAGGTTCTTCAAAGTAGCCACCTTTTGCTTTGATTACTGCTTTGCACACTCTTGGCATTCTCTTGATGAGCTTCAAGAGGTAGTCACCTGAAATGGTTTTCACTTCACAGGTGTGCCCTGTCAGGTTTAATAAGTGGGATTTCTTGCCTTATAAATGGGGTTGGGACCATCAGTTGTGTTGTTCAGAAGTCAGGTGGATACACAGCTGATAGTCCTACTGAATGGAGTGTTAGAATTTGTATTATGGCAAGAAAAAAGCAGCTAAGTAAATAAAAACGAGTGGCCATCATTACTTTAAGAAATGAAGGTCAGTCAGTCCGAAAAATTGGGAAAACTTTGAAAGTGTCCCCAAGTGCAGTGGCCAAAACCATCAAGCGCTACAAAGAAACTGGCTCTCATGAGGACCGCCCCAGGAAAGGAAGACCAAGAGTCACCTCTGCTGCGGAGGATAAGTTCATCCGAGTCACCAGCCTCAGAAATCGCAGGTTAACAGCAGCTCAGATTAGAGACCAGGTCAATGCCACACAGAGTTCTAGCAGCAGACACATCTCTACAACAACTGTTAAGAGGAGACTGTGTGCAGCAGGCCTTCATGGTAAAATAGCTGCTAGGAAACCACTTCTAAGGACAGGAAACAAGCAGAAGAGACTTGTTTGGGCTAAAGAACACAAGGAATGGACATTAGACCTGTGGAAATCTGTGCTTTGGTCTGATGAGTCCAAATTTGAGATCTTTGGTTCCAACCACAGTGTCTTTGTGCGACGCAGAAAAGGTGAACGAATGCATGGAGGAGGAGGTGTGATAGTGTGGGGGTGCTTTGCTAGTGACACTGTTGGGGATTTATTCAAAATTGAAGGAATACTGAACCAGCATGGTTACCACAGCATCTTGCAGCGGCATGCTATTCCATCTGGTTTGCGTTTAGTTGGACCATCATTTATTTTTCAACAGGACAATGACCCCAAACACACCTCCAGACTGTGTAAGGGCTATTTGACCAAGAAGGAGAGTGATGAGGTGCTACGCCAGATGACCTGGCCTCCACAGTCACCAGACCTGAACCCAATCGAGATGGTTTGGGGTGAGCTGGACCGCAGAGTGAAGGCAAAAGGGCCAACAAGTGCTAAGCATCTCTGGGAACTCCTTCAAGACTGTTGGAAGACCATTTCAGGTGACTACCTCTTGAAGCTCATCAAGAGAATGCCAAGAGTGTGCAAAGCAGTAATCAAAGCAAAAGGTGGCTACTTTGAAGAACCTAGAATATAAGACATATTTTCAGTTGTTTCACACTTTTTTGTTAAGTATATAATTCCACATGTGTTAATTCATAGTTTTGATGCCTTCAGTGTGAATCTACAATTTTTATAGTAGTCATGAAAATACAGAAAACTCTTGGAATGAGAAGGTGTGTCCAAACTTTTGGTCTGTACTGTACATCAGTAGCTGTATGTAGGACATCCAGGCAAAAGTGCACATTGCTGTGATAAAAAGATAATAAAAGCCTTTACTACTTGATTGAATGCAAATGATTTTAATGATTGCCATAACTTGATGACCAGTGAAATCGGCATGGAATTTTCTTGAACAGAGACCTCATAATGTCTATTCGATAACTTCTCCCTTGTTTTTGCTTTTTTTCAGAAAATAAGTAATAAATCTCATTATTCTCTATTTGGATGATAAAGTAATTCACAATACATTTGTACTATATTTATTGCTTATTACCCATTGTTTAGATATGTAATGTGCACATATATTCCCCAGAACTGCAGAGAGATTGCCATCACTCAAAACAATTCCTTGGTTGGTCTCAATTTGTTTTAGCTATGTTACTGATATACGTTAGGGTTAGTTATATAGCGAGACACTTAGTTTGCTATATAATTTTACATCAAAATATAGGAAGAAACCCATCTAAACACAGGAAGAACATACAAACTCTGCACAGATGTTACCTTAACAACCAGATGGATTAACCTGAAATAATTACGCAAAGATAACAATCTCTGATCAGCAGAAACCCAAAGAAGTAATTAGTGGATGAACTCCTGACAATCTTAAAGTATTCACTATGAATAATATCAGCAAGAGTACCCTATAAAATGAAACCAGGAAGCCCAAATTCTCCTAAAGACTGGCGGTCATGGCTGCAAGCAATAAGGTCCATATTGAAATTATAGCATACTGTGTTCACAACTTCTGAAACTGATGTGATCTTAAAGGATTTCGAAAGCCTGGCTATACATAGCCTAGAGGTTGTCAGAATAAGCATTAAATGGTGAGATCTGGTACAGTCAAGGATTCCAGATCAAAAATACTAATGCTACCCATGGTCCCCATGCAATATCAAATTCCAATGATAATTAGGTGGTGCACCAGAGCCCCAAAAAATTGTAAAGGAGGGCATAACCACCACACATGTAAATGAGTACCTATGTTACTATGACATCTCCAACGCATACTAACAGCACCAAAAAAATTTTGCAAGGTGTGAGGAGCAAGTGGTACAAAATTTCGTAACTGCTTCTAAATGGTTAAAACAACTGGAGCTACAACCACTGACCCAATATGCCTGCAACCTCTGATCCGAAATGCCTGCAACCATTGATCTTCAGCAAGCATGCAGGATTGTATGTATGCTCTTGAGATGCCTTTACTTGCAATCATAGGAATTAATAAGTATGAGTTATATGGTGACTTGAATTGGCATGAATGTTGAATTGGAGAGAGGAGAACATGTGGAGCAACTGCAAATATAAAAATCCCTTGCTGAAATCTTGAATTTATTCTGAGGTATCTTTTTCACCTTGCTCCCATGCAGTATTTTGTTCCACAGATCTCCAAGCACAGTTTTTACTCTATTTCAGTATGTACAAAGTGGCATACAAAAGGTTGCAGTAAAGCTAGCCTGTGATTGTCTCAGATCTGCAATGCAGTAACTTAGCTTTTTACATGATCTAGTCAGCTATTATTGTTACTGTGCAAGTATTCACACATGTCCCAGACTATTATATGTTCTAAGTATGTCCTAATATTGCTATGTCCTAAGCTTTTAATTTGCATATTGTGAAAGTTCAACATAACTATAATTGACATGCATATTCAAAACACACTTACAGCCAAACTTCATACTTCATATTTAGCTTAACATTAGCTATAATATCCTACCCTTACCTCAAATCATACTACAGAGAAGTCTATAAATGGGATGCTCTTTGATGTGCTTCTTAGAGCACACTAAGCAGCTACTCTAATTTTCTTGATGCAGGTAGAGCAGACAAATTGCTCAGAAGAGAATCTTGTTTCATAAATATCAGAATAATAGCAGTGCAGGTACCATTTTGGCTTCTTTATCCTGTAGAACTATCCAGGTTTGTTAGAAGTATGGTTTAAATGTACTGGATGGCTCTTAGTGTCAAATCAGTTCAATATATCCCACTCAAGGATGTCCTCTGTCAAATATACCATTTTTCTGATATTAGGTGTTTCAGCTATGTTTCATGTTTTACAGTAGGCGTTTATCCTAATTTAGGTTACTGTATGGTACAATATAGGTGAACAGGTGACAATCCCATATCCTGTGATGCAGAATAAAGATCTTTTAGAAGCCAAGACACTTTATTTTCAAAGTCTGCAAAATAAAAATGTGAACATTTTCCACAACACACCAGGGGCTCTAGTTGTACAATATTTGATTTTCATATTGCGTATTGGTACACAGGAGTTTTATTACAATGGAGATACCAACATTAATAAATGAGAGCCGTGTATCAGTTTCACTTGACTGCATTCCAGGATTTCTGCCATGAAAAGACCGTGTTTGTGAACAGCACAGAATATGCAGATTAACAATGAAAAGAAAATGTATTCATATAGACTGAAATTGACATAGACTGCAATGAAAATGAAATAGACATGAATTTCACTGAAGGGTTGCCAGTCAGTTTTTCACAGCAACCTAGCACATAATGCATAGTGCTGAGATATTAGTTTAATATTTTTCTGAGTAACACAGTCAAGGAAGGTAGTTTCTCCTTATCTTTAATAGTCATAAAATATAACCTATGTTAAAAAGGAAAAACATATTCAGGTAACATATGTAGAAATGGAAAGTAACTGTTTATGTGCAAGGTGACTTTGGTTTCCTGATGTTTCTACAAGAATAATCAGATTATTTTAGTGTGGCAACCTTTGAAACAATAAATTTCCTTAAAACCAACATTGATGTAATTTGATTTCTGTTGGATTATTAGACAGTCATAGAACATGTACAGTACTCTACTTGTTGACAGAAATGTGCACAACAGCAGAAAGAAAAAAAAAATGTCACAGAATATGACACCTTGGTTTTGTTATTCAGTTAGTGTAGTATCAGAATCTGTTCTGTCTGCTTAATTCTACAATTTAGTCTTAGTCAATTCCATTTTATCATACAATTTGTTGCTAAATGCGCCTGTTGATTAGAGATGGATGAATCAAACATTACAAGCTGGGTTTGACCCGAATATTCCCAATTGTTCGATTTTTAATGAAACAACAAATGTCGACTCATCTCAGACCAACTAAAATGCCTGCTGTCACATGTATTGCGCAAGAAAAATACAGAAGACAAGAGTGTCTTGTGAGTCACCTGAAATAAGCTGACAACCTCTCAGCCAATATTTAGTGGTACAGTGGGAAAAAAAAGTATTTAGTCAGCCACCAATTGTGCAAGTTCTTCCACTTAAAAAGATGAGAGAGGTCTGTAATTGACATCAAAGGTAGACCTCAACTATGAGAGACAAAATGAGAAAACAAATCTAGAAAATCACTGTCTGATTTTTTTAAAGAATTTATTTGCAAATTATGGTGGAAAATAAGTATTTGGTCACTTACAAACAAGCAACATTTCTGGCTCTCACAGACCTGTAACTTCTTCTTTAAAAGGTTCCTCTGTCCTCCACTCATTACCTGTAGTAATGGCAACTGTTTGACATTGTTATCAGTATACAAGACACCTGTCCACAACCTCAAACAGTCACACTCCAAACTCCACTATGGTGAAGACCAAAGAGCTGTGGAAGGACACCAGAAACAAAATTGTAGACCTGCACCAGGCTGGGAAGAATGAATCTGCAATAGGCAAGCAGCTTGGTGTGAAGAAATCAATTGTGGGAGCAATAATTAGAAAATGGAAGACATACAAGACCACTGATAATCTCCCTCGACCAGGGGCTCCACGCAAGATCTCACCCCGTGGGTTCCAAATGATCACAAGAACGGTGAGAAAAAATCCCAGAACAACACGGGGGGACCTAGTGAATGACCTGCAGAAAGCTGGGACTAATGTAACAAAGGCTACCGTCAGTAACACACTACACTGCCAGGGACTCAGATCCTGCAGTGTCAGACGTGTCCCCCTGCTTAAGCCAGTACATATCCGGGCCCGTCTGACGTCTGCTAGAGAGCATCTGGATGTTCCAGAAGAGTATTGGGAGAATGTCATATGGTCAGATGAAACCAAAGTAGAACTGTTTGGTAGAAACACAACTCGTCGTGTTTGGAGGAGAGTGAATACTGAGTTGCATTCAAAGAACACCATACCTACTGTGAAGCATGGGGGTGGCAACATCAAGCTTTGGGGTTGTTTCTCTGCAAAGGTGACCAGGACAACTGATCCGTGTACATGAAAGAATGATTGGGGCCATGTATCGTAAGATTTTGAGTGCAAACCTCCTTCCATCAGCAAGGGCATTGAAGATGAAATGTGGCTGGGTCTCTCAGCATGACAATGATCCTAAGCACACCGCCAGGGCAACGAAGGAGTGGCTTCGTAAGAAGCATTTCAAGGTCCTGGAGTGGCCTAGCCAGTTTCCAGATCTCAACCCCATAGAAAACCTTTGAAGGGAGTTGAAAGTCTTTGTTGCCCAGCAACAGCCCCAAAATATCACTGTTCTAGAGGAAATCTGCATGGAGGAATGGGCCAACATACCAGCAACAGTGTGTGTCAACCTTGTGAAAACTTACAGAAAACGTTTGACCTCTGTCATTGCCAACAAAGGATATATAACAAAGTATTGAGATGAACTTTTGTTATTGACCAAATACTTATTTTCCACCATAATTTGCAAATAAATTCTTAAAAATCAGACAATGTGATTTTCTGGATTTGTTTTCTCATTTTGTCTCTCATAGTTGAGGTCTACCTATGATGTCAATTACAGGCCTCTCTTATCTATTTAAGTGGGAGAACTTGCACAATTGGTGGCTGACTAAATACTTTTTTCCCCACTTTAGGTGGACATCTTACAATACTGATGTGATATACACTACAGAAGGCGCTGTAAGCATGATCATGAGGCATTGCAGTGAGTGTGGATGTACAGATGGATCTGTAATTCATCTCACTGTGTGATATAGAGCACTGAGTTCTTAAAAGCTTACAAATTGCAAGCAATAGAGCTAGAAAATCTTAGGAATTGGACAGTTTAGTCAGATTTAATCAATTACAGGCAGATTAGTGAACGAATCAGGGCTTGGAGTGAGGAAGACTATCTGTGCTGTTGTGAGCCTGACACTAGTATTGCTTTACTATTACAAACAGATAAAGTACAGTTAACTCTATAATTGCCAATAATTTTGTCTAAAACTTTTTCATCTGTCTACAGAGTGTTTTAACAGTCAATCCTGTGAAAAATCTTTTGTTATGTGTGTTTTTGGGCAAGAGTTTACATTTGATTCATTAAATACATACAAACTGCTGTTCTAACAGTAAAACACTGTTTGTTGTTCACCCAATATACAGTCTTGCAAACTGCGCTAATCTGAAAAAAATAATCTACTATTTACGGGTTTTTTTCTATTCTGCTCATACAATATACAATGTTATGGAGTGTGCTTATATATAGTCTCACAGTCAATGACCAGGTTTCCCTTTTAGTGCTTTGCTATTTTTCTTGAAAAAGTTGTTTGTAAAAAAACAAACAAACCAAAAAAGACATATACACACAGTGTCATAATTGTTGCCAATCACTATTGGCACCTGCTGAGAAATGAATTTCTCCTTGTCAGAGCAGTTTTCCTCCTCTTTTTGATGAGCTGGATGAGAACAGTCAGCATTGTTTGTAAATAGAGGAGGAAGACATGATTGTTGGTGGTGGGGAGGTAGTAGTGGCAGGGGGTGTGATACTACTATTAGTGGTCATTTTGGAAGTGGAACTAGGGTAATCTGGAGGTGGAAATTATGATGCAGTGAAGGAATATCATGTCCATGATGTGTCAGAAAAAGGCAGGGAAGATGATGACATTGCCAATGATGATGATTCTTTTGTGGACAGGACCTGGCAAATGGGTCAGAATGACAAGGTGACATCAGATGAAGAGGGTGGTGGCAGCAGTGATAGTAACGCAGGCCCAACATTCAAAAAGTCTGTCCAAGGCTCACAGGGTGGGGGTGGTGGCACTGGTGGTAGTAGTGGCAGACAAGTTTCCACTGTTGCTGTTGCTGTGGGATGTGGGATTTTTTTTTGTACATTGCCAAATGATAAATCCATGGCAATGTGCATGCAAGATCTGCAAGCAGAAACTTAGCCATGGCTGGGCAGCAACAAATGTAGGAACAATATTTCAACATTGTAAAAGTGCAACTATCGGCAAAGTGCGCAAAGACCCTCCTATTGCTTTATGGCATGGTCTTCCTTGTAGGCAGGCCACATCTACACTGTAGCACTGTATCTTGTGCAGGACCAGTTCCAACAACATGGAAGGCTCATCCAACTCTTCTGGATCATCCTGTTTGGACCATTTTTCACCGCCATCCTTACCAGGGCAAGGGGTTGCTTCCACTCTACTACAGCAGAGCTGCTTCACAGTATCCTGCAGCAAGTGTCCCGCGAGATGGCTCCTCGCCACCTGCAACTGGACAGCGTTGCCAGTGACAATGGCATTAATATTGTTGCTGAGCTGCAGTTATGTTGAATAGCACATTGTCCCTGTATGGCACATGTGCTTAATTTGGTGGTTCACCACTTTATTAACCCGTATAGTGGTTTAAAATAGGTGCTCTTTCTGGTCAGAAAAATCTCTGTGCATTTCTACCTTTCTTATGTTACAAAAAACATCCTGCTTGATTTGCTGTGGCAAGACGGTCTGCCTTTGAACCCCCTTACCTACAATGTTCCAACTTGGTGGAACTCCACCTTAAACATGCTGGAGCATCTATGTGAGCAGCAAATGTTGGTTAATGATTACTGCATGCAGCAGACCACAGGGTCAATGTGTTAATTATAGATACGTCATTGGAGGCTCATAAGGGAAGTGTGTTGGCTTGTCAAGCCTTTTGAAGAAGCCACCAAATTTGTCAGCAGGTACAACATCAGCATCAGCGATGTTTCTTTTACTGTAGATCTTAAAGAAAACACTCCTTCAATGAAGGACGGAAGAGGAGCAACAGTTTCCACCTCTTAGTCAATGTCATCACCCTGAGTTGATGGGGGAGAATGAGGATTTGGATAAGAGTCATTATGGTGAAGGAACTGAAACTCTTAGACTGAAAGAGGGGGAGGAGGAATACACTCCTTTGGATGTAAAGGGGATCCTTAATATGTCACATGCACAGCCAGGGGAATAGGCTGATCATTATTTCTTTCAAGATGTTGATGATTATTACAAAGACCATGCTGACTAAGAACACCAACCAAGGCGAGCCCTTGAGCCCATGCAAATGCTGGCAAGCATGGCAGACTGTATGCACTGCTGCTTACACAGCAACAAGCATATCATTAGCATCAAGCAGAGGGTTGAGCACTGGATAGCAATACTCTTAGGCCATCACTATAAAGATAAAATGGGGGAATTCTTCCCTGGCTCCCAAAGGGAAGAAAAATTGGAATATTATCAGGATAGGCTACAAAAGCACAAACAAAAGCATAGCACAAGAAATATGGGATAAGCTGAAGACTAAATAAAATCCCTTACAGCATGTGTTTTCCCATACCTATATAATAAACCCTTGAGAAGAACGTGCCATATAACACACCATATAATAAAACACCATATAACTGATGCTACACAAAATAATAAAAAGAAAATAGGGAATGGCACTCATAATCAACATCCAATCATTATGAGAAATAATCAGTATCAAAGTTTATTCAAATATAATAAAAGACAATTACAAAAAATTGTATAAATAGATGAAACAAAACAATACAAATAGGTATCAGACAAACAGCAGGTGCCCAATTATACATATAATAAAAAAAGGGGGTAGCTCAGGAGATAACACATTGCGGGAAATATCTACCATGCATGTAGTATTTAGCAGAGTTCCGAAGTCACATGAGTCATATCAGAAACTAGTCAAAGTACAATAGTGTCCCATACAGGTGGTAACCAGACTGATAAAATATGTCAAAGGTATAAACATATACAGACGTGGACAAAATTGTTGGTACCCCTCGTTTAATGAAAGAAAACCCACAATGGTCACATAAATAACTTGAATCTGACAAAACTAGAATTTGCCAAACTACATGTTGGCAACCCACAAAGCTTCTGGGAGAATGTCCTATGGACAGATGAGACAAAAATCGAAATTTTTGGCAAGGCACATCAGCTCTATGTTCACAGACGGAAAAATGAAGCATATCTTGAAAAGAACACTGTCCCTACTGTGAAACATGGAGGAGGCTCTGTTATGTTCTGGGGCTGCTTTGCTGCATCTGGCACAGGGTGTCTTGAATCTGTGCAGGGTACAATGAAATCTCAAGACTATCAAGGGATTCTAGAGAGAAATGTGCTGCCCAGTGTCAGAAAGCTTGGTCTCAGTCGCAGGTCATGGGTCTTGCAACAGGATAATGACCCAAAACACACAGCTAAAAACACCCAAGAATGGCTAAGAGGAAAACATTGGACTATTCTGAAGTGGCCTTCTATGAGCCCTGACCTAAATCCTTTTGAGCATCTTTGGAAGGAGCTGAAACATGTCGTCTGAAAAAAGCACCCTTCAAACCCGAGACAACTGGAGCAGTTTGCTCATGAGGAGTGGGCCAAAATACCTGTTGAGAGGTGCAGAAGTCTCATTGACAGTTACAGGAATCGTTTGATTGTAGCGATTGCCTCAAAAGGTTGTGCAACAAAATATTAAGTTAAGGGTACCATTATTTCTGTCCAGGCCTGTTTCATGAGTTTTCTTTTTTTTTAAATTCTGTTGAAGCATGGTTGAAAAGCAATGTCTGACTTTCATTTGTTCATTTTCATAGAATTTTTATATATTATTACTTTTGTCAGATTCAAGTTATTTCTGTGACCATTGTGGGTTTTTCTTTCATTAAACGAGGGGTACCAACAATTTTATCCACGTGTGTATATACTAAGTAAATGGAGCAAAGCAATGAAGCTTTAAAGCTGCTGCAAAATAAATATACACACCTGAGACTGGATCTAAAGTATAGACATAATATAGATCTTATAAAACGGAACCACTGTTCAAGAAGATGAATATAGAATTGAACAAACCCTTTGGGAATGTGTGTGACATACGGCCGCTGCCTGCTGACTCCACCCGACGTGCCTTTCGGCGCTCTGCCTTCATCTGGGGGTGGTTCCAGTGGGAGAGGATATCACCTATATAGCAGTAAAATTATAGCAATGGTGGTCCGAAGTGCGCAGGTTGTCAGTCAAACAAACAGTCGTACCTAGAGTGCACCTGTATTCCAGCAGATAACTGTGACCTCATGGAACTCTGGGCCAATAGGTTAGAGCAGTGGAAGGAGATGACCCAGTTTTCCATAGGAGTTTTATCTTGCCCGGCCTCAAGCTGTCGGTGGCATTGTAACACCTAGAAGGACAAAACTGTCTGCAGCTAGCATGGGAAAAATCTATTTTGTCAAAATTAATCAGGCATGCATCCGTGAGGATTTTCATACACCTCCGCATTATGCCGAATAGTGGTGGCACCATCTCCCTGTATCATCATGTTCCATTTACTGTACTGCTGTTGCTGCCTGCTATTCCTAAACAGTTACCACCACTTCCACCACTGAGCCAGACATGTCCTGTGGCCTTTTCCATCATATCATTCAATGCTGCACTGCCACTCAAGTTGCCACAGCTAACAACAATCAGCCAGACATGTCCTGTGCCTGGTCCATAATATCATTTCAAGCCGTACTGCCACTACTGCTGCCACAGCCACCACACACCCAGACATGTTGTTATGGTAGAGTTACAAGAGCAAATTTCAGTAAAAAGCAGAAACTGGTTGATAACAGCAAACAGAAGTGCAAGCTATTTAAATTCAGCACAGCACTGCAAGATAGGCCCAGACCCCCAAATGCCTTAACCAGCCCCAGCCGCAAGGCTAAATGAGCTTTGCTGAGTTTGGGCATCCAAGTTATCACCATCAGAAACTGTACGGGTAATAAACGCTCCACTTCCTGAAAATTAAGCCAGAACCCACAATTCACTTACTGGGAATATCTGGACCAGGAGGACAATAAGTAAGGTAAGGTCCCAGTAGCAGTCTGTCACAAGAGACGTTTGAGCCAGGAGAAAGTGATAATCTGATAATCAGTCATATTCCAGGAGATCACATCAGGACAAGAATCAGAAGACAAGTCGTATTAGGTAACAAAAAGCCAGAGGGTTGGTATTCCAGGAGATCAGCCTGAAGCAGTGGTGCTCAGAGAAACAGGTCTCAAAGGAAAACTATTGCAGACAGGTGGGTGAGGAGAAAAGAAATAGGCCTCATCAGCTGGTAATTGTACAAGACCCAAGAACTCTGACATTGTAAGGACTTCTCAGGTCGTTAAGGAAACCTTAAATCCACAGCGTTAGAGCTAATATCTTTCCATGCTGCACTGCCACCTATGTTGCCATAGCTACCAACACTCCATCAGACATGTCCTGTGGTCTGGTCCATCATATTATTCCATGCTGTACCGCCACTCATGTTGCCAAAGCTACTACCACTGCCACCACTCAGCCAGACATATTCAGCGGCCGGGTTCTTCACATTCTACTATTGCACACTGTTGATACCACAGCGTTGGTATATAAAAAAAAACAACAACATTTTGATTTCACATTTACTCCCATAAAGTTTTTGTTTCAAAAGCAAATTCTTCATCACTTTTCAACTAGGCTCACAACCACAAATTTGTCTCCTAAATAACAACGAGACTGTAGCAAGTCATCAAAATAGGTTAATTTTTCTATAAAACAATTGCTTTTTGCAATAATAACATGTGTGTCTATAAAAGCACAGGCAAGCACTTTTTTCCCCAAAAAAAGGGTGATTTTTGAAGTGTTTTAAATGCTAAAATGTGTAAAAGTGAATGACAGCTCAGTATATGGTTTGTATCCATTGGAGTTTGTATCCACTGTTTAACATTTGTTTTTCCTTAGATATACAAGTCACTGTCACTTTTACATAACTTCTGCTGTGTTTGACTTAGAGAGCCATAAATTGGATAGATAAGTTCCTAGGAGTCCTGTCAGGAGTCCTGTCCTGACACTATTTGTTCGACCCAAAACATATCTGCAGAAGTCAGTAAATGAGCCAATCTCCAATCAAACCTATTTTGAGAGGTTCGCTCATCTCTTCTGCTTAGTGTCAACTGAGCTCAGATGTGCTCTTTCTTAGTTGTCCACTTGGCTGGACATGTCAACACAAACTAATATGCTAACTTTCTTATTTGCGTGTATGAATGACCACACAGTGGGGAAGGGTGAACTGTAGCCTTTCAATGCATTTATTAGCATGTTGTGATATTGTGTTGAATTGGTTTCAAAACAAACTGGAATCTTTAACGAAGTAAGATATAACTTATGTATATGGAATACACTAACATGACAGTAGAAGAAGAAGCTGCTATGGAGCTCAGCAGCTAGGGGAGTCCACTTTAACTCAGAGTTGAGGCAAAGTTAGTGACAGTCTACTGTGGACTCCCTTACTACTCAATTTGTCTCTTATCTTGGTAGTTAGCTAGTACAGATTTTGGTCTAGGGTTCAGGAAATGAAAGGTTAGCCTCATTGTGACTATATAAAAAAATCTAGCACTCGATTCTTAATCATTAAACCAATAAAACTCTGTTGTCAAGGGTCTTGTGTAAGGATTTGCTACTTTTGTAAAGTGATGTAATAAAAAAATTTAAAAGCTGTGAATTTGCAAATGAAAAAAAAAGAACTGCGAATGAGAAAATATAAAAATCCTGAACATGTATGTCTCACAGTCAATAAATAAAACAAAGCTGTTTGTTTTAAAAGATTCACATGTAGTCTCAGAAGGAAAGTTCTAAATGAAAAAGTGTATTCTATCCTGGTGTAGGTATAACAACAGTGAGATGTTTTCTACATAATGTTCAGACAAGCCATTGAAATTGTGGAAATATATTCTCATTTCAATTTACGTTGAAGGGATTTTTCAGCCCCTAAACCCCTAAGGTTTATATCCTTTCAGTTCTGAACAGGGGACTAAATCTACAGAACTAATAGACTTTTGCATTAATATGAGTGTATAGTTATATTGCCTTCAGCTTGCTGTGAAGTTGAAGGAAACTTGCCAGCACAGGAGCAGAGTAAAGTGAATGTAGTGTACTACTACTATGTGCATTCAAGACTTGTGAAAATAGTACATAAGAAATGAAATTTCCAAGAATACTAGATTTACATAAGAATTCTATTTTTGCCATTTCAAAGATTAAAGACATAGAATAGTACATGGTGTAGATTTGGATTGGAAAAACACACAAAATGGTACACATAACATTTGCCCTACTTGCCAAATAGTTATGAGAATACTCAAGAAAATGGCATAATCCTATGAGGTACCAGGAGGTAGTGGACCGTTTGATGTGCATCGTTTTTTTATTATATTTCTTGATTTCCTTTGCTACATTAACCTCAGTAGCAAATTCCATTGGTGTGTTCACACAGCAGAAAATGAAAATCATTTTCCACTGCCAGAATTTTCACCGCGGTCTGCCGCGACGGGATGCTGATCTAGTGTATCAGCATTGCGTCGCGACATCCTGCTCCTGGTTAGGCCCGGATGAATGGGCCTTAATCAGGAGGGGAGTCTCGAGCCGTGGACACCGTGGGCGGAATCCGCGGCAAGATCGATCAGGATGCTTCTTTTTTCTGCGTCCTGCTGCGATCTCTGCCTCCCATTGAAAACAATGGGAGACAGATTCGGGGGATTCCGCCCCCAAATCCGAGGAAAATTCCTCCGTGTGAACAAACCCTTTCACAACCAATGGTCAAATCAATAGTTACAACAAACATTTGAATACAGCTAAGTCCTATGGCTTATCATTCTTATATTTCTCTGAAATATTCATCTTTACTGCCTATAACCTATATTATAATTTGGCTGAGACATTATGTAATAAATTACAGCTTTATGATAACTTTTAATTCAATAATGCATCACATAGAGAAATCATGCTAGTCAAGTAGCTATCAAGTAGTTTGATAGAGAGATAGCCACTGTTATTGAGGCAAGTCAATTAGAAAAACTAATTACATCAATTTCCTTCTCAAGTAACAAGCAATTAAGCAGAAAAATGATTGCCTAATATTTTGAAGAACAATAATTTTTCTATACATTTATATAATAATATATCATTAGCTGCCCTTGTAAGCTGCTGTTAATATTAAGCCACTATTTATACTTGTAGGGAGGAAACTCTTCATACTAGCTACGAGGCAGAAATACAATTAACATTTTATTTGAAGCTAATATTAAGAGACTATGAAACCTGCAAATATGTGAAAATAGACAGAAAAGACAAATCTTTCTTACAGCATCGTAAACAAACAGACTTTCACATGCATTGCATTATCTGTATTAGCACTACAGGGAGAAGGAGAGGAGAACAAAATGGATGCCTCCATTTATTTATTAATTTATTTAGATATTTATTTATTTTGCCATATTAAAATGTGTCTGGGACGTAGCTTAATAAATAAAACAAGCATGGCATCATTTCTGCTAATTATTATTTGTTTCATTAAACAAGAATACACATATCAATATCTGATTTATGTTACCAAAAATTAGTTAAGAGTCCACATTGAGAATAATATTTATTGAAAATGAGTTTTTGAATGGTTTTGTTAACTCAGTACATTAGTGTAGGGAATGTCACTCTATTTGTGCTATTAACAAAATTCTTAGCCACACATTCACTAACCTCCAGTAGCCTCAGGATAAAGAACAGACATGTTGAGTCAGACATTTTCAAAGTAATATCACAAAGAGATATGTCATTGTGCTAAGAAATGTCATTGCCTTGCTCTCAAACAATCAAGCATTGCTGGTGTGACCCACATTTTATAAAGCCTATAACTGATGAGTAATACTGCTATAGTTTGCTTTATGTGATAAAACTAACAAAGTTTACAGGAATTAAATGACTAGTAAGTATACTAGTAGCTAATTTCTTTAACCATTTCTCTGGGTTCATGACTAGAGACCTTCTTGCTTTTTTGGTATATGGGCTATTAAAATTTATAAAAAAGGTTTTTGTTTGGGGTAGGCCTCATGCACACAACAGTGTGCATGTGCCGGGTCCGTGTTTGAAAGGCATGGACAGCACATGGATGATGTCCATGTGCAGCCCATGCATTAATGGACTCATTTATTTACTTAAGTGAGTTTGGGCTGCATAACAGACAGAATAAAACCTGTCCCGAGTTTTGCCTAGGGCTCACGGGCCAGTGATAATAAACGGGCATGTGTGTAGGGCCATAGAATATAATGGGCCAGTGTGATAGCCATGAAAACACAGCTAGCACACTGACAATGCACATAGTTGTGTGCTTGAAGCCTTACTCAAATTATTTTTTCCTATTTTTTTTTTATATATATATGACTTTATCTTTATGTCGTAGTTTAGCATTTTTTCCTTTTTCTAATATCAAGAAAAATGTTTAAAGAGGGGGACTTGCCTGTTTCACACAATTTTTTTTATTTTTTAATATCATATTCATTCTCCATTACAGTAAATTTATGTAGGAGACACATAGTTTTGTGTCTTCAGAGGTGGAGTTAGAACCTGTGATATGGGCATGTTAGTGGGTTTTTATATTATGTTTTATTTTTTGCCAAAAATTTTTATTTTCATTTTTTTTAGCATGTTACCCCAATAAGGTCATCATAGACCTGTGAGGGGCATTTCAACATTACATTATTTTTCCTTTGCTGATATAGACTTTAACTAAGACTAATGTTTTAGCCCAATTTACAAGAGGAATACAGTCATCTAGCATACAGTGCAGAACAGATCCAGTGCAGATCCTGCAGCTCCTGCAGTGCCTTGGCACCCTGCAATTTTGTGACCTTTGGGGCCTGAAGGAAATCACAATATGGATGCTTTCATACAGTTGGGAATACAAGTATTTAGTCAGCCACCAATTGTGCAAGTTCTCCCACTTAAAAACATGAGAGAGGCCTGTAATTGTCATCATAGGTACGTAAGCCATGTATCGGGGTGGGCTCCCCAGGATACAGCGAAGTCACGAACAAAGGAAGCAACTCCAAATCAATTAAGTAAAAAACAAGATTTTACTTTGTGTAGAAACACCTCTTTACCAAAAAAACACTCCCAACTATTTACATACACTCAGCCAGTAAGCTGAGGCCCTGGTGTTGTACAGCGCGGTGCCCTCTCATGTGCAGCTCCAATACACTCCAAGCTTTTACCTGTCTGCAGGCTGCTACTAACCAGCCGCTTGTTACCTTTTTATTACCCTAGTCACAGGAACAATTCAGTGAGTGTGATAGGACACCGGCGGTATAACACAAGAGCTTACAAACTTATCAAAATACCCCTATTCCCCACAAACAAAGTACAACCAAGTAAATATAATAGCAGGTCAGCTTGCAAGCAAAAGAAATGTGACAATGTATAAAATGTCGCTTCCTCAGAAGCTCCTCTCTGGGAGTTACAAGTCTATAGAATTCTCTGAGTCTTAGTCCTTACTACCGAATAGGTAGATAATTCACCAGTAGTGTGGCCTGTGAAGATGAATATGCCTAACTAGTCTAACTACAGGCCCTTACTCAGTCCTAAGCAAAACATTGTAATGCGGTGCATGCACGATTACTTCTATTACTGATCCAGCTTTGTTGGGTACCTTTTTAGCCTTGATGTTGAACAGCTGGAAGCGGGGCTCATCCAGAAAACATGCGATCTCACTGATGGGGCCACTTCTCAGCCGGGTCCTTGATAGCAATCTTTAACTTAGGATGCTGTCTGAACAAACCCTGGAACAGTCTCTGCTTCAGCACCCCCTTGTTATATATCTGATCCCTTAGGAATCTTTTTCCTCTCACTTCAGTGCTTCTTCTTCTAAAAGCTCAAAAACACACTCCTAAGATGGCTGCCACACACACTCTGCTCCTTCTTGATCCTCCTCTACAGAACAGGGTCTCCACGTCACTACTCCAGGGAATTACAGAATTACAGTCCTTCCCATTTCTGAGGTAACAGTGGCCTCTTGTGGTCAAACAAACAAATGTCAGTTTATAAAAAATAAAAATAAACTTATTTACAGAAACAGGTACATTCATAACATGAGGGCTATTTCCCCATCTTATAGGTAGACCTCAACTATGAGAGACAAAATGAGAAAACATATTTAGAAAATCACATTGTCTGATTTTTTAAGAATTTATTTGCAAATTATGGTGGAAAATAAGTATTTGGTCACCTACAAACAAGCAAGATTTCTGGCTCTCACAGACCTGTAACTTCTTATTTAAGAGGCTCCTCTGTCCTCCACTCATTACCTGTAGTAATGGCAACTGTTTGAAATTGTCATCAATATAAAAGACACCTGTCCACAACCTCAAACAGTCATACTCCAAACTCCACTATGGTGAAGACCAAAGAGCTGTGGAAGGACACCAGAAACAAAATTGTAGACCTGCACCAGGCTGGGAAGACTGAATCTGCAATAGGCAAGCAGCTTGGTGTGAATAAATCAACTGTGTGAGCAATAATTAGAAAATGGAAGACATACAAGACCACTGATAATCCCCCTCGATCAGGGGCTCCACACAAGATCTCACACCATGGGGTCAAAATGATCACAAGAACGGTGAGCAAAAATCCCAGAACCACACAGGGGGGACCTAGTGAATGACCTGCAGAAAGCTGGTTCTAACATAACAAAGGCTACCGTCAGTAACACACTACACCGCCAGGGACTCAGATCCTGCAGTGCCAGGCGTGTCCTCCTGCTTAAGCCAGTACATATCCGGGCCCGTCTGAAGTTTGCTAGAGAGCATTGGATGTTCCAGAAGAGTATTGGGAGAATGTCATATGGTCAGATGAAACCAAAGTAGAACTGTTTGGTAGAAACACAACTCGTCGTGTTTGGAGGAGAGTGAATGCTGAGTTGCATCCAAAGAACACCATACCTACTGTGAAGCATGGTGGTGGCAACATCATGCTTTGGGGATGTTTCTCAGGACAACTGATTGGAAGAATGATTGGGGTCATGTATCGTGATATTTTGAGTGCAAGCCTCCTTCCATCAGCAAGGGCATTGAAGATGAAACGTGGCTGGGTCTTTCAGCATGACAATGATCCCAAGCACACCGCCAGGACAATGAAGGAGTGGCTTCGTAAGAAGCATTTCAAGGTCCTGGAGAGGCCTAGCCAGTCTCCAGATCTCAACCGCATAGAAAAGCTTTGGAGGGAGTTGAAAGTCTGTGTTGCCCAGCAACAGCCCCAAGACATCACTGCTCTAGAGGAGATCTGCATGGAGGAATGGACCAACATACCAGCAACAGTGTGTGCCAACCTTGTGAAGACTTACAGAAAACATTTGACCTCTGTCATTGCCAACAAAGGATATATAACAAAGTATTGAGATGAACTTTTGTTATTGACCAAATACTTATTTTCCATCATAATTTTCAAATAAATTCTTAAAAAATCAGACAATGTGATTTTCTGGGTTTGTTTTCTCATTTTGTCTCTCATAGTTGAGGTCTACCTATGATGTCAATTACAGGCCTCTCTCATCTTTTTAAGTGGGAGAACTTGCACAATTGGTGGCTGACTAAATACTTTTTTCCCCACTGTAGCTGTATGCACAGTGCTTACTGAGTGCTGTTTATACAGCCATTGGATAGGCCTGGGGGGCAATAAAGCATCCCTGCCTTCTCATTGGGGAGGCCGAATGTCACTGACAGCAACCTCCCCACTCCTGCAGCTGCACAATATCATGCGGTCCCATACATACATTCTTGCAGAGTTAATTGCCAACAGCTTGGCTATATATAGTCAAAGGGCTGTTGGCGAGTAGTTAAAAACAATAGTTGTTTTGTGTTTATCAATCAATTTTAACCAGCTGAGAGAAGAGCTTAGCAGTATAAACTGGGAAAATGTCCTCAAAGTGATGGGAACACAAACAAAATGGGGTATTTTCCAAAGTCTTCTAAATAGGACCACTAAAAACCTTATACCTTATGGGAATAAGCAGGCTAGAACTCATAGAAATCCAATATGGCTAACTAAAACAGTAAGGAGGGCAATGAGGGATAAAAAGGAAGCATTTAAAGTACTAAAACAAGAAAGTAGTGACACAGCATTAAAAAACTATAAAGAGAAAAATAAATTGTATAAAAGACAAATAAAGGACGCAAAGATCGAGCCTGAGAGAATAATTGCCACGGAAACTAAAAATAATCCAAAATTATTCTTGAATTACATAAATAATAAGAAAATAAAAACTGACAATGTGGGTCAGTTTTATAATCTGAGTGTAATGGTGGAGGAGGATAAGGAAAAGGCAGATCTAATAAAATGCCTTCTTCTCCACGGTGTTTACACAAGAAAATCCAATGGCCAGCAGCACAAGTAGGGATAATGTAAACTCTCCATTAAATGTCACCTGTTTAACCCAGGAGAAAGTGCGGCACCGCTTTCAAAATACTAAAATAGAGAAATCGCTGGGTCCAGATGGCATACACCCCCGAGTTCTGAGGGAATTATGCACGGTGATAGATAGACCCTTATATCTAATATTTAAGGATTCAGTAATGATTGGGTCTGTTCCACATGATTGGCGTATAGCAATCAATTTCAAAAGGGGTCTGGAAACTATACGCCAGCAAGTTTGACTTTTGTGGTGGGTAAGATATTTGAGGGTTTTCTAAGAGAAGCTATCCTAGAGAATCTCAATGTACAGTCATGGCCAAAAGTTTTGAGAATGATACAAATATTAATTTTTACAAAGTCTACTGCTTCAGTTTTTCTAATGGCAATTTGCATATACTCCAGAATGTTATAAAGAGTGATCAGCTTAACAGCAATTACTTGCAAAGTCAATATTTGCCTCGAAAATGAACTTTATCCCCCAAAACACATTTCAACATCATTGCAGCCCTGCCTTAAAAGGACCACCTAACATCGTTTCAGTGATTGCTCCATTAACACAGGTGTGGGTGTTGATGAGGACAGGGCTGGAGATCAATCTGTCATGATTAAGTAAGAATGACACCACTGGACACTTTAAAAGGAGGCTGGTGCTTGCCATCATTGTTTCTCTTCTGTTAACCATGGTTATCTCTAAAGAAACACGTGCAGTCATCATTGCACTGCACAAAAATGGCCTAACTGGGAAGAGTATTGCAGCTAGAAAGATTGCACCTCAGTCAACAATCTATCGCATCATCAAGAACTTCAAGGAGAGAGGTTCCATTGGTGCCAAAAAGGCTCCAGGGCGCCCAAGAAAGACCAGCAAGCGGCAGGACCGTCTCTTAAAAGTGTTTCAGCTGCGGGATCGGGCTACCAGCAGTGCAGAGCTTGCTGAGGAATGGCAGCAGGCAGGTGTGAGTGCATCTGCACGCACTGTGAGGCGGAGACTCTTGGAGCAAGGCCTGGTCTCAAGGAGGGCAGCAAAGAAGCCACTTCTCTCCAGAAAAAACATCAGGGACAGACTGATATTCTGCAAAAGGTACAGGGAGTGGACTGCTGAGGACTGGGGTAAAGTCATTTTCTCTGATGAATCCCCTTTTCGATTGTTTGGAACATCTGGAAAACAGCTTATTCGGAGAAGAAGAGGTGAGCGCTACCACCAGTCTTGTCTCATGCCAACTGTAAAGCATCCTGAAACCATTCATGTGTGGGGTTGCTTCTCAGCCAAGGGAATCGGCTCTCCCACAGTCTTGCCTAAAAACACAGCCATGAATAAAGAATGGTACCAGAATGTCCTCCAAGAGCAACTTCTCCCAACCGTCCAATAGCAGTTTGGCGCTCAACAATGCCTTTTCCAGCATGATGGAGCACCTTGCCATAAAGCAAAGGTGATAACTAAATGGCTCAGGGAACAAAACATAGAGATTTTGGGTCCATGGCCTGGAAACTCCCCAGATCTTAATCCCATTGAGAACTTGTGGTCAATCATCAAGAGACGGGTGGACAAACAAAAACCAACAAATTCAGACAAAATTAAAGCATTGATTCTGCAAGAATGGACTGCTATCAGTCAGGATTTGGTCCAGAAGTTGATTGAGAGCATGCCAGGGAGAATTGCAGAGGTCCTGAAGAAGAAGGGTCAACACTGCAAATATTGACTTGCTGCATTAACTCATTCTAACTGTCAATATAAGCTTCTGTTACTCATAATATGAATGCAATTATATTTCTGTATGTGATAAAAACATCTGACAAACACACATAAAAACCAGAGGGCAGCAGATCATGTGAAAATAGAATATTTGTGTCATTCTCAAAACTTTTGGCCATGACTGTACAACCAAAACAGAATCGAAAAGAATATGCCCAAACGGAGAATGAAAAAAAATATATTCTCTTTATTGAGACATTGATTGAAGAGCAACTCAAGTGTAACCTTCATGTCACCCTATAGGAAAGATGCAAGATCATGGCAAGCATTTTAACATGGTCAAAATGTTTGTGCTCATCCCTAAAACACCTCAGCTTAATACTCAAATCTTTCAAGATTTTGCCACCTGTACTATTCCATTATTAGTGAAGTTTCCCAAATATGGTCATCGCTGTAAGTAAAATATCTAGTACACAATAATAATAGTTGCCCACTTAAAGTATTTCAGAACTGTAAGCATGTCTAACAAGTTTGTACTGGAAGCCCTTCTTAAAGTGCTTCAGAGGAAACAAAATGGATGGATGTATTTAATTAAGCATAAACCCTTCAATTACATAATGTATATTATTCAGCCTAGGAATACGCAGCATTCTAACTAAATGGTTTCACCTGCATTTCAAGTGTTGTAAACATGTCTCTTATGAGAAGGCAAGTTATAAAGATAAACAACTTAATCAACTTTTATTATCTTATGTATCAAATGTAAAATGTAATTTATTCCAGGAAATGCAGCATGGTGCATTAATACCAGTCAATGAGCCGGTGATCTTAAAGTAATCTGCCCTACTGTGCATGATTATAGTGCAAGAACTGCAAGTGAATATTAAATGTAGTGTTTCATAAATGTTATACTCCATGAACTTTGTTATCTATTTTTATAATAAACACAAAAACTCATACCTCCTAATGGTGATCTAAATTTGGTTCAGTATAGCAGAGATGTATCACGGTCATATTACAAATAACAACAACAATAATAATAATAATAATAATAATAATAATAATAATAATAAAGCGCTGCGGAATATGATGGCGCTTTATAAGTAAGCATAATAAATAAATAATAATAATACATTTTATTTATATAGCGCCAACATATTCTGCAGCACTGTACAATTTGTAGGGTTCAAGTACAGACAAAAAAGATACATTACAAAGAAATAGTAAATTCACAGAATGGGACTGAGGGCCCTGCTCGCAAGAGCTTACAATCTATGAAGTAGAGGGGGTGACACAGGAGGTAGCAGGGGCGGCAACAGACGTAGCATTGTTTGTACAATGGTCAGACAATTCTGTAATAGAGGTTACTGTCATTACACAGATATAAAGCTGTATGAGCCATCACCAGTTGTGTCCTTTAATGTGCAGATGGTACCTGGACATATAAAGTTAGTCTGAATATCCTGTGAGGTAATGTGGGAGCGTGAACAGAGTAGGGTACGTATTAGGGATTCTAAACTATGGAAGGGTTTACATTAGGAATTGTAAAAATACACTGTAATCACAGCCATGTGAAACTGCCTTAAATCAATAAAAACATTAATATAAATGATTGCCATTTTATTAGAACATTCTACTAAAATATTTCCTATTTAGTAGAATGTCAAAGACTAAAAAGAGATTTTGCAGTAAAGAAATCTGGAGTAATAGACTGTATATTAATCAAGAAACAGCAGCTACACTGAAACACTTGATACCCAAAGCATCCCTTTTTTTTTCTAATTTTTCTGTACTATAACTTTTCAAAACATCCCTGAACACTTGAAAGCTTAACCCCAGGCATAATTCTTAAGACAGACAGGTCAGCTACTTTAGAAAATATGATGTCCCCTGTAGATACCCTAAGGCTCAAGTAACGCAAAAATATATACTGGGGTGAGCAACCTTCTGGAAAAAAAAAATAAATTTAACAGCTTAGACAGTAATGGCTTCATAGTTTTATCTCCTTGGGTTAGGACTTAGGTTGTTCCCTGATGTCGTAACAATTGGCTAATAGTTTTATTTAGACTACAGTAAATATAAAGACATCAGATTGCAAGAAAAACATTATAATAAGCAGACAAACAGTACAAAGGAACTTGACACTAAGTAATAACTTCATTATATCTGCCCTTCCAATTCACATTTCCCACAAGAATTTACTGAATATGCTTTACTGTCAGGTATATTAGCCTGGCATTTGCCAGTGTATTATGAAAAGACATGCCATTACTTAAGTGTATATAAGATCATGAATTTTCTTCTCTCATTAATTTTATAATTAAATTAAGTCAACCACAGCAGACATCACACTGGATAAGATTGGATGGGCATACCCATGATAAATGGAATCCTTTGCTATGTTATATGAACCATTTTAATAATGATGGCATCCTTGGAGATTTCATATGTAATAATTTTAATACTAATATCATGAACTTGATAATCTTCAATATTATGTGTGACAGTGTGAAAATGAATGTGTGTGAATATATATATATATATATATATATATATATATATATATATATAACAGTGCCTTGCGAAAGTATTCGGCCCCCTTGAACTTTTCAACCTTTTGCCACATTTCAGGCTTCAAACATAAAGATATCAAATTTTTATTTTTTGGTGAAGAATCAACAACAAGTGGGAAACAATTGTGAAGTGGAATGAAATTTATTGGATATTTTAAACTTTTGTAAAAAATAAAAAACTGAAAAGTGGAGTGTGCCAAATTATTCGGCCCCCTTAAGTTTATACTTTGTAGCACCACCTTTTGCTGTGATTACAGCTGCAAGTCGCTTGGGGTATGTCTCTATCAGTTTTGCACACTGACAGACTGAAATTCTTGCCCATTCTTCCTTGGAAAACAGCTCGAGCTCAGTGAGGTTGGATGGAGAGCGTTTGTGAACAGCAGTTTTCAGCTCTTTCCACAGATTCTCGATTGGATTCAGGTCTGGACTTTGACTTGGCCATTCTAACACCTGGATACATTTATTTGTGAACCATTCCATTGTAGATTTTGCTTTATGTTTGGGATCATTGTCTTGTTGGAAGATAAATCTCCGTCCCAGTCTCAGGTCTTTTGCAGACTCCAACAGGTTTTCTTCCAGAATGGTCCTGTATTTGGCTCCATCCATCTTCTCATCAATTTTAACCATCTTCCCTGTCCCTGCTGAAGAAAAGCAGGCCCAAACCATGATGCTGCCACCACCATGTTTGACAGTGGGGATGGTGTGTTCAGGGTGATGAGCTGTGTTGCTTTTACGCCAAACATATTGTTTTGCATTATGGCCAAAAAGTTCGATTTTGGTTTCATCTGACCAGAGCACCTTCTTCCACATGTTGGGTGTGTCTCCCAGGTGGCTTGTGGCAAACTTTAAACAAGACTTTTTATGGATATCTTTGAGAAATGGCTTTCTCAAATTTGTGCAGTGTACGACTGATTGTTGTCCTATGGACAAACTCTCCCACCTCAGCTGTAGATCTCTGCAGTTCATCCAGAGTGATCATGGGCCTCTTGGCTGCATCTCTGATCAGTCTTCTCCTTGTTTGAGATGAAAGTTTAGAGGGATGACCAGGTCTTGGTAGATTTGCAGTGGTCTGATACTCTTTCCATTTCAATATGATCGCTTGCACAGTGCTCCTTGGGATGTTTAAAGTTCGGGAAATCTTTTTGTATCCAAATCCGGCTTTAAACTTCTTCACAACAGTATCACGGACCTGCCCGGTGTGTTCCTTGGTCTTCATGATGCTCTCTGCGCTTTAAACAGAACCCTGAGACTATCACAGAGCAGGTGCATTTATACGGAGACTTGATTACACACAGGTGGATTATATTTATCATCATCAGTCATTTAGGACAACATTGGATCATTCAGAGATCCTCACTGAACTTCTGGAGTGAGTTTGCTGCACTGAAAGTAAAGGGGCCGAATAATATTGCACACCCCACTTTTCAATTTTTTATTTTTTACAAAAGTTTAAAATAACCAATAAATTTTGTTCCACTTCACAATTGTGTCTCACTTGTTGTTGATTCTTCACCAAAAAATTAAAATTTTATATCCTTATGTTTGAAGCCTGAAATGTGGCAAAAGGTTGAACAGTTCAAGGGGGCTGAATACTTTCGCAAGGCACTGTATATATATATATATATATATATATATATATATATATATATATATATATATAGAACCATTATGCTTACTCCCATTAACAAAGAAATAAAAGATGAGGTACCTCCAATACCTTATGATGAGGTGAACACTAAAAATTTGCAAGTTCATTGATTTGATCATCGGCATAATAACATACCATAAAGTACTATAATAATAGTGTTTTTAAGATATAGCTACTGTATATTTTATATTCTATTGTGTTAAATGGTGTAAACACAATTGTTTGGAATACAGTGGTCCCTCAAGTTACAATAATAATTTGTTCTGTGGTGACCACTGTATTGTAAATTAAAATTATTGCAATTTGAGACCTTAACACAAAATCTGATCCCTAGAGATGAGCAAAGTAGTTCCGATCCAACCGGAATCGACACATATTTTCCAAAAGATTCAGGCTTGACCTGAACCCAAAACTTTGGGGTTCATCACCTACAAACCACTATTATACACTGGGATCTCTTCCAAGTGTAATGGAAACTGCACTTTGAGTATTCTCTTGTGCAGCAATAACTGCATCTAAACATTTACTGTAAATTTTGATTAGTCCTATTGATTTTAGCCTATTCCTTTGAAAAACAGCTACAACTCTGTTATGTTGGTGGGTTTCTTTCCATAAACTGCTCACTTCAGATCCTTCCACAACATTTCTACTGGATTAAGGTAAGGACTTGGCCATTCCAAAACTTTAACTTTATTCTTCTTTAACAATTCTTTCTTTTTTTTTTTTTTAATAGAAAAAACTCTGTGTTTATGGTCATGCTGCATGGCCCAAACTCTCCTGAGATTTAGCTCATGAACAGATGTCATAACATTTTCCTTTAGTTAAATTCAGATAATTCAATATAATTCAGAATTCATTTTTCATTTTATACTATCACCAAAATGTTTCACATGTTTCACAGGTGGCATGAGGTTTTTATGCTGGAATGTATCTAAACATACCATTTCTCATTTAACCCTTTAGTGACCAGCCTGTTTTAGGCCTTGATGACCAAAAATTTTTTTGCGTTTTTCCACCAACACATACCAAGCCCTATAACTTTTTGATTTTTGCATCAATGTACATGTATGAGGCCATGTTTTTTTATTATTATTATTTCTAAGTTTATTAAGGAAAGGCAAAAAAATAAAGGTACAAACCATGCCGTCAATAATATTCCTTGCGCTCCCAGCTGATGCATACAGACCTTCCAGAGACCATCTAGTCACCCATCTTATCTCAGCCGCTAAATTGCTAATCCCTCAATTTTGGCTACAGGCCACGGGACCCCATGTCTCATTGTGGAAATCAAAGGTTCAGGAAATAGCTCGGTTTGAAGAACTCATGAGCTGGACGATTCGGACCCATGATTGTTTCTTGAAAATTTGGTCTCCGTGGCTGTCATACTCTAAAGGACTGTCTAATACACCAGCACCTGTCCAGACCTGATCTATACCTGAGGATGGCTGTCTTTAAGGTAGCTCACATCTACAGTGGTAGATTATATTAGGAGTCCTCCGGCTCTTGCAGGAATCTTTGCTGCTTTTCTTGATATTGGCGCCTTCTCTCTTCTTTTCCTTCTCTCTCCTTCTTTTTCTTCCTTTCTTCTTTTTCTTTCTTTCTTTATTCCTTCTTTCCTCTCTCTCAGCTTCTTTCTCACCCCTGTCTATCGTCCCCTTGTTTTTCTCCCTGTCTTTCCCCCCCTTGTCTCATTTGCTCCACCCTTCCCTACATTTGCTTCTTCCTCTACTAACTTCTGATCCTACCTACCATGCCTTCCATTCCAATGCCCTTCCCTAAATTTCAGCTACCGTTAGTGGTGAGGATTGCGGACCTTATAAGGTCTTCATTTAGTAATGTGCTGTCATGTTATTCCCTACATACCATGGGGAAAAAAAAAGTATTTAGTCCACCAATTGTGCAAGTTCTTCCACTTAAAAAGATGAGAGAGGCCTGTAATTAACATCATAGGTAAACCTCAACTATGAGAGACAAAATGAGAAAACATATATAGAAAATCACATTGTCTGCTTTTTTAAGAATTTATTTGCAAATTATGGTGGAAAATAAGTATTTGGTCACCTACAAACAAGCAAGATTTCTGGCTCTCATAGACCTGTACTAACGTAAGCTGGGACTAATGTAACAAAGGCTACCGTCAGTAACACACTACGCCGCCAGGGACTCAGATGCTGCAGTGCCAGACGTGTCCCCCTGCTTAAGCCAGTACATATCCGGGCGCGTCTGAAGTTTGCTAGAGAGCATTTGGATGTTCCAGAAGAGTATTGGGAGAATGTCATATGGTCAGATGAAACCAAAGCAGGACTGTTTGGTAGAAACACAACTTGTCGTGTTTGGAGGACAGTGAATGCTGAGTTGTATCCAAAGAACACCATACCTACTGTGAAGCATGGGGGTGGCAATATCATGCTTTTGGGTTGTTTCTCTGCAAAGGGATCAGGACGACTGATCCATGTACATGAAAGAATGATGGGGTCATGTATCATGAGATTTTGAGTGCAAACCTCCTTCCATCAGCAAGGGCATTGAAGATGAAACGTGGCTGGGTCTTTCAGCATGATAATGATCCCAAGCACACCGCCAGGGCAACGAAGGAGTGGCTTCGTAAGAAGCATTTCAAGGTCCTGGAGTGGCCTAGCCAGTCTCCAGATCTCAACCCCATAGAAAACCTTTGGAGGGAGTTGAAAGTCCGTGTTGCCCAGCGACAGCCCCAAAACATCACTGCTCTAGAGGAGATCTGCATGGAGGAATGGGCTAACATACCAGCAACAGTGTGTGCCAACCTTGTGAAGACTTACAGAAAACGTTTGACCTCTGTCATTGCCAACAAAGGATGTATAACAAAGTATGGAGATGAACTTTTGTTATTGACCAAATACTTATTTTCCACCATAATTTTCAAATAAATTCTTTAAAAATCAGACAATGTGATTTTCTGGATTTGTTTTCTCATTTTGTCTCTCATAGTTGAGGTGTACCTATGATGTCAATTACAGGCCTCTCTCATCTTTTTAAGTGGGAGAACTTGCACAATTGGTGGCTGACTAAATACTTTTTTTCCCCACTGTATACATTGTACTATGCTATTTTATTTTATTTTTTTTTATTTTTAGGATATTTTATTATGCTTGTCAGCTCTACTGAAGCTTATTACTGTGTATTCATTATCACTTGTTCCTTGCCATTATTTTTATCTGTGTTTAAAATAAAATCAATAAAAACTTTGAATCAAAAAAATAAAAAATAAAGGTACAAACAGTCAATACAAATGGCTTATAAATCATGATAGTATGAGTCCAGCGTGACATATAGTACCTGGCAGTAATGAAAGCAATTATTTTTCAAGTAATGAGGGGGAGTTGGGAATGTTAGTACAGGAAAGTGGGGGTGGGGGGTGGGAGGGAAGCAGGAGAAGAGAAAGGGGGAGGGGCAGTGGTTTACAGTGACTGCAGACACAGAGTCCTGGAGGTATGGACACGTCATGGGCAGAGAGGCCAAGGCTTGGGTTGGGCGACCTCCTGGTACAGGTGATAGAAGGGTTAAATTATTCGAATTCCAAGGGGTCCAGATTTCCAGGTATTTGTATTGGGTCCTTTTGAGACTTTCTCTCCCCTGTGGGAAATAGCTGGAGGAGTTTGTTGAAGCCAAAGAAGTGGAATAAGCATTTTTGCTTTGGCTGTGGCTGTCAGGTGGTGAATCTCAGTTTGGGAGGATGTGTCCATGGTAGCCAAAGGTTTGGTGAAGACTATGTCCACAGGCGGTAGCAAGAAGGAAAGAATGCCAAGTTTCTTGATTTCTTGTTCAACTTGAGTCCAGTAAGGAGTGGGCATGACCACCAAATATGAATCAGGGATCCTTTGTCTGAGTTTCATCTCCAGCAGACATCAGTATCAGCGAGACCATGTTCTTGCAGCCAAGTCGGGAGTCTGTACCATCTGGACAGCATTTTAAAATGGTTCTCTTGGAGATGCACACAAGGAGAGACACCAAAAGAGTGTGACAAAATATATTTGACTTCAGAGTCAGTGAGTGTAATATTCAACTCCTTTTCCCAGCTAAAGATATAGAAGGGCTTGATCGACAATATTGGTCTAACAAAGGTTTTCAGTAGGTTGGAGGTGGACCTGGAGGAAGCAGATTTGGCGGCAATAACCTGTTCAAAATCAGAAAAGGGTCTATTCCAGCAGAAATGAACAGAGAATAAAGTTGAACATGGGCTGCATTCAAGAAAATTACATCTTTAGGAGGGCATCTTGATTGGATCGTCGAGAAGGATGGTAAGGTTGGCCCCTCACATAGTGTTCCCAAGGTAATTGGTAACAAAGGATCCCAAAAGTCTCTCAAGATATATTGAAGAGTTGGTAAGGTATGAGGAATCAATCCTGATGGTAGACACAGGGAGGGAAAGGGAGCTAGACTAGATTGGAATGACTTCCATGTCTCACGAACACCCCATAACAGTAACAGTCCTGAGTGGCCAACTACAGAGGAGTAAGCAGGCATCCACAGATCTCTCAGGAGAGTGGGGCCATAGGCACAAGCAGCCAATTGATGTAAGACACCACGTTTCAGAGGATAAACTAATTCCAGCCAAAGCTGTAGTTGAATAGCTTCATAATATGTCTGGACATCAGGTAAATTAATGCCTCCATCGGTCTTGGGCCTGAGTAACACTGCATAGACTAGGCGTGGCTTCTTACGTTTCAAAATCAAGGCTGAAAAGAGGACCCGAAGTGATTTAAAAAAGGAAGGTGGAATGTAGACATGCAGCATGCACAATTTGTACATCTTAGGCATATTGTAAGTTTGTATCAAGCTTTTATGACCAAACCAAGAAATCAAGGGAAAATCATAGAGTTGCAGTAGGATATGGATTTCAGTGAGCAATGGGGCAAAATTAAGGTCATAAATATTGGAGTTGGGAATATTAAACCCTAAGTATTTTATATCAGTAGAGGACCATGCAAAAGGGGTGGAATCCTTCAGGGATCTATCCCTAGAGGATGGCAATGATATATTAATAAGTTCAGACTTAGCAATATTCACTTTATAATCAGAAATAGAGCTATATTGGTCTATAATACTCAACAGTGCCAAGAACGGTACATCATAAGCGATGACCATAGACTGGACAGTAGCAGAACTTACCTCTAGACCCGCAATATCTGGGGATTCTCTGATTGCTTGCAAGAAGGGCTCGAGAGACAAAATAAAAAAAGTGTGTGAAAGGGGGCATTCTTGGTGAGTGCCATTGCATATGGGAAACAGGGATGAGAAAGTACTGTTAATTTCTAATCTAGCATGTGGATGAGAGTACATAGCTAAAACTGCTGTAATGAAGTGTTGGGGGATACCAAATCGAAGCATCGATGCTGCCATGAAGGACCAGTTGACCCTGTCAAATGCCTTCTATACCGAGAAGGACCAAAGGGGCATTAACATGGGTTGCATTGCTAATAGCATGCAATAGTTTAGTGGAGTTATGTCTGCCTTTCCGAGCCTTCACAAACCCTGACTGTTCCTTATGGATGAGGTGTGGATGTATCGGCTGAAGTCTCAATGCCAGTAATTTGGCCCAAAACTTCAGATCCAATTCAATAAAGAAATCAGTCTGTAGCTACTACATAGTAATGGATCTTTACGCTCTTTAGCAAGTAAAGTCACATATGCTTCCTGCGTTTGTTTAGGAATTGCATGGCCCTTTAGAATGGCATTAAAAGAAGTAAATAAAGAGGGGATGAGAGACTGAAGAAAAGTCCTATAATATTTAATGTGGAGACCATTGGGTTCAGGGTACTTGTTAAGGTGGATCTCAGCACAACCTTCTTAACATCATCTGCAGAGAAAGGTAGGAGAAATTGATCAGCTTGTGACTGGGTCAAATGTGGTAAATTGATGAAGGACAGAAATTGTCCAATCCTGTCTACATTGCACCGACAACTGGGATTCAGAATACTTTAAGTTATATAGAGCAGTGTAAAAGGAGCGTAAGGCTTCTATTATGTGAGCTGTAGAAGAGCATATGGAGCCATCAGAAGACTTCACAGCAGAGATATACGTTCTGGCTCTCACCTTTTTGATAAGCATTGACATGAACTTGTCTCCTTTGTTCCCATGATTATAGATCATATGTTGATAGTAAAGAAGGCTCTTGGCTGCTCTAGCATTAAGAAGGCAACCTCAGCTGTTCCTTGAGGTTGGCGAGGCAGCTATGTATCAAGGAAACTATAGAGATCTTGTTCACTCTCCTCTCTAGCTGAGAAATCTGAGTTAGCAAGGAATCAATCACAGCTTGCTTCTCTTTCTTCAGGCGGAAGCAATGAGCAATAATACCTCTTATATATGGTTTGTGCACCTCCCAGACAGTGGTAGGGCTAACATTAAGAGTGGAGTTAGTAGAGAAATATTCTGTAAGGTGCTGCAAAACATTACATCTGTTGTCTTCTACATCTAGGGAAGTCTCATTAAGTTGCCATGACCAAGGGGCAGTTAGTGGAGACAAGTCCATAAGTATGGAAACTGGGGAATGATCGGAGATGGTTATCGAGCCAATGTCCATTATATTCACATGGGATAACAGAGGTTTAGCCATCAGAACATAATCAAGCTGCTGAAAAGACTTACATGGATTTTAATCAAAGGAGTAGTCCTTTGTAGTAGGGTGCTAAAGACGCCAGACTTCGAGTAAAGACATGTCATGTAGCTTGGAGTACAGCTTCTTGATAGCAATCTGAGAGATTCTGCATTTTCCTGAGGAAGCATCCAAGAGGGGATTTAGGAAGACATTGAGAACACCCCCACAACAGTAACACTTTCTGCAAAGAGAGGAACATCATCTAAAGTCTCAAGAAGCCACAGAATTTGTCCTATGGTTGGGGCATAGATGTTTGCAAATGTATAAGTTATAGTGACAATAGTCCTTTTCAGAAATAGCACCCGGCTGTCTGTATTGCTATACTGCTGGTTACATTGGAAGGGAATGGAGTGGTGAATCGTTGTGGATACGCCATTATAAGTGCTAGAGGTGCTGCCATAGTGATACCATTGTGAGACATAATTTTGTGGGAATTTAGGACTCTTGTGAGTCTTGAAGTGGGTTTCTTAAAGAATAAGAAGTTTGTTTTGTAGCTTGCGGAGGACTAGCAGGACACTGTGACGTTTGTTGGGTGAATTCAGGCCGTGGGCATTAAAGGACATTATAGTCACAGATGCCACCGTTAATTACTGATGAAAAAGAGTGTCAGCAATCCCTTACTATGGGAGATACAAGGCCAGCAGCCGTGGGAATAAATGGAGAGAAAGGATCTGTTAGTAAGGACAAAGGATAGAAGGAAAGGAAGAGCAAGGGCAAGAGGGAGCAGAGAGCAGAGCAAAATAATATAAGTGATATAGGTGAACCTGCCTAATGGCTCAACAGATAGAGCTTAGTTACCCCTTATCCTGAAGGGGTGGAGGGGAAAGGGCATTCAAACTAACCAGCTTGAATTAGCAGTGAGCTGGTGGAATCAGGGAGTGACAAAACCACTGCACAGGATGAGTGGAACAAGTGCCTAATCTACCAGGCACACAACAGAACATCTAACTTAATAATCATCAAACATCGAGCAGCCACAGAGATCGAGAAAACAGTCATATATATAAATAATGAATGGTGCTGAATCACAGGAAGGACTGGGTGGGGAGAGGACAAGGGGGAGGGGAAGGATTTGGGGAGAGGAGAGCGGGGATAGGAGGAGGAAAGTAACCAAATTAAAGAAAGTCAGCAGACATTAATATTACATAACCAATAATCAAAAAAGTAGAAACTATGCAATGACATAGCATAGCTGTAGTTTTGGCAAGTGAGACATTGGCTGTCAGAAGTGCCATGGGGGAGAGGGAGAAGTGAAATTTAACATTAGTCCAATGTTGCTGGATTAAAAAAAAAAAAAAAAAAAAAAATTAAATCAGCCCCTTTCCCTAGATTTGAAATAAAAATAAACAAAAAAAACATAAACAAATTATACATTGCCCCATCTGAAAACTCCCATCTATAAACATATACAATATTTTTCCCATACAGTGAATACAGGAAAAAAAAAAGGGCCAAATCATTTTTTCTCTGTTTTGCGGTTTGGCATTTGAATAGAGAGATCAAAATATCAGACATTCCCCAAAATGGTATAACTAAAAAGTACATCTGTTTCTACATATAAAAACATGTCATGCAGCCCCATACACAGAGAAAGAAAAAAGTTACGTGTATCAGAATATGGTAACTCCAAGTTTTGGACTTTTTTAAGGGGTTAAAACCTAAACAAAAACTATATAAAGTTGGTATCCCTGGAATAGAATGGACCAATAGAATACAGGTGACATGTAACTTAGGCTGCACAGTGAATGTCATAAAAACAAAGCCCATAAGAAAGTCGCATAAATTCCACCTCCAATTCCACCCCATTATGAATTTTTTTCCAGTTTCCCATTACATCCTACAGATAAATAAATGGTACCATTACAAAGCATATTTTGTCCCGTAAACATTAAGCCCTTATATGACTCTGTGAATGGAAAAATAAAAAAGTTATGGGTTTTAGAAGGTGGGGAGTTAAAAAGGAAAATAAAAAAATTCCATTAGCGGAAAGTGGTTTAAAAAACAAAAACAAAGGGTCACCCACCTATAAATAGATGCCATGGCCATTTGAATTTTGTGCCAAAACAGGAGCTTTGGCACTAAATTGAAATGGACCAATCATAAAAGAGCCGCTGCTGTTATTGAACCTGCTTTGTTGGCTAAATTCTCTTGGGCCATCATAGAAGATCCATCAGCCAAAAATGATTTCAACAGTGGCAGTGGCTCTTCTGTGATTGGTCCATTTGCATTTAAATTCAGTAACTAAGCGCTGTCCTGTGTCCCACCTCCTGTTTGAGACATTGTCATATATCACATTACTGCTAGGAGCTGGTTACACTGTAGTTGCCATCCCCTTGCAGTCATGTGACTGATGATGATCTGACCCCCAAGTCATGTGATGCAGCGGCCATGTCGTCACCAAGATTAAAAAAACGAAACTTTTTGGCCACAACCATAAAGTTACATTTGGAGAGGTGTCGACAAGACCTATGATGAAAGGAACACCATTCCTACTGTAAAGAACGGAGGTGAATCACTGATGATGTGGGGATGTGTGAGCTTCAAAGACACAGGAAACTTGGCCAAAGTTGAAGGAAAGATGAATGCAGCACGTTATCAGCAAATACTGGGGGAAAATTTGCACTCATCAGCCAGGAAGTTGCGCATGGGACATACGTGGATGTTCCAACATGACAATGATCCAAAACACAAGGCCAAGTCGACCTGTCATTATTGGCTACAGCAGAAGAAAGTGAAGGTTCTGGAGTGGCCATCTCAGTCTCCTGACCTCAATATCATTGAGCCACTCTGGGAAGATCTCAAGCGTGCAGTACATGCAAGACAGTCCAGGAATTTACAGGAACTGGAGACTTTTTGCCAAGAAGAATGGGCAGTTTTACCATCTGAGAAAATAAAGAGCCTCATCCACAACTACCAAAAAAGACTTCAAGCTGTAATTGATGTTAGAGGGGGCAATACACGATATTAAGAACTGGGGTATGTGAACTTTTGAACAGTGTCATTTTGATGTTTTTGGTTGTCTTTATGATTTAAAAATAGAAAACACAGAAGTTTGACAATAAATGGCTTCAACCAACCACTAACCATGAGTGGAGAAAATGTTTTTGTGTTATCATTCATATTCTCTGAAAAAAGGCCACAAAACCAAAAAATCTGCTGTGGTATGTAAACTTTTTAGCACAACTGTCTAAATCATATATTTGCCACTCACAGATGGCACTTACAAAAAAGTATTTTTCTGTAATATTTTCGACTAATTTGTTAAATTTGGTTCTCTTTATCTACTTTTAGGACTTTTGTGAAAATTGGATGTACATTTAGGTCATATTTATGCAAACATATATAAAATTCTGAAGGGTGCACAAGCTTTCAAGTAACACTGTATATGAATACATTGCTCATGAAATCAATGAGTCACAAAATCAAACACATTTCTGCTGATGAAAGAAAACAATCAACGGCATAGCATGTCTAAAGGTCCATTCAGATCACATTTATTTACCACCATTTAGCACATCTGTTTAATGGATGCAAAAAAAAATGGATGCAAACAGATGGCCACATAGGCATCAATGTTAAAACAAAAAGGATCCATTTCTGTCCGTTTGTTTTTGAAGGACATAAAAATGTAGTATACCATACTTTTGTGTCCATCCATTTACATCAGTCATCCGTTTACATTTTTTGCATCCGTTAAAGAGATGTAAAAAAAAGTGATCTGAATAGAGCTTAAGTTCAAAATGCAAATTAGCAATGAAGCAAAAAATAATTTTTATTTCAAGTTACTTTAGAATATTAGTTTGCAATTCTAAATTCCTTAATAATACAATGCATTTTAAATGCATTTGATAAGAACCAGATTTTGCTACATTTGACTGTATTTGTACCTTTTTATTTAATATTTATGGATTACTTTGCCTAGAAATCACAACAGAAGAATGCAGCAGAATCCCTCAGCCAACATTCATGCACACTTGACTATTGAGTTTTTAAAGATTCCATTGTTTCTATAGCAACTAGTAAAGCAATAAAGTCTGTAGCTGGACAGAAAGCACCGTTTGAATTTGCAAGTGCCAGAGGCGCCTTTTCTTAATATGCTAACTTCAGTGTAGTAGGGTTTTTATTTAACTATACGGTACTAATCTTGCTCTCCATTGGGTACAGCCTTTTCAAAATATTATTTGTTGCTATAATTTACAAATGTATTATTTTATTGTTTAAGTTTATTGTAAAAACACAAACACAGTATAATGCTGTACTTATGCATGTTTATAAGTCTGAAAAAAATCATAGTCACTTTGACTAAAACATCACATATGGAATACAGTAGAGTTCACTCTTTTGTTAGTTGCTACTGGAATGTTATCTATTTTGTATTTTTTTTGTATTGATTTTTTCTATCGATCTGTCTCTGTAGTATAAATAATGCTTACATGTTATATTTTTATTTTGTAATCAGTAGGTAAGACTGGTCACTTCTGCAGCCACGGAGTGGTGTTTCCTGGGTGTAGGAAATGGAAAACAGAGACTTATATGGGATATGGGCAGCATTGGAAAATGAACAGTGGGCTATCAGAGAGGTATTATTTTATTTTTAATAGCAATCTGAGCCTGTTTTAAAAATAATATAGGATGAATAAATTCTTTAATGGTAGTTATGTATGTTGCAACAGTTTTGCTAAATGAGGGAACCCAGCACACAAAACTGCATGGCAGCAGAGAGAAACATACAAAATAGGCAACATATTGCTTTGTGACATCATATTGTTAGGATTCGCTCATCTCTTGACACACATATTTGGACATGTGGAAGAGTGAAGAAATCAGGCGATACCTTTTAGAGGCTAACTGAGTATATTTATAAGTAAGCTTTCAGGAGTACTCTCTCCCTTCATCAGACATTATACTACTATATTTGGACATGTTCAGCCAAAAGAAAAGTAAGGAACAGCATATATGTATATAAAAAAAATGCCTATTATTACAGTACTTTTAATAAATATGGACCACAGTGTTTAGCCACAACTAGGGGGGGTCACAACATACAGATTATATAGTTACCACTAGGAGGAGTTTAATTCCTACAGATTATACAACCACCACATCCAAGCCTGTAAATATATAAAACAGATGTCAGTGGACTGTTGCACAAAACTAAGCCCCTCACAGACTGAGGCTACATTCACACTACCAATATTAACCCCTTAAGGATGCAGGGTAGTTTGTACGTTAATGCTCGCGACATTTTTCAAATTCGCCCTCCCCATCTTCCAAAATTCATAACTTTTTTATTTTTCTGTCGGCCTACCTATGGGAGCACTTTGTGTGACAAGTTGTATTTTCATTTGCCACCATTTTGGGTACATATAATGTTTTGATTAGCTTTTATTTAGGTTTTTTTGGGGGGGTCCGTGTGAAATAACATACAATTCTATCATACTTTTTTGTATTTTGTTAGTTGTACAAATAAAACATTCCTTTTTGAAAAAGAACAATTTTTCTGGGGTCACTGTTTCTGACGTCTATAACTTTTTTAGTGTACTGTTGACCGAGATATGTCATGGCTCTTTATTTGCAGGGCAAGTTGTACTTTTTATTCGTACCAATGATTGGTATCTATGACTTTCTGATCACTTTATATTGTTATTTTTTTGGGAAAGCAAAGTGACCAAAATACGTTAATTTATGAAGGTGTTTTTTTAACATTTCATTATTTGTTTATCTATTTTTGTATGTTTTTACTATGGGTGTGTTCTCACTTTTTACATGTCCCACAAGTGGACTTGAAGCTGGAATCTTAGATCCCCTGTGCAATGTACTGCAATACATAGCATTGCAGAACATCTCACAGTAGTTCCTATTGGAACTAGGCATAAGCAGATCTTATCGTGGGAGGAACCGAGGTCCGATGTCGGGGGTGATGTTGCCCTTGGACCCCTTGGATGTCGTGATCGCTATTGATCATGGCATCAGGGGGTTAATCCGCTGGAGCCAAAAGTAATGCCGCAGGCAAAGCTCTTGTGCCTGCGGCATTACAGCAACGTACTATTACAGCATTGAGTGTTAACCATAGGCTCAGTGCAACAGAGCGGGAAGGTGTCAATGTGCATTGCTTTAATCAATCATAGGACATTAATGGTAGAAGATTAATGGCAACAGACGTATCCCCCTCTACCAGTGTCCATTCCCATTGACTGCAATGAAAACAATATTACGGACGCTGTCTTCGGGATCATGTTTGTTTACTTTTGTAATGGAAGAAAAAGTCCTGCATACAACTAAATAGGGTTGTTTGGTCACAGTATTTCTGTAGTACGTATTCATGTGAATTGGACGATCACAAAAATGTTTGCAATAAATTTGGTGTATTTGAATATACTCATATACAGGAGCAGGAACTGAGTACATTCATGTCAAGTTTTGTTAAAAAAAGATGCAGTATATATTGTAATTGGTTAAATTAATTTTCTTTGTGACATAAACTAAATATTTAAATTTTACTTTATTTTGGCCAGAATACTTTTTTCCTCTGATATCATATAATTAATGACAAGACACCTTAATAATACTTTGAAATGCAGATAATTTACTTACAGTGTATATGGCCCTGCATACATCTGTATTGTGGCTTACACTTATAACCAAAGCTATAGTACAAAGTTCTTCTGTATCTGTTGTATGAAGGACACCATTAGTGCCCAACAGGCCTATTGATTTGTGTCCCATTGGTTGCTGCAAGTTTTTCAGATCAAACATCTCAAACATCGCAGAATCTGAAACTGAGTCTCCACACAAAGACTCTGACCAAGATGTTAGAAGCAATAAACAATTATCATCTTATTACATAGTTTGTGACCCCATCTATGGTATAATTAAGATTTTATAAATGTATTTTTTAAATAAATCATAGCCACCAAAGCTGAGATATCTACAAAGTGAACTTATTGTTTTTTTTGTCTTCTATTCTTTTTATTTGGTTTCCAACTCATCTGTCATAAGCATCTCCTAGGCTAAGGAATTTGCTACTGTTTAAGAGAAAGATGACACAAATATATATCATTAGCAACACATAGAATACATAAAACTTTTTTTTTATTATTATTATTAAAAACTTGAAAAACACATGTGCATTAAACACAAACCTCAAATGAGTTCTGTAGCTTTGTGTTCAAAACAGTCTCAATCACATTTCCCCATTTGCTATGGAATATATAGTGTTGCCTAGAGGCCATTGAAATGAATAATCCGTTTTCTTAATAACTGTTGCTACTCTCTGTGTCTCTCCTTTTTGGCTCACAGATGGGATAGAGTTCACCATTCTACCATCTTGTTTCAATTAGGGATGTCTAATCTTGATTGAACAATAACTGTTAAAGCGCATTAATTGAATTTAGTTGGCCTGTTACATTTTTTTTCTATCAATTCTTTATTTATGACACAAAGTACAAGTATCACAATCAATCAGTGTGAAATACTTGCCAAAAAAATGACGTCACAGGATCTGTGACATCCAGTAATAAAGTGAAAAAAAAAAAAACAGTTCAAGAATTTTCCACATTTTTAGCATAGGGCGGAGAGGTATGGGTAGGGAGAACAGGTGAGAAGGGGGGGAAGGGGGGGAGAGGAAAAGGTAGGAGGGGGAGAGGAGTGTAGAAAAATGGGGGGAGGGGGGAAACATGACTGTCTAAGTTCAGCAGGTGTATTGAATGAACAAGGAAATGCATATATAAACATCATGACTTATTAGGGGGATTAGATTAATAGGAACACATCAACTCCCACATGGAATTGGGAAGGCAACGAGAGATAACGAGTAGGTACTCACAAACCTCTAGGGCTCTATTTCAAACCTGAAAATGTTAGCCAAGGAGACCAGGTCCAAAGAAATTTATCATGACAGCTCGTAACCCAACTGGAACTCTCCTCAACTCTGCAAATCTAGTGGGTTTTAGTGATTCATTCAGAATAAGTTGGTGGGTGGGACTGTAGCCATTTCAGGGGATTTAAAAGCTTTGCAGCAGAGAGCAAATGCGTGGTAAGGTAATTTCACGACCTTTGGGAGAGAAAGCTGAAATTGCATTGAAGTGATTTTCCAGATCACAGACTCAATTCATTTCCAGTAGAGGTGTAAAACTGAGCATGGCCACCACAGGTGGAAGAGAGAGCCAACATACTGGTTAAAATGCCAACAAAGATTAGAAGAGGCGAATTGGTAGGCATGCAGTAACTCAGATGTTTAGAATGGTTTTCTTGATTTCTGAAACAATTAGAGAAACCATGGGATGCCAAATATCCTCATCAGATAGGGATATGCCCAGTTCTTTATCCCAGAATTGTAGGAAGATCAATTTTGTGAGCTCTTGTTTCACAATATAAATATGGTAAATATGTGATATCTTTCTGAGTTTGGTGCTAATACTAATTTCTCAAAGCCTGTGGAATCTGATCACATTGGGTATTTGAATTTGAAGTGGAAAACAGGAATGGGTGTGGTTAATGTGTTGTAGTGGATTTATCTGAGTCAAGCCTATAAGTTCACAGATCCGAGTGCTGGTCAGCGGGTGACTTAGTTTAAAAAGAGAGTGAATCGGCAACCCCTCTAGATTGACCCAGAAGTCCTTAGGGGTGTTATCTGAATTATAAAGAATGTGGGGAAGAAAAGATGTAGACATTGATCGGGATGGGAAATGTTCCAGTTTCTCGCGTGTATGAGAGAGCTGCTACCTTGGGGTTATTGGTCCTCTTCCCCCCAAAGACCATCCCTGGTAGCCTGAGATCTTTAAGGAAGATGGGGCTGTATATCTCTCTCAGAAGGGCTGTTAGATTGTTTGACAAGGTTCTCTAGCTATTTCCATGAGCAATCAGGATAACTATCTACATAATATGTAACTCAGGATCAATGGAAAATATATATTTGCCTTCCCATTGCTGTCCTCTTGGCTGAACATGTCTGGGTTTGTGCATCACAAGATAAGCTGCTTTTCTAAATGCAACATGTTTTTTGACAAGTTACCACAAAGTCATGTGCTATCTATCCTGTGTGTCCTTGTGTGATCACCCATTGGGTGAGGGGGAATTCAGGCCTTTTACGGAATCCTTAATCAAATTAGAGATCGGTTATGTCTAGACATGTTTGTACATAGTGGAAAGTGTTTTTAGTAACTTCTAGTTTTAAAATTATACTTTTTTTAATGTTGTGTTCAGTTCTAGAATGGGAGGGCATTAGATGCTATGACATTCTACCACACTTAGTTAAACAACTACCCTCTTCCCAAAGCCATACATTCTGGCTGCTTCTTTTAAACTAGGCGGTATTCTGATCTGTGTCTTGGATGACCTCCACGTGATCTGTGTAGCTATAACTGTGAAATAGAAGATCTCTCTTTGTGTGCCTCTCTGGATGAAGGATGAAATGAGTTTGGCAATAAAAAAAATGTATGGTAAACAATCTAACAAAAATTTTACAATTGCAATATTTTTATTTTTACATTGTGACTCAGCTTCTTATATATATATATATATATATATATATATATATATAAAAAGTTGACAGGAAATAAACATTAAATCTATTATCAAAGATTGACTTAGGCACTCAGGGTTATGTTAGTTTAATTAGACAGTCTACTACTTCCATGCAAAAGTAGTGTAGATGCTTGCTTCATTTCATTGTAGAAATAGTAATGATGTTTGTGAAGCAAAAGAAGAACATTTAAAATTGTATCACTGTTTAATGTCCATTATTCAATATAGTAGAAACAATCTGAAGCTTAGTAGATACACTTAAAATGACAATTTAATAAAGCAAAATATAACCATGAAAATTTTGGAATGGTTCTGTTTAATTCTGCTCTTCTTCTACTAGTAAAACGTATTGTAGGCCGAAGTGAGGATCCAGTTTAATGCATCTATGGCCATGAGTTAAGGATATGTAACAATATGGCATTACGTCCACAAACTACTGTATAAACCTCATGTCCCTAAATGAAGGTGCCCTTGAGGAATGTTAATAGATCTTATTTTAATAACCCGAGATACACTTGTTTTGCCTATTCTTTTAAGAGACTTGGTTTTAGTTTTGTATAGAAATCTGCAGAGATATTTTCATGCCTTTGAAAACATCAAGTTGTGCGTTTTCTTCAAGTATGTATAAGCTATTGTATTATATAACTGCCCAGAGTATCTAATACCACTTGCTCTGCATTATAAGGTCAAGTAAATCTTTATAAGGTCTTACTTATCAAATCATGGAGTTTCAAATTTTCACAAATGTATCCATAAATAAAAAGTTATATACACAAAAGATACTCTCGTACTCTCATAGCGGTGCTCTATAAATTTGGCTACAGTATAGTATAGTAGTTATGAACTTTGGATCACTTTGAGCTACTGGACTGTATGTTGTGCTGCAAAGTGTAGGTACAGTATGCATAAAAGATAAAACTGAAAATAATTGCAGGAGGGATCTGAAAGGCGGTGTCATGCTTCTAAATCTGTTCTCATTGTTAAATATGTAATAATATTAGCGATCAAGCTGTTTTCTCTGCAGTGTTTCCTCTGACTGAGCTCCTTTATAGAAAATCAACTTGTGGTAGCATTTTAAATGTCCAATAATGATATATACTCTGAATATACCTCTATAAAAAAATAATTTTTACGTAGGATCCTCTGGGAAACAGTACATAGTTGAGCATGACTGTGACATTGATATGTGGGGACTATTGTCTGTTTAAAATGTTGGTAATGTGCAGTGCCATTATGGAGGTACAGATTGTTGTGTAGGCACAGTGCCATAAAACTTTATGAAATATTGATACGCTTACAAGTACAGTTATGGTATCATAAAACCATTGTTACCAGGATAGTGGCTATTAAAGAAGAAAATAAATGCTTATAAACAAAAACAAAGAAACAATTTAATGAATAAATTAATCCCATTCAAGAGAAGCTACAGTTCTTCATTGGTTGGTGTTTTTATGCCACAACCAAGAGATATGGTAAAGTATAATGGGAAGTTCTGCACCTGTTCTGTGCTTTAACAACAATTCCTTGTTTTGGCTTACAAACACACAAAACACTGACCAAAACACAGATGTGTGAGTAAGGCCTTAGACCCTGTGAGCATACTATAATGCTACACACTTTTACACACACAAAGTACGTACCAAACAGAATAAAAAAAAAAAACACACATTTATTTTCTTCTACATAGTTCTTGCAATAACAAAGTCAAATCTTTTCCTGTACACCCCATATGTTCCTAAAAGTTGTCACATAAATTCATATATCTTTATATGGTTAGAGGTCTGTTTTCCTTATTTAGTAATCCATATGTTCTTTGTAGCCATATTGTGGCTTACTACAGTCTCGCTAGAAGAAGTGCAGATGTGCCCCCCACCCCAAGGAGCCAGAAATTGTCAAAACAATCTTTGCTCCATATTTGAAATATAATCTCTGATTTTAGCCAGTGATTTAACAGCTTTTCCCATTTCAGACCTGTAGGGGTCCCATCAGATAACCAGTGCTCATCAATTTTATCTGACAATTTTCACTCAGATATCATTTTATTGTCATTAACAGTCAAACAATTGACTTATTATGTTTATCCATAGGATTTGAACCAGTGAGGTTACCCTGGCACTTTTTCAGCTGCCAGGGTGATATTTGTCATGCATACTGAAAAAGGACCTCTGGACCTTGGATCTTTTCTCTGTTTGTTTTTTCAGTGCCTATGGCCTACAGTGCACTGGGGACATCAACAAGCTAGTTTCCATTACAATCCTTCATTATGACTATGATGCTGGTTGAATATATTCAATAGTTGAATAGTGCAGCAGTCATGTGACCATCTGTGCAGAGTGGGTAAAAAGTTGTGACTGCAATTTTGACATCCTATGCATAGCCCCTCCACAGCCTAGTTTAACATGCCCCTTTCCCAGCCATCAATGCGTCAACTATAGCCTAGGAAACATAATAGGACTGCCAGTCTCCACGCCTCCCCATGAGTCATAACTGACAATTTATATGAATAACAGTTCAATATTTCTTATGTGAATTATGCAATTTTGTGTCCAGAATAGCTGAAAATTTATATTAATCACATATTAGTCATTTTTTATGCAAGATGTGCTGCTTTTGGTCTAGATTAACTGACAAGTTATATTAATCATATGTCAGTCATTTTATGTGTGAATTGCTCTGTTTAGGGAATTAATATCTGATGATTCAATTTTTATTAATCACACAACAGTCATTTTTGTGTGAAATAGACTGTTTTGCCCAGATTAACTGACAGTTTATGATAATCACACGTTGGTATTTCTTATATGAAAAGCATACCACATTCATATCCACTTATTGATAAGATGTAGTACTTATTAACACTGCTTTCATTTTCATGAGAGTACAGCCTTTTATTCACCTGTGCAATGTAGTTATCAAAAACATGTCATTGCTAGAGATGAACGAACCTCTCAAAATTCTATTAGTATGGGTTTGGGATCAAGACTTGTTTCGGGTCGAGGAAGTGATGCGAACCACACCTTAAATTGGCTTAAACATAGTGTAGAACACCTTAAGGTAATGGGAACCTATCTATCCAATTTCTCGCTCTCTAAGGCAAAGATTTGGCAGCCGAAGTTATGTTAAAGTGAAAGTGACATGCATGTCTATTGAAAAACGAATGGTAAGCAGTAAATACAAATTCTGAGTTTATATATTCTGTGCTGCCACATATTTTTACGAATTTTAATATTTGAAATGCTCCAAAAATTGCCCATTTATTAGGGAGAGGTGCATGCCCGTGGTTTCTTAGACACACCTGGTGATTATATTGCAAAAAGCAATGGTTTTGTAAATTAGCCTATTTTGATGGCTTATTGTTATTTGGGAGATTTGGCTGTGAGACTAGTTGAAAAGTAATGAAGAATTGGCTTTTCAAAAATAAAGCCACCAAAAATTATCCCTTGATGAGAGCAGATATGAAATCAAAATGAACACTGTGGTATAGTAAAATGTGAAGGACCAGGCCACAGGACATGTCTGGCTGAGTGTTATCAGTGGCGGTAGCTGTGGCAACATGTGTAACAGTGCGGCCGAGGTCATATGATGGACCAGGCTACAGGACATATCTGCCTGCGTGGTGGCAGTGGTGGTTGGTAGGTGTGGCAACATGTGTGGCAGTGCAGCAGGGCATAATATGATAGATCCGGCCACAGGACATGTCTGCTTTGCATGCCTGGCCTGACTGCCAGCTGAAAAAGCTTAATTATCTTACAATAGTGATCTTTGTGTCTGTGGTTGGAACTGGAGGAAGCAGGTGGTTCCCACCTAGTGTTGAAACTGTGCCTGCTCTGCACTCGTGAGGTTAGACCAGCACTAGAAAGCACTGGGCCTTGCTGTGTTTCCAGACTGTTGCCTCTGACACTTAAAACATTGACCCAGGGGGCCATGAGAGCTAATGTATTGTCCCCTGCCCATAATTGATGCTCCACATATTGAGGGTGGTGTGCACCATTCCCCATATGGACATTTAAAAGGAGAGACCAACATGGCCATCAAGCAGAGACACCTTTCCTTGAGAAATAATGGAATTATGGCATTCTCCATGGAGACTATGCATTTCCATCAGTTGACAAAACATAGTGGCATGGCAGGGACTGAACTGCCAGTAAATTGCCCAGGTGGGAGTTAAATTTCTAGACCAGCTGGATGACTGGGTGCAGATTTCATAGAGGAGGAGAAACAGATGGAGATGATAATAATTAATGATAAATTGATAATGACCTTGTGCTAAGTGTGGAATGGATGGGGCCTGCCTACAAAGATGATCACTTAGTGCCACTGCTAATTCAATTTTTCCAAATATGCTGGTGACACCATTTCATGTGAGTACAGAGAGACCTAGTTCCTACACGTGTGCCTGCACGCCCATGGCTAATCTGTTTTCAGATCTTGTACCTTGCCATCGATTTGTCATTTGGTAATGTACAAAAAAATTCCCATGCAGGAGGTGACTGCATATAGCTGCTGTCGGAAAAACCAGAAAAGTGTCTGCCAGTGCCACCACCACTTGAGCATGCTTTAGACCTACCTCAGGCAAGTTTTTGGATGTTGTAGCTGCATGTTGAGTGGACCTATTGCAGCTGCCACCACCCTTTTCCTGTGATGTCTCCCTGTCACCGTGAAGCGGTTGCCACGTCTTATCTGTAATAGAATCATCATCAGATTCCATATCACCTATTTCACTTTTTTGTGATTTATTATGGCAATGGGATTCCTGTATGCCATCACAATTCCTAACAGATTGCCCTTAGTGCCCCATACCAGCACTACCATCAGTAGCACAACCCCTGCTATTACTACCTCCACAACACTCATGTCTTCCACCTCTACCAACTCTGCATCAAAAAAACAACTGCATTTCTCAACCAACTCATCTCTCTCAGCAGATTCATTATGACTATTAGAGTATGGGATCTGTGTCAGAGAAGATAAAGAAGAAGACATGATTGTCAGTACAGAAAGACAGCATGGTTAATTACATGTTGAAAAGGAACACACAGACCCCTCACTAACTATTTGTGGTTCACTGTTTTTAAAACGTCTTAATTCTCAGGAAGTATGACAGGAAATCTAGGCTTTTATACCTAGAGCTATGGCTTATGGCTTGGATTTAATTTTTTTAGAAAGACAATTACTGATACATTCCTAAGGTATTTACAACCTATGAAAGCAGTATTTTGAAAAAAAAAAGCAAAAAAACATGCACTGTAGGTTTTTCCTGCAGACTCAGTTTCCCAAGAATGTCTCTGCTAGATTGCAACACTTCCTTGGTCTGCCCAGTCAAAAGATTGATTGCTTATAGAGCATCTATCGAGCCAGCTTGGATGCCAGCCATGGCAACCTACAAGTGTCCAAGTTCAGCCACAAAATCTGTGGGCAAATGTGTAGGATACAATACAGAACCTGTCTACCTCCATGTCCAACTGTATGTAATCTTGTATCCAGATCAGAGTTGGTCAACAGGGTACTAAAGCCTCCTTTCAATTGGAGTTTTCTCAATAAACTATTCCTGTCACTCTAATATTGTAATCTCTTACATATACTGTATGATCATTACATTCACACATATAAAGTTTTATTTGATTTCAAAAATTCCTTCTTGGTGCATTGTTTTCTACCAATGAGTGTATATATTTTCTATCTCTATGTATTATCTATCTATCTATCTATCTATCTATCTATCTATCTATCTATCTATCTATATTCTGCAGATCAGATTTACCTAGTCCTTTAGGTGACTTTTCCTTTGACTGATGGATTTTTGTAAAACAATAGCAGAGACAAGATAAGCCCTTTAGAAACACTAAAATGCTTGTGGACTTACTTTCTTATTTATTTCTTATGAAGTAATTCTCAAAAGAAATATTGACTTTTCATTTTAAAAAGGAATATCTTTTAAAAATACAAAGTATAAGATTAGTTTGTCTGACTCATATTTATGACATAAATGAATACCATAAGATACAGTTTATTGCAATATTTTAGCATGGAAGATGTACTGAGAAATGCTTCTCATGTGTCTTAAAATGTGTAGAAAGAAATTGATTTGACCTGAATTCCCTAAAGTATAAGACGCTCAGACAGGAACTGAATTCAGAGACCTGTCACTGACAACATATTAACTATTGCTTCATAGTTCTTACAAAGAGAAATGAAATATAATGTACAGTGTTACCAGTTACTTATGTACAGCATATACATTTAGGAAATATGAAATGTATACATCACTATGCAGGCAAATATGACTGCATATATTTTATACATATAACTACATAAAAACCTACAATTTTGACTTAACTCACATTTACATCAGCAACCGATATACTAAACTGGATTTTTTAATTACTTATTAATAATATGTCATCGTATTAATATCTAAGTCACAATTATAGACACATCTAACTAAACTAACAACACACAGTTGTACCATTTATGTCTTTTATTTCAGCATATTGAATAAACATAGACAGCACAGTTAGTAGAAGTATGTGAACCTCTGCATTAATTTTTCAAGAACTAACTGACAAAAGGTGGTACAGTTAAGGGAATGAGTTTGGAAGTGTGCATTTTACAAAGCCTGGTTACTGATAAATCTGTTCTTCTTAAGAGATATTTGTCACATGACCTTATCCATTGAAGTAAACAACTTTTATAAGGTCTAATAAATATGTTATATAGGCATTTTATTTTCTAGAAAAATAGCACTGCTCAACAATGCCAAAGCCTCATCCCAACTGAGAACCATTGGGACAGATTTACTAATCCTGTGTACATGTACACATAGACAAGACAGTCTAAAAATGCACTACATTTATCACAGTGGTTTTATCTGCATGGTAAATTTGGTGCACCCTCACATGCCATAGTGCCCCCTTTCCTGGCCCCCACACAGTATAACGCCCCTATCACATACACTATAATGTCCCAAAGTGGCCTCCAGACAGTATAATATCCCACAGCGGCCCCTCCATACAGTATAACAGGGGTCGGCAACCCCCGGCATGTGTGCCAAGAGTGGCACGCAAGGCTTATTTCCCTTGCACGGCGACCCGAGTCCTCACCCAGGAGTTTCGATCAGACCAAACATGGCCGAAACGAAACTGCTGTTATTATACTCAGGGGTCTCTTCAGCAGCGGCCGCTATGGGACATAAAAGGGTGTGCAGGGGCTGCTATGGGACATAATACAGTGTGCAGGGGCTGCACCATGTGAACACAGATTTACATCAAGCTAAAAGTTCCAGTGGCTTAAGAATATAGCTGCATCCAGATACATAGTATGTTTTCACCATAAGACTGCTGTCATACGGTGCTCCTGGACATATACATTTACCACTATTTGGGGGCTGCACATGTGCTTTCATTGCATCTAATCGGAAAGTACAGGAGCGTCCCAGGAAATAGCAGTAAACGCATGTGTCCTAAAGCATCTGGTGGCAGCACTTCTGTATTATGGTTCGTGGTATATGACTTTAGTTTACGGGTCGTCAGACTTACAATTATTGACCAGCACTCCGAGTACCTCATCTTTGATTTTTTAATCAAAAAAGTTTGCCTACCCCGCAGTATAATGTCCCATAGTGACCCCTACACACAGTATAACGCCCCATTCACATACACTATAATGTTCCAAAGTGGAATCCAGACAGTATAATATCCCACAGCGGCCACGCCATACAATATAATGTCCCATAGTAGCCCCTACACACAGTATAATGTCCCAAAGTGGCCCCTCCACACAGTATAATGTCCCATATTGGCCTCCACACAGTATAATGTCTCATAGAGGCCCCTTCACACAGTATAATGTGCCGTAGTGGCCTCCACACAGTACAATGTCTCATAGTGGCCCCCACACAGTATAATGTCCCATAGTGGCCCTTCCATGCAGTATAATGTCACATAGTGGCCCCTCCACACAGTATAATATCCCACAACGGCCCCTCCATACAGTATAATGTCCCATAGTGACCCCCTACACACAGTATAATGTCCCAAAGCGGCCCCTTCACACAGTATAATTAGAGATAAGCGAATTTTTCAAAAATTCGATTTGGCAGCTTTATCGATACAATTTGATTCGATCCGAATTAATTCGCAGTGAATCGCGTTAAAAAAGCTATTTCCTGGCTGCAGAGAGACTGTATAGTGGTGTAGAACACTGTGCCCGGGATGCAGAAGATGCATATCGGCACCGGAGCTGCGCTCCAACTGGGGGTTATGGAGCAGGGTGTTATCTGTCAGTTACAGCTAACACCCACTCCTGATGCCGTGGGTGGTCACAAAGGGGTTAAAGGGCTGTGACATCACAGGGCTGGCTGGCTGCTGATTGGCTGCACACATGGCATTGTGGGTGATCCCGTGTTCCCAGAGTTCCTTGCCCCATGTCCTAACGTGCAGCTGACATTTTATTAAAAAATGTGATTCGTTACCACGAAGCATGAGGAAATCTGTATTTGATGCGAATCGAATATTTAGTATAAGTATAATGTCCCCTAGTGGCCCCTCCACACAGTATAATGTCCCATGGTAGCCTCTACACAGTATAGTGCCTTATAGTGGCCCCTCCACACAGTATAATATCTCTTAGAGGCCCCTTCACACAGTAAAATGTCTCATAGTAGCCCTTCCACACAATATAATGTCCCATAGTGGACTCCACACAGTATAATGTCCCATAGCAGCCCCTCCACATGGTATAATGTCACATAGTGGCTCCTTCACACAGTATAATATCCCATAGTGGCCCCTCCACAGAGTATAATGTCCCATAGTGGTCCCTATGGAGCGTGTTGCAAATATTGCAAAAATTTGGGGTTGGTTAGAACCCAAAATTTTTGGGATTCACAACCCATGAACTATTATTATACTCTGATGATGTCTTTTCAGAGTATAGCAGAGGTGGCCATGAACAGGAAAGGAACATCAGTTAGCAAATAAGGCCCTGTTGCGGTCAATTCAGAAGGTACTGACCAATTCAAGAAAATAAAAGCAGCAGGTTACACCACTGTGTCTAAAAGAAGAATTTAGTTGCCCATTGCAACCAGTCACATTGCAGTTTTCATTTTTCAGGAGCAGAATACAAAATGAAATCTGTGCTGTGATTGCTTTCTATAGTCAACTAAGACAGTTTTGCATTTAATAAATTTGCCTCAATGTGTCCTGCAAAAGCCAAGCCTTCCTATATCTATGTTAATAAAAAAAAAATTATGACTTTTAGATGACAGATAGTAAAAAACAATAGCATATAGATGAAAATTGCTTTGGTAGTGAAAAGTTTCTAAAATTATCTGTTGCAATTTTTAAACAGGGAGACAATGAGTTTGTATTACGAAGATTTTTGTCTGTATTCTGCATTTTCTGTATTACTGGCCCATTGCCTATCAACAGCCATCTCTTCAACTTTTTACCTATTACCTTCATCCAGAAAGTCAACTGTACAGCAAAAACACATCCTAAGATTATATGAATATACAGTGCCTTGCGAAAGTGTTCGGCCCCCTTGAACTTTTCAACCTTTTGCCACATTTCAAGCTTCAAACATAAGGATATAAAATTTTAATTTTTTGGTGAAGAATCAACAACTAGTGGGATACAATCATGAAGTAGAACTAAATTTATTGGATATTTTAAACTTTTGTAAAAAATAAAAAACTGAAAAGTGGGGCGTGCCAAATTATTCGGCCCCCTTAAGTTAATACTTTGTAGCGCCACTTTTGCTGCGATTACAGCTCCAAGTCACTTGGGGTATGTCTCTATCAGTTTTGCACATCGAGAGACTGAAATTCTTGCCCATTCTTCCTTGAAAAACAGCTCGAGCTCAGTGAGGTTGGATGGACAGTTTTCAGCTCTTTCCATAGATTCTCGATTGGATTCAGGTCTGGACTTTGACTTGGCCATTCTAACACCTGGATAGGTTTATTTGTGAACCATTCCACTGTAGATTTTGCTTTATGTTCGGGATCATTGTCTTGTTGGAAGATAAATCTCCGTCCCAGTCTCAGGTCTTTTGCAGACTCCAACAGGTTTTCTTCCAGAATGGTCCTGTATTTGGCTCCATCCATCTTCCCATCAATTTTAACCATCTTCCCTGTCCCTGCTGAAGAAAAGCAGGCCCAAACCATGATGCTGCCACCACCAAGTTTGACAGTGGGGATGGTGTGTTCAGGGTGATGAGCTGTGTTGCTTTTACGCCAAACATATCGTTTTGCATTGTGGCCAAAAAGTTCGATTTTGGTTTCATCTGACCAGAGCACCTTCTTCCACATGTTTGGTGTGTCTCCCAGGTGGCTTGTGGCAAACTTCAAACGAGACTTTTTATGGATATCTTTGAGAAATGGCTTTCTTCTTGCCACTCTTCCATAAAGGCCAGATTTGTGCAGTGTACGACTGATTTTTGTCCTATGGACAGACTCTCCCACCTCAGCTGTAGATCTCTGCAGTTCATCCAGAGTGATCATGGGCCTCTTGGCTGCATCTCTGATCAGTCTTCTCCTTGTTTGAGATGAAAGTTTAGAGGGATGACCAGGTCTTGGTAGATTTGCAGTGGTCTGATACTCCTTCCATTTCAATATGATCGCTTGCACAGTGCTCCTTGGGATGTTTAAAGTTTGGGAAATCTTTTTGTATCCAAATCCAGCTTTAAACTTCTCCACAACAGTATCACGGACCTGCCTGGTATGTTCCTTGGTCTTCATGATGCTCTCTGCACTTTAAACAGAACCCTGAGACTATCACAGAGCAGGTGCATTTATACGGAGACTTGATTACACACAGGTGGATTATATTTATCATCATCAATCATTTAGGACAACATTGGATCATTCAGAGATCCTCACTGAACTTCTGGAGTGAGTTTGCTGCACTGAAAGTAAAGGGGACGAATAATATTGTACATCCCACTTTTCAGTTTTTTATTTTTTACAAAAGTTTAAAATAACCAATAAATTTCGTTCCACTTCACAATTGTGTCCCACTTGTTGTTGATTCTTCACCAAAAAATTTAAATTTTATATCCCTATGTTTGAAGCCTGAAATGTGGCAAAAGGTTGAAAAGTTCAAGGGGGCTGAATACTTTTGCAAGGCACTGTATATAATAGTCTACATATGGTTGTTTTAAATTATGAAAACAATAAAAACACAAAAGAAAATAACCAATAATATTAAAGCCTGTTCAGGTGAAAGTAACCATCCTTTGAACGGATTTGCATTTTTCAATGTGGCTATGAAACCAATGTCAAGCTAATATGTTTATATGTAGCCACCCAAGGGAGTGGGATTTGCATTTTTCTAGCAGGATGTGCTATAGTGTTTAACTGGTTTCAAGACAAACTGGAATTCCTAAGCAACATGGAGAAGTAAGTGAGGACACATCTTTGCAATCTACATTCCTAGCCCTTTTTTCCAAGTTTGTGCCTTTCCTTCCTTTAAAATGCTCTTATCAGCTTAAAAATGCATTCTCCAAAGCAAAAAATGTATTAGGTTATTATTACTAATAAGACTAAAGGCACATCCTTAAAAAAGTACTTTTTTGGAGACCTTTTCCACATGCAGTACACTCATATCTTAAGAATATCCAATTGAGAATCTACCAAAATCCACAGTTTGGATATGTGCACATGTTATAGCCCTTAAGACAGAACAGCACATTACTGCAATACACAAAAATATTACAATTTTAATAAATTCATAAATAAAAAAATTCAAGGCCACTCACTGCATTATGTACCAACTATAACCAATTATCACATAATCAAAGTGAAGTTAATACAGACATAGATTACATGAGATCAATTTAACATACAAACCGTTTAATCAAAGATGCAATGTTGTTGCAGAGATATGTGCATAAAAAGGTCAGCTAAATCTCATCCATAGTCCACCAAAAAAATCTGCAGAAATTGACCTGTAGTTGTAGATTTTTGCAGAAATGCTGTAGATTTTCAGTACTGTGGGAATCCTTACGCAAAATGTTGAAGTTGTCTATATCAGTGGTCCCCAACCTTTTTTTGCACTAGGGACCGACTTCAAGGAAGACCATTTTTCCATGGCCCGGCAGGGCGGGGTGGGGTTTGGCCCAGGGCGGGTCTTTGGTCATATGGGGGTGGGGTTATAGGCAGGCTCCACCGTGTGGACGGGAAGCTTTCCGCAGGGAAGCTATGGTAAGCGAAACCTGTAAACTATCGGGTAGCGCGGCGTCCTTAGCAGCTACAGGACGCAGTGCTACCCGATAGTTTACAGGTTACCATAGCAACGTGGCCTAGCGCAAAGTATCCAGCTAAGACTGAGTCCAGCTTGCCTCCCGCGGACCGGCAAAGAATCCCCAATGGCCCGGTCCTGGTCCACGGACTAGTGGTTGGGGACGCCTGGTCTATATGCATTGGTCTAATGCAAATTTTCTGCCCAGATTTGCATGCAGATTTTAATGTAATACTGCATGGGATCCACAGCAGAATCTGTGCTTAACACTCACAGATTTCTCACTGAATTTGCAAGTATGAATCAGGACATAAAATGTTAAAGATTTTAGTAATTCATTTTAGAGTTTAGTAGCAAGAGAATTGATAAATGTAAATGTTACATTAATGTAACTTTTATTAGTAAAAATTTTAAGACTATTACAAAGTTGTACAAGTTTACCAGAAACTGCAAACTTGGTACTGTACTTATAGCTGATGTATGTGATAGTACTTCTATTTTCAGTTTATTTTTATATCTAATATATCTGATGATGATTTTCCTGGCTCAGAAATTGTAAAAAGAGCACTGTGAAAGGGAAAGCACATGAAACCATATTTTTCTATTATTTTACCTTGTTTTTGCAGTGAACTGTCTGACAAGAAATGAACTTAGTGGTGTGGAAATGGTAAGATTTATACTGCAACTTAGTAACAGACTTCTGGCGAGTGAAATATTTGGTAGGTTGTCTCTTTTTTTGTTTTGTCTCACTATTTTAGAATAAATTCTGTGTTTGGATCTAAAAGATATATAATTATGACTTTAGCAAATTTTTGCTCTGTCATTCTATCAAATAAATATACTTTGACAATGTTCTCATAAAAAAATGTCTAAGATGTACTGTTATTAATGTTTACACTAATTTATTTTTGTGCCCTAGTTATCTATACCATATCTGTACAGTATGTGAAAACATTGGATATATGCACATAGATTTGGGGACAAACTGGAGTTATAAAATATGATTGGATAAAAAAAAAAAATCTCCAATGAAATGTTGTAAAGCACAGTATTGCCTCCAGAATGTACTACTTGACATCATTAATATCACAAGCTTCAGAAACAAAGGATTCTCTTTTTAATACTGATATAACTAAACGGTAGTTTCAAATGCCTAGGTTAATAAAACAATAAAAATTCTACTAAGCCCATTTATTTTGAAAACAAGAAAAATTAAAATAATGTGATATCATATAATTTACCATACAGTAATATAAAGCTTGATTAATCATGCATATTGTTTATAGCTTTATGTTTTATGTTAATGCATAATTTAGCACATTTTAGATAAATATTTACCCATCTTTAACAGGGCAATACTCATACCAAACATCAAACCAATGATTAATCTACAGGTTAACAAAAATAATATAATTTACTATGCCTAGGAAAAACTGTTACATATTAGTTGTTATGTTCAGTTGATTAATGCCCCTGTATTTGGTATTGTCGGATGATTTATTAATCCTTCTGTAATTTTCTTATTTTGTGCATTTCCAATCACAATAACGGATGTAGTTTTGGTGATACTAACTGTTTTGACTCAACACTGCTAATACAATTTTCTTTTTTATAATTTATTTACTTTCCACATAAAATTAGTTTTTAGAAAGTGAGAGAAGATATCAGTATACCTAGCAATTGTTTTCTCTACAGCTGATAAATATGTTTAAAAAATTAATATATTTTACTAATCCATGTTAAGTTTAGATAGTTTCATAATTGCAAAAGATTCAATTCACTTAAAAATACATCACAGTTTATTAATGGCAATGGATATGTAGTCCTTTGTTGGAGTTTTTGACTTCAGGTACTAGGAGAGTTATTTATGCAAATAAAATTAATCCCTGGCTGGTGAGGGGTGATAGCCATGGGAGCTACTAAGGTGATCTTCTGAATCATTTTTACAGAGTCTTAGTAGTGCTTAGATGTCTCATATTGTCTACTTAATAATAAGGGACTTATTGGTGAGGGATGAGCATGAAGGCTACTAAGTAGATCTATTGATTGTAATAGAGTGACAGCAGTGTGCAAATGCTTAAATACTTTACATTTATTGGCTGGACCCTTGCCAATGCACCAACAGCTAGACAGACCTCCATTGGAACTAGGTTTCATCTACATAGAATGATGAGCTCTGGAAGTACAAGGTTTGTATTGCCTACTTGAATACTTCGTCCTCCCAGTTTGCTATGATTGGCTGAAGGTCAGAGAATGGGCCACCCCAAAATGCAGGACTAGACATCTGGCATATCAATCAATAGATCATGCTATCCAGTGTCAGTGGCAGATGAACATTCAGTGTGACACATTTTTTCTCAGCAATCACAGGAGTACTCTGGTAACCCAACTAAAGGCTCATTTGTTTTATGATAGGGAACATTGTGAGATTCTTAGTTAAATTCCATGAGCCACAGGTAAATGATGATTATTAATGAAAAGTACAAAAATGACTTTATGACCCACAACTGGTTAAAAAGCCACAAAATGTTTAATGCATTTCTATGATATCATTATATCACAAGGCATTATGGGAAAGGAGCTGGGAGCTCATACGCCCTCTGTTGGATGTAACAGATCCTCAATTTGCTTTTGACTCACCGAGTCTTGAGACAGCAAATGGGATTTTAGCCAAGCCAATTTCACTTATCTGCATACAGCGCTGTTTCGGGATTTTTGTCCCTCATCAGTACAGAGCAAAGTGAATTGGCTGGCTTTGTGAGAGGCAATGAGTGGCTTAGGGACAAGAATCTCTCACATTGAGGAGAGCACCAGTGAAGGTGTGTAGAGTTTGAATTGCCTTACAGCGCTGTATGCAGATAAGTGAAATTGGCTTGGCTAAAATCCCATTTGCTGTCTCAAGACTCGGTGAGTCAAAAGCAAATTGAGGATCTGTTACATCCAACAGAGGGCGTATGAGCTTCCAGCTCCTTTCCCATAATGCCTTGTGATATGTAGATGCTAAGTAGAGGGCAAAAGGCAATTCAAACTCTACACACCTTCACTGGTGCTCTCCTCAATGTGAGAGATTCTTGTCCCTATGATATCATTATGAATTGCACCAATGTGTCCTCCCTTACTTGTCCTATTGGCTCGACATGTTGAAATTTGTAAATCACAAAATATTCTGCTTTTCTCAACACAACATGATGTCATGACAATTTATCACAAAGTGATACATTAATTTTCCTATTTGTGTCTATGTGTGGTCACCCAGTTGGGGAAGGGGGGTTTAAGCCTTTGCAGCCTTTCAAAGCTTTTGTAAGCATGTTGAAATATTGTGTTGAATTGGTTTTAAGAGAATTAAGAATCTTTAACCAAATTTGAGATAGGTTGAGTGTGGATGCATTTGCACCAAATGAATATGTAGGTCTCTGGTGCAGCAATAACACTGCATAGTTAGAACTACTGTAACACTTTGTTTAAACTCTTTTCAAATGTCACTTAAAGGTCAGAAACTTCATTTTCTGTTACCCTTAGAGCATGCATGACTTAAAATAACAGGGCTGACACCTACTAACTAAGAAACACAAATTACATAGTAGTGTGCCTACTGAATACCATAGAGGATTATAGTAAACCATTGAAAAATGTTCAGCAAAACTTTATTAAAGTTCAGAAAATATATCCTGTTTCTTTTAACTTCTGACTCACAAAAACATGAACAATATATACTTTCTTGTATTGTGAATATTTCATGTAAAACTGACTATAGTTAAGTCATCTATGCTGTATTAAAGTGATAAAGCACTTTGAAACTCTTTAAAATACAACTAATTAATGTAATTTCATAATTAGAATTTCTGTGTTTTATTTTTGACCAAAAATTAGCAAATCTGATATAAAATAAGACAGACTGAATGGTCATCAAATACAGATGCACAGATCTTTTTCTTTATGCAGATATTGCATTGTACTTCATTTTTAGGTTGGTTGACTTTGGTTCCACTAGATTTTGTTTTTATGAGTTGTTTCTAAATGATCTAGATCTAAGTAATAGAGTGTCCTGCATGTGAAATGATAACAGCAAAGTTTGTTTTACAATATAATTAAAAGTAGATGGCACAGCTTTTTCTCTAGTGGGCTCAGGAATCCTAATCTAACATTGATTACTTTCTAGTCTTCTGAGGAAGAGCAAGATACAGTACCAACAATAGACTATAGTAACTGACATTTTACACTTGAATGTCAGTGCTATCTAGGAGCATGCTGAATTGTGTGTAACGTAATTTTACTGGAACCATGGGCAAGGATTTGTAGTCACCTGAAATTACAATGTAAATGTCTACTAAGAATGAAAGGGAAATAAAAAGGTAACACTTCTTGCATTTCATAATAGTCATATTATGAGACTTATTACATGTATCACCATTGTCTTTGCTGGCCTCTTCATAGCGGTGAGCACACAGGCTACATTTTTTGGAGACTGGTCTAAGTTAACCAGTTAGTGCTATTCCTGTGGCTGATCACATCTGGTTACGTAAGTCTACTTGGACACCAAGGTTCTTTGGATTCTGTTTGTTTGCTTCTATTTGATCCATTCTGTTTCCAGGACTGCCTTTGGATCACAGCCAGACCAGACCTGTTTATTGATTCTGTTACTCCACTTTGGAAATATCACTTGCAATCCATAAGCATTTGTAATTGAAGACTACTCCAGGGATGTACTTCTCTGCATACAGTTCATTCCCTTGTTAGGGAAGTTTTATTACATGTTCTATAACACTGAAGCTAAGTGCACATACTGTATAATTGCTGTACTGTATTTACAGATTTATAAGACATACATGTGTCTGCAATAGGTCACTAGTTTATGACCACATCTACATAAAGGAAATAGAATGTTGACTGCATTAAAGTTAAAAATGTTAAGGATGGTCTGAAATGTATAATCTGTGAAATAACTATTACATTTCCAGGTTTCACAAAATGATTTCAGGTACTCGTCCTATTTCAAGCATCAGCAGTTTCTCCAGGAACTGTTAGAATCGGTTACAAAGAGTTTCATTATTCAAAATCATTTTTGAGTGGAGTTAACCTTTAAATAAAAAGAATATGTTTCTGTAAAATGTCATTGGTTAAAACTGACAAAGTATTTGCCTAATAAACATACTTATTGTAAAGAATATAAAAACTATACAAAATAACTCAACTTGTATTGCCACAAAAAGGAAGTAAGGATCATATAGGTGTAGGACTACTAACACTTTTTCAACTTTTCAAATGCTTGTAAGTCCTTTCTGTGAGCTTTATAAATTTGTCATTATCATTACATACCGAGTGCATGCTATGTTGTGTAAAAAAGCCCCTGAACCAGAAAAGTTCTAAAAACAAAATACTTTGTATGTAGTGCATTGTATTTTTCATTATGAGGTAAGGTTGAAGTGTTTTTGGCCCAAAAATGCTCCCAAAAAGTTGTTTTTTTTAACAGATTGTGAGCGAATTCAACCTAAAACTGCAATGAAATGATTTTAGTATTTCAGTATATGTATTATTTCTTTAAAGATTTGTGTAGTTGAATATTCAATTGCAACCGGACAAAGGCAAAAAATCCTGGAATATCAAACTTAGCAGACGGTGCTAGCAGTGTGTGCATGCTTCATGCCAAAAGATGATGTACTTTTTTCCTCACAGATGACATAGACATGTATTTCAGAGAAAATTATTCTACCACAATATGGATTACAGTGTTTATGGAATTATTGCACTTGTTCGCAGTAAATTATTAACCCCTGTGGGGGAGGTAGCTTGGTAGCAGCACGGGTACGGACCCAAACAGTCATAGACAGGGACACAAAGCTCTGGTGCAACACGTTTATTTAAAAACATGGCAAAAATAAATAAACCTTACATCAGGTAAAACAGGCAAAGTAAAACACAGCCTTAACTTCAGGCAAATAAGAAAACAAAATCCTGCTCGTCCGAGCCTCTAACTGAACAGAAATAACCCTAGCTATACGTGTGGCTTGCTCCAGCCACACGAACAATACAAAATAGCAACAAGGCACAGGTCTCACCAGACTCACAGCTCCAGACAGACCCAGGCGCCTCCACTCTCTTCCAGGGTCTGCCCTGAAGTGCAGGCTCTGTAGGCTTTTATGGGCCAGCAATGAGGCCTAGGACTTACACCTGGGCTGAGGCCTACTCAAAACCCGCCCTGGACCAGACATATGTTAAAAACCGGGGGCTAATATAGCAAGACTCCAGTACTCTGACAGTCACTTTCTCACACCCCTTAACGACCAATGACGTACCTGTATGTCATTGGTGACATGGGAGATGTATGGAGAGGGCTCAGGAGCTGAACTCTCTCCTTACAGGGCGGATTCCAGCTGTATAATACAGCCAGGACCCGCTGCTAACAGCAGCGATCAGTGAAGGCAATGATCGCTGCTGTTAGCCCTTTAGATGCCGCGGTCAAACGGGACCGCGGCGTCCTAAACTGTGCAGGCGCCTCCGGCGCCACCAATTTTCACCGATTGCCACCCTACTGAACTTCATCAGAGGACGGCGATCGGTTGTCATGACAGCTGGGAGCCTATTGAAGGCTCCCAGGCTTATCATTGCATTAGCTCTAGTGCACACTACCAGAGGCAGCATGAAATAGAGAGCTAGGCATTTTGCTATTCACTGCGATACAGTAGTATCGCAGTGAATAGTATGAGCGATCAGACCCCTAGGTTTCAAGGTCCCTAGGGGGTCTTATCATAAAAGTAAAAAAAGAATAAAAAAAGTTTTTAAAAGTATAAAAAAAATAAAAAAACACAAAAGTTCAAATCACCCCCCCTTTCCCTAGATCAGATAAAAAAGTAAACAAAAGTAAACATAAACACATTAGGTATCCCCGTGCTCCAAAATGCCCAAACTATTAAAATATTTAAATATTTATCCCATATGGTGAACGGCTAGCAGCGAAAAAAATCAAAATTGCCAAATAGCATTTTTTACAACACTTTGCCTCCTATAAAAAAATTGAATAAAAAGTGATCAAACCATCAGATCTTTCCCCAAATGATATCAGTAAAAACTTCATCTTGTCCCACATAAAAAGATGCCTTACCCAGCTCCATATATATAAATATAAAAAAGTTACTGGTGTCACAATATGGCGACACAAATTTTTTTTTTCTATTTTGCACAGTTTTTCATTTTTTAAAAGGTATCAAAACATTACAAATACTATATAAATTTGGTATCGCCGTGTTCGTACTGACCCGCAGAATACAGGTACCATGTCATTTTTACCACACAGTGAACACCGTAAAAATTAAACCCATATGAATTTAGCGCAAATGCATTTTTTTCTCCAATTTCACCTTATTCTGAATTTTTTACCAGCTTCCCAGTACATTGCACAGCATATTGAATGATGCCATTACGAAGTACAATTTGTTTTGCAAACAATAAGCCATCATGTGAGTCTGTGAACTGAAAAATGCAAAAGTTATAGCTCTTGGAATGTGGGGAGGGAAAAACGAAAATACAAAAATGAAAAATGGCCTGGTCTTTAAGGGGTTAATAGCTTTACTATGATGGAACTCTGAGATATGGTATCTTCCTGGTCTAGCAACTGTAAAACCATTAATGGTCCTTCTTATTTTACTGTTCATGTATATTTTGCACTTCAGTTACTGTATGTCATGAGTAGAGATGAGCAAATTTCTCAAAAATTTCACAGTTCGATTCGAAGTTCCAAAAAAAAAAAAATCGCTTCGATCCAAATTACTTCTCGGCGAATAAACAGCTATTTCCGGTCTTCAGCACAGACAACTTTTATTCATGTGGAAGAATCTGCTAACAAGCAAAGACACGCCTACCCAATCACATCACTAGAGATTATCTTGTGACCGTCTGATGTCACAAAGGTCCTTACTAAATATTCGTTACCACGAAGCATCAGGAAATCCGGAATCGTGGAGAATCGAAGATTCCTGAAATTTGGATCAAATTCCACTTCTGATGATGAGCTCTGGAAGTATAAGGTTTGTATTCCCTACTTGAATACTTCGTCCTCCCAGTTTGCTATGATTGGCTGAAGGTCACAGAATGGGCCACCCCAAAATGCAGGACTAGACATCTGGCATATCAATCAATAGATCATGCTATCTAGTGTCAGTGGCAGATGAACATTTAGTGTGACACATTTTTTCTCAGCAATCACAGGAGTACTCTGGTAACCCAACTAAAGGCTCATTTGTTTTATGATAGGGAACATTGTGAGATTCTTAGTTAAATTCCATGAGCCACAGGTAAATGATGATTATTAATGAAAAGTACAAAAATGACTTTATGACCCATAACTGGTTAAAAAGCCACAACATTTTTAATGCATTTCTATGATATCATTATGAATTGCACCAATGTGTCCTCCCTTACTTGTCCTATTGGCTCGACATGTTGAAATTTGTAAACAACAAAATATTCTGCTTTTCTCAACACAACATGATGTCATGACAATTTATCACAAAGTGATACATTAATTTTCCTATTTGTGTCTATGTGTGTTTAAGCCTGTGGGGGAAAGGGGGTTTAAGCCTTTGCAGCCTTTCAAAGCTTTTGTAAGCATGTTGAAATATTGTGTTGGTTTTAAGAGAAATCAGAATCTTTAACCAAATTTGAGATAGGTTAAGTGTAGATGCATTTGCACCAAATGAATAAGTAGAACCATTAACGGTCCTTCTTATTTTACTGTTCATGTATAATTTGCACTTCATTTACTGTATGTCATGAGTAGAGATGAGCAAATTTCTCAAAAATTCGATTCCGCAGTTCGATTCGAAGTTCCAAAAAAAAAAAAATCGCTTCGATCCGAATTACTTCGCGGCAAATAAAGAGCTATTTCCAGGCTACAGAGAGCCGGGGTGGGCGGCAAAATGCAGGAAGCCCTTGGATGCCGCGGTCTCTCTCCCTCTTCAGCACAGACAACTTTTATTCATGTGGAAGGATCTGCTAACAAGCAAAGACATGCCTACCCAATCACATCACTAGAGAATATCTTGTGACCGTCTGATATCACAAAGGTCCTTACTAAATATTCGTTACCGCAAAGCATCAGGAAATCCGGAATCGTGGAGAATCGAAGATTCCTGAAATTCGGATTGAATTCCACTTCTGCAGAATCGATTCGCTCATCTCTAGTCATGAGGTTACTGTTGTATATTGAGACTATGTCATTGTATTTGTATATGCTTGAAACAGGGAAATTAAATTTTGGGTCCCATTAGGGATAGGGTGTTGGATTCTATTCTGCCTTGGCACTATACTGAACCTTTTAGCTAAGGTGAAAAAAGTTCACATAATAGTTATCATTATCAGATGTGAAAAAACAGAAATGACAGCAAGAGGATTGCCTGTAGTACAATGACAGATTCTAATTGGATGCTATGAGTAAGATCACAACTTTTAAACTGCACTTGCTTGCTTTCTTCAGGGCTAGTTTTCATCAATGGGGTCTAATTTATACTTCCTGGAACATGTATTATAACTGGAATCTTATTCTATGTTTGTTTTGGTGACGTGACATGGCAGATATGATCACAAAGATTTATCTTTAAATAAAATTGTATATTAGTTACCACCAGTGTAGCCCCATAAATCCTCTAAGATCTGTGAGACAGAATCAAATCACTACCAGATTCAGAAAAAAACATATAAAACATATAATCTGGGATATAGTCAGGCAAGGACGGAATAACAGAAGCAATGCTTAGAGAAATACAAGATTTGAAATATTCAGAATTCCATTTAAAGGGAACCTGTGAGGTCAAGTTAGGACACTAAACCACCCACAGGTCGGTATAGACTGGGGATTTAGTATCGCACAGTTTTAAATCTGTGCCTGCATTGAAAAAAAAACAATAAACCTTTATACTTACCTAGAGATGGGTCTGAAAGCCTGTTTCATGAAAAATGTAAAATTGTTTTACATTTTTAGATAACAGGTGCAACTGGTCTAACACCTGATGAGTCATATATTTCTATACATGATGGGTTTTAACAAGCTGCTAATGAAGACTGTAAACATTAAGTATATATCCTATTTAGTGAATGTATTTATTGAGTCACAAAATTAAATTAAAAGAACACTGCAAGTTTGGTGGATTGAAGACTCTACTCAATACATGTCTTAGTCAAAGCATCTTTTCTCATCATAGTATTGATTGTCCATGGCTCTCCAAATAACAGTAGCCATTATATATATTATGTCTTTCTAATACACACTAAATAGCTATAAATAAAGTTTACTTCATTTGTTTGTTGTGCTTTGACACTGTAGGCATTTAAGAACTCACTCACCAACAATTGTTGTTACATAGCTAAACATCAATAAAGTACCCAGAGGAGGATACATAACTTTGACAGAGTTTTAAAAATTTTAAAGAAAAAATGAAGGATTAATTCAACACTTTAAATTGGCAGTCAAAACAACACAGCTGCAGAAAACAAGACGTATATAGAATACATTTTGTAAAAGACTAATGAAAAAAAAGCAATATGCTTTAAAGAGTATCTAGTCAATAATGAGCCATAATAAGAAAGCTTAATTAAAATATTTCAAAGCCAAAATATCAATATATAAACTTTGAAGTATACACCAGTGAAAAATCAAGCTTCCTGGCTTTCTCAGGAAGGAGCTTGCTTCTAATAAAGTGAATTTTACCCATAATTAACAATATAATCTTTCAGAACCGGTTTCCGCAACAATCAGATTTAGGTAACGCCATATAGTAAAAAGGAAACATATAGAGAATGCTTAAGGTTTTTTGAATTTCATGTTGTACTATTGGTTTGACAGTATTCAGTTGACAAAATTAGGGTTACAATGTAGAGCTTTTTTTAATTTTTCCATATATTAGTAAACAACCAACATATACAACAGTAACACAACACTGATATTTTTCAGACTATTGCAGTCCAAATCCACTTCTACTTCTAGTATTATGTAAGACTATGCAATTCCCTTTTCATTAACAAAGCTTTGTCACAGTCCAAGGAAAACCACTGAATGTGCTTCTGTATTAAGAATTGACCTGATTATGGCTTCAAGCTGAATCTCTGCTCTTCAATTTTCCACCAGGCAACCATCTAAGTTCAGTAAAATCTTCCCCTGTACCTACTGATGGACAAATGAGGCAAGAAGAAGGGAAGTCCAGTTACCCACTCTTCCATTGACTCTCTGAGAGGAATGTTACACAGATTCTTGGTGAACTCATCCACTGGGAGTGTGGTACCTCACCCTCAGACGAGAAAGAGTCATGACACCCAGGTTTGTACTTTGAGCTTACCTTTTGGTAGCCTCATATTAGAGCTGTCAAGAACATGGCCACACCATCACATTGAACTCAGTTAAAATTATAATGGCTATGACAGAATTACAGGATGTCTGCTCTACTGTGGTGCATTTGTTCATCTAGTTCACCACTGTGGAAAATAGCCATCAGTCCTTGTATAAGCATCAAACAGTCTGTATAACAGTGTATTATGATCAAACATGGGCTGCAGATACAGTCCACATTCAACATGGTAGATGACATAAAAAACATATATTAGTTTAATACTATTAGAGTCCAGGGGCTCCCAGAGATGGAGGTTCCCCAAGATCTTATTCCTACACTATAAACTATGTTCAATATCCTGCTGGGAAAATGTGCAAACACATAAATTGCACATTGTTCTCTGAGCCCAGTGAAACCAGGATCCATCCAAGCCAAAGGGAGTTATGGTGCATCTCAATAAATTAGAATATCTTTGAAACATTTCTTTCTTTCAGTAATTAAATTAAAAACGTGACCTCCTATATTTTCTAGATTCTTTACACACAGAGTGTTCTATTTCAAGTGTTTTATTTCTGTAAATGTTGATTATGGATTACAGGTAATGAAAATGATAAGGAGTGCTATTTGGTTTTTTGATCACAGATTTAGACAGTTTGGACACCATGCCACTTTTGCAAAGCCCATGAAATACTAGTAAAGGGGAATCCCGAGATGTGACCCTATTTTGGGAACTGCACTCCCAATGGTCCAATGGTACAGTGACCATTTTTCACCCCCCTCCAAGTGTTGCATCAATTTATTTTCCTGAAATTAATGAGCAGCTGAAAAGTTAAAATTGCAATTTTTTCCAAAAATACTTGATTTCAGTGCCCAATATGTTGTACCCAGCTTGTGTCAGAAACGAACACTCCAAAAAGTAAACCCAGGATAATCTGCTTAACAGTTTTTGAAGTGTCTCTGTTGACAGAGAGTCTGACACAAGCTGGGTAAAACCTATTGGACAATGGAATGGCATATTTTTTTGAAAAAAATTGTAATTTTAACTTTTCACTCTTAGGCTGTGTATTCATTTCAGAAAGCTAATTTCCGGGTTAAAAAATGCTCTCTAGGCCCCTTTATAAATTACTGGAGGGGTGTATTCTAAAAAAAATCTGGTCATTTCTTGGAGAGTTCCAGTTTACTGACCCCTCCAGGGCTTTGGAAAAACAGCATGGCGTCAAAAAACCTGCCCCAATAAATCTACACTCAAAAAGCCGAAAAGCACAGCACTCTTTCTCTTATGAGCCCTGATGTTAATTTTTTTTTATCTTACCTCAGGACTTCTCCAATTCAATTTCAATGAAGTGTAAATAACCAAATTAGGCATGAAATACACATGGTGTTTGTTTTTTACTTCTGAACCCTTCCTGACAAAAGATTAAGACCACATGCTAAGTTTTTCTAAAATCAGGAAAAAGAGCATAATAACTAGAGAGGTGACTTTTTACAGCTCTCTAGTTATTATGCATGACACAAAGCTGAGCATGACATAAGATACATTCCTAATTTAATTTTGCAGGATTCATAGCCAATTTCTTTTTGGAAAGCATCTCTGGGGACAATATAATCAGTATAACCTTTGATAATTTTAATAAGGGGTGCCATTTACAAAATTAGTTCACTTTGCATTGTGTACTGCACTGGTACCTTAAGGGTTCTGCAAATGCATCATGGCACCTGTAAATGACACTACTTCTGGACACTACTCTATGCAAATAATGTCATAATTCATTTTCATCATCCAATGTTAATAAAATCTATAAAACACCTGCAGAGTCAATATGCTCACTATGCCACTTGATAAATTCCTCAAAGGAGTTTAGTTTCCAAATTGAGGTTACATTCAGGGAATTTCATTGTACTGGTACTTTAGTCACTCTGCAAATGAGACATGGCACCTAAAAATTATTGCAGCAAAATTAGCCCTCCAAAAGCCAAATAACTCTCTTTCCATTCTAAGCCCCACCATGTCCAGGGGCTCCCAGAGATGGAGGTTCCCCAAGATGTGCAAACACATAAATTGCACATTGTTCTCTGAGCCCAGTGAAACCAGGATCCATGCAAGCCAAATGGAGTTATATGCAGTTTATTTTTTACCACCAAGGAGGGCATCATGAGAAATGTCAGAGGGATAACCAATATATATGGGTTATTGCTGTGTTCAGAAGAAATTGTGCAACAAACTGTGATACCATGAGGGGTATAGTTTTAAACATTTAATGGGTTTTCCAATGTTCTGATATCTCAGAAGCTCTGCAAATGCATTATAGTGCATGAAAAGTATTCCAGCAAAATCTACCAATTAAAAGTCCAGTGGTGCTCCTTTTGGTGGTCCATTTGCCCAACCAGTACTTTACATTCACAAGTCGAGTATTTCCATGTTCAGGAGAAATTGCATAAGGAATTATTATATATATTTTCTCCTTTTAACCTGTTATGAATGTATACATTTTAGGGCAAAAAGAATTATTGTAAAAAAATGTTGTTTGGAAATATTTGAGTGCTGTAGTTTTGAAAATGGACTGATTTATCTGTGTGTGTGTGTGTGTGTGGGGGGGGGGGGGGGGTTGTTCTAATATCTAGGCTTGCAAAATCTCCTTCAAAACTGATGTGATTCCTAAAATTAGTTTGAATTTTCTTGTAAATTTGGAAAATTGCTGTTAGACTTATAAACCTCCAATGTCCAAAATAAATTAAAACATGATGCCAATATAGAGTAGAAATATTGTAAATAATATTTATTATTAATTTGAGTGGTATGACTATCTGCCTGAAAATCAGAGCATTTCACTTTTTGGAAATTGCCAATTTTTGCAACTTTTCACCAAATTCCTTATTTTAACATGAAGTACAATGTAAAAAGAAAAACTCTCTCAAATTCACTTGGGTGAGTTAAAGCTTTTCACAGTTATTACCACATAAAGTGACATGTTGAATTTGAAAAAATGGGGCTGTGTCCTTAGAGTGCTTTAGGCTGTGTCCTTAAAGGATTAAATAAACTTTGACTCAGCTCTTGCAATGCATTTTTAATGGTTTTTGTTGTATTGTGTGATGCCACACTGTTGCTGGAGTCAAGTTAAACTTTGCTACATTTGTAAGTTTCTAATCATCTTTCCTGGAGTATGAATGCCTAAACTTTGTTTTCATGTAGTACATGAATGAATATAAAATAGAAACGAAACTTCTCTAATCATTTAAACCAATCATATAATCAGAAAGAATACTGAATGGATTAAACATTATTATGTATCTTGTTGTGTCCTTTTTTGAGCATTTAAAATTTGAGCATCAAACATTTTCTTTAATTTCATTACCCTTTAAATATATATGGAATAAAACCTTTCATCTTTTCATTATAAAAATTTCAAAGTTTTGACTAGGAATGATAGTATAAATTTACCAAAAATTCACACAAAGAACACAATCATTTAAAGTATAGAAGATCAAGGGAGGTTAGAAGGACCAGCATGTGCTTCCTTAACTTTCCTCTTGGGTGGACATGTCCAGTTATTATTTTGAAGTAAAAGTTATGTTTTAATATTTATTCACATTGCAATTGCTGTATATGGCAAAATGCTTATGTATCTATTCTGAGTAGGTGCCATATTTAAACACCTGATATCTGCTGTACTGTTATGGTAGATGTTGGGATGGGGTTAAAGAGTTATTCCCACAAACATAATAATATTTAAATTTGTAGACAATTAAAAGTTAATTACTGTCACCCCCTAAGATGGTTAGAGAAAATCTTTAAAACTCTGCAAAATATTTCATTATTACAAAAATGTTTTACTTTTAACTGTCCAAAAATCAAAATATGGTTATGTTAGGGATACCCTTATAAACTGCATGTGGGATGCCAACTCTGCCCATCTTCTCAATTAGACCATGTAGGGAGTAGTCTAGACCAGATTGCTGCATAGGACCAGCAATTTAGGAATAGACATGTATTGAATTAATACCCTATACATATACCCTGAAGATCCCTCGATGAGTCATTTTATACAAATGACAAAACACATAGGGTAAGGAATTGTGTTTTAAAAAGGGTCAGATGTGGACTACCCTTGTAAGGGCAGGAATCTCTGGGTTTGAGGGACCAGTTTTGAGTAAGGGCTAGTCGATGGCCAAACAATCAATATAAGGAGGGTCCACATACGGCAGTACGGAGACTATTTGTTCCACTTGAATACAATCAAGAATGAGATGGTGAGCTCAAATAATTTTTTTTTCCTTTTCGGTTTTGTTGTCATTGTTCCATTTTTGTGTATTTTGGACATATGATATTTGTGTGCGGTATTGTAATTTTTCTGGCCGGTAGCTATACAGTGGCTGGGTTTGATACTGAAGCTGGTGATATATAAGCTTTTATATGTCGAAAATAGCAGCATTACTAATACAATACTGCACAGTGGTTTCCAACATTGTGTGATACTTACAGTATATGGGGAACCACTGTTTATATATTTTATTTCCCATCCTTGGAAGTGGAGGGGGATATCTTATATTGATTGGTTTATTTGGGTAACTGTATTTTGGTTATTTTGAAGTAAAATTATGTTTTAATATTTTTTCATATTGCTGTTTATATGTATTGATTTGGTGGATTGACTATTGATTTTCTGGAGGTAAACCTACTAAATCTGTAGCCTATCTGTAGTGCCATAGACAGCAATACACTTGTTGGGCTTAAAAAAGGGGTCAAACAAGTTTTTAAAAATATTAAAACAATACAAAAGTTCAAATCACCTCCTTTCCCTAGATTCCATATAAAAATAAACAAACATAAACAAATTATGCATTCCAATGTTTGAAAATGCCCAAGCCACCAACATAAAAATTATTTTTCCCACATGGTGACCACCCTAACAGGGAAAAAATCAAAATGGCCAAACCTCTGTGTTTTTGTTATTTAAACTCCCAAAAAATTTGAATAAAAAGCAATTAAAAGATTACAAATTCCCCAAAATGATATAAGTTAAAAAGTACATCTGGCACTTCATAAAAGTCACCTTACTCAGTCCTGTATACGGAATTCTAAAAAGTTACGGGTGTCAGAATATGGGACCCCCGAATATTTTATTTTTCAAAATTGTGAATTTTTGTTAAGATTTGGTAAATTTTGTATTGCTGTGATTGTGACAACCCACAGAATATAAGAAACATGTCATTTTGACTGCACAGTCAAAAATGTAAAAACAAAACCTGAAAGAAAATAGCCCAAATGTGTGAGTTGTTTTTTTTTTTATAAATCTGCCCAATCTGCAGCTTTCCAGTGCATTGTATGAAATATTAAATAGTACCACTATGTAGTACAAACTATCTTACAAAAAATTAAACCATCATACAGCTCTGTGAGTAGAAAAATAAAAACGTTATGGCTTTCAGAAGGTGGGAAGTAGAAAAAGAAATATAAAAAAAAGTAGCCATAGTGGGAAAGGGTTAAGAAAATTTTCTAAAACCAACATGATCTCATAAATTAACACAAAGGGATATGATAGCTTATTCTATATGTAACCATGTTTAGTCACCCTATGGATGAAAGTGTGATTTATAGCCTTTAAAAACTTTTGTTAGAATGCTATGATACTGTGTTGAATTGATTTAATAAGAAATTGCATTGCTTAATAATATTAGAGATCAGTTAAATGTGGACATATCTGTACTTCTAGTGTCAATCTACTGTAAATGCAACGATTTAGAGAAAAACTTAATTTGAATGACGTCACGATTACGTGAGTGTCACTTTGTGTTTTGGCAAGCAGGCTCAGATTTGGCAATCAGGGTGGTAGAGAATCCTTCCAGTGGGACTAGGCGAAGACTTAATACTGGGCTCAAAAATCCTGCAGAAGACAATCCTTGGGGGTCATACAATGAAAACCCATTACAACATTTCCATGAGGGAAATTCAGCAGTTTGTTTTTTTCTGAAAGCAGCACGTGCAAAAACTGCTTAAGATCTGGGAATTTTTGAATTGGTACACCTACAAAAATCATTGTGGGTCCCCCACTACTTTTAGCCTTTGTGGTGCAAAGCTTGAAGGCCACTGATAAAACCAATAACTGACAGGCTGCAAGTTGTAAATCTGTAGTGTAGGATTTTTTTTTTTTCACAGAGTGTGAATAAGAATTGAAGAAATCTTATCCACTATGATGCTACTGTACATTGTGCAGATATGGTACTAACAAAATACCATAAGTTGGTTTACATAAAAAAATCACTGTTTACAAGGAGGTCCTCTATGCCACAATAAAAAAGTACTTTTCTGTGTGCTTAACCCTGCTGTTCTGTTCGGTTCTACTATACACATATAATGTTCCGGTCATTTTTGACCGGGCCTATTAAAGTCTGGATTTTTAACTAATTTAAGTGTTTTATTTGAATTTCTTTTGCATTATTATACTGTATGTGAACATGGTTGTTCATAAACAAATGAAAAATGAAATCAAAAACTTAATTTTTATTTTTTTGTGTCAAAAAATGTTACATGGCCTTATTGCATTATTCATGCATATTGCACATTTGCACAAAAAAATCTTTATAAAACTGTAAACTATAACTAATAACATCAATCTGTATGTAAATATATTTAAAAAACCCCAAAAACAAACAAAAAAATAAGTCTAGTTTTTTCTATATAAAATGTGAAATAAGGTTCAAGGTGCTAAATTTACTGTTTGCATTCGTCACAAGTATAATTTACATGTCTTTTGCGTAAGTACTTTGCACATTTGCAACATATCACATTTGATTTGTGATTACTTGATGTTGGACAGAAGGCGCATCGTTTCCGTTTTAGGCTGGTAGTACTGCTGGTGGAGGCCGTGGGTATCGTCGCAGTGCTAGCGGAAGCCCTTGGTTCACTTTCTTCAGCATGCTGTTGGATCCTGTGGACAATGGCTGCAGCTCCATCATCTCTGGGTGTTACTTTTCTTTGTTCAATATATAGGCTAACCAGTGATTTTCCCAACTCCTCTAAAAAAATTCTTCTTTTATATAGTTTATTTTTGTTCCAATTTGGGTCTATTTCACGCCATAATACAAATGCATTGTACGCCGACACATCAAGAATGTTGTAAAAAACAACCATTGGCCACCGATTAGTTTTGTGTTTACATGTGTAAGTGCCTATGAGTTGATCTAGAGTATCAACTACCCCTTTTGTGGCATTGTAATGTAAAATCATGTCTGGCTTTCTGTTGTCTCTGTTACTGATTGCATTATCATGGTGCATTGTACTCATCAGAATGACCTGTTTGTGTTTTTTGGGAACATAGGAAACTACTGTTGTATCCTCAGTAAAATAAAACCTAGAACTATAAACGTCTCTCTTACTGAGGATACCTTGCGGCAGTACTGGCTTATTTTTTCTAACAGTACCCAGCATGGTCATTTTTCTTTTCAGCAACATCTGCCCCAGCTGGTGTGATGTGAAAAAATTGTCACATGTAACATTTCGTCCTTTGAGTCCATGTGTCAAATCCAAAACTACTCGCATACCTTGAAACTCTGCATGGACCAAAAGGACCTAGATAAATTGATAAATAGTAGTAGATGAACTATATAGACCAAAATGGGATTATAACTCCTTTATTTTTTTTAAAAAATGGCTGGAAATTAGTATAAAAGGCTATCGGTCATTTTTGACCGAACAGTACAAGTGTAAAAAAAGACGTGGAGCAAAAAGTAAACAAAACATAAATAAATAAAAACTGCTATTAGTAAGAACCCCACAAATGAGGAAAAGTCAATGAACCACAAGTTTCAGAACCGCATAATGAATATTTTAAAAAATATCAAATTTCAAATTCGGTCATTTTTGACCGAACAGAACAGCAGGGTTAAATAATTCAATGTCTGTTACCTTATATATCTAAAAATATAACTCCTCCCAAAACGGCAATACATCTAGATTATTTCATAAGTAATATATTGGATTTTTAATAAAGCCATAATGAGAGCTCAAGCATTAATTATATAATAAGCAGATGTAAAAATAGATAAAAACATACATTATTTGAAAAATAATGATGAGAATAAAAACATTGAGAAAAAAAAATACTGCATAAAACGGCTTTGCTCTGAATTTAACTTTCCTTTAAAGTCATGATCTCCAAAAGTTAAGAAACAATTATTAGAACATCATTTACATTGAGAGGACTGCACAGAGTTACAGAAGAGCAAAGTTCAGATTCAGTGTTAAAAAAGGAAAAAAACTTCGTACTTCATAGCTAACCATTATGTGCCAGGATTTGTCTGCTGGATGTGCTCGAATGTAACTGTCATCAATCAGAATAGATCAACAGCCTCTCTGGTATTGTATACCCAAACGGTTTGGCAGTAATCCATAGGTTAGTAACAAATCCACACAAAACCTTCAATAAAATTGACCCAACATGAAGAAGACAAATATCTTTTAAGTCGCTGTATAGTAAACCAAGAAGATCAAGCAATTAAAATGACAGGTAATTTAGTATGTGCTAGGATACAGCAATTTACAAGAACAAATCACATTTTACCTATTGTTTTCATAGTTGCTTATTAAAGGAAAATTCATTGTTGTGCTGTGACAATTTGTTAAAATTAGTAATGTGACATATTCATGTGTATTACGTCTATTATTTCTCCTGCTACAGGCACAACACTAAAAATATATTTTTTGAACATACATAAATAGGTAATAATAGTTTGCTTACCAGTACATTTCTTTAAATGACTGTTCTTTTTGCCATGTGATCCCAGTTTGCAGTTAAAATTCTCTTCCCAAAACTCTGCAAACCATACATTTCTTCGGTTATTGGCTAATGACCGACTTCTAAAATATCTATCAAATCCTATTTCATAAAAACAAAAATCATCATCAATACACATAATGACCAATAAAAGTGTCCCACAGAAAATGATGCCATCTGCTCTACCATATGTGATGTAATGTTAATCTGGACTGGAAATATAGTCAGTCAGAAAGGGAATTTGTTTCATGTTGCTACAATTTCTAATACTATCATTATTTATTATTTTTATCACCCAAGAAATGTTTAATGAGGTCCATGGTATCAGCTTTTACTGCAAACCCACCATCATGCTTAATAATTTACTGCAGAGTCTACTGTAAGTTATAATAGACTAAACTGAAGTAACCATTCACTGTACAGATGTAGCAAGCTTTAAATGAACAATTAATACATTGCATGTTACAGCAAGCTTTTGGCTGTTATTTCAATGACATGAAATGCATTTTATATCAATTTACAATTTGCAAAATTTGTGAATCAATAATACTTATTGTCAAATGCCAAGAATCTGATGCGGGCCATAACTTGAGGGGGAGGCTACTGTTGCACCTGGGCCTAGGAGCCTTAGGGGACTCATTAGTGTCCTTTCCCAATATGAGGATACCAGTACTATAATGGTACATTATAGTTAGGGGCCCTGGTATAGATTTTGCCCACAGGCCCAGTGTGAAGTGTATTTATTGTGGCTTTAAAGGGGAATTAAGCAGAGTCTCATATAGCTGCAATTAGGTCCCCTGAAGTCACAGATAGTCAGGAAGCCATAAGAGAAGGCAGAAATATTTTACAGTATACACACAGTGCTCAGTGGTGTTTTACAAAAGAGGCCATGCTGATCATGTGGTAACCTGGACAGCTGCTATGTGACGGAGCTGCAAGGTTCAAGTTGTAATAACATTATAAAAAGACAATAATCTATGAAAATCCCATTTCCATCTCACACAATATAGCCACAAAATATGCCTTAAATCTGATAAGCAAGACCAACCTCTGGGACCTGTACCTCTCTCAAGAATGGGGTTCTTTGACTGCTTTCAACTGTTAAGAATGGCTAGTTTGCCATTCATGCATGACTATCTCCATTCATGTTAGCTATTGTAAATTCTTTTTCTAGACCTGCTTAAGAAAATTATTTCTAACGTATCACATTATCTTTTGCTCAAGTTTTATATGCCAATGAAACAAATATTTTCTGTGTAAAATAGAGTCCTGTCATGCAGAAAGTTTATAGCTATTTAACAAAATGTGTGGTCATGTAGGCTTGAAATGTATATTCTATGAAGGGGTTAATGGCTACCATAAATGATCAATGCTGTGATGTGTATAGTGTCAAGTTAATTGTTACTCTATATTTATATTGAATGGAATAAGGAAATATTACCATCTATTGAGGCTCTCTTTGGTAGGATTGTAACAGCTCCTTCTGCTATCTCCTCTTGTTGGTAAACTGGTGCAATTTTAGAGCCCCAGCTGTCTGAACCAATCCAAAGGAAATGTCCAGTTTGATTGCCTCTTTTAGCTGCTTCAAGAATTCGTCTGCAGGAAAAAGGAATAGAAATAAAGAAATGGCCATTGATTTCAGTCAAGACACATTAACCATATTCACTAAACATCCAGGGAGGAAACGATTAGTCAATCATTCTGTCAACTTGACTCTAACTTCAGACAGAAACAAAGAAAAAAGCCATAGCACCTCTGTGTGTCTGCAGTTCATGTTAATTTGTTTTTGTCTAACCCTAATGTACCATACATTGTCTATCATTCTCATTTCATTTATCTCATTCAATCTTATGCCTTAATCCACAGGATACTCCACCCTTACCGAAAGACAGCTAGACTGTCTCATAGGAACAGCTGAATAGCATTTGTCTAAATGCAATTGAAATTTGCTACACCTCCAGTCTCACAAGGGTATCCTTGACGAGTTAATGTAAAACTGATAAGAAAGAAATAGGTTTGTGCAATTCTCCTGCCACTGGAAAAGATCAAACATGCCACAAACAATAGGAAGAAAGCATCACCTTATGTCATCTTCATTTGCAAAAATGATTATTGCCCGAGCATGAGGGGTTTCCAGTAGGCGCTTAATGATTTTATCATATTCTCCTGGCTTGGGTTCTCGGGGGATTTTCAGTGATTGGGCAATGCAAACACCACCTGTAAAGACATAATACACTTCATCTCAGAAAAGCCACACATTGAGGATTACTGATTAATGCTTCTTGTAAACTCCATTTGGTTGTATAAATAGATCCAGCAGAAATGCACATCAATTACCTCAACATGTGTACATATCATGGTTAATAGTATATTGCACTGGAAGACTGAATCTCCTATAATGTTGTATCTGTGGAGTTTGGTTTATTAAAAAGAAATGAAAAGCAAGTGAACGTATTCAGTATTTCTCTATACATTTATAATGTATTTTAAAGAGTCCAATTTCAACTGTTTTTTATTGCGAAGACTCAACATGGTTATTCTTTGGTGAAATGAACTAAGACAGCAGAATTTGCTACAATTACACTCAAAACATTGACATTGTATGCTGGCCCTACTTTGACATGAGTAGATGGATGTCTTATAAATGGACAGTGCATGCCATGTTAAATAAGTCAAGGAATTGTGTGTGATGACTAGGAGCTAGGTACATCTTTTACATTTAGACTGGAGATTTAAGCTCTTTCATTACACATATTCAACATACTACGGTATTCTGAGCCTACATATCCATATGTCTTTGCGAAATGAACACAGTATAAAAATGGTATAAATAGGCATAAGACAGTATGAAAATGGTATAACTAGGCATAATGTAATTAGATAATGTAAGAATGACATGGTCACTGCTCATGTAGGTGTGAATCTCAGGTGTCCACATACTTCTGGCAATATTATACTTATCAATAGCTTAGAAATATAAATAGCTATGTAGAGGTGAAGAAGTAAATGCAAAAAAAGTTAGAATAATGGAAAATCCACAAAAAGAACAAATGGTCTTTCGTATGAACTGAATAATGGTTTATTGCATTTTCTTCTATTTTATCAAGCTTAAAGAATGTGCAAGATGAAGGCATCATGCTGAAATCCTGTTTTTCTCTTTGGAGCTATAAGGAACCTTATATCAAATGCTTTAGTAGTTTATTATTTAATACCTTACAGAAGACTATGCATAGCATATTAATATTGAATAAATTAATTTGCAAATATATTTCAGTATTATTGCAGTTAATTCCTGTTTAAATAGAACTAACATAATCCACAGTGCTGTTCACAGTGTGTCACCGATATGGGTTACAATTTATCTCAGACACACACCATGAATATAGAGTTCAAATTCATAGAAAACCAATTAATCTATCAATAAGTTTCTGGAGTGCGGGTGAAAGCCACAGAAAAAAGACCTAGAAAAAAGCACATTTTTGTAAACCTTTTCTTGCCAGTCTTTACATAATTTAATTATATTACACATATCATTCTAATGTAACAGTGATTTTGGCAATACTGTAGACATGTTTGGATTTACTAATTCATAACGTAATAAATATAACTAAAAGCAAGAGAACTACACATTTAATATTCTACAGGATGGTCTGTACATACAGTATTTACAAAAATGATGACTTGGTTTAGTGGTAGAAATGTCATGAAACAAATTGCTTTTTTTTTAGCTTATTATCACACATTGGGATTCTACTAAAGAGTACAGATATTTTTAGTGCAGTTGGAGTTAAACAAAATCCATCTGACAGCTAATTATTTATAATCAAAATAATTAGAGAAACATTTTAATCCCAAATATCCCAAATCTGTGACAGACATCATGTACATTGCCAACATGTGCTTAGAATCATACTGTATGCAAACAATGCAAGAACGAAGGGGGTAAACTTTGTATTTTTACATAAATTTATTGCGTTGACAAGGTGAGATTATTATTATTATTTTGCTCATAGAAAATGCCCCATGACTTTCAAGTATTTCATTGAGTTTTACACAAGTGCTGGATAGCCTTATACATTTCACTATATTCATTACATGAATATGCTCTGGCTTTTCCCAGAGAAGTCTATGTGATAAACTCCCCAAAAAATCCTGTCAAGTCTATGTGCTGCGTTTTTATTTTTCTCCACAAAAATAACAGAAAAAATACACCACAAAATAATAAAAAAGATCCCTGTAACGTCTCTGCCTGTTCGGGTCTCTGCCCCACCCTCCACTCTCACGCTGCGGTGAAGAAGGCATGTTCAGTTTGGTTCCTTGTGTAGGTTTCTTGTTGCTCAGTCTGAACATGGTCCTAGTTCCCTTGCAATGTAATGGACTTCCAGCCACACCCGTGTTCTGACCATTTCTCTCTGGACCGCAAATAGTTAATCTCAGCCTTGCCTGTGTGATTGACAGCCTGTCCACCAATCCAGTCTGGGGCTTGCCCAGACTTTCTATAAACAGGTTGTCAGCCCTCACATGGTCGCCGGTTATTGCTCTAACTTTGCCTGCTCTCTTTGTGACCTTGATATTTACTGTGCTATTTCTCTGACCTTTGGCTTGCCTTGTGACTATTCTCTTGGATTGTGATTTCATACTGCATTGCTCGTCTGTTACCGAACCCTTGGCTTCCTGACCTCCCTTTGTGTCGTTTGTTCTGTCTTTGTTCAGTGTTGTCACTTACTCAGTATAGGGCTCGTCTTCAGGTTGTCCTTTTACTCTTTAGGGTAACTGAGGCAATAGGAAGGGACAGTGGCTGGGGTGAGATTAGGGCTCACTTGTCTCTGTCCTTCCTCTCAGACCACTGCAGTAGTGTAGGGTATTGCTACATCTGGCAAGACCCTAACAATCCCCATGATTGCTAGGAGTCCCAGCCAAATCTACAGAAATCAGACTGTTATCTCCTATCTAGTGGGTTGGGGGATAAATATCAACAGTAGGAAAACTCCTTTAGGCTAAGGCCCCATGTGTCGTCCCACAGCAAAAAAGCACTGTGGGAAAAACTGTTTCATGACATTCCTACCACTAAACCAAGTCATCATGTTTGTAAATATGTACAGACCATCCTGCAGAATATTAAATGTGTAGTTCTCTTGCTTTTAGTTATATTTATTACGTTATGAATTAGTAAATCCAAACATGTCTATAGTATTGCCAAAATCATTGTTACATTAAAATGATATGTTTGCCATGTAAAATCTGCCACATAAATCTATTCCAACTCATTTCAAAGGCATGAGGAGATTCAGGCAGAATTTGCCTGAAGATCGTGCAGAACATTTTGTTCTTTCTTCTAGCTGATTTTTTTAATTAGCAGAAAAAAATCTGTGTCTCCTCCCATTGAGATGAATAGGAGACGTATTTTTGGTGGTGGATTCTGCTGCAAAAAAATTCTGCCCTGTGAACTTACACTAAGTGTCCTTTGGTTCAGTGACTCTGATGGTCATTTCCCATTTTCTGACCCTTTAGCACCCTTTGTCACAGAATGCTAAAAGGGTAATAAGTTGCAAATGGGCATCAAGGGGCACTGAACAGAAACACACTAAAGGGGCAATAATTGGCAAAAGGGAACTGAGGTGGCACTGAATACTCTGCCCTTTTTCCATTTATTGCCCTCTTCAGACCATCAGTGCCCCTATTCAACAAACTAAAGCTCATAGCTTCCAGAAGATAACAGCAAAGTAATAGTTCCCCCACATGTAATTGTCCCCCTACAGTTAATAATTTCCCATTGAAAGACAATGCCCCTCCAGATAATAGCATGATATGTACTATTACATGTGGAAGCATTATTAGTGCACTACTATTGTAATAGTGTCTCCAGGTAATAGTGCCCCCACTTAAGTAATACTATTATTTAGGTGAGGGGCACTATTACTGTAATAGTAAACCTCCTCCGGTAAATGCTCCCTCTCCAATAAGTAATACTATTACTTATGTGAGGAGCGCTATTACTGGACTATTAATGTAATCATGCCCTAAAAGTGCCATCCCACACAGTTCGGTCTGGTCTGTTGAATTGTGTATAATCATCCTCCATCTGCAGAACGCTGATGCGGCATGTGTGGGAGTTGCTGTACACTGACTTTTCTCCTCCTGGTTTGTGTGGTATAATAGAGTAGAAGCCACACAAGAAGCTGCAAGAAGCTGAAAACTCCTTTCTGAGAAGTGTACAGGCAGGTAGCACAGAGCAGCAAAACTGTGTGTAAACATGCAGACACTATGAAGAGAGACCTGCCCCTGACCCTCCACTTACTTTGTTCCATTTTGAGCCTGTTGGTTTTTAAAGATGGACCTTCTATAGGAACAGGGAGTAAACAGCAAATTAGGAAGGAGGGAGACACCTAGTGACAGGAACTTTCGAGAGGTTTTACAGGTAGAAAACAGCAGCATTTTTAAATATATTGCGCTACACTTTGTCTGACAGTTTAGCTGTAAGCAGACAGAATTTTATCATTCAACTTTACTCTACAAAATGGTTTGCAAAAGATATAGTCATTAGCCCTATAGAACAGTAATGAGAAACTCCAGTCTCTTTGTTTCCCAATTTTCACTTTAAATAATGTTTATATGTTAATAATAAATAATTTCTGTCCAATGTGTTCAAGTTTTGACCTTATTTATTACCATTTCCATTTTAGTGGAATTCATAACTGAGTATATATTTATTTTTGTATCTCTTTTCATTATTTCTCACTGCTGTATATCGGTTAGACAGTCTGTCATATTCAAGACAATACAAAGTTGAAAAAGCAGAGAAATGCATTGAAATCAGAGCTCCTGGAGGAGACCACAATCCTCTCTGTGCTCCAAAACACACACATTCGCATACGTCTTTAGTTTGAAGAGAATTCCAGCAGGAATATATTTATTGACTTAACATCTGCTTGTTTGCTAGAAACATACATACTCCTACTACACTACAATTTTGAGCTTCATCAAAATTAATAAACTGAGAATGTAGAAAGTGTCAGGTCATGTGACATGCAAATCCACATATATTTATGTCATTTGAGCTACTAATTACAAAATAATAGTAGTTACCAGCTAGCACACAAGAGAAGAAATCTACGCAAAGATCTGCAGATAACAACAGGCAGAGTTTAACAAGAACTACTGACATGAGTGTTCCAGCTGCAATATTATTGATCAGATTTTAGAAACACAAAAGTTTATATCCAGAGAGATCAGACACAGCTTTCAAAGTGCATAAAATAGCTTAGAACTTGTGTAACCTTTGGTGGTTACATGCTAAGCTGCAAATATTGCCTCTGGGTATTTTATTCCTCTAATTCTTTAACAATACAGATGTTTTGCCTCCTACATAGTATGTAGCTAGAATATACTGCAGGAATTAAGTCAGGGAAGCATCTTGTTCCTTGAGGCAAAGTGTGAGGAGGTGTCAACACTGCCATATATTCAGCCTGCTCCATTGTAGGCTTGTTAACACATTCTAAACAGCCATACACCATGTAAACTGGTCTATAACTATTGTTATCATTAATTATATAAGTCAATATTATTTCATTTTCTTCTGCTAACATATACAATGTGAAAGTACTGCAGGTAGTACATTCAGAATATATCTCCTAAGAATACATTTGTTTAATACTGTCATATATACAAATAAAACCACTTTCACAGTGTGAAATATGTATTATGGGTCATATTGTTTCATTATATCATCCGTATTGATCTCTAATGCTAATGTACTGTCTTTTATTGAGGAAAAGAAACAGTCCGTCTGAATTACAGATAACATTCTGATAAACACAAGTCATAGACTTCAGTAGGCATTTTCTTACCACAAATGGGTGAACGTAGTTCATGGTGCACTTTTTATATACAATATAAAAATAGACCTATAGATTGAAAAATACTGACATATGTACTGAAGTAAAATCTATCGGTATTTAAAATAGGCCCAACCAAGCAAAAGTTAATTCTTTGTAATCCCACCACTGCACCACAAGAGAGATATGAAAAGTAGAAGTACAAGCTTCCTGCTTCCAATAAAATGTATCAGGGGCGGACATACAGTACCATTGGTGCATCCTGTGCAGCTTTAGGTAAGGGGGCCCACTGTCACCCTAAATCAGCTTGTTACTGTCTACAGTAGTAGATTGCATACAAATCCCTGAGCTAGTGAATTTCAGTGCTAACAATTACTAATTCATTGCTTGAGAGACATAAGAATAGTACTCTATTATAAGATATGGATACGTTTCAGTGATGGACACAGACATTAGAGAGCCCCTGTGAAGGAGCAGCATATTGGTTCCTTTTTATTCCATATCTTATCATGGAGGACCATTCATCTGTCTCTCAAGCAATGTATTAATTATTAATTATATATGGTAATCAACTAGATCACACATTTTATTTTTCTTCAGCCTTTCAATGTAAAAACAGTTATCCTATTGTGCTCAGGCTGAACTGTTAGGTATTTTGCTCAAAGCCCAAGTAGAACTCAGAAATGTTGAGTAAGTAAGCCTAGAACCTGGTTAATAAGAATCCTAACTTTGGACCTAATGGTTGGTTTACAGAGCAATCCAAGACATGATGAACCAAGGTTGATTATAGAACACCATGTCTCCATCAAGTCAAAGCGAATACATATTTGAGGTTTAAGTAGACAAAAAGATACGGATTTTTATCATATAGTAGGCATATTCTCTACCACCTGACTGACTATCAACAGAAGTGTATCTAGTAAATCAATTATGTACTTTAGCTGCTTTCTGCAAAAGGCTCACACACATCTGAAAATAAGTCACGTAGAAGTAACTAGACTGATTCTGTGAGAAGACGTGACGTTTTTCCTGTATACCGAATTGTGTAACTAACTTTTAAAATGTTAGAAAACCAAGTAATTTCTGGGGGCTTTTTAAGGGAAAATATAAAGGTCTGCATTTACAGTACAATTCCAATGTGGAGCACTTAGAGTCTACAAATCTTATACAAATCTACAAAATTTACAGGGAGTACAAGTCTACAAATTTTCAAAAGTTGTTTGGTTCAGAAATAAAATGAGCCATTTCTTAATGATTTTCATGTGCTGAATTCAAATATCACAAGGAAAACTGTCAATTGGCTCTAGTTTCTATGATATCGAAGAATTCTCATTTTACTGTTATGTAAATTGTAAATATTATAATATATAATTGTGACTTCTGCAATCATATAGGTGCAGGTTTATTGTTCACAAAATTTTGAAATATATTCTGAGGAAACTTAGCTGTATTTAAAATCAACTATAATTTACAGACATGTCTAAGCACTTTTACAAATTATAATTATATTTAGGCTAATATGTTATTGAACTCTGCAACATAGGTCCTCATTCATTGGCTACTCGGCTCTTTTTCACACGTCTCTTGTATTCAGGCATCAGATTGTCTCTGGTAACTGTCCAGCAGTAGCCTGCAAGCATTGATGGGTTCCATTTACCCTGATATCTTTTTTCCATTGTCGCAATTTCCTGGTGAAATCGCTCACCATGTTCATTGCTCACCGCTCCACAGTTTGGTGCAAAGAAGTCTAGATGAGAGTGCAAGAAATGAATCTTTAAAGACATGTTACATCCCAGGTTTTTATATGCTTTGAAGAGATTTTCCACCAACTCTTCATAGCTATCTGTGATGGTGTTTCCCAGGAAATTTGTCACTACTAACCGGAATGCTTCCCATGCAGCCTTTTCCTTGCTACACAGCAAACGGTGAAACATCATCTGTTAGCAGATTCCACTGATAAAGTCTGTAACCTAAGAGCTCTGCCTTATTCTTGGGCAGATCTAGATCTCTAAGAAGATCGTTCAGTTCACTTTGCAATATAAGGTGTGGTTTGGTGAAGACTGATGAAAGAAAATCTTGATCGTGTGAGGTAGATGGTTCATGACCACATGCTTCTTCTTTTTCTGCCTCAGTGGAATCGAGTGATATTGTTTCTGGTGCTTTTGGAACTGGCAATTCTTCTGAATAAGCTACTGTGCGTATCGCAGATGGAATATTTGGATACTGCATATCCACTTTTTATTTGAAATTCCTTTCCCAATTGGAGGCACCATGCAGAAGTAGCAATTGGCAGTATGGTCAGTTGTCTCTCTCCAGACCATTGGCACTGCAAAAGGCATAGATTGTCTTTTCCCGTTCAACCACTGTGTGAGGTTTGATGAGCATCTATTACAGCATGTGTGTGGAGCCCAACTCTTGTCCTGATCTCCTATTTTACAGCCGAAATACAGGTGGTAGGCTTTCCTAACCATGGGAGTTAAACTTCGCTTTTGTGACGAAAAAGTCACTTCGCCACATATATAGCAGAAATTATCTGCTTTATTAATGCAAGTCCAAGGTATTGCTGAACGTATATAGACTGAACGATGTAAGTCGAACTGTAAAAAGTGCTGGATGGCTGATAGAGGGAAAATATATAAAGTTGTGTGATGCAAGTTTAATTAGAATTGCATCACCTGGCATTTATTTGCATCTTTCTATTGGTCATTCTGAGATGATGCAATTCTAGTAGATGATGCAATCAATACTGATGATGCAAACTTTTTCCAGTATTGTATTAAAGGCTGTGAGAAATATAAAAAAACACCTCTGTATCATGAAAATTAGAATCAATTTCTAAATTTGAGCATCATTTCCAATCTCAGCACCCCAAAATTAGTTAAGATCAACTGTTTTCATGTCTGAACCAATTTGGCTGTAGACCAATGTAATTATTAAGGAATTATTTAATCAGATATTAAATAGTATGACATTAGGAAGTCCTTTGTTCAGTGCAAAGAAGCAATTTGATAATAACCATCTAATACTGTGAGAATAACTCATGTATAGCCTACATCAGCAGGATAATGCCCCATTTACATCAGTCAATACTGGAAGAGGCTGCAGCTTAACATCCCATTATAACAGTCACTGGCACCATTACATTCACAGAATGAAGGCAAATGAACATAGGGGTTGACCTTATCCTGATGATCCCTGTAGATCTTGCTGGTTATTATAAAACTATTCATAAAGGGTGATCTATCTATTTGTCTGTTGGCTTGTCTGTGTACATCACTGTTTATCTATCTATCTATCTATCTATCTATCTATCTATCGTATCTATCTACGTATCTATCTACTGTATCTATCTATCTATCTATCTATCTGTCTATCTATGTCTATCTATCTACCTACCTATCTAAAACTGAATCTTCCACTCACACCTATGTGACTGTGTTAGACAAAGAGCTGTCTGCAAGGCATTATAGAGAAGTCCCACGGCTTCTGCCAAAGGTCATGCAATCCTTCTTTTGCGTCTTCTGTGTCTTTTGATTTGTAAAATGGCCACCATTTTACAGCAAGCAATTTATGCAGCACAAATCCCAAAGGTTTCAATCAAAGATAATCAGTTCCGTGCGAGAGCTAATTTCTATAATACAATCAATTTGCCTTGTATACACAGCAAACATTGTAAATTAGTGATGGGGACTCTGTGACAGCTCCCCTAAAATATTTAGCTATTATAGTTTACAGACAAATCTAAATTCTTATATTTTCTCCAAAACTGTATAATATGTCTCCATTGAATAAAACAAAAAAATTGTGGTGATCTTACCATTTCTTGCTTCATTATATCAGTATAAATGTTACCTGATGAATGAATTCATGAGTTTAATGATTGATTCCTACTGCGGGCAACAATGAATGCTTTCGGATTTCATAGTTCTTTTTTCCAAGTTATAGAAACATGTCACAGATGGAAGTAGAGCTAAAAGCACTTATGCCTTTTATATTAATTTAGTCAATGACACTTACAAAGAAAAGGTGGAATCATAGAATAGACATTATAAATATATATTTGCCCATTTTTTCTTTTGTCTTTCATATATTGAGGAAGAATTGCTTCTTTTGCTTTGAGTCAAGAATAGACCAGAGCAATAATATAAAGCAAACAGTATACATTTTCTCTGTCAACACTGTGTAATTCCAGGTGTCTGAAGCATAGAGCAATGTGTAATTAAACTGTTATAGTCTCCTAATGCCTGTATCATTTTATAGTCAGCTTTAAGTGATTATTGTCAGAACATTACAAGGTCTCAGTTTGATTAGAAGACACAAGATGAATGCGATACAGCCCAGCGCAAAAACACTTCTGTTAGGTTATGAATGCCCTTGACCTTTTCAATAGCGCATGCTGCCATTTCAGAATATAACAATATTTAATTGTCGGAATCATACTAAAGCAGTGCACAGTGTTTTGAAAGGACAGACTACAACAAGCATCCCAGCAGAAAGGGTCAGGGCATTACTGTGTTCTCTTTGATGGTAGTAGTCAAAGGACAAGAGCTTTACACTCTACATAAATCGTAATGCCATGTATCATGTCTCCCTTTAGACATATCTTGTCACTAACTGGAAGATAAAACCTGAGCAAAATAAAATGCCAGTATCTTCTTGCAATGTGACAAAAGAAGGAGAATGCTGACAAAGTTATTTAAAAATCTAGTCATAATTCACAAGCTCTATTTAAAGGATTCTCCAGGCAAATATGATACACAATACTATTCCTAATGCAGACCATCGCATGCTGGTTCATGATACAGAGATTCAAACACAAAATACAGTAATACACCATCCTATCAGGCTCTATGCTGTATTAGATTTGCTTAAAGTTCATTTAAAGGAAATCTGTCAGCAGTTTTGACCTCACAAAACTGCTGATAGTGCTAAATAGGTGAGGTGTAAAGAAGAATACCTTTGTGGATGGTCCTACTAGCTATATAAGTAATAAAATTAGTTTCCTGAGCTCTCTGCAGCAGACCTTAACCATCCTCTCTCATGGATACATGGTAGATGCATCGCTGAAAAGAAAAGGTAAATAGACAGTAAGGCAACTCTTAGTGGACACTTGGCATATTGAATGAAACTCCATTTTATTCCCTAGGCAACTAGAATGAGAAAATGCAGTCAAGAGAAAAACAAAGCAAGGTACTTCCTCTTTAAATTCTATGGTTTTATGTATCAAAATATAATTAAAAAAAATATTACCCTTAGATGTCCTGATATGTAAAACTTTACAATTCAAAGAGGATGTACTTTGCTTTTCACACTACTGTATGGATGTTTTAACTGCTTATATCTAAACTATCTGGTGCTGACAGTAATTTCATGGGCTCAAAGCTACTGACTCCCTTTAATTCTTTGGCTGCCAGGGGTGTCAAGATAATTTTCACACATTTTAATATATGAAACCTGAATGTTGAACTTAAATAATCACATTATATCACTATATATTTTCTTAATGTAAGCACCAGCTACATTATGATAAATGCCCCCAGCACTTTTATACAGTACTTAAGGGCATCCTCTTACATTTTGTATAAAAGCAGAATGTTTTTAACCAGGCAAATTGTATATGCACATCAACCCCAAAAAATAAAATTTCAAAATACTTTACAATATGCAGAGTTCATGCTTGTCACTTGCAGCAAATTACCAACCAGTTAGGGGTGTGTGTCTATCTAGTATAATATTGTACAATGAGGCTGATTTATTCTAGACTAAGTTCTACTCTTTATATTTGCATCGCTATAATTGCATAAACTCATGAAGCATTGCATATATTCATGACAGTGAAAAGCTTTAGAATTAGCTGGATTTCTATAAAACATGGCATATAAAATGTAGTATGTACAGGTGCATCTCAATAAATTAGAATATCTTTGAAACGTTCATTCATTTCAGTAATTCAGTAATACAATTCATAATCAGCGTCTTCCATGATTGTGTGTCCTACTGAACCAGACTGAGGGACCATTTAAAGGCTTAGGAAACCTTGGCAGGTGACGCACTGAATTTACAATACTGAACTTTTTTTTACAATATTCTAATTTTCTTAGATTTTGGTTTTCATTACCTGTAGTCCATAATCAATATTTACAGAAATAAAACACTTAAAATAGAACACTATGTGTGTAAAGAATCTAGCAAATATAGGAGGTCACTTTTTTAATTAAATTACTGAAAGAAATAAACGTTTCAAAGATATTCTAATTTATTGAGATCCACCTGTATATAGTGTGTAACTACTGTTAGGATTTCCAGCTAAATGTAACTTTAGGGGTTTCATGGTATTGTAGCTTAGAATAAATCATATTGTGGTACGGCATTGTGTGATAGACTAAGATTTCCTTGACAATATCAGTAAATTATTGAGAGTTTAAAGAACCAGATCTGCATTGACTTTTCTTAAAGAATGGATTATTGTGGTAAGACAACCCATTAAAACATGCATGAAAAACTGCTAACAACACGTACTAGTATTCCACTTAAAGTTAGAAATGTTTGATATATTTCCTTACTACTGTATTTGGAAGATTGAAAATCACACAAATGATGGTTTGTAGCTGAAAACTACCTGAAGCTGTTCTTTTTTTTTAAAGGGGGAACTGGGAAATTATATACTTGAAATATAATAAGCACACATTCTCATCTACATGTCATACTTTACTGAATTGTATGCAGACAACTTATACCTAAATAATAATCAAAAAGACACCACTTTAGTGTATTTTAGAGGACACATTTCTGAAAGAAAGAGATTTGCTTTCAGTGACGCAAATGTTTTGAAGCATTTTAATCCTATTTAGAAAAGTTATTCCTAAATGTGCTTTTTACAGTTTATTAGGTCATATTTTGGTTAGATGATCTATCTATCTATCTATCTATCTATAGTAGAAACAGGCAGCACTCCAATTTAGTGAAAGAAGCATAATGTGGGTTTATTCCAACTGCAACGTTTCAGTCCTAAACACACAAGATCTTTCTCAAGTAAATCCATAGCTTTTTATAGTGATATACAACACAGTACATGCATAATTATCAATTACTGTATTTTTTGGACTATAAGACGCACTTTTTTATCACCCAAATTTGGGAGGAAAATGGGGGTGCGTCTTATAGTCCTAATGTGGGACTTTGGCGGGAAGGGGGGCGGAGGAATGGGGTCACAGCATCACCCCACTCCTGCCGCCGCTGGCTTCCTGCAGCGGGAGTAGTGGGGTGATGCTGCGGGCCGTGGGCTGAGAGGGTGTCCCAGCGGTGCGAACCGGATGACGGGTCTGTGAAGATGTTGGCGGCCACTCTGCTGCAGAGCGGTCACCATAGCTACCAGGACTCCGCTATAATGCGGAGACCAGGAGCTAATGCCCGCGATCAGAGTGCACTCTGATCGTGGGCATTACTACCTGTGAGCCTCCTAAAGGTATTAAAGCTGCTACCTTTCTTGTTGTAGGACGGCTCCTGTGTGGCGAGATCGAGGGAGTCAACCTGTTCCTGTGACAGCCAGGAGCCTTATGAAGGCTCCCAGACCTGTCATAGTAATATTACTATTGCGACTGGTCTATGACAGAATGTACAGAATCTCCCATAGACTGCAATACACTTGTATTGCAGTCTATCGGACTTGCAATCAAATGATTGCAGGTTCAAGCTCCCTAGAGGAAACTAATAAAATAGTAAAAAAAAAAAAAAAAAAAGTTAAAAAAATAAAATAAAAGTTCTAAATCACCCCCTTTCCCTAGAATACATATAAAAGTAGAAATTTACTGTGAAACACATACACATTAGGTAGCCCTGTGTCCAAAAATGCCTGGTCTACAAGCTTATAAAAATATTTTTCCTATAGGGTGTACGTCATAGCGGGAAAAAAAAAATCAAAAGTGCTGGACCGCCATATTTTTCACTGTTTCGCCTCTAATTTGAATAAAAACTGATCAACACAATAGACATTCCTCAAAATGGTACAACTAAAAAGTACACCTGGCCCCCAGAAAAAAGATGCCCTATGCATCCCTGTACAGCTGCAGAGTCACCTGTCAATGTGGCCCTGCAGTTGTTGAAAAACTACAACTCCCATATATTAAATATTTTACCACATTTTTTTGATTCAAAATTTTTTCCCTATTTTCCTCCTCTAAAACCTAGGTGTGCCTTATGGTCCGGTGCATCTTATAGTCCAAACAATACGGTAAATACTGACAATGATACCTTTTTATTGAAAAGCAATTATTTCTACTTGTCTAATGTAACACAGTTTTGCATACAATTTCAGTAAACAAAAACAGAATCCCTTATAAACACTGACCTTTAGTGTGTAATTTATTGTGTGCATTCTTTGTTAAGCTTATTAGGATGGTAAAATACTTTGGTGAACAATTTTGACAGTAGATTTTAATTGTGAAAAGTAGAAACTCCTTCACTATATACTGTATGAATGCACCAATACATTGTATTAAAGATGGTTTGTAACAAGCAACATTCAATGGGAATTCAAGCACAATGTTAAAAAAATATATACAGTATATTTTAATCATCAGCTACTTAGACTAGGGTTGTTCTTACAGAGTCATCTTTTTAACTCAACTTGTTTAAATGTCAATATTGTCTTCTACACACAGAGGGGGTATCATTTGCAGGATGCAGTAACATGCAACCTATCAATTTGCTGGAAGCCAATAGCATAATTAAAGGACTCCCTGAATAATAGCCTAGAGACCTGCCTTAGAAATGGATTGGATTCTAATTAATTGATGAGCTACATTCCAGGAAAATTAGTTTAGTAAACAAGTCATCAGTGTTGAAAAGGGTTTAGAAGTAAATGTTGCAGTACATCTGTCATCCACTTGTAAGACCCTTCTTTTATATATTTACAAAAATAAATGTCTATAGAAAGTAAAATTATGGACACACACTACATGTATAGTATTTGTAAAGCTTTTGACAAGAATGTGAGAGATCCACGGTTATTTAGTATGTTCATTTCCAACTTCACTGACCAATAGAGATGGGGTTCCATGTTTTTCCGTTTTTAGGCTAAGGCTCCACGTTGCGGAAACGCAGCCTTTTTTGTTGCAGAATTTGTTGCGGTTTTTTGAGCCAAAGCCAAGAATGGCTACAAAAAGAGTGGTAAATATATAAAAAGTACTTATTCTTCTACCTTTTGCTCAATCCACTCCTGGCTTTGGCTCAAAAAACTGCAACAAAATCTGCAGCAAAAAATGCTGCGTTTCCACAACATGGGGCCTTAGGCAGGGTTCACACTACCGTTGATGTCCGTTCTGATAGTGTCCGTTAAAAAAAAGAAAAAAACAAAAAAAAACGGACACCTATCATAACAGACATTAACGGACACTAATTGATGTTAATGTGTCAGTTTTTTTAACTGATCCAATTAATGGATTAGTTAAAAAAAATGAGACGTTAGCATCAGTTAGTGTCCGTTTTTTAACACTGTCCATTTTTTTAACACTGTCCATTTTTTTTTTGTTTTTTTTTGCTTTCTGAGCATGCGCAGAAAAAAAACAGACATAAAATAACGGACAGTAACTTCAATGTTAAAAAAATAACGGACACTTGCTGTCCGTCAAGAATCTGTTTTTTTCAAACGGACAAAAAGTCCTGTATGTAGGATTTTTTGTCCGCGAAAAAATAATGGACTTCTGACGGATTTGGTGTAAACGGACACAAACGAACACAAATGGACACTAATGGACACAATATAAAAACCCATTGAAATGAATAGAAATTTTAACGGATTTTTGACGGTTCAGCTAGTGTCCAATGCTAAAATCTTGTAATGGACAATAGCAACGGACACTACTGACGGTCACCAACGGTAGTGTGAACGCCCCCTTAGCCTTAATACACTTCTTACATTTTTGTTTGCTTGTTTGGAGAAATTTATATTTCCTGGAAAGAATTGCTATTTACAATACCTGAATGAGCGCTGTATATGTTGAAGCTATTGTTTGTTTTCTCTTTTTTTTTTATTTCGTTTGAACTTTGTAAAAACCAATAGAACTTTTGAAGCCAGAAATAGAAAAAGCTATCTACTCTAGATTGCTTAGGGAACAAAATGTTATTATTGGAAGATAATAAAAATTTACTAAATTACATGGAGATATTTAGGAAAAAATGCTAATTTCCAGAAAAACTGGAATTAAAGAAAATATGTATCTATCTGTTTTTAATTTCTGACTCCTACTGCTGCTTTTGGGCTAGAATTTTTCCTGACAAGCTTCAAATCAGTGAGAAAAGATGCTGTCTATGGTTACATTCCATTCTGTTGCCTCTTTTCTGCATTATAACTTGTCAGACAGATAAATTTGACACAGTACATGTAAATGTTTTCATCCTTGGGGAAACAGAAAAGTGAATATTATGTTTGAAGATCACCTTATCATTTGCTATAATATTAATGATAATCTTTGCAAATATCTGAATAAGTAAATGCAATAACAAATCATTCAACTATCATGAACATGTGACTGTAATCAGTTAAATTAAAATGGATACCAAGAGCTGTTCAGATTGATGCATATATTGTACAATGGGGCACATTTATCAATAATGTCAAACTTTGCACTAAATCTCCATTCAGAAGCAGGGACGGCAGACAAATGCCTCTTCATAAATCTCTTGGTCCCTGTGCCAGTTGGGCCATTTAAGACTTGCGTATGATACCATAGTTTTAATAAATACCCCCCCCTGTTCGTAGTAATAGTCATATATATATATATATATATATATATATATATAAATTCTGTAGTAAGGACCTTGATGGTTCTGTTTCACTTTCGGACACACCAAAATTCTGTCTTATTTTTCCAAAGCGTCAAAAAAAAAAAAAATCTGTCTCCACTGCCTGTGCGCCAAAATTTTATTTCAGTTGAATCTTCAACTAAGTTTACACCATTTTAAACTTGGTATATTTTGTACAAGAAAATCTTCACCGTATTCATATTATTCTATCTCATAAATATGTTCTAAATTTAGACACTTTTAAACCACACCCATCCTGGTGCACAATTTTCAAAAGTGTTGAGCCATTGGTATTTTTCAGTTTTTTTCTAGTGCACTGCTCAACAATATGACTTAAATGCTGTGTGCCATAAATCTTGGCACAAATGTAGAGAGAAAAAAATTCTCTATATATTTTTTGACATTTTTTCAACATTTTAGGTTGAATGTATATGATCCATAGTGCTTGCATGAAATGTAGCAAGAAATCTTGTAATAATTTAGTGAATTTGTTAGATTGTGACCAGCAATTTGTGCATATATTCCATTACATTTATTTCTACACAAACCTAATGCTCTTAACCATTTCAGGACTGGACCATTTTCCCTGGTTCAGGATCAGTCACATTTTTGGGTTTTTCGTACAGGTGGTTTTGAGGGCTATAACAATGTTTTCCTTTCCTGTGATTTAAATAATTTTTTCATTTTTTTTGTGATAAATAGGGCTTTATTTTTATGTTGTTTTTATTTTTCCATGTTTTTTTCTTTACTTCAATATCTGAGAAATAAAATTTTAAAATAATAATAGTTTTCCCTCTCCATTACAGTAATATTTATGTAGGTGACACTTATTGATGTGTTGCCATGGGTGCGGCTAAAACCTGTGATGTAGGCATGGTAGTGGCTTTTTTTTTTTTACTTTATTTTTTTTTACACATTGTGCCCCCTAATAGTTCATGATAGACTTTTTTTTGCTGAATTCTCCTGTAACTGGATATGATAGAGTAGTCCCAGTTACAGAAGAAATGTAGCTTTTTACCTCTTACTGCAGAGCTTACACAGCGGCTCATGAGGTTCATGGCCTCATGCAGCAATGTAACGAAGGGGCTGGAAGTGGAACCACATCATGGCAGCCACCATAGCTGTGTACAAAGTGCTCATTGAGCGCTATGTACACAGTTATTGGAAAGGCAAAGATGGTACTAAAACAACCCTGCCTTCCCTATGGGAAGTCTGGCTGTAGTAATTATATTGCGCAGCTGCTTAACACTGCCAAGACAGTGTTAGGAGTGGACTGCCTGGATATATAAAGTCATTGGGCAGTCAGGAAGCATTTAAAAAGGACCATCTAGCTTATAAATTTTATAATACAGTATAATACATATAAATATACAGTATATACTATATATATATATATATATATATATATATACCATATTTTTTGGACTATAAGACGCACTTTTTTCCCCCAAATTTGGGAGGAAAATGGGAGTGCGTCTTATGGTCTGAATGTGGGTGTTGGGGGGGCTGAGGAGCAGGTTCGCAGCATTGCCCCACTCCTGCTGTGTGTGGAGACCCGGAGCTAATGCCCACAATCAGAGTCCATTCTGATCGCCGGCATTACTACATGTGAGAACCCTAAACGTAGTAAAGCTGCTCCTGGGGCCGGTCCCTACCTCCCCCATACCTTTCTTTTTGCAGGACGGCTCCTTTGTGGCGTGATTGTAGGAGCCGTCCTGTTCCTGTGACAGTATTCCACTTAAAGTAAGAAATGTTTGATATATTTCCTTACTACTGTATGTGGAAGATGGAAAATCACACAAATGATGGTTTGTAGCTGAAAACTACCTGAAGCTGTTCTTTTTTTTTAATAAAAAAACGCACTTTTTTATTGCCCAAATTTGGGAGGAAAATGGGGGTGCGTCTTATAGTCCGAATGTGGGACTTTGGCGGGAAGGGGGGCAGAGGAATGGGGTCACAGCATCACCCCACTCCTGCCGCCGCTGGCTTCCTGCAGCGGGAGTAGTGGGGTGATGCTGCGAGCCGTGGTCTGAGAAGGTGTCCCGGTGGTGTGAACCGGATGCCGGGTCTGTGAAGATGATGACGGCCGCTCTGCTGCAGAGCGGTCACCATAGCTACCAGGGCTCCGCTGTAATGTGGAGACCCGGAGCTAATGCCCGCGATCAGAGTGCACTCTGATCGTGGGCATTACTACCTGTGAGCCTCCTAAAGGTATTAAAGCTGCTACCTTTCTTGTTGTAGAATGGCTCCCGTGTGGCGAGATCGAGGGAGCCAACCTGTTCCTGTGACAGCCAGGAGCCTTATGAAGGCTCCCAGACCTGTCATAGTAATATTACTATTGCGGCTGGTCTATGAATAGTCGCAATAATAATGTACAGAATCTACCATAGACTGCAATACACTTGTATTGCAGTCTGTGGGACATGCAATCAAATGATTGCAGGTTCAAGCACCCTAGGGGGGGGACTAATAAAATAGTAAAAAAAAAAAAAAAATATATCAAAATACATAAAAAAAAAAAAATTATAAAAGTTCTAAAACACCTTCTTTTCCTAGAATACATATAAAAGTAGAAAATTGCTGTGAAACACATACACATTAGGTATCCCTGTGTCCGAAAATGCCCGGTCTACAAACTTATAAAAATATTTTTCCCATAGGGTGAACGTCATAGTGAGAAAAAAAAAATCAAAAGTGCTGGCCCGAGGTTTTTTTGCTGTTTCACGTCTGATTTGAATAAAAAGTGATCAAAGCAATAGACATTCCCCAAAATGGTACAACTAAAAAGTATATATGGCCCTGCAAAAAAAGATGCCCTATGCATCCCCGTACAGCTGCAGGGCCACCTGTCAATGTGGCCTTGCAGCTGTTGCAAAACTACAACTCCCATATATTAAATATTTTCTCACATTATTTTGCTTCAAATTTTTTTCCCTATTTTCCTCCTCTAAAACCTAGGTGCGTCTTATGGTCCAGTGCATCTTGTAGTCCGAAAAATATGGTGTATATATATATATTATATTACACATATATTACAAAACTCCAAATCTCCTGTTTTCCCTACAGAACATAGATTCAAATATAAAATTCTAGCTGCCGCTGTGAGAGCTTATGGATGACCAGGTTTTGCAGCTCCAATTGAATTTAGCAATTAACTGTTTGTTGCAAAGTCTTTTTTTTCTATTACTGAATAAAGGGGAACAGGGCACTAAGAGCTCTGCATCTGAGAAGCATAATAGCAGTTTAAGTGTAATAATTCCCTTGTTTTCCCAATAGGAATTGAGGGCAGAGTAAGTGAAGGAACTACTATTTGGTCATATCATATCACCCCTAGCACCTAGAAGTACTGTATACGTTTACTGATAGCCATAGCTACCTTAGTAACCATGGAAGAATGTTTGCAAACTCATCATTAACAATAAACTATTCCTTATTCATCTTTTGTACTGTGTTGTAAATAATTTCCAAGATCTAGCTTTTGTGATTTTAATTTACAATACAGCTGCAGCACTATTCTTTATTCAAAAATATCATAAGCCTGCCTCATTGTTCCCTCTAAGCTGTTCACTTTGGAAATGATAGTTAAATACTCTACACTTTGCCGACAAGTAAGGCTGTTGGCCTTGGGCTTGTTGACCTCATTAGAACACTGTTTACAATTTTCCCTCTCTAAGCTACATAGTTTAGAGGAAGTACTGCCCCAATAGACCCCATTAAAATCAAAGGGGTCTGTCTGGATTCTATGTTTTTATAAAGAGATCCGCCATAACTGTTATTGCTACATTTATATGGAAATTATTATACTATTGTAAACAGAGTGCCTTAGATATAATCCTTATCCACAGCCCATCATTATGTAATGTTACTGGTGCATATGCTCTGGATGTTTCTAGACTTAACTGATCTTCAAATTATTTACGGATTCTAATTTGCCTTGAAATTAATTCAACACAATATCTTGACATGCTAACAAAAGCCTTGGAAGACTGCAATTCACACTTCCCCACTGGGTGGTCACAAGTAGACACAAATAGAATAGTTAGTATATCACCTTGTGATGACTTGTCACAAACCTATGTTGTATATAGAAAAGAATCTTAACTTGTGTCACACAGATGTAGACATGTTTAGTTAAGAGGATGGGTAAGGGAAGACACATTATACTGCCACATTAAGAAGGGGGAAGAAGGTGAACAGCTGTTCAGCTTCATTCAAATAAATGTAGCCGACTGCTGTCTTCTAAATGCTGGGAGCAGCTGTGCAAAAAAATGCATTTTTAGAATTAGTAGACTTGCAATACACTATCATTTTATGTGGGAAGACCACTTTGAATGTTCTTTATGAATTCTTGTTTTATTTTGGTTCAATATTGAGATATTAAATATTTTAAAGCGAGAAATCATCATGGTAGAGTTTATAATTTATCCTAGTATTAAAGCTAACATATCTAATACTTGCTTTGACTGTCTTTAATATCACCATCCATTATAAACTTGTATTGAAGTGTAATTTTATTCTTCTATCTTTTAAGCAATACTGAATTGTCCAATTAATGTGGTGTCATTTATTCTTAGTCTGTGATAGTGCCAAATAATTGTAATCCTTTGTAGAGTCCAGACCATTGTCTGACTTAATCCAGGGCACATTCTGCCTTAATTAACTGCGAATGACACTTCTGGCACAATTCTGCTATTTTCTTGGCTTGCAGCACTAGAGTCTCCATCTATATTTATGTTCATTCTCCTATGAATGAAAGTAAAGAAATCAGTGCATAACTGTAAATATGTTGGAGTATGAAGTTCATCTGATCAAACACAACAAATACAACAACCAAATAAATATCCCACCCCTATGCACCTTTGTAGATGGAGAATATTAAGTACTGTAGATGAATAAAGGTAACAAAGAGAAAGGCTGACAACTTGATGCTATAATACTAATACTGTTTATTTGAAAAAATGCATTTGATTTATAATTCATGCTATTCTTGCTGACAGCTTTATTGTGAAATTATGCAGTCCCTGTACAACACTGACCTCATCTCTGATGTACACAGTGTTCCCTGTATGAACAGGTGGTCAAATTGTCAACAAAAGTCTATGGGAGTTAGATCAAGACCCTAATAGACTAAAAGTGTCTGAATTCTAGCGTAATTTTTGCACTAAAAACTGTCTAACGTACACAGACTTATAACTTGTAAAAGGGGTATGGCTTAATGGGATAGGGGTGTGATTTAATGGAGATCAAGTACTGCCTAAGCTGCAACATCAGTTGTAAACTAAGCCATCTAATAGGAGGTGTAGGGTTAGACTAAATAGTCTAAGAATGCAACAGTTTTATTATCCAGCATCAGACACTTAAAAATTTGATGCATTTTATGACTGTCTAGTCTACTTTTGCATTACTAAATCAGCCTCTCTATGTCCATCACAGGAGAAAAAGAGGTGGTCAGTCAGTGGATAGGAGCAGCAGTGTAACTAAAGTCTTGTGGGCCCTCTCCCTACAGCAAATTTTTGATAGTGACAGTTACGGGGCCCCAAACAGTATAATATGCTTGACAGTGGCCCCAGATAGTATTATATGCTCAACAGTGGCCCCCATGCAGCATTATATGCTCCACATTGCTCCCCACACACACAGTATAATATGGTCCACAGTGGCAGCACACACAGTATAATATGCTCCCCACAGTGGCCCCACACAGTATAATATGCGCCACACAGTGGTCCCCACCCAGTATTATATGCTTCCTACAGTGGCCCCCACTCAGTATTATATGCTCCACAGTGGCCCCCACTCAGTATTATATGCTCCATAGTGGTCCACACTCAGTATTATATGCTCCACAGTGGCCCCCACTCAGTATTATATGCTCCAAAGTGGCCCCCACTCAGTATTATATGCTCGACAGTGGCCCCCACTCAGTATTATATGCTCCACAGTGGCTCCCACCCAGTATTATATGCTCTAGAGTGGTCCCCACCCAGTATTATATGCTCTACAGTGGTCCCTACCCAGTATTATATGCTTCCCACAGTTGCCCCCACTCAGTATTATATGCTCCCCACAGTGGGCCCCACCCAGTATTATATGCTCCACAGGGACCCCACACCGTAGTATATGCTCCACAGTGGCCCCCACACAGTATTATATGCTCTACAGTGGCCCCCACACAGTATTATATGCTCCACAGGGGCCCCCACCTAGTATTATATGCTCCCAACAGCCCCCCTCCGCTTCGGTGTTATTATTATTATTATGCTCTATAGTGGCCCCCACACAGTAGTATATGCTCCATAGTGGCCCCCACTCAGTATTATATGCTCTACAGTGGCTCCCGCACAGTAGTATACACTCCACTGTGGCCCCCACTCAGTATTATATGCTCCACAGTGTCCCCCACCCAGTAATATATGCTCTACAGTGGTCCCCACCCAGTATTATATGCTCTACAGTGGTCCCTACCCAGTATTATATGCTCCCCACAGTGGGCCCCACCAAGTATTATATGCTCCACAGTGGCCCCACACAGTAGTATATGCTCCACAGTGGCCCCCACACAGTATTATATGCTCTACAGTGGTCCCTACCCAGTAGTATATGCTCCACAGTGGCCCCCACACAGTATTATATGCTCTACAGTGGTCCCTACCCAGTATTATATGCTTCCCACAGTTGCCCCCACTCAGTATTATATGCTCCCCACAGTGGGCCCCACCCAGTATTATATGCTCCACAGTGGCCCCACACAGTAGTATATGCTCCAAAGTGGTCCCCACCTAGTATTATATGCTCCCAACAGCCCCCCTCCGCTCCGGTGTTATTATTATACTCTGGAGTCTCCTCAGACCCCAGAGTATAATAATCGGAGGCCCAGGGAAGGTGATTAAAAATAACAAACTCTCATACTCACCTTGCCTTACCTTTTCTTGGCATCCTTGCTCCATCCTACCGTCTTCAGCATCTTCAGGCCCTTTTCAGATGTTGCTGCTGAGGCCTGTGATTGGGCCTCAGCGGTCACATGGGGGGGGCACTGACGTCATTACACGGTCGCGCCGCATGTGACCGCTGGGGCCTCACAGTAATATGCCAGGGCCCCTTTCCAATAACAGTATGTATAGCAGTTGGGGAACCAAGCTTTCCCCGACTGCTATCATAGTGGTCCGGGGCCCCAGCCATCTCCAGCTGCCACGGACCCCATACCCCTCTAGGCCCGGTCGCGGTCGCACCCCCTGCGTCCACAATCATTACACCACTGGATAGGAGCATACACATTAACTTCAGATTTAAGCTGTCAGTAAGTTTTGCAGACATTTCACTACATACAGGCTAATTTTGAAATGGGAACTTTTTTTTTTTTAACTGGAGTGTACTTCTTTAGAGTAGTTTACTACACTAATAACAATAGGGAATATGATAAACTGAGAAAATAAAGAATACTCAACGACCAATACTGCAGTGAGGTCTGACAGTTTTTATTTCGCTGCAGTGACGGTGTGCTGTATGTACAACCATGTGACTGCTTTAGCCAATCACTGGCATCAGTGATGAGACTAGTGATTCACTGGAATGTTCAGTTAGATGTGCATGACATCATAATAAGTAAACAGAGACTGGCAAGGATGACCAGAGGACTGACACTGGAGCAGTGAAAAATTTAGCCAGTGAGTATTGGTTATTTTCTATTTTATCACATTTACTACTATTAACATAATTTTTTACAATTTTTTCACCAAAAACCTCTTCAACTTGTAACTAAACATAGCCCTTGTTAGATAGGTTAGGTTCATGTCTGTACTGTTATTTCCATTTTTCTATTCAGCTAATAAGTGAAAATAACTACAGTCTTGAATCCATCCCATCACAGTTGACTATACAAGAGTTTGTCCTGCTGGGCTTAGATAAGATGGGAAGATACCATGGGAAAATTCAGTTTTGTTACAGCAGCACAGATAATACAAATACAAAAAACTAAATATAAAGAAGCTCCAAGGTAGAGGCATTACAGTGACAGTAGGTACAGATAGAAAGGTACAGGTAAAAAAGTAGTAGAAGGGATACCACAACTTAAAGATCTTTCAGTTCTCTGTATGGAATGATCTCCACTTAGGTCAGTGTTGTTTGTACAGCCTAACCGCAGCGGGGAGGAAAGACTTCCGATAGCGCTCCTTCTCACACTTATGGTGAAGTAGTCGGTCACTGACAGTACTGCACAGTGCTATCACGGTCTCATGCTTTGGATGGGAGTTATTCTCCCGCATGGAGCTCACCACGGACAGTATCCTTCTGTCACTTTTTGTTGTGTCCTTCATTTTCCGGACAGAACAGCACACATTATTTTTGCACTATTTTGTTTAGCTTTTTTTTTTCTTTTTTTTTCAAAAGAAATCTGGGAAATCTTAAGTGCAGGTGTGAACTTTCCTGAGTTAATAGAAATAATATTTATAACTGAAACATACAATCATTTATTTCAATCAACATAGCTTCCACAGTTATCATTTTTACATTTCCTTAAAATATGCTTATAGTATGTTATTTTTCCACAAAGTAGTTTGTATTTGGGTTGATTTTTAAATTGAGTAATATTATAAAGGAAGCATGTTATTTTTAATAATAAAGTTGTCACATGACAGTTAATGTCTGGAAAGTAAAAACCTGTAGTACTTTATTCTGCATTGTATTCTTTCAATTTACCAGTCTACCACACCACAACTTTTCACTATTTAGATTTGTTTACTTGACACAATAAAGTGTTTATTTTGATAATTTCTTTTTTTTCCTTTCAAATTTTCAGGTAAATTTAACTATAGAACATACATGCAGATGCACTCAGCTTAAATGTACCTTTCTTTTGTGAACTTCCTTTGTATTTTTCCAGGTGCTTATTTATCACCAACATATTCTACTGTGCTGTATAGAGATTGCCATAACTCACAGTAGTTCCTTTCCCCAGTGGAGTTCACAATCAAATTTTTCCTATCTCAGACATACTACAGGAAGCCAGTCAATTTTTCAACTTTTGTCAAGGATACCCACGCAACCATGGGAGGACCATAAAAAATGAAGATGTTGCTCTTGGTCAGGTATGAATCTAGGACTCCATTATTTTAACCAGTTCACACACCAGAATGTACAGGTGCATCTCAATAAATTAGAATATTTTTGAAACATTCATTCATTTCAGTGATTCAGTAATTCAATTCATAATCAGCAGTCTTCCATGATCATGTGTCCTACTGAACCAGACTGAGGGACCATTTAAAGGCTTAAGAAACCTTCGTAGGTGACACACTGAATTTACAATACTTAACTTTTTCATAATATTCTAATTTTCTTAGATTTTGGTTTTCATTACTTGTAATCCATAATCAACATTTACAGAAATAAAACACTTGAAATAGAACACTCTGTGTTCCATGCCAAGGTTAACGAACTTGAGGGGAGGTTTAGTAGACGGGGTTACCCACTATCCATCCTGCGGGAGGCTAGATGTCATGCGGAGATGAGTTATCGCCCCAGTCTACTAACCCCCAAACAATGTACACAGGATGAACACTTGATCCGCCTGGTGGGCAATTTTGATAGGGGTTCGAGGAGTATTACACAGATCTTGAGATCATATTGGGACATACTAACTATGGATCCAGACATTAAAGATTTAGTCAGTCATTCCCCTTCGGTTACATACAGAAGGGGTAGGAATTTGGGGGATTATTTAACATACAGTCATCTTAATCCCTCCCCACCGGTTGGAACATGACTTGAACGTAATATACCTAAAGGAACTTTCAAATGTGGTTCGTGTAAGGCATGCAATTATGTAGCCAGGGTTGACAGCATATGTTGTGTATCTACAGTTGTCACATATCATACCAGACAGTTTATCAATTGTCGCAGCACTAGGTTGGTGTATTGTGCTACCTGTCCCTGTCCCCTTAACTACATTGGCAAAACTAAAAGAGAGTTCCGCCGCAGGATATTAGACCATGTGGGCTATATCCTGAGGAAAGAAGATAAAACGTTATCATCACATGTGTGGGAAAAGCATGGAGGCAATCCAAAGTGTCTCAAGTTCCAAGGTCTTGAACACGTTACTCCCCCTATTAGGGGTGGCAATTGGGACTGGTCGATTCTACAACAGGAAACCAGATGGATTTTTAAGTTTCAATTGGATAAACCTCATTGGCTCAATGAATCCATTTCCTTTACTCCGTCCATTTAGATGTGAATATTTTTATTCCTTTTCTATTCTATATTTACGACTATTATGGAATCTGGTTAATTTGCATATGCATTACATACCCATCTCATGTGACTTATCTTCACTCTTATGGGATGTATGCCTCGTGTTTTGTCCTTTTTTTAATTAAAGTTTTTTGTTTTTTTTAAATATATATATATATATATATATATATATATATATATATATTTTCCTCTCACACCATTTTAAAGCTATTTAAATCTATATCAATATTTCTCCCCTTCATATAGGGGGCTTTACTGTTAGGTGTGTTCTTATCATGACATCGCTGTTAGCCTTGTTTGTGCTTCAATGTGTAGTTTTTTGTTTTCATTTTTTCATCTAGTTTGAATAAGTGTGCAGGCTTTCATCTTTTGTTGCAAAGTGGCTTGTATGTCTGACATCTTGTAGCTGATTTGTTTACTTCACCTTCTCCTTACCTTTCTTTTGATTCGATGCCAGTAGCACAGTGTTTCCTGTCTTCATACCAATGGGCACACCCACTAGTACGAGCCTCCGACCTTGGTGGGAGGGACTCACCATGTCATTGGTTGGGTCTTTTGATGTCACAGATAGGGGCGTGCTAAAGGGGCGGGGTTAGCGCTATATGCGCTAGGCTTCTGGCTGTGTTCAGGTTGGCTATCTTCACATGCTGCTGTCCACCATCAGGGCACCAGCTCAACTGCAGTTTTTACTGCACTTGTGCATTGGTATATTAACTAACCGTGGCTGTTACTGCTCAGTGTATATCGGCATAGAGGCTAATTATATGCTGCTGTCCACCATCAAGGCATCAGCTAAACAGCCTCTATTGCATATTAGTACTGGCATACTATATAACTGTGGCTGCTAACATAATATATTTCAGCATGGTTTTTGAAATCTATACCCTCCTGATGAACCCATAGGGGGAAACGCGTTAAGGGGCTTTAGTGGGGGGGTGGGGCTTCCTGGGCTACTCTTTTTAGGGTTTGCTACCCTGTCTAGCTCACTTTATCTGAATGGGCAAGTGTCCTGCTCAGTGTGTATGTTCAGGTGGTAATTTGCCTTTCACCTGTTCAAGTATATAATAGCTCTCCCATTGTCTGAGGTCTAAGCGGATTAGTTAGATTATGTGGTCTGAGGTTTTCGTGTGTTTTCTTTACTGATTCCTCTATATTGAGGTGTTTTGTATCATTACCCTTTATATATGAGGATTCCTGGAAGATCTGGCTGTAACAAGACCACCTTATACATACATATCCTATCATCTATTTTAATGTGTGTTTCTGGTCTGACCTGGACCTTTTAGTTTATTTTAATAAAAGTTATATTTTAGTTTTTTCATTTTTGTGCTATTGGGTTTACTTTCTAAATATGAGCACTTGATTCTTGCCCTAATGTTTAGAACACTATGTGTGTAAAGAATCTAGAAAATATAGGAGGTCACTTTTTCAATTTAATTACTGAAAGAAATAAATGTTTCAATGATATTCTAATTTATTGAGATGCACCTGTACTTTCACTTTCTGTATTACTAATGGGAGGTCCCTCCCATGGAGGGATCATGTGAACCATCTCATTACCATGACATCTGAAGGCTCCCAGACCTGCCATAGTAATATTGCTATGCAATCTGCTACAGACTGCAATACAGTAGTATTACAGTATATGGCAAAGTCTATGACACAGATTCAAGCTCCCTAGGGAGGTGAAAAAAATGTAAAAAGTTTTTAGAAATATTAAGAAATGAAATCAATCTAAAATTGTAAATCACACCCCATATAAATAAATAAAAATAAACATAAACACATTAGGCATCTCCAAAGTCAAAAATGCCCAAACAATTAAAAACATTTATCTCATATGTAAATGAAATAGTGAAAAAGAAAATCAAAATGACAGAATTGCCGCCTTTTCACTGCTTCTCCTCCCCTCAAAAAAAATGGGATAAAAAGTGATCAAAACATCATACATTCCCCAAGAGGACATCAATAAATACTACATATTGTCCTGCAAAAAATGTGCCTTACAAAGCTCTGTACACTGAAATTTTAAAAAGTTAGGGTTGTCAGAATATAGCAATTCAATTTTTTTTTTTTTTATAGTTTTGAATTGTTAAAACACAATATAAATCGGGCATAACATTGATCTTACTGACCTGGGGAATGCACAGTGGAAGCATTTCTTTCAATTCCACCCCATTCTGAATTTTTTTGTAGCTTCCCAGTACTTTGTACAGAATATTAAAAGGTACAATTTTGAAGTACAATTTGTCTTTTGCATAAAACAAGCCCTTATAATACAACTATGTAAATGGAAAAAAATTAAAAAAGTATGGCTTTTGGATGGCAGATAGTAAAAAAATAAAACACACTGAAAACATTGAACTACTATGCTGCCCATAACTAAACACCATAAGAAAAAAACATTATAATATCATAGCACACAAACTTGCACCTGTCTAGTGTGTCCTAACCACTACTATTCAAATCATTTATCTTTCCTCTTATTGCTTTACAAGGCTTTTTTCAATTTGGATATTGTCTACATTCATCACATACTAGTTAACCCATGACAATACTCATTATCCAATCCTCTACATAATGTATTAACCTTTACTTCTTTATGCATTGTGCACTTGCATGGACAAGGTTCTTTTACTGCATTTAGTTTACATTGTGTTTGTTTAGTATTTGTTCCTGTATGGCAAGAATTGTATGATTTTTTTAATATTAGTATTTTTTGCCTATAGAAGGCTTACAATCTAGTGCAACAAAAAAGTAAAATATATAATAATGATGACAAAACTAAATCAGATACCATACTGTATGAAAATCAACTAAACGTGGTCTTTTCTCAAAACAGATACATTTTATTCAGGTCAGGTCAATCTAACAAAAAAAAAGTTTAAAAAATAAATAAAAATATTGTCTATACATCTTGCATGTTACTAACCTAGCTAAAGTAAATATAAATACATTTTTAAAAAAAGTAAACTGTATGTGTACCTTGAAACATACTTGACGACTTGCTATAAAGTTACTAGTTTACATGTAGTATTTTTTCTGTACAGTTACTATTAAGATTTATAACACAAACATATGGTTAGTTTATTGTTGCATTTGCATTCTATATATGCTATGTGTGCCATTCTTTCTTCTTATTATTAGTTATTTCAAACTCCTTTATCACTGTTAAGCGTAACCATCTGGCAGCAATTTAAATATGACCCACATGAGATTTACTGCATATGAGACTGAGAGATTACAAAACTTTATACCAGTCCTTAGTAGAGATGTCAGAATTAGAAAGGCTTGAGATTTATATTAGGATGATTAACATTTTAGAAAATTGAGCACACTTTTTTTTTTAAAGTCTCTTTACATTATTTCAAATAAAAATAATGTACATTGCATGTTTTAAAAATTAAAGTAGAATTAATCTTTATGAGTTAAGTACCTTGAATGTTATTGCTGCTTAGAAGTAATGTTCATGATTAATGGAGAGTAATTAGGAACAATTCTCGTGTAGATTTAATACAGATCTAAGTTACTCCATTAGCTATGGGCAAAGATTTAGATTTTTGGACATTTATTAGATGAAAAAGAGAGTAAGGCTGATATGGACACACTGCTAAATTTCCATCACATAAAAACTACCCAAAATTGTGTGTTTTCCGCCAGCTTACCAGCTGGAATTACTGCTGCTACCAGGGGCGTAACTATCGGGGTAGCAGCGGTAGCGGCTGCCACAGGGCCTGGGACATTAGGGGCCCCGGAGCCCTGTGGCAGATGCTACCGCGAATCCCACAAACCAGTAATGATTGCGGTCGCAGGGGGTACGACCGCGAACGGACCCGGCAGGTTACGGAGCCCGCAGCCAGCTGGAGATGGCCGGGCCCCAGACCATTATGATAGCGGTCGGGGAAAGCCTGGTTCCCCGACCGCTATACATACTGTTATTGGAAAGGGGCACTGGCATATTGGAGGCTCCTTTCTAATAGATGGCAGCCCAGGGGAGGTGACTGAAAATAATAAACACATATTCTCACCTCTCCTGGGTGCAGCGTTCTCTCCGGCGCTCCTCCGTCATGACTGAGGGCTGTGATTAGGCCCCAGCGGTCACATGGGGCGCAGCCGCGTAATTACGTCAGTGCGCCCACATGTGACCGCTGAGACCCAATCACAGGCCTCGGCAGCGACGTTGGAAGAGGGCCTGAAGATGCTGAAGACGGCAGGATGGAGTGAGGATGCCAAGGAAAGGTAAGGCAAGGTGAGTATGAATATTTGTTATTTTTAATCACCTTCCCTGGGTCTCCGATTATTATACTCTGGGGTCTGAGGAGACCCCAGAGTATATTAATAGCACCAAAGCGGAGGAGGGCTGTTGGGAGCTATAATACTGTGTGTGGGCCACTGTAGAGCATAAAATACTGTGTGTAGGCCACTGTAGAGCATATAATACTGTGTGGGGGCCCCTGTAGAGCATATAACACTGGGTGGGGGCCACTGTAGAGCATATAACACTGGGTGGGGGCCACTGTAGAGCATATAGTACTAGGTGGGGCCACTGTTGAGCATATAATATTGGGTGGGGGCCACTGTGGGGGGCATATAATACTGGGTGGGGACCACTGTGGGGAGCATATAATACTGTGTGTGTGGGGAGAAATGTAGAGCATATAATGCTGAATGGGGGCCTCTGCTGAGCATATTTTACTGTTTGGGGACCGGTAACCGCTTCGGGGGGGGGGGGAGGCCCATGTCAAATGTTCGCCTTGGGGCCCAGACATTCCTAGTTACACCACTGGCTGCTACCTTTGCACTGCAAAAGTTGTAAGCCGTGGGTAAAGTCTGCCTAACTAATTGACATTACAGCTTAACTAATTTACTGGTTTATCACAGCAAATCACATCATGAAAATGACATGCTCAACCTCAATGCTGCTACTGTAGATTCCTGAGATTACTCCACAAAAGATCCCAGCCTAAGAGTTTAAAAGGGTTATCCAAACTTTGATCTTAAGTACTCTTCTGCCTGTTATCTAAAAGAAAGATCCAGGTCCAAATTTGCAATAAAACTTTTCTATAGACATAAAAAGCTCCGATAGGGGCACAATGTTTAAGTACTTCAAAATGGTGTTTTAATTGATATTAAGGAGGATCTGTCATCAAGTACTAAATACTTAATCCAATACATCATTTAATGCTCCCAGTGATACTGATCAATTTTGTGTTTGTATGTTTGAAATATGTCCACCCATTCAAAAGATATGGCTCCTGGAAGATTATATGTAAATTAACTCTTATTCCCTAAGTGGGCAATAACTCTTTATTTTCTAAGAAAAAACAAAATATTCCCTTGAGAAATAAGCTAGTTTACATATAATCTTCCAGGGGTTATATCTTTTGAATGGGCAGACCGATTTTAAAAACAAAAATGCCAAATTGATCATGAGCACAGACAGCATTAAATTATATAATGGATTAAGTATTTTGTATTTGATGACAGATCCTTTAATCAGAGGAGTCAATTCACAGCAGAAAAAAGCCAGGTCCTACAAGAGCTGTCATCTGCAAGGGATAAAGCTTTACTGCTTTAATATCAATAACCCACTTTGGGGTTCAGCCTCATACCAGAATCCCTCTGGTTTAATTTTTTTATGTCACTTTTATCTTTATGTCACTTTATGTCACTTTTATCTTCTATAAGGGCTGTAAGTATTCCAAGAGGGGAAAGAGTGACATTTAAAAAATGTGCTTACAGTTACATTGAATCAGAGCCAGATTAAAGGGGTTGTCCAGGCAAAAATGGACAACCCGTTTAAGTTTTAAATAGGCCAGGGGCAGTGAAAAAAATGAAAAAAAAAATCATACTCATCTTTCCACAATGCTACGGTGCCTCCCTGCGCAGTCCAGTCTTCTCGGTCCCGTGCTGACGTGTGGCGGAAGTCCCAGCCACACGTGACCGCAGAGGCCAATCAGCGAAGGGCTTGTGATATCACTACCTGTGACATCATGGATCTCTTCCTGAGGCCTGCTGAGGCCGCTGATTGGCCTCAGTGGTCACATGACCACTGAGGCCAATCAACGGCTTCAGCGGAGCTTAGGAAGAGACCCGTGAGAAGCCACTGGAGCAGAAGGACTGTAATGCACCAGGAGGACACCAAAGAACTGGAGACAGATAAGTATGATTTTTTTTTATTTCCCCTCCCCCAGTTGTCTATGCATTAAAAAAATGCCTGAACAACCTCTTTAAGGGTGAAAGTGCAGGCTCCCCATTCACGACAAAGATCTCTGTGACAGAATAATGTCCCATAGGAGATCTCCATGCAATATAATGTCACAAAATGTACCCCACATCTAGGAGATATGGTTGGGAAATCTACAGTTACAGTAAGTGAATTTGGGATAACCAGATGTCTATCCTAAGATAAAAAGGAAATAATATAACTGGATAATAACAACTAAAGTCTCAACTATATTTAAGTTTGATTTGTATTTGAATACAAACAAGTGATATTTACAATATTTGTAAAACTCACATGAATTGTATAATAGTTTCTATGCCCTCTAGTCAAAAGAGTAATACATATTTGTTTTTATAGTGAATGTAGGTCAGCTTTAGCTTTTTCACAGATTTATACCAATTATGTGCTGAACCAGAACTAAAAAGTTATTTCACATTTTGATCTGTAAACATTAAAGGTTAGAATGGACAATGGAATAAGTCAACCATAAAGACAGTGATACATTCAATATGATATGAAATGGTGTTTTGCTCATTCTTCTTACTTTTCTAAATCTAATAGAAATTGTGTTTTTGAAAATGTATATCATATGTTACACAAGGATACATATTGGGAATTACATCTCTTAAGGAATTATGAACAGTGTAGAGCTTTATGCACTTGTACACAGGCCTTGTACAGTGGCACATGAAGTTCCCATATAGACATAGATACTGTGTTCCTTGTACTTTCATATGTTTCCCTTCAAATGACATTGTACTATAGTATTTTCCCACTAGAAGTAACATGGTAACATAGAAGAAAAGGTTGGATAAAGACACAGGTCCATCATGCCCAACCTATGAACCTACCAGGTTGCCCCATCAGAGGAAAAAAATTCCTTCCCAACTCAAAATATTGAAATCTGATCCTGAATCACATCCTATCCCAAAAAATTTTAGATCCCTTAACCTATGATATTCTTACTTTCAAGTAAAGCACCCAGGCCCCTCTTGAATTGGTAAAAGTTATCAGTCATCCCCACATCATGTGACAGTGAGTTCCATAGTCTCACGGCTGTTACTGAAAAGAAGTCCCGCCTATGGTTAATGGCTATGGCTATGGTAAAACCTTTTTTCTCTCATACATATATTTGTACATTGTAATTAGGTTGTCCCAATACTGTCTTTTTGCCAATCTGAAGAACCCCAAGTTTGATAACCTGTCTCTATACTCTAATCCAGCGGTCCCCAACCTTTTTTTCTCCACGTACCGGCAGGGCGGGCAGATTAGGGCAGGGGCTTTGATTTTATGGGGGCGGGGTTATACACTAAACAGCGCTGTAGATGAGATGGGTTGGCGATCTAGCCACAGTGTTGTGGCTCCTAGCATAGCTAATGGCACGGGACCTCGGTGTACAGCACAGTGTATGTATTTGCATTACACACATATTTATAGCATATATACAGTCTATACATTTTACAAAAATATAAACATTCCACATATATACAGTACACATGCACTGATGAGCAAAAGGGTAACAATGTTTTGAACTTTTGACTTTTAGGCTCCATATCTCACCATCCACTACAGCTGTGAGACTATCATCATTTTATAGACAATCATCTTGGCTATCTCATACAAGTGAATGTGAAGGTTTGTACATGCCCCCCTATCAAGGTTCTATGTGGATGGGTCTGTGTGTATATTTTAGTAATGTGAGTCCTATTGCCTGCTATTAGGTTGCTATTAGTGGAGGCTTTATTTCTTTTGGATTCCTATGGAATCTTGGAGAAAAGTATTTACATATTCCATCAAATGCTATACATATATTACATATGTAATCTCCTCTAGAATAACTATGTATAGGACAGAATATGATGCTGCACAGAGGCACCATACTGCATCACATGGAGTATACACAGACCCATAGGGACTCTGTATGCTGCTATGCAGGATATATAATTCTCTATGCACAAATTTCAGCTTGGGTGGACTTGCCCTTTAATTCTGTTTTTGTTAAAGCACATTGCTACATTTATTATGTCTTTGTGACTGATTTTGTCCCATACAGGGCATTTCTTGATTATATTTTCTAAAGCAAATATTATGTGTAGTATGAATTTGTAATAATACATTTTCTAAACCTTTAGCTTTACAATAGCCACATCCAGAAACAACACATTACGCTACCATTCCTTGAAGAGCTGTACTGCATATGTGTTAAATTATTTATCTCATTTGCTGGAAGGAGGAAACAAATAAATCACTGTTCAGCTTATGCTTAGGAAAGACATTTACTCTAAAGTTTTAGCAAAGTGGTAAGAGATATAAGGAATAAGAAAATCTAAGTCTTCCAATTATGTTGACATAATTACAGTACTTCTTACACAGTAGATGTGAAGTTCACAAACACAGCTATAATAGTGTTTAACATCACATTTCTTCTGTATTTATTATGCTAAAATTAAGCATTACTATAGCCATTGACACTATGCAATACCACATATAAAACACATATATTAACATACTTTATATTGTAAAATAGGCATTGCTGAAGTAATATACCTTAGCTAATATGACTTTGCATGGCATTTATTAAAGCCTAATGCCTTTTCTAGCATGAAATAATATATTATTTGAATATTTCTCAAAATAAGTATTACTAAGGAATATAGTTTGCTTTGTTTCAACTCAGCTTAATTTAATACAGAGCTGAAGCCAATTCAGCAGGCATTTATCAAAGGCTTTACACTTTGCATATAAAAATCTCATATTATGGTGTACACTATGTATATATTAAATTTTTAAACTTTTTAATCCTTTGAAAAGAGTTAAAAAAAGGGGGCAGGGTTTTCCACGAACTGACAGATTTACCAGAAATTGGCTTAAATTATAGCACAAATCTATACTCATTCATAGCAGATGTAGACTCCATATTCCCACACCCCTTTTCACACCTGATACAAAGGAAACAAATGTATTGTTAGCTAGTATAAATGTAAGCCCACTGGTCATTTTGTGACCTAGGTCATTTTGCATCCTCCAAGTGCAGGTTCTAGGTATACAGACCAGAATTAGGCCAGAATTGGACCAGAAGGGAACTGAAGGTAACAACAACCCACTAAACAAAAACCAAGCAATTATCCACAAAATGCTTCTCACTATAATTACTGTTGTTCTTCCCATACTTGTAAAAACCACTTTACGACCCCAAACCAGCCATGTCACTAAGAATATCTTTATCTCTCCATCTATTCTACCCCACCATCTGACCTTCTCTGCACAGCTACTCACAAACCTGCAAGCTTTCCACCCCAGACACACACAACCTCCCCACACTCTCTCCTATTTACACCTGCTATCCCTCTTCTTGCAGCATATCTCCTAATCCTGGACCACCCCAACACCAGCCTCCTGTTGGATCTTTCCGTACAACCGGCAACAGCACACGAAACCCCCTAAACCTTACACCTATCTTACCCGCTCCTGCCCCTCCCCATGCCCTCCCTAGTGCACTATGGAATGCTCGCTCTGTACGCAACAAACTTGACTACATCCACGACCTCTTCATTCCTCATAAATTATCATTTCTCGGTATCACAGAAACGTGGCTAACACCCTCAGACACCACCTCCCCTTCTGCCCTCTCCTATGGAGGTCTGCAATTCTCGCGCACTCTCTGCCCCAACAATAAACCTAGTGGAGGCGTAGGCGTACTCCTGTCTGACAATTGCTCCTTTGCCCCAATCCAACCACTACCTGCTCTCACCCTCCCCTCCTTTGAAGTGCACTCTGTTCGCATTTACTCACCCTCCAACCTCCAACTGGCCATCATATATCGACCGCCAGGACCTACCACTGCCTTTATCGACCACTTCACCACCTGGCTAATGCACTTCCTATCCACTGACACCCCCACCATCATCATGGGTGATTTCAACATCCCCATTAACACAAACCACCCATCCGCTTCCAGTATCTTGTCCCTCACTGCCTTCTTTCATCTCTCTCAATGGTCCTCCTCTGCCACCCACACAAAGGGGCACACGCTCGACCTCATATTCATCCGCCTCTGCTCTCTAGCCAACCTCTCTAACTCTCTGTCCATGCTCTTGGACCACAACCTGCTGACATTCTCTGCCCTCTCCTCTGTAATAGACACCCCAACCTCTAAACCAACAGGCCCCGCAGGAACCTTAATTGCCTTGACATCCGCATGCTCTAAGACTCACTCCTACTGCTCGCTCCTACTGCTCTCCTACTGCTCCAGGACCTAGATACCACCACTGACTTCTACAATACCACCATTACTTCAGCCCTTGACTCTGTGGCCCCCTTCACTAACACCGGAGCCTGACCGATCAATAGACAACCCTGGCACCTGGCACACTGATCTGAATAAAAAACTGAGACGTGCCTCATGGGTTGCAGAACACCTCTGGAAGAAAAGCCACTCCCAGGAGGACTTCCTTAAGTACAAAAAGGCAGTACTCACATTCAAGAATGCACTAACCTCTGCAAAGCAGGTCTACTTCTCCACACTAATATCTGCCCTATCCCGCAACCCAAAACAGCTATTCACTACCTTCAACTCCCTTCTCCATCCTCCTGCACCCCCTCCGACATCAGTTATCACAGCTAATGACTTTGCTTCTTATTTCAAAAGCAAAATTGACACCATCAGAGACAGTCTCACCCTACATCCCTGACAACCACTCTATCCAACTGTCCTGTGCTCTTTATCTTTAACCTGTTTCTCCACTGTCACTGATGAAAAGATCTCCATCCTAATCTCTAAATCCCAGCGCACCTCCTGTGCACTTGACCTAATCCAGTCACATCTCATCCCCAAACTCTCTGAAGTCATTACTCCTGCCCTAACCCATTTCTTCAACCTATCCCTAACCAATGGATATTTCTCTTCTGCCTTCAAACATGCTACTGTCACACCTATACTTAAGAAACCCTCCCTCGACCCGTCCTCTCCAGCCAACTATTGCCCCATCTCACTGCTCCCATACGCCTCTAAACTGCTGGAGCAACACGTCCACTCCGAACTATCCTCCTATCTCTCGTCCAATGTGTTCTTTGACAGACATCAGTCAGGCTTCAGACCCCATCACTCCACAGAAAATTCCCTAATGAAGGTCACTAATGACTTTCTAAATGCCAAAGCCAAGCATCACTACTCTGTCCTCCTCCTCTTCGACATCTCCTCTTCCTTCAACACAGACGACCATTCCATCCTGTTACAAACACTCTCATCCCTTAGCATCTCAGACCTGGCCCTTTCCTGGATCTCCTCATACCTCACCAACCGCACGTTCAGTGTCTCCCACTTGCACACCACCTCCCCGCGATGCCCTCTTTCTGTAGGTGTCCCCAAGGCTCCGTCCTAGGACCCCTCCTGTTCTCTATCTACACCATCAGCCTTGGCCAACTCATAGAATCCCATGGTTTCCGTTACCATTGCTATGCTGATGACACCTAAATATATCTCTCTGGACCAGACATTACCTCTCTGTTGTCCAGAGTCCCAGAATGTCTAACAGCTGTAGCCTCCTTTCTCTCCTCCAGCTTTCTTAAACTCAACATGGAGAAAACGGAGTTCATAATCTTCACCCCTCCTCGCACAGCCCCCCCTACCTGATTCATCTATTAAAGTCAGCGGAACCACACTTACCCCAGTCCCACGGGTCCGCAGCCTGGGGATAACCTTAGACTCTGACCTATCCTTCAAGCCGCATATTCAAATCCTCAACACCTCCTGCCGCCTCCAACTCAAGAACATCCATCGAATCCACTCCTTCATCACCCCTGAAACTACAAAGATGCTAGTCCATGCCCTTATAATCTCCTGCCTAGACTACTGTAACACCCTGCTCCAGCCTCCCAGCTAACACTCTCACCCCTCTCCAGTCCACCTTAAACTGTGCTGCTCGATTAATACACCTCCCCCCTCATTCTTCATCGGCCGCTCCCCTCTTCCACCACCTTCACTGGCTACCCCAGCGAATAGAGTTCAAACTACTAACGCTGACATACAAAGCCATCCACAACCCGTCCACTCTATATATCTCCGACTTAATCTCCCACTACCTGCCCACACGTAACCTCCGATCCTCCAAAGACCTCCTACTCCGCTCTCCTCTTATCCGCTCTTCACACAAATGTCTCCAAGACTTCTCCCATGCATCCCCCATACTCTGGAACTCATTACCAAGACACATCAGACTGTCCCCCACAGTCACAAGCTTCAAGAAGGTCCTAAAGACTCACCTATTCAGGAAGGCCTACAACCACCAATAACACTACTGTCACCACACCACCATCTGTAGAGCCTCTCACCTCACCTTCTGTCTCTATCCCTCTTCCCTCATAGATTGTAAGCCCTTGCGGGCAGGGCCCTCTATCCCACTGTGCCAGTTGGGCACTGTTACTATTACAGTCATATGAAAAAGTTTGGGCACCCCTATTAATCTTAATCATTTTTAGTTCTAAATATTTGGGTGTTTGCAACAGCCATTTCAATTTGATATATCTAATAACTGATGGACACAGTAATATTTCAGGATTGAAATGAGGTTTATTGTACTAACAGAAAATGTGCAATATGCATTAAACCAAAATTTGACCGGTGCAAAAATTTGATTTGAATACTCCTAACTACTTTTTACTGACTTACTGAAGCACAAAATTGGTTTTGTAACCTCACTGAGCTTTGAACTTCATAGCCAGGTGTATCCAATCATGAGAAAAGGTATTTAAGGTGGCCAATTGCAAGTTGTTCTCCTATTTGAATCTCCTCTGAAGAGTGGCATCATGGGCTCCTCAAAACAACTCTCAAATGATCTGAAAACAAAGATTGTTCAACATAGTTGTTCAGGGGAAGGATACAAAAAGTTGTCTCAGAGATTTAACCTGTCAGTTTCCACTGTGAGGAACATAGTAAGGAAATGGAAGACGTCTGGGACAGTTCTTGTTAAGCCCAGAAGTGGCAGGCCAAGAAAAATATCAGAAAGGCAGAGAAGAAGAATGGTGAGAACAGTCAAGGACAATCCACAGACCACCTCCAAAGAGCTGCTGCATCATCTTGCTGCAGATGGTGTCACTGTGCATCGGTCAACAATACAGCACACTTTGCACAAGAAGAAGCTGTATGGGAGAGTGATGCGAAAGAAGCCGTTTCTGAAAGCACGCCACAAACAGAGTCGCCTGAGGTATGCAAAAGCACATTTGGACAAGCCAGCTTCATTTTGGAAGAAGGTCCTGTGGACTGATGAAACAAAGATTGAGTTGTTTGGTCATACAAAAAGGCGTTCTGCATGGTGTCAAAAAAACACAGCATTCCAAGAAAAACACTTGCTACCCACTGTAAAATTTGGTGGAGGTTCCATCATGCTTTGGGGCTGTGTGGCCAATGCCGGAACCGGGAATCTTGTTAAAGTTGAGGGTCGCATGGATTCAACTCAGTATCAGCAGATTCTTGAGAATAATGTACAAGAATCAGTGACGAATTTGAAGTTACGCCGGGGATGGATATTTCAGCAAGACAATGATCCAAAACACAGCTCCAAATCTACTCAGGCATTCATGCAGAGGAACAATGTTCTGGAATGGCCATCCCAGTCCCCAGACCTGAATATCATTGAACATCTGTGGGATAATTTGAAGCGGGCTGTCCATGCTCAGCGACCATCAAACTTAACTGAACTGGAATTGTTTTGTAAAGAGGAATGGTCAAAAATACCTTCATCCAGGATCCAGGAACTGATTAAAAGCTACAGGAAGCGACTAGAGGCTGTTATTTTTGCAAAAGGAGGATCTACTAAATATTAATGTCACTTTTCTGTTGAGGTGCCCATACTTTTGCACCGGTCAAATTTTGGTTTAATGCATATTGCACATTTTCTGTTAGTACAATAAACCTCATTTCAATCCTGAAATATTACTGTGTCCATCAGTTATTAGATATATCAAATTGAAATGGCTGTTGCAAACACCCAAATATTTAGAACTAAAAATGATTAAGATTAATAGGGGTACCCAAACTTTTTCATATGACTGTATATTTGTTTTGTATATCTTGCGTACCCAGGGCCGGTTTTAGACAAAGTGGGGCCCTGGGCAAAATTAAAAGCGGGGCCCCAAATTCTGATATGCCTGGCCTCAGTGGTGGTTTCCGGAACGCCAGAACGTTGGACACAAGGACAGGTGAGTAAAAATGTTTGTTATTTTTACTCACCTCGGAAAGGGGTGACGCTGGGTCCCTTTCTGTTATCGATATGTCCGGTCCTGACTCCAGTATCCGGGGTCATCAGGCTCCGGATCCCGGGGGCCCTGGGCAATTGCCCAGTTTGCCCCCCCCCCTAACGCCAGCCCTGTGTGTACCGTATGCAAATCCTCAAATGTAAAGCACCATGGAATTAATGGTGCTATATAAATAAACAATAACAACAATTGTAATTTCGCATGGACAGAGCAGCAAAAAGAACACCAAATTTATTAAGAGGTGTTGCTTCTTAATACTTTTGGCACTAGATACTCCAATACACTTTAAAGCATGTTTAAGACTGGCATAATAAGCACCACTTTTAATAAATTCCAATGCATGAGCATGAATCTAACATAGGTATTACCTGACTGAAATGTACAAGTTCTCCTTTACAACAATAAGCTACAGTGGAGAAAAAAAGTATTTAGTCAGCCACCAATTGTGCAAGTTATCCCACTTAAAAAGATGAGAGAGGCTTGTAATTGACATCATAGGTAGACCTCAACTATGAGAGACAAAATGAGAAAACATATCTAGAAAATCACATTGTCTGATTTTTTAAGAATTTATTTGCAAATTATGGTGAAAAATAAGTATTTGGTCAATAACAAAAGTTCACCTCAATACTTTGTTATATATTCTTTGTTGGCAATGACAGAGGTCAAACGTTTTCTGTAATTCTTCACAAGGTTGGCACACACTGTTGCTGGTATGTTGGCCCATTCCTCCAAGCAGATCTCCTCTAGAGCAATGATGTTTTGGGGCTGTCACTGGGCAACACGGACTTTCAACTCCCTCCAAAGGTTTTCTATGGGGTTGAGATCTGGAGACTGGCAAGGCCACTCCAGGACCTTGAAATGCTTCTTACAAAGCCACTCCTTCGTTGCCCTGGCGGTCTGCTTGGGATTATTATCATGCTGAAAGACCCAGCCACGTTTCATCTTCAATGCCCTTGCTGATGGAAGGAGGTTTGCACTCAAAATCTCACAATACATGGCCCCATTCATTCTTTCATGTACACGGATCGGTCGTCCTGGTCCCTTTGCAGAGAAACAGCCCCAAAGCATGATGTTGCCACTCCCGTGCTTCACAGTAGGTATGGTGTTCTTTGGATGCAACTCAGCATTCACTCTCCTCCAAACACGACGAGTTGTGTTTCTACCAAACAGTTCTACTTTGGTTTCATCTGACCATATTGCATTCTCCCAATATTCTTCTGGAACATCCAAATGCTCTCTACCAAACTTCAGACAGGCCCAGATATGTACTGGCTTAAGCAGGGGGACACTGCAGGATCTGAGTCCCTGGTGGCGTAGTGTGTTACTGACGGTAGCCTTTGTTACGTTAGTCCCAGCTTTCTGCAGGTCATTCACTAGGTCCCCCCTTGTGGTTCTGGGATTTTTTTCTCACCGTTCTTGTGATCATTTTGACCCCACGGGGTGAGATCTTGCGTGGGGCCCCTGATGGAGGGAGATTATCAGTGGTCTTGTATGTCTTCCATTTTCTAATTATTGCTCCCACAGTTGATTTCTTCACACCAAGCTGCTTGCCTATTGCAGATTCAGTCTTCCCAGCCTGGTGCAGATCTACAATTTTGTTTCTGGTGTCCTTCCACAGCTCTTTGGTCTTCACCATAGTGGAGTTCGGAGTGTGACTGTTTGAGGTTGTGGACAGGTGTCTTTTATACTGATAACAATGTCAAACAGGTGCCATTACTACAGGTAATGAGTTGAGGACAGAGGAGCCTCTTAAAGAAGTTACAGGTCTGTGAGAGCCAGAAATCTTGCTTGTTTGTAGGTGACCAAATACTTATTTTCCACCATAATTTGCAAATAAATTCTTAAAAAATCAGACAATGTGATTTTCTAGATATGTTTTCTCATTTTGTCTCTCATAGTTGAGGTTTCCCTATGATGTCAATTACAGGTCTCTCTCATCTTTTTAAGTGGGAAAACTTGCACAATTGGTGGCTGACTAAATACTTTTTTTCCCCACTGTATTTGGTCACCTGCAAACAAGCAAGCTTTCTGGCTCTCACAGACCTGTAACTTCTTCTTTAAGAGGCTCCTCTGTCCTCCACTCCTTACCTGAAGGAATGGCACCTGTTTGAAATTGTTATCAGTATAAAAGACACCTGTCCACAACCTCAAACAGTCACACTCCGAACTCCACTATGGTGAAGACCAAAGAGCTTTGGAAGGACACCAGAAACAAAATTGTAGACCTGCATCAGGCTGGGAAGACTGAATTTGCAATAGGCAAGCAGCTTGGTGTGAAGAAATCAACTGTGGAAGCAATAATTATAAAATGGAAGACATACAAGACCACTGATAATCTCCCTCGATCAGGGGCTCCACGCAAGATCTCACCCGTGGGGTCAAAATGATCACAAGAACGGTGAGCAAAAATCCCAGAACCACACTGGGGGACCTAGTGAATGACCTGCAGAAAGCTAGGACTAACGTAACAAAGGCTACCGTCAGTAACACACTACGCCACCAGGGACTCAGATCCTGCAGTGTCAGACGTGTCCCCCTGCTTAAGCCAGTACATATCCGGGCCCGTCTGAAGTTTGGTAGAGAGCATTTGGATGTTCCAGAAGAGTATTGGGAGAATGTCATATGGTCAGATGAAACCAAAGTAGAACTGTTTGGTAGAAACACAACTCGTTGTGTTTGGAGGAGAGTGAATGCTGAGTTGCATCTAAAGAACACCATACCTACTGTGAAGCATGGGGGTGCAACATCATGCTTTGGGACTGTTTCTCTGCAAAGGGACAAGGACGACTGATCCGTGTACATGAAAGAATGAATGGGGCCATGTATCGTGAGATTTTGGTGCAAACCTCCTTCCATGAGCAAGGGCATTGAAGACGAAACGTGGCTGGGTCTTTCAGCATGACAATGAACCCAAGCACAACTCCAGGGCAACGAAGGAGTGGCTTCGTAAGAAGCATTTCAAGGTCCTGGAGTGGCCTTGGCAGTCTCCAGATCTCAACCCCATAGAAAACCTTTGGAAGGAGTTGAAAGTCCCTGTTGCCCAGCGAAAGCCCCAAAACATCACTGCTCTAGAGGAGATCTGCATGGAGGAATGGGCCAACATACCAGCAACACTGCGTGCCAAACTTGTGAAGACTTACAGAAAACGTTTGACCTCTGTCATTGCCAACAAAGAATATATAACAAAGTATTGAGATGAAATTTTGTTATTGACCAAATACTTATTTTCCACCATAATTTGCAAATAAATTCTTTAAAAATCAGACAATGTGATTTTCTGGATTTGTTTTCTCATTTTGTCTCTCATAATTGAGGTCTACCTATGATGTCAATTACAGGCCAACCTCATCTTTTTAAGTGGGAGAACTTGCACAATTGGCTGACTAAATACTTTTTTTCTCCACTGTACATACATAACATTGGCATTAATGGGTATATGGGAGTCTGTAATACTGCTGTTGTGAGCAGGAGTTGGTCACAGCCACTAAAAGGAAAATAATATTGATGATTAGGTCACGGCATAGAATCCTGGTTTTCCCTGTGCTTCAGCCATATCCTTTTCCCATCCCTTGGTTGAACATGACTTATATCTTTTTTTCAACTGGACTAGCTATGTAAGATACTGATAAAATAGAGCAGCAGATCCAGTGCTGTCCTGATCCCAAGCCAATAATCCATGCAGCCACATTATAGAAATCATTTATGACCAGAAAAGATTTAACCACCCATATTTTTGCAATGGCAAGACATGGAAGTAAATCTAAGAAGCAGGGTGTAGTGAGTCACTGCCACTTTTATTGGAGGAAAAAACTTAACTAAGCTTTCAACAATAAAACTAAAAACAAGGCCTTACATTTCTTTCCTCTACACATCTTTCAAAATAAAGTACAGTGTCAATGTGCTTAGAGTCCATATGGTGATGCATGGACTCTGCATTGTTCTGTACTACACTGCACTGTGATACCTCTAAATGGAACTGTATTACAGAGGTATTTTCCTCTAAATAGCTTTTTTGAGAATTTTTCCCTATTATAGCATCTAGTGGAAGACAATACAATTTTCTAGATTTTCTGCTGGTACGGAAGAGACCTCTGCATGCCTTCATATAAAATTGAATGCCTATGGAGGAATAGGTAGAGGCCCATAAACATTTAAGTGCCTAAACAGAGCCATAAATAAGCTATGTTCAAGAACTCTTTCTGCATCTGAAAAGCCTTCTGTCTCTTAAAAAAAAAAAAAAAATTGAAAAAAGATTCACAATGCAGAGTACATTTATAACACATCAGAGCAGAACGGACATTTCTTAATTGCTAGTACAGTATTTGTTTCACGTTCATACATGTTATCATTTGAAGAATTAGAGAAGGGCATTAAATTGTCCAGAGGATTTTAGAATTTGCTCTACAACATGCTTTACTGCCGTAGAAAACGTGACATTTCATTCAGTTCACTTAACAGCCATTGATTCTGTTTTGTCATACCAATTAATTGTAATGATCAGAAGTGATGTGAGAATAGTCAGAACTGGATAATGAGAGCGGGCATGTTTCCCTACAATTTCAGAAAACGATGAACTATAACACTTCACCTTGTCACTTCTTCAGCACTGTACAATATCAATGTACTGCTTCATTCAAATCCACAATTTTCTTGAGCCTTTGTTATGTTCAATCAAGCCTGGCGTTATTACAGATTGAGCTCTGCTTTCTTCCAGTTGATGTTCCAGCCAATGCAAACAGCTTTCTACTGTATTTAATTAGGATAAAGGAGAAGAATTGCTTGTCTATATCTTTATGGCTTTTTCAGCAGTCAATTTAGTAGTAAAAATATTTACAATTTTCTCCTTTTAGTAGGAAGACTTTGGTTTTAATCAAGAATATTTAGCAACATGGAAAAGTAATTTTCAGTGGAAAAAAAATGTAAGTTAAAGAGGAATAATTGTACTGTAAGTTAATGATATGTGACACTGTTTCCTATACTAGTACTAGATTTGGTGAAACAGTTTTACATTGTTTTTAGAATTGTGTAAATGATGCAATTGATTTAACAGTTTTCATTACACTTTGTAATGATTAACACCACTTAGTTCATTCCTTTTTGATGATATCTTTTTACCATTTGTGTTTTAGTCAGAATAAAGTAAATGTTTCCACTTATTTGTGGAAAAGATTTATAAATATAAATTTTGTTGTGAGTTCCCTTGGCCACTTGACACATTGGCTATTTTAGTTTAGCACCGAAGCACCAGCTCTGGCACTAAATTCAAATGGGCCAATCATAGGTGAGCCACTGCCGCAATTGAATTCAATAGTCGCAGTGGCTCCTCTGTAATAGCGAGACCACCACTGATAATAGCAGCGGTAGTCCCGCTATCATCTATCCCTGTGCTGTGATTCTATGATGTCATAGGATATGAATAGTAAAAAAAAAAAAATTGGCTTCAGAGGGTGAAAGAAAATAGTAGGGGAGCATGCCAAAGGCAGAGTGTAATAGAAGTGAATGGATTTTACTATTCACTGCATTATATTAGTATTGCAGTGAATAGTATGAACGATCAGACCCCCTAGGGTTCAAGATCCCTAGAGGGTCTGAAAATAAAAGTAAAATAAAAAATAAAAAAATACAAAAAATATAAAAGTTCAAATCACTCTCCTTTCGTTAGATCACATTTAAAAATAAATAAACAATAATAAACATAAACACTTTAGGTATCCCTGCGCTCCAAAATGTCCGAACTATTAAAATATTTATAACATACGGTGAACGACGCAGCGGGGAAAAAAAATCTAAATGGCCAAATAGCGATTTTTTTTTTTTTCAACACTTTGTCTCTATAAAAATGGAATAAAAAGAGATAAAACCATCAGAACTTCTCCAAAATGGTATCAATAAAAACACCATCTTGTCCTGCATAAAAAGACACCTTACCCAGCTCTATACACATAAATATAAAAAAGTTACAGGTGTCACAACAAAGCAAAATTTTTTCTCTATTTTGCAAAAGTTTTCAATTTTTTTAAAAGGTATCAAATATTACAAATACTTTATAAATTTGGTATCACCGTGATTCTACTGACCCGCAGAATACAGGTAACATATAATTTTTACCACAGAGTGAATGCTGTAAAAATTAAACCCATAAGAAATTGGCACAAATGCATTTTTTTCCAATTCCACTTCATTCAGAATTTTTTTTCCATTTTCCCAGTACATTGCACAGGATATTGAATGGTGCTATTACAAAGTACAATTTGTTTTGCAAACAATAAGCCATCATGGGACTCTGTGAACTGAAAAATGAAAAAATTATGGCTCTTGGAATGAGGAGTGGGAAAAATGTAAATGTAAAAACAAAAATTGGCAGAGGAATGAAAGGGTTAAAATGTAAATAAAACTATATCAATTTGGTATCCCTGGAATCATGCCTACCCATGCGAGTTTGTGTGAGTTTCTTATCGGCTTCATATTAACGGTGTTCATGTACAGCCAAAATGACATGTCACCTGTATTCTATGTTTGGGTGCGATTGTAGGGAAACCAAATTTATATATTTTTACATTTTAACCCCTTAACAAAAATTCAAAACTTTGCCCAAAAAAAACTATTTTAAAGTCACCATATTCTGACACTTTTTATTTATACCATTTTGGGAAATGTTTATTGCTTTGATCACTTTTATTAAAATTTTTATCACAGGCAAAACAGCGGGAAAGATGGCAGTTCGGCATTTTTGACTTTTTTTTTCCCACTACAGCGTTAACCATACTGGAAAAATATTTATATAAGCTTGTAGATCTGGTGTATTCAGACACAGGGATACCTGATGTGTATGTGTTTGAGAGTAGTTTTATATGTATTCTAGGGAAAGGAGGGTGATTTTAACTATTAGCTTTTTATTGTTTTTTTTATATTTTTTAAAACTTTTTTTATTCATTTTTTTACTATTTTATTACCCCTCTAGGTGGCTTGAACCTACAGTTGTTTGATTGCAAGTCCCATAGACTGCAATACAACTGTATTACAGTCTATGGAAGATTTTCTGCATTACTAATAGTAATATTCCAATGACAAGCCTGGGAGCCTGTAATAGGAACAGGTCGGCTCCTGCAATCTCGCCACATAGGAGCTGGCCTGCAATGACAAAGGTATGAGGAGGGTGGCATTCAATAAATTTTTTGGGGGGTGGCCTCCAGGTAGTAATGCCTGTGATCAAAGTGGACTAGAGTGGGCATTAGCTCAAGGTTTCTGCTGCAGCAGAGTGACTTACATCTTTAAAGACCCGGCAAGGAGTTAACCTGTGATATCTAGATGGGCTGGAGGCATTCTTGGCTTTAAAAGAAGACCAAGATTGTGGCTCTAAGCCCCTGCGGTTTCAAAGTTAGATCCATTTAAAGTGACTGTCACTGAATACTATGCTTCTATATACAGCCTTTAAATTATACATATCTAGCTATCAATATATTAAGTAGTAGTTACAAAAGTGTGATATTCTGATCTGCAAGCATAAATATTGCATGCATAAACCTCTGTAGCAGAGGGGAAATAGGAGACAGAAGTCCTGAACAAAAACCCAGTGAAGGCTGGAGGAGTGTGAAGGTGGTGTATGACACGTTGCCTCCACACTCTGGGTTATTGGCCACTGGGTTATTGTTGTAGTCTGAGCACCAAAGTCCAGACACCCAGAGCACCCCCTGCCAGTAGCAATCTTCTGTTTTATTTAACTGATATTTAACTTTTCTTTGTGCTGGATAGGGACAGATCTATGTGTTGGTGAGCTGTTGTAGTGATCGCTGGAGCAGCCATTCAACACAGAGCTGGTCCTCCCCTGCACACAGAGCTGCTATATATGTTAAATAAAGCAGCTGATTGCTCCTGGCAGAGAACGTTCTGGGGAGGGGATTTATTAAGACTGGAGTTTTCTATGGCAGTCTTAATCTATTTACATACAGGTGGTAGATATGCCAAAATGACTAAGAAAGTCCAGAGAACTCTGGAGTATGTCAGGTCGTCCCATCCACTCAGGGACTGCTGTAGATTTCTGGTATATCACGCCAGTTTTCTGGGGAGAGTTATAGTAAATCTGACAGGCCTAACCATCCCTGCCCCAGCTCATGTAGATTCCTGCACCTCTCTGCCCACGGTCTTAAAAGTTGGCAAGCAGGGTACAAGAGATTGAATGTGTCATTGTGTGTCTAAAATGTAACAAGTTGAGGTACAGTTTTAGACACTTTTCTGGTTTAGTGGTAATAGTAAATGAGGGTCTGTGCTTTGGGGCTCGAGTGCTTAGTCTACTGGAGTAATTAATTATACAGCACTGTTTTTCTCCTCTGCTTGCCCCCTGCTTCCCCCCTTCTCTTCCTCCTAAATGAGTCCAGGGCACATTTATTGCCTGCCCTCTGCTACTCTTGTACAATCTTCCCTATCTCAGACACACTCTACATCCAATTTCATGGAAACTTAATTAACCCTTTAGTATGTTTTTGGCGTGTTCTATTAAGTTGTTACAAAATCCAGTACATACCATATACAAATGTCACAGCTTTCATAAAGTGTTAAAATATAAAAACACAAGGTACAGAATATTTACATGTTTAAGGCCATTGCTGCCTTTAGCCATGACAAGCTAAGAATAAAACCATGATTATTTTATTGTGAAATTATGCTGGATGCATAAGAGTACAAATGTAGCCATCTTCAACTTCAATCTGACAAGTCACTAAACCATGATAAGCAAAGGAAAAATGTCGCATTAAAGTGATTAGCAACTGTTTATGTAAAAGTTGCAATAAAAGTTAGATTAAACTTGGCTACATCTTTCTAATAAGAAAACCCACACAAACACTAGTAGGACTCCTACATTAAAAGGCACAAGTGCTAGGCAATGAATTAAGTGCAGTAACAAACAAGACATGGGAAGCCACTAAGGTTCATGTCACTTTTCTTTTAGAACGCATACGGAGGTTTTGTATGATGAACAAGGACCAAGAAAAAAGGGACAATGTTTTTTTATATTGACAAATAGTTTTTTTTTTTTTTATTATGCGTCCTTCCCCAATCATATTATCATATTCATTATATATCTTATGAATGCATTGCATGAATTATCTTAAAAAGTGATAAATAAAAATAAAAGTTAAATGAGAATAACTACAACAATAATAAAATTGAATTTAGATGCAATTACATTTGTGGATTTTTTTCCATCACTTACAGGCAACATGATGTTTTTCTCTGACTAGTCGGTGCTATGCCTCAGAGGTTGTGAAAACCCATCCCTGTCATGAGTTGCTAGCAGTATATTTTCCAGTAAATCTTTTCCTTATTAACTCCACACTGCAATCATGGTTCCGCTAGGCTTCTTGCTTAGACTTCATAAACAACAAAGTAAAGTCTGTTTGGTTAAGGTTTTTTCTATCTCAATACCTAATCAAAATGAAGTGAATACAAAGTAGTTGGAGATGAAGGAAAAATCATGAATGCAGTTTATGGTCTATTTTCACACTCCTTGCTTTATTTGAAAATGTTTGATCTTGTATCCCATGAAATGACTCTATCTCTACAGTCTGTGTGAGTGGACCAATTATTATTATTATTATTATTATTATTATTATTATTATTATTAATAATGAAGCACATTTGTAAAGTGTAACACTTTTGTGAAAAAAGTGTAGTAGGCTTTTTATGTAATTAAATGTGACATAATTCCTTTGTTATCATAGCGGCTAAAAGTGCCTGTGGCTTGAACAGTCCTTGAATATGTAAACCCTGCTGAAATTTTAAAAGCAATGTAAAGGATAGAAACAAGCCATGGTTGTCAGGCATAATTCTGCTAAGAATCAGAAAGGCAAACAACACTCGAGTCACCTTCATTACAAGGGTCTAGAATGCAGAACAGTGTGGAGACAGTGATTCTTCAATTAGAAATGCAGAATTCATTGTGCCTGGTTATTAGGGTAAACTTTTGCTTTATGTAAGTGTGAAATAAAGGAATTTATCCGGAGGTTTCACATTAATCAATACATGGAAAGTGAACAAATAAGCAATCACGCTCAACGTATTGATGCAATAAACAATCTCCTCAATGTTCCTAAGTGGTGGACTTTTACTATTGTGTATTAGATATTATAAAGTAGAGCATGTGAAAAAAACAGTAGGCAGCTGTTGTGCTGTGTCGCCTCAAAAAGTCAAGATGGAGTGGCATTCTGCCAAATTATCTATGTGTCTCCCAGCAGTTGCACTGTGTTTATGACAATTATCCTGCTATTGTCACTGAGAGTTCACTGAAAACAAACTAGTTGTCTGTCATTCTTCCCATTTTCAGCATTTCATATCTACACTGTATGCTACAGTTCTGTTGCCTACTAGGATTAATACAAAACTATTACATTGCCATCTGTACAAAATTAATTGTCTTTTTTTGTAAACAGGTTGTTGGTAATGCATAAAAATGCCAAAGATGCCAATTATACAAAATAAATTAATGCATTAAATATGTAAATTTATGAATAATTTAAAACACAAAATGTGTATACATAAGTGTCCAATTGTAACGTCTTTCTACTTCAAGTACTCTCAATCATAATGAGATTTCTACATAGTATCTTCACATTGAAATGATCTCTAGGATACATATGTGTTATGTCAGAAGATATGTTATGTCATGGCTTTATCCCTAGCATAAAAAATCTTTATGCTGCTAAACTTTCTCTTAATCGTTGGACTCAACATCCGCTGACCTAACAGTTATCTGCAATTTTATTATGACTTCAAATGTGTTCTGCTTTTTAGGAACCTCAGTACACTGGGTAACCTGAGTGTAAGGTTTTTCTGATTTTCTCTGTCTTGCTGATCTGTTGTACTTTTTGGTTCTTACCTCCTTTCCTGATTGTTGCTTGTTTGTCTCACACTAGTCCTCACCTGTTCCTTTAGGTCCTTGACTGTAGGGTTAGAAATATAGCATATTCATGGCTCATATTTGCCCTTTCCTCAATGTAGGTTTGGGAAGGAGTTTACTGTTTGTTTCAGTGAGCTGACAGCTAACACCCTGCTCCATAACCCCTGGCCAGAGCACAGCTCCGATCGTGGGTTTTAACCCCTTGGATGTCGTGGTCAAACATAGCCATGGCATCCAAGGGGTTCCGCCATGCTACATGTCCACCCTCGGCACCCCCCACGGCGAGATCGGGGGGGTGCCAATATGCATCTTCTGCAGACTGGGGTCTGGCCAGTGACCCTGGGCTGCTAGTAAGCCCCAGTACCTGGTTGATCCTGCCCAGAAGTGAGGAAGTCAGCCTATGCATCTGAATAGGCAGACTTCCTCTATAGACTGCAATACACATGTATTGCAGTTTATAGCTCTGAACCAGAGATTCTACGCCACTATACAGGCTCTCTGCAACCAGGAAATAGCTGTTTTTTTAATGCAATTCACTGCAAATTAATTCGGATCGAATCGAATCGTATCAGAAAATTCGGTGAAGCTGCTGAATTGAATTTTTTTTTTAAAATTCGCTCATCTCGACTTACAGACTTTTTTTGTTTAGTTTTTTTAAAAAATCAATAAACTTCTAAAAGAAAGTTCTGTTGAAAATGTCACTTTTTGCTTCAATTTGTTTTTAACTAGAACCTAGAAGTTAAATATATAATTATTAGGTAACATACAGCCAGTGTTCAGCAGCATCAGCACACTCTTCTTTCTCTGCTGCTCCAACACTGTAGTAAAACAAAAAAGTCATTGCTTCTTTACTTTACTCAAACATCCAACCTCTTGATTTTCAAAAGGAATCATTTTTGGACCTCTTGTAAAAGTCTACAGAAATTTGAAAGGTTCACTTATCTCTTAATCTCTATAATAATGCAATAATAAAATAATGCATCTTTGCAAATACTTTTTGTGTCAATGCACTAGCAGCACAAACCTTTCACTTATTCTGAAGGCTTGCTACACTGTATCAAAGTATGAAAAAATGTAAATGAGAAAGTAGTCTCCAGGCAGCAGATGTTTGTCTGTAAATTTGTAGCAAATCCTTATATGGGAGGAGTCAATGTATTTTGCATTATGTCAAAATAAAGGTATGTTCACACAGAGTTTTTTGCTGGAGGTTTTTGAGGCAGAATCCATTGTCCATTATGTTTTTAACATTAAGAAAGTCAAGAGGAGGTAAGGAAACCTACAGAGGTAAACTCTATAGACTTTCTGTGAAAAGCACTGTGGGAAAAACCGCGATGCATTTCTGTCGCAGTTTTTCCCCCCGCTCTTTTTCGCTGTGGCCCGCTATATGGGGCCTTTGCCTAAGAGATTTCTATTATGGTCTAGAAATAAAAAAAATATGTATACCTTAAAGTGATTTAGAAATCCTAACTGGCAGAGATAAAAAAATATTAGTAATTCTCTTGACTAGGGAAGTTTTTCAAGATACTTAATGCATTCCTATGGACATCAATTTCTTTTTTTATAGAGGCCACTAAAAAGTTAAGTTTACTCTATTTTAACATTATTCCCCAAACACTCTGGGCATGTTGTATATACAATAAGAAACAAGATATGTCAATGCACAGTAAATCTGCTGAACTCGGTTACAATGTTGGCATATAGTAAAATGTCTTTAAGAGTGCTGTGAAATCTAGGAAAGTAAAGTTAGTTAGTTACATTAGAAAAATACAGAGGATTTTAACATTTCCTAGGCCAAATGAAAAAAAGTATAATTAAGTATTTAGGAATTAATCATTGTACTCTATCCCATTTCATCAAATATTTTATGGCCTTGTAATAGATGCCTTTGGGTATTAGTATGACTTTAATCTACTTTATTTTTAACCTTTAGTGATAGATGAAGAAAATACAGTATAGCTTTATTTATAATTTAAACCCTCGGGGTATTAACAAGAATAGCATGATACGATGTTAATTCTATAATAAAGGTCATGGATTTTATTAAACTCTTAAATTTGGTTGTTAGGAATTCAGTGATGTTAAATTATCAAAGTAAAAAATGACTTTTTATTGTAGATCAACTGCATTAAATAAAGATGGTGCTTTTAAAACAGAACAAATTGACTAAATGCCAGTCATCTATAAAACATTTTTACCAGCTTCCAGCAACTACATAGCTTTTATTTTTAGAGCAATTCATGCACAAAAGAGTTATATTCTTAGCTGGCGTATTGCAAATAATATAGACAATATCATTTAGTGCAGAGGTCCCCAATTACCAGGCCGTAGATGAGTTACAGTAATAGTGCCCCCCACAGTTAATAACAGTCCACCTACACGTGTAATGTTAATAACTGTGGGGGGCATTATTACTGTAATAGTGCCCTAGTAGTGCCCCCCACAGGTAATAGTCCCTCCCCCCTACACACACACAGGTAATAGTTCCTGTGAGGGGCACTATTAGGGCACTATTACAGTAATAGTGCCCCCTGAGTGCTGGTCCCCCCTGCCTTGCCTATACAGTACATTATTAAATGGAGCTGTCTCCATATCACCCATAATTGAGTGAGGGCCCCTGCCCTACCCATACTTTTATTAAGCTGTCCATGCCACTGTGATATGGAGAGAGATCTCCCTTAATAAAGTACAGGGAAATGTATTAACCCCTTAAGGACACATTTTTCATTTTTTGCATTTTTATTTTTCCCTCCCCACATTCCAAGAGCCATAACTTTTTCATTTTTCAGTTCACAGACTCACATGATGGCTTATTGTTTGCAAAACAAATTGTACTTTGTAATGGCACCATTCAATATGCTGTGCAATGTACTGGGAAGCTGGAAAAAAATTCAGAATGAGGTGCAATTGGAGAAAAAATGCATTTGCGCCAATTTCATATGGGTTTAACTTTTACAGCGTTCACTGTGTGGTAAAAATGATAGGTCACCTGTATTCTGCTGGTCAGTACGAACACGGCGATACCAAATTTATATAGTATTTGTAATGTTTTGATACCTTTTAAAAAATGAAAAACTTTGCAAATTTGAAACAAGAAATTTGTGTCGCCATATTGTGACACCTGTAACTTTTTCATATTTACATGTATGGAGCTGGGTAAGGCATATTACCTTCAGGTCCTGGACAACCCCTTCAAGCAGTTGCAATACATTATACAGTATATACATTAAATTATACTCTCCAGGAAGAATCTTGCTTATGCATAATGCATAGTCATTTTCAAGTGTGCATTAAAAAATTAAGAGGGTATTATTTATTTTAACCAATGACTTTAGGCCTCATGTATCAAAGTTGTAAATATAAAAAGGACAATGGAAATAAAAACATTGATGAGTGCTTCCTCAATTGGAGAGCTCTCCAACTTATTCTCTCTATTGTCTTTATTAATAATAAAATTAGTATTACTACTACTACAACTGCTATGACTATTACTACTGCTACTCATAATAACATTTTTTTATATAGTGCCAACATATTTCTCAGCACTTTGAAAATCATAGGGTTCATATACAGAATGAGACATCACTCCAATGAGAAATTACAGAGTAGTAAATTAAACATTAATTCACACAATAGGAATGAGGTTCCTCCCCGCAACAGTTTACAATCTATGAGGTATGTGGATTAACACAAGAGTTAAAATAGAGGGCTTTGTATTTTGCGTCTGGGAATTTTGACCACATGTGAGGCCTGGTTAGAAGAAAGAGAACCATAATGTAGATAAAATATGCGTTTTAACGTTTATTTAAAAATATGTAGACCTGCCAAAAAGAAGCACACTTTATTCAAAACTAATTGACCTGCAATTGGTGTCATCTGGGCTGCATACTAGTGAACTGCCAAGAAAGAGGTGTCCGCTGTTCAATATCAAAGTTTGATGTGACATTCCATTGGCACTGAACAGTAATGACACTCCTTTTGAAAGTTCATTAATACTGGAATGTTTACTGGCACCATTAATGGTGTATCCTACAGTACGCACAGTGACTAATATTGAAAGGAGGATAATGGGGCTTGGTAAACCTGGAGCTGCCCTTAGTCATTATGAATAAACCTTCATAGATAATAGTGAACAGAAATCTGTTGTTTAATGTGTTTTGATCAATTTTGCTTACATTTCTAGAAATAACTAAACCTAAACAGATAATAGTGAATAGAAATTAGTTGTTTATTGTGTTCTGATCAACTATGCATAAATTACTGGAAATACAGTGGTAGAATGCATTAAACCAATGCACCAATTATACAAAAGTTCATTAACAACTGCTACATTTGTAAAAGGGAAGAGTGTTGTTTTGGATTAATTTTAGTGGTGCCTGCTATATGTAGCATTCAGTTTCCTTAACATCAAAATTCTATTCAAATTGAGTCAGTTTAAATTTATTGCACTATGTACTGAATGCTAAAAGAGAAAAAATCCTACAACAATGAAACACTGTTTCTCTAGGTAACATTTTCCGTTATCTATTTTGTACAACACTGGACATGTTTCTTAAGGAAAATGGTCTTATTTGTATGTAATTTCCTCTCTCCTCAGGCTACAGCTTGTTTATTGTTTACAATTCATAATTAGATTAGATTATAGTAAAAGCAAAAGTGTGAGGGACATTAGTTTAGGAAATTATTAAAACAATTGGCATTATTCCTGAGGGGATACATAGATAGAGTTTTTTAATCATAAAATTATAGGCTTACATTATTTTCTGTGCAACTACTGCAAATGTATCATGGAAATAATCAGCTATTTGTGCTTTAGTTTCATTCACATGCTCCTAAGGTAAGTTGCTTTTTGTTCCTACATTGCAGAATAGTAGAAGGAAGCCACTTAATGTAGGTAATTTGCATGCAAAACTATTTGCTACCCGTGAACATTAACTTTAAGGTTCTCTACTCAGCAATAATTGAGCAATAAGGTGATCAGTTGCTATAAAACAGTTGTGACTTCATGTTGGATGTGACTGAGTAGGACACGGAGAGTCATCCATGAGGTCTTTTGGGGAAGGAGACCAAGATTAGAGAAGTTTCTACATTTGATAATTTTGAAATGAAAGAAAGAATGTTAGGCAAAAAAGACGGGAGTCTAAAATAGGGACTCACAGCAAAAAATATGTCATACTCCTCCTTGATTACAACCAGCAACAAGGTCGTGATATTTTTGTTGCCTCCCCTTCTTGTTTTTTAGTGATCTGCATTCTCTTTCCTTCCCCCCTTTCATTATCCAGAGTGATTACTTATTCTCCTTCCAGTACAGATGGATTCCCTTAACTTTTATGGTTTTATTCCTTGTAGGCATATATATGCACATAAAAGCAGAAATTAAAGAGGGGAAAACTTGAGGAAAGAAAAACTCTGGGCAATGTAGAAGAATTTGCCTTTACAATTTATTTCCTGCAAAAGAGAATGTTTTGAAGGAATATGTTTCCTTTGGTAAACAGTAGATTTCTTACTTTAGGTAGCTTCGATCTTCTGTTTGCATGTTATTTGAAGCAAATTTACAGCAACAAATAAATATATCATGCTAAATGATGATTTAATTATATAGCAAATAATTAATGAATTGAAAGTCTCCCAGAACACTGAGGAACAATTTACTTTTGGATACTATTAATAATGTACGTGTAACAATGCATACTACAGTCAAACTGGTATTAAATCAAGTTTGGAAATCAAAATTTAATGTGGGATTTTGACCTAGTTCAAAATTTCTGAAAGAATTTTAGTAACAAAGTGCATATACTTCAATGTGCATATACTCATAGGTTTGGATGTTTTGCATGTGCACATTCATAAAGCTACAGTTTCAAATATCCATGTAAAAAATCAAAAGTATATATTTATAACTGTGTAAATTGCTCAAGGATAGAAAGCAACACAGTGCTTGAGATTTGTGTCCTCACTTAACCAATTTCCACTTTGGTTAAGGATTTGAATTTGCCTTGAAACCCATTTAACACAACATTACAAAATGCTAACAAAAGCCTCCTTGAAAAACTGCAATTCACCTTCACCTACTGGATGGTCATACATAGATACAAACAGAATTTATGATAACTTGTCATAAAACCATATTGTGTTTAGAAAAGTTGCTTTTAATTCACATATCTGGACATACTGTAACGTCTCTGCCAGTTTGGGTCTCTGCGCCACCCTCCGCTCGCACACTGCAGCGAAGGAGGCGTGTTCAGTTTGATTCCTTGCATAGGGTTCTTGTTGCTCAGTCTGAACACTGTCCTAGTACCTCTTGTCTATAATTGAATTTCTACCACACCCGTCTCCTGCACCTTTGTTTCTCTCTGCTCCTCAAATAGTTAACCTCAGCCTTGCCTGTGTGATTGACAGCCTATCGTCCTATCAAATCTGGGGCAGGTTCTTCCTTCCTATTTATTCTTTGATCACATTCACATTGGCGCTTTCTATTGCTTCTGCATACTGGCCTTTACTCCGTGCTGTTTTGTTACTAGTATTCCTATTCCTGACCTCTGGCTTTGATTTTGACTATTCTCTTGGATTTTGATTCTGTACTGCATTGCTTGTCTGTTACTGACCCCTTGGCTAGCTGACCTCCCTTTTTGTTGTTCGTCCTGTCTGCGTTCTGTGTTGCCACTTATATTAAGAAGGGACTGTTGACCAGTTGCTGGCTGTCGCCTAGGACAGATCAGGCAAGTAGCCAGGGACATTGGGGGGGAGGGGGGTTCAGCTTTAGGGCTCACAGTCGTGTTGAGCCCCTCCCCCCAGGGTTCTGTAGCAGCACTGGGGAATTGTTCAACTGGCAATTCCCTTACACATACTCAGCCAAAAGGATTGGTAAGGGAGGACATATCTGCATTTCTTTTTTTTAAACTCGTTTTATTGAAAATTGCGTATCAGACAAAGGAAAAGAAATCAAAACAAATACATAACATGTTGCGCACCAAAAAACGAGAATTTCAATGTAAATTCACTCAACGCACCACATCCCACCTCGCCAGGTCCTCGTCCCATCCGGACCATATAACGTAGACTCGGTACAGAAAGAATATAATCAGGACATGCGTAATACTGTATACATCAGTTATCATGTACAAAACATGCAGTCAATAAGTCAAGGGTAACAACAAGGATACACTCCAAAATGAGAGGTCGTGGATACTCCTGGTGTCTCGCACCCCTCACGGCATGAGTAAATTAATGGCAGAGCGCAATGAGGGAGCCGTATATTGGGTTACCGGAGAATTGCACCATGTTCCCCACACCTTATGGAATTTCTGAGGGCACCCTCTCCCTTTATACACAATCTGGTTATAAGGAAGAACAGTATTAACAAGTTTCTTCCACTGAGATACTGATGGGGGTTTCGGAGCCATCCATCGCAGTGCGATAGCTTTCCTAGCATAAAATAAAGACTCCCTCAAAAGGATTCTAACATGGTGTTGCCATATTTCTTCATCTAATACGCCGAAAAGGCATATCTCTGGGGTTAATGGTATAGGTTTAGCCAGAACTTCCGCCAGGAGATCCACGACCCCTTTCCAAAAACATTGTATGATCGGACATTCCCAAATCATATGCCAAAAGTCTGCCTGTGGACAAAGACACCTAAGGCATCCGGGGGTTGGGCAGACGTCCCATTTTGTATAGACGGGAAGGTGTCAAGTAACATTGGTGTAGAATATATGTTTGAATCAGTTTGTTGTTAGCTGAAGGTGACACATGTTGAGGAGATTCAAGGATATCTTGAAACATCTCATCTGTGAGAGTTGGGATATTTATGCTCCATCGCGTCAAGGCCGGGGCGTCCAAAGTGGACCTGCATTTCTAAGTTAGCTCATACACCTTTGTAAATTTCTAGCTGCATTTGAATTAATCCAGACTCCATAGGCCTAAACATGATTTTGCAATGTAATTTGGTCATTTGTTATTTTGACATTATAAATCAACTTTGAATATCATATTTTCAACTGTGTATTTCATTTTTTTGTTTGTTTTAAATAGTTTGTAGAATGAAAAGAAGTTCATCCCAGGTTTGGGAATCTCAAACACATGAAAAATGGGATTTATTTCTTATTAATATAATGTATGAGTATGTACAGTATGAGTCTCCACTACATTTTGCTTCAAGTCTTCATTAATAAGTCTATTATGTAAAATCTGTCTATGCAGATTAGCACAAGGAATAGTGGATTTTCACATTTTCTCTTTTAACTCAAGCCTCTGTTTCAGGTAGTATATACTGTAACATTGTACATAAATCAAAAATAATACATTAATCATCTAAGAGAATGGCTTATAATATGACTAAAGACTATTTAAGTGCTTCTTAAAAGCGTGTGAACTGCAATTCCTTGCATGCATGATATACATTAATAGCCAAGTCATTTTGAGATTGTAGTTATTCATATTCTTCCATACAGAACAAAACTGAAATGAATGAAGCCTCTAATGTTTCCTTAAAGGAGCACTAAAGCTAAAGCACGAAGTCTATCAAAGTGAAGCTTTTAGAAAGAGCAGCCGCTATCATTCACACATCTGTATATAAAAGTGTCTAGAATTTCTAAAAGCTACTAAGAGTACTGTTCAGACATTTTTGTGGCTCTTCTGGAAATATTCACACTATTGTAATTTCATTCAGGTGAAAAATAGAACTGCAAAAAACATGGAGATAAAAATATACTTAAGATTCAATATCACTAACATTTAAATGAGGAAGCTAATAAAATGGTGGCTATGTTTTCTATCTGCTAAAATTACTTGGATGAGTCAAATGATTTAAAATAAACTTCCACTTATAGTATGTAAGTCAGGAATGAATGTTCTCCACTTCATGGGGAATTGGGTCTGTGCATTAACACAGTGGTTTTTGCCTTCTTCCCTGATATAAAACGGTTGAACACGATAGATCTATGCCTTTTTTCAACCCATTTTGTAACAAAATGATTGATTTAGCACAGTGGTCCCCAACCTTTTTTTTCTCTGCGGCCCTGGCAGAGGGGGGCAGGGCGGGCGGTTTAGGGGCGTGGCTTTGGCCATACGGGGGTTGGGTTATACAGTAAACAGCTCTTTAGACAAGACGAGTTGGCGATCTGGCCACAGTGTTGTGGTTCCTAACGTAGCTAATGGCGGGGACCTGGTCTACAGCGCTGTACACCGAGGCCCCGCACGATTAGCTATGCTAGGAGCCACAACACTGTGGCCAGATTGCCAACCCATCTCATCTACAGCGCTGTTTAGTGTATAACCCCGCCCCCATAAGACCAAAGCCCCTGCCCTAATCTGCCCGCCCCGCCGGGCCGTGGAGAAAAAAAGGTTGGGGACCGCTGGATTAGAGTATAGAGACAGGTTATCAAACTTGAGGTTCTTCAGATTGGCAAAAAGACAGTATTGGGAGAACCTAATTACAATGGACAAATATATGTATGAGAGAAAAAAGGTTTTACCATAGCCATAGCCATTAACCATAGGCGGGGCTTCTTTTCAGTAACAGACATGCTATGGCTCCAAGTTATACAGTGCTATAATATGGTACCAACAGAGCCCTATGATATGATGCATAGGCATACTGAGTTTCTTTTTCATTGCTATTGTGCCATGTTCTATCAGATGCTGTATTTGAGAGAGATATCACATGGTAATTAAATATGGGAGAAATGTCTTAACTGGTCTTAAGCCAAAGCATATTGGTGTAAAATGTATCAAACTTACAAACTTACTTATCAATAAATTTGCATATCTTTGCCTGTCCCCATGCTCCAGAAAATTAAATCTATGCTTTGTGTGAACAGTTGTAGATTTGCACTGTAATTTGCACCAATTGCTTTTCTAAATTACAGTAAATATGTCAGAATGATGGTGTTTCCCCCTTCCTGTTGAACCCCATTTCCTTTTTTTGACACTTTTCAAAGTGTCGAGATATTAAAAGGATGCATGCAGTATTATAGAGCAAATATGGTGTGAACCAAAATTGATCATCTTTTATATGCCATAAAATTGGCATAAATTATTTAATATATTCACCTCCCTCCTAAAGTGTTTGCTGCACAATAGTATGGAGCCATAGTGACACCATATGGCCCCACTATGTGCACAATACATAGGTTTCTTGAGCTTTTTTTATCTATACTCCTTGAAATACTAAATTGAGCATCCAATGAACTTTGCTAAATGAATTTAGAGAAAGGTCCTGTTAAAAATCTATATAGTATAACTTTGCATTTAAAAAGAATAGGAAATACAGGAAAGAACCTACTTTGACTTATATTTAGTTCTCTCTCAGTTAAAAGTAGTACAGGGATTTACATTATCTGTTCTTTTTATTTTCTCATTTTTCACAAGATGCATGGTATTTACTCATTCTTAACACCAGCACCAGATCTTTCTTTCCTAATATGACCCTTATGACATTCCTATTTGACAAATTATATCATGGGGAAATTAAGTTAAGTAAGTTATCTCTACATTTAATCGTTTCTAACCTAACACCCTTGATATTTTAAAACATTCTTTTTAGTATTTAGGTTTCTATAAGATACACTTACAAGACACAAGTCTTTCATGTTAATGCTAAAAGGCAATAAAAGTGCTAATAGCCTGCATGATAACTCATGCAAAAATATGTTTGCTCTACTTTACAAGGGATTTAACACTGTGGAAACAGTTTTCGAAAGTCACATTTGCAATGGGGTCAAGTAAAGAATTTCAACGCTGAGTATTGCACAAGAAAGTCAGAGAGAACAAAACTGTTGTGTCCCTTGTTGATAAACCGTTAAAGATCTAAATTGTTGTAATGGATTTTTCAAGTATTTGAAAACAAAGCATTTTCCCTAGAGACTTTTAAATTAAGGTTTAGCCGCTGTCTTGCTTTGAAAATGAAGTAGTCTGAAGAAAATGTGAGTTTAGGTGCAAAGAAGTGATTTAGAGTTGACAAACTTGGGAGGTGATGCAGCATGAACTCATGTGACATATTAAAAGAATACTTGATTCAATTTAGTGACAGCCAAGTTCACTCACTGCAAATGTGGAAATCCCATACTATCCATGTGTGTTTGCTGCATCTATCCTGGTTTAAGAGAGATTAAACATTAATAGCAATCACGGCATCCAGGGGATCCGGGGGCAAGATAACCCCCCACCCCGTTGCCCCTCAGACCTCCCACAATAATATTGTGGGCTCCAAGGGGTTGCCATGGCAGCCAGGAGGCCTGGCAATAGCCTCCTGACTGATTATGCATAGTTCCGATAGGAACTACTGTGTAATATTCTGCAATACTATGTATTGCAGTACATTCCACAAGGATCTGAGATCCCATCTTCAAGTCCCCTTGTGGGACATGTAAAAAGTGAAAAAACACACAAACACATAGTAAAAACACACAAAAATAGATAAATGAATAATAAAAAGTTAAATATAAAAAAAATATATATATAATGTAAACAAAAATAAATAAACAAACATGTTAGGTAACCCCATGTGCGTATTCGGCCCTACTATCCAAAAACAGCATTAATTATCCTGTATGGAGAACGCCGTGAAAAAAATATACCACAATGCGCAAATTAAGATAGTTTGGTTTCCCCAAAAGGATACTTTACTTTCCCCAAAAAATAACAATAAAAAGTGATCAGAAAGCCATACATAACAAACATTGGTACCAATAAAAAGTACAACTTTCCCCACAAATAAAGAGCCATATCTCCTTCAACAGTACTGTACAGTAAAAAAGTTATAGGCATCAGAATATGGTGACCCAAGGAAAATCATTCAGTTTCAAAAAGTGACGTTTTATTTGTAAAAGCAGTAAACCATAATAAGAACCATCATAAATATCATATCATAAGTATCACTGTAATCGTAATGACCGGACGGACAAAGCTCCTGTGTCATTTTTAATGCAGAGTGAATGCCGCAAAAACAAAATTGACTTGTGTGTTATTTCACATGGACCCCCAAAACACATAAATAAAAGCTAATGAAAACATTATATATACCCCAAAATGGTGGGAAATGAAAGTATCACTCATCACACAAAGAATAAGCGCTCACATAGCTATGTCGACAGAAAAATAAAATAGTCATGAATTTTGGAAGTCGAGGTGGGAAAATATGAAAAAAGTTGCCGAGCAGTAACGTACAAACTACCTTGCATTATTAAGGGGGTTTAACTATTCTGCATTATTCCCCTGTATCTTACTAACCTTAGAATATTTAGGCGAATAGATAAATTAGAAAAAATATAATCTCATCAGCTTTTGCTGTTCTCCCAGTTAAGTCTAGGAGTCCAGCAAGATATTATACCATTTCACATTTGCAGGAAACACACACTTTTAATAGTTTTTGGTAGTTGAAATTCAACATGCCTGATCACTCTTCCTCTGACATCATGTCAGAAAATAGTCGGAAAGCCCCCAAGCACATTAAATAGCCAGACGGTCCTGCTGAAATCAATCAGTTCAGCCAACTTTTATCTATCTTTTAAAAAGGTTTCCCACCAAAGACATTTATCTCCTGTCCACAAGATAGAAGGTAAATGTCGGATCACTGGAGGTTTGACAGTTGCAACCCTCAGCGATTACTAGAAAAGGGGCCTGCTAGTGCCCCTAAGTGTCCCATGTGGTGTGCATACTTGACAGCCACTCCATTCACTGCTATGGGACTGCTAGGCATAGCTGTTCCTGAAGTCACATAGAAGTGAATGGAGTGCTGGCAGAACATGAACAACAGAACTCCATTCACATGGGGTACTCAGGGGGAACTTGTGGTCTCCCAGTGGTCAAACAATTCCCCGTAATCCTGTGGATAGGGGATAAGTATACATTATGGGAAAAAAAACCTTTAAGTTACATCTAGCAGAAATTTCCGGTCTCCAGCTATAGTCTGTGCAACTCTTCTCAAAGTGCTTCCATGGTACCATTGGTTTTGCAGGCACTAATTGATGAATTGCAATGACTATAGTATAACAGCACAGGAAAACTTATAATCTCTATAAAAACCAAGGAGGCAACACAGTATATGTATGTAGTGTAACTAAGCTATAGTCAAAAAAGTATTATCCAGAATATGCCTGACTAACAGATTACAATCTGTTTTAATTTATAGTTCTCAAGCAAGAATGCCACTAAGTTAAAAGTATCATATAAGTTATTAAAGTGATTCTCCATCTTTTTGGAAGTTATTCTCCAACCCCCACCATTCCTGAGTAATCAGTGCAGTTAATTTTGGTGTATGATATGTCAGGCAGGAGCAGGAAAGTGGTTTGACAGTGACAGAGGTGAGTGTGACAGAGGTGGACAGTGTCAGAGTCACACCGTTTGTCTGTCCTGCCTGACACTGACATCAATGTTTTAACACTATAATAATGTGTTAGTGTGTATTTAAAGATTATATAATATCCTCAACACCACACCAACTTACTGTATGAATGTTGTAGGACTTTGACTTGATCACATTCATCCCTCCATGAGAGCAGTGTATCTGTATTATATTTTGTTAACATGATAGTGCTCGTTGTCACACAATTAAAATACCCGAGAAATGTCACCAGGAAAAATTATATCAAATATTGTTTAATAAAGTGGCCTGTCCAGACACATCATCTTAATATAATGAATAGCACTTTGTGCAGGCTCAGAGACAATAAAATGATAGACCTAGTAGTATTTTTGCATATATTATTATTATTATTATTATTATTATTGCATCACACCTATTATGAGCATAAAAAAAATACAAGCTAGAAAAGACATTAGCCATTTGACTCTATAGACTATAGATGTTCATTGACTTTTATGATAAAGTTTTTTAGAACAGAAAGTGCCAGCAAATTATGAGGCTCAGTGACCAGTATAAAAATGCAAAATTTAGATTTCTTCGTAGAAATGGTGACATGGAAAATGAAAAAAATAAAGTGTTATAAAATATGATTAATATAAAAACTTGATCTACTGATATGCCCACCTTAACTTAGCTTGTATTAGATTAGACAATCCAATTTCTCATGAAACCAATTGAATACAATATTATACAATACAGTATTATGATAAACTAGGTCTGTAATTCACAAAACAAACAATGAGTAGCTACACAAAGACACTTTGTTATGCAACATCATGAAATAATAATGTTTTGGGCTTACATGTCTGGACATTTCCAGCTAAGACTAAATGTAGGGAAAGAAATATCTGTAACCAATAAGTCATTTTTTGGTATCACAATGTCTTTAAGGCTAAGGCCCCACGTTGCGGAAACACAGCTTTTTTTGTTGCAGATTTTGCTGTGTTTTTTTGAGCCCAAGCCAAGAATGGCTATAAAAAGAATTGAAAATATATAGCAAGCAATTATACTTCTGCTTAATCCACTTCTGGCTTTGGCTAAAAAAAAAAAACCGCATCAAAATCTTCAACAAAAAAAGCTGTATTTCTGCAACGTGGGGCCTCAGCCTAAAGGAAGTGTCAAGAACATCCTAGCTGGAGGTCTGGTGAAGTGCGGCTGTGGCTAGGTGATTAGTACAAAACCAGCTGATCTATATGAATAATTAATATTTCCCCCAGGTGAACTACACACTCACTGTAAACAACCGAGAACTTCCACCACTATGGTTTGTTTTCCAAGAGCTCACACTCCTGCAGAAAGCCTTCAGTTACTCCTGTCTCCACATAAATCTAAATGATGCTGTATAACTACTACTAGGTTTTCCTAACCATTATCTGAAGAGGTAGTATTATGTGCACCAAGTGTAGCATATAGATTTGTTCAAGAACACAAGAACTTATTAACCCCTTAGCAACTCAGGGCGTAATAGTATGTACTGCGTCGCATGAGGATGTATGGAGAGAGCTTAGGAGCTGAGCTCTCTCCATACAGGGGGATGCTGGCTGTATAATACAGCCAGCACCCGCCGCTAACAGCAGCGATCGGTGCCTAGTCACAGCTTCCACCATAAACTTTATCTATTCTGTGAGCTGTTACTTCAGCCATGGAATTCTCAGGTCAGTGATAAAACCAAGAGACCCCACAGGAATCTTTTGAGATGACCACAAATGACAAAGATGGGGGGGGGGGGGTCAGGACTAGACCAACATTAATATTCTTCTTGGATATGTCATATAATCTCCACAGGGACTCTGTCACCAGAACACAGCAGATGTGTAGCCTAGGTTCACCTGAATCAAACATTGTTTTGGCCTTGTGAATTGGTGCCTTTTAAGATATAATTTTTGTCAAGATGCAAATTAGCTGTTTTGAGAAACAAAGACGTTGCTGTTGCTCCAAAGATATAAGTGGTAATATCCTCCTTGTTCCAAAGTACTCATTTGCATGTTGACCCTAAGCTACCTATCTGGGTAGCTGGGTTGATATGCTGGGTTGTGGTGACAGACTCTCTTTTTTTTTAATGTAATTAAAAAAGATAGCATAACAGGGGCCATCCAAGAACAGGTACAAATATAAATCAACGTAAGCAATAAACATGAACCACAAAGGACATGGGGGACAACAAAGAGGGTAGGTGGGGAAGGAGGAAAAGGAATCAGAGACCTCGCAGAATACAATAGGTATCCAGGGGGACCAAACAGATTGGAATGCTTCCACTGTGTTGTTGAGGATGGCAGTCAAGAATTCTAGGCTACGAACATCCTTCATATAAGCAACAAGGGCAGGCCCTGTAGGGGGATGCACACTCTTCCAGCGGAGGGCTACAAGGATTTTAGCAGCAGTGAATAAGTATAGAAATAACTTGGATGTCTTTTTTGCCAAGATGTCTAGGGGGTAAGTTGAGCAAATAGGTAAGTGGGTCTAATGGGACACTATGTACCCTGTTTCCCCAAAAATAAGACAGCATCTTATATTAATTTTTGCTCCCCAAGATGTGCTGTATCTTATTTTCAGAGGATGTCTTATTTTTTTTTCAATGAAGAAGAATTCACATTTATTGCTGAACAAAAAAATGAACATTTATTATATACGGTACTGTACAGTAGTTGTCATCACAAACCAGCATAACCAGACAAACTGAATCCTATCAAGAATTTCTTACTACTACCGTACCATTATTTCCATGTACAACAATTAACAGTATGGTACATTTACCAACATTTACGGTATGAATAGAAAGTAAAATTTATTCAATGACAGTTATGTCATCATCTTCTAGGACATCATCATAACAATCCAAACCATTAATTTCCCTGCACACAGTATCAAGTCCCATAGTGGCCCCTGCACACAGTATCATGCCCCATAGTGGCCACTGCACACAGTATTATGTCCCATAATGGCCCCTGCACACAGTATCATTCCCCATAGTGGCCCCTGCACACAGTATTATATCCCATAGTGGCCCCTGCACACAATATTATATCCCATAGTGGCCCCTGCACACAGTATTATGCCCCATAGTGGCCCCTGCACACAGTATTATATCCCATAGTGGCCCCTGCACACACTATTATTCCCCATAGTGGAATTTGTTTTTTATGTTCCCTAACCAACTCTGGGCCTCCGATTATTATACTCTGGGGTCTTTTCAAAGACCCCAGAGTATAATGATAGCAGTGATTGTAGGGTTCAGCCCGCGGCCTCACATACCGTATATACCGTTTGTTCTGTTCGGGAATGCTGCAAAACGAAACGTCTCCTACGTCTTACTTTCGGGGGATGCCTTATATTGGGCAATTCTACGAAACCTCTCCTATGTCTTACTTTCGGGGGTGTCTTATTTTCGGGGAAACACGGTATAAAGAGAGCATCTGTTAGGACTTTGACTTACATTCAAAAAGGGTGGATTAAGGGGTAATCTCAGAAGATGTGGTGGAGCGTACCCAAACTTGAAATACATCTCCAGTGGGTGGAGGGGACTCTAGGGTTGTAGGGCATGGGTCTCATGAAATGTTATACATGTGGATGACTTAGATGCACGAGACCCTATGATCTGCTATTGACCAAGCGAGATCTGCCTGCTGAGGGCCTCAGTCCACTTAGCCAAGTACTTGTGAGCAAGGTGGGGTCCGTCCTTTCAGAGAAGAGAGAAGCTTATATATTTCTGAGATCAGGCCCATTCGTAGAGGTATCAGCTTGGGATAGTCTCTCAAAAACAGTAGGGATAGAGACCCGCTGGGCCCCAAACAAAGTTGTCATACTATGGGCTATCTGCTGATAGTGGAACCATTTAGCGGCGGGTAAGTGCAAAGTAGAGGTGAAATAGTCAAAGGGTCTGAGCTCCAAAGTCGATGGGTCAATCAAGTCAGCGACATGGAATAGGCCTAGTCTACTCCAGGGGCACACCATAGCAGCTGTCAGTCCCACTGGAAGGAGCGGGTTAAAGATGAAAGAGACCATAGAAGAGTTTTGTGAAGCAAGTGGAAAAAGCTTATGACACATAACCCAGATTGTTCTTGTGAAACAGATAGCTCGTAGAAGTGGAGTGGCAGGTGGTGGGGAGGAGCAAGACCACATAAAAGCATTAGGGTGTATAAGCACTAGCCAGAGCTTTTCAATTTCAACCCATTTTGTATATGCCTGTGGTCTGCCCAGAACAGGAAACAGCGTAAGTGGGTCGCCCAGCAGTAATGAAGGATATGCGGTGCTGCTAGTCCCCCATCCGCCTTACCAGCCAACATGACAGAGCGTAGAATGCAGTGGCATTTCGCATTCCATATAAAGTAGAAGATAGCCTTTTGGAGGGAACATAACTCATAACGAGGAACAGCTTCAGGAAGGGTCTCAAAGAAGTAGAGGAGTTTCAGGGTCATCTTGACCACTGTTATGCGGCCAAAAGGTGATATGTGGAGGGTGCACTCTTTACTTGTCCAGTAAAGAGCGAAGGTCGTGGAAAAGACGCAGATAATTAATTGAGTACAAAGAGGCATAGGAGGAGAATAATTGGATCCCTAGGATGCAGAAACAGTGGTCTTTGCACTGGGAATTGAAGTTATGACAGAGTAACTGTTCGGAGGATTCCAGAATGTTTAAGGGAAAAGCCTCCATCCTTGAGGGATTCACTTTATAGCCAGAGAGATGACCGTAGTCCCGTAGTGCGTATGAGGTTCAGTAGGGTAGTGTGGGGGTTGGTAAAACTTAGAAGAACATCATCAACGAAAAAGGCTTATCTTAAAAACTCTGTCTCGCACCAACACCCCTGTAATATCTGGGTTAGAATGTATTTTAGGTGCCAGGGGTTCGATGCAGAGTGCAAAAATGAGGGAGGATAGAGGGCAACCCTGGCGAGTCCCGTTGCGAATGGGAAAAGACAAGGATGAGGTGTAAGGTAGTTTAACAAAGGCCAAGGGAAGAGAATAGAGTGCTCTAACCGCCAAAAGGAAGGCCCCTGAGAAGCCAAATTTCTCTAAGGTGGCAATCATAAAAGATCAATCTAGATGATCAAAGGCCTTCTCAACATCAAGACTTAGGAGAAGGATAGGTATACGGTTGGCCAAATCAATCAGATTCACAGCCCTTCTGATGTTGTCTCTTTCCTGATGACAAGGGATGAAACCCACCTGGTTTTTGTGGATAAAGGAAGCCAAGCGTTAAGTCTATTAGCGAAAACGTTTGTGAAAAGTTTAAGATTGGAGTTCAAAAGGGCAATAGGTCAGTAAATAGAGCACTCTAGGTGGTCTTTATTGGGTTTAGGGACAAGATTAATGTGGGAGTGATGCATCGTCAGAGGGATGGGGGCGCTATCTAGAAAGGAGTTAAAAAGGCATCGCAGGGGGGCGGAGCCTAGCCGCGATACAAGATGGTCGCCTAACCTCAGAGCTCCCAGCCTGAGTCTCACCAAGCGACGATTACAGCGACAAGCCCGTGGAGTGAACTGCTCCAAATTATACCGGAACGAGAGCTTACCTTCTGGAGATGCCCAGGAAGCGCAAATCGGCGGTGAAGCCGCAAAAACTCCTGGATTTCTTCTTCCCTCACGGAGGGGGAGAGGAGCAAGATGGCGGCGACACGCGCGCAGCTACAGCATCTAGGGCCTCGACTCCTCCGCGGGACCCTCCGGCAGAGACGCTCACACTCTCCGCGCAGCGGAGAGTGCTGTCAGCCCCATCCCTGCATCAGCTGATTGACCGCACGGACGCAGGACCGCTTGCATCTCCCTCCCCGTCAGGCCGGGGCGGGCGCGCAACTCGGGCCTACTCAAAATGGCGCTACGGGGCCTAGTGCTGCATCCAGCCTGGGGACGCAGCAATCTCCTACTGCGTGCCCAGCAAACTAAGGCTCCAGAGCGCTGCTCAGCAAGAAGAGGAGGTAAGCGACACCATACAGCAAACACCTCCATCTGATTTCTTGACAGATGTACCGGCAACAGAAAATCTGTTAACTGAGGCCTCTATGAAGAATATGCTTATGGCCTTTTGTAAGTCATTGAGGACAGACATGTCCCTTATGGTGAAACCGCTAGATAGAGATCTTCAAGAGTTAAAATGCCGTACGGTACATGTCGAATCTAAAATGGCGGAATTTGCTGCATCGCATAATGCGCTTATAGATGCACACAGCGACGTGGAAAGGGATGTGTCCTTCCTTAAAGCTAAGATAGCCGATTTAGAGGACCGTTCCAGAAGAAATAATTTAAAATTTAGAGGGATCCCAGAATCCATACCTCCAAAAGATTTAACCGATTACCTCCAAGATATGATAAGATCGCTACTAGCGAACCTCACGAAAATGGACTTAACGATTGACAGAGCTCATAGAGTTCCGAAACCATCACATTTAGCTGAAACGATACCTAGGGATGTTCTGGCAAAGATCCATTTTTACCGCACAAAAGAGCTGGTTCTGCTGACTTCAAGGAAGATAGACCGCCTGCCTGAACCATATCACCTGATTTCCATTTATTCGGATCTCTCAGCCATGACACTACAAATCAGGAGGCAATTTATCCCTTTTACTACAGCATTACGCCAACATCGCATTCTGTATAAATGGGGATTCCCGGTCCGTGTGATCGTCTCCCCCAATAACCTAGTACATGTCATCAAGACTCTGGAGGAAGGGAAAAAATTGCTACATGCCTGGAATATTCCGATGGTTGATCCTCCAATCAAAAACCCACCTGGTCCAATATTAGATGGCTGGCGCCAGGCGAAAACCCAAAGACGTCCACCTAGAGGGCTACAAAGCTAGAGACTCACTTATCCTGGATTCTATATTTTCGCTGCTGTTGAACTTATCCCCCCAAGATTACGACAGCTGCTGGTCCGCTGTACTATGTTTGTCTTTCTTCTCTTTTTTTTTCTTCTTGATACAGCTCAGATGGATAGTCCATCGGCTCTGTTATTTCTACGGTTTGTCTCCTTTCTGGTTTTGGCACACAGGGCGAAATGAATACAAATGGTGGAAACAACTCCGCCTCCTGCAACCAGGGACATCCTTTGGTATGGGCAAGTGTGGTAAGACTCTTAATGCATTCCTAATTGTGTATTATGGTGCTTAAAGTTAAGTCTATGAATGTCAGAGGATTGAACTCTCCTCAAAAGAGGGCCAATTTATGGCGCGAGGTACGAGATCAAGGCTGTGACATTCTTGCAATACAAGAGACCCACCTCTTGAAGGCGGATGCCTATCGCATTCAACACCCAGCATATCCAAATGTATTCCATGCTCACTATTCTTCAAAACGTAGAGGAACATTGATTGGAATTAGGGATTCGGTAGAGTTTCAATTAGTGTCACAATATGCAGACCCGGGAGGGCGATTTATAATATTGATTTGTATGCTTAATAGTGTTACATACACGCTGGTATCAGCCTATGCCCCCAATAGGAAACAGGTGGCATTCTTGGGGAGACTGGTAAGGGCGGTGGAAAAGAGGAAGCAGGGATGTTTAATATTGATGGGGGACTTTAATATGGCTCCGGACCCGGTGGTGGACACCACTTCAGGTGGATCGACACGCCACCCTTCTCTTTCGCAAGCGCTATGGAGCCATGAACTATTTGACGCCTGGCATATCCTCCATAATACTGAGAGAGATTATACTTATTTCTCTCCTGCACATAATAGCTACTCGCGGATAGATTTATTTCTACTCGAACAATCCAGCCTCTCCCTGATTAAGCAATCTGATATCTCAGTAATCACGTGGTCAGATCATGCAGCCATAACCTTGACCTTAGCAGAAAAATATGAATGTCCAAGAGCATTCGTGTGGCGATGCAACGAATTTTTAATGTCACAACCGAAATTAAAAGCAACTTTAGAGACTGATCTGAGGGAATTTTTTTCTGGTAAATACCCCATCTGCCCCTAGCCCTGATATACTGTGGAATTCTCACAAGGCCTTTATTAGAGGAACGTTCATTCGCTTGGGGCATATAGAAAAGGAAAATAGATTAGCAGAAATAGATAGATTGCTTCACCAAATAAAAACTATTGACGACAGCAATAAAAAATCCCCTTCTCCATCAAATGCAGCAAAACTGATGACATTACGCCACCAACTGACAGTGTGCTTATTGCATAAATATGAGAAAAATCTAAAACGGACCAAAGCTACATATTACTCTCAATCCAATAAAGCAGGTAAACTCCTAGCCTCCAAACTTAAACAAAAACAGGCGAAGTCTAGAATTCAATTCCTTCACAGTAAGGATGGTACATATAAAATATATGACCCAAGGGGCATAGCTAACGCCTTTAGGTCATTTTACGAAGGTCTTTACAATATAGCGGAAGACACAGCGGTAGCTCCCCCAACGAGCCGCGACATTGAGCGTTTCCTTACGGCTGCCCAATTGCCCAGGCTCACTGAGTCACAACTGGACTCTTTGAATACACCTATCACCTCAGAGGAGTTGTTGTTAGTTATTAAATCGCTGCCATCTCATAAATCGCCGGGCCCTGATGGCCTCACTAACGAATACTACAAACGATTTTTTCAAATCCTGAGGGACCCATTGCTGTCCTTCCTAGCGGCCGCGATTGATTCTGGCACCATCCCGAAAGAAAATCAAGAGGCCTTAGTAGTTACGCTGCCAAAACCGGGAAAGCCGGCCACTAGCCCCCAAAACTTTCGACCTATATCTTTACTAAACTCAGACCTGAAAATTTATGCCAAGTTAATAGCAAACAGGCTGGCAACCTGTCTCCCGAGCTTGATCAACAATGACCAGGTGGGATTTGTTAAGGGGAGGCAATCTTACGATAATACCAGACGGATTTTGAACCTTCTACATCGCATTGATTGTAAGAAGATGGAGGCGGTGATCCTTGCACTGGACGCTGAGAAGGCGTTTGATCGTATTTGCTGGTCGTATGCCTTCTCGGTGCTCAGAAATATGGGGTTCTCTGGAGCTATTTTGAGAGCGATAGAGGCACCATCATCGAGAGTGTTTACCAATGGAGTAGTATCGGACCCTTTTGTGATAACAAATGGGACCAGACAGGGATGCCCCCTGTCGCCCCTGATATTTGTTCTCTCCATGGAACCATTGGCTCAGGCACTCAGACTAGATATGGAAATAGGGGGCATTGATATAAGAAATAGAACTCACCTCATATCGCTCTACGCTGATGATATTATTCTTATCCTGTCTAAACCACAAATATCTATTCCTCGTCTAATGGCCACCACTACTGAGTTTGGGCAATTATCATTTTACAAATTGAATATGGCTAAATCACAAGCACTACCTTTGAATGTCCCTCCTTCTTCGCTTCACCACATGAAGTCGAATTATGACTTCGATCGGAGTAAAGACAATGTCCAGTACCTGGGGACGCAGATGACACCATCCCTAGGGACCCTTTACAGAAGTAATTATACACCAATGTTACAATTACTGCAAGAGGAAACGGAGCGAATGTCCAAAACAGATACCTCTTGGATCGGCCGAGTAGCGGCCTTCAAAATGTTACTGCTACCTAGACTTTTGTATTTGTTTCGCATACTCCCGATATCCATTCCTGTTTCCTTCTTTGAAACAGTACAAAGGGTGATCTCAAAGTATATATGGAATGGGAAAAGACCCAGAATCAACAAAAGCTTCCTATTTAAACAAAAGGAGGCTGGAGGGCTGGGAGTTCCGATAATAAGAAACTATTACATAGCCTCGCTGGTCACGCAGTGCGCTAGGTGGAAATCAATGGATACCTCGGTACCATGGTTACACATAGAGCAGGCATTTATAGCTCTTTAAAGCTGGAAGATGCGCTGTGGATACCCTTTTGGAACATCTCAGCTCCTAGATCCTTCTCTCCGGTCATGATAGCCTCACTGGTGACGTGGCAGCTGATGCACAGGAAAGCCAACCCGATGAAACATTTTCATATTTCTGAAATGCCTTTGTCCCTACTAGCATGGGTAACCGACGATTTGGGAACCCTGGACTGGGAATCGAGGGGGATAGCACATATTTCTCAATTATATTCCGATACTAAACAACCTATATTGTTTGCTGACCTTAGACAGACATACGGAATCCCTAACGGAGACTTCCTTAAATATTTTCGAATATGGCACTTTGTGTCTAAACATCCTGTGTCGCTTTTGCCCCACAGTGGTGCACTATTCACCTGGCTGTTGACCAAAGTGAGAGGGTTGAGATTTCTATATGACAAAATGGACGATCTATCGACCTTTACTAGATCTACCCCATTTCGTTGCTGGGAGAGAGATTTAGACACAGCAATTACCCTAGAGGAGTGGCAACAGGCAATTAAATTGATCCATCTATCCTTAAAGTGTAGCACACACTTAGAGACGGCCATGAAAATAGTATTACGATGGTACAGGACCCCAACTATGTTACAGTTAGCATATCCCTCCGAGTCAGGGAATTGCTGGAGGGGATGTGGAGGTAGAGGAACCCTTCTCCATATTTTGGGGAATTGTCCCATAATTCAGGGATACTGGGAAAGGGTTTTTGAGTTGCTCTCGGAGATATTCGGCTCCCCGAATCCTATACACCGCTAAAGTGGCTATTCTGTTAGTTGGAATTCCTAGTGCTCTGAGGACATACAAAAAACTTATCTGCAAAATTTTGACTATAGCCAAATTGATGTTGGTGCAGAGATGGAGGACAGTAACCCCTCCACCCATGTCGGATCTCTTAATGGCCATAAATAACACACACACATATGAAAGAATAATCGCAATGGGAAATGACTCCTTCCATAGCTTTGAGAAAATCTGGGAGGCATGGAATTATTCTCAATTCGCTTTGAGAGGAAACCAGGTGGATACAGGAAATTCGGGGGGGGGGGGAGGTAGTGACTGAGTGGATGGGAGTCAAACCTGCCAATCGAGGAGTAAATGGAGCAGTGGGAGAGTAGAAATTTGGATTGTAAAATATGAGTGTCAGTGCACACACACAAACAAAGCCCTACAACCGAGGGAAGGTCGGAAATGAAGAACATATCCTAGATACGATTCATAATAGCCCGTTGACTGTGCCTGAAAGTTAATGTTATAGTTCTGGTTTACTATGTTAGTGTATGTATACCTGTCTTATTGATGTATGACCTATGTGATACTGCATACCAATGTACATTGCACTGTAAGTTAACACCGTTCTGCACGTTTATTCTTTGAAAATTCGAATAAAAATTATTGAAACTAAAAAGGCACCGCAGGAGGGGAAGAAGGTCTGACTGAAAATAGAACAAGTATGTAAACCCGTCCAGACCAGGAGCTTTACCATTAGAGAGATCCTTCAGGATGCTCATGAGTTCATCGTCCGAGATTGGGGCATTAAGAGAATCGAGTGCCGAGGGAGGAAGCGTGGGGAAGTGACACGTATGTATGTACTCTCGCAAGTCCCGAGGAACAGAACATGGACAGGACAGATTTCGCAAGGGGATATTATATAGTTTAGTATAATAATTCTGGAATGTAGTAGCGATAGCATTGGGATGATGCTGAAGAATACTCGTTTATTATTATTTATTTATTATGCTTACTTGTATAGCGCCATCATATTCCGCAGTGCTTTACAGACGGTGAGGTCACTGTCCCATATAGGGCTCACAAACTATATTCCCTATCAGTATGTCTTTGGAGTAGGGTCAGGGACGCATGAGGGGTAGAGGAGACTTGGTGTTCTTGCAGAGTTTTAGCTAGCAAGGCATGAGCTTTATTGCCTCATTCATAATAGCATTGTTGGCTGTAAAGAAGGAGGTGTTGAGTGTAGCTAGGCCACGTAATTCAGGCCGAGCTGCTACCAGTTGGCACAGTAGCGGCAGGGAGGGATGCATTGCTAAGCGATCCTTAAAGGGGTATTCCCAGGAACATAACCATTTTTAAATTTGTAGATAATTAAAAGTTAAACATTTTTGCAAATATAAGTCATTAAACATTTTGCAGAGTTTTAAAGATTTTCTCTAAATATATTGTGGTAACAAGTTGTTGTCTTGATCAGTTGCCAGTGGCTACGACCATGAATGCAGGACCTTGCTAAGGTCAAAAAATCAGCCATGATTTGCTTATTGTGGCCGGGATATCTTCTGATACATGTAGTGTCCCTACCTGATAACCCGGCTACAATAAAAAAAATTGTGGCTGGGTTCCTGACAAGTCCCAGACCATAGAAAGTTTCTGTATTTGTGGTCGTATCCATTGGCAACCAATCAATACCACAGACTGTCACCACTAAGATGGTTAGAGAAAATCTTTAAAACTCTTTAACTACTTATATTTGCAAAAATATTTAACTTTTAGGTATCTACAATTATAGATATGATTATGTTCATGGGAATACCCCTTTAAGGACTTGTATTTTAGTAGTCAGGGCAACCTCCCTATCTTTTCTATGCTTCTTGAGTTGTGTCGCTAGAGCTATACAATGGCCATGTACGACTGCCTTATGTGCTTTCCAAAGGACACAACTAGAGGAGACTGAGTTTTCATTATTTCTAAAGTAATCAAGCAGATGTGTATGTAATGTAGTACTGGCGTAGAAGACAGGGAAATGGTTACCGGGGATGATTGGACCAATGTCCGTGGCAGTGTAAGAGACAGCCAATGTTGTCCTAAGCTTCATTTGTCTGTATAAACTGTTAATGTTGAATGTATTTCTGTGATTCTGTTCCTTTAAGACAGCAGCCATTGTAATTGTGACATGATGCTGGAGTGAGACCCCCCCCTTTTATGTCAGCCTGCCTGTTCTGCAGACAGAGTGTGAGCAGAGAAGCAGGAAGTGACGAGACAGAGAGCAGCAGCCATCTTGGCAAGTGTTGTATTGAACTGGTGTGGAGATTTTTCTGTACAGCTAAGCTGTATCTTGGTCCAGAGACAAACAGAGTGTAAAGAGACAACAGGACTAGTGAGTCCACGTGAAAGGAACTGTGCTCAGTGGCTGATCAGTGAGACTGACATTGTGACTGTGTATATGGATACCACAGATAGAGACTCGCAGTGCTGTTGATGTACTGGACGGCACCTGCTAAATCCCGGCTTACATCCCAGCTCAGTGTATGGATTCGGCAGGACTGTCAGTGTGCTGAGTGGAATCTGCTGTTGGATTACATTGCATTCAGTTGGTTTCCCTGTCTGTTAAAGAGGACTTCATTTCTCCCAAGATCCTGATAACCGTGAGGAGAGGACGCTTCACTATAAAAGAAAGGACCGACTTTGGGCCCCACCGCGCGCTTCTACGGACTGTAAGCGGTCCACCTGGACCACTGGGGAAAAGGGGGTGCACCCAAATGTGAAGTCAGGGTCAGTTAGGGATAGTTTTGAGTATATTGTTCATTCAGTGTCCATACTGCAGAAGTGGACAGAGTAAAAGTAGAAACCATTGCAGAATTTGCCTTGAAATTGTTCATGCTATATTGTATATTTTGCTTGTCTTTAGACCTGTCATTTTACCTTTAACTAGCCTTTATTAACTTATAGTAAATATATTTTTTTTTTCTTGAACTACCGCGTGTGCGTTCATTTCTGGTTGCGGAGTCCAAACCACCTGCCTTGCTCTCGGTTCACAGCAGTAAGTAGGTGAAGGACAAGACATTACCAAAAAAGTTATCAATCCTAGAGTGTGTGTTGTGAGGGTGAGAGAAAATGGTATAGGAGTAGGGTTGTTAATGAGCCAAAGATCATAGAGGGCCGAGGACCTGATCAGACGGCAGAATTCCCTGGTGAGTCGGGGCTAAAAGGTGATCAACAGACTGTCCATACAAAAGCCCTACCAATAAGATCTATCCATCTTGGGGATCTAAGTGGGAGGCAGAAATTGTGATGGGGCATGTATGGGACAGTAGAACGGGACACCAGACCTCCGACGGTTGTGGTAGGCTGAGTAGGCAGTGGGGAAGTAGTGTCTAGCAAAATGAATGTATCTGTATGGTCATAATGGGTTTCCTGGAGGAAGGTGACATCCATCCGGAGGGACCGGAGCTCTTACAGAACCATGCATTGCTTAGAGTTGGGCCCAGACCCTTAACATTGCAGTCAGAGTAAACGGGAAACCCCAGCGATAGGGGATTTGATGATCTCTCAGAAGTTGAAGACGTGGGCGAAGAATGTCTTAGTTTCTGTAATGTGAGCTAGGAGAGGTCCTGGTAGAGTTGGATGTTAGCCCCAACAAAAGCAGAGTCCTTGAGACATCAGGCTAGTCAGGACAGGATAGTTTCTTTCCAGGCGAAGTCATGGATGCAGCACATGTCATCTTGTGGGGTAGGTCCGAAACCTTTTGGGTGTAGGGCTCTGTGAGCATGGTTCAGTTTGATTTTATGAGTAGGAAGTTCCTGCAGTAATGTGAAGGTTCTCCTCTTGTGTAGCCTCTGGTAGACCCTTGACCCTAATGTTATTGTGCCGACCTCTGTTGCCCAGGTCCTCAAGATGGTGTTGCATGTCCTTAAAAATCTGACATTGAAAGAGACGTAACTGAGTCCTGCAGTTGAAGGACATAGACTTGGGTCTGATCATGGTCATCTTCCAGGGTTTCCACCCTGGAGGCAATATCCTAGAGGCCTTTCTTCAATGTAGAATTTTCCATGCGACATGCCCCTGTGACTTCAGTAACAAAATATTGGAAGTCATGTCTGGAAGTCATGGTCGCCCCTAAATCTATGTCACCCTCCCAGGGGTGTGATGTAGGCGGTAAAGCAGATTGTAGTGGCGCCACATGGAGGGAGAGCTCCTCTGGTGCTGGGGAGGTGGGAGAAGGTGCAGCAGGACAGGCAGAGGAGATGGGGGGGATCCATAGACTCTGTTGGATGGTCAGGGTTAAGGGAACTAATCTGTAGGAGGCTCTGGAGAGATTGGTTGCCACATGAGGCAGTTGCTGGAGTAGAGGAAGGAAGCGCCTGAGGACCACATTGGCGGTCTGCAGGGAGTAGCGCCATGCATGCAGCAGGTACTGGAGAAGGTATCAGAGTGGATCCAGGTCCATTCCAACTCCAGCAGTGGGAGTTTGTTGGCTCTGCAGCGGAACAAAGCGGGGGCAGCGGAGATCACAGCACTTGGCAGGAGAGCCAGTGGAGCCACCATACCAGGCTGAGGAGGTGCAAAAGCCAAGGATTCGGCTGACCAAGATGGCCACCGCCACGCGGAAGCAGCAGGTAAGTAGTGAGGGTCAGTTTAATGGGCCGTTCGGGAGGAGAGGGGTCCCAGAGGAAACCTTCTGGGGCAGTTTCTTGCCCATGGAGGAAGCAAGAGCTAAATGCGTCTCGTAGCACAAGCAGGCAGAGCAGAACCTCAGACAGACACATCCAGCTAAATCGGGGTCTCAGGCCACTCCCCCAACAGACTCTCTTTAAAGTAGCATACCAGACAGAAGGTCAAACAACACTATAGCTCTCAGCTTCTGGAGCCATGTGAGTTTATGCTAGAGGTGATTATAATGTCTGTTTAACTTAAGTTAGACCTGTTAGACTTGAGTTGGAATGAAATCATTTGCATGTGTGAAATTTCACAGACTTTTGAACTTCTTTCTAAAATAAATCCTAGCAATGTGTAAGCCTTTTCATTATCAGGGAAGCTGCTGTAATACTCTTCAATCATAAACCATTTATATTTCAAATATTTTTTTGCTGCATGTACATTGCATTATAATTTTCTCATAAATTGTTTATTTGCTTTACAAGACACAACTGTGAAATTATATTAAATGCTTACCATAGAAAAATCATTAGAAACAAGGCTCCAGGGACAAAATTAAGAAAACACTGATGTACAGAAACATATGACTTACAAAATGAAGAAGAGAAAGACATCTGAATAATTGTAGAACAACTGCAGATATTACTGTAAGGAAATTAGTTATTAACTGACTTTGCTTTCATGATGTCCACAATCTGGCCTTGCTTTACTGCCTTTCTCATTGATGTCATAGAAAACAATCCCGTAATTACCAAGCGGAGATGTTCTCTGTCCTCAACACTTTGATAAGAGAGATAACAGGTCATGCGAAATTCAGTTTCCTCTTTTTGTTTTGTGTAGTTTTATATATATATATATATATATATATATATATATATATATATATACTGTGTGTGTATATATATATATATATATATATATATATATATATATATATACTTATATATATAAAAATGAGTTCCTGTCTGTCTGTCTGTTCTTTATGCGCGACCAAACGACTGGACCGATCCTCACCAAATTTGGCACACATGTACATCAGGTGTCCGGGAATATTATAGATTGGGTTTCAGCTCTCTTGGACGTACCGTTCCTGAGATACAGTTGTAGCGCCCCACAGAGTGGGTCGCTATAGATGTCACCTCACGTGATCTCTACTGTGTACTGTGAAGGTATAGTGAGAACCAGTTAACCTGTTAGCATTAGACAAATCCCCAGTGACTGCCTCTTTAAAAAGGGGTGGAGCTACTGCCTAGAAGTGTTTTAGTTTTCGTTTTTGTTTTTGAGCGGGGGCAAGGAGAAGCTGATCCATGAGGCAGGGCTGCACGGACCTGGTGATACAACAGTCTGCAGAGAGGGTAATGAGACAGCACAGGAGTCCAGCGTTTTGATGAGAACAAGTATCTATCAAACAAGGAGCTGCAGAGTAAGGACCATCGATTCCTAGCTAAGTGTCTACCACACTTAGAACATCGAGAGAATTACTGGATCCAGGTCCAGTAGTGCATATTTCCTGGAGGCTCAGTAACACATAGAGTTAGGGTGAGTGTGTGTACCCAGCACCCGACAGAACTCGTGTTACCTGCCGTCTGGAAGAGCCACAGATCTGGTTATATCTGACCTCTGAGCTTCTGGAATCCAGAATCAGGGGAAATCTATTAGAGGTACAGCAGCATTGGAAGGCTGAATTACCCATGTGGTTAAACTGGCATCTCACTATACCAGAGCAAGGTGAATTCTCCTGTAAGATCTGTTATTCCTTGCTGACTATGGAAGTAAACCGTAAGTGTTTGGTTAACCCCTGACTGGACTGTATTTCTTATTAATCGCCTCTTCACTGCTCCTCTTCCTGCACACCAGCTCTTCCTCATATATCAGTTGGCCCTGGGATCTGCTCTAGTTGGGGAGGGTACAATATCTGGCACTCTATCACTACCTATTCCCAGAGGCCCAACCAGCAGTGCCGGGCTTGCCTCCACCGCAAGCTAAAACCCCAACTGGCATCACGATAAACATTTATTTTATTCCCTTTCAAGGCGCTGTCGACCCCAGTACCGGGCCTATTCACACCGTGAACTCGCCAAGGCCGGGCTGGGGCGACGCACAGTATTCCCAAAAAATGACCAGCATTAGTCTATACAAGCCTGCAAGTCTTTCAGGTGCTTACTCTCCTCAGGTACACAGGTTTCCATAACAACCAAGCTATGTATGACCTGTATTAGTCAATAGCAGTTCACAGGACCTTAAATATTCAGTCATATCACGTGTATCAGCCAATATAAGTTCACATTTAATTTACCAGGTTTCCATAACAACACAGCCATAAATAGACTGTACCTATACTGGACTCAGTGGCATAACTAGCAATGGCAGGGCCCCAAGGCGAACATTTGACATGGGACCCCCCCGGCAACCACCCTCCCCGCACAAACTGCATTCCTGCACACACTATTATGCCCCATAGTGGCCCCTGCATACACTATTAGGCCCCATAGTGGCCCTTGGACTCAGTATTCTGCCCCATAGTGGCCCCTGCACACAGTATCATAGTGGCTCCTTCATATAGTATTATACGCACTTCCCGCTACTTCTTCAATGTTGGACCAGATGTCACGTGAGCCAGGCATGTATTGCAACGCATAATGACGTCGGACTGGCCCAAAGACATCTGGGACACCACCAAGGAGGCCCGAAGCCTGCTGAAAAGACCCCAGAGTATAATGATAGCAGTGTTTGTGGGGTTCATGGCCCACAGGCCTTACTTACCAATCCCCGCTCCTGCTCACAGCCGCCTCTGCAGAAGGTGAAGTGCAGGCGGCCGTGAGCAGGAGTGGGGATCGGTAAGTAAATAGGGCCGTTACCTGCTGGTGTTAAAAAAAAAAAATAAAAACATCAGAGGCCCGCCGGGTCCCCTAATGTCCCGGGCCCTGTGGCAGCTGCTACCACTGCTAAACCGGTATTTACGCCACTGACTGGACTGCCATACTGGATTTCAGCATTCTTATAAATTGAAACGTTTTTTAAACTACTCATGTCCCCTGCAGCAAAACGCATGGCTGCTGCTCGAGCTAATGAAAACTCTCAGCAGACCCAAGCCTGTCTCCAATCTGATAAGGTATGTTACAGACAACAGCGAGCTGCTGAAACTCCCCAGCAGACCCAAGCCCGTCTCCAATCTGACAAAGCATTGTCAGCCACATGCACACAGCTGCACTCCAGGTTTCAATAACAACCCAGCCATTTTTCTTCACTGCTGTAGGTCAGCTTTAAAGGGGCAGGGCGCTGTGGATGGCACTGTCACACAAGGTCACATACACACAGCTTTACTCCTGGTTTTCCATAACAACCGATTGCAGGTTTTTCACTGATATCCAAACTGAGATGCACATGATCACATGACACTTATGGACCAATGGAAAATCGCAGGTTCAGTCTTGACATATACACAGCTTTACACCAGGTTTCCATAGCAACCAAGCTATTTATGACCTGTATGAGTCAATAGCGGTTCGCAGGTCCTTAAATATTCAGTCATATGACGTGCATCAGCCAATATAAGTTCACATTTCATTTACCAGGTTTCCATAGCAACACAGCCATAAATAGACTGTACCTATACTGAACTGCCATACTGGATGTCAAGTGCAAAACTGGCCAATTCTTATGGGGTCACTACACAAACAAAAAATGAAATATACCCGTGTGAAGCCGGGTCCTTCCTCTAGTATCTTATATATATATATAAATTAGTTTCTGTCTGTCTGTCTGTTCTTTATGCGTGACCAAATGACTGGACCAATCCTCACCAAATTTGCCACACATGTACATCAGGTGTCCGGGAAAATTTTAGACTGGGTCTCAGCTCTCTTGGACGTACCATTCCTGAGATACAGTATTCCCAAAAAATGACCAACATTAGCTAATACAAGCCTGCAAGTCTTTCACTCATATTCCAACTGCCATACACACGGTCACATGTCCCTTATCAGCTAATAAGAGCTCGCAGGCGCTTACTCTCTTCAGGCACACAGGTTTCCATAGCAACCAAGCTATTTATGACCTATATTAGTCAATAGCAATTCGCAGGTCCTTAAATATTCAGTCATATCACGTGTATCAGCCAATATAAGTTTACATTTAATTTACCAGTCTTCCATAACAACACAGCCATAAATAAACTGTACCTATACTGGACTCAGTGGCATAACTAGCAATGGCTGGGCCGAAGGCGAACATTTGAAATGGACCCCCCCCCCGGCAACCGCCGTCCCCCCGCACAAACTGCATTCCTACACACACTATTATGTCCCATAGTGGCCCCTGCACACACTATTAGGCCCCATAGTGGCCCTTGCACTCAGTATTTTACCACATAGTGGCACCTGCACACAGTATCATAGTGGCCCCTTCATATATTATTATGCGTACTCCCCGCTACCTCTTCAATGTTGGACCAGATGTCATGTGAGCCAGGCATGCATCGCGATGCATTATGACGTTGGACTGGCCCACCGACGTCTGGGACGTCACCAAGGAGGCCCGAAGCCTGCTGAAAAGACCCCAGAGTATAATGATAGCAGTGTTTGTGGGGTTCACGGCCCGCAGGCCTTACTTACTGATCCCCGCTCCTGCTCACAGCCGCCTCTGCAGAAGGTGAAGCGCAGATGGCCGTGAGCAGGAACGGGGAAAGGTAAGTAAATAGGGCCCATTACCTGCTGGTGAATGTGGATAGTACCACCAGTGCGTAAGGAGTAGGGTCCCAACCCTTAACTTGTCATAGATAATGGACTCCGTACTTCAAAGCGTTTTGAATAGTGAAATTTATTTCCAAAACATAGTGTGTAGAGTACAATTCTAGTTGTGACGTTTCGGTCTAATTGACCTTCATCAGACTCTACAATGACAATAAATCATATACAGTAATACCTCGTACATTCGCGAGGTTAGGGTCCAGAACCGGTCGCGGATCGCGAGGAATCGCAAATGTTTGGTACAAGCGCTTAGAAGCGCTTACAATGCCGATTTCTAATGTTTAACCCCTAAATATCAATAAACTTTACCCTACAGTACTGTACAGTATACTAAAGTATACTGTACAGTACTGTATATTAATACATTCATTCATTTTTCTTATACACTCACAGTAAAATGAAACTAATTACCGGGTACGTAACGAACAGGACGCTACTACCCAATAGCGAAGGTGGTTTTTTTTATTAAATTTCACAGATCTGAGAAAAAAGAGCAAAATCTATATATGTTAGTTGCCAAAAAAATATCGCGAATCTGTGAATTCGCAAATTCGGAAACGCAAGTGTACGAGGTATTACTGTAGTGATAAATGTGAAGAAATACAATAATATACATCAAATATACATCAACAATAGTCGCATCACATTCAGTATATGGTATAAACAAGAGACCACATAACAAGACTGGGGTGATAACCTGGAACAATATTACATAATGCATCATTATGATATAAAATAAGTTGTGAACCAAGGTATATGGAGAGAAGTGGTAGAATCCATATAAGTTCTGTATAAAGAGTAAAGGAAAAAGTGGTATGCAGATAGTAAAGGAATAGTATGCAAACATGAGAGGGTGTACAGTCATGGCCAAAAGTTTTGAGAATGACACAAATATTATATTTTCACATGATCTGCTGCCCTCTGGTTTTTATGTGTGTTTGTCAGATGTTTTTATCACATACAGAAATATAATTGCATTCATATTATGAGTAACAGAAGCTTATATTGACAATTAGAATGAGTTAATGCAGCAAGTCAATATTTGCAATGTTGACCCTTCTTCTTCAGGACCTCTGCAATTCTCCCTGGCATGCTCTCAATCAACTTCGGGACCAAATCCTGACTGATAGCAGTCCATTCTTGCAGAATCAATGCTTTAATTTTGTCTGAATTTGTTGGTTTTTGTTTGTCCACCCGTCTCTTGATGATTGACCACAAGTTCTCAATGGGATTAAGATCTGGGGAGTTTCCAGGCCATGGACCCAAAATCTCTATGTTTTGTTCCCTGAGCCATTTAGTTATCACCTTTGCTTTATGGCAAGGTGCTCTATCATGCTGGAAAAGGCATTGTTGAGCGCCAAACTGCTCTTGGACGGTTGGGAGAAGTTGCTCTTGGAGGACATTCTGGTACCATTCTTTATTCATGGCTGTGTTTTTAGGCAAGACTGTGAGAGAGCCGATTCCCTTGGCTGAGAAGCAACCCCACACATGAATGGTTTCAGGATGCTTTACAGTTGGCATGAGACAAGACTGGTGGTAGCGCTCACCTCTTCTTCTCCGAATAAGCTGTTTTCCAGATGTTCCAAACAATTGAAAAGGGGATTCATCAGAGAAAATGACTTTCCCCCAGTCCTCAGCAGTCCACTCCCTGTACCTTTTGCAGAATATCAGTCTGTCCCTGATGTTTTTTCTGGAGAGAAGTGGCTTCTTTGCTGCCCTCCTTGAGACCAGGCCTTGCTCCAAGAGTCTCCGCCTCACAGTGCGTGCAGGTGCACTCACACCTGCCTACTGCCATTCCTCAGCAAGCTCTGCACTGCTGGTAGCCCGATCCCGCAGCTGAAACACTTTTAAGAGACAGTCCTGCCGCTTGCTGGTCTTTCTTGGGCGCCCTGGAGCCTTTTTGGCACCAATGGAACCTCTCTCCTTGAAGTTCTTGATGATGCGATAGATTGTTGACTGAGGTGCAATCTTTCTAGCTGCAATACTCTTCCCAGTTAGGCCATTTTTGTGCAGTGCAATGATGACTGCACGTGTTTCTTTAGAGATAACCATGGTTAACAGAAGAGAAACAATGATGGCAAGCACCAGCCTCCTTTTAAAGTGTCCAGTGGTGTCATTCTTACTTAATCATGACAGATTGATCTCCAGCCCTGTCCTCATCAACACCCACACCTGTGTTAATGGAGCAATCACTGAAACGATGTTAGGTGGTCCTTTTAAGGCAGGGCTGCAATGATGTTGAAATGTGTTTTGGGGGATAAAGTTCATTTTCTAGGCAAATATTGACTTTGCAAGTAATTGCTGTTAAGCTGATCACTCTTTATAACATTCTGGAGTATATGCAAATTGCCATTAGAAAAACTGAAGCAGTAGACTTTGTAAAAATTTATATTTGTATCATTCTCAAAACTTTTGGCCATGACTGTAGTATCAAGGATAGTACTAATTATATGTCTGAGGTGAATAAAAGGGTGGACAACTCCACCTACCAACTAAACAATCAAGATATAACATAAAATAGCGGAGTATGGTTTAAAGATCTGCTTTTTCCCTGAGTGTCCGACTTCCTGCATTGTTTACATGCTGGGCTTTGTGCTGATCACTCAGGATAGTTTTGATAGTGGCAGTTACAGGTATTACAGCAGTGTCTCATAGACTTGAATAGAACACCATTGCACTACCAACAACTGTTGTTATCAAGAGTAAAGTGAGTGAGCAGCAGCATGTAAACAATGCCTGGGGCCAAGCGCTCAGGAAAGCAACTGATCTGCAAAAGTGCCAACAGCCAGACCCCTGCAAATCTAAAATTGAAGGTCTTTCTAAATAGCTCTTCTTTATTAATAATTTGTCCTGAATGCTATATATTATATAAGGACATTGCATTTCACAATGATCTATGCCAGGGGTAGGCAACCTTTTTTGTTCGGCGTGCCGATTTTAATTAAAAAATCAAAGATGAGGTACTTGGAGTGCTGGTCAATAATTGTAAGTCTGACGACCCCTAAACTAAAGTCATATACCACAAACCATACCACAGAAGTGCTGCCACCAGATGCTTTAGGACACATGCGTTTACTGCTATTTCTTGGGACGCACCTGTACTTTCCGATTAGAGGCAATGAAAGTCCATGTGCAGGCCCCAATTAGTGGTAAATGTAAGTGTCCAGGAGCACCGTATGGCAGCATCCTTATGGTGAAAACACACTATGTATCTGGATGCAGATATAGTCTTAGGCCACTGGAACTTTTACTTCAAAGTAAAACTGGTAAAACAAAAAAAACTAAACAAAGCCTGAGTTTTCTGTGCAAAAACACATCCTTAATACAAAAAACACACCGCTATACAGAATAATGTCCCATAGTGGTCCCTGCATATGGTATTATGTCCCACAGCCATAGCAGCCACTGCACATGGTATTATATCCCATAGCGGCCCCTGCACACGGTATGATGTCTCATAGCGGCCCTGGCACACGGTATCATGTCCCATAGCGGCACCTGCACACAGTATTATGTCTCATAGCGGCCCTGGCACACGGTATTATGTCCCATAGCGGCACCTGCACACGGTATTATGTCCCATAGCGCGCCTGCACACGGTATTATGTCTCATAGTGGCCCTTGACCACGGTATTATGTCCCATAGCGGCGCCTGCACATGGTATTATGTCCCATAGCGGCGCCTGCACACGGTATTATGTCCCATAGTGGCCCCTGCACATGGTATATGTCCCATAGCGGCCCCTGCACATGGTATTATATTCCATAGCGGCCCCTGCACACGGTATTATGTCCCATAGTGGCCTCTGCACATGGTGTTTGTTCCATAGCGGTCCCTGCACACAGTATTATGTCCCATAGCGGCCCCTGCACATGGTATATGTCCCATAGCGGCCACTGCACATGGTATTATGTCCCATAGCGGCCCCTGCACACGGTATTATATCCCATAGCGGTCCCTGCACACAGTATTATGTCCCATAACAGCCCCTGCACATGGTATTATGTCCAATAGCGTCCCCTGCACATGGTATAAGACCCATAGCGGCCCCCTGCACACAGTATTATGTCCCATAGTGGCCCCTGCACATGGTATTATGTCCCATAGTGGCCCCTGCACATGGTATAATGTTCCATAGTGGCCCCTGCACACGGTATAATATTCTAACTTTTATAATATTCCAATTTGTGCCACTCACTAGCTATTATAGAGTATAATAAGTGGAGGGTGAAGAGAGGTGACAAACATAAAAAAACAATGTACTCACCATTCCACGCTCCGCAGCTGCTCTCTTCTCTTCGGACGCTTCTGCCTGTAGTCAGTGACCGTTCATTGGGTCTCAGGGGTCACGTCGCATCATTATGCGTAATGACGCCAGACGCAGACGTGACACCTGAGGCCCTGTCAGCTGACTTCAGGCAGAAGCGCCCGAAGAGCACAGAGCAGCTGCGGAGCGTGGAATGGTGAATACATTGTTTTTTATGTTTGATCACCTCCCCGGGGGCTCCGCTTATTATACTCTGGGGTCTGAAGAGATCCCACAGTATAATAATAGCAGTTTCATTTCGGCCGTGTTTGGTCCGATCGAAACTGCTGGGTGAGAACTTGGGCTGCCGTTCCAGGGAAATAAGCCTCGCGTGCCACTCTTGGCATGCTGGGGGTTGCCGACCCCTGATCTATGCAGACAGGTCACTGTAAACAGTGAAACCTTTCTCTGTCTTACTATATGCCTTGATAATGCAATGCAGTAGAATGAATTAGAGGAAATTATATTTCCCTAATGAATCAGGACTATTTAATATATTTAGCCCTATTAATAAGATACTGTAATAATAAAACTATAACAATGACAGTATTTATTACACTTTTCTACATTATTATGTGGCAGTAGCCCCTTAAACTCACTGAAGATGCAAATTTTTCAATAATAAATCAAAAATCATTATTACGTCATCATTATTGTCTTTAATGATGGAAATTTTTCCATTTGTTGATGCAGTTTTCAAAACCAAAATCATTTGTGGATCATAAAGGATGAGAACCTATAAAGGGCAGATGGTACTGCTCCTCTTTTTTCAATACATTCCAGTTATATTAACAAAACCTGAATGTGTGTTCTTTCCTTTGCCATTTATACATTACATTTCCTTTAGCTATTTTGATACAATGCAATTTCAGACTTAAATATTGGCCAAGAAAATGACTCTGTTACAAATATAATTTCCCACAATACTAAAAACTTTCCATATGGAGGTCTTGATATTATGGGACATATCTATACATTTTAATGCTACTTTCCTGACCAGTGTCCTGAACTGAGAGAAATCTTCACATCTATAGTCAGCTTTCCTTAGTAAAAAAAATCTGACTTACAATTTTGTGTTAGTTTCCTGTAATTTCCAAGAATCATACAAGCAGGGGTGGGGAACAACCAACACAACAAAGGTTACAATAATTTTACTGTATTTCATGTAATTTATAAAGAAATGGATTCATTTATAGCGTTGGGACACTGTCGCTAGGTAAAGAGAAGTTTTGATTGCCTTGTAATGTGAAGTGCTCTTCTAGAAGGCCATTGTAGTTTGATGAAATTATTTATTGATTTTTGTTAAACTTGAGTGGAAATGAACAGAATCAAACTTCAAACAGAAATTATCATAAAGTAACAACCACACACATAAGCACACACACACTCACAAACACACACATCTACACTTAAAGTTTTTCTCCAAAAAGTATTTGATTAGTGCGAATCAGACTGCTTGTACTTCCACTGATCCTCAGAACAAGAATGCTCAAGGGAGCAGAGGATGATTATATAAGTTTTTTTTCTATTAATTTTTTTGCTGCCAGCAATATTTTCACAATTTTGACAAATAGAAATAAAGCCTGACTCATAACACTAAATAAAAATCATTATATGCCCCTATACCTTTATCATTTCCCAAAGTAGACAAACAACAGTGAAAACAACAGTCAAGTATTAACATTAATGGACACAGTCATGTAATTTTGTATCAAAGTATAAAGGTTTGTAAAAAAAAAAAAAAGAACAAAATTCCTTGTTTGTGGTTAAGAGTATGATCCACATAGGGCCTGTGGCATAATGATAAAAAAGCAAGATGTAAAAATTTCACTTAAGTCTATGTCTATAGGCATATACATGCCTCAAAATGAAAATTGCAACACTAAGGAAAAGTCTTAGAATTATAAAAATCACAGGATCAGTAGACATGTTAACATCTTGAGTTATTCAGTATCATGTATGAGTGCCACACGCAGAAATTTACTTACAAGCCTTGTCATGATATCAATGAGGTTATTAATTATTGTCTATGGATTGCTATGCCACGCTGACTGCACTTGGGCAGCTCCCTTTGCAATTGCTGAACAATGATGTCCCAGATGTGCTTGATGTGAGACAAATCAGTTGACTCTGCAGGCCATGGTAGCACATTTAGACCATGTAGACTGCTCACAATAGCACAAGCAACAGGCGACCTGGCATTGTCAAGTTGAAAAACAGCTTTTGGGACACTTTGGAGAAATGGTCCCACACCCACATTAACACAATGCTTGCGTACCTGAAATAAAGACTAGAGGGGTCTGGCTACCATACATTATTCCACCCCACACCATAGTCCCAGAAATAGAACCAGTGTGACATTCCCTTCTGAAGGCCTCTTCACAGTGTTGCTCATATGTCCTCCAGACAAATCTCAGGCTATAATTGCTTCCAAGATAAAAGTGGAACTTATCACTGAAGAGGATAGTCCTCCATTCCATCCTCCATTGCTTTCTTGCTGTGTGTCATGAGCAGTAAAATTAGGTCAATGAAACATCTGTAGCTGGACATCTAACCTGTAGCCCAATTTTGTACAAACGTCTTTTGATGGTTTTTTGTCAACACTGTTTGCTGTCCTAGGATTATAATGTGAGGTTTGATTTCACTTGCACTACCAAATGGATCACTATGCTTCATTCATTCAATCAATCTGTCCATGTGGAGATTTCCCTCTGTACACCTCTTGCTGTCATTCTAGTTCATCTTTGTTTTCCCAACAATATGTAGCATTGAATTTGGCCTAGGTACATAGCTATCTGCCAGAGTGATAAACCAAGGTCATTCAACTCAAGGATTTTCATCTTACAGCCAAGTGTGCATGTATTTGCAAGGTATTATTGGTCCAATAGCTATTTTACACTAGGTTCACACTAGCGTTTGGCTTTCCGTTCTTCTAGTCCACTTAGGGACCCGAAAAAAGGGAGAGCTAACCCGCTTAAAAAGCAGTTACCCATATACCATATTTTTCGGACTATAAAACGCACTTTTTTTCCCACAAATTTGGGAGGAAAATGGGGGTGCATCTTATGGTCCGAACATGTGTTTAGGCGGGGGGGGGGCGGAGGATCTGTGTTACAGCATCGCCCCATTCCTGCCACCAATGGCTTCCTGCAGTGGGAGGAGTGCGGCAATGCTGCGGGCCTTGGGCTGAGAGGGTGTCCCGGCGGTGTGAACCTCCCGGCATCCGTTGTGCTGTTACGCAGATGCTGGGTCTGTGAAGATGATGGCGGCCGCCCTGCTGCAGAGTGCAATGCTGAGAACCAGAGTTAATGCCCGCGATCAGAGTAAAGCTGCCCCCGGGGCTGGTCCCCACGGCCCAGTACCTTTCTTGTTTCTCGCGATCGTGCCGCAAGGGAGCCGTCCTGTTCCTGTGACAGCCAGGAGCCTTATGAAGGCTCCCAGGCCTGTCTATGACCAGCCGCAATAATAATGTACAGAATCTCCTATAGACTGCAATACACTTGTATTGCAGTCTATGGGACTTGCAATCAAATGATTGCAGGTTCAAGCCCCCTGGGGGGGGGGCTAATAAAATAGTAAAAAAAATAAAAAGTTAAAAAAAATAAATAAAAAAAAATTAAAGTTCTAAAACACCCCCTTTCCGTAGAATACATATGAAAGTAGAAAATTACTGTGAAACACATACACATTAGGTATCCCTGTGTCTGAAAATGCCCGGTCTACAAACTTATAAAAATATTTTTCCCGTAGGGTGAATGTCTTAGTGGGAATAAAAAATCAAAAGTGCTGGACCACCGTTTTTTTCGCTGTTTTGCCTCTGATTTGAATAAAAAGCGATCAAAGCAATAGACATTCCCCAAAATGGTATAACTAAAAAGTACACCTGGCCCTGCAAAAAAAGATGCCCTATGCATCCCCGTACAGCTGCAATGTGTGCCTGTCAATGTGGCCTTGCAAAACTACAATTCCCATATATGAAATATTTTACCACATTTTTTTGCTTCAAAATTTTTTTTCCCCTATTTTCCTCCTCTAAAACCTAGATGCGTCTTATGGTCCGGTGCGTCTTATAGTCCGAAGAATATGGTACTATAATGGGGTCCACCAGGTTTCCCCCTGAAAAATGCGGAGAGAAAAGTCCTGCTTGCAGGGCATTTCTTTCTGCATTTTTTAAGCAGGTTCAGGGACGGAAACCCCGAACATACATCAGACGCAGGTGTGAACCTAGCCTGAAGTGTATTGTCAATTTTAATTTTATCTCCCTACACAGCTTCCAAAGGAACTGTATTTTATATAGTCAGGGAGTATACGGGATGCAGTCTCTGACTGCCATATTTATGGGGGAGCTTTTCTTTTTCTACTATCAGGAAAAGAAGATTAGCAGTTACAGGATATTTGTTTCTTCATTGACTCAAATATTTAATAGCATCTGGATGATGTAAATTGTTGGTTTATTTAGTGAAACTATATACAGTTAGGTCCATAAATATTTGGACACTGACACAGGTTTTGGCATTTTAGCTGTTTACCAAAACATATTCAACTATATCCATATGCAGTTATATAATCAATATGTGCCTAAAGTGCAGACTCTCAGTTTTAAATTAAGGGTATTAACATCCCAATTGGAGGAAGGGTTTAGGAATTATAGCTGCCTCTTTTTCAAAGGACCAAAGGTAATTGGACAATTATCTTATGAGCTATTTAATGGGCTCCATGGGCTATTCCCTCATTAATCTATCATCAATTAAGCAGGTAAAAGGTCTTGAATTGATTCCACTTCAAAACATCAACCCAAGTGAAAAACTCTCTCCAGGAAGTAGGTGTATCAGTATCTACGTCTACCATAAAGTGAAGACTTCATGAGTGCAAATACAGAGGTTTCAGCACAAGAGGTAAACCATTATTGAGCCTTAAAAATGGAAAGGCCAGAATAGACTTTGCCAAAAATAACATCTAAAGAATTAAACCCAGTGTTTCGATAGGATTCTTTGATCAGATGAAACTAAAATCAACCTGTACCAGTATGATAGGAAGAAGAAAGTATGGAGAAGGCTTGGAATGGCTCATGATCCAAAGAACGCCACATCCTCTGTAAAACATGGCGGAGGCAGCATGATGGCATGGGCAGGCATGGCTTCCAATGGCACTGGGTCATGATTTGACGGAAGACAGAAGCAGCCGGATGAATTCTGAAGTGTACAGGGATATACTTTCTGCTCAGATTCAACTAAATGCATCAAGGTTTATTGGATTGGCGCTTCACAGTACAGATGAACAATGACCCAAAACTAATAATGTGAAAACAACCTAGAAGTTTTTTAAGGCAAAGAAGTGGAATATTCTGCAATGGCTGAGTCAATCACCAGATCTCAAACCAATTGAGCATGATTTTCACTTGCTTAAGACAAAACTTAAAGAGGACCTTTCGCCCAGGGGCGCACCGCTAATGAGGCGAAGTGAGGCGGCCCCCTCGGGCGGCACTGTCCGGGGGGCGGCATTTTTACTATTTAATGTAAACCAGCCCAAGACAGGCCGCTTTAAAAAAAAAAAAAAAAAAACAGAGCTGAGCGGGGCCTGTCCTGGGCTGGTTTACAAGACGTCGCATCTCAGCGCAGGCGGCGATACAATGACGTCATCACGCCGCCTACGCTGAGACACAGAAGTCGCGGACAAGAAGAGGAGGCTGCGGCGGCTGCATCAAGGCATCGCAGGTGAGTATAACTTTTTTTTTATATATATAAATAGGCCGTAACCTGTTGGAGTATCCCTGGCAGGTCAGGGCCTATTTATTTACCTACCCCGCGTCTGCTCGTGGCCGCCCCCGCTTCCCCTTCTGCTATGGGCCGCAGAAAGGGAAGTGGATGCCGCTGTGAGCGGCCGCGGGTATCGGTAAGTGAGGGCCGCGGGCCGCAAATACTACTATTATTATACTCCGGGGTCTATTCAGACCCCGGAGTATAATAATCGGAGGCCTAGGGTTGGTGAGGGAACATAAAAACCAGTGTTACTCACCTCCTGCGATCCGATGTAACTCCGAGCAGGCTTGAGGCCTCTGGTGACGTCATCAGGTCGCGTCGCCGGCCTGATCACGTGACGTGTGTGCGCAATTAAACAGGGCCGAAAGCTGCAAGGAGTGCACCGGTGTCCAGGATAGGTAAGTAACTCTGGTTTTTATGTTTGTATTCTCCCCTGGGTCTCCAATCATTATACTCTGGGGTCTGAAAAGACCCCAGAGTATAATAATAGTTCATGGGTCGGCCACTATGGGGCATAATACCCTGTGCAGGGACCACTGTAGAGCATAATACCCTGTGCAGGGGCCACTCTGGAGCATAATACAAGTGCAGAGGCCACTATAGAGCATAATACCGGGTGCAGGGGTCACTATGGAGCATAATACAAGTGCAGGGGCCACTATGGAGCATAATACCAGTGCAAGGGCCACTATGGAGGATAATACCAGTGCAGGGGCCACTATGGAGCATAATACCAGTGCAAGGGCCACTATAGAGCATAATACCAGTGCAGGGGCCACTATGGAGCATAATAGCGTGTGCTGGGGCCACTGTGGAGCATAATACCGTGTGCAGGGGCCACTGTGGAGCATAATACCGTGTGCAGGGGCCAATATGGAGCATAATACCGTGTGCAGGGGCCAATATGGGGCATAAAACTGTGTGCAGGAGTTGCTGTGGAACATAATACCGTCTGCAGTGGCCAATGCGGGGCATAATACCGTGAGCAGGGGCCACTATGGAGCATAATACCGTGTGCAGGGGCCGCTGAGAGGCATAATACAGTGTGCAGGGGCCTCTGCGGGCCATAACACTGTGTAATACTGTGTGCAGGGGCTGCTGTGGAACATTATAGTGTGTGTAAATGGGGCGCTATAAACATGGGCTATGGCACCTGTTTATATTATACGCTGTCTGTTTATAGTGACCGTGTGATGTAATTGTAGCCTTGTCACATACTGTAGACATGTACAGGATGAGGCTGCAGTTACATTACATGGCCGCTATGAGATGAATTACACTATGTAAACAGAGAAGCAGTCACGGCGCTTACACAGGTACCATTCAAACAGCTGATCAGTGGGGGTCCTGGGTTTTTGAACTCCACTGATTAGTTTATTAATGACCTGGAAAACCTTTTAATTAGTTAACACTTGGGGTATTATTAATAAGGGGCACTATTTATACAGGGTACACACGGACATTATTAATATAAAGATGCACTTGGGGGTATTATTCATTATGGGGGGTTATATCATATATTATATAATTGGGGGTAGCAGCAGAATGGGGGCTTTGTGTAGGTGAGGACAATGTGGGTCATGTGCCTGGAAAAGTGAGGAGCCAAAGATGTCTGTGTTGCAACCTTTACAGAGACAAGTCACAGCTGGAAGAAGTGGTCATGGCGGTCCAGAGGGAAGAGAAGGGAAATGTGAAGGATTAGTCAGAGACGTCACCTGTAAGTCACAGAATGTTACTGCACTGTATTCACCTAAATGATAGAGGATAAATACCTGATTGATGAGGGTCTGTCTGCTGAGACCCCCACTGAGCCTGAGAATTGGGTTTTTTCCCCCACTAGGTGGGAATCCAGCCTGGCTGCAGCCATATATATAGGTGTGTCACTTGGTGGATGGACGAACCCGTGTGGCTCTCATTCACTTCAATGGGAGTGCCAAAGATAGCCGAAGTCCAGTACTCAGCTATCTGCGGGGCTCCTATTATAGAGAATGGGGGCCACGTGGGCTCGTCCATCCACCAAGCAGAAGATGTGTGAAGTTACTTTCATTGTTAATGCCGTTTTGTTGATTTCTGATACTGAAGTAATACAGGAAGAAGAATTCTTAAAAACTGTTTTATAAGTTTGTGTATTGTGTATATTGTGCGACGATAACAGTGCGTTAAACTAGTAGCATGGAAACTCAGTTTTTTTTTTTTTTTTTTTTTTTTTGGCGGGGGGCGTCTTTCTATAGTCCGCCTCAGGCAGCAAAGAGGCTAGGTTCACCACTGCTTTCGCCACCTCCAACAGGTCTAGCTCTTTACATAAAGTAATAGGCACTGCTCCACGGGTTCTGGTACAGTTGGAATTTTTTTTCTCTGGCCCCCACCGTTCCCAAGCAATCAATGCTGTTAGTTTTAGTGCCTGATATGCTACTTAAAAATTGTATAAAAAGTGGTACCACACTCATGAAGTCAGGTCATGAAGGTGCCCATAGTCTGGTTGCACACCAATCAGAGTATTTAGAAGAATACCAAAGCACTCTCAAGTGTAATTAATGCTTAGTAAGTGAAATCTTTATTGAGTCCAAAGAATGTGTTATACAAAATAAGGTAGTAAGGCGACTTCTGTTGTTCTTCAGTGGGGTCCCTTTACCACCTGCCTCTGATTGGAACTCTGAATCAAACCCCCTGCCCTTCTGACATTAGCTTTAATAGCATAGCAGGCACCAAAGCTAACAGTACTAATTGCTCGGGAATAGTGCAGGCTAGACAGAAAATTCCAACTGCATTGTAATCAGTGGAGAAGAACCTATTAACATGCTAAGAACTTGAATTGGTGGAGGTGGTAACAGGTCTTCTTTAAGGCAGAAGGACCTAAAAACAAGCAACAACTGAAGACAGCTGAAGTAAAAGTATTACAAAGGAGGAAACCCAGCATTTGGTGATGTCCATGGGTTCCAGACTTCAGGCAGTCCTTGCCTGCAAAGGATTCGCTACAAAGTATTAAAAATGAACATTTTATTTATGGTAATGTTAATTTGTCCAATTATTTTTGAGCCTCTGAAATGAAGCGACTTTGTAGAAAAATGGTTGCAATTCCTAAACATTTCACAGGATATTTTTACTCAACCCCTTGCATCAAACCTGAAAGTATACACTTCAATTGTATCTCAGTTGTTTCATTTCAAATCCAATGCGGTAACATGCCATTTTTACATATTGGTGGGCCCAGTGCAAAGGTTTCATAAGTAAGCCCCCGCATCACCACCACTTAGAAATATCTGAGTATTATAATGCCCCCTTAGTTGCCCTCACACAGCATAATGCTTTGCTAGTGGTCCCATGCAATATAATGTCCACTTCCAGCTACCCCCACAGTTTAATGTCCCCTTCCAGCTACCCCCACAGTTTAATGTTCCCCTTCAGATATCCCCACAGTATAATGCCCCGTCCATCTGCCCCCACATTATAATGTCCCCTTCCAGCTGCCCTGACAGTTTAATGTCCCCCTTCAGCTGCTTCTACAGTGTAGTGTCTCCCTCCAGCTACCCCCCAGTTTAATGTCTCCCTCCAGCTTCTCCCACAGTATAAAGTACCCCTGCAGTTGCCCCCTGTTTAATTTCCCCCTTCAGCTGCCCTCCCAGTTTAATGTCCCCCCTCCAGCTGCACCCACAGTTTAATGTCCCCCTTCAGCTATCCGCACAGTTTAATGTCCCCTTCCATCTGCCTCCACAGCATAATGTCCTTTTCCATCTGCCCCCACAGTTTAATGTCCCCCCTCCAGCTGCACCCACAGTTTAATGTCCCCCTCCAGCTATCCCCACAGTTTAATGTCCCTGCCCATCTTCCCCATGGCCTAATGTCTCCGTCCATCTGCCCCCACAGTTTAATGTCCCCCTCCAAATGCCCCATAGCATAAAGTCCCCCTGCAGTTCCCTCCTGTTTTATGTCCCCCTTCAGCTGCCCCCCAGTTTAATGTCCCTCTCCAGCTATCCCCACAGTTTAATGTCCCCATCCATCTGCCCCACAACATAATGTCTCCGTCCATCTGCCCCCACAGTATAATGTCCCCCTCCAGCTACCCTGACAGTTTAATGTCCCCTTCCAACTGTTCCCACAGTTTAATGTCCCAATCCAGCTAGCCTCCTGTTTAATGTCTCCCTCCTTTTGCCCCCACAGTATAAAGTTCCCCTGCAGTTGCCCACTGTTGAATGTCCCCTTTCTGCTGCCCCACAGTTTAATGTCCCCCTTCCAGCAGCCCCCACAGTTTAATGTCTCCCTTCAGCTATCCCCACAGTTTAATGTCCCTGCTCATCTGACCCAACTTAATGTCTCCGTCCATCTGCCCCACAGATTAATGTCCCCTTCCAGCTGCCCCCACAGTTTAATGTCCCCCTCCAGCTATCCCCCCAGTTTAAAGTTCCCTTCCAGCTTCCCCCACAGTTTAAAGTCCCCCTGTAGTTGCCCCTGTTTAATGTTCCCCTTCAGCTGCCCCCTCAGTTTAATTCCCCCTTAAGCTTCTCCCACAGTTGAAAGTCCCTCTGCACTTACCCCCTGTTTAATGGCCCTGTCCCTCTACAGCTGCTCCTCCAGTTTAATATCCCCCTCCAGCTGCCCCCACAGTTTAAAGTCCCCCTCCTACCATACAAACTTAAAAAACACTAATACTCATCTCTCCTTGCTTCCCTGCTGTTCTGGTCTGGAGTCTTCGGGGAGCTGCAGTCGCAATATAAGTGACATCATCACATTGTGCCTGCAGCTCCCGTGGAAGAGAGGGGATAAATAGTGAAGCAGGGAGAGGATGGCCTCCTGCCTAATCATTGTATGCAACTCATCGCCGATGAGCTGAAATTGTAGACATAGACAGAAGTAACATATATGAACTACAGTGCCTTGCGAAAGTATTTGGCCCCCTTGAACTTTTCAACCTTTTGCCACATTTCAGGCTTCAAACATAAGGATATAAAATTTTGATTTTTTTTTTGGTAAAGAATCAACAAGTGGGACACAATCGTGAAGTGGAACGAAATTTATTGGTTATTTTAAACTTTTGTAAAAAATAAAAAACTGAAAAGTGAGGCATGCAATATTATTTGGCCCCTTTACTTTCAGTGCAGCAAACTCACTCCAGAAGTTCAGTGAGAATCTCTGAATGATCCAATGTTGTCCTAAATGACTGATGATGATAAATATAATCCACCTGTGTGTAATCAAGTCTCTGTAAAAATGCACCTGCTCTGTGATAGTCTCAGGGTTCTTTTTAAAAGCGCAGAGAACATCATGAAGACCAAGGAACACACCAGGCAGGTCCGTGATACTGTTGTGGAGAAGTTTAAAGCCGGATTTGGATACAAAAAGATTTCCCAAACTTTAAACATCCCAAGGAGCACTGTGCAAGTGATCATATTGAAATGGAAGGAGTATCAGACTACTGCAAATCTACCAAGACCCGGCCGTCCCTCTAAACTTTCATCTCAAACAAGGAGAAGACTGATCAGAGATGCAGCCAAGAGGCCCATGATCACTCTGGATGAACTGCAGAGATCTACAGCTGAGGTGGGAGAGTCTGTCCATAGGACAACAATCAGTCGTACACTGCACAAATCTGGCCTTTATGGAAGAGTGGCAAGAAGAAAGCCATTTCTCAAAGATATCCATAAAAAGTCTGGTTTAAAGTTTGCCACAAGCCACCTGGGAGACACACCAAACATGTGGAAGAAGGTGCTCTGGTCAGATGAAACCAAAATCGAACTTTTTGGCCACAATGCAAAACGATATCTTTGGCGCAAAAGCAACACAGCTCACTGTATATATGCTCTATGGCCTTCTTGTACTTTAAAGTTTAGTAGACTTTGAGCATCTTAGGTTCTGTCTGCTTCAGAGAGACTTTTAGCCACTAATATTACTATTTACATATTTGTCTTTACACATGTGCCCATGATTGTAAAGTTAAGGGTAGCATTTTTACTGTTTGCCAGGTGCCTACTTTCAGAAAATGTATGGCTATAGAGGAATTATATAATTTTGTTATATTATAATTTAGTTTTGTGTTTGACAAAAATATGAAAATTGTTTTGGCAGCAAAAGGGTTAAATATTTCTTTTGAAGAACAGGCAAGTGTAAGGCAAAGACGTGTGATCTATACAGAAAGCTTGAAGGATCACATTTCTTTCATGAACTGCTAATTAGTCATGAAAAAGCACAGAGACGGCAGTTTATAGTTTAGACATCCCTGCAGCTACATGCTTCCTACATCACTTATTAAAAAAAGAATATTTTACGCTGAAATATTGGCTCACTGCAATTTTAGGTTATCATCTTTTTTTATTTTTTGCAATGTATGAATGCTAATGAATAATTACACATTTTATAGTATTCATTATATGAGATTTGTATATGTAAATTATCTGCTTCTTCTTTACAAACTGCTTCTAATTCCAGATAATTACTTTGTATTTAAAAAAATATATATTGATATATTATCATCATCTTCTTTGATTGTGTGAAATGCAATACAATAGAAATCAAAACACTTCTACTTATTTCTTTTACTTCTCACTCATGGCTGTTGTTATTGTTGCTACACTATTTTGAGTTCTATTTTAAGAACCAATTACAGCCATGGTCCTTTATGTCTTTGCTATGAATTGATGTTATTGATGAACTTTTTTGACTCAGGTTTGTAATACACTGAAGGGTAACTTGTATAAAATTGGTGCAGTAGTATTGATGCCATCAGCAACACTAAAAATTGTATTCCTTTATTTTCCACAATCCTTTGTAGAAGTATCGCAAAGTAATCTGATTGGGCGATGTATGCAGGCCAGATTAATTAATTAATTTATTTATTTATTAATGTATTTATTTATTTATACATTTTAATAATATCAAAAGAGTAGTGACTCTACAGCTGTTTTAAAAGTACATTATCTCTTATACTATTACAGCTACAAACTGGAGAGCAACAGAATGCCTAGAGAACTATTGTATATTGACTTGTTTAAAAATGCTTTTATTGTAAGTTTAATCTAAATTTACAGCTTTAATTAAATGTTTAAAGAGGACCTTCCACCAAGTACAAAATGCTAAAAGACATACATCTTATGAATGCTGCTGTGCTCCTAATAAAGTTGGTGTTTGTTTTTTAAAGTGTGTCCTCCCATTCAAAAGCTATGCCCCCTGGAAGGTTATATGTAAATTAGTTCTTTATTCTCCAAGTGGGAGGTAACTTTTTATTTTTCTCAGATAATATAAAAAGTTGCTACCCACTTAAGAATAAAACAATTGTACAGTCATGGCCAAAAGTTTTGAGAATGATACAAATATTAATTTTTACAAAGTCTACTGCTTCAGTTTTTCTAATGGCAATTTGCATATACTCCAGAATGTTATAAAGAGTGATCAGCTTAACAGCAATTACTTGCAAAGTCAATATTTGCCTAGAAAATGAACTTTATCCCCCAAAACACATTTCAACATCATTGCAGCCCTGCCTTAAAAAGACCACCTAACATCGTTTCAGTGATTGCTCCATTAACACAGGTGTGGGTGTTGATGAGGACAGGGCTGGAGATCAATCTGTCATAATTAAGTAAGAATGACACCACTGGACACTTTAAAAGGAGGCTGGTGCTTGCCATCATTGTTTCTCTTCTGTTAACCATGGTTATCTCTAAAGAAACACGTGCAGTCATCATTGCACTGCACAAAAATGGCCTAACTGGGAAGAGTATTGCAGCTAGAAAGATTGCACCTCAGTCAACAATCTATCGCATCATCAAGAACTTCAAGGAGAGAGGTTCCATTGGTGCCAAAAAGGCTCCAGGGCGCCCAAGAAAGACCAGCAAGCGGCAGGACCGTCTCTTAAAAGTGTTTCAGCTGCGGGATCGGGCTACCAGCAGTGCAGAGCTTGCTGAGGAATGGCAGTAGGCAGGTGTGAGTGCATCTGCACGCACTGTGAGGCGGAGACTCTTGGAGCAAGGCCTGGTTTCAAGGAGGGCAGCAAAGAAGCCACTTCTCTCCAGAAAAAACATCAGGGACAGACTGATATTCTGCAAAAGGTACAGGGAGTGGACTGCTGAGGACTGGGGTAAAGTCATTTTCTCTGATGAATCCCCTTTTCGATTGTTTGGAACATCTGGAAAACAGCTTATTCGGAGAAGAAGAGGTGAGCGCTACCACCAGTCTTGTCTCATGCCAACTGTAAAGCATCCTGAAACCATTCATGTGTGGGGTTGCTTCTCAGCCAAGGGAATCGGCTCTCTCACAGTCTTGCCTAAAAACACAGCCATGAATAAAGAATGGTACCAGAATGTCCTCCAAGAGCAACTTCTCCCAACCGCCCAAGAGCAGTTTGGCGCTCAACAATGCCTTTTCCAGCATGATGGAGCACCTTGCGATAAAGCAAAGGTGATAACTAAATGGCTCAGGGAACAAAACATAGAGATTTTGGGTCCATGGCCTGGAAACTCCCCAGATCTTAATCCCATTGAGAACTTGTGGTCAATCATCAAGAGACGGGTGGACAATCAAAAACCAACAAATTCAGACAAAATTAAAGCATTGATTCTGCAAGAATGGACTGCTATCAGTCAGGATTTGGTCCAGAAGTTGATTGAGAGCATGCCAGGGAGAATTGCAGAGGTCCTGAAGAAGAAGGGTCAACACTGCAAATATTGACTTGCTGCATTAACTCATTCTAACTGTCAATATAAGCTTCTGTTACTCATAATATGAATGCAATGTATATTTCTGTATGTGATAAAAACATCTGACAAACACACATAAAAGCCAGAGGGCAGCAGATCATGTGAAAATATAATATTTGTGTCATTCTCAAAACTTTTGGCCATGACTGTAGCGTAACTAATCGTGCTCAAGTATACTATCAAAGAGAAAAAACAAACTAGCACTAAAACCTAAAATATAACCTTTAATAATCTGATTAAAAAGTGTACAATGCACTACAAAAAAATGACATCTGTAGTGTTGCTGCATGTGGCATTCAGCAGTCAACAGCACATAGGTAGCTTATCACAATGTCCATAAAGCCTCTGTTTGAATAAGGCTAAACTAAGTGCTCAATAATCAGCTACATGTGAGAGGCTTTATCACAATGTCAATAGAGCCCCTGTTTGAATAAGGCTATCCTAAGAGGCTTATCACAATGTCAACAAAGCCCCTATTTGTATAAAGCTATCCTCTAAGAGGCTTATCACAATGTCAACAAAGCCCCTATTTGTATAAAACTATCCTCAACACGTTTCCCCCAGAGATAAGCAGGGTTCATCAGGAGAAGGTAAAGATAAAGATAATATCTAGCCTACTGAGATAATTTGCAGTAATAACTGCAGTTCCCAGTGTCCTGATGGTGGACACTGGTACTAAGAGAGCCGACGCCATTCACTGTGTCCCGCTGGGTTAATAAACCCGTAGCCCCGCCCCCATGATACTCTCCTCTCATGACGTCATCGGACCGAGGCTCCGCCCACCTCATCCGGAGGTTTGTCATGCAGGGGAAAACAGGTTTCCATGGAGAGGAGACGCTGAACAACAAATGTAAAAAAGAGCTAATTTACATGTAACTTGCCTGGGGGCATGCTTTTGAACAGGCCAGCTTATTCGAAAAAAAAAGCAAAACATAAAATTGATCAGAGACATGATGTCAATCAAATGAGGTATGTCATTTACCATTTTGCACATGGTGACAGGTCCTCTTTAAAGACTCCTGACTTGTTTGTTTTAGTGAATAATTGTATTCTCCCTAATATAACGACTATGAAACATCTTTTCTTTTAACTCTGTCTTGTGATGTTCCTCTGTTATTCCTGCTAGAGTAAATTGCCAACTGAGTGTTACCAGTTGAGAATGTGTCCCTACACATTATCTCAATGTCCAATAAATGCTCACAATTACAATTATGTATAGACACATCTGTTTGGCAAAGGTAATGGTAATACAAATTTGGCAATTTATTCATTAATTTTAGGGGCATATCAAAGTGAAACAGAACAACACAGAATTATGAGGAAAGATGATCCAGAATTGTCATTTTGAGAGACATGCAAGCATTTACTAAAACAGACATGTCAGGAGTTGTGACAGGTCCTCTATAAAGACATGGCCTACTATGGGCCTAAAGAAGTTTTCATAATTTTTTCATTTCCACAATCGCAGACCCATCATTTTCATCTTAACCTATATACACAAGGGCTTGCTTTTTGTGGAACAAAAGTTCAAATCACCCCCCTTTCCCTAGAATACATATAAAAGTACATTGCTGTGAAACACTTACACATTAGGTATCGCTGTGTCTGAAAACGCCGAGCCTAACTTCTAAAAATATTTTTCCAGTACAGTGAAAAAAATCAAAAGTGCCGAACTTCAGAATATGGTGACTTTTAGAAAAACATTTTTTTTGCAAAGTTTTAGATTTTCGTTAAGGGGTTAGAATGTAAATATAACTATATAAATTTGGTATCGCCGGAATCGTACCGAAATATAGAATAAAGATGACATGTAATTTTGGCTGCAGAGTGAATGCTGTAAAAACGAAGCCCGTAAGAAAGAACAATTTGTCCCGTAAACATAAAGCCCTCATATGGCTCTGTGAACAGAAAAATAACAAAGTTATGGGGTTTGAAAGGCGGGGAGTGAAAATGAAAATCAAAAAATTCCTCCAGCGGGAAGGGGGTTAAAAAATAAATCCTTCATTGTTTTTGAGATTTGTTTTTATGGCATTTATTATGCAGGCTCTAATTGGTTCATGTACATGGTAGACTTGGGAACATTTATTAGGCCCCCAACAACCTCTCCCCATAGTCACACTTTATTTAATCTGCATTCAAGAAAATCCTTTCTTTTGCAGTGTATTTAGTAGCTTTTGGCCATAATGTCTTCCTTTATTGGAATTAACTATTTTTCTTAATCCCTTCAGGCAGTATTCAACATAAATGAGCTCTTTCTTTGCTACAAATATTGCCACTAAATTCTATAATCAGCTTTGACCAGAGCTATGAGTATTCCAATCTGCATTACAAATATGGGATTTAACCAGAGAGTCAACAAAGAGTAATACAGTAACAGATCTTGTCAGTTTGTCCTTTCTTTTAAGCAATGTGGATATGCTGCACTTCTCTATAAAGGAAATAATAATAGGATTAGAAAAGCACTGAGGACACTGGGATGTTAACCTAGACAAAAGAATACAAAAAGTTTAAAGGATTTCAGCTTGGTACTGGGAATTGTAATCCATTTGCACTAAATGCTTTGACTATGTTCATTATGCAAAAAGCACAAAAGCCAAGTATATTTCAAGTCTATCATCTGTCTACTGGGAATCATAATTAAAAAGTATTTCAGTAAATGAAATTTTAGTTAGCATTAAGAAACTGAAAAGAAGACTCAGGCTTTGCCAATGTGGTATTATCTTTGAATTACAATATGTAAGATGTGGTGCTACAGAAAGTCTTGGATTAACGCCTAATTCCTGCAGAACACTGAAACATTTTGCGATTAAACTTAATCTTAACCACACAGGTCACTTGAACATTGGTGTGATACATACAGCATTATTTTATTTTGCATAAAATTTGGAGGAAAAAAAGCATAGCAGTCAAACAATTTTGTAACATTTAAATGGTCTTAGAGATACATGGATTTTAAAGAAAATGCACTAATACATATATATTTGAGTATTTCCTCTTTTGATATCCTTTTATTTGATCCATTTTTTTAGCTCATGTTCCAATTCAGAAAGGAAATCTTCTCTTTGTGTCTGAGAATTCCAATCATGCCCTGCCTACTCTTCCTCACTATCTTGTGTCCACAGGTTCAAATCTGATAAAGGACAACATCTTCAAGGAATTTGCATGAAGTTTCTCCCTGAGTTTGCATAGGTTTTATCCAGGTACTCCTATTTTCTCCCAGACTCCAAAGACATACTGCTAGAGAACTTAGATTGTGAGCCCTATATGGTACAATGATTGGCAATGTCTGTAAAACACTGCGGAATATGTTGGTACTATACAAGTAAGAAATATAAATAAGTCAATATAAATATTGTTAAGCTCTTCCCATTTGCTAAGCCCCACACCTCAGCTGGTCTTCAGCCAAATCTAAAACAGGACTAATCAGTAGGAGATTAATATCTGCATTATCTGCAGGATTTCTACATGACTTAATAATTTAAATGAAAAAAATTAAAAATTCTATGTGTTACTCTCAAGTTCAAATGTCAGCCCCCTAGAATACACCTTTAAATCATTACATTAAGATTCTTAAATGTAAGACTGATACACCAGTGTTTCCAAACCTTTTCAGATTCAGGGCACCCCTAGAATTTTTTTTTCCTTGGGGCACCCCTATCAAATAATTTTTACCAAAAGACAAAAAAAAAAAATCAGTTTTACAGCTGGAACATAAATTTGTTTCACTTCTAAATTTAGAAGCCCTCACCAAAATTGACATCAAAACTGCATGTTTTTTTCAATGCAATTTTAATGCAATTGTAACTGCAACACAACTGCACTGTGTGAATGCGCCCTCACCTTTTACCATTACCAGGCTTCAAATTGGCTCAACACACAGTATATTCCTGAACAAACAAAGAACTCTAGTTGCAGTTAAAAGGAACTTCAACTTTAATAAATATCATGAAATCCAGATAAGACATGACACCAGTAGGACTTACGCATTTTGCAACAAACCCTTAGTCATAGAAAGTAGACATGCATACAGGCAATATATGGTTTCCCAGTGGTCCAACACAGTATGATACTCCCTAGTGGCCTCAGACACCTAATAATTCAATCCAGTGGCACACAGGTAAGTAGTTGTTCTTCAATGGTCCCCAAGTAGTAAGGCTTCCCAATGTCCCCCAGACAAGTAATAATGTCCCTCAGTGGCCCCCTAGACAAGTAATAATGTCCCCAAGTAGCCCTTAGGCAAGTAATAATTTCCACCAGTAGTCCCCAGGCAAGTAATACTGTATACCAGTGTCCCCAAGGCAAGTAATAATCTCTACCTGTAGCCCCCAAGCAAGTAATTTAATGTCCTCCAGTGGTTGCCAGACAAGTAATAATGTCCCCCAATATCCCCCATGCAAGTAATACTGTGGAGCATTTATGGGGCCAATGTGGAGCATTATCCTGTTGGGGGGCCACTGTTGAGCATTATACTGTGCGGGGGCCACTGTGGAGCATTTTATACTGTGTGGGGGCCACTGTGGGGAATATTATACTGTGCAGGGGCCACCATGGAACATTATACTGTGCAGGGGCCACTGTGGAGCATATTATACTATGTAGGAGCCACCATGGAGCATTATACTGTGCAGGGGCAACTGTTTAGCATTATACTGTGCAGGGACCACTGTTTAGCATTATACTGTTTAGGGGCCACCATGGAGCATTATACTGTGAAGGGGCCAGCATGGAGCATATTATACTGTGCAGGGGCCACTGTGGAGCATTATAATGTGCAGGGGCCACTGTGGAGCATATTATAGTGTGCGGGGGCCACTGTGGAGCATATTATACTGTTTATGTATGTATGTGTGCGCATATACAGTACAGACCAAAAGTTTGAACACACCTTCTCATTCCAAGAGTTTTCTGTATTTTCACGACTATAAAAATTGTAGATTCACACTGAAGGCATCAAAACTATGAATTAACACATGTGGAATTATATACTTAACAAAAAAATGTGAAACAACTGAAAATGTCTTATATTCTAGGTTCTTCTTTTGCTTTGATTACTGCTTTGCACACTCTTGGCATTCTCTTGATGAGCTTCAAGAGGTAGTCACCTGAAATGGTCTTCCAACAGTCTTGAAGGAGTTCCCAGAGATGCTTAGCACTTGTTGGTCCTTTTGCCTTCACTCTGCGGTCCAGCTCACCCCAAACCATCTCGATTGGGTTCAGGTCTGGTGACTGTGGAGGCCAGGTCATCTGGCGTAGCACCCCATCACTCACCTTCTTGGTCAAATAGCCCTTACACAGTCTGGAGGTGTGTTTGGGGTCATTGTCCTGTTGAAAAATAAATGATGGTCCAACTAAATGCAAACCAGATGGAATAGCATGCTGCTGCAAGATGCTGTGGTAACCATGCTGGTTCAGTATTCCTTCCATTTTGAATAAATCCACAACAGTGTCACCAGCAAAGCACCCCCACACATCACACCTCCTCCTCCATGCTTCACGGTGGGAACCAGGCATGTAGAGTCCATTAGTTCACCTTTTCTGCATCGCACAAAGACACGGTGGTTGGAACCAAAGATCTCAAATTTGGACTCATCAGACCAAAGCACAGATTTCCACAGGTCTAATGTCCATTCCTTGTGTTCTTTAGCCCAAACAAGTCTCTTCTGCTTGTTGCCTGTCCTTAGCAGTGGTTTCCTAGCAGCTATTTTACCATGAAGGCCTGCTGCACGCAGTCTCCTCTTAACAGTTGTTGTAGAGATGTGTCTGCTGCTAGAACTCTGTGTGGCATTGACCTGGTCTCTAATCTGAGCTGCTGTTAACCTGTGATTTCTGAGGCTGGTGACTCGGATGAACTTATCCTCCGCAGCAGAGGTGACTCTTGGTCTTCCTTTCCTGGGGCGGTCCTCATGTGAGCCAGTTTCTTTGTAGTGCTTGATGGTTTTGGCCACTGCACTTGGGGACACTTTTAAAGTTTTCCCAATTTTTCGGACTGACTGACCTTCATTTCTTAAAGTAATGATGGCCACTCGTTTTTCTTTACTTATCTGCTTTTTTTCTTGCCATAATACAAATTCTAACACTCTATTCAGTAGGACTATCAGCTGTGTATCCACCTGACTTCTGAACAACACAACTGATGGTCCCAACCCCATTTATAAGGCAAGAAATCCCACTTATTAAACCTGACAGGGCACACCTGTGAAGTAAAAACCATTTCAGGTGACTACCTCTTGAAGCTCATCCAGAGAATGCCAAGAGTGTGCAAAGCAGTAATCAAAGCAAAAGGTGGCTACTTTGAAGAACCTAGAATATAAGACATATTTTCAGTTGTTTCACACTTTTTTATTAGGTATATAATTCCACATGTGTTAATTCATAGTTTTGATGCCTTCAGTGTGAATCTACAATTTTTATAGTCATGAAAACACAGAAAACTCTTGGAATGAGAAGGTGTGTCCAAACTTTTGGTCTGTACTATATATATATATATATATATATATATATATATATATATATATATTACCAAATGCCAAAAAAGCATGAAGAATTCATTGTTGTCCTGAAGCTTTATCTGTGTGACTGTAATGATGATATATGGAGGTGATTACAATATTACAGCCAAAGGAGAAGGTTATTGAGTGAGAACTAGGAGTCTAAAGATGGCTGCTAAAGGTGTAGTCGGTGGGCTAGCTAGGGAAACAGGGAGGGAGAGTATGTGAGAGAGGGAGGGAGAGGGAGTGAGAGAGGGAGGAGGAGGGAGTGAGGGAGGGGGAGGGAGTGAGGGAGGGAGGGAGGTAGTATGAGTCAGCTCTGAGTAAACCACAATGCATCATGGTAGTTGTAGGAAAACAGAACAGGAAGATACTCATGTAAACAAATGCAGAAAGCAGAAAGCACTAACAGACCTTTTTTGAAAATTATTTTTTTGCCCGGAAAACCCCTTCAACTACATCGGCATTCTATGGATGTAGTTAAATGAGTAGATGCAGCCATTTCCTCTCCGGGTTGTCATGGCAAACACTCGGCCAGCTGACATCTGTTTCTTTAAACACATGCATGTGTTCTTAATGGGGTTAGGAAAGAAAGAAGCCACCAGATTCCTCTGCTTATTTCACTGAGAGGAAAATTATTGAGTGTGTTAAAATCTAACATCTCCTGTAATTTGCTACCAGAGAAGTGTTGGTTGCAACAGACCATCAAAATATCAGTCATGTGAATAGCTTCCATTCACAGACAGTGAAATTAATGCAGCCATATAATGTGCATTGAAAATATGTCCGTCACACGGGTAAATTTTCACTGTAGACTAAATATAGGGTTAATCTAATTTATGTGGCTATTGAATAAAGATTATAATCCACTTAAACATTAGACTGAAATAATAATAATGAGAATATGAAACGAGACTCATATTTTTAGAAATAATGTGTTAACATAAATAAAATAGTTGCATCTGAACAGCACAATGTAAATGAGGAGCTGTTTGGTTTCCGGTTACATTAAAGAGATTTAGGTTTTGCATTTTAGTATGTTTGATAGAGCACATGCTTTACACTGTTCTAAACTATTAGAAGTAAAACTTTTAATCAAAGTCGCACAGCGGGTAAGGTGTCTGCAGATAGATTCAATGAGCAATCAATGTTGATGACATTGGTTTGCTATTTAATATATATATATATATATATATATATATATATTTTTTTTTTTTTTTTCTCTCAAATGGGCATAAAAGCGATAAACTGCACAGCTATGGTATAATACAGGATTAAAGCTAAATATTTTTTGTCATGCAAGATCACAACTTTCAGTGTCAAAATATAAAAGTAGGTTAAAACACCAATGTGAGTGTTGAATGAATATTTAAAATGAGTCTTGTAGGGGGGATTACACTTTTTTCTGAAATGTTCCTTTCATCAAGGAAGTTTGTTCTATGACAAAAAATAATATTTATTATGACCCCATTCCTTTTATGTTGACTTGACAATGGACCAGTTACATGTGGGAAGCATTGATTTTTACTTTACGGCTGGGTTCACACAATGCTTTTATAAATCAATAACTACATGTTTTGTTTTTTAATTGCAATAATGAGTAGCACATTTTATTATGTATTTCAGCTGAGTAGTAGATTTTTATATGCCAGTAAACTCTAGGTTTTCATTTTCAGGATCTTACAGCTGAAAAGCATAGCAACGTGCTACTTATTACTGCAGTTAAAAAAAAAAAAAAAAAAAAAAAAAAGCTTTCATTTTCTATTAAAATGCATTGTGTGAACCCAGCCTAAAGGGAGTTGAACAGGGTAAAATATAGAAGGCTGTTCTGTTTTGTTTTTACTTAAACAGCACCATCCCGTCCACAGGCTTGTGTTTTATTGTAACCCATCCCTATTCACCTCAATGTAAATGAATTTAAATACCGAACACAACACATGGATAGGTGTGCTACTTTTTTATGGAACAAGCAGTCATGTTTTTCTAATTCTATACAATCCCTTTAGACTAAGACTCCATGTTGCATGTTTGTGTTAAATTTTGCTTATACTTTCCACTCTTTTAAATCCACTCCTGACTTTGGCTCAAAAAAACTGCAGCAAAGTCTGCAACAAAAAAAACAGCTTTTTCCCCAATTTCAGACCTTAGCTTTAGGTTTAAGCCATGGAAATGCATAATTTTTCACGCCACGGAAAAAAACACTGTGTTTTACATTACCTGCAAAGTGAATTAGATTCTAGCTAATCCCATCCACACATTGCAGAGAAAAAGCTTCTGTGAAAAAGCTGTGTTTCCAAAAATTGTTGCTCCTGAGTGACCGTTATATTTAAATACCCAACATCCACCGTCCTATTATGGTGGATGTCGGGAAGGGGTTAAATGGAAGTCATTTAGTTAGCGAGTTGATGGGATTTTGACCACATGTAATTTACTGCACCATGCCAGCTACTTATGCTTTAATCTTATACAATTTTTAACAGTTTACACTGAGGTAGAATCACTTAAAAAGTAAGCACTTTCCCCTCATTGGAATATTAATAAAATGTCAATTTACGTGGAAACGGGGCTCCAAAACTTAAAAAGAGAGGCATATTTCAGAACAGTAGAAAGACCTCTACAAAGTACTGTGATTAGGTTTACAGGGAATTTACTACTGATAGACTTATTGTAATTTCTACCTACACATACACAGTTACTAGGAAAAGCTGTTCAGTAAAATATTTTATACTCAAGGGTTTCTAGAGCTGTAGTTAATGCATTTCATTGACCTTTCATGTTAGCACAACACTTTTTGTGTAAAAGTAAACCTTGTAATAAGATTTTCAAATACTTTGTATATATAGCACACTCTAATGTAAAAGTACATAAAAAACTGCCTTTAACTTTCATGGTCCCCCTAAGCTCATTAGTATGCCAATTAGCCAACTTTCTTAGAAGATTCTCCAGGGAATTTCTTCAGACTAAACATCTGATATTTGCCTTAACTGTAAATAAGCGCAGAAGGTTTTAGCTAGTATAGGTAATCCCGAGGATGCTGTCAGAATTTGGTACTCTATTACTGGTATCTTTACATTACATCCTATTTAAAATATTATATACACTGGGGAAAAAAAAGTATTTAGTCAGCCACCAATTGTGCAAGTTCTCCCACTTAAAAAGATGAGGGAGGCCTGTAATTGACATCATAGGTAGACCTCAACTATGAGAGACAAAATGAGAAAACAAATCCAGAAAATCACATTGTCTGATTTCTAAAGAATTTATTTGGTCAATAACAAATGTTCATCTCAATACTGTGTTATATATCCTTTGTTGGCAATGACAGAGGTCAAACGATTTCTGTAAGTCTTCACAAGGTTGGCACACACTGTTGCTGGTATGTTGGCCCATTCCTCTATGCAGATCTCCTCTAGAGCAGTGATGTTTTGGGGATGTCGCTGGGCTTTCAACTCCCTCCAAAGGTTTTCTATGGGGTTGAGATCTGGAGACTGGCTAAGCCACTCCAGGACCTTGAAATGTTCTTATGAAGCTACTCATTCATTGCCCTGGTGGTGTGCTTGGGATCATTGTCATGCTGAAAGACCCAGCCATGTTTCATCTTCAATGTACTTGCTGATGGAAGGAGTTTTGCACTCAAAATCTTACGATACATGGCCCTATTCATTCTTTCATGTACACGGATCAGTCGTCCTGGTCCCTTTGCAGAGAAACAGCCCCAAAGCATGATGTTGCCACCCCCATGCTTCACAGTAGGTATGCTGTTCTTTGGATGCAACTCAACATTCACTCTCCTCCAAACACAACGAGTTGTGTTTCTACCAAACAGTTCTACTTTGGTTTCATCTGACCATATGACATTCTCCCAATACTCTTCTTGAACATCCAAATGCTCTCTAGCAAACTTCAGACGGGCCTGGATATGTACTGGCTTAAGCAGGGGGACACGTCTGGCACTGTAGGATCTGAGTCCCTGGCGGCATAGTGTGTTACTGACGGTAGCCTTTGTTATGTTAGTCCCAGCTTTCTGCAGGTCATTCACTAGGTCCTCCTGTGTGGTTCTGGGATTTTTGCTCACTGTTCTTGTGATCATTTTGAACCCAGGGGGTGAGATCTTGCGTGGAGCCCCTGATCGACGGAGATTATCAGTGGTCTTGTATGTCTTCCATTTTCTAATTATTGCTTCCACAGTTGATTTCTTCACACCAAGCTGCTTGCCTATTGCAGATTCAGTCTTCCCAGCCTGGTGCAGGTCTACAATTTTGTTTCTGGTGTCCTTCCACAGCTCTTTGGTCTTCACCATAGTGGAGTTTGGAGTGTGACTGTTTGAGGTTGTGGACAGGTGTCTTTTATACTGCTAACAATTTCAAACAGGTGCCATTACTACATGTAATGAGTGGAGGACAGAGGAGCCTCTTAAAGAAGAAGTTACAGGTCTGTGAGAGCCAGAGATCTTGCTTGTTTGTAGGTGACCAAATACTTATTTTCCACCATAATTTGCAAATGAGTCTAAGTTTGCCTTTCTCCTTACTATCTCCTAGATCCCCTGAGGAGTCCATGAAAATAGGACAAAACACTTTGTGATGGTTTAGAGAACAACAGGGTGTATGCAGGGTTCAGTTTTGTGGTACTTTGTTTTCCTGACAAGGGCCACCCCCAGGCTCACTTTACTTCCAGAAAACCTGGAACATCCCTATGATTTTTATCCTGAGGCCACCAGAACTCTTCAGGAGAAGTGATACTGACTAGAACTAACACTAGATGTTTTTGGTCCTATATGTTTTAGCTATATAGTTTCCATAGTTGAAATTGCCCAGCTAATGTGGTATCAAAATCTTAAAAGGGCTAACAATGATCCAAAGAAGAAAGTGCACCGAGCAGCACCTTGTAGCATCTTCACAATTGATAAAGGGGCAGAGGTCTCCGAAACACGTAGTGTGTTTTATGTCCATGTGGGAACAATAAATTTATTATTTTTAACTTATTCTGGGTGAGCGCGGTTTCCATTTAAGTTGACATCCATATTTCATGTGTATTTTGGTCCTCCTATTGCGTAATCATCCAAAGAAGGTATGCATATAATACTGTTTTTAACCCCTTAATACCATTTTGGTCCTTGAGGAAACAGTGGTTTTCTTTTTTTAAAACTCTGCATTCTGAGAGCCACTACTTTTTGATATTTCCAGCTACATAGACTTATATAAGGGCTTGTTTTTTATGAGTAAATTTTTTTTAGTGGCAACATGATGAGCTGCTTATATTAACCCTTTCACAAAATCTTCTACAATAGAAGTCTACAAAATCTACAATAGAAGTCTGGACTTTAAACTGGAGTCTACTCAGGGTACCATGCCAACTGGGTTTTCACTGTTTTATAAAGTATGGGAGACTCGGAAGCAATGCCCACAAAATACTCGCAAAACTCACAAAATATAAAAATATTTATCCTGTACGGAGTATTGGAGAAAAAAACACAAAATGACCGAATTGATGAATTTTTACAATTTCACCTCCCCAAAAAATGTATTAAAATTAAATTTCTCATATTCCCCAAAACAGTATAAATAAAAACTACAACTTGATCTGCAAAAAAGAATTCCTTACACTGCTCTATACACAGAAATATAAAAAAAAAGTTCAAATAAGACATGATAAAACTATATAAATTTGCTACTATGCTATGGTATCGACCTGCACACTATAAGATCAAAACTTATAACAAAATGGTGCACTCATCCAGTTCTGTTAACAGGAAAATAAAAAAATATTGACTTTTGGAAGACCTGGCATAGTAAACAAACATGCAAAAACTAAAAAATGGCTGCAATGGGAAGGGGTTAATTGTTTAGGGGGAATAAAAGAAAATTGCAAGTTTACAATTTTTTTTTTGAGTCTTGTTTTTACCGCATTCACCAGTTTTGTTTTTATGGCATTCTTGTATAAATGACAATATAACTTTATCCTGTAGTCCAGTATTACTACAGTGATACCAAATGTGTATACTGTAATTATTTTATGTTAACCAGTTTTTTATAAACATAGCTGCTCGAGAGATTTTTTTTTGTGTTGAGCAGTAGTTTTCATTGACATTATTTTATGATTCATGGAACTTATTGATTAAATTTAATTCCTTTTTAGGGATGGGAGAATATAAAAAATGCTATTGTGCAGTTAACATTTTAGGACATTGACTATTCAGGATAAATAACACAGGTTTATAGTATGGATTGTTACAGTTGTATTAACAGAATCAGGGCAGGTCAAACCCCACAAAATTATGCTTAAAATAATAAACTTTATTAATCATCAAGTTTAAAATAAGAAAATGTTCCTTAAAATATTGGACACTTAAACACTTGGACAGCATCAAAATGTAACTCTAAATCTTGGAGAGTGGCTAATATATTTGTCTATCACAGCCACAATTCCAACAGTCATCTGCTGATAATGTCCAGGGCAAGAAGGGCGAGATGGATTATTACCTACTACCCTACTGACTGCCATATCTCACAGAAAATAAATGGTTTCAAATTATTTTCTGTGAGATATGAAGTAATAGGGAATGGTGTAGAACCCTCTGTGAGATCCTACTGACTGCCAGGTTCAGGTGATAGCACTAATGACTCCGGTCCACCTATCCCCACACCTGGTGTTAGCCAGTAGCCAAAAGTATATGACTGAATAGACTGACTATGCCACAAACACTATTAATAGCATAGTCTAGAGGCTGATAGTAGTAACAATCAAGGCAAAATGCCACCACTAAAATGGCAGCACTTTAGATGTTATGCCGCTATTCACACTGCATCCCACAGCTTTTTTAATGGTGCTACTACTCCAGCTACACACTCAATCTACACCTTAGAGGCTGATAGCAGTAGCAATCAAGGCAAAATGCCACTACTAAAATAGCAGCACTTTAGACGTTATGCCGCTATTCACACTGCATCCCACAGCGTTTTTTACGGTGCCACTATTCCAGCTACATCCTCAATCTACACCTTACACTTTTCTACTGGCAGCTTCTCATACTGACAGTTTCATCAGAGGTCTCTTAACTAAGCCTACTAAACTACAGCTAAGTGCAAGCTAATCGTTGGTAGAGCATAGTTTTTAGCTTCCCCGCTCCCCCATCGGCACTATTGTGTGTTGTTACAGTTGTGGTGAGACCAGTTATGAGTACTTTTTAAAGTATTCTTTAAATATGTTTCATTTTGTAATGGAGGCAACCTATTTGACCCTGCCTCTATACAGACTTCATCCCTTTGGGCTGCATGAAATAATTGACAAACCATGATCACCTCATGCGGGTGCTGATGGTGTGACAGAGGAAGTCAATTACTGTAGGTGTTATGTCACTATTGCACAGGTTATTTAAAATAATTAGCATATATGATATGTGTATCAGAAAGTCTCAAGACATGACCCGTTGAACTTCTTCAGGACAGGTTTAGGAAACACTGATCTAGATATTGCAATCCAGGAATTTTTTTTCAATCTTTTTTGCTCATACTTTATTTATAATATGTTATTCCTTTGAAAGCAAGCTTAGCAATATCATAAAGTTAGTTCAAATGTTTTCATGCAAATCTCCTCTATTCCTAACTAATCAATATTTGATAATTATCACAAATACAAATTATTATTATCAGTGGTAGTATCATCATTCTAAAATTGATTTTGTAAATTCATATATTTGTCTTCTATTGTCTTTAGAATTGTATCTTTAAATGTAATTTTAAAAATTTTATAATTGAAAATTGAAAAATCACATATGATAATGCTTAGATGAGGGTTGTACTGTATTACAAAGTCGCAATATGGAATTAGCTGTTGATTTTACATAGTTGGTAATGCACTAAATTATTGCCTAGAACATTTATTTCATAGCAAACAAAAAAAGCATAAATATTTAAATGGATATTCTCATTTTTAGTATTAAGGATATGCCATAAACACCCAGTATGAGAATACCTCTGTAAGGAAGTTAGTAATAAGTACAATGCTTAATAATAATAATAATAATAATATATTACAATAAATGACTACTGCCTGGTAGATTGGTAAATTGTAAGAAATGTTTGTATTTGGATAGAGAATTACACTATAAACTTTTGATTCTGTGCTTTGCTTAATAACAATCAGAAAACAAATATATACATAAAGCTGTTAAGAGCTCTATGTAACTGATTCATTAGCAAATGTACAGTATTTAGTTGATACAGTGACTCTGCCAGCTTGTGATAATTGGTGCCAGTTGAAAGCAGTGATGGATGGTAATAATTGCTCTTCTCATAATAAAAGGTTTATGTTGGCAGGAGGATAATATGATTAAAACATAAGCAGTACAATTGCATAATATTTATATTAGTAAGACTCTTTGTTTATATATTGAATTAATTTGTTTATAAATATTAAAAGTATACCAATTAAAAATAAAAAAAATAAATTTACATTGTTTTATAACTGGTTTCCTGTTACTGGGGCATAGTGCCTGATTTGTTGTTAAAGTTGTTTATACAAAGAGACAGCCATATTGTGCATTTCAATCCTGCATTGTGTATGCAGGACATAAGGTTCAATGTCAGTGTGAAGTGCCAGCATAGCAAATTTTTACATCTCTAATATCAGTTGAGATAGCACCAGGGTTATCATTTGTAGATAATCAGGATAATTCATGCTTATTGCTGTTGTAACGTCTCTGCCGTTTCGGGTCTCGGCGCCACCCTCCGCTCGCACGCTGTGGCGAAGGAGGCGTGTTCAGTTTGATTCTTTGTGTTTCTTGCTGCTCAGTCTGAACATGGTCCTAGTCAGTGTAATTGATTTCCGGCCCCACCCTTGTCTGAACATTTCTCTCTGGACTGCATAGAGTTAATCTCTTCCTGGCCTGTGTGATTGACAGCCTGTGTACCTATCAGGTCTGGGGGCTGGTCCCAGACTTTCTATATACAGGATGTCATTTCTCAACAGGTTACCGGTTATTACACTTGTGTTTTGCCTGCTGTCTTTCTATACTCCTTTATACTTTGTTACTTGATTCTCTGACCCTTTGGCTTGCCCCTGACTATTCTCTTGGATTTTGACTTTGTACTGCTTTGCTCGTTTGTTACTTACCCCTTGGCTTGCTCACTCTGCTTCTGTGTTGTTTTTGTCTTGTCCTGTTCTGTGTGTCACTTACCCAGTATAGGGTTTGTCTTCTGGTTGTCCTTTTACCGTTTAGGGTAACTGAGGCAATAACCGTTTAGGGTAACTGAGGCAATAGGAAGGGTCAGTGGCTGGGGTGAGATTAGGGCTCACTTGTCTCTGTTCTTCCTCCCAGACCCCTGCAGTAGTGTCAGGGTTGCTACGTTTGGCAAGACCCTTACAGCTGTATAGTCAAACATAAAGGCCACCAGGCAGCATCTGGACCAGAGGCAGAATGTCTATATACTTTCCCGGTAGGCTGCTCATTTTAATCACACAGTGGGCTGCCTGGCTTCTCTAATAACCCTACATGTAAATCATACTTATGATTTATACTTTTTCAACAGAATCTTCTGTGAACATTTTGGACAAGATTTCAGGTCAGTATGGGCCAGTTGGCCTGAACTCTGAGCCAATAAGGAATTAGCTTATTGACGTGTTAGTCTTCCATAATACAGATTCCTCTCCACATAGAAGATATGTGCATCAAGTATAAATCATAATAAGCACTTTCATTTCTATCTTCATTGACCTCTTTTTACCTCGTGCAGAGATAGAAGCCCCTCTTGTCCTGTGCTGAACACAGCACCTCCAACTCTCATGCAGCTGGTTTTAGAAACTTCTGATAATTTCTGCAGAGATGGAGGAGAAGAAGAGTTTAAAGGTGTAAAACATGTAAAAAGTTCTCTGGGATATGTATATTATTTACACCTTCTATTTTTACTATGTTATGTCCAAGTTATGTCCTGGGTTTATGACCAAACATATTTTCTGATTTCATTTGGTATATAGCATTTTCTTGTTTTATAGCTCAATACATGTAAAAAAAAAAGACAAAATATCACTGATCCTACATGTCAGGAACTATCAATCAGCCCTAAATAAAATTCTACCTTTCGGAGATAGAAAATACAGACAACAGGCCAGCACAGGTGTTCCACACAGTAGATAAACTCTGCAATCCACACTGTCTAAGATCTACTATCCTATCATCACAACTCTGAAATATTTGCCTATTACTTCAGGGACAACATTTCAGCGATCCACAATTGCATCCAAAAACAACAACAAATGATCTTAACAGTCCAAATGCCAACAATAATAAACCTTAAGTTGATAGCTGCAGTTTGAGTAGATGAAACAACAATCACAAACGTCTGTCAGATCCTACAGAGTACAAAATGAGAACTAGACTACAGTGGGATCAACTGATCTCTGAAACTCCTTCTAAAGAAGTCCTCCATGGACTTAGATGCTTTGAGAAGCTACAGACCTGTCTTTAAGCTACCCTTCCTAGGGTAAGTTATAGAAAAGACTGTTGCAACCCAACAATCAACTCTTTTTAGTCAGGCTTCAGGACAAAAAACATAGCACTAAATCAGCACTCACACAAGTACTAAATGAACTGCTTATGACTAGGGACAGAAGCAAATGCACCATCCTAATTCTCTTACACCTCTTAGCAGTATTTGATACAGTTGACCATGACATCCTACATAGACTCAAGGAGTTCCACAGGACTATCTCCAATTCTGTTTTCAGTTCACATGCTCCCATTAGGCAAATTAATCAAGAGTTATGGCCTGGCCTATCACTGCTATGCAGATGATACCCAAATAAACATACCCTTCAAGTCCGGAATCAATGACCCATCTTCAGCTATAAATTCATGCCTAGCTGAACTACAAACATGGATAAAAGTCAGCTGGCTAAAGCTGAAACTGGGCAAAACAGAGGTCAGCACTTAATGGCAAAATGGCAACTTATACATCCACCACCTCTATCTCTAGGAAACATAACTCTTCAAAGTTCAGACTATGTGTGAAACTTGGACATAGTTATCGATAGGAAACTGTTTCTCAGGAACCAGGTATCCTCCATTATCAAATTTTCATACTTCCACCTGAGCAAAAACGTAAAAATTAAAAACCATATTCCAACAGAAGATCTCTCCACACTGGTCCATGCTTTCATAACCTCACATCTGGACTACTGTAAGACCCTATATGTAGGTATTCCAGATAAAGTACCAGCTTTCAGCTAGTCCAAAGTGCTTCATTGAGGTTAATAACCAAACAACTCCGACATGCTTTCATAACCCCCATCCTCCACTCACTGAACTGGCTGCGTGTAGAATGGAGAATAACTTTTAAAGTTTGCTTGATGATCTTCAAATCCATAAAGAGCTGCTTAAAATACTTTGTAAAGCTCCATAATCCTTTCCGAACTCTCAGATCAGCAGACACAAATAAACTGTCTATCACCAGGATCCACCTTAAATGATTTAGAGTCAGAGCCTTCAGCCATGCAGCTCTAACTCTCTTCAACACATTAACGGGACCAATCAAAGAGATCTCATCCTTGGACAATTTTAAATCAAGACTCAAAACACTTCTATTCAGTTTGGCATTTGAGGGCAAATAACATCCTTACTATACATAAAATACTGCAAAATAACTTTTAGTTAACTACTGGACTGTGCTTTGAATCTCTTGTGAGAAAAGTAGATTACACGTGTTTGTTGTTGCTGTTGAGAGTGCTATGTACCCTTAAGAGTTAGTGAAGAGAATTTTTAAGGTTTTCGAACATCTTGTGACAGTTCCAGGGGAAAAGTGTTCAAGGAGTATACATTTCTCCCTGGTTGCTGTCTTAAACATCTTAAAAGCAACCAGAAAAGTTATTTAGCAAGAAAAGCTGTTTCTTTGCTTAAAGGTTTTACCTAAAACCTGGTACAGGTCTGGTTGTTGGAGTAAGAAGAGCTGGGTGGGTTTTTACTCCATTCAGCCATTCAGGTATTTTGGATAATTGTGACTACTTGCAGTTCTGGGGGGATGACCGCTCACAGGTTGAAGGCTCTCTGTGATGTGAGTAAAACAAATGCTGCTTATAGTGTTTGCGGTGCTGTGCAGTAGGTTCAGTGTGGTGTTGGTAGTGGCTAAGGAAGAGTGAAGAAATCAGGCGATACCTTTTAGAGGCTAACTGAGTATATTTATAAGAAAGCTTTCAAGAGTACTGGCTCTCTTCTTCAGACATGGTGGTAGTGGTTAGACAGCCAAGGATTTTACTTTGTACTTTTTATGTTTTTTTCCTGGCCTGCCTAAAAAACACAAATAACACAGGCTTTGACCAGTTGAACCACACTTGACCTGAGTGGACTATTTCCAAGCTAATCCTGTCAAAATTCTCAGCATTAAAATTGCAATACTAAGAAGGACAAACTGTAAGGTAACTGTAACAGGTCTACTAATGATCACATTTTCAAGCACCTAGCTCCAATCTATGTGGTATATGGGAGGAGCATAAAAGCCAGATTGAAAGCAAAGTCACCTGAAACCTCCAAAATCGGATCAAGTAGTGTAAATTGATGCTTCCTGTTCATCAAGGTTCAGGATATTGGCAGAAACTGACAGGGACAGAATCCTTGAACTAAGAGACTCCAGCAGATCGTACATGCCTAGGCCAAGACATCAGCACTGTGCAATGCTGCATGTCTTGGTGGTTGGGAGAACAACAGTAAATTGGAATGATAGTAAGAGGTGTGTAAACTTCTGCATGGACAGATCGTCTGATTGAAATACTGTCATGTAGTGATAGTGTACAATGACAGCTGGAGATCGGTCAGGAAGCCACAAAGGCATGATTCAGTAGTGGAAAGAATGGCTTGGCAATTTCTCCAAAGTGTCCCAGGAGCCATTTTTCAACAGGACAACATAAGGTAACATGTTGCTCTTACTACTGTGAGCAGCTGGTGAATCCTAAATGCACTAAAATGGCCAGCAGCACCTCTGGATTTGTTTCCCATCAAGCACATCTGAGATGTTGGCAATTGAAAATCGAGCAGCCAGAAGTCAGTCTTGGTCAGTGGCATTACTAAAGTCTTGTGGGCCCCGGTGCATACTTTTGTCCAGGGCCCCCTCCCCCTCCCTACAGCATATTCTTGATAGTGATGGTTACGGGTGCTGCAGCAGTATCTCAGATATTTGAAAAGGATACAGCTTTAGTATCCACAACTGCAGTTATTAAGAAAACAGTGAGCGTGCAGCACAGCACTTGGCATGTAAGCAATTCTGGGAGCTGCGTGCAGTGGGAAAGAGCTGATCTGCAGGGTTCTAACAGTTTAAGAGATGTAAGAGATCAGTGGGGGGGTCCAACACCTGGGGCCCCTGCTGATCAACTCTTTGAAGATACTGTTCTGCTTTTGCGATTGCTGTGACTCTTTCACTATTTACATTGCACAATATCTGGTTTATAATCACCATACAATGTTATTATAGCATGTAATAATAGTGTACGGCTGCTATAAAACAGATGGTGTGTGAAGTGAATAGTGAAGGGGCCACACACAGTATTATATGCTCCACAGTGGCCCTCACACAGTATAATATACTCTACAGTGACCTCCACACAGTATAATATGCTTCACATGATCCCACACAGAATAATATGCTCCACAGTGGGCCCTACACAGTATTATATGCTCCACAGTGGCCCCCAAACAGTATTATATGCTCTACAGTGGCCCCCACACAGTATAATATGCTCCACAGTGGCCCCCACACAATATAAAATGTTCCCAAGAGCCCCCCCCCCCCCCGCTTCAGGTGAACCCCACGAAATTTGACAAATATTCGTGACATTCGGCCCTATGCTTCAGACCCCAGAGTATAATAAGCAGAGGCTCAGTGGAGGAACAAACACATAATAAACTTCCTTCACATCTCATAGACTCCCTTGGCTGCATCCGGCACTATATCCTGTTCCTGCCTTGCCTGGCCTCATGGATGTAGTCACAGGCCCTGGGGGACCAAAGTGACATCATGGCACTTTAATGCAAGCATCAGGGCGTTGGCGTGCCTCAAGTGACCGCTGAGGTTCAATCACAGGCCTTAGTGGTCCCCTGGGGCCCGAGATGTCACTCAGGAGTCAGGAAGAGGCTAGAAGAGGACCCAATTGAGCGCAGGCTACTGCAAGGCAGGAGAGGTGAGGGAAGGTGAGTATAAGTGTTTATTATGTTTCAGAATCTCTGCTGGACCTCCACTTATTGTACTCTGGGGTCTGAAGAGAACAGAGAGTATAATAATAGCACTTCTGATTCAGCCCAAAATGATACAGGCAGACGAACCTTTTGAATAATTGCAATAAAAATCTTGCCATTGGGTTTTTTTTAAATAAGCATTTACTGGACCCAAGAATAAAGAAATATATCATCTGCATTATATTGCTAAGCACACAAGCACTGCTTCTCATTGCACTAGCTCTGTAATGATCAGCATGTTGAAATATCTTGGAAACAAACTGTTCCCATTTCAAAAGAACCAAACATGCATCAATTAACTGTAACTAAAGAAAACATGCTGCACAAGAATGTAATTAACCACAAGATACTCAAAGGAGAACAATAAACTGCTATAACACAATGTTTGCTTCGTTTTAAAATGGGTATTTCATTAAAACATGGTTAGAAATAGAATTAAGCAGCTAATAGGAAAGAAAAATATTTTAAGTACTTCTTTTCTCTAATAAACCCAATTTGTAGTTCCCAATGGTAAAATGTTCAGCTTTAGATGTTCCCTAATAGTATGCAACAAAAAAAGCAAAATAAAATACATTACAACAATTACTTGTGAAAGGAATTTACATCTACAAAATGTAATCAATGATCAAGCATGGCAATGTAACATTTTCAGTAGACAACATTTATACACATGGTAAATTACAATAACTGAAAATAAGAGAAACAGTGAACAGTAAAATAATAAATCATAGACCATAGAAATGTACCTGTTAAACTAAAATCAATAGCACAAGTTTCTACTAATATATTCTAATAAATTAGTGATTCAAAGAAAGTTTCTCTTCCCAGAGATGCCAAGGTGCAGCATGGAGGGGGACTACTATGGTACACTATGCTTACTGTTTGAATAGGGGATGCCAACAAGCTATTTTGCCTTTTTCATGGTATTTAGAAATAGGGTTAGGGCAGCAGACTGAATATTTTAGTCAGTCTCCCTATAAAACTTTTATTAGGAAGATGTTGGAAAAGACCTATCTTTACATATACCTTGTTTATTATAGTTTAGATTCTGATCTATATCAGTCACGGTTTCTCCAGTGTGACAACAGAAAATGTAAAGGTAACAGTACAAATTGCAGCTCCGGTGGTGGTTGTCACTTTACAGATTGACGTTGTTTAAAAAAATAGAAGAGAAAGAAGGCAGACCTTGTGAATTATCACATCAAGACTTGAATAAAGTGACTGACAATATCTGTAAAGGGCTGCAGAATATGATGGCGCTGTACAAGTAAGCAAAATAAATAAATGTACCAATGAACTCACCTATTGATGCTTTGCATTTGGAGGTACAACACTATAACACTGTAAATCTGGAGCTTAGAAGCCCACAGTAGTCATCTGCTGGAATGCCCCTGGAATGTCTATAGTTGGTACAATCTTATACCACTTGTCTCTGACTGATCTGATCCTCAGAAAGTGGGGTAGTTGCCCTCGCTCAACAGACAGCAAGTACTACTGTTATGATTATTATTAAAATCTGTTTTCCTTCTTGCAGCCACCATATTGCTCCACTGTGGCATTGCTCAAAGCCATTATTATGAGGTTGCCATGCCAACAGGTGAAGCGTTCACTATGTCTGCAGGCAGCCTTGGCTCTAAGGGGGTTAACCAATTAGAATGCTGCCCCAACCTCCAATCATGAATGCTAGTAAGGTATTTAAACTTTGCACTAAGGCTCTCAGTTTCCTGCTATTAATTGATAATAGCTAGGTTCCCCTGCTCTGTATGTATCTGTTTGTTTGTGGTATTCCTGGTGACTGGCTTTGGCTCATCTGTT